>CM061545.1:269625216-274425216 GCA_030864215.1 Capsicum pubescens | reverse complement strand
CTGATAGGAATAAAAGGGGATGACTCGACTAAAAGGTACGTATTCTAGGGGTCAAAGGGGATGACTCGACTAAAAGGTACGTCTTATAGGAATCAAAGGAAATGACTCAACTAAAAGGTACGTCTTATAGGAATCAAAGGAAATGACTCGACTAAAATGTACATCTTATAGGAATCAAAAGGGATGACTCGACTAAAATATACGTCTTATAGGAATCAAAGGAAATGACTCGACTAAAAGGTACGTCATCTAGGGGTCAAAGGGGATGACTCAACTAAAAGGTACGTCTTCTAGGGGTCAAGGGGGAGTGATTCGACTAAAAGGTATGTCTTATAGGACTCAAAGGGGATGACTCGACTAAAAGGTACGTCTTCTAGGGGTCAAAGGGGATGACTCGACTAAAAGGTACGTCTTATAGGAATCAAAGGGGATGACTCGACTAAAAGTTACGTCTTATAGGAATCAAATGAGATGACTCGACTAAAAGGTACGTCTTATAGGAATCAAGGGAAATGACTCGACTAAAAGGTACGTCTTTTAGGAATCAAAGGGGATGACTCGACTAAAAGGTACGTCTTATAGGAATCAAAGGGGATGACTCGACCAAAAGGTACGTCTTATAGAAATCCAAGGGGATGACTCGACTAAAAGGTACGTCTTATAGGAATCAAAGGGGATGACTCGACTAAAAGGTACATCTTATAGGAATCAAAGGGGATGACTCGACTAAATGGTATGTTTTATAGGAATCAAAGCGGATGACTCGACTAAAAGGTACGTCTTATAGGAATCAAGGGAAATGACTCGACTAAAAGGTACGTTTTCTAGGAATCAAAGGAAATGACTCAACTAAAAGGTACGTCTTATAGGAATCAAAGGAGATGACTCAACTAAAAGGTACGTCTTATAGGAATCTAAGGGGATGACTCGACTAAAAGATACGTCTTATAGGAATCAAGGTAAATGACTCGACTAAAAGGTACGTCTTCAAGGAATCAAAGGAAATGACTCAACTAAACGGTACGTCTTATAGGAATCAAAGGGGATGACTCGACTAAATGATACGTCTTATAGGAATCAAAGGGGATGACTCGACTAAAAGGTACGTCATATAGGAATCAAAGGAAATAACTCGACTAAAAGGTACGTCTGATAGGAATCAAAGGGGATGACTCGACTAAAAGGTACGTATTCTAGGGGTCAAAGGGGATGACTCGACTAAAAGGTACGTCTTATAGGAATCAAAGGAAATGACTCAACTAAAAGGTACGTCTTATAGGAATCAATGCAAATGACTCGACTAATAGGTACGCCTTCTAGGGGCAAAGGGGATGACTCGACTAAAAGGTACGTCTTATAGGAATCAAAGTGGATGACTCGACTAACAGTTACGTCTTATAGGAATCAAAGGGGATGACTCGACTAAAAGGTACGTATTATAGGAATCAAGGGAAATGACTCGACTAAAAGGTACGTCTTTTTGTAATCAAAGGGGATGACTCGACTAAAAGGTACGTATTATAGGAATCAAAGGGGATGACTCGACCAAAAGGTACGTCTTATAGAAATCCAAGGGGATGACTCGACTAAAAGGTACGTCTTATAGGAATCAAAGTGGATGACTCAACTAAAAGGTAAGTCTTATAGGAATCAAGGGAAATGACTCGACTAAAAGGTATGTCTTATAGGAATCAAAGGGGATGACTCGACTAAAAGGTACGTCTTATAGGAATCAAAGAGGATGACTCGACTAAATGGTATGTTTTATAGGAATCAAAGCGGATGACTCGACTAAAAGGTACGTCTTATAGGAATCAAGGGAAATGACTCGACTAAAAGGTACATTTTCTAGGAATCAAAGGAAATGACTCAACTAAAAGGTACGTCTTATAGGAATCAAAGGAGATGACTCAACTAAAAGGTACGTCTTATTGGAATCTAAGGGGATGACTCGACTAAAAGGTATGTCTTATAGGAATCAAGGGAAATGACTCGACTAAAAGGTACGTCTTCAAGGAATCAAAGGAAATGACTCAACTAAATGGTACGTCTTATAGGAATCAAAGGGGATGACTCGACTAAAAGGTACATCTTATAGGAATCAAAGGGGATGACTCGACTAAAAGGTACGTCATATAGGAATCAAAGGAAATAACTCGACTAAAAGGTACGTATTCCAGGGGTCAAAGGGGATGACTCGACTAAAAGGTACGTCTTCTAGGGGTCAACGGGGATGACTAGACTAAAAGGTACGTCTTCTAGGGGTCAAGGGGGAATTATTCGACGAAAAGGTATGTCTTATAGGAATCAAATGGGATGACTCGACTAAAAGGTTCGTCTTATAGGAATCAAAGGGAATGACTCGACTAAAAGGTACATCTTAAAGGAATCAAGGGAAATGACTCGACTAAAAGGTACGTCTTCTAGGAATCAAAGGGAATAACTCAACTAAAAGGTACGTCTTATAGTAATCAAAGGGGATGACTCGACTAAAAGCCACGTCTTATAGGAATCAAAGGGGATTACTCAACTATAAGGTACATCTTATAGGAATCAAAGGGGATGACTCGACTAAAAGGTACGTCTTATAGGAATCAAAGGGAATGACTCGACTAAAAGGTACGTCTTATAGGAATCAAGGGAAATGACTCGACTAAAAGGTACGTATTCTAGGGGTCAAAGGGGATGACTCGACCAAAAGGTACATCTTATATGAATCAAAGGAAATGACTCGACTAAAAGGTACGTCATCTAGGGGTCAAAGGGGATGACTCAACTAAAAGGTACGTCTTCTAGGGGTCAAGGGGGAATGATTCGACTAAAAGGTATGTCTTATAGGAATCAAAGGGGATGACTCGACTAAAAGGTACGTCTTATAGGAATCAAAGGGAATGAATCGACTAAAAGGTATGTCTTAAAGGAATCATGGGAAATGACTCGACTAAAAGGTACGTCTTTAAGGAATCAAAGGGGATGACTCGACTAAAAGGTATGTCTTATAGGAATCAAAGGGGATGACTCGACTAAAAGGTACATCTTATAGGAATCAAAGGGGATGACTCGACTAAAAGGTACGTCTTATAGGAATAAAGGGAAATGACTCGACTCAAAGGTACGTCTTCTAGGAATCAAAGGGGATGACTCGACTAAAAGGTACGTCTTATAAGAATCAAAGAGGATGACGTGACTAAAAGGTACGTCTTATAGGAATCAAAGGAGATGACTCGACTAAAAGGTACATCTTATAGGAATCAAGTGAAATGACTCGACTAAAAGGTACGTCTTCTATGAATCCAAGAAAATGACTCAACTAAAAGGTACGTCGTATAGGAATCATAGGAGATGACTCGACTAAAAGGTACGTCTTATAGGAATAAAAGGGGATGAATCGACTAAAAGGTACATCTTATAGGAATCAAGGGAAATGACTCGACTAAAAGGTACGTCTTCAAGGAATTAAAAGAAATGACTCAACTAAAATGTACGTCGTATTGGAATCAAAAGGGATGACTCGACTAAAAGGTACGTATTCTAGGGGTCAAAGGGGATGACTCGACTAAAAGGTACGTCTTATAGGAATCAAAGGAAATGACTCAACTAAAAGGTACGTCTTATAGGAATCAAAGGAAATGACTCGACTAAAAGGTACGTCTTCTTGGGGTCAAAGGGTATGACTCGACTAAAAGGTACGTCTTATAGGAATCAAAGTGGATGACTCGACTAAAAGGTACGTCTTATAGGAGTCAAAGGAGATGACTCGTCTAAAAGGTACGTCGTATAGGAATCAAGGGAAATGACTCGACTAAAAGGTACGTCTTTTAGGAATCAAAGGGTATGACTCGACTAAAAGGTACGTCTTATAGGAATCAAAGGGGATGACTCGACCAAAAGGTACGTCTTATAGAAATCCAAGGGGATGACTCCACTAAAAGGTACGTCTTATAGGAATCAAAGTGGATGACTCAACTAAAAGGTACGTCTAATAGGAATCAAGGGAAATGACTCGACTAAAAGGTACGTCTTATAGGAATCAAATGGTATAACTCGACTAAAAGGTACGTCTTATAGGAATCAAAGGGGATGACTCGACTAAAAGGTACGTCTTATAGGAATCAAAGGAGATGACTCGACTAAAAGGTACGTCTTATAGGAATCAAAGGGGATGACTCGACTAAAAGGTACGTCTTCTAGGAATCAAAGGGAATGACTCAACTAAAAGGTACGTCTTATAGTAATCAAAGGGGATGACTCGACTAAAAGGTATGTCTTATAGGAATCAAAGGGGATGACTCAACTAAAAGGTACATCTTATAGGAATCAAAGGGGATGACTCGACTAAAAGGTACGTCTTATAGGAATCAAAGGGGATGACTCGACTAAAAGGTACGTATTATAGGAATCAAGGGAAATGACTCGACTAAAAGGTACATATTCTAGGGGTCAAAGGGGATGACTCGACTAAAAGGTACGTCTTATAGGAATCAAAGGAAATGACTCGACTAAAAGGTACGTCTTATAGGAATCAAAGGAAATGACTCTACTAAAAGGTACGTCTTCTAGGGATCAAAGGGGATGACTCGACTAAAAGGTACATCTTATAGGAATCAAAAGGGATGACTCGACTAAAATATACGTCTTATAGGAATCAAAGGAAATGACTCGACTAAAAGGTACGTCATCTAGGGGTCAAAGGGGATGACTCAACTAAAAGGTACGTCTTCTAGGGGTCAAGGGGGAATGATTCGACTAAAAGGTATGTCTTATAGGAATCAAAATGGATGACTCGACTAAAAGGTACGTCTTATAGGAATTAAAGGGAATGAATCGACTAAAAGGTATGTCTTAAAGGAATCAAGGGAAATGACTCGACTAAAAGGTATGTCTTATAGGAATCAAAGGGGATGACTCGACTAAAAGGTACGTCTTATAGGAATCAAAGGGGATGACTCGACTAAAAGGTACGTCTTATAGGAATAAAGGGAAATGACTCGACTCAAAGGTACGTCTTCTAGGAATCAAAGGGGATGACTCGACTAAAAGGTACGTCTTATAAGAATCAAAGAGGATGACGTGACTAAAAGGTACGTCTTATAGGAATCAAAGGAGATGACTCGACTAAAAGGTACATCTTATAGGAATCAAGTGAAATGACTCGACTAAAAGATACGTCTTCTTGGAATCCAAGGAAATGACTCAACTAAAAGGTACGTCGTATAGGAATCATAGGAGATGACTCGACTAAAAGGTACGTCTTATAGGAATCAAAGGGGATGAATCGACTAAAAGGTACATCTTATAGGAATCAAGGGAAATGACTCGACTAAAAGGTACGTCTTCAAGGAATCAAAGGAAATGACTCAACTAAAAGGTACGTCTAATAGGAATCAAAGGGGATGACTCGACTAAAAGGTACGTATTCTAGGGGTCAAAGGAGATGACTCGACTAAAAAGTACGTCTTATAGGAATCAAAGGAAATGACTCAACTAAAAGGTACGTCTTATAGGAATCTAAGGAAATGACTCGACTAAAAGGTACGTCTTCTAGGGGTCAAAGGGTATGACTCGACTAAAAGGTACGTCTTATAGGAATCAAAGGGGATGACTCGACTAAAAGGTACGTCTTATAGGAATCAAAGGAGATGACTCGACTAAAAGGTACGTCTTATAGGAATCAAGGGAAATGACTCGACTAAAAGGTACGTCTTTTAGGAATCAAAGGGTATGACTCGACTAAAAGGTACGTCTTATAGGAATCAAAGGGGATGACTCGACCAAAAGGTACGTCTTATAGAAATCCAAGGGGATGACTCGACTAAAAGGTACGTCTTATAGAAATCAAACTGGATGACTCAACTAAAAGGTACGTCATATAGGAATCAAGGGAAATGACTCGACTAAAAGGTACGTCTTATAGGAATCAAAGGGGATGACTCGACTAAAAGGTACGTCTTATAGGAATCAAAGGAGATGACTCGACTAAAAGGTACGTCTTATAGGAATCAAAGGGGATGACTCGACCAAAAAGTACGTCTTATAGGAATCAAAAGGAATGACTCCACCAAAAGGTACGTCTTATAGAAATCCAAGGGGATGACTCGACTAAAAGGTACGTCTTATAGGAATCAAAGTGGATGACTCAACTAAAAGGTACGTCTTATAGGAATCAAGGGAAATGACTCGACTAAAAGGTACGTCTTATAGGAATCAAAGGGGATGACTCGACTAAAAGGTACGTCTTATAGGAATCAAAGGGGATGACTCGACTAAAAGGTACGTTTTATAGGAATCAAAGGGGATGACTCGACTAAAAGGTACGTCTTATAGGAATCAAGGGAAATGACTCGACTAAAAGGTACATTGTCTAGGAATCAAAGGAAATGACTCAACTAAAAGGTACGTCATATAGGAATCAAAGGAGATGACTCAACTAAAAGGTACGTCTTATAGGAATGTAAGGGTATGACTCGACTAAAAGGTACGTCCTATAGGAATCAAGGGAAATGACTCGACTAAAAGGTACGTCTTCAAGGAATCAAAGGAAATGACTCATTTAAAAGGTACGTCTTATAGGAATCAAAGGGGATGACTCGAATAAAAGGTACGTCTTATAGGAATCAAAGGGGATGACTCGACGAAAAGGTACGTCATATAGGAATCAAAGGAAATAACTCAACTAAAAGGTACGTATTCCAGGGGTCAAAGGGGATGACTCGACTAAAAGGTACGTCTTATTGGAATCAAAGGGGATGACTCGACTAAAAGGTACGTCTAATAGGAAAAAAAGGAAATAACTCAACTAAAAGGTACGTCTTCTAGGGGTGAAAGGGGATGACTCAACTAAAAGGTACGTCTTCTAGGGGTCAAGCGGGAATGATTCGACTTAAAGGTAAGTCTTATAGGAATCAAGAGGTATAACTCGACTAAAAGGTATGTCTTATAGGAATCAAAGGGGATGACTCGACTAAAAGGTACGTCTTATAGGAATCAAAGGGAATGACTCGACTAAAAGGTACGTCTTAAGGGAATCAAGTGAAATGACTCGACTAAAAGGTACGTCTTCTAGGAATCAAAGCGAATGACTCGACTAAAAGGTACGTCTTATAGGAATCAAAGGAAATGACTCAACTAAAAGGTACGTCTTATAGGAATCAAAGGAAATGAGTCGACTAAAAGGTACGTCTTCTAGGGGTCAAAGGGGATGACTCGACTAAAAGGTACGACTTATAGGAATCAAAGGGGATGACTCGACCGAAAGTTACGTCTTATAGGAATTAAAGGAGATGACTCGACTAAAAGGTACGTCTTATAGGAATCAAGGGAATTGACTCGACTAAAAGGTACGTCTTTTAGGAATCAAACGAAATGAGTCGACTAAAAGGTACGTCTTTTATGGGTCAAAGGGGATGATTCGACTAAAAGGTACGCCTTATAGGAATCAAAGGGGATGACTCGACTGAAAGTTACGTCTTATAGGAATCAAAGGAGATGACTCGACTAAAAGGTACGTATTCTAGGGGTCAAAGGGGATGACTCGACTAAAAGGTACGTCTTATAGGAATCAAAGGGGATGACTCGACTAAAAGGTACGTCTTATAGGAATCAAAGGGGATGACTCGACCAAAAGGTACGTCTTATAGAAATCCAAGGGGATGACTCGACTAAAAGGTACGTCTTATAGGAATCAAAGTGGATGACTCAACTAAAAGGTACGTCTTATAGGAATCAAGGGAAAGGACTCGACTAAAAGGTACGTCTTATAGGAATCAAAGGGGATGACTCGACTAAAAGGTACGTCTTGAAGGAATCAAAGGGGATGACTCGACTAAATTGTACGTCTTATAGGAATCAAGCGAAATGACTCGACTAAAAGGTACGTTTTCTAGGAATCAAAGGAAATGACTCAACTAAAAGCTACGTCTTATAGGAATCAAAGGAGATGACTCAACTAAAAGGTACGTCTTATAGGAATCTAAAGGGGATGACTCGACTAAAAGGTACGTCTTATAGGAATCAAGGGAAATGACTCGACTAAAAGGTACGTCTTCAAGGAATCAAAGGAAATGACTCAAGTAAAAGGTACGTCTTATAGGAATAAAAGGGGATGACTCGACTAAAACTTACGTCTTATAGGAATCACAGGGGATGACTCGACTAAATGGTATGTCATATAGGAATCAATGTAAATAACTCGACTAAAAGGTACGTATTCCAGGGGTCAAAGGGGATGACTCGACTAAAAGGTACGTCTTATAGGAATAAAGGGGGATGACTCGACTAAAAGGTACGTCTTATAGGAATCAAAGGGGATGACTCGACTAAAAGGTACGTCTTATAGGAATCAGAAGGGATAACTCGACTAAAAGAAACGTCTTATAGGAATCAAAGGAAATGACTCCACTAAAAGGTACGCTTCTAGCGGTCAAAGGGGATGACTCGACTAAAAGGTACGTATTATAGGAATCAAGTGAAATGACTCGACTAAAAGGTACGTCTTCTAGGAATCCAAGGAAATGACTCAACTAAAAGGTACGTCTTATAGGAATCAAAGGAGATGACACGACTAAAAGGTACGTCTTGTAGGAATCAAAGGGGATGACTCGACTAAAATGTACGTATTCTAGGGGTCAAAGGGGATGACTCGACTAAAAGGTACGTCTTATAGGAATCAAAGGAAATGACTCAACTAAAAGGTACGTCTTATAGGAATCAAAGGAAATGACTCGACTAAAAGGTACGTCTTCTAGGGGTCAAAGGGGATGACTCGACAAAAAGGTACGTCTTATAGGAATCAAATGGGATGACTCGACTAAAAGGTACGTCTTATAGGAATCAAAGGAGATGACTCGACTAAAAGGTACGTCTTATAAGAATCAAGGGAAATGACTCGACTAAAAGGTACGTCTTTTAGGAATCAAAGGGTATGACTCGACTAAAAGGTACGTCTTATAGGAATCAAAGGGGATGACTCGACCAAAAGGTATGTCTTATAGAAATCCAAGGGGATGACTCGACTAAAAGGTACGTCTTATAGGAATCAAAGTGGATGACTCAACTAAAAGGTACGTCTTATAGGAATCAAGGGAAATGACTCGACTAAAAGGTACGTCTTATAGGAATCAAAGGGGATGACTCTACTAAAAGGTACATCTTATAGGAATCAAAGGGGATGAATCGACTAAAAGGTACGTTTAATAGGAATCAAAGGGGATGACTCGACTAAAAGGAACGTCTTATAGGAATCAAGGGAAATGACTCGACTATAAGGTACATTTTCTAGGAATCAAAGGAAATGACTCAACTAAAAGCTACGTCTTATAGGAATCAAAGGAGATGACTCAACTAAAAGGTACGTCTTATAGGAATCTAAGGGGATGACTCGACTAAAAGGTACGTCTTATAGGAATCAAGGGAAATGACTCGACTAAAAGGTACGTCTTCAAGGAATCAAAGGAAATGACTCAACTAAAAGGTACGTCTTATCGGAATCGAAGGGGATGACTCGACTAAAAGGTACGTCTTATAGGAATCAAAGGGGATGACTCGACTATAAGGTACGTCATATAGGAATCAAAGTAAATAACTCGACTAAAAGGTATGTATTCCATGGGTCAAAGGGGATGACTCGACTAAAAGGTACGTCATATAAGAATCAAAGGGGATAACTCGACTAAAAGGTACGTTTTATAGGAATTAAAGGAAATGACTCGACTAAAAGGTACGTCATATAAGAATAAAAGGGGATGACGCGACTAAAAGGTACGTCTTATAGGAATCAAAAGGTATGACTCGACTAAAAGAAACGTCTTATAGGAATTAAAGGAAATGACTCGACTAAAAGGTACGTCTTTTAGGGGTCAAAGGGGATGACTCGACTAAAAGGTACGTCTTATAGGAATCAAGTGAATTGACTCGACTAAAAGGTACGTCTTCTAGGAATCCAAGGAAATGACTCAACTAAAAGGTACGTCCTATAGTAATCAAAGGAGATGACTCGACTACAAGGTACGTCTTATAGGAATCAAAGGGGATGAATCGACTAAAAGGTACGTCTTATAGGAATCAAGGGAAATGACTCGACTAAAAGGTACGTCTTCAAAGAATCAAAGGAAATGACTCAACTAAAAGGTACGTCTAATAGGAATTAAAGGGGATGACTCGACTAAAAGGTACGTATTCTTGGGGTCAAAGGGGATGACTCGACTAAAAGGTACGTCTTATAGGAATCAAAGGAAATGACTCAACTAAAAGGTACGTCTTATAGGAATCAAAGAAAATGACTCGACTAAAACGTACGTCTTCTAGGGGTCAATGGGGATGACTCGACTAAAAGGTACGTCTTATAGGAACAAAGGGGATGACTCGACTAAAAGGTACGTCTTATAGGAATCAAAGGAGATGACTCGACTAAAAGGTACGTCTTATAGGAATCAAGGGAAATGACTCGACTAAAAGGTACGTCTTTTAGGAATCAAAGGGGATGACTCGACTAAAAGGTACGTCTTATAGGAATCAAAGGGGATGACTCGACCAAAAGGTACGTCTTATAGAAATCCAAGGTGATGCCTCTACTAAAAGGTACGTCTTATAGGAATCAAAGTGGATGACTCAACTAAAAGGTACGTCTTGTAGGAATCAATTGAAATGACTCGACTAAAAGGTACGTCTTATAGGAATCAAAGGGAATGACTCGACTAAAAGGTACGTCTAATAGGAATCAAAGGGGATGACTCAACTAAAAGGTACGTCTTATAGGAATCAAAGGGGATGACTCGACTAAAAGGTACATCATATAGGAATCAAAGTAAATAACTCGACTAAAAGGTACGTATTCTAGGAGTCAAAAGGGATGACTCGACTAAAAGGTACTTCTTATAAGAATTAAAGGGGATGACTCGACTAAAAGGTACGTCTTATAGGAATCAAAGGGGATGACTCGACTAAAAGGTACGTCTTATAGGAATCAAAAGGGATGACTCGACTAAAAGAAACGTCTTATAGGAATCAAAGGAAATGACTCGACTAAAAGGTACGTCTTCTAGGGGTCAAAGGGGATGACTCGACTAAAAGGTACGTCTTATAGGAATCAAAGGGAATGACTCGACTAAAAGGTACGTCTAATAGGAATCAAAGGGGATGACTCAACTAAAAGGTACGTCTTATAGGAATCAAAGGGGATGACTCGACTAAAAGGTACATCATATAGGAATCAAAGTAAATAACTCGACTAAAAGGTACGTATTCTAGGAGTCAAAAGGGATGACTCGACTAAAAGGTACTTCTTATAAGAATTAAAGGGGATGACTCGACTAAAAGGTACGTCTTATAGGAATCAAAGGGGATGACTCGACTAAAAGGTACGTCTTATAGGAATCAAAAGGGATGACTCGACTAAAAGAAACGTCTTATAGGAATCAAAGGAAATGACTCGACTAAAAGGTACGTCTTCTAGGGGTCAAAGGGGATGACTCGACTAAATGGTACGTCTTATAGGAATCAAAGGGAATGACTCGACTAAAAGGTACGTCTAATAGGAATCAAAGGGGATGACTCAACTAAAAGGTACGTCTTATAGGAATCAAAGGGGATGACTCGACTAAAAGGTACATCATATAGGAATCAAAGTAAATAACTCGACTAAAAGGTACGTATTCTAGGAGTCAAAAGGGATGACTCGACTAAAAGGTACTTCTTATAAGAATTAAAGGGGATGACTCGACTAAAAGGTACGTCTTATAGGAATCAAAGGGGATGACTCGACTAAAAGGTACGTCTTATAGGAATCAAAAGGGATGACTCGACTAAAAGAAACGTCTTATAGGAATCAAAGGAAATGACTCGACTAAAAGGTACGTCTTCTAGGGGTCAAAGGGGATGACTCGACTAAAAGGTACGTCTTATAGAAATCAAGTGAATTGACTCGACTAAAAGGTACGTCTTCTAGGAATCCAAGAAAATGACTCAACTAAAAGGTATGTCTAATAGTAATCAAAGGTGATGACTCGACTAATAGGTACGTCTTATAGGATTCAAAGGGGATGAATCAACTAAAAGGTACGTCATATAGGAATCTAAGGGGATGACTCGACTAAAAGGTACGTCTTATAGGAATCAAGGGAAATGACTCGACTAAAAGGTATTTCTTCAAGGAATCAAAGGAAATGACTCAACTAAAAGGTACGTCTTATCGGAATCAAAGGGGATGACTCGACTAAAAGGTACGTCTTATATGAATCAAAGGGGATGACTCGACTAAAAGGTACGTCATATAGGAATCAAAGTAAATAACTCGACTAAAAGGTATGTATTCCAGGGGTCAAAGGGGATGACTCGACTAAATGGTACGTCTTATAAGAATCAAAGGGGATAACTCGACTAAAAGGTACGTCTTATAGGAATTAAAGGAAATGACTCGACTAAAAGGTACGTCATATAAGAATAAAAGGGGATGACGCGACTAAAAGGTACGTCTTATAGGAATTAAAAGGTATGACTCGACTAAATGAAACGTCTTATAGGAATTAAAGGAAATGACTCGACTAAAAGGTACGTCTTTTAGGGGTCAAAGGGGATGACTCGACTAAAAGGTACGTCTTATAGGAATCAAGTGAATTGACTCGACTAAAAGGTACGTCTTCTAGAAATCCAAGGAAATGACTCAACTAAAAGGTACGTCCTATAGTAATCAAAGGAGATGACTCGACTACAAGGTACGTCTTATAGGAATCAAAGGGGATGAATCGACTAAAAGGTACGTCTTATAGGAATCAAGGGAAATGACTCGACTAAAAGGTACGTCTTCAAAGAATCAAAGCAAATGACTCAACTAAAAGGTACGTCTTATAGGAATTAAAGGGGATGACTCGACTAAAAGGTACGTATTCTTGGGGTCAAAGGGGATGACTCGACTAAAAGGTACGTCTTATAGGAATCAAAGGAAATGACTCAACTAAAAGGTACGTCTTATAGGAATCAAAGAAAATGACTCGACTAAAATGTACGTCTTCTAGGGGTCAATGGGGATGACTCGACTAAAAGGTACGTCTTATAGGAACAAAGGGGATGACTCGACTAAAAGGTACGTCTTATAGGAATCAAAGGAGATGACTCGACTAAAAGGTACGTCTTATAGGAATCAAGGGAAATGACTCGACTAAAAGGTACGTCTTTTAGGAATCAAAGGGGATGACTCGACTAAAAGGTACGTCTTATAGGAATCAAAGGGGATGACTCGACCAAAAGGTACGTCTTATAGAAATCCAAGGTGATGCCTCTACTAAAAGGTACGTCTTATAGGTATCAAAGTGGATGACTCAACTAAAAGGTACGTCTTGTAGGAATCAAGGGAAATGACTCGACTAAAAGGTACGTCTTATAGGAATCAAAGGGAATGACTCGACTAAAAGGTACGTCTAATAGGAATCAAAGGGGATGACTCAACTAAAAGGTACGTCTTATAGGAATCAAAGGGGATGACTCGACTAAAAGGTACGTCTTATAGGAATCAAAGGGGATGACTCGACTAAAAGGTACGTCTTGAAGGAATCAAAGGGGATGACTCGACTAAATTGTACGTCTTATAGGAATCAAGCGAAATGACTCGACTAAAAGGTACGTCTTATAGGAATCAAAGGAAATGACTCAACTAAAAGGTACGTCTTATAGGAATCAAAGGAAATGAGTCGACTAAAAGGTACGTCTTCTAGGGGTCAAAGGGGATGATTCGACTAAAAGGTACGACTTATAGGAATCAAAGGGGATGACTCGACCGAAAGTTACGTCTTACAGGAATCAAAGGAGATGACTCGACTAAAAGGTACGTCTTATAGGAATCAAGGGAAATGACTCGACTTAAAGGTACGTCTTTTAGGAATCAAAGGAAATGAGTCGACTAAAAGGTACGTCTTTTATGGGTCAAAGGGGATGATTCGACTAAAAGGTACGCCTTATAGGAATCAAAGGGGATGACTCGACTGAAAGTTACGTCTTATAGGAATCAAAGGAGATGACTCGACTAAAAGGTACGTATTCTAGGGGTCAAAGGGGATGACTCGACTAAAAGGTACGTCTTATAGGAATCAAAGGGGATGACTCGACTAAAAGGTACGTCTTATAGGAATCAAAGGGGATGACTCGACCAAAAGGTACGTCTTATAGAAATCCATGGGGATGACTCGACTAAAAGGTACGTCTTATAGGAATCATAGTGGGTGACTCAACTAAAAGGTACGTCTCATACGAATCAAGGGAAAAGACTCGACTAAAAGGTACGTCTTATAGGAATCAAAGGGGATGACTCGACTAAAAGGTACGTCTTGATGGAATCAAAGGGGATGACTCGACTAAATTGTACGTCTTATAGGAATCAAGCGAAATGACTCGACTAAAAGGTACGTTTTCTAGGAATCAAAGGAAATGACTCAACTAAAAGCTACGTCTTATAGGAATCAAAGGAGATGACTCAACTAAAAGGTACGTCTTATCGGAATCTAAAGGGGATGACTCGACTAAAAGGTACGTCTTATAGGAATCAAGGGAAATGACTCGACTAAAAGGTACGTCTTCAAGGAATCAAAGGAAATGACTCAAGTAAAAGGTACGTCTTATAGGAATAAAAGGGGATGACTCGACTAAAACTTACGTCTTATAGGAATCACAGGGGATGACTCGACTAAATGGTATGTCATATAGGAATCAATGTAAATAACTCGACTAAAAGGTACGTATTCCAGGGGTCAAAGGGGATGACTCGACTAAAAGGTACGTCTTATAGGAATAAAGGGGGATGACTCGACTAAAAGGTACGTCTTATAGGAATCAAAGGGGATGACTCGACTAAAAGGTACGTCTTATAGGAATCAGAAGGGATAACTCGACTAAAAGAAACGTCTTATAGGAATCAAAGGAAATGACTCCACTAAAAGGTACGCTTCTAGCGGTCAAAGG
This sequence comes from Capsicum pubescens, assembly GCA_030864215.1. Lineage (NCBI taxonomy): Eukaryota > Viridiplantae > Streptophyta > Magnoliopsida > Solanales > Solanaceae > Capsicum > Capsicum pubescens. Next base: position 274,410,273 of record CM061545.1, on the reverse strand, counting down.
GGATGACTCGACTAAAAGGTACGTATTATAGGAATCAAGTGAAATGACTCGACTAAAAGGTACGTCTTCTAGGAATCCAAGGAAATGACTCAACTAAAAGGTACATCTTATAGGAATCAAAGGAGATGACACGACTAAAAGGTACGTCTTGTAGGAATCAAAGGGGATGACTCGACTAAAATGTAAGTATTCTAGGGGTCAAAGGGGATGACTCGACTAAAAGGTACGTCTTATAGGAATCAAAGGAAATGACTCAACTAAAAGGTACGTCTTATAGGAATCAAAGGAAATGACTCGACTAAAAGGTACGTCTTCTAGGGGTCAAAGGGGATGACTCGACAAAAAGGTACGTCTTATAGGAATCAAATGGGATGACTCGACTAAAAGGTACGTCTTATAGGAATCAAAGGAGATGACTCGACTAAAAGGTACGTCTTATAGGAATCAAGGGAAATGACTCGACTAAAAGGTACGTCTTTTAGGAATCAAAGGGTATGACTCGACTAAAAGGTACGTCTTATAGGAATCAAAGGGGATGACTCGACCAAAAGGTATGTCTTATAGAAATCCAAGGGGATGACTCGACTAAAAGGTACGTCTTATAGGAATCAAAGTGGATGACTCAACTAAAAGGTACGTCTTATAGGAATCAAGGGAAATGACACGACTAAAAGGTACGTCTTATTGGAATCAAAGGGGATGACTCTACTAAAAGGTACATCTTATAGGAATCAAAGGGGATGAATCGACTAAAAGGTACGTTTAATAGGAATCAAAGGGGATGACTCGACTAAAAGGAACGTCTTATAGGAATCAAGGGAAATGACTCGACTAAAAGGTATATTTTCTAGGAATCAAAGGAAATGACTCAACTAAAAGCTACGTCTTATAGGAATCAAAGGAGATGTCTCAACTAAAAGGTACGTCTTATAGGAATCAAAGGAGATGACTCAACTAAAAGGTACGTCTTATAGGAATCTAAGGGGATGACTCGATTAAAAGGTACGTCTTATAGGAATCAAGGGAAATGACTCGACTAAAAGGTACGTCTTCAAGGAATCAAAGGAAATGACTCAACTAAAAGGTACGTCTTATCGGAATCGAAGGGGATGACTCGACTAAAAGGTACGTCTTATAGGAATCAAAGGGGATGACTCGACTATAAGGTACGTCATATAGGAATCAAAGTAAATAACTCGACTAAAAGGTACGTATTCCAGGGGTCAAAGGGGATGACTCGACTAAAAGGTACGTCATATAAGAATCAAAGGGGATAACTCGACTAAAAGGTACGTCTTATAGGAATTAAAGGAAATGACTCGACTAAAAGGTACGTCATATAAGAATAAAAGGGGATGACGCGACTAAAAGGTACGTCTTATAGGAATCAAAAGGTATGACTCGACTAAAAGAAACGTCTTATAGGAATTAAAGGAAATGACTCGACTAAAAGGTACGTCTTTTAGGGGTCAAAGGGGATGACTCGACTAAAAGGTACGTCTTATAGGAATCAAGTGAATTGACTCGACTAAAAGGTACGTCTTCTAGGAATCCAAGGAAATGACTCAACTATAAGGTACGTCCTATAGTAATCAAAGGAGATGACTCGACTACAAGGTACGTCTTATAGGAATCAAAGGGGATGAATCGACTAAAAGGTACGTCTTATAGGAATCAAGGGAAATGACTCGACTAAAAGGTACGTCTTCAAAGAATCAAAGGAAATGACTCAACTAAAAGGTACGTCTAATAGGAATTAAAGGGGATGACTCGACTAAAAGGTACGTATTCTTGGTGTCAAAGGGGATGACTCGACTAAAAGGTACGTCTTATAGGAATCAAAGGAAATGACTCAACTAAAAGGTACGTCTTATAGGAATCAAAGAAAATGACTCGACTAAAACGTACGTCTTCTAGGGGTCAATGGGGATGACTCGACTAAAAGGTACGTCTTATAGGAACAAAGGGGATGACTCGACTAAAAGGTACGTCTTATAGGAATCAAAGGAGATGACTCGACTAAAAGGTACGTCTTATAGGAATCAAGGGAAATGACTCGACTAAAAGGTACGTCTTTTAGGAATCAAAGGGGATGACTGGACTAAAAGGTACGTCTTATAGGAATCAAAGGGGATGACTCGACCAAAAGGTACGTCTTATAGAAATCCAAGGTGATGCCTCTACTAAAAGGTACGTCTTATAGGAATCAAAGTGGATGACTCAACTAAAAGGTACGTCTTGTAGGAATCAAGGGAAATGACTCGACTAAAAGGTACGTCTTATAGGAATCAAAGGGAATGACTCGACTAAAAGGTACGTCAAATAGGAATCAAAGGGGATGACTCAACTAAAAGGTACGTCTTATAGGAATCAAAGGGGATGACTCGACTAAAAGGTACATCATATAGGAATCAAAGTAAATAACTCGACTAAAAGGTACGTATTCTAGGAGTCAAAAGGGATGACTCGACTAAAAGGTACTTCTTATAAGAATTAAAGGGGATCACTCGACTAAAAGCTACGTCTTATACGAATCAAAGGGGATGACTCGACTAAAAGGTACGTCTTATAGGAATCAAAAGGGATGACTCGACTAAAAGAAACGTCTTATAGGAATCAAAGGAAATGACTCGACTAAAAGGTACGTCTTCTAGGGGTCAAAGGGGATGACTCGACTAAAAGGTACGTCTTATAGAAATCAAGTGAAATGACTCGACTAAAAGGTACGTCTTCTAGGAATCCAAGAAAATGACTCAACTAAAAGGTACGTCTAATAGTAATCAAAGGAGATGACTCGACTAAAAGGTACGTCTTATAGGAATCAAAGGGGATGAATCAACTAAAAGGTACGTCTTATAGGAATCTAAGGGGATGACTCGACTAAAAGGTACGTCTTATAGGAATCAAGGGAAATGACTCGACTAAAAGGTACGTCTTTTAGGAATCAAAGGGGATGACTCGACTAAAAGGTACGTCTTATAGGAATCAAAGGGGATGACTCGACCAAAAGGTACGTCTTATAGAAATCCAAGGTGATGCCTCTACTAAAAGGTACGTCTTATAGGAATCAAAGTGGATGACTCAACTAAAAGGTACGTCTTGTAGGAATCAAGGGAAATGACTCGACTAAAAGGTACGTCTTATAGGAATCAAAGGGAATGACTCGACTAAAAGGTACGTCTAATAGGAATCAAAGGGGATGACTCAACTAAAAGGTACGTCTTATAGGAATCAAAGGGGATGACTCGACTAAAAGGTACATCATATAGGAATCAAAGTAAATAACTCGACTATAAGGTACGTATTCTAGGAGTCAAAAGGGATGACTCGACTAAAAGGTACTTCTTATAAGAATTAAAGGGGATGACTCGACTAAAAGGTACGTCTTATAGGAATCAAAGGGGATGACTCGACTAAAAGGTACGTCTTATAGGAATCAAAAGGGATGACTCGACTAAAAGAAATGTCTTATAGGAATCAAAGGAAATGACTCGACTAAAAGGTACGTCTTCTAGGGGTCAAAGGGGATGACTCGACTAAAAGGTACGTCTTATAGGAATCAAAGGGAATGACTCGACTAAAAGGTACGTCTAATAGGAATCAAAGGGGATGACTCAACTAAAAGGTACGTCTTATAGGAATCAAAGGGGATGACTCGACTAAAAGGTACATCATATAGGAATCAAAGTAATTAACTCGACTAAAAGGTACGTATTCTAGGAGTCAAAAGGGATGACTCGACTAAAAGGTACTTCTTATAAGAATTAAAGGGGATGACTCGACTAAAAGGTACGTCTTATAGGAATCAAAGGGGATGACTCGGCTAAAAGGTACGTCGTATAGGAATCAAAAGGGATGACTCGACTAAAAGAAACGTCTTATAGGAATCAAAGGAAATGACTCGACTAAAAGGTACGTCTTCTAGGGGTCAAAGGGGATGACTCGACTAAAAGGTACGTCTTATAGAAATCAAGTGAAATGACTCGACTAAAAGGTACGTCTTCTAGGAATCCAAGAAAATGACTCAACTAAAAGGTATGTCTAATAGTAATCAAAGGAGATGACTCGACTAATTGGTACGTCTTATAGGAATCAAAGGGGATGAATCAACTAAAAGGTACGTCATATAGGAATCTAAGGGGATGACTCGACTAAAAGGTACGTCTTATAGGAATCAAGGGAAATGACTCGACTAAAAGGTATTTCTTCAAGGAATCAAAGGAAATGACTCAACTAAAAGGTACGTCTTATCGGAATCAAAATGGATGACTCGACTAAAAGGTACGTCTTATATGAATCAAAGGGGATGACTCGACTAAAAGGTACGTCATATAGGAATCAAAGTAAATAACTCGACTAAAAGGTATGTATTCCAGGGGTCAAAGGGGATGACTCGACTAAAAGGTACGTCTTATAAGAATCAAAGGGGATAACTCGACTAAAAGGTACGTCTTATAGGAATTAAAGGAAATGACTCGACTAAAAGGTACGTCATATAAGAATAAAAGGGGATGACGCGACTAAAAGGTACGTCTTATAGGAATTAAAAGGTATGACTCGACTAAATGAAACGTCTTATAGGAATTAAAGGAAATGACTCGACTAAAAGGTACGTCTTTTAGGGGTAAAAGGGGATGACTCGACTAAAAGGTACGTCTTATAGGAATCAAGTGAATTGACTCGACTAAAAGGTACGTCTTCTAGAAATCCAAGGAAATGACTCAACTAAAAGGTACGTCCTATAGTAATCAAAGGAGATGACTCGACTACAAGGTACGTCTTATAGGAATCAAAGGGGATGAATCGACTAAAAGGTACGTCTTATAGGAATCAAGGGAAATGACTCGACTAAAAGGTACGTCTTCAAAGAATCAAAGGAAATGACTCAACTAAAAGGTACATCTTATAGGAATTAAAGGGGATGACTCGACTAAAAGGTACGTATTCTTGGGGTCAAAGGGGATGACTCGACTAAAAGGTACGTCTTATAGGAATCAAAGGAAATGACTCAACTAAAAGGTACGTCTTATAGGAATCAAAGAAAATGACTCGACTAAAATGTACGTCTTCTAGGGGTCAATGGGGATGACTCGACTAAAAGGTACGTCTTATAGGAACAAAGGGGATGACTCGACTAAAAGGTACGTCTTATAGGAATCAAAGGAGATGACTCGACTAAAAGGTACGTCTTATAGGAATCAAGGGAAATGACTCGACTAAAAGGTACGTCTTTTAGGAATCAAAGGGGATGACTCGACTAAAAGGTACGTCTTATAGGAATCAAAGGGGATGACTCGACCAAAAGTTACGTCTTATAGAAATCCAAGGTGATGCCTCTACTAAAAGGTACGTCTTATAGGTATCAAAGTGGATGACTCAACTAAAAGGTACGTCTTGTAGGAATCAAGGGAAATGACTCGACTAAAAGGTACGTCTTATAGGAATCAAAGGGAATGACTCGACTAAAAGGTACGTCTAATAGGAATCAAAGGGGATGACTCAACTAAAAGGTACGTCTTATAGGAATCAAAGGGGATGACTCGACTAAAAGGTACATCATATAGGAATCAAAGTAAATAACTCGACTAAAAGGTACGTCTAATAGGAATCAAAGGGGATGACTCGACTAAAAGGTACGTCTTCTAGGAATCAAAGCGAATGACTCGACTAAAAGGTACGTCTTATAGGAATCAAAGGAAATGACTCAACTAAAAGGTACGTCTTATAGGAATCAAAGGAAATGATTCGACTAAATGGTACGTCTTCTAGGGGTCAAAGGGGATGATTCGACTAAAAGGTACGACTTATAGGAATCAAAGGGGATGACTCGACCGAAAGTTACGTCTTATAGGAATCAAAGGAGATGACTCGACTAAAAGGTACGTCTTATAGGAATCAAGGGAAATGACTCGACTTAAAGGTACGTCTTTTACGAATCAAAGGAAATGAGTCGACTAAAATGTACGTCTTTTATGGGTCAAAGGGGATGATTCGACTAAAAGGTACGCCTTATAGGAATCAAAGGGGATGACTCGACTGAAAGTTACGTCTTATAGGAATCAAAGGAGATGACTCGACTAAAAGGTATGTCATATAGGAATCAATGTAAATAACTCGACTAAAAGGTACGTATTCCAGGGGTCAAAGGGGATGACTCGACTAAAAGGTATGTCTTATAGGAATAAAGGGGGATGACTCGACTGAAAGGTACGTCTTATAGGAATAAAGGGGATGACTCGACTAAAAGGTACGTCTTATAGGAATCATAAGGGATAACTCGACTAAAAGAAACGTCTTATAGGAATCAAAGGAAATGACTCCACTAAAAGGTACGCTTCTAGCGGTCAAAGGGGATGACTCGACTAAAAGGTACGTATTATAGGAATCAAGTTAAATGACTCGACTAAAAGGTACGTCTTCTAGGAATCCAAGGAAATGACTCAACTAAAAGGTACGTCTTATAGGAATCAAAGGAGATGACACGACTAAAAGGTACGTCTTGTAGGAATCAAAGGGGATGACTCGACTAAAATGTACGTATTCTAGGGGTCAAAGGGGATGACTCGACTAAAAGGTACGTCTTATAGGAATCAAAGGAAATGACTCAACTAAAAGGTACGTCTTATAGGAATCAAAGGAAATGACTCGACTAAAAGGTACGTCTTCTAGGGGACAAAGGGGATGACTCGACAAAAAGGTACGTCTTATAGGAATCAAATGGGATGACTCGACTAAAAGGTACGTCTTTTAGGAATCAAAGGAGATGTCTCGACTAAAAGGTACGTCTTATAGGAATCAAGGGAAATGACTCGACTAAAAGGTACGTCTTTTAGGAATCAAAGGGTATGAATCGACTAAAAGGTACGTCTTATAGGAATCAAAGGGGATGACTCGACCAAAAGGTATGTCTTATAGAAATCCAAGGGGATGACTCGACTAAAAGGTACGTCTTATAGGAATCAAAGTGGATGACTCAACTAAAAGGTACGTCTTATAGGAATCAAGGGAAATGACTCGACTAAAAGGTACGTCTTATAGGAATCAAAGGGGATGACTCTACTAAAAGGTACATCTTATAGGAATCAAAGGGGATGAATCGACTAAAAGGTACGTTTAATAGGAATCAAAGGGGATGACTCGACTAAAAGGAACGTCTTATAGGAATCAAGGGAAATGACTCGACTAAAAGGTACATTTTCTAGGAATCAAAGGAAATGACTCAACTAAAAGCTACGTCTTATAGGAATCAAAGGAGATGACTCAACTAAATGGTACGTCTTATAGGAATCTAAGGGGATGACTCGACTAAAAGGTACGTCTTATAGGAATCAAGGAAAATGACTCGACTAAAAGGTACGTCTTCAAGGAATCAAAGGAAATGACTCAACTAAAAGGTACGTCTTATCGGAATCGAAGGGGATGACTCGACTAAAAGGTACGTCTTATAGGAATCAAAGGGGATGACTCGACTATAAGGTACGTCATATAGGAATCAAAGTAAATAACTCGACTAAAAGGTATGTATTCCAGGGGTCAAAGGGGATGACTCGACTAAAAGGTACGTCATATAAGAATCAAAGGGGATAACTCGACTAAAAGGTACGTCTTATAGGAATTAAAGGAAATGACTCGACTAAAAGGTACGTCATATAAGAATAAAAGGGGATGACGCGACTAAAAGGTACGTCTTATAGGAATCAAAAGGTATGACTCGACTAAAAGAAACGTCTTATAGGAATTAAAGGAAATGACTCGACTAAAAGGTACGTCTTTTAGGGGTCAAAGGGGATGACTCGACTAAAAGGTACGTCTTATAGGAATCAAGTGAATTGACTCGACTAAAAGATACGTCTTCTAGGAATCCAAGGAAATGACTCAACTATAAGGTACGTCCTATAGTAATCAATGGAGATGACTCGACTACAAGGTACGTCTTATAGCAATCAAAGGGGATGAATCGACTAAAAGGTACGTCTTATAGGAATCAAGGGAAATGACTCGACTAAAAGGTACGTCTTCAAAGAATCAAAGGAAATGACTCAACTAAAAGGTACGTCTAATAGGAATTAAAGGGGATGACTCGACTAAAAGGTACGTATTCTTGGGGTCAAAGGGGATGACTCGACTAAAAGGTACGTCTTATAGGAATCAAAGGAAATGACTCAACTAAAAGGTACGTCTTATAGGAATCAAAGAAAATGACTCGACTAAAACGTACGTCTTCTAGGGGTCAATGGGGATGACTCGACTAAAAGGTACGTCTTATAGGAACAAAGGGGATTACTCGACTAAAAGGTACGTCTTATAGGAATCAAAGGAGATGACTCGACTAAAAGGTACGTCTTATAGGAATCAAGGGAAATGACTCGACTAAAAGGTACGTCTTTTAGGAATCAAAGGGGATGACTCGACTAAAAGGTACGTCTTATAGGAATCAAAGGGGATGACTCGACCAAAAGGTACGTCTTATAGAAATCCAAGGTGATGCCTCTACTAAAAGGTACGTCTTATAGGAATCAAAGTGGATGACTCAACTAAAAGGTACGTCTTGTAGGAATCAAGGGAAATGACTCGACTAAAAGGTACGTCTTATAGGAATCAAAGGGAATGACTCGACTAAAAGGTACGTCAAATAGGAATCAAAGGGGATGACTCAACTAAAAGGTACGTCTTATAGGAATCAAAGGGGATGACTCGACTAAAAGGTACATCATATAGGAATCAAACTAAATAACTCGACTAAAAGGTACGTATTCTAGGAGTCAAAAGGGATGACTCGACTAAAAGATACTTCTTATAAGAATTAAAGGGGATGACTCGACTAAAAGGTACGTCTTATAGGAATCAAAGGGGATGACTCGACTAAAAGGTACGTCTTATAGGAATCAAAAGGGATGACTCGACTAAAAGAAACGTCTTATAGGAATCAAAGGAAATGACTCGACTAAAAGGTACGTCTTCTAGGGGTCAAAGGGGATGACTCGACTAAAAGGTACGTCTAATAGAAATCAAGTGAAATGACTCGACTAAAAGGTACGTCTTCTAGGAATCCAAGAAAATGACTCAACTAAAAGGTACGTCTAATAGTAATCAAAGGAGATGACTCGACTAAAAGGTACGTCTTATAGGAATCAAAGGGGATGAATCAACTAAAAGGTACGTCTTATAGGAATCTAAGGGGATGACTCGACTAAAAGGTACGTCTTATAGGAATCAAGGGAAATGACTCGACTAAAAGGTATTTCTTCAAGGAATCAAAGGAAATGACTCAACTAAAAGGTACGTCTTATCGGAATCAAAGGGGATGACTCGACTAAAAGGTACGTCTTATATGAATCAAAGGGGATGACTCGACTAAAAGGTACGTCATATAGGAATCAAAGTAAATAACTCGACTAAAAGGTATGTATTCCAGGGGTCAAAGGGGATGACTCGACTAAAAGGTACGTCTTATAAGAATCAAAGGGGATAACTCGACTAAAAGGTACGTCTTATAGGAATTAAAGGAAATGACTCGACTAAAAGGTACGTCATATAAGAATAAAAGGGGATGACGCGACTAAAAGGTACGTCTTATAGGAATTAAAAGGTATGACTCGACTAAATGAAACGTCTTATAGGAATTAAAGGAAATGACTCGACTAAAAGGTACGTCTTTTAGGGGTCAAAGGGGATGACTCGACTAAAAGGTACGTCTTATAGGAATCAAGTGAATTGACTCGACTAAAAGGTACGTCTTCTAGGAATCCAAGGAAATGACTCAACTAAAAGGTACGTCCTATAGTAATCAAAGGAGATGACTCGACTACAAGGTACGTCTTATAGGAATCAAAGAAGATGAATCGACTAAAAGGTACGTCTTATAGGAATCAAGGGAAATGACTCGACTAAAAGGTACGTATTCAAAGAATCAAAGGAAATGACTCAACTAAAAGGTACGTCTTATAGAAATTAAAGGGGATGACTCGACTAAAAGGTACGTATTCTTGGGGTCAAAGGGGATGACTCGACTAAAAGGTACGTCTTATAGGAATCAAAGGAAATGACTCAACTAAAAGGTACGTCTTATAGGAATCAAAGAAAATGACTCGACTAAAATGTACGTCTTCTAGGGGTCAATGGGGATGACTCGACTAAAAGGTACGTCTTATAGGAACAAAGGGGATGACTCGACTAAAAGGTACGTCTTATAGGAATCAAAGGAGATGACTCGACTAAAAGGTACGTCTTATAGGAATCAAGGGAAATGACTCGACTAAAAGGTACGTCTTTTAGGAATCAAAGGGGATGACTCGACTAAAAGGTACGTCTTATAGGAATCAAAGGGGATGACTCGACCAAAAGGTACGTCTTATAGAAATCCAAGGTGATGCCTCTACTAAAAGGTACGTCTTATAGGAATCAAAGTGGATGACTCAACTAAAAGGTACGTCTTGTAGGAATCAAGGGAAATGACTCGACTAAAAGGTACGTCTTATAGGAATCAAAGGGAATGACTCGACTAAAAGGTACGTCTAATAGGAATCAAAGGGGATGACTCAACTAAAAGGTACGTCTTATAGGAATCAAAGGGAATGACTCGACTAAAAGGTACATCATATAGGAATCAAAGTAAATAACTCGACTAAAAGGTACGTATTCTATGAGTCAAAAGGGATGACTCGACTAAAAGGTACTTCTTATAATAATTAAAGGGGATGACTCGACTAAAAGGTACGTCTTATAGGAATCAAAGGGGATGACTCGACTAAAAGGTACGTCTTATAGGAATCAAAAGGGATGACTCGACTAAAAGAAACGTCTTATAGGAATCAAAGGAAATGACTCGACTAAAAGGTACGTCTTCTAGGGGTCAAAGGGGATGACTCGACTAAAAGGTACGTCTTATAGAAATCAAGTGAAATGACTCGACTAAACGGTACGTCTTCTAGGAATCCAAGAAAATGAATCAACTAAAAGGTACGTCTAATAGTAATCAAAGGAGATGACTCCACTAAAAGGTACGTCTTATAGGAATCAAAGGGGATGAATCAACAAAAAGGTACGTCTTATAGGAATCTAAGGGGATGACTCGACTAAAAGGTACGTCTTATAGGAATCAAGGGAAATGACTCGACTAAAAGGTATTTCTTCAAGGAATCAAAGGAAATGACTCAACTAAAAGGTACGTCTTATCGGAATCAAAGGGGATGACTCGACTAAAAGGTACGTCTTATAGGAATCAAAGGGTATGACTCGACTAAAAGGTACGTCTTATAGGAATCAAAGGGGATGACTCGACTAAAAGGTACGTCTTATAGGAATCAAAGGAGATGACTCGACTAAAAGGTACGTCTTATAGGAATCAAAGGGGATTACTCGACTAAAAGGTACGTCTTCTAGGAATCAAAGGGAATGACTCAACTAAAAGGTACGTCTTATAGTAATCAAAGGGGATGACTCGACTAAAAGGTACGTCTTATAGGAATCAAAGGGGATGACTCAACTAAAAGGTACATCTTATAGGAATCAAAGGGGATGACTCGACTAAAAGGTACGTCTTATAGGAATCAAAGGGGATGACTCGACTAAAAGGTACGTCTTATAGGAATCAAGGGAAATGACTCGACTAAAAGGTACATATTCTAGGGGTCAAAGGGGATGACTCGACTAAAAGGTACGTCTTATAGGAATCAAAGGAAATGACTCGACTAAAAGGTACGTCTTATAGGAATCAAAGGAAATGACTCTACTAAAGGTACGTCTTCTAGGGATCAAAGGGGATGACTCGACTAAAAGGTACATCTTATAGGAATCAAAGGAAATGACTCGACTAAAAGGTACGTCTTATAGGAATCAAAAGGTATGACTCGACTAAAAGAAACGTCTATTAGGAATTAAAGGAAATGACTCGACTAAAAGGTACGCCTTTTAGGGGTCAAAGGGGATGACTCGACTAAAAGGTACGTCTTATAGGAATCAAGTTAATTGACTCGACTAAAAGGTACGTCTTCTAGGAATCCAAGGAAATGACTCAACTATAAGGTACGTCCTATAGTAATCAAAGGAGATGACTCGACTACAAGGTACGTCTTATAGGAATCAAAGGGGATGAATCGACTAAAAGGTACGTCTTATAGGAATCAAGGGAAATGACTCGACTAAAAGGTACGTCTTCAAAGAATCAAAGGAAATGACTCAACTAAAAGGTACGTCTAATAGGAATTAAAGGGGATGACTCGACTAAAAGGTACGTATTCTTGGGGTCAAAGGGGATGACTCGACTAAAAGGTACGTCTTATAGGAATCAAAGGAAATGACTCAACTAAAAGGTACGTCTTATAGGAATCAAAGAAAATGACTCGACTAAAACGTACGTCTTGTAGGGGTCAATGGGGATGACTCGACTAAAAGGTACGTCTTATAGGAACAAAGGGGATGACTCGACTAAAAGGTACGTCTTATAGGAATCAAAGGAGATGACTCGACTAAAAGGTACATCTTATAGGAATCAAGGGAAATGACTCGACTAAAAGGTACGTCTTTTAGGAATCAAAGGGGATGACTCGACTAAAAGGTACGTCTTATAGGAATCAAAGGGGATGACTCGACCAAAAGGTACGTCTTATAGAAATCCAAGGTGATGCCTCTACTAAAAGATACGTCTTATAGGAATCAAAGTGGATGACTCAACTAAAAGGTACGTCTTGTAGGAATCAAGGGAAATGACTCGACTAAAAGGTACGTCTTATAGGAATCAAAGGGAATGACTCGACTAAAAGGTACGTCAAACAGGAATCAAAGGGGATGACTCAACTAAAAGGTACGTCTTATAGGAATCAAAGGGGATGACTCGACTAAAAGGTACATCATATAGGAATCAAAGTAAATAACTCGACTAAAAGGTACGTATTCTAGGAGTCAAAAGGGATGACTCGACTAAAAGGTACTTCTTATAAGAATTAAAGGGGATGACTCGACTAAAAGGTACGTCTTATAGGAATCAAAGGGGATGACTCGACTAAAAGGTACGTCTTATAGGAATCAAAAGGGATGACTCGACTAAAAGAAACGTCTTATAGGAATCAAAGGAAATGACTCGACTAAAAGGTACGTCTTCTAGGGGTCAAAGGGGATGACTCGACTAAAAGGTACGTCTTATAGAAATCAAGTGAAATGACTCGACTAAAAGGTACGTCTTCTAGGAATCCAATAAAATGACTCAACTAAAAGGTACGTCTAATAGTAATCAAAGGAGATAACTCGACTAAAAGGTACGTCTTATAGGAATCAAAGGGGATGAATCAACTAAAAGGTACGTCTTATAGGAATCTAAGGGGATGACTCGACTAAAAGGTACGTCTTATAGGAATCAAGGGAAATGACTCGACTAAAAGGTATTTCTTCAAGGAATCAAAGGAAATGACTCAACTAAAAGGTACGTCTTATCGGAATCAAAGGGGATGACTCGACTAAAAGGTACGTCTTATATGAATCAAAGGGGATGACTCGACTAAAAGGTACGTCATATAGGAATCAAAGTAAATAACTCGACTAAAAGGTATGTATTCCAGGGGTCAAAGGGGATGACTCGACTAAAAGGTACGTCTTATAAGAATCAAAGGGGATAACTCGACTAAAAGGTACGTCTTATAGGAATTAAAGGAAATGACTCGACTAAAAGGTACGTCATATAAGAATAAAAGGGGATGACGCGACTAAAAGGTACGTCTTATAGGAATTAAAAGGTATGACTCGACTAAATGAAACGTCTTATAGGAATTAAAGGAAATGACTCGACTAAAAGGTACGTCTTTTAGGGGTCAAAGGGGATGACTCGACTAAAAGGTACGTCTTATAGGAATCAAGTGAATTGACTCGACTAAAAGGTACGTCTTCTAGGAATCCAAGGAAATGACTCAACTAAAAGGTACGTCCTATAGTAATCAAAGGAGATGACTCGACTACAAGGTACGTCTTATAGGAATCAAAGGGGATGAATCGACTAAAAGGTACGTCTTATAGGAATCAAGGGAAATGACTCGACTAAAAGGTACGTCTTCAAAGAATCAAAGAAAATGACTCAACTAAAAGGTACGTCTTATAGGAATTAAAGGGGATGACTCGACTAAAAGGTACGTATTCTTGGGGTCAAAGGGGATGACTCGACTCAAAGGTACGTCTTATAGGAATCAAAGGAAATGACTCAACTAAAAGGTACGTCTTATAGGAATCAAAGAAAATGACTCGACTAAAATGTACGTCTTCTAGGGGTCAATGGGGATGACTCGACTAAAAGGTACGTCTTATAGGAACAAAGGGGATGACTCGACTAAAAGGTACGTCTTATAGGAATGAAAGGAGATGACTCGACTAAAAGGTATGTCTTATAGGAATCAAGGGAAATGACTCGACTAAAAGGTACGTCTTTTAGGAATCAAAGGGGATGACTCGACTAAAAGGTACGTCTTATAGGAATCAAAGGGGATGACTCGACCAAAAGGTACGTCTTATAGAAATCCAAGGTGATGCCTCTACTAAAAGGTACGTCTTATAGGAATCAAAGTGGATGACTCAACTAAAAGGTACGTCTTGTAGGAATCAAGGGAAATGACTCGACTAAAAGGTACGTCTTATAGGAATCAAAGGGAATGACTCAACTAAAAGGTACGTCTAATAGGAATCAAAGGGGATGACTCAACTAAAAGGTACGTCTTATAGGAATCAAAGGGGATGACTCGACTAAAAGGTACATCATATAGGAATCAAAGTAAATAACTCGACTAAAAGGTACGTATTCTAGGAGTCAAAAGGGATGACTCGACTAAAAGGTACTTCTTATAATAATTAACGGGGATGACTCGACTAAAAGGTACGTCTTATAAGAATCAAAGGGGATGACTCGACTAAAAGGTACGTCTTATAGGAATCAAAAGGGATGACTCGACTAAAAGAAACGTCTTATAGGAATCAAAGGAAATGACTCGACTAAAAGGTACGTCTTCTAGGGGTCAAAGGGGATGACTCGACTAAAAGGTACGTCTTATAGAAATCAAGTGAAATGACTCGACTAAAAGGTACGTCTTCTAGGAATCCAAGAAAATGACTCAACTAAAAGGTACGTCTAATAGTAATCAAAGGAGATGACTCGACTAAAAGGTACGCCTTATAGGAATCAAAGGGGATGAATCAACTAAAAGGTACGTCTTATAGGAATCTAAGGGGATGACTCGACTAAAAGGTACGTCTTATAGGAATCAAGGGAAATGGCTCGACTAAAAGGTATTTCTTCAAGGAATCAAAGGAAATGACTCAACTAAAAGGTACGTCTTATCGGAATCAAAGGGGATGACTCGACTAAAAGGTACGTCTTATAGGAATCAAAGGGTATGACTCGACTAAAAGGTACGTCTTATAGGAATCAAAGGGGATGACTTGACTAAAAGGTACGTTTTATAGGAATCAAAGGAGATGACTCGACTAAAAGGTACGTCTTATAGGAATCAAAGGGGATGACTCGACTAAAAGGTACGTCTTCTAGGAATCAAAGGGAATGACTCAACTAAAAGGTACGTCTTATAGTAATCAAAGGGGATGACTCGACTAAAAGGTACGTCTTATAGGAATCAAAGGGGATGACTCAACTAAAAGGTACATCTTATAGGAATCAAAGGGGATGACTCGACTAAAAGGTACGTCTTATAGGAATCAAAGGGGATGACTCGACTAAAAGGTACGTCTTATAGGAATCAAGGGAAATGACTCGACTAAAAGGTACATATTCTAGGGGTCAAAGGGGATGACTCGACTAAAAGGTACGTCTTATAGGAATCAAAGGAAATGACACGACTAAAAGGTACGTCTTATAGGAATCAAAGGAAATGACTCTACTAAAAGGTACGTCTTCTAGGGATCAATGGGGATGACTCGACTAAAAGGTACATCTTATAGGAATCAAAGGAAATGACTCGACTAAAAGGTACGTCTTATAGGAATCAAAGGAAATGACTCGACTAAAAGGTACGTCTTCTAGGGATCAAAGGGGATGACTCGACTAAAATATACGTCTTATAGGAATCAAAGGAAATGACTCGACTAAAAGGTACGTCATCTAGGGGTCAATGGGGATGACTCAACTAAAAGGTACGTCTTCTAGGGGTCAAGGGGGAATGATTCGACTAAAAGGTATGTCTTATAGGAATCAAAGGGGATGACTCGACTAAAAGGTACGTCTTATAGGAATTAAAGGGAATGAATCGACTAAAAGGTATGTCTTAAAGGAATCAAGGGAAATGACTCGACTAAAAGGTACGTCTTCTAGGAATCAAAGGGGATGACTCGACTAAAAGGTATGTCTTATAGGAATCAAAGGGGATGACTCGACTAAAAGGTACGTCTTATAGAAATCAATGGGGATGACTCGACTAAAAGGTATGTCTTATAGGAATAAAGGGAAATGACTCGACTCAAAGGTACGTCTTCTAGGAATCAAAGGGGATGACTCGACTAAAAGGTACGTCTTATAAGAATCAAAGATGATGACGTGACTAAAAGGTACGTCTTATAGGAATCAAAGGAGATGACTCGACTAAAAGGTACATCTTATAGGAATCAAGTGAAATGACTCGACTAAAAGGTATGTCTTCTAGGAATCCAAGGAAATGACTCAACTAAAAGGTACGTCGTATAGGAATCATAGGAGATGACTCGACTAAAAGGTACGTCTTATAGGAATCAAAGGGGATGAATCGACTAAAAGGTACATCTTATAGGAATCAAGGGAAATGACTCGACTAAAAGGTACGTCTTCAAGGAATCAAAGGAAATGACTCAACTAAAAGGTACGTCTTATAGGAATCAAAGGGGATGACTCGACTAAAAGGTACGTATTCTAGGGGTCAAAGGGGATGACTCGACTAAAAAGTACGTCTTATAGGAATCAAAGGAAATGACTCAACTAAAAGGTACGTCTTATAGGAATCTAAGGAAATGACTCGACTAAAAGGTACGTCTTCTAGGGGTCAAAGGGTATGACTCGACTAAAAGGTACGTCTTATTGGAATCAAAGGGGATGACTCGACTAAAAGGTACGTCTTATAGGAATCAAAGGAGATGACTCGACTAAAAGGTACGTCTTATAGGAATCAAGGGAAATGACTCGACTAAAAGGTACGTCTTTTAGGAATCAAAGGGTATGACTCGACTAAAAGGTACGTCTTATAGGAATCAAAGGGGATGACTCGACCAAAAGGTACGTCTTATAGAAATCCAAGGGGATGATTCGACTAAAAGGTACGTCTTATAGAAATCAAAGTGGATGACTCAACTAAAAGGTACGTCATATAGGAATCAAGGGAAATGACTCGACTAAAAGGTACGTCTTATAGGAATCAAAGGGTATGACTCGACTAAAAGGTACGTCTTATAGGAATCAAAGGGGATGACTCGACTAAAAGGTACGTCTTATAGGAATCAAAGGAGATGACTCGACTAAAAGGTACGTCTTATAGGAATCAAAGGGGATGACTCGACTAAAAAGTACGTCTTATAGGAATCAAAGGGGATGACTCGACCAAAAGGTACGTCTTATAGAAATCCAAGGGGATGACTCGACTAAAAGGTACGTCTTATAGGAATCAAAGTGGATGACTCAACTAAAAGGTACGTCTTATAGGAATCAAGGGAAATGACTCGACTAAAAGGTACGTCTTATAGGAATCAAAGGGGATGACTCGACCAAAAGGTACGTCTTATAGGAATCAAAGGGGATGACTCGACTAAAAGGTACGTTTTATTGGAATCAAAGGGGATGACTCGACTAAAAGGTACGTCTTATAGGAATCAAGGGAAATGACTCGACTAAAAGGTACGTTGTCTACGAATCAAAGGAAATGACTCAACTAAAAGGTACGTCATATAGGAATCAAAGGAGATGACTCAACTAAAAGGTACGTCTTATAGGAATGTAAGGGTATGACTCGACTAAAAGGTACATCTTATAGGAATCAAGGGAAATGACTCGACTAAAAGGTACGTCTTCAAGGAATCAAAGAAAATGACTCATTTAAAAGGTACGTCATATAGGAATCAAAGGGGATGACTCGAATAAAAGGTACGTCTTATAGGAATCAAAGGGGATGACTCGACGAAAAGGTACGTCATATAGGAATCAAAGGAAATAACTCAACTAAAAGGTACGTATTCCAGGGGTCAAAGGGGATGACTCGACTAAAAGGTACGTCTTATTGGAATCAAAGGGGATGACTCAACTAAAAGGTACGTCTAATAGGAGAAAAAGGAAATAACTCGACTAAAAGGTACGTCTTCTAGGGGTGAAAGGGGATGACTCAACTAAAAGGTACGTCTTCTTGGGGTCAAGCGGGAATGATTCGACTTAAAGGTAAGTCTTATAGGAATCAAGAGGTATAACTTGACTAAAAGGTATGTCTTATAGGAATCAAAGGGGATGACTCGACTAAAAGGTACGTCTTATAGGAATCAAAGGGAATGACTCGACTAAAAGGTAAGCCTTAAGGGAATCAAGTGAAATGACTCGACTAAAAGGTACGTCTTCTAGGAATCAAAGCGAATGACTCGACTAAAAGGTACGTCTTATAGGAATCAAAGGAAATGACTCAACTAATAGGTACGTCATATAGGAATCAAAGGAAATGAGTCGACTAAAAGATACGTCTTCTAGGGGTCAAAGGGGATGATTCGACTAAAAGGTACGACTTATAGGAATCAAAGGGGATGACTCGACCGAAAGTTACGTCTTATAGGAATCAAAGGAGATGACTCGACTAAAAGGTACGTCTTATAGGAATCAAGGAAAATGACTCGACTAAAAGGTACGTCTTTTATGGGTCAAAGGGGATGATTCGACTAAAAGGTACGTCTTTTATGGGTCAAAGGGGATGATTCGACTAAAAGGTACGTCTTATAGGAATCAAAGGAGATGACTCGACTAAAAGGTACGTCTTATAGGAATCAAAGGAAATGACTCAACTAAAAGGTACGTCTTATAGGAATCAAAGAAAATGACTCGACTAAAACGTACGTCTTCTAGGGGTCAATGGGGATGACTCGACTAAAAGGTACGTCTTATAGGAACAAAGGGGATGACTCGACTAAAAGGTACGTCTTATAGGAATCAAAGGAGATGACTCGACTAAAAGGTACGTCTTATAGGAATCAAGGGAAATGACTCGACTAAAAGGTACGTCTTTTAGGAATCAAAGGGGATGACTCGACTAAAAGGTACGTCTTATAGGAATCAAAGGGGATGACTCGACCAAAAGGTACGTCTTATAGAAATCCAAGGTGATGCCTCTACTAAAAGGTACGTCTTATAGGAATCAAAGTGGATGACTCAACTAAAAGGTACGTCTTCTAGGAATCAAGGGAAATGACTCGACTAAAAGGTACGTCTTATAGGAATCAAAGGGAATGACTCGACTAAAAGGTACGTCTAATAGGAATCAAAGGGGATGACTCAACTAAAAGGTACGTCTTATAGGAATCAAAGGGGATGACTCGACTAAAAGGTACATCATATAGGAATCAAAGTAAATAACTCGACTAAAAGGTACGTATTCTAGGAGTCAAAAGGGATGACTCGTCTAAAAGTTACTTCTTATAAGAAATAAAGGGGATGACTCGACTAAAAGGTACGTCTTATAGGAATCAAAGGGGATGACTCGACTAAAAGGTACGTCTTATAGGAATCAAAAGGGATGACTCGACTAAAAGAAACGTCTTATAGGAATCAAAGGAAATGACTCGACTAAAAGGTACGTCTTCTAGGGGTCAAAGGGGATGACTCGACTAAAAGGTACGTCTTATAGAAATCAAGTGAAATGACTCGACTAAAAGGTACGTCTTCTAGGAATCCAAGAAAATGACTCAACTAAAAGGTACGTCTAATAGTAATCAAAGGAGATGACTCGACTAAAAGGTACGTCTTATAGGAATCAAAGGGGATGAATCAACTAAAAGGTACGTCTTATAGGAATCTAAGGGGATGACTCGACTAAAAGGTACGTCTTATATGAATCAAGGGAAATGACTCGACTAAAAGTTATTTCTTCATGGAATCAAAGGAAATGACTCAACTAAAAGGTACGTCTTATCGGAATCAAAGGGGATGACTCGACTAAAAGGTACGTCTTATATGAATCAAAGGGGATCACTCGACTAAAAGGTACGTCATATAGGAATCAAAGTAAATAACTCGACTAAAAGGT
Organism: Capsicum pubescens; assembly: GCA_030864215.1. NCBI lineage: Eukaryota > Viridiplantae > Streptophyta > Magnoliopsida > Solanales > Solanaceae > Capsicum > Capsicum pubescens. The sequence goes on along the minus strand of CM061545.1, from coordinate 274,390,048 downwards.
ATGTATTCCAGGGGTCAAAGGGGATGACTCGACTAAAAGGTACGTCTTATAAGAATCAAAGGGGATAACTCGACTAAAAGGTACGTCTTATAGGAATTAAAGGAAATGACTCGACTAAAAGGTACGTCATATAAGAATAAAAGGGGATGACGCGACTAAAAGGTACGTCTTATAGGAATCAAAAGGTATGACTCGACTAAAAGAAACGTCTTATAGGAATTAAAGGAAATGACTCGACTAAAAGGTACGTCTTTTAGGGGTCAAAGGGGATGACTCGACTAAAAGGTACGTCTTATAGTAATCAAGTGAATTGACTCGACTAAAAGGTACGTCTTCTAGGATTCCAAGGAAATGACTCAACTAAAAGGTACGTCCTATAGTAATCAAAGGAGATGACTCGACTACAAGGTACGTCTTATAGGAATCAAAGGGGATGAATCGACTAAAAGGTACGTCTTATAGGAATCAAGGGAAATGACTCGACTAAAAGGTACGTCTTATAGGAATTAAAGGGGATGACTCGACTAAAAGGTACGTATTCTAGGGGTCAAAGGGGATGACTCGACTAAAAGGTACGTCTTATAGGAATCAAAGGAAATGACTCAACTAAAAGGTACGTCTTATAGGAATCAAAGAAAATGACTCGACTAAAACGTACGTCTTCTAGGGGTCAATGGGGATGACTCGACTAAAAGGTACGTCTTATAGGAACAAAGGGGATGACTCGACTAAAAGGTACGTCTTATAGGAATCAAAGGAGATGACTCGACTAAAAAGTACGTCTTATAGGAATCAAGGGAAATGACTCGACTAAAAGGTACGTCTTTTAGGAATCAAAGGGGATGACTCGACTAAAAGGTACGTCTTATAGGAATCAAAGGGGATGACTCGACCAAAAGGTACGTCCTATAGAAATCCAAGGTGATGCCTCTACTAAAAGGTACGTCTTATAGGAATCAAAGTGGATGACTCAACTAAAAGGTACGTCTTGTAGGAATCAAGGGAAATGACTCGACTAAAAGGTACGTCTTATAGGAATCAAAGGGAATGACTCGACTAAAAGGTACGTCTAATAGGAATCAAAGGGGATGACTCAACTAAAAGGTACGTCTTATAGGAATCAAAGGGGATGACTCGACTAAAAGGTACATCATATAGGAATCAAAGTAAATAACTCGACTAAAAGGTACGTATTCTAGGAGTCAAAAGGGATGACTCGACTAAAAGGTACTTCTTATAAGAATTAAAGGGGATGACTCGACTAAAAGGTACGTCTTATAGGAATCAAAGGGGATTACTCGACTAAAAGGTACGTCTTATAGGAATCAAAAGGGATGACTCGACTAAAAGAAACGTCTTATAGGAATCAAAGTAAATGACTCGACTAAAAGGTACGTCTTCTAGGGGTCGAAGGGGATGACTAGACTAAAAGGTACGTCTTATAGAAATCAAGTGAAATGACTCGACTAAAAGGTACGTCTTCTAGGAATCCAAGAAAATGACTCAACTAAAAGGTACGTCTAATAGTAATCAAAGGAGATGACTCGACTAAAAGGTACGTCTTATAGGAATCAAAGGGGATGAATCAACTAAAAGGTACGTCTTATAGGAATCTAAGGGGATGACTCGACTAAAAGGTACGTCTTATAGGAATCAAGGGAAATGACTCGACTAAAAGTTATTTCTTCAAGGAATCAAAGGAAATGACTCAACTAAAAGGTACGTCTTATTGAATTAAAGGGGATGACTCGACTAAAAGGTACGTCTTATATGAATCAAAGGGGATCACTCGACTAAAAGGTACGTCATATAGGAATCAAAGTAAATAACTCGGCTAAAAGGTATGTATTCCAGGGGTCAAAGGGGATGACTCGACTAAAAGGTACGTCTTATAAGAATCAAAGGGGATAACTCGACTAAAAGGTACGTCTTATAGGAATTAAAGGAAATGACTCGACTAAAAGGTACGTCATATAAGAATAAAAGGGGATGACGCGACTAAAAGGTACGTCTTATAGGAATCAAAAGGTATGACTCGACTAAAAGAAACGTCTTATAGGAATTAAAGGAAATGACTCGACTAAAAGGTACGTCTTTTAGGGGTCAAAGGGGATGACTCGACTAAAAGGTACGTCTTATAGGAATCAAGTGAATTGACTCGACTAAAAGGTACGTCTTCTAGGATTCCAAGGAAATGACTAAACTAAAAGGTACGTCCTATAGTAATCAAAGGAGATGACTCGACTACAAGGTACGTCTTATAGGAATCAAAGGGGATGAATCGACTAAAAGGTACGTCTTATAGGAATCAAGGGAAATGACTCTACTAAAAGGTACGTCTTATAGGAATTAAAGGGATGACTCGACTAAAAGGTACGTATTCTTGGGGTCAAAGGGGATGACTCGACTAAAAGGTACGTCTTATAGGAATCAAAGGAAATGACTCAACTAAAAGGTACGTCTTATAGGAATCAAAGAAAATGACTCGACTAAAACGTACGTCTTCTAGGGGTCAATGGGGATGACTCGACTAAAAGGTACGTCTTATAGGAACAAAGGGGATGACTCGACTAAAAGGTACGTCTTATAGGAATCAAAGGAGATGACTCGACTAAAAAGTACGTCTTATAGGAATCAAGGGAAATGACTCGACTAAAAGGTACGTCTTTTAGGATTCAAAGGGGATGACTCGACTAAAAGGTACGTCTTATAGGAATCAAAGGGGATGACTCGACCAAAAGGTACGTCTTATAGAAATCCAAGGTGATGCCTCTACTAAAAGGTACGTCTTATAGGAGTCAAAGTGGATGACTCAACTAAAAGGTACGTCTTGTAGGAATCAAGGGAAATGACTCGACTAAAAGGTACGTCTTATAGGAATCAAAGGGAATGACTCGACTAAAAGGTACGTCTAATAGGAATCAAAGGAGATGACTCAACTAAAAGGTACGTCTTATAGGAATCAAAGGGGATGACTCGACTAAAAGGTACATCATATAGGAATCAAAGTAAATAACTCGACTAAAAGGTACGTATTCTAGGAGTCAAAAGGGATGACTCGACTAAAAGGTACTTCTTATAAGAATTAAAGGGGATGACTCGACTAAAAGGTATGTCTTATAGGAATCAAAGGGGATTACTCGACTAAAAGGTACGTCTTATAGGAATCAAAAGGGATGACTCGACTAAAAGAAACGTCTTATAGGAATCAAAGGAAATGACTCGACTAAAAGGTACGTCTTCTAGGGGTCGAAGGGGATGACTCGACTAAAAGGTACGTCTTATAGAAATCAAGTGAAATGACTCGACTAAAAGGTACGTCTTCTAGGAATCCAAGAAAATGACTCAACTAAAAGGTACGTCTAATAGTAATCAAAGGAGATGACTCGACTAAAAGGTACGTCTTATAGGAATCAAAGGGGATGAATCAACTAAAAGGTACGTCTTATAGGAATCTAAGGGGATGACTCAACTAAAAGGTACGTCTTATAGGAATCAAGGGAAATGACTCGACTAAAAGGTATTTCTTCAAGGAATCAAAGGAAATGACTCAACTAAAAGGTACGTCTTATCGGAATCAAAGGGAATGACTCGACTAAAAGGTACGTCTTATATGAATCAAAGGGGATGACTCGACTAAAAGGTACGTCATATAGGAATCAAAGTAAATAACTCGACTAAAAGGTATGTATTCCAGGGGTCAAAGGGGATGACTCGACTAAAAGGTACGTCTTATAAGAATCAAAGGGGATAACTCGACTAAAAGGTACGTCTTATAGGAATCAAAGGGGATGAATCGACTAAAAGGTACGTCTTATAGGAATCAAAAGAGATGACTCGACTAGAAGAAACGTCTTATAGGAATCAAAGGAAATGACTCGACTAAAGGGTACGTCTTTTAGGGGTCAAAGGGGATGACTCGACTAAAAGGCACGTCTTATAGGAATCAAGTGAAATGACTCGACTAAAAGGTACGTCTTCTAGGAATCCATGGAAATGACTCAACTAAAAGGTACGTCTTATAGTAATCAAAGGAGATGACTCGACTAAAAGGTACGTCTTATAGGAATCAAAGGGGATGAATCGACTAAAAGGTACGTCTTATAGGAATCAAGGGAAATGACTCGACTAAAAGGTACGTATTCTTGGGGTCAAAGGAGATGACTCGACTAAAAGGTACGTCTTATAGGAATCAAAGGGGATGACTCGACTAAAAGGTACGTCATATAGGAATCAAAGTAAATAACTCGACTAAAAGGTATGTATTCCAGGGGTCAAAGGGGATGACTCGACTAAAAGGTACGTCTTATAAGAATCAAAGGGGATAACTCGACTAAAAGGTACGTCTTATAGGAATCAAAGGGGATGAATCGACTAAAAGGTACGTCTTATAGGAATCAAAAGAGATGACTCGACTAGAAGAAACGTCTTATAGGAATCAAAGGAAATGACTCGACTAAAGGGTACGTCTTTTAGGGGTCAAAGGGGATGACTCGACTAAAAGGCACGTTTTATAGGAATCAAGTGAAATGACTCGACTAAAAGGTACGTCTTCTAGGAATCCATGGAAATGACTCAACTAAAAGGTACGTCTTATAGTAATCAAAGGAGATGACTCGACTAAAAGGTACGTCTTATAGGAATCAAAGGGGATGAATCGACTAAAAGGTACGTCTTATAGGAATCAAGGGAAATGACTCGACTAAAAGGTACGTCTTCAAAGAATCAAAGGAAATAACTCAACTAAAAGGTACGTGTTATAGGAATCAAAGGGGATGGCTCGACTAAAAGGTACGTATTCTTGGGGTCAAAGGAGATGACTCGACTAAAAGGTACGTCTTATAGGAATCAAAGGAAATGACTCAACTAAAAGGTACGTCTTATACGAATCAAAGGAAATGACTCGATTAAACGTACGTCTTCTAGGGGTCAATGGGGATGACTCGACTAAAAGGTACGTCTTATAGGAATCAAAGGGGATGACTCGACCAAAAGGTACATCTTATAGGAAACAAAGGAGATGACTCGACTAAAAGGTACGTCTTATAGGAATCAAGGGAAATGACTCGACTAAAAGGTACGTCTTTTAGGAATTAAAGGGATGACTCGACTAAAAGGTACGTCTTATAGGAATCAAAGGGGATAACTCGACCAAAAGGTACGTCTTATAGAAATCCAAGGGGATGACTCGACTAAAAGGTACGTCTTATAGGAATCAAATTGGATGACTCAACTAAAAGGTACGTCTTGTAGGAATCAAGGGAAATGACTCGACAAAAAGGTACGTCTTATAGGAATCAAAGGGGATGACTCAACTAAAAGGTACGTCTAATAGGAATCAAAGGGGATGTTTCAACTAAAAGGAACGTCTTATAGGAATTAAAGGGGATGACTCGACTAAAAGGTACCTCATATAGGAATCAAAGTAAATAACTTGACTAAAAGGTACGTATTCCAGGGGTCAAAGGGGATGACTCGACTAAAAGGTACGTCTTATAAGAATTAAAAGGGATGACTCGACTAAAAGGTACGTCTTATAGGAATCAAAGGAGATGACTCGACTAAAAGGTACGACTTCTAGGGGTCAAAGGGGATGACTCGACTAAATGGTACGTCTTATAGAAATCAAGTTAAATGACTCGACTAAAAGGTACGTCTTCTAGGAATCCAAGGAAATGACTCAACTAAATGGTACGTCTTATAGTAATCAAAGGAGATGACTCGACTAAAAGGTACGTCTTATAGGAATCAAAGGGGTTGAATCGACTAAAAGGTACGTCTTATAGGAATTAAAGGGGATGACTCGACTAAAAGGTACCTCATATAGGAATCAAAGTAAATAACTTGACTAAAAGGTACGTATTCCAGGGGTCAAAGGGGATGACTCGACTAAAAGGTACGTCTTATAAGAATCAAAAGGGATGACTCGACTAAAAGCTACGTCTTATAGGAATCAAAGGAGATGACTCGACTAAAAGGTACGACTTCTAGGGGTCAAAGGGGATGACTCGACTAAATGGTATGTCTTATAGAAATCAAGTTAAATGACTCGACTAAAAGGTACGTCTTCAAGGAATCCAAGGTAATGACTCAACTAAAAGGTACGTCTTAGAGTAATCAAAGGAGATGACTCGACTAAAAGGTACGTCTTATAGGAATCAAAGGGGTTTAATCGACTAAAAGGTACGTCTTATAGGAATCAAGGGAAATGACTCGACTAAAAGGTACGTCTTATAGGAATCAAAGGGAATGACTCGATTAAAAGGTACGTCTAATAGGAATCAAAGGGGATGACTCAACTAAAAGGTACGTCTTATAGGAATCAAAGGGGATGACTCAACTAAAAGGTACGTCATATAGGAATCAAATTAAATAACTCGACTAAAAGGTACGTATTCTAGGAGTCAAAGGGGATGACTCGACTAAAAGGTACTTCTTATATGAATCAATGGGGACGACTCGACTAAAAGGTACGTCTTATAGGAATCAAAGGAGATGACTCGACTAAAAGGTATGTCTTATAGGAATCAAAAGGGATAACTCGACTAAAAGAAACGTCTTATAGGAATCAAAGGAAATGACTCGACTAAAAGGTTCGTCTTCTAGGGGTCAAAATGGATGACTCGACTAAAAGGTACGTCTTATAGAAATCAAGTGAAATGAGTCGACTAAAAGGTACGTCTTCTAGGAATCCAAGGAAATGACTCAACTAATAGGAACGTCTAATAGTAATCAAAGGAGATGACTCGACTAAAAGGTACGTCTTATAGGAATCAAAGGGGATGAATCAACTAAAAGGTACGTCTTATAGGAATCTAAGGGGATGACTCGACTAAAATGTACGTCTTATAGGAATCAAGGGAAATGACTCGACTAAAAGGTATGTCTTCAAGGAATCAAAGGAAATGACTCAACTAAAAGGTACGTCTTATCGGAATCAAAGGGGATGACTCGACTAAAAGGTACGTCTTATATGAATCAAAGGGGATGACTCGACTAAAAGGTACGTCATATAGGAATCAAAGTAAATAACTCGACTAAAAGGTATGTATTCCAGGGGTCAAAGGGGATGACTCGACTAAAAGGTACGTCTTATTAGAATCAAAGGGGATAACTCGACTAAAAGGTACGTCTTATAGGAATCAAAAGGGATGAATCGACTAAAAGATACGTCTTATAGGAATCAAAAGGGATGACTCGACTAGAAGAAACGTCTTATAGGAATCAAAGGAAATAACTCGACTAAAAGGTACGTCTGTTAGGGGTCAAAGGGGATGACTAGACTAAAAGGTACGTCTTATAGGAATCAAGTGAAATGACTCGACTAAAAGGTACGTCTTCTAGGAATCCAAGGAAATGACTCAACTAAAAGGTACGTCTTATAGTAATCAAAGGAGATGACTAGACTAAAAGGTACGTCTTATAGGAATTAAAGGGGATGAATCGACTAAAAGGTACGTCTTATAGGAATCAAGGGAAATGACTCGACTAAAAGGTACGTCTTCAAAGAATCAAAGGAAATAACTCAACTAAAAGGTACCTGTTATAGGAATCAAAGGGGATGACTCGACTAAAAGGTACGTATTATTGGGATCAAAGGAGATGACTCGACTAAAAGGTACGTCTTATAGGAATCAAAGGAAATGACTCAACTAAAAGGTACGTCTTATACGAATCAAAGGAAATGCCTCGACTAAAACGTACGTCTTCTAGGGGTCAATGGGGATGGCTCGACTAAAAGGTACGTCTTATAGGAATCAAAGGAGATGACTCTACTAAAAGGTACGTCTTATAGGAATCAAGGGAAATGACTCGACTAGAAGAAACGTCTTATAGGAATCAAAGGAAATGACTCGACTAAAAGGTACGTCTGTTAGGGGTCAAAGGGGATGACTAGACTAAAAGTTACGTCTTATAGAAATTCAAGGGGATGACTCGACTAAAAGGTACGTCTTGTAGGAATCAAGGGAAATGACTCGACTAAAAGGTATGTCTTCAAGGAATCAAAGGAAATGACTCAACTAAAAGGTACGTCTTATCGGAATCAAAGTAGTTGACTCGACTAAAAGGTACGTCTTATATGAATCAAAGGGGATGACTCGACTAAAAGGTACGTCATATAGGAATCAAAGTAAATAACTCGACTAAAAGGTATGTATTCCAGGGGTCAAAGGGGATGACTCGACTAAAAGGTACGTCTTATAAGAATCAAAGGGGATAACTCGACTAAAAGGTACGTCTTATAGGAATCAAAGGGGATGAATCGACTAAAAGGTACGTCTTATAGAAATCAAAAGGGATGACTCGACTAGAAGAAACGTCTTATAGGAATCAAAGGAAATGACTCGACTAAAAGGTACGTCTTTTAGGGGTCAAAGGGGATGACTCGACTAAAAGGTACGTCTAATAGGAAAAAAGTGAAATGACTCGACTAAAAGGTACGTCTTCTAGGAATCCAAGGAAATGACTCAACTAAAAGGTACGTCTTATAGTAATCAAAGGAGATGACTCGACTAAAAGGTACGTCTTATAGGAAACAAAGGAGATGACTCGACTAAAAGGTACGTCTTATAGGAATCAAGGGAAATGACTCGACTAAAAGGTACGTCTTTTAGGAATCAAAGGGGATGACTCGACTAAAAGGTACGTCTTATAGGAATCAAAGGGGATGACTCGACCAAAAGGTACGTCTTATAGAAATCCAAGGGGATGACTCGACTAAAAGGTACGTCTTATAGGAATCAATGTGGATGACTCAACTACAAGGTACGTCTTGTAGGAATCAAGGGAAATAACTCGACTAAAAGGTACATCTTATAGGAATCAAAGGGGATGACTCAACTAAAAGGTACGTCTAATAGGAATCAAAGGGGATGATTCAACTAAAAGGTATGTCTTATAGGAATTAAAGGGGATGACTCGACTAAAAGGTACCTCATATAGGAATCAAAGTAAATAACTTGAGTAAAAGGTACGTATTCCAGGGGTCAAAGGGGATGACTCGACTAAAAGGTACGTCTTATAAGAATCAAAAGGGATGACTCGACGAAAAGGTACGTCTTATAGGAATCAAAGGAGATGACTCGACTAAAAGGTACGACTTCTAGGGGTCAAAGGGGATGACTCGACTAAATGGTACGTCTTATAGTAATCAAAGGAGATGACTCGACTAAAAGGTACGTCTTATAGGAATCAAAGGGGTTGAATCGACTAAAAGGTACGTCTTATAGGAATCAAGGGAAATGACTCGACTAAAAGGTACGTCTTATAGGAATCAAAGGGAATGACTCGACTGAAATGTACGTCTAATAGGAATCAAAGGGGTTGACTCAACTAAAAGGTACATCTTATAGGAATCAAAGGCGATGACTCGACTAAAAGGTACGTCATATAGGAATCAAAGTAAATAACTCGACTAAAAGGTACGTATTCTAGGAGTCAAAGGGGATGACTCGACTAAAAGGTACTTCTTATAAGAATCAATGGGGACGACTCGACTAAAAGGTACGTCTTATAGGAGTCAAAGGGGATGACTCGACTAAAAGGTACGTCTTATAGGAATCAAAAGGGATGACTCGACTAAAAGAAACGTCTTATAGGAATCAAAGGAAATGACTCGACTAAAAGGTACGTCTTCTAGGGGTCAAAATGGATGACTCGACTAAAAGGTACGTCTTATAGAAATCAAGTGAAATGACTCGACTAAAAGGTACGTCTTCTAGGAATCCAAGGAAATGACTCAACTAAAAGGTACGTCTAATAGTAATCAAAGGAGATGACTCGACTAAAAGGTACGTCTTATAGGAATCAAAGGGGATGAATCAACTAAAAGGTACGTCTTATAGGAATCTAAGGGGATGACTCGACTAAAATGTACGTCATATAGGAATCAAGGGAATTGACTCGACTAAAAGGTATGTCTTCAAGGAATCAAAGGAAATGACTCAACTAAAAGGTACGTCTTATCGGAATCAAAGGGGATGACTCGACTAAAAGGTACGTCTTATATGAATCAAAGGGGATGACTCGACTAAAAGGTACGTCAGATAGGAATCAAAGTAAATAACTCGACTAAAAGGTATGTATTCCAGGGGTCAAAGGGGATGACTCGACCAAAAGGTACGTCTTATAGAAATCCAAGGGGATGACTCGACTAAAAGGTACGTCTTATAGGAATCAAAGGGGATGAATTGACTAAAAGGTACGTCTTATAGGAATCAAAAGGGATGACTCGACTAGAAAAAACGTCTTATAGGAATCAAAGGAAATGACTCGACTTAAAGGTACATCTTTTAGGGGTCAAAGGGGATGACTAGACTAAAAGTTACGTATTATAGGAATCAAGTGAAATGACTCGACTAAAAGGTACGACTTCTAGGAATCCAAGGAAATGACTCAACTAAAAGGTACGTCTTATAGTAATCAAAGGAGATGACTCGACTAAAAGGTACGTCTTATAGGAATCAAAGGGGATGAATCGACAAAAAGGTACGTCTTATAGGAATCAAGGGAAATGACTCGACTAAAAGGTACGTCTTCAAAGAATCAAAGGAAATGACTCAACTAAAAGGTACGTGTTATAGGAATCAAAGGGGATGACTCGACTATAAGGTACGTATTCTTGGGGTCAAAGGAGATGACTCGACTAAAAGGTACGTCTTATAGGAATCAAAGGAAATGACTCAACTAAAAGGTACGTCTTATACGAATCAAAGGTAATGACTCGACTAAAACGTACGTCTTCTAGGGGTCAATGGGGATGACTCGACTAAAAGGTACGTCTTATAGGAATCAAAGGGGATGACTCGACTATAAGGTACATCTTATAGGAAACAAAGGAGATGACTCGACTAAAAGGTACGTCTTATAGGAATCAAGGGAAATGACTCGACTAAAAGGTACGTCTTTTAGGAATCAAAGGGGATGACTCGACTAAAAAATACGTCTTATAGGAATCAAAGGGGATGATTCGACCAAAAGGTACGTCTTATAGAAATCCAAGGGGATGACTCGACTAAAAGGTACGTCTTATAGGAATCAAAGTGGATGACTCAACTAAAAGGTACGTCTTGTAGGAATCAAGGGAAATGACTCGACTAAAAGGTACGTCTTATAGGAATCAAAGGGGATGACTCAACTAAAAGGTACGTCTAATAGGAATCAAAGGGGATGATTCAACTAAAAGGTACGTCTTATAGGAATTAAAGGGGATGACTCGACTAAAAGGTACCTCATATAGGAATCAATGTAAATAACTTGACTAAAAGGTACGTATTCCAGGTGTCAAAGGGGATGACTCGACTAAAAGGTACGTCTTATAAGAATCAAAAGGGATGACTCGACTAAAAGGTACGTCTTATAGGAATCAAAGAAGATGACTCGACTAAAAGGTTCGACTTCTAGGGGTCAAAGGGGATGAATTGACTAAAAGGTACGTCTTATAGGAATCAAAAGGGATGACTCGACTAGAAGAAACGTCTTATAGGAATCAACGGAAATGACTCGACTAAAAGGTACGTCTTTTAGGGGTCAAAGGGGATGACTAGACTAAAAGTTACGTCTTATAAGAATCAAGTGAAATGAATCGACTAAAAGGTACGTCTTCTACGAATCCAAGGAAATGACTCAACTAAAAGGTACGTCTTATAGTAATCAAAGGAGATGACTCGACTAAAAGGTACGTCTTATAGGAATCAAAGGGGATGAATCGACTAAAAGATACGTCTTATAGGAATCAAGGGAAATTACTCGACTAAAAGGTACGTCTTCAAAGAATCAAAGGAAATGACTCAACTAAAAGGTACGTGTTATAGGAATCAAAGGGGATGACTCGACTAAAAGGTACGTATTCTTGGGGTCAAAGGAGATGACTCGACTAAAAGGTACGTCTTATAGGAATCAAAGGAAATGACTCAACTAAAAGGTACGTCTTATACGAATCAAAGGAAATGACTCGACTAAAACGTACGTCTTCTAGGGGTCAATGGGGATGACTCGACTAAAAGGCACGTCTTATAGGAATCAAAGGGGATGACTCGACTATAAGGTACATCTTATAGGAAACAAAGGAGATGACTCGACTAAAAGGTACGTCTTATAGGAATCAAGGGAAATGACTCGACTAAAAGGTAGGTCTTATAAGAATCAAAGGGGATAACTCGACTAAAAGGTACGTCTTATAGGAATCAAAGGGGATGAATCGACTAAAAGGTACGTCTTATAGGAATCAAAAGGGATGACTCGACTAGAAGAAACGTCTTATAGGAATCAAAGGAAATGACTCGACTAAAAGGTACGTCTTTTAGGGGTCAAAGGGGATGAATCGACTAAAAGGTACGTCTTATAGGAATCAAGGGATATGACTCGACTCAAAGGTACGTCTTCAAAGAATCAAAGGAAATGACTCAACTAAAAGGTACGTGTTATAGGAATCACAGGGGATGACTCGACTAAAAGGTACGTATTCTTGGGGTCAAAGGAGATGACTCGACTAAAAGGTACGTCTTATAGGAATCAAAGGAAATGACTCAACTAAAAGGTACGTCTTATACGAATCAAAGGAAATGACTCGACTAAAACGTACGTCTTCTAGGGGTCAATGGGGATGACTCGACTAAAAGGTACGTCTTATAGGAATCAAAGGGGATGACTCGACTATAAGGTACATCTTATAGGAAACAAAGGAGATGACTCGACTAAAAGGTACGTCTTATAGGAATCAAGGGAAATAACTCGACTAAAAGGAACGTCTTTTAGGAATCAAAGGGGATGACTCGACTAAAAGATACGTCTTATAGGAATCAAAGGGGATGACTCGACCAAAAGGTACGTCTTATAGAAATCCAAGGGGATGACTCGACTAAAAGGTACGTCTTATAGGAATCAAAGTGGATGACTCAACTAAAAGGTACGTCTTGTAGGAATCAAGGGAAATGGCTCGACTAAAAGGTACGTCTTATAGGAATCAAAGGGGATGACTCAACTAAAAGGTACGTCTAATAGGAATCAAAGGGGATGATTCAACTAAAAGGTACGTCTTATAGGAATTAAAGGGGATGACTCGACTAAAAGGTACCTCATATAGGAATCAATGTAAATAACTTGACTAAAAGGTACGTATTCCAGGTGTCAAAGGGGATGACTCAACTAAAAGGTACGTCTTATAAGAATCAAAAGGGATGACTCGACTAAAAGGTACGTCTTATAGGAATCAAAGAAGATGACTCGACTAAAAGGTTCGACTTCTAGGGGTCAAAGGGGATGAATCGACTAAAAGGTACGTCTTATAGGAATCAAAAGGGATGACTCGACTAGAAGAAACGTCTTATAGGAATCAAAGGAAATGACTTGACTAAAAGGTACGTCTTTTAGGGGTCAAAGGGGATGACTAGACTAAAAGTTACGTCTTATAAGAATCAAGTGAAATGACTCGACTAAAAGGTACATCTTCTACGAATCCAAGGAAATGACTCAACTAAAAGGTACGTCTTATAGTAATCAAAGGAGATGACTCGACTAAAAGGTACGTCTTATAGGAATCAAAGGGGATGAATCGACTAAAAGATACGTCTTATAGGAATCAAGGGAAATTACTCGACTAAAAGGTACGTCTTCAAAGAATCAAAGGAAATAACTCAACTAAAAGGTACGTGTTATAGGAATCAAAGGGGATGACTCGACTAAAAGGTACGTATTCTTGGGGTCAAAGGAGATGACTCGACTAAAAGGTACGTCTTATAGGAATCAAAGGAAATGACTCAACTAAAAGGTACGTCTTATACGAATCAAAGGAAATGACTCGACTAAAACGTACGTCTTCTAGGGGTCAATGGGGATGACACGACTAAAAGGCACGTCTTATAGGAATCAAAGGGGATGACTCGACTATAAGGTACATCTTATAGGAAACAAAGGAGATGACTCGACTAAAGGTACGTCTTATAGGAATCAAGGGAAATGACTCGACTAAAAGGTACGTCTTTTAGGAATCAAAGGGGATGACTCGACTAAAAGGTACGTCTTATAGGAATCAAAGGGGATGACTCAACCAAAAGGTACGTCTTATAGAAATCCAAGGGGATGACTCGACTAAAAGGTACGTCTTATAGGAATCAAAGTGGATGACTCAACTAAAAGGTACGTCTTGTAGGAATGAAGGGAAATGACTCGACTAAAAGGTATGTCTTCAAGGAATCAAAGGAAATGACTCAACTAAAAGGTACGTCTTATCGGAATCAAGGGGATGACTCGACTAAAAGGTACGTCTTATATGTATCAAAGGGGATGACTCGACTAAAAGGTACGTCATATAGAAATCAAAGTAAATAACTCAACTAAAAGGTATGTATTCCAGGGGTCAAAGGGGATGACTCAACTAAAAGGTACGTCTTATAAGAATCAAAGGGGATAACTCGACTAAAAGGTACGTCTTATAGGAATCAAAGGGGATGAATCGACTAAAAGGTACGTCTTGTAGGAATCAAAAGGGATGACTCGACTAGAAGAAACGTCTTATAGGAATCAAAGGAAATGACTCGACTAAAAGGTACATCTTTTAGGGGTCAAAGGGGATGACTCGACTAAAAGGTACGTCTTATAGGAATCAAGTGAAATGACTCGACTAAAAGGTACGTCTTCTAGGAATCCAAGGAAATGACCCAACTAAAAGGTACGTCTTATAGTAATCAAAGGAGATGACTCGACTATAAGGTACGTCTTATAGGAATCAAAGGGGATGAATCGACTAAAAGATACGTCTTATAGGAATCAAGGGAAATTACTCGACTAAAAGGTACGTCTTCAAAGAATCAAAGGATATGACTCAACTAAAAGGTACGTGTTATAGGAATCAAAGGGGATGACTCGACTAAAAGGTACGTATTCTTGGGGTCAAAGGAGATGACTCGACTAAAAGGTACGTCTTATAGGAATCAAAGGAAATGACTCAACTAAAAGGTACGTCTTATACGAATCAAAGGAAATGACTCGACTAAAACGTACGTCTTCTAGGGGTAATTGGGGATGACTCGACTAAAAGGTTCGTCTTATAGGAATCAAAGGGGATGACTCGACTATAAGGTACATCTTATAGGAAACAAAGGAGATGACTCGACTAAAAGGTATGTCTTATAGGAATCAAGGGAAATGACTCGACTAAAAGGTACGTCTTTTAGGACTCAAAGGGGATGACTCGACTAAAAGGTACGTCTTATAGGAATCAAAAGGGATGACTCGACCAAAAGGTACGTCTTATAGAAATCCAAGGGGATGACTCGACTAAAAGGTACGTCTTATAGGAATCAAAGTGGATGACTCAACTAAAAGGTACGCCTTGTAGGAATCAAGGGAAATGACTCGACTAAAAGGTATGTCTTCAAGGAATCAAAGGAAATGACTCAACTAAAAGGTACGTCTTATCGGAATCAAAGGGGATGACTCGACTAAAAGGTACGTCTTATATGAATCAAAGGGGATGACTCGACTAAAAGGTACGTCATATAGGAATCAAAGTAAATAACTCGACTAAAAGGTATGTATTCCAGTGGTCAAAGCGGATGACTCAACTAAAAGATACGTCTTATAAGAATCAAAGGGGATAACTCGACTAAAAGGTACGTCTTATAGGAATCAAAGGAAATGACTCAACTAAAAGGTACGTCTTATAGGAATCAAAGGGGATGAATCGACTAAAAGGTACGTCTTATAGGAATCAAAGGAAATGACTCAACTAAAAGGTACGTCTCATACGAATCAAAGGAAATAACTCGACTAAAACTTTCGTCTTCTAGGGGTCAATGGGGATGACTCGACTAAAAGGTACGTCTTATAGGAATCAAAGGGGATGATTCGACTAAAAGGTACATCTTATAGGAAACAAAGGAGATGTCTCGACTAAAAGGTACGTCTTATAGGAATCAAGGGAAATGACTCGACTAAAAGGTACGTTTTTTTGGAATCAAAGGGGATGACTCGACTAAAAGGTACGTCTTATAGGAATCAAAGGGGATGACTCGACCAAAAGGTACGTCTTATAGAAATCCAAGGGGATGACTCGACTAAAAGGTACGTCTTATAGGAATCAAAGTGGATGACTCAACTAAAAGGTACGTCTTGTAGGAATCAAGGGAAATGACTCGACTAAAAGGTACGTCTTATAGGAATCAAAGGGGATGACTCAACTAAAAGGTACGTCTAATAGGAATCAAAGGGGATGATTCAACTAAAAGGTACGTCTTATAGGAATTAAAGGGGATGACTCGACTAAAAGGTACCTCATATAGGAATCAAAGTAAATAACATTACTAAAAGGTACGTATTCCAGGGGTCAAAGGGGATGACTCGACTAAAAGGTACGTCTTATAAGAATCAAAAGGGATGACTCGACTAAAAGGTACGTCTTATAGGAATCAAAGGAGATGACTCGACTAAAAGGTACGACTTCTAGGGGTCAAAGGGGATGACTCGACTAAATGGTACGTCTCATAGAAATCAAGTTAAATGACTCGACTAAAAGGTACGTCTTCTCGGAATCCAAGGAAATGACTCAACTAAAAGTTGCGTCTTATAGTAATCAAAAGAGATGACTCGACTAAAAGGTACGTCTTATCGGAATCAAAGGGGTTGAATCGACTAAAAAGTACGTCTTATAGGAATCAAGGGAAATGACTCGACTAAAAGGTACGTCTTATAGGAATCAAAGGGAATGACTCGACTAAAAGGTACGTCTAATAGGAATCAAAGGGGATGACTCAACTAAAAGGTACATCTTATAGGAATCAATGGGGATGACTCGACTAAAAGGTACGTCATATAGGAATCAAAGTAAATAACTCGACTAAAAGGTACGTATTCTAGGAGTCAAAGGGGATGACTCGACTAAAAGGTACTTCTTGTAAGAATCAGTGGGGACCACTCGACTAAAAGGTACGTCTTATAGGAATCAAAGGGGATGACTCGACTAAAGGGTACGTCTTATAGGAATCAAAAGGGATGACTCGACTAAAAGAAACGTCTTATAGGAATCAAAGGAAATGACTCGACTAAAAGGTACGTCTTCTAGGGGTCAAAATGGATGACTCGACTAAAAGGTACGTCTTATAGAAATCAAGTGAAATGACTCGACTAAAAGGTACGTCTTCTGGGAATCCAAGGAAATTACTCAACTAAAAGGTACGTCTAATAGTAATCAAAGGAGATGACTCGACTAAAAGGTACGTTTTATAGGAATCAAAGGGGATGAATCAACTAATAGGTACGTCTTATAGGAATCTAAGGGGATGACTCGACTAAAATGTACGTCTTATAGGAATCAAGGGAAATGACTCGACTAAAAGGTATGTCTTCAAGGAATCAAAGGAAATAACTCAACTAAAAGGTACGTCTTATCGGAATCAAAGGGGATGACTCGACTAAAAGGTACGTCTTATATGAATCAAAGGGGATGACTCGACTAAAAGGTACGTCATATAGGAATCAAAGTAAATAACTCAACTAAAAGGTATGTATTCCAGGGGTCAAAGGGGATGACTCGACTAAAAGGTACGTCTTATAAGAATCAAAGGGGATAACTCGACTAAAAGGTACGTCTTATAGGAATCAAAGGGGATGAATCGACTAAAAGGTACGTCATATAGGAATCAAAAGGGATGACTCGACTAGAAGAAACGTCTCATAGGAATCAAAGGAAATGACTCGACTAAAAGGTACGTCTTTTAGGGGTCAAAGGGGATGACTAGACTAAAAGTTACGTCTTATAGGAATCAAGTGAAATGACTCGACTAAAAGATACGTCTTCTAGGAATCCAAGGAAATGACTCAACTAAAAGGTACGTCTTATAGTAATCAAAGGAGATGACTCGACTAAAAGGTACGTCTTCTAGGAATCAAAGGGGATGAATCGACTAAAAGGTACGTCTTATAGGAATCAAGGGAAATGACTCGACTAAAAGGTACGTCATCAAAGAATCAAAGGAAATGACTCAACTAAAAGGTACGTGTTATAGGAATCAAAGGGGATGACTCGACTAAAAGGTACGTATTCTTGGGGTCAAAGGAGATGACTCGACTAAAAGGTACGTCTTATAGGAATCAAAGGAAATGACTCGACTAAAAGGTACGTCTTATACGAATCAAAGGAAATGACTCGACTAAAACGTACGTCTTCTAGGGGTCAATGGGGATGACTCGACTAAAAGGTATGTCTTATAGGAATCAAAGGGGATGACTCGACTATAAGGTACATCTTATAGGAAACAAAGGAGATGACTCGACTAAAAGGTACGTCATATAGGAATCAAGGGAAATGACTCGACTAAAAGGTACGTCTTTTAGGAATCAAAGGGGATGACTCGACTAAAAGGTACGTCTTATAGGAATCAAAGGGGATGACTCGACCAAAAGGTAACGTCTTATAGAAATCCAAGGGGATGACTCGACTAAAAGGTACGTCTTATAGGAATCAAAGTGGATGACTCAACTAAAAGGTACGTCTTGTAGGAATTAAGGGAAATGACTCGACTAAAAGGTACGTCTTATAGGAATCAAAGGGGATGACTCAACAAAAAGGTACGTCTAATAGGAATCAAAGGGGATGATTCAACTAAAAGGTACGTCTTATAGGAATTAAAGGGGATGACTCGACTAAAAGGTACCTCATATAGGAATCAAAGTAAATAACTTGACTAAAAGGTACGTATTCCAGGGGTCAAAGGGGATGACTCGACTAAAAGATACGTCTTATAAGAATCAAAAGGGATGACTCGACTAAAAGGTACGTCTTATAGGAATCAAAGAAGATGACTCGACTAAAAGGTACGACTTCTAGGGGTCAAAGGGGATGACTCGACTAAATGGTACGCCTTATAGAAATCAAGTTAAATGACTCGACTAAAAGGTACGTCTTCTAGGAATCCAAGGAAATGACTCAACTAAAAGGTACGTCTTATAGTAATCTAAGGAGATGACTCGACTAAAAGGTACGTCTTATAGGAATCAAAGAGGTTGAATCGACTAAATGGTACGTCTTATAGGAATCAAGGGAAATGACTCGACTAAAAGGTACGTATTCAAAGAATCAAAGGAAAAGACTCAACTAAAAGGTACGTCTTATAGGAATCAAAGGAGATGACTCGACTAAAAGGTACGTATTCTAGGTGTCAAAGGGGATGACTCGATTAAAAGGTACGTCTTATAGGAATCAAAGGAAATGACTCAACTAAAAGGTACGTCTTATAGGAATCAAAGGAAATGACTCGACTAAAACGTACGTCTTCTAGGGGTCAAAGGGGATGACTTGACTAAAAGGTACGTCTTATAGGAATCAAAGGGAATGACTCGACTAAAAGGTACGTCTTATAGGAATCAAAGGAGATGACTCGACTAAAAGGTACGTCAATAGAAATAAAGGGAAATGACTCGACTAAAAGGTACGTCTTTAAGGAATCAAAGGGGATGACTCGACTAAAAGGTACGTCTTATACGAATCAAAGGGGATGACTCGACCAAAAGGTACGTCTTATTGAAATCCAAGGGGATGACTCGACTAAAAGGTACGTCTTATAGGAATCAAAGTGGATGACTCAACTAAAAGGTACGTCTTATAGGAATCAAGGGAAATGACTCGACTAAAAGGTACGTCTTATAGGAATCAAAGGGGATGACTCGACTAAAAGGTACGTCTAATAGGAATCAAGGGGGATGACTCAACTAAAAGGTACGTTTAATAGGAATCAAAGGGGATCACTCGACTAAAAGGTACGTCTTATAGGAATCAAGGGAAATGACTCGACTAAAAGGTACGTTTTTAAGGAATCAAAGGAAATGACTCAACTAAAAGCTACGTCTTATAGGAATCAAAGGAGATGACTCAACTAAAAGGAACATCTTATAGGAATCTAAGAAGATGACTCGACTAAAAGGTACATCTTATTGGAATCAAGGGAAATGACTCGACTAAAAGGTACCTCTTCAAGGAATCAAAGGAAATGACTCAACTAAAAGATACGTCTTATAGGAATCAAAGGGGATGACTCGACTAAAAGGTATGTCTTATAGGAATCAAAGGGGATGACTCGACTAAAAGGTACGTCATATAGGAATCAAAGTAAATAACTGGACTAAAAGGTACGTATTCCAGGGGTCAAAAGGGATGACTCGACTAAAAGGTACGTCTTATAGGAATCAAAGGGGATGACTCGACTAAAAGGTTCGCCTTATAGGAATCAAAAGGGATGACTCGACTAAAAGAAACGTGTTATAGGAATCTAAGGAAATGACTCGACTAAAAGGTACGTCTTCTAGGGGTCAAAGGTGATGACTCGACTAAAAGGTACGTCTTATTGGAATCAAGGGAAATGACTCGACTAAAAGGTAAGTCTTCTAGGAATCCAAAGAAATGACTCAACTAAACGGTACGTCTTATAGTAATCAACGGAGATGACTCGACCAAAAAGTATGTCTTATAGGAATCAAAGGGGATGAATCGACTAAAATGTACGTCTTATAGGAATCAAGGGAAATTACTCGACTAAAAGGTACGTCTTCAAGGAATTAAAGGAAATGACTCAACTAAAAGGTACGTCTTATAGGAATCAAAGGGGATGACTCGACTAAAAGGTACGTATTCTAGGGGTCAAAGGGGATGACTTGAGTAAAAGTTACGTCATATGGGAATCAAAGGAAATGACTCAACTAAATGGTACGTCTTATAGGAATCAAAGGAAATGACTCGACTAAAACGTACGTCTACTAGGGGTCAAAGAGGATGACTCGACTAAAAGGTACGTCTTATAGGAATCAAAGGGGATGACTCGACTAAAAGGTACGTCTTATAGGAATCAATGGAGATGACTCGACTAAAAGGTACGTCTTATAGGAATCAAGGGAAATAACTCGACTAAAAGGTACGTCTTTTAGGAATCAAAGGGGATGACTCGACTATAAGGTACGTCTTATAGGAATCATTTGGGATGACTCGACCAAAAGGTACGTCTTATAGAAATCCAAGGGGATGTCTCGACTAAAAGGTACGTCTTATAGGAATCAAAGTGGATGACTCAACTAAAAGGTACGTCTTATAGGAATCAAGGGAAATGACTCGACTAAAAGGTACGTCTTATAGGAATCAAAGGGGATGACTCGACTAAAAGGTACGTCTTATAGGAATCAAAGGGGATGACTCAACTAAAAGGTACGTTTTATTGGAATCAAAGGGGATGACTCGACTAAAAGGTACGTCTTATAGGAATCAATGGAGATGACTCGACTAAAAGGTACGTCTTATAGGAATCAAGGGAAATTACTCGACTAAAAGGTACGTCTTCAAGGAATTAAAGGAAATGACTCAACTAAAAGGTACGTCTTATAGGAATCAAAGGGGATGACTCGACTAAAAGGTACGTATTCTAGGGGTCAAAGGGGATGACTCGACTAAAAGTTACGTCATATGGGAATCAAAGGAAATGACTCAACTAAATGGTACGTCTTATAGGAATCAAAGGAAATGACTCGACTAAAACGTACGTCTACTAGGGGTCAAAGAGGATGACTCGACTAAAAGGTACGTCTTATAGGAATCAAAGGGGATGACTCGACTAAAAGGTACGTCTTATAGGAATCAATGGAGATGACTCGACTAAAAGGTACGTCTTATAGGAATCAAGGGAAATAACTCGACTAAAAGGTACGTCTTTTAGGAATCAAAGGGGATGACTCGACTATAAGGTACGTCTTATAGGAATCATTTGGGATGACTCGACCAAAAGGTACGTCTTATAGAAATCCAAGGGGATGTCTCGACTAAAAGGTACGTCTTATAGGAATCAAAGTGGATGACTCAACTAAAAGGTACGTCTTATAGGAATCAAGGGAAATGACTCGACTAAAAGGTACGTCTTATAGGAATCAAAGGGGATGACTCGACTAAAAGGTACGTCTTATAGGAATCAAAGGGGATGACTCAACTAAAAGGTACGTTTTATTGGAATCAAAGGGGATGACTCGACTAAAAGGTACGTCTTATAGGAATCAATGGAGATGACTCGACTAAAAGGTACGTCTTATAGGAATCAAGGGAAATGACTCGACTAAAAGGTACGTCTTTTAGGAATCAAAAGGGATGACTCGACTATAAGGTACGTCTTATAGGAATCATTTGGGATGACTCGACCAAAAGGTACGTCTTATAGAAATCCAAGGGGATGTCTCGACTAAAAGGTACGTCTTATAGGAATCAAAGTGGATGACTCAACTAAAAGGTACGTCTTATAGGAATCAAGGGAAATGACTCGACTAAAAGGTACGTCTTATAGGAATCAAAGGGGATGACTCGACTAAAAGGTACGTCTTATAGGAATCAAAGGGGATGACTCAACTAAAAGGTACGTTTTATTGGAATCAAAGGGGATGACTCGACTAAAAGCTACGTCTTATAGGAATCAAGGGAAATGACTCGACTAAAAGGTATGTTTTCTAGGAATCAAAGGAAATGACTCAACTAAAAGCTACGTCTTATAGGAATCAAAGGAGATGACTCAACTAAAAGGTACGTCTTATAGGAATCTAAGGGGATGACTCGACTAAAAGGTACGTCTTATAGGAATCAAGGGAAATGACTCGACTAAAAGGTACATCTTCAAGGAATCAAAGGAAATGACTCAACTAAAAGGTACGTTTTATAGGAATCAATGGGGATGACCCGACTAAAAGGTACGTCTTATAGGAATCAAAGAGGATGACTCGACTAAATGGTACGTCATATAGGAATCAAAGTAAATAACTCGACTAAAAGGTACGTATTCCAGGGGTCAAAGAGGATCACTCGACTAAAAGGAATGTCTTATAGGAATCAAAGGAGATGACTCGACTAAAAGGTACGTCTTTTAGGAATCAAATGGGATGACTCGACTAAAAAAAACATCATGTAGGAATCAAAGGAAATGACTCGACTAAAAGGTACGTCTTCTAGGGGTTTAAGGGGATGACTCGACTAAAAGGTACGTCTTATAGGAATCAAGTGAAATGACTCGACTAAAAGGTACGTCTTCTTGGAATCCAAGGAAATGACTCAACTAAAAGGTACGTCTTATAGTAATCGAAGGAGATGACTCGACTAAAAGGTAAGTCTTATAGGAATCAAAGGGGATGAATCGACTAAAATATACTTCTTATAGGAATCATGGGAAATGACTCGACTAAAGGTACGTCTTCAAGAAATCAAAGGAAATGACTCAACTAAAAGGTACGTCTTATAGGAATCAAAGGGGATAACTCGACTAAAAGGTACGTATATTAGGAGTCAAAGGGGACGACTCGACTAAAAGGTACTTCTTATAGGAATCAAAGGAAATGACTCAACTAAAAGGTACGTCTTATAGGAATCAAAGGAAATGACTCGAATAAAACGTACGTCATCTAGGGGTCAAAGGGGACGACTCGACAAAATGTTACGTCTTATAGGAATCATAGGGGATGAATCGACTAAAAGATACGTCTTATAGGAATCAAAGGAGATGACTCGACTAAAAGGTACGTCTTATAGGAATCAAGGGAAATGACTCAACTAAAAGGTACGTCTTTTAGGAATCAAAGAGGATGACTCGACTAAAAGGTACGTCTTATAGGAATCAAAGGGGATGACTCGACTAAAAGGTACGTCTAATAGGAATCAAAGGGGATGACTCAACTAAAAGGTACGTCTTATAGAAATCAAAGGGGATGACTCGACTAAAAGGTACATCATATAGGAATCAAAGTAAATAACTCGACTAAAAGGTACATATTCCAGGAATCAGAGGGGATGACTCGACTAAAAGGTACGTCTTATAGGAATCAAAGAGGATGACTCGACTAAATGGTACGTCATATAGGAATCAAAGTAAATAACTCGACTAAAAGGTACGTATTCCAGGGGTCAAAGAGGATCACTCGACTAAAATGAATGTCTTATAGGAATCAAAGGAGATGACTCGACTAAAATGTACGTCTTTTAGGAATCAAAAGGGATGACTCGACTAAAAAAAACGTCATGTAGGAATCAAAGGAAATGACTCGACTAAAAGGTACGTCTTCTAGGGGTTAAAGGGGATGACTCGACTAAAAGGTACGTCTTATAGGAATCAAGTGAAATGACTCGACTAAAAGGTACGTCTTCTTGGAATCCAAGGAAATGACTCAACTAAACGGTACGTCTTATAGTAATCAAAGGAGATGACTCGACTAAAAGGTACGTCTTATAGGAAGCAAAGGGGATGAATCGACTAAAATATACTTCTTATAGGAATCATGGGAAATGACTCGACTAAAGGTACGTCTTCAAGAAATCAAAGGAAATGACTCAACTAAAAGGTACGTCTTATAGGAATCAAAGGGGATGACTCGACTAAAAGGTACGTATTCAAGGAGTCAAAGGGGACGACTCGACTAAAAGGTACTTCTTATAGGAATCAAAGGAAATGACTCAACTAAAAGGTACGTCTTATAGGAATCAAAGGAAATGACTCGAATAAAACGTACGTCATCTAGGGGTCAAAGGGGACGACTCGACGAAATGTTACGTCTTATAGGAATCAAAGGGGATGAATCGACTAAAAGGTACGTCTTATAGGAATCAAAGGAGATAACTCGACTAAAAGGTACGTCTTATAGGAATCAAGGGAAATGACTCGACTAAAAGGTACGTCTTTTAGGAATCAAAGGGGATGACTCGACTAAAAGGTACGTCTTATAGGAATCAAAGGGGATGACTCGACTAAAAGGTACGTCTAATAGGAATCAAAGGGGATGACTCAACTAAAAGAAACGTCTTATAGGAATCAAAGGAAATTACTCGACTAAAAGGTACGTCTTTTAGGGGTCAAAGGGGATGACTCGACTAAAAGGTACGTCTTATAGAAATCAAGTGAAATGACTCGACTAAAAGGTACGTCTTCTAGGAATCCAAGGAAATGACTCAACTAAAAGGTACGTCTAATAGTAATCAAAGGAGATGACTCGACTAAAAGATACGTCTTATAGGAATCAAAGGGGATGAATCAACTAAAAGGTAAGTCTTATAGGAATCTAAGGGGATGACTCGACTAAAAGGTACGTCTTATAGGAATCAAGGGAAATGACTCGACTAAAAGGTACGTCTTCAAGGAATCAAAGGAAATGACTCAACTAAAAGGTACGTCTTATCGGAATCAAAGGGGATGACTCGACTAAAAGGTACGTCTTATATGAATCAAATGGGATGACTTGACTAAAAGGTACGTCATATAGGAATCCAAGTAAATAACTCGACTAAAAGGTATGTATTCCAGGGGTCAAAGGGGATGAATCGACTAAAAGGTACGTCTTATAAGAATCAAACGGGATAACTCGACTAAAAGGTACGTTTTATAGAAATCAAAGGAGATGAATCGACTAAAAGGTACGTCTTATTGGAATCAAAAGGGATGACTCGACTAGAAGAAACGTCTTATAGGAATCAAAGGAAATGACTCGACTAAAAGGTACGTCTTTTAGGGTTCAAAGGGGATGACTCGACTAAAAGGTACGTCTTATAGGAATCAAGTGAAATGACTCGACTAAATGGTACGTCTTCTAGGAATCCAAGGAAATGACTCAACTAAAAGGTACGTCTTATAGTAATCAAAGGAGATGACTCGACTAAAAGGTACGTCTTATAGGAATCAAAGGGGATAAATCGACTAAAAGGTACGTCTTATAGGAATCAAGGGAAATGACTCGACTAAAAGGTACGTCTTCAAAGAATCAAAGGAAATGACTTAACTAAAAGGTACGTGTTATAGGAATCAAAGGGGATGACTCGACTAAAAGGTACGTATTCTAGGGGTCAAAGGAGATGACTCGACTAAAAGGTACGTCTTATAGAAATCAAAGGAAATGACTCAACTAAAAGGTACGTCTTATACGAATCAAAGGAAATAACTCGACTAAAACGTACGTCTTCTAGGGGTCAATGGGGATGACTCGACTAAAAGGTACGTCTTATAGGAATCAAAGGGGATGACTCGACTAAAAGGTACGTCTTATAGGAAACAAGGAGATGACTCCACTAAAAGGTACGTCTTATAGGAATCAAGGGAAATGACTCGACTAAAAGGTACGTCTTTTAGGAATCAAAGGGGATGACTCGACTAAAAGGTACGTCTTATAGGAATCAAAGGGGATGACTCGACCAAAAGGTACGTCTTATAGAAATCCAAGGGGATGACTCGACTAAAAGGTACGTCTTATAGGAATCAAAGTGGATGACTCAACTAAAAGGTACGTCTCGTAGGAATCAAGGGAAATGACTCGACTAAAAGGTACGTCTTATAGGAATAAAAGGGGAGGACTCAACTAAAAGGTACGTCTAATAGGAATCAAAGGGGATGACTCAACTAAAAGGTACGTCTTATAGGAATCAAAGGGGATGACTCGACTAAAAGGTACGTCATAAAGGAATCAAAGTAAATAACTTGACCAAAAGGTACGTATTCCATGGGTCAAAGGGGATGACTCGACTAAAAGATACGTCTTATAAGCATCAAAAGGGATGACTCGACTAATAAAAATTTCTTATAGGAATCAAAGGAAATGACTCGACTAAAAGGTACGTCTTCTAGGGGTTAAAGGGGATGACTCGACTATAAGGTACGTCTTTTAGGAATCAAGTGAAATGACTCGACTAAAAGGTACGTCTTCTTGGAATCCAAGGAAATGACTCAACTAAAAGGTACGTCTTATAGTAATCAAAGGAGATGACTCGACTAAAAGGTACGTCTTATAGGAATCAAAGAGGATGAATCGACTAAAATATACTTCTTATAGGAATCAAGGGAAATGACTCGACTAAAGGTACGTCTTCAAGGAATCAAAGGAAATGACTAAACTAAAAGGTACGTCTTATAGGAATCAAAGGGGATGACTCGACTAAAAGGTACGTATTCTAGGGGTCAAAGGTGACGAATCGACTAAAAGGTACTTCTTATAGGAATCAAAGGAAATGACTCAACTAAAAGGTACGTCTTATAGGAATCAAAGGAAATGACTTGACTAAAACGTACGTCTTCTAGGGGTCAAAGGGGATGACTCGACGAAATGTTACGTCTTATAGGAATCAAGGGAAATGACTCGACTAAAGGTACGTCTTCAAGGAATCAAAGGAAATGACTAAACTAAAAGGTACGTCTTATAGGAATCAAAGGGGATGACTCGACTAAAAGGTACGTATTCTAGGGGTCAAAGGTGACGACTCGACTAAAAGGTACTTCTTATAGGAATCAAAGAAAATGACTCAACTAAAAGGTACGTCTTATAGGAATCAAAGGAAATGACTTGACTAAAACGTACGTCTTCTAGGGGTCAAAGGGGATGACTCGACGAAATGTTACGTCTTATAGGAATCAAAGGGGATGAATCGACTAAAAGGTACGTCTTATAGGAATCAAAGGAGATGACTCGACTAAAAGGTACGTATTATAGGAATCAAGGGAAATGACTCGACTAAAAGGTACGACTTTTAGGAATCAAAGGGGATGACTCGACTAAAAGGTACGTCTTATAGGAATCAAAGGGGATGACTCGACTAAAAGGTACGTCTAATAGGAATCAATGGGGATGACTCAACTAAAAGGTACGTCTTATAGGAATCAAAGGGGATGACTCGACTAAAAGGTACGTCATATAGGAATCAAAGTAAATAACTCGACTAAAAGGTACGTATTCCAAGAGTCAAAGGGGATGACTCGACTAAAAGGTACGTCTTATATGAATCAAAGGGGATGACTCGACTAAAAGGTACGTCTTATAGGAATCAATGGGGATGACTCGACTAAAAGGTACGTCTTATAGGAATCAAAAGGGATGACTCGACTAAAAGAAACGTCTTATAGGAATCAAAGGAAATGACTCGACTAAAAGGTACGTCGTCTAGGGGTCAAAGGGGATGACTCGACTAAAAGGTACGTCTTATAGAAATCAAGTGAAATGACTCGACTAAAAGGTACGTCTTCTAGGAATCCAAGGAAATGACTCAACTAAAAGGTACGTCTAATAGTAATCAATGGAGATGACTCGACTAAAAGGTACGTCTTATAGGAATCAAAGGGGATGAATAAACTAAAAGGTACGTCTTATAGGAATCTAAGGGGATGACTCGACTAAAAGGTACGTCTTATAGGAATCAAGGGAAATGACTCGACTAAAAGGTACGTCTTCAAGGAATCAAAGGAAATGACTCAACTAAAAGGTACGTCTTATCGGAATCAAAGGGGATGACTCGACTAAAAGGTACGTCTTATATGAATCAAAGGGGATGACTCGACTAAAAGGTACGTCATATAGGAATCAAAATAAATAACTCGACTAAAAGGTATGTATTCCAGGGGTTAAAGGGGATGACTCGACTAAAAGGTACGTCTTATAAGAATCAAACAGGATAACTCGACTAAAAGGTATGTCTTATAGGAATCAAAGGGGATGAATCGACTAAAAGGTACGTCTTATTGGAATTAAAAGGGATGACTCGACTAGAAGAAACGTCTTATAGGAATCAAAGGAAATGACTCGACTAAAAGGTACGTCTTTTAGGGGTCAAAGGGGATGACTCGACTAAAAGGTACGTCTTATAGGAATCAAGTGAAATGACTCGACTAAAAGGTACGTCTTCTAGGAATCCAAGGAAATGACTCAACTAAAAGGTACGTCTTATAGTAATCAAAGGAGATGACTCGACAAAAAGGTACGTCTTATAGGAATCAAAGGGGATGAATCGACTAAAAGGTACGTCTTATAGGAATCAAGGGAAATGACTCGACTAAAAGGTACGTCTTCAAAGAATCAAAGGAAATGACTCAACTAAAAGGTACGTGTTATAGGAATCAAAGGGGATGACTCGACTAAAAGGTACGTATTCTAGGGGTCAAAGGAGATGACTCGACTAAAAGGTACGTCTTATAGGAATCAAAGGAAATGACTCAACTAAAAGGTACGTCTTATACGAATCAAAGGAAATGACTCGACTAAAACGTACGTCTTCTAGGGGTCAATGGGGATGACTCGACTAAAAGGTACGTCTTAAAGGAATCAAAGGGGATGACTCGACTAAAAGGTACGTCTTATAGGAAACAAAGGAGATGATTCGACGAAAAGGTACGTCTTATAGGAATCAAGGGAAATGACTCGACTAAAAGGTACGTCTTTTAGGAATCAAAGGGGATGACTCGACTAAAAGGTACGTCTTATAGGAATCAAAGGGGATGACTCGACCAAAAGGTACGTCTTATAGAAATCC
Source organism: Capsicum pubescens (assembly GCA_030864215.1). Lineage (NCBI taxonomy): Eukaryota > Viridiplantae > Streptophyta > Magnoliopsida > Solanales > Solanaceae > Capsicum > Capsicum pubescens. The sequence continues at coordinate 274,360,770 of CM061545.1, read as the reverse complement.
AAGGGGATGACTCGACTAAAAGGTACGTCTTATAGGAATCAAAGTGGATGACTAAACTAAAAGGTACGTCTTGTAGGAATCAAGGGAAATGACTCGACTAAAAGGTACGTCTTATAGGAATCAAAGGGGATGACTCAACTAAAAGGTACGTCTAACAGGAATCAAAGGGGATGACTCAACTAAAAGGTACGTCTTATAGGAATCAAAGGGGATGACTCGACTAAAAGGTACGTCATATAGGAATCAAAGTAAATAACTTGACTAAAAGGTACGTATTCCAGGGGTCAAAGGGGATGACTCGACTAAAAGGTACGTCTTATAAGAATCAAAGGGGATGACTCGACTAAAAGGTACGTCTTATAGGAATCAAAGTAGATGACTCGACTAAAAGGTACGTCTTATAGGAATCAAAAGGGATGACTCGACTATAAGAAACGTCTTATAGGAATCAAAGGAAATAACTCGACTAAAAGGTACGACTTCTAGGGGTCAAAGGGGATGACTCGACTAAAAGGTACGTCTTATAGAAATCAAGATAAATGACTCGACTAAAAGATACGTCTTCTAGGAATCCAAGGAAATGACTAAACTAAAAGGTACGTCTTATAGTAATCAAAGGAGATGACTCGACTAAAAGGTACGTCTTATAGGAATCAAAGGGGATGAATCGACTAAAAGGTACGTCTTATAGGAATCAAGGGAAATGACTCGACTAAAAGGTACGTCAAATAGGAATCAAAGTAAATAACTCGACTAAAAGGTACGTATTCCAGGAGTCAAAGGGGATGACTCGACTAAAAGGTACGTCTTATAAGAATCAAAGGGGATGACTCGACTAAAAGGTACGTCTTATAGGAATCAAAGGGGATGACTTGACTATAAGGTACGTCTTATAGGAATCAAAAGGGATGACTCGACTATAAGAAACGTCTTATAGGAATCAAAGGAAATGACTCGACTAAAAGGTACGTCTTCTAGGGGTCAAAGAGGATGACTCGACTAAAAGGTACGTCTTATACAAATCAAGTGAAATGACTCGACTAAAAGGTACGTCTTCTAGGAATCCAAGGAAATGACTCAACTAAAAGGTACGTCTAATAGTAATCAAAGGAGATGACTCGACTAAAAGGTACGCCTTATAGGAATCAAAGGGGATGAATCAACTAAAAGGTACGTCTTATAGGAATCTAAGGGGATGACTCGACTAAAAGGTACGTCTTATAGGAATCAAGGGAAATGACTCGACTAAAAGGTACGTCTTCAAGGAATCAAAGGAAATGACTCAACTTAAAGGTACGTCTTATCGGAATCAAAGGGGATGACTCGACTAAAAGGTACGTCTTATATGAATCAAAGGGGATGACTCGACTAAAAGGTTCGTCATATAGGAATCAAAGTAAATAACTCGACTAAAAGGTATGTATTCCAGGGGTCAAAGGGGATGACTCGACTAAAAGGTACGTCTTATAAGAATCAAACGGGATAACTCGACTAAAACGTACGTCATATAGGAATCAAAGGTGTTGAATCGACTAAAAGGTACGTCTTATAGGAATCAAAAGGGATGACTCGACTAGATGAAACGTCTTATAGGAATCAAAGGAAATGACTCGACTAAAAGGTACGTCTTTTAGGGGTCAAAGGGGATGACTCGACTAAAAGGTACGTCTTAAAGGAATCAAGTGAAATGACTCGACTAAAATGTACGTCTTCTAGGAATAGAAGGAAATGACTCAACTAAAAGGTACGTCTTATAGTAATCAAAGGAGATGACTCGACTAAAAGGTACGTCTTATAGGAATCAAAGGGGATGAATTGACTAAAAGGTACGTCTTATAGGAATCAAGGGAAATGACTCGACTAAAAGGTACGTCTTCAAAGAATCAAAGGAAATGACTCAACTAAAAGGTACGTGTTATAGGAATCAAAGGGGATGACTCGACTAAAAGGTACGTCTTATAGGAATCAAAGGGGATGAATCAACTAAAAGGTACGTCTTATAGGAATCTAAGGGGATGACTCGACTAAAAGGTACGTCTTATAGGAATCAAGGGAAATGACTCGACTAAAAGGTACGTCTTCAAGGAATCAAAGGAAATGACTCAACTAAAAGGTACGTCTTATCGGAATCAAAGGGGCTGACTCGACTAAAAGGTACGTCTTATATGAATCAAAGGGGATGACTCGACTAAAAGGTACGTCATATAGGAATCAAAATAAATAACTCGACTAAAAGGTATGTATTCCAGGGGTTAAAGGGGATGACTCGACTAAAAGGTACGTCTTATAAGAATCAAACGGGATAACTCGACTAAAAGGTATGTCTTATAGGAATCAAAGGGGATGAATCGACTAAAAGGTACGTCTTATAGGAATCAAAAGGGATGACTCGACTAGAAGAAACGTCTTATAGGAATCAAAGGAAATGACTCGACTAAAAGGTACGTCTTTTAGGGGTCAAAGGGGATGACTCGACTAAAAGGTACGTCTTATAGGAATCAAGTGAAATGACTCGACTAAAAGGTACGTCTTCTAGGAATCCAAGGAAATGACTCAACTAAAAGGTACGTCTTATAGTAATCAAAGGAGATGACTCGACTAAAAGGTACGTCTTATAGGAATCAAAGGGGATGAATCGACTAAAAGGTACGTCTTATAGGAATCAAGGGAAATGACTCGACTAAAAGGTACGTCTTCAAAGAATCAAAGGAAATGACTCCACTAAAAGGTACGTGTTATAGGAATCAAAGGGGATGACTCGACTAAAAGGTACGTATTCTAGGGGTCAAAGTAGATGACTCGACTAAAAGGTACGTCTTATAGGAATTAAAGGAAATGACTCAACTAAAAGGTACGTCTTATACGAATCAAAGGAAATGACTCGACTAAAACGTACGTCTTCTAGGGGTCAATGGGGATGACTCGACTAAAAGGTACGTCTTAAAGGAATCAAAGGGGATGACTCGACTAAAAGGTACGTCTTATAGGAAACAAAGGAGATGACTCGACTAAAAGGTACGTCTTATAAGAATCAAGGGAAATGACTCGACTAAAAGGTACGTCTTTTAGGAATCAAAGGGGATGACTCGACTAAAAGGTACGTCTTATAGGAATCAAAGGGGATGACTCGACCAAAAGTTCGTCTTATAGAAATCCAAGGGGATGACTCGACTAAAAGGTACGTCTTATAGGAATCAAAGTGGATGACTCAACTAAAAGGTACGTCTTGTAGGAATCAAGGGAAATGACTCGACTAAAAGGTACGTCTTATAGGAATCAAAGGGGATGACTCAACTAAAAGGTACGTCTAATAGGAATCAAAGGGGATGACTCAACTAAAAGGTACGTCTTATAGGAATCAAAGGGGATGACTCGACTAAAAGGTACGTCATATAGGAATCAAAGTAAATAACTTGACTAAAAGGTACGTATTCCAGGGGTCAAAGGGGATGACTCGACTAAAAGGTACGTCTTATAAGAATCAAAGGGGATGACTCGACTAAAAGGTACGTCTTATAGGAATCAAAGGAGATGACTCGACTAAAAGGTACGTCTTATAGGAATCAAAAGGGATGACTCGACTATAAGAAACGTCTTATAGGAATCAAAGGAAATAACTCGACTAAAAGGTACGACTTCTAGGGGTCAAAGGGGATGACTCGACTAAAAGGTACGTCTTATAGAAATAAAGATAAATGACTCGACTAAAAGATACGTCTTCTAGGAATCCAAGGAAATGACTAAACTAAAAGGTACGTCTTGTAGTAATCAAAGGAGATGACTCGACTAAAAGGTTCGTCTTATAGGAATCAAGGGAAATGACTCGACTAAAATGTACGTCATATAGGAATCAAAGTAAATAACTCGACTAAAAGGTACGTATTCCAGGAGTCAAAGGGGATGACTCGACTAAAAGGTACGTCATATAAGAATCAAAGGGGATGACTCGACTAAAAGGTACGTCTTATAGGAATCAAAGGGGATGACTCGACTATAAGGTACGTCTTATAGGAATCAAAAGGGATGACTCGACTATAAGAAACGTCTTATAGGAATCAAAGGAAATGACTCGACTAAAAGGTACGTCTTCTAGGGGTCAAAGGAGGTGACTCGACTAAAAGGTACGTCTTATACAAATCAAGTGAAATGACTCGACTAAAAGGTACGTCTTCTAGGAATCCAAGGAAATGACTCAACTAAAAGGTACGTCTAATAGTAATCAAAGGAGATGACTCGACTAAAAGGTACGTCTTATAGGAATCAAAGGGGATGAATCAACTAAAAGGTACGTCTTATAGGAATCTAAGGGTATGACTCGACTAAAAGGTACGTCTTATAGGAATCAAGGGAAATGACTCGACTAATAGGTACGTCTTCAAGGAATCAAAGGAAATGACTCAACTAAAAGGTACGTCTTATCGGAATCAAAGGGGATGACTCGACTTAAAGGTACGTCTTATATGAATCAAAGGGGATGACTCGACAAAAAGGTTCGTCATATAGGAATCAAAGTAAATAACTCGACTAAAAGGTATGTATTCCAGGGGTCAAAGGGGATGACTCGACTAAAAGGTACGTCTTATAAGAATCAAACGGGATAACTCGACTAAAACGTACGTCATATAGGAATCACTGGTGATGAATCGACTAAAAGGTACGTCTTATAGGAATCAAAAGGGATGACTCGACTAGAGGAAACGTCTTATAGGAATCAAAGGAAATGACTCGACTAAAAGGTACGTCTTTTAGAGGTCAAAGGGGATGACTCGACTAAAAGGTACGTCTTATAGGAATCAAGTGAAATGACTCGACTAAAAGGTACGTCTTCTAGGAATACAAGGAAATGACTCAACTAAAAGGTACGTCTTATAGTAATCAAAGGAGATGACTCGACTAAAAGGTACGTCTTATAGGAATCAAAGGGGATGAATCGACTAAAAGGTACGTCTTATAGGAATCAAGGGAAATGACTCGACTAAAAGGTACGTCTTCAAAGAATCAAAGGAAATGACTCAACTAAAAGGTACGTGTTATAGGAATCAAAGGGGATGACTCGACTAAAAGGTACGTCTTATAGGAATCAAAGGGGATGAATCGACTAAAAGGTACGTCTTATAGGAATCAAGGGAAATGACTCGACTAAAAGGTACGTCTTCAGAGAATCAAAGGAAATGACTCAACTAAAAGGTACGTGTTATAGGAATCAAAGGGGATGACTCGACTAAAAGGTACGTATTCTAGGGGTCAAAGGAGATGACTCGACTAAAAGGTACGTCTTATAGGAATCAAAGGAAATGACTCAACTAAAAGGTACGTCTTATACGAATCAAAGGAAATGACTCGACTAAAACGTACGTCTTCTAGGGGTCAATGGGGATGACTCGACTAAAAGGTACGTCTTATAGGAATCAAAGGGGATGACTCGACTGAAAGGTACGTCTTATAGGAAACAAAGGAGATGACTCGACTAAAAGGTACGTCTTATAGGAATCAAGGGAAATGACTCGACTAAAATATACGTCTTTTAGGAATCAAAGGGGATGACTCAACTAAAAGGTACGTCTTATAGGAATCAAAGGGGATGACTCGACCAAAAGGTATGTCTTATAGAAATCCAAGGGGATGACTCGACTAAAAGGTACGTCTTATAGGAATCAAAGTGGATGACTCAACTAAAAGGTACGTCTTGTAGGAATCAAGGGAAATGACTCGACTAAAAGGTACGTCTTATAGGAATCAAAGGGGATGACTCAACTAAAAGGTACTTCTAATAGGAATCAAAGGGGATGACTCAACTAAAAGATACGTCTTATAGGAATCAAAGGGGATGACTCGACTAAAAGTTACGTCATATAGGAATCAAAGTAAATAACTTGACTAAAAGGTACGTATTCCAGGGGTCAAAGGGGATGACTCGACTAAAAGGTACGTCTTATAAAAATCAAAGGGGATGACTCGAGTAAAAGGTACGTCTTATAGGAATCAAAGGAGATGACTCGACTAAAAGGTACGTCTTATAGGAATCAAAAGGGATGACTCGACTATAAGAAACGTCTTATAGGAATCAAAGGAAATAACTCGACTAAAAGGTACGACTTCTAGGGGTCAAAGGGGATGACTCGACTAAAAGGTACGTCTTATAGAAATCAAGTTAAATGACTCGACTAAAAGATACGTCTTCTAGGAATCCAAGGAAATGACTCAACTAAAAGTTACGTCTTGTAGTAATCAAAGGAGATGACTCGACTAAAAGGTACGTCTTATAGGAATCAAAGGGGATGAATCGACTAAAAGGTACGTCTTATAGGAATCAAGGGAAATGACTCGACTAAAAGGTACGTCATATAGGAATCAAAGTAAATAACTCGACTAAAAGGTACGTATTCCAGGAGTCAAAGGGGATGACTCGACTAAAAGGTACATCTTATAAGAATCAAAGGGGATGACTCGACTAAAAGGTACGTCTTATAGGAATCAAAGGTGGATGACTCGACTATAAGGTACGTCTTATAGGAATTAAAAGGGATGACTCGACTAAAAGAAACGTCTTATAGGAATCAAAGGAAATGACTCGACTAAAAGGTACGTCTTCTAGGGGTCAAAGGGGATGACTCGACTAAAATGTACGTCTTATAGAAATCAAGTGAAATGACTCGACTAAAAGGTACGTCTTCTAGGAATCCAAGGAAATGACACAACTAAAAGGTACGTCTAAAAGTAATCATAGGAGATGCCTCGACTAAAAGGTACGTCTTATAGGAATCAAAGGGGATGAATCAACTAAAAGGTACGTCTTATAGGAATCTAAGGGGATGACTCGACTAAAAGGTACGTCTTATAGGAATCAAGGGAAATGACTCGACTAAAAGGTACGTCTTCAAGGAATCAAAGGAAATGACTCAACTAAAAGGTACGTCTTATCGGAATCAAAGGGGATGACTCGATTAAAAGGTACGTCTTATATGAATCAAAGGGGATGACTCGACTAAAAGGTACGTCATATAGGAATCAAAGTAAATAACTCAACTAAAAGGTATGTATTCCAGGGGTCAAAGGGGATGACTCGACTAAAAGGTACGTCTTATAAGAATCAAACGGGATAACTCGACTAAAACGTACGTCTTATAGGAATCAAAGGGGATGAATCGACTAAAAGGTACGCCTTATAGGAATCAAAAGGGATGACTCGACTAGAAGAAACGTCTTATAGGAATCAATGGAAATGACTCGACTAAAAGGTACGTCTTTTAGGGGTCAAAGGGGATGACTCGACTAAAAGGTACGTCTTATAGGAATCAAGTGAAATGACTCGACTAAAAGGTACGTCTTCTAGGAATCCAAGGAAATGACTCAACTAAAAGGTACGTCTTATAGTAATCAAAGGAGATGACTCGACTAAAAGGTACGTCTTATAGGAATCAAAGGGGATGAATCGACTAAAAGGTACGTCTTATAGGAATCAAGGGAAATGACTCGACTAAAAGGTACGTCTTCAAAGAATCAATGGAAATGACTCAACTAAAAGGTACGTGTTATAGGAATCAAAGGGGATGACTCGACTAAAAGGTACGTATTATTGGAATCAAGGGGGATGACTCGACTAAAAGGTACGTCTTATAGGAAACAAAGGGGATGACTCGACTAAAAGGTACGTCTAATAGGAATCAATGGGGATGACTCAACTAAAAGGTACGTCTTATAGGAATCAAAGGGGATGGCTCGACTAAAAGGTACGTCGTATAGGAATCAAAGTAAATAACTCAACTAAAAGGTACGTATTCCAGGAGTCAAAGGGGATGACTCGACTAAAAGGTACGTCTTATAAGAATCAAAGGGGATGACTCGACTAAAAGGTACGTCTTATAGGAATCAAAAGGGATGACTCGACTAAAAGAAACATCTTATAGGAATCAAAGGAAATGACTCGACTAAAAGGTACGTCTTCTAGGGGTCAAAGGGGATGACTCGACTAAAAGGTACGTTTTATAGAAATCAAGTGAAATGACTCGACTAAAAGGTACGTCTTCTAGGAATCCAAGGAAATGACTCAACTAAAAGGTACGTCTAATAGTAATCAAAGGAGATGACTCGACTAAAAGGTACGTCTTATAGGAATCAAAGGGGATGAATCAACTAAAAGGTACGTCTTATAGGAATCTAAGGGGATGACTCGACTAAAAGGTACGTCTTATAGGAATCAAGGGAAATGACTCGACTAAAAGGTACGTCTTCAAGGAATCAAAGGAAATGACTCAACTAAAAGGTACGTCTTATCGGAATCAAAGGGGATGACTCGACTAAAAGGTGCGTCTTATATTAATCAAAGGGGATGACTCGACTAAAAGGTACGTAATAAAGGAATCAAAGTAAATAACTCGACTAAAAGGTATGTATTACAGGGGTCAAAGGGGATGACTCGACTAAAAGGTACGTCTTATAAGAATCAAACGGGATAACTCGACTAAAAGGTACGTCTTATAGGAATCAAAGGGGATGAATCGACTAAAAGGTACGTCTTATAGGAATCAAAAGGGATGACTCGACTAGAAGAAACGTCTTATAGGAATCAAAGGAAATGACTCGACTAAAAGGTACGTCTTTTAGGGGTCAAAGGGGATGACTCGACTAAAAGGTACGTCTTATAGGAATCAAGTGAAATGACTCGACTAAAAGGTACGTCTTCTAGGAATCCAAGGAAATGACTCAACTAAAAGGTACGTCTTATAGTAATCAAAGGAGATGACTCGACTAAAAGGTACGTCTTATAGGAATCAAAGGGGATGAATCGACTAAAAGGTACGTCTTATAGGAATCAAAGGGGATGACTCGACCAAAAGGTACGTCTTATAGAAATCCAAGGGGATGACTCGACTAAAAGGTACGTCTTATAGGAATCAAAGTGGATGACTCAACTAAAAGGTACGTCTTGTAGGAATCAAGGGAAATGACTCGACTAAAAGGTACGTCTTATAGGAATCAACGGGGATGACTCAACTAAAAGGTACGTCTAATAGGAATCAAAGGGGATGACTAAACTAAAAGGTACGTCTTATAGGAATCAAAGGGGATGACTCGACTAAAAGGTACGTCATATAGGAATCAAAGTAAATAACTTGACTAAAAGGTACGTATTCCAGGGGTCAAAGGGGATGACTCGACTAAAAAGTACGTCTTATAAGAATCAAAGGGGATGACTCGACTAAAAGGTACGTCTTATAGGAATCAAAGGAGATGACTCGACTAAAAGGTACGTCTTATAGGAATCAAAAGGGATGAATCGACTAAAAGAAACGTCTTATAGGAATCAAAGGAAATAACTCGACTAAAAGGTACGACTTCTAGGGGTCAAAGGGGATGACTCGACTAAAAGGTACGTCTTATAGAAATCAAGTTAAATGACTCGACTAAAAGATACGTCTTCTAGGAATCCAAGGAAATGACTCAACTAAAAGGTACGTCTTGTAGTAATCAAAGGAGATGACTCGACTAAAAGGTACGTCATATAGGAATCAAAGTAAATAACTCGACTAAAAGGTACGTATTCCAGGAGTCAAAGGGGATGACTCGACTAAAAGGTATGTCTTATAAGAATCAAAGGGGATGACTCGACTAAAAGGTACGTCATATAGGAATCAAAGGGGATGACTCGACTAAAAGGTACGTCTTATAGGAATCAAAAGGGATGACTGGACTAAAAGAAACGTATTATAGGAATCAAAGGAAATGACTTGACTAAAAGGTACGTCTTCTAGGGGTCAAAGGGGATGACTCGACTAAAAGGTACGTTTTATAGAAATCAAGTGAAATGACTCGACTAAAAGGTACGTCTTCTAGGAATCCAAGGAAATGACTCAACTAAAAGGTACGTCTAATAGTAATCAAAGGAGATGACTCGACTAAAAGGTACGTCTTATAGGAATCAAAGGGGATGAATCAACTAAAAGGTACGTCTTATTGGAATCTAAGGGGATGACTCGACTAAAAGGTACGTCTAATAGGAATCAAGGGAAATGACTCGACTAAAAGGTACGTCTTCAATGAATCAAAGGAAATGACTCAACTAAAAGGTACGTCTTATCGGAATTAAAGGGGATGACTCGACTAAAAGGTACGTCTTATATGAATCAAAGAGGATGACTCGACTAAAAGGTACGTCATATAGGAATAAAAGTAAATAACTCGACTAAAAGGTATGTATTCCAAGGGTCAAAAGAGATGACTCGACTAAAAGGTACGTCTTATAAGAATCAAACGGGATAACTCGACTAAAGGGTACGTCTTATAGGAATCAAAGGGGATGAATCGACTAAAAGGTACGTCTTATAGGAATCAAATGGGATGACTCGACTAGAAGAAATGTCTTATAGGAATCAAAGGAAATGACTCGACTAAAAGGTACGTCTTTTAGGGGTCAAAAGGGATGACTCGACTAAAAGGTATGTCTTATAGGAATCAAGTGAAATGACTCGACTAAAATGTACGTCTTCTAGGAATCCAAGGAAATGACTCAACTAAAAGGTACGTCTTATAGTAATCAAAGGAGATGACTCGACTAAAAGGTACGTCTTATAGGAATCAAAGGGGATGAATCGACTAAAAGGTACGTCTTATAGGAATCAAGGGAAATGACTCGACTAAAAGGTACGTCTTCAAAGAATCAAAGGAAATGACTCAACTAAAAGGTACGTGTTATAGGAATCAAAGGGGATGACTCGACTAAAAGGTACGTATTCTAGGGGTCAAAGGAGATGACTCGATTAAAAGGTACGTCTTATAGGAATCAAAGGAAATGACTTAACTAAAAGCTACGTCTTATACGAATCAAAGGAAATGACTCAACTAAAACGTACGTCTTCTAGGGGTCAATGGGGATGACTCGACTAAAAGGTACGTCTTATAGGAATCATAGGGGATGACTCGACTAAAAGGTACGTCTTATAGGAAACAAAGGAGATGACTCGAATAAAAGGTACGTCTTATAGGAATCAAGGGAAATGGCTCGACTAATAGGTACGTCTTTTAGGAATCAAAGGGGATGACTCGACTAAAAGGTACGTCTTATAGGAATCAAAGGGGATGACTCAACCAAAAGGTACGTCTTATAGAAATCCAAGGGGATGACTCGACTAAAAGGTACGTCTTATAGGAATCAAAGTGGATGACTCAACTAAAAGGTACGTCTTGTAGGAATCAAGGGAAATGACTCGACTAAAAGGTACGTCTTATAGGAATCAAGGGGGATGACTCAACTAAAAGGTACGTCTAATAGGAATCAAAGGGGATGACTCAACTAAAAGGTACGTCTTATAGGAATCAAAGGGGATGACTCGACTAAAAGGTACGTCATATAGGAATCAAAGTAAATAACTTGACTAAAAGGTACGTAATCCAGGGGTCAAAGGGGATGACTCGACTAAAAGGTTCGTCTTATAAGAATCAAAGGGGATGACTCGACTAAAAGGTACGTCTTATAGGAATCAAAGGAGATGACTCGACTACAAGGTACGTCTTATAGGAATCAATAGGGATGAATCGACTAAAAGAAACGTCTTATAGGAATCAAAGGAAATAACTCGACTAAAAGGTACGACTTTTAGGGGTCAAAGGGGATGACTCTACTAAAAGGTACGTCTTATAGAAATCAAGTTAAATGACTCGACTAAAAGATACGTCTTCTAGGAATCCAAGGAAATGACTCAACTAAAAGGTACGTCTTGTAGTAATCAAAGGAAATGACTCGACAAAAAGGTACGTCTTATAGGAATCAAAGGGGATGAATCGACTAAAAGGTACATCTTATAGGAATCATGAGAAATGACTCGACTAAAAGGTACGTCATATAGGAATCAAAGTAAATAACTCGACTAAAAGGTACGTATTCCAGGAGTCAAAGGGGATGACTCGACTACAAGGTACGTCTTATAAGAATCAAAGGGGATGACTCGACTAAAAGGTACGTCTTATAGGAATCAAAGGGGATGACTCGACTAAAAGGTACGTCTTATAGGAATCAAAAGGGATGACTCGACTAAAAGAAACGTCTTATAGGAATCAAAGGAAATGACTCGACTAAAAGGTACGTCTTCTAGGGGTCAAAGGGGATGACTCGACTAAATGGTACGTCTTATAGAAATCAAGTGAAATGACTTGACTAAAAGGTACGTCTTCTAGAAATCCAAGGAAATGACTCAACTAAAAGGTACGCCTAATAGTAATCAAAGGAGATGACTCGACTAAAAGGTACGTCTTATAGGAATCAAAGGGGATGAATCAACTAAAAGGTACGTCTTATTGGAATCTAAGGGGATGACTGGACTAAAAGGTACGTCTTATAGGAATCAAGGGAAATGACTCGACTAAAAGGTACGTCTTCAAGGAATCAAAGGAAATGACTCAACTAAAAGGCACGTCTTATCGGAATCAAAGGGGATGACTCGACTAAAAGGTACGTCTTATATGAATCAAAGGGGATGACTCGACTAAAAGGTACGTCATATAGGAATCAAAGTAAATAACTCGACTAAAAGGTATGTATTCCAGGGGTCAAAGGGGATGACTCGACTAAAAGGTACGTCTTATAAGAATCAAACGGGATAACTCGACTAAAAGGTACGTCTTATAGGAATCAAAGGGGATGGATCGACTAAAAGGTATGTCTTATAGGAATCAAAAGGGATGACTCGACTAGAAGAAACGTCTTATAGGAATCAAAGGAAATGACTTGACTAAAAGGTACGTCTTTTAGGGGTCAAAGGGGATGACTCGACTAAAAGGTACGTCTTATAGGAATCAAGTGAAATGACTCGACTAAAAGGTACGTCTTCTAGGAATCCAAGGAAATGACTCAACTAAAAGGTACGTCTTATTGTAATAAAAGTAGATTACTCGACTAAAAGGTACGTCTTATAAGAATCAAAGGGGATGAATCGACTAAAAGGTACGTCTTATAGGAATCAAGGGAAATGACTCGACTAAAAGGTACGTCTTCAAAGAATAAAAGGAAATGACTCAACTAAAAGGTACGTGTTATAGGAATCAAAGGGGATGACTCGACTAAAAGGTACGTATTCTAGGGGTCAAAGGAGATGACTCGACTAAAAGGTACGTCTTATAGGAATCAAAGGAAATGACTCAACTAAAAGCTACGTCTTATACGAATCAAAGGAAATGACTCGACTAAAACGTACGTCTTCTAGGGGTCAATGGGGATGACTCGACTAAAAGGTACGTCTTATAGGAATCAAAGGGGATGACTCAACTAAAAGGTACGTCTTATAGGAAACAAAGGAGATGACTCGAATAAAAGGTACGTCTTATAGGAATCAAGGGAAATGGCTCGACTAAAAGGTACGTCTTTTAGGAATCAAAGGGGATGACTCGACTAAAAGGTACGTCTTATAGGAATCAAAGGGGATGACTCGACCAAAAGGTACGTCTTATAGAAATCCAAAGGGATGACTCGACTAAAAGGTACGTCTTATTGGAATCAAAGTGGATGACTCAACTAAAAGGTACGTCTTGTAGGAATCAAGGGAAATGACTCGACCAAAAGGTACGTCTTATAGGAATCAAAGGGGATGACTCAACTAAAAGGTACGTCTAATAGGAATCAAAGGGGATGACTCAACTAAAAGGTACGTCTTATAGGAATCAAAGGGGATGACTCGACTAAAAGGTACGTCATATAGGAATCAAAGTAAATAACTTAACTAAAAGGTACGTATTCCAGTGGTCAAAGGGGATGACTCGACTAAAAGGTACGTCTTATAAGAATCAAAGGGGATGACTCGACTAAAAGGTACGTCTTATAGGAATCAAAGGAGATGACTCGACTAAAAGGTACGTCTTATAGGAATCAAAAGGGATAACTCGACTAAAAGAAACGTCTTATAGGAATCAAAGGAAATAACTCGACTAAAATGTACGACTTCTAGGGGTCAAAGTGGATGACTCGACTAAAAGGTACGTCTTATAGAAATCGAGTTAAATGACTCGACTAAAAGATACGTTTTCTAGGAATCCAAGGAAATGACTCAACTAAAAGGTACGTCTTGTAGTAATCAAAGGAGTTGACTCGACTAAAAGGCACGTCTTATAGGAATCAATGGGGATGAATCGACTAAAGGTACGTCTTATAGGAATCAAGGGAAATGACTCGACTAAAAGGTACGTCTTCAAAGAATCAAAGGAAATGACTCAACTAAAAGGTACGTCTTATACGAATCAAAGGAGATGACTCGACTAAAAGGTACGTATTCTAGGGGTCAAAGGGGATGACTCGATTAAAAGGTACGTCTTATAGGAATCAAAGGAAATGACTCAACTAAAAGGTACGTCTTATAGGAATCAAAGTAAATGACTCGACTAAAACGTACATCTTCTAGGGGTCAAAGGGGATGACTCGACTAAAAGTTATGTCTTATAGGAATCAAATGGAATGACTCGACTAAAAGGTACGTCTTATAGGAATCAAAGGAGATGACTCGACTAAAAGGTACGTCAATAGGAATCAAGGGAAATGACTCGACTAAAAGGTACGTCTTTTACGAATCAAAGGGGATAACTCGACTAAAACGTACGTCTTATAGGAATCAAAGGGGATGACTCGACCAAAAGGTACGTCTTATAGAAATCCAAAGGGATGACTCGACTAAAAGGTACGTCTTATAGGAATCAAAGTGGATGACTCAACTAAAAGTTACGTCTTATAGGAATCAAGGGAATTGACTCGACTAAAAGGTACGTCTTATAGGAATCAAAGGGGATGACTCGACTAAAAGGTACGTCTAATAGGAATCAAAGGGGATGACTCAACTAAAAGGTACGTTTTATAGGAATCAAAGGGGATGACTCGAATAAAAGGTACGTCTTATAGGAATCAAGGGAAATGACTCGACTAAAAGGTACGTTTTCTAGGAATCAAAGGAAATGACTCAACTAAAAGCTACGTCTTATAGGAATCAAAGGAGATGACTCAACTAAAAGGAACGTCTTATAGGAATCTAAGGGGATGACTCGACTAAAAGGTACGTCTTATAGGAATCAAGGGAAATGACTCGACTAAAAGGTACCTCTTCAAGGAATCAAAGGAAATGACTCAACTAAAAGATACGTCTTATAGGAATCAAAGGGGATGACTCGACTAAAAGGTACGTCTTATAGGAATAAAAGGGGATGAATCGACTAAAAGGTACGTCATATAGGAATCAAAGTAAATAACTCGACTAAAAGGTACGTATTCCAGGGGTCAAAGGGGATGAATCGACTAAAAGGTACGTCTTATAGGAATCAAAGGGGATGACTCGACTAAAAGGTACGCCTTATAGGAATCAAAAGGGATGACTCGACTAAAAGAAACGTCTTATAGAATCAAAGGAAATGACTCGACTAAAAGGTACGTCTTCTAGGGGTCAAAGGGGATGACTCGACTAAAAGGTACGTCTTATAGAAATCAAGTGAAATGACTCGACTAAAAGGTACGTCTTCTAGGAATCCAAAGAAATGACTCAACTAAACGGTACGTCTTATAGTAATCAAAGGAGATGACTCGACTAAAAGGTACGTCTTATAGGAATCAAAGGGGATGAATCGACTAAAATGTACGTCTTATAGGAATCAAGGGAAATTACTCGACTAACAGGTACGTCTTCAAGGAATCAAATGAAATTACTCAATTAAAAGGTACGTCTTATAGGAATCAAAGAGGATGACTCGACTAAAAGGTACGTATTCTAGGGGTCAAAGGGGATGACTCGATTAAAAGGTACGTCTTATAGGAATCAAAGGAAATGACTCAACTAAATGAAACGTCTTATAGGAATCAAAGGAAATGACTCGACTAAAACGTACGTCTTCTAGGGGTCAAAGGGGATGACTCCACTAAAGGGTACGTCTTATAGGAATCAAAGGGGATGACTCAACTAAAAGTAACGTCTTATAGGAATTAATGGAGATGACTCGACTAAAAGGTACGTCTTATAGGAATCAAGGGAAATGACTCGACTAAAAGGTACGTCTTTTAGGAATCAAAGGGGATGACTCGACTAAAAGGTACGTCTTATAGGAATCATTTGGGATGACTCGACCAAAAGGTACGTCTTATAGAAATCCAAGGGGATGACTCGACTAAAAGGTACGTCTTATAGGAATCAAAGTGGATGACTCAACTAAAAGGTACGTCTTATAGGAATCAAAGGGGATGACTCGACTAAAAGGTACGTCATATAGGAATCAAAGTAAATAACTTAACTAAAAGGTACGTATTCCAGTGGTCAAAGGGGATGACTCGACTAAAAGGTACGTCTTATAAGAATCAAAGGGGATGACTCGACTAAAAGGTACGTCTTATAGGAATCAAAGGAGATGACTCGACTAAAAGGTACGTCTTATAGGAATCAAAAGGGATGACTCGACTAAAAGAAACGTCTTATAGGAATCAAAGGAAATAACTCGACTAAAAGGTACGACTTCTAGGGGTCAAAGTGGATGACTCGACTAAAAGGTACGTCTTATAGAAATCGAGTTAAATGACTCGACTAAAAGATACGTTTTCTAGGAATCCAAGGAAATGACTCAACTAAAAGGTACGTCTTGTAGTAATCAAAGGAGTTGACTCGACTAAAAGGAACGTCTTATAGGAATCAATGGGGATGAATCGACTAAAAGGTACGTCTTATAGGAATCAAGGGAAATGACTCGACTAAAAGGTACGTCTTCAAAGAATCAAAGGAAATGACTCAACTAAAAGGTACGTCTTATACGAATCAAAGGAGATGACTCGACTAAAAGGTACGTATTCTAGGGGTCAAAGGGGATGACTCGATTAAAAGGTACGTCTTATAGGAATCAAAGGAAATGACTCAACTAAAAGGTACGTCTTATAGGAATCAAAGTAAATGACTCGACTAAAACGTACATCTTCTAGGGGTCAAAGGGGATGACTCGACTAAAAGTTATGTCTTATAGGAATCAAATGGAATGACTCGACTAAAAGGTACGTCTTATAGGAATCAAAGGAGATGACTCGACTAAAAGGTACGTCAATAGGAATCAAGGGAAATGACTCGACTAAAAGGTACGTCTTTTACGAATCAAAGGGGATGACTCGACTAAAACGTACGTCTTATAGGAATCAAAGGGGATGACTCGACCAAAAGGTACGTCTTATAGAAATCCAAAGGGATGACTCGACTAAAAGGTACGTCTTATAGCAATCAAAGTGGATGACTCAACTAAAAGGTACGTCTTATAGGAATCAAGGGAATTGACTCGAATAAAAGGTACGTCTTATAGGAATCAAAGGGGATGACTCGACTAAAAGGTACGTCTAATAGGAATCAAAGGGGATGACTCAACTAAAAGGTACGTTTTATAGGAATCAAAGGGGATGACTCGAATAAAAGGTACGTCTTATAGGAATCAAGGGAAATGACTCGACTAAAAGGTACGTTTTCTAGGAATCAAAGGAAATGACTCAACTAAAAGCTACGTCTTATAGGAATCAAAGGAGATGACTCAACTAAAAGGAACGTCTTATAGGAATCTAAGGGGATGACTCGACTAAAAGGTACGTCTTATAGGAATCAAGGGAAATGACTCGACTAAAAGGTACCTCTTCAAGGAATCAAAGGAAATGACTCAACTAAAAGATACGTCTTATAGGAATCAAAGGGGATGACTCGACTAAAAGGTACGTCTTATAGGAATAAAAGGGGATGAATCGACTAAAAGGTACGTCATATAGGAATCAAAGTAAATAACTCGACTAAAAGGTACGTATTCCAGGGGTCAAAGGGGATGAATCGACTAAAAGGTACGTCTTATAGGAATCAAAGGGGATGACTCGACTAAAAGGTACGCCTTATGGGAATCAAAAGGGATGACTCGACTAAAAGAAACGTCTTATAGAATCAAAGGAAATGACTCGACTAAAAGGTACGTCTTCTAGGGGTCAAAGGGGATGACTCGACTAAAAGGTACGTCTTATAGGAATAAAGTGAAATGACTCGACTAAAAGGTACGTCTTCTAGGAATCCAAAGAAATGACTCAACTAAACGGTACGTCTTATAGTAATCAAAGGAGATGACTCGACTAAAAAGTATGTCTTATAGGAATCAAAGGGGATGAATCGACTAAAATGTACGTCTTATAGGAATAAAGGGAAATTAATCGACTAAAAGGTACGTCTTCAAGGAATCAAATGAAATTACTCAATTAAAAGGTACGTCTTATAGGAATCAAAGAGGATGACTCGACTAAAAGGTACGTATTCTAGGGGTCAAAGGGGATGACTCGATTAAAAGGTACGTCTTATAGGAATCAAAGGAAATGACTCAACTAAATGAAACGTCTTATAGGAATCAAAGGAAATGACTCGACTAAAACGTACGTCTTCTAGGGGTCAAAGGGGATGACTCCACTAAAGGGTACGTCTTATAGGAATCAAAGGGGATGACTCAACTAAAAGTAACGTCTTATAGGAATTAATGGAGATGACTCGACTAAAAGGTACGTCTTATAGGAATCAAGGGAAATGACTCGACTAAAAGGTACGTCTTTTAGGAATCAAAGGGGATGACTCGACTAAAAGGTACGTCTTATAGGAATCATTTGAGATGACTCGACCAAAAGGTACGTCTTATAGAAATCCAAGGGGATGACTCGACTAAAAGGTACGTCTTATAGGAATCAAAGTGGATGACTCAACTAAAAGGTACGTCTTATAGGAATCAAGGGAAATGACTCGACTAAAAGGTACGTCTTATAGGAATCAAAGGGGGTGACTCAACTAAAAGGTACGTCTTATAGGAATCAAAGGGGATGACTGAACTAAAAGGTACGTTTTATAGGAATCAAAGGGGATGACTCGACTAATAGGTACGTCTTATAGGAATCAAGGGAAATGACTCGACTAAAAGGTACATTTTCTAGGAATCAAAGGAAATGACTCAACTATAAGCTACGTCTTATAGGAATCAAAGGGTATGACTCGACTAAAAGGTACGTCTTATAGGAATCAATGGAGATGACTCGACTAAAAGGTACGTCTTATAGGAATCAAGGGAAATGGCTTGACTAAAAGGTACGTCTTTTAGGAATCAAAGGAGATGACTCGACTAAAAGGTACGTTTTATAGGAATCAAAGGGGATGACTCGACTAAAAGGTACGTCTGATAGGAATCAAGGGAAATGACTCGACTAAAAGGTACGTTTTCTAGGAATCAAAGGAAATGACTCAACTAAAAGCTACGTCTTATAGGAATCAAAGGAGATGACTCAACTAAAAGGAACGTCTTATAGGAATCTAAGGGGATGACTCGACTAAAAGGTACGTCTTATAGGAATCAAAAGGGTTGACTCGACTAAAAGAAACGTCTTATAGGAATCAAAGGAAATTACTAGACTAAAAGGTACGTCTTCTAGGGGTCAAAGGGGATGACTCGACTAAAAGGTACGTCTTATAGGAATCAAGTAAAATGACTCGACTAAAAGGTACGTCTTCTAGGAATCCAAAGAAATGACTCAACTAAACGGTACATCTTATAGTAATCAAAGGAGATGACTCGACTATAAAGTATGTCTTATAGGAATCAAAGGGGATGAATCGACTAAAATGTACGTCTTATAGGAATCAAGGGAAATTACTCGACTAAAAGGTACGTCTTCAAGGAATCAAATAAAATTACTCAATTAAAATGTACGTCTTATAGGAATCAAAGAGGATGACTCGACTAAAAGGTACGTATTCTAGGGGTCAAAGGGGATGACTCGATTAAAAGGTACGTCTTATAGGAATCAAAGGAAATGACTCAACTAAATGAAACGTCTTATAGGAATCAAAGGAAATGACTCGACTAAAACGTACGTCTTCTAGGGGTCAAAGGGGATGACTCGACTAAAAGGTACGTCTTATAGGAATCAAAGGGGATGACTCGACTAAAAGTAACGTCCTATAGGAATCAATGGAGATGACTCGACTAAAAGGTACGTCTTATAGGAATCAAGGGAAATGACTCGACTAAAAGGTACGTCTTTTAGGAATCAAAGGGGATGACTCGACTAAAAGGTACGTCTTATAGGAATCATTTGGGATGACTCGACCAAAAGGTACGTCTTATGGAAATACAAGGGGATGACTCGACTAAAAGGTACGTCTTATAGGAATCAAAGTGGATGACTCAACTAAAAGATACGTCTTATAGGAATCAAGCGAAATGACTCGACTAAAAGGTACGTCTTATAGGAATCAATGGGGGTGACTCGACTAAAAGGTACGTCTTATAGGAATCAAAGGGGATGACTGAACTAAAAGGTACGTTTTATAGGAATCAAAGGGGATGACTCGACTTATACGTATGTCTTATAGGAATCAAGGGAAATGACTCGACTAAGAGGTACATTTTCTAGGAATCAAAGGAAATGACTCAACTAAAAGCTACGTCTTATAGGAATCAAAGGGGATGACTCGACTAAAAGGTACGTCTTATAGGAATCAATGGAGATGACTCGACCAAAAGGTACGTCTTATAGGAATCAAGGGAAATGACTTGACTAAAAGGTACGTCTTTTAGGAATCAAAGGTGATGACTCGACTAAAAGGTACGTTTTATAGGAATCAAAGGGGATGACTCGACTAAAAGGTACGTCTGATAGGAATCAAGGGAAATGACTCGACTAAAAGGTACGTTTTCTAGGAATCAAAGGAAATGACTCAACTAAAAGCTACGTCTTATAGGAATCAAAGGAGATGACTCAACTAAAAGGAACGTCTTATAGGAATCTAATGGGATGACTCGACTAAAAGGTACGTCTTATAGGAATCAAAAGGGATGACTCGACTAAAAGAAACGTCTTATAGGAATCAAAGGAAATGACTCGACTAAAAGGTACGTCTTCTAGGGGTCAAAGAGGAGGACTCGACTAAAAGGTACGTCTTATAGGAATCAAGTGAAATGACTCGACTAAAAGGTACGTCTTCTAGGAATCCAAAGAAATGACTCAACTAAACGGTACGTCTTATAGTAATCAAAGGAGATGACTCGACTAAAAAGTATATCTTATAGGAATCAAAGGGGATGAATCGACTAAAATGTACGTCTTATAGGAATCAAGGGAAATTACTCGACTAAAAGGTACGTCATCAAGGAATCAAAGGAAATTACTCAATTAAAATGTACGTCTTATAGGAATCAAAGAGGATGACTCGACTAAAAGGTACGTATTCTAGGGGTCAAAGGGGATGACTCGATTAAAAGGTACGTCTTATAGGAATCAAAGGAAATGACTCAACTAAATGAAACGTCTTGTAGGAATCAAAGGAAATGACTCGACTAAAACGTACGTCTTCTAGGGGTCAAAGGGGATGACTCGACTAAAAGGTACGTCTTATAGGAATCAAAGGGGATGACTCGACTAAAAGTAACGTCTTATAGGAATCAATGGAGATGACTCGACTAAAAGGTACGTCTTATAGGAATCAAGGGAAATGACTCGAGTAAAAGGTACGTCTTTTAGGAATCAAAGGGGATGACTCGACTAAAAGGTACGTCTTATAGGAATCATTTGGGATGACTCGACCAAAAGGTACGTCTTATAGAAATACAAGGGGATGACTCGACTAAAAGGTACGTCTTATAGGAATCAAATTGGATGACTCAACTAAAAGGTACGTCTTATAGGAATCAAGGGAAATGACTCGACTAAAAGGTACGTCGTATAGGAATCAAAGGGGGTGACTCGACTAAAAGGTACGTCTTATAGGAATCAAAGGGGATGACTGAACTAAAAGGTACGTTTTATAGGAATCAAAGGGGATGACTCGACTAATACGTACGTCTTATAGGAATCAAGGGAAATGACTCGACTAAAAGGTACATTTTCTAGGAATCAAAGGAAATGACTCAACTAAAAGCTACGTCTTATAGGAATCAAAGGGGATGACTCGACTAAAAGGTACGTCTTATAGGAATCAATGGAGATGACTCGACTAAAAGGTACATCTTATAGGAATCAAGGGAAATGACTTGACTAAAAGGTACGTCTTTTAGGAATCAAAGGAGATGACTCGACTAAAAGGTACGTTTTATAGGAATCAAAGGGGATGACTCGACTAAAAGGTACGTCTTATAGGAATCAAGGGAAATGACTCGACTAAAAGGTACGTTTTCTAGGAATCAAAGGAAATGACTCAACTAAAAGCTACGTCTTATAGGAATCTAAGGAGATGACTCAACTAAAAGGAACGTCTTATAGGAATCTAAGGGGATGACTCGACTAAAAGGTACGTCTTATAGGAATCAAGGGAAATGACTCGACTAAAAGGTACCTCTTCAAGGAATCAAAGGAAATGACTCAACTAAAAGATACGTCGTATAGGAATCAAAGGGGATGACTCGACTAAAAGGTACGTCTTATAGGAATCAAAGGGGATGAATCGACTAAAAGGTACGTCATATAGGAATCAAAGTAAATAACTCGACTAAAAGGTACGTATTCCAGGTGTCAAAGGGGATGACTCGACTAAAAGGTACGTCTTATAGGAATCAAAGGGGATGACTCGACTAAAAGGTACGCCTTATAGGAATCAAAAGGGATGACTCGACTAAAAGAAACGTCTTATACGAATCAAAGGAAATGACTCGACTAAAAGGTATGTCTTCTAGGGGTCAAAGGGGATGACTCGACTAAAAGGTACGTCTTATAGGAATCAAGTGAAATGACTCAACTAAAAGGTACGTCTTCTAGGAATCCAAAGAAATGATTCAACTAAACGGTACGTCTTATAGTAATCAACGGAGATGACTCGACTAAAAAGTATGTCTTATAGGAATCAAAGGGGATGAATCGACTAAAATGTACGTCTTATAGGAATCAAGGGAAATTACTCGACTAAAAGGTACGTCTTCAAGGAATCAAAGGAAATTACTCAATTAAAAGGTACGTCTTATAGGAATCAAAGGGGATGACTCGACTAAAAGGTACGTATTCTAGGGGTCAAAGGGGATGACTCGATTAAAAGGTACGTCTTATAGGAATCAAAGGAAATGACTCAACTAAATGGTACGTCTTATAGGAATCAAAGGAAATGACTCGACTAAAACGTACGTCTTCTAGGGGTCAAAGGGGATGACTCGACTAAAAGGTACGTCTTATAGGAATCAAAGGGGATGACTCGACTAAAAGTAATGTCTTATAGGAATCAATGGAGATGACTCGACTAAAAGGTACGTCTTATAGGAATCAAGGGAAATGACTCGACTAAAAGGTACGTCTTTTAGGAATCAAAGGGGATGACTCGACTAAAAGGTACGTCTTATAGGAATCATTTGGGATGACTCGACCAAAAGGTACGTCTTATAGAAATCCAAGGGGATGACTCGACTAAATGGTACGTCTTATAGGAATCAAAGTGGATGACTCGACTAAATGGTACGTCTTATAGAAATCAAAGTGGATGACTCAACTAAAAGGTACGTCTTATAGGAATCAAGGGAAATGACTCGACTAAAAGGTACGTCTTATAGGAATCAAAGGGGGTGACTCGACTAAAAGGTACGTCTTATAGGAATCATAGGGGATGACTGAACTAAAAGGTACGTTTTATAGGAATCAAAGAGGATGACTCGACTAAAAGGTACGTCTTATAGGAATTAAGGGAAATGACTCGACTAAAAGGTACGTTTTCTAGGAATCAAAGGAAATGACTCAACTAAAAGCTACGTCTTATAGGAATCAAAGGGGATGACTCGACTAAAAGGTACGTCTTATAGGAATCAATGGAGATGACTCGACTAAAAGGTACGTCTTATAGGAATCAAGGGAAATGACTTGGCTAGAAGGTACGTCTTTTAGGAATCAAAGGGGATGACTCGACTAAAAGGTACGTCTTATAGGAATCATTTGGGATGACTCGACCAAAAGGTACGTCTTATAGAAATTCAAGGGGATGACTCGACTAAAAGTTACGTCTTATAGGAATAAAAGTGGATGACTCAACTAAAAGGTACGTCTTATAGGAATCAAGTCAAATGACTCGACTAAAAGATACTTTTTTTAGGAATCAAAGGGGATGACTCCACTAAAAGTTACGTCTGATAGGAATAGAAGGGGATGATTGAACTAAAAGGTACGTTTTATAGGAATCAAAGGGGATGACTCGACTAAAAGGTACGTCTTATAGGAATCAAGGGAAATGACTCGACTAAAAGGTACGTTTTCTAGGAATCAAAGGAAATGACTCAACAAAAAGCTACGTCTTATAGGAATCAATGGAGATGACTCAACTAAAAGGTACGTCTTATAGGAATCTAAGGGGATGACTCGACAAAAAGGTACGTCTTATAGGAATCAAGGGAAATGACTCGACTAAAAGGTACATCTTCAAGGAATCAAATGTAATGACTCAACTAAAAGGTACGTCTTATCGGAATCAATGGGGATGACTCGACTATAAGGTACGTCTTATAGGAATCGATGAGGATGACACGACTAAAAGGTACGTCATATAGGAATCAAAGTAAATAACTCGACTAAAAGGTACGTATTCCAGGGGTCAAAAGGGGTGACTCGACTAAAAGGTATGTCTTATAGGAATCAAAGGAGATGACTCGACTAAAAGGTACGTCTTATAGAAATCAAAAGGGATGACTCGACTTAAAAAAACATCTTTTAGGAATCAAAGGAAATGACTCGACTAAAAGGTACGTCTTCTAGGGGTTAAAGAGGATGACTCGACTAAAAGGTACGTCTTATAGGAATCAAGTGAAATGACTCGACTAAAAGGTACGTCTTCTTGGAATCCAAGGAAATGACTCAACTAAAAGGTACGTCTTATAGGAATCAAAGGGGATGAATCGACTAAAATATACTTCTTATAGGAATCAAGGAAAATGACTCGACTAAAGGTACGTCTTCAAGGAATCAAAGGAAATGACTCAACTAAAAGGTACGTCTTATAGGAATAAAAGGGGATGACTCGACTAAAAGGTACGTATTCTAGGGGTCAAAGGGGACGACTCGACTAAAAGGTACTTCTTATAGGAATCAAAGGAAATGACTCAACTAAAAGATACGTCTTATAGGAATCAAAGGAAATGACTCGACTAAAACGTACGTCATCTAGGGGTCAAAGGGGATGACTCGACGAAATGTTACGTCTTATAGGAATCAAAGAGGATGAATCGACTAAAAGGTACGTCTTATAGGAAGAAAGGAGATGACTCGACTAAAAGGTACGTCTTATTAGAATCAAGGAAAATGACTCGACTAAAATGTACGTCTTTTAGGAATCAAAGGGGATGACTCGACTAAAAGGTACGTCTTATAGGAATCAAAGGGGATGACTCGACCAAAATGTACCTCTTATAGAAATCCAAGGGGATGACTCGACTAAAAGGTACGTCTTAAAGGAATCAAAGTGGTTGACTCAACTAAAAGGTACGTCTTATAGGAATCTAAGGGGATGAATCGGCTAAAAGGTACGTCTTATAGGAATCAAGGGAAATGACTCAACTAAAAGGTACGTCTTCAAGGAATCAATGGAAATGACTCAACTAAAAGGTACGTCTTATAGGAATCAAAGGGGATGACTCGACTAAAAGGTACGTCTTATAGGAATCAAGGGAAATGACTCGACTAAAAGGTACGTTTTCTAGAAATCAAAGGAAATGACTCAACTAAAAGCTACGTCTTATAGGAATCAAATGAGATGACTCAACTAAAAGATACGTCTTATAGGAATCTAAGGGGATTACTCGACTAAAAGATACGTCTTATAGGAATCAAGTGAAATGACTCGACTAAAAGGGACGTCTTCTAGGAATCGAAGGAAATGACTCAACTAAAAGGTACGTCTTATAGTAATAAAAGGAGATGACTCGACTAAAAGGTACGTCTTATAGGAATCAAAGGGGATGAATCGACTAAAAGGTAAGTCTTATAGGAATCATGGGAAATGACTCGACTAAAAGGTACGTATTCAAGGGATCAAAGCAAATGACTCAACTAAAAGGTACGTCTTATAGGAATCAAAGGGGATGACTCGACTAAAAGGTACGTATTATAGGGGTCAAAGGGAATGACTCGACTAAAAGGTACGTCTTATAGGAATCAAAGGAAATGACTCAACTAAAAGGTACGTCTTATAGGAATCAAAGGAAATGACTCGACTAAAACGTACGTCTTCTAGGGGTCAACGGGGATGACTCGACTAAAAGGTACGTCTTATAGGAATCAAAGGGGTTGACTCGACTAAAAGGTACGTCTTATAGGAATCAAAGGAGATGACTCGACTAAAAGGTACGTCTTATAGGAATCAAGGGAAATGACTCGACTAAAAGGTACGTCTTTTAGGAATCAAAGGGGATGACTCGACTAAAAGGTACGTCTTATAGGAATCAAAGGGGATGACTCGACCAAAAGGTACGTCTTACAGAAATCCAAGGGGATGACTAGACTAAAAGATACGTCTTATAGGAATCAAAGTGGATGACTACACTCAAAGGTACGTCTTATAGTAATCAAGGGAAATGACTCGACAAAAAGGTACGTCTTATAGGAATCAAAGGGGACGACTCGACTAAAAGGAACGTCTAATAGGAATCAAAGGGGATGACTCAACTAAAAGGTACGTTTTATAGGAATCAAAGGGGATGACTCGACTAAAAGGTACGTCTTTTAGGAATCAAGGGAAATGACTCGACTAAAAGGTACGTTTTCTAGGAATCAAAGGAAATGACTCAACTAAAAGATACGTCTTATAGGAATCAAAGGAGTTGACTCAACTAAAAGGTACGTCTTATAGGAATCTAAGGGGATGAATCGGCTAAAAGATACGTCTTATAGGAATCAAGGGAAATGACTCAACTAAAAGGTACGTCTTCAAGGAATCAATGGAAATGACTCAACTAAAAGGTACGTCTTATAGGAATCAAATGGGATGACTCGACAAAAAGGTACGTCTTACTCGACAAAAAGGTACGTCATATAGGAATAAAAGTAAGTAACTCGACTAAAAGGTACGTATTCCAGGGGTCAAAGGGGATGACTCGACTAAAAGGTATGTCTTATAGGAATCAAAGGGGATGACTCGACTAAAAGGTACGTCTTATAGGAATCAAAGGGGATGACTCAACTAAAAGGGACGTCTTATAGCAATCAAAAGGGATGACTCGACTAAAACAAACGTCTTATAGGAATCAAAGGAAATGACTCGACTAAAAGGTACATCTTCTAGGGGTCAAAGGGTATGACTCGACTAAAAGGTACGTCTTCTACGGGTCAAGGGGGAATGATTCGACTAAAAGGTACGTCTTATAAGAATCAAGAGGTATAACTCGACTAAAAGGTATGTCTTATAGGAATCAATGGGGATGACTCGACTAAAAGGTACGTCTTATAGGAGTCAAAGGGAATGACTCGACTAAAAGGTACTTCTTAAAGGAATCAAGGGAAATGACTCGACTAAAAGGTACGTCTTCTAGGAATTAAAGGGAATGACTCGACTAAAAGGTACGTCTTATAGTAATCAAAGGGGATGACTCGACTAAAAGGTACGTCTTATAGGAATCAAAGGGCATCACTCGACTAAAAGGTACGTCTTATAGGAATCAAAGGGGATGACTCGACTAAAAGGTACGTCTTCTAGGAATCAAAAGGGATGACTCGACTAAAAGGTACTTCTTACAGGAATCAAAGGGGATAACTCGACTAAAAGGTACGTCTTTTAAGAATCAAAGGGAATGACTCGACTAAAAGGTACGTCTTATAGGAATCAAGTGAAATGACTCGACTAAAAGGTACGTCTTCTAGGAATCAAAGGAAATGACTCGACTAAAAGGTACGTCTTATAGGAATCAAAGGAGATGAGTCGACTAAAAGGTACGTCTTATAGGAATAAAAGGGGATGACTCGACTAAAAGGTACGTCTTATAGGAATCAAGGGAAATGACTCGACTAAAAGGTACGTCTTCAAGGAATCAAAGGAAATGACTCAACTAAAAGGTACGTCTTATAGGAATCAAAGGGGATGACTCGACTAAAAGGTACGTATTCTAGGGGTCAAAGTGGATGACTCGACTAAAAGGTACGTCTTATAGGAATCAAGGGAAATGACTCGACTAAAAGGTACGTTTTCTAGGAATCAAAGGAAATGACTCAACTAAAAGCTACGTCTTATAGGAATCAAAGGGGATGACTCGACTAAAAGGTACGTCTTATAGGAATCAATGGAGATGACTCGACTAAAAGGTACGTCTTATAGGAATCAAGGGAAATGACTTGGCTAAAAGGTTCGTCTTTTAGGAATCAAAGGGGATGACTCGACTAAAAGGTACGTCTTATAGGAATCATTTGGGATGACTCGACCAAAAGGTACGTCTTATAGAAATTCAAGGGGATGACTCGACTAAAAGTTACGTCTTATAGGAATAAAAGTGGATGACTCAACTAAAAGGTACGTCTTATAGGAATCAAGGCAAATGACTCGACTAAAAGATACTTTTTTTAGGAATCAAAGGGGATGACTCGACTAAAAGTTACGTCTGATAGGAATCAAAGGGGATGACTGAACTAAAAGGTACGTTTTATAGGAATCAAAGGGGATGACTCGACTAAAAGGTACGTCTTATAGGAATCAAAGGGGATGACTCGACTAAAAGTAACGTCTTATAGGAATCAATGGAGATGACTCGACTAAAAGGTACGTCTTATAGGAATCAAGGGAAATGACTCGAGTAAAAGGTACGTCTTTTAGGAATCAAAGGGGATGACTCGACTAAAAGGTACGTCTTATAGGAATCATTTGGGATGACTCGACCAAAAGGTACGTCTTATAGAAATACAAGGGGATGACTCGACTAAAAGGTACGTCTTATAGGAATCAAATTGGATGACTCAACTAAAAGGTACGTCTTATAGGAATCAAGGGAAATGACTCGACTAAAAGGTACGTCGTATAGGAATCAAAGGGGGTGACTCGACTAAAAGGTACGTCTTATAGGAATCAAAGGGGATGACTGAACTAAAAGGTACGTTTTATAGGAATCAAAGGGGATGACTCGACTAATACGTACGTCTTATAGGAATCAAGGGAAATGACTCGACTAAAAGGTACATTTTCTAGGAATCAAAGGAAATGACTCAACTAAAAGCTACGTCTTATAGGAATCAAAGGGGATGACTCGACTAAAAGGTACGTCTTATAGGAATCAATGGAGATGACTCGACTAAAAGGTACATCTTATAGGAATCAAGGGAAATGACTTGACTAAAAGGTACGTCTTTTAGGAATCAAAGGAGATGACTCGACTAAAAGGTACGTTTTATAGGAATCAAAGGGGATGACTCGACTAAAAGGTACGTCTTATAGGAATCAAGGGAAATGACTCGACTAAAAGGTACGTTTTCTAGGAATCAAAGGAAATGACTCAACTAAAAGCTACGTCTTATAGGAATCTAAGGAGATGACTCAACTAAAAGGAACGTCTTATAGGAATCTAAGGGGATGACTCGACTAAAAGGTACGTCTTATAGGAATCAAGGGAAATGACTCGACTAAAAGGTACCTCTTCAAGGAATCAAAGGAAATGACTCAACTAAAAGATACGTCGTATAGGAATCAAAGGGGATGACTCGACTAAAAGGTACGTCTTATAGGAATCAAAGGGGATGAATCGACTAAAAGGTACGTCATATAGGAATCAAAGTAAATAACTCGACTAAAAGGTACGTATTCCAGGTGTCAAAGGGGATGACTCGACTAAAAGGTACGTCTTATAGGAATCAAAGGGGATGACTCGACTAAAAGGTACGCCTTATAGGAATCAAAAGGGATGACTCGACTAAAAGAAACGTCTTATACGAATCAAAGGAAATGACTCGACTAAAAGGTATGTCTTCTAGGGGTCAAAGGGGATGACTCGACTAAAAGGTACGTCTTATAGGAATCAAGTGAAATGACTCAACTAAAAGGTACGTCTTCTAGGAATCCAAAGAAATGATTCAACTAAACGGTACGTCTTATAGTAATCAACGGAGATGACTCGACTAAAAAGTATGTCTTATAGGAATCAAAGGGGATGAATCGACTAAAATGTACGTCTTATAGGAATCAAGGGAAATTACTCGACTAAAAGGTACGTCTTCAAGGAATCAAAGGAAATTACTCAATTAAAAGGTACGTCTTATAGGAATCAAAGGGGATGACTCGACTAAAAGGTACGTATTCTAGGGGTCAAAGGGGATGACTCGATTAAAAGGTACGTCTTATAGGAATCAAAGGAAATGACTCAACTAAATGGTACGTCTTATAGGAATCAAAGGAAATGACTCGACTAAAACGTACGTCTTCTAGGGGTCAAAGGGGATGACTCGACTAAAAGGTACGTCTTATAGGAATCAAAGGGGATGACTCGACTAAAAGTAATGTCTTATAGGAATCAATGGAGATGACTCGACTAAAAGGTACGTCTTATAGGAATCAAGGGAAATGACTCGACTAAAAGGTACGTCTTTTAGGAATCAAAGGGGATGACTCGACTAAAAGGTACGTCTTATAGGAATCATTTGGGATGACTCGACCAAAAGGTACGTCTTATAGAAATCCAAGGGGATGACTCGACTAAATGGTACGTCTTATAGGAATCAAAGTGGATGACTCGACTAAATGGTACGTCTTATAGAAATCAAAGTGGATGACTCAACTAAAAGGTACGTCTTATAGGAATCAAGGGAAATGACTCGACTAAAAGGTACGTCTTATAGGAATCAAAGGGGGTGACTCGACTAAAAGGTACGTCTTATAGGAATCATAGGGGATGACTGAACTAAAAGGTACGTTTTATAGGAATCAAAGAGGATGACTCGACTAAAAGGTACGTCTTATAGGAATTAAGGGAAATGACTCGACTAAAAGGTACGTTTTCTAGGAATCAAAGGAAATGACTCAACTAAAAGCTACGTCTTATAGGAATCAAAGGGGATGACTCGACTAAAAGGTACGTCTTATAGGAATCAATGGAGATGACTCGACTAAAAGGTACGTCTTATAGGAATCAAGGGAAATGACTTGGCTAGAAGGTACGTCTTTTAGGAATCAAAGGGGATGACTCGACTAAAAGGTACGTCTTATAGGAATCATTTGGGATGACTCGACCAAAAGGTACGTCTTATAGAAATTCAAGGGGATGACTCGACTAAAAGTTACGTCTTATAGGAATAAAAGTGGATGACTCAACTAAAAGGTACGTCTTATAGGAATCAAGTCAAATGACTCGACTAAAAGATACTTTTTTTAGGAATCAAAGGGGATGACTCCACTAAAAGTTACGTCTGATAGGAATAGAAGGGGATGATTGAACTAAAAGGTACGTTTTATAGGAATCAAAGGGGATGACTCGACTAAAAGGTACGTCTTATAGGAATCAAGGGAAATGACTCGACTAAAAGGTACGTTTTCTAGGAATCAAAGGAAATGACTCAACAAAAAGCTACGTCTTATAGGAATCAATGGAGATGACTCAACTAAAAGGTACGTCTTATAGGAATCTAAGGGGATGACTCGACAAAAAGGTACGTCTTATAGGAATCAAGGGAAATGACTCGACTAAAAGGTACATCTTCAAGGAATCAAATGTAATGACTCAACTAAAAGGTACGTCTTATCGGAATCAATGGGGATGACTCGACTATAAGGTACGTCTTATAGGAATCGATGAGGATGACACGACTAAAAGGTACGTCATATAGGAATCAAAGTAAATAACTCGACTAAAAGGTACGTATTCCAGGGGTCAAAAGGGGTGACTCGACTAAAAGGTATGTCTTATAGGAATCAAAGGAGATGACTCGACTAAAAGGTACGTCTTATAGAAATCAAAAGGGATGACTCGACTTAAAAAAACATCTTTTAGGAATCAAAGGAAATGACTCGACTAAAAGGTACGTCTTCTAGGGGTTAAAGAGGATGACTCGACTAAAAGGTACGTCTTATAGGAATCAAGTGAAATGACTCGACTAAAAGGTACGTCTTCTTGGAATCCAAGGAAATGACTCAACTAAAAGGTACGTCTTATAGGAATCAAAGGGGATGAATCGACTAAAATATACTTCTTATAGGAATCAAGGAAAATGACTCGACTAAAGGTACGTCTTCAAGGAATCAAAGGAAATGACTCAACTAAAAGGTACGTCTTATAGGAATAAAAGGGGATGACTCGACTAAAAGGTACGTATTCTAGGGGTCAAAGGGGACGACTCGACTAAAAGGTACTTCTTATAGGAATCAAAGGAAATGACTCAACTAAAAGATACGTCTTATAGGAATCAAAGGAAATGACTCGACTAAAACGTACGTCATCTAGGGGTCAAAGGGGATGACTCGACGAAATGTTACGTCTTATAGGAATCAAAGAGGATGAATCGACTAAAAGGTACGTCTTATAGGAAGAAAGGAGATGACTCGACTAAAAGGTACGTCTTATTAGAATCAAGGAAAATGACTCGACTAAAATGTACGTCTTTTAGGAATCAAAGGGGATGACTCGACTAAAAGGTACGTCTTATAGGAATCAAAGGGGATGACTCGACCAAAATGTACCTCTTATAGAAATCCAAGGGGATGACTCGACTAAAAGGTACGTCTTAAAGGAATCAAAGTGGTTGACTCAACTAAAAGGTACGTCTTATAGGAATCTAAGGGGATGAATCGGCTAAAAGGTACGTCTTATAGGAATCAAGGGAAATGACTCAACTAAAAGGTACGTCTTCAAGGAATCAATGGAAATGACTCAACTAAAAGGTACGTCTTATAGGAATCAAAGGGGATGACTCGACTAAAAGGTACGTCTTATAGGAATCAAGGGAAATGACTCGACTAAAAGGTACGTTTTCTAGAAATCAAAGGAAATGACTCAACTAAAAGCTACGTCTTATAGGAATCAAATGAGATGACTCAACTAAAAGATACGTCTTATAGGAATCTAAGGGGATTACTCGACTAAAAGATACGTCTTATAGGAATCAAGTGAAATGACTCGACTAAAAGGGACGTCTTCTAGGAATCGAAGGAAATGACTCAACTAAAAGGTACGTCTTATAGTAATAAAAGGAGATGACTCGACTAAAAGGTACGTCTTATAGGAATCAAAGGGGATGAATCGACTAAAAGGTAAGTCTTATAGGAATCATGGGAAATGACTCAACTAAAAGGTACGTATTCAAGGGATCAAAGCAAATGACTCAACTAAAAGGTACGTCTTATAGGAATCAAAGGGGATGACTCGACTAAAAGGTACGTATTATAGGGGTCAAAGGGAATGACTCGACTAAAAGGTACGTCTTATAGGAATCAAAGGAAATGACTCAACTAAAAGGTACGTCTTATAGGAATCAAAGGAAATGACTCGACTAAAACGTACGTCTTCTAGGGGTCAACGGGGATGACTCGACTAAAAGGTACGTCTTATAGGAATCAAAGGGGTTGACTCGACTAAAAGGTACGTCTTATAGGAATCAAAGGAGATGACTCGACTAAAAGGTACGTCTTATAGGAATCAAGGGAAATGACTCGACTAAAAGGTACGTCTTTTAGGAATCAAAGGGGATGACTCGACTAAAAGGTACGTCTTATAGGAATCAAAGGGGATGACTCGACCAAAAGGTACGTCTTACAGAAATCCAAGGGGATGACTAGACTAAAAGATACGTCTTATAGGAATCAAAGTGGATGACTAAACTCAAAGGTACGTCTTATAGTAATCAAGGGAAATGACTCGACAAAAAGGTACGTCTTATAGGAATCAAAGGGGACGACTCGACTAAAAGGAACGTCTAATAGGAATCAAAGGGGATGACTCAACTAAAAGGTACGTTTTATAGGAATCAAAGGGGATGACTCGACTAAAAGGTACGTCTTTTAGGAATCAAGGGAAATGACTCGACTAAAAGGTACGTTTTCTAGGAATCAAAGGAAATGACTCAACTAAAAGATACGTCTTATAGGAATCAAAGGAGTTGACTCAACTAAAAGGTACGTCTTATAGGAATCTAAGGGGATGAATCGGCTAAAAGATACGTCTTATAGGAATCAAGGGAAATGACTCAACTAAAAGGTACGTCTTCAAGGAATCAATGGAAATGACTCAACTAAAAGGTACGTCTTATAGGAATCAAATGGGATGACTCGACAAAAAGGTACGTCTTACTCGACAAAAAGGTACGTCATATAGGAATAAAAGTAAGTAACTCGACTAAAAGGTACGTATTCCAGGGGTCAAAGGGGATGACTCGACTAAAAGGTATGTCTTATAGGAATCAAAGGGGATGACTCGACTAAAAGGTACGTCTTATAGGAATCAAAGGGGATGACTCAACTAAAAGGGACGTCTTATAGCAATCAAAAGGGATGACTCGACTAAAACAAACGTCTTATAGGAATCAAAGGAAATGACTCGACTAAAAGGTACATCTTCTAGGGGTCAAAGGGTATGACTCGACTAAAAGGTACGTCTTCTACGGGTCAAGGGGGAATGATTCGACTAAAAGGTACGTCTTATAAGAATCAAGAGGTATAACTCGACTAAAAGGTATGTCTTATAGGAATCAATGGGGATGACTCGACTAAAAGGTACGTCTTATAGGAGTCAAAGGGAATGACTCGACTAAAAGGTACTTCTTAAAGGAATCAAGGGAAATGACTCGACTAAAAGGTACGTCTTCTAGGAATTAAAGGGAATGACTCGACTAAAAGGTACGTCTTATAGTAATCAAAGGGGATGACTCGACTAAAAGGTACGTCTTATAGGAATCAAAGGGCATCACTCGACTAAAAGGTACGTCTTATAGGAATCAAAGGGGATGACTCGACTAAAAGGTACGTCTTCTAGGAATCAAAAGGGATGACTCGACTAAAAGGTACTTCTTACAGGAATCAAAGGGGATAACTCGACTAAAAGGTACGTCTTTTAAGAATCAAAGGGAATGACTCGACTAAAAGGTACGTCTTATAGGAATCAAGTGAAATGACTCGACTAAAAGGTACGTCTTCTAGGAATCAAAGGAAATGACTCGACTAAAAGGTACGTCTTATAGGAATCAAAGGAGATGAGTCGACTAAAAGGTACGTCTTATAGGAATCAAAGGGGATGACTCGACTAAAAGGTACGTCTTATAGGAATCAAGGGAAATGACTCGACTAAAAGGTACGTCTTCAAGGAATCAAAGGAAATGACTCAACTAAAAGGTACGTCTTATAGGAATCAAAGGGGATGACTCGACTAAAAGGTACGTATTCTAGGGGTCCAAGTGGATGACTCGACTAAAAGGTACGTCTTATAGGAATCAAGGGAAATGACTCGACTAAAAGGTACGTTTTCTAGGAATCAAAGGAAATGACTCAACTAAAAGCTACGTCTTATAGGAATCAAAGGGGATGACTCGACTAAAAGGTACGTCTTATAGGAATCAATGGAGATGACTCGACTAAAAGGTACGTCTTATAGGAATCAAGGGAAATGACTTGGCTAAAAGGTTCGTCTTTTAGGAATCAAAGGGGATGACTCGACTAAAAGGTACGTCTTATAGGAATCATTTGGGATGACTCGACCAAAAGGTACGTCTTATAGAAATTCAAGGGGATGACTCGACTAAAAGTTACGTCTTATAGGAATAAAAGTGGATGACTCAACTAAAAGGTACGTCTTATAGGAATCAAGGCAAATGACTCGACTAAAAGATACTTTTTTTAGGAATCAAAGGGGATGACTCGACTAAAAGTTACGTCTGATAGGAATCAAAGGGGATGACTGAACTAAAAGGTACGTTTTATAGGAATCAAAGGGGATGACTCGACTAAAAGGTACGTCTTATAGGAATCAAGGGAAATGACTCGACTAAAAGGTACGCTTTCTAGGAATCAAAGGAAATGACTCAACAAAAAGCTACGTCTTATAGGAATCAATGGAGATGACTCAACTAAAAGGTACGTCTTATAGGAATCTAAGGGGATGACTCGACAAAAAGGTACGTCTTATAGGAATCAAGGGAAATGACTCGACTAAAAGGTACGTCTTCAAGGAATCAATTGAAATGACTCAACTAAAAGGTACGTCTTATCGGAATCAATGGGGATGACTCGACTAAAAGGTACGTCTTATAGGAATCGATGAGGATGACACGACTAAAAGGTACGTCATATAGGAATCAAAGTAAATAACTCGACTAAAAGGTACGTATTCCAGGGGTCAAAAGGGGTGACTCGACTAAAAGGTATGTCTTATAGGAATCAAAGGAGATGACTCGACTAAAAGGTACGTCTTATAGAAATCAAAAGGGATGAATCGACTTAAAAAAACATCTTTTAGGAATCAAAGGAAATGACTCGACTAAAAGGTACGTCTTCTAGGGGTTAAAGAGGATGACTCGACTAAAAGGTACGTCTTATAGGAATCAAGAGAAATGACTCGACTAAAAGGTACGTCTTCTTGGAATCCAAGGAAATGACTCAACTAAAAGGTACGTCTTATAGGAATCAAAGGGGATGAATCGACTAAAATATACTTCTTATAGGAATCAAGGGAAATGACTCGACTAAAGGTACGTCTTATAGGAATCAAAGGAGATGACTCGACTAAAAGGTACGTCTTATAGGAATCAAAGGAG
Organism: Capsicum pubescens; assembly: GCA_030864215.1. NCBI lineage: Eukaryota > Viridiplantae > Streptophyta > Magnoliopsida > Solanales > Solanaceae > Capsicum > Capsicum pubescens. The sequence goes on along the minus strand of CM061545.1, from coordinate 274,324,115 downwards.
ATGACTCGACTAAAAGGTACGTCTTATAGGAATCAAGGGAAATGACTCGACTAAAAGGTACGTCTAATAGGAATCAAAGGGGATGACTCAACTAAAAGGTACGTTTTATAGGAATCAAAGGGGATGACTCGACTAAAAGGTACGTCTTTTAGGAATCAAGGGAAATGACTCGACTAAAAGGTACGTTTTCTAGGAATCAAAGGAAATGACTCAACTAAAAGATACGTCTTATAGGAATCAAAGGAGTTGACTCAACTAAAAGGTACGTCTTATAGGAATCTAAGGGGATGAATCGGCTAAAAGATACGTCTTATAGGAATCAAGGGAAATGACTCAACTAAAAGGTACGTCTTCAAGGAATCAATGGAAATGACTCAACTAAAAGGTACGTCTTATAGGAATCAAATGGGATGACTCGACAAAAAGGTACGTCTTACTCGACAAAAAGGTACGTCATATAGGAATAAAAGTAAGTAACTCGACTAAAAGGTACGTATTCCAGGGGTCAAAGGGGATGACTCGACTAAAAGGTATGTCTTATAGGAATCAAAGGGGATGACTCGACTAAAAGGTACGTCTTATAGGAATCAAAGGGGATGACTCAACTAAAAGGTACGTCTTATAGCAATCAAAAGGGATGACTCGACTAAAACAAACGTCTTATAGGAATCAAAGGAAATGACTCGACTAAAAGGTACATCTTCTAGGGGTCAAAGGGTATGACTCGACTAAAAGGTACGTCTTCTACGGGTCAAGGGGGAATGATTCGACTAAAAGGTACGTCTTATAAGAATCAAGAGGTATAACTCGACTAAAAGGTATGTCTTATAGGAATCAATGGGGATGACTCGACTAAAAGGTACGTCTTATAGGAGTCAAAGGGAATGACTCGACTAAAAGGTACTTCTTAAAGGAATCAAGGGAAATGACTCGACTAAAAGTTACGTCTTATAGGAATAAAAGTGGATGACTCAACTAAAAGGTACGTCTTATAGGAATCAAGGCAAATGACTCGACTAAAAGATACTTTTTTTAGGAATCAAAGGGGATGACTCGACTAAAAGTTACGTCTGATAGGAATCAAAGGGGATGACTGAACTAAAAGGTACGTTTTATAGGAATCAAAGGGGATGACTCGACTAAAAGGTACGTCTTATAGGAATCAAGGGAAATGACTCGACTAAAAGGTACGCTTTCTAGGAATCAAAGGAAATGACTCAACAAAAAGCTACGTCTTATAGGAATCAATGGAGATGACTCAACTAAAAGGTACGTCTTATAGGAATCTAAGGGGATGACTCGACAAAAAGGTACGTCTTATAGGAATCAAGGGAAATGACTCGACTAAAAGGTACGTCTTCAAGGAATCAATTGAAATGACTCAACTAAAAGGTACGTCTTATCGGAATCAATGGGGATGACTCGACTAAAAGGTACGTCTTATAGGAATCGATGAGGATGACACGACTAAAAGGTACGTCATATAGGAATCAAAGTAAATAACTCGACTAAAAGGTACGTATTCCAGGGGTCAAAAGGGGTGACTCGACTAAAAGGTATGTCTTATAGGAATCAAAGGAGATGACTCGACTAAAAGGTACGTCTTATAGAAATCAAAAGGGATGAATCGACTTAAAAAAACATCTTTTAGGAATCAAAGGAAATGACTCGACTAAAAGGTACGTCTTCTAGGGGTTAAAGAGGATGACTCGACTAAAAGGTACGTCTTATAGGAATCAAGTGAAATGACTCGACTAAAAGGTACGTCTTCTTGGAATCCAAGGAAATGACTCAACTAAAAGGTACGTCTTATAGGAATCAAAGGGGATGAATCGACTAAAATATACTTCTTATAGGAATCAAGGGAAATGACTCGACTAAAGGTACGTCTTATAGGAATCAAAGGAGATGACTCAACTAAAAGGTACGTCTTATAGGAATCAAAGGAGATGACTCGACTAAAAGGTACGTCTTATAGGAATCAAGGGAAATGACTCGACTAAAAGGTACGTCTAATAGGAATCAAAGGGGATGACTCAACTAAAAGGTACGTTTTATAGGAATCAAAGGGGATGACTCGACTAAAAGGTACGTCTTTTAGGAATCAAGGGAAATGACTCGACTAAAAGGTACGTTTTCTAGGAATCAAAGGAAATGACTCAACTAAAAGATACGTCTTATAGGAATCAAAGGAGTTGACTCAACTAAAAGGTACGTCTTATAGGAATCTAAGGGGATGAATCGGCTAAAAGATACGTCTTATAGGAATCAAGGGAAATGACTCAACTAAAAGGTACGTCTTCAAGGAATCAATGGAAATGACTCAACTAAAAGGTACGTCTTATAGGAATCAAATGGGATGACTCGACAAAAAGGTACGTCTTACTCGACAAAAAGGTACGTCATATAGGAATAAAAGTAAGTAACTCGACTAAAAGGTACGTATTCCAGGGGTCAAAGGGGATGACTCGACTAAAAGGTATGTCTTATAGGAATCAAAGGGGATGACTCGACTAAAAGGTACGTCTTATAGGAATCAAAGGGGATGACTCAACTAAAAGGTACGTCTTATAGCAATCAAAAGGGATGACTCGACTAAAACAAACGTCTTATAGGAATCAAAGGAAATGACTCGACTAAAAGGTACATCTTCTAGGGGTCAAAGGGTATGACTCGACTAAAAGGTACGTCTTCTACGGGTCAAGGGGGAATGATTCGACTAAAAGGTACGTCTTATAAGAATCAAGAGGTATAACTCGACTAAAAGGTATGTCTTATAGGAATCAATGGGGATGACTCGACTAAAAGGTACGTCTTATAGGAGTCAAAGGGAATGACTCGACTAAAAGGTACTTCTTAAAGGAATCAAGGGAAATGACTCGACTAAAAGGTACGCTTTCTAGGAATCAAAGGAAATGACTCAACAAAAAGCTACGTCTTATAGGAATCAATGGAGATGACTCAACTAAAAGGTACGTCTTATAGGAATCTAAGGGGATGGCTCGACAAAAAGGTACGTCTTATAGGAATCTATTGAAATGACTCGACTAAAAGGTACGTCTTATAGGAATCAAAGGAGATGAGTCGACTAAAAGGTACGTCTTATAGGAATCAAAGGGGATGACTCGACTAAAAGGTACGTCTTATAGGAATCAAGGGAAATGACTCGACTAAAAGGTACGTCTTCAAGGAATCAAAGGAAATGACTCAACTAAAAGGTACGTCTTATAGGAATCAAAGGGGATGACTCGACTAAAAGGTACGTATTCTAGGGGTCAAAGTGGATGACTCGACTAAAAGGTACGTCTTATAGGAATCAAGGGAAATGACTCGACTAAAAGGTACGTTTTCTAGGAATCAAAGGAAATGACTCAACTAAAAGCTACGTCTTATAGGAATCAAAGGGGATGACTCGACTAAAAGGTACGTCTTATAGGAATCAATGGAGATGACTCGACTAAAAGGTACGTCTTATAGGAATCAAGGGAAATGACTTGGCTAAAAGGTTCGTCTTTTAGGAATCAAAGGGGATGACTCGACTAAAAGGTACGTCTTATAGGAATCATTTGGGATGACTCGACCAAAAGGTACGTCTTATAGAAATTCAAGGGGATGACTCGACTAAAAGTTACGTCTTATAGGAATAAAAGTGGATGACTCAACTAAAAGGTACGTCTTATAGGAATCAAGGCAAATGACTCGACTAAAAGATACTTTTTTTAGGAATCAAAGGGGATGACTCGACTAAAAGTTACGTCTGATAGGAATCAAAGGGGATGACTGAACTAAAAGGTACGTTTTATAGGAATCAAAGGGGATGACTCGACTAAAAGGTACGTCTTATAGGAATCAAGGGAAATGACTCGACTAAAAGGTACGCTTTCTAGGAATCAAAGGAAATGACTCAACAAAAAGCTACGTCTTATAGGAATCAATGGAGATGACTCAACTAAAAGGTACGTCTTATAGGAATCTAAGGGGATGACTCGACAAAAAGGTACGTCTTATAGGAATCAAGGGAAATGACTCGACTAAAAGGTACGTCTTCAAGGAATCAATTGAAATGACTCAACTAAAAGGTACGTCTTATCGGAATCAATGGGGATGACTCGACTAAAAGGTACGTCTTATAGGAATCGATGAGGATGACACGACTAAAAGGTACGTCATATAGGAATCAAAGTAAATAACTCGACTAAAAGGTACGTATTCCAGGGGTCAAAAGGGGTGACTCGACTAAAAGGTATGTCTTATAGGAATCAAAGGAGATGACTCGACTAAAAGGTACGTCTTATAGAAATCAAAAGGGATGAATCGACTTAAAAAAACATCTTTTAGGAATCAAAGGAAATGACTCGACTAAAAGGTACGTCTTCTAGGGGTTAAAGAGGATGACTCGACTAAAAGGTACGTCTTATAGGAATCAAGTGAAATGACTCGACTAAAAGGTACGTCTTCTTGGAATCCAAGGAAATGACTCAACTAAAAGGTACGTCTTATAGGAATCAAAGGGGATGAATCGACTAAAATATACTTCTTATAGGAATCAAGGGAAATGACTCGACTAAAGGTACGTCTTATAGGAATCAAAGTAGATGACTCGACTAAAAGGTACGTCTTATAGGAATCAAAGGAGATGACTCGACTAAAAGGTACGTCTTATAGGAATCAAGGGAAATGACTCGACTAAAAGGTACGTCTAATAGGAATCAAAGGGGATGACTCAACTAAAAGGTACGTTTTATAGGAATCAAAGGGGATGACTCGACTAAAAGGTACGTCTTTTAGGAATCAAGGGAAATGACTCGACTAAAAGGTACGTTTTCTAGGAATCAAAGGAAATGACTCAACTAAAAGATACGTCTTATAGGAATCAAAGGAGTTGACTCAACTAAAAGGTACGTCTTATAGGAATCTAAGGGGATGAATCGGCTAAAAGATACGTCTTATAGGAATCAAGGGAAATGACTCAACTAAAAGGTACGTCTTCAAGGAATCAATGGAAATGACTCAACTAAAAGGTACGTCTTATAGGAATCAAATGGGATGACTCGACAAAAAGGTACGTCTTACTCGACAAAAAGGTACGTCATATAGGAATAAAAGTAAGTAACTCGACTAAAAGGTACGTATTCCAGGGGTCAAAGGGGATGACTCGACTAAAAGGTATGTCTTATAGGAATCAAAGGGGATGACTCGACTAAAAGGTACGTCTTATAGGAATCAAAGGGGATGACTCAACTAAAAGGTACGTCTTATAGCAATCAAAAGGGATGACTCGACTAAAACAAACGTCTTATAGGAATCAAAGGAAATGACTCGACTAAAAGGTACATCTTCTAGGGGTCAAAGGGTATGACTCGACTAAAAGGTACGTCTTCTACGGGTCAAGGGGGAATGATTCGACTAAAAGGTACGTCTTATAAGAATCAAGAGGTATAACTCGACTAAAAGGTATGTCTTATAGGAATCAATGGGGATGACTCGACTAAAAGGTACGTCTTATAGGAGTCAAAGGGAATGACTCGACTAAAAGGTACTTCTTAAAGGAATCAAGGGAAATGACTCGACTAAAAGTTACGTCTTATAGGAATAAAAGTGGATGACTCAACTAAAAGGTACGTCTTATAGGAATCAAGGCAAATGACTCGACTAAAAGATACTTTTTTTAGGAATCAAAGGGGATGACTCGACTAAAAGTTACGTCTGATAGGAATCAAAGGGGATGACTGAACTAAAAGGTACGTTTTATAGGAATCAAAGGGGATGACTCGACTAAAAGGTACGTCTTATAGGAATCAAGGGAAATGACTCGACTAAAAGGTACGCTTTCTAGGAATCAAAGGAAATGACTCAACAAAAAGCTACGTCTTATAGGAATCAATGGAGATGACTCAACTAAAAGGTACGTCTTATAGGAATCTAAGGGGATGACTCGACAAAAAGGTACGTCTTATAGGAATCAAGGGAAATGACTCGACTAAAAGGTACGTCTTCAAGGAATCAATTGAAATGACTCAACTAAAAGGTACGTCTTATCGGAATCAATGGGGATGACTCGACTAAAAGGTACGTCTTATAGGAATCGATGAGGATGACACGACTAAAAGGTACGTCATATAGGAATCAAAGTAAATAACTCGACTAAAAGGTACGTATTCCAGGGGTCAAAAGGGGTGACTCGACTAAAAGGTATGTCTTATAGGAATCAAAGGAGATGACTCGACTAAAAGGTACGTCTTATAGAAATCAAAAGGGATGAATCGACTTAAAAAAACATCTTTTAGGAATCAAAGGAAATGACTCGACTAAAAGGTACGTCTTCTAGGGGTTAAAGAGGATGACTCGACTAAAAGGTACGTCTTATAGGAATCAAGTGAAATGACTCGACTAAAAGGTACGTCTTCTTGGAATCCAAGGAAATGACTCAACTAAAAGGTACGTCTTATAGGAATCAAAGGGGATGAATCGACTAAAATATACTTCTTATAGGAATCAAGGGAAATGACTCGACTAAAGGTACGTCTTATAGGAATCAAAGGAGATGACTCAACTAAAAGGTACGTCTTATAGGAATCAAAGGAGATGACTCGACTAAAAGGTACGTCTTATAGGAATCAAGGGAAATGACTCGACTAAAAGGTACGTCTAATAGGAATCAAAGGGGATGACTCAACTAAAAGGTACGTTTTCTAGGAATCAAAGGAAATGACTCAACTAAAAGATACGTCTTATAGGAATCAAAGGAGTTGACTCAACTAAAAGGTACGTCTTATAGGAATCTAAGGGGATGAATCGGCTAAAAGATACGTCTTATAGGAATCAAGGGAAATGACTCAACTAAAAGGTACGTCTTCAAGGAATCAATGGAAATGACTCAACTAAAAGGTACGTCTTATAGGAATCAAATGGGATGACTCGACAAAAAGGTACGTCTTACTCGACAAAAAGGTACGTCATATAGGAATAAAAGTAAGTAACTCGACTAAAAGGTACGTATTCCAGGGGTCAAAGGGGATGACTCGACTAAAAGGTATGTCTTATAGGAATCAAAGGGGATGACTCGACTAAAAGGTACGTCTTATAGGAATCAAAGGGGATGACTCAACTAAAAGGGGATGACTCGACTAAAAGGTACGTCTTATAGGAATCAAGGGAAATGACTCAACAAAAAGCTACGTCTTATAGGAATCAATGGAGATGACTCAACTAAAAGGTACGTCTTATAGGAATCTAAGGGGATGACTCGACAAAAAGGTACGTCTTATAGGAATCAAGGGAAATGACTCGACTAAAAGGTACGTCTTCAAGGAATCAATTGAAATGACTCAACTAAAAGGTACGTCTTATCGGAATCAATGGGGATGACTCGACTAAAAGGTACGTCTTATAGGAATCGATGAGGATGACACGACTAAAAGGTACGTCATATAGGAATCAAAGTAAATAACTCGACTAAAAGGTACGTATTCCAGGGGTCAAAAGGGGTGACTCGACTAAAAGGTATGTCTTATAGGAATCAAAGGAGATGACTCGACTAAAAGGTACGTCTTATAGAAATCAAAAGGGATGAATCGACTTAAAAAAACATCTTTTAGGAATCAAAGGAAATGACTCGACTAAAAGGTACGTCTTCTAGGGGTTAAAGAGGATGACTCGACTAAAAGGTACGTCTTATAGGAATCAAGTGAAATGACTCGACTAAAAGGTACGTCTTCTTGGAATCCAAGGAAATGACTCAACTAAAAGGTACGTCTTATAGGAATCAAAGGGGATGAATCGACTAAAATATACTTCTTATAGGAATCAAGGGAAATGACTCGACTAAAGGTACGTCTTATAGGAATCAAAGGAGATGACTCGACTAAAAGGTACGTCTTATAGGAATCAAAGGAGATGACTCGACTAAAAGGTACGTCTTATAGGAATCAAGGGAAATGACTCGACTAAAAGGTACGTCTAATAGGAATCAAAGGGGATGACTCAACTAAAAGGTACGTTTTATAGGAATCAAAGGGGATGACTCGACTAAAAGGTACGTCTTTTAGGAATCAAGGGAAATGACTCGACTAAAAGGTACGTTTTCTAGGAATCAAGGGAAATGACTCGACTAAAAGGTACGCTTTCTAGGAATCAAAGGAAATGACTCAACAAAAAGCTACGTCTTATAGGAATCAATGGAGATGACTCAACTAAAAGGTACGTCTTATAGGAATCTAAGGGGATGACTCGACAAAAAGGTACGTCTTATAGGAATCAAGGGAAATGACTCGACTAAAAGGTACGTCTTCAAGGAATCAATTGAAATGACTCAACTAAAAGGTACGTCTTATCGGAATCAATGGGGATGACTCGACTAAAAGGTACGTCTTATAGGAATCGATGAGGATGACACGACTAAAAGGTACGTCATATAGGAATCAAAGTAAATAACTCGACTAAAAGGTACGTATTCCAGGGGTCAAAAGGGGTGACTCGACTAAAAGGTATGTCTTATAGGAATCAAAGGAGATGACTCGACTAAAAGGTACGTCTTATAGAAATCAAAAGGGATGAATCGACTTAAAAAAACATCTTTTAGGAATCAAAGGAAATGACTCGACTAAAAGGTACATCTTCTATGGGTTAAAGAGGATGACTCGACTAAAAGGTACGTCTTATAGGAATCAAGTGAAATGACTCGACTAAAAGGTACGTCTTCTTGGAATCCAAGGAAATGACTCAACTAAAAGGTACGTCTTATAGGAATCAAAGGGGATGAATCGACTAAAATATACTTCTTATAGGAATCAAGGGAAATGACTCGACTAAAGGTACGTCTTCAAGGAATCAAAGGAAATGACTCAACTAAAAGGTACATCTTATAGGAATAAAAGGGGATGACTCGACTAAAAGGTACGTATTCTAGGGGTCAAAGGAGACGACTCGACTAAAAGGTACTTCTTATAGGAATCAAAGGAAATGACTCAACTAAAGGTACGTCTTATAGGAATCAAAGGAAATGACTCGACTAAAACGTACGTCATCTAGGGGTCAAAGGGGATGACTCGACGAAATGTTACGTCTTATAGGAATCAAAGAGGATGAATCGACTAAAAGGTACGTCTTATAGGAAGAAATGAGATGACTCGACTAAAAGGTACGTCTTATTGGAATCAAGGAAAATGACTCGACTAAAAGGTACGTCTTTTAGGAATCAATGGGGATGACTCGACTAAAAGGTACGTCTTATAGGAATCAAAGGGGATGACTCGACCAAAATGTACCTCTTATAGAAATCCAAGGGGATGACTCGACTAAAAGGTACGTCTTAAAAGAATCAAAGTGGATGACTCAACTAAAAGGTACGTCTTATAGGAATCAAGGGAAATGACTCGACTAAAAGGTACGTCTTATAGACATCAATGGGGATAACTCGACAAAAAGGTACGTCTTATAGGAATCAAAGGGGATGACTCAACTAAAATGAACGTTTTATAGGAATCAAAGGGGATGACTCGACTAAAAGGTACGTCTTATAGGAATCAAGGGAAATGACTCGACTAAAAGGTACGTTTTCTAGAAATCAAAGGAAATGACTCAACTAAAAGCTACGTCTTATAGGAATCAAGTGAGATGACTCAACTAAAAGATACGTCTTATAGGAATCTAAGGGGATTACTCGACTAAAAGATACGTCTTATAGGAATCAAGTGAAATAACTCGACTAAAAGGGACGTCTTCTAGGAATCGAAGGAAATGACTCAACTAAAAGGTACGTCTTATAGTAATAAAAGGAGATGACTCGACTAAAAGGTACGTCTTATAGGAATCAAAGGGGATGAATCGACTAAAAGGTAAGTCTTATAGGAATCATGGGAAATGACTCGACTAAAAGGTACGTCTTCAAGGGATCAAAGGAAATGACTCAACTAAAAGGTACGTCTTATAGGAATCAAAGGGGATGACTCGACTAAAAGGTACGTATTATAGGGGTCAAAGGGAATGACTCGACTAAAAGGTACGTCTTATAGGAATCAAAGGAAATGACTCAACTAAAAGGTACGTCTTATAGGAATCAAAGGAAATGACTCGACTAAAACGTACGTCTTCTAGGGGTCAACGGGGATGACTCGACTAAAAGGTACGTCTTATAGGAATCAAAGGGGTTGACTCGACTAAAAGGTACGTCTTATAGGAATCAAAGGAGATGACTCGACTAAAAGGTACGTCTTATAGGAATCAAGGGAAATGACTCGACTAAAAGGTACGTCTTTTAGGAATCAAAGGGGATGACTCGACTAAAAGGTACGTCTTATAGGAATCAAAGGGGATGACTCGACCAAAAGGTACGTCTTACAGAAATCCAAGGGGATGACTAGACTAAAAGATACGTCTTATAGGAATCAAAGTGGATGACTAAACTCAAAGGTACGTCTTATAGTAATCAAGGGAAATGACTCGACAAAAAGGTACGTCTTATAGGAATCAAAGGGGACGACTCGACTAAAAGGAACGTCTAATAGGAATCAAAGGGGATGACTCAACTAAAAGGTACGTTTTATAGGAATCAAAGGGGATGACTCGACTAAAAGGTACGTCTTTTAGGAATCAAGGGAAATGACTCGACTAAAAGGTACGTTTTCTAGGAATCAAAGGAAATGACTCAACTAAAAGATACGTCTTATAGGAATCAAAGGAGTTGACTCAACTAAAAGGTACGTCTTATAGGAATCTAAGGGGATGAATCGGCTAAAAGATACGTCTTATAGGAATCAAGGGAAATGACTCAACTAAAAGGTACGTCTTCAAGGAATCAAAGGAAATGACTCAACTAAAAGGTACGTCTTATAGGAATCAAACGGGATGACTCGACAAAAATGTACGTCTTACTCGACAAAAAGGTACGTCATATAGGAATAAAAGTAAGTAACTCGACTAAAAGGTACGTATTCCAGGGGTTAAAGGGGATGACTCGACTAAAAGGTACGTCTTATAGGAATCAAAATGGATGACTCGACTAAAAGGTACGTCTTATAGGAATCAAAGGGGATGACTCAACTAAAAGGTACGTCTTATAGCAATCAAAAGGGATGACTCGACTAAAAGAAACGTCTTATAGGAATCAAAGGAAATGACTCGACTAAAAGGTACATCTTCTAGGGGTCAAAGGGTATGACTCGACTAAAAGGTACGTCTTCTACGGGTCAAGGGGGAATGATTCGACTAAAAGGTACGTCTTATAAGAATCAAGAGGTATAACTCGACTAAAAGGTATGTCTTATAGGAATCAATGGGGATGACTCGACTAAAAGGTACGTCTTATAGGAGTCAAAGGGAATGACTCGACTAAAAGGTACTTCTTAAAGGAATCAAGGGAAATGACTCGACTAAAAGGTACGTCTTCTAGGAATTAAAGGGAATGACTCGACTAAAAGGTACGTCTTATAGTAATCAAAGGGGATGACTCGTCTAAAAGGTACGTCTTATAGGAATCAAAGGGCATCACTCGACTAAAAGGTACGTCTTATAGGAATCAAAGGGGATGACTCGACTAAAAGGTACGTCTTCTAGGAATCAAATGGGATGACTCGACTAAAAGGTACTTCTTACAGGAATCAAAGGGGATAACTCGACTAAAAGGTACGTCTTTTAAGAATCAAAGGGAATGACTCGACTAAAAGGTACGTCTTATAGGAATCAAGTGAAATGACTCGACTAAAAGGTATGTCTTCTAGGAATCAAAGGAAATGACTCGACTAAAAGGTACGTCTTATAGGAATCAAAGGAGATGACTCGACTAAAAGGTACGTCTTATAGGAATCAAAGGGGATGACTCGACTAAAAGGTACGTCTTATAGGAATCAAAGGGGATGACTCGACTAAAAGGTACGTATTATAGGGGTCAAAGGGAATGACTCGACTAAAAGGTACGTCTTATAGGAATCAAAGGAAATGACTCAACTAAAAGGTACGTCTTATAGGAATCAAAGGAAATGACTCGACTAAAACGTACGTCTTCTAGGGGTCAACGGGGATGACTCGACTAAAAGGTACGTCTTATAGGAATCAAAGGGGTTGACTCGACTAAAAGGTACATCTTATAGGAATCAAAGGAGATGACTCGACTAAAAGGTACGTCTTATAGGAATCAAAGGAAATGACTCGACTAAAAGGTACGTCTTTTAGGAATCAAAGGGGATGACTCGACTAAAAGGTACGTCTTATAGGAATCAAAGGGGATGACTCGACCAAAAGGTACGTCTTACAGAAATCCAAGGGGATGACTAGACTAAAAGATACGTCTTATAGGAATCAAAGTGGATGACTAAACTCAAAGGTACGTCTTATAGTAATCAAGGGAAATGACTCGACAAAAAGGTACGTCTTATTGGAATCAAAGGGGACGACTCGACTAAAAGGAACGTCTAATAGGAATCAAAGGGGATGACTCAACTAAAAGGTACGTTTTATAGGAATCAAAGGGGATGACTCGACTAAAAGGTACGTCTTTTAGGAATCAAGGGAAATGACTCGACTAAAAGGTACGTTTTCTAGGAATCAAAGGAAATGACTCAACTAAAAGATACGTCTTATAGGAATCAAAGGAGTTGACTCAACTAAAAGGTACGTCTTATAGGAATCTAAGGGGATGAATCGGCTAAAAGATACGTCTTATAGGAATCAAGGGAAATGACTCAACTAAAAGGTACGTCTTCAAGGAATCAAAGGAAATGACTCAACTAAAAGGTACGTCTTATAGGAATCAAACGGGATGACTCGACAAAAAGGTACGTCTTACTCGACAAAAAGGTACGTCATATAGGAATAAAAGTAAGTAACTCGACTAAAAGGTACGTATTCCAGGGGTTAAAGGGGATGACTCGACTAAAAGGTACGTCTTATAGGAATCAAAGGGGATGACTCGACTAAAAGGTACGTCTTATAGGAATCAAAGGGGATGACTCAACTAAAAGGTACGTCTTATAGCAATCAAAAGGGATGACTCGACTAAAAGAAACGTCTTATAGGAATCAAAGGAAATGACTCGACTAAAAGGTACATCTTCTAGGGGTCAAAGGGTATGACTCGACTAAAAGGTACGTCTTCTACGGGTCAAGGGGGAATGATTCGACTAAAAGGTACGTCTTATAAGAATCAAGAGGTATAACTCGACTAAAAGGTATGTCTTATAGGAATCAATGGGGATGACTCGACTAAAAGGTACGTCTTATAGGAGTCAAAGGGAATGACTCGACTAAAAGGTACTTCTTAAAGGAATCAAGGGAAATGACTCGACTAAAAGGTACGTCTTCTAGGAATTAAAGGGAATGACTCGACTAAAAGGTACGTCTTATAGTAATCAAAGGGGATGACTCGTCTAAAAGGTACGTCTTATAGGAATCAAAGGGCATCACTCGACTAAAAGGTACGTCTTATAGGAATCAAAGGGGATGACTCGACTAAAAGGTACGTCTTCTAGGAATCAAATGGGATGACTCGACTAAAAGGTACTTCTTACAGGAATCAAAGGGGATAACTCGACTAAAAGGTACGTCTTTTAAGAATCAAAGGGAATGACTCGACTAAAAGGTACGTCTTATAGGAATCAAGTGAAATGACTCGACTAAAAGGTACGTCTTCTAGGAATCAAAGGAAATGACTCGACTAAAAGGTACGTCTTATAGGAATCAAAGGAGATGACTCGACTAAAAGGTACGTCTTATAGGAATCAAAGGGGATGACTCGACTAAAAGGTACGTCTTATAGGAATCAAGGGAAATGACTCGACTAAAAGGTACGTCTTCAAGGAATCAAAGGAAATGACTCAACTAAAAGGTACGTCTTATAGGAATCAAAGGGGATGACTCGACTAAAAGGTACGTATTCTAGGGGTCAAAGTGGATGACTCGACTAAAAGGTACGTCTTATAGGAATCAAGGGAAATGACTCGACTAAAAGGTACGTTTTCTAGGAATCAAAGGAAATGACTCAACTAAAAGCTACGTCTTATAGGAATCAAAGGGGATGACTCGACTAAAAGGTACGTCTTATAGGAATCAATGGAGATGACTCGACTAAAAGGTACGTCTTATAGGAATCAAGGGAAATGACTTGGCTAAAAGGTACGTCTTTTAGGAATCAAAGGGGATGACTCGACTAAAAGGTACGTCTTATAGGAATCATTTGGGATGACTCGACCAAAAGGTACGTCTTATAGAAATTCAAGGGGATGACTCGACTAAAAGTTACGTCTTATAAGAATAAAAGTGGATGACTCAACTAAAAGGTACGTCTTATAGGAATCAAGGCAAATGACTCGACTAAAAGATACTTTTTTTAGGAATCAAAGGGGATGACTCGACTAAAAGTTACGTCTGATAGGAATCAAAGGGGATGACTGAACTAAAAGGTACGTTTTATAGGAATCAAAGGGGATGACTCGACTAAAAGGTACGTCTTATAGGAATCAAGGGAAATGACTCGACTAAAAGGTACGTTTTCTAGGAATCAAAGGAAATGACTCAACAAAAAGCTACGTCTTATAGGAATCAATGGAGATGACTCAACTAAAAGGTACGTCTTATAGGAATCTAAGGGGATGACTCGACAAAAAGGTACGTCTTATAGGAATCAAGGGAAATGACTCGACTAAAAGGTACGTCTTCAAGGAATCAATTGAAATGACTCAACTAAAAGGTACGTCTTATCAGAATCAATGGGGATGACTCGACTAAAAGGTACGTCTTATAGGAATCGATGAGGATGACACGACTAAAAGGTACGTCATATAGGAATCAAAGTAAATAACTCGACTAAAAGGTACGTATTCCAGGGGTCAAAAGGGGTGACTCGACTAAAAGGTATGTCTTATAGGAATCAAAGGAGATGACTCGACTAAAAGGTACGTCTTATAGGAATCAAGTGAAATGACTCGACTAAAAGGTATGTCTTCTAGGAATCAAAGGAAATGACTCGACTAAAAGGTACGTCTTATAGGAATCAAAGGAGATGACTCGACTAAAAGGTACGTCTTATAGGAATCAAAGGGGATGACTCGACTAAAAGGTACGTCTTATAGGAATCAAAGGGGATGACTCGACTAAAAGGTACGTATTATAGGGGTCAAAGGGAATGACTCGACTAAAAGGTACGTCTTATAGGAATCAAAGGAAATGACTCAACTAAAAGGTACGTCTTATAGGAATCAAAGGAAATGACTCGACTAAAACGTACGTCTTCTAGGGGTCAACGGGGATGACTCGACTAAAAGGTACGTCTTATAGGAATCAAAGGGGTTGACTCGACTAAAAGGTACATCTTATAGGAATCAAAGGAGATGACTCGACTAAAAGGTACGTATTATAGGAATCAAAGGAAATGACTCGACTAAAAGGTACGTCTTTTAGGAATCAAAGGGGATGACTCGACTAAAAGGTACGTCTTATAGGAATCAAAGGGGATGACTCGACCAAAAGGTACGTCTTACAGAAATCCAAGGGGATGACTAGACTAAAAGATACGTCTTATAGGAATCAAAGTGGATGACTAAACTCAAAGGTACGTCTTATAGTAATCAAGGGAAATGACTCGACAAAAAGGTACGTCTTATTGGAATCAAAGGGGACGACTCGACTAAAAGGAACGTCTAATAGGAATCAAAGGGGATGACTCAACTAAAAGGTACGTTTTATAGGAATCAAAGGGGATGACTCGACTAAAAGGTACGTCTTTTAGGAATCAAGGGAAATGACTCGACTAAAAGGTACGTTTTCTAGGAATCAAAGGAAATGACTCAACTAAAAGATACGTCTTATAGGAATCAAAGGAGTTGACTCAACTAAAAGGTACGTCTTATAGGAATCTAAGGGGATGAATCGGCTAAAAGATACGTCTTATAGGAATCAAGGGAAATGACTCAACTAAAAGGTACGTCTTCAAGGAATCAAAGGAAATGACTCAACTAAAAGGTACGTCTTATAGGAATCAAACGGGATGACTCGACAAAAAGGTACGTCTTACTCGACAAAAAGGTACGTCATATAGGAATAAAAGTAAGTAACTCGACTAAAAGGTACGTATTCCAGGGGTTAAAGGGGATGACTCGACTAAAAGGTACGTCTTATAGGAATCAAAGGGGATGACTCGACTAAAAGGTACGTCTTATAGGAATCAAAGGGGATGACTCAACTAAAAGGTACGTCTTATAGCAATCAAAAGGGATGACTCGACTAAAAGAAACGTCTTATAGGAATCAAAGGAAATGACTCGACTAAAAGGTACATCTTCTAGGGGTCAAAGGGTATGACTGGACTAAAAGGTACGTCTTCTACGGGTCAAGGGGGAATGATTCGACTAAAAGGTACGTCTTATAAGAATCAAGAGGTATAACTCGACTAAAAGGTATGTCTTATAGGAATCAATGGGGATGACTCGACTAAAAGGTACGTCTTATAGGAGTCAAAGGGAATGACTCGACTAAAAGGTACTTCTTAAAGGAATCAAGGGAAATGACTCGACTAAAAGGTACGTCTTCTAGGAATTAAAGGGAATGACTCGACTAAAAGGTACGTCTTATAGTAATCAAAGGGGATGACTCGTCTAAAAGGTACGTCTTATAGGAATCAAAGGGCATCACTCGACTAAAAGGTACGTCTTATAGGAATCAAAGGGGATGACTCGACTAAAAGGTACGTCTTCTAGGAATCAAATGGGATGACTCGACTAAAAGGTACTTCTTACAGGAATCAAAGGGGATAACTCGACTAAAAGGTACGTCTTTTAAGAATCAAAGGGAATGACTCGACTAAAAGGTACGTCTTATAGGAATCAAGTGAAATGACTCGACTAAAAGGTACGTCTTCTAGGAATCAAAGGAAATGACTCGACTAAAAGGTACGTCTTATAGGAATCAAAGGAGATGACTCGACTAAAAGGTACGTCTTATAGGAATCAAAGGGGATGACTCGACTAAAAGGTACGTCTTATAGGAATCAAGGGAAATGACTCGACTAAAAGGTACGTCTTCAAGGAATCAAAGGAAATGACTCAACTAAAAGGTACGTCTTATAGGAATCAAAGGGGATGACTCGACTAAAAGGTACGTATTCTAGGGGTCAAAGTGGATGACTCGACTAAAAGGTACGTCTTATAGGAATCAAGGGAAATGACTCGACTAAAAGGTACGTTTTCTAGGAATCAAAGGAAATGACTCAACTAAAAGCTACGTCTTATAGGAATCAAAGGGGATGACTCGACTAAAAGGTACGTCTTATAGGAATCAATGGAGATGACTCGACTAAAAGGTACGTCTTATAGGAATCAAGGGAAATGACTTGGCTAAAAGGTACGTCTTTTAGGAATCAAAGGGGATGACTCGACTAAAAGGTACGTCTTATAGGAATCATTTGGGATGACTCGACCAAAAGGTACGTCTTATAGAAATTCAAGGGGATGACTCGACTAAAAGTTACGTCTTATAAGAATAAAAGTGGATGACTCAACTAAAAGGTACGTCTTATAGGAATCAAGGCAAATGACTCGACTAAAAGATACTTTTTTTAGGAATCAAAGGGGATGACTCGACTAAAAGTTACGTCTGATAGGAATCAAAGGGGATGACTGAACTAAAAGGTACATTTTATAGGAATCAAAGGGGATGACTCGACTAAAAGGTACGTCTTATAGGAATCAAGGGAAATGACTCGACTAAAAGGTACGTTTTCTAGGAATCAAAGGAAATGACTCAACAAAAAGCTACGTCTTATAGGAATCAATGGAGATGACTCAACTAAAAGGTACGTCTTATAGGAATCTAAGGGGATGACTCGACAAAAAGGTACGTCTTATAGGAATCAAGGGAAATGACTCGACTAAAAGGTACGTCTTCAAGGAATCAATTGAAATGACTCAACTAAAAGGTACGTCTTATCAGAATCAATGGGGATGACTCGACTAAAAGGTACGTCTTATAGGAATCGATGAGGATGACACGACTAAAAGGTACGTCATATAGGAATCAAAGTAAATAACTCGACTAAAAGGTACGTATTCCAGGGGTCAAAAGGGGTGACTCGACTAAAAGGTATGTCTTATAGGAATCAAAGGAGATGACTCGACTAAAAGGTACGTCTTATAGAAATCAAAAAGGATGAATCGACTTAAAAAAACATCTTTTAGGAATCAAAGGAAATGACTCGACTAAAAGGTACGTCTTCTAGGGGTTAAAGAGGATGACTCGACTAAAAGGTACGTCTTATAGGAATCAAGTGAAATGACTCGACTAAAAGGTACGTCTTCTTGGAATCCAAGGAAATGACTCAACTAAAAGGTACGTCTTATAGGAATCAAAGGGGATGAATCGACTAAAATATACTTCTTATAGGAATCAAGGGAAATGACTCGACTAAAGGTACGTCTTCAAGGAATCAAAGGAAATGATTCAACTAAAAGGTACGTCTTATAGGAATAAAAGGGGATGACTCGACTAAAAGGTACATATTCTAGGGGTCAAAGGGGACGACTCGACTAAAAGGTACTTCTTATAGGAATCAAAGGAAATGACTCAACTAAAGGTACGTCTTATAGGAATCAAAGGAAATGACTCGACTAAAACGTACGTCATCTAGGGGTCAAAGGGGATGAATCGACGAAATGTTAC
Source organism: Capsicum pubescens (assembly GCA_030864215.1). NCBI lineage: Eukaryota > Viridiplantae > Streptophyta > Magnoliopsida > Solanales > Solanaceae > Capsicum > Capsicum pubescens. The sequence continues at coordinate 274,305,475 of CM061545.1, read as the reverse complement.
GTCTTATAGGAATCAAAGAGGATGAATCGACTAAAAGGTACGTCTTATAGGAAGAAAGGAGATGACTCGACTAAAAGGTACGTCTTATTGGAATCAAGGAAAATGACTCGACTAAAAGGTACGTCTTTTAGGAATCAAAGGGGATGACTCGACTAAAAGGTACGTCTTATAGGAATCAAAGGGGATGACTCGACCAAAATGTACCTCTTATAGAAATCCAAGGGGATGACTCGACTAAAAGGTACGTCTTAAAGGAATCAAAGTGGATGACTCAACTAAAAGGTACGTCATATAGGAATCAAGGGAAATGACTCGACTAAAAGGTACGTCTTATAGGCATCAATGGGGATAACTCGACAAAAAGGTACGTCTTATAGGAATCAAAGGGGATGACTCAACTAAAATGTACGTTTTATAGGAATCAAAGGGGATGACTCGACTAAAAGGTACGTCTTATAGGAATCAAGGGAAATGACTCGACTAAAAGGTACGTTTTCTAGAAATCAAAGGAAATGACTCAACTAAAAGCTACGTCTTATAGGAATCAAATGAGATGACTCAACTAAAAGATACGTCTTATAGGAATCTAAGGGGATTACTCGACTAAAAGATACGTCTTATAGGAATCAAGTGAAATGACTCGACTAAAAGGGACGTCTTCTAGGAATCGAAGGAAATGACTCAACTAAAAGGTACGTCTTATAGTAATCAAAGGAGATGACTCGACTAAAAGGTACGTCTTATAGGAATCAAAGGGGATGAATCGACTAAAAGGTAAGTCTTATAGGAATCATGGGAAATGACTCGACTAAAAGGTACGTCTTCAAGGGATCAAAGGAAATGACTCAACTAAATGGTACGTCTTATAGGAATCAAAGGGGATGACTCGACTAAAAGGTACGTATTCTAGGGGTCAAAGGGAATGACTCGACTAAAAGGTACGTCTTATAGGAATCAAAGGAAATGACTCAACTAAAAGGTACGTCTTATAGGAATCAAAGGAAATGACTCGACTAAAACGTACGTCTTCTAGGGGTCAACGGGGATGACTCGACTAAAAGGTACGTCTTATAGGAATCAAAGGGGTTGACTCGACTAAAAGGTACATCTTATAGGAATCAAAGGAGATGACACGACTAAAAGGTACGTCTTATAGGAATCAAGGGAAATGACTCGACTAAAAGGTACGTCTTTTAGGAATCAAAGGGGATGACTCGACCAAAAGGTACGTCTTTTAGGAATCAAAGGGGATGACTCAACCAAAAGGTACGTCTTACAGAAATCAAAGGGGATGACTCAACTAAAAGGTTAGTTTTATAGGAATCAAAGGGGATGACTCGACTAAAAGGTACGTCTTTTAGGAATCAAGGGAAATGACTCGACTAAAAGGTACGTTTTCTAGGAATCAAAGGAAATGACTCAACTAAAAGATACGTCTTATAAGAATCAAAGGAGTTGACTCAACTAAAAGGTACGTCTTATAGGAATCTAAGGGGATGAATCGGCTAAAAGATACGTCTAATAGGAATCAAGGGAAATGACTCAACTAAAAGGTACGTCTTCAAGGAATCAAAGGAAATGACTCAACTAAAAGGTACGTCTTATAGGAATCAAATGGGATGACTCGACAAAAAGGTACGTCTTACTCGACTAAAAGGTACGTCATATAGGAATAAAAGTAAGTAACTCGACTAAAAGGTACGTATTCCAGGGGTCAAAGGGGATGACTCGACTAAAAGGTACGTCTTATAGGAATCAAAGGGGATGACTCGACTAAAAGGTACGTCGTATAGTAATCAAAGGGGATGACTCAACTAAAAGGTACGTCTTATAGCAATCAAAAGGGATGACTCGACTAAAAGAAACGTCTTATAGGAATCAAAGGAAATGACTCGACTAAAAGGTACATCTTCTAGGGGTCAAAGGGTATGACTCGACTAAAAGGTACGTCTTCTACGGGTCAAGGGGGAATGATTCGACTAAAAGGTACGTCTTATAAGAATCAAGAGGTATAACTCGACTAAAAGGTATGTCTTATAGGAATCAATGGGGATGACTCGACTAAAAGGTACGTCTTATAGGAGTCAAAGGGAATGACTCGACTAAAAGGTACTTCTTAAAGGAATCAAGGGAAATGACTCGACTAAAAGGTACGTCTTCTAGGAATAAAAGGGAATGACTCGACTAAAATGTACGTCTTATAGTAATCAAAGGGGATGACTCGACTAAAAGGTACGTCTTATAGGAATCAAAGGGCATCACTCGACTAAAAGGTACGTCTTATAGGAATCAAAGGGGATGACTCGACTAAAAGGTACGTCTTCTAGGAATCAAATGGGATGACTCGACTAAAAGGTACTTCTTACAGGAATCAAAGGGGATAACTCGACTAAAAGGTACGTCTTTTAAGAATCAAAGGGAATGACTCGACTAAAAGGTACGTCTTATAGGAATCAAGTGAAATGACTCGACTAAAAGGTACGTCTTCTAGGAATCAAAGGAAATGACTCGACTAAAAGGTACGTCTTATAGGAATCAAAGGAGATGACTCGACTAAAAGGTACGTCTTATAGGAATCAAAGGGGATGACTCGACTAAAAGGTACGTCTTATAGGAATCAAGGGAAATGACTCGACTAAAAGGTACGTCTTCAAGGAATCAAAGGAAATGACTCAACTAAAAGGTACGTCTTATAGGAATCAAAGGGGATGACTCGACTAAAAGGTACGTATTCTAGGGGTCAAAGTGGATGACTCGACTAAAAGGTACGTCTTATAGGAATCAAAGGAAATGACTCGACTAAAAGGTACGTCTTATAGGAATCAATGGAAATGACTCGACTAAAAGGTACGTTTTCTATGGGTCAAAGGGGATAACTCGACTAAAAGGTACGTCTTATAGGAATCAAAGAGGATGACTCGATTAAAAGGTACGTCTTATAGGAATCAAAGAGGCTGACTCGACTAAAAGATACGTATTATAGGAATCAAGGAAAATGACTCGACTAAAAGGCACATCTTTTAGGAATCAAAGGGGATGACTCGACTAAAAGGTACGTCTTATAGGAATCAAAGGAAATGACTCGACTAAAAGGTACGTCTTATAGGAATCAAAGGGGATGACTCAACTAAAAGGTAAGTCTTATAGGAATCAAAGGGGATGACTCGACTAAAAGGTACGTTTTATAGGAATCAAAGGGGATGACTCGACTAAAAGGTACGTCTTATAGGAATCCTGGGAAATGACTCGACTAAAAAGTACGTTTCCTAGGAATCAAAGGGGATGACTCGACTAAAAGGTACGTTTTATAGGAATCAAAGGGGATGACTCGACTAAAAGGTACGTCTTATAGGAATCAAGGGAAATGACTCGACTAAAAAGTACGTTTTCTAGGAATCAAAGGAAATGAATCAACTAAAAGGTACGTCATATACGAATCAAAGGAGATGACTCAACTAAAAGGTACCTCTTATAGGAATCCAAGGGGTTGACTCGACTAAAAGGTACGTCTTAGAGGAATCAAGGGAAATGACTCGACTAAAAGGTACGTATTCTAGGGGTCAAAGGGGATGACTCGACTAAAAGGTACGTCTTATAGGAATCAATGGTGATGACTCGACTAAAAGGTACTTCTTATAGGAATCAAAGGGGATAACTCGACTAAAAGGTACGTCTTATAGGAATCAAAGGGGATGACTCGACTAAAAGGTACGTCTTATAGGAATCAAGTGAAATGACTCGACTAAAAGGTACGTCTTCTAGGAATCAAAGGAAATGACTCGACTAAAAGGTACGTCTTATAGGAATCAAAGGAGATTACTCGACTAAAAGGTACGTCTTATAGGAATCAAAGGGGATGACTCGACTAAAAGGTACGTCTTATAGGAATCAAGGGAAATGACTCGACTAAAAGGTACGTCTTCAAGGAATCAAAGGAAATGACTCAACTATAAGGTACGTCTTATAGGAATCAAAGGTGATGACTCGACTAAAAGGTACGTATTCTAGGGGTCAAAGTGGATGACTCGACTAAAAAGTACGTCTTATAGGAATCAAAGGAAATGACTCGACTAAAAGATACGTCTTATTGGAATCAAAGGAAATGACTCGACTAAAAGTTACGTCTTATAGGAATCAAAGGAAATGACTCGACTAAAAGGTACGTTTTATAGGGGTCAAAGGGGATGACTCGACTAAAAGGTACGTCTTATAGGAATCAAAGGGGATGACTCCACTAAAAGGCACGTCTTATAGGAATCAAAGGGGCTGACTCGACTAAAAGGTACGTATTATAGGAATCAAGGGAAATGACTAGACTAAAAGGCACATCTTTTAGGAATCAAAGGGGATGACTCGACTAAAAGGTACGTCTTATAGGAATCAATGTGGATGACTCGACCAAAAGGTACATCTTATAGGAATCCAAGGGGATGACTCGACTAAAAGGTACATCTTATAGGAATCAAAGTGGATGACTCGACAAAATGGTACGTCTTATAGTAATCAAAGGAAATGACTCGACTAAAAGGTACGTCTTATAGGAATCAAAAGGGATGACTCAACTAAAAGGTACGTCTTATAGCAATCAAAAGGGATGACTCGACTAAAAGAAACGTCTTATAGGAATCAAAGGAAATGACTCGACTAAAAGGTACATCTTCTAGGGGTCAAAGGGGACGACTCGACTAAAAGGTAGGTCTTCTACGGGTCAAGGGGGAATGATTCGACTAAAAGGTACGTCTTATAGGAATCAAGAGGTATAACTCGACTAAAAGGTATGTCTTATAGGAATCAAATGGGATGACTCGACTAAAAGGTACTTCTTACAGGAATCAAAGGGGATAACTCGACTAAAAGGTACGTCTTTTAAGAATCAAAGGGAATGACTCGACTAAAAGGTACGTCTTATAGGAATCAAGTGAAATGACTCGACTAAAAGGTACGTCTTCTAGGAATCAAAGGAAATGACTCGACTAAAAGGTACGTCTTATAGGAATCAAAGGAGATGACTCGACTAAAAGGTACGTCTTATAGGAATCAAAGGGGATGACTCGACTAAAAGGTACGTCTTATAGGAATCAAGGGAAATGACTCGACTAAAAGGTACGTCTTCAAGGAATCAAAGGAAATGACTCAACTAAAAGGTACGTCTTATAGGAATCAAAGGGGATGACTCGACTAAAAGGTACGTATTCTAGGGGTCAAAGTGGATGACTCGACTAAAAGGTACGTCTTATAGGAATCAAAGGAAATGACTCGACTAAAAGGTACGTCTTATAGGAATCAATGGAAATGACTCGACTAAAAGGTACGTTTTCTATGGGTCAAAGGGGATAACTCGACTAAAAGGTACGTCTTATAGGAATCAAAGAGGATGACTCGATTAAAAGGTACGTCTTATAGGAATCAAAGAGGCTGACTCGACTAAAAGATACGTATTATAGGAATCAAGGAAAATGACTCGACTAAAAGGCACATCTTTTAGGAATCAAAGGGGATGACTCGACTAAAAGGTACGTCTTATAGGAATCAAAGGAAATGACTCGACTAAAAGGTACGTCTTATAGGAATCAAAGGGGATGACTCAACTAAAAGGTAAGTCTTATAGGAATCAAAGGGGATGACTCGACTAAAAGGTACGTTTTATAGGAATCAAAGGGGATGACTCGACTAAAAGGTACGTCTTATAGGAATCCAGGGAAATGACTCGACTAAAAAGTACGTTTCCTAGGAATCAAAGGGGATGACTCGACTAAAAGGTACGTTTTATAGGAATCAAAGGGGATGACTCGACTAAAAGGTACGTCTTATAGGAATCAAGGGAAATGACTCGACTAAAAAGTACGTTTTCTAGGAATCAAAGGAAATGAATCAACTAAAAGGTACGTCATATACGAATCAAAGGAGATGACTCAACTAAAAGGTACCTCTTATAGGAATCCAAGGGGTTGACTCGACTAAAAGGTACGTCTTAGAGGAATCAAGGGAAATGACTCGACTAAAAGGTACGTATTCTAGGGGTCAAAGGGGATGACTCGACTAAAAGGTACGTCTTATAGGAATCAATGGTGATGACTCGACTAAAAGGTACTTCTTATAGGAATCAAAGGGGATAACTCGACTAAAAGGTACGTCTTATAGGAATCAAAGGGGATGACTCGACTAAAAGGTACGTCTTATAGGAATCAAGTGAAATGACTCGACTAAAAGGTACGTCTTCTAGGAATCAAAGGAAATGACTCGACTAAAAGGTACGTCTTATAGGAATCAAAGGAGATTACTCGACTAAAAGGTACGTCTTATAGGAATCAAAGGGGATGACTCGACTAAAAGGTACGTCTTATAGGAATCAAGGGAAATGACTCGACTAAAAGGTACGTCTTCAAGGAATCAAAGGAAATGACTCAACTATAAGGTACGTCTTATAGGAATCAAAGGTGATGACTCGACTAAAAGGTACGTATTCTAGGGGTCAAAGTGGATGACTCGACTAAAAAGTACGTCTTATAGGAATCAAAGGAAATGACTCGACTAAAAGATACGTCTTATTGGAATCAAAGGAAATGACTCGACTAAAAGTTACGTCTTATAGGAATCAAAGGAAATGACTCGACTAAAAGGTACGTTTTATAGGGGTCAAAGGGGATGACTCGACTAAAAGGTACGTCTTATAGGAATCAAAGGGGATGACTCCACTAAAAGGCACGTCTTATAGGAATCAAAGGGGCTGACTCGACTAAAAGGTACGTATTATAGGAATCAAGGGAAATGACTAGACTAAAAGGCACATCTTTTAGGAATCAAAGGGGATGACTCGACTAAAAGGTACGTCTTATAGGAATCAATGTGGATGACTCGACCAAAAGGTACATCTTATAGGAATCCAAGGGGATGACTCGACTAAAAGGTACATCTTATAGGAATCAAAGTGGATGACTCGACAAAATGGTACGTCTTATAGTAATCAAAGGAAATGACTCGACTAAAAGGTACGTCTTATAGGAATCAAAAGGGATGACTCAACTAAAAGGTACGTCTTATAGCAATCAAAAGGGATGACTCGACTAAAAGAAACGTCTTATAGGAATCAAAGGAAATGACTCGACTAAAAGGTACATCTTCTAGGGGTCAAAGGGGACGACTCGACTAAAAGGTAGGTCTTCTACGGGTCAAGGGGGAATGATTCGACTAAAAGGTACGTCTTATAGGAATCAAGAGGTATAACTCGACTAAAAGGTATGTCTTATAGGAATCAATAAGGATCACTCGACTAAAAGGTACGTCTTATAGGAGTCAAAGGGAATGACTCGACTAAAAGGTACTTCTTAAAGGAATCAAGGGAAATGACTCGACTAAAAGGTACGTCTTCTAGGAATAAAAGGGAATGACTCGACTAAAAGGTACGTCTTATAGTAATCAAAGGGGATGACTCGACTAAAAGGTACGTCTTATAGGAATCAAAGTGGATGACTCGACTAAAAGGTACGTCTTATAGGAATCAAATGGGATGACTCGACTAAAAGGTACGTCTTCTAGGAATCAAATGGGATGACTCGACTAAAAGGTACTTCTTACAGGAATCAAAGGGGATAACTCGACTAAAAGGTACGTCTTTTAAGAATCAAAGGGAATGACTCGACTAAAAGGTACGTCTTATAGGAATCAAGTGAAATGACTCGACTAAAAGATACGTCTTCTAGGAATCAAAGGAAATGACTCGACTAAAAGGTACGTCTTATAGGAATCAAAGGAGATGACTCGACTAAAGGGTACGTCTTATAGGAATCAAAGGGGATGACTCGACTAAAAGGTACGTCTTATAGGAATCAAGGGAAATGACTCGACTAAAAGGTACGTCTTCAAGGAATCAAAGGAAATGACTCAACTAAAAGGTACGTCTTATAGGAATCAAAGGGGATGACTCGACTAAAAGGTACGTATTCTAGGGGTCAAAGTGGATGACTCGACTAAAAGGTACGTCTTATAGGAATCAAAGGAAATGACTCGACTAAATGGTACGTCTCATAGGAATCAAAGGAAATGACTCGACTAAAAGGTACGTTTTCTAGGGGTCAAAGGGGATGACTCGACTAAAAGGTACGTCTTATAGGAATCAAAGGGGATGACTCGACTAAAAGGTACGTCTTATAGGAACTAAAGGGGCTGACTCGACTAAAAGGTTCGTATTATAGGAATCAAGGGAAATGACTCGACTAAAAGGCACATCTTTTAGGAATCAAAGGGGATGACTCGACTAAAAGGAACGTCTTATAGGATTCAAAGGGGATGACTCGACCAAAAGGTACGTCTTATAGGAATCCAAGGGGATGACTCGACTCAAAGGTACGTCTTATAGGAATCAAAGTGGATGACTCGACTAAATGGTACATCTTATAGGAATCAAAGGGGATGACTCGACTAAAAGGTACGTTTTATAGTAATCAAAGGGGATGACTCGACCAAAAGGTACGTCTTATAGGAATCAAGGGAAATGACTCGACTAAAAACTACATTTTCTAGGAATCAAAGGAAATAAATCAACTAAAAGGTACGTCATATACGAATCAAAGGAGATGACTCAACTAAAAGGTACGTCTTATAGGAATCCAAGTGGATGACTCGACTAAAAGGTACGTCTTAGAGGAATCAAGGGAAATGACTCGACTAAAAGGTACGTCTTCAAGGAATCAAAGGAAATGACTCAACTAAAAGGTACGTATTATAGGAATCAAAGGGGATGACTCGACTAAAAGGTACGTCTTATAGGAATCCAAGTAAATGACTCGACTAAAAGGTACGTATTCTAGGGGTCAAAGGGGATGACTCGACTAAAAGGTATGTCTTATAGGAATCAATGGTGATGACTCGACTAAAAGGTACTTCTTATAGGAATCAAAGGGGATAACTCGACTAAAAGGTACGTCTTATAGGAATCAAAGGGGATGACTCGTCTAAATGGTACGTCTTATAGGAATCAAGTGAAATGACTCGACTAAAAGGTACGTCTTCTAGGAATCAAAGGAAATGACTCGACTAAAAGGTACATCTTATAGGAATCAAAGGAGATTACTCGACTAAAAGGTACGTCTTATAGGAATCAAAGGGGATGACTAGACTAAAAGGTACGTCTTATAGGAATCAAGGGAAATGACTCGACTAAAAGGTACGTCTTCAAGGAATCAAAGGAAATGACTCAACTATAAGGTACGTCTTATAAGAATCAAAGGTGATGAATCGACTAAAAGGTACGTATTCTAGGGGTTAAAGAGGATGACTCGACTAAAAGGTATGTCTTATAGGAATCAAAGGAAATGACTCGACTAAAAGATACGTCTTATTGGAATCAAAGGAAATGACTCGATTAAAAGGTACGTCTTATAGGAATCAAAGGAAATGACTCGACTAAAAGGTACGTTTTCTAGGGGTCAAAGAGGATGACTCGACTAAAAGGTACGTCTTATAGTAATCAAAGGGGATGACTCGACTAAAAGGTACGTCTTATAGGAATCAAAGTGGCTGACTCGACTAAAAGGTACGTATTATAGGAATCAAGGGAAATGACTCGACTAAAAGGCACATCTTTTAGGAATCAAAGGGGATGACTCGACTAAAAGGTACGTCTTATAGGAATCAATGGGGATGACTCGACCAAAAGGTACGTCTTATAGGAAATTCAAGGGGATGACTCGACTTAAAGGTACGTCTTATAGGAATCAAAGTGGATGACTCGACAAAATGGTACGTCTTATAGGAATCAAAGGAAATGACTCGACTAAAAGGTACGTCTTCTAGGAATCAAAGGGGATGACTCAACTAAAAGGTAAGTCTTATAGGAATCAAAGGGGATGACTCGACTAAAAGGTACGTTTTATAGGAATCAAAGGGGATGACTCGACTAAAAGGTACGTCTTATAGGAATCAAGTGAAATGACTCAACTAAAAGATACGTCTTCTAGGAATCAAAGGAAATGACTCGACTAAAAGGTACGTCTTATAGGAATCAAAGGAGATGACTCGACTAAATGGTACGTCTTATAGGAATCAAAGGGGATGACTCGACTAAAAGGTACGTCTTATAGGAATCAAGGGAAATGACTCGACTAAAAGGTACGTCTTCAAGGAATCAAAGGAAATGACTCAACTAAAAGGTACGTCTTATAGGAATCAAAGGGGATGACTCGACTAAAATGTACGTATTCTAGGGGTCAAAGTGGATGACTCGACTAAAAGGTACGACTTATAGGAATCAAAGGAAATGACTCGACTAAAAGGTACGTCTTATTGGAATCAAAGGAAATGACTCGACTAAAAGGTACGTTTTCTAGGGGTCAAAGGGGATGACTCGACTAAAAGGTACGTCTTTTAGGAATCAAAGGGGATGACTCGACTAAAAGGTACGTCTTATAGGAACCAAAGGGGCTGACTCGACTAAAAGGTACGTATTATAGGAATCAAGGGAAATGACTCGACTAAAAGGCACATCTTTTAGGAATCAAAGGGGATGACTCGACTAAAAGGTACGTCTTATAGGAATCAAAGGGGATGACTCGACCAAAAGGTACGTCTTATAGGAATCCAAGGGGATGACTCGACTAAAAGGTACGTCTTATGGGAATCAAAGTGGATGACTCGACTAAATGGTACGTCTTATAGGAATCAAAGGAAATGACTCGACTAAAAGGTACGTCTTATAGGAATCAAAGGGGATGACTCAACTAAAAGGTAAGTCTTATAGGAATCAAAGGGGATGACTCGACAAAAAGGTACGTCTTATAGGAATCAAGGGAAATGACTCGACTAAAAAGTATGTTTTCTAGGAATCAAAGGAAATGAATCAACTAAAAGGTACGTCATATACGAATAAAAGGAGATGACTCAACTAAAAAGTACGTCTTATAGGAATCCAAGGGGATGACTCGACTAAAAGGTACGTCTTAGAGGAATCAAGGGAAATGAATCGACTAAAAGGTACGTCTTCAAGGAATCAAAGGAAATGACTCAACTAAAAGGTACGTATTATAGGAATCAAAGGGGATGACTCGACTAAAAGGTACGTCTTATAGGAATCCAAGTAAATGACTCGACTAAAAGGTACGTATTCTAGGGGTCAAAGGGGATGACTCGACTAAAAGATACGTCTTATAGGAATCAATGGTGATGACTCGACTAAAAGGTAATTCTTATAGGAATCAAAGGGGATAACTCGACTAAAAGGTACGTCTTATAGGAATCAAAGGGGATGACTCGACTAAATGGTACGTCTTATTGGAATCAAAGGAAATGACTCGATTAAAAGGTACGTCTTATAGGAATCAAAGGAAATGACTCGACTAAAAGGTACGTTTTCTAGGGGTCAAAGAGGATGACTCGACTAAAAGGTACGTCTTATAGTAATCAAAGGGGATGACTCGACTAAAAGGTACGTCTTATAGGAATCAAAGTGGCTGACTCGACTAAAAGGTACGTATTATAGGAATCAAGGGAAATGACTAGACTAAAAGGCACATCTTTTAGGAATCAAAGGGGATGACTCGACTAAAAGGTACGTCATATAGGAATCAATGGGGATGACTCGACCAAAAGGTACGTCTTATAGGAAATTCAAGGGGATGACTCGACTTAAAGGTACGTCTTATAGGAATCAAAGTGGATGACTCGACAAAATGGTACGTCTTATAGGAATCAAAGGAAATGACTCGAGTAAAAGGTACGTCTTCTAGGAATCAAAGGGGATGACTCAACTAAAAGGTAAGTCTTATAGGAATCAAAGGGGATGACTCGACTAAAAGGTACGTTTTATAGGAATCAAAGGGGATGACTCGACTAAAAGGTACGTCTTATAGGAATCAAGTGAAATGACTCGACTAAAAGATACGTCTTCTAGGAATCAAAGGAAATGACTCGACTAAAAGGTACGTCTTATAGGAATCAAAGGAGATGACTCGACTAAAGGGTACGTCTTATAGGAATCAAAGGGGATGACTCGACTAAAAGGTACGTCTTATAGGAATCAAGGGAAATGACTCGACTAAAAGGTACGTCTTCAAGGAATCAAAGGAAATGACTCAACTAAAAGGTACGTCTTAGAGGAATCAAAGGGGATGACTCGACTAAAATGTACGTATTCTAGGGGTCAAAGTGGATGACTAGACTAAAAGGTACGACTTATAGGAATCAAAGGAAATGACTCGACTAAAAGGTACGTCTTATTGGAATCAAAGGAAATGACTCGACTAAAAGGTACGTTTTCTAGGGGTCAAAGGGGATGACTCGACTAAAAGGTACGTCTTTTAGGAATCAAAGGGGATGACTCGACTAAAAGGTACGTTTTATAGGAACCAAAGGGGCTGACTCGACTAAAAGGTACGTATTATAGGAATCAAGGGAAATGACTCGACTAAAAGGCACATCTTTTAGGAATCAAAGGGGATGACTCGACTAAAAGGTACGTCTTATAGGAATCAAAGGGGATGACTCGACCAAAAGGTACGTCTTATAGGAATCCAAGGGGATGACTCGACTAAAAGGTACGTCTTATGGGAATCAAAGTGGATGACTCGACTAAATGGTACGTCTTATAGGAATCAAAGGAAATGACTCGACTAAAAGGTACGTCTTATAGGAATCAAAGGGGATGACTCAACTAATAGGTAAGTCTTATAGGAATCAAAGGGGATGACTCGACTAAAAGGTACGTCTTATAGGAATCAAGGGAAATGACTCGACTAAAAAGTATGTTTTCTAGGAATCAAAGGAAATGAATCAACTAAAAGGTACGTCATATACGAATAAAAGGAGATGACTCAACTAAAAGGTACGTCTTATAGGAATCCAAGGGGATGAATCGACTAAAAGGTACGTCTTAGAGGAATCAAGGGAAATGAATCGACTAAAAGGTACGTCTTCAAGGAATCAAAGGAAATGACTCAACTAAAAGGTACGTATTATAGGAATCAAAGGGGATGACTCGACTAAAAGGTACGTCTTATAGGAATCCAAGTAAATGACTCGACTAAAAGGTACGTATTCTAGGGGTCAAAGGGGATGACTCGACTAAAAGATACGTCTTATAGGAATCAATGGTGATGACTCGACTAAAAGGTAATTCTTATAGGAATCAAAGGGGATAACTCGACTAAAAGGTACGTCTTATAGGAATCAAAGGGGATGACTCGACTAAAAGGTACGTCTTATAGGAATCAAGTGAAATGACTCGACTAAAATGTACGTCTTCTAGGAATCAAAGGAAATGACTCGACTAAAAGGTACGTCTTATAGGAATCAAAGGAGATTACTCGACTAAAAGGTACGTCTTATAGGAATAAAAGGGGATGACTCGACTAAAAGGTACGTCTTATAGGAATCAAGGGAAATGACTCGACTAAAAGGTACGTCTTTCAGGAATCAAAGGAAATGACTCAACTATAAGGTACGTCTTATAGGAATCAAAGGTGATGACTCGACTAAAAGGTACGTATTCTAGGGGTTAAAGTGGATGACTCGACTAAAAGGTACGTCTTATAGGAATCAAAGGAAATAACTCGACTAAAAGATACGTCTTATAGGAATCAAAGGAAATGACTCGACTAAAAGGTACGTCTTATAGGAATCAAAGGAAATGACTCAACTAAAAGGTACGTTTTCTAGGGGTCAAAGGGGATGACTCGACTAAAAGGTACGTCTTATAGGAATCAAAGGGGATGACTCGTCTAAAAGGTACGTCTTATAGGAATCAAAGGGGCTGACTCGACTAAAAGGTACGTATTATAGGAATCAAGGGAAATGACTCGACTAAAAGGCACATCTTTTAGGAATCAAAGGGGATGACTCGACTAAAAGGTACGTCTTATAGGAATCAAAGGGGATGACTCGACCAAAAGGTACGTCTTATAGGAATCCAAGGGGATGACTCGACTAAAAGGTACGTCTTATAGGAATCAAAGTGGATGACTCGACAAAATGGTACGTCTTATAGGAATCAAAGGAAATGACTCGACTAAAAGGTATGTCTTATAGGAATCAAAGGGGATGACTCAACTAAAAGGTAAGTCTTATAGGAATCAAAGGGGATGACTCGACTAAAAGGTACATTTTATAGGAATCAAAGGGGATGACTCGACTAAAAGGTACGTCTTATAGGAATCAAGGGAAATGACTCGACTAAAAAGTACGTTTTCTAGGAATCAAAGGAAATGACTCAACTAGAAGGTACGTCATATACGAATCAAAGGAGATGACTCAACTAAAAGGTACGTCTTATAGGAATCTAAGAGGATGACTCGACTAAAAGGTACGGCTTACAGGAATCAAGGGAAATGACTCGACTAAAAGGTACATCTTCAAGGAATCAAAGGGAATGACTCAACTAAAAGGTACGTATTATAGGAATCAAAGGGGATGACTCGACTAAAAGGTACGTCTTATAGGAATCAAAGGAAATGACTCGACTAAAAGGTACGTATTCTAGGGGTCAAAAGGGATGACTCGACTAAAAGGTACGTCTTATAGGAATCAAAGGTGATGACTCGACTAAAAGGTACTTTTTATAGGAATCAAAGGGGATAACTCGACTAAAAGGTACGTCTTATAGGAGTCAAAGGGGATGACTCGACTAAAAGGTACGTCTTATAGTAATCAAAGGGGATGACTCGACTAAAAGGTACGTCTTCTAGGAATAAAATGGGATGACTCGACTAAAAGGTACTTCTTACAGGAATCAAAGGGGATAACTCGACTAAAAGGTACGTCTTTTAAGAATCAAAGGGAATGACTCGACTAAAAGGTACGTCTTATAGGAATCAAGTGAAATGACTCGACTAAAAGGTACGTCTTCTAGGAATCAAAGGAAATGACTCGACTAAAAGGTACGTCTTATAGGAATCAAAGGAGATGACTCGACTAAAAGGTACGTCTTATAGGAATCAAGGGAAATGACTCGACTAAAAGGTACGTCTTCAAGGAATCAAAGGAAATGACTCAACTAAAAGGTACGTCTTATAGGAATCAAAGAGGATGACTCGACTAAAAGGTACGTATTCTAGGGGTCAAAGTGGATGACTCGACTAAAAGGTACGTCTTATAGGAATCAAAGGAAATGACTCGACTAAAAGGTACGTCTTATAGGAATCAAAGGAAATGACTCGACTAAAAGGTACGTTTTCTATGGGTCAAAGGGGATAACTCGACTAAAAGGTACGTCTTATAGGAATCAAAGAGGATGACTCGATTAAAAGGTACGTCTTATAGGAATCAAAGGGGCTGACTCGACTAAAAGATACGTATTATAGGAATCAAGGAAAATGACTCGACTAAAAGGCACATCTTTTAGGAATCAAAGGGGATGACTCGACTAAAAGGTACGTCTTATAGGAATCAAAGGAAATGACTCGACTAAAAGGTACGTCTTATAGGAATCAAAGGGGATGACTCAACTAAAAGGTAAGTCTTATAGGAATCAAATGGGATGACTCGACTAAAAGGTACGTTTTATAGGAATCAAAGGGGATGACTCGACTAAAAGGTACGTCTTATAGGAATCCAGGGAAAGGACTCGACTAAAAAGTACGTTTCCTAGGAATCAAAGGGGATGACTCGACTAAAAGGTACGTTTTATAGGAATCAAAGGGGATGACTCGACTAAAAGGTACGTCTTATAGGAATCAAGAGAAATGACTCGACTAAAAAGTACGTTTTCTAGGAATCAAAGGAAATGAATCAACTAAAAGGTACGTCATATACGAATCAAAGAAGATGACTCAACTAAAAGGTACCTCTTATAGGAATCCAAGGGGTTGACTCGACTAAAAGGTACGTCTTAGAGGAATCAAGGGAAATGACTCGACTAAAAGGTACGTATTCTAGGGGTCAAAGGGGATGACTCGACTAAAATGTACGTCCTATAGGAATCAATGGTGATGACTCGACTAAAAGGTACTTCTTATAGGAATCAAAGGGGATAACTCGACTAAAAGGTACGTCTTATAGGAATCAAAGGGGATGACTCGACTAAAAGGTACGTCTTATAGGAATCAAGTGAAATGACTCGACTAAAAGGTACGTCTTCTAGGAATCAAAGGAAATGACTCGACTAAAAGGTACGTCTTATAGGAATCAAAGGAGATTACTGGACTAAAAGGTACGTCTTATAGGAATCAAAGGGGATGACTCGACTAAAAGGTACGTCTTATAGGAATCAAGGGAAATGACTCGACTAAAAGGTACGTCTTTAAGGAATCAAAGGAAATGACTCAACTATAAGGTACGTCTTATAGGAATCAAAGGTGATGACTCGACTAAAAGGTACGTATTCTAGGGGTCAAAGTGGATGACTCGACTAAAAAGTACGTCTTATAGGAATCAAAGGAAATGACTCGACTAAAAGATACGTCTTATAGAAATCAAAGGAAATGACTCGACTAAAAGTTACGTCTTATAGGAATCAAAGGAAATGACTCGACTAAAAGGTATGTTTTATAGGGGTCAAAGGGGATGACTCGACTAAAAGGTGCGTCTTATAGGAATCAAAGGGGATGACTCCACTAAAAGGTACGTCTTATAGGAATCAAAGGGGCTGACTCGACTAAAAGGTACGTATTATAGGAATCAAGGGAAATGAATAGACTAAAAGGCACATCTTTTAGGAATCAAAGGGGATGACTCGACTAAAAGATACGTCTTATAGGAATCAATGTGGATGACTCGACCAAAAGGTACGTCTTATAGGAATCCAAGGGGATGACTCGACTAAAAGGTACGTCTTATAGGAATCAAAGTGGATGACTCGACAAAATGGTACGTCTTATAGTAATCAAAGGAAATGACTCGACTAAAAGGTACGTCTTATAGGAATCAAAAGGGATGACTCAACTAAAAGGTACGTCTTATAGCAATCAAAAGGGATGACTCGACTAAAAAAACGTCTTATAGGAATCAAAGGAAATGACTCGACTAAAAGGTACATCTTCTAGGGGTCAAAGGGGACGACTCGACTAAAAGGTAGGTCTTCTACGGGTCAAGGGGGAATGATTCGACTAAAAGGTACGTCTTATAGGAATCAAGAGGTATAACTCGACTAAAAGGTATGTCTTATAGGAATCAATAAAGATGACTCGACTAAAAGGTACGTCTTATAGGAGTCAAAGGGAATGACTCGACTAAAAGGTACTTCTTAAAGGAATCAAGGGAAATGACTCGACTAAAAGGTACGTCTTCTAGGAATAAAAGGGAATGACTCGACTAAAAGGTACGTCTTATAGTAATCAAAGGGGATGACTCGACTAAAAGGTACGTCTTATAGGAATCAAAGTGGATGACTCGACTAAAAGGTACGTCTTATAGGAATCAAATGGGATGACTCGACTAAAAGGTACGTCTTCTAGGAATCAAATGGGATGACTCGACTAAAAGGTACTTCTTACAGGAATCAAAGGGGATAACTGGACTAAAAGGTACGTCTTTTAAGAATCAAAGGGAATGACTCGACTAAAAGGTACGTCTTATAGGAATCAAGTGAAATGACTCGACTAAAAGATACGTCTTCTAGGAATCAAAGGAAATGACTCGACTAAAAGGTACGTCTTATAGGAATCAAAGGAGATGACTCGACTAAAGGGTACGTCTTATAGGAATCAAAGGGGATGACTCGACTAAAAGGTACGTCTTATAGGAATCAAGGGAAATGACTCGACTAAAAGGTACGTCATCAAGGAATCAAAGGAAATGACTCAACTAAAAGGTACGTCTTATAGGAATCAAAGGGGATGACTCGACTAAAAGGTACGTATTCTAGGGGTCAAAGTGGATGACTCGACTAAAAGGTACGTCTTATAGGAATCAAAGGAAATGACTCGACTAAATGGTACGTCTCATAGGAATCAAAGGAAATGACTCGACTAAAAGGTACGTTTTCTAGGGGTCAAAGGGGATGACTCGACTAAAAGGTACGTCTTATAGGAATCAAAGGGGATGACTCGACTAAAAGGTACGTCTTATAGGAACTAAAGGGGCTGACTCGACTAAAAGGTTCGTATTATAGGAATCAAGGGAAATGACTCGACTAAAAGGCACATCTTTTAGGAATCAAAGGGGATGACTCGACTAAAAGGTACGTCTTATAGGATTCAAAGGGGATGACTCGACCAAAAGGTACGTCTTATAGGAATCCAAGGGGATGACTCGACTCAAAGGTACGTCTTATAGGAATCAAAGTGGATGACTCGACTAAATGGTACATCTTATAGGAATCAAAGGAAATGACTCGACTAAAAGGTACGTCTTATAGGAATCAAAGGGGATGACTCAACTAAAAGGTAAGTCTTATAGGAATCAAAGGGGATGACTCGACTAAAAGGTATGTTTTATAGTAATCAAAGGGGATGACTCGACTAAAAGGTACGTCTTATAGGAATCAAGGGAAATGACTCGACTAAAAAGTACGTTTTCTAGGAATCAAAGGAAATGAATCAACTAAAAGGTACGTCATATACGAATCAAAGGAGATGACTCAACTAAAAGGTACGTCTTATAGGAATCCAAGTGGATGACTCGACTAAAAGGTACGTCTTAGAGGAATCAAGGGAAATGACTCGACTAAAAGGTACGTCTTCAAGGAATCAAAGGAAATGACTCAACTAAAAGGTACGTATTGTAGGAATCAAAGGGGATGACTCGACTAAAAGGTACGTCTTATAGGAATCCAAGTAAATGACTCGACTAAAAGGTACGTATTCTAGGGGTCAAAGGGGATGACTCGACTAAAAGGTACGTCTTATAGGAATCAATGGTGATGACTCGACTAAAAGGTACTTCTTATAGGAATCAAAGGGGATAACTCGACTAAAAGGTACGTCTTATAGGAATCAAAGGGGATGACTCGTCTAAAAGGTACGTCTTATAGGAATCAAGTGAAATGACTCGACTAAAAGGTACGTCTTCTAGGAATCAAAGGAAATGACTCGACTAAAAGGTACATCTTATAGGAATCAAAGGAGATTACTCGACTAAAAGGTACGTCTTATAGGAATCAAAGGGGATGACTCGACTAAAAGGTACGTCTTATAGGAATCAAGGGAAATGACTCGACTAAAAGGTACGTCTTCAAGGAATCAAAGGAAATGACTCAACTAAAAGGTACGTCTTATAGGAATCAAAGGGGATGACTCGACTAAAAGGTACGTATTCTAGGGGTCAAAGTGGATGACTCGACTAAAAGGTACGTCTTATAGGAATCAAAGGAAATGACTCGACTAAATGGTACATCTCATAGGAATCAAAGGAAATGACTCGACTAAAAGGTACGTTTTCTAGGGGTCAAAGGGGATGACTCGACTAAAAGGTACGTCTTATAGGAATCAAAGGGGATGACTCGACTAAAAGATACGTCTTATAGGAACTAAAGGGGCTGACTCGACTAAAAGGATCGTATTATAGGAATCAAGGGAAATGACTCGACTAAAAGGCACATCTTTTAGGAATCAAAGGGGATGACTCGACTAAAAGGTACGTCTTATAGGATTCAAAGGGGATGACTCGACCAAAAGGTACGTCTTATAGGAATCCAAGGGGATGACTCGACTCAAAGGTACGTCTTATAGGAATCAAAGTGGATGACTCGACTAAATGGTACATCTTATAGGAATCAAAGGAAATGACTCGACTAAAAGGTACGTCTTATAGGAATCAAAGGGGATGACTCAACTAAAAGGTAAGTCTTATAGGAATCAAAGGGGATGACTCGACTAAAAGGTATGTTTTATAGTAATCAAAGGGGATGACTCGACTAAAAGGTACGTCTTATAGGAATCAAGGGAAATGACTCGACTAAAAAGTACGTTTTCTAGGAATCAAAGGAAATGAATCAACTAAAAGGTACGTCATATACGAATCAAAGGAGATGACTCAACTAAAAGGTACGTCTTATAGGAATCCAAGTGGATGACTCGACTAAAAGGTACGTCTTAGAGGAATCAAGGGAAATGACTCGACTAAAAGGTACGTCTTCAAGGAATCAAAGGAAATGACTCAACTAAAAGGTACGTATTATAGGAATCAAAGGGGATGACTCGACTAAAAGGTACGTCTTATAGGAATCCAAGTAAATGACTCGACTAAAAGGTACGTATTCTGAGGGTCAAAGGGGATGACTCGACTAAAAGGTACGTCTTATAGGAATCAATGGTGATGACTCGACTAAAAGGTACTTCTAATAGGAATCAAAGGGGATAACTCGACTAAAAGGTACGTCTTATAGGAATCAAAGGGGATGACTCGTCTAAAAGGTACGTCTTATAGGAATCAAGTGAAATGACTCGACTAAAAGGTACGTCTTCTAGGAATCAAAGGAAATGACTCGACTAAAAGGTACATCTTATAGGAATCAAAGAGATTACTCGACTAAAAGGTACGTCTTATAGGAATCAAAGGGGATGACTCGACTAAAAGGTACGTCTTATAGGAATCAAGGGAAATGACTCGACTAAAAGGTACGTCTTCAAGGAATCAAAGGAAATCACTCAACTATAAGGTACGTCTTATAAGATTCAAAGGTGATGAATCGACTAAAAGGTACGTATTCTAGGGGTTAAAGAGGATGACTCGACTAAAAGGTATGTCTTATAGGAATCAAAGGAAATGACTCGACTAAAAGATACGTCTTATAGGAATCAAAGGAAATGACTCGACTAAAAGGTACGTCTTATAGGAATCAAAGGAAATGACTCGACTAAAAGGTACGTTTTCTAGGGGTCAAAGAGGATGACTCGACTAAAAGGTACGTCTTATAGTAATCAAAGGGGATGACTCGACTAAAAGGTACGTCTTATAGGAATCAAAGTGGCTGACTCGACTAAAAGGTACGTATTATAGGAATCAAGGGAAATGACTCGACTAAAAGGCACATCTTTTAGGAATCAAAGGGGATGACTCGACTAAAAGGTATGTCTTATAGGAATCAATGGGGATGACTCGACCAAAAGGTACGTCTTATAGGAAATTCAAGGGGATGACTCGACTTAAAGGTACGTCTTATAGGAATCAAAGTGGATGACTCGACAAAATGGTACGTCTTATAGGAATCAAAGGAAATGACTCGACTAAAAGGTACGTCTTCTAGGAATCAAAGGGGATGACTCAACTAAAAGGTAAGTCTTATAGGAATCAAAGGGGATGACTCGACTAAAAGGTACGTTTTATAGGAATCAAAGGGGATGACTCGACTAAAAGGTACGTCTTATAGGAATCAAGTGAAATGACTCGACTAAAAGATACGTCTTCTAGGAATCAAAGGAAATGACTCGACTAAAAGGTACGTCTTATAGGAATCAAAGGAGATGACTCGACTACAGGGTACGTCTTATAGGAATCAAAGGGGATGACTCGACTAAAAGGTACGTTTTATAGGAATCAAGGGAAATGACTCGACTAAAAGGTACGTCTTCAAGGAATCAAAGGAAATGACTCAACTAAAAGGTACGTCTTATAGGAATCAAAGGGGATGACTCGACTAAAATGTACGTATTCTAGGGGTCAAAGTGGATGACTCGACTAAAAGGTACGACTTATAGGAATCAAAGGAAATGACTCGACTAAAAGGTACGTCTTATTGGAATCAAAGGAAATGACTCGACTAAAAGGTACGTTTTCTAGGGGTCAAAGGGGATGACTCGACTAAAAGGTACGTCTTTTAGGAATCAAAGGGGATGACTCGACTAAAAGGTACGTCTTATAGGAACCAAAGGGGCTGACTCGACTAAAAGGTACGTATTATAGGAATCAAGGGAAATGACTCGACTAAAAGGAACATCTTTTAGGAATCAAAGGGGATGACTCGACTAAAAGGTACGTCTTATAGAAATCAAAGGGGATGACTCGACCAAAAGGTACGTCTTATAGGAATCCAAGGGGATGACTCGACTAAAAGGTACGTCTTATAGGAATCAAAGTGGATGACTCGACTAAATGGTACGTCTTATCGGAATCAAAGGAAATGACTCGACTAAAAGGTACGTCTTATAGGAATCAAAGGAGATGACTCAACTAAAAGGTAAGTCTTATAGGAATCAAAGGGGATGACTCGACTAAAAGGTACGTCTTATAGGAATCAAGGGAAATGACTCGACTAAAAAGTATGTTTTCTAGGAATCAAAGGAAATGAATCAACTAAAAGGTACGTCATATACGAATAAAAGGAGATGACTCAACTAAAAGATACGTCTTATAGGAATCCAAGGGGATGACTCGACTAAAAGGTACGTCTTAGAGGAATCAAGGGAAATGAATCGACTAAAAGGTACGTCTTCAAGGAATCAACGGAAATGACTCAACTAAAAGGTACGTATTATAGGAATCAAAGGGGATGACTCGACTAAAAGGTACGTCTTATAGGAATCCAAGTAAATGACTCGACTAAAAGGTACGTATTCTAGGGGTCAAAGGGGATGGCTCGACTAAAAGGTACGTCTTATAGGAATCAAAGGGGATGACTCGACTAAAAGGTACGTCTTATAGGAATCAAGTGAAATGCCTCGACTAAAAGGTACGTCTTCTAGGAATCAAAGGAAATGACTCGACTAAAAGGTACGTCTTATAGGAATCAAAGGAGATTACTCGACTAAAAGGTACGTCTTATAGGAATAAAAGGGGATGACTCGACTAAAAGGTACGTCTTATAGGAATCAAGGGAAATGACTCGACTAAAAGGTACGTCTTTAAGGAATCAAAGGAAATGACTCAACTATAAGGTACGTCTTATAGGAATCAAAGGTGATGACTCGACTAAAAGGTACGTATTCTAGGGGTTAAAGTGGATGACTCGACTAAAAGGTACGTCTTATAGGAATCAAAGGAAATAACTCGACTAAAAGATACGTCTTATAGGAATCAAAGGAAATGACTCGACTAAAAGGTTCGTCTTATAGGAATCAAAGGAAATGACTCAACTAAAAGGTACGTTTTCTAGGGGTCAAAGGGGATGACTCGACTAAAAGGTACGTCTTATAGGGATCAAAGGGGATGACTCGACTAAAAGTTACGTCTTATAGGAATCAAAGGGGCTGACTCGACTAAAAGGTACGTATTATAGGAATCAAGGGAAATGACTCGACTAAAAGGCACATCTTTTAGGAATCAAAGGGGATGACTCGACTAAAAGGTACGTCTTATAGGAATCAAAGGGGATGACTCGACCAAAAGGTACGTCTTATAGGAATCCAAGGGGATGACTCAACTAAAAGGTACGTCTTATAGGAATCAAAGTGGATGACTCGACAAAATGGTATGTCTTATAGGAATCAAAGGAAATGACTCGACTAAAAGGTATGTCTTATAGGAATCAAAGGGGATGACTCAACTAAAAGGTAAGTCTTATAGGAATCAAAGGGGATGACTCGACTAAAAGGTACATTTTATAGGAATCAAAGGGGATGACTCGACTAAAAGGTACGTCTTATAGGAATCAAGGGAAATGACTCGACTAAAAAGTACGTTTTCTAGGAATCAAAGGAAATGACTCAACTAGAAGGTACGTCATATACGAATCAAAGGAGATGACTCAACTAAAAGGTACGTCTTATAGGAATCTAAGGGGATGACTCGACTAAAAGGTACGGCTTACAGGAATCAAGGGAAATTACTCGACTAAAAGGTACATCTTCAAGGAATCAAAGGGAATGACTCAACTAAAAGGTACGTATTATAGGAATCAAAGGGGATTACTCGACTAAAAGGTACGTCTTTTAGGAATCAAAGGAAATGACTCGACTAAAAGGTACGTATTCTAGGGGTCAAAAGGGATGACTCGACTAAAAGGTACGTCTTATAGGAATCAAAGGTGATGACTCGACTAAATGGTACTTTTTATAGGAATCAAAGGGGATAACTCGACTAAAAGGTACGTCTTATAGGAGTCAAAGGGGATGACTCGACTAAAAGGTACGTCTTATAGTAATCAAAGGGGATGACTCGACTAAAAGGTACGTCTTCTAGGAATCAAATGGGATGACTCGACTAAAAGGTACTTCTTACAGGAATCAAAGGGGATAACTCGACTAAAAGGTACGTCTTTTAAGAATCAAAGGGAATGACTCGACTAAAAGGTACGTCTTATAGGAATCAAGTGAAATGACTCGACTAAAAGGTACGTCTTCTAGGAATCAAAGGAAATGACTCGACTAAAAGGTACGTCTTATAGGAATCAAAGGAGATGACTCGACTAAAAGGTACATCTTATAGGAATCAAAGGGGATGACTCGACTAAAAGGTACGTCTTATAGGAATCAAGGGAAATGACTCGACTAAAAGGTACGTCTTCAAGGAATCAAAGGAAATGACTCAACTAAAAGATACGTCATATAGGAATAAAAGGGGATGACTCGACTAAAAGGTACGTATTCTAGGGTTCAAAGTGGATGACTCGACTAAAAGGTACGTCTTATAGGAATCAATGTAAATGACTCGACTAAAAGGTACGTCTCATAGGAATCAAAGGAAATGACTCGACTAAAAGGTACGTTTTCTAGGGGTCAAAGGGATGACTCGACTAAAAGGTACGTCTTACAGGAATCAAAGGGGATGACTCGACTAAAAGGTACGTCTTATAGGAATCAAAGGGGCTGACTCGACTAAAAGGTACGTATTATAGGAATCAAGGTAAATGACTCGACTAAAAGGCACATCTTTTAGGAATCAAAGGGGATGACTCGACTAAAAGGTACGTCTTATAGGAATCAAAGGGGATGACTCGACCAAAAGGTACGTCTTATAGGAATCCAAGGGGATGACTCGACTAAAAGGTACGTCTTATAGGAATCAAAGTGGATGACACGACTAAATGGTACGTCTTATAGGAATCAAAGGAAATGACTCGACTAAAAGGTACGTCTTATAGGAATCAAAGGGGATGACTCAACTATAAGGTAAGTCTTATAGGAATCAAAAGGGATGACTCGACTAAAAGGTATGTTTTATAGCAATCAATGGGGATGACTCGACTAAAAGGTACGTCTTATAGGAATCAAGGGAAATGACTCAACTAAAAAGTACGTTTTCTAGGAATCAAAGAAATGAATCAACTAAAAGGTACGTCATATACGAATCTAAGGAGATGACTCAACTAAAAGGTACGTCTTATAGGAATCCAAGGGGATGACTCGACTAAAAGGTACGTCTTAGAGGAATCAAGGGAAATGACTCGACTAAAAGGTACGTATTATAGGAATAAAAGGGGATGACTCGACTAAAAGGTACGTCTTATAGGAATCCAAGTAAATGACTCGACTAAAAGGTACGTATTCTAGGGGTCAAAGGGGATGACTCGACTAAAAGGTACGTCTTATAGGAATCAAAGGTGATGACTCGACTAAAAGGTACATCTTATAGGAATCAAAGGGGATAACTCGACTAAAAGGTACATCTTATAGGAATCAAAGGGGATGACTCGACTAAAAGGTACGTCTTATAGGAATCAAGTTAAATGACTCGACTAAAAGGTACGTCTTCTACGAATCAAAGGAAATGACTCGACTAAAAGGTACGTTTTATAGGAATCAAAGGAGATGACTCGACTAAAAGGTACGTCTTATAGGAATCAAAGGGGATGACTCGACTAAAAGGTACGTCTTATAGGAACTAAAGGGGCTGACTCGACTAAAAGGTTCGTATTATAGGAATCAAGGGAAATGACTCGACTAAAAGGCACATCTTTTAGGAATCAAAGGGGATGACTCGACTAAAAGGTACGTCTTATAGGATTCAAAGGGGATGACTCGACCAAAAGGTACGTCTTATAGGAATCCAAGGGGATGACTCGACTCAAAGGTACGTCTTATAGGAATCAAAGGAAATGACTCGACTAAAAGGTACGTCTTATAGGAATCAAAGGAAATGACTCGACTAAAAGGTACGTTTTCTAGGGGTCAAAGGGGATGACTCGACTAAAAGGTACGTCTTATAGGAATCAAAGGGGATGACTCGACTAAAAGGTACGTCTTATAGGAATCTAAGGGGATGACTCGACTAAAAGGTACGTATTATTGGAATCAAGGTGGATGACTCGACTAAATGGTACGTCTTATAGGAATCAAAGAAAATGACTCGACTAAAAGGTACGTCTTATAGGAATCAAAGGGGATGACTCAACTAAAAGGTACGTCTTATAGGAATCAAAGTGGATGACACGACTAAATGGTACGTCTTATAGGAATCAAAGGAAATGACTCGACTAAAAGGTACGTTTTATAGGAATCAAAGGGGATGACTCGACTAAAAGGTACGTCTTATAGGAATCAAGGGAAATGACTCGACTAAAAAGTACGTTTTCTAGGAATCAAAGGAAATGACTCAACTAAAAGGTACGTCATATACGAATCAAAGGAGATGACTAAACTAAAAGGTACGTCTTATAAGAATCTAAGGGGATGACTCGACTAAAAGGTACGGCTTAGAGGAATCAAGGGAAATGACTCGACTAAAAGGTACGTCTTCAAGGAATCAAAGGGAATGACTCAACTAAAAGGTACGTATTATAGGAATCAAAGGGGCTGACTCGACTAAAAGGTACGTATTATTGGAATCAAGGGAAATGACTCGACTAAAAGGCAGATCTTTTAGGAATCAAAGGGGATGACTCGACTAAAAGGTACGTCTTATAGGAATCAAAGGGGATGACTCGACCAAAAGGTACGTCTTATAGGAATCCAAGGGGATGACTCGACTAAAAGGTACGTCTTATAGGAATCAAAGTGGATGACTCGACTAAATGGTACGTCTTATAGGAATCAAAGAAAATGACTCGACTAAAAGGTACGTCTTATAGGAATCAAAGGGGATGACTCAACTAAAAGGTACGTCTTATAGGAATCAAAGTGGATGACACGACTAAATGGTACGTCTTATAGGAATCAAAGGAAATGACTCGACTAAAAGGTACGTCTTATAGGAATCAAGTGAAATGACTCGACTAAAAGGTACGTCTTCTAGGAATCAAAGGAAATGACTCGACTAAAAGGTACGTCTTATAGGAATCAAAGGAGATAACTCGACTAAAAGGTACGTCTTATAGGAATCAAAGGGGATGACTCGACTAAAAGGTATGTCTTATAGGAATCAAGGGAAATGACTCGACTAAAAGGTACGTCTTCAAGGAATCAAAGGAAATGACTCAACTAAAAGGTACGTCATATAGGAATAAAAGGGGATGACTCGACTAAAAGGTACGTATTCTAGGGGTCAAAGTGGATGACTCGACTAAAAGGTACGTCTTATAGGAATCAAGTGAAATGAATCGACTAAAAGGTACGTCTTCTAGGAATCAAAGGAAATGACTCGACTAAAAGGTACGTTTTATAGGAATCAAAGGAGTTGGCTCGACTAAAAGGTACGTCTTATAGGAATCAAAGGGGATGACTCGACTAAAAGGTACGTCTTATAGGAATCAAGGGAAATGACTCGACTAAAAGGTACTTCTTCAAGGAATCAAAGGAAATGACTCAACTATAAGGTACGTCTTATAGGAATCAAAGGTGATGACTCGACTAAAAGGTACGTATTCTAGGGGTCAAAGTGGATGACTCGACTAAAAGATCGTCTTATAGGAATCAAAGGAAATGACTCGACTAAAAGATACGTCTTATAGGAATCAAATGAAATGACTCGACTAAAAGGTACGTCTTATAGGAATCAAAGGAAATGACTAGACTAAAAGGTACGTTTTCAAGGGGTCAAAGGGGATGACTCGACTAAAAGGTACGTCTTATAGGAATCAAAGGGGATGACTCGACTAAAAGGTACGTCTTATAGGAATCAAAGGGGCTGACTCGACTAAAAGGTACGAATTATTGGAATCAAGGGAAATGACTCGACTAAAAGGCACATCTTTTAGGAATCAAAGGGGATGACTCGACGAAAAGGTACGTCTTATAGGAATCAAAGGGGATGACTCGACCAAAAGGTACGTCTTATAGGAATCCAAGGGGATGACTCGACTAAAAGGTACGTCTTATAGGAATCAAAGTGGATGACTCGACTAAATGGTACGTCTTATAGGAATCAAAGAAAATGACTCGACTAAAAGGTACGTCTTATAGGAATCAAAGGGGATGACTCAACTAAAAGGTAAGTCTTATAGGAATCAAAGGGGATGACTCGACTAAAAGGTACGTCTTATAGGAATCAAAGGGGATGACTCAACTAAAAGGTACGTCTTATAGGAATCAAGGGAAATGACTCGACTAATAGGTACTTCTTCAAGGAATCAAAGGAAATGACTCAACTATAAGGTACGTCTTATAGGAATCAAAGGTGATGACTCGACTTAAAGGTACGTATTCTAGGGGTCAAAGTGGATGACTCGACTAAAAGGTACGTCTTATAGGAATAAAAGGAAATGACTCGACTAAAAGATACGTCTTATAGGAATCAAATAAAATGACTCGACTAAAAGGTACGTCTTATAGGAATCAAAGGAAATGACTCGACTAAAAGGTACGTTTTCAAGGGGTCAAAGGGGATGACTCGACTAAAAGGTACGTCTTATAGGAATCAAAGGGGATGACTCGACTAAAAGGTACGTCTTATAGGAATCAAAGGGGCTGACTCGACTAAAAGGTACGTATTATTGGAATCAAGGGAAATGACTCGACTAAAAGGCACATCTTTTAGGAATCAAAGGGGATGACTCGACTAAAAGGTACGTCTTATAGGAATCAAAGGGGATGACTCGACCAAAAGGTACGTCTTGTAGGAATCCAAGGGGATGACTCGACTAAAAGGTACGTCTTATAGGAATCAAAGTGGATGACTCGACTAAATGGTACGTCTTATAGGAATCAAAGAAAATGACTCGACTAAAAGGTACGTCTTATAGGAATCAAAGGGGATGACTCAACTAAAAGGTAAGTCTTATAGGAATCAAAGGGGATGACTCGACTAAAAGGTACGTCTTATAGGAATCAAGGGAAATGACTCGACTAAAAAGTACGTTTTCTAGGAATCAAAGGAAATGACTCAACTAAAAGGTACGTCATATACGAATCAAAGGAGATGACTCAACTAAAAGGTACGTCTTATAGGAATCTAAGGGGATGACTCGACTAATAGGTACGTCTTAGAGGAATCAAGGGAAATGACTCGACTAAAAGGTACATCTTCAAGGAATCGAAGGGAATGACTCAACTAAAAGATACGTATTATAGGAATCAAAGGGGATGACTCGACTAAAAGGTACGTCTTATAGGAATCAAAGGAAATGACTCGACTAAAAGGTACGTAATCTAGGGGTCAAAGGGGATGACTCGACTAAAAGGTACGTCTTATAGGAATCAAAGGTGATGACTCGACTAAAAGGTACTTCTTATAGGAATCAAAGGGGATAACTCGACTAAAAGGTACGTCTTATAGGAGTCAAAGGGGATGACTCGACTAAAAGGTACGTCTTATAGGAATCAAGTGAAATGACTCGACTAAAAGGTACGTCTTCTAGGAATCAAAGGAAATGACTCGACTAAAAGGTACGTCTTATAGGAATCAAAGGAGATGACTCGACTAAAAGGTACGTCTTATAGGAATCAAAGGGGATGACTCGACTAAAAGGTACGTCTTATAGGAATCAAGGGAAATGACTCGACTAAAAGGTACGTCTTCAAGGAATCAAAGGAAACGACTCAACTATAAGGTACGTCTTATAGGAATCAAAGGTGATGACTCGACTAAAAGGTACGTATTCTAGGGGTCAAAGTGGATAACTCGACTAAAAGGTACGTCTTATAGGAATCTAAGGAAATGACTCCACTAAAAGATACGTCTTATAGGAATCAAAGTAAATGACTCGACTAAAAGGTACGTCTTCTAGGGGTCAAAGGGGATGACTCGACTAAATGGTACATCTTATAGGAATCAAAGGGGATGACTCGACTAAAAGGTACTTCTTATAGGAATCAAAGGGGCTGACTCGACTAAAAGGTTCTTCTTATAGGAATCAAGGGAAATGACTTCACTAAAAGGTACATCTTTTAGGAATCAAAGGGGATGACTCGACTAAAAGGTACGTCTTATAGGAATCAAAGGGGATGACTAGACCAAAAGGTACGTCTTATAGGAATCCATGGGGATGACTCGAGTAAAAGGTACGTCTTATAGGAATCAATGTGGATGACTCGACTAAATGGTACGTCTTATAGGAATCAAATGAAATGACTCGACTAAAAGGTACGTCTAATAGGAATCAAAGGGGATGACTCAACTAAAAGGTAAGTCTTATAGGAATCAAAGGGGATGACTCGACTAAAAGGTACGTTTTATAGGAATCAAAGGGGATGACTCGACTAAAAGGTACGTCTTATAGGATTCAAGGGAAGTGACTCGACTAAAAGGTACGTTTTCTAGGAATCAAAGGAAATGACTCAACTAAAAGGTACGTCATATACGAATCAAAGGAGATGACTCAACTAAAAGGTACGTCTTATAGGAATCTAAGGGGATGACTCAACTAAAAGGTACGTCTTATAGGAATCAAAGGGGATGACTCGACTAAAAGGTACTTCTTATAGGAATCAAAGGGGCTGACTTGACTAAAAGGTTCGTCATATAGGAATCAAGGGAAATGACTTGACTAAAAGGCACATCTTTTAGGAATCAAAGGGGATGACTCAACTAAAAGGTACGTCTTATAGGAATATAAGGGGATGACTCGACTAAAAGGTACGTCTTAGAGGAATCAAGGGAAATGACTCGACTAAAAGGTACATCTTCAAGGAATCAAAGGGAATGACTCAACTAAAAGGTACGTATTATAGGAATCAAAGGGGATGACTCGACTAAAAGGTACGTCTTATAGGAATCAAAGGAAATGACTCGACTAAAAGGTACGTAATCTAGGGGTCAAAGTGGATGACTCGACTAAAAGGTACGTCTTATAGGAATCAAAGGTGATGACTCGACTAAAAGGTACTTCTTATAGGAATCAAAGGGGATAACTCGACTAAAAGGTACGTCTTTTAGGAGTCAAAGGGGATGACTCGACTAAAAGGTACGTCTTATAGGAATCAAGTGAAATGACTCGACTAAAAGGTACGTCTTCTAGGAATCAAAGGAAATGACTCGACTAAAAGGTACGTCTTATAGGAATCAAAGGAGATGACTCGACTAAAAGGTAAGTCTAATAGGAATCAAAGGGGATGACTCGACTAAAAGGTACGTCTTATAGGAATCAAGGGAAATGACTCGACTAAAAGGTACGTCTTCAAGGAATCAAAGGAAACGACTCAACTATAAGGTACGTCTTATAGGAATCAAAGGTGATGACTCGACTAAAAGGTACGTATTCTAGGGGTCAAAGTGGATGACTCGACTAAAAGGTACGTCTTATAGGAATCAAAGGAAATGACTCCACTAAAAGATACGTCTTATAGGAATCAAAGTAAATGACTCGACTAAAAGGTACGTCTTCTAGGGGTCAAAGGGGATGACTCGACTAAATGGTACATCTTATAGGAATCAAAGGGGATGACTCGACTAAAAGGAACTTCTTATAGGAATCAAAGGGGCTGACTCGACTAAAAGATTCGTCTTATAGGAATCAAGGGAAATGACTTCACTAAAAGGCACATCTAGTAGGAATCAAAGGGGATGACTCGACTAAAAGGTACGTCTTATAGGAATCAAAGGGGATGACTCGACCAAAAGGTACGTCTTATAGGAATCCATGGGGATGACTCGAGTAAAAGGTACGTCTTATAGGAATCAAAGTGGATGACTCGACTAAATGGTACGTCTTATAGGAATCAATGGAAATGACTCGACTAAAAGGTACGTCTTATAGGAATCAAAGGGGATGACTCAACTAAAAGGTAAGTCATATAGGAATCAAAGGGGATGACTCGACTAAAAGGTACGTTTTATAGGAATCAAAGGGGATGACTCGACTAAAAGGTACGTCTTATAGGAATCAAGGGAAATGACTCGACTAAAAGGTACGTTTTCTAGGAATCAAAGGAAATGACTCAACTAAAAGGTACGTCATATACGAAACAAAGGAGATGACTCAACTAAAAGGTACGTCTTATAGGAATCTAAGGGGATGACTCAACTAAAAGGTACGTCTTATAGGAATCAAAGGGGATGACTCGACTAAAAGGTACTTCTTATAGGAATCAAAGGGGCTGACTTGACTGAAAGGTTCGTCATATAGGAATCAAGGGAAATGACTAGACTAAAAGGCACATCTTTTAGGAATCAAAGGGGATGACTCGACTAAAAGGTACGTCTTATAGGAATCAAAGGGGATGACTCGACCAAAAGGTATGTCCTATAGGAATCCAAGGGGATGACTCGACTAAAAGGTACGTCTTATAGGAATCAATGTGGATAACTCGACTAAATGGTACGTCTTATAGGAATCAAAGGAAATGACTCGACTAAAAGGTACGTCTTATAGGAATCAAAGGGGATGACTCGACTAAAAGGTACGTCATATAGGAATCAAAGGGGATGACTCGACTAAAAGGTACGTTTTATTGGAATCAATGGGGATGACTCGACTAAAAGGTACGTCTTATAGGAATCTGGGGAAATGATTCGACTAAAAGGTACGTTTTCTAGGAATCAAAGGAAATGACTCAACTAAAAGGTACGTCATATACGAATCAAAGGAGATGACCCAAATAAAATGTACGTCTTATAGGAATCAAAGGGGATGACTCGACTAAAAGGTACGTCTTATAGGAATCAAAGGGGATGACTCGACTAAAAGGTACGTCTTATAGGAATCAAAAGGGCTGACTCGACTAAAAGGTACGTATTATTGGGATCAAGGGAAATGACTCGACTAAAAGGCACATCTTTTAGGAATCAAAGGGGATGACTCGACTAAAAGGTACGTCTTATAGGAATCAAAGGGGATGACTCGACCAAAAGGTACGTCTTATAGGAATCGAAGGGGATGACTCGACTAAAAGGTACGTCTTATAGGAATCAAAGCGGATGACTCGACTAAATGGTACGTCTTATAGGAATCAAAGAAAATGACTCGACTAAAAGGTACGTCTTATAGGAATCAAAGGGGATGACTCAACTAAAAGGTAAGTCTTATAGGAATCAAAGGTGATGACTCGACTAAAAGGTACGTCTTATAGGAATCAAGGGAAATGACTCGACTAAAAAGTAAGTTTTCTAGGAATCAAAGGAAATGACTCAACTAAAAGGTACGTCATATACGAATCATAGGAGATGACTCAACTAAAAGGTACGTCTTATAGGAATCTAAGGGGATGACTCGACTACAAGGTACGTCTTAGAGGAATCAAGGGAAATGACTCGACTAAAAGGTACATCTTCAAGGAATCAAAGGAAATAACTCAACTAAAAGGTACGTATTATAGGAATCAAATGTGGATGACTCGACTAAAAGGTACGTCTTATAAGAATCAAAGGAAATGACTCGACTAAAAGGTACGTATTCTAAGGGTCAAAGGGGATGACTCGACTAAAAGGTACGTCTTATAGGAATCAAAGGTGATGACTCGACTAAAAGGTACTTCATATAGGAATCAAAGGGGATAACTCGACTAAAAGGTACGTCTTATAGGAATCAAAGGGGATGACTCGACTAAAAGGTACGTCTTATAGGAATCAAGTGAAATGACTCGACTAAAAGGTACGTCTTCTAGGAATCAAGGGAAATGACTCGACTAAAAGGTACGTCTTATAGGAATCAAAGGAGATGACTCGACCTAAAGGTACGTCTTATAGGAATCAAAGGAGATGACTCGACTAAAAGGTACGTCTTATAGGAATCAAGGGAAATGACTCGACTAAAAGGTACGTCTTCAAGGAATCAAAGGAAATGACTCAACTATAAGGTACGTCTTATAGGAATCAAAGGTGATGACTTGACTAAAAGGTACGTATTCTAGGGGTCAAATTGGATGACTCGACTAAAAGGTACGTCTTATAGGAATCAAAGGAAATGACTCGACTAAAAGATACGTCTTATAGGAATCAGAGTAAATGACTCGACTAAAAGGTACGTCTTCTAGGGGTCAAAGGGGATGACTCGACTAAAAGGTACGTCTCATAGGAATCAAAGGGGATGACTCGACTAAAAGGTACTTCTTATAGGAATCAAAGGGGCTGACTCGACTAAAAGGTTCATCTTATAGGAATCAAGGGAAATGACTCGACTAAAAGGTACGTCTTCAAGGAATCAAAGGAAATGACTCAACTAAAAGGTACGTATTATAGGAATCAAAGGGGATGACTCGACTAAAAGGTACGTCTTATAGGAATCCAAGTAAATGACTCAACTAAAAGGTACGTATTCTAGGGGTCAAAGGGGATGACTTGACTAAAAGGTACGTCTTATAGGAATCAAAGGTGATGACTCGACTAAAAGGTACTTCTTATAGGAATCAAAGGGGATAACTCGGCTAAGAGGTACGTCTTATAGGAATCAAAGGGGATGACTCGACTAAAAGGTACGTCTTATAGGAATCAAGTGAAATGACTCGACTAAAAGGTACGTCTTCTAGGAATAAAAGGAAATGACTCGACTAAAAGGTACGTTTTATAGGAATCAAAGGAGATGACTCGACTAAAAGGTACGTCTTATAGGAATCAAAGGGGATGACTCGACTAAAAGGTACGTCTTATAGGAATCAAGTGAAATGACTCGACTAAAAGGTACGTCTTCAAGGAATCAAAGGAAATGACTCAACTATAAGGTACGTCTTATAGGAATCAAAGGTGATGACTCGACTAAAAGGTACGTATTCTAGGGGTCAAAGTTGATGACTCGACTAAAAGGTACGTCTTATAGGAATCAAAGGAAATGACTCGACTAAAAGATACGTCCTATAGGAATCAAAGGAAATGACTCGACTGAAAGGTACGTCTTATAGGAATCAAAGGAAATGACTCGACTAAAAGGTACGTTTTCTAGGGGTCAAAGGGGATGACTCGACTAAAAGGTACGTCTTATAGGAATCAAAGGGGATGACTCGACTAAAAGGTACGTCTTATAGGAATCAAAGGGGCTGACTCGACTAAAAGGTACGTATTATTGGAATCAAGGGAAATGACTCGACTAAAAGGCACATCTTTTAGGAATCAAAGGGGATGACTCGACTAAAAGGTACGTCTTATAGGAATCAATGGGGATGACTCGACCAAAAGGTACGTCTTATAGGAATCCAAGGGGATGACTCGACTAAAAGGTACATCTTATAGGAATCAAAGTGGATGACTCGACTAAATGGTACGTCTTATAGGAATCAAAGAAAATGACTCGACTAAAAGGTACGTCTTATAGGAATCAAAGGGGATGACTCAACTAAAAGGTAAGTCTTATAGGAATCAAAGGGGATGACTCGACTAAAAGGTACGTCTTATAGGAATCAAGGGAAATGACTCAACTAAAAGGTACGTCATATACGAATCAAAGGAGATGACTCAACTAAAAGGTTCGTCTTATAGGAATCTAAGGGGATGACTCGACTAAAAGGTACGTCTAAGAGGAATCAAGGGAAATGACTCGACTAAAAGGTACATCTTCAAGGAATCAAAGGGAATGACTCAACTAAAAGGTACGTATTATAGGAATCAAAGGGGATGACTCGACTAAAAGGTACGTCTTATAGGAATCAAAGGAAATGGCTCGACTAAAAGGTACGTAATCTAGGGGTCAAAGGGGATGACTCGACTAAAAGGTACGTCTTATAGGAATCAAAGGTGATGACTCGACTAAAAGGTACTTCTTATAGGAATCAAAGGGGATAACTCGACTAAAAGGTACGTCTTATAAGAGTCAAAGGGATGACTCGACTAAAAGGTAAGTCTTATAGGAATCAAGTGAAATGACTCGACTAAAAGGTACGTCTTCTAGGAATCAAAGGAAATGACTCGACTAAAAGGTACGTCTTATAGGAATCAAAGGAGATGACTCGACTAAAAGGTACGTCTTATAGGAATCAAAGGGGATGACTCGACTAAAAGGTACGTCTTATAGGAATCAAGGGAAATGACTCGACTAAAAGGTACGTCTTCAAGGAATCAAAGGAAATGACTCAACTATAAGGTACGTCTTATAGGAATCAAAGGTGATGACTCGACTAAAAGGTACGTATTCTAGGGGTCAAAGTGGATGACTCGACTAAAAGATACGTCTTATAGGAATCAAAGGAAATGACTCTACTAAAAGATACGTCTTATAGGAATCAAAGTAAATGACTCGACTAAAAGGTACGTCTTCTAGGGGTCAAAGGGGATGACTCGACTAAATGGTACATCTTATAGGAATCAAAGGGGATGACTCGACTAAAAGGTACTTCATATAGAAATCAAAGGG
This sequence comes from Capsicum pubescens, assembly GCA_030864215.1. NCBI lineage: Eukaryota > Viridiplantae > Streptophyta > Magnoliopsida > Solanales > Solanaceae > Capsicum > Capsicum pubescens. The sequence continues at coordinate 274,269,147 of CM061545.1, read as the reverse complement.
GCTGACTCGACTAAAAGGTTCGTCTTATAGGAATCAAGGGAAATGACTTCACTAAAAGGCACATCTTTTAGGAATCAAAGGGGATGACTCGTCTAAAAGGTACGTCTTATAGGAATCAAAGGGGATGACTCGACCAAAAGGTACGTCTTATAGGAATCCATGGGGATGACTCGAGTAAAAGGTACGTCTTATAGGAATCAAAGTGGATGACTCGACTAAATGGTACGTCTTATAGGAATCAAAGGAAATGACTCGACTAAAAGGTACGTCTTATAGGAATCAAAGGGGATGACTCAACTAAAAGGTAAGTCTTATAGGAATCAAAGGGGATGACTCGACTAAAAGGTACGTTTTATAGGAATCAAAGGGGATGACTCGACTAAAAGGTACGTCTTATAGGAATCAAGGGAAATGACTCGACTAAAAAATACGTTTTCTAGGAATCAAAGGAAATGACTCAACTAAAAGGTACGTCATATACGAATCAAAGGAGATGACTCAACTAAAAGGTACGTCTTATAGGAATCTAAGGGGATGACTCGACTAAAAGGTACGTCTTAGAGGAATCAAGGGAAATGACTCGACTAAAAGGTACATCTTCAAGGAATCAAAGGAAATGACTCAACTAAAAGGTACGTATTATAGGAATCAAAGGGGATGACTCGACTAAAAGGTACGTCTTATAAGAATCAAAGGAAATGACTCGACTAAAAGGTACGTATTCTAGGGGTCAAAGGGGATGACTCGACTAAAAGATACGTCCTATAGGAATCAAAGGTGATGACTCGACTAAAAGGTATTTCTTATAGGATTCAAAGGGGATAACTCGACTAAAAGATACGTCTTATAGGAATCAAAGGGGATGACTCGACTAAAAGGTACGTCTTATAGGAATCAAGTGAAATGACTCGACTAAAAGGTACGTCTTCTAGGAATCAAGGGAAATGACTCGACTAAAAGGTACGTCTTATAGGAATCAAAGGAGATGACTCGACAAAAAGGTACGTCTTATAGGAATCAAAGGGGATGACTCGACTAAAAGGTACGTCTTATAGGAATCAAGGGAAATGACTCGACTAAAAGGTACGTCTTCCAGGAATCAAAGGAAATGACTCAACTATAAGGTACGTCTTCCAGGAATCAAAGGAAATGACACAACTATAGGAATCAAAGGTGATGACTCGACTAAAAGGTACTTCTTATAGGAATCAAAGGGGATAACTCGACTAAAAGGTACGTCTTATAGGAGTCAAAGGGATGACTCGACTAAAAGGTAAGTCTTATAGGAATCAAGTGAAATGACTCGACTAAAAGGTACGTCTTCTAGGAATCAAAGGAAATGACTCGACTAAAAGGTACGTCTTATAGGAATCAAAGGAGATGACTCGACTAAAAGGTACGTCTTATAGGAATCAAAGGGGATGACTCGACTAAAAGGTACGTCTTATAGGAATCAAGGGAAATGACTCGACTAAAAGGTACGTCTTCAAGGAATCAAAGAAAATGACTCAACTATAAGGTACGTCTTATAGGAATCAAAGGTGATGACTCGACTAAAAGGTACGTATTCTAGGGGTCAAAGTGGATGACTCGACTAATAGGTACGTCTTATAGGAATCAAAGGAAATGACTCTACTAAAAGATACGTCTTATAGGAATCAAAGTAAATGACTCGACTAAAAGGTACGTCTTCTAGGGGTCAAAGGGGATGACTCGACTAAATGGTACATCTTATAGGAATCAAAGGGGATGACTCGACTAAAAGGTACTTCTTATAGGAATCAAAGGGGCTGACTCGACTAAAAGGTTCGTCTTATAGGAATCAAGGGAAATGACTTCACTAAAAGGCACATCTTTTAGGAATCAAAGGGGATGACTCGACTAAAAGGTACGTCTTATAGGAATCAAAGGGGATGACTCGACCAAAAGGTACGTCTTATAGGAATCCATGGGGATGACTCGAGTAAAAGGTACGTCTTATAGGAATCAAAGTGGATGACTCGACTAAATGGTACGTCTTATAGGAATCAAAGGAAATGACTCGACTAAAAGGTACGTCTTATAGGAATCAAAGGGGATGACTCAACTAAAAGGTAAGTCTTATAGGAATCAAAGGGGATGACTCGACTAAAAGGTACGTTTTATAGGAATCAAAGGGGATGACTCGACTAAAAGGTACGTCTTATAGGAATCAAGGGAAATGACTCGACTAAAAAGTACGTTTTCTAGTAATCAAAGGAAATGAATCAACTAAAAGGTACGTCATATACGAATCAAAGGAGATGACTCAACTAAAAGGTACGTCTTATAGGAATCTAAGGGGATGACTCGACTAAAAGGTACGTCTTAGAGGAATCAAGGGAAATGACTCGACTAAAAGGTACATCTTCAAGGAATCAAAGGAAATGACTCAACTAAAAGGTACGTATTATAGGAATCAAAGGGGATGACTCGACTAAAAGGTACGTCTTATAAGAATCAAAGGAAATGACTCGACTAAAAGGTACGTATTCTAGGGGTCAAAGGGGATGACTCGACTAAAAGGTACGTCTTATAGGAATCAAAGGTGATGACTCGACTAAAAGGTATTTCTTATAGGAATCAAAGGGGATAACTCGACTAAAAGATACGTCTTATAGGAATCAAAGGGGATGACTCGACTAAAAGGTACGTCTTATAGGAATCAAGTGAAATGACTCGACTAAAAGGTACGTCATCTAGGAATCAAGGGAAATGACTCGACTAAAAGGTACGTCTTATAGGAATCAAAGGAGATGACTCGACAAAAAGGTACGTCTTATAGGAATCAAAGGGGATGACTCGACTAAAAGGTACGTCTTATAGGAATCAAGGGAAATGACTCGACTAAAAGGTACGTCTTCCAGGAATCAAAGGAAATGACTCAACTATAAGGTACGTCTTATAGGAATCAAAGGTGATGACTCAACTTAAAGGTACGTCATATACGAATCAAAGGAGATGACCCAACTAAAACGTACGTCTTATAGGAATCAAAGGGGATGACTCGACTAAAAGGTACGTCTTATAGGAGTCAAAGGGGATGACTCGACTAAAAGGTACGTCTTATAGGAATCAAAGGGGATGACTCGACTAAAAGATACGTCTTATAGGAATCAAAGGAAATGACTCTACTAAAAGATACGTCTTATAGGAATCAAAGTAAATGACTCGACTAAAAGGTACGTCTTCTAGGGGTCAAAGGGGATGACTCGACTAAATGGTACATCTTATAGGAATCAATGGGGATGACTCGACTAAAAGGTACTTCTTATAGAAATCAAAGGGGCTGACTCGACTAAAAGGTTCGTCTTATAGGAATCAAGGGAAATGACTTCACTAAAAGGCACATCTTTTAGGAATCAAAGGGGATGACTCGACTAAAAGGTACGTCTTATAGGAATCAAAGGGGATGACTCGACCAAAAGGTACGTCTTATGGGAATCCATGGGGATGACTCGAGTAAAAGGTACGTCTTATAGGAATCAAAGTGGATGACTCGACTAAATGGTACGTCTTATAGGAATCAAAGGAAATGACTCGACTAAAAGGTACGTCTTATAGGAATCAAAGGGGATGACTCAACTAAAAGGTAAGTCTTATAGGAATCAAAGGGGATGACTCGACTAAAAGGTACGTTTTATAGGAATCAAAGGGGATGACTCGACTAAAAGGTACGTCTTATAGGAATCAAGGGAAATGACTCGACTAAAAAGTACGTTTTCTAGGAATCAAAGGAAATGACTCAACTAAAAGGTACGTCATATACGAATCAAAGGAGATGACTCAACTAAAAGGTACGTCTTATAGGAATCTAAGGGGATGACTCGACTAAAAGGTACGTCTTAGAGGAATCAAGGGAAATGACTCGACTAAAAGGTACATCTTCAAGGAATCAAAGGAAATGACTCAACTAAAAGGTACGTATTATAGGAATCAAAGGGGATGACTCGACTAAAAGGTACGTCTTATAAGAATCAAAGGAAATGACTCGACTAAAAGGTACGTATTCTAGGGGTCAAAGGGGATGACTCGACTAAAAGGTACGTCTTATAGGAATCAAAGGTGATGACTCGACTAAAAGGTATTTCTTATAGGAATCAAAGGGGATAACTCGACTAAAAGATACGTCTTATAGGAATCAAAGGGGATGACTCGACTAAAAGGTACGTCTTATAGGAATCAAGTGAAATGACTCGACTAAAAGGTACGTCTTCTAGGAATCAAGGGAAATGACTCGACTAAAAGGTACGTCTTATAGGAATCAAAGGAGATGACTCGACAAAAAGGTACGTCTTATAGGAATCAAAGGGGATGACTCGACTAAAAGGTACGTCTTATAGGAATCAAGGGAAATGACTCGACTAAAAGGTACGTCTTCCAGGAATCAAAGGAAATGACTCAACTATAAGGTACGTCTTCCAGGAATCAAAGGAAATGACACAACTATAGGAATCAAAGGTGATGACTCGACTAAAAGGTACTTCTTATAGGAATCAAAGGGGATAACTCGACTAAAAGGTACGTATTATAGGAGTCAAAGGGATGACTCGACTAAAAGGTAAGTCTTATAGGAATCAAGTGAAATGACTCGACTAAAAGGTACGTCTTCTAGGAATCAAAGGAAATGACTCGACTAAAAGGTACGTCTTATAGGAATCAAAGGAGATGACTCGACTAAAAGGTACGTCTTATAGGAATCAAAGGGGATGACTCGACTAAAAGGTACGTCTTATAGGAATCAAGGGAAATGACTCGACTAAAAGGTACGTCTTCAAGGAATCAAAGGAAATGACTCAACTATAAGGTACGTCTTATAGGAATCAAAGGTGATGACTCGACTAAAAGGTACGTATTCTAGGGGTCAAAGTGGATGACTCGACTAATAGGTACGTCTTATAGGAATCAAAGGAAATGACTCGACTAAAAGGTACGTCTTCTAGGGGTCAAAGGGGATGACTCGACTAAATGGTACATCTTATAGGAATCAAAGGGGATGACTCGACTAAAAGGTACTTCTTATAGGAATCAAAGGGGCTGACTCGACTAAAAGGTTCGTCTTATAGGAATCAAGGGAAATGACTTCACTAAAAGGCACATCTTTTAGGAATCAAAGGGGATGACTCGACTAAAAGGTACGTCTTATAGGAATCAAAGGGGATGACTCGACCAAAAGGTACGTCTTATAGGAATCCATGGGGATGACTCGAGTAAAAGGTACGTCTTATAGGAATCAAAGTGGATGACTCGACTAAATGGTACGTCTTATAGGAATCAAAGGAAATGACTCGACTAAAAGGTACGTCTTATAGGAATCAAAGGGGATGACTCAACTAAAAGGTAAGTCTTATAGGAATCAAAGGGGATGACTCGACTAAAAGGTACGTTTTATAGGAATCAAAGGGGATGACTCGACTAAAAGGTACGTCTTATAGGAATCAAGGGAAATGACTCGACTAAAAAGTACGTTTTCTAGGAATCAAAGGAAATGACTCAACTAAAAGGTACGTCATATACGAATCAAAGGAGATGACTCAACTAAAAGGTACGTCTTAAAGGAATCTAAGGGGATGACTCGACTAAAAGGTACGTCTTAGAGGAATCAAGGGAAATGACTCGACTAAAAGGTACATCTTCAACGAATCAAAGGAAATGACTCAACTAAAAGGTACGTATTATAGGAATCAAAGGGGATGACTCGACTAAAAGGTACGTCTTATAAGAATCAAAGGAAATGACTCGACTAAAAGGTACGTATTCTAGGGGTCAAAGGGGATGACTCGACTAAAAGGTACGTCTTATAGGAATCAAAGGTGATGACTCGACTAAAAGGTATTTCTTATAGGAATCAAAGGGGATAACTCGACTAAAAGATACGTCTTATAGGAATCAAAGGGGATGACTCGACTAAAAGGTACGTCTTATAGGAATCAAGTGAAATGACTCGACTAAAAGGTACGTCATCTAGGAATCAAGGGAAATGACTCGACTAAAAGGTACGTCTTACAGGAATCAAAGGAGATGACTCGACAAAAAGGTACGTCTTATAGGAATCAAAGGGGATGACTCGACTAAAAGGTACGTCTTATAGGAATCAAGGGAAATGACTCGACTAAAAGGTACGTCTTCCAGGAATCAAAGGAAATGACTCAACTATAAGGTACGTCTTATAGGAATCAAAGGTGATGACTCAACTTAAAGGTACGTCATATACGAATCAAAGGAGATGACCCAACTAAAACGTACGTCTTATAGGAATCAAAGGGGATGACTCGACTAAAAGGTACGTCTTATAGGAGTCAAAGGGGATGACTCGACTAAAAGGTACGTCTTATAGGAATCAAAGGGGCTGACTCGACTAAAAGGTACGTATTATTGGAATCAAGGGAAATGACTCGACTAAAAGGCACATCTTTTAGGAATCAAAGGGGATGACTCGACTAAAAGGTACGTCTTATAAGAATCAAAGGGGATGACTCGACCAAAAGGTACGTCTTATAGGAATCCAAGGGGATGACTCGACTAAAAGGTACGTCTTATAGGAATCAAAGTGGATGACTCGACTAAATGATACGTCTTATAGGAATCAAAGAAAATGACTCGACTAAAAGGTACGTCTTATAGGAATCAAAGGGGATGACTCAACTAAAAGGTAAGTCTTATAGGAATCAAAGGGGATGACTCGACTAAAAGGTACGTCTTATAGGAATCAAGGGAAATGACTCGACTAAAAAGTACGTTTTCTAGGAATCAAAGGAAATGACTCAACTAAAAGGTACGTCATATACGAATCAAAGGAGATGACTCAACTAAAAGGTACGTCTTATAGGAATCTAAGGGGATGACTCGACTAAAAGGTACGTCTTATAGGAATCAAAGGGGATGACTCGACTAAAAGGTACATCTTCAAGGAATCAAAGGAAATGACTCAACTAAAAGGTACGTATTATAGGAATCTAAGGGGATGACTCGACTAAAAGGTACGTCTTAGAGGAATCAAGGGAAATGACTCGACTAAAAGGTACATCTTCAAGGAATCAAAGGAAATGACTCAACTAAAAGGTACGTATTATAGGAATCAAAGGGGATGACTCGACTAAAAGGTACGTCTTATAAGAATCAAAGGAAATGACTCGACTAAAAAGTACGTATTCAAGGGGTCAAAGGGGATGACTCGACTAAAAGGTACGTCTTATAGGAATCAAAGGTGATGACTCGACTAAAAGGTATTTCTTATAGGAATCAAAGGGGATAACTCGACTAAAAGATACGTCTTATAGGAATCAAAGGGGATGACTCGACTAAAAGGTACGTCTTATAGGAATCAAGTGAAATGACTCGACTAAAAGGTACGTCTTCTAGGAATCAAGGGAAATGACTCGACTAAAAGGTACGTCTTATAGGAATCAAAGGAGATGACTCGACAAAAAGGTACGTCTTATAGGAATCAAAGGGGATGACTCGACTAAAAGGTACGTCTTATAGGAATCAAGGGAAATGACTCGACTAAAAGGTACGTCTTCCAGGAATCAAAGGAAATGACTCAACTATAAGGTACGTCTTATAGGAATCAAAGGTGATGACTCAACTTAAAGGTACGTGATATACGAATTAAAGGAGATGACCCAACTAAAACGTACGTCTTATAGGAATCAAAGGGGATGACTCGACTAAAAGGTACGTCTTATAGGAATCAAAGGGGATGACTCGACTAAAAGGTACGTCTTATAGGAATCAAAGGGGCTGACTCGACTAAAAGGTACGTATTATTGGAATCAAGGGAAATGACTCGACTAAAAGACACATCTTTTAGGAATCAAAGGGGATGACTCGACTAAAAGGTACGTCTTATAAGAATCAAAGGGGATGACTCGACCAAAAGGTACGTCTTATAGGAATCCAAGGGGATGACTCGACTAAAAGGTACGTCTTATAGGAATCAAAGTGGATGACTCGACTAAATGGTACGTCTTATAGGAATCAAAGAAAATGACTCGACTAAAAGGTACGTCTTATAGGAATCAAAGGGGATGACTCAACTAAAAGGTAAGTCTTATAGGAATCAAAGGGGATGACTCGACTAAAAGGTACGTCTTATAGGAATCAAGTGAAATGACTCGACTAAAAGGTACGTCTTCTAGGAATCAAGGGAAATGACTCGACTAAAAGGTACGTCTTATAGGAATCAAAGGAGATGACTCGACTATAAGGTACGTCTTATAGGAATCAAAGGGGATGTCTCGACTAAAAGGTACGTCTTATAGGAATCAAGGGAAATGACTCGACTAAAAGGTACGTCTTCAAGGAATAAAAGGAAATGACTCAACTATAAGGTACGTCTTATAGGAATCAAAGGTGATGACTCGACTAAAAGGTACGTATTCTAGGGGTCAGAGTGGATGACTCGACTAAAAGGTACGTCTTATAGGAATCAAAGGAAATGACTCGACTAAAAGATACTTCTTATAGGAATCAGAGTAAACGACTCGACTAAAAGGTACGTCTTCTAGGGGTCAAAGGGGATGACTCGACTAAAAGGAACGTCTTATAGCAATCAAAGGGGATGACTTGACTAAAAGGTACTTCTTATAGAAATCAAAGGGGCTGACTCGACTAAAAGGATCGTCTTATAGAAATCAAAGGGGATGACTCGACTAAAAGGTACGTCTTATAGGAATCAAAGGGGATGACTCAACTAAAAGGTACGTCTTATAGGAATCTAAGGGGATGACTCGACTAAAAGGTACGTCTTAGAGGAATCAAGGGAAATGACTCGACTAAAAGGTACATCTTCAACGAATCAAAGGAAATGACTCAACTAAAAGGTACGTATTATAGGAATCAAAGGGGATGACTCGACTAAAAGGTACGTCTTATAAGAATCAAAGGAAATGACTCGACTAAAAGGTACGTATTCTAGGGGTCAAAGGGGATGACTCGACTAAAAGGTACGTCTTATAGGAATCAAAGGTGATGACTCGACTAAAAGGTATTTCTTATAGGAATCAAAGGGGATAACTCGACTAAAAGATACGTCTTATAGGAATCAAAGGGGATGACTCGACTAAAAGGTACGTCTTATAGGAATCAAGTGAAATGACTCGACTAAAAGGTACGTCATCTAGGAATCAAGGGAAATGACTCGACTAAAAGGTACGTCTTACAGGAATCAAAGGAGATGACTCGACAAAAAGGTACGTCTTATAGGAATCAAAGGGGATGACTCGACTAAAAGGTACGTCTTATAGGAATCAAGGGAAATGACTCGACTAAAAGGTACGTCTTCCAGGAATCAAAGGAAATGACTCAACTATAAGGTACGTCTTATAGGAATCAAAGGTGATGACTCAACTTAAAGGTACGTCATATACGAATCAAAGGAGATGACCCAACTAAAACGTACGTCTTATAGGAATCAAAGGGGATGACTCGACTAAAAGGTACGTCTTATAGGAGTCAAAGGGGATGACTCGACTAAAAGGTACGTCTTATAGGAATCAAAGGGGCTGACTCGACTAAAAGGTACGTATTATTGGAATCAAGGGAAATGACTCGACTAAAAGGCACATCTTTTAGGAATCAAAGGGGATGACTCGACTAAAAGGTACGTCTTATAAGAATCAAAGGGGATGACTCGACCAAAAGGTACGTCTTATAGGAATCCAAGGGGATGACTCGACTAAAAGGTACGTCTTATAGGAATCAAAGTGGATGACTCGACTAAATGATACGTCTTATAGGAATCAAAGAAAATGACTCGACTAAAAGGTACGTCTTATAGGAATCAAAGGGGATGACTCAACTAAAAGGTAAGTCTTATAGGAATCAAAGGGGATGACTCGACTAAAAGGTACGTCTTATAGGAATCAAGGGAAATGACTCGACTAAAAAGTACGTTTTCTAGGAATCAAAGGAAATGACTCAACTAAAAGGTACGTCATATACGAATCAAAGGAGATGACTCAACTAAAAGGTACGTCTTATAGGAATCTAAGGGGATGACTCGACTAAAAGGTACGTCTTATAGGAATCAAAGGGGATGACTCGACTAAAAGGTACATCTTCAAGGAATCAAAGGAAATGACTCAACTAAAAGGTACGTATTATAGGAATCTAAGGGGATGACTCGACTAAAAGGTACGTCTTAGAGGAATCAAGGGAAATGACTCGACTAAAAGGTACATCTTCAAGGAATCAAAGGAAATGACTCAACTAAAAGGTACGTATTATAGGAATCAAAGGGGATGACTCGACTAAAAGGTACGTCTTATAAGAATCAAAGGAAATGACTCGACTAAAAAGTACGTATTCAAGGGGTCAAAGGGGATGACTCGACTAAAAGGTACGTCTTATAGGAATCAAAGGTGATGACTCGACTAAAAGGTATTTCTTATAGGAATCAAAGGGGATAACTCGACTAAAAGATACGTCTTATAGGAATCAAAGGGGATGACTCGACTAAAAGGTACGTCTTATAGGAATCAAGTGAAATGACTCGACTAAAAGGTACGTCTTCTAGGAATCAAGGGAAATGACTCGACTAAAAGGTACGTCTTATAGGAATCAAAGGAGATGACTCGACAAAAAGGTACGTCTTATAGGAATCAAAGGGGATGACTCGACTAAAAGGTACGTCTTATAGGAATCAAGGGAAATGACTCGACTAAAAGGTACGTCTTCCAGGAATCAAAGGAAATGACTCAACTATAAGGTACGTCTTATAGGAATCAAAGGTGATGACTCAACTTAAAGGTACGTGATATACGAATTAAAGGAGATGACCCAACTAAAACGTACGTCTTATAGGAATCAAAGGGGATGACTCGACTAAAAGGTACGTCTTATAGGAATCAAAGGGGATGACTCGACTAAAAGGTACGTCTTATAGGAATCAAAGGGGCTGACTCGACTAAAAGGTACGTATTATTGGAATCAAGGGAAATGACTCGACTAAAAGACACATCTTTTAGGAATCAAAGGGGATGACTCGACTAAAAGGTACGTCTTATAAGAATCAAAGGGGATGACTCGACCAAAAGGTACGTCTTATAGGAATCCAAGGGGATGACTCGACTAAAAGGTACGTCTTATAGGAATCAAAGTGGATGACTCGACTAAATGGTACGTCTTATAGGAATCAAAGAAAATGACTCGACTAAAAGGTACGTCTTATAGGAATCAAAGGGGATGACTCAACTAAAAGGTAAGTCTTATAGGAATCAAAGGGGATGACTCGACTAAAAGGTACGTCTTATAGGAATCAAGTGAAATGACTCGACTAAAAGGTACGTCTTCTAGGAATCAAGGGAAATGACTCGACTAAAAGGTACGTCTTATAGGAATCAAAGGAGATGACTCGACTATAAGGTACGTCTTATAGGAATCAAAGGGGATGTCTCGACTAAAAGGTACGTCTTATAGGAATCAAGGGAAATGACTCGACTAAAAGGTACGTCTTCAAGGAATAAAAGGAAATGACTCAACTATAAGGTACGTCTTATAGGAATCAAAGGTGATGACTCGACTAAAAGGTACGTATTCTAGGGGTCAGAGTGGATGACTCGACTAAAAGGTACGTCTTATAGGAATCAAAGGAAATGACTCGACTAAAAGATACTTCTTATAGGAATCAGAGTAAACGACTCGACTAAAAGGTACGTCTTCTAGGGGTCAAAGGGGATGACTCGACTAAAAGGAACGTCTTATAGCAATCAAAGGGGATGACTTGACTAAAAGGTACTTCTTATAGAAATCAAAGGGGCTGACTCGACTAAAAGGATCGTCTTATAGAAATCAAAGGGGATGACTCGACTAAAAGGTACGTCTTATAGGAATCAAAGGGGATGACTCAACTAAAAGGTACGTCTTATAGGAATCTAAGGGGATGACTCGACTAAAAGGTACGTCTTAGAGGAATCAACGGAAATGACTCGACTAAAAGGTACATCTTCAAGGAATCAAAGGAAATGACTCAACTAAAAGGTACGTATTATAGGAATCAAAGGGGATGACTCGACTAAAAGGTACGTCTTATAAGAATCAAAGGAAATGACTCGACTAAAAGGTACGTATTCTAGGGGTCAAAGGGGATGACTCGACTAAAAGGTACGTCTTATAGGAATCAAAGGTGATGACTCGACTAAAAGGTATTTCTTATAGGAATCAAAGGGGATAACTCGACTAAAAGATACGTCTTATAGGAATCAAAGGGGATGACTCGACTAAAAGGTACGTCTTATAGGAATCAAGTGAAATGACTCGACTAAAAGGTACGTCTTCTAGGAATCAAGGGAAATGACTCGACTAAAAGGTACGTCTTATAGGAATCAAAGGAGATGACTCGACAAAAAGGTACGTCTTATAGGAATCAAAGGGGATGACTCGACTAAAAGGTACGTCTTATAGGAATCAAGGGAAATGACTCGACTAAAAGGTACGTCTTCCAGGAATCAAAGGAAATGACTCAACTATAAGGTACGTCTTATAGGAATCAAAGGTGATGACTCAACTTAAAGGTACGTCATATACGAATCAAAGGAGATGACCCAACTAAAACGTACGTCTTATAGGAATCAAAGGGGATGACTCGACTAAAAGGTACGTCTTATAGGAGTCAAAGGGGATGACTCGACTAAAAGGTACGTCTTATAAGAATCAAAGGGGCTGACTCGACTAAAAGGTACGTATTATTGGAATCAAGGGAAATGACTCGACTAAAAGGCACATCTTTTAGGAATCAAAGGGGATGACTCGACTAAAAGGTACGTCTTATAAGAATCAAAGGGGATGACTCGACCAAAAGGTACGTCTTATAGGAATCCAAGGGGATGACTCGACTAAAAGGTACGTCTTATAGGAATCAAAGTGGATGACTCGACTAAATGATACGTCTTATAGGAATCAAAGAAAATGACTCGACTAAAAGGTACGTCTTATAGGAATCAAAGGGGATGACTCAACTAAAAGGTAAGTCTTATAGGAATCAAAGGGGATGACTCGACTAAAAGGTACGTCTTATAGGAATCAAGGGAAATGACTCGACTATAAAGTACGTTTTCTAGGAATCAAAGGAAATGACTCAACTAAAAGGTACGTCATATACGAATCAAAGGAGATGACTCAACTAAAAGGTACGTCTTATAGGAATCTAAGGGGATGACTCGACTAAAAGGTACGTCTTAGAGGAATCAAGGGAAATGACTCGACTAAAAGGTACATCTTCAAGGAATCAAAGGAAATGACTCAACTAAAAGGTACGTATTATAGGAATCAAAGGGGATGACTCGACTAAAAGGTACGTCTTATAAGAATCAAAGGAAATGACTCGACTAAAAAGTACGTATTCAAGGGGTCAAAGGGGATGACTCGACTAAAAGGTACGTCTTATAGGAATCAAAGGTGATGACTCGACTAAAAGGTATTTCTTATAGGAATCAAAGGGGATAACTCGACTAAAAGATACGTCTTATAGGAATCAAAGGGGATGACTCGACTAAAAGGTACGTCTTATAGGAATCAAGTGAAATGACTCGACTAAAAGGTACGTCTTCTAGGAATCAAGGGAAATGACTCGACTAAAAGGTACGTCTTATAGGAATCAAAGGAGATGACTCGACAAAAAGGTACGTCTTATAGGAATCAAAGGGGATGACTCGACTAAAAGGTACGTCTTATAGGAATCAAGGGAAATGACTCGACTAAAAGGTACGTCTTCCAGGAATCAAAGGAAATGACTCAACTATAAGGTACGTCTTATAGGAATCAAAGGTGATGACTCAACTTAAAGGTACGTCATATACGAATTAAAGGAGATGACCCAACTAAAACGTACGTCTTATAGGAATCAAAGGGGATGACTCGACTAAAAGGTACGTCTTATAGGAATCAAAGGGGATGACTCGACTAAAAGGTACGTCTTATAGGAATCAAAGGGGCTGACTCGACTAAAAGGTACGTATTATTGGAATCAAGGGAAATGACTCGACTAAAAGGCACATCTTTTAGGAATCAAAGGGGATGACTCGACTAAAAGGTACGTCTTATAAGAATCAAAGGGGATGACTCGACCTAAAGGTACGTCTTATAGGAATCCAAGGGGATGACTCGACTAAAAGGTACGTCTTATAGGAATCAAAGTGGATGACTCGACTAAATGGTACGTCTTATAGGAATCAAAGAAAATGACTCGACTAAAAGGTACGTCTTATAGGAATCAAAGGGGATGACTCAACTAAAAGGTAAGTCTTATAGGAATCAAAGGGGATGACTCGACTAAAAGGTACGTCTTATAGGAATCAAGGGAAATGACTCGACTAAAAAGTACGTTTTCTAGGAATCAAAGGAAATGACTCAACTAAAAGGTACGTCATATACGAATCATAGGAGATGACTCAACTAAAAGGTACGTCTTATAGGAATCTAAGGGGATGACTCGACTAAAAGGTACGTCTTAGAGGAATCAAGGGAAATGACTCGACTAAAAGGTACATCTTCAAGGAATCAAAGGAAATAACTCAACTAAAAGGTACGTATTATAGGAATCAAAGGGGATGACTCGACTATAAGGTACGTCTTATAAGAATCAAAGGAAATGACTCGACTAAAAGGTACGTATTCTAAGGGTCAAAGGGGATGACTCGACTAAAAGGTACGTCTTATAGGAATCAAAGGTGATGACTCGACTAAAAGGTACTTCTTATAGGAATCAAAGGGGATAACTCGACTAAAAGGTACGTCTTATAGGAACCAAAGGGGATGACTCGACTAAAAGGTACGTCTTATAGGAATCAAGTGAAATGACTCGACTAAAAGGTACGTCTTCTAGGAATCAAGGGAAATGACTCGACTAAAAGGTACGTCTTATAGGAATCAAAGGAGATGACTCGACTATAAGGTACGTCTTATAGGAATCAAAGGGGATGTCTCGACTAAAAGGTACGTCTTATAGGAATCATGGGAAATGACTCGACTAAAAGGTACGTCTTCAAGGAATAAACGGAAATGACTCAACTATAAGGTACGTCTTATAGGAATCAAAGGTGATGACTCGACTAAAAGGTACGTATTCTAGGGGTCAAAGTGGATGACTCGACTAAAAGGTACGTCTTATAGGAATCAAAGGAAATGACTCGACTAAAAGATACCTCTTATAGGAATCAGAGTAAATGACTCGACTAAAAGGTACGTCTTCTAGGGGTCAAAGGGGATGACTCGACTAAAAGGAACGTCTTATAGGAATCAAAGGGGATGACTCGACTAAAAGGTTCTTCTTATAGGAATCAAAGGGGCTGACTCGACTAAAAGGATCGTCTTATAGGAATCAAGGGAAATGACTCGACTAAAAGGTACGTCTTCAAGGAATCAAAGGAAATGACTCAACTAAAAGGTACGTATTATAGGAATCAATGGGGATGACTCGACTAAAAGGTACGTCTTATAGGAATCCAAGTAAATGACTCGACTAAAAGGTACGTATTCTAGGGGTCAAAGGGGATGACTCAACTAAAAGGTACGTCTTATAGGAATCAAAGGTGATGACTCGACTAAAAGGTACTTCTTATAGGAATCAAAGGGGATAACTCGACTAAAAGGTACGTCTTATAGGAATCAATGGGGATGACTCGACTAAAAGGTACGTCTTATAGGAATCAAGTGAAATGACTCGACTAAAAGGTACGTCTTCTAGGAATCAAAGGAAATGACTCGACTAAAAGGTACATTTTATAGGAATCAAAGGAGATGACTCGACTATAAGGTACGTCTTATTGGAATCAAAGGGGATGACTCGACTAAAAGGTACGTCTTATAGGAATCAAGTGAAATTACTCGACTAAAAGGTACGTCTTCAAGGAATCAAAGGAAATGACTCAACTATAAGGTACGTCTTATAGGAATCAAAGGTGATGACTCGACTAAAAGGTACGTATTCTAGGGGTCAAAGTAGATGACTCGACTAAAAGGTACGTCTTATAGGAATCAAAGGAAATGACTCGACTAAAAGATACGTCTTATAGGAATCAAAGGAAATGACTCGACTAAAAGGTACGTCTTATAGGAATCAAAGGAAATGACTCGACTAAAAAGTACGTTTTCTAGGGGTCAAAGGGGATGACTCGACTAAAAGGTACGTCTTATAGGAATCAAAGGGGATGACTCGACTAAAAGGTACGTCTTATAGGAATCAAAGGGGCTGACTCGACTAAAAGGTACGTATTATTGGAATCAAGGTAAATGACTCGACTAAAAGGCACATCTTTTAGGAATCAAAGGGGATGACTCGACTAAAAGGTACGTCTTATAGGAATCAAAGGGGATGACTCGACCAAAAGGTACGTCTTATAGGAATCCAAGGGGATGACTCGACTAAAAGGTACGTCTTATAGGAATCAAAGTGGATGACTCGACTAAATGGTACGTGTTATAGGAATCAAAGAAAATGACTCGACTAAAAGGTACGTCTTATAGGAATCAAAGGGGATGACTCAACTAAAAGGTAAGTCTTATAGGAATCAAAGGGGATGACTCGACTAAAAGGTACGTCTTATAGGAATCAAGGGAAATGACTCGACTAAAAAGTACGTTTTCTAGGAATCAAAGGAAATGACTCAACTAAAAGGTACGTCATATACGAATCAAAGGAGATGACTCAACTAAAAGGTTCGTCTTATAGGAATCTAAGGGGATGACTCGACTAAAAGGTACGTCTTAGAGGAATCAAGGGAAATGACTCGACTAAAAGGTACATCTTCAAGGAATCAAAGGGAATGACTCAACTAAAAGGTACGTATTATAGGAATCAAAGGGGATGACTCGACTAAAAGGTACGTCTTATAGGAATCAAAGGAAATGACTCGACTAAAAGGTACGTAATCTAGGGGTCAAAGGGGATGACTCGACTAAAAGGTACGTCTTATAGGAATCAAAGGTGATGACTCGACTAAAAGGTACTTCTTATAGGAATCAAAGGGGATAACTCGACTAAAAGGTACGTCTTATAGGAGTCAAGGGGATGACTCGACTAAAAGGTACGTCTTATAGGAATCAAGTGAAATGACTCGTCTAAAAGGTACGTCTTCTTGGAATCAAACGAAATGACTCGACTAAAAGGTACGTCTTATAGGAATCAAAGGAGATGACTCGACTAAAAGGTACGTCTAATAGGAATCAAAGGGGATGACTCGACTAAAAGGTATGACTTATAGGAATCAAGGGAAATGACTCGACTAAAAGGTACGTGTTCAAGGAATCAAAGGAAATGACTCAACTATAAGGTACGTCTTATAGGAATCAAAGGTGATGACTCGACTAAAAGGTACGTATTCTAGGGGTCAAAGTGGATGACTCGACTAAAAGGTACGTCTTATAGGAATCAAAGGAAATGACTCTACTAAAAGATACGTCTTATAGGAATCAAAGTTAATGACTCGACTAAAAGGTACGTCTTCTAGGGGTCAAAGGGGATGACTCGACTAAATGGTACATCTTATAGGAATCAAAGGGGATGACTCGACTAAAAGGTACTTCTTATAGGAATCAAAGGGGCTGACTCGACTAAAAGGTTCGTCTTATAGGAATCAAGGGAAATGACTTCACTAAAAGGCACATCTTTTAGGAATCAAAGGGGATGACTCGAGTAAAAGGTACGTCTTATAGGAATCAAAGGGGATGACTCGACCAAAAGGTACGTCTTATAGGAATCCATGGGGATGACTCGAGTAAAAGGTACGTCTTATAGGAATCAAAGTGGATGACTCGACTAAATGGTACGTCTTATAGGAATCAAAGGAAATGACTCGACTAAAAGGTACGTCTTATAGGAATCAAAGGGGATGACCCAACTAAAAGGTAAGTCTTATAGGAATCAAAGGGGATGACTCGACTAAAAGGTACGTTTTATAGGAATCAAAGGGGATGACTCGACTAAAAGGTACGTCTTATAGGAATCAAGGGAAATGACTCGACTAAAAAGTACGTTTTCTAGGAATCAAAGGAAATGACTCAACTAAAAGGTACGTCATATACGAATCAAAGGAGATGACTCAACTAAAAGGTACGTCTTATAGGAATCTAAGGGGATGACCCGACTAAAAGGTACGTCTTAGAGAAATCAAGGGAAATGACTCGACTAAAAGGTACATCTTCAAGGAATCAAAGTAAATGACTTAACTAAAAGGTACGTATTATAGGAATCAAAGGGGATGACTCGACTAAAAGGTACGTCTTATAAGAATCAAAGGAAATGACTCGACTAAAAGGTACGTATTCTAGGGGTCAAAGGGGATGACTCGACTAAAAGGTACGTCTTATAGGAATCAAAGGTGATGACTCGACTAAAAGGTATTTCTTATAGGAATCAAAGGGGATAACTCGACTAAAAGATACGTCTTATAGGAATCAAAGGGGATGACTCGACTAAAAGGTACGTCTTATAGGAATAAAGTGAAATGACTCGACTAAAAGGTACGTCTTCTAGGAATCAAGGGAAATGACTCGACTAAAAGGTACGTCTTATAGGAATCAAAGGAGATGACTCGACAAAAAGGTACGTCTTATAGGAATCAAAGGGGATGACTCGACTAAAAGGTACGTCTTATAGGAATCAAGGGAAATGACTCGACTAAAAGTTACGTCTTCAAGGAATCAAAGGAAATGACTCAACTATAAGGTACGTCTTATAGGAATCAAAGGTGATGACTCGACTAAAAGGTACGTATTCTAGGGGTCAAAAGGGAAGACTCGACTAAAAGGTACGTCTAATAGGAATCAAAGGGGATGACTCGACTAAAAGGTACTTCTTATAGGAATCAAAGGGGTTGACTCGACTAAAAGGCTCGTCTTATAGGAATCAAGGGAAATGACTTGACTAAAAGGCACATCTTTTAGGAATCAAAGGGGATGACTCGACTAAAAGGTACGTCTTATAGGAATCAAAGGGGATGACTCGACTAAAAGGTACGTCTTATAGGAATCAAGTGAAATGACTCGACTAAAAGGTACGTCTTCTAGGAATCAAGGGAAATGACTCGACTAAAAGGTACGTCTTATAGGAATCAAAGGAGATGACTCGACAAAAAGGTACGTCTTATAGGAATCAAAGAGGATGACTCGACTAAAAGGTACGTCTTATAGGAATCAAGGGAAATGACTCGACTAAAAGGTACGTCTTCAAGGAATCAAAGGAAATGACTCAACTATAAGGTACGTCTTATAGGAATCAAAGGTGATGACTCGACTAAAAGGTACGTATTCTAGGGGTCAAAAGGGAAGACTCGACTAAAAGGTACGTCTAATAGGAATCAAAGGAGATGACTCGACTAATAGGTACTTCTTATAGGAATCAAAGGGGTTGACTCGACTAAAAGGCTCGTCTTATAGGAATCAAGGGAAATGACTTGACTAAAAGGCACATCTTTTAGGAATCAAAGGGGATGACTCGACTAAAAGGTACGTCTTATAGGAATCAAAGGGGATGACTCGACTAAAAGGTACGTCTTATAGGAATCAAGTGAAATGACTCGACTAAAAGGTACGTCTTCTAGGAATCAAGGGAAATGACTCGACTAAAAGGTACGTCATATAGGAATCAAAGGACATGACTCGACAAAAAGGTACGTCTTATAGGAATCAAAGGGGATGACTCGACTAAAAGGTACGTCTTATAGGAATCAAGGGAAATGACTCGACTAAAAGGTACGTCTTCAAGGAATCAAAGGAAATGACTCAACTATAAGGTACGTCTTATAGGAATCTGGGGAAATGATTCGACTAAAAGGTACGTTTTCTAGGAATCAAAGGAAATGACTCAACTAAAAGGTACGTCTTATAGGAATCAAAGGATATGACTCGACTTAAAGATACGTCTTATAAGAATCAAAGTAAATGACTCGACTAAAAGGTACGTCTTCTAGGGGTCAAAGGGGATGACTCGACTAAAAGGTACGTCTTATATGAATCAAAGGGGATGACTCGACTAAAAGGTACTTCTTATAGGAATCAAAGGGGCTGACTCGACTAAAAGGTTCGTCTTATAGGAATCAAGGGAAATGACTTCACTAAAAGGCACATCTTTTAGGAATCAAAGGGGATGACTCGACTAAAAGGTACGTCTTATAGGAATCAAAGGGGATGACTCGACCAAAAGGTATGTCTTATAGGAATCAAAGGGGATGACTCGACTAAAAGGTACGTCTTATAGGAAACAAAGTGGATGACTCGACTAAATGGTACGTCTTATAGGAATCAAAGGAAATGACTCAACTAAAAGGTACGTCTTATAGGAATCAAAGGGGATGACTCAACTAAAAGGTAAGTCTTATAGGAATCAAAGGGGATGACTCGACTAAAAGGTACGTTTTATAGGAATCAATGGGGATGACTCGACTAAAAGGTACGTCTTATAGGAATCAAAGGAAATGACTCGACTAAAAGGTACGTCTTTTAGGGGTCAAAAGGGAAGACTCGACTAAAAGGTACGTCTAATAGGAATCAAAGGGGATGACTCGACTAAAAGGTACTTCTTATAGGAATCAAAGGGGCTGACTCGACTAAAAGGCTCGTCTTATAGGAATCAAGGGAAATGACTTGACTAAAAGGCACATCTTTTAGGAATCAAAAGGGATGACTCGACTAAAAGGTACGTCTTATAGGAATCAAAGGGGATGACTCGACCAAAAGGTATGTCTTATAGGAATCCAAGGGGATGACTCGACTAAATGGTACGTCTTATAGGAATCAAAGTGGATGACTCGACTAAATGGTAAGTCTTATAGGAATCAAAGTGGATGACTCGACTAAATGGTACGTCATATAAGAATCAAAGGAAAAGACTCGACTAAAAGGTACGTCTTATAGGAATCAAAGGGGATGACTCAACTAAAAGGTAAGTCTTATACGAATCAAAGGGGATGACTCGACTAAAAGGTACGTTTTATAGGAATCAAAGGGGATGACTCGACTAAAAGGTACGTCTTATAGGAATCAAGGGAAATGACTCGACTAAAAAGTACGTTTTCTAGGAATCAAAGAAAATGACTCAACTAAAAGGTACGTCATATACGAATCAAAGGAGATGACTCAACTAAAAGGTACGTCTTATAGGAATCAAAGGGGATGACTCGACTAAAAGGTACGTCTTATAGGAATCAAGTGAAATGACACGACTAAAAGGTACGTCTTCTAGTAATCAAGGGAAATGACTCAACTAAAAGGTACGTCTAATAGGAATCAAAGGAGATGACTCGACTAAAAGGTACGTCTTGTAGGAATCAAAGGGGATGACTCGACTAAAAGGTACGTCTTATAGGAATCAAGGGAAATGACTCGACTAAAATGTACGTCTTCAAGGAATTAAAGGAAATGACTCAACTATAAGGTACGTCTTATAGGAATCAAAGGTGATGACTCGACTAAAAGGTACGTATTCTAGGGGTCAAAGTGGATGACTCGACTAAAAGGTACGTCTTATAGGAATCAAAGGAAATGACTCGACTAAAATATACGTCTTATAGGAATCAAAGTAAATGACTCGACTAAAAGGTACATCTTCTAGGGGTCAAAGGGGATGACTCGACTAAAAGTTACGTCTTATAGGAATCAAAGGGGATGACTCGACTAAAAGGTACTTCTTATAGGAATCAAAGGGGCTGACTCGACTAAAAGGTTCGTCTTATAGGAATCAAGGGAAATGACTTCACTAAAAGGCACATCTTTTAGGTATCAAAGGGGATGACTCGACTAAAAGGTACGTCATATAGGAATCAAAGGGGATGACTCGACCAAAAGGTATGTCTTATAGGAATCCAAGGGGATGACTCGACTAAAAGGTACGTCTTATAGGAATCAAAGTGGATGACTCGACTAAATGGTACATCATATAGGAATCAAAGGAAATGACTCAACTAAAAGGTACGTCTTATAGGAATCAAAGGGGATGACTCAACTAAAAGGTATGTCTTATAGGAATCAAAGGGGATGACTCGACTAAAAGGTACGTTTTATAGGAATCAAAGGGGATGACTCGACTAAAAGGTACGTCTTAGAGGAATCAAGGGAAATGACTCGACTAAAAGGTACATCTTCAAGGAATCAAAGGGAATGACTCAACTAAAAGGTACGTATTATAGGAATCAAAGGGGATGACTCGACTAAAAGGAACATCTTCTAGGAATCAAAGGAAATGACTCGACTAAAAGGTACGTAATCTAGGGATCAAAGGGGATGACTCGACTAAAAGGTACGTCTTATAGGAATCAAAGTTGATGACTCGACTAAAAGGTACTTCTTATAGGAATCAAAGGGGATAACTCGACTAAAAGGTACGTCTTATAGGAGTCAAAGGGGATGACTCGACTAAAAGGTACGTCTTATAGGAATCAAGGGAAATGACTCGACTAAAAGGTACGTCTTCAAGGAATCAAAGGAAATGACTCAACTATAAGGTACGTCTTATAGCAATCAAAGGTGATGACTCGACTAAAAGGTACGTATTCTAGGGGTCAAAGTGGATGACTCGACTAAAAGGTACGTCTTATAGGAATCAAAGGAAATGACTCCACTAAAAGATACGTCTTATAGGAATCAAAGTAAATGACTCGACTAAAAGGTACGTCTTCTAGGGGTCAAAGGGGATGACTCGACTAAATGGTACATCTTATAGGAATCAAAGGGGATGACTCGACTAAAAGGTACTTCTTATAGGAATCAAAGGGGCTGACTCGACTAAAAGGTTCGTCTTATAGGAATCAAGGGAAATGACTTCACTAAAAGGCACATCTTTTAGGAATCAAAGGGGATGACTCGACTAAAAGGTACGTCTTATAGGAACCAAAGGGGATGACTCGACCAAAAGGTACGTCTTATAGGAATCCATGGGGATGACTCGAGTAAAAGGTACGTCTTATAGGAATCAAAGTGGATGACTCGACTAAATGGTACGTCTTATAGGAATCAAAGGAAATGACTCGACTAAAAGGTACGTCTTATAGGAATCAAAGGGGATGACTCAACTAAAAGGTAAGTCTTATAGGAATCAAAGGGGATAACTCGACTAAAAGGTACGTTTTATAGGAATCAAAGGGGATGACTCGACTAAAAGGAACGTCTTATAGGAATCAAGGGAAATGACTCGACTAAAAAGTACGTTTTCTAGGAATCAAAGGAAATGACTCAACTAAAAGGTACGTCATATACGAATCAAAGGAGATGACTCAACTAAAAGGTATGTCTTATAGGAATCTAAGGGGATGACTCGACTAAAAGGTACGTCTTAGAGGAATCAAGGGAAATGACTCGACTAAAAGGTACATCTTCAAGGAATCAAAGGAAATGACTCAACTAAAAGGTACGTATTATAGGAATCAAAGGGGATGACTCGACTAAAAGGTACGTCTTATAAGAATCAAAGGAAATGTCTCGACTAAAAGGTACGTATTCTAGGGGTCAAAGGGGATGACTCGACTAAAAGGTACGACTTATAGGAATCAAAGATGATGACTCGACTAAAAGGTACTTCTTATAGGAATCAAAGGGGATAACTCGACTAAAAGGTACGTCTTATAGGAATCAAAGTGGATGACTCGACTAAAAGGTACGTCTTATAGGAATAAACTGAAATGACTCGACAAAAAGGTACGTCTTCTAGGAATCAAGGGAAATGACTCGACTAAAAGGTACGTCTTATAGGAATCAAAGGAGATGACTCGACTAAAAGGTACGTCTTATAGGAATCAAAGGGGATGACTCGACTAAAAGGTACGTCTTATAGAAATCAAGGGAAATGACTCGACTAAAAGGTACGTCTTCAAGGAATCAAAGGAAATGACTCAACTATAAGGTACGTATTATAGGAATCAAAGGTGATGACTCGACTAAAAGGTACGTATTCTAGGGGTCAAAGTGGATGACTCGACTAAAAGGTACGTCTTATAGGAATCAAAGGAAATGACTCGACTAAAAGATACGTTTTATAGGAATCAAAGTAAATGACTCGACTAAAAGGTACGTCTTCTAGGGGTCAAAGGGGATGACTCGACTAAAAGGTACGTCTTATAGGAATCAAAGGGGATGACTCGACTAAAAGGTACTTCTTATAGGAATCAAAGGGGCTGACTCGACTAAAAGGTTCGTCTTATAGGAATCAAGGGAAATGACTTCACTAAAAGGCAAATCTTTTAGGAATCAAAGGGGATGACTCGACTAAAAGGTACGTCTTATAGGAATCAAAGGGGATGACTCGACCAAAAGGTATGTCTTATAGGAATCCAAGGGGATGACTCGACTAAAAGGTACGTCTTATAGGAATCAAAGTGGATGACTCGACTAAATGGTAGGTCTTATAGGAATCAAAGGAAATGACTCAACTAAAAGGTACGTCTTATAGGAATCAAAGGGGATGACTCAACTAAAAGGTAAGTCTTATAGGAATCAAAGGGGATGACTCGACTAAAAGGTACGTTTTATAGGAATCAAAGGGGATGACTCGACTAAAAGGTACGTCTTATAGGAATCAAAGGAAATGACTCGATTAAAAGGTACGTCTTCTAGGGGTCAAAAGGGAAGACTCGACTAAAAGGTACGTCTTATAGGAATCAAAGGGGATGACTCGACTAAAAGGTACTTCTTATAGGAATCAAAGGGGCTGACTCGACTAAAAGGCTCGTGTTATAGGAATCAAGGGAAATGACTAGACTAAAAGGCACATCTTTTAGGAATCAAAGGGGATGACTCGACTAAAAGGTACGTCTTATAGGAATCAAAGGGGATGACTCGATCAAAAGATATGTCTTATAGGAATCCAAGGGGATGACTCGACTAAATGGTACCTCTTATAGGAATCAAAGTGGATGACTCGACTAAATGGTACGTCTTATAGGAATCAAAGTGGATGACTCGACTAAATGGTACGTCTTATAGGAATCAAAGGAAAAGACTCGACTAAAAGGTACGTCTTATAGGAATCAAATGGGATGTCTCAAATAAAAGGTAAGTCTTATAGGAATCAAAGGGGATGACTCGACTAAAAGGTACGTTTTATAGGAATCAAAGGGGATGACTCGACTAAAAGGTACGTCTTATAGGAATCAAGGGAAATGACTCGACTAAAAAATATGTTTTCTAGGAAT
This sequence comes from Capsicum pubescens, assembly GCA_030864215.1. Classification (NCBI taxonomy): domain Eukaryota; kingdom Viridiplantae; phylum Streptophyta; class Magnoliopsida; order Solanales; family Solanaceae; genus Capsicum; species Capsicum pubescens. Next base: position 274,244,011 of record CM061545.1, on the reverse strand, counting down.
CAAAGAAAATGACTCAACTAAAAGGTACGTCATATATGAATCAAAGGAGATGACTCAACTAAAAGGTACGTCTTATAGGAATCAAAGGGGATGACTCGACTAAGAGGTACGTCTTATAGGAATCAAATGAAATGACTCGTCTAAAAGGTACGACTTCTAGGAATCAAGGGAAATGACTCGACTAAAATGTACGTCTTATAGGAATCAAAGGAGATGACTCGACTAAAAGGTACGTCTTATAGGAATCAAAGGGGATGACTCGACTAAAAGGTACTTCTTATAGGAATCAAAGGGGCTGACTCGACTAAAAGGTTCGTCTTATAGGAATCAAGGGAAATGACTTCACTAAAAGGCACATCTTTTAGGAATCAAAGGGGATGACTCGACTAAAAGGTACGTCTTATAGGAACATAAGGGGATGACTCGACCAAAAGGTACGTCTTATAGGAATCCATGGGGATGACTCGAGTAAAAGGTACGTCTTATAGGAATCAAAGTGGATGACTCGACTAAATGGTACGTCTTATAGGAATCAAAGGAAATGACTCGACTAAAAGGTACGTCTTATAGGAATCAAAGGGGATGACTCAACTAAAAGGTAAGTCTTATAGGAATCAAAGGGGATAACTCGACTAAAAGGTACGTTTTATAGGAATCAAAGGGGATGACTCGACTAAAAGGAACGTCTTATAGGAATCAAGGGAAATGACTCGACTAAAAAGTACGTTTTCTAGGAATCAAAGGAAATGACTCAACTAAAAGGTACGTCATATACGAATCAAAGGAGATGACTCAACTAAAAGGTACGTCTTATAGGAATCTAAGGGGATGACTCGACTAAAAGGTACGTCTTAGAGGAATCAAGGGAAATGACTCGACTAAAAGGTACATCTTCAAGGAATCAATGGAAATGACTCAACTAAAAGGTACGTATTATAGGAATCAAAGGGGATGACTCGACTAAAAGGTACGTCTTATAAGAATCAAAGGAAATGTCTCGACTAAAAGGTACGTATTCTAGGGGTCAAAGGGGATGACTCGACTAAAAGGTACGTCTTATAGGAATCAAAGGTGATGACTCGACTAAAAGGTACTTCTTATAGGAATCAAAGGGGATAACTCGACTAAAAGGTACGTCTTATAGGAATCAAAGTGGATGACTCGACTAAAAGGTACGTCTTATAGGAATAAACTGAAATGACTCGACTAAAAGGTACGTCTTCTAGGAATCAAGGGAAATGACTCGACTAAAAGGTACGTCTTATAGGAATCAAAGGAGATGACTCGACTAAAAGGTACGTCTTATAGGAATCAAAGGGGATGACTCGACTAAAAGGTACGTCTTATAGAAATCAAGGGAAATGACTCGACTAAAAGATACGTCTTCAAGGAATCAAAGGAAATGACTCAACTATAAGGTACGTCTTATAGGAATCAAAGGTGATGACTCGACTAAAAGGTACGTATTCTAGGGGTCAAAGTGGATGACTCGACTAAAAGGTACGTCTTATAGGAATCAAAGGAAATGACTCGACTAAAAGATACGTCTTATAGGAATCAAAGTAAATGACTCGACTAAAAGGTACGTCTTCTAGGGGTCAAAGGGGATGACTCGACTAAAAGGTACGTCTTATAGGAATCAAAGGGGATGACTCGACTAAAAGGTACTTCTTATAGGAATCAAAGGGGCTGACTCGACTAAAAGGTTCGTCTTATAGGAATCAAGGGAAATGACTTCACTAAAAGGCAAATCTTTTAGGAATCAAAGGGGATGACTCGACTAAAAGGTACGTCTTATAGGAATCAAAGGGGATGACTCGACCAAAAGGTATGTCTTATAGGAATCCAAGGGGATGACTCGACTAAAAGGTACGTCTTATAGGAATCAAAGTGGATGACTCGACTAAATGGTAGGTCTTATAGGAATCAAAGGAAATGACTCAACTAAAAGGTACGTCTTATAGGAATCAAAGGGGATGACTCAACTAAAAGGTAAGTCTTATAGGAATCAAAGGGGATGACTCGACTAAAAGGTACGTTTTATAGGAATCAAAGGGGATGACTCGACTAAAAGGTACGTCTTATAGGAATCAAAGGAAATGACTCGATTAAAAGGTACGTCTTCTAGGGGTCAAAAGGGAAGACTCGACTAAAAGGTACGTCTTATAGGAATCAAAGGGGATGACTCGACTAAAAGGTACTTCTTATAGGAATCAAAGGGGCTGACTCGACTAAAAGGCTCGTGTTATAGGAATCAAGGGAAATGACTAGACTAAAAGGCACATCTTTTAGGAATCAAAGGGGATGACTCGACTAAAAGGTACGTCTTATAGGAATCAAAGGGGATGACTCGATCAAAAGATATGTCTTATAGGAATCCAAGGGGATGACTCGACTAAATGGTACCTCTTATAGGAATCAAAGTGGATGACTCGACTAAATGGTACGTCTTATAGGAATCAAAGTGGATGACTCGACTAAATGGTACGTCTTATAGGAATCAAAGGAAAAGACTCGACTAAAAGGTACGTCTTATAGGAATCAAATGGGATGACTCAAATAAAAGGTAAGTCTTATAGGAATCAAAGGGGATGACTCGACTAAAAGGTACGTTTTATAGGAATCAAAGGGGATGACTCGACTAAAAGGTACGTCTTATAGGAATCAAGGGAAATGACTCGACTAAAAAATATGTTTTCTAGGAATCAAAGAAAATGACTCAACTAAAAGGTACGTCATATATGAATCAAAGGAGATGACTCAACTAAAAGGTACGTCTTATAGGAATCAAAGGGGATGACTCGACTAAGAGGTACGTCTTATAGGAATCAAATGAAATGACTCGTCTAAAAGGTACGACTTCTAGGAATCAAGGGAAATGACTCGACTAAAATGTACGTCTTATAGGAATCAAAGGAGATGACTCGACTAAAAGGTACGTCTTATAGGAATCAAAGGGGATGACTCGACTAAAAGGTACTTCTTATAGGAATCAAAGGGGCTGACTCGACTAAAAGGTTCGTCTTATAGGAATCAAGGGAAATGACTTCACTAAAAGGCACATCTTTTAGGAATCAAAGGGGATGACTCGACTAAAAGGTACGTCTTATAGGAACATAAGGGGATGACTCGACCAAAAGGTACGTCTTATAGGAATCCATGGGGATGACTCGAGTAAAAGGTACGTCTTATAGGAATCAAAGTGGATGACTCGACTAAATGGTACGTCTTATAGGAATCAAAGGAAATGACTCGACTAAAAGGTACGTCTTATAGGAATCAAAGGGGATGACTCAACTAAAAGGTAAGTCTTATAGGAATCAAAGGGGATAACTCGACTAAAAGGTACGTTTTATAGGAATCAAAGGGGATGACTCGACTAAAAGGAACGTCTTATAGGAATCAAGGGAAATGACTCGACTAAAAAGTACGTTTTCTAGGAATCAAAGGAAATGACTCAACTAAAAGGTACGTCATATACGAATCAAAGGAGATGACTCAACTAAAAGGTACGTCTTATAGGAATCTAAGGGGATGACTCGACTAAAAGGTACGTCTTAGAGGAATCAAGGGAAATGACTCGACTAAAAGGTACATCTTCAAGGAATCAATGGAAATGACTCAACTAAAAGGTACGTATTATAGGAATCAAAGGGGATGACTCGACTAAAAGGTACGTCTTATAAGAATCAAAGGAAATGTCTCGACTAAAAGGTACGTATTCTAGGGGTCAAAGGGGATGACTCGACTAAAAGGTACGTCTTATAGGAATCAAAGGTGATGACTCGACTAAAAGGTACTTCTTATAGGAATCAAAGGGGATAACTCGACTAAAAGGTACGTCTTATAGGAATCAAAGTGGATGACTCGACTAAAAGGTACGTCTTATAGGAATAAACTGAAATGACTCGACTAAAAGGTACGTCTTCTAGGAATCAAGGGAAATGACTCGACTAAAAGGTACGTCTTATAGGAATCAAAGGAGATGACTCGACTAAAAGGTACGTCTTATAGGAATCAAAGGGGATGACTCGACTAAAAGGTACGTCTTATAGAAATCAAGGGAAATGACTCGACTAAAAGGTACGTCTTCAAGGAATCAAAGGAAATGACTCAACTATAAGGTACGTCTTATAGGAATCAAAGGTGATGACTCGACTAAAAGGTACGTATTCTAGGGGTCAAAGTGGATGACTCGACTAAAAGGTACGTCTTATAGGAATCAAAGGAAATGACTCGACTAAAAGATACGTCTTATAGGAATCAAAGTAAATGACTCGACTAAAAGGTACGTCTTCTAGGGGTCAAAGGGGATGACTCGACTAAAAGGTACGTCTTATAGGAATCAAAGGGGATGACTCGACTAAAAGGTACTTCTTATAGGAATCAAAGGGGCTGACTCGACTAAAAGGTTCGTCTTATAGGAATCAAGGGAAATGACTTCACTAAAAGGCAAATCTTTTAGGAATCAAAGGGGATGACTCGACTAAAAGGTACGTCTTATAGGAATCAAAGGGGATGACTCGACCAAAAGGTATGTCTTATAGGAATCCAAGGGGATGACTCGACTAAAAGGTACGTCTTATAGGAATCAAAGTGGATGACTCGACTAAATGGTAGGTCTTATAGGAATCAAAGGAAATGACTCAACTAAAAGGTACGTCTTATAGGAATCAAAGGGGATGACTCAACTAAAAGGTAAGTCTTATAGGAATCAAAGGGGATGACTCGACTAAAAGGTACGTTTTATAGGAATCAAAGGGGATGACTCGACTAAAAGGTACGTCTTATAGGAATCAAAGGAAATGACTCGACTAAAAGGTACGTCTTCTAGGGGTCAAAAGGGAAGACTCGACTAAAAGGTACGTCTTATAGGAATCAAAGGGGATGACTCGACTAAAAGGTACTTCTTATAGGAATCAAAGGGGCTGACTCGACTAAAAGGCTCGTCTTATAGGAATCAAGGGACATGACTAGACTAAAAGGCACATCTTTTAGGAATCAAAGGGGATGACTCGACTAAAAGGTACGTCTTATAGGAATCAAAGGGGATGACTCGATCAAAAGATATGTCTTATAGGAATCCAAGGGGATGACTCGACTAAATGGTACCTCTTATAGGAATCAAAGTGGATGACTCAACTAAATGGTACGTCTTATAGGAATCAAAGTGGATGACTCGACTAAATGGTACGTCTTATAGGAATCAAAGGAAAAGACTCGACTAAAAGGTACGTCTTATAGGAATCAAAGGGGATGACTCAACTAAAAGGTAAGTCTTATAGGAATCAAAGGGGATGACTCGACTAAAAGGTACGTTTTATAGGAATCAAAGGGGATGACTCGACTAAAAGGTACATCTTATAGGAATCAAGGGAAATGACTCGACTAAAAAATATGTTTTCTAGGAATCAAAGAAAATGACTCAACTTAAAGGTACGTCATATATGAATCAAAGGAGATGACTCAACTAAAAGGTACGTCTTATAGGAATCAAAGGGGATGACTCGACTAAAAGGTACGTCTTATAGGAATCAAGTGAAATGACTCGTCTAAAAGGTACGTCTTCTAGGAATCAAGGGAAATGACTCGACTAAAAGGTACGTCTTATAGGAATCAAAGGAGATGACTCGACTAAAAGGTACGTCTTATAGGAATCAAAGGGGATGACTCGACTAAAAGGTACGTCTTATAGGAATCAAGGGAAATGACTCGACTAAAAGGTACGTCTTCAAGGAATCAAAGGAAATGACTCAACTATAAGGTACGTCTTATAGGAATCAAAGGTGATGACTCGACTAAAAGGTACGTATTCTAGGGGTCAAAGTGGATGACTCGACTAAAAGGTACGTCTTATAGGAATCAAAGGAAATGACTCGACTAAAAGATACGTCTTATAGGAATCAAAGTAAATGACTAGACTAAAAGGTACGTCTTCTAGGGGTCAAAGGGGATGACTCGACTAAAAGGTACGTCTTATAGAAATCAAAGGGGATGACTCGACTAAAAGGTACTTCTTATAGGAATCAAAAGGGTTGACTCGACTAAAAGGTTCGTCTTATAGGAATCAAGGGAAATGACTTCACTAAAAGGTACATCTTTTAGAAATCAAAGGGGATGACTCGACTAAAAGGTACGTCTTATAGGAATCAAAGGGGATGACTCGACCAAAAGGTATGTCTTATAGGAATCCAAGGGGATGACTCGACTAAAAGGTACGTCTTATAGGAATCAAAGTGGATGACTCGACTAAATGGTATGTCTTATAGGAATCAAAGGAAATGACTCAACTAAAAGGTACGTCTTATAGGAATCAAAGGGGATGACTCAACTAAAAGGTAAGTCTTATAGGAATCAAAGGGGATGACTCGACTAAAAGGTACGTTTTATAGGAATCAAAGGGGATGACTCGACTAAAAGGTACGTCTTATAGGAATCAAAGGAAATGACTCGACTAAAAGGTACGTCTTCTAGGGGTCAAAAGGGAAGACTCGACTAAAAGGTACGTCTTATAGGAATCAAAAGGGATGACTCGACTAAAAGGTACTTCTTATAGGAATCAAAGGGGCTGACTCGACTAAAAGGCTCGTATTATAGGAATCAAGGGAAATGACTTGACTAAAAGGCACATCTTTTAGGAATCAAAGGGGATGACTCGACTAAAAGGTACGTCTCATAGGAATCAAAGGGGATGACTCGACCAAAAGGTATGTCTTATAGGAATCCAAGGGGATGACTCGACTAAATGGTACCTCTTATAGGAATCAAAGTGGATGACTCGACTAAATGGTACGTCTTATAGGAATCAAAGTGGATGACTCGACTAAATGGTACGTCTTATAGGAATCAAAGGAAAAGGTACGTCTTATAGGAATCAAAGGAGATGACTCAACTAAAAGGTAAGTCTTATAGGAATCAAAGGGGATGACTCGACTAAAATGTACGTCTTATAGGAATCAAGGAAAATGACTCGACTAAAAAGTACGTTTTCTAGGAATCAAAGAAAATGACTCATCTAAAAGGTACGCCATATACGAATCAAAGGAGATGACTCAACTAAAAGGTACGTCTTATAGGAATCTAAGGGGATGACTCGACTAAAAGGTACGTCTTAGAGGAATCAAGGGAAATGACTCGACTAAAAGGTACGTCTTCAAGGAATCAAAGGAAATGGCTCAACTAAAAGGTAGCTATTATAGGAATCAAAGGGGATGAATCGACTAAAAGGTACGTCTTATAGGAATCAAAGGAAATGACTCGACTAAAAGGTACGTATTCTAGGGGTCAAAGGGGATGACTCGACTAAAAGGTACGTCTTATGGGAATCAATGGTGATGACTCGACTAAAACGTACTTCTTATAGGAATCAAAGGGGATAACTCGACTAAAAGGTATGTCTTATAGGAATCAAAGGGGATGAATCGACTAAAAGGTAAGTCTTATAGGAATCAAAGGAAATGACTTGACTAAAAAGAACGTATTCTAGGGGCCAAAGGGGATGACTCGACTAAAAGGTACGTCTTATAGGAATCAAGTGAAATGACTCGACTAAAAGGTACGTCTTCTAGTTATCAAAGGAAATGACTTGACTAAAAGGTACGTCTTATAGGAATCAAAGGAGATGACTCGACTTAAAGGTACGTCTTATAGGAATCAAAGGGGATGACTCGACTAAAAGGTACGTCTTATAGGAATCAAGGGAAATGACTCGACTAAAAGGTACGTCTTCAAGGAATCAAAGGAAATGACTCAACTATAAGGTACGTCTTATAGGAATCAAAGGTGATGACTCGACTAAAAGGTACGTATTCTAGGGGTCAAAGTGGATGACTCGACTAAAAGCTACGTCATATAGAAATCAAAGGAAATGACTTGACTAAAAGATACGTCTTATAGGAATCAAAGTAAATGACTCGACTAAAAGGTACGTCTTCTAGGGGTCAAAGGGGATGACTCGACTAAAAGGTACGTCTTATAGGAATCAAAGGGGATGACTCGACTAAAAGGTACTTCTTATAGGAATCAAAGGGGCTGACTCGACTAAAAGATTCGTCTTATAGGAATCAAGGGAAATGACTTCACTAAAAGGCACATCTTTTAGGAATCAAAGGGGATGACTCGACTAAAAGGTACGTCTTATATGAATCAAAGGGGATGACTCGACCAAAAGGTATGTTTTATAGGAATCCAAGGGGATGACTCGACTAAAAGGTACGTCTTATAGGAATCAAAGTGGATGACTCGACTAAATGGTACGTCTTATTGGAATCAAAGGAAATGACTCGACTAAAAGGTACGTCTTATAGGAATCAAGTGAAATGACTCAACTAAAAGGTACGTCTTATAGGAATCAAAGGGGATGACTCGACTAAAAGGTACTTCTTATAGGAATCAAAGGGGCTGACTCGACTAAAAGGTTCGTCTTATAGGAATCAAGGGAAATGACTTCACTAAAAGGCACATCTTTTAGGAATCAAAGGGGATGACTCGACTAAAAGGTATGTCTTATTGGAATCAAAGGGGATGACTTGACCAAAAGGTATGTCTTATAGGAATCCAAGGGGATGCCTCGACTAAAAGGTACGTCTTATAGGAATCAAAGTGGATGACTCGACTAAATGGTACGTCTTATAGGAATCAAAGGAAATGACTCAAATAAAAGGTGCGTCTTATAGGAATCAAAGGGGATGACTCAACTAAAAGGTAAGTCTTATAGGAATCAAAGGGGATGACTCGACTAAAAGGTACGTCTTATAGGAATCAAAGGAGATGACTCGACCAAAAGGTATATCTTATAGGAATCCAAGGGGATGACTCTACTAAATGGTACCTCTTATAGGAATCAAAGTGGATGACTCGACTAAATGGTACGTCTTATAGGAATCAAAGTGGATGACTCGACTAAATGGTACGTCTTATAGGAATCAAAGGAAAAGACTCGACTAAAAGGTACGTCTTATAGGAATCAAAGGGGATGACTCAACTAAAAGGTAAGTCTTATAGGAATCAAAGGGAATGACTCGACTAAAAGGTACGTTTTATAGGAATCAAAGGGGATAACTCGACTAAAAGGTACGTCTTATAGGAATCAAGGGAAATGACTCGACTAAAAAGTACGTTTTCTAGGAATCAAAGAAAATGACTCAACTAAAAGGTACGTCATATACGAATCAAAGGAGATGACTCAACTAAAAGGTACGTCTTATAGGAATCTAAGGGGATGACTCGACTAAAAGGTACGTCTTAGAGGAATCAAGGGAAATGACTCGACTAAAAGGTACGTCTTCAAGGAATCAAAGGAAATGGCTCAACTAAAAGGTAGGTATTATAGGAATCAAAGGGGACGAATCGACTAAAAGGTACGTCATATAGGAATCAAAGGAAATGACTCGACTAAAAGGTACGTATTCTAGGGGTCAAAGGGGATGACTCGACTAAAAGGTACGTCTTATAGGAATCAAAGGTGATAACTCGACTAAAACGTACTTCTTATAGGAATCAAAGGGGATAACTCGACTAAAAGGTACGTCTTATAGGAATCAAAGGGGATGAATCGACTAAATGGTAAGTCTTATAGGAATCAAAGGAAATGACTTGACTAAAAAGTACGTATTCTAGGGGCCAAAGGGGATGACTCGACTAAAAGGTACGTCTTATAGGAATCAAGTGAAATGACTCGACTAAAAGGTACGTCTTCTAGGAATCAAAGGAAATGACTCGACTAAAAGGTACGTCTTATAGGAATCAAAGGAGATGACTCGACTTAAAGGTACGTCTTATAGGAATCAAAGGGGATGACTCGACTAAAAGGTACGTCTTATAGGAATCAAGGGAAATGACTCGACTAAAAGGTACGTCTTCAAGGAATCAAAGGAAATGACTCAACTATAAGGTACGTCTTATAGGAATCAAAGGTGATGACTCGACTAAAAGGTACGTATTCTAGGGGTCAAAGTGGATGACTTGACTAAAAGGTACGTCATATAGAAATCAAAGGAAATGACTCGACTAAAAGATACGTCTTATAGGAATCAAAGTAAATGACTCGACTAAAAGGTACGTCTTATAGGAATCAAGTGAGATGACTCGACTAAAAGGTACGTCTTATAGGAATCAAAGGGGATGACTCGACTAAAAGGTACTTCTTATAGGAATCAAAGGGGCTGACTCGACTAAAAGATTCGTCTTATAGGAATCAAGGGAAATGACTTCACTAAAAGGCACATCTTTTAGGAATCAAAGGGGATGACTCGACTAAAAGGTACGTCTTATAGGAATCAAAGGGGATGACTCGACCAAAAGGTATGTCTTATAGGAATCCAAGGGGATGACTCGACTAAAAGGTACGTCTTATAGGAATCAAAGTGGATGACTCGACTAAATGGTACGTCTTATTGGAATAAAAGGAAATGACTCGACTAAAAGGTACGTCTTATAGGAATCAAGTGAAATGACTCGACTAAAAGGTACGTCTTATAGGAATCAAAGGGGATGACTCGACTAAAAGGTACTTCTTATAGGAATCAAAGGGGCTGACTCGACTAAAAGGTTCGTCTTATAGGAATCAAGGGAAATGACTTCACTAAAAGGCACATCTTTTAGTAATCAAAGGGGATGACTCGACTAAAAGGTATGTCTTATAGGAATCAAAGGGGATGACTCGACCAAAAGGTATGTCTTATAGGAATCCAAGGGGATGACTCGACTAAAAGGTACGTCTTATAGGAATCAATGTGGATGACTCGACTAAATGGTACGTCTTATAGGAATCAAAGGAAATAACTCAAATAAAAGGTACGTCTTATAGGAATCAAAGGGGATGACTCAACTAAAAGGAAAGTCTTATAGGAATCAAAGGGGATGACTCGACTAAAAGGTACGTTTTATAGGAATCAAAGGGGATGACTCGACTAAAAGGTACGTCTTAGAGGAATCAAGGGAAATGACTCGACTAAAAGGTACATCTTCAAGGAATCAAAGGGAATGACTCAACTAAAAGGTACGTATTATAGGAATCAAAGGGGATGACTCGACTAAAAGGTACATCTTATAGGAATCAAAGGAAATGACTCGACTAAAAGGTACGTAATCTAGGGGTCAAAGGGGATGACTCGACTAAAAGGTACGTCTTATAAGAATCAAAGTTGATGACTCGACTAAAAGGTACTTCTTATAGGAATCAAAGGGGATAACTCGACTAAAAGGTACGTCTTATAGGAGTCAAAGGGGATGACTCGACTAAAAGGTACGTCTTATAGGAATCAAGTGAAATGACTCGACTAAAAGGTACGTCTTCTAGGAATCAAAGGAAATGACTCGACTAAAAGGTACGTCTTATAGGAATCAAAGGAGATGACTCGACTAAAAGGTACGTCTTATAGGAATCAAAGGGGATGACTCGACTAAAAGGTACGTCTTATAGGAATCAAGGGAAATGACTCGACTAAAAGGTACGTCTTCAAGGAATCAAGGGAAATGACTCAACTATAAGGTACGTCTTATAGCAATCAAAGGTGATGACTCGACTAAAAGGTACGTATTCTAGGGGTCAAAGTGGATGACTCGACTAAAAGGTACGTCTTATAGGAATCAAAGGAAATGACTCCACTAAAAGATACGTCTTATAGGAATCAAAGTAAATGACTCGACTAAAAGGTACGTCTTCTAGGGGTCAAAGGGGATGACTCGACTAAATGGTACATCTTATAGGAATCAAAGGGGATGACTCGACTAAAAGGTACTTCTTATAGGAATCAAAGGGGCTGACTCGACTAAAAGGTTCGTCTTATAGAAATCAAGGGAAATGACTTCACTAAAAGGCACATCTTTTAGGAATCAAAGGGGATGACTCGACTAAAAGGTACGTCTTATAGGAATCAAAGGGGATGACTCGACCAAAAGGTACGTCTTATAGGAATCCATGGGGATGACTCGAGTAAAAGGTACGTCTTATAGGAATCAAAGTGGATGACTCGACTAAATGGTACGTCTTATAGGAATCAAAGGAAATGACTCGACTAAAAGGTACGTCTTATAGGAATCAAAGGGGATGACTCAACTAAAAGGTAAGTCTTATAGGAATCAAAGGGGATGACTCGACTAAAAGGTACGTTTTATAGGAATCAAAGGGGATGACTCGACTAAAAGGAACGTCTTATAGGAATCAAGGGAAATGACTCGACTAAAAAGTACGTTTTCTAGGAATCAAAGGAAATGACTCAACTAAAAGGTACGTCATATACGAATCAAAGGAGATGACTCAACTAAAAGGTACGTCTTATAGGAATCTAAGGGGATGACTCGACTAAAAGGTACGTCTTAGAGGAATCAAGGGAAATGACTCGACTAAAAGGTACATCTTCAAGGAATCAAAGGAAATGACTCAACTAAAAGGTACGTATTATAGGAATCAAAGGGGATGACTCGACTAAAAGGTACGTCTTATAAGAATCAAAGGAAATGACTCGACTAAAAGGTACGTATTCTAGGGGTCAAAGGGGATGACTCGACTAAAAGGTACGTCTTATAGGAATCAAAGGTGATGACTCGACTAAAAGGTACTTCTTATAGGAATCAAAGGGGATAACTCGACTAAAAGGTACGTCTTATAGGAATCAAAGGGGATGACTCGACTAAAAGGTACGTCTTATAGGAATCAAGTGAAATGACTCGACTAAAAGGTACGTCTTCTAGGAATCAAGGGAAATGACTCGACTAAAAGGTACGTCTTATAGGAATCAAAGGAGATGACTCGACTAAAAGGTACGTCTTATAGGAATCAAAGGGGATGACTCGACTATAAGGTACGTCTTATAGGAATCAAGGGAAATGACTCGACTAAAAGGTACGTCTTCAAGGAATCAAAGGAAATGACTCAACTATAAGGTACGTCTTATAGGAATCAAAGGTGATGACTCGACTAAAAGGTACGTATTCTAGGGGTCAAAGTGGATGACTCGACTAAAAGGTACGTCTTATAGGAATCAAAGGAAATGACTCGACTAAAAGATACGTCTTATAGGAATCAAAGTAAATGACTCGACTAAAAGGTACGTCTTCTAGGGGTCAAAAGGGATGACTCGACTAAAAGGTACGTCTTATAGGAATCAAAGGGGATGACTCGACTAAAAGGTACTTCTTATAGGAATCAAAGGGGCTGACTCGACTAAAAGGTTCGTCTTATAGGAATCAAGGGAAATAACTTCACTAAAAGGCACATCTTTTAGGAATCAAAGGGGATGACTCGACTAAAAGGTACGTCTTATAGGAATCAAAGGGGATGACTCGACCAAAAGGTATGTCTTATAGGAATCCAAGGGGATGACTCGACTAAAAAGTACGTCTTATAGGAATCAAAGTGGATGACTCGACTAAATGGTACGTCTTATAGGAATCAAAGGAAATGACTCAACTAAAAGGTACGTCTTATAGGAATCAAAGGGGATGACTCAACTAAAAGGTAAGTCTTATAGGAATCAAAGGGGATGACTCGACTAAAAGGTACGTTTTATAGGAATCAAAGGGGATGACTCGACTAAAAGGTACGTCTTATAGGAATCAAAGGAAATGACTCGACTAAAAGGTACGTCTTCTAGGGGTCAAAAGGGAAGACTCGACTAAAAGGTACGTCTTATAGGAATCAAAGGGGATGACTCGACTAAAAGGTACATCTTATAGGAATCAAAGGGGCTGACTCGACTAAAAGACTCGTCTTATAGGAATCAAGGGAAATGACTAGACTAAAAGGCACATCTTTTAGGAATCAAAGGGGATGACTCGACTAAAAGGTACGTCTTATAGGAATCAAAGGGGATGACTCGATCAAAAGGTATGTCTTGTAGGAATCCAAGGGGATGACTCGACTGAATGGTACCTCTTATAGGAATCAAAGTGGATGACTCGACTAAATGGTACGTCTTATAGGAATCAATGTGGATGACTCGACTAAATGGTACGTCTTATAGGAATCAAAGGAAAAGACTCGACTAAAAGGTACGTCTTATAGGAATCAAAGGGGATGACTCAACTAAAAGGTAAGTCTTATAGGAATCAAAGGGGATGACTCGACTAAAAGGTACGTTTTATAGGAATCAAAGGGGATGACTCGACTAAAAGGTACGTCTTATAGGAATCAAGGGAAATGACTCGACTAAAAAGTACGTTTTCTAGGAATCAAAGAAAATGACTCAACTAAAAGGTACGTCATATACGAATCAAAGGAGATGACTCAACTAAAAGGTAGGTCTTATAGGAATGAAAGGGGATGACTCGACTAAAAGGTACGTCTTATAGGAATCAAGTGAAATGACTCGACTAAAAGGTACGTCTTCTAGGAATCAAGGGAAATGACTTGACTAAAAGGTACGTCTTATAGGAATCAAAGGAGATGACTCGACTAAAAGGTACGTCTTAAAGGAATCAAAGGGGATGACTCGACTAAAAGGTACGTCTTATAGGAATCAAGGGAAATGACTCGACTAAAAGGTACGTCTTCAAGGAATCAAAGGAAATGACTCAACTATAAGGTACGTCTTATAGGAATCAAAGGTGATGACTCGACTAAAAGGTACGTATTCTAGGGGTCAAAGTGGATGACTCGACTAAAAGGTACGTCTTATAGGAATCAAAGGAAATGATTCGACTAAAAGATACGTCTTATAGGAATCAAAGTAAATGACTCGACTAAAAGGTACGTCTTCTAGGGGTCAAAGGGGATGACTCGACTAAAAGGTACGTCTTATAGGAATCAAAGGGGATGACTCGACTAAAAGGTACTTCTTATAGGAATCAAAGGGGCTGACTCGACTAAAAGGTTCGTCTTATAGGAATCAAGGGAAATGACTTCACTAAAAGGCACATCTTTTAGGAATCAAAGGGGATGACTCGACCAAAAGGTATGTCTTATAGGAATCCAAGGGGATGACTCGACTAAAAGGTACGTCTTATAGGAATCAAAGTGGATGACTCGACTAAATGGTACGTCTTATAGGAATCAAAGGAAATGACTCAACTAAAAGGTACGTCTTATAGGAATCAAAGGGGATGACTCAACTAAAAGGTAAGTCTTATAGGAATCAAAGGGGATGACTCGACTAAAAGGTACGTTTTATAGGAATCAAAGGGGATGACTCGACTAAAAGGTACGTCTTATAGGAATCAAAGGAAATGACTCGACTAAAAGGTACGTCTTCTAGGGGTCAAAAGGGAAGACTCGACTAAAAGGTACGTCTTATAGGAATCAAAGGGGATGACTCGACTAAAAGGTACTTCTTATAGGAATCAAAGGGGCTGACTCGACTAAAAGGCTCGTATTATAGGAATCAAGGGAAATAACTTGACTAAAAGGCACATCTTTTAGGAATCAAAGGGGATGAGTCGACTAAAAGGTACGTCTTATAGGAATCAAAGGGGATGATTCGACCAAAAGGTATGTCTTATAGGAATCCAAGGGGATGACTCGACTAAATGGTACCTCTTATAGGAATCAAAGTGGATGATTCGACTAAATGGTACGTCTTATAGGAATCAAAGTGGATGACTCGACTAAATGGTACGTCTTATAGGAATCAAAGGAAAAGACTCGGCTAAAAGGTACGTCTTATAGGAATCAAAGGGGATGACTCAACTAAAAGGTAAATCTTATAGGAATCAAAGGGGATGACTCGACTAAAAGGTACGTTTAATAGGAATCAAAGGGGATGACTCTACTAAAAGGTACGTCTTATAGGAATCAAGGGAAATGACTCGACTAAAAAGTACGTTTTCTAGGAATCAAAGAAAATGACTCAACTAAAAGGTACGTCATATACGAATCAAAGGAGATGACTCAACTAAAAGGTACGTCTTATAGGAATCTAAGGGGATAACTCGACTAAAAGGTACGTCTTAGAGGAATCAAGGGAAATGACTCGTCTAAAAGGTACGTCTTCAAGGAATCAAAGGAAATGGCTCAACTAAAAGTTACGTATTATAGGAATCAAAGGGGATGAATCGACTAAAAGGTACGTCTTATAGGAATCAAAGTAAATGACTCGACTAAAAGGTACGTATTCTAGGGGTCAAATGGGATGACTCGACTAAAAGGTACGTCTTATAGGAATCAAAGGTGACGACTCGACTAAAACGTACTTCTTATAGGAATCAAAGGGGATAACTCGACTAAACGGTATGTCTTATAGGAATCAAAGGGGATGAATCGACTAAAAGGTAAGTCTTATAGGAATCAAAGGAAATGACTTGACTAAAAAGTACGTATTCTAGGGGCCAAAGGGGATGACTCGACTAAAAGGTACGTCTTATAGGAATCAAGTGAAATGACTCGACTAAAAGGTACGTCTTCTAGGAATCAAAGAAAATGACTCGACTAAAAGGTACGTCTAATAGGAATCAAAGGAGATGACTCGACTTAAAGGTACGTCTTATAGAAATCAAAGGGGATGACTCGACTAAAAGGTACGTCTTATAGGAATCAAGGGAAATGACTCGACTAAAAGGTACGTCTTCAAGGAATCAAAGGAAATGACTCAACTATAAGGTACGTCTTATAGGAATCAAAGGAGATGACTCAACTAAAAGGTACGTATTCTAGGGGTCAAAGTGGATGACTCGACTAAAAGGTACGTCTTATAGAAATCAAAGGAAATGACTCGACTAAAAGATACGTCTTATAGGAATCAAAGTAAATGACTCGACTAAAAGGTACGTCTTCTAGGGGTCAAAGGGGATGACTCGACTAAAAGGTACGTCTTATAGGAATCAAAGGGGATGACTCGACTAAAAGGTACTTCTTATAGGAATCAAAGGGGCTGACTCGACTAAAAGATTCGTCTTATAGGAATCAAGGGAAATGACTTCACTAAAAGGCACATCTTTTAGGAATCAAAGGGGATGACTCGACCAAAAGGTATGTCTTATAGGAATCCAAGGGGATGACTCGACTAAAAGGTACGTCTTATAGGAATCAAAGTGGATGACTCCACTAAATGGTACGTCTTATAGGAATCAAAGGAAATGACTCATCTAAAAGGTACGTCTTATAGGAATCAAAGGGGATGACTCAACTAAAAGGTAAGTCTTATAGGAATCAAAGGGGATGACTCGACTAAAAGGTACGTTTTATAGGAATCAAAGGGGATGACTCGACTAAAAGGTACGTCTTATAGGAATCAAAGGAAATGACTCGACTAAAAGGTACGTCTTCTAGGGGTCAAAAGGGAAGACTCGACTAAAAGGTACGTCTTATAGGAATCAAAGGGGATGACTCGACTAAAAGGTACTTCTTATAGGAATCAAAGGGGCTGACTCGACTAAAAGGCTCGTATTATAGGAATCAAGGGAAATAACTTGACTAAAAGGCACATCTTTTAGGAATCAAAGGGGATGAGTCGACTAAAAGGTACGTCTTATAGGAATCAAAGGGGATGATTCGACCAAAAGGTATGTCTTATAGGAATCCAAGGGGATGACTCGACTAAATGGTACCTCTTATAGGAATCAAAGTGGATGACTCGACTAAATGGTACGTCTTATAGGAATCAAAGTGGATGACTCGACTAAATGGTACGTCTTATAGGAATCAAAGGAAAAGACTCGGCTAAAAGGTACGTCTTATAGGAATCAAAGGGGATGACTTAACTAAAAGGTAAGTCTTATAGGAATCAAAGGGGATGACTCGACTAAAAGGTACGTTTAATAGGAATCAAAGGGGATGACTCTACTAAAAGGTACGTCTTATAGGAATCAAGGGAAATGACTCGACTAAAAAGTACGTTTTCTAGGAATCAAAGAAAATGACTCAACTAAAAGGTACGTCATATACGAATCAAAGGAGATGACTCAACTAAAAGGTACGTCTTATAGGAATCTAAGGGGATAACTCGACTAAAAGGTACGTCTTAGAGGAATCAAGGGAAATGACTCGTCTAAAAGGTACGTCTTCAAGGAATCAAAGGAAATGGCTCAACTAAAAGTTACGTATTATAGGAATCAAAGGGGATGAATCGACTAAAAGGTACGTCTTATAGGAATCAAAGTAAATGACTCGACTAAAAGGTACGTATTCTAGGGGTCAAATGGGATGACTCGACTAAAAGGTACGTCTTATAGGAATCAAAGGTGACGACTCGACTAAAACGTACTTCTTATAGGAATCAAAGGGGATAACTCGACTAAAAGGTATGTCTTATAGGAATCAAAGGGGATGAATCGACTAAAAGGTAAGTCTTATAGGAATCAAAGGAAATGACTTGACTAAAAAGTACGTATTCTAGGGGCCAAAGGGGATGACTCGACTAAAAGGTACGTCTTATAGGAATCAAGTGAAATGACTCGACTAAAAGGTACGTCTTCTAGGAATCAAAGGAAATGACTCGACTAAAAGGTACGTCTAATAGGAATCAAAGGAGATGACTCGACTTAAAGGTACGTCTTATAGAAATCAAAGGGGATGACTCGACTAAAAGGTACGTCTTATAGGAATCAAGGGAAATGACTCGACTAAAAGGTACGTCTTCAAGGAATCAAAGGAAATGACTCAACTATAAGGTACGTCTTATAGGAATCAAAGGAGATGACTCAACTAAAAGGTACGTATTCTAGGGGTCAAAGTGGATGACTCGACTAAAAGGTACGTCTTATAGAAATCAAAGGAAATGACTCGACTAAAAGATACGTCTTATAGGAATCAAAGTAAATGACTCGACTAAAAGGTACGTCTTCTAGGGGTCAAAGGGGATGACTCGACTAAAAGGTACGTCTTATAGGAATCAAAGGGGATGACTCGACTAAAAGGTACTTCTTATAGGAATCAAAGGGGCTGACTCGACTAAAAGATTCGTCTTATAGGAATCAAGGGAAATGACTTCACTAAAAGGCACATCTTTTAGGAATCAAAGAGGATGACTCGACTAAAAGGTACGTCTTATAGGAATCAAAGGGGATGACTCGACCAAAAGGTATGTCTTATAGGAATCCAAGGGGATGACTCGACTAAAAGGTACGTCTTATAGGAATCAAAGTGGATGACTCGACTAAATGGTACGTCTTATTGGAATCAAAGGAAATGACTCGACTAAAAGGTACGTCTTATAGGAATCAAGTGAAATGACTCGACTAAAAGGTACGTCTTATAGGAATCAAAGGAGATGACTCGACTAAAAGGTACGTCTTATAGGAATGAAAGGGGATGACTCGACTAAAAGGTACGTCTTATAGGAATCAAGGGAAATGACTCGACTAAAAGGTACGTCTTCAAGGAATCAAAGGAAATGACTCAACTATAAGGTACGTCTTATAGGACTCAAAGGTGATGACTCGACTAAAAGGTACGTATTCTAGGGGTCAAAGTGGATGACTCGACTAAAAGGTACGTCTTATAGGAATCAATGGAAATGACTCCACTAAAAGATACGTCATATAGGAATCAAAGTAAATGACTCGACTAAAAGGTACGTCTTCTAGGGGTCAGAGGGGATGACTCGACTAAATGGTACATCTTATAGGAATCAAAGGGGATGACTCGACTAAAAGGTACTTCTTATAGGAATCAAAGGGGCTGACTCGACTAAAAGGTTCGTCTTATAGGAATCAAGGGAAATGACTTCACTAAAAGGCACATCTTTTAGGAATCAAAGGGGATGACTCGACTAAAAGGTACGTCTTATAGGAATCAAAGGGGATGACTCGACCAAAAGATACGTCTTATAGGAATCCATGGGGATGACTCGAGTAAAAGGTACGTCTTATAGCAATCAAAGTGGATGACTCGACTAAATGGTACGTCTTATAGGAATCAAAGGAAATGACTCGACTAAAAGGTACGTCTTATAGGAATCAAAGGGGATGACTCAACTAAAAGGTAAGTCTTATAGGAATCAAAGGGGATGACTCGACTAAAAGGTACGTTTTATAGGAATCAAAGGTGATGACTCGACTAAAAGGTACGTCTTATAGGAATCAAGGGAAATGACTCGACTAAAAAGTACGTTTTCTAGGAATCAAAGGAAATGACTCAACTAAAAGGTACGTCATATACGAATCAAAGGAGATGACTCAACTAAAAGGAACGTCTTATAGGAATCTAAGGGGATGACTCGACTAAAAGGTACGTCTTAGAGGAATCAAGGGAAATGACTCGACTAAAAGGTACATCTTCAAGGAATCAAAGGAAATGACTCAACTAAAAGGTACGTATTATAGGAATCAAAGGGGATGACTCGACTAAAAGGTACGTCTTATAAGAATCAAAGGAAATGACTCGACTAAAAGGTACGTATTCTAGGGGTCAAAGGGGATGACTCGACTAAAAGGTACGTCTTATAGGAATCAAAGGTGATGACTCGACTAAAAGGTACTTCTTATAGGAATCAATGGGGATAACTCGACTAAAAGGTACGTCTTATTGGAATCAAGTGAAATGACTCGACTAAAAGGTACGTCTTCTAGGAATCAAGGGTAATGACTCGACTAAAAGGTACGTCTTATAGGAATCAAAGGAGATGACTCGACTAAATGGTACGTCTTATAGGAATCAAAGGGGATGACTCGCCTAAAAGGTACGTCTTATAGGAATCAAGGGAAATGACTCGACTAAAAGGTACGTCTTCAAGGAATCAAAGGAAATGACTCAACTATAAGGTACGTCTTATAGGAATCAAAGGTCATGACTCGACTAAAAGGTACGTATTCTAGGGGTCGAAGTGGATGACTCGACTAAAAGGTACGTCTTATAGGAATCAAAGGAAATGACTCGACTAGAAGATACGTCTTATAGGAATCAAAGTAAATGACTCGACTAGAAGATACGTCTTATAGGAATCAAAGGGGATGACTCGACTAAAAGGTACTTCTTATAGGAATCAAAGGGGCTGACTCGACTAAAAGGTTCGTCTTATAGGAATCAAGGGAAATGACTTCACTAAAAGGCACATCTTTTAGGAATCAAAGGGGATGACTCGACTTAAAGGTACGTCTTTTAGGAATCAAAGGGGATGACTCGACCAAAAGGTATGTCTTATAGGAATCCAAGGGGATGACTCGACTAAAAGGTACGTCTTATAGGAATCAAAGTGGATGACTCGATTAAATGGTACGTCTTATAGGAATCAAAGGAAATGACTCGACTAAAAGGTACGTCTTATAGGAATCAAAGGGGATGACTCAACTAAAAGGTAAGTCTTATAGGAATCAAAGGGGATGACTCGACTAAAAGGTACGTTTTATAGGAATCAAAAGGGATGACTCGACTAAAAGGTAAGTCTTATAGGAATCAAAGGAAATGACTCGACTAAAAGGTACGTCTTCTAGGGGTCAAAAGGGAAGACTCGACTAAAAGGTACGTCTTATAGGAATCAAAGGGGATGACTCGACTAAAAGGTACTTCTTATAGGAATCAAAGGGGCTGACTCGACTAAAAGGCTCGTCTTATAGGAATCAAGGGAAATGACTTGACTAAAAGGCACATCTTTTAGGAATCAAAGGGGATGACTCGACTAAAAGGTACGTCTTATAGGAATCAAAGGGGATGACTCGACCAAAAGGTATGTCTTATAGGAATCCAAGGGGATGACTCGACTAAATGGTACCTCTTATAGGAATCAAAGTGGATGACTCGACTAAATGGTACGTCTTATAGGAATCAAAGTGGATGACTCGACTAAATGTTACGTCTTATAGGAATCAAAGGAAAAGACTCGACTAAAAGGTACGTCTTATATGAATCAAAGGGGATGACTCAACTAAAAGGTAAGTCTTATAGGAATCAAAGGGGATGACTCGACTAAAAGGTACGTTTTATAGGAATCAAAGGGGATGACTCGACTAAAAGGTACGTCTTATAGGTATCAAGGGAAATGACTCGACTAGAAAGTACGTTTTCTAGGAATCAAAGTAAATGACTCGACTAAAAGGTACGTCTTAGAGGAATCAAGGGAAATGACTCGACTAAAAGGTACGTCTTCAAGGAATCAAAGGAAATGGCTCAACTTAAAGGTACGTATTATAGGAATCAAAGGGGATGAATTGACTAAAAGGTACGTCTTATAGGAATCAAAGGAAATGACTCGACTAAAAGGTACGTATTCTAGGGGTCAAAGGGGATGACTCGACTAAAAGGTACGTCTTATAGGAATCAAAGGTGATGACTCGACTAAAACGTACTTCTTATAGGAATCAAAGGGGATAACTCGACTAAAAGGTACGTCTTATAGGAATCAAAGGGGATAAATCGACTAAAAGGTAAGTCTTATAGGAATCAAAGGAAATGACTTGACTAAAAAGTACGTATTCTAGGGGCCAAAGGGGATGACTCGACTAAAAGGTACGTCTTATAGGAATCAAGTGAAATGACTCGACTAAAAGGTACGTCTTCTAGGAATCAAAGGAAATGACTCGACTAAAAGGTACGTATTCTAGGGGTCAAAGGGGATGACTCGACTAAAAGGTACGTCTTATAGGAATCAAAGGTGATGACTCGACTAAAAGGTACTTCTTATAGGAATCAAAGGGGATAACTCGACTAAAAGGTACGTCTTATAGGAATCAAAGGGGATGACTCGACTAAAAGGAACGTCTTATAGGAATCAAGTGAAATTACTCGACTAAAAGGTACGTCTTCTAGGAATCAAGGGAAATGACTCGACTAAAAGGTACGTCTTATAGGAATCAAAGGAGATGACTCGACTAAAAGGTACGTCTTATAGGAATCAAAGGGGATGACTCGCCTAAAAGGTACGTCTTATAGGAATCAAGGGAAATGACTCGACTAAAAGGTACGTCTTCAAGGAATCAAAGGAAATGACTCAACTATAAGGTACGTCTTATAGCAATCAAAGGTCATGACTCGACTAAAAGGTACGTATTCTAGGGGTCAAAGTGGATGACTCGACTAAAAGGTACGTCTTATAGGAATCAAAGGAAATGACTCGACTAGAAGATACGTCTTATAGGAATCAAAGTAAATGACTCGACTAAAAGGTACGTCTTCTAGGGGTCAAAGGAGATGACTCGACTAAAAGGTACGTCTTATAGGAATCAAAGGGGATGACTCGACTAAAAGGTACTTCTTATAGGAATCAAAGGGGATGACTCGACTAAAAGGTTCGTCTTATAGGAATCAAGGGAAATGACTTCACTAAAAGGCACATCTTTTAGGAAACAAAGGGGATGACTCGACTAAAAGATACGTCTTTTAGGAATCAAAGGGGATGACTCGACCAAAAGGTATGTCTTATAGGAATCCAAGGGGATGACTCGACTAAAAGGTACGTCTTATAGGAATCAAAGTGGATGAGTCGACTAAATGGTACGTCTTATAGGAATCAAAGGAAATGACTCGACTAAAAGGTACGTCTTATAGGAATCAAAGGGGATGACTCAACTAAAAGGTAAGTCTTATAGGAATCAAAAGGGATGACTCGACTAAAAGGTACGTTTTATAGGAATCAAAGGGGATGACTCGACTAAAAGGTACGTCTTATAGGAATCAAAGGAAATGACTCGACTAAAAGTTACATCTTCTAGGGGTCAAATGGGAAGACTCGACTAAAAGGTACGTCTTATAGGAATCAAAGGGGATGACTCGACTAAAAGGTACTTCTTATAGGAATCAAAGGGGCTGACTCGACTAAAAGGCTCGTCTTATAGGAATCAAGGGAAATGACTTGACTAAAAGGCACATCTTTTAGGAATCAAAGGGGATGACTCGACTAAAAGGTACGTCTTATAGGAATCAAAGGGGATGACTCGACCAAAAGGTATGTCTTATAGGAATCCAAGGGGATGACTCGACTAAATGGTACCTCTTATAGGAATCAAAGTGGATGACTCGACTAAATGTTACGTCTTATAGGAATCAAAGGAAAAGACTCGACTAAAAGGTACGTCTTATAGGAATCAAAGGGGATGACTCAACTAAAAGGTAAGTCTTATAGGAATCAAAGGGGATGACTCGACTAAAAGGTACGTTTTATAGGAATCAAAGGGGATGACTCGACTAAAAGGTACGTCTTATAGGAATCAAGGGAAATGACTCGACTAGAAAGTACGTTTTCTAGGAATCAAAGAAAATGACTCAACTAAAAGGTACGTCATATACGAATCAAAGGAGATGATTCAACTAAAAGGTACGTCTTATAGGAATCTAAGGGGATGACTCGACTAAAAGGTACGTCTTAGAGGAATCAAGGGAAATGACTCGACTAAAAGGTACGTCTTCAAGGAATCAAAGGAAATGGCTCAACTTAAAGGTACGTATTATAGGAATCAAAGGGGATGAATTGACTAAAAGGTACGTCTTATAGGAATCAAAGGAAATGACTCGACTAAAAGGTACGTATTCAAGGGGTCAAAGGGATGACTCGACTAAAAGGTACGTCTTATAGGAATCAAAGGTGATGACTCGACTAAAACGTACTTCTTATAGGAATCAAAGGGGATAACTCGACTAAAAGGTACGTCTTATAGGAATCAAAGGGGATGAATCAACTAAAAGGTAAGTCTTATAGGAATCAAAGGAAATGACTTGACTAAAAAGTACGTATTCTAGGGGCCAAATGGGATGACTCGACTAAAAGGTACGTCTTATAGGAATCAAGTGAAATGACTCGACTAAAAGGTACGTCTTCTAGGAATCAAAGGAAATGACTCGACTAAAAGGTACGTCTTATAGGAATCAAAGGAGATGACTCGACTTAAAGGTACATCTTATAGGAATCAAAGGGGATGACTCGACTAAAAGGTACGTCTTATAGGAATCAAGGGAAATGACTCGACTAAAAGGTACGTCTTCAAGGAATCAAAGGAAATGACTCAACTATAAGGTACGTCTTATAGGAATCAAAGGTGATGACTCGACTAAAAGGTACGTATTCTAGGGGTCAAAGTGGATGACTCGACTAAAAGGTACGTCCTATATAAATCAAAGGAAATGACTCGACTAAAAGATACGTCTTATAGGAATCAATGTAATAGACTCGATTAAAAGGTACGTCTTCTAGGGGTCAAAGGGGATGACTCGACTAAAAGGTACGTCTTATAGGAATCAAAGGGGATGACTCGACTAAAAGGTACTTCTTATAGGAATCAAAGGGGCTGACTCGACTAAAAGATTCGTCTTATAGGAATCAAGGGAAATGACTTCACTAAAAGGCACATCTTTTAGGAATCAAAGGGGATGACTCGACTAAAAGGTACGTCTTATAGGAATCAAAGGGGATGACTCGACCAAAAGGTATGTCTTATAGGAATCCAAGGGGATGACTCGACTAAAAGGTACGTCTTATAGGAATCAAAGTGGATGACTCGACTAAATGGTACGTCTTATAGGAATCAAAGGAAATGACTCGACTAAAAGGTACGTCTTATAGGAATCAAAGGGGATGACTCAACTAAAAGGTACGTCATATACGAATCAAAGGAGATGACTCAACTAAAAGGTACGTCTTATAGAAATCTAAGGGGATGAATCGACTAAAAGGTACGTCTTAGAGGAATCAAGGGAAATGACTCGACTAAAAGGTACGTCTTCAAGGAATCAAAGGAAATGACTCAACTAAAAGGTACGTATTATAGGAATCAAAGGGGATGACTCGACTAAAAGGTACGTCTTATAGGAATCAAAGGAAATGACTCGACTAAAAGGTACGTATTCTAGGGGTCAAAGGGGATGAATCGACTAAAAGGTACATCTTATAGGAATCAAAGGTGATGACTCGACTAAAAGGTACTTCTTATAGGAATCAAAGGGGATAACTCGACTAAAAGGTACGTCTTATAGGAATCAAAGGGGATGACTCGACTAAAAGGTACGTCTTATAGGAATCAAGTGAAATGACTCGACTAAAAGGTACGTCTTCTAGGAATCAAAGGAAATGACTCGACTAAAAGCTACGTCTTATAGGAATCAAAGGAGATGACTCGACTAAAAGGTACGTCTTATAGGATTCAAAGGGGATGACTCGACTAAAAGGTACGTCTTATAGGAATCAAGGGAAATGACTCGACTAAAAGGTACGTCTTCAAGGAATCAAAGGAAATGACTCAACTATAAGGTACGTCTTATAGGAATCAAAGGTGAAGACTCGACTAAAAGGTACGTATTCTAGGGGTCAAAGTGGATGGCTCGACTAAAAGGTACGTCTTATAGGAATCAAAGAAAATGACTCGACTAAAAGATACGTCTTATAGGAATCAAAGTAAATGACTCGACTAAAAGGTACGTCTTCTAGGGGTCAAAGGGGATGATTCGACTAAAAGGTACGTCTTATAGGAATCAACGGGGATGACTCGACTAAAAGGTACTTCTTATAGGAATCAAAGGGGCTGACTCGACTAAAAGGTTCTTCTTATAGGAATCAAGGGAAATGACTTCACTAAAAGGCACATCTTTTAGGAATCAAAGGGGATGACTCGACTAAAAGGTACGTCTTATAGGAATCAAAGGAGATGACTCGACCAAAAGGTATGTCTTATAGGAATCCAAGGGGATGAATTGAGTAAAAGGTACGTCTTATAGGAATCAAAGTGGATGACTCGACTAAATGGTACGTCTTATAGGAATCAAAGGAAATGACTCGACTAAAAGGTACGTCTTATAGGAATCTAAGGGGATGACTCGACTAAAAGGTACCTCTTAGAGGAATCAAGAGAAATGACTCGACTAAAAGGTACGTCTTCAAGGAATCCAAGGAAATTACTCAACTAAAAGGTACGTATTATAGGAATCAAAGGGGATGACTCGACTAAAAGGTACGTCTCATTGGAATCAAAGGAAATGACACGACTAAAAGGTACGTATTCTAGGGGTCAAATGGGATGACTCGACTAAAAGGTACGTCTTATAGGAATCAAAGGTGATGACTCGACTAAAAGGTACTTCTTATAGGAATCAAAGGGGCTGACTCGACTAAAAGGCTCGTCTTATAGGAATCAAGGGAAATGACTTGACTAAAAGGCACATCTTTTAGGAATCAAAGGGGATGACTCGACTAAAAGGTACGTCTTATAGGAATCAAAGGGGAGGACTCGACCAAAAGGTATGTCTTATAGGAATCCAAGGGGATGACTCGACTAAATGGTACCTCTTATAGGAATCAAAGAGGATGACTCGACTAAATGGTACGTCTTATAGGAATCAAAGAGGATGACTCGACTAAATGTTACGTCTTATAGGAATCAAAGGAAAAGACTCGACTAAAAGGTACGTCTTATAGGAATCAAAGGGGATGACTCAACTAAAAGGTAAGTCTTATAGGAATCAAAGGGGATGACTCGACTAAAAGGTACGTTTTATAGGAATCAAAGGGGATGACTCGACTAAAAGGTACGTCTTATAGGAATCAAGGGAAATGACTCGACTAGAAAGTACGTTTTCTAGGAATCAAAGAAAATGACTCAACTAAAAGGTACGTCATATACGAATCAAAGGAGATGACTCAACTAAAAGGTACGCCTTATAGGAATCTAAAGGGATGACTCGACTAAAAGGTACGTCTTAGAGGAATCAAGGGAAATGACTCTACTAAAAGGTACGTCTTCAAGGAATCAAAGGAAATGGCTCAACTTAAAGGTACGTATTATAGGAATCAAAGGGGATGAATTGACTAAAAGGTACGTCTTATAGGAATCAAAGGAAATGACTCGACTAAAAGGTACGTATTCTAGGGGTCAAAGGGGATGACTCGACTAAAAGGTACGTCTTATAGGAATCAAAGGTGATGACTCGACTAAAACGTACTTCTTATAGGAATCAAAGGGGATAACTCGACTAAAAGGTACGTCTTATAGGAATCAAAGGGGATGAATCGACTAAAAGGTAAGTCTTATAGGAATCAAAGGAAATGACTTGACTAAAAAGTACGTATTCTAGGGGCCAAAGGGGATGACTCGACTAAAAGGTACGTCTTATAGGAATCAAGTGAAATGACTCGACTAAAAGGTACGTCTTCTAGGAATCAAAGGAAATGACTCGACTAAAAGGTACGTCTTATAGGAATCAAAGGAGAGGACTCGACTTAAAGGTACGTCTTATAGGAATCAAAGGGGATGACTCGACTAAAAGGTACGTCTTATAGGAATCAAGGGAAATGACTCGACTAAAAGGTACGTCTTCAAGGAATCAAAGGAAATGACTCAACTATAAGGTACGTCTTATAGGAATCAAAGGTGATGACTCGACTAAAAGGTACGTATTCTAGGGGTCAAAGTGGATGACTCGACTAAAAGGTACGTCTTATATAAATCAAAGGAAATGACTCGACTAAAAGATACGTCTTATAGGAATCAATGTAAATGACTCGACTAAAAGGTACGTCTTCTAGGGGTCAAAGGGGATGACTCGACTAAAAGGTACGTCTTATAGGAATCAAAGGGGATGACTCGACTAAAAGGTACTTCTTATAGGAATCAAAGGGGCTGACTCGACTAAAAGATTTGTCTTATAGGAATCAAGGGAAATGACTTCACTAAAAGGCACATCTTTTAGGAATCAAAGGGGATGACTCGACTAAAAGGTACGTCTTATAGGAATCAAAGGGGATGACTCGACCAAAAGGTTTGTCTTATAGGAATCCAAGGGGATGACTCGACTAAAAGGTACGTCTTATAGGAATCAAAGTGGATGACTCGACTAAATGGTACGTCTTATAGGAATCAAAGGAAATGACTCGACTAAAAGGTACGTCTTATAGGAATCAAAGGGGATGACTCAACTAAAAGGTACGTCATATACGAATCAAAGGAGATGACTCAACTAAAAGGTACGTCTTATAGAAATCTAAGGGGATGACTCGACTATAAGGTACGTCTTAGAGGAATCAAGCGAAATGACTCGACTAAAAGGTACGTCTTAGAGGAATCAAGGGAAATGACTCGACTAAAAGGTACGTCTTATATAAATCAAAGGAAATGACTCAACTAAAAGGTACGTATTATAGGAATCAAAGGGGATGAATCGACTTAAAGGTACGTCTTATAGGAATCAAAGGAAATGACTCGACTAAAAGTTACGTATTCTAGGGGTCAAAGGGGATGAATCGACTAAAAGGTACATCTTATAGGAATGAAAGGTGATGACTCGACTAAAAGGTACTTCTTATAGGAATCAAAGGGGATAACTCGACTAAAAGGTACGTCTTATAGGAATCAAAGGGGATGACTCGACTAAAAGGTACGTCTTATAGGAATCATGTGAAATGACTCGACTAAAAGGTACGTCTTCTAGGAATCAAAGGAAATGACTCGACTAAAAGGTACGTCTTATAGGAATCAAAGGAGATGACTCGACTAAAAGGTACGTCTTATAGGATTCAAAGGGGATGACTCGACTAAAAGGTACGTCTTATAGGAATCAAGGGAAATGACTCGACTAAAAGGTACGTCTTCAAGGAATCAAAGGAAATGACTCAACTATAAGGTACGTCTTATAGGAATCAAAGGTGATGACTCGACTAAAAGGTACGTATTCTAGGGGTCAAAGTGGATGACTCGACTAAAAGGTACGTCTTATAGGAATCAAAGGAAATGACTCGACTAAAAGATACGTCTTATAGGAATCAAAGTAAATGACTCGCCTAAAAGGTACGTCTTCTAGGGGTCAAAGGGGATGATTCGACTAAAAGGTACGTCTTATAGGAATCAAAGGAAATGACTCGACTAAAAGGTACGTATTCTAGGGGTCAAAGGGGATGACTCGACTAAAAGGTACGTCTTATAGGAATCAAAGGTGATGACTCGACTAAAAGGTACTTCTTATAGGAATCAAAGGGGATAACTCGACAAAAAGGTACGTCTTATAGGAATCAAAGGGGATGACTCGACTAAAAGGTACGTCTTATAGGAATCAAGTGAAATGACTCGACTAAAAGGTAAGTCTTCTAGGAATCAAAGGAAATGACTCGACTAAAAGGTACGTCTTATAGGAATCAAAGTAGATGACTCGACTAAAAGGTACGTCTTATAGGAATCAAAGGGGATGACTCGACTGAAAGGTACGTCTTATAGGAATCAAGGGAAATGACTCGACTAAAAGGTACGTCTTCAAGGAATCAAAGGAAATGACTCAACTATAAGGTACGTCTTATAGGAATCAAAGGTGATGACTCGACTAAAAGGTACGTATTCTAGGGGTCAAAGTGGATGACTCGACTAAAAGGTACGTCTTATAGGAATCAAAGGAAATGACTCGACTAAAAGATA
Source organism: Capsicum pubescens (assembly GCA_030864215.1). Taxonomy (NCBI): domain Eukaryota; kingdom Viridiplantae; phylum Streptophyta; class Magnoliopsida; order Solanales; family Solanaceae; genus Capsicum; species Capsicum pubescens. Next base: position 274,213,822 of record CM061545.1, on the reverse strand, counting down.
CGTCTTATAGGAATCAAAGTAAATGACTCGACTAAAAGGTACGTCTTCTAGGGGTCAAAGGGGATGATTCGACTAAAAGGTACGTCTTATAGGAATCAAAGGGGATGACTCGACTAAAAGGTACTTCTAATAGGAATCAAAAGGGCTGACTCGACTAAAAGGTTCTTCTTATAGGAATCAAGGGAAATGACTTCACTAAAAGGCACATCTTTTAGGAATCAAAGGGGATGACTCGACTAAAAGGTACGTCTTATAGGAATCAAAGAAGATGACTCGACCAAAAGGTATGTCTTATAGGAATCCAAGGGGATGACTCGACTAAAAGGTACGTCTTATAGGAATCAAAGTGGATGACTCGACTAAATGGTACGTCTTATAGGAATCAATGGAAATGACTCGACTAAAAGGTACGTCTTATAGGAATCTAAGGGGATGACTCGACTAAAAGGTACGTCTTAGAGGAATCAAGGGAAATGACTCGACTAAATGGTACGTCTTCAAGGAATCCAAGGAAATGACTCAACTAAAAGGTACGTATTATAGGAATCAAAGGGGATGACTCGACTAAAAGGTACGTCTTATAGGAATCAAAGGAAATGACTCGACTAAAAGGTACGTATTCTAGGGGTCAAAGGGGATGACTCGACTAAAAGGTACGTCTTATTGGAATCAATGGTGATGACTCGACTAAAAGGTACTTCTTATGGGAATCAACGGGGATAACTCGACAAAAAGGTACGTCTTATAGGAATCAAAGGGGATGACTCGACTAAAAGGTACGTCTTCTAGGAATCAAGTGAAATGACTCGACTAAAAGGTACGACTTCTAGGAATCAAAGGAAATGACTCGACTAAAAGGTACGTCTTATAGGAATCAAAGTAGATGACTCGACTAAAAGGTACGTCTTATAGGAATCAAAGGGGATGACTCGACTAAAAGGTACGTCTTATAGGAATCAAGGGAAATGACTCGACTAAAAGGTACGTCTTCAAGGAATCAAAGGAAATGACTCAACTATAAGGTACGTCTTATAGGAATCAAAGGTGATGACTCGACTAAAAGGTACGTATTCTAGGGGTCAAAGTGGATGACTCGACTAAAAGGTACGTCTTATAGGAATCAAAGGAAATGACTCGACTAAAAGATACGTCTTATAGGAATCAAAGTAAATGACTCGACTAAAAGGTACGTCTTCTAGGGGTCAAAGGGGATGATTCGACTAAAAGGTACGTCTTCTAGGGGTCAAAGGGGATGACTCGACTAAAAGGTACGTCTTATAGGAATCAAAGGGGATGACTCGACTAAAAGGTACTTCTTATAGGAATCAAAGGGGCTGACTCGACTAAAAGATTCGTCTTATAGGAATCAAGGGAAATGACTTCACTAAAAGGCACATCTTTTAGGAATCAAAGGGGATGACTCGACTAAAAGGTACGTCTTATAGGAATCAAAGGGGATGACTCGACCAAAAGGTATGTCTTATAAGAATCCAAGGGGATGACTCGACTAAAAGGTACGTCTTATAGGAATCAAAGTGGATGACTCGACTAAATGGTACGTCTTATAGGAATCAAAGGAAATGACTCGACTAAAAGGTACGTCTTATAGGAATCAAAGGGGATGACTCAACTAAAAGGTACGTCATATACGAATCAAAGGAGATGACTCAACTAAAAGGTACGTCTTATAGAAATCTAAGGGGATGAATCGACTAAAAGGTACGTCTTAGAGGAATCAAGGGAAATGACTCGACTAAAAGGTACGTCTTCAAGGAATCAAAGGAAATGACTCAACTAAAAGGTACGTATTATAGGAATCAAAGGGGATGACTCGACTAAAAGGTACGTCTTATAGGAATCAAAGGAAATGACTCGACTAAAAGGTACGTATTCTAGGGGTCAAAGGGGATGAATCGACTAAAAGGTACATCTTATAGGAATCAAAGGTGATGACTCGACTAAAAGGTACTTCTTATAGGAATCAAAGGGGATAACTCGACTAAAAGGTACGTCTTATAGGAATCAAAGGGGATGACTCGACTAAAAGGTACGTCTTATAGGAATCAAGTGAAATGACTCGACTAAAAGGTACGTCTTCTAGGAATCAAAGGAAATGACTTGACTAAAAGCTACGTCTTATAGGAATCAAAGGAGATGACTCGACTAAAAGGTACGTCTTATAGGATTCAAAGGGGATGACTCGACTAAAAGGTACGTCTTATAGGAATCAAGGGAAATGACTCGACTAAAAGGTACGTCTTCAAGGAATCAAAGGAAATGACTCAACTATAAGGTACGTCTTATAGGAATCAAAGGTGAAGACTCGACTAAAAGGTACGTATTCTAGGGGTCAAAGTGGATGACTCGACTAAAAGGTACGTCTTATAGGAATCAAAGAAAATGACTCGACTAAAAGATACGTCTTATAGGAATCAAAGTAAATGACTCGACTAAAAGGTACGTCTTCTAGGGGTCAAAGGGGATGATTCGACTAAAAGGTACGTCTTATAGGAATCAACGGGGATGACTCGACTAAAAGGTACTTCTTATAGGAATCAAAGGGGCTGACTCGACTAAAAGGTTCTTCTTATAGGAATCAAGGGAAATGACTTCACTAAAAGGCACATCTTTTAGGAATCAAAGGGGATGACTCGACTAAAAGGTACGTCTTATAGGAATCAAAGGAGATGACTCGACCAAAAGGTATGTCTTATAGGAATCCAAGGGGATGAATTGACTAAAAGGTACGTCTTATAGGAATCAAAGTGGATGACTCGACTAAATGGTACGTCTTATAGGAATCAAAGGAAATGACTCGACTAAAAGGTACGTCTTATAGGAATCTAAGGGGATGACTCGACTAAAAGGTACCTCTTAGAGGAATCAAGAGAAATGACTCGACTAAAAGGTACGTCTTCAAGGAATCCAAGGAAATTACTCAACTAAAAGGTACGTATTATAGGAATCAAAGGGGATGACTCGACTAAAAGGTACGTCTCATTGGAATCAAAGGAAATGACACGACTAAAAGGTACGTATTCTAGGGGTCAAATGGGATGACTCGACTAAAAGGTACGTCTTATAGGAATCAAAGGTGATGACTCGACTAAAAGGTACTTCTTATAGGAATCAAAGGGGCTGACTCGACTAAAAGGCTCGTCTTATAGGAATCAAGGGAAATGACTTGACTAAAAGGCACATCTTTTAGGAATCAAAGGGGATGACTCGACTAAAAGGTACGTCTTATAGGAATCAAAGGGGAGGACTCGACCAAAAGGTATGTCTTATAGGAATCCAAGGGGATGACTCGACTAAATGGTACCTCTTATAGGAATCAAAGAGGATGACTCGACTAAATGGTACGTCTTATAGGAATCAAAGAGGATGACTCGACTAAATGTTACGTCTTATTGGAATCAAAGGAAAAGACTCGACTAAAAGGTACGTCTTATAGGAATCAAAGGGGATGACTCAACTAAAAGGTAAGTCTTATAGGAATCAAAGGGGATGACTCGACTAAAAGGTACGTTTTATAGGAATCAAAGGGGATGACTCGACCAAAAGGTACGTCTTATAGGAATCAAGGGAAATGACTCGACTAGAAAGTACGTTTTCTAGGAATCAAAGAAAATGACTCAACTAAAAGGTACGTCATATACGAATCAAAGGAGATGACTCAACTAAAAGGTACGCCTTATAGGAATCTAAAGGGATGACTCGACTAAAAGGTACGTCTTAGAGGAATCAAGGGAAATGACTCTACTAAAAGGTACGTCTTCAAGGAATCAAAGGAAATGGCTCAACTTAAAGGTACGTATTATAGGAATCAAAGGGGATGAATTGACTAAAAGGTACGTCTTATAGGAATCAAAGGAAATGACTCGACTAAAAGGTACGTATTCTAGGGGTCAAAGGGGATGACTCGACTAAAAGGTACGTCTTATAGGAATCAAAGGTGATGACTCGACTAAAACGTACTTCTTATAGGAATCAAAGGGGATAACTCGACTAAAAGGTACGTCTTATAGGAATCAAAGGGGATGAATCGACTAAAAGGTAAGTCTTATAGGAATCAAAGGAAATGACTTGACTAAAAAGTACGTATTCTAGGGGCCAAAGGGGATGACTCGACTAAAAGGTACGTCTTATAGGAATCAAGTGAAATGACTCGACTAAAAGGTACGTCTTCTAGGAATCAAAGGAAATGACTCGACTAAAAGGTACGTCTTATAGGAATCAAAGGAGAGGACTCGACTTAAAGGTACGTCTTATAGGAATCAAAGGGGATGACTCGACTAAAAGGTACGTCTTATAGGAATCAAGGGAAATGACTCGACTAAAAGGTACGTCTTCATGGAATCAAAGGAAATGACTCAACTATAAGGTACGTCTTATAGGAATCAAAGGTGATGACTCGACTAAAAGGTACGTATTCTAGGGGTCAAAGTGGATGACTCGACTAAAAGGTACGTCTTATATAAATCAAAGGAAATGACTCGACTAAAAGATACGTCTTATAGGAATCAATGTAAATGACTCGACTAAAAGGTACGTCTTCTAGGGGTCAAAGGGGATGACTCGACTAAAAGGTACGTCTTATAGGAATCAAAGGGGATGACTCGACTAAAAGGTACTTCTTATAGGAATCAAAGGGGCTGACTCGACTAAAAGATTTGTCTTATAGGAATCAAGGGAAATGACTTCACTAAAAGGCACATCTTTTAGGAATCAAAGGGGATGACTCGACTAAAAGGTACGTCTTATAGGAATCAAAGGGGATGACTCGACCAAAAGGTTTGTCTTATAGGAATCCAAGGGGATGACTCGACTAAAAGGTACGTCTTATAGGAATCAAAGTGGATGACTCGACTAAATGGTACGTCTTATAGGAATCAAAGGAAATGACTCGACTAAAAGGTACGTCTTATAGGAATCAAAGGGGATGACTCAACTAAAAGGTACGTCATATACGAATCAAAGGAGATGACTCAACTAAAAGGTACGTCTTATAGAAATCTAAGGGGATGACTCGACTAAAAGGTACGTCTTAGAGGAATCAAGCGAAATGACTCGACTAAAAGGTACGTCTTAGAGGAATCAAGGGAAATGACTCGACTAAAAGGTACGTCTTATATAAATCAAAGGAAATGACTCAACTAAAAGGTACGTATTATAGGAATCAAAGGGGATGAATCGACTTAAAGGTACGTCTTATAGGAATCAAAGGAAATGACTCGACTAAAAGTTACGTATTCTAGGGGTCAAAGGGGATGAATCGACTAAAAGGTACATCTTATAGGAATGAAAGGTGATGACTCGACTAAAAGGTACTTCTTATAGGAATCAAAGGGGATAACTCGACTAAAAGGTACGTCTTATAGGAATCAAAGGGGATGACTCGACTAAAAGGTACGTCTTATAGGAATCATGTGAAATGACTCGACTAAAAGGTACGTCTTCTAGGAATCAAAGGAAATAACTCGACTAAAAGGTACGTCTTATAGGAATCAAAGGAGATGACTCGACTAAAAGGTACGTCTTATAGGATTCAAAGGGGATGACTCGACTAAAAGGTACGTCTTATAGGAATCAAGGGAAATGACTCGACTAAAAGGTACGTCTTCAAGGAATCAAAGGAAATGACTCAACTATAAGGTACGTCTTATAGGAATCAAAGGTGATGACTCGACTAAAAGGTACGTATTCTAGGGGTCAAAGTGGATGACTCGACTAAAAGGTACGTCTTATAGGAATCAAAGGAAATGACTCGACTAAAAGATACGTCTTATAGGAATCAAAGTAAATGACTCGCCTAAAAGGTACGTCTTCTAGGGGTCAAAGGGGATGATTCGACTAAAAGGTACGTCTTATAGGAATCAAAGGGGATGACTCGACTAAAAGGAACTTCTTATAGGAATAAAAGGGGTTGACTCGACTAAAAGGTTCTTCTTATAGGAATCAAGGGAAATGACTTCACTAAAAGGCACATCTTTTAGGAATCAAAGGGGATGACTCGACTAAAAGGTACGTCTTATAGGAATCAAAGGAGATGACTCGACCAAAAGGTATGTCTTATAGGAATCCAAGGGGATGACTCGACTAAAAGGTACGTCTTATAGGAATCAAAGTGGATGACTCGACTAAATGGTACGTCTTATAGGAATCAAAGGAAATGACTCGACTAAAAGGTACGTCTTATAGGAATCTAAGGGGATGACTCGACTAAAAGGTACGTCTTAGAGGAATCAAGGGAAATGACTCGACTAAAAGGTACGTCTTCAAGGAATCCAAGGAAATGAATCAACTAAAAGGTACGTATTATAGGAATCAAAGGGGATGACTCGACTAAAAGATACGTCTTATAGGAATCAAAGGAAATGACTCGACTAAAAGGTACGTATTCTAGGGGTCAAAGGGGATGACTCGACTAAAAGGTACGTCTTATAGGAATCAAAGGTGATGACTCGACTAAAAGGTACTTCTTATAGGAATCAAAGGGGATAACTCGACAAAAAGGTATGTCTTATAGGAATCCAAGGGGATGACTCGACTTAAAGGTACGTCTTATAGGAATCAAAGTGGATGACTCGACTAAATGGTACGTCTTATAGGAATCAAAGGAAATGACTCGACTAAAAGGTACGTCTTATAGGAATCTAAGGGGATGACTCGACTAAAAGGTACGTCTTAGAGGAATCAAGGGAAATGACTCGACTAAAAGGTACGACTTCAAGGAATCCAAGGAAATGAATCAACTAAAAGGTACGTATTATAGGAATCAAAGGGGATGACTCGACTAAAAGGTACGTCTTATAGGAATCAAAGGAAATGACTCGACTAAAAGGTACGTATTCTAGGGGTCAAAGGGGATGACTCGACTAAAAGGTACGTCTTATAGGAATCAAAGGTGATGACTCGACTAAAAGGTACTTCTTATAGGAATCAAAGGGGATAACTCGACAAAAAGGTACGTCTTATAGGAATCAAAGGGGATGACTCGACTAAAAGGTACGTCTTATAGGAATCAAGTGAAATGACTCGACTAAAAGGTAAGTCTTCTAGGAATCAAAGGAAATGACTCGACTAAAAGGTACGTCTTATAGGAATCAAAGTAGATGACTCGACTAAAAGGTACGTCTTATAGGAATCAAAGGGGATGACTCGACTGAAAGGTACGTCTTATAGGAATCAAGGGAAATGACTCGACTAAAAGGTACGTCTTCAAGGAATCAAAGGAAATGACTCAACTATAAGGTACGTCTTATAGGAATCAAAGGTGATGACTCGACTAAAAGGTACGTATTCTAGGGGTCAAAGTGGATGACTCGACTAAAAGGTACGTCTTATAGGAATCAAAGGAAATGACTCGACTAAAAGATACGTCTTATAGGAATCAAAGTAAATGACTCGACTAAAAGGTACGTCTTCTAGGGGTCAAAGGGGATGATTCGACTAAAAGGTACGTCTTATAGGAATCAAAGGGGATGACTCGACTAAAAGGTACTTCTAATAGGAATCAAAAGGGCTGACTCGACTAAAAGGTTCTTCTTATAGGAATCAAGGGAAATGACTTCACTAAAAGGCACATCTTTTAGGAATCAAAGGGGATGACTCGACTAAAAGGTACGTCTTATAGGAATCAAAGAAGATGACTCGACCAAAAGGTATGTCTTATAGGAATCCAAGGGGATGACTCGACTAAAAGGTACGTCTTATAGGAATCAAAGTGGATGACTCGACTAAATGGTACGTCTTATAGGAATCAATGGAAATGACTCGACTAAAAGGTACGTCTTATAGGAATCTAAGGGGATGACTCGACTAAAAGGTACGTCTTAGAGGAATCAAGGGAAATGACTCGACTAAATGGTACGTCTTCAAGGAATCCAAGGAAATGACTCAACTAAAAGGTACGTATTATAGGAATCAAAGGGGATGACTCGACTAAAAGGTACGTCTTATAGGAATCAAAGGAAATGACTCGACTAAAAGGTACGTATTCTAGGGGTCAAAGGGGATGACTCGACTAAAAGGTACGTCTTATTGGAATCAATGGTGATGACTCGACTAAAAGGTACTTCTTATGGGAATCAACGGGGATAACTCGACAAAAAGGTACGTCTTATAGGAATCAAAGGGGATGACTCGACTAAAAGGTACGTCTTCTAGGAATCAAGTGAAATGACTCGACTAAAAGGTACGACTTCTAGGAATCAAAGGAAATGACTCGACTAAAAGGTACGTCTTATAGGAATCAAAGGTGATTACTCGACTAAAAGGTACGTCTTATAGGAATCAAAGGGGATGACTCGACTAAAAGGTACGTCTTATAGGAATCAAGGGAAATGACTCGACTAAAAGGTACGTCTTCAAGGAATCAAAGGAAATGACTCAACTATAAGGTACGTCTTATAGGAATCAAAGGTGATGACTCGACTAAAAGGTACGTATTCTAGGGGTCAAAGTGGATGACTCGACTAAAAGGTACGTCTTATAGGAATCAAAGGAAATGACTCGACTAAAAGATACGTCTTATAGGAATCAAAGTAAATGACTCGACTAAAAGGTACGTCTTCTAGGGGTCAAAGGGGATGATTCGACTAAAAGGTACGTCTTATAGGAATCAAAGGGGATGACTCGACTAAAAGGTACTTCTAATAGGAATCAAAAGGGCTGACTCGACTAAAAGGTTCTTCTTATAGGAATCAAGGGAAATGACTTCACTAAAAGGCACATCTTTTAGGAATCAAAGGGGATGACTCGACTAAAAGGTACGTCTTATAGGAATCAAAGGAGATGACTCGACCAAAAGGTATGTCTTATAGGAATCCAAGGGGATGACTCGACTAAAAGGTACGTCTTATAGGAATCAAAGTGGATGACTCGACTAAATGGTACGTCTTATAGGAATCAATGGAAATGACTCGACTAAAAGGTACGTCTTATAGGAATCTAAGGGGATGACTCGACTAAAAGGTACGTCTTAGAGGAATCAAGGGAAATGACTCGACTAAATGGTACGTCTTCAAGGAATCCAAGGAAATGACTCAACTAAAAGGTACGTATTATAGGAATCAAAGGGGATGACTCGACTAAAAGGTACGTCTTATAGGAATCAAAGGAAATGACTCGACTAAAAGGTACGTATTCTAGGGGTCAAAGGGGATGACTCGACTAAAAGGTACGTCTTATTGGAATCAATGGTGATGACTCGACTAAAAGGTACTTCTTATGGGAATCAACGGGGATAACTCGACAAAAAGGTACGTCTTATAGGAATCAAAGGGGATGACTCGACTAAAAGGTACGTCTTCTAGGAATCAAGTGAAATGACTCGACTAAAAGGTACGACTTCTAGGAATCAAAGGAAATGACTCGACTAAAAGGTACGTCTTATAGGAATCAAAGGAGATGACTAGACTAAAAGGTACGTCTTATAGGAATCAAAGGGGATGACTCGACTAAAAGGTACGTCTTATAGTAATCAAGGGAAATGACTCGACTAAAAGGTACGTCTTCAAGGTATCAAAGGAAATGACTCAACTATAAGGTACGTCTTATAGGAATCAAAGGTGATGACTCGACTAAAAGGTACGTATTCTAGGGGTCAAAGTGGATGACTCGACTAAAAGGTACGTCTTATAGGAATCAAAGGAAATGACTCGACTAAAAGATACGTCTTATAGGAATCAAAGTAAATGACTCGACTAAATGGTACGTCTTCTAGGGGTCAAAGGGGATGATTCAACTAAAAGGTATGTCTTATAGAAATCAAAGGGGATGACTCGACTAAAAGGTACTTCTTATAGGAATCAAAGGGGCTGACTCGACTAAAAGGTTTGTCTTATAGGAATCAAGGGAAATGACTCGACTAAAAGATACGTCTTATAGGAATCAAAGTAAATGACTCGACTAAATGGTACGTCTTCTAGGGGTCAAAGGGGATGATTCAACTAAAAGGTATGTCTTATAGAAATCAAAGGGGATGACTCGACTAAAAGGTACTTCTTATAGGAATCAAAGGGGCTGACTCGACTAAAAGGTTTGTCTTATAGGAATCAAGGGAAATGACTTCACTAAAAGGAACATCTTTTAGGAATCAAATGGGATGACTCGACTAAAAGGTACGTCTTATAGGAATCAAAGGAGATGACTCGACCAAAAGGTATGTCTTATTGGAATCCAAGGGGATGACTCAACTAAAAGGTACGTCTTATAGGAATCAAAGTGGATGACTCGACTAAATGGTACGTCTTATAGGAATCAAAGGAAATGACTCCACTAAAAGGTACGTCTTATAGGAATAAAAGGGGATGACTCAACTAAAAGGTAAGACTTATAGGAATCAAAGGGGATGACTCGACTAAAAGGTACATTTTATAGGAATCAAAGGGGATGACTCGACTAAATGGTACGTCTTATAGAAATCAAAGGAAATGACTCGACTTAAAGGTACGTCTTCTAGGGGTCAAAAGGGAAGACTCGACTAAAAGGTACGTCTTATAGGAATCAAAGGGGATGACTCGACTAAAAGGTACTTCTTATAGGAATCAAAGGGGCTGACTCGACTAAAAGGCTCGTCTTATAGGAATCAAGGGAAATGACTTGACTAAAAGGCACATCTTTTAGGAATCAAAGGGGATGACTCGACTAAAAGGTACGTCTTATAGGAATCAAAGGGGATGACTCGACCAAAAGGTATGTCTTATAGGAATCCAAGGGGATGACTCGACTAACTGGTACCTCTTATAGGAATCAAAGTGGATGACTCGACTAAATGATACGTCTTATAGGAATCAAAGTGGATGACTCGACTAAATGGTACGTCTTATAGGAATCAAAGGAAAAGACTCGACTAAAAGGTACGTCTTATAGGAATCAAAGGGGATGACTCAACTAAAAGGTAAGTCTTATAGGAATCAAAGGGGATGACTCGACTAAAAGGTACGTTTTATAGGAATCAAAGGGGATGACTCGACTAAAAGGTACGTCTTATAGGAATCAAGGGAAATGACTCGACTAGAAAGTACGTTTTCTAGGAATCAAAGAAAATGACTCAACTAAAAGGTACGTCATATACGAATCAAAGGAGATGACTCAACTAAAAGGTACGTCTTATAGGAATCTAAGGGGATGACTCGACTAAAAGGTACGTCTTAGAGGAATCAAGGGAAATGACTCGACTAAAAGGTACATCTTCAAGGAATCAAAGGAAATGGCTCAACTTAAAGGTACGTATTATAGGAATCAAAGGGGATGAATTGACTAAAAGGTACGTCTTATAGGAATCAAAGGAAATGACTCGACTAAAAGGTACGTATTATAGGGGTCAAAGGGGATGACTCGACTAAAAGGTACGTCTTATAGGAATCAAAGGTGATGACTCGACTAAAACGTACTTCTTATATGAATCAAAGGGGATAACTCGACTAAAAGGTACGTCTTATAGGAATCAAAGGGGATGAATCGACTAAAAGGTAAGTCTTACAGGAATCAAAGGAAATGACTTGACTAAAAAGTACGTATTCAAGGGGCCAAAGGGGATGACTCGACTAAAAGGTATGTCTTATAGGAATCAAGTGAAATGACTCGACTAAAAGGTACGTCTTCTAGGAATCAAAGGAAATGACTCGACTAAAAGGTACGTCTTATAGGAATCAAAGGAGATGACTCGACTTAAAGGTACGTCTTATAGGAATCAAAGGGGATGACACGACTAAAAGGTACGTCTTATAGGAATCAACGGAAATGACTCGACTAAAAGGTACGTCTTCAAGGAATCAAAGGAAATGACTCAACTATAAGGTACGTCTTATAGGAATCAAAGGTGATGACTCGACAAAAAGGTACGTATTCTAGGGGTCAAAGCGGATGACTCGACTAAAAGGTACGTCTTATATAAATCAAAGGAAATGACTCGACTAAAAGATACGTCTTATAGGAATCAATGTAAATGACTCGACTAAAAGTTACGTATTCTAGGGGTCAAAGGGGATGACTCGACTAAAAGGTACGTCTTATTGGAATCAATGGTGATGACTCGACTAAAAGGTACTTCTTATAGGAATCAATGGGGATAACTCGACAAAAAGGTACGTCTTATAGGAATCAAAGGCGATGACTCGACTAAAAGGTACGTCTTATAGGAATCAAGTGAAATGACTCGACTAAAAGGTACGTCTTCTAGGAATCAAAGGAAATGACTCGACTAAAAGGTACGTCTTATAGGAATCAAAGGAGATGACTCAACTAAAAGGTATGTCTTATAGGAATCAAAGGGGATGACTCGATTAAAAGGTACGTCTTATAGGAATCAAGGGAAATGACTCGACTAAAAGGTACGTCTTCAAGGAATCAAAGGAAATGACTCAACTATAAGGTACGTCTTATAGGAATCAAAGGTGATGACTCGACTAAAAGGTACGTATTCTAGGGGTCAAAGTGAATGACTCGACTAAAAGGTACGTCTTATAGGAATCAAAGGAAATGACTCGACTAAAAGATACGTCTTATAGGAATCAAAGTAAATGACTCGACTAAATGGTACGTCTTTTAGGGGTCAAAGGGGATGATTCAACTAAAAGGTACGTCTTATAGAAATCAAAGGGGATGACTCGACTAAAAGATACTTCTTATAGGAATCAAAGGGGCTGACTCGACTAAAAGGTTTGCCTTATAGGAATCAAGGGAAATGACTTCACTAAAAGGCACATCTTTTAGGAATCAAAGGGGATGACTCGACTAAAAGGTACGTCTTATAGGAATCAAAGGGGATGACTCGACCAAAAGGTTTGTCTTATAGGAATCCAAGGGGATGACTCGACTAAAAGGTACGTCTTATAGGAATCAAAGTGGATGACTCGACTAAATGGTACGTCTTATAGGAATCAAAGGAAATGACTCGACTAAAAGGTACGTCTTATAGGAATCAAAGGGGATGACTCAACTAAAAGGTACGTCATATACGAATCAAAGGAGATGACTCAACTAAAAGGTACGTCTTATAGAAATCTAAGGGGATGACTCGACTAAAAGGTACGTCTTAGAGGAATCAAGCGAAATGACTCGACTAAAAGGTACGTCTTAGAGGAATCAAGGGAAATGACTCGACTAAAAGGTACGTCTTATATAAATCAAAGGAAATGACTCAACTAAAAGGTACGTATTATAGGAATCAAAGGGGATGAATCGACTTAAAGGTACGTCTTATAGGAATCAAAGGAAATGACTCGACTAAAAGTTACGTATTCTAGGGGTCAAAGGGGATGAATCGACTAAAAGGTACATCTTATAGGAATGAAAGGTGATGACTCGACTAAAAGGTACTTCTTATAGGAATCAAAGGGGATAACTCGACTAAAAGGTACGTCTTATAGGAATCAAAGGGGATGACTCGACTAAAAGGTACGTCTTATAGGAATCATGTGAAATGACTCGACTAAAAGGTACGTCTTCTAGGAATCAAAGGAAATAACTCGACTAAAAGGTACGTCTTATAGGAATCAAAGGAGATGACTCGACTAAAAGGTACGTCTTATAGGATTCAAAGGGGATGACTCGACTAAAAGGTACGTCTTATAGGAATCAAGGGAAATGACTCGACTAAAAGGTACGTCTTCAAGGAATCAAAGGAAATGACTCAACTATAAGGTACGTCTTATAGGAATCAAAGGTGATGACTCGACTAAAAGGTACGTATTCTAGGGGTCAAAGTGGATGACTCGACTAAAAGGTACGTCTTATAGGAATCAAAGGAAATGACTCGACTAAAAGATACGTCTTATAGGAATCAAAGTAAATGACTCGCCTAAAAGGTACGTCTTCTAGGGGTCAAAGGGGATGATTCGACTAAAAGGTACGTCTTATAGGAATCAAAGGGGATGACTCGACTAAAAGGAACTTCTTATAGGAATAAAAGGGGTTGACTCGACTAAAAGGTTCTTCTTATAGGAATCAAGGGAAATGACTTCACTAAAAGGCACATCTTTTAGGAATCAAAGGGGATGACTCGACTAAAAGGTACGTCTTATAGGAATCAAAGGAGATGACTCGACCAAAAGGTATGTCTTATAGGAATCCAAGGGGATGACTCGACTAAAAGGTACGTCTTATAGGAATCAAAGTGGATGACTCGACTAAATGGTACGTCTTATAGGAATCAAAGGAAATGACTCGACTAAAAGGTACGTCTTATAGGAATCTAAGGGGATGACTCGACTAAAAGGTACGTCTTAGAGGAATCAAGGGAAATGACTCGACTAAAAGGTACGTCTTCAAGGAATCCAAGGAAATGAATCAACTAAAAGGTACGTATTATAGGAATCAAAGGGGATGACTCGACTAAAAGATACGTCTTATAGGAATCAAAGGAAATGACTCGACTAAAAGGTACGTATTCTAGGGGTCAAAGGGGATGACTCGACTAAAAGGTACGTCTTATAGGAATCAAAGGTGATGACTCGACTAAAAGGTACTTCTTATAGGAATCAAAGGGGATAATTCGACAAAAAGGTATGTCTTATAGGAATCCAAGGGGATGACTCGACTTAAAGGTACGTCTTATAGGAATCAAAGTGGATGACTCGACTAAATGGTACGTCTTATAGGAATCAAAGGAAATGACTCGACTAAAAGGTACGTCTTATAGGAATCTAAGGGGATGACTCGACTAAAAGGTACGTCTTAGAGGAATCAAGGGAAATGACTCGACTAAAAGGTACGACTTCAAGGAATCCAAGGAAATGAATCAACTAAAAGGTACGTATTATAGGAATCAAAGGGGATGACTCGACTAAAAGGTACGTCTTATAGGAATCAAAGGAAATGACTCGACTAAAAGGTACGTATTCTAGGGGTCAAAGGGGATGACTCGACTAAAAGGTACGTCTTATAGGAATCAAAGGTGATGACTCGACTAAAAGGTACTTCTTATAGGAATCAAAGGGGATAACTCGACAAAAAGGTACGTCTTATAGGAATCAAAGGGGATGACTCGACTAAAAGGTACGTCTTATAGGAATCAAGTGAAATGACTCGACTAAAAGGTAAGTCTTCTAGGAATCAAAGGAAATGACTCGACTAAAAGGTACGTCTTATAGGAATCAAAGTAGATGACTCGACTAAAAGGTACGTCTTATAGGAATCAAAGGGGATGACTCGACTGAAAGGTACGTCTTATAGGAATCAAGGGAAATGACTCGACTAAAAGGTACGTCTTCAAGGAATCAAAGGAAATGACTCAACTATAAGGTACGTCTTATAGGAATCAAAGGTGATGACTCGACTAAAAGGTACGTATTCTAGGGGTCAAAGTGGATGACTCGACTAAAAGGTACGTCTTATAGGAATCAAAGGAAATGACTCGACTAAAAGATACGTCTTATAGGAATCAAAGTAAATGACTCGACTAAAAGGTACGTCTTCTAGGGGTCAAAGGGGATGATTCGACTAAAAGGTACGTCTTATAGGAATCAAAGGGGATGACTCGACTAAAAGGTACTTCTAATAGGAATCAAAAGGGCTGACTCGACTAAAAGGTTCTTCTTATAGGAATCAAGGGAAATGACTTCACTAAAAGGCACATCTTTTAGGAATCAAAGGGGATGACTCGACTAAAAGGTACGTCTTATAGGAATCAAAGAAGATGACTCGACCAAAAGGTATGTCTTATAGGAATCCAAGGGGATGACTCGACTAAAAGGTACGTCTTATAGGAATCAAAGTGGATGACTCGACTAAATGGTACGTCTTATAGGAATCAATGGAAATGACTCGACTAAAAGGTACGTCTTATAGGAATCTAAGGGGATGACTCGACTAAAAGGTACGTCTTAGAGGAATCAAGGGAAATGACTCGACTAAATGGTACGTCTTCAAGGAATCCAAGGAAATGACTCAACTAAAAGGTACGTATTATAGGAATCAAAGGGGATGACTCGACTAAAAGGTACGTCTTATAGGAATCAAAGGAAATGACTCGACTAAAAGGTACGTATTCTAGGGGTCAAAGGGGATGACTCGACTAAAAGGTACGTCTTATTGGAATCAATGGTGATGACTCGACTAAAAGGTACTTCTTATGGGAATCAACGGGGATAACTCGACAAAAAGGTACGTCTTATAGGAATCAAAGGGGATGACTCGACTAAAAGGTACGTCTTCTAGGAATCAAGTGAAATGACTCGACTAAAAGGTACGACTTCTAGGAATCAAAGGAAATGACTCGACTAAAAGGTACGTCTTATAGGAATCAAAGTAGATGACTCGACTAAAAGGTACGTCTTATAGGAATCAAAGGGGATGACTCGACTAAAAGGTACGTCTTATAGGAATCAAGGGAAATGACTCGACTAAAAGGTACGTCTTCAAGGAATCAAAGGAAATGACTCAACTATAAGGTACGTCTTATAGGAATCAAAGGTGATGACTCGACTAAAAGGTACGTATTCTAGGGGTCAAAGTGGATGACTCGACTAAAAGGTACGTCTTATAGGAATCAAAGGAAATGACTCGACTAAAAGATACGTCTTATAGGAATCAAAGTAAATGACTCGACTAAAAGGTACGTCTTCTAGGGGTCAAAGGGGATGATTCGACTAAAAGGTACGTCTTCTAGGGGTCAAAGGGGATGACTCGACTAAAAGGTACGTCTTATAGGAATCAAAGGGGATGACTCGACTAAAAGGTACTTCTTATAGGAATCAAAGGGGCTGACTCGACTAAAAGATTCGTCTTATAGGAATCAAGGGAAATGACTTCACTAAAAGGCACATCTTTTAGGAATCAAAGGGGATGACTCGACTAAAAGGTACGTCTTATAGGAATCAAAGGGGATGACTCGACCAAAAGGTATGTCATATAAGAATCCAAGGGGATGACTCGACTAAAAGGTACGTCTTATAGGAATCAAAGTGGATGACTCGACTAAATGGTACGTCTTATAGGAATCAAAGGAAATGACTCGACTAAAAGGTACGTCTTATAGGAATCAAAGGGGATGACTCAACTAAAAGGTACGTCATATACGAATCAAAGGAGATGACTCAACTAAAAGGTACGTCTTATAGAAATCTAAGGGGATGAATCGACTAAATGGTACGTCTTAGAGGAATCAAGGGAAATGACTCGACTAAAAGGTACGTCTTCAAGGAATCAAAGGAAATGACTCAACTAAAAGGTACGTATTATAGGAATCAAAGGGGATGACTCGACTAAAAGGTACGTCTTATAGGAATCAAAGGAAATGACTCGACTAAAAGGTACGTATTCTAGGGGTCAAAGGGGATGAATCGACTAAAAGGTACATCTTATAGGAATCAAAGGTGATGACTCGACTAAAAGGTACTTCTTATAGGAATCAAAGGGGATAACTCGACTAAAAGGTACGTCTTATAGGAATCAAAGGGGATGACTCGACTAAAAGGTACGTCTTATAGGAATCAAAGGAAATGACTCGACTAAAAGGTACGTATTCTAGGGGTCAAAGGGGATGAATCGACTAAAAGGTACATCTTATAGGAATCAAAGGTGATGACTCGACTAAAAGGTACTTCTTATAGGAATCAAAGGGGATAACTCGACTAAAAGGTACGTCTTATAGGAATCAAAGGGGATGACTCGACTAAAAGGTACGTCTTATAGGAATCAAGTGAAATGACTCGACTAAAAGGTACGTCTTCTAGGAATCAAAGGAAATGACTTGACTAAAAGCTACGTCTTATAGGAATCAAAGGAGATGACTCGACTAAAAGGTACGTCTTATAGGATTCAAAGGGGATGACTCGACTAAAAGGTACGTCTTATAGGAATCAAGGGAAATGACTCGACTAAAAGGTACGTCTTCAAGGAATCAAAGGAAATGACTCAACTATAAGGTACGTCTTATAGGAATCAAAGGTGAAGACTCGACTAAAAGGTACGTATTCTAGGGGTCAAAGTGGATGACTCGACTAAAAGGTACGTCTTATAGGAATCAAAGAAAATGACTCGACTAAAAGATACGTCTTATAGGAATCAAAGTAAATGACTCGACTAAAAGGTACGTCTTCTAGGGGTCAAAGGGGATGATTCGACTAAAAGGTACGTCTTATAGGAATCAACGGGGATGACTCGACTAAAAGGTACTTCTTATAGGAATCAAAGGGGCTGACTCGACTAAAAGGTTCTTCTTATAGGAATCAAGGGAAATGACTTCACTAAAAGGCACATCTTTTAGGAATCAAAGGGGATGACTCGACTAAAAGGTACGTCTTATAGGAATCAAAGGAGATGACTCGACCAAAAGGTATGTCTTATAGGAATCCAAGGGGATGAATTGACTAAAAGGTACGTCTTATAGGAATCAAAGTGGATGACTCGACTAAATGGTACGTCTTATAGGAATCAAAGGAAATGACTCGACTAAAAGGTACGTCTTATAGGAATCTAAGGGGATGACTCGACTAAAAGGTACCTCTTAGAGGAATCAAGAGAAATGACTCGACTAAAAGGTACGTCTTCAAGGAATCCAAGGAAATTACTCAACTAAAAGGTACGTATTATAGGAATCAAAGGGGATGACTCGACTAAAAGGTACGTCTCATTGGAATCAAAGGAAATGACACGACTAAAAGGTACGTATTCTAGGGGTCAAATGGGATGACTCGACTAAAAGGTACGTCTTATAGGAATCAAAGGTGATGACTCGACTAAAAGGTACTTCTTATAGGAATCAAAGGGGCTGACTCGACTAAAAGGCTCGTCTTATAGGAATCAAGGGAAATGACTTGACTAAAAGGCACATCTTTTAGGAATCAAAGGGGATGACTCGACTAAAAGGTACGTCTTATAGGAATCAAAGGGGAGGACTCGACCAAAAGGTATGTCTTATAGGAATCCAAGGGGATGACTCGACTAAATGGTACCTCTTATAGGAATCAAAGAGGATGACTCGACTAAATGGTACGTCTTATAGGAATCAAAGAGGATGACTCGACTAAATGTTACGTCTTATTGGAATCAAAGGAAAAGACTCGACTAAAAGGTACGTCTTATAGGAATCAAAGGGGATGACTCAACTAAAAGGTAAGTCTTATAGGAATCAAAGGGGATGACTCGACTAAAAGGTACGTTTTATAGGAATCAAAGGGGATGACTCGACCAAAAGGTACGTCTTATAGGAATCAAGGGAAATGACTCGACTAGAAAGTACGTTTTCTAGGAATCAAAGAAAATGACTCAACTAAAAGGTACGTCATATACGAATCAAAGGAGATGACTCAACTAAAAGGTACGCCTTATAGGAATCTAAAGGGATGACTCGACTAAAAGGTACGTCTTAGAGGAATCAAGGGAAATGACTCTACTAAAAGGTACGTCTTCAAGGAATCAAAGGAAATGGCTCAACTTAAAGGTACGTATTATAGGAATCAAAGGGGATGAATTGACTAAAAGGTACGTCTTATAGGAATCAAAGGAAATGACTCGACTAAAAGGTACGTATTCTAGGGGTCAAAGGGGATGACTCGACTAAAAGGTACGTCTTATAGGAATCAAAGGTGATGACTCGACTAAAACGTACTTCTTATAGGAATCAAAGGGGATAACTCGACTAAAAGGTACGTCTTATAGGAATCAAAGGGGATGAATCGACTAAAAGGTAAGTCTTATAGGAATCAAAGGAAATGACTTGACTAAAAAGTACGTATTCTAGGGGCCAAAGGGGATGACTCGACTAAAAGGTACGTCTTATAGGAATCAAGTGAAATGACTCGACTAAAAGGTACGTCTTCTAGGAATCAAAGGAAATGACTCGACTAAAAGGTACGTCTTATAGGAATCAAAGGAGAGGACTCGACTTAAAGGTACGTCTTATAGGAATCAAAGGGGATGACTCGACTAAAAGGTACGTCTTATAGGAATCAAGGGAAATGACTCGACTAAAAGGTACGTCTTCATGGAATCAAAGGAAATGACTCAACTATAAGGTACGTCTTATAGGAATCAAAGGTGATGACTCGACTAAAAGGTACGTATTCTAGGGGTCAAAGTGGATGACTCGACTAAAAGGTACGTCTTATATAAATCAAAGGAAATGACTCGACTAAAAGATACGTCTTATAGGAATCAATGTAAATGACTCGACTAAAAGGTACGTCTTCTAGGGGTCAAAGGGGATGACTCGACTAAAAGGTACGTCTTATAGGAATCAAAGGGGATGACTCGACTAAAAGGTACTTCTTATAGGAATCAAAGGGGCTGACTCGACTAAAAGATTTGTCTTATAGGAATCAAGGGAAATGACTTCACTAAAAGGCACATCTTTTAGGAATCAAAGGGGATGACTCGACTAAAAGGTACGTCTTATAGGAATCAAAGGGGATGACTCGACCAAAAGGTTTGTCTTATAGGAATCCAAGGGGATGACTCGACTAAAAGGTACGTCTTATAGGAATCAAAGTGGATGACTCGACTAAATGGTACGTCTTATAGGAATCAAAGGAAATGACTCGACTAAAAGGTACGTCTTATAGGAATCAAAGGGGATGACTCAACTAAAAGGTACGTCATATACGAATCAAAGGAGATGACTCAACTAAAAGGTACGTCTTATAGAAATCTAAGGGGATGACTCGACTAAAAGGTACGTCTTAGAGGAATCAAGCGAAATGACTCGACTAAAAGGTACGTCTTAGAGGAATCAAGGGAAATGACTCGACTAAAAGGTACGTCTTATATAAATCAAAGGAAATGACTCAACTAAAAGGTACGTATTATAGGAATCAAAGGGGATGAATCGACTTAAAGGTACGTCTTATAGGAATCAAAGGAAATGACTCGACTAAAAGTTACGTATTCTAGGGGTCAAAGGGGATGAATCGACTAAAAGGTACATGTTATAGGAATGAAAGGTGATGACTCGACTAAAAGGTACTTCTTATAGGAATCAAAGGGGATAACTCGACTAAAAGGTACGTCTTATAGGAATCAAAGGGGATGACTCGACTAAAAGGTACGTCTTATAGGAATCATGTGAAATGACTCGACTAAAAGGTACGTCTTCTAGGAATCAAAGGAAATAACTCGACTAAAAGGTACGTCTTATAGGAATCAAAGGAGATGACTCGACTAAAAGGTACGTCTTATAGGATTCAAAGGGGATGACTCGACTAAAAGGTACGTCTTATAGGAATCAAGGGAAATGACTCGACTAAAAGGTACGTCTTCAAGGAATCAAAGGAAATGACTCAACTATAAGGTACGTCTTATAGGAATCAAAGGTGATGACTCGACTAAAAGGTACGTATTCTAGGGGTCAAAGTGGATGACTCGACTAAAAGGTACGTCTTATAGGAATCAAAGGAAATGACTCGACTAAAAGATACGTCTTATAGGAATCAAAGTAAATGACTCGCCTAAAAGGTACGTCTTCTAGGGGTCAAAGGGGATGATTCGACTAAAAGGTACGTCTTATAGGAATCAAAGGGGATGACTCGACTAAAAGGAACTTCTTATAGGAATAAAAGGGGTTGACTCGACTAAAAGGTTCTTCTTATAGGAATCAAGGGAAATGACTTCACTAAAAGGCACATCTTTTAGGAATCAAAGGGGATGACTCGACTAAAAGGTACGTCTTATAGGAATCAAAGGAGATGACTCGACCAAAAGGTATGTCTTATAGGAATCCAAGGGGATGACTCGACTAAAAGGTACGTCTTATAGGAATCAAAGTGGATGACTCGACTAAATGGTACGTCTTATAGGAATCAAAGGAAATGACTCGACTAAAAGGTACGTCTTATAGGAATCTAAGGGGATGACTCGACTAAAAGGTACGTCTTAGAGGAATCAAGGGAAATGACTCGACTAAAAGGTACGTCTTCAAGGAATCCAAGGAAATGAATCAACTAAAAGGTACGTATTATAGGAATCAAAGGGGATGACTCGACTAAAAGATACGTCTTATAGGAATCAAAGGAAATGACTCGACTAAAAGGTACGTATTCTAGGGGTCAAAGGGGATGACTCGACTAAAAGGTACGTCTTATAGGAATCAAAGGTGATGACTCGACTAAAAGGTACTTCTTATAGGAATCAAAGGGGATAACTCGACAAAAAGGTATGTCTTATAGGAATCCAAGGGGATGACTCGACTTAAAGGTACGTCTTATAGGAATCAAAGTGGATGACTCGACTAAATGGTACGTCTTATAGGAATCAAAGGAAATGACTCGACTAAAAGGTACGTCTTATAGGAATCTAAGGGGATGACTCGACTAAAAGGTACGTCTTAGAGGAATCAAGGGAAATGACTCGACTAAAAGGTACGACTTCAAGGAATCCAAGGAAATGAATCAACTAAAAGGTACGTATTATAGGAATCAAAGGGGATGACTCGACTAAAAGGTACGTCTTATAGGAATCAAAGGAAATGACTCGACTAAAAGGTACGTATTCTAGGGGTCAAAGGGGATGACTCGACTAAAAGGTACGTCTTATAGGAATCAAAGGTGATGACTCGACTAAAAGGTACTTCTTATAGGAATCAAAGGGGATAACTCGACAAAAAGGTACGTCTTATAGGAATCAAAGGGGATGACTCGACTAAAAGGTACGTCTTATAGGAATCAAGTGAAATGACTCGACTAAAAGGTAAGTCTTCTAGGAATCAAAGGAAATGACTCGACTAAAAGGTACGTCTTATAGGAATCAAAGTAGATGACTCGACTAAAAGGTACGTCTTATAGGAATCAAAGGGGATGACTCGACTGAAAGGTACGTCTTATAGGAATCAAGGGAAATGACTCGACTAAAAGGTACGTCTTCAAGGAATCAAAGGAAATGACTCAACTATAAGGTACGTCTTATAGGAATCAAAGGTGATGACTCGACTAAAAGGTACGTATTCTAGGGGTCAAAGTGGATGACTCGACTAAAAGGTACGTCTTATAGGAATCAAAGGAAATGACTCGACTAAAAGATACGTCTTATAGGAATCAAAGTAAATGACTCGACTAAAAGGTACGTCTTCTAGGGGTCAAAGGGGATGATTCGACTAAAAGGTACGTCTTATAGGAATCAAAGGGGATGACTCGACTAAAAGGTACTTCTAATAGGAATCAAAAGGGCTGACTCGACTAAAAGGTTCTTCTTATAGGAATCAAGGGAAATGACTTCACTAAAAGGCACATCTTTTAGGAATCAAAGGGGATGACTCGACTAAAAGGTACGTCTTATAGGAATCAAAGAAGATGACTCGACCAAAAGGTATGTCTTATAGGAATCCAAGGGGATGACTCGACTAAAAGGTACGTCTTATAGGAATCAAAGTGGATGACTCGACTAAATGGTACGTCTTATAGGAATCAATGGAAATGACTCGACTAAAAGGTACGTCTTATAGGAATCTAAGGGGATGACTCGACTAAAAGGTACGTCTTAGAGGAATCAAGGGAAATGACTCGACTAAATGGTACGTCTTCAAGGAATCCAAGGAAATGACTCAACTAAAAGGTACGTATTATAGGAATCAAAGGGGATGACTCGACTAAAAGGTACGTCTTATAGGAATCAAAGGAAATGACTCGACTAAAAGGTACGTATTCTAGGGGTCAAAGGGGATGACTCGACTAAAAGGTACGTCTTATTGGAATCAATGGTGATGACTCGACTAAAAGGTACTTCTTATGGGAATCAACGGGGATAACTCGACAAAAAGGTACGTCTTATAGGAATCAAAGGGGATGACTCGACTAAAAGGTACGTCTTCTAGGAATCAAGTGAAATGACTCGACTAAAAGGTACGACTTCTAGGAATCAAAGGAAATGACTCGACTAAAAGGTACGTCTTATAGGAATCAAAGGTGATTACTCGACTAAAAGGTACGTCTTATAGGAATCAAAGGGGATGACTCGACTAAAAGGTACGTCTTATAGGAATCAAGGGAAATGACTCGACTAAAAGGTACGTCTTCAAGGAATCAAAGGAAATGACTCAACTATAAGGTACGTCTTATAGGAATCAAAGGTGATGACTCGACTAAAAGGTACGTATTCTAGGGGTCAAAGTGGATGACTCGACTAAAAGGTACGTCTTATAGGAATCAAAGGAAATGACTCGACTAAAAGATACGTCTTATAGGAATCAAAGTAAATGACTCGACTAAAAGGTACGTCTTCTAGGGGTCAAAGGGGATGATTCGACTAAAAGGTACGTCTTATAGGAATCAAAGGGGATGACTCGACTAAAAGGTACTTCTAATAGGAATCAAAAGGGCTGACTCGACTAAAAGGTTCTTCTTATAGGAATCAAGGGAAATGACTTCACTAAAAGGCACATCTTTTAGGAATCAAAGGGGATGACTCGACTAAAAGGTACGTCTTATAGGAATCAAAGGAGATGACTCGACCAGAAGGTATGTCTTATAGGAATCCAAGGGGATGACTCGACTAAAAGGTACGTCTTATAGGAATCAAAGTGGATGACTCGACTAAATGGTACGTCTTATAGGAATCAATGGAAATGACTCGACTAAAAGGTACGTCTTATAGGAATCTAAGGGGATGACTCGACTAAAAGGTACGTCTTAGAGGAATCAAGGGAAATGACTCGACTAAATGGTACGTCTTCAAGGAATCCAAGGAAATGACTCAACTAAAAGGTACGTATTATAGGAATCAAAGGGGATGACTCGACTAAAAGGTACGTCTTATAGGAATCAAAGGAAATGACTCGACTAAAAGGTACGTATTCTAGGGGTCAAAGGGGATGACTCGACTAAAAGGTACGTCTTATTGGAATCAATGGTGATGACTCGACTAAAAGGTACTTCTTATGGGAATCAACGGGGATAACTCGACAAAAAGGTACGTCTTATAGGAATCAAAGGGGATGACTCGACTAAAAGGTACGTCTTCTAGGAATCAAGTGAAATGACTCGACTAAAAGGTACGACTTCTAGGAATCAAAGGAAATGACTCGACTAAAAGGTACGTCTTATAGGAATCAAAGGAGATGACTAGACTAAAAGGTACGTCTTATAGGAATCAAAGGGGATGACTCGACTAAAAGGTACGTCTTATAGTAATCAAGGGAAATGACTCGACTAAAAGGTACGTCTTCAAGGTATCAAAGGAAATGACTCAACTATAAGGTACGTCTTATAGGAATCAAAGGTGATGACTCGACTAAAAGGTACGTATTCTAGGGGTCAAAGTGGATGACTCGACTAAAAGGTACGTCTTATAGGAATCAAAGGAAATGACTCGACTAAAAGATACGTCTTATAGGAATCAAAGTAAATGACTCGACTAAATGGTACGTCTTCTAGGGGTCAAAGGGGATGATTCAACTAAAAGGTATGTCTTATAGAAATCAAAGGGGATGACTCGACTAAAAGGTACTTCTTATAGGAATCAAAGGGGCTGACTCGACTAAAAGGTTTGTCTTATAGGAATCAAGGGAAATGACTCGACTAAAAGATACGTCTTATAGGAATCAAAGTAAATGACTCGACTAAATGGTACGTCTTCTAGGGGTCAAAGGGGATGATTCAACTAAAAGGTATGTCTTATAGAAATCAAAGGGGATGACTCGACTAAAAGGTACTTCTTATAGGAATCAAAGGGGCTGACTCGACTAAAAGGTTTGTCTTATAGGAATCAAGGGAAATGACTTCACTAAAAGGAACATCTTTTAGGAATCAAATGGGATGACTCGACTAAAAGGTACGTCTTATAGGAATCAAAGGAGATGACTCGACCAAAAGGTATGTCTTATTGGAATCCAAGGGGATGACTCAACTAAAAGGTACGTCTTATAGGAATCAAAGTGGATGACTCGACTAAATGGTACGTCTTATAGGAATCAAAGGAAATGACTCCACTAAAAGGTACGTCTTATAGGAATAAAAGGGGATGACTCAACTAAAAGGTAAGACTTATAGGAATCAAAGGGGATGACTCGACTAAAAGGTACATTTTATAGGAATCAAAGGGGATGACTCGACTAAATGGTACGTCTTATAGAAATCAAAGGAAATGACTCGACTTAAAGGTACGTCTTCTAGGGGTCAAAAGGGAAGACTCGACTAAAAGGTACGTCTTATAGGAATCAAAGGGGATGACTCGACTAAAAGGTACTTCTTATAGGAATCAAAGGGGCTGACTCGACTAAAAGGCTCGTCTTATAGGAATCAAGGGAAATGACTTGACTAAAAGGCACATCTTTTAGGAATCAAAGGGGATGACTCGACTAAAAGGTACGTCTTATAGGAATCAAAGGGGATGACTCGACCAAAAGGTATGTCTTATAGGAATCCAAGGGGATGACTCGACTAACTGGTACCTCTTATAGGAATCAAAGTGGATGACTCGACTAAATGATACGTCTTATAGGAATCAAAGTGGATGACTCGACTAAATGGTACGTCTTATAGGAATCAAAGGAAAAGACTCGACTAAAAGGTACGTCTTATAGGAATCAAAGGGGATGACTCAACTAAAAGGTAAGTCTTATAGGAATCAAAGGGGATGACTCGACTAAAAGGTACGTTTTATAGGAATCAAAGGGGATGACTCGACTAAAAGGTACGTCTTATAGGAATCAAGGGAAATGACTCGACTAGAAAGTACGTTTTCTAGGAATCAAAGAAAATGACTCAACTAAAAGGTACGTCATATACGAATCAAAGGAGATGACTCAACTAAAAGGTACGTCTTATAGGAATCTAAGGGGATGACTCGACTAAAAGGTACGTCTTAGAGGAATCAAGGGAAATGACTCGACTAAAAGGTACATCTTCAAGGAATCAAAGGAAATGGCTCAACTTAAAGGTACGTATTATAGGAATCAAAGGGGATGAATTGACTAAAAGGTACGTCTTATAGGAATCAAAGGAAATGACTCGACTAAAAGGTACGTATTATAGGGGTCAAAGGGGATGACTCGACTAAAAGGTACGTCTTATAGGAATCAAAGGTGATGACTCGACTAAAACGTACTTCTTATATGAATCAAAGGGGATAACTCGACTAAAAGGTACGTCTTATAGGAATCAAAGGGGATGAATCGACTAAAAGGTAAGTCTTACAGGAATCAAAGGAAATGACTTGACTAAAAAGTACGTATTCAAGGGGCCAAAGGGGATGACTCGACTAAAAGGTATGTCTTATAGGAATCAAGTGAAATGACTCGACTAAAAGGTACGTCTTCTAGGAATCAAAGGAAATGACTCGACTAAAAGGTACGTCTTATAGGAATCAAAGGAGATGACTCGACTTAAAGGTACGTCTTATAGGAATCAAAGGGGATGACACGACTAAAAGGTACGTCTTATAGGAATCAACGGAAATGACTCGACTAAAAGGTACGTCTTCAAGGAATCAAAGGAAATGACTCAACTATAAGGTACGTCTTATAGGAATCAAAGGTGATGACTCGACAAAAAGGTACGTATTCTAGGGGTCAAAGCGGATGACTCGACTAAAAGGTACGTCTTATATAAATCAAAGGAAATGACTCGACTAAAAGATACGTCTTATAGGAATCAATGTAAATGACTCGACTAAAAGTTACGTATTCTAGGGGTCAAAGGGGATGACTCGACTAAAAGGTACGTCTTATTGGAATCAATGGTGATGACTCGACTAAAAGGTACTTCTTATAGGAATCAATGGGGATAACTCGACAAAAAGGTACGTCTTATAGGAATCAAAGGCGATGACTCGACTAAAAGGTACGTCTTATAGGAATCAAGTGAAATGACTCGACTAAAAGGTACGTCTTCTAGGAATCAAAGGAAATGACTCGACTAAAAGGTACGTCTTATAGGAATCAAAGGAGATGACTCAACTAAAAGGTATGTCTTATAGGAATCAAAGGGGATGACTCGATTAAAAGGTACGTCTTATAGGAATCAAGGGAAATGACTCGACTAAAAGGTACGTCTTCAAGGAATCAAAGGAAATGACTCAACTATAAGGTACGTCTTATAGGAATCAAAGGTGATGACTCGACTAAAAGGTACGTATTCTAGGGGTCAAAGTGAATGACTCGACTAAAAGGTACGTCTTATAGGAATCAAAGGAAATGACTCGACTAAAAGATACGTCTTATAGGAATCAAAGTAAATGACTCGACTAAATGGTACGTCTTTTAGGGGTCAAAGGGGATGATTCAACTAAAAGGTACGTCTTATAGAAATCAAAGGGGATGACTCGACTAAAAGATACTTCTTATAGGAATCAAAGGGGCTGACTCGACTAAAAGGTTTGCCTTATAGGAATCAAGGGAAATGACTTCACTAAAAGGCACATCTTTTAGGAATCAAAGGGGATGACTCGACTAAAAGGTACGTCTTATAGGAATCAAAGGAGATGACTCGACCAAAAGGTATGTCTTATAGGAATCCAAGGGGATGACTCGACTTAAAGGTACGTCTTATAGGAATCAAAGTGGATGACTCGACTAAATGGTACGTCTTATAGAAATCAAAGGAAATGACTCGACCAAAAGATACGTCTTATAGGAATCAAAGGGGATGACTCAACTAAAAGGTAAGTCTTATAGGAATCAAAGGGGATGACTCGACTAAAAGGTACGTTTTATAGGAATAAAAGGGGATGACTCGACTAAAAGGTACGTCTTATAGGAATCAAAGGAAATGACTCGACTAAAAGGTACGTCTTCTAGGGGTCAAAGGGGATGACTCGACTAAGAGGTACGTCTTATAGGAATCAAAGGGGATGACTCGACAAAAAGGTACTTCTTATAGGAATCAAAGGGGCTGACTCGACTAAAAGGTTCGTCTTATTGGAATCACGGGAAATGACTTGACTAAAAGGCACATCTTTTTGGAATCAAAGGGGATGACTCGACTAAAAGGTACTTCTTATAGGAATCAAAGGGGATGACTCGACCAAATGGTATGTCTTATAGGAATCCAAGGGGATGACTCGACTAAAAGGTAAGTCTTATAGGAATCAAAGTGATGACTCGACTAAATGGTACGTCTTATAGGAATCAAAGTGGATGACTCGACTATATGGTACGTCTTATAGGAATCAAAGGAAATGACTCGACTAAAAGATACGTCTTATAGGAATCAAAGTAAATGACTCGACTAAATGGTACGTCTTTTAGGGGTCAAAGGGGATGATTCAACTAAAAGGTACGTCTTATAGAAATCAAAGGGGATGACTCGACTAAAAGATACTTCTTATAGGAATCAAAGGGGCTGACTCGACTAAAAGGTTTGCCTTATAGGAATCAAGGGAAATGACTTCACTAAAAGGCACATCTTTTAGGAATCAAAGGGGATGACTCGACTAAAAGGTACGTCTTATAGGAATCAAAGGAGATGACTCGACCAAAAGGTATGTCTTATAGGAATCCAAGGGGATGACTCGACTTAAAGGTACGTCTTATAGGAATCAAAGTGGATGACTCGACTAAATGGTACGTCTTATAGAAATCAAAGGAAATGACTCGACCAAAAGATACGTCTTATAGGAATCAAAGGGGATGACTCAACTAAAAGGTAAGTCTTATAGGAATCAAAGGGGATGACTCGACTAAAAGGTACGTTTTATAGGAATAAAAGGGGATGACTCGACTAAAAGGTACGTCTTATAGGAATCAAAGGAAATGACTCGACTAAAAGGTACGTCTTCTAGGGGTCAAAGGGGATGACTCGACTAAAAGGTACGTCTTATAGGAATCAAAGGGGATGACTCGACAAAAAGGTACTTCTTATAGGAATCAAAGGGGCTGACTCGACTAAAAGGTTCGTCTTATTGGAATCACGGGAAATGACTTGACTAAAAGGCACATCTTTTTGGAATCAAAGGGGATGACTCGACTAAAAGGTACTTCTTATAGGAATCAAAGGGGATGACTCGACCAAAAGGTATGTCTTATAGGAATCCAAGGGGATGACTCGACTAAAAGGTAAGTCTTATAGGAATCAAAGTGGATGACTCGACTATATGGTACGTCTTATAGGAATCAAAGGAAATGACTCGACTAAAAGGTACGTCATATAGGAATCAAAGGGGATGACTCAACTAAAAGGTAAGTCTTATAGGAATGAAAAGGGATGACTCGACTAAAAGATACGTCTTATAGGAATCAAAGTGGATGACTCGACTATATGGTACGTCTTATAGGAATCAAAGGAAATGACTCGACTAAAAGGTACGTCATATAGGAATCAAAGGGGATGACTCAACTAAAAGGTAAGTCTTATAGGAATCAAAGGGGATGACTTGACTAAAAGGTACGTTTTATTGGAATCAAAGGGGATGACTCGACTAAAAGGTACGTCTTATAGGAATCAAGGGAAATAACTCGACTAAAAATACGTTTTCTAGGAATCAAAGGAAATGACTCAACTAAAAGGTACGTCATATACGAATAAAAGGAGATGACTCAACTAAAAGGTACGTCTTATAGGAATCTAAAGGGATGACTCGACTAAAAGGTACGTCTTAGAGGAATCAAGGGAAATGACTCGACTAAAAGGTACGTCTTCAAGGAATCAAAGGAAATCACTCAACTAAAATTTACGTATTATAGGAATCAAAGGGGATGACTCGACTAAAAGGTACGTCTTATAGGAATCAAAGGAAATGACTCGACTAAAAGGTACGTATTCTAGGGGTCAATGGGGATGACTCGACTAAAAGGTACGTCTTATAGGAATCAAAGGTGATGACTCGACTAAAAGGTACTTCTTATAGGAATCAAAGGGGATAACTCGACTAAAAGGTACGTCGTATAGGAATCAAAGAGGATGACTCGACTAAAAGGTACGTCTTATAGGAATCAAGTGAAATGACTCGACTAAAAGGTACGCCTTCTAGGAATCAATGGAAATGACTCGACTAAAAGGTACGTCTTATAGGAATCAAAGGAGATGACTCGACTAAAAGGTACGTCTTATAGGAATCAAAGGGGATGACTCGACTAAAAGGTACGTCTTATAGGAATCAAGGGAAATGACTCGACTAAAAGGTACGTCTTCAAGGAATCAAAGGAAAAGACTCAACTATAAGGTACGTATTATAGGAATCAAAGGTGATGACTCGACTAAAAGGTACGTATTCTAGGGGTCAAAGTGGATGACTCGACTAAAAGGTACGTCTTATAGGAATCAAAGGAAATGACTCGACTAAAAGATACATCTTATAGGAATCAAAGTAAATGACTCGACTAAAAGGTACATCTTCTAGGGGTCAAAGGGGATGATTCGACTAAAAGGTACGTCTTATAGGAATCAAAGGGGATGACTCGACTAAAAGGTACTTCTTATAGGAATCAAAGGGGCTGACTCGACTAAAAGGTTCTTCTTATAGGAATCAAGGGAAATGACTTCACTAAAAGGCACATCTTTTAGGAATCAAAGGGGATGACTCGACTAAAAGGTACGTCTTATAGGAATCAAAGGAGATGACTCGACCAAAAGGTATGTCTTATAGGAATCCAAGGGGATGACTCGACTAAAAGGTACGTCTTATAGGAATCAAAGTGGATGACACGACTAAATGGTACGTCTTATAGGAATCAAAGGAAATCACTCGACTAAAAGGTACGTCTTATAGGAATCTAAGGGGATGACTCGTCTAAAAGGTACGTCTTAGAGGAATCAAGGGAAATGACTCGACTAAAAGGTACGTCTTCAAGGAATCCAAGGAACTGACTCAACTAAAAGGTACGTATTATAGGAATCAAAAGGGATGACTCGACTAAAAGGTACGTCTTATAGGAATCAAAGGAAATGACTCGACTAAAAGGTACGTATTCTCGGGGTCAAAGGGGATGACTCGACTAAAAGGTACATCTTATAGGAATCAAAGATGATGACTCGACTAAAAGGTACTTCTTATAGGAATCAAAGGGGATAACTCGACAAAAAGGTACGTCTTATAGGAATCAAAGGGGATGACTCGACTAAAAGGTACGTCTTAGAGGAATCAAGGGAAATGACTCGACTAAAAGGTACTTCTTATAGGAATCAAAGGGGATAACTCGACAAAAAGGTACGTCTTATAGGAATCTAAGGGGATGACTCGACTAAAAGGTACGTCTTAGAGGAATCAAGGGAAATGACTCGACTAAAAGGTACGTCTTCAAGGAATCAAAGGAAATCACTCAACTAAAATTTACATATTATAGGAATCAAAGGGGATGACTCGACTAAAAGGTACGTCTTATAGGAATCAAAGGAGATGACTCGACTAAAAGGTACGTCTTATAGGAATCAATAGGGAATGACTCGACTAAAAGGTACGTCTTATAGGAATCAAAGGAAATGACTCGACTAAAAGGTACGTCTTCAAGGAATCCAAGGAACTGACTCAACTAAATGGTACGTATTATAGGAATCAAAAGGGATGACTCGACTAAAAGGTACGTCTTATAGGAATCAAAGGAAATGACTCGACTAAAAGGTACGTATTCTCGGGGTCAAAGGGGATGACTCGACTAAAAGGTACATCTTATAGGAATCAAAGATGATGACTCGACTAAAAGGTACTTCTTATAGGAATCAAAGGGGATAACTCGACAAAAAGGTACGTCTTATAGGAATCAAAGGGGATGACTCGACTAAAAGGTACGTCTTAGAGGAATCAAGGGAAATGACTCGACTAAAAGGTACTTCTTATAGGAATCAAAGGGGATAACTCGACAAAAAGGTACGTCTTATAGGAATCTAAGGGGATGACTCGACTAAAAGGTACGTCTTAGAGGAATCAAGGGAAATGACTCGACTAAAAGGTACGTCTTCAAGGAATCAAAGGAAATCACTCAACTAAAATTTACATATTATAGGAATCAAAGGGGATGACTCGACTAAAAGGTACGTCTTATAGGAATCAAAGGAGATGACTCGACTAAAAGGTACGTCTTATAGGAATCAATAGGGAATGACTCGACTAAAAGGTACGTCTTATAGGAATCAAAGGTGATGACTCGACTAAAAGGTACGTATTCTAGGGGTCAAAGTGGATGACTCGACTAAAAGGTACGTCTTATAGGAATCAAAGGAAATGACTCGACTAAAAGATACGTCTTATAGGAATCAAAGTAAATGACTCGACTAAAAGGTACGTCTTCTAGGGGTCAAAGGGGATGATTCGACTAAAAGGTACGTCTTATAGGAATCAAAGGGGATGACTCGACTAAAAGGTACTTCATATAGGAATCAAAGGGGCTGACTCGACTAAAAGGTTCTTCTTATAGGAATAAAGGGAAATGACTTCACTAAAAGGCACATCTTTTAGGAATCAAAGGGGATGACTCGACTAAAAGGTACGTCTTATAGGAATCAAAGGAGATGACTCGACCAAAAGGTATGTCTTATAGGAATCCAAGGGGATGACTCGACTAAAAGGTACGTCTTATAGGAATCAAAGTGGATGACACGACTAAATGGTACGTCTTATAGGAATCAAAGGAAATCACTCGACTAAAAGGTACGTCTTATAGGAATCTAAGGGGATGACTCGACTAAAAGGTACGTCTTAGAGGAATCAAGGGAAATGACTCGACTAAAAGGTACGTCTTCAAGGAATCCAAGGAACTGACTCAACTAAAAGGTACGTATTATAGGAATCAAAGGGGATGACTCGACTAAAAGGAACGTCTTATAGGAATCAAAGGAAATGACTCGACTAAAAGGTACGTATTCTAGGGGTCAAAGGGGATGACTCGACTAAAAGGTACATCTTATAGGAATCAAAGGTGATGACTCGACTAAAAGGTACTTCTTATAGGAATCAAAGGGGATAACTCGACAAAAAGGTACGTCTTATAGGAATCAAAGGGGATGACTCGACTAAAAGGTACGTCTTAGAGGAATCAAGGGAAATGACTCGACTAAAAGGTACTTCTTATAGGAATCAAAGGGGATAACAAGACAAAAAGGTACGTCTTATAGGAATCTAAGGGGATGACTCGACTAAAAGGTACGTCTTAGAGGAATCAAGGGAAATGACTCGACTAAAAGGTACGTCTTCAAGGAATCAAAGGAAATCACTCAACTAAAATTTACGTATTATAGGAATCAAATGGGATGACTCGACTAAAAGGTACGTCTTATAGGAATCAAAGGAGATGACTCGACTAAAAGGTACGTCATATAGGAATCAAAGGGGATGACTCGACTAAAAGGTACGTCTTATAGGAATCAAGGGAAATGACTCGACTAAAAGGTACGTCTTCAAGGAATCAAAGGAAATGACTCAACTATAAGGTACATCTTATAGGAATCAAAGGTGATGACTCGACTAAAAGGTACGTATTCTAGGGGTCAAAGTGGATGACTCGACTAAAAGGTACGTCTTATAGGAATCAAAGGAAATGACTCGACTAAAAGATACGTCTTATAGGAATCAAAGTAAATGACTCGACTAAAAGGTACGTCTTCTAGGGGTCAAAGGGGATGATTCGACTAAAAGGTACGTCTTATAGGAATCAAAGGGGATGACTCGACTAAAAGGTACTTCTTATAGGAATCAAAGGGGCTGACTCGACTAAAAGGTTCTTCTTATAGGAATCAAGGGAAATGACTTCACTAAAAGGCACATCTTTTAGGAATCAAAGGGGATGACTCGACTAAAAGGTACGTCTTATAGGAATCAAAGGAGATGACTCGACCAAAAGGTATGTCTTATAGGAATCCAAGGGGATGACTCGACTAAAAGGTACGTCTTATCGGAATCAAAGTGGATGACACGACTAAATGGTACGTCTTATAGGAATCAAAGGAAATGACTCGACTAAAAGGTACGTCTTATAGGAATCTAATGGGATGACTCGACTAAAAGGTACGTCTTACAGGAATCAAGGGAAATGACTCGACTAAAAGGTACGTCTTCAAGGAATCCAAGGAACTGACTCAACTAAAAGGTACGTATTATAGGAATCAAAGGGGATGACTCGACTAAAAGGTACGTCTTATAGGAATCAAAGGAAATGACTCGACTAAAAGGTACGTATTCTAGGGGTCAAAGGGGATGACTCGACTAAAAGGTACATCTTATAGGAATCAAAGGTGATGACTCGACTAAAAGGTACTTCTTATAGGAATCAAAGGGGATAACTCGACAAAAAGGTACGTCTTATAGGAATCAAAGGGGATGACTCGACTAAAGGTACGTTTTATAGGAATAAAGTGAAATGACTCGACTAAAAGGTACGTCTTCTAGGAATCAAAGGAAATGACTCGACTAAAAGGTACGTCTTATAGGAATCAAAGGAGATGACTCGACTAA
Source organism: Capsicum pubescens (assembly GCA_030864215.1). Classification (NCBI taxonomy): domain Eukaryota; kingdom Viridiplantae; phylum Streptophyta; class Magnoliopsida; order Solanales; family Solanaceae; genus Capsicum; species Capsicum pubescens. Next base: position 274,178,569 of record CM061545.1, on the reverse strand, counting down.
AAGGTACGTCTTATAGGAATCAAAGGGGATGACTCGACTAAAAGGTACGTCTTATAGGAATCAAGTGAAATGACTCGACTAAAAGGTACGTCTTCTAGGAATCAATGGAAATGACTCGACTAAAAGGTACGTCTTATAGGAATCAAAGGAGATGACTCGACTAAAAGGTACGTCTTATAGGAATCAAAGGGGATGACTCGACTAAAAGGTACGTCTTATAGGAATCAAGGGAAATGACTCGACTAAAAGGTACGTCTTCAAGGAATCAAAGGAAAAGACTCAACTATAAGGTACGTCTTATAGGAATCAAAGGTGATGACTCGACTAAAAGGTACGTATTCTAGGGGTCAAAGTGGATGACTCGACTAAAAGGTACGTCTTATAGGAATCAAAGGAAATGACTCGACTAAAAGATACATCTTATAGGAATCAAAGTAAATGACTCGACTAAAAGGTACATCTTCTAGGGGTCAAAGGGGATGATTCGACTAAAAGGTACGTCTTATAGGAATCAAAGGGGATGACTCGACTAAAAGGTACTTCTTATAGGAATCAAAGGGGCTGACTCGACTAAAAGGTTCTTCTTATAGGAATCAAGGGAAATGACTTCACTAAAAGGCACATCTTTTAGGAATCAAAGGGGATGACTCGACTAAAAGGTACGTCTTATAGGAATCAAAGGAGATGACTCGACCAAAAGGTATGTCTTATAGGAATCCAAGGGGATGACTCGACTAAAAGGTACGTCTTATAGGAATCAAAGTGGATGACACGACTAAATGGTACGTCTTATAGGAATCAAAGGAAATCACTCGACTAAAAGGTACGTCTTATAGGAATCTAAGGGGATGACTCGACTAAAAGGTACGTCTTAGAGGAATCAAGGGAAATGACTCGACTAAAAGGTACGTCTTCAAGGAATCCAAGGAACTGACTCAACTAAAAGGTACGTATTATAGGAATCAAAAGGGATGACTCGACTAAAAGGTACGTCTTATAGGAATCAAAGGAAATGACTCGACTAAAAGGTACGTATTCTAGGGGTCAAAGGGGATGACTCGACTAAAAGGTACATCTTATAGGAATCAAAGGTGATGACTCGACTAAAAGGTACTTCTTATAGGAATCAAAGGGGATAACTCGACAAAAAGGTACGTCTTATAGGAATCAAAGGGGATGACTCGACTAAAAGGTACGTCTTAGAGGAATCAAGGGAAATGACTCGACTAAAAGGTACTTCTTATAGGAATCAAAGGGGATAACTCGACAAAAAGGTACGTCTTATAGGAATCTAAGGGGATGACTCGACTAAAAGGTACGTCTTAGAGGAATCAAGGGAAATGACTCGACTAAAAGGTACGTCTTCAAGGAATCAAAGGAAATCACTCAACTAAAATTTACGTATTATAGGAATCAAAGGGGATGACTCGACTAAAAGGTACGTCTTATAGGAATCAAAGGAGATGACTCGACTAAAAGGTACGTCTTATAGGAATCAAAGGGGATGACTCGACTAAAAGGTACGTCTTATAGGAATCAAGGGAAATGACTCGACTAAAAGGTACGTCTTCAAGGAATCAAAGGAAAAGACTCAACTATAAGCTACGTCTTATAGGAATCAAAGGTGATGACTCGACTAAAAGGTACGTATTCTAGGGGTCAAAGTGGATGACTCGACTAAAAGGTACGTCTTATAGGAATCAAAGGAAATGACTCGACTAAAAGATACGTCTTATAGGAATCAAAGTAAATGACTCGACTAAAAGGTACGTCTTCTAGGGGTCAAAGGGGATGATTCGACTAAAAGGTACGTCTTATAGGAATCAAAGGGGATGACTCGACTAAAAGGTACTTCTTATAGGAATCAAAGGGGCTGACTCGACTAAAAGGTTCTTCGTATAGGAATAAAGGGAAATGACTTCACTAAAAGGCACATCTTTTAGGAATCAAAGGGGATGACTCGACTAAAAGGTACGTCTTATAGGAATCAAAGGAGATGACTCGACCAAAAGGTATGTCTTATAGGAATCCAAGGGGATGACTCGACTAAAAGGTACGTCTTATAGGAATCAAAGTGGATGACACGACTAAATGGTACGTCTTATAGGAATCAAAGGAAATCACTCGACTAAAAGGTACGTCTTATAGGAATCTAAGGGGATGACTCGACTAAAAGGTACGTCATAGAGGAATCAAGGGAAATGACTCGACTAAAAGGTACGTCTTCAAGGAATCCAAGGAACTGACTCAACTAAAAGGTACGTATTATAGGAATCAAAGGGGATGACTCGACTAAAAGGTACGTCTTATAGGAATCAAAGGAAATGACTCGACTAAAAGGTACGTATTCTAGGGGTCAAAGGGGATGACTCGACTAAAAGGTACATCTTATAGGAATCAAAGGTGATGACTCGACTAAAAGGTACTTCTTATAGGAATCAAAGGGGATAACTCGACAAAAAGGTACGTCTTATAGGAATCAAAGGGGATGACTCGACTAAAAGGTACGTCTTAGAGGAATCAAGGGAAATGACTCGACTAAAAGGTACTTCTTATAGGAATCAAAGGGGATAACTCGACAAAAAGGTACGTCTTATAGGAATCTAAGGGGATGACTCGACTAAAAGGTACGTCTTAGAGGAATCAAGGGAAATGACTCGACTAAAAGGTACGTCTTCAAGGAATCAAAGGAAATCACTCAACTAAAATTTACGTATTATAGGAATCAAAGGGGATGACTCGACTAAAAGGTACGTCTTATAGGAATCAAAGGAGATGACTCGACTAAAAGGTACGTCTTATAGGAATCAAAGGGGATGACTCGACTAAAAGGTACGTCTTATAGGAATCAAGGGAAATGACTCGACTAAAAGGTACGTCTTCAAGGAATCAAAGGAAACGACTCAACTATAAGGTACGTCTTATAGGAATCAAAGGTGATGACTCGACTAAAAGGTACGTATTCTAGGGGTCAAAGTGGATGACTCGACTAAAAGGTACGTCTTATAGGAATCAAAGGAAATGACTCGACTAAAAGATACGTCTTATAGGAATCAAAGTAAATGACTCGACTAAAAGGTACGTCTTCTAGGGGTCAAAGGGGATGATTCGACTAAAAGGTACGTCTTATAGGAATCAAAGGGGATGACTCGACTAAAAGGTACTTCTTATAGGAATCAAAGGGGCTGACTCGACTAAAAGGTTCTTCTTATAGGAATCAAGGGAAATGACTTCACTAAAAGGCACATCTTTTAGGAATCAAAGGGGATGACTCGACTAAAAGGTACGTCTTATAGGAATCAAAGGAGATGACTCGACCAAAAGGTATGTCTTATAGGAATCCAAGGGGATGACTCGACTAAAAGGTACGTCTTATAGGAATCAAAGTGGATGACACGACTAAATGGTACGTCTTATAGGAATCAAAGGAAATGACTCGACTAAAAGGTACGTCTTATAGGAATCTAATGGGATGACTCGACTAAAAGGTACGTCTTACAGGAATCAAGGGAAATGACTCGACTAAAAGGTACGTCTTCAAGGAATCCAAGGAACTGACTCAACTAAAAGGTACGTATTATAGGAATCAAAGGGGATGACTCGACTAAAAGGTACGTCTTATAGGAATCAAAGGAAATGACTCGACTAAAAGGTACGTATTCTAGGGGTCAAAGGGGATGACTCGACTAAAAGGTACATCTTATAGGAATCAAAGGTGATGACTCGACTAAAAGGTACTTCTTATAGGAATCAAAGGGGATAACTCGACAAAAAGGTACGTCTTATAGGAATCAAAGGGGATGACTCGACTAAAGGTACGTTTTATAGGAATAAAGTGAAATGACTCGACTAAAAGGTACGTCTTCTAGGAATCAAAGGAAATGACTCGACTAAAAGGTACGTCTTATAGGAATCAAAGGAGATGACTCGACTAAAAGGTACGTCTTATAGGAATCAAAGGGGATGACTCGACTAAAAGGTACGTCTTATAGGAATCAAGGGAAATGACTCGACTAAAAGGTACGTCTTCAAGGAATCAAAGGAAATGACTCAACTATAAGGTACGTCTGATAGGAATCAAAGGTGATGACTCGACTAAAAGGTACGTATTCTAGGGGTCAAAGTGGATGACTCGACTAAAATGTACGTCTTATAGGAATCAAAGGAAATGACTCGACTAAAAGATACGTCTTATAGGAATCAAAGTAAATGACTCGACTAAAAGGTACGTCTTCTAGGGGTCAAAGGGGATGATTCGACTAAAAGGTACGTCTTATAGGAATCAAAGGGGATAACTCGACTAAAAGGTACTTCTTATAGGAATCAAAAGGGCTGACTCGACTAAAAGGTTCTTCTTATAGGAATCAAGGGAAATGACTTCACTAAAAGGCACATCTTTTAGGAATCAAAGGGGATGACTCGACTAAAAGGTACGTCTTATAGGAATCAAAGGAGATGACTCGACCAAAAGGTATGTCTTATAGGAATCCAAGGGGATGACTCGACTAAAAGGTACGTCTTATAGGAATCAAAGTGGATGACTCGACTAAATGGTACGTCTTATAGGAATCAAAGTAAATGACTCGACTAAAAGGTACGTCTTCTAGGGGTCAAAGGGGATGACTCGACTAAAAGGTACGCCTTATAGGAATCAAGGGAAATGACTCGACTAAAAGGTACGTCTTCAAGGAATCCAAGGAACTGACTCAACTAAAAGGTACGTATTATAGGAATCAAAGGGGATGACTCGACTAAAAGGTACGTCTTATAGGAATCAAAGGAAATGACTCGACTAAAAGGTACGTATTCTAGGGGTCAAAGGGGATGACTCGACTAAAAGGTACATCTTATAGGAATCAAAGGTGATGACTCGACTAAAAGGTACTTCTTATAGGAATCAAAGGGGATAACTCGACAAAAAGGTACGTCTTATAGGAATCAAAGGGGATGACTCGACTAAAAGGTACGTCTTAGAGGAATCAAGGGAAATGACTCGACTAAAAGGTACTTCTTATAGGAATCAAAGGGGATAACTCGACAAAAAGGTACGTCTTATAGGAATCTAAGGGGATGACTCGACTAAAAGGTACGTCTTAGAGGAATCAAGGGAAATGACTCGACTAAAAGGTACGTCTTCAAGGAATCAAAGGAAATCACTCAACTAAAATTTACGTATTATAGGAATCAAAGGGGATGACTCGACTAAAAGGTACGTCTTATAGGAATTAAAGGAGATGACTCGACTAAAAGGTACGTCTTATAGGAATCAAAGGGGATGACTCGACTAAAAGGTACGTCTTATAGGAATCAAGGGAAATGACTCGACTAAAAGGTACGTCTTCAAGGAATCAAAGGAAACGACTCAACTATAAGGTACGTCTTATAGGAATCAAAGGTGATGACTCGACTAAAAGGTACGTATTCTAGGGGTCAAAGTGGATGACTCGACTAAAAGGTACGTCTTATAGGAATCAAAGGAAATGACTCGACTAAAAGATACGTCTTATAGGAATCAAAGTAAATGACTCGACTAAAAGGTACGTCTTCTAGGGGTCAAAGGGGATGATTCGACTAAAAGGTACGTCTTATAGGAATCAAAGGGGATGACTCGACTAAAAGGTACTTCTTATAGGAATCAAAGGGGCTGACTCGACTAAAAGGTTCTTCTTATAGGAATCAAGGGAAATGACTTCACTAAAAGGCACATCTTTTAGGAATCAAAGGGGATGACTCGACTAAAAGGTACGTCTTATAGGAATCAAAGGAGATGACTCGACCAAAAGGTATGTCTTATAGGAATCCAAGGGGATTACTCGACTAAAAGGTACGTCTTATAGGAATCAAAGTGGATGACACGACTAAATGGTACGTCTTATAGGAATCAAAGGAAATGACTCGACTAAAAGGTACGTCTTATAGGAATCTAATGGGATGACTCGACTAAAAGGTACGTCTTACAGGAATCAAGGGAAATGACTCGACTAAAAGGTACGTCTTCAAGGAATCCAAGGAACTGACTCAACTAAAAGGTACGTATTATAGGAATCAAAGGGGATGACTCGACTAAAAGGTACGTCTTATAGGAATCAAAGGAAATGACTCGACTAAAAGGTACGTATTCTAGGGGTCAAAGGGGATGACTCGACTAAAAGGTACATCTTATAGGAATCAAAGGTGATGACTCGACTAAAAGGTACTTCTTATAGGAATCAAAGGGGATAACTCGACAAAAAGGTACGTCTTATAGGAATCAAAGGGGATGACTCGACTAAAGGTACGTTTTATAGGAATAAAGTGAAATGACTCGACTAAAAGGTACGTCTTCTAGGAATCAAAGGAAATGACTCGACTAAAAGGTACGTCTTATAGGAATCAAAGGAGATGACTCGACTAAAAGGTACGTCTTCTAGGAATCAAAGGAAATGACTCGACTAAAAGGTACGTCTTATAGGAATCAAAGGGGATGACTCGACTAAAAGGTACGTCTTATAGGAATCAAGGGAAATGACTCGACTAAAAGGTACGTCTTCAAGGAATCAAAGGAAATGACTCAACTATAAGGTACGTCTTATAGGAATCAAAGGTGATGACTCGACTAAAAGGTACGTATTCTAGGGGTCAAAGTGGATGACTCGACTAAAATGTACGTCTTATAGGAATCAAAGGAAATGACTCGACTAAAAGATACGTCTTATAGGAATCAAAGTAAATGACTCGACTAAAAGGTACGTCTTCTAGGGGTCAAAGGGGATGATTCGACTAAAAGGTACGTCTTATAGGAATCAAAGGGGATAACTCGACTAAAAGGTACTTCTTATAGGAATCAAAAGGGCTGACTCGACTAAAAGGTTCTTCTTATAGGAATCAAGGGAAATGACTTCACTAAAAGGCACATCTTTTAGGAATCAAAGGGGATGACTCGACTAAAAGGTACGTCTTATAGGAATCAAAGGAGATGACTCGACCAAAAGGTATGTCTTATAGGAATCCAAGGGGATGACTCGACTAAAAGGTACGTCTTATAGGAATCAAAGTGGATGACTCGACTAAATGGTACGTCTTATAGGAATCAAAGGAAATGACTCGACTAAAAGGTACGTCTTATAGGAATCTAAGGGGATGACTCGACTAAAAGGTACGTCTTAGAGGAATCAAGGGAAATGACTCGACTAAAAGGTACGTCTTCAAGGAATCCAAGGAAATGACTCAACTAAAAGGTACGTATTATAGGAATCAAAGGGGATGACTCGACTAAAAGGTACGTCTTATAGGAATCAAAGGAAATGACTCGACTAAAAGGTACGTATTCTAGGGGTCAAAGGGGATGACTCGACTAAAAGGTACGTCTTATTGGAATCAATGGTGATGACTCGACTAAAAGGTACTTCTTATAGGAATCAAAGGGGATAACTCGACAAAAAGGTACGTCTTATAGGAATCAAAGGGGATGACTCCACTAAAAGGTACGTCTTATAGGAATCGAAGGAAATGACTCGACTAAAAGATACGTATTCTAGGGGTCAAAGGGGATGACTCGACTAAAAGGTACATCTTATAGGAATCAAAGGTGATGACTCGACTAAAAGGTACTTCTTATAGGAATCAAAGGGGATAACTCGACAAAAAGGTACGTCTTATAGGAATCAAAGGGGATGACTCGACTAAAAGGTACGTCTTATAGGAATAAAGTTAAATGACTCGACTAAAAGGTACGTCTTCTAGGAATCAAAGGAAATGACTCGACTAAAAGGTACGTCTTATAGGAATCAAAGGAGATGACTCGACTAAAAGGTACGTCTTATAGGAATCAAAGGGGATGACTCGAATAAAAGGTACGTCTTATAGGAATCAAGGGAAATGACTCGACTAAAAGGTACGTCTTCAAGGAATCAAAGGAAATGACTCAACTATAAGGTACGTCTTATAGGAATCAAAGGTGATGACTCGACTAAAAGGTACGTATTCTAGGGGTCAAAGTGGATGACTCGACTAAAATGTACGTCTTATAGGAATCAAAGGAAATGACTCGACTAAAAGATACGTCTTATAGGAATCAAAGTAAATGACTCGACTAAAAGGTACGTCTTCTAGGGGTCAAAGGGGATGACTCGACTAAAAGGTACGTCTTATAGGAATCAAAGGGGATGACTCGACTAAAAGGTACGTCTTATAGGAATCAAGGGAAATGACTCGACTAAAAGGTACGTCTTCAAGGAATCAAAGGAAACGACTCAACTATAAGGTACGTCTTATAGGAATCAAAGGTGATGACTCGACTAAAAGGTACGTATTCTAGGGGTCAAAGTGGATGACTCGACTAAAAGGTACGTCTTATAGGAATCAAAGGAAATGACTCGACTAAAAGATACGTCTTATAGGAATCAAAGTAAATGACTCGACTAAAAGGTACGTCTTCTAGGGGTCAAAGGGGATGATTCGACTAAAAGGTACGTCTTATAGGAATCAAAGGGGATGACTCGACTAAAAGGTACTTCTTATAGGAATCAAAGGGGCTGACTCGACTAAAAGGTTCTTCTTATAGGAATCAAGGGAAATGACTTCACTAAAAGGCACATCTTTTAGGAATCAAAGGGGATGACTCGACTAAAAGGTACGTCTTATAGGAATCAAAGGAGATGACTCGACCAAAAGGTATGTCTTATAGGAATCCAAGGGGATTACTCGACTAAAAGGTACGTCTTATAGGAATCAAAGTGGATGACACGACTAAATGGTACGTCTTATAGGAATCAAAGGAAATGACTCGACTAAAAGGTACGTCTTATAGGAATCTAATGGGATGACTCGACTAAAAGGTACGTCTTACAGGAATCAAGGGAAATGACTCGACTAAAAGGTACGTCTTCAAGGAATCCAAGGAACTGACTCAACTAAAAGGTACGTATTATAGGAATCAAAGGGGATGACTCGACTAAAAGGTACGTCTTATAGGAATCAATGGAAATGACTCGACTAAAAGGTACGTATTCTAGGGGTCAAAGGGGATGACTCGACTAAAAGGTACATCTTATAGGAATCAAAGGTGATGACTCGACTAAAAGGTACTTCTTATAGGAATCAAAGGGGATAACTCGACAAAAAGGTACGTCTTATAGGAATCAAAGGGGATGACTCGACTAAAGGTACGTTTTATAGGAATAAAGTGAAATGACTCGACTAAAAGGTACGTCTTCTAGGAATCAAAGGAAATGACTCGACTAAAAGGTACGTCTTATAGGAATCAAAGGAGATGACTCGACTAAAAGGTACGTCTTCTAGGAATCAAAGGAAATGACTCGACTAAAAGGTACGTCTTATAGGAATCAAAGGGGATGACTCGACTAAAAGGTACGTCTTATAGGAATCAAGGGAAATGACTCGACTAAAAGGTACGTCTTCAAGGAATCAAAGGAAATGACTCAACTATAAGGTACGTCTTATAGGAATCAAAGGTGATGACTCGACTAAAAGGTACGTATTCTAGGGGTCAAAGTGGATGACTCGACTAAAATGTACGTCTTATAGGAATCAAAGGAAATGACTCGACTAAAAGATACGTCTTATAGGAATCAAAGTAAATGACTCGACTAAAAGGTACGTCTTCTAGGGGTCAAAGGGGATGATTCGACTAAAAGGTACGTCTTATAGGAATCAAAGGGGATAACTCGACTAAAAGGTACTTCTTATAGGAATCAAAAGGGCTGACTCGACTAAAAGGTTCTTCTTATAGGAATCAAGGGAAATGACTTCACTAAAAGGCACATCTTTTAGGAATCAAAGGGGATGACTCGACTAAAAGGTACGTCTTATAGGAATCAAAGGAGATGACTCGACCAAAAGGTATGTCTTATAGGAATCCAAGGGGATGACTCGACTAAAAGGTACGTCTTATAGGAATCAAAGTGGATGACTCGACTAAATGGTACGTCTTATAGGAATCAAAGGAAATGACTCGACTAAAAGGTACGTCTTATAGGAATCTAAGGGGATGACTCGACTAAAAGGTACGTCTTAGAGGAATCAAGGGAAATGACTCGACTAAAAGGTACGTCTTCAAGGAATCCAAGGAAATGACTCAACTAAAAGGTACGTATTATAGGAATCAAAGGGGATGACTCGACTAAAAGGTACGTCTTATAGGAATCAAAGGAAATGACTCGACTAAAAGGTACGTATTCTAGGGGTCAAAGGGGATGACTCGACTAAAAGGTACGTCTTATTGGAATCAATGGTGATGACTCGACTAAAAGGTACTTCTTATAGGAATCAAAGGGGATAACTCGACAAAAAGGTACGTCTTATAGGAATCAAAGGGGATGACTCCACTAAAAGGTACGTCTTATAGGAATCGAAGGAAATGACTCGACTAAAAGATACGTATTCTAGGGGTCAAAGGGGATGACTCGACTAAAAGGTACATCTTATAGGAATCAAAGGTGATGACTCGACTAAAAGGTACTTCTTATAGGAATCAAAGGGGATAACTCGACAAAAAGGTACGTCTTATAGGAATCAAAGGGGATGACTCGACTAAAAGGTACGTCTTATAGGAATAAAGTTAAATGACTCGACTAAAAGGTACGTCTTCTAGGAATCAAAGGAAATGACTCGACTAAAAGGTACGTCTTATAGGAATCAAAGGAGATGACTCGACTAAAAGGTACGTCTTATAGGAATCAAAGGGGATGACTCGAATAAAAGGTACGTCTTATAGGAATCAAGGGAAATGACTCGACTAAAAGGTACGTCTTCAAGGAATCAAAGGAAATGACTCAACTATAAGGTACGTCTTATAGGAATCAAAGGTGATGACTCGACTAAAAGGTACGTATTCTAGGGGTCAAAGTGGATGACTCGACTAAAATGTACGTCTTATAGGAATCAAAGGAAATGACTCGACTAAAAGATACGTCTTATAGGAATCAAAGTAAATGACTCGACTAAAAGGTACGTCTTCTAGGGGTCAAAGGGGATGACTCGACTAAAAGGTACGTCTTATAGGAATCAAAGGGGATGACTCGACTAAAAGGTACGTCTTATAGGAATCAAGGGAAATGACTCGACTAAAAGGTACGTCTTCAAGGAATCAAAGGAAATGACTCAACTATAAGGTACGTCTTATAGGAATCAAAGGTGATGACTCGACTAAAAGGTACGTATTCTAGGGGTCAAAGTGGATGACTCGACTAAAATGTACGTCTTATAGGAATCAAAGGAAATGACTCGACTAAAAGATACGTCTTATAGGAATCAAAGTAAATGACTCGACTAAAAGGTACGTCTTCTAGGGGTCAAAGGGGATGATCCGACTAAAAGGTACGTCTTATAGGAATCAAAGGGGATAACTCGACTAAAAGGTACTTCTTATAGGAATCAAAAGGGCTGACTCGACTAAAAGGTTCTTCTTATAGGAATCAAGGGAAATGACTTCACTAAAAGGCACATCTTTTAGGAATCAAAGGGGATGACTCGACTAAAAGGTACGTCTTATAGGAATCAAAGGAGATGACTCGACCAAAAGGTATGTCTTATAGGAATCCAAGGGGATTACTCGACTAAAAGTTACGTCTTATAGGAATCAAAGGAAATGACTCGACTAAAAGGTACGTATTCTAGGGGTCAAAGGGGATGACTCGACTAAAAGGTACATCTTATAGGAATCAAAGGTGATGACTCGACTAAAAGGTACTTCTTATAGGAATCAAAGGGGATAACTCGACAAAAAGGTACGTCTTATAGGAATCAAAGGGGATGACTCGACTAAAAGGTACGTCTTAGAGGAATCAAGGGAAATGACTCGACTAAAAGGTACTTCTTATAGGAATCAAAGGGGATAACTCGACAAAAAGGTACGTCTTATAGGAATCTAAGGGGATGACTCGACTAAAAGGTACGTCTTAGAGGAATCAAGGGAAATGACTCGACTAAAAGGTACGTCTTCAAGGAATCAAAGGAAATCACTCAACTAAAATTTACGTATTATAGGAATCAAAGGGGATGACTCGACTAAAAGGTACGTCTTATAGGAATCAAAGGAGATGACTCGACTAAAAGGTACGTCTTATAGGAATCAAAGGGGATGACTCGACTAAAAGGTACGTCTTATAGGAATCAAGGGAAATGACTCGACTAAAAGGTACGTCTTCAAGGAATCAAAGGAAACGACTCAACTATAAGGTACGTCTTATAGGAATCAAAGGTGATGACTCGACTAAAAGGTACGTATTCTAGGGGTCAAAGTGGATGACTCGACTAAAAGGTACGTCTTATAGGAATCAAAGTAAATGACTCGACTAAAAGATACGTCTTATAGGAATCAAAGTAAATGACTCGACTAAAAGGTACGTCTTCTAGGGGTCAAAGGGGATGATTCGACTAAAAGGTACGTCTTATAGGAATCAAAGGGGATGACTCGACTAAAAGGTACTTCTTATAGGAATCAAAGGGGCTGACTCGACTAAAAGGTTCTTCTTATAGGAATCAAGGGAAATGACTTCACTAAAAGGCACATCTTTTAGGAATCAAAGGGGATGACTCGACTAAAAGGTACGTCTTATAGGAATCAAAGGAGATGACTCGACCAAAAGGTATGTCTTATAGGAATCCAAGGGGATTACTCGACTAAAAGGTACGTCTTATAGGAATCAAAGTGGATGACACGACTAAATGGTACGTCTTATAGGAATCAAAGGAAATGACTCGACTAAAAGGTACGTCTTATAGGAATCTAATGGGATGACTCGACTAAAAGGTACGTCTTACAGGAATCAAGGGAAATGACTCGACTAAAAGGTACGTCTTCAAGGAATCCAAGGAACTGACTCAACTAAAAGGTACGTATTATAGGAATCAAAGGGGATGACTCGACTAAAAGGTACGTCTTATAGGAATCAAAGGAAATGACTCGACTAAAAGGTACGTATTCTAGGGGTCAAAGGGGATGACTCGACTAAAAGGTACATCTTATAGGAATCAAAGGTGATGACTCGACTAAAAGGTACTTCTTATAGGAATCAAAGGGGATAACTCGACAAAAAGGTACGTCTTATAGGAATCAAAGGGGATGACTCGACTAAAGGTACGTTTTATAGGAATAAAGTGAAATGACTCGACTAAAAGGTACGTCTTCTAGGAATCAAAGGAAATGACTCGACTAAAAGGTACGTCTTATAGGAATCAAAGGAGATGACTCGACTAAAAGGTACGTCTTCTAGGAATCAAAGGAAATGACTCGACTAAAAGGTACGTCTTATAGGAATCAAAGGGGATGACTCGACTAAAAGGTACGTCTTATAGGAATCAAGGGAAATGACTCGACTAAAAGGTACGTCTTCAAGGAATCAAAGGAAATGACTCAACTATAAGGTACGTCTTATAGGAATCAAAGGTGATGACTCGACTAAAAGGTACGTATTCTAGGGGTCAAAGTGGATGACTCGACTAAAATGTACGTCTTATAGGAATCAAAGGAAATGACTCGACTAAAAGATACGTCTTATAGGAATCAAAGTAAATGACTCGACTAAAAGGTACGTCTTCTAGGGGTCAAAGGGGATGATTCGACTAAAAGGTACGTCTTATAGGAATCAAAGGGGATAACTCGACTAAAAGGTACTTCTTATAGGAATCAAAAGGGCTGACTCGACTAAAAGGTTCTTCTTATAGGAATCAAGGGAAATGACTTCACTAAAAGGCACATCTTTTAGGAATCAAAGGGGATGACTCGACTAAAAGGTACGTCTTATAGGAATCAAAGGAGATGACTCGACCAAAAGGTATGTCTTATAGGAATCCAAGGGGATGACTCGACTAAAAGGTACGTCTTATAGGAATCAAAGTGGATGACTCGACTAAATGGTACGTCTTATAGGAATCAAAGGAAATGACTCGACTAAAAGGTACGTCTTATAGGAATCTAAGGGGATGACTCGACTAAAAGGTACGTCTTAGAGGAATCAAGGGAAATGACTCGACTAAAAGGTACGTCTTCAAGGAATCCAAGGAAATGACTCAACTAAAAGGTACGTATTATAGGAATCAAAGGGGATGACTCGACTAAAAGGTACGTCTTATAGGAATCAAAGGAAATGACTCGACTAAAAGGTACGTATTCTAGGGGTCAAAGGGGATGACTCGACTAAAAGGTACGTCTTATTGGAATCAAGGGTGATGACTCGACTAAAAGGTACTTCTTATAGGAATCAAAGGGGATAACTCGACAAAAAGGTACGTCTTATAGGAATCAAATGGGATGACTCCACTAAAAGGTACGTCTTATAGGAATCAAAGGAAATGACTCGACTAAAAGGTACGTATTCTAGGGGTCAAAGGGGATGACTCGACTAAAAGGTACATCTTATAGGAATCAAAGGTGATGACTCGACTAAAAGGTACTTCTTATAGGAATCAAAGGGGATAACTCGACAAAAAGGTACGTCTTATAGGAATCAAAGGGGATGACTCGACTAAAAGGTACGTCTTATAGGAATAAAGTTAAATGACTCGACTAAAAGGTACGTCTTATAGGAATCAAAGGAAATGACTCGACTAAAAGGTACGTCTTATAGGAATCAAAGGAGATGACTCGACTAAAAGGTACGTCTTATAGGAATCAAAGGGGATGACTCGAATAAAAGGTACGTCTTATAGGAATCAAGGGAAATGACTCGACTAAAAGGTACGTCTTCAAGGAATCAAAGGAAATGACTCAACTATAAGGTACGTCTTATAGGAATCAAAGGTGATGACTCGACTAAAAGGTACGTATTCTAGGGGTCAAAGTGGATGACTCGACTAAAATGTACGTCTTATAGGAATCAAAGGAAATGACTCGACTAAAAGATACGTCTTATAGGAATCAAAGTAAATGACTCGACTAAAAGGTACGTCTTCTAGGGGTCAAAGGGGATGACTCGACTAAAAGGTACGTCTTATAGGAATCAAAGGGGATGACTCGACTAAAAGGTACGTCTTATAGGAATCAAGGGAAATGACTCGACTAAAAGGTACGTCTTCAAGGAATCAAAGGAAATGACTCAACTATAAGGTACGTCTTATAGGAATCAAAGGTGATGACTCGACTAAAAGGTACGTCTTCAAGGAATCCAAGGAACTGACTCAACTAAAAGGTACGTCTTATAGGAATCAAAGGAAATGACTCGACTAAAAGATACGTCTTATAGGAATCAAAGTAAATGACTCGACTAAAAGGTACGTCTTCTAGGGGTCAAAGGGGATGATTCGACTAAAAGGTACGTCTTATAGGAATCAAAGGGGATAACTCGACTAAAAGGTACTTCTTATAGGAATCAAAAGGGCTGACTCGACTAAAAGGTTCTTCTTATAGGAATCAAGGGAAATGACTTCACTAAAAGGCACATCTTTTAGGAATCAAAGGGGATGACTCGACTAAAAGGTACGTCTTATAGGAATCAAAGGAGATGACTCGACCAAAAGGTATGTCTTATAGGAATCCAAGGGGATGACTCGACTAAAAGGTACGTCTTATAGGAATCAAAGTGGATGACTCGACTAAATGGTACGTCTTATAGGAATCAAAGGAAATGACTCGACTAAAAGGTACGTCTTATAGGAATCTAAGGGGATGACTCGACTAAAAGGTACGTCTTAGAGGAATCAAGGGAAATGACTCGACTAAAAGGTACGTCTTCAAGGAATCCAAGGAAATGACTCAACTAAAAGGTACGTATTATAGGAATCAAAGGGGATGACTCGACTAAAAGGTACGTCTTATAGGAATCAAAGGAAATGACTCGACTAAAAGGTACGTATTCTAGGGGTCAAAGGGGATGACTCGACTAAAAGTTACGTCTTATTGGAATCAATGGTGATGACTCGACTAAAAGGTACTTCTTATAGGAATCAAAGGGGATAACTCGACAAAAAGTTACGTCTTATAGGAATCAAAGGGGATGACTCCACTAAAAGGTACGTCTTATAGGAATCAAAGGAAATGACTCGACTAAAAGGTACGTATTCTAGGGGTCAAAGGGGATGACTCGACTAAAAGGTACATCTTATAGGAATCAAAGGTGATGACTCGACTAAAAGGTACTTCTTATAGGAATCAAAGGGGATAACTCGACAAAAAGGTACGTCTTATAGGAATCAAAGGGGATGACTCGACTAAAAGGTACGTCTTATAGGAATAAAGTGAAATGACTCGACTAAAAGGTACGTCTTCTAGGAATCAAAGGAAATGACACGACTAAAAGGTACGTCTTATAGGAATCAAAGGAGATGACTCGACTAAAAGGTACGTCTTATAGGAATCAAAGGGGATGACTCGACTAAAAGGTACGTCTTATAGGAATCAAGGGAAATGACTCGACTAAAAGGTACGTCTTCAAGGAATCAAAGGAAATGACTCAACTATAAGGTACGTCTTATAGGAATCAAAGGTGATGACTCGACTAAAAGGTACGTATTCTAGGGGTCAAAGTGGATGACTCGACTAAAATGTACGTCTTATAGGAATCAAAGGAAATGACTCGACTAAAAGATACGTCTTATAGGAATCAAAGTAAATGACTCGACTAAAAGGTACGTCTTCTAGGGGTCAAAGGGGATGATTCGACTAAAAGGTACGTCTTATAGGAATCAAAGGGGATAACTCGACTAAAAGGTACTTCTTATAAGAATCAAAAGGGCTGACTCGACTAAAAGGTTCTTCTTATAGGAATCAAGGGAAATGACTTCACTAAAAGGCACATCTTTTAGGAATCAAAGGGGATGACTCGACTAAAAGGTACGTCTTATAGGAATCAAAGAAGATGACTCGACCAAAAGGTATGTCTTATAGGAATCCAAGGGGATGACTCGACTAAAAGTTACGTCTTATAGGAATCAAAGTGGATGACTCGACTAAATGGTACGTCTTATAGGAATCAAAGGAAATGACTCGACTAAAAGGTACGTCTTATAGGAATCTAAGGGGATGACTCGACTAAAAGGTACGTCTTAGAGGAATCAAGGGAAATGACTCGACTAAAAGGTACGTCTTCAAGGAATCCAAGGAAATGACTCAACTAAAAGGTACGTATTATAGGAATCAAAGGGGATGACTCGACTAAAAGGTACGTCTTATAGGAATCAAAGGAAATGACTCGACTAAAAGGTACGTATTCTAGGGGTCAAAGGGGATGACTCGTCTAAAAGGTACGTCTTATTGGAATCAATGGTGATGACTCGACTAAAAGGTACTTCTTATAGGAATCAAAGGGGATAACTCGACAAAAAGGTACGTCTTATAGGAATCAAAGGGGATGACTCGACTAAAAGGTACGTCTTATAGGAATCAAGTGAAATGACTCGACTAAAAGATACGTCTTCTAGAAATCAAAGGAAATGACTCGACTAAAAGGTACGTCTTATAGGAATCAAAGGAGATGACTCGACTAAAAGGTACGTATTATAGGAATCAAAGGGGATGATTCGACTAAAAGGTACGTCTTATAGGAATCAAGGGAAATGACTCGACTAAAAGGTACGTCTTCAAGGAATCAAAGGAAATGACTCAACTATAAGGTACGTCTTATAGGAATCAAAGGTGATGACTCGACAAAAAGGAACGTATTCTAGGGGTCAAAGTGGATGACTCGACTAAAAGGTACGTCTTATAGGAATCAAAGGAAATGACTCGACTAAAAGATACGTCTTATAGGAATCAAAGTAAATGACTCGACTAAATGGTACGTCTTCTAGGGGTCAAAGGGGATGATTCAACTAAAAGGTACGTCTTATAGAAATCAAAGGGGATGACTCGACTAAAAGGTACTTCTTATAGGAATCAAAGGGGCTGACTGGACTAAAAGGTTTGTCTTATAGGAATCAAGGGAAATGACTTCACTAAAAGGCACATCTTTTAGGAATCAAAGGGGATGACTCGACTAAAAGGTACGTCTTATAGGAATCAAAGGAGATGACTCGACCAAAAGGTATGTCTTATAGGAATCCAAGGGGATGACTAGACTAAAAGGTACGTCTTATAGGAATCAAAGTGGATGACTCGACTAAATGGTACGTCTTATAGGAATCAAAGGAAATGACTCGACCAAAAGGTACGTCTTATAGGAATCAAAGGGGATGACTCAATTAAAAGGTAAGTCTTATAGGAATCAAAGGGGATGACTCGACTAAAAGGTACGTTTTATAGGAATAAAAGGGGATGACTCGACTAAAAGGTACGTCTTATAGGAATCAAATGAAATGACTCGACTAAAAGGTACGTCTTCTAGGGGACAAAGGGGATGACTCGACTAAAAGGTACGTCTTATAGGAATCAAAGGGGATGAATCGACTAAAAGGTACTTCTTATAGGAATCAAAGGGGCTGAATCGACTAAAAGGTTCGTCTTATTGGAATCACGGGAAATGACTTGACTAAAAGGCACATCTTTTAGGAATCAAAGGGGATGACTCGACTAAAAGGTACTTCTTATAGGAATCAAAGGGGATGACTCGACCAAAAGGTATGTCTTATAGGAATCCAAGGGGATTACTCGACTAAAAGGTACGTCTTATAGGAATCAAAGTGGATGACTCGACTAAATGGTACGTCTTATAGGAATCAAAGTGGATGACTCGACTAAATGGTACGTCTTATAGGAATCAAAGGAAACGACTCGACTAAAAGGTACGTCATATAGGAATCAAAGGGGATGACTCAACTAAAAGGTAAGTCTTATAGGAATCAAAGGGGATGACTCGACTAAAAGGTACGTTTTATAGGAATCAAAGGGGATGACTCGA
The DNA here is from genome assembly GCA_030864215.1 of Capsicum pubescens. NCBI lineage: Eukaryota > Viridiplantae > Streptophyta > Magnoliopsida > Solanales > Solanaceae > Capsicum > Capsicum pubescens. Next base: position 274,159,799 of record CM061545.1, on the reverse strand, counting down.
CTAAAAGGTACGCCTTATAGGAATCAAGTGAAATGACTCGACTAAAAGGTACGTCTTCTAGGAATCAAAGGAAATGACTCGACTATAAGGTACGTCTTATAGGAATCAAAGGAGATGACTCGACTAGAAGGTACGTCTTATAGGAATCAAAGGGGATGACTTGACTAAAAGGTACGTCTTATAGGAATCAAGGGAAATGACTCGACTAAAAGGTACGTCTTCAAGGAATCAAAGGAAATGACTCAACTATAAGGTACGTCTTATAGGAATCAAAGGTGATGACTCGACTAAAAGGTACGTATTCTAGGGGTCAAAGTGGAAGACTCGACTAAAAGGTATGTCTTATAGGAATCAAAGGAAATGACTCGACTAAAAGATACGTCTTATAGGAATCAAAGTAAATGACTCGACTAAAAGGTACGTCTTCTAGGGGTCAAAGGGGATGATTCGACTAAAAGGTACGTCTTATAGGAATCAAAGGGGATGACTCGACTAAAAGGTACTTCTTATAGGAATCAAAGGGGCTGACTCGACTAAAAGGTTCTTCTTATAGGAATCAAGGGAAATGACTTCACTAAAAGGCACATCTTTTAGGAATCAAAGGGGATGACTCGACTAAAAGGTACGTCTTATAGGAATCAAAGGAGATGACTCGACCAAAAGGTATGTCTTATAGGAATCCAAGGGGATGACTCGACTAAAAGGTACGTCTTATAGGAATCAAAGTGGATGACACGACTAAATGGTACGTCTTATAGGAATCAAAGGAAATGAATCGACTAAAAGGTACGTCTTATAGGAATCTAATGGGATGACTCGACTAAAAGGTACGTCTTAGAGGAATCAAGGGAAATGACTCGACTAAAAGGTACGTCTTCAAGGAATCCAAGGAACTGAATCAACTAAAAGGTACGTATTATAGGAATCAAAGGAGATGACTCGACTAAAAGGTACGTCTTATAGGAATCAAAGGAAATGACTCGACTAAAAGGTACGTATTCTAGGGGTCAAAGGGGATGACTCGACTAAAAGGTACATCTTATAGGAATTAAAGGTGATGACTCGACTAAAAGATACTTCTTATAGGAATCAAAGGGGATAACTCGACAAAAAGGTACGTCTTATAGGAATCAAAGGGGATGACTCGACTAAAAGGTACGTTTTATAGGAATAAAGTGAAATGACACGACTAAAAGGTACGTCTTCTAGGAATCAAAGGAAATGACTCGACTAAAAGGTACGTCTTATAGGAATCAAAGGAGATGACTCGACTAAAAGGTACGTCTTATAGGAATCAAAGGGGATGACTCGACTAAAAGGTACGTCTTATAGGAATCAAGGGAAATGACTCGACTAAAAGGTACGTCTTCAAGGAATCAAAGGAAATGACTCAACTATAAGGTACGTCTTATAGGAATCAAAGGTGATGACTCGACTAAAAGGTACGTATTCTAGGGGTCAAAGTGGATGACTCGACTAAAATGTACGTCTTATAGGAATCAAAGGAAATGACTCGACTAAAAGATACGTCTTATAGGAATCAAAGTAAATGACTCGACTAAAAGGTACGTCTTCTAGGGGTCAAAGGGGATGATTCGACTAAAAGGTACGTCTTATAGGAATCAAAGGGGATAACTCGACTAAAAGGTACTTCTTATAGGAATCAAAAGGGCTGACTCGACTAAAAGGTTCTTCTTATAGGAATCAAGGGAAATGACTTCACTAAAAGGCACATCTTTTAGGAATCAAAGGGGATGACTCGACTAAAAGGTACGTCTTATAGGAATCAAAGGAGATGACTCGACCAAAAGGTATGTCTTATAGGAATCCAAGGGGATGACTCGACTAAAAGGTACGTCTTATAGGAATCAAAGTGGATGACTCGACTAAATGGTACGTCTTATAGGAATCAAAGGAAATGACTCGACTAAAAGGTACGTCTTATAGGAATCTAAGGGGATGACTCGACTAAAAGGTACGTCTTAGAGGAATCAAGGGAAATGACTCGACTAAAAGGTACGTCTTCAAGGAATCCAAGGAAATGACTCAACTAAAAGGTACGTATTATAGGAATCAAAGGGGATGACTCGACTAAAAGGTACGTCTTATAGGAATCAAAGGAAATGACTCGACTAAAAGGTATGTATTCTAGGGGTCAAAGGGGATGACTCGACTAAAAGGTACGTCTTATTGGAATCAATGGTGATGACTCGACTAAAAGGTACTTCTTATAGGAATCAAAGGGGATAACTCGACAAAAAGGTACGTCTTATAGGAATCAAAGGGGATGACTCGACTAAAAGGTACGTCTTATAGGAATCAAAGGAAATGACTCGACTAAAAGGTACGTATTCTAGGGGTCAAAGGGGATGACTCGACTAAAAGGTACATCTTATAGGAATCAAAGGTGATGAATCGACTAAAAGGTACTTCTTATAGGAATCAAAGGGGATAACTCGACAAAAAGGTACGTCTTATAGGAATAAAGTGAAATGACTCGACTAAAAGGTACGTCTTCTGGGAATCAAAGGAAATGACTCGACTAAAAGGTACGTCTTATAGGAATCAAAGGAGATGACTCGACTAAAAGGTACGTCTTATAGGAATCAAAGGGGATGACTCGACTAAAAGGTATGTCTTATAGGAATCAAGGGAAATGACTCGACTAAAAGGTACGTCTTCAAGGAATCAAAGGAAATGACTCAACTATAAGGTACGTCTTATAGGAATCAAAGGTGATGACTCGACTAAAAGGTACGTATTCTAGGGGTCAAAGTGGATGACTCGACTAAAATGTACGTCTTATAGGAATCAAAGGAAATGACTCGACTAAAAGATACGTCTTATAGGAATCAAAGTAAATGACTCGACTAAAAGGAACGTCTTCTAGGGGTCAAAGGGGATGATTCGACTAAAAGGTACGTCTTATAGGAATCAAAGGGGATAACTCGACTAAAAGGTACTTCTTATAGGAATCCAAGGGGATTACTCGACTAAAAGGTACGTCTTATAGGAATCAAAGTGGATGACTCGACTAAATGGTACGTCTTATAGGAATCAAAGTGGATGACTCGACTAAATGGTACGTCTTATAGGAATCAAAGGAAACGACTCGACTAAAAGGTACGTCATATAGGAATCAAAGGGGATGACTCAACTAAAAGGTAAGTCTTATAGGAATCAAAGGGGATGACTCGACTAAAAGGTACGTTTTATAGGAATCAAAGGGGATGACTCGACTAAAAGGTACGCCTTATAGGAATCAAGTGAAATGACTCGACTAAAAGGTACGTCTTCTAGGAATCAAAGGAAATGACTCGACTATAAGGTACGTCTTATAGGAATCAAAGGAGATGACTCGACTAGAAGGTACGTCTTATAGGAATCAAAGGGGATGACTTGACTAAAAGGTACGTCTTATAGGAATCAAGGGAAATGACTCGACTAAAAGGTACGTCTTCAAGGAATCAAAGGAAATGACTCAACTATAAGGTACGTCTTATAGGAATCAAAGGTGATGACTCGACTAAAAGGTACGTATTCTAGGGGTCAAAGTGGAAGACTCGACTAAAAGGTATGTCTTATAGGAATCAAAGGAAATGACTCGACTAAAAGATACGTCTTATAGGAATCAAAGTAAATGACTCGACTAAAAGGTACGTCTTCTAGGGGTCAAAGGGGATGATTCGACTAAAAGGTACGTCTTATAGGAATCAAAGGGGATGACTCGACTAAAAGGTACTTCTTATAGGAATCAAAGGGGCTGACTCGACTAAAAGGTTCTTCTTATAGGAATCAAGGGAAATGACTTCACTAAAAGGCACATCTTTTAGGAATCAAAGGGGATGACTCGACTAAAAGGTACGTCTTATAGGAATCAAAGGAGATGACTCGACCAAAAGGTATGTCTTATAGGAATCCAAGGGGATGACTCGACTAAAAGGTACGTCTTATAGGAATCAAAGTGGATGACACGACTAAATGGTACGTCTTATAGGAATCAAAGGAAATGAATCGACTAAAAGGTACGTCTTATAGGAATCTAATGGGATGACTCGACTAAAAGGTACGTCTTAGAGGAATCAAGGGAAATGACTCGACTAAAAGGTACGTCTTCAAGGAATCCAAGGAACTGAATCAACTAAAAGGTACGTATTATAGGAATCAAAGGAGATGACTCGACTAAAAGGTACGTCTTATAGGAATCAAAGGAAATGACTCGACTAAAAGGTACGTATTCTAGGGGTCAAAGGGGATGACTCGACTAAAAGGTACGTCTTATAGGAATTAAAGGTGATGACTCGACTAAAAGATACTTCTTATAGGAATCAAAGGGGATAACTCGACAAAAAGGTACGTCTTATAGGAATCAAAGGGGATGACTCGACTAAAAGGTACGTTTTATAGGAATAAAGTGAAATGACACGACTAAAAGGTACGTCTTCTAGGAATCAAAGGAAATGACTCGACTAAAAGGTACGTCTTATAGGAATCAAAGGAGATGACTCGACTAAAAGGTACGTCTTATAGGAATCAAAGGGGATGACTCGACTAAAAGGTACGTCTTATAGGAATCAAGGGAAATGACTCGACTAAAAGGTACGTCTTCAAGGAATCAAAGGAAATGACTCAACTATAAGGTACGTCTTATAGGAATCAAAGGTGATGACTCGACTAAAAGGTACGTATTCTAGGGGTCAAAGTGGATGACTCGACTAAAATGTACGTCTTATAGGAATCAAAGGAAATGACTCGACTAAAAGATACGTCTTATAGGAATCAAAGTAAATGACTCGACTAAAAGGTACGTCTTCTAGGGGTCAAAGGGGATGATTCGACTAAAAGGTACGTCTTATAGGAATCAAAGGGGATAACTCGACTAAAAGGTACTTCTTATAGGAATCAAAAGGGCTGACTCGACTAAAAGGTTCTTCTTATAGGAATCAAGGGAAATGACTTCACTAAAAGGCACATCTTTTAGGAATCAAAGGGGATGACCCGACTAAAAGGTACGTCTTATAGGAATCAAAGGAGATGACTCGACCAAAAGGTATGTCTTATAGGAATCCAAGGGGATGACTCGACTAAAAGGTACGTCTTATAGGAATCAAAGTGGATGACTCGACTAAATGGTACGTCTTATAGGAATCAAAGGAAATGACTCGACTAAAAGGTACGTCTTATAGGAATCTAAGGGGATGACTCGACTAAAAGGTACGTCTTAGAGGAATCAAGGGAAATGACTCGACTAAAAGGTACGTCTTCAAGGAATCCAAGGAAATGACTCAACTAAAAGGTACGTATTATAGGAATCAAAGGGGATGACTCGACTAAAAGGTACGTCTTATAGGAATCAAAGGAAATGACTCGACTAAAAGGTATGTATTCTAGGGGTCAAAGGGGATGACTCGACTAAAAGGTACGTCTTATTGGAATCAATGGTGATGACTCGACTAAAAGGTACTTCTTATAGGAATCAAAGGGGATAACTCGACAAAAAGGTACGTCTTATAGGAATCAAAGGGGATGACTCGACTAAAAGGTACGTCTTATAGGAATCAAAGGAAATGACTCGACTAAAAGGTACGTATTCTAGGGGTCAAAGGGGATGACTCGACTAAAAGGTACATCTTATAGGAATCAAAGGTGATGAATCGACTAAAAGGTACTTCTTATAGGAATCAAAGGGGATAACTCGACAAAAAGGTACGTCTTATAGGAATAAAGTGAAATGACTCGACTAAAAGGTACGTCTTCTGGGAATCAAAGGAAATGACTCGACTAAAAGGTACGTCTTATAGGAATCAAAGGAGATGACTCGACTAAAAGGTACGTCTTATAGGAATCAAAGGGGATGACTCGACTAAAAGGTATGTCTTATAGGAATCAAGGGAAATGACTCGACTAAAAGGTACGTCTTCAAGGAATCAAAGGAAATGACTCAACTATAAGGTACGTCTTATAGGAATCAAAGGTGATGACTCGACTAAAAGGTACGTATTCTAGGGGTCAAAGTGGATGACTCGACTAAAATGTACGTCTTATAGGAATCAAAGGAAATGACTCGACTAAAAGATACGTCTTATAGGAATCAAAGTAAATGACTCGACTAAAAGGAACGTCTTCTAGGGGTCAAAGGGGATGATTCGACTAAAAGGTACGTCTTATAGGAATCAAAGGGGATAACTCGACTAAAAGGTACTTCTTATAGGAATCAAAAGGGCTGACTCGACTAAAAGGTTCTTCTTATAGGAATCAAGGGAAATGACTTCACTAAAAGGCACATCTTTTAGGAATCAAAGGGGATGACTCGACTAAAAGGTACGTCTTATAGGAATCAAAGAAGATGACTCGACCAAAAGGTATGTCTTATAGGAATCCAAGGGGATGACTCGACTAAAAGGTATGTCTTATAGGAATCAAAGTGGATGACTCGACTAAATGGTACGTCTTATAGGAATCAAAGGAAATGACTCGACTAAAAGATACGTCTTATAGGAATCTAAGGGGATGACTCGACTAAAAGGTACGTCTTAGAGGAATCAAGGGAAATGACTCGACTAAAAGGTACGTCTTCAAGGAATCCAAGGAAATGACTCAACTAAAAGGTACGTATTATAGGAATCAAAGGGGATGACTCGACTAAAAGGTACGTCTTATAGGAATCAAAGGAAATGACTCGACTAAAAGGTACGTATTCTAGGGGTCAAAGGGGATGACTTGACTAAAAGGTACGTCTTATTGGAATCAATGGTGATGACTCGACTAAAAGGTACTTCTTATAGGAATCAAAGGGGATAACTCGACAAAAAGGTACGTCTTATAGGAATCAAAGGGGATGACTCGACTAAAAGGTACGTCTTATAGGAATCAAGTGAAATGACTCGACTAAAAGATACGTCTTCTAGGAATCAAAGGAAATGACTCGACTAAAAGGTACGTCTTATAGGAATCAAAGGAGATGACTCGACTAAAAGGTACGTCTTATAGGAATCAAAGGGGATGACTCGACTAAAAGGTACGTCTTATAGGAATCAAGGGAAATGACTCGACTAAAAGGTACGTCTTCAAGGAATCAAAGGAAATGACTCAACTATAAGGTACGTCTTATAGGAATCAAAGGTGATGACTCGACAAAAAGGTACGTATTCTAGGGGTCAAAGTGGATGACTCGACTAAAAGGTACGTCTTATAGGAATCAAAGGAAATGACTCGACTAAAAGATACGTCTTATAGGAATCAAAGTAAATGACTCGACTAAATGGTACGTCTTCTAGGGGTCAAAGGGGATGATTCAACTAAAAGGTACGTCTTATAGAAATCAAAGGGGATGACTCGACTAAAAGGTACTTCTTATAGGAATCAAAGGGGCTGACTGGACTAAAAGGTTTGTCTTATAGGAATCAAGGGAAATGACTTCACTAAAAGGCACATCTTTTAGGAATCAAAGGGGATGACTCGACTAAAAGGTACGTCTTATAGGAATCAAAGGAGATGACTCGACCAAAAGGTATGTCTTATAGGAATCCAAGGGGATGACTCGACTAAAAGGTACGTCTTATAGGAATCAAAGTGGATGACTCGACTAAATGGTACGTCTTATAGGAAGTAAAGGAAATGACTCGACCAAAAGGTACGTCTTATAGGAATCAAAGGGGATGACTCAATTAAAAGGTAAGTCTTATAGGAATCAAAGGGGATGACTCGACTAAAAGGTACGTTTTATAGGAATAAAAGGGGATGACTCGACTAAAAGGTACGTCTTATAGGAATCAAATGAAATGACTCGACTAAAAGGTACGTCTTCTAGGGGTCAAAGGGGATGACTCGACTAAAAGGTACGTCTTATAGGAATCAAAGGGGATGAATCGACTAAAAGGTACTTCTTATAGGAATCAAAGGGGGTGAATCGACTAAAAGGTTCGTCTTATTGGAATCACGGGAAATGACTTGACTAAAAGGCACATCTTTTAGGAATCAAAGGGGATGACACGACTAAAAGGTACTTCTTATAGGAATCAAAGGGGATGACTCGACCAAAAGGTATGTCTTATAGGAATCCAAGGGGATTACTCGACTAAAAGGTACGTCTTATAGGAATCAAAGTGGATGACTCGACTAAATGGTACGTCTTATAGGAATCAAAGTGGATGACTCGACTAAATGGTACGTCTTATAGGAATCAAAGGAAACGACTCGACTAAAAGGTACGTCATATAGGAATCAAAGGGGATGACTCAACTAAAAGGTAAGTCTTATAGGAATCAAAGGGGATGACTCGACTAAAAGGTACGTTTTATAGGAATCAAAGGGGATGACTCGACTAAAAGGTACGCCTTATAGGAATCAAGTGAAATGACTCGACTAAAAGGTACGTCTTCTAGGAATCAAAGGAAATGACTCGACTATAAGGTACGTCTTATAGGAATCAAAGGAGATGACTCGACTAAAAGGTACGTCTTATAGGAATCAAAGGGGATGACTCGACTAAAAGGTACGTCTTATAGGAATCAAGGGAAATGACTCGACTAAAAGGTACATCTTTAAGGAATCAAAGGAAATGACTCAACTATAAGGTACGTCTTATAGGAATCAAAGGTGATGACTCGACTAAAAGGTACGTATTCTAGGGGTCAAAGTGGATGACTCGACTAAAAGGTACGTCTTATAGGAATCAATGGAAATGACTCGACTAAAAGATACGTCTTATAGGAATCAAAGTAAATGACTCGACTAAATGGTACGTCTTCTAGGGGTCAAAGGGGATGATTCAACTAAAAGGTACGTCTTATAGAAATCAAAGGGGATGACTCGACTAAAAGATACTTCTTATAGGAATCAAAGGGGCTGACTCGACTAAAAGGTTTGTCTTATAGGAATCAAGGGAAATGACTTCACTAAAAGGCACATCTTTTAGGAGTCAAAGGGAATGACTCGACTAAAAGGTACGTCTTATAGGAATCAAAGGAGATGACTCGACCAAAAGGTATGTCTTATAGGAATCCAAGGGGATGACTCGACTAAAAGGTACGTCTTATAGGAATCAAAGTGGATGACTCGACTAAATGGTACGTCTTATAGGAATCAAAGGAAATGACTCGACCAAAAGGTACGTCTTATAGGAATCAAAGGGGATGACTCAACTAAAAGGTAAGTCTTATAGGAATCAAAGGGGATGACTCGACTAAAAGGTACGTTTTATAGGAATAAAAGGGGATGACTCGACTAAAAGGTACGTCTTATAGGAATCAAATGAAATGACTCGACTAAAAGGTACGTCTTCTAGGGGTCAAAGGGGATGACTCGACTAAAAGGTACGTCTTATAGGAATCAAAGGGGATGAATCGACTAAAAGGTACTTCTTATAGGAATCAAAGGGGGTGAATCGACTAAAAGGTTCGTCTTATTGGAATCACGGGAAATGACTTGACTAAAAGGCACATCTTTTAGGAATCAAAGGGGATGACACGACTAAAAGGTACTTCTTATAGGAATCAAAGGGGATGACTCGACCAAAAGGTATGTCTTATAGGAATCCAAGGGGATTACTCGACTAAAAGGTACGTCTTATAGGAATCAAAGTGGATGACTCGACTAAATGGTACGTCTTATAGGAATCAAAGTGGATGACTCGACTAAATGGTACGTCTTATAGGAATCAAAGGAAACGACTCGACTAAAAGGTACGTCATATAGGAATCAAAGGGGATGACTCAACTAAAAGGTAAGTCTTATAGGAATCAAAGGGGATGACTCGACTAAAAGGTACGTTTTATAGGAATCAAAGGGGATGACTCGACTAAAAGGTACGCCTTATAGGAATCAAGTGAAATGACTCGACTAAAAGGTACGTCTTCTAGGAATCAAAGGAAATGACTCGACTATAAGGTACGTCTTATAGGAATCAAAGGAGATGACTCGACTAAAAGGTACGTCTTATAGGAATCAAAGGGGATGACTCGACTAAAAGGTACGTCTTATAGGAATCAAGGGAAATGACTCGACTAAAAGGTACATCTTTAAGGAATCAAAGGAAATGACTCAACTATAAGGTACGTCTTATAGGAATCAAAGGTGATGACTCGACTAAAAGGTACGTATTCTAGGGGTCAAAGTGGATGACTCGACTAAAAGGTACGTCTTATAGGAATCAATGGAAATGACTCGACTAAAAGATACGTCTTATAGGAATCAAAGTAAATGACTCGACTAAATGGTACGTCTTCTAGGGGTCAAAGGGGATGATTCAACTAAAAGGTACGTCTTATAGAAATCAAAGGGGATGACTCGACTAAAAGATACTTCTTATAGGAATCAAAGGGGCTGACTCGACTAAAAGGTTTGTCTTATAGGAATCAAGGGAAATGACTTCACTAAAAGGCACATCTTTTAGGAGTCAAAGGGAATGACTCGACTAAAAGGTACGTCTTATAGGAATCAAAGGAGATGACTCGACCAAAAGGTATGTCTTATAGGAATCCAAGGGGATGACTCGACTAAAAGGTACGTCTTATAGGAATCAAAGTGGATGACTCGACTAAATGGTACGTCTTATAGGAATCAAAGGAAATGACTCGACCAAAAGGTACGTCTTATAGGAATCAAAGGGGATGACTCAACTAAAAGGTAAGTCTTATAGGAATCAAAGGGGATGACTCGACTAAAAGGTACGTTTTATAGGAATAAAAGGGGATGACTCGACTAAAAGGTACGTCTTATAGGAATCAAAGGAAATGACTCGACTAAAAGGTACGTCTTCTAGGGGTCAAAGGGGATGACTCGACTAAAAGGTACTTCTTATAGGAATCAAAGGGGCTGACTCGACTAAAAGGTTCGTCTTATTTGAATCACGGGAAATGACTTGACTAAAAGGCACATCTTTTAGGAATCAAAGGGGATGACTCGACTAAAAGGTACTTCTTATAGGAATCAAAGGGGATGACTCGACTAAAAGGTACGTCTTATAGGAATCAAAGGTGATGACTCGACTAAAAGGTACTTCTTATAGGAATCAAAGGGGATAACTCGACTAAAAGGTACGTCTTATAGGAATCAAAGGGGATGACTCGACTAAAAGGTACGTCTTATAGAAATCAAGTGAAATGACTCGACTAAAAGGTACGTCTTCTAGGAATCAATGGAAATGACTCGACTAAAAGGTACGTCTTATAGGAATCAAAGGAGATGACTCGACTAAAAGGTATGTCTTATAGGAATCAAAGGGGATGACTCGACTAAAAGGTACGTCTTATAGGAATCAAGGGAAATGACTCGACTAAAAGGTACGTCTTCAAGGAATCAAAGGAAATGACTCAACTATAAGGTACGTCTTATAGGAATCAATGGTGATGACTCGACTAAAAGGTACGTATTCTAGGGGTCAAAGTGGATGACTCGACTAAAAGGTACGTCTTATTTGAAACAAAGGAAATGACTCGACTAAAAGATACGTCTTATAGGAATCAAAGTAAATGACTCGACTAAAAGGTACGTCTTCTAGGGGTCAAAGAGGATGACTCGACTAAAAGGTACGTCTTATAGGAATCAAAGGGGATGACTCGACTAAAAGGTACTTCTTATAGGAATCAAAGGGGCTGACTCGACTAAAAGATTCTTCTTATAGGAATCAAGGGAAATGACTTCACTAAAAGGCACATCTTTTAGGAATCAAAGGGGATGACTCGAATAAAAGGTACGTCTTATAGGAATCAAAGGGGATGACTCGACCAAAAGGTATGTCTTATAGGAATCCAAGGGGATGACCCGACTAAAAGGTACGTCTCATAGGAATCAAAGTGGATGACTCGACTAAATGGTACGTCTTATAGGAATCAAAGGAAATGTCTCGACTAAAAGGTACGTCTTATAGGAATCAAAGGGGATGACTCAACTAAAAGGTAAGTCTTATAGGAATCAAAGGGGATGACTCGACTAAATGGTACGTTTCATAGGAATCAATGGGGATGACTCGACTAAAAGGTACGTCTTATAGGAATCAAAGGAAATGACTCGACTAAAAGGTACGTCTTCTAGGGGTCAAAGGGGATGACTCGACTAAAAGGTACGTCTTATAGGAATCAAAGGGGATGACTCAACTAAAAGGTACTTCTTATAGGAATCAAAGGGGCTGACTCGACTAAAAGGTTCGTCTTATTGGAATCACGGGAAATGACTTGACTAAAAGGCACATCTTTTAGGAATCAAAGGGTATGACTCGACTAAAAGGTACGTCTAATAGGAATCAAAGGGGATGACTCGACCAAAAGGTATGTCTTCTAGGAATCCAAGGGGATGACTCGACTAAAAGGTACGTCTTATAGGAATCAAAGTGGATGACTCGACTAAATGGTACATCTTATAGGAATCAAAGTGGATGACTCGACTAAATGGTACGTCTTATAGGAATCAAAGGAAATGACTCGACTAAAAGGTACGTCATATAGAAATCAAAGGGGATGACTCAACTAAAAGGTAAGTCTTATAGGAATCAAAGGGGATGACTCGACTAAAAGGTACGTTTTATAGGAATCAAAGGGGATGACTCGACTAAAAGGTACGTCTTATAGGAATCAAGGGAAATGACTCGACTAAAAATACGTTTTCTAGGAATCAATGGAAATGACTCAACTAAAAGGTACGTCATATACGAATAAAAGGAGATGACTCAACTAAAATGTACGTCTTATAGGAATCTAAGGGGATGACTCGACTAAAAGGTACGTCTTAGAGGAATCAAGGGAAATGACTCGACTAAAAGGTACGTCTGCAAGGAATCAAAGGAAATCACTCAACTAAAAGGTACGTATTATAGGAATCAAAGGGGATGACTCGACTAAAAGGTACGTATTCTAGGGGTCAAAGGGGATGACTCGACTAAAAGGTACGTCTTATAGGAATCAAAGGTGATGACTCGACTAAAAGGTACTTCTTAATGGAATCAAAGGGGATAACTCGACAAAAAGGTACGTCTTATAGGAATCAAAGGGGATGACTCGACTAAAAGGTACGTCTTATAGGAATCAAGTGAAATGACTCGACTAAAAGGTACGTCTTCTAGGAATCAAAGAGAGATGACTCGACTAAAAGGTACATCTTATAGGAATCAAAGGGGATGACTCGACTAAAAGGTACGTCTTATAGGAATCAAGGGAAATGACTCAACTATAAGGTACGTCTTATAGGAATCAAAGGTGATGACTCGACTAAAAGGTACGTATTCTAGGGGTCAAAGTGGATGACTCGACTAAAAGGTACGTCTTATAGGAATCAAAGGAAATGACTCGACTAAAAGATACGTCTTATAGGAATCAAAGTAAATGACTCGACTAAAAGGTACGTCTTCTAGGGGTCAAAGGGGATGACTCGACTAAAAGGTACTTCTTATAGGAATCAAAAGGGCTAACTCGACTAAAAGGTTCTTCTTATAGGAATCAAGGGAAATGACTTCACTAAAAGGCACATCTTTTAGGAATCAAAGGGGATGACTCGACTAAAAGGTACGTCTTATAGGAATCAAAGGAGATGATTCGACCAAAAGGTATGTATTATAGGAATCCAAGGGGATGACTCGACTAAAAGGTACGTCTTATAGGAATCAATGTGGATGACTCGACTAAATGGTACGTCTTATAGGAATCAAAGGAAATGACTCGACTAAAAGGTACGTCTTATAGGAATCTAAAGGGATGACTCGACTAAAAGGTACGTCTTAGAGGAATCAAGGGAAATGACTCGACTAAAAGGTACGTCTTTAAGGAATCCAAGGAAATGACTCAACTAAAAGGTACGTATTATAGGAATCAAAGGGGATGACTCGACTAAAATGTACGTCTTATAGGAATCAAAGGAAATGACTCGACTAAAAGGTACGTATTCTAGGGGTCAAAGGGGATGACTCGACTAAAAGGTACGTCTTATTGGAATCAATGGTGATGACTCGACTAAAAGGTACTTCTTATAGGAATCAATGGGGATAACTCGACAAAAAGGTACGTCTTATAGGAATCAAAGGGGATGACTCGACTAAAAGGTGCGTCTTATAGGAATCATGTGAAATGACTCGACTAAAAGGTTCGTCTTCTAGGAATCAAAGGAAATGACTCGACTAAAAGGTACGTCTTATAGGAATCAAAGGATATGACTCGACTAAAAGGTACGTCTTATAGGAATCAAAGGGGATGACTCGACTAAAAGGTACGTCTTATAGGAATCAAGGGAAATGACTCGACTAAAAGGTACGTCTTCAAGGAATCAAAGGAAATGACTCAACTATAATGTACGTCTTATAGGAATCAAAGGTGATGACTCGACTAAAAGGTACGTATTCTAGGGGTCAAAGTGGATGACTCGACTAAAAGGTATGTCCTATAGGAATCAAAGGAAATGACTCGACTAAAAGATACGTCTTATAGGAATCAAAGTAAATGACTCGACTAAAAGGTACGTCTTCTAGGGGTCAAAGGGGATGATTCGACTAAAAGGTACGTCTAATAGGAATCAAAGGGGATGACTCGACTAAAAGGTACTTCTTATAGGAATCAAAAGGGCTGACTCGACTAAAAGGTTCTTCTTATAGGAATAAAGGGAAATGACATCACTAAAAGGCACATCTTTTAGGAATCAAAGGAAATGACTCAACTAAAAGGTACGTCATATACGAATAAAAGGAGATGACTCAACTAAAAGGTACGTCTTATAGGAATCTAAGGGGATGACTCGACTAAAAGGTACGTCTTAGAGGAATCAAGGGAAATGACTCGACTAAAAGGTACGTCTGCAAGGAATCAAAGGAAATCACTCAACTAAAAGGTACGTATTATAGGAATCAAAGGGGATGACTCGATTAAAATGTACGTCTTATAGGAATCAAAGGAAATGACTCGACTAAAAGGTACGTATTCTAGGGGTCAAAGGGGATGACTCGACTAAAAGGTACGTCTTATAGGAATCAAAGGTGATGACTCGACTAAAAGGTACTTCTTAATGGAATCAAAGGGGATAACTCGACAAAAAGGTACGTCTTATAGGAATCAAAGGGGATGACTCGACTAAAAGGTACGTCTTATAGGAATCAAGTGAAATGACTCGACTAAAAGGTACGTCTTCTAGGAATCAAAGGAAATGACTCGACTAAAAGGTACGTCTTATAGGAATCAAAGGAGATGACTCGACTAAAAGGTACGTCTTATAGGAATCAAGTGAAATGACTCGACTAAAAGGTACGTCTTCTAGGAATCAAAGGATATAACTCGACTAAAAGGTACGTCTTATAGGAATCAAAGGGGATGACTCGACTAAAAGGTACGTCTTATAGGAATCAAGGGAAATGACTCGACTAATAGGTACGTCTTCAAGGAATCAAAGGAAATGACTCAACTATAAGGTACGTCTTATAGGAATCAAAGGTGATGACTCGACTAAAAGGTACATATTCTAGGGGTCAAAGTGGATGACTCGACTAAAAGGTACGTCTTATAGGAATCAAAGGAAATGACTCGACTAAAAGATACGTCTTATAGGAATCAAAGTAAATGACTCGACTAAATGGTACGTCTTCTAGGGGTCAAAGGGGATGATTCAACTAAAAGGTACGTCTTATAGAAATCAAAGGGGATGACTCGACTAAAAGGTACTTCTTATAGGAATCAAAGGGGCTGACTCGACTAAAAGGTTTGCCTTATAGGAATCAAGGGAAATGACTTCACTAAAAGGCACATCTTTTAGGAATCAAAGGGGATGACTCGACTAAAAGGTACGTCTTATAGGAATCAAAGGAGATGACTCGACCAAAAGGTATGTCTTATAGGAATCCAAGGGGATGACTCGACTAAAAGGTATGTCTTATAGGAATCAAAGTGGATGACTCGACTAAATGGTACGTCTTATAGGAATCAAAGGAAATGACTCGACCAAAAGGTACGTCTTATAGGAATCAAAGGGGATGACTCAACTAAAAGGTAAGTCTTATAGGAATCAAAGGGGATGACTCAACTAAAAGGTACGTTTTATAGGAATAAAAGGGGATGACTCGACTAAAAGGTACGTCTTATAGGAATCAATGGAAATGACTCGACTAAAAGGTACGTCTTCTAGGGGTCAAAGGGGATGACTCGACTAAAAGGTACGTCTTATAGGAATCAAAGGGGATGACTAGACTAAAAGGTACTTCTTATAGGAATCAAAGGGGCTGACTCGACTAAAAGGTTCGTCTTATTGGAATCACGGGAAATGACTTGACTAAAAGGCACATCTTTTAGGAATCAAAGGGGATGACTCGACTAAAAGGTACTTCTTATAGGAATCAAAGGGGATGACTCGACCAAAAGGTATGTCTTATAGGAATCCAAGGGGATGACTCGACTAAAAGGTACGTCTTATAGGAATCAAAGTGGATGACTCGACTAAATGGTACGTCTTATAGGAATCAAAGTGGATGACTCGACTAAATTGTACGTCTTATAGGAATCAAAGGAAATGACTCGACTAAAAGGTACGTCATATAGGAATCAAAGGGGATGACTCAACTAAAAGGTAAGTCTTATAGGAATCAAAGGGGATGACTCGACTAAAAGGTACGTCTTATAGGAATCAAGGGAAATGACTCGACTAAAAATACATTTTCTAGGAATCAAAGGAAATGACTCAACTAAAATGTACGTCATATACGAATAAAAGGAGATGACTCAACTAAAAGGTACGTCTTATAGGAATCTAAGGGGATGACTCAACTAAAAGGTACGTCTTAGAGGAATCAAGGGAAATGACTCGACTAAAAGGTACGTCTTCAAGGAATCAAAGGAAATCACTCAACTAAAATTTATGTATTATAGGAATCAAAGGGGATGACTCGACTAAAAGGTACGTCCTATAGGAATCAAAGGAAATGACTGGACTAAAAGGTACGTATTCTAGGGGTCAATGGGGATGACTCGACTAAAAGGTACGTCTTATAGGAATCAAAGGTGATGACTCGACTAAAAGGTACTTCTTATAGGAAACAAAGGGGATAACTCTTCTAAAAGGTATGTCTTATAGGAATCAAAGGGGATGACTCGACTAAAAGGTACGTCTTATAGGAATCAAGTGAAATGACTCGACTAAAAGGTACGTCTTCTAGGAATCAATGGAAATGACTCGACGAAAAGGTACGTCTTGTAGGAATCAAAGGAGATGACTCGACTAAAAGGTACGTCTTATAGGAATCAAAGGGGATGACTCGACTAAAAGGTACGTCTTATAGGAATCAAGGGAAATGACTCGACTAAAAGGTACGTCTTCAAGGAATCAAAGGAAATGACTCAACTATAAGGTACGTCTTATAGGAATCAAAGGTGATGACTCGACTAAAAGGTACGTATTCTAGGGGTCAAAGTGGATGACTCGACTAAAAGGTACGTCTAATAGGAATCAAAGGAAATGACTCGACTAAAAGGTACGTCATATAGAAATCAAAGGGGATGACTCAACTAAAAGGTAAGTCTTATAGGAATCAAAGGGGATGACTCGACTAAAAGGTACGTTTTATAGGAATCAAAGGGGATGACTCGACTAAAAGGTACGTCTTATAGGAATCAAGGGAAATGACTCGACTAAAAATACGTTTTCTAGGAATCAAAGGAAATGACTCAACTAAAAGGTACGTCATATACGAATAAAAGGAGATGACTCAACTAAAAGGTACGTCTTATAGGAATCTAAGGGGATGACTCGACTAAAAGGTACGTCTTAGAGGAATCAAGGGAAATGACTCGACTAAAAGGTACGTCTGCAAGGAATCAAAGGAAATCACTCAACTAAAAGGTACGTATTATAGGAATCAAAGGGGATGACTCGATTAAAATGTACGTCTTATAGGAATCAAAGGAAATGACTCGACTAAAAGGTACGTATTCTAGGGGTCAAAGGGGATGACTCGACTAAAAGGTACGTCTTATAGGAATCAAAGGTGATGACTCGACTAAAAGATACTTCTTAATGGAATCAAAGGGGATAACTCGACAAAAAGGTACGTCTTATAGGAATCAAAGGGGATGACTCGACTAAAAGGTACGTCTTATAGGAATCAAGTGAAATGACTCGACTAAAAGGTACGTCTTCTAGGAATCAAAGGAAATGACTCGACTAAAAGGTACGTCTTATAGGAATCAAAGGAGATGACTCGACTAAAAGGTACGTCTTATAGGAATCAAAGGGGATGACTCGACTAAAAGGTACGTCTTATAGGAATCAAGGGAAATGACTCGACTAAAAGGTACGTCTTCAAGGAATCAAAGGAAATGACTCAACTATAAGGTACGTCTTATAGGAATCAAAGGTGATGACTCGACTAAAAGGTACGTATTCTAGGGGTCAAAGTGGATGACTCGACTAAAAGGTACGTCTTATAGGAATCAAAGGAAATGACTCGACTAAAAGATACGTCTTATAGGAATCAAAGTAAATGACTCGACTAAAAGGTACGTCTTCTAGGGGTCAAAGGGGATGATTCGACTAAAAGGTACGTCTTATAGGAATCAAAGGGGATGACTCGACTAAAAGGTACTTCTTATAGGGATCAAAAGGGCTAACTCGACTAAAAGGTTCTTCTTATAGGAATCAAGGGAAATGACTTCACTAAAAGGCACATCTTTTAGGAATCAAAGGGGATGACTCGACTAAAAGGTACGTCTTATAGGAATCAAAGGAGATGACTCGACCAAAAGGTATGTCTTATAGGAATCCAAGGGGATGACTCGACTAAAAGGTACGTCTTATAGGAATCAAACTGGATGACTCGACTAAATGGTACGTCTTATAGGAATCAAAGGAAATGACTCGACTAAAAGGTACGTCTTATAGGAATCTAAGGGGATGACTCGACTAAAAGGTACGTCTTAGAGGAATCAAGGGAAATGACTCGACTAAAAGGTACGTCTTTAAGGAATCCAAGGAAATGACTCAACTAAAAGGTACGTATTATAGGAATCAAAGGGGATGACTCGACTAAAAGGTACGTCTTATAGGAATCAAAGGAAATGACTCGACTAAAAGGTACGTATTCTAGGGGTCAAAGGTGATGACTCGACTAAAAGGTACGTCTTATTGGAATCAATGGTGATGACTCGACTAAAAGGTACTTCTTATAGGAATCAATGGGGATAACTCGACAAAAAGGTACGTCTTATAGGAATCAAAGGGGATGACTCGACTAAAAGGTACGTCTTATAGGAATCATGTGAAATGACTCGACTAAAAGATTCGTCTTCTAGGAATCAAAGGAAATGACTCGACTAAAAGGTACGTCTTATAGGAATCAAAGGATATGACTCGACTAAAAGGTACGTCTTATAGGAATCAAAGGGGATGACTCGACTAAAAGGTACGTCTTATAGGAATCAAGGGAAATGACTCGACTAAAAGGTACGTCTTCAAGGAATCAAAGGAAATGACTCAACTATAATGTACGTCTTATAGGAATCAAAGGTGATGACTCGACTAAAAGGTACGTATTCTAGGGGTCAAAGTGGATGACTCGACTAAAAGGTACGTCTTATAGGAATCAAAGGAAATGACTCGACTAAAAGATACGTCTTATAGGAATCAAAGTAAATGACTCGACTAAAAGGTACGTCTTCTAGGGGTCAAAGGGGATGATTCGACTAAAAGGTACGTCTTGTAGGAATCAAAGGGGATGACTCGACTAAAAGGTACTTCTTATAGGAATCAAAAGGGCTGACTCGACTAAAAGGTTCTTCTTATAGGAATCAAGGGAAATGACTTCACTAAAAGGCACATCTTTTAGGAATCAAAGGGGATGACTCGACTAAAAGGTACGTCTTATAGGAATCAAAGGAGATGACTCGACCAAAAGGTATGTCTTATAGGAATCCAAGGGGATGACTCGACTAAAAGGTACGTCTTATAGGAATCAAAGTGGATGACTCGACTAAATGGTACGTCTTATAGGAATCAAAGGAAATGACTCGACTAAAAGGTACGTCTTATAGGAATCTAAGGGGATGACTCGACTAAAAGGTACGTCTTAGAGGAATCAAGGGAAATGACTCGACTAAAAGGTACGTCTTCAAGGAATCCAAGGAAATGACTCAACTAAAAGGTACGTATTATAGGAATCAAAGGGGATGACTCGACTAAAAGGTACGTCTTATAGGAATCAAAGGAAATGACTCGACTAAAAGGTACGTCTTATAGGAATCTAAGGGGATGACTCGACTAAAAGGTACGTCTTAGAGGAATCAAGGGAAATGACTCGACTAAAAGGTACGTCTTCAAGGAATCCAAGGAAATGACTCAACTAAAAGGTAAGTCTTATAGGAATCAAAGGGGATGACTCGACTAAAAGGTACGTCTTATAGGAATCAAGGGAAATGACTCGACTAAAAATACATTTTCTAGGAATCAAAGGAAATGACTCAACTAAAATGTACGTCATATACGAATAAAAGGAGATGACTCAACTAAAAGGTACGTCTTATAGGAATCTAAGGGGATGACTCGACTAAAAGGTACGTCTTAGAGGAATCAAGGGAAATGACTCGACTAAAAGGTACGTCTTCAAGGAATCAAAGGAAATCACTCAACTAAAATTTATGTATTATAGGAATCAAAGGGGATGACTCGACTAAAAGGTACGTCTTATAGGAATCAAAGGAAATGACTGGACTAAAAGGTACGTATTCTAGGGGTCAATGGGGATGACTCGACTAAAAGGTACGTCTTATAGGAATCAAAGGTGATGACTCGACTAAAAGGTACTTCTTATAGGAAACAAAGGGGATAACTCTTCTAAAAGGTATGTCTTATAGGAATCAAAGGGGATGACTCGACTAAAAGGTACGTCTTATAGGAATCAAGTGAAATGACTCGACTAAAAGGTACGTCTTCTAGGAATCAATGGAAATGACTCGACGAAAAGGTACGTCTTATAGGAATCAAAGGAGATGACTCGACTAAAAGGTACGTCTTATAGGAATCAAAGGGGATGACTCGACTAAAAGGTACGTCTTATAGGAATCAAGGGAAATGACTCGACTAAAAGGTACGTCTTCAAGGAATCAAAGGAAATGACTCAACTATAAGGTACGTCTTATAGGAATCAAAGGTGATGACTCGACTAAAAGGTACGTATTCTAGGGGTCAAAGTGGATGACTCGACTAAAAGGTACGTCTAATAGGAATCAAAGGAAATGACTCGACTAAAAGGTACGTCATATAGAAATCAAAGGGGATGACTCAACTAAAAGGTAAGTCTTATAGGAATCAAAGGGGATGACTCGACTAAAAGGTACGTTTTATAGGAATCAAAGGGGATGACTCGACTAAAAGGTACGTCTTATAGGAATCAAGGGAAATGACTCGACTAAAAATACGTTTTCTAGGAGTCAAAGGAAATGACTCAACTAAAAGGTACGTCATATACGAATAAAAGGAGATGACTCAACTAAAAGGTACGTCTTATAGGAATCTAAGGGGATGACTCGACTAAAAGGTACGTCTTAGAGGAATCAAGGGAAATGACTCGACTAAAAGGTACGTCTGCAAGGAATCAAAGGAAATCACTCAACTAAAAGGTACATATTATAGGAATCAAAGGGGATGACTCGATTAAAATGTACGTCTTATAGGAATAAAAGGAAATGACTCGACTAAAAGGTACGTATTCTAGGGGTCAAAGGGGATGACTCGACTAAAAGGTACGTCTTATAGGAATCAAAGGTGATGACTCGACTAAAAGGTACTTCTTAATGGAATCAAAGGGGATAACTCGACAAAAAGGTACGTCTTATAGGAATCAAAGGGGATGACTCGACTAAAAGGTACGTCTTATAGGAATCAAGTGAAATGACTCGACTAAAAGGTACGTCTTCTAGGAATCAAAGGAAATGACTCGACTAAAAGGTACGTCTTATAGGAATCAAAGGAGATGACTCGACTAAAAGGTACGTCTTATAGGAATCAAAGGGGATGACTCGACTAAAAGGTACGTCTTATAGGAATCAAGGGAAATGAATCGACTAAAAGGTACGTCTTCAAGGAATCAAAGGAAATGACTCAACTATAAGGTACGTCTTATAGGAATCAAAGGTGATGACTCGACTAAAAGGTACGTATTCTAGGGGTCAAAGTGGATGACTCGACTAAAAGGTACGTCTTATAGGAATCAAAGGAAATGACTCGACTAAAAGATACGTCTTATAGGAATCAAAGTAAATGACTCGACTAAAAGGTACGTCTTCTAGGGGTCAAAGGGGATGATTCGACTAAACGGTACGTCTTATAGGAATCAAAGGGGATGACTCGACTAAAAGGTACTTCTTATAGGGATCAAAAGGGCTAACTCGACTAAAAGGTTCTTCTTATAGGAATCAAGGGAAATGACTTCACTAAAAGGCACATCTTTTAGGAATCAAAGGGGATGACTCGACTAAAAGGTACGTCTTATAGGAATCAAAGGAGATGACTCGACCAAAAGGTATGTCTTATAGGAATCCAAGGGGATGACTCGACTAAAAGGTACGTCTTATAGGAATCAAACTGGATGACTCGACTAAATGGTACGTCTTATAGGAATCAAAGGAAATGACTCGACTAAAAGGTACGTCTTATAGGAATCTAAGGGGATGACTCGACTAAAAGGTACGTCTTAGGGGAATCAAGGGAAATGACTCGACTAAAAGGTACGTCTTTAAGGAATCCAAGGAAATGACTCAAGTAAAAGGTACGTATTATAGGAATCAAAGGGGATGACTCGACTAAAAGGTACGTCTTATAGGAATCAAAGGAAATGACTCGACTAAAAGGTACGTATTCTAGGGGTCAAAGGTGATGACTCGACTAAAAGGTACGTCTTATTGGAATCAATGGTGATGACTCGACTAAAAGGTACTTCTTATAGGAATCAATGGGGATAACTCGACAAAAAGGTACGTCTTATAGGAATCAAAGGGGATGACTCGACTAAAAGGTACGTCTTATAGGAATCATGTGAAATGACTCGACTAAAAGGTTCGTCTTCTAGGAATCAAAGGAAATGACTCGACTAAAAGGTACGTCTTATAGGAATCAAAGGATATGACTCGACTAAAAGGTACGTCTTATAGGAATCAAAGGGGATGACTCGACTAAAAGGTACGTCTTATAGGAATCAAGGGAAATGACTCGACTAAAAGGTACGTCTTCAAGGAATCAAAGGAAATGACTCAACTATAATGTACGTCTTATAGGAATCAAAGGTGATGACTCGACTAAAAGGTACGTATTCTAGGGGTCAAAGTGGATGACTCGACTAAAAGGTACGTCTTATAGGAATCAAAGGAAATGACTCGACTAAAAGATACGTCTTATAGGAATCAAAGTAAATGACTCGACTAAAAGGTACGTCTTCTAGGGGTCAAAGGGGATGATTCGACTAAAAGGTACGTCTTGTAGGAATCAAAGGGGATGACTCGACTAAAAGGTACTTCTTATAGGAATCAAAAGGGCTGACTCGACTAAAAGGTTCTTCTTATAGGAATCAAGGGAAATGACTTCACTAAAAGGCACATCTTTTAGGAATCAAAGGGGATGACTCGACTAAAAGGTACGTCTTATAGGAATCAAAGGAGATGACTCGACCAAAAGGTATGTCTTATAGGAATCCAAGGGGATGACTCGACTAAAAGGTACGTCTTATAGGAATCAAAGTGGATGACTCGACTAAATGGTACGTCTTATAGGAATCAAAGGAAATGACTCGACTAAAAGGTACGTCTTATAGGAATCTAAGGGGATGACTCGACTAAAAGGTACGTCTTAGAGGAATCAAGGGAAATGACTCGACTAAAAGGTACGTCTTCAAGGAATCCAAGGAAATGACTCAACTAAAAGGTACGTATTATAGGAATCAAAGGGGATGACTCGACTAAAAGGTACGTCTTATAGGAATCAAAGGAAATGACTCGACTAAAAGGTACGTATTCTAGGGGTCAAAGGGGATGACTCGACTAAAAGGTACGTGTTATTGGAATCAATGGTGATGACTCGACTAAAAGGTACTTCTTATAGGAATCAATGGGGATAACTCGACAAAAAGGTACGTCTTATAGGAATCAAAGGGGATGACTCGACTAAAAGGTACGTCTTATAGGAATCAAGTGAAATGACTCGACTAAAAGGTACGTCTTCTAGGAATCAAAGGAAATGACTCGACTAAAAGGTACGTCTTCTAGGAATCAAAGGATATAACTCGACTAAAAGGTACGTCTTATAGGAATCAAAGGGGATGACTCGACTAAAAGGTACGTCTTATAGGAATCAAGGGAAATGACTCGACTAATAGGTACGTCTTCAAGGAATCAGAGGAAATGACTCAACTATAAGGTACGTCTTATAGGAATCAAAGGTGATGACTCGACTAAAAGGTACGTATTCTAGGGGTCAAAGTGGATGACTCGACTAAAAGGTACGTCTTATAGGAATCAAAGGAAATGACTCGACTAAAAGATACGTCTTATAGGAATCAAAGTAAATGACTCGACTAAATGGTACGTCTTCTAGGGGTCAAAGGGGATGATTCAACTAAAAGGTACGTCTTATAGAAATCAAAGGGGATGACTCGACTAAAAGGTACTTCTTATAGGAATCAAAGGGGCTGACTGGACTAAAAGGTTTGCCTTATAGGAATCAAGGGAAATGACTTCACTAAAAGGCACATCTTTTAGGAATCAAAGGAGATGACTCGACTAAAAGGTACGTCTTATAGGAATCAAAGGAGATGACTCGACCAAAAGGTATGTCTTATAGGAATCCAAGGGGATGACTCGACTAAAAGG
Source organism: Capsicum pubescens (assembly GCA_030864215.1). Classification (NCBI taxonomy): domain Eukaryota; kingdom Viridiplantae; phylum Streptophyta; class Magnoliopsida; order Solanales; family Solanaceae; genus Capsicum; species Capsicum pubescens. The sequence goes on along the minus strand of CM061545.1, from coordinate 274,134,990 downwards.
TATGTCTTATAGGAATCAAAGTGGATGACTCGACTAAATGGTACGTCTTATAGGAATCAAAGTAAATGACTCGACCAAAAGGTACGTCTTCTAGGAATCAAAGGGGATGACTCAACTAAAAGGTAAGTCTTATAGGAATCAAAGGGGATGACTAGACTAAAAGGTTCGTCTTATAGGAATCAAGGGAAATGACTCGACTAAAAATACGTTTTCTAGGAATCAAAGGAAATGACTCAACTAAAAGGTACGTCATATACGAATAAAAGGAGATGACTCAACTAAAAGGTACGTCTTATAGGAATCTAAGGGGATGACTCGACTAAAAGGTACGTCTTAGAGGAATCAAGGGAAATGACTCGACTAAAAGGTACGTCTTCAAGGAATCAAAGGAAATCACTCAACAAAAATTTACGTATTATAGGAATCAAAGGGGATGACTCGACTAAAAGGTACGTCTTATAGGAATCAAAGGAAATGACTCGACTATAAGGTACGTATTCTAGGGGTCAATGGGGATGACTCGACTAAAAGGTACGTCTTATAGGAATCAAAGGTGATGACTCGACTAAAAGGTACTTCTTATAGGAAACAAAGGGGATAACTCGACTAAAAGGTACGTCTTATAGGAATCAAAGGGGATGACTCGACTAAAAGGTACGTCTTATAGGAATCAAGTGAAATGACTCGACTAAAAGGTACGTCTTCTAGGAATCAATGGAAATGACTCGACGAAAAGGTACGTCTTATAGGAATCAAAGGAGATGACTCGACTAAAAGGTACGTCTTATAGGAATCAAAGGGGATGACTCGACTAAAAGGTACGTCTTATAGGAATCAAGGGAAATGACTCGACTAAAAGGTACGTCTTCAAGGAATCAAAGGAAATGACTCAACTATAAGGTACGTCTTATAGGAATCAAAGGTGATGACTCGACTAAAAGGTACGTATTCTAGGGGTCAAAGTGGATGACTCGACTAAAAGGTACGTCTAATAGGAATCAAAGGAAATGACTCGACTAAAAGATACGTCTTATAGGAATCAAAGTAAATGACTCAACTAAAAGGTACGTCTTCTAGGGGTCAAAGGGGATGATTCGACTAAAAGGTACGTCTTATAGGAATCAAAGGGGATGACTCAACTAAAAGGTACTTCTTATAGGAATCAAAGGGGCTGACTCGACTAAAAGGTTCTTCTTATAGGAATCAAGGGAAATGACTTCACTAAAAGGCACATCTTTTAGGAATCAAAGGGGATGACTCGACTAAAAGGTACGTCTTATAGGAATCAAAGGAGATGACTCGACCAAAAGGTATGTCTTATAGGAATCCAAGGGGATGACTCGACTAAAAGGTACGTCTTATAGGAATCAAACTGGATGACTGGACTAAATGGTACGTCTTATAGGAATCAAAGGAAATGACTCGACTAAAAGGTACGTCTTATAGGAATCTAAGGGGATGACTCGACTAAAAGGTACGTCTTAGAGGAATCAAGGGAAATGACTCGACTAAAAGGTACGTCTTCAAGGAATCCAAGGAAATGACTCAACTAAATGGTACGTATTATAGGAATCAAAGGGGATGACTCGACTAAAAGGTACGTCTTATAGGAATCAAAGGAAATGACTCGACTAAAAGGTACGTATTCTAGGGGTCAAAGGGGATGACTCGACTAAAAGGTACATCTTATAGGAATCAAAGGTGATGACTCGACTAAAAGGTACTTCTTATAGGAATCAAAGGGGATAACTCGAAAAAAAGGTACGTCTTATAGGAATCAAAGGGGATGACTCGACTAAAAGGTACGTCTTATAGGAATCAAGTGAAATGACTCGACTAAAAGGTACGTCTTCTAGGAATCAAAGGAAATGACTCGACTAAAAGGTACGTCTTATAGGAATCAAAGGAGATTACTCGACTAAAAGGTACGTCTTATAGGAATCAAAGGGGATGACTCGACTAAAAGGTACGTCTTATAGGAATCAAGGGAAATGACTCGACTAAAAGGTACCTCTTCAAGGAATCAAAGGAAATGACTCAACTATAAGGTACGTCTTATAGGAATCAAAGGTGATGACTCGACTATAAGGTACGTATTCTAGGAGTCAAAGTGGATGACTCGACTAAAAGGTACGTCTTATAGGAATCAAAGGAAATGACTCGACTAAAAGATACGTCTTATAGGAATCAAAGTAAGTGACTCGACTAAAAGGTACATCTTCTAGGGGTCAAAGGGGATGATTCGACTAAAAGGTACGTCTTATAGGAATCAAAGGGGATAACTCGACTAAAAGGTACTTCTTATAGGAATCAAAGGGGATAACTCGACAAAAAGGTACGTCTTATAGGAATCAAAGGGGATGACTCGACTAAAAGGTACGTCTTATAGGAATCAAGTGAAATGACTCGACTAAAAGGTACGTCTTCTAGGAATCAAAGGAAATAACTCGACTAAAAGGTACGTCTTATAGGAATCAAAGGAGATGACTCGACTTAAAGGTACGTCTTATAGGAATCAAAGGGGATGACTCGACTAAAAGGTACGTCTTATAGGAATCAAGGGAAATGACTCGACTAAAAGGTACGTCTTCAAGGAATCAAAGGAAATCACTCAACTAAAATTTACGTATTATAGGAATCAAAGGGGATGACTCGACTAAAAGGTACGTCTTATAGGAATCAAAGGAAATGACTCGACTATAAGGTACGTATTCTAGGGGTCAATGGGGATGACTCGACTAAAAGGTACGTCTTATAGGAATCAAAGGTGATGACTCGACTAAAAGGTAATTCTTATAGGAAACAAAGGGGATAACTCGACTAAAAGGTACGTCTTATAGGAATCAAAGGGGATGACTCGACTAAAAGGTACGTCTTATAGGAATCAAGTGAAATGACTCGACTAAAAGGTACGTCTTCTAGGAATCAATGGAAATGACTCGACGAAAAGGTACGTCTTATAGGAATCAAAGGAGATGACTCGACTAAAAGGTACGTCTTATAGGAATCAAAGGGGATGACTCGACTAAAAGGTAGGTCTTATAGGAATCAAGGGAAATGACTCGACTAAAAGGTACGTCTTCAAGGAATCAAAGGAAATGACTCAACTATAAGGTACGTCTTATAGGAATCAAAGGTGATGACTCGACTAAAAGGTACGTATTCTAGGGGTCAAAGTGGATGACTCGACTAAAAGGTACGTCTAATAGGAATCAAAGGAAATGACTCGACTAAAAGATACGTCTTATAGGAATCAAAGTAAATGACTCAACTAAAAGGTTCGTCTTCTAGGGGTCAAAGGGGATGATTCGACTAAAAGGTACGTCTTATAGGAATCAAAGGGGATGACTCAACTAAAAGGTACTTCTTATAGGAATCAAAGGGGCTGACTCGACTAAAAGGTTCTTCTTATAGGAATCAAGGGAAATGACTTCACTAAAAGGCACATCTTTTAGGAATCAAAGGGGATGACTCGACTAAAAGGTACGTCTTATAGGAATCAAAGGAGATGACTCGACCAAAAGGTATGTCTTATAGGAATCCAAGGGGATGACTCGACTAAAAGGTACGTCTTATAGGAATCAAACTGGATGACTCGACTAAATGGTACGTCTTATAGGAATCAAAGGAAATGACTCGACTAAAAGGTACGTCTTATAGGAATCTAAGGGGATGACTCGACTAAAAGGTACGTCTTAGAGGAATCAAGGGAAATGACTCGACTAAAAGGTACGTCTTCAAGGAATCCAAGGAAATGACTCAACTAAAAGGTACGTATTATAGGAATCAAAGGGGATGACTCGACTAAAAGGTACGTCTTATAGGAATCAAAGGAAATGACTCGACTAAAAGGTACGTATTCTAGGGGTCAAAGGGGATGACTCGACTAAAAGGTACATCTTATAGGAATCAAAGGTGATGACTCGACTAAAAGGTACTTCTTATATGAATCAAAGGGGATAACTCGAAAAAAAGGTACGTCTTATAGGAATCAAAGGGGATGACTCGACTAAAAGGTACGTCTTATAGGAATCAAGTGAAATGACTCGACTAAAAGGTACGTCTTCTAGGAATCAAAGGAAATGACTCGACTAAAAGGTACGTCTTATAGGAATCAAAGGAGATTACTCGACTAAAAGGTACGTCTTATAGGAATCAAAAGGGATGACTCGACTAAAAGGTACGTCTTATAGGAATCAAGGGAAATGACTCGACTAAAAGGTACGTCTTCAAGGAATCAAAGGAAATGACTCAACTATAAGGTACGTCTTATAGGAATCAAAGGTGATGACTCGACTAAAAGGTACGTATTCTAGGGGTCAAAGTGGATGACTCGACTAAAAGGTACGTCTTATAGGAATCAAAGGAAATGACTCGACTAAAAGATACGTCTTATAGGAATCAAAGTAAATGACTCGACTAAAAGGTACGTCTTCTAGGGGTCAAAGGGGATGATTCGACTAAAAGGTACGTCTTATAGGAATCAAAGGGGATAACTCGACTAAAAGGTACTTCTTCTAGGAATCAAAGGGGATAACTCGACAAAAAGGTACGTCTTATAGGAATCAAAGGGGATGACTCGACTAAAAGGTACGTCTTATAGGAATCAAGTGAAATGACTCGACTAAAAGGTACGTCTTCTAGGAATCAAAGGAAATGACTCGACTAAAAGGTAGGTCTTATAGGAATCAAAGGAGATGACTCGACTTAAAGGTACGTCTTATAGGAATCAAAGGGGATGACTCGACTAAAAGGTACGTCTTATAGGAATCAAGGGAAATGACTCGACTAAAAGGTACGTCTTCAAGGAATCAAAGGAAATGACTCAACTATAAGGTACGTCTTATAGGAATCAAAGGTGATGACTCGACTAAAAGGTACGTATTCTAGGGGTCAAAGTGGATGACTCGACTAAAAGGTACGTCTTCTAGGGGTCAAAGGGGATGATTCGACTAAAAGGTACGTCTTATAGGAATCAAAGGGGATAACTCGACTAAAGGGTACTTCTTATAGGAATCAATGGGGATGACTCGACTAAAAGGTACGTCTTATAGGAATCAAGGGAAATGACTCGACTAAAAGGTACGTCTTCAAGGAATCAAAGGAAATGACTCAACTATAAGGTACGTCTTATAGGAATCAAAGGTGATGACTCGACTAAAAGGTACGTATTCTAGGGGTCAAAGTGGATGACTCGACTAAAAGGTACGTCTTATAGGAATCAAAGGAAATGACTCGACTAAAAGATACGTCTTATAGGAATCAAAGTAAATGACTCGAACAAAGGTACGTCTTCTAGGGGTCAAAGGGGATGATTCGACTAAAAGGTACGTCTTATAGGAATCAAAGGGGATGACTCGACTAAAAGGTACTTCTTATAGGAATCAAAAGGGCTAACTGGACTAAAAGGTTCTTCTTATAGGAATCAAGGGAAATGACTTCACTAAAAGGCACATCTTTTAGGAATCAAAGGGGATGACTCGACTAAAAGGTACGTCTTATAGGAATCAAAGGAGATGACTCGACCAAAAGGTATGTCTTATAGGAATCCAAGGGGATGACTCGACTAAAAGGTACGTCTTATAGGAATCAAACTGGATGACTCGACTAAATGGTACGTCTTATAGGAATCAAAGGAAATGACTCGACTAAAAGGTACGTCTTATAGGAATCTAAGGGGATGACTCGACTAAAAGGTACGTCTTAGAGGAATCAAGGGAAATGACTCGACTAAAAGGTACGTCTTTAAGGAATCCAAGGAAATGACTCAACTAAAAGGTACGTATTTTAGGAATCAAAGGGGATGACTCGACTAAAAGGTACGTCTTATAGGAATCAAAGGAAATGACTCGACTAAAAGGTACGTATTCTAGGGGTCAAAGGGGATGACTCGACTAAAAGGTACGTCTTATTGGAATCAATGGTGATGACTCGACTAAAAGGTACTTCTTATAGGAATCAATGGGGATAACTCGACAAAAAGGTACGTCTTATAGGAGTCAAAGGGGATGACTCGACTAAAAGGTACGTCTTATAGGAATCATGTGAAATGACTCGACTAAAAGGTTCGTCTTCTAGGAATCAAAGGAAATGTCTCGACTAAAAGGTACGTCTTATAGGAATCAAAGGATATGACTCGACTAAAAGGTACGTCTTATAGGAATCAAAGGGGATGACTCGACTAAAAGGTACGTCTTATAGGAATCAAGGGAAATGACTCGACTAAAAGGTACGTCTTCAAGGAATCAAAGGAAATGACTCAACTATAATATACGTCTTATAGGAATCAAAGGTGATGACTCGACTAAAAGGTACGTATTCTAGGGGTCAAAGTGGATGACTCGACTAAAAGGTACGTCTTATAGGAATCAAAGGAAATGACTCGACTAAAAGATACGTCTTATAGGAATCAAAGTAAATGACTCGACTAAAAGGTACGTCTTCTAGGGGTCAAAGGGGATGATTCGACTAAAAGGTACGTCTTATAGGAATCAAAGGGGATGACTCAACTAAAAGGTACTTCTTATAGGAATCAAAGGGGCTGACTCGACTAAAAGGTTCTTCTTATAGGAATCAAGGGAAATGACTTCACTAAAAGGCACATCTTTTAGGAATCAAAGGGGATGACTCGACTAAAAGGTACGTCTTATAGGAATCAAAGGAGATGACTCGACCAAAAGGTATGTCTTATAGGAATCCAAGGGGATGACTCGACTAAAAGGTACGTCTTATAGGAATCAAACTGGATGACTCGACTAAATGGTACGTCTTATAGGAATCAAAGGAAATGACTCGACTAAAAGGTACGTCTTATAGGAATCTAAGGGGATGACTCGACTAAAAGGTACGTCTTAGAGGAATCAAGGGAAATGACTCGACTAAAAGGTACGTCTTCAAGAAATCCAAGGAAATGACTCAACTAAAAGGTACGTATTATAGGAATCAAAGGGGATGACTCGACTAAAAGGTACGTCTTATAGGAATCAAAGGAAATGACTCGACTAAAAGGTACGTATTCTAGGGGTCAAAGGGGATGACTCGACTAAAAGGTACATCTTATAGGAATCAAAGGTGATGACTCGACTAAAAGGTACTTCTTATAGGAATCAAAGGGGATAACTCGAAAAAAAGGTACGTCTTATAGGAATCAAGGGGGATGACTCGACTAAAAGGTACGTCTTATAGGAATCAAGTGAAATGACTCGACTAAAAGGTACGTCTTCTAGGAATCAAAGGAAATGACTCGACTAAAAGGTACGTCTTATAGGAATCAAAGGAGATTACTCGACTAAAAGGTACGTCTTATAGGAATCAAAGGGGATGACTCGACTAAAAGGTACGTCTTATAGGAATCAAGGGAAATGACTCGACTAAAAGGTACGTCTTCAAGGAATCAAAGGAAATGACTCAACTATAAGGTACGTCTTATAGGAATCAAAGGTGATGACTCGACTAAAAGGTACGTATTCTAGGGGTCAAAGTGGATGACTCGACTAAAAGGTACGTCTTATAGGAATCAAAGGAAATGACTCGACTGAAAGATACGTCTTATAGGAATCAAAGTAAATGACTCGACTAAAAGGTACGTCTTCTAGGGGTCAAAGGGGATGATTCGACTAAAAGGTACGTCTTATAGGAATCAAAGGGGATAACTCGACTAAAAGGTACTTCTTATAGGAATCAAAGGGGATAACTCGACAAAAAGGTACGTCTTATAGGAATCAAAGGGGATGACTCGACTAAAAGGTACGTCTTATAGGAATCAAGTGAAATGACTCGACTAAAAGTTACGTCTTCTAGGAATCAAAGGAAATGACTCGACTAAAAGGTACGTCTTATAGGAATCAAAGGAGATGACTCGACTTAAAGGTACGTCTTATAGGAATCAAAGGGGATGACTCGACTAAAAGGTACGTCTTATAGGAATCAAGGGAAATGACTCGACTAAAAGGTACCTCTTCAAGGAATCAAAGGAAATGACTCAACTATAAGGTACGTCTTATAGGAATCAAAGGTGATGACTCGACTAAAAGGTACGTATTCTAGGGGTCAAAGTGGATGACTCGACTAAAAGGTACGTCTTATAGGAATCAAAGTAAATGACTCGACTAAAAGGTACGTCTTCTAGGGGTCAAAGGGGATGATTCGACTAAAAGGTACGTCTTATAGGAATCAAAGGGGATAACTCGACTAAAAGGTACTTCTTATAGGAATCAAAGGGGATGACTCGACTAAAAGGTACGTCTTATAGGAATCAAGGGAAATGACTCGACTAAAAGGTACGTCTTCAAGGAATCAAAGGAAATGACTCAACTATAAGGTACGTCTTATAGGAATCAAAGGTGATGACTCGACTAAAAGGTACGTATTCTAGGGGTCAAAGTGGATGACTCGACTAAAAGGTACGTCTTATAGGAATCAAAGGAAATGACTCGACTATAAGATACGTCTTATAGGAATCAAAGTAAATGACTCGACTAAATGGTACGTCTTCTAGGGGTCAAAGGGGATGATTCAACTAAAAGGTACGTCTTATAGAAATCAAAGGGGATGACTCGACTAAAAGGTACTTCTTATAGGAATCAAAGGGGCTGACTCGACTAAAAGGTTTGTCTTATAGGAACCAAGGGAAATGACTTCACTAAAAGGCACATCTTTTGGGAATCAAAGGAGATGACTCGACTAAAAGGTACGTCTTATAGGAATCAAAGGAGATGACTCGACCAAAAGGTATGTCTTATAGGAATCCAAGGGGATGACTCGACTAAAAGGTACGTCTTATAGGAATCAAAGTGGATGACTCGACTAAATGGTACGTCTTATAGGAATCAAAGGAAATGACTCGACCAAAAGGTACGTCTTATAGGAATCAAAGGGGATGACTCAACTAAAAGGTAAGTCTTATAGGAATCAAAGGAGATGACTCGACTAAAAGGTACGTTTTATAGGAATAAAAGGGGATGACTCGACTAAAAGGTACGTCTTATAGGAATCAAAGGAAATGACTCGACTAAAAGGTACGTCTTCTAGGGGTCAAAGGGGATGACTCGACTAAAAGGTACGTCTTATAGGAATCAAAGGGGATGACTCGACTAAAAGGTACTTCTTATAGGAATCAAAGGGGCTGACTCAACTAAAAGGTTCGTCTAATTGGAATCACGGGAAATGACTTGACTAAAAGGCACATCTTTTAGGAATCAAAGGGGATGACTCGACTAAAAGGTACTTCTTATAGGAATCAAAGGGGATGACTCGACCAAAAGGTATGTCTTATAGGAATCCAAGGGGATGACTCGACTAAAAGGTACGTCTTATAGGAGTCAAAGTGGATGACTCGACTAAATGGTACGTCTTATAGGAATCAAAGTGTATGACTCGACTAAATGATACGTCTTATAGGAATCAAAGGAAACGACTCGACTAAAAGGTACGTCATATAGGAATCAAAGGGGATGACTCAACTAAAAGGTAAGTCTTATAGGAATCAAAGGGGATGACTCGACTAAAAGGTAAGTTTTATAGGAATCAAAGGGGATGACTAGACTAAAAGGTACGTCTTATAGGAATCAAGTGAAATGACTCGACTAAAAGGTACGTCTTCTAGGAATCAAAGGAAATGACTCGACTAAAAGGTACGTCTTATAGGAATCAAAGGAGATGACTCGACTAAAAGGTACGTCTTATAGGAATCAAAGGGGATGACTCGACTAATAGGTACGTCTTATAGGAATCAAGGGAAATGACTCGACTAAAAGGTACGTCTTCAAGGAATCAAAGGAAATGACTCAACTATAAGGTACGTCTTATAGGAATCAAAGGTGATGACTCGACTAAAAGGTACGTATTCTAGGGGTCAAAGTGGATGACTCGACTAAAAGGTACGTCTTATAGGAATCAAAGGAAATGACTCGACTAAAAGATACGTCTTATAGGAATCAAAGTAAATGACTCGACTAAAAGGTACGTCTTCTAGGGGTCAAAGGGGAGGACTCGACTAAAAGGTACGTCTTATAGGAATCAAAGGGGATGACTCGACTAAAAGGTACTTCTTATAGGAATCAAAGGGGCTGACTCGACTAAAAGATTCGTCTTATAGGAATCAAGGGAAATGACTTCACTAAAAGGCACATCTTTTAGGAATCAAAGGGGATGACTCGACTAAAAGATACGTCTTATAGGAATCAAAGGGGATGACTCGACCAAAAGGTATGTCTTATAGGAATCAAAGGTGATGACTCGACTAAAAGCTACGTCTTCTAGGGGTCAAAGGGGATGACTCGACTAAAAGGTACGTCTTATAGGAATCAAAGGGCATCACTCGACTAAAAGGTACTTCCTATAGGAATCAAAGGGGCTGACTCGACTAAAAGATACGTCTTATAGGAATCAAAGTGGATGATTCGACTAAGTGGTACGTCTTATAGGAATCAAAGTGGATGACTCGACTAAATGGTACGTCTTATAGGAATCAAAGGAAATGTCTCGACTAAAAGGTACGTCTTATAGGAATCAAAAGGGATGACTCAACTAAAAGGTAAGTCTTATAGGAATCAAAGGGGATGACTCGACTAAAAGGTACATTTCATTGGAATCAATGGGGATGACTCGACTAAAAGGTACGTCTTATAGGAATCAAAGGAAATGACTCGACTAAAAGGTACGTCTTCTAGGGGTCAAAGGGGATGACTCGACTAAAAGGTACGTCTTATAGGAATCAAAGGGGATGACTCGACTAAAAGGTACTTCTTATAGGAATCAAAGGGGCTAACTCGACTAAAAGGTTCGTCTTGTAGGAATCAAGGGAAATGACTTGACTAAAAGGCACATCTTTTAGGAATCAAAGGGGATGACTCGACTAAAAGGTACGTCTTATAGGAATCAAAGGGGATGACTCGACCAAAAGGTATGTCTTATAGGAATCCAAGGGGATGACTCGACTAAAAGGTACGTCTTATAGGAATCAAAGTAGATGACTCGACTAAGTGGTACGTCTTATAGGAATCAAAGGAAATGACTCGACTAAAAGGTACGTCTTATAACTATCAAAGGGGATGACTCAACTAAAAGGTAAGTCTTATAGGAATCAAAGGGGATGACTCGACTAAAAGGTACGTTTTATAGGAATCAAAGGGGATGACTCGACTAAAAGGTACGTCTTATAGGAATCAAGGGAAATGACTCGACTAAAAGGTACGTTTTCTAGTAATCAAAGGAAATGACTCAACTAAAAGGAACGTCATATACGAATCAAAGGAGATGACTCAACTAAAAGGAACGTCACACACGAATCAAAGGAGATGACTCAACTAAAAGGTACGTCTTATAGGAATCAAAGGGGATGACTCGACTAAAAGGTACGTCTTATAGGAAACTAGGGAAATGACTCGACTAAAAGGTACGTCTTCAAGGAATCAATGGAAATGACTCAACTAAAAGGTACGTCTTATAGGAATCAAAGGGGATGGCTCGACTAAAAGGTAGGTATTCTAGGGGTCAAAGTGGATGACTCGACTAAAAGGTACGTCTTGTAGGAATCAAAGGAAATGAATCGACTAAAGGTACGTCTTATAGGAATCAAAGGAAATGACTCGACTAAAAGGTATGTCTTCTAGAGGTCAAAGGGGATGACTCGACTAAAAGGTACGTCTTATAGGAATCAAAAGGATGACTCGACTAAAAGGTACGTCTTATAGGAATCAAAGGGGCTGACTCGACTAAAAGGTACGTCTTATAGGAATCAAGGGAAATGACTCGACTAAAAGGCACATCTTTTAGGAATCAAAGGGGATGACTCGACTAAAAGGTACGTCTTATGGGAATCAAAGGGGATGACTCGACCAAAAGGTACGCCTTATAGGAATCCAAGGGGATGACTCGACTAAAAGGTACGTCTTATAGGAATCAAAGTGGATGACTCGACTAAATGGTACGTCTTATAGGAATCAAAGGAAATGACTCGACTAAAAGGTACGTCTTATAGGAATCAATGGAAATGACTCGACTAAAAGGTACGTCTTCTAGGGGTCAAAGGGGATGATTCGACTAAAAGGTACGTCTTATAGGAATCAAAGGGGATGACTCGACTAAAAGGTACTTCTTATAGGAATCAAAAGGGCTAACTCGACTAAAAGGTTCTTCTTATAGGAATCAAGGGAAATGACTTCACTAAAAGGCACATCTTTTAGGAATCAAAGGGGATGACTCGACTAAAAGGTACGTCTTATAGGAATCAAAGGAGATGACTCGACCAAAAGGTATGTCTTATAGGAATCCAAGGGGATGACTCGACTAAAAGGTACGTCTTAGAGGAATCAAGGGAAATGACTCGACTAAAAGGTACGTCTTTAAGGAATCCAAGGAAATGACTCAACTAAAAGGTACGTATTATAGGAATCAAAGGGGATGACTCGACTAAAAGGTACGTCTTATAGGAATCAATGGAAATGACTCGACTAAAAGGTACGTATTCTAGGGGTCAAAGGGGATGACTCGACTAAAAGGTACGTCTTATTGGAATCAATGGTGATGACTCGACTAAAAGGTACTTCTTATAGGAATCAATGGGGATAACTCGACAAAAAGGTACGTCTTATAGGAATCAAAGGGGATGACCAGACTAAAAGGTACGTCTTATAGGAATCATGTGAAATGACTCGACTAAATGGTTCGTCTTCTAGGAATCAAAGGAAATGACTCGACTAAAAGGTACGTCTTATAGGAATCAAAGGATATGACTCGACTAAAAGGTACGTCTTATAGGAATCAAAGGGGATGACTCGACTAAAAGGTACGTCTTATAGGAATCAAGGGAAATGACTCGACTAAAAGGTACGTCTTCAAGGAATCAAAGGAAATGACTCAACTATAATGTACGTCTTATAGGAATCAAAGGTGATGACTCGACTAAAAGGTACGTATTCTAGGGGTCAAAGTGGATGACTCGACTAAAAGGTACGTCTTATAGGAATCAAAGGAAATGACTCGACTAAAAGATACGTCTTATAGGAATCAAAGTAAATGACTCGACTAAAAGGTACGTCTTCTAGGGGTCAAAGGGGATGATTCGACTAAAAGGTACGTCTTATAGGAATCAAAGGGGATGACTCGACTAAAAGGTACTTCTTATAGGAATCAAAAGGGCTGACTCGACTAAAAGGTTCTTCTAATAGCAATCAAGGGAAATGACTTCACTAAAAGGCACATCTTTTAGGAATCAAAGGGGATGACTCGACTAAAAGGTACGTCTTATAGGAATCAAAAGAGATGACTCGACCAAAAGGTATGTCTTATAGGAATCCAAGGGGATGACTCGACTAAAAGGTACGTCTTATAGGAATCAAAGTGGATGACTCGACTAAATGGTACGTCTTATAGGAATCAAAGGAAATGACTCGACTAAAAGGTACGTCTTATAGGAATCTAAGGGGATGACTCGACTAAAGGTACGTCTTAGAGGAATAAAGGGAAATGACTCGACTAAAAGGTACGTCTTCAAGGAATCCAAGGAAATGACTCAACTAAAAGGTACGTATTATAGGAATCAAAGGGGATGACTCGACTAAAAGGTACGTCTTATAGGAATCAAAGGAAATGACTCGACTAAAAGGTACGTATTCTAGGGGTCAAAGGGGATGACTCGACTAAAAGGTACGTCTTATTGGAATCAATGGTGATGACTCGACTAAAAGGTACTTCATATAGGAATCAATGGGGATAACTCGACAAAAAGGTACGTCTTATAGGAATCAAAGGGGATGACTCGACTAAAAGGTACGTCTTATAGGAATCAAGTGAAATGACTCGACTAAAAGGTACGTCTTCTAGGAATCAAAGGAAATGACTCGACTAAAAGGTACGTCTTATAGGAATCAAAGGATATAACTCGACTAAAAGGTACGTCTTATAGGAATCAAAGGGGATGACTCGACTAAAAGGTACGTCTTATAGGAATCAAGGGAAATGACTCGACTAATAGGTTCGTCTTCAAGGAATCAAAGGAAATGACTCAACTATAAGGTACGTCTTATAGGAATCAAAGGTGATGACTCGACTAAAAGGTACGTATTCTAGGGGTCAAAGTGGATGACTCGACTAAAAGGTACGTCTTATAGGAATCAAAGGAAATGACTCGACTAAATGATACGCCTTATAGGAATCAATGGAAATGACTCGACTAAAAGGTACGTCTTCTAGGGGTCAAAGGGGATGATTCGACTAAAAGGTACGTCTTATAGGAATCAAAGGGGATGACTCGACTAAAAGGTACTTCTTATAGGAATCAAAAGGGCTAACTCGACTAAAAGGTTCTTCTTATAGGAATCAAGGGAAATGACTTCACTAAAAGGCACATCTTTTAGGAATCAAAGGGGATGACTCGACTAAAAGGTACGTCTTATAGGAATCAAAGGAGATGACTCGACCAAAAGGTATGTCTTATAGGAATCCAAGGGGATGACTCGACTAAAAGGTACGTCTTAGAGGAATCAAGGGAAATGACTCGACTAAAAGGTACGTCTTTAAGGAATCCAAGGAAATGACTCAACTAAAAGGTACGTATTATAGGAATCAAAGGGGATGACTCGACTAAAAGGTACGTCTTATAGGAATCAATGGAAATGACTCGACTAAAAGGTACGTATTCTAGGGGTCAAAGGGGATGACTCGACTAAAAGGTACGTCTTATTGGAATCAATGGTGATGACTCGACTAAAAGGTACTTCTTATAGGAATCAATGGGGATAACTCGACAAAAAGGTACGTCTTATAGGAATCAAAGGGGATGACCAGACTAAAAGGTACGTCTTATAGGAATCATGTGAAATGACTCGACTAAATGGTTCGTCTTCTAGGAATCAAAGGAAATGACTCGACTAAAAGGTACGTCTTATAGGAATCAAAGGATATGACTCGACTAAAAGGTACGTCTTATAGGAATCAAAGGGGATGACTCGACTAAAAGGTACGTCTTATAGGAATCAAGGGAAATGACTCGACTAAAAGGTACGTCTTCAAGGAATCAAAGGAAATGACTCAACTATAATGTACGTCTTATAGGAATCAAAGGTGATGACTCGACTAAAAGGTACGTATTCTAGGGGTCAAAGTGGATGACTCGACTAAAAGGTACGTCTTATAGGAATCAAAGGAAATGACTCGACTAAAAGATACGTCTTATAGGAATCAAAGTAAATGACTCGACTAAAAGGTACGTCTTCTAGGGGTCAAAGGGGATGATTCGACTAAAAGGTACGTCTTATAGGAATCAAAGGGGATGACTCGACTAAAAGGTACTTCTTATAGGAATCAAAAGGGCTGACTCGACTAAAAGGTTCTTCTAATAGCAATCAAGGGAAATGACTTCACTAAAAGGCACATCTTTTAGGAATCAAAGGGGATGACTCGACTAAAAGGTACGTCTTATAGGAATCAAAAGAGATGACTCGACAAAAAGGTATGTCTTATAGGAATCCAATGGGATGACTCGACTAAAAGGTACGTCTTATAGGAATCAAAGTGGATGACTCGACTAAATGGTACGTCTTATAGGAATCAAAGGAAATGACTCGACTAAAAGGTACGTCTTATAGGAATCTAAGGGGATGACTCGACTAAAGGTACGTCTTAGAGGAATAAAGGGAAATGACTCGACTAAAAGGTACGTCTTCAAGGAATCCAAGGAAATGACTCAACTAAAAGGTACGTATTATAGGAATCAAAGGGGATGACTCGACTAAAAGGTACGTCTTATAGGAATCAAAGGAAATGACTCGACTAAAAGGTACGTATTCTAGGGGTCAAAGGGGATGACTCGACTAAAAGGTACGTCTTATTGGAATCAATGGTGATGACTCGACTAAAAGGTACTTCATATAGGAATCAATGGGGATAACTCGACAAAAAGGTACGTCTTATAGGAATCAAAGGGGATGACTCGACTAAAAGGTACGTCTTATAGGAATCAAGTGAAATGACTCGACTAAAAGGTACGTCTTCTAGGAATCAAAGGAAATGACTCGACTAAAAGGTACGTCTTATAGGAATCAAAGGATATAACTCGACTAAAAGGTACGTCTTATAGGAATCAAAGGGGATGACTCGACTAAAAGGTACGTCTTATAGGAATCAAGGGAAATGACTCGACTAATAGGTTCGTCTTCAAGGAATCAAAGGAAATGACTCAACTATAAGGTACGTCTTATAGGAATCAAAGGTGATGACTCGACTAAAAGGTACGTATTCTAGGGGTCAAAGTGGATGACTCGACTAAAAGGTACGTCTTATAGGAATCAAAGGAAATGACTCGACTAAATGATACGCCTTATAGGAATCAAAGTAAATGACTCGACTAAATGGTACGTCTTCTAGGGGTCAAAGGGGATGATTCAACTAAAAGGTACGTCTTAAAGAAATCAAAGGGGATGACTCGACTAAAAGGTACTTCTTATAGGAATCAAAGGGGCTGACTCGACTAAAAGGTTTGCCTTATAGGAATCAAGGGAAATGACTTCACTAAAACGCACATCTTTTAGGAATCAAAGGGGATGACTCGACTAAAAGGTACGTCTTATAGGAATCAAAGGAGATGACTCGACCAAAAGGTATGTCTTATAGGAATCCAAGGGGATGACTCGACTAAAAGGTATGTCTTATACGAATCAAAGTGGATGACTCGACTAAATGGTACGTCTTATAGGAATCAAAGGAAATGACTCGACCAAAAGGTACGTCTTATAGGAATCAAAGGGGATGACTCAACTAAAAGGTAAGTCTTATAGGAATCAAAGGGGATGACTCGACTAAAAGGTACGTTTTATAGGAATAAAAGGGGATGACTCGACTAAAAGGTATGTCTTATAGGAATCAAAGGAAATGACTCGACTAAAAGGTACGTCTTCTAGAGGTCAAAGGGGATGACTCGACTAAAAGGTACGTCTTATAGGAATCAAAGGGGATGACTAGACTAAAAGGTACTTCTTATAGGAATCAAAGGGGCTGACTCGACTAAAAGGTTCGTCTTATTGGAATCACGGGAAATGACTTGACTAAAAGGCACATCTTTTAGGAATCAAAGGGGATGACTCGACTAAAAGGTACTTCTTATAGGAATCAAAGGGGATGACTCGACCAAAAGGTATGTCTTATAGGAATCCAAGGGGATGACTCGACTAAAAGGTACGTCTTATAGGAATCAAAGTGGATGACTCGACTAAATGGTACGTCTTATAGGAATCAAAGTGGATGACTCGACTAAATTGTACGTCTTATAGGAATCAAAGGAAATGACTCGACTAAAAGGTACGTCATATAGGAATCAAAGGGGATGACTCAACTAAAAGGTAAGTCTTATAGGAATCAAAGGGGATGACTCGACTAAAAGGTACGTCTTATAGGAATCAAGGGAAATGACTCGACTAAAAATACGTTTTCTAGGAATCAAAGGAAATGACTCAACTAAAAGGTACGTCATATACGAATAAAAGGAGATGACTCAACTAAAAGGTACGTCTTATAGGAATCTAAGGGGATGACTCGACTAAAAGGTACGTCTTAGAGGAATCAAAGGAAATGACTCGACTAAAAGGTACGTATTCTAGGGGTCAATGGGGATGACTCGACTAAAAGGTACGTCTTATAGGAATCAAAGGTGATGACTCGACTAAAAGGTACTTCTTATAGGAAACAAAGGGGATAACTCGACTAAAAGGTACGTCTTATAGGAATCAAAGGGGATGACTCGACTAAAAGGTACGTCTTATAGGAATCAAGTGAAATGACTCGACTAAAAGGTACGTCTTCTAGGAATCAATGGAAATGACTCGACGAAAAGGTACGTCTTATAGGAATCAAAGGAGATGACTCGACTAAAAGGTACGTCTTATAGGAATCAAAGGGGATGACTCGACTAAAAGGTACGTCTTATAGGAATCAAGGGAAATGACTCGACTAAAAGGTACGTCTTCAAGGAATCAAAGGAAATGACTCAACTATAAGGTACGTCTTATAGGAATCAAAGGTGATGACTCGACTAAAAGGTACGTATTCTAGGGGTCAAAGTGGATGACTCGACTAAAACGTACGTCTAATAGGAATCAAAGGAAATGACTCGACTAAAAGATGCGTCTTATAGGAATCAAAGTAAATGACTCAACTAAAAGGTACGTCTTCTAGGGGTCAAAGGGGATGATTCGACTAAAAGGTACGTCTTATAGGAATCAAAGGGGATGACTCAACTAAAAGGTACTTCTTATAGGAATCAAAGGGGCTGACTCGACTAAAAGGTTCTTCTTATAGGAATCAAGGGAAATGACTTCACTAAAAGGCACTTCTTTTAGGAATCAAAGGGGATGACTCGACTAAAAGGTACGTCTTATAGGAATCAAAGGAGATGACTCGACCAAAAGGTATGTCTTATAGGAATCCAAGGGGATGACTCGACTAAAAGGTACGTCTTATAGGAATCAAACTGGATGACTCGACTAAATGGTACGTCTTATAGGAATCAAAGGAAATGACTCGACTAAAAGGTACGTCTTATAGGAATCTAAGGGGATGACTCGACTAAAAGGTACGTCTTAGAGGAATCAAGGGAAATGACTCGACTAAAAGGTACGTATTCTAGGGGTCAAAGTGGATGACTCGACTAAAAGGTACGTCTTATAGGAATCAAAGTAAATGACTCGACTAAAAGGTACGTCTTCTAGGGGTCAAAGGGGATGATTCGACTAAAAGGTACGTCTTATAGGAATCAAAGGGGATAACTCGACTAAAAGGTACTTCTTATAGGAATCAAAGGGGATGACTCGACTAAAAGGTACGTCTTATAGGAATCAAGGGAAATGACTCGACTAAAAGGTACGTCTTCAAGGAATCAAAGGAAATGACTCAACTATAAGGTACGTCTTATAGGAATCAAAGGTGATGACTCGACTAAAAGGTACGTATTCTAGGGGTCAAAGTGGATGACTCGACTAAAAGGTACGTCTTATAGGAATCAAAGGAAATGACTCGACTATAAGATACGTCTTATAGGAATCAAAGTAAATGACTCGACTAAATGGTACGTCTTCTAGGGGTCTAAGGGGATGATTCAACTAAAAGGTACGTCTTATAGAAATCAAAGGGGATGACTCGACTAAAAGGTACTTCTTATAGGAATCAAGGGAAATGACTTCACTAAAAGGCACATCTTTTAGGAATCAAAGGAGATGACTCGACTAAAAGGTACGTCTTATAGGAATCAAAGGAGATGACTCGACCAAAAGGTATGTCTTATAGGAATCCAAGGGGATGACTCGACTAAAAGGTACGTCTTATAGGAATCAAAGTGGATGACTCGACTAAATGGTACGTCTTATAGGAATCAAAGGAAATGACTCGACCAAAAGGTACGTCTTATAGGAATCAAATGGGATGACTCAACTAAAAGGTAAGTCTTATAGGAATCAAAGGAGATGACTCGACTAAAAGGTACGTTTTATAGGAATAAAAGGGGATGACTCGACTAAAAGGTACGTCTTATAGGAATCAAAGGAAATGACTCGACTAAAAGGTACTTCTTATAGGAATCAAAGGGGCTGACTCGACTAAAAGGTTCGTCTAATTGGAATCACGGGAAATGACTTGACTAAAAGGCACATCTTTTAGGAATCAAAGGGGATGACTCGACTAAAAGGTACTTCTTATAGGAATCAAAGGGGATGACTCGACCAAAAGGTATGTCTTATAGGAATCCAAGGGGATGACTCGACTAAAAGGTACGTCTTATAGGAGTCAAAGTGGATGACTCGACTAAATGGTACGTCTTATAGGAATCAAAGTGTATGACTCGACTAAATGATACGTCTTATAGGAATCAAAGGAAACGACTCGACTAAAAGGTACGTCATATAGGAATCAAAGGGGATGACTCAACTAAAAGGTAAGTGTTATAGGAATCAAAGGGGATGACTCGACTAAAAGGTAAGTTTTATAGGAATCAAAGGGGATGACTAGACTAAAAGGTACGTTTTATAGGAATCAAGTGAAATGACTCGACTAAAAGGTACGTCTTCTAGGAATCAAAGGAAATGACTCGACTAAAAGGTACGTCTTATAGGAATCAAAGGAGATGACTCGACTAAAAGGTACGTCTTATAGGAATCAAAGGGGATGACTCGACTAAAAGGTACGTCTTATAGGAATCAAGGGAAATGACTCGACTAAATGGTACGTCTTCAAGGAATCAAAGGAAATGACTCAACTATAAGGTACGTCTTATAGGAATCAAAGGTGATGACTCGACTAAAAGGTACGTATTCTAGGGGTCAAAGTGGATGACTCGACTAAAAGGTACGTCTTATAGGAATCAAAGGAAATGACTCGACTAAAAGATACGTCTTATAGGAATCAAAGTAAATGACTCGACTAAAAGGTACGTCTTCTAGGGGTCAAAGGGGAGGACTCGACTAAAAGGTACGTCTTATAGGAATCAAAGGGGATGACTCGACTAAAAGGTACTTCTTATAGGAATCAAAGGGGCTGACTCGACTAAAAGATTCGTCTTATAGGAATCAAGGGAAATGACTTCACTAAAAGGCACATCTTTTAGGAATCAAAGGGGATGACTCGACTAAAAGATACGTCTTATAGGAATCAAAGGGGATGACTCGACCAAAAGGTATGTCTTATAGAAATCAAAGGAAATGACTCGACTAAAAGCTACGTCTGCTAGGGGTCAAAGGGGATGACTCGACTAAAAGGTACGTCTTATAGGAATCAAAGGGGATCACTCGACTAAAAGGTACTTCCTATAGGAATCAAAGGGGCTGACTCGACTAAAAGATACGTCTTATAGGAATCAAAGTGGATGATTCGACTAAGTGGTACGTCTTATAGGAATCAAAGTGGATGACTCGACTAAATGGTACGTCTTATAGGAATCAAAGGAAATGTCTCGACTAAAAGGTACGTCTTATAGGAATCAAAAGGGATGACTCAACTAAAAGGTAAGTCTTATAGGAATCAAAGGGGATGACTCGACTAAAAGGTACATTTCATTGGAATCAATGGGGATGACTCGACTAAAAGGTATGTCTTATAGGAATCAAAGGAAATGACTCGACTAAAAGGTACGTCTTCTAGGGGTCAAAGGGGATGACTCGACTAAAAGGTACGTCTTATAGGAATCAAAGGGGATGACTCGACTAAAAGGTACTTCTTATAGGAATCAAAGGGGCTAACTCGACTAAAAGGTTCGTCTTGTAGGAATCAAGGGAAATGACTTGACTAAAAGGCACATCTTTTAGGAATCAAAGGGGATGACTCGACTAAAAGGTACGTCTTATAGGAATCAAAGGGGATGACTCGACCAAAAGGTATGTCTTATAGGAATCCAAGGGGATGACTCGACTAAAAGGTACGTCTTATAGGAATCAAAGTAGATGACTCGACTAAGTGGTACGTCTTATAGGAATCAAAGGAAATGACTCGACTAAAAGGTACGTCTTATAACTATCAAAGGGGATGACTTAACTAAAAGGTAAGTCTTATAGGAATCAAAGGGGATGACTCGACTAAAAGGTACGTTTTATAGGAATCAAAGGGGATGACTCGACTAAAAGGTACGTCTTATAGGAATCAAGGGAAATGACTCGACTAAAAGGTACGTTTTCTAGTAATCAAAGGAAATGACTCAACTAAAAGGAACGTCATATACGAATCAAAGGAGATGACTCAACTAAAAGGAACGTCATATACGAATCAAAGGAGATGACTCAACTAAAAGGTACGTCTTATAGGAATCAAAGGGGATGACTCGACTAAAAGGTACGTCTTATAGGAAACTAGGGAAATGACTCGACTAAATGGTACGTCTTCTAGGGGTCAAAGGGGATGATTCAACTAAAAGGTACGTCTTAAAGAAATCAAAGGGGATGACTCGACTAAAAGGTATTACTTCTAGGAATCAAAGGGGCTGACTCGACTAAAAGGTTTGCCTTATAGGAATCAAGGGAAATGACTTCACTAAAAGGCACATCTTTTAGGAATCAAAGGGGATGACTCGACTAAAAGGTACGTCTTATAGGAATCAAAGGAGATGACTCGACCAAAAGGTATGTCTTATAGGAATCCAAGGGGATGACTCGACTAAAAGGTATGTCTTATACGAATCAAAGTGGATGACTCGACTAAATGGTACGTCTTATAGGAATCAAAGGAAATGACTCGACCAAAAGGTACGTCTTATAGGAATCAAAGGGGATGACTCAACTAAAAGGTAAGTCTTATAGGAATCAAAGGGGATGACTCGACTAAAAGGTACGTTTTATAGGAATAAAAGGGGATGACTCGACTAAAAGGTATGTCTTATAGGAATCAAAGGAAATGACTCGACTAAAAGGTACGTCTTCTAGGGGTCAAAGGGGATGACTCGACTAAAAGGTACGTCTTATAGGAATCAAAGGGGATGACTAGACTAAAAGGTACTTCTTATAGGAATCAAAGGGGCTGACTCGACTAAAAGGTTCGTCTTATTGGAATCACGGGAAATGACTTGACTAAAAGGCACATCTTTTAGGAATCAAAGGGGATGACTCGACTAAAAGGTACTTCTTATAGGAATCAAAGGGGATGACTCGACCAAAAGGTATGTCTTATAGGAATCCAAGGGGATGACTCGACTAAAAGGTACGTCTTATAGGAATCAAAGTGGATGACTCGACTAAATGGTACGTCTTATAGGAATCAAAGTGGATGACTCGACTAAATTGTACGTCTTATAGGAATCAAAGGAAATGACTCGACTAAAAGGTACGTCATATAGGAATCAAAGGGGATGACTCAACTAAAAGGTAAGTCTTATAGGAATCAAAGGGGATGACTCGATTAAAAGGTACGTCTTATAGGAATCAAGGGAAATGACTCGACTAAAAATACGTTTTCTAGGAATCAAAGGAAATGACTCAACTAAAAGGTACGTCATATACGAATAAAAGGAGATGACTCAACTAAAAGGTACGTCTTATAGGAATCTAAGGGGATGACTCGACTAAAAGGTACGTCTTAGAGGAATCAAAGGAAATGACTCGACTAAAAGGTACGTATTCTAGGGGTCAATGGGGATGACTCGACTAAAAGGTACGTCTTATAGGAATCAAAGGTGATGACTCGACTAAAAGGTACTTCTTATAGGAAACAAAGGGGATAACTCGACTAAAAGGTACGTCTTATAGGAATCAAAGGGGATGACTCGACTAAAAGGTACGTCTTATAGGAATCAAGTGAAATGACTCGACTAAAAGGTACGTCTTCTAGGAATCAATGGAAATGACTCGACGAAAAGGTACGTCTTATAGGAATCAAAGGAGATGACTCGACTAAAAGGTACGTCTTATAGGAATCAAAGGGGATGACTCGACTAAAAGGTACGTCTTATAGGAATCAAGGGAAATGACTCGACTAAAAGGTACGTCTTCAAGGAATCAAAGGAAATGACTCAACTATAAGGTACGTCTTATTGGAATCAAAGGTGATGACTCGACTAAAAGGTACGTATTCTAGGGGTCAAAGTGGATGACTCGACTAAAACGTACGTCTAATAGGAATCAAAGGAAATGACTCGACTAAATGATGCGTCTTATAGGAATCAAAGTAAATGACTCAACTAAAAGGTACGTCTTCTAGGGGTCAAAGGGGATGATTCGACTATAAGGTACGTCTTATAGGAATCAAAGGAAATGACTCGACTAAAAGGTACGTCTTATAACTATCAAAGGGGATGACTCAACTAAAAGGTAAGTCTTATAGGAATCAAAGGGGATGACTCGACTAAAAGGTACGTTTTATAGGAATCAAAGGGGATGACTCGACTAAAAGGTACGTCTTATAGGAATCAAGGGAAATGACTCGACTAAAAGGTACGTTTTCTAGTAATCAAAGGAAATGACTCAACTAAAAGGAACGTCATATACGAATCAAAGGAGATGACTCAACTAAAAGGAACGTCATATACGAATCAAAGGAGATGACTCAACTAAAAGGTACGTCTTATAGGAATCAAAGGGGATGACTCGACTAAAAGGTACGTCTTATAGGAAACTAGGGAAATGACTCGACTAAATGGTACGTCTTCTAGGGGTCAAAGGGGATGATTCAACTAAAAGGTACGTCTTAAAGAAATCAAAGGGGATGACTCGACTAAAAGGTATTACTTCTAGGAATCAAAGGGGCTGACTCGACTAAAAGGTTTGCCTTATAGGAATCAAGGGAAATGACTTCACTAAAAGGCACATCTTTTAGGAATCAAAGGGGATGACTCGACTAAAAGGTACGTCTTATAGTAATCAAAGGAGATGACTCGACCAAAAGGTATGTCTTATAGGAATCCAAGGGGATGACTCGACTAAAAGGTATGTCTTATACGAATCAAAGTGGATGACTCGACTAAATGGTACGTCTTATAGGAATCAAAGGAAATGACTCGACCAAAAGGTACGTCTTATAGGAATCAAAGGGGATGACTCAACTAAAAGGTAAGTCTTATAGGAATCAAAGGGGATGACTCGACTAAAAGGTACGTTTTATAGGAATAAAAGGGGATGACTCGACTAAAAGGTATGTCTTATTGGAATCAAAGGAAATGACTCGACTAAAAGGTACGTCTTCTAGGGGTCAAAGGGGATGACTCGACTAAAAGGTACGTCTTATAGGAATCAAAGGGGATGACTAGACTAAAAGGTACTTCTTATAGGAATCAAAGGGGCTGACTCGACTAAAAGGTTCGTCTTATTGGAATCACGGGAAAATACTTGACTAAAAGGCACATCTTTTAGGAATCAAAGGGGATGACTCGACTAAAAGGTACTTCTTATAGGAATCAAAGGGGATGACTCGACCAAAAGGTATGTCTTATAGGAATCCAAGGGGATGACTCGACTAAAAGGTACGTCTTATAGGAATCAAAGTGGATGACTCGACTAAATGGTACGTCTTATAGGAATCAAAGTGGATGACTCGACTAAATTGTACGTCTTATAGGAATCAAAGGAAATGACTCGACTAAAAGGTACGTCATATAGGAATCAAAGGGGATGACTCAACTAAAAGGTAAGTCTTATAGGAATCAAAGGGGATGACTCGATTAAAAGGTACGTCTTATAGGAATCAAGGGAAATGACTCGACTAAAAATACGTTTTCTAGGAATCAAAGGAAATGACTCAACTAAAAGGTACGTCATATACGAATAAAAGGAGATGACTCAACTAAAAGGTACGTCTTATAGGAATCTAAGGGGATGACTCGACTAAAAGGTACGTCTTAGAGGAATCAAAGGAAATGACTCGACTAAAAGGTACGTATTCTAGGGGTCAATGGGGATGACTCGACTAAAAGGTACGTCTTATAGGAATCAAAGGTGATTACTCGACTAAAAGGTACTTCTTATAGGAAACAAAGGGGATAACTCGACTAAAAGGTACGTCTTATAGGAATCAAAGGGGATGACTCGACTAAAAGGTACGTCTTATAGGAATCAAGTGAAATGACTCGACTAAAAGGTACGTCTTCTAGGAATCAATGGAAATGACTCGACGAAAAGGTACGTCTTATAGGAATCAAAGGAGATGACTCGACTAAAAGGTACGTCTTATAGGAATCAAAGGGGATGACTCGACTAAAAGGTACGTCTTATAGGAATCAAGGGAAATGACTCGACTAAAAGGTACGTCTTCAAGGAATCAAAGGAAATGACTCAACTATAAGGTACGTCTTATAGGAATCAAAGGTGATGACTCGACTAAAAGGTACGTATTCTAGGGGTCAAAGTGGATGACTCGACTAAAACGTACGTCTAATAGGAATCAAAGGAAATGACTCGACTAAAAGATGCGTCTTATAGGAATCAAAGTAAATGACTCAACTAAAAGGTACGTCTTCTAGGGGTCAAAGGGGATGATTCGACTAAAAGGTACGTCTTATAGGAATCAAAGGGGATGACTCAACTAAAAGGTACTTCTTATAGGAATCAAAGGGGCTGACTCGACTAAAAGGTTCTTCTTATAGGAATCAAGGGAAATGACTTCACTAAAAGGCACATCTTTTAGGAATCAAAGGGGATGACTCGACTAAAAGGTACGTCTTATAGGAATCAAAGGAGATGACTCGACCAAAAGGTATGTCTTATAGGAATCCAAGGGGATGACTCGACTAAAAGGTACGTCTTATAGGAATCAAACTGGATGACTCGACTAAATGGTACGTCTTATAGGAATCAAAGGAAATGACTCGACTAAAAGGTACGTCTTATAGGAATCTAAGGGGATGACTCGACTAAAAGGTACGTCTTAGAGGAATCAAGGGAAATGACTCGACTAAAAGGTACGTCTTCAAGAAATCCAAGGAAATGACTCAACTAAAAGGTACGTATTATAGGAATCAAAGGGGATGACTCGACTAAAAGGTACGTCTTATAGGAATCAAAGGAAATGACTCGACTAAAAGGTACGTATTCTAGAGGTCAAAGGGGATGACTCGACTAAAAGGTACATCTTATAGGAATCAAAGGTGATGACTCGACTAAAAGGTACTTCTTATAGGAATCAAAGGGGATAACTCGAAAAAAAGGTACGTCTTATAGGAATCAAAGGGGATGACTCGACTAAAAGGTACGTCTTATAGGAATCAAGTGAAATGACTCGACTAAAAGGTACGTCTTCTAGGAATCAAAGGAAATGACTCGACTAAAAGGTACGTCTTATAGGAATCAAAGGAGATTACTCGACTAAAAGGTACGTCTCATAGGAATCAAAGGGGATGACTCGACTAAAAGGTACGTCTTATAGGAATCAAGGGAAATGACTCGACTAAAAGGTACGTCTTCAAGGAATCAAAGGAAATGACTCAACTATAAGGTACGTCTTATAGGAATCAAAGGTGATGACTCGACTAAAAGGTACGTATTCTAGGGGTCAAAGTGGATGACTCGACTAAAAGGTACGTCTTATAGGAATCAAAGGAAATGACTCGACTGAAAGATACGTCTTATAGGAATCAAAGTAAATGACTCGACTAAAAGGTACGTCTTCTAGGGGTCAAAGGGGATGATTCGACTAAAAGGTACGTCTTATAGGAATCAAAGGGGATAACTCGACTAAAAGGTACTTCTTATAGGAATCAAAGGGGATAACTCGACAAAAAGGTACGTCTTATAGGAATCAAAGGGGATGACTCGACTAAAAGGTACGTCTTATAGGAATCAAGTGAAATGACTCGACTAAAAGTTACGTCTTCAAGGAATCAAAGGAAATGACTCGACTAAAAGGTACGTCTTATAGGAATCAAAGGAGATGACTCGACTTAAAGGTACGTCTTATAGGAATCAAAGGGGATGACTCGACTAAAAGGTACGTCTTATAGGAATCAAGGGAAATGACTCGACTAAAAGGTACCTCTTCAAGGAATCAAAGGAAATGACTCAACTATAAGGTACGTCTTATAGGAATCAAAGGTGATGACTCGACTAAAAGGTACGTATTCTAGGGGTCAAAGTGGATGACTCGACTAAAAGGTACGTCTTATAGGAATCAAAGTAAATGACTCGACTAAAAGGTACGTCTTCTAGGGGTCAAAGGGGATGATTCGACTAAAAGGTACGTCTTATAGGAATCAAAGGGGATAACTCGACTAAAAGGTACTTCTTATAGGAATCAAAGGGGATGACTCGACTAAAAGGTACGTCTTATAGGAATCAAGGGAAATGACTCGACTAAAAGGTACGTCTTCAAGGAATCAAAGGAAATGACTCAACTATAAGGTACGTCTTATAGGAATCAAAGGTGATGACTCGACTAAAAGGTACGTATTCTAGGGGTCAAAGTGGATGACTCGACTAAAAGGTACGTCTTATAGGAATCAAAGGAAATGACTCGACTATAAGATACGTCTTATAGGAATCAAAGTAAATGACTCGACTAAATGGTACGTCTTCTAGGGGTCAAAGGGGATGATTCAACTAAAAGGTACGTCTTATAGAAATCAAAGGGGATGACTCGACTAAAAGGTACTTCTTATAGGAATCAAAGGGGCTGACTCGACTAAAAGGTTTGTCTTATAGGAATCAAGGGAAATGACTTCACTAAAAGGCACATCTTTTAGGAATCAAAGGAGATGACTCGACTAAAAGGTACGTCTTATAGGAATCAAAGGAGATGACTCGACCAAAAGGTATGTCTTATAGGAATCCAAGGGGATGACTCGACTAAAAGGTACGTCTTATAGGAATCAAAGTGGATGACTCGACTAAATGGTACGTCTTATAGGAATCAAACGAAATGACTCAACCAAAAGGTACGTCTTATAGGAATCAAAGGGGATGACTCAACTAAAAGGTAAGTCTTATAGGAATCAAAGGAGATGACTCGACTAAAAGGTACGTTTTATAGGAATAAAAGGGGATGAATCGACTAAAAGGTACGTCTTATAGGAATCAAAGGAAATGACTCGACTAAAAGGTACGTCTTCTAGGGGTCAAAGGGGATGACTCGACTAAAAGGTACGTCTTATAGGAATCAAAGGGGATGACTCGACTAAAAGGTACTTCTTATAGGAATCAAAGGGGCTGACTCGACTAAAAGGTTCGTCTAATTGGAATCACGGGAAATGACTTGACTAAAAGGCACATCTTTTAGGAATCAAAGGGGATGACTCGACTAAAAGGTACTTCTTATAGGAATCAAAGGGGTTGACTCGACCAAAAGGTATGTCTTATAGGAATCCAAGGGGATGACTCGACTAAAAGGTACGTCTTATAGGAGTCAAAGTGGATGACTCGACTAAATGGTACGTCTTATAGGAATCAAAGTGTATGACTCGACTAAATGATACGTCTTATAGGAATCAAAGGAAACGACTCGACTAAAAGGTACGTCATATAGGAATCAAAGGGGATGACTCAACTAAAAGGTAAGTCTTATAGGAATCAAAGGGGATGACTCGACTAAAAGGTAAGTTTTATAGGAATCAAAGGGGATGACTAGACTAAAAGGTACGTCTTATAGGAATCAAGTGAAATGACTCGACTAAAAGGTACGTCTTCTAGGAATCAAAGGAAATGACTCGACTAAAAGGTACGTCTTATAGGAATCAAAGGAGATGACTCGACTAAAAGGTACGTCTTATAGGAATCAAAGGGGATGACTCGACTAAAAGGTACGTCTTATAGGAATCAAGGGAAATGACTCGACTAAAAGGTACGTCTTCAAGGAATCAAAGGAAATGACTAAACTATACGGTACGTCTTATAGGAATCAAAGGTGATGACTCGACTAAAAGGTACGTATTCTAGGGGTCAAAGTGGATGACTCGACTAAAAGGTACGTCTTATAGGAATCAAAAGAAATGACTCGACTAAAAGATACGTCTTATAGGAATCAAAGTAAATGACTCGACTAAAAGGTAGGTCTTCTAGGGGTCAAAGGGGAGGACTCGACTAAAAGGTACGTCTTAGAGGAATCAAAGGGGATGACTCGACTAAAAGGTACTTCTTATAGGAATCAAAGGGGCTGACTCGACTAAAAGATTCGTCTTATAGGAATCAAGGGAAATGACTTCACTAAAAGGCACATCTTTTAGGAATCAAAGGGGATGACTCGACTAAAAGATACGTCTTATAGGAATCAAAGGGGATGACTCGACCAAAAGGTATGTCTTATAGGAATCAAAGGTGATGACTCGACTAAAAGCTACGTCTTCTAGGGGTCAAAGGGGATGACTCGACTAAAAGGTACGTCTTATAGGAATCAAAGGGGATCACTCGACTAAAAGGTACTTCCTATAGGAATCAAAGGGGCTGACTCGACTAAAAGATACGTCTTATAGGAATCAAAGTGGATGATTCGACTAAGTGGTACGTCTTATAGGAATCAAAGTGGATGACTCGACTAAATGGTACGTCTTATAGGAATCAAAGGAAATGTCTCGACTAAAAGGTACGTCTTATAGGAATCAAAAGGGATGACTCAACTAAAAGGTAAGTCTTATAGGAATCAAAGGGGATGACTCGACTAAAAGGTACATTTCATTGGAATCAATGGGGATGACTCGACTAAAAGGTACGTCTTATAGGAATCAAAGGAAATGACTCGACTAAAAGGTACGTCTTCTAGGGGTCAAAGGGGATGACTCGACTAAAAGGTACGTGTTATAGGAATCAAAGGGGATGACTCGACTAAAAGGTACTTCTTATAGGAATCAAAGGGGCTAACTCGACTAAAAGGTTCGTCTTGTAGGAATCAAGGGAAATGACTTGACTAAAAGGCACATCTTTTAGGAATCAAAGGGGATGACTCGACTAAAAGGTACGTCTTATAGGAATCAAAGGGGATGACTCGACCAAAAGATATGTCTTATAGGAATCCAAGGGGATGACTCGACTAAAAGGTACGTCTTATAGGAATCAAAGTAGATGACTCGACTAAGTGGTACGTCTTATAGGAATCAAAGGAAATGACTCGACTAAAAGGTACGTCTTATAACTATCAAAGGGGATGACTTAACTAAAAGGTACTTCTTATAGGAATCAAAGGGGCTGACTCGACTAAAAGGTTCGTCTAATTGGAATCACGGGAAATGACATGACTAAAAGGCACATCTTTTAGGAATCAAAGGGGATGACTCGACTAAAAGGTACTTCTTATAGGAATCAAAGGGGATGACTCGACCAAAAGGTATGTCTTATAGGAATCCAAGGGGATGACTCGACTAAAAGGTACGTCTTATAGGAGTCAAAGTGGATGACTCGACTAAATGGTACGTCTTATAGGAATCAAAGTGTATGACTCGACTAAATGATACGTCTTATAGGAATCAAAGGAAACGACTCGACTAAAAGGTACGTCATATAGGAATCAAAGGGGATGACTCAACTAAAAGGTAAGTCTTATAGGAATCAAAGGGGATGACTCGACTAAAAGGTAAGTTTTATAGGAATCAAAGGGGATGACTAGACTAAAAGGTACGTCTTATAGGAATCAAGTGAAATGACTCGACTAAAAGGTACGTCTTCTAGGAATCAAAGGAAATGACTCGACTAAAAGGTACGTCTTATAGGAATCAAAGGAGATGACTCGACTAAAAGGTACGTCTTATAGGAATCAAAGGGGATGACTCGACTAAAAGGTACGTCTTATAGGAATCAAGGGAAATGACTCGACTAAAAGGTACGTCTTCAAGGAATCAAAGGAAATGACTAAACTATAAGGTACGTCTTATAGGAATCAAAGGTGATGACTCGACTAAAAGGTACGTATTCTAGGGGTCAAAGTGGATGACTCGACTAAAAGGTACGTCTTATAGGAATCAAAGGAAATGACTCGACTAAAAGATACGTCTTATAGGAATCAAAGTAAATGACTCGACTAAAAGGTACGTCTTCTAGGGGTCAAAGGGGAGGACTCGACTAAAAGGTACGTCTTAGAGGAATCAAAGGGGATGACTCGACTAAAAGGTACTTCTAATAGGAATCAAAGGGGCTGACTCGACTAAAAGATTCGTCTTATAGGAATCAAGGGAAATGACTTCACTAAAAGGCACATCTTTTAGGAATCAAAGGGGATGACTCGACTAAAAGATACGTCTTATAGGAATCAAAGGGGATGACTCGACCAAAAGGTATGTCTTATAGGAATCAAAGGTGATGACTCGACTAAAAGCTACGTCTTCTAGGGGTCAAAGGGGATGACTCGACTAAAAGGTACGTCTTATAGGAATCAAAGGGGATCACTCGACTAAAAGGTACTTCCTATAGGAATCAAAGGGGCTGACTCGACTAAAAGATACGTCTTATAGGAATCAAAGTGGATGATTCGACTAAGTGGTACGTCTTATAGGAATCAAAGTGGATGACTCGACTAAATGGTACGTCTTATAGGAATCAAAGGAAATGTCTCGACTAAAAGGTACGTCTTATAGGAATCAAGTGAAATGACTCGACTAAAAGGTACGTCTTCTAGGAATCAAAGGAAATGACTCGACTAAAAGGTACGTCTTATAGGAATCAAAGGATATAACTCGACTAAAAGGTACGTCTTATAGGAATCAAAGGGGATGACTCGACTAAAAGGTACGTCTTATAGGAATCAAGGGAAATGACTCGACTAATAGGTACGTGTTATAGGAATCAAAGGGGATGACTCGACTAAAAGGTACTTCTTATAGGAATCAAAGGGGCTAACTCGACTAAAAGGTTCGTCTTGTAGGAATCAAGGGAAATGACTTGACTAAAAGGCACATCTTTTAGGAATCAAAGGGGATGACTCGACTAAAAGGTACGTCTTATAGGAATCAAAGGGGATGACTCGACCAAAAGGTATGTCTTATAGGAATCCAAGGGGATGACTCGACTAAAAGGTACGTCTTATAGGAATCAAAGTAGATGACTCGACTAAGTGGTACGTCTTATAGGAATCAAAGGAAATGACTCGACTAAAAGGTACGTCTTATAACTATCAAAGGGGATGACTCAACTAAAAGGTAAGTCTTATAGGAATCAAAGGGGATGACTCGACTAAAAGGTACGTTTTATAGGAATCAAAGGGGATGACTCGACTAAAAGGTACGTCTTATAGGAATCAAGGGAAATGACTCGACTAAAAGGTACGTTTTCTAGTAATCAAAGGAAATGACTCAACTAAAAGGAACGTCATATACGAATCAAAGGAGATGACTCAACTAAAAGGAACGTCATATACGAATCAAAGGAGATGACTCAACTAAAATGTACGTCTTATAGGAATCAAAGGGGATGACTCGACTAAAAGGTACGTCTTATAGGAAACTAGGGAAATGACTCGACTAAAAGGTACGTCTTCAAGGAATCAATGGAAATGACTCAACTAAAAGGTACGTCTTACAGGAATCAAAGGGGATGGCTCGACTAAAAGGTAGGTATTCTAGGGGTCAAAGTGGATGACTCGACTAAAAGGTACGTCTTGTAGGAATCAAAGGAAATGAATCGACTAAAGGTACGTCTTATAGGAATCAAAGGAAATGACTCGACTAAAAGGTATGTCTTCTAGAGGTCAAAGGGGATGACTCGACTAAAAGGTACGTCTTATAGGAATCAAAAGGGATGACTCGACTAAAAGGTACGTCTTATAGGAATCAAAGGGGCTGACTCGACAAAAAGGTACGTCTTATAGGAATCAAGGGAAATGACTCGACTAAAAGGCACATCTTTTAGGAATCAAAGGGGATGACTCGACTAAAAGGTATGTCTTATGGGAATCAAAGGGGATGACTCGACCAAAAGGTACGCCTTATAGGAATCCAAGGGGATGACTCGACTAAAAGGTACGTCTTATAGGAATCAAAGTGGATGACTCGACTAAATGGTACGTCTTATAGGAATCAAAGGAAATGACTCGACTAAAAGGTACGTCTTATAGGAATCAATGGAAATGACTCGACTAAAAGGTACGTCTTCTAGGGGTCAAAGGGGATGATTCGACTAAAAGGTACGTCTTATAGGAATCAAAGGGGATGACTCGACTAAAAGGTACTTCTTATAGGAATCAAAAGGGCTAACTCGACTAAAAGGTTCTTCTTATAGGAATCAAGGGAAATGACTTCACTAAAAGGCACATCTTTTAGGAATCAAAGGGGATGACTCGACTAAAAGGTACGTCTTATAGGAATCAAAGGAGATGACTCGACCAAAAGGTATGTCTTATAGGAATCCAAGGGGATGACTCGACTAAAAGGTACGTCTTAGAGGAATCAAGGGAAATGACTCGACTAAAAGGTACGTCTTTAAGGAATCCAAGGAAATGACTCAACTAAAAGGTACGTATTATAGGAATCAAAGGGGATGACTCGACTAAAAGGTACGTCTTATAGGAATCAATGGAAATGACTCGACTAAAAGGTACGTATTCTAGGGGTCAAAGGGGATGACTCGACTAAAAGGTACGTCTTATTGGAATCAATGGTGATGACTCGACTAAAAGGTACTTCTTATAGGAATCAATGGGGATAACTCGACAAAAAGGTACGTCTTATAGGAATCAAAGGGGATGACCAGACTAAAAGGTACGTCTTATAGGAATCATGTGAAATGACTCGACTAAATGGTTCGTCTTCTAGGAATCAAAGGAAATGACTCGACTAAAAGGTACGTCTTATAGGAATCAAAGGATATGACTCGACTAAAAGGTTCGTCTTATAGGAATCAAAGGGGATGACTCGACTAAAAGGTACGTCTTATAGGAATCAAGGGAAATGACTCGACTAAAAGGTACGTCTTCAAGGAATCAAAGGAAATGACTCAACTATAATGTACGTCTTATAGGAATCAAAGGTGATGACTCGACTAAAAGGTACGTATTCTAGGGGTCAAAGTGGATGACTCGACTAAAAGGTACGTCTTATAGGAATCAAAGGAAATGACTCGACTAAAAGATACGTCTTATAGGAATCAAAGTAAATGACTCGACTAAAAGGTACGTCTTCTAGGGGTCAAAGGGGATGATTCGACTAAAAGGTACGTCTTATAGGAATCAAAGGAAATGACTCGACTAAAAGGTATGTCTTATAGGAATCAAAGGAAATGACTCGACTAAAAGGTACGTCTTCTAGGGGTCAAAGGAGATGACTCGACTAAAAGGTACGTCTTATAGGAATCAAAGGGGATGACTCGACTAAAAGGTACTTCTTATAGGAATCAAAAGGGCTGACTCGACTAAAAGGTTCTTCTTATAGGAATCAAGGGAAATGACTTCACTAAAAGGCACATCTTTTAGGAATCAAAGGGGATGACTCGACCAAAAGGTATGTCTTATAGGAATCCAAGGGGATGACTCGACTAAAAGGTACGTCTTATAGGAATCAAAGTGGATGACTCGACTAAATGGTACGTCTTATAGGAATCAAAGGAAATGACTCGACTAAAAGGTACGTCTTATAGGAATCTAAGGGGATGACTCGACTAAAAGGTACGTCTTAGAGGAATAAAGGGAAATGACTCGACTAAAAGGTACGTCTTCAAGGAATCCAAGGAAATGACTCAACTAAAAGGTACGTATTATAGGAATCAAAGGGGATGACTCGACTAAAAGGTACGTCTTATAGGAATCAAAGGAAATGACTCGACTAAAAGGTACGTATTCTAGGGGTCAAAGGGGATGACTCGACTAAAAGGTACGTCTTATTGGAATCAATGGTGATGACTCGACTAAAAGGTACTTCTTATAGGAATCAATGGGGATAACTCGACAAAAAGGTACGTCTTATAGGAATCAAAGGGGATGACTCGACTAAAAGGTACGTCTTATAGGAATCAAGTGAAATGACTCGACTAAAAGGTACGTCTTCTAGGAATCAAAGGAAATGACTCGACTAAAAGGTACGTCTTATAGGAATCAAAGGATATAACTCGACTAAAAGGTACGTCTTATAGGAATCAAAGGGGATGACTCGACTAAAAGGTACGTCTTATAGGAATCAAGGGAAATGACTCGACTAATAGGTACGTCTTCAAGGAATCAAAGGAAATGACTCAACTATAAGGTACGTCTTATAGGAATCAAAGGTGATGACTCGACTAAAAGGTACGTATTCTAGGGGTCAAAGTGGATGACTCGACTAAAAGGTACGTCTTATAGGAATCAAAGGAAATGACTCGACTAAATGATACGCCTTATAGGAATCAAAGTAAATGACTCGACTAAATGGTACGTCTTCTAGGGGTCAAAGGGGATGATTCAACTAAAAGGTACGTCTTAAAGAAATCAAAGGGGATGACTCGACTAAAAGGTACTTCTTATAGGAATCAAAGGGGCTGACTCGACTAAAAGGTTTGCCTTATAGGAATCAAGGGAAATGACTTCACTAAAAGGCACATCTTTTAGGAATCAAAGGGGATGACTCGACTAAAAGGTACGTCTTATAGGAATCAAAGGAGATGACTCGACCAAAAGGTATGTCTTATAGGAATCCAAGGGGATGACTCGACTAAAAGGTACGTTTTATAGGAATCAAAGGGGATGACTCGACTAAAAGGTACGTCTTATAGGAATCAAGGGAAATGACTCGACTAAAAGGTACGTTTTCTAGTAATCAAAGGAAATGACTCAACTAAAAGGAACGTCATATACGAATCAAAGGAGATGACTCAACTAAAAGGAACGTCATATACGAATCAAAGGAGATGACTCAACTAAAAGGTACGTCTTATAGGAATCAAAGGGGATGACTCGACTAAAAGGTACGTCTTATAGGAAACTAGGGAAATGACTCGACTAAAAGGTACGTCTTCAAGGAATCAATGGAAATGACTCAACTAAAAGGTACGTCTTACAGGAATCAAAGGGGATGGCTCGACTAAAAGGTAGGTATTCTAGGGGTCAAAGTGGATGACTCGACTAAAAGGTACGTCTTGTAGGAATCAAAGGAAATGAATCGACTAAAGGTACGTCTTATAGGAATCAAAGGAAATGACTCGACTAAAAGGTATGTCTTCTAGAGGTCAAAGGGGATGACTCGACTAAAAGGTACGTCTTATAGGAATCAAAAGGGATGACTCGACTAAAAGGTACGTCTTATAGGAATCAAAGGGGCTGACTCGACTAAAAGGTACGTCTTATAGGAATCAAGGGAAATGACTCGACTAAAAGGCACATCTTTTAGGAATCAAAGGGGATGACTCGACTAAAAGGTATGTCTTATGGGAATCAAAGGGGATGACTCGACCAAAAGGTACGCCTTATAGGAATCCAAGGGGATGACTCGACTAAAAGGTACGTCTTATAGGAATCAAAGTGGATGACTCGACTAAATGGTACGTCTTATAGGAATCAAAGGAAATGACTCGACTAAAAGATACGTCTTATAGGAATCAATGGAAATGACTCGACTAAAAGGTACGTCTTCTAGGGGTCAAAGGGGATGATTCGACTAAAAGGTACGTCTTATAGGAATCAAAGGGGATGACTCGACTAAAAGGTACTTCTTATAGGAATCAAAAGGGCTAACTCGACTAAAAGGTTCTTCTTATAGGAATCAAGGGAAATGACTTCACTAAAAGGCACATCTTTTAGGAATCAAAGGGGATGACTCGACTAAAAGGTACGTCTTATAGGAATCAAAGGAGATGACTCGACCAAAAGGTATGTCTTATAGGAATCCAAGGGGATGACTCGACTAAAAGGTACGTCTTAGAGGAATCAAGGGAAATGACTCGACTAAAAGGTACGTCTTTAAGGAATCCAAGGAAATGACTCAACTAAAAGGTACGTATTATAGGAATCAAAGGGGATGACTCGACTAAAAGGTACGTCTTATAGGAATCAATGGAAATGACTCGACTAAAAGGTACGTCTTATTGGAATCAATGGTGATGACTCGACTAAAAGGTACTTCTTATAGGAATCAATGGGGATAACTCGACAAAAAGGTACGTCTTATAGGAATCAAAGGGGATGACCAGACTAAAAGGTACGTCTTATAGGAATCATGTGAAATGACTCGACTAAATGGTTCGTCTTCTAGGAATCAAAGGAAATGACTCGACTAAAAGGTACGTCTTATAGGAATCAAAGGATATGACTCGACTAAAAGGTACGTCTTATAGGAATCAAAGGGGATGACTCGACTAAAAGGTACGTCTTATAGGAATCAAGGGAAATGACTCGACTAAAAGGTACGTCTTCAAGGAATCAAAGGAAATGACTAAACTATAATGTACGTCTTATAGGAATCAAAGGTGATGACTCGACTAAAAGGTACGTATTCTAGGGGTCAAAGTGGATGACTCGACTAAAAGGTACGTCTTATAGGAATCAAAGGAAATGACTCGACTAAAAGATACGTCTTATAGGAATCAAAGTAAATGACTCGACTAAAAGGTACGTCTTCTAGGGGTCAAAGGGGATGATTCGACTAAAAGGTACGTCTTATAGGAATCAAAGGGGATGACTCGACTAAAAGGTACTTCTTATAGGAATCAAAAGGGCTGACTCGACTGAAAGGTTCTTCTTATAGGAATCAAGGGAAATGACTTCACTAAAAGGCACATCTTTTAGGAATCAAAGGGGATGACTCGACTAAAAGGTACGTCTTATAGGAATCAAAGGAGATGACTCGACCAAAAGGTATGTCTTATAGGAATCCAAGGGGATGACTCGACTAAAAGGTACGTCTTATAGGAATCAAAGTGGATGACTCGACTAAATGGTACGTCTTATAGGAATCAAAGGAAATGACTCGACTAAAAGGTACGTCTTATAGGAATCTAAGGGGATGACTCGACTAAAAGGTACGTCTTAGAGAAATAAAGGGAAATGACTCGACTAAAAGGTACGTCTTCAAGGAATCCAAGGAAATGACTCAACTAAAAGGTACGTATTATAGGAATCAAAGGGGATGACTCGACTAAAAGGTACGTCTTATAGGAATCAAAGGAAATGACTCGACTAAAAGGTACGTATTCTAGGGGTCAAAGGGGATGACTCGACTAAAAGGTACGTCTTATTGGAATCAATGGTGATGACTCGACTAAAAGGTACTTCTTATAGGAATCAATGGGGATAACTCGACAAAAAGGTACGTCTTATAGGAATCAAAGGGGATGACTCGACTAAAAGGTACGTCTTATAGGAATCAAGTGAAATGACTCGACTAAAAGGTACGTCTTCTAGGAATCAAAGGAAATGACTCGACTAAAAGGTACGTCTTATAGGAATCAACGGATATAACTCGACTAAAAGGTACGTCTTATAGGAATCAAAGGGGATGACTCGACTAAAAGGTAGGTCTTATAGGAATCAAGGGAAATGACTCGACTAATAGGTACGTCTTCAAGGAATCAAAGGAAATGACTCAACTATAAGGTACGTCTTATAGGAATCAAAGGTGATGACTCGACTAAAAGGTACGTATTCTAGGGGTCAAAGTGGATGACTCGACTAAAAGGTACGTCTTATAGGAATCAAAGGAAATGACTCGACTAAATGATACGCCTTATAGGAATCAAAGTAAATGACTCGACTAAATGGTACGTCTTCTAGGGGTCAAAGGGGATGATTCAACTAAAAGGTACGTCTTAAAGAAATCAAAGGGGATAACTCGACTAAAAGGTACTTCTTATAGGAATCAAAGGGGCTGACTCGACTAAAAGGTTTGCCTTATAGGAATCAAGGGAAATGACTTCACTAAAAGGCACATCTTTTAGGAATCAAAGGGGATGACTCGACTAAAAGGTACGTCTTATAGGAATCAAAGGAGATGACTCGACCAAAAGGTATGTCTTATAGGAATCCAAGGGGATGACTCGACTAAAAGGTATGTCTTATACGAATCAAAGTGGATGACTCGACTAAATGGTACGTCTTATAGGAATCAAAGGAAATGACTCGACCAAAAGGTACGTCTTATAGGAATCAAAGGGGATGACTCAACTAAAAGGTAAGTCTTATAGGAATCAAAGGGGATGACTCGACTAAAAGGTACGTTTTATAGGAATAAAAGGGGATGACTCGACTAAAAGGTATGTCTTATAGGAATCAAGGAAATGACTCGACTAAAAGGTACGTCTTCTAGAGGTCAAAGGGGATGACTCGACTAAAAGGTACGTCTTATAGGAATCAAAGGGGATGACTAGACTAAAAGGTACTTCTTATAGGAATCAAAGGGGCTGACTCGACTAAAAGGTTCGTCTTATTGGAATCACGGGAAATGACTTGACTAAAAGGCACATCTTTTAGGAATCAAAGGGGATGACTCGACTAAAAGGTACTTCTTATAGGAATCAAAGGGGATGACTCGACCAAAAGGTATGTCTTATAGGAATCCAAGGGGATGACTCGACTAAAAGGTACGTCTTATAGGAATCAAAGTGGATGACTCGACTAAATGGTACGTCTTATAGGAATCAAAGTGGATGACTCGACTAAATTGTACGTCTTATAGGAATCAAAGGGGATGACTCGACTAAAAGGTACGTCATATAGGAATCAAAGGGGATGACTCAACTAAAAGGTAAGTCTTATAGGAATCAAAGGGGATGACTCGACTAAAAGGTACGTCTTATAGGAATCAAGGGAAATGACTCGACTAAAAATACGTTTTCTAGGAATCAAAGGAAATGACTCAACTAAAAGGTACGTCATATACGAATAAAAGGAGATGACTCAACTAAAAGGTACGTCTTATAGGAATCTAAGGGGATGACTCGACTAAAAGGTACGTCTTAGAGGAATCAAAGGAAATGACTCGACTAAAAGGTACGTATTCTAGGGGTCAATGGGGATGACTCGACTAAAAGGTACGTCTTATAGGAATCAAAGGTGATGACTCGACTAAAAGGTACTTCTTATAGGAAACAAAGGGGATAACTCGACTAAAAGGTACGTCTTATAGGAATCAAAGGGGATGACTCGACTAAAAGGTACGTCTTATAGGAATCAAGTGAAATGACTCGACTAAAAGGTACGTCTTCTAGGAATCAATGGAAATGACTCGACGAAAAGGTACGTCTTATAGGAATCAAAGGAGATGACTCGACTAAAAGGTACGTCTTATAGGAATCAAAGGGGATGACTCGACTAAAAGGTACGTCTTATAGGAATCAAGGGAAATGACTCGACTAAAAGGTACGTCTTCAAGGAATCAAAGGAAATGACTCAACTATAAGGTACGTCTTATAGGAATCAAAGGTGATGACTCGACTAAAAGGTACGTATTCTAGGGGTCAAAGTGGATGACTCGACTAAAACGTACGTCTAATAGGAATCAAAGGAAATGACTCGACTAAAAGATGCGTCTTATAGGAATCAAAGTAAATGACTCAACTAAAAGGTACGTCTTCTAGGGGTCAAAGGGGATGATTCGACTAAAAGGTACGTCTTATAGGAATCAAAGGGGATGACTCAACTAAAAGGTACTTCTTATAGGAATCAAAGGGGCTGACTCGACTAAAAGGTTCTTCTTATAGGAATCAAGGGAAATGACTTCACTAAAAGGCACATCTTTTAGGAATCAAAGGGGATGACTCGACTAAAAGGTACGTCTTATAGGAATCAAAGGAGATGACTCGACCAAAAGGTATGTCTTATAGGAATCCAAGGGGATGACTCGACTAAAAGGTACGTCTTATAGGAATCAAACTGGATGACTCGACTAAATGGTACGTCTTATAGGAATCAAAGGAAATGACTCGACTAAAAGGTACGTCTTATAGGAATCTAAGGGGATGACTCGACTAAAAGGTACGTCTTAGAGGAATCAAGGGAAATGACTCGACTAAAAGGTACGTCTTCAAGAAATCCAAGGAAATGACTCAACTAAAAGGTACGTATTATAGGAATCAAAGTAAATGACTCGACTAAAAGGTACGTCTTCTAGGAATCAAAGGAAATGACTCGACTAAAAGGTACGTATTCTAGGGGTTAAAGGGGATGACTCGACTAAAAGGTACATCTTATAGGAATCAAAGGTGATGACTCGACTAAAAGGTACTTCTTATAGGAATCAAAGGGGATAACTCGAAAAAAAGGTACGTCTTATAGGAATCAAAGGGGATGACTCGACTAAAAGGTACGTCTTATAGGAATCAAGTGAAATG
The DNA here is from genome assembly GCA_030864215.1 of Capsicum pubescens. Classification (NCBI taxonomy): domain Eukaryota; kingdom Viridiplantae; phylum Streptophyta; class Magnoliopsida; order Solanales; family Solanaceae; genus Capsicum; species Capsicum pubescens. The sequence goes on along the minus strand of CM061545.1, from coordinate 274,093,402 downwards.
ACTCGACTAAAAGGTACGTCTTCTAGGAATCAAAGGAAATGACTCGACTAAAAGGTACGTCTTATAGGAATCAAAGGAGATTACTCGACTAAAAGGTACGTCTTATAGGAATCAAAGGGGATGACTCGACTAAAAGGTACGTCTTATAGGAATCAAGGGAAATGACTCGACTAAAAGGTACGTCTTCAAGGAATCAAAGGAAATGACTCAACTATAAGATACGTCTTATAGGAATCAAAGGTGATGACTCGACTAAAAGGTACGTATTCTAGGGGTCAAAGTGGATGACTCGACTAAAAGGTACGTCTTATAGGAATCAAAGGAAATGACTCGACTAAAAGATACGTCTTATAGGAATCAAAGTAAATGACTCGACTAAAAGGTACGTCTTCTAGGGGTCAAAGGGGATGATTCGACTAAAAGGTACGTCTTATAGGAATCAAAGGGGATAACTCGACTAAAAGGTACTTCTTATAGGAATCAAAGGGGATAACTCGACAAAAAGGTACGTCTTATAGGAATCAAAGGGGATGACTCGACTAAAAGGTACGTCTTATAGGAATCAAGTGAAATGACTCGAGTAAAAGTTACGTCTTCTAGGAATCAAAGGAAATGACTGGACTAAAAGGTACGTCTTATAGGAATCAAAGGAGATGACTCGACTTAAAGGTACGTCTTATAGGAATCAAAGGGGATGACTCGACTAAAAGGTACGTCTTATAGGAATCAAGGGAAATGACTCGACTAAAAGGTACGTCTTCAAGGAATCAAAGGAAATGACTCAACTATAAGGTACGTCTTATAGGAATCAAAGGTGATGACTCGACTAAAAGGTACGTATTCTAGGGGTCAAAGTGGACGACTCGACTAAAAGGTACGTCTTATAGGAATCAAAGTAAATGACTTGACTAAAAGGTACGTCTTCTAGGGGTCAAAGGGGATGATTCGACTAAAAGGTACGTCTTATAGGAATCAAAGGGGATAACTCGACTAAAAGGTACTTCTTATAGGAATCAAAGGGGATGACTCGACTAAAAGGTACGTCTTATAGGAATCAAGGGAAATGACTCGACTAAAAGGTACGTCTTCAAGGAATCAAAGGAAATGACTCAACTATAAGGTACGTCTTATAGGAATCAAAGGTGATGACTCGACTAAAAGGTACGTATTCTAGGGGTCAAAGTGGATGACTCGACTAAAAGGTACGTCTTATAGGAATCAAAGGAAATGACTCGACTATAAGATACGTCTTATAGGAATCAAAGTAAATGACTCGACTAAATGGTACGTCTTCTAGGGGTCAAAGGGGATGATTCAACTAAAAGGTACGTCTTATAGAAATCAAAGGGGATGACTCGACTAAAAGGTACTTCTTATAGGAATCAAGGGAAATGACTTCACTAAAAGGCACATCTTTTAGGAATCAAAGGAGATGACTCGACTAAAAGGTACGTCTTATAGGAATCAAAGGAGATGACTCGACCAAAAGGTATGTCTTATAGGAATCCAAGGGGATGACTCGACTAAAAGGTACGTCTTATAGGAATCAAAGTGGATGACTCGACTAAATGGTACGTCTTATAGGAATCAAAGGAAATGACTCGACCAAAAGGTACGTCTTATAGGAATCAAAGGGGATGACTCAACTAAAAGGTAAGTGTTATAGGAATCAAAGGAGATGACTCGACTAAAAGGTACGTTTTATAGGAATAAAAGGGGATGACTCGACTAAAAGGTACGTCTTATAGGAATCAAAGGAAATGACTCGACTAAAAGGTACGTCTTCTAGGGGTCAAAGGGGATGACTCGACTAAAAGGTACGTCTTATAGGAATCAAAGGGGATGACTCGACTAAAAGGTACTTCTTATAGGAATCAAAGGGGCTGACTCGACTAAAAGGTTCGTCTAATTGGAATCACGGGAAATGACTTGACTAAAAGGCACATCTTTTAGGAATCAAAGGGGATGACTCGACTAAAAGGTACTTCTTATAGGAATCAAAGGGGATGACTCGACCAAAAGGTATGTCTTATAGGAATCCAAGGGGATGACTCGACTAAAAGGTACGTCTTATAGGAGTCAAAGTGGATGACTCGACTAAATGGTACGTCTTATAGGAATCAAAGTGTATGACTCGACTAAATGATACGCCTTATAGGAATCAAAGGAAACGACTCGACTAAAAGGTACGTCATATAGGAATCAAAGGGGATGACTCAACTAAAAGGTAAGTCTTATAGGAATCAAAGGGGATGACTCGACTAAAAGGTAAGTTTTATAGGAATCAAAGGGGATGACTAGACTAAAAGGTACGTCTTATAGGAATCAAGTGAAATGACTCGACTAAAAGGTACGTCTTCTAGGAATCAAAGGAAATGACTCGACTAAAAGGTACGTCTTATAGGATTCAAAGGAGATGACTCGACTAAAAGGTACGTCTTATAGGAATCAAAGGGGATGACTCGACTAAAAGGTACGTCTTATAGGAATCAAGGGAAATGACTCGACTAAAAGGTACGTCTTCAAGGAATCAAAGGAAATGACTCAACTATAAGGTACGTCTTATAGGAATCAAAGGTGATGACTCGACTAAAAGGTACGTATTCTAGGGGTCAAAGTGGATGACTCGACTAAAAGGTACGTCTTATAGGAATCAAAGGAAATGACTCGACTAAAAGGTACGTATTCTAGGGGTTAAAGGGGATGACTCGACTAAAAGGTACTTCTTATAGGAATCAATGGGGATAACTCGACAAAAAGGTACGTCTTATAGGAATCAAAGGGGATGACCAGACTAAAAGGTACGTCTTATAGGAATCATGTGAAATGACTCGACTAAATGGTTCGTCTTCTAGGAATCAAAGGAAATGACTCGACTAAAAGGTACGTCTTATAGGAATCAAAGGATATGACTCGACTAAAAGGTACGTCTTATAGGAATCAAAGGGGATGACTCGACTAAAAGGTACGTCTTATAGGAATCAAGGGAAATGACTCGACTAAAAGGTACGTCTTCAAGGAATCAAAGGAAATGACTAAACTATAATGTACGTCTTATAGGAATCAAAGGTGATGACTCGACTAAAAGGTACGTATTCTAGGGGTCAAAGTGGATGACTCGACTAAAAGGTACGTCTTATAGGAATCAAAGGAAATGACTCGACTAAAAGATACGTCTTATAGGAATCAAAGTAAATGACTCGACTAAAAGGTACGTCTTCTAGGGGTCAAAGGGGATGATTCGACTAAAAGGTACGTCTTATAGGAATCAAAGGGGATGACTCGACTAAAAGGTACTTCTTATAGGAATCAAAAGGGCTGACTCGACTGAAAGGTTCTTCTTATAGGAATCAAGGGAAATGACTTCACTAAAAGGCACATCTTTTAGGAATCAAAGGGGATGACTCGACTAAAAGGTACGTCTTATAGGAATCAAAGGAGATGACTCGACCAAAAGGTATGTCTTATAGGAATCCAAGGGGATGACTCGACTAAAAGGTACGTCTTATAGGAATCAAAGTGGATGACTCGACTAAATGGTACGTCTTATAGGAATCAAAGGAAATGACTCGACTAAAAGGTACGTCTTATAGGAATCTAAGGGGATGACTCGACTAAAAGGTACGTCTTAGAGAAATAAAGGGAAATGACTCGACTAAAAGGTACGTCTTCAAGGAATCCAAGGAAATGACTCAACTAAAAGGTACGTATTATAGGAATCAAAGGGGATGACTCGACTAAAAGGTACGTCTTATAGGAATCAAAGGAAATGACTCGACTAAAAGGTACGTATTCTAGGGGTCAAAGGGGATGACTCGACTAAAAGGTACGTCTTATTGGAATCAATGGTGATGACTCGACTAAAAGGTACTTCTTATAGGAATCAATGGGGATAACTCGACAAAAAGGTACGTCTTATAGGAATCAAAGGGGATGACTCGACTAAAAGGTACGTCTTATAGGAATCAAGTGAAATGACTCGACTAAAAGGTACGTCTTCTAGGAATCAAAGGAAATGACTCGACTAAAAGGTACGTCTTATAGGAATCAAAGGATATAACTCGACTAAAAGGTACGTCTTATAGGAATCAAAGGGGATGACTCGACTAAAAGGTAGGTCTTATAGGAATCAAGGGAAATGACTCGACTAATAGGTACGTCTTCAAGGAATCAAAGGAAATGACTCAACTATAAGGTACGTCTTATAGGAATCAAAGGTGATGACTCGACTAAAAGGTACGTATTCTAGGGGTCAAAGTGGATGACTCGACTAAAAGGTACGTCTTATAGGAATCAAAGGAAATGACTCGACTAAATGATACGCCTTATAGGAATCAAAGTAAATGACTCGACTAAATGGTACGTCTTCTAGGGGTCAAAGGGGATGATTCAACTAAAAGGTACGTCTTAAAGAAATCAAAGGGGATGACTCGACTAAAAGGTACTTCTTATAGGAATCAAAGGGGCTGACTCGACTAAAAGGTTTGCCTTATAGGAATCAAGGGAAATGACTTCACTAAAAGGCACATCTTTTAGGAATCAAAGGGGATGACTCGACTAAAAGGTACGTCTTATAGGAATCAAAGGAGATGACTCGACCAAAAGGTATGTCTTATAGGAATCCAAGGGGATGACTCGACTAAAAGGTATGTCTTATACGAATCAAAGTGGATGACTCGACTAAATGGTACGTCTTATAGGAATCAAAGGAAATGACTCGACCAAAAGGTACGTCTTATAGGAATCAAAGGGGATGACTCAACTAAAAGGTAAGTCTTATAGGAATCAAAGGGGATGACTCGACTAAAAGGTACGTTTTATAGGAATAAAAGGGGATGACTCGACTAAAAGGTATGTCTTATAGGAATCAAGGAAATGACTCGACTAAAAGGTACGTCTTCTAGAGGTCAAAGGGGATGACTCGACTAAAAGGTACGTCTTATAGGAATCAAAGGGGATGACTAGACTAAAAGGTACTTCTTATAGGAATCAAAGGGGCTGACTCGACTAAAAGGTTCGTCTTATTGGAATCACGGGAAATGACTTGACTAAAAGGCACATCTTTTAGGAATCAAAGGGGATGACTCGACTAAAAGGTACTTCTTATAGGAATCAAAGGGGATGACTCGACCAAAAGGTATGTCTTATAGGAATCCAAGGGGATGACTCGACTAAAAGGTACGTCTTATAGGAATCAAAGTGGATGACTCGACTAAATGGTACGTCTTATAGGAATCAAAGTGGATGACTCGACTAAATTGTACGTCTTATAGGAATCAAAGGGGATGACTCGACTAAAAGGTACGTCATATAGGAATCAAAGGGGATGACTCAACTAAAAGGTAAGTCTTATAGGAATCAAAGGGGATGACTCGACTAAAAGGTACGTCTTATAGGAATCAAGGGAAATGACTCGACTAAAAATACGTTTTCTAGGAATCAAAGGAAATGACTCAACTAAAAGGTACGTCATATACGAATAAAAGGAGATGACTCAACTAAAAGGTACGTCTTATAGGAATCTAAGGGGATGACTCGACTAAAAGGTACGTCTTAGAGGAATCAAAGGAAATGACTCGACTAAAAGGTACGTATTCTAGGGGTCAATGGGGATGACTCGACTAAAAGGTACGTCTTATAGGAATCAAAGGTGATGACTCGACTAAAAGGTACTTCTTATAGGAAACAAAGGGGATAACTCGACTAAAAGGTACGTCTTATAGGAATCAAAGGGGATGACTCGACTAAAAGGTACGTCTTATAGGAATCAAGTGAAATGACTCGACTAAAAGGTACGTCTTCTAGGAATCAATGGAAATGACTCGACGAAAAGGTACGTCTTATAGGAATCAAAGGAGATGACTCGACTAAAAGGTACGTCTTATAGGAATCAAAGGGGATGACTCGACTAAAAGGTACGTCTTATAGGAATCAAGGGAAATGACTCGACTAAAAGGTACGTCTTCAAGGAATCAAAGGAAATGACTCAACTATAAGGTACGTCTTATAGGAATCAAAGGTGATGACTCGACTAAAAGGTACGTATTCTAGGGGTCAAAGTGGATGACTCGACTAAAACGTACGTCTAATAGGAATCAAAGGAAATGACTCGACTAAAAGATGCGTCTTATAGGAATCAAAGTAAATGACTCAACTAAAAGGTACGTCTTCTAGGGGTCAAAGGGGATGATTCGACTAAAAGGTACGTCTTATAGGAATCAAAGGGGATGACTCAACTAAAAGGTACTTCTTATAGGAATCAAAGGGGCTGACTCGACTAAAAGGTTCTTCTTATAGGAATCAAGGGAAATGACTTCACTAAAAGGCACATCTTTTAGGAATCAAAGGGGATGACTCGACTAAAAGGTACGTCTTATAGGAATCAAAGGAGATGACTCGACCAAAAGGTATGTCTTATAGGAATCCAAGGGGATGACTCGACTAAAAGGTACGTCTTATAGGAATCAAACTGGATGACTCGACTAAATGGTACGTCTTATAGGAATCAAAGGAAATGACTCGACTAAAAGGTACGTCTTATAGGAATCTAAGGGGATGACTCGACTAAAAGGTACGTCTTAGAGGAATCAAGGGAAATGACTCGACTAAAAGGTACGTCTTCAAGAAATCCAAGGAAATGACTCAACTAAAAGGTACGTATTATAGGAATCAAAGTAAATGACTCGACTAAAAGGTACGTCTTCTAGGAATCAAAGGAAATGACTCGACTAAAAGGTACGTATTCTAGGGGTTAAAGGGGATGACTCGACTAAAAGGTACATCTTATAGGAATCAAAGGTGATGACTCGACTAAAAGGTACTTCTTATAGGAATCAAAGGGGATAACTCGAAAAAAAGGTACGTCTTATAGGAATCAAAGGGGATGACTCGACTAAAAGGTACGTCTTATAGGAATCAAGTGAAATGACTCGACTAAAAGGTACGTCTTCTAGGAATCAAAGGAAATGACTCGACTAAAAGGTACGTCTTATAGGAATCAAAGGAGATTACTCGACTAAAAGGTACGTCTTATAGGAATCAAAGGGGATGACTCGACTAAAAGGTACGTCTTATAGGAATCAAGGGAAATGACTCGACTAAAAGGTACGTCTTCAAGGAATCAAAGGAAATGACTCAACTATAAGGTACGTCTTATAGGAATCAAAGGTGATGACTCGACTAAAAGGTACGTATTCTAGGGGTCAAAGTGGATGACTCGACTAAAAGGTACGTCTTATAGGAATCAAAGGAAATGACTCGACTAAAAGATACGTCTTATAGGAATCAAAGTAAATGACTCGACTAAAAGGTACGTCTTCTAGGGGTCAAAGGGGATGATTCGACTAAAAGGTACGTCTTATAGGAATCAAAGGGGATAACTCGACTAAAAGGTACTTCTTATAGGAATCAAAGGGGATAACTCGACAAAAAGGTACGTCTTATAGGAATCAAAGGGGATGACTCGACTAAAAGGTACGTCTTATAGGAATCAAGTGAAATGACTCGAGTAAAAGTTACGTCTTCTAGGAATCAAAGGAAATGACTGGACTAAAAGGTACGTCTTATAGGAATCAAAGGAGATGACTCGACTTAAAGGTACGTCTTATAGGAATCAAAGGGGATGACTCGACTAAAAGGTACGTCTTATAGGAATCAAGGGAAATGACTCGACTAAAAGGTACGTCTTCAAGGAATCAAAGGAAATGACTCAACTATAAGGTACGTCTTATAGGAATCAAAGGTGATGACTCGACTAAAAGGTACGTATTCTAGGGGTCAAAGTGGACGACTCGACTAAAAGGTACGTCTTATAGGAATCAAAGTAAATGACTTGACTAAAAGGTACGTCTTCTAGGGGTCAAAGGGGATGATTCGACTAAAAGGTACGTCTTATAGGAATCAAAGGGGATAACTCGACTAAAAGGTACTTCTTATAGGAATCAAAGGGGATGACTCGACTAAAAGGTACGTCTTATAGGAATCAAGGGAAATGACTCGACTAAAAGGTACGTCTTCAAGGAATCAAAGGAAATGACTCAACTATAAGGTACGTCTTATAGGAATCAAAGGTGATGACTCGACTAAAAGGTACGTATTCTAGGGGTCAAAGTGGATGACTCGACTAAAAGGTACGTCTTATAGGAATCAAAGGAAATGACTCGACTATAAGATACGTCTTATAGGAATCAAAGTAAATGACTCGACTAAATGGTACGTCTTCTAGGGGTCAAAGGGGATGATTCAACTAAAAGGTACGTCTTATAGAAATCAAAGGGGATGACTCGACTAAAAGGTACTTCTTATAGGAATCAAGGGAAATGACTTCACTAAAAGGCACATCTTTTAGGAATCAAAGGAGATGACTCGACTAAAAGGTACGTCTTATAGGAATCAAAGGAGATGACTCGACCAAAAGGTATGTCTTATAGGAATCCAAGGGGATGACTCGACTAAAAGGTACGTCTTATAGGAATCAAAGTGGATGACTCGACTAAATGGTACGTCTTATAGGAATCAAAGGAAATGACTCGACCAAAAGGTACGTCTTATAGGAATCAAAGGGGATGACTCAACTAAAAGGTAAGTGTTATAGGAATCAAAGGAGATGACTCGACTAAAAGGTACGTTTTATAGGAATAAAAGGGGATGACTCGACTAAAAGGTACGTCTTATAGGAATCAAAGGAAATGACTCGACTAAAAGGTACGTCTTCTAGGGGTCAAAGGGGATGACTCGACTAAAAGGTACGTCTTATAGGAATCAAAGGGGATGACTCGACTAAAAGGTACTTCTTATAGGAATCAAAGGGGCTGACTCGACTAAAAGGTTCGTCTAATTGGAATCACGGGAAATGACTTGACTAAAAGGCACATCTTTTAGGAATCAAAGGGGATGACTCGACTAAAAGGTACTTCTTATAGGAATCAAAGGGGATGACTCGACCAAAAGGTATGTCTTATAGGAATCCAAGGGGATGACTCGACTAAAAGGTACGTCTTATAGGAGTCAAAGTGGATGACTCGACTAAATGGTACGTCTTATAGGAATCAAAGTGTATGACTCGACTAAATGATACGCCTTATAGGAATCAAAGGAAACGACTCGACTAAAAGGTACGTCATATAGGAATCAAAGGGGATGACTCAACTAAAAGGTAAGTCTTATAGGAATCAAAGGGGATGACTCGACTAAAAGGTAAGTTTTATAGGAATCAAAGGGGATGACTAGACTAAAAGGTACGTCTTATAGGAATCAAGTGAAATGACTCGACTAAAAGGTACGTCTTCTAGGAATCAAAGGAAATGACTCGACTAAAAGGTACGTCTTATAGGATTCAAAGGAGATGACTCGACTAAAAGGTACGTCTTATAGGAATCAAAGGGGATGACTCGACTAAAAGGTACGTCTTATAGGAATCAAGGGAAATGACTCGACTAAAAGGTACGTCTTCAAGGAATCAAAGGAAATGACTCAACTATAAGGTACGTCTTATAGGAATCAAAGGTGATGACTCGACTAAAAGGTACGTATTCTAGGGGTCAAAGTGGATGACTCGACTAAAAGGTACGTCTTATAGGAATCAAAGGAAATGACTCGACTAAAAGGTACGTATTCTAGGGGTTAAAGGGGATGACTCGACTAAAAGGTACATCTTATAGGAATCAAAGGTGATGACTCGACTAAAAGGTACTTCTTATAGGAATCAAAGGGGATAACTCGAAAAAAAGGTACGTCTTATAGGAATCAAAGGGGATGACTCGACTAAAAGGTACGTCTTATAGGAATCAAGTGAAATGACTCGACTAAAAGGTACGTCTTCTAGGAATCAAAGGAAATGACTCGACTAAAAGGTACGTCTTATAGGAATCAAAGGAGATTACTCGACTAAAAGGTACGTCTTATAGGAATCAAAGGGGATGACTCGACTAAAAGGTACGTCTTATAGGAATCAAGGGAAATGACTCGACTAAAAGGTACGTCTTCAAGGAATCAAAGGAAATGACTCAACTATAAGGTACGTCTTATAGGAATCAAAGGTGATGACTCGACTAAAAGGTACGTATTCTAGGGGTCAAAGTGGATGACTCGACTAAAAGGTACGTCTTATAGGAATCAAAGGAAATGACTCGACTAAAAGATACGTCTTATAGGAATCAAAGTAAATGACTCGACTAAAAGGTACGTCTTCTAGGGGTCAAAGGGGATGATTCGACAAAAAGGTACGTCTTATAGGAATCAAAGGGGATAACTCGACTAAAAGGTACTTCTTATAGGAATCAAAGGGGATAACTCGACAAAAAGGTACGTCTTATAGGAATCAAAGGGGATGACTCGACTAAAAGGTACGTCTTATAGGAATCAAGTGAAATGACTCGAGTAAAAGTTACGTCTTCTAGGAATCAAAGGAAATGACTGGACTAAAAGGTACGTCTTATAGGAATCAAAGGAGATGACTCGACTTAAAGGTACGTCTTATAGGAATCAAAGGGGATGACTCGACTAAAAGGTACGTCTTATAGGAATCAAGGGAAATGACTCGACTAAAAGGTACGTCTTCAAGGAATCATAGGAAATGACTCAACTATAAGGTACGTCTTATAGGAATCAAAGGTGATGACTCGACTAAAAGGTACGTATTCTAGGGGTCAAAGTGGACGACTCGACTAAAAGGTACGTCTTATAGGAATCAAAGTAAATGACTTGACTAAAAGGTACGTCTTCTAGGGGTCAAAGGGGATGATTCGACTAAAAGGTACGTCTTATAGGAATCAAAGGGGATAACTCGACTAAAAGGTACTTCTTATAGGAATCAAAGGGGATGACTCGACTAAAAGGTACGTCTTATAGGAATCAAGGGAAATGACTCGACTAAAAGGTACGTCTTCAAGGAATCAAAGGAAATGACTCAACTATAAGGTACGTCTTATAGGAATCAAAGGTGATGACTCGACTAAAAGGTACGTATTCTAGGGGTCAAAGTGGATGACTCGACTAAAAGGTACGTCTTATAGGAATCAAAGGAAATGACTCGACTATAAGATACGTCTTATAGGAATCAAAGTAAATGACTCGACTAAATGGTACGTCTTCTAGGGGTCAAAGGGGATGATTCAACTAAAAGGTACGTCTTATAGAAATCAAAGGGGATGACTCGACTAAAAGGTACTTCTTATAGGAATCAAGGGAAATGACTTCACTAAAAGGCACATCTTTTAGGAATCAAAGGAGATGACTCGACTAAAAGGTACGTCTTATAGGAATCAAAGGAGATGACTCGACCAAAAGGTATGTCTTATAGGAATCCAAGGGGATGACTCGACTAAAAGGTACGTCTTATAGGAATCAAAGTGGATGACTCGACTAAATGGTACGTCTTATAGGAATCAAAGGAAATGACTCGACCAAAAGGTACGTCTTATAGGAATCAAAGGGGATGACTCAACTAAAAGGTAAGTCTTATAGGAATCAAAGGAGATGACTCGACTAAAAGGTACGTTTTATAGGAATAAAAGGGGATGACTCGACTAAAAGGTACGTCTTATAGGAATCAAAGGAAATGACTCGACTAAAAGGTACGTCTTCTAGGGGTCAAAGGGGATGACTCGACTAAAAGGTACGTCTTATAGGAATCAAAGGGGATGACTCGACTAAAAGGTACTTCTTATAGGAATCAAAGGGGCTGACTCGACTAAAAGGTTCGTCTAATTGGAATCACGGGAAATGACTTGACTAAAAGGCACATCTTTTAGGAATCAAAGGGGATGACTCGACTAAAAGGTACTTCTTATAGGAATCAAAGGGGATGACTCGACCAAAAGGTATGTCTTATAGGAATCCAAGGGGATGACTCGACTAAAAGGTACGTCTTATAGGAGTCAAAGTGGATGACTCGACTAAATGGTACGTCTTATAGGAATCAAAGTGTATGACTCGACTAAATGATACGCCTTATAGGAATCAAAGGAAACGACTCGACTAAAAGGTACGTCATATAGGAATCAAAGGGGATGACTCAACTAAAAGGTAAGTCTTATAGGAATCAAAGGGGATGACTCGACTAAAAGGTAAGTTTTATAGGAATCAAAGGGGATGACTAGACTAAAAGGTACGTCTTATAGGAATCAAGTGAAATGACTCGACTAAAAGGTACGTCTTCTAGGAATCAAAGGAAATGACTCGACTAAAAGGTACGTCTTATAGGATTCAAAGGAGATGACTCGACTAAAAGGTACGTCTTATAGGAATCAAAGGGGATGACTCGACTAAAAGGTACGTCTTATAGGAATCAAGGGAAATGACTCGACTAAAAGGTACGTCTTCAAGGAATCAAAGGAAATGACTCAACTATAAGGTACGTCTTATAGGAATCAAAGGTGATGACTCGACTAAAAGGTACGTATTCTAGGGGTCAAAGTGGATGACTCGACTAAAAGGTACGTCTTATAGGAATCAAAGGAAATGACTCGACTAAAAGATACGTCTTATAGGAATCAAAGTAAATGACTCGACTAAAAGGTACGTCTTCTAGGGGTCAAAGGGGAGGACTCAACTAAAAGGTACGTCTTATAGGAATCAAAGGGGATGACTCGACTAAAAGGTACTTCTTATAGGAATCAAAGGGGCTGACTCGACTAAAAGATTCGTCTTATAGGAATCAAGGGAAATGACTTCACTAAAAGGCACATCTTTTAGGAATCAAAGGGGATGACTCGACTAAAAGATACGTCTTATAGGAATCAAAGGGGATGACTCGACCAAAAGGTATGTCTTATAGGAATCAAAGGAAATGACTCGACTAAAAGCTACGTCTTCTAGGGGTCAAAGGGGATGACTCGACTAAAAGGTACGTCTTATAGGAATCAAAGGGGATCACTCGACTAAAAGGTACTTCCTATAGGAATCAAAGGGGCTGACTCGACTAAAAGATACGTCTTATAGGAATCAAAGTGGATGATTCGACTAAGTGGTACGTCTTATAGGAATCAAAGTGGATGACTCGACTAAATGGTACGTCTTATAGGAATCAAAGGAAATGTCTCGACTAAAAGGTACGTCTTATAGGAATCAAAAGGGATGACTCAACTAAAAGGTAAGTCTTATAGGAATCAAAGGGGATGACTCGACTAAAAGGTACATTTCATTGGAATCAATGGGGATGACTCGACTAAAAGGTACGTCTTATAGGAATCAAAGGAAATGACTCGACTAAAAGGTACGTCTTCTAGGGGTCAAAGGGGATGACTCGACTAAAAGGTACGTCTTATAGGAATCAAAGGGGATGACTCGACTAAAAGGTACTTCTTATAGGAATCAAAGGGGCTAACTCGACTAAAAGGTTCGTCTTGTAGGAATCAAGGGAAATGACTTGACTAAAAGGCACATCTTTTAGGAATCAAACGGGATGACTCGACTAAAAGGTACGTCTTATAGGAATCAAAGGGGATGACTCGACCAAAAGGTATGTCTTATAGGAATCCAAGGGGATGACTCGACTAAAAGGTACGTCTTATAGGAATCAAAGTAGATGACTCGACTAAGTGGTACGTCTTATAGGAATCAAAGGAAATGACTCGACTAAAAGGTACGTCTTATAACTATCAAAGGGGATGACTCAACTAAAAGGTAAGTCTTATAGGAATCAAAGGGGATGACTCGACTAAAAGGTACGTTTTATAGGAATCAAAGGGGATGACTCGACTAAAAGGTACGTCTTATAGGAATCAAGGGAAATGACTCGACTAAAAGGTACGTTTTCTAGTAATCAAAGGAAATGACTCAACTAAAAGGAACGTCATATACGAATCAAAGGAGATGACTCAACTAAAAGGAACGTCATATACGAATCAAAGGAGATGACTCAACTAAAAGGTACGTCTTATAGGAATCAAAGGGGATGACTCGACTAAAAGGTACGTCTTATAGGAAACTAGGGAAATGACTCGACTAAAAGGTACGTCTTCAAGGAATCAATGGAAATGACTCAACTAAAAGGTACGTCTTATAGGAATCAAAGGGGATGGCTCGACTAAAACGTAGGTATTCTAGGGGTCAAAGTGGATGACTCGACTAAAAGGTACGTCTTGTAGGAATCAAAGGAAATGAATCGACTAAAGGTACGTCTTATAGGAATCAAAGGAAATGACTCGACTAAAAGGTATGTCTTCTAGAGGTCAAAGGGGATGACTCGACTAAAAGGTACGTCTTATAGGAATCAAAAGGGATGACTCGACTAAAAGGTACGTCTTATAGGAATCAAAGGGGCTGACTCGACTAAAAGGTACGTCTTATAGGAATCAAGGGAAATGACTCGACTAAAAGGCACATCTTTTTGGAATCAAAGGGGATGACTCGACTAAAAGGTACGTCTTATGGGAATCAAAGGGGATGACTCGACCAAAAGGTACGCCTTATAGGAATCCAAGGGGATGACTCGACTAAAAGGTACGTCTTATAGGAATCAAAGTGGATGACTCGACTAAATGGTACGTCTTATAGGAATCAAAGGAAATGACTCGACTAAAAGGTACGTCTTACAGGAATCAAAGGGGATGACTCATCTAAAAGGTAAGTCTTATAGGAATCAAAGGGGATGACTCGACTAAAAGGTACGTTTTATAGAAATCAAAGGGGATGACTCGACTAAAAGGTACGTCTTATAGGAATCAAAGGAAATGACTCGACTAAAAGGTACGTCTTCTAGGGGTCAAAGGGGATGACTCGACTAAAAGGTACGTCTTATAGGAATCAAAGGGGATCACTCGACTAAAACGTACTTCCTATAGGAATCAAAGGGGCTGACTCGACTAAAAGGTTCGTCTTATAAGAATCAAGGGAAATGACTTGACTAAAAGGCAAATCTTTTAGGAATCAATGGGGATGACTCGACTAAAAGGTACGTCTTATAGGAATCAAATGGGATGACTCGACCAAAAGGTATGTCTTATAGGAATCCAAGGGGATGACTCGACTAAAAGGTACGTCTTATAAGAATCAAAGTGGATGACTCGAATAAATGGTACGTCTTATAGGAATCAAAGGAAATGACTCGACTAAAAGGTACGTCATATAGGAATCAAAGGGGATGACTCAACTAAAAGGTAAGTCTTATAGGAATCAATGGAGATGACTCGACCAAAAGGTATGTCTTATAGGAATCCAAGGGGATGACTCGACTAAAAGGTACGTCTTATAGGAATCAAACTGGATGACTCGACTAAATGGTACGTCTTATAGGAATCAAAGGAAATGACTCGACTAAAAGGTACATCTTATAGGAATCAAAGGTGATGACTCGACTAAAAGGTACTTCTTATAGGAATCAAAGGGGATAACTCGAAAAAAAGGTACGTCTTATAGGAATCAAAGGGGATGACTCGACTAAAAGGTACGTCTTATAGGAATCAAGTGAAATGACTCGACTAAAAGGTACGTCTTCTAGGAATCAAAGGAAATGACTCGACTAAAAGGTACGTCTTATAGGAATCAAAGGAGATTACTCGACTAAAAGGTACGTCTTATAGGAATCAAAGGGGATGACTCGACTAAAAGGTACGTCTTATAGGAATCAAGGGAAATGACTCGACTAAAAGGTACGTCTTCAAGGAATCAAAGGAAATGACTCAACTATAATGTACGTCTTATAGGAATCAAAGGTGATGACTCGACTAAAAGGTACGTATTCTAGGGGTCAAAGTGGATGACTCGACTAAAAGGTACGTCTTATAGGAATCAAAGGAAATGACTCGACTAAAAGATACGTCTTATAGGAATCAAAGTAAATGACTCGACTAAAAGGTACGTCTTCTAGGGGTCAAAGGGGATGATTCGACTAAAAGGTACGTCTTATAGGAATCAAAGGGGATGACTCGACTAAAAGGTACTTCTTATAGGAATCAAAAGGGCTGACTCGACTAAAAGGTTCTTCTTATAGGAATCAAGGGAAATGACTTCACTAAAAGGCACATCTTTTAGGAATCAAAGGGGATGACTCGACTAAAAGGTACGTCTTATAGGAATCAAAGGAGATGACTCGACCAAAAGGTATGTCTTATAGGAATCCAAGGGGATGACTCGACTAAAAGGTACGTCTTATAGGAATCAAAGTGGATGACTCGACTAAATGGTACGTCTTATAGGAATCAAAGGTAATGACTCGACTAAAAGGTACGTCTTATAGGAATCTAAGGGGATGACTCGACTAAAAGGTACGTCTTAGAGGAATAAAGGGAAATGACTCGACTAAAAGGTACGTCTTCAAGGAATCCAAGGAAATGACTCAACTAAAAGGTACGTATTATAGGAATCAAAGGGGATGACTCGACTAAAAGGTACGTCTTATAGGAATCAAAGGAAATGACTCGACTAAAAGGTACGTATTCTAGGGGTCAAAGGGGATGACTCGACTAAAAGGTACGTCTTATTGGAATCAATGGTGATGACTCGACTAAAAGGTACTTCTTATAGGAATCAATGGGGATAACTCGACAAAAAGGTACGTCTTATAGGAATCAAAGGGGATGACTCGACTAAAAGGTACGTCTTATAGGAATCAAGTGAAATGATTCGACTAAAAGGTACGTCTTCTAGGAATCAAAGGAAATGACTCGACTAAAAGGTACGACTTATAGGAATCAAAGGATATAACTCGACTAAAAGGTACGTCTTATAGGAATCAAATGGGATGACTCGACTAAAAGGTACGTCTTATAGGAATCAAGGGAAATGACTCGACTAATAGGTACGTCTTCAAGGAATCAAAGGAAATGACTCAACTATAAGGTACGTCTTATAGGAATCAAAGGTGATGACTCGACTAAAAGGTACGTATTCTAGGGGTCAAAGTGGATGACTCGACTAAAAGGTACGTCTTATAGGAATCAAAGGAAATGACTCGACTAAATGATACGCCTTATAGGAATCAAAGTAAATGACTCGACTAAATGGTACGTCTTCTAGGGGTCAAAGGGGATGATTCAACTAAAAGGTACGTCTTAAAGAAATCAAAGGGGATGACTCGACTAAAAGGTACTTCTTATAGGAATCAAAGGAGCTGACTCGACTAAAAGGTTTGCCTTATAGGAATCAAGGGAAATGACTTCACTAAAAGGCACATCTTTTAGGAATCAAAGGGGATGACTCGACTAAAAGGTACGTCTTATAGGAATCAAAGGAGATGACTCGACCAAAAGGTATGTCTTATAGGAATCCAAGGGGATGACTCGACTAAAAGTTATGTCTTATACGAATCAAAGTGGATGACTCGACTAAATGGTACGTCTTATAGGAATCAAAGGAAATGACTCGACCAAAAGGTACGTCTTATAGGAATCAAAGGGGATGACTCAACTAAAAGGTAAGTCTTATAGGAATCAAAGGGGATGACTCGACTAAAAGGTACGTTTTATAGGAATAAAAGGGGATGACTCGACTAAAAGGTATGTCTTATAGGAATCAAAGGAAATGACTCGACTAAAAGGTACGTCTTCTAGGGGTCAAAGGGGATGACTCGACTAAAAGGTACGTCTTATAGGAATCAAAGGAGATGACTAGACTAAAAGGTACGTCTTATAGGAATCAAAGGGGATGACTCGACTAAAAGGTACGTCTTATAGGAATCAAGGGAAATGACTCGACTAAAAGGTACGTCTTCAAGGAATCAAAGGAAATGACTCAACTATAAGGTACGTCTTATAGGAATCAAAGGTGATGACTCGACTAAAAGGTACGTATTCTAGGGGTCAAAGTGGATGACTCGACTAAAAGGTACGTCTTATAGGAATCAAAGGAAATGACTCGACTAAAAGATACGTCTTATAGGAATCAAAGTAAATGACTCGACTAAAAGGTACGTCTTCTAGGGGTCAAAGGGGAGGACTCGACTAAAAGGTACGTCTTATAGGAATCAAAGGGGATGACTCGACTAAAAGGTACTTCTTATAGGAATCAAAGGGGCTGACTCGACTAAAAGATTCGTCTTATAGGAATCAAGGGAAATGACTTCACTAAAAGGCACATCTTTTAGGAATCAAAGGGGATGACTCGACTAAAAGATACGTCTTATAGGAATCAAAGGGGATGACTCGACCAAAAGGTATGTCTTATAGGAATCAAAGGAAATGACTCGACTAAAAGCTACCTCTTCTAGGGGTCAAAGGGGATGACTCGACTAAAAGGTACGTCTTATAGGAATCAAAGGGGATCACTCGACTAAAAGGTACTTCCTATAGGAATCAAAGGGGCTGACTCGACTAAAAGATACGTCTTATAGGAATCAAAGTGGATGATTCGACTAAGTGGTACGTCTTATAGGAATCAAAGTGGATGACTCGACTAAATGGTACGTCTTATAGGAATCAAAGGAAATGTCTCGACTAAAAGGTACGTCTTATAGGAATCAAAAGGGATGACTCAACTAAAAGGTAAGTCTTATAGGAATCAAAGGGGATGACTCGACTAAAAGGTACATTTCATTGGAATCAATGGGGATGACTCGACTAAAAGGTACGTCTTATAGGAATCAAAGGAAATGACTCGACTAAAAGGTACGTCTTCTAGGGGTCAAAGGGGATGACTCGACTAAAAGGTACGTCTTATAGGAATCAAAGGGGATGACTCGACTAAAAGGTACTTCTTATAGGAATCAAAGGGGCTAACTCGACTAAAAGGTTCGTCTTGTAGGAATCAAGGGAAATGACTTGACTAAAAGGCACATCTTTTAGGAATCAAAGGGGATGACTCGACTAAAAGGTACGTCTTATAGGAATCAAAGGGGATGACTCGACCAAAAGGTATGTCTTATAGGAATCCAAGGGGATGACTCGACTAAAAGGTACGTCTTATAGGAATCAAAGTAGATGACTCGACTAAGTGGTACGTCTTATAGGAATCAAAGGAAATGACTCGACTAAAAGGTACGTCTTATAACTATCAAAGGGGATGACTCAACTAAAAGGTAAGTCTTATAGGAATCAAAGGGGATGACTCGACTAAAAGGTACGTTTTATAGGAATCAAAGGGGATGACTCGACTAAAAGGTACGTCTTATAGGAATCAAGGGAAATGACTCGACTAAAAGGTACGTTTTCTAGTAATCAAAGGAAATGACTCAACTAAAAGGAACGTCATATACGAATCAAAGGAGATGACTCAACTAAAAGGAACGTCATATACGAATCAAAGGAGATGACTCAACTAAAAGGTACGTCTTATAGGAATCAAAGGGGATGACTCGACTAAAAGGTACGTCTTATAGGAAACTAGGGAAATGACTCGACTAAAAGGTACGTCTTCAAGGAATCAATGGAAATGACTCAACTAAAAGGTACGTCTTATAGGAATCAAAGGGGATGGCTCGACTAAAAGGTAGGTATTCTAGGGGTCAAAGTGGATGACTCGACTAAAAGGTACGTCTTGTAGGAATCAAAGGAAATGAATCGACTAAAGGTACGTCTTATAGGAATCAAAGGAAATGACTCGACTAAAAGGTATGTCTTCTAGAGGTCAAAGGGGATGACTCGACTAAAAGGTACGTCTTATAGGAATCAAAAGGGATGACTCGACTAAAAGGTACGTCTTATAGGAATCAAAGGGGCTGACTCGACTAAAAGGTACGTCTTATAGGAATCAAGGGAAATGACTCGACTAAAAGGCACATCTTTTAGGAATCAAAGGGGATGACTCGACAAAAAGGTACGTCTTATGGGAATCAAAGGGGATGACTCGACCAAAAGGTACGCCTTATAGGAATCCAAGGGGATGACTCGACTAAATGGTACGTCTTATAGGAATCAAAGTGGATGACTCGACTAAATGGTACGTCTTATAGGAATCAAAGGAAATGACTCGACTAAAAGGTACGTCTTACAGGAATCAAAGGGGATGACTCATCTAAAAGGTAAGTCTTATAGGAATAAAAGGGGATGACTCGACTAAAAGGTACGTTTTATAGAAATCAAAGGGGATGACTCGACTAAAAGGTACGTCTTATAGGAATCAAAGGAAATGACTCGACTAAAAGGTACGTCTTCTAGGGGTCAAAGGGGATGACTCGACTAAAAGGTACGTCTTATAGGAATCAAAGGGGATCACTCGACTAAAATGTACTTCCTATAGGAATCAAAGGGGCTGACTCGACTAATAGGTTCGTCTTATAAGAATCAAGGGAAATGACTTGACTAAAAGGCACATCTTTTAGGAATCAATGGGGATGACTCGACTAAAAGGTACGTCTTATAGGAATCAAATGGGATGACTCGACCAAAAGGTATGTCTTATAGGAATCCAAGGGGATGACTCGACTAAAAGGTACGTCTTATAAGAATCAAAGTGGATGACTCGACTAAATGGTACGTCTTATAGGAATCAAAGGAAATGACTCGACTAAAAGGTACGTCATATAGGAATCAAAGGGGATGACTCAACTAAAAGGTAAGTCTTATAGGAATCAAAGGAGATGACTCGACCAAAAGGTATGTCTTATAGGAATCCAAGGGGATGACTCGACTAAAAGGTACGTCTTATAGGAATCAAACTGGATGACTCGACTAAATGGTACGTCTTATAGGAATCAAAGGAAATGACTCGACTAAAAGGTACATCTTATAGGAATCAAAGGTGATGACTCGACTAAAAGGTACTTCTTATAGGAATCAAAGGGGATAACTCGAAAAAAAGGTACGTCTTATAGGAATCAAAGGGGATGACTCGACTAAAAGGTACGTCTTATAGGAATCAAGTGAAATGACTCGACTAAAAGGTACGTCTTCTAGGAATCAAAGGAAATGACTCGACTAAAAGGTACGTCTTATAGGAATCAAAGGAGATTACTCGACTAAAAGGTACGTCTTATAGGAATCAAAGGGGATGACTCGACTAAAAGGTACGTCTTATAGGAATCAAGGGAAATGACTCGACTAAAAGGTACGTCTTCAAGGAATCAAAGGAAATGACTCAACTATAATGTACGTCTTATAGGAATCAAAGGTGATGACTCGACTAAAAGGTACGTATTCTAGGGGTCAAAGTGGATGACTCGACTAAAAGGTACGTCTTATAGGAATCAAAGGAAATGACTCGACTAAAAGATACGTCTTATAGGAATCAAAGTAAATGACTCGACTAAAAGGTACGTCTTCTAGGGGTCAAAGGGGATGATTCGACTAAAAGGTACGTCTTATAGGAATCAAAGGGGATGACTCGACTAAAAGGTACTTCTTATAGGAATCAAAAGGGCTGACTCGACTAAAAGGTTCTTCTTATAGGAATCAAGGGAAATGACTTCACTAAAAGGCACATCTTTTAGGAATCAAAGGGGATGACTCGACTAAAAGGTACGTCTTATAGGAATCAAAGGAGATGACTCGACCAAAAGGTATGTCTTATAGGAATCCAAGGGGATGACTCGACTAAAAGGTACGTCTTATAGGAATCAAAGTGGATGACTCGACTAAATGGTACGTCTTATAGGAATCAAAGGAAATGACTCGACTAAAAGGTACGTCTTATAGGAATCTAAGGGGATGACTCGACTAAAAGGTACGTCTTAGAGGAATAAAGGGAAATGACTCGACTAAAAGGTACGTCTTCAAGGAATCCAAGGAAATGACTCAACTAAAAGGTACGTATTATAGGAATCAAAGGGGATGACTCGACTAAAAGGTACGTCTTATAGGAATCAAAGGAAATGACTCGACTAAAAGGTACGTATTCTAGGGGTCAAAGGGGATGACTCGACTAAAAGGTACGTCTTATTGGAATCAATGGTGATGACTCGACTAAAAGGTACTTCTTATAGGAATCAATGGGGATAACTCGACAAAAAGGTACGTCTTATAGGAATCAAAGGGGATGACTCGACTAAAAGGTACGTCTTATAGGAATCAAGTGAAATGACTCGACTAAAAGGTACGTCTTCTAGGAATCAAAGGAAATGACTCGACTAAAAGGTACGTCTTACAGGAATCAAAGGATATAACTCGACTAAAAGGTACGTCTTATAGGAATCAAAGGGGATGACTCGACTAAAAGGTACGTCTTATAGGAATCAAGGGAAATGACTCGACTAATAGGTACGTCTTCAAGGAATCAAAGGAAATGACTCAACTATAAGGTACGTCTTATAGGAATCAAAGGTGATGACTCGACTAAAAGGTACGTATTCTAGGGGTCAAAGTGGATGACTCGACTAAAAGGTACGTCTTATAGGAATCAAAGGAAATGACTCGACTAAATGATACGCCTTATAGGAATAAAAGTAAATGACTCGACTAAATGGTACGTCTTCTAGGGGTCAAAGGGGATGATTCAACTAAAAGGTACGTCTTAAAGAAATCAAAGGGGATGACTCGACTAAAAGGTACTTCTTATAGGAATCAAAGGGGCTGACTCGACTAAAAGGTTTGCCTTATAGGAATCAAGGGAAATGACTTCACTAAAAGGCACATCTTTTAGGAATCAATGGGGATGACTCGACTAAAAGGTACGTCTTATTGGAATCAAAGGAGATGACTCGACCAAAAGGTATGTCTTATAGGAATCCAAGGGGATGACTCGACTAAAAGGTATGTCTTATACGAATCAAAGTGGATGACTCGACTAAATGGTACGTCTTATAGGAATCAAAGGAAATGACTCGACCAAAAGGTACGTCTTATAGGAATCAAAGGGGATGACTCAACTAAAAGGTAAGTCTTATAGGAATCAAAGGGGATGACTCGACTAAAAGGTACGTTTTATAGGAATAAAAGGGGATGACTCGACTAAAAGGTATGTCTTATAGGAATCAAAGGAAATGACTCGACTAAAAGGTACGTCTTCTAGGGGTCAAAGGGGATGACTCGACTAAAAGGTACGTCTTATAGGAATCAAAGGGGATGACTAGACTAAAAGGTACTTCTTATAGGAATCAAAGGGGCTGACTCGACTAAAAGGTTCGTCTTATTGGAATCACGGGAAATGACTTGACTAAAAGGCACATCTTTTAGGAATCAAAGGGGATGACTCGACTAAAAGGTACTTCTTATAGGAATCAAAGGGGATGACTCGACCAAAAGGTATGTCTTATAGGAATCCAAGGGGATGACTCGACTAAAAGGTACGTCTTATAGGAATCAAAGTGGATGACTCGACTAAATAGTACGTCTTATAGGAATCAAAGTGGATGACTCGACTAAATTGTACGTCTTATAGGAATCAAAGGAAATGACTCGACTAAAAGGTACGTCATATTGGAATCAAAGGGGATGACTCAACTAAAAGGTAAGTCTTATAGGAATCAAAGGGGATGACTCGACTAAAAGGTACGTCTTATAGGAATCAAGGGAAATGACTCGACTAAAAATACGTTTTCTAGGAATCAAAGGAAATGACTCAACTAAAAGGTACGTCATATACGAATAAAAGGAGATGACTCAACTAAAAGGTACGTCTTATAGGAATCTAAGGGGATGACTCGACTAAAAGGTACGTCTTATAGGAAACAAAGGGGATAACTCGACTAAAAGGTACGTCTTATAGGAATCAAAGGGGATGACTCGACTAAAAGGTACGTCTTATAGGAATCAAGTGAAATGACTCGACTAAAAGGTACGTCTTCTAGGAATCAATGGAAATGACTCGACGAAAAGGTACGTCTTATAGGAATCAAAGGAGATGACTCGACTAAAAGGTACGTCTTATAGGAATCAAAGGGGATGACTCGACTAAAAGGTACGTCTTATAGGAATCAAGGGAAATGACTCGACTAAAAGGTACGTCTTCAAGGAATCAAAGGAAATGACTCAACTATAAGGTACGTCTTATAGGAATCAAAGGTGATGACTCGACTAAAAGGTACGTATTCTAGGGGTCAAAGTGGATGACTCGACTAAAACGTACGTCTAATAGGAATCAAAGGAAATGACTCGACTAAAAGATGCGTCTTATAGGAATCAAAGTAAATGACTCAACTAAAAGGTACGTCTTCTAGGGGTCAAAGGGGATGATTCGACTAAAAGGTACGTCTTATAGGAATCAAAGGGGATGACTCAACTAAAAGGTACTTCTTATAGGAATCAAAGGGGCTGACTCGACTAAAAGGTTCTTCTTATAGGAATCAAGGGAAATGACTTCACTAAAAGGCACATCTTTTAGGAATCAAAGGGGATGACTCGACTAAAAGGTACGTCTTATAGGAATCAAAGGAGTTGACTCGACCAAAAGGTATGTCTTATAGGAATCCAAGGGGATGACTCGACTAAAAGGTACGTCTTATAGGAATCAAACTGGATGACTCGACTAAATGGTACGTCTTATAGGAATCAAAGGAAATGACTCGACTAAAAGGTACGTCTTATAGGAATCTAAGGGGATGACTCGACTAAAAGGTACGTCTTAGAGGAATCAAGGGAAATGACTCGACTAAAAGGTACGTCTTCAAGAAATCCAAGGAAATGACTCAACTAAAAGGTACGTATTATAGGAATCAAAGGGGATGACTCGACTAAAAGGTACGTCTTATAGGAATCAAAGGAAATGACTCGACTAAAAGGTACGTATTCTAGGGGTCAAAGGGGATGACTCGACTAAAAGGTACATCTTATAGGAATCAAAGGTGATGACTCGACTAAAAGGTACTTCTTATAGGAATCAAAGGGGATAACTCGAAAAAAAGGTACGTCTTATAGGAATCAAAGGGGATGACTCGACTAAAAGGTACGTCTTATAGGAATCAAGTGAAATGACTCGACTAAAAGGTACGTCTTCTAGGAATCAAAGGAAATGACTCGACTAAAAGGTACGTCTTATAGGAATCAAAGGAGATTACTCGACTAAAAGGTACGTCTTATAGGAATCAAAGGGGATGACTCGACTAAAAGGTACGTCTTATAGGAATCAAGGGAAATGACTCGACTAAAAGGTACGTCTTCAAGGAATCAAAGGAAATGACTCAACTATAAGGTACGTCTTATAGGAATCAAAGGTGATGACTCGACTAAAAGGTACGTATTCTAGGGGTCAAAGTGGATGACTCGACTAAAAGGTACGTCTTATAGGAATCAAAGGAAATGACTCGACTAAAAGATACGTCTTATAGGAATCAAAGTAAATGACTCGACTAAAAGGTACGTCTTCTAGGGGTCAAAGGGGATGATTCGACTAAAAGGTACGTCTTATAGGAATCAAAGGGGATAACTCGACTAAAAGGTACTTCTTATAGGAATCAAAGGGGATAACTCGACAAAAAGGTACGTCTTATAGGAATCAAAGGGGATGACTCGACTAAAAGGTACGTCTTATAGGAATCAAGTGAAATGACTCGACTAAAAGTTACATCTTCTAGGAATCAAAGGAAATGACTCGACTAAAAGGTACGTCTTATAGGAATCAAAGGAGATGACTCGACTTAAAGGTACGTCTTATAGGAATCAAAGGGGATGACTCGACTAAAAGGTACGTCTTATAGGAATCAAGGGAAATGACTCGACTAAAAGGTACGTCTTCAAGGAATCAAAGGAAATGACTCAACTATAAGGTACGTCTTATAGGAATCAAAGGTGATGACTCGACTAAAAGGTACGTATTCTAGGGGTCAAAGTGGATGACTCGACTAAAAGGTACGTCTTATAGGAATCAAAGTAAATGACTCGACTAAAAGGTACGTCTTCTAGGGGTCAAAGGGGATGATTCGACTAAAAGGTACGTCTTATAGGAATCAAAGGGGAAAACTCGACTAAAAGGTACTTCTTATAGAAATCAAAGGGGATGACTCGACTAAAAGGTACGTCTTATAGGAATCAAGGGAAATGACTCGACTAAAAGGTACGTCTTCAAGGAATCAAAGTAAATGACTCAACTATAAGGTACGTCTTATAGGAATCAAAAGTGATGACTCGACTAAAAGGTACGTATTCTAGGGGTCAAAGTGGATGACTCGACTAAAAGGTACGTCTTATAGGAATCAAAGGAAATGACTCGACTATAAGATACGTCTTATAGGAATCAAAGTAAATGACTCGACTAAATGGTACGTCTTCTAGGGTTCAAAGGGGATGATTCAACTAAAAGGTACGTCTTATAGAAATCAAAGGGGATGACTCGACTAAAAGGTACTTCTTATAGGAATCAAGGGAAATGACTTCACTAAAAGGCACATCTTTTAGGAATCAAAGGAGATGACTCGACTAAAAGGTACGTCTTATAGGAATCAAAGGAGATGACTCGACCAAAAGGTATGTCTTATAGGAATCCAAGGGGATGACTCGACTAAAAGGTACGTCTTATAGGAATCAAAGTGGATGACTCGACTAAATGGTACGTCTTATAGGAATCAAAGGAAATGACTCGACCAAAAGGTACGTCTTATAGGAATCAAAGGGGATGACTCAACTAAAAGGTAAGTCTTATAGGAATCAAAGGAGATGACTCGACTAAAAGGTACGTTTTATAGGAATAAAAGGGGATGACTCGACTAAAAGGTACGTCTTATAGGAATCAAAGGAAATGACTCGACTAAAAGGTACGTCTTCTAGGGGTCAAAGGGGATGACTCGACTAAAAGGTACGTCTTATAGGAATCAAAGGGGATGACTCGACTAAAAGGTACTTCTTATAGGAATCAAAGGGGCTGACTCGACTAAAAGGTTCGTCTAATTGGAATCACGGGAAATGACTTGACTAAAAGGCACATCTTTTAGGAATCAAAGGGGATGACTCGACTAAAAGGTACTTCTTATAGGAATCAAAGGGGATGACTCGACCAAAAGGTATGTCTTATAGGAATCCAAGGGGATGACTCGACTAAAAGGTACGTCTTATAGGAGTCAAAGTGGATGACTCGACTAAATGGTAAGTCTTATAGGAATCAAAGTGTATGACTCGACTAAATGATACGTCTTATAGGAATCAAAGGAAACGACTCGACTAAAAGGTACGTCATATAGGAATCAAAGGGGATGACTCAACTAAAAGGTAAGTCTTATAGGAATCAAAGGGGATGACTCGACTAAAAGGTAAGTTTTATAGGAATCAAAGGGGATGACTAGACTAAAAGGTACGTCTTATAGGAATCAAGTGAAATGACTCGACTAAAAGGTACGTCTTCTAGGAATCAAAGGAAATGACTCGACTAAAAGGTACGTCTTATAGGAATCAAAGGAGATGACTCGACTAAAAGGTACGTCTTATAGGAATCAAAGGGGATGACTCGACTAAAAGGTACGTCTTATAGGAATCAAGGGAAATGACTCGACTAAAAGGTACGTCTTCAAGGAATCAAAGGAAATGACTCAACTATAAGGTACGTCTTATAGGAATCAAAGGTGATGACTCGACTAAAAGGTACGTATTCTAGGGGTCAAAGTGGATGACTCGACTAAAAGGTACGTCTTATAGGAATCAAAGGAAATGACTCGACTAAAAGATACGTCTTATAGGAATCAAAGTAAATGACTCGACTAAAAGGTACGTCTTCTAGGGGTCAAAGGGGAGGACTCGACTAAAAGGTACGTCTTATAGGAATCAAAGGGGATGACTCGACTAAAAGGTACTTCTTATAGGAATCAAAGGGGCTGACTCGACTAAAAGATTCGTCTTATAGGAATCAAGGGAAATGACTTCACTAAAAGGCACATCTTTTAGGAATCAAAGGGGATGACTCGACTAAAAGATACGTCTTATAGGAATCAAAGAGGATGACTCGACCAAAAGGTATGTCTTATAGGAATCAAAGGAAATGACTCGACTAAAAGCTACGTCTTCTAGGGGTCAAAGGGGATGACTCGACTAAAAGGTACGTCTTATAGGAATCAAAGGGGATCACTCGACTAAAAGGTACTTCCTATAGGAATCAAAGGGGCTGACTCGACTAAAAGATACGTCTTATAGGAATCAAAGTGGATGATTCGACTAAGTGGTACGTCTTATAGGAATCAAAGTGGATGACTCGACTAAATGGTACGTCTTATAGGAATCAAAGGAAATGTCTCGACTAAAAGGTACGTCTTATAGGAATCAAAAGGGATGACTCAACTAAAAGGTAAGTCTTATAGGAATCAAAGGGGATGACTCGACTAAAAGGTACATTTCATTGGAATCAATGGGGATGACTCGACTAAAAGGTACGTCTTATAGGAATCAAAGGAAATGACTCGACTAAAAGGTACGTCTTCTAGGGGTCAAAGGGGATGACTCGACTAAAAGGTACGTCTTATAGGAATCAAAGGGGATGACTCGACTAAAAGGTACTTCTTATAGGAATCAAAGGGGCTAACTCGACTAAAAGGTTCGTCTTGTAGGAATCAAGGGAAATGACTTGACTAAAAGGCACATCTTTTAGGAATCAAAGGGGATGACTCGACTAAAAGGTACGTCTTATAGGAATCAAAGGGGATGACTCGACCAAAAGGTATGTCTTATAGGAATCCAAGGGGATGACTCGACTAAAAGGTACGTCTTATAGGAATCAAAGTAGATGACTCGACTAAGTGGTACGTCTTATAGGAATCAAAGGAAATGACTCGACTAAAAGGTACGTCTTATAACTATCAAAGGGGATGACTCAACTAAAAGGTAAGTCTTATAGGAATCAAAGGGGATGACTCGACTAAAAGGTACGTTTTATAGTAATCAAAGGGGATGACTCGACTAAAAGGTACGTCTTATAGGAATCAAGGGAAATGACTCGACTAAAAGGTACGTTTTCTAGTAATCAAAGGAAATGACTCAACTAAAAGGAACGTCATATACGAATCAAAGGAGATGACTCAACTAAAAGGAACGTCATATACGAATCAAAGGAGATGACTCAACTAAAAGGTACGTCTTATAGGAATCAAAGGGGATGACTCGACTAAAAGGTACGTCTTATAGGAAACTAGGGAAATGACTCGACTAAAAGGTACGTCTTCAAGGAATCAATGGAAATGACTCAACTAAAAGGTACGTCTTATAGGAATCAAAGGGGATGGCTCGACTAAAAGGTAGGTATTCTAGGGGTCAAAGTGGATGACTCGACTAAAAGGTACGTCTTGTAGGAATCAAAGGAAATGAATCGACTAAAGGTACGTCTTATAGGAATCAAAGGAAATGACTCGACTAAAAGGTATGTCTTCTAGAGGTCAAAGGGGATGACTCGACTAAAAGGTACGTCTTATAGGAATCAAAAGGGATGACTCGACTAAAAGGTACGTCTTATAGGAATCAAAGGGGCTGACTCGACTAAAAGGTACGTCTTATAGGAATCAAGGGAAATGACTCGACTAAAAGGCACATCTTTTAGGAATCAAAGGGGATGACTCGACTAAAAGGTACGTCTTATGGGAATCAAAGGGGATGACTCGACCAAAAGGTAAGCCTTATAGGAATCCAAGGGGATGACTCGACTAAAAGGTACGTCTTATAGGAATCAAAGTGGATGACTCGACTAAATGGTACGTCTTATAGGAATCAAAGGAAATGACTCGACTAAAAGGTACGTCTTACAGGAATCAAAGGGGATGACTCATCTAAAAGGTAAGTCTTATAGGAATCAAAGGGGATGACTCGACTAAAAGGTACGTTTTATAGAAATCAAAGGGGATGACTCGACTAAAAGGTACGTCTTATAGGAATCAAAGGAAATGACTCGACTAAAAGGTACGTCTTCTAGGGGTCAAAGGGGATGACTCGACTAAAAGGTACGTCTTATAGGAATCAAAGGGGATCACTCGACTAAAACGTACTTCCTATAGGAATCAAAGGGGCTGAATCGACTAAAAGGTTCGTCTTA
Source organism: Capsicum pubescens (assembly GCA_030864215.1). Taxonomy (NCBI): domain Eukaryota; kingdom Viridiplantae; phylum Streptophyta; class Magnoliopsida; order Solanales; family Solanaceae; genus Capsicum; species Capsicum pubescens. The sequence continues at coordinate 274,063,660 of CM061545.1, read as the reverse complement.
TAAGAATCAAGGGAAATGACTTGACTAAAAGGCACATCTTTTAGGAATCAATGGGGATGACTCGACTAAAAGGTACGTCTTATAGGAATCAAATGGGATGACTCAACCAAAAGGTATGTCTTATAGGAATCCAAGGGGATGACTCGACTAAAAGGTACGTCTTATAAGAATCAAAGTGGATGACTCGACTAAATGGTACGTCTTATAGGAATCAAAGGAAATGACTCGACTAAAAGGTACGTCATATAGGAATCAAAGGGGATGACTCAACTAAAAGGTAAGTCTTATAGGAATCAAAGGAGATGACTCGACCAAAAGGTATGTCTTATAGGAATCCAAGGGGATGACTCGACTAAAAGGTACGTCTTATAGGAGTCAAAGTGGATGACTCGACTAAATGGTAAGTCTTATAGGAATCAAAGGAAATGACTCGACTAAAAGGTACATCTTATAGGAATCAAAGGTGATGACTCGACTAAAAGGTACTTCTTATAGGAATCAAAGGGGATAACTCGAAAAAAAGGTACGTCTTATAGGAATCAAAGGGGATGACTCGACTAAAAGGTACATCTTATAGGAATCAAGTGAAATGACTCGACTAAAAGGTACGTCTTCTAGGAATCAAAGGAAATGACTCGACTAAAAGGTACGTCTTATAGGAATCAAAGGAGATTACTCGACTAAAAGGTACGTCTTATAGGAATCAAAGGGGATGACTCGACTAAAAGGTACGTCTTATAGGAATCAAGGGAAATGACTCGACTAAAAGGTACGTCTTCAAGGAATCAAAGGAAATGACTCAACTATAAGGTACGTCTTATAGGAATCAAAGGTGATGACTCGACTAAAAGGTACGTATTCTAGGGGTCAAAGTGGATGACTCGACTAAAAGGTACGTCTTATAGGAATCAAAGGAAATGACTCGACTAAAAGATACGTCTTATAGGAATCAAAGTAAATGACTCGACTAAAAGGTACGTCTTCTAGGGGTCAAAGGGGATGATTCGACTAAAAGGTACGTCTTATAGGAATCAAAAGGGATAACTCGACTAAAAGGTACTTCTTATAGGAATCAAAGGGGATAACTCGACAAAAAGGTACGTCTTATAGGAATCAAAGGGGATGACTCGACTAAAAGGTACGTCTTATAGGAATCAAGTGAAATGACTCGACTAAAAGTTACGTCTTCTAGGAATCAAAGGAAATGACTCGACTAAAAGGTACGTCTTATAGGAATCAAAGGAGATGACTCGACTTAAAGGTACGTCTTATAGGAATCAAAGGGGATGACTCGACTAAAAGTTACGTCTTATAGGAATCAAGGGAAATGACTCGACTAAAAGGTACGTCTTCAAGGAATCAAAGGAAATGACTCAACTATAAGGTACGTCTTATAGGAATCAAAGGTGATGACTCGACTAAAAGGTACGTATTCTAGGGGTCAAAGTGGATGAATCGACTAAAAGGTACGTCTTATAGGAATCAAAGTAAATGACTCGACTAAAAGGTACGTCTTCTAGGGGTCAAAGGGGATGATTCGACTAAAAGGTACGTCTTATAGGAATCAAAGGGGATAACTCGACTAAAAGGTACTTCTTATAGGAATCAAAGGGGATGACTCGACTAAATGGTACGTCTTATAGGAATCAAGGGAAATGACTCGACTAAAAGGTACGTCTTCAAGGAATCAAAGGAAATGACTCAACTATAAGGTACGTCTTATAGGAATCAAAGGTGATGACTCGACTAAAAGGTACGTATTCTAGGGGTCAAAGTGGATGACTCGACTAAAAGGTACGTCTTATAGGAATCAAAGAAAATGACTCGACTATAAGATACGTCTTATAGGAATCAAAGTAAATGACTCGACTAAATGGTACGTCTTCTAGGGGTCAAAGGGGATGATTCAACTAAAAGGTACGTCTTATAGAAATCAAAGGGGATGACTCGACTAAAAGGTACTTCTTATAGGAATCAAAGGGGCTGACTCGACTAAAAGGTTTGTCTTATAGGAATCAAGGGAAATGACTTCACTAAAAGGCACATCTTTTAGGAATCAAAGGAGATGACTCGACTAAAAGGTACGTCTTATAGGAATCAAAGGAGATGACTCGACCAAAAGGTATGTCTTATAGGAATCCAAGGGGATGACTCGACTAAAAGGTACGTCTTATAGGAATCAAAGTGGATGACTCGACTAAATGGTACGTCTTATAGGAATCAAAGGAAATGACTCGACCAAAAGGTACGTCTTATAGGAATCAAAGGGGATGACTCAACTAAAAGGTAAGTCTTATAGGAATCAAAGGAGATGACTCGACTAAAAGGTACGTTTTATAGGAATAAAAGGGGATGACTCGACTAAAAGGTACGTCTTATAGGAATCAAAGGAAATGACTCAACTAAAAGGTACGTCTTCTAGGGGTCAAAGGGGATGACTCGACTAAAAGGTACGTCTTATAGGAATCAAAGGGGATGACTCGACTAAAAGGTACTTCTTATAGGAATCAAAGGGGCTGACTCGACTAAAAGGTTCGTCTAATTGGAATCACGGGAAATGACTTGACTAAAAGGCACATCTTTTAGGAATCAAAGGGGATGACTCGACTAAAAGGTACTTCTTATAGGAATCAAAGGGGATGACTCGACCAAAAGGTATGTCTTATAGGAATCCAAGGGGATGACTCGACTAAAAGGTACGTCTTATAGGAGTCAAAGTGGATGACTCGACTAAATGGTAAGTCTTATAGGAATCAAAGTGTATGACTCGACTAAATGATACGTCTTATAGGAATCAAAGGAAACGACTCGACTAAAAGGTACGTCATATAGGAATCAAAGGGGATGACTCAACTAAAAGGTAAGTCTTATAGGAATCAAAGGGGATGACTCGACTAAAAGGTAAGTTTTATAGGAATCAAAGGGGATGACTAGACTAAAAGGTACGTCTTATAGGAATCAAGTGAAATGACTCGACTAAAAGGTACGTCTTCTAGGAATCAAAGGAAATGACTCGACTAAAAGGTACGTCTTATAGGAATCAAAGGAGATGACTCGACTAAAAGGTACGTCTTATAGGAATCAAAGGGGATGACTCGACTAAAAGGTACGCCTTATAGGAATCAAGGGAAATGACTCGACTAAAAGGTACGTCTTCAAGGAATCAAAGGAAATGACTCAACTATAAGGTACGTCTTATAGGAATCAAAGGTGATTACTCGACTAAAAGGTACGTATTCTAGGGGTCAAAGTGGATGACTCGACTAAAAGGTACGTCTTATAGGAATCAAAGGAAATGACTCGACTAAAAGATACGTCTTATAGGAATCAAACTAAATGACTCGACTAAAAGGTACGTCTTCTAGGGGTCAAAGGGGAGGACTCGACTAAAAGGTACGTCTTATAGGAATCAAAGGGGATGACTCGACTAAAAGGTACTTCTTATAGGAATCAAAGGGGCTGACTCGACTAAAAGATTCGTCTTATAGGAATCAAGGGAAATGACTTCACTAAAAGGCACATCTTTTAGGAATCAAAGGGGATGTCTCGACTAAAAGATACGTCTTATATGAATCAAAGGGGATGACTCGACCAAAAGGTATGTCTTATAGGAATCAAAGGAAATGACTCGACTAAAAGCTACGTCTTCTAGGGGTCAAAGGGGATGACTCGACTAAAAGGTACGTCTTATAGGAATCAAAGGGGATCACTCGACTAAAAGGTACTTCCTATAGGAATCAAAGGGGCTGACTCGACTAAAAGATACGTCTTATAGGAATCAAAGTGGATGATTCGACTAAGTGGTACGTCTTATAGGAATCAAAGTGGATGACTCGACTAAATGGTACGTCTTATAGGAATCATAGGAAATGTCTCGACTAAAAGGTACGTCTTATAGGAATCAAAAGGGATGACTCAACTAAAAGGTAAGTCTTATAGGAATCAAAGGGGATGACTCGATTAAAAGGTACATTTCATTGGAATCAATGGGGATGACTCGACTAAAAGGTACGTCTTATAGGAATCAAAGGAAATGACTCGACTAAAAGCTACGTCTTCTAGGGGTCAAAGGGGATGACTCGACTAAAAGGCACATCTTTTAGGAATCAAAGGGGATGACTCGACTAAAAGGTACGTCTTATGGGAATCAAAGGGGATGACTCGACCAAAAGGTACGCCTTATAGGAATCCAAGGGGATGACTCGACTAAAAGGTACGTCTTATAGGAATCAAAGTGGATGACTCGACTAAATGGTACGTCTTATAGGAATCAAAGGAAATGACTTGACTAAAAGGTACGTCTTACAGGAATCAAAGGGGATGACTCATCTAAAAGGTAAGTCTTATAGGAATCAAAGGGGATGACTCGACTAAAAGGTACGTTTTATAGAAATCAAAGGGGATGACTCGACTAAAAGGTACGTCTTATAGGAATCAAAGGAAATGACTCGACTAAAAGGTACGTCTTCTAGGGGTCAAAGGGGATGACTCGACTATACGGTACGTCTTATAGGAATCAAAGGGGATCACTCGACTAAAACGTACTTCCTATAGGAATCAAAGGGGCTGACTCGACTAAAAGGTTCGTCTTATAAGAATCAAGGGAAATGACTTGACTAAAAGGCACATCTTTTAGGAATCAATGGGGATGACTCGACTAAAAGGTACGTCTTATAGGAATCAAATAGGATGACTCGACCAAAAGGTATGTCTTATAGGAATCCAAGGGGATGACTCGACTAAAAGGTACGTCTTATAAGAATCAAAGTGGATGACTCGACTAAATGGTACGTCTTATAGGAATCAAAGGAAATGACTCGACTAAAAGGTACGTCATATAGGAATCAAAGGGGATGACTCAACTAAAAGGTAAGTCTTATAGGAATCAAAGGAGATGACTCGACCAAAAGGTATGTCTTATAGGAATCCAAGGGGATGACTCGACTAAAATGGTACGTCTTATAGGAATCTAAGGGGATGACTCGACTAAATGGTACGTCTTATAGGAATCAAAGGAAATGACTCGACTAAATGGTACGTCTTATAGGAATCAAAGGAAATGACTCGACTAAAATGGTACGTCTTATAGGAATCAAAGGAAATGACTCGACTAAAAGGTACGTCTTATAGGAATCTAAGGGGATGACTCGACTAAAAGGTACGTCTTAGAGGAATCAAGGGAAATGACTCGACTAAAAGGTACGTCTTCAAGAAATCCAAGGAAATGACTCAACTAAAAGGTACGTATTATAGGAATCAAAGGGGATGACTCGACTAAAAGGTACGTCTTATAGGAATCAAAGGAAATGACTCGACTAAAAGGTACGTATTCTAGGGGTCAAAGGGGATGACTCGACTAAAAGGTACATCTTATAGGAATCAAAGGTGATGACTCGACTAAAAGGTACTTCTTATAGGAATCAAAGGGGATAACTCGAAAAAAAGGTACGTCTTATAGGAATCAAAGGGGATGACTCGACTAAAAGGTACGTCTTATAGGAATCAAGTGAAATGACTCGACTAAAAGGTACGTCTTCTAGGAATCAAAGGAAATGACTCGACTAAAAGGTACGTCTTATAGGAATCAAAGGAGATTACTCGACTAAAAGGTACGTCTTATAGGAATCAAAGGGGATGACTCGACTAAAAGGTACGTCTTATAGGAATCAAGGGAAATGACTCGACTAAAAGGTACGTCTTCAAGGAATCAAAGGAAATGACTCAACTATAAGGTACGTCTTATAGGAATCAAAGGTGATGACTCGACTAAAAGGTACGTATTCTAGGGGTCAAAGTGGATGACTCGACTAAAAGGTACGTCTTATAGGAATCAAAGGAAATGACTCGACTAAAAGATACGTCTTATAGGAATCAAAGTAAATGACTCGACTAAAAGGTAGGTCTTCTAGGGGTCAAAGGGGATGATTCGACTAAAAGGTACGTCTTATAGGAATCAAAGGGGATAACTCGACTAAAAGGTACTTCTTATAGGAATCAAAGGGGATAACTCGACAAAAAGGTACGTCTTATAGGAATCAAAGGGGATGACTCGACTAAAAGGTACGTCTTATAGGAATCAAGTGAAATGACTCGACTAAAAGTTACGTCTTCTAGGAATCAAAGGAAATGACTCGACTAAAAGGTACGTCTTATAGGAATCAAAGGAGATGACTCGACTTAAAGGTACGTCTTATAGGAATCAAAGGGGATGACTCGACTAAAAGGTACGTCTTATAGGAATCAAGGGAAATGACTCGACTAAAAGGTACGTCTTCAAGGAATCAAAGGAAATGACTCAACTATAAGGTACGTCTTATAGGAATCAAAGGTGATGACTCGACTAAAAGGTACGTATTCTAGGGGTCAAAGTGGATGACTCGACTAAAAGGTACGTCTTATAGGAATCAAAGTAAATGACTCGACTAAAAGGTACGTCTTCTAGGGGTCAAAGGGGATGATTCGACTAAAAGGTACGTCTTATAGGAATCAAAGGGGATAACTCGACTAAAAGGTACTTCTTATAGGAATCAAAGGGGATGACTCGACTAAAAGGTACGTCCTATAGGAATCAAGGGATATGACTCGACTAAAAGGTACGTCTTCAAGGAATCAAAGGAAATGACTCAACTATAAGGTACGTCTTATAGGAATCAAAGGTGATGACTCGACTAAAACGTACGTATTCTAGGGGTCAAAGTGGATGACTCGACTAAAAGGTACGTCTTATAGGAATCAAAGGAAATGACTCGACTATAAGATACGTCTTATAGGAATCAAAGTAAATGACTCGACTAAATGGTACGTCTTCTAGGGGTCAAAGGGGATGATTCAACTAAAAGGTACGTCTTATAGAAATCAAAGGGGATGACTCGACTAAAAGGTACTTCTTATAGGAATCAAAGGGGCTGACTCGACTAAAAGGTTTGTCTTATAGGAATCAAGGGAAATGACTTCACTAAAAGGCACATCTTTTAGGAATCAAAGGAGATGACTCGACTAAAAGGTACGTCTTATAGGAATCAAAGGAGATGACTCGACCAAAAGGTATGTCTTATAGGAATCCAAGGGGATGACTCGACTAAAAGGTACGTCTTATAGGAATCAAAGTGGATGACTCGACTAAATGGTACGTCTTATAGGAATCAAAGGAAATGACTCGACCAAAAGGTACGTCTTATAGGAATCAAAGGGGATGACTCAACTAAAAGGTAAGTCTTATAGGAATCAAAGGAGATGACTCGACTAAAAGGTACGTTTTATAGGAATAAAAGGGGATGACTCGACTAAAAGGTACGTCTTATAGGAATCAAAGGAAATGACTCGACTAAAAGGTACGTCTTCTAGGGGTCAAAGGGGATGACTCGACTAAAAGGTACGTCTTATAGGAATCAAAGGGGATGACTCGACTAAAAGGTACTTCTTATAGGAATCAAAGGGGCTGACTCGACTAAAAGGTTCGTCTAATTGGAATCACGGGAAATGACTTGACTAAAAGGCACATCTTTTAGGAATCAAAGGGGATGACTCGACTAAAAGGTACTTCTTATAGGAATCAAAGGGGATGACTCGACCAAAAGGTATGTCTTATAGGAATCCAAGGGGATGACTCGACTAAAAGGTACGTCTTATAGGAGTCAAAGTGGATGACTCGACTAAATGGTACGTCTTATAGGAATCAAAGTGTATGACTCGACTAAATGGTACGTCTTATAGGAATCAAAGGAAACGACTCGACTAAAAGGTACGTCATATAGGAATCAAAGGGGATGACTCAACTAAAAGGTAAGTCTTATAGGAATCAAAGGAGATGACTCGACCAAAAGGTATGTCTTATAGGAATCCAAGGGGATGACTCGACTAAAAGGTACGTCTTATAGGAATCAAACTGGATGACTCGACTAAATGGTACGTCTTATAGGAATCAAAGGAAATGACTCGACTAAAAGGTACGTCTTATAGGAATCTAAGGGGATGACTCGACTAAAAGGTACGTCTTAGAGGAATCAAGGGAAATGACTCGACTAAAAGGTACGTCTTCAAGAAATCCAAGGAAATGACTCAACTAAAAGGTACGTATTATAGGAATCAAAGGGGATGACTCGACTAAAAGGTACGTCTTATAGGAATCAAAGGAAATGACTCGACTAAAAGGTACGTATTCTAGGGGTCAAAGGGGATGACTCGACTAAAAGGTACATCTTATAGGAATCAAAGGTGATGACTCGACTAAAAGGTACTTCTTATAGGAATCAAAGGGGATAACTCGAAAAAAAGGTACGTCTTATAGGAATCAAAGGGGATGACTCGACTAAAAGGTACGTCTTATAGGAATCAAGTGAAATGACTCGACTAAAAGGTACGTCTTCTAGGAATCAAAGGAAATGACTCGACTAAAAGGTACGTCTTATAGGAATCAAAGGAGATTACTCGACTAAAAGGTACGTCTTATAGGAATCAAAGGGGATGACTCGACTAAAAGGTACGTCTTATAGGAATCAAGGGAAATGACTCGACTAAAAGGTACGTCTTCAAGGAATCAAAGGAAATGACTCAACTATAAGGTACGTCTTATAGGAATCAAAGGTGATGACTCGACTAAAAGGTACGTATTCTAGGGGTCAAAGTGGATGACTCGACTAAAAGGTACGTCTTATAGGAATCAAAGAAAATGACTCGACTAAAAGATACGTCTTATAGGAATCAAAGTAAATGACTCGACTAAAAGGTACGTCTTCTAGGGGTCAAAGGGGATGATTCGACTAAAAGGTACGTCTTATAGGAATCAAAGGGGATAACTCGACTAAAAGGTACTTCTTATAGGAATCAAAGGGGATAACTCGACAAAAAGGTACGTCTTATAGGAATCAAAGGGGATGACTCGACTAAAAGGTACGTCTTATAGGAATCAAGTGAAATGACTCGACTAAAAGTTACGTCTTCTAGGAATCAAAGGAAATGACTCGACTAAAAGGTACGTCTTATAGGAATCAAAGGAGATGACTCGACTTAAAGGTACGTCTTATAGGAATCAAAGGGGATGACTCGACTAAAAGGTACGTCTTATAGGAATCAAGGGAAATGACTCGACTAAAAGGTACGTCTTCAAGGAATCAAAGGAAATGACTCAACTATAAGGTACGTCTTATAGGAATCAAAGGTGATGACTCGACTAAAAGGTACGTATTCTAGGGGTCAAAGTGGATGACTCGACTAAAAGGTACGTCTTATAGGAATCAAAGTAAATGACTCGACTAAAAGGTACGTCTTCTAGGGGTCAAAGGGGATGATTCGACTAAAAGGTACGTCTTATAGGAATCAAAGGGGATAACTCGACTAAAAGGTACTTCTTATAGGAATCAAAGGGGATGACTCGACTAAAAGGTACGTCTTATAGGAATCAAGGGAAATGACTCGACTAAAAGGTACGTCTTCAAGGAATCAAAGGAAATGACTCAACTATAAGGTACGTCTTATAGGAATCAAAGGTGATGACTCGACTAAAAGGTACGTATTCTAGGGGTCAAAGTGGATGACTCGACTAAAAGGTACGTCTTATAGGAATCAAAGGAAATGACTCGACTATAAGATACGTCTTATAGGAATCAAAGTAAATGACTCGACTAAATGGTACGTCTTCTAGGGGTCAATGGGGATGATTCAACTAAAAGGTACGTCTTATAGAAATCAAAGGGGATGACTCGACTAAAAGGTACTTCTTATAGGAATCAAAGGGGCTGACTCGACTAAAAGGTTTGTCTTATAGGAATCAAGGGAAATGACTTCACTAAAAGGCACATCTTTTAGGAATCAAAGGAGATGACTCGACTAAAAGGTACGTCTTATAGGAATCAAAGGAGATGACTCGACCAAAAGGTATGTCTTATAGGAATCCAAGGGGATGACTCGACTAAAAGGTACGTCTTATAGGAATCAAAGTGGATGACTCGACTAAATGGTACGTCTTATAGGAATCAAAGGAAATGACTCGACCAAAAGGTACGTCTTATAGGAATCAAAGGGGATGACTCAACTAAAAGGTAAGTCTTATAGGAATCAAAGGAGATGACTCGACTAAAAGGTACGTTTTATAGGAATAAAAGGGGATGACTCGACTAAAAGGTACGTCTTATAGGAATCAAAGGAAATGACTCGACTAAAAGGTACGTCTTCTAGGGGTCAAAGGGGATGACTCGACTAAAAGGTACGTCTTATAGGAATCAAAGGGGATGACTCGACTAAAAGGTACTTCTTATAGGAATCAAAGGGGCTGACTCGACTAAAAGGTTCGTCTAATTGGAATCACGGGAAATGACTTGACTAAAAGGCACATCTTTTAGGAATCAAAGGGGATGACTCGACTAAAAGGTACTTCTTATAGGAATCAAAGGGGATGACTCGACCAAAAGGTATGTCTTATAGGAATCCAAGGGGATGACTCGACTAAAAGGTACGTCTTATAGGAGTCAAAGTGTATGACTCGACTAATTGGTACGTCTTATAGGAATCAAAGGAAACGACTCGACTAAAAGGTACGTCATATAGGAATCAAAGGGGATGACTCAACTAAAAGGTAAGTCTTATAGGAATCAAAGGGGATGACTCGACTAAAAGGTAAGTTTTATAGGAATCAAAGGGGATGACTCGACTAAAAGGTACGTCTTATAGGAATCAAGTGAAATGACTCGACTAAAAGGTACGTCTTCTAGGAATCAAAGGAAATGACTCGACTAAAAGGTACGTCTTATAGGAATCAAAGGAGATGACTCGACTAAAAGGTACGTCTTATAGGAATCAAAGGGGATGACTCGACTAAAAGGTACGTCTTATAGGAATCAAGGGAAATGACTCGACTAAAAGGTACGTCGTCAAGGAATCAAAGGAAATGACTCAACTATAAGGTACGTCTTATAGGAATCAAAGGTGATGACTCGACTAAAAGGTACGTATTCTAGGGGTCAAAGTGGATGACTCGACTAAAAGGTACGTCTTATAGGAATCAAAGGAAATGACTCGACTAAAAGATACGTCTTATAGGAATCAAAGTAAATGACTCGACTAAAAGGTACGTCTTCTAGGGGTCAAAGGGGAGGACTCGACTAAAAGGTACGTCTTATAGGAATCAAAGGGGATGACTCGACTAAGAGGTACTTCTTATAGGAATCAAAGGGGCTGACTCGACTAAAAGATTCGTCTTATAGGAATCAAGGGAAATGACTTCACTAAAAGGCACATCTTTTAGGAATCAAAGGGGTTGACTCGACTAAAAGATACGTCTTATAGGAATCAAAGGGGATGACTCGACCAAAAGGTATGTCTTATAGGAATCAAAGGAAATGACTCGACTAAAAGCTACGTCTTCTAGGGGTCAAAGGGGATGACTCGACTAAAAGGTACGTCTTATAGAAATCAAAGGGGATCACTCGACTAAAAGGTACTTCCTATAGGAATCAAATGGGCTGACTCGACTAAAAGATACGTCTTATAGGAATCAAAGTGGATGATTCGACTAAGTGGTACGTCTTATAGGAATCAAAGTGGATGACTCGACTAAATGGTACGTCTTATAGGAATCAAAGGAAATGTCTCGACTAAAAGGTACGTCTTATAGGAATCAAAAGGGATGACTCGACTAAAAGGTACGTCTTCAAGGAATCAAAGGAAATGACTCAACTATAAGGTACGTCTTATAGGAATCAAAGGTGATGACTCGACTAAAAGGTACGTATTCTAGGGGTCAAAGTGGATGACTCGACTAAAAGGTACGTCTTATAGGAATCAAAGGAAATGACTCGACTAAAAGATACGTCTTATAGGAATCAAAGTAAATGACTCGACTAAATGGTACGTCTTCTAGGGGTCAAAGGGGAGGACTCAACTAAAAGGTACGTCTTATAGGAATCAAAGGGGATGACTCGACTAAGAGGTACTTCTTATAGGAATCAAAGGGGCTGACTCGACTAAAAGATTCGTCTTATAGGAATCAAGGGAAATGACTTCACTAAAAGGCACATCTTTTAGGAATCAAAGGGGTTGACTCGACTAAAAGATACGTCTTATAGGAATCAAAGGGGATGACTCGACCAAAAGGTATGTCTTATAGGAATCAAAGGAAATGACTCGACTAAAAGCTACGTCTTCTAGGGGTCAAAGGGGATGACTCAACTAAAAGGTACGTCTTATAGGAATCAAAGGGGATCACTCGACTAAAAGGTACTTCCTATAAGAATCAAAGGGGCTGACTCGACTAAAAGATACGTCTTATAGGAATCAAAGTGGATGATTCGACTAAGTGGTACGTCTTATAGGAATCAAAGTGGATGACTCGACTAAATGGTACGTCTTATAGGAATCAAAGGAAATGTCTCGACTAAAAGGTACGTCTTATAGGAATCAAAAGGGATGACTCAACTAAAAGGTAAGTCTTATAGGAATCAAAGGGGATGACTCGACTAAAAGGTACATTTCATTGGAATCAATGGGGATGACTCGACTAAAAGGTACGTCTTATAGGACTCAAAGGAAATGACTCGACTAAAAGGTACGTCTTCTAGGGGTCAAAGGGGATGACTCGACTAAAAGGTACGTCTTATAGGAATCAAAGGGGATGACTCGACTAAAAGGTACTTCTTATAGGAATCAAAGGGGCTAACTCGACTAAAAGTTTCGTCTTGTAGGAATCAAGGGAAATGACTTGACTAAAAGGCACATCTTTTAGGAATCAAAGGGGATGACTCGACTAAAAGGTACGTCTTATAGGAATCAAAGGGGATGACTCGACCAAAAGGTATGTCTTATAGGAATCCAAGGGGATGACTCGACTAAAAGGTACGTCTTATAGGAATCAAAGTGGATGACTCGACTAAGTGGTACGTCTTATAGGAATCAAAGGAAATGACTCGACTAAAAGGTACGTCTTATAACTATCAAAGGGGATGACTCAACTAAAAGGTAAGTCTTATAGGAATCAAAGGGGATGACTCGACTAAAAGGTACGTTTTATAGGAATCAAAGGGGATGACTCGACTAAAAGAAACGTCTTATAGGAATCAAGGGAAATGACTCGACTAAAAGGTACGTTTTCTAGTAATCAAAGGATATGACTCAACTTAAAGGAACATCATATACGAATCAAAGGAGATGACTCAACTAAAAGGAACGTCATATACGAATCAAAAGAGATGACTCAACTAAAAGGTACGTCTTATAGGAATCAAAGGGGATGACTTGACTAAAAGGTACGTCTTATAGGAAACTAGGGAAATGACTCGACTAAAAGGTACGTCTTCAAGGAATCAAAGGAAATGACTCAACTAAAAGGTACGTCTTATAGGAATCAAAGGGGATGACTCGACTAAAAGGTAGGTATTCTAGGGGTCAAAGTGGATGACTCGACTAAAAGGTACGTCTTATAGGAATCAAAGGAAATGAATCGACTAAAGGTACGTCTTATAGGAATTAAAGGAAATGACTCGACTAAAAGGTATGTCTTCTAGAGGTCAAAGGGGATGACTCGACTAAAAGGTACGTCTTATAGGAATCAAAAGGGATGACTCGACTAAAAGGTACGTCTTATAGGAATCAAAGGGGCTGACTCGACTAAAAGGTACGTCTTATAGGAATCAAGGGAAATGACTCGACTAAAAGGCACATCTTTTAGGAATCAAAGGGGATGACTCGACTAAAAGGTACGTCTTATGGGAATCAAAGGGGATGACTCGACCAAAAGGTACGCCTTATAGGAATCCAAGGGGATGACTCGACTAAAAGGTACGTCTTATAGGAATCAAAGTGGATGACTCGACTAAATGGTACGTCTTGTAGGAATCAAAGGAAATGACTCGACTAAAAGGTACGTCTTACAGGAATCAAAGGGGATGACTCATCTAAAAGGTAAGTCTTATAGGAATCAAAGGGGATGACTCGACTAAAAGGTACGTTTTATAGAAATCAAAGGGGATGACTCGACTAAAAGGTACGTCGTATAGGAATCAAAGGAAATGACTCGACTAAAAGGTAAGTCTTCTAGGGGTCAAAGGGGATGACTCGACTAAAAGGTACGTCTTATAGGAATCAAAGGGGATCACTCGACTAAAACGTACTTCCTATAGGAATCAAAGGGGCTGACTCGACTAAAAGGTTCGTCTTATAAGAATCAAGGGAAATGACTTGACTAAAAGGCACATCTTTTAGGAATCAATGGGGATGACTCGACTAAAAGGTACGTCTTATAGGAATCAAATGGGATGACTCGACCAAAAGGTATGTCTTATAGGAATCCAAGGGGATGACTCGACTAAAAGGTACGTCTTATAAAAATCAAAGTGGATGACTCGACTAAATGGTACGTCTTATAGGAATCAAAGGAAATGACTCGACTAAAAGGTACGTCATATAGGAATCAAAGGGGATGACTCAACTAAAAGGTAAGTCTTATAGGAATCAAAGGGGATGACTCGACTAAAAGGTACGTTTTAAAGGAATCAAAGGGGATGACTCGACTAAAAGGTACGTCTTATAGCAATCAAGGGAAATGACTCGACTAAAAGTTACGTTTTCTAGGAATCAAAGGAAATGACCCAACTAAAAGGTACGTCATATACGAATCAAAGGAGATGACTCAACTAAAAGGTACGTCTTATAGGAATCAAAGGGGATGACTCGACTAAAAGGTACGTCTTATAGGAATCAAGGGAAATGACTCGACTAAAAGGTACGTCTTCAAGGAATCAAAGGAAATGACTCAACTAAAAGGTACGTCTTATAGGAATCAAAGGGGACGACTCGACTAAAAGTACGTATTCTAGGGGTCAAAGTGGATGACTCGACTAAAAGGTATGTCTTATAGGAATCAAAGGAAATGACTCGACTAAAAGGTACGTCTTATAGGAATCAATGGAAATAACTCGACTAAAAGGTACGTCTTTGAGGGGTCAAAGGGGATGACTCGACTAAAAGGTACGTCTTATAGTAATCAAAGGGGCTGACTCGACTAAAAGGTACGTCTTATAAGAATCAAGGGAAATGACTCGACTAAAAGGCACATCTTTTAGGAATCAAAGGGGATGACTCGACTAAAAGGTACGTCTTATAGGAATCAAAGGGAATGACTCGACCAAAAGGTACGCCTTATAGGAATCCAAGGGGATGACTCGACTAAAAGGTACGTCTTATAGGAATCAAAGTGGATGACTCGACTAAATGGTACGTCTTATAGGAATCAAAGGAATTGACTCGACTAAATGGTACGTCTTATAGGAATCAAAGTGGATGACTCGACTAAATGGTACGTCTTGTAGGAATCAAAGGGGATGACTCGACTAAAAGGTACGTTTTACAGGAATCAAAGGGGATGACTTGACTAAAAGGTACGTCTTATAGGAATTAAGGGAAATGACTCGACTAAAAGGTACATTTTCCAGGAATCAAAGGAAATGACTCAACTAAAAGGTACGTCATATACGAATCAAAGGAGATGACTCAACTAAAAGGTACGTCTTATAGGAATCTAAGGGGATGACTCAACTAAAAGGTACATCTTATAGGAATCAAAGGGGATGACTCGACTAAAAGGTACTTCTTATAGGAATCAAAGGGGCTGACTCGACTTAAAGGTTCGTCTTATAGGAATCAAGGGAAATGACTTGACTAAAAGGCACATCTTTTAGGAATCAAAGGGGATAACTCGACTAAAAGATACGTCTTATAGGAATCAAAGGAAATGACTCGACTAAAAGGTACGTCTTATAGGAATCAAAGGGGATGACTCGACTAAAAGGTACATTTTATAGGAATCAAAGGGGATGACTCGACTAAAAGGTACGTCTTATAGGAATCTAGGGAAATGACTCGACTAAAAGGTACGTCATATACGAATCAAAGGAGATGACTCAACTAAAAGGTACGTCATATAGGAATCAAAAGGGATGACTCGACTAAAAGGTACGTCTTATAGGAATCAAGGGAAATGACTCGACTAAAAGGTACGTCGTCAAGGAATCAAAAGAAATGACTCAACTAAAAGGTACGTCTTATAGGAATCAAAGGGGATGACTCGACTAAAAGGTACGTATTCTAGGGGTCAAAGTGGATGACTCGACTAAAAGGTACGTCTTATATGAATCAAAGGAAATGAATCGACTAAAAGGTACGTCTTATAGGAATCAAAGGATATGACTCGACTAAAAGGTACGTCTTCTACGGGTCAAAGGGGATGACTCGACTAAAAGGTACGTCTTATAGGAATCAAAGGGGATGACTCGACTAAAAGGTACGTCTTATAGGAATCAAGGGAAATGACTCGACTAAAAGGCACATCTTTTAGGAATCAAAGGGGATGACTCGACAATAAGGTACGTCTTATAGGAATAAAAGGGGATGACTCGACCAAAAGGTACGCCTTATAGGAGTCCAAGGGGATGACTCGACTAAAAGGTACATCTTGTAGGAATCAAAGTGGATGACTCGAGTAAATGGTACATCTTATAGGAATCAAAGGAAATGACTCGACTAAAAGGTAAGTCTTATAGGAATTAAAGGGGATGACTCAACTAAAAGGTAAGTCTTATAGGAATCAAAGGGGATGACTCGACTAAAAGGTACGTTTTATAGGAATCAAAGGGGATGACTCGACTAAAAGGTACATCTTATAGGAATCAAGAGAAATGACTCGACTAAAAGGTACGTTTTCTAGGAATCAAAGGAAATGACTCAACTAAAAGGTACGTCATATACGAATCAAAAGAGATGACTCAACTAAAAGGTACGTCTTATAGGAATCTAAGGGGATCACTCAACTAAAAGGTACGTCTTATGGGAATTAAAGGGGATAGCTCGTCTAAAAGGTACTTCTTATAGGGATCAAAGGGGCTGACTCGACTTAAAGGTTCGTCTTATAGGAATCAAGGGAAATGACTTGACTAAAAGGCACATCTTTTAGGAATCAAAGGGGATAACTCGACTAAAAGATACGTCTTATAGGAATCAAAGGGGATGACTGGAAAAAAAGGTATGTCTTTTAGGAATCCAAGGGGATGACTCGACTAAAAGGTACGTCTTATAGGAATCAAAGTGGATGACTCGACTAAATGGTACGTCTTATAGGAATCAAAGGAAATGACTCGACTAAAAGGTACGTCTTATAGGAATCAAAGGGGATGACTCAACTAAAAGGTACGTCTTATGGGAATCAAAGGGGATGATTCGACTAAAAGGTACGTCTTATAGGAATCTAGGGAAATGACTCGACTAAAAGGTACGTTTTCTAGGAATCAAAGGAAATGATTCATCTAAAAGGTACGTCATATACGAATCAAAGGAGATGACTCAACTGAAAGGTACGTCTTATAGGAATCAAAATGGATGACTCGACTAAAAGGTACGTCTTATAGGAAACAAGGGAAATGACTCGACTAAAAGGTACGTCTTCAAGGAATCAAAGGAAATGACTCGACTAAAAGGTACGTCTTCAAGGAATCAAAGGAAATGACTCGACTAAAAGGTACATATTCTAGGGGTCAAAGTGGATGACTCGACTAAAAGGTACATCTTATAGGAATCAAAGGAAAGGACTCTACTAAAAGGTACGTCTTCTAGGGGTCAATGGGGATGACTCCACTAAAAGGTACGTCTTATAGGAATCAAAGGGGATGACTCGACTAAAAGGTACGTCTTATAGGAATGAAGGGAAATGACTCGACTAAAAGGTACGTCTTCAAGGAATCAAAGGAAATGACTCAACTAAAAGGTACGTCTTATAGGAATCAAAGAGGATGACTCGACTAAAAGGTATGTCTTATAGTAATCAAAGGAAATGACTCGACTAAAAGGTACGTCTTATAGGAATCAATGGAAATGACTCAACTAAAAGGTACGTCTTCTAGGGGTCAAAGGGGATGACTCGACTAAAAGGTACGTCTTATAGGAATCAATGGGGATGACTCAACTAAAACGTACGTCTTATAGGAATCAAAGGGGCTGACTCGACTAAAATGTACGTCTTATAGGAATCAAGGGAAATGACTCGACTAAAAGGCATATCTTTTAGGAATCAAAGGGGATGACTCGACTAAATGGTACGTCTTATAGGAATCAAAGGGGATGACTCGACCAAAAGGAACGCCTTATAGGAATCCGAGGGGATGACTCGACTAAAAGGTATGTCTTATAGGAATCAAAGTGGATGACTCGACTAAATGGTACGTCTTATAAAATCAAAGGAAATGACTCGACTAGAAGGTACGTCTTATAGGAATTAAAGGGGATGACTCGACTAAAAGGTAAGTTTTATAGGAATCAAAGGGGATGACTCGACTAAAAGGTACGTTTTATAGGAATCAAAGGGGATGACTCGACTAAAAGGTACGTCTTATAGGAATCAAGAGAAATGACTCGACTAAAAGTTACGTTTTCTAGGAATCAAAGGAAATGACTCAACTAAAAGGTACGTCATATACGAATCAATGGAGATGACTCAACTAAAAGGTACGTCTTATAGGATTCTAAGGGGATGACTCAACTAAAAGGTACGTCTTATGGGAATCAAAGGGGATGACTCGACTAAAAGGTACTTTTTATAGGAATCAAAGGGGCTGACTCGACTTAAAGGTTCGTCTTATAGGAATCAAGGGAAATTACTAGACTAAAAGGCACATCTTTTAGGAATCAAAGGGGATAACTCGACTAAAAGATACGTCTTATAGGAATCAAAGGGGATGACTCGACCAAAAGGTATGTCTTATAGGAATCCAATGGGATGACTCAACTAAAAGGTACGTCTTATAGGAATCAATGTGGATGACTCGACTAAATGGTACGTCTTATAGGAATCAAAGGAAATGACTCAACTAAAAGGTACGTGTTATAAGAATCAAAGGGGATGACTCAACTAAAAGGTAAGTCTTATAGGAATCAAAGGGGATGACTCGACTAAAAGGTACGTTTTATAGGAATCAAAGGGGATGACTCGACTAAAAGGTACGTCTTATAGGAATCTAGGGAGACGACTCGACTAAATGGTACGTCTTATATGAATCAAAGTGGATGACTCGACGAAAAGGTACGTCATAAACGAATCAAAGGAGATGACTCAACTAAAAGGTACGTCTTATAGGAATCAAAAGGGATGACTCGACTAAAAGGTACGTCTTATAGGAATCAAGGGAAATGACTCGACTAAAATGTACGTCTTCAAGGAATCAAAGGAAATGACTCAACTAAAAGGTACGTCTTATAGGAATCAAAGGGGATGACTCGACTAAAAGGTACGTAGTCTAGGGGTCAAAGTGGATGACTCGACTAAAAGGTATGTCTTATAGGAATCAAAAGAAATGACTCAACTAAAAGGTACGTCTTATAGGAATCAAAGAAAATGACTCGACTAAAAGGTACGTCTTCTAGGGGTCAAAGTGGATGACTCGACTAAAAGGTACGTCTTATAGTAATCAAAGGAAATGACTCGACTAAAAGGTACGTCTTATAGGAATCAAGGGAAATGACTCGACTAAAAGGTACGTCTTATAGGAATCAAGGGAAATGACTCGACTAAAAGGTATGTCTTCTAGGGGTCAAAGGGGATGACTCGACTAAAAGGTACGTCTTATAGGAATCAAAGGCGATGACTCAACTAAAAGGTACGTATTATAGGAATCAAAGGGGCTGACTCGACTAAAAGGTACGTCTTATAGGAATCAAGGGAAATGACTAGACTAAAAGGCACATCATTTAGGAATCAAACGGGATGACTCGACTAAAAGGTACGTCTTATAGGAATCAAAGGGATGACTCGACCAAAAGGTACGCCTTATAGGAATCCAAGGGGATGACTCGACTAAAAGGTATGTCTTTTAGGAATAAAAGTGGATGACTCGACTAAATGGTACGTCTTATAGGAATCAAAGGAAATGACTCGACTAAAAGGTACGTCTTATAGGAATTAAAGTGGATGACTCAACTAAAAGGTAAGTCTTATAGGAATCAAAGGGGATGAATCGAATAAAAGGTACGTTTTATAGGAATCAAAGGGGATGACTCGACTAAAAGGTACGTCTTATAGGAATCAAGGGAAATGACTCGACTAAAAGGTACGTTTTCTAGGAATCAAAGGAAATAACTCAACTAGAAGGTACGTCATATACGAATCAAAGGAGATGACTCAACTAAAAGGTACGTCTTTTAGGAATCAAAGGGGATGACTCAACTAAAAGGTAAGTCTTATAGGAATCAAAGGGGATGAATCGTCTAAAAGGTATGTTTTATAGGAATCAAAGGGGATGACACGACTAAAAGGTACGTCTTATAGGAATTAAAGGGGATGACTCGACTAAAAGGTAAGTCTTATAGGAATCAAAAGGGATGACTCGAATAGAAGGTACGTCTTATAGGAATCAAAAGGGATGACTCGACTAAAAGGTACGTCTTCTAGGGGTCAAAAGGGATGACTCGACTAAAAGGTACGTCTTATAGGAATCAAAGGGGATGACTCATCTAAAAGGTATGTCTTATAGGAATCAAAGGGGCTGACTCGACTAAAAGGTACGTCTTATAGGAATCAAGGGAAATGACTCGACTAAAAGGCACATCTTTTAGGAATCAAAGGGGATGACTCGACCAAAAGGTACGCCTTATAGGAATCCAAGGGGATGACTCGACTAAAAGGTATGTCTTATAGGAATCAAAGTGGATGACTCGACTAAATGGTACGTCTTATAGGAATCAAAGGAAATGACTCGACTAGAAGGTACGTATTATAGGAATCAAAGGGGATGACTCGACAAAAAGGTACGTCTTATAGGAATCAAGAGAAATGACTCGACTAAAAGGTACGTTTTCTAGGAATCAAAGGAAATGACTCAACTAAAAGGTACGTCATATACGAATCAAAGGAGATGACTCAACTAAAAGGTACGTCTTATAGGAATCTAAGGGGATGACTCAACTAAAAGGTACGCCTTATGGGAATCAAAGGGGATGACTCGACTAAAAGGTACTTCTTATAGGAATCAAAGGGGTTGACTCGACTTAAAGGTTCGTCTTATAGGAATCAAGGGAAATGACTTGACTAAATGGCACATCTTTTAGGAATCAAAGGGGATAATACGACTAAAAGATACGTCTTATAGGAATCAAAGGGGTTGACTCGACCAAAAGGTATGTCTTATAGGAATCCAAGGGGATGACTCGACTAAAAGGTACGTCTTATAGGAATCAATGTGGATGACTCGACTAAATGGTACGTCTTATAGGAATCAAAGGAAATGACTCGACTAAAAGGTACGTCTTATAGGAATCAAAGGGGATGACTCAACTAAAAGGTAAGTCTTATATGAATCAAAGGGGATGACTCGACTAAAAGGTACGTTTTATAGGAATCAAAGGGGATGACTCGACTAAAAGGTACGTCTTATAGGAATCTAGGGAGATGACTCGACTAAAAGGTATGTTTTCTAGGAATTAAAGGAAATGACTCAACTAAAAGGTACGTCATATACGAATCAAAGGAGATGACTCAACTAAAAGGTACGTCTTATAGGAATCAAAAGGGATGACTCGACTAAAAGGTAAGTCTTATAGGAATCAAGGGAAATGACTCGACTAAAAGGTACGTCTTCAAGGAATCAAAGGAAATGACTCAACTAAAAGGTACGTCTTATAGGAATCAAAGGGGATGACTCGACTAAAAGGTACGTAGTCTAGGGGTCAAAGTGGATGACTCGACTAAAAGGTATGTCTTATAGGAATCAAAGGAAATGACTCGACTAGAAGGTACGTCTTATAGGAATCAAAGGAAATGACTCGACTAAAAGGTACGTCTTCTAGGGGTCAAAGGGGATGACTCGACTAAAAGGTACGTCTTATAGGAATCAAAGGGGATGACTCGACTAAAAGGTACGTCTTATAGGAATCAAGAGAAATGACTCGACTAAAAGGTACGTCTTTAAGGAATCAAAGGAAATGACTCAACTAAAAGGTACGTCTTATAGGAATCAAAGGGGAAGACTAGACTAAAAGGTACGTATTCTAGGGGTCAAAGTGGATGACGCGACTAAAAGGTACGTCTTATAGTAATCAAAGGAAATGACTCGACTAAAAGGTTCGTCTTATAGGAATCAAAGGAAATGACTCGACTAAAAGGTACGTCTTCTAGGGGTCAAAGGGGATGACTCGACTAAAAGGTACGTCTTATAGGAATCAAAGGGGCTGACTCGACTAAAAGGTACGTTATATAGGAATCAAGGGAAATGACTCGACTAAAAAGCACATCATTTAGGAATCAAAGGGGATGACTCGACTAAAAGGTACGTCTTATAGGAATCAAAGGGGATGACTCGACTAAAAGGAACGCCTTATAGGAATCCAAGGGGATGACTCGACTAAAAGGTACGTCTTATAGGAATCAAAGGGGATGACTCGACTAAAAGGTACGTCTTATAGGAATCAAAGGGGATGACTCGACTAAAAGGAACGCCTTATAGGAATCCAAGGGGATGACTCGACTAAAAGGTATGTCTTATAGGAATCAAAGTGGATGACTCGACTAAATGGTACGTCTTATAGGAATCAAAGGAAATGACTCGACTAAAAGGTACGTCTTATAGGAATTAAATGGGATGACTCAACTAAAAGGTAAGTCTTATAGGAATCAAAGGGGATGACTCGAATAAAAGGTACATTTTATAGGCATCAAAGGGGATGACTCGACTAAAAGGTACGTCTTATAGGAATCAAGGGAAATGACTCTAGTAAAAGGTACGTTTTCTAGGAATCAATGGAAATAACTCAACTAGAAGGTACGTCATATACGAATCAAAGGAGATGACTCAACTAAAAGGTACGTCTTTTAGGAATCAAAGGGGATAACTCAACTAAAAGGTAAGTCTTATAGGAATCAAAGGGGATGACTCGACTAAAAGGTACGTTTTATAGGAATCAAAGGGGATGACAGGACTAAAAGGTACGTCTTATAGGAATCAAGGGAAATGACTCGACTAAAAGGTACGTTTTCTAGGAATCAAAGGGGATGATTCGACTAAAAGGTACGTCACATACGAATCAAAGGAGATGACTCAACTAAAAGGTACGTCTTATAGGAATCAAAGGGGATGATTCGACTAAAAGGTACGTCTTATAGGAATCAAGGGAAATGACTCGACTAAAAGGTACGTCTTCAAGGTATCAAAGGAAATGACTCAACTAAAAGGTACGTCATATAGGAATCAAAGGGGATGACTCGACTAAAAGTTACGTATTCTAGGGGTCAAAGTGGATGACTCGACTAAAAGGTACGTCTTATAGGAATCAAAGGAAATGACTCGACTAAAAGGTACGTCTTATAGGAATCAAAGGAAATGACTCGACTAAAAGATACGTCTTCTAGGGGTCAAAGGGGATGACTCGACTAAAAGGTACGTCTTATAGGAATCAAAGGGTATGACTCGACTAAAAGGTACGTCTTATAGGAATCAAAGGGGCTGACTCGACTAAAAGGTACTTCTTATAGGAATCAAGGGAAATGACTCGACTAAAAGGCACATCTTTTAGGAATCAAAGGGGATGACTCGACTAAAAGGTATGTCTTAGAGGAATCAAAGGAGATGACTCGACCAAAAGGTACGCCTTATAGGAATCCAAGGGGATGACTCGACTAAAAGGTACGTCTTATATGAATCAAAGTGGATGACTCGACTAAATGGTACGTCTTATAGGAATCAAGAGAAATGACTCGACTAAAAGGTACGTCTTATAGTAATCAAAGGAAATGACTCGACTAAAAGGTTCGTCTTATAGGAATCAAAGGAAATGACTCGACTAAAAGGTACGTCTTCTAGGGGTCAAAGGGGATGACTCGACTAAAAGGTACGTCTTATGGGAATCAAAGGGGATGACTCAACTAAAAGGTACGTCTTATAGGAATCAAAGGGGCTGACTCGACTAAAAGGTACGTTATATAGGAATCAAGGGAAATGACTCGACTAAAAAGCACATCATTTAGGAATCAAAGGGGATGACTCGACTAAAAGGTACGTCTTATAGGAATCAAAGGGGATGACTCGACAAAAAGGTACGCCTTATAGGAATCCAAGGGGATGACTCGACTAAAAGGTATGTCTTATAGGAATCAAAGTGGATGACTCGACTAAATGGTACGTCTTATAGGAATCAAAGGAAATGACTCGACTAAAAGGTACGTCTTATAGGAATTAAATGGGATGACTCAACTAAAAGGTAAGTCTTATAGGAATTAAAGGGGATGACTCGAATAAAAGGTACATTTTATAGGAATCAATGGGGATGACTCGACTAAAAGGTACGTCTTATAGGAATCAAGGGAAATGACTCTAGTAAAAGGTACGTTTTCTAGGAATCAATGGAAATAACTCAACTAGAAGGTACGTCATATACGAATCAAAGGAGATGACTCAACTAAAAGGTACGTCTTTTAGGAATCAAAGGGGATAACTCAACTAAAAGGTAAGTCTTATAGGAATCAAAGGGGATGACTCGACTAAAAGGTACGTTTTATAGGAATCAAAGGGGATGACAGGACTAAAAGGTACGTCTTATAGGAATCAAGGGAAATGACTCGACTAAAAGGTACGTTTTCTAGGAATCAAAGGGGATGATTCGACTAAAAGGTACGTCACATACGAATCAAAGGAGATGACTCAACTAAAAGGTACGTCTTATAGGAATCAAAGGGGATGATTCGACTAAAAGGTACGTCTTATAGGAATCAAGGGAAATGACTCGACTAAAAGGTACGTCTTCAAGGTATCAAAGGAAATGACTCAACTAAAAGGTACGTCATATAGGTATCAAAGGGGATGACTCGACTAAAAGTTACGTATTCTAGGGGTCAAAGTGGATGACTCGACTAAAAGGTACGTCTTATAGGAATCAAAGGAAATGACTCGACTAAAAGGTACGTCTTATAGGAATCAAAGGAAATGACTCGACTAAAAGATACGTCTTCTAGGGGTCAAAGGGGATGACTCGACTAAAAGGTACGTCTTATAGGAATCAAAGGGTATGACTCGACTAAAAGGTACGTCTTATAGGAATCAAAGGGGCTGACTCGACTAAAAGGTACTTCTTATAGGAATCAAGGGAAATGACTCGACTAAAAGGCACATCTTTTAGGAATCAAAGGGGATGACTCGACTAAAAGGTACGTCTTAGAGGAATCAAAGGAGATGACTCGACCAAAAGGTACGCCTTATAGGAATCCAAGGGGATGACTCGACTAAAAGGTACGTCTTATATGAATCAAAGTGGATGACTCGACTAAATGGTACGTCTTATAGGAATCAAGAGAAATGACTCGACTAAAAGGTACGTCTTATAGTAATCAAAGGAAATGACTCGACTAAAAGGTTCGTCTTATAGGAATCAAAGGAAATGACTCGACTAAAAGGTACGTCTTCTAGGGGTCAAAGGGGATGACTCGACTAAAAGGTACGTCTTATGGGAATCAAAGGGGATGACTCAACTAAAAGGTACGTCTTATAGGAATCAAAGGGGCTGACTCGACTAAAAGGTACGTTATATAGGAATCAAGGGAAATGACTCTACTAAAAAGCACATCATTTAGGAATCAAAGGGGATGACTCGACTAAAAGGTACGTCTTATAGAAATCAAAGGGGATGACTCGACTAAAAGGTACGCCTTATAGGAATCCAAGGGGATGACTCGACTAAAAGGTATGTCTTATAGGAATCAAAGAGGATGACTCGACTAAATGGTACGTCTTATAGGAATCAAAGGAAATGACTCGACTAAAAGGTACGTCTTATAGGAATTAAATGGGATGACTCAACTAAAAGGTAAGTCTTATAGGAATCAAAGGGGATGACTCGAATAAAAGGTACATTTTATAGGAATCAATGGGGATGACTCGACTAATAGGTACGTCTTATAGGAATCAAGGGAAATGACTCTAGTAAAAGGTACGTTTTCTAGGAATCAATGGAAATAACTCAACTAGAAGGTACGTCATATACGAACAAAGGAGATGACTCAACTAAAAGGTACGTCTTTTAGGAATCAAAGGGGATAACTCAACTAAAAGGTAAGTCTTATAGGAATCAAAGGGGATGACTCGACTAAAAGGTACGTTTTATAGGAATCAAAGGGGATGACAGGACTAAAAGGTACGTCTTATAGGAATCAAGGGAAATGACTCGACTAAAAGGTACGTTTTCTAGGAATCAAAGGGGATGATTCGACTAAAAGGTACGTCACATACGAATCAAAGGAGATGACTCAACTAAAAGGTACGTCTTATAGGAATCAAAGGGGATGATTCGACTAAAAGGTACGTCTTATAGGAATCAAGGGAAATGACTCGACTAAAAGGTACGTCTTCAAGGTATCAAAGGAAATGACTCAACTAAAAGGTACGTCATATAGGAATCAAAGGGGATGACTCGACTAAAAGTTACGTATTCTAGGGGTCAAAGTGGATGACTCGACTAAAAGGTACGTCTTATAGGAATCAAAGGAAATGACTCGACTAAAAGGTACGTCTTATAGGAATCAAAGGAAATGACTCGACTAAAAGATACGTCTTCTAGGGGTCAAAGGGGATGACTCGACTAAAAGGTACGTCTTATAGGAATCAAAGGGTATGACTCGACTAAAAGGTACGTCTTATAGGAATCAAAGGGGCTGACTCGACTAAAAGGTACTTCTTATAGGAATCAAGGGAAATGACTCGACTAAAAGGCACATCTTTTAGGAATCAAAGGGGATGACTCGACTAAAAGGTACGTCTTAGAGGAATCAAAGGAGATGACTCGACCAAAAGGTACGCCTTATAGGAATCCAAGGGGATGACTCGACTAAAAGGTACGTCTTATATGAATCAAAGTGGATGACTCGACTAAATGGTACGTCTTATAGGAATCAAGAGAAATGACTCGACTAAAAGGTACGTTTTCTAGGAATCAAAGGAAATGAGTCAACTAAAAGGTACGTCATATACGAATCAAAGGAGATGACTCAACTAAAAGGTACGTCTTATAGGAATCTAAGGGGATGACTCAACTAAAAGGTACGTCTTATGGGAATCAAAGGGGATGACTCGACTAAAAGGTACTTTTTATAAGAATCAAAGGGGCTGACTCGACTTAAAGGTTCGTTTTATAGGAATCAAGGGAAATGACTAGACTTAAAGGCACATCTTTTAGGAATCAAAGGGGATAACTCGACTAAAAGATACGTCTTATAGGAATCAAAGGGGATGACTCGACCAAAAGGTATGTCTTATAGGAATCCAATGGGATGACTCGACTAAAAGGTACGTCTTATAGGAATCAATGTGGACGACTCGACTAAATGGTACGTCTTATAGGAATCAAAGGAAATGACTCAACTAAAAGGTACGTGTTATAGGAATCAAAGGGGATGACTCAACTAAAAGGTAAGTCTTATAGGAATCAAAGGGGATGACTCGACTAAAAGGTACGTTTTATAGGAATCAAAGAGGATGACTCGACTAAAAAGTACGTCTTATAGGAATCTAGGGAGATGACTCGACTAAAAGGTACGTTTTCTAGGAATCAAAGGAAATGACTCAACTAAAAGGTACGTCATATACGAATCAAAGGAGATGACTCAACTAAAAGGTACGTCTTATAGGAATCAAAAGGGATGACTCGACTAAAAGGTACGTCTTATAGGAATCAAGGGAAATGACTCGACTAAAAGGTACGTCTTCAAGGAATCAAAGGAAATGACTCAACTAAAAGGTACGTCTTATAGGAATCAAAGGGGATGACTTGACTAAAAGGTACGTAGTCTAGGGGTTAAAGTGGATGACTCGACTAAAAGGTATGTCTTATAGGAATCAAAGGAAATGACTCGACTAAAAGGTACGACTTATAGGAATGAAAGAAAATGACTCGACTAAAAGGTACGTCTTCTAGGGGTCAAAGTGGATGACTCGACTAAATGGTACGTCTTATAGTAATCAAAGGAAATGACTCGACTAAAAGGTACGTCTTATAGGAATCAAGGGAAATGACTCGACTAAAAGGTAAGTCTTTAAGGAATCAAAGGAAATGACTCAACTAAAAGGTACGTCTTATAGGAATCAAAGGGGATGACTCGACTAAAAGGTACGTATTCTAGTGGTCAAAGTGGATGACTCGACTAAAAGGTACGTCTTATAGTAATCAAAGGAAATGACTCGACTAAAAGGTTCGTCTTATAGGAATCAAAGGAAATGACTCGACTAAAAGGTATGTCTTCTAGGGGTCAAAGGGGATGACTCGACTAAAAGGTACGTCTTATAGGAATCAAAGGGGATGACTCAACTAAAAGGTACATCTTATAGGAATCAAAGGGGCTGACTCGACTAAAAGGTACGTCTTATAGGAATCAAGGGAAATGACTAGACTAAAAGGCACATCATTTAGGAATCAAAGGGGATGACTCGACTAAAAGGTACGTCTTATAGGAATCAAAGGGATGACTCGACCAAAAGGTACGCCTTATAGGAATCCAAGGGGATGACTCGACTAAAAGGTATGTCTTTTAGGAATAAAAGTGGATGACTCGACTAAATGGTACGTCTTATGGGAATCAAAGGAAATGACTCGACTAAAAGGTACGTCTTATAGGAATTAAAGTGGATGACTCAACTAAAAGGTAAGTCTTATTGGAATCAAAGGGGATGACTCGAATAAAAGGTACGTTTTGTAGGAATCAAAGGGGATGACTTGACTAAAAGGTACGTCTTATAGGAATCAAGGGAAATGACTCGACTAAAAGGTACGTTTTCTAGGAATCAAAGGAAATAACTCAACTAGAAGGTACGTCATATACGAATCAAAGGAGATGACTCAACTAAAAGGTATGTCTTTTAGGAATCAAAGGGGATTACTCAACTAAAAGGTAAGTCTTATAGGAATCAAAGGGGATGAATCGACTAAAAGGTACGTTTTATAGGAATCAAAGGGGATGACACGACTAAAAGGTACGTCTTATAGGAATTAAAGGGGATGACTCGACTAAAAGGTAAGTCTTATAGGAATCAAAAGGGATGACTCGAATAGAAGGTACGCCTTATAGGAATCAAAAGGGATGACTCGACTAAAAGATACGTCTTCTAGGGGTCAAAAGGGATGACTCGACTAAAAGGTACGTCTTATAGGAATCAGAGGGGATGACTCAACTAAAAGGTATGTCTTATAGGAATCAAAGGGGCTGACTCGACTAAAAGGTACGTCTTATAGGAATCAAGGGAAATGACACGACTAAAAGGCACATCTTTTAGGAATCAAAGGGGATGACTCGACTAAAAGGTACGTCTTATAGGAATCAAAGGGGTTGACTCGACCAAAAGGTACGCCTTATAGGAATCCAAGGGGATGACTCGACTAAAAGGTATGTCTTATAGGAATCAAAGTGGATGACTCGAGTAAATGGTACGTCTTATAGGAATCAAAGGAAATGACTCGACTAGAAGGTACGTCTTATAGGAATCAAAGGGGATGACTCGACTAAAACGTACGTCTTATAGGAATCAAGAGAAATGACTCGACTAAAAGGTACATTTTCTAGGAATCAAAGGAAATGACTCAACTAAAAGGTTCGTCATATACGAATCAAAGGAGATGACTCAACTAAAAGGTACGTCTTATAGGAATCTAAGGGGATGACTCAACTAAAAGGTACGTCTTATGGGAATCAAAGGGGATGACTCGACTAAAAGGTACTTCTTATAGGAATCAAAGGGGCTGACTCGACTTAAAGGTTCGTCTTATAGGAATCAAGGGAAATGACTTGACTAAAAGGCACATCTTTTAGGAATCAAAGGGGATAATTCGACTAAAAGATACGTCTTATAGGAATCAAAGGAGATGACTCGACCAAAAGGTATGTCTTATAGGAATCCAAGGGGATGACTCGACTAAAAGGTACGTCTTATAGGAATCAATGTGGATGACTCGACTAAATGGTACGTCTTATAGGAATCAAAGGAAATGACTCGACTAAAAGGTACGTCTTATAGGAATCAATGGGGATGACTCAACTAAAAGGCAAGTCTTATAGGAATCAAAGGGGATGACTCGACTAAAAGGTACGTTTTATAGGAATCAAAGGGGATGACTCGACTAAAAGGTACGTCTTATAAAAATCTAGGGAGATGACTCGACTAAAAGGTACGTTTTCTAGGAATCAAAGGAAATGACTCAACTAAAAGGTACGTCATATACGAATCAAAGGAGATGACTCAACTATAAGGTACGTCTTACAGGAATCAAAAGGGATGACTCGACTAAAAGGTACGTCTTATAGGAATCAAGGGAAATGACTCGACTAAAAGGTACGTCTTCAAGGAATCAAAGGAAATGAATCAACTAAAAGGTACGTCTTATAGGAATCAAAGGGGATGACTCGACTAAAAGGTACGTAGTCTAGGGGTCAAAGTGGATGACTCGACTAAAAGGTATGTCTTATAGGAATCAAAGGAAATTACTCGACTAGAAGGTACGTCTTATAGGAATTAAAGGAAATGACTCGACTAAAAGGTACATCTTCTAGGGGTCAAAGGGGATGACTCGACTAAAAGGTACGTCTTATAGGAATCAAAGGGGATGACTCGACTAAAAGGTACATCTTATAGGAATCATGGGAAATGACTCGACTAAAAGGTACGTCTTTAAGGAATCAAAGGAAATGACTCAACTAAAAGGTACGTCTTATAGGAATCAAAGGGGAAGACTCGAGTAAAAGGGACGTATTCTAGGGGTCAAAGTGGATGACTCGACTAAAAGGTACGCCTTATAGGAATCCAAGGGGATGACTCGACTAAAAGGTATGTCTTATAGGAATCAAAGTGGATGACTCGACTAAATGGAATGTCTTATAGGAATCAAACGAAATGACTCGACTAAAAGGTACGTCTTATAGGAATTAAACGGGATGACTAAACTAAAAGGTAAGTCTTATAGGAATCAAAGGGGATGACTCGAATAAAAGGTACATTTTATAGGAATCAAAGGGGATGACTCGACTAAAAGGTACGTCTTATAGGAATCAAGGGAAATGACTCGACTAAAAGGTACGTTTTCTATGAATCAAAGGAAATAAATCAACTAGAAGGTACGTCATATACGAATCAAAGGAGATGACTCAACTAAAAGGTACGTCTTTTAGGAATCAAAGGGGATAATTCAACTAAAAGGTAAGTCTTATAGGAATCAAAGGGGATGACTCGACTAAAAGGTACATTTTATAGGAATCAAAGGGGATGACAGGACTAAAAGGTACGTCTTATAGGAATCAAGGGAAATGACTCGACTAAAAGGTACGTTTTCTAGGAATCAAAGGGGATGATTCGACTAAAAGGTACGTCATATACGAATCAAAGGAGATGACTCAACTAAAAGGTACGTCTTATAGGAATCAAAGGGGATGATTCGACTAAAAGGTACGTCTTATAGGAATCAAGGGAAATGACTCGACTAAAAGGCACAACTTTTAGGAATCAAAGGGGATGACTCGACTAAAAGGTACGTCTTATAGGAATCAAAGGGGATGACTCGACCAAAAGGTACGCCTTATAGGAATCCAAAGGGATGACTCGACTAAAAGGTACGTCTTATATGAATCAAAGTGGATGACTCGACATAATGGTACGTCTTATAAGAATCAAAGGAAATGACTCGACTAAAAGGTACGTCTTATAGGAATTAAAGGTACGTCTTATAGGAAACAAAGGGGATGACTCGACTAAAAGGTACTTCTTATAGTAAGCAAATGGGCTGACTCGACTTAAAGGTACGTCTTATAGGAATCAAGGGAAATGACCCGACTAAAAGGCACATCTTATAGGAATCAAAGGGGATGACTCGACTAAAAGATACGTCTTATAGGAATCAAAGAGGATGACTTGACCAAAAGGTATGTCTTATAGGAATCCAAGGGGATGACTCGACTAAAAGGTACGTCTTATAGGAATCAAAGTGGATGACTCGACAAAATGGTACGTCTTATAGGAATCAAAGGAAATGACTCGACTAAAAGGTACGTCTTATAGGAATCCAAGGGGATGACTCAAATAAAAGGTAAGTCTTATAGGAATCAAAGGGGATGACTCGACTAAAAGGTACGTTTTATAGGAATCAAAGGGGATGACTCGACTAAAAGGTACGTCTTATAGGAATATAGGGAAATGACTCGACTAAAAGGTACGTTTTCTAGGAATCAAAGGAAATGACTCAACTAAAAGGTACATCATATACGAATCAAAGGAGATGACTCAACTAAAAGGTACGTCTTATAGGAATCAAAAGGGATGACTTGACTTAAAGGTACGTCTTATAGGAATCAAGGGAAATGACTCGACTAAAAGGTACGTTTTCTAGGAATCAAAGGGGATGATTCGACTAAAAGGTACGTCATATACGAATCAAAGGAGATGACTCAACTAAAAGGTACGTCTTATAGGAATCAAAGGGGATGATTCGACTAAAAGGTACGTCTTATAGGAATCAAGGGAAATGACTCGACTAAAAGGTACGTCTTCAAGGTATCAAAGGAAATGACTCAACTAAAAGGTACGTCATATAGGAATCAAAGAAAATGACTCGACTTAAAGTTACGTATTCTAGGGGTCGAAGTGGATGACTCGACTAAAAGGTACGCCTTATAGGAATCCAAGGGGATGACTCGACTAAAAGGTATGTCTTATAGGAATCAAAGTGGATGACTCGACTAAATGGTACGTCTTATAGGAATCAAAGGAAATGACTCGACTAAAACGTACGTCTTATAGGAATTAAACGGGATGACTCAACTAAAAGGTAAGTCTTATAGGAATCAAAGGGGATGACTCGAATAAAAGGTACATTTTATAGGAATCAAAGGGGATGACTCGACTAAAAGGTACGTCTTATAGGAATCAAGGGAAATGACTCGACTAAAAGGTACGTTTTCTAGGAATCAAAGGAAATAACTCAACTAGAAGGTACGTCATATACGAATCAAAGGAGATGACTCACCTAAAAGGTACGTCTTTTAGGAATCAAAGGGGATAATTCAACTAAAAGGTAAGTCTTATAGGAATCAAAGGGGATGACTCGACTAAAAGGTTCGTTTTATAGGAATCAAAGGGGATGACAGGACTAAAAGGTACGTCTTATAGGAATCAAGGGAAATGACTCGACTAAAAGGTACGTTTTGTAGGAATCAAAGGGGATGATTCGACTAAAAGGTACGTCATATACGAATCAAAGGAGATGACTCAACTAAAAGGTACGTCTTATAGGAATCAAAGGGGATGATTCGACTAAAAGGTACGTCTTATAGGAATCAAGAGAAATGACTCGACTAAAAGGTACGTCTTCAAGGTATCAAAGGAAATGACTCAACTAAAAGGTACGTCATATAGG
Organism: Capsicum pubescens; assembly: GCA_030864215.1. NCBI lineage: Eukaryota > Viridiplantae > Streptophyta > Magnoliopsida > Solanales > Solanaceae > Capsicum > Capsicum pubescens. The sequence continues at coordinate 274,030,264 of CM061545.1, read as the reverse complement.
AATCAAAGGGGATGACTCGACAAAAAGTTACGTATTCTAGGGGTCAAAGTGGATGGCTCGACTAAAAGGTACGTCTTATAGGAATCAAAGGAAATGACTCGACTAAAAGGTACGTCTTATAGGAATCAAAGGAAATGACTCGACTAAAAGGTACGTCTTCTAGGGGTCAAAGGGGATGACTCGACTAAAAGGTACGTCTTACAGGAATCAAAGGGGATGACTCGATTAAAAGGTACGTCTTATAGGAATCAAAGGGGCTGACTCGACTAAAAGGTACTTCTTATAGGAATAAAGGGAAATGACTCGACTAAAAGGCACATCATTTAGGAATCAAAGGGGATGACTCGACTAAAAGGTACGTCTTATAGGAATCAAAGGGGATGACTCGACCAAAAGGTACGCCTTATAGGAATCCAAGGGGATGACTCGACTAAAAGGTACGTCTTATATGAATCAAAGTGGATGACCCGACATAATGGTACGTCTTATAAGAATCAAAGGAAATGACTCGACTAAAAGGTACGTCTTATAGGAATTAAAGGGGATGACTCAACTAAAAGGTACGTCTTATAGGAATCAAAGGGGATGACTTGACTAAAAGGTACTTCTTTTAGTAATCAAATGGGCTGACTCGACTTAAAGGTACGTCTTATAGGAATCAAGGGAAATGACCCGACTAAAAGGCACATCTTTTAGGAATCAAAGGGGATGACTCGACTAAAAGATACGTCTTATAGGAATCAAAGAGGATGACTCGACCAAAAGGTATGTCTTATAAGAATCCAAGGGGATGACTCGACTAAAAGGTACGTCTTATAGGAATCAAAGTGGATGACTCGACAAAATGGTACGTCTTATAGGAATCAAAGGAAATGACTCGACTAAAAGGTACGTCTTATAGGAATCCAAGGGGATGACTCAACTAAAAGGTAAGTGTTATAGGAATCAAAGGGGATGACTCGACTAAAAGGTATGTCTTATAGGAATCAAAGGGGCTGACTCGACTTAAAGGTTCGTCTTATAGGAATCAAGGGAAATGACTTGACTAAAAGGCACATCTTTTAGGAATCAAAGGGGATAATTCGACTAAAAGATACGTCTTATAGGAATCAAAGGAGATGACTCGACCAAAAGGTATGTCTTATAGGAATCCAAGGGGATGACTCGACTAAAAGGTACGTCTTATAGGAATCAATGTGGATGACTCGACTAAATGGTACGTCTTATAGGAATCAAAGGAAATGACTCGACTAAAAGGTACGTCTTATAGGAATCAATGGGGATGACTCAACTAATAGGCAAGTCTTATAGGAATCAAAGGGGATGACTCGACTAAAAGGTACGTTTTATAGGAATCAAAGGGGATGACTCGACTAAAAGGTACGTCTTATAAAAATCTAGGGAGATGACTCGACTAAAAGGTACGTTTTCTAGGAATCAAAGGAAATGACTCAACTAAAAGGTACGTCATATACGAATCAAAGGAGATGACTCAACTATAAGGTACGTCTTACAGGAATCAAAAGGGATGACTCGACTAAAAGGTACGTCTTATAGGAATCAAGGGAAATGACTCGACTAAAAGGTACGTCTTCAAGGAATCAAAGGAAATGAATCAACTAAAAGGTACGTCTTATAGGAATCAAAGGGGATGACTCGACTAAAAGGTACGTAGTCTAGGGGTCAAAGTGGATGACTCGACTAAAAGGTATGTCTTATAGGAATCAAAGGAAATGACTCGACTAGAAGGTACGTCTTATAGGAATTAAAGGAAATGACTCGACTAAAAGGTACATCTTCTAGGGGTCAAAGGGGATGACTCGACTAAAAGGTACGTCTTATAGGAATCAAAGGGGATGACTCGACTAAAAGGTACGTCTTATAGGAATCATGGGAAATGACTCGACTAAAAGGTACGTCTTTAAGGAATCAAAGGAAATGACTCAACTAAAAGGTACGTCTTATAGGAATCAAAGGGGAAGACTCGAGTAAAAGGGACGTATTCTAGGGGTCAAAGTGGATGACTCGACTAAAAGGTACGCCTTATAGGAATCCAAGGGGATGACTCGACTAAAAGGTATGTCTTATAGGAATCAAAGTGGATGACTCGACTAAATGGAATGTCTTATAGGAATCAAACGAAATGACTCGACTAAAAGGTACGTCTTATAGGAATTAAACGGGATGACTAAACTAAAAGGTAAGTCTTATAGGAATCAAAGGGGATGACTCGAATAAAAGGTACATTTTATAGGAATCAAAGGGGATGACTCGACTAAAAGGTACGTCTTATAGGAATCAAGGGAAATGACTCGACTAAAAGGTACGTTTTCTATGAATCAAAGGAAATAAATCAACTAGAAGGTACGTCATATACGAATCAAAGGAGATGACTCAACTAAAAGGTACGTCTTTTAGGAATCAAAGGGGATAATTCAACTAAAAGGTAAGTCTTATAGGAATCAAAGGGGATGACTCGACTAAAAGGTACATTTTATAGGAATCAAAGGGGATGACAGGACTAAAAGGTACGTCTTATAGAAATCAAGGGAAATGACTCGACTAAAAGGTACGTTTTCTAGGAATCAAAGGGGATGATTCGACTAAAAGGTACGTCATATACGAATCAAAGGAGATGACTCAACTAAAAGGTACGTCTTATAGGAATCAAAGGGGATGATTCGACTAAAAGGTACGTCTTATAGGAATCAAGGGAAATGACTCGACTAAAAGGCACAACTTTTAGGAATCAAAGGGGATGACTCGACTAAAAGGTACGTCTTATAGGAATCAAAGGGGATGACTCGACCAAAAGGTACGCCTTATAGGAATCCAAAGGGATGACTCGACTAAAAGGTACGTCTTATATGAATCAAAGTGGATGACTCGACATAATGGTACGTCTTATAAGAATCAAAGGAAATGACTCGACTAAAAGGTACGTCTTATAGGAATTAAAGGTACGTCTTATAGGAAACAAAGGGGATGACTCGACTAAAAGATACTTCTTATAGTAAGCAAATGGGCTGACTCGACTTAAAGGTACGTCTTATAGGAATCAAGGGAAATGACCCGACTAAAAGGCACATCTTATAGGAATCAAAGGGGATGACTCGACTAAAAGATACGTCTTATAGGAATCAAAGAGGATGACTTGACCAAAAGGTATGTCTTATAGGAATCCAAGGGGATGACTCGACTAAAAGGTACGTCTTATAGGAATCAAAGTGGATGACTCGACAAAATGGTACGTCTTATAGGAATCAAAGGAAATGACTCGACTAAAAGGTACGTCTTATAGGAATCCAAGGGGATGACTCAAATAAAAGGTAAGTCTTATAGGAATCAAAGGGGATGACTCGACTAAAAGGTACGTTTTATAGGAATCAAAGGGGATGACTCGACTAAAAGGTACGTCTTATAGGAATATAGGGAAATGACTCGACTAAAAGGTACGTTTTCTAGGAATCAAAGGAAATGACTCAACTAAAAGGTACATCATATACGAATCAAAGGAGATGACTCAACTAAAAGGTACGTCTTATAGGAATCAAAAGGGATGACTCGACTTAAAGGTACGTCTTATAGGAATCAAGGGAAATGACTCGACTAAAAGGTACGTTTTCTAGGAATCAAAGGGGATGATTCGACTAAAAGGTACGTCATATACGAATCAAAGGAGATGACTCAACTAAAAGGTACGTCTTATAGGAATCAAAGGGGATGATTCGACTAAAAGGTACGTCTTATAGGAATCAAGGGAAATGACTCGACTAAAAGGTACGTCTTCAAGGTATCAAAGGAAATGACTCAACTAAAAGGTACGTCATATAGGAATCAAAGGGGATGACTCGACTTAAAGTTACGTATTCTAGGGGTCGAAGTGGATGACTCGACTAAAAGGTACGCCTTATAGGAATCCAAGGGGATGACTCGACTAAAAGGTATGTCATATAGGAATCAAAGTGGATGACTCGACTAAATGGTACGTCTTATAGGAATCAAAGGAAATGACTCGACTAAAACGTACGTCTTATAGGAATTAAACGGGATGACTCAACTAAAAGGTAAGTCTTATAGGAATCAAAGGGGATGACTCGAATAAAAGGTACATTTTATAGGAATCAAAGGGGATGACTCGACTAAAAGGTACGTCTTATAGGAATCAAGGGAAATGACTCGACTAAAAGGTACGTTTTCTAGGAATCAAAGGAAATAACTCAACTAGAAGGTACGTCATATACGAATCAAAGGAGATGACTCACCTAAAAGGTACGTCTTTTAGGAATCAAAGGGGATAATTCAACTAAAAGGTAAGTCTTATAGGAATCAAAGGGGATGACTCGACTAAAAGGTTCGTTTTATAGGAATCAAAGGGGATGACAGGACTAAAAGGTACGTCTTATAGGAATCAAGGGAAATGACTCGACTAAAAGGTACGTTTTGTAGGAATCAAAGGGGATGATTCGACTAAAAGGTACGTCATATACGAATCAAAGGAGATGACTCAACTAAAAGGTACGTCTTGTAGGAATCAAAGGGGATGATTCGACTAAAAGGTACGTCTTATAGGAATCAAGAGAAATGACTCGACTAAAAGGTACGTCTTCAAGGTATCAAAGGAAATGACTCAACTAAAAGGTACGTCATATAGGAATCAAAGGGGATGACACGACTAAAAGTTACGTATTCTAGGGGTCAAAGTGGATGGCTCGACTAAAAGGTACGTCTTATAGGAATCAAAGGAAATTACTCGACTAAAAGGTACGTCTTATAGGAATCAAAGGAAATGACTCGACTAAAAGGTACGTCTTCTAGGGGTCAAAGGGGATGACTCGACTAAAAGGTACGTCTTACAGGAATCAAAGGGGATGACTCGATTAAAAGGTACGTCTTATAGGAATCAAAGGGGCTGACTCGACTAAAAGGTACTTCTTATAGGAATAAAGGGAAATGACTCGACTAAAAGGCACATCATTTAGGAATCAAAGGGGATGACTCGACTAAAAGGTACGTCTTATAGGAATCAAAGGGGATGACTCGACCAAAAGGTACGCCTTATAGGAATCCAAGGGGATGACTCGACTAAAAGGTACGTCTTATATGAATCAAAGTGGATGACCCGACATAATGGTACGTCTTATAAGAATCAAAGGAAATGACTCGACTAAAAGGTACGTCTTATAGGAATTAAAGGGGATGACTCAACTAAAAGGTACGTCTTATAGGAATCAAAGGGGATGACTCGACTAAAAGGTACTTCTTTTAGTAATCAAATGGGCTGACTCGACTTAAAGGTACGTCTTATAGGAATCAAGGGAAATGACCCGACTAAAAGGCACATCTTTTAGGAATCAAAGGGGATGACTCGACTAAAAGATACGTCTTATAGGAATCAAAGAGGATGACTCGACCAAAAGGTATGTCTTATAAGAATCCAAGGGGATGACTCGACTAAAAGGTACGTCTTATAGGAATCAAAGTGGATGACTCGACAAAATGGTACGTCTTATAGGAATCAAAGGAAATGACTCGACTAAAAGGTACGTCTTATAGGAATCCAAGGGGATGACTCAACTAAAAGGTAAGTGTTATAGGAATCAAAGGGGATGACTCGACTAAAAGGTACGTTTTATAGGAATCAAAGGGGATGACTTGACTAAAAGGTACGTCTTATAGGAATCTAGGGAAATGACTCGACTAAAAGGTACGTTATCTAGGAATCAAAGGAAATGACTCAACTAAAAGGTACATCATATACGAATCAAAGGAGATGACTCAACTAAAAGGTACGTCTTATAGGAATCAAAAGGGATGACTCGACTAAAAGGTACGTCTTATAGGAATCAAGGGAAATGACTCGACTAAAAGGTACATTTTCTAGGAATCAAAGGGGATGATTCGACTAAAAGGTACGTCATATACGAATCAAAAGAGAAGACTCAACTAAAAGGTACGTCTTATAGGAATCAAAGGGGATGATTCGACTAAAAGGTGCGTCTTATAGGAATCAAGGGAAATGACTAGACTAAAAGGTACATCTTCAAGGTATCAAAGGAAATGACTCAACTAAAAGGTACGTCATATAGGAATCAAAGGGGATGACTCGACTAAAAGTTACGTATTCTAGGGGTCGAAGTGGATGACTCGACTAAAAGGTACGTCTTATAGGAATCAAAGGAAATGACTCGACTAAAAGGTATGTCTTATAGGAATCAAAGGAAATGACTCGACTAAAAGGTACGTCTTCTAGGGGTCAAAGGGGATGACTCGACTAAAAGGTACGTCTTATATGAATCAAAGGGGATGACTCGACTAAAAGGTACGTCTTATAGGAATCAAAGGGGCTGACTCGACTAAAAGGTACTTCTTATAGGAATCAAGGGAAATGACTCGACTAAAAGGCACATCTTTTAGGAATCAAAGGGGATGACTCGACTAAAAGGTACGTTTTATAGGAATTAAAGGGGATGACTCGACTAAAAGGTACGTCTTATAGGAATCAAGGGAATTGACTCGACTAAAAGGTACGTTTTCTAGGAATCAAAGGGGATGATTCGACTAAAAGGTACGTCATATACGAATCAAAGGAGATGACTCAACTAAAAGGTACGTTTTATAGGAATCAAAGGGGATGATTCGACTAAAAGGTACGTCTTATAGGAATGAAGGGAAATGACTCGACTAAAAGGCACATCTTTTAGGAATCAAAGGGGATAACTCGACTAAAAGGTACGTCTTATAGGAATCAAAGGGGATGACTCGACCAAAAGGTACGCCTTATAGGAATCCAAGGGGATGACTCGACTAAAAGGTACATCATATACGAATCAAAGGAGATGACTCAACTAAAAGGTACGTCTTATAGGAATCAAAAGGGATGACTCGACTTAAAGGTACGTCTTATAGGAATCAAGGGAAATGACTCGACTAAAAGGTACGTTTTCTAGGAATCAAAGGGGATGATTCGACTAAAAGGTACGTCATATACGAATCAAAGGAGATGACTCAACTAAAAGGTACGTCTTATAGGAATCAAAGGGGATGATTCGACTAAAAGGTACGTCTTATAGGAATCAAAGTGGATGACTCGACTAAAAGGTACGTCTTATAGGAATCAAAGTGGATGACTCGACAAAATGGTACGTCTTATAGGAATCAAAGGAAATGACTCGACTAAAAGGTACGTCTTATAGGAATCCAAGGGGATGACTCAACTAAAAGGTAAGTGTTATAGGAATCAAAGGGGATGACTCGACTAAAAGGTACGTTTTATAGGAATCAAAGGGGATGACTTGACTAAAAGGTACGTCTTATAGGAATCTAGGGAAATGACTCGACTAAAAGGTACGTTATCTAGGAATCAAAGGAAATGACTCAACTAAAAGGTACATCATATACGAATCAAAGGAGATGACTCAACTAAAAGGTACGTCTTATAGGAATCAAAAGGGATGACTCGACTAAAAGGTACGTCTTATAGGAATCAAGGGAAATGACTCGACTAAAAGGTACATTTTCTAGGAATCAAAGGGGATGATTCGACTAAAAGGTACGTCATATACGAATCAAAAGAGAAGACTCAACTAAAAGGTACGTCTTATAGGAATCAAAGGGGATGATTCGACTAAAAGGTGCGTCTTATAGGAATCAAGGGAAATGACTAGACTAAAAGGTACATCTTCAAGGTATCAAAGGAAATGACTCAACTAAAAGGTACGTCATATAGGAATCAAAGGGGATGACTCGACTAAAAGTTACGTATTCTAGGGGTCGAAGTGGATGACTCGACTAAAAGGTACGTCTTATAGGAATCAAAGGAAATGACTCGACTAAAAGGTATGTCTTATAGGAATCAAAGGAAATGACTCGACTAAAAGGTACGTCTTCTAGGGGTCAAAGGGGATGACTCGACTAAAAGGTACGTCTTATAGGAATCAAAGGGGATGACTCGACTAAAAGGTACGTCTTATAGGAATCAAAGGGGCTGACTCGACTAAAAGGTACTTCTTATAGGAATCAAGGGAAATGACTCGACTAAAAGGCACATCTTTTAGGAATCAAAGGGGATGACTCGACTAAAAGGTACGTTTTATAGGAATTAAAGGGGATGACTCGACTAAAAGGTACGTCTTATAGGAATCAAGGGAATTGACTCGACTAAAAGGTACGTTTTCTAGGAATCAAAGGGGATGATTCGACTAAAAGGTACGTCATATACGAATCAAAGGAGATGACTCAACTAAAAGGTACGTTTTATAGGAATCAAAGGGGATGATTCGACTAAAAGGTACGTCTTATAGGAATGAAGGGAAATGACTCGACTAAAAGGCACATCTTTTAGGAATCAAAGGGGATAACTCGACTAAAAGGTACGTCTTATAGGAATCAAAGGGGATGACTCGACCAAAAGGTACGCCTTATAGGAATCCAAGGGGATGACTCGACTAAAAGGTACATCATATACGAATCAAAGGAGATGACTCAACTAAAAGGTACGTCTTATAGGAATCAAAAGGGATGACTCGACTTAAAGGTACGTCTTATAGGAATCAAGGGAAATGACTCGACTAAAAGGTACGTTTTCTAGGAATCAAAGGGGATGATTCGACTAAAAGGTACGTCATATACGAATCAAAGGAGATGACTCAACTAAAAGGTACGTCTTATAGGAATCAAAGGGGATGATTCGACTAAAAGGTACGTCTTATAGGAATCAAGGGAAATGACTCGACTAAAAGGTACGTCTTCAAGGTATCAAAGGAAATGACTCAACTAAAAGGTACGTCATATAGGAATCAAAGGGGATGACTCGACTAAAAGTTACGTATTCTAGGGGTCAAAGTGGATGACTCGACTAAAAGGTACGTCTTATAGGAATCAAAGGAAATGACTCGACTAAAAGGTACGTCTTATAGGAATCAAAGGAAATGACTCGACTAAAAGGTACGTCTTCTAGGGGTCAAAGGGGATGACTCGACTAAAAGGTACGTCTTACAGGAATCAAAGGGGATGACTCGATTAAAAGGTACGTCTTATAGGAATCAAAGTGGCTGACTCGACTAAAAGGTACTTCTTATAGGAATCAAGGGAAATGACTCGACTAAAAGGCACATCATTTAGGAATCAAAGGGGATGACTCGACTAAAAGGTACGTCTTATAGGAATCAAAGGGGATGACTCGACCAAAAGGTACGCCTTACAGGAATCCAAGGGGATGACTCGACTAAAAGGTACGTCTTATATGAATCAAAGTGGATGACCCGACATAATGGTACGTCTTATAAGAATCAAAGGAAATGACTCGACTAAAAGGTACGTCTTATAGGAATTAAAGGGGATGACTCAACTAAAAGGTACGTCTTATAGGAATCAAAGGGGATGACTCGACTAAAAGGTACTTCTTTTAGTAATCAAATGGGCTGACTCGACTTAAAGGTACGTCTTATAGGAATCAAGGGAAATGACCCGACTAAAAGGCACATCTTTTAGGAATCAAAGGGGATGACTCGACTAAAAGATACGTCTTATAGGAATCAAAGAGGATGACTCGACCAAAAGGTATGTCTTATAAGAATCCAAGGGGATGACTCGACTAAAAGGTACGTCTTATAGGAATCAAAGTGGATGACTCGACAAAATGGTACGTCTTATAGGAATCAAAGGAAATGACTCGACTAAAAGGTACGTCTTATAGGAATCCAAGGGGATGACTCAACTAAAAGGTAAGTGTTATAGGAATCAAAGGGGATGACTCGACTAAAAGGTACGTTTTATAGGAATCAAAGGGGATGACTCGACTAAAAGGTACGTCTTATAGGAATCTAGGGAAATGACTCGACTAAAAGGTACGTTATCTAGGAATCAAAGGAAATGACTCAACTAAAAGGTACATCATATACGAATCAAAGGAGATGACTCAACTAAAAGGTACGTCTTATAGGAATCAAAAGGGATGACTCGACTAAAAGGTACGTCTTATAGGAATCAAGGGAAATGACTCGACTAAAAGGTACGTTTTCTAGGAATCAAAGGGGATGATTCGACTAAAAGGTACGTCATATACGAATCAAAGGAGATGACTCAACTAAAAGGTACGTCTTATAGGAATCAAAGGGGATGATTCGACTAAAAGGTGCGTCTTATAGGAATCAAGGGAAATGACTCGACTAAAAGGTACGTCTTCAAGGTATCAAAGGAAATGACTCAACTAAAAGGTACGTCATATAGGAATCAAAGGGGATGACTCGACTAAAAGTTACGTATTCTAGGGGTCGAAGTGGATGACTCGACTGAAAGGTACGTCTTATAGGAATCAAAGGAAATGACTCGACTAAAAGGTATGTCTTATAGGAATCAAAGGAAATGACTCGACTAAAAGGTACGTCTTCTAGGGGTCAAAGGGGATGACTCAACTAAAAGGTACGTCTTATAGGAATCAAAGGGGATGACTCGACTAAAAGGTACGTCTTATAGGAATCAAAGGGGCTGACTCGACTAAAAGGTACTTCTTATAGGAATCAAGGGAAATGACTCGACTAAAAGGCACATCATTTAGGAATCAAAGGGGATGACTCAACTAAAAGGTACGTCTTATAGGAATCAAAGGAGATGACTCGACCAAAAGGTACGCCTTATAGGAATCCAAGGGGATGACTCGACTAAAAGGTACGTCTTATATGAATCAAAGTGGATGACCCGACATAATGGTACGTCTTATAAGAATCAAAGGAAATGACTCGACTAAAAGGTACGTCTTTTAGGAATTAAAGGGGATGACTCAACTAAAAGGTACGTCTTATAGGAATCAAAGGGGATGACTCGACTAAAAGGTACTTCTTTTAGTAATCAAATGGGCTGACTCGACTTAAAGGTACGTCTTATAGGAATCAAGGGAAATGACCCGACTAAAAGGCACATCTTTTAGGAATCAAAGGGGATGACTCGACTAAAAGATACGTCTTATAGGAATCAAAGAGGATGACTCGACCAAAAGGTATGTCTTATAAGAATCCAAGGGTATGACTCGACTAAAAGGTACGTCTTATAGGAATCAAAGTGGATGACTCGACAAAATGGTACGTCAAATAGGAATCAAAGGAAATGACTCGACTAAAAGGTACGTCTTATAGGAATCCAAGGGGATGACTCAACTAAAAGGTAAGTGTTATAGGAATCAAAGGGGATGACTCGACTAAAAGGTACGTTTTATAGGAATCAAAGGGGATGACTTGACTAAAAGGTACGTCTTATAGGAATCTAGGGAAATGACTCGACTAAAAGGTACGTTATCTAGGAATCAAAGGAAATGACTCAACTAAAAGGTACATCATATACGAATCAAAGGAGATGACTCGACTAAAAGGTACGTCTTATAGGAATCAAAGGGGCTGACTCGACTAAAAGGTACTTCTTATAGGAATCAAGGGAAATGACTCGACTAAAAGGCACATCTTTTAGGAATCAAAGGGGATGACTCGACTAAAAGGTACGTTTTATAGGAATTAAAGGGGATGACTCGACTAAAAGGTACGTCTTATAGGAATCAAGGGAATTGACTCGACTAAAAGGTACGTTTTCTAGGAATCAAAGGGGATGATTCGACTAAAAGGTACGTCATATACGAATCAAAGGAGATGACTCAACTAAAAGGTACGTTTTATAGGAATCAAAGGGGATGATTCGACTAAAAGGTACGTCTTATAGGAATGAAGGGAAATGACTCGACTAAAAGGCACATCTTTTAGGAATCAAAGGGGATAACTCGACTAAAAGGTACGTCTTATAGGAATCAAAGGGGATGACTCGACCAAAAGGTACGCCTTATAGGAATCCAAGGGGATGACTCGACTAAAAGGTACATCATATACGAATCAAAGGAGATGACTCAACTAAAAGGTACGTCTTATAGGAATCAAAAGGGATGACTCGACTTAAAGGTACGTCTTATAGGAATCAAGGGAAATGACTCGACTAAAAGGTACGTTTTCTAGGAATCAAAGGGGATGATTCGACTAAAAGGTACGTCATATACGAATCAAAGGAGATGACTCAACTAAAAGGTACGTCTTATAGGAATCAAAGGGGATGATTCGACTAAAAGGTACGTCTTATAGGAATCAAGGGAAATGACTCGACTAAAAGGTACGTCTTCAAGGTATCAAAGGAAATGACTCAACTAAAAGGTACGTCATATAGGAATCAAAGGGGATGACTCGACTAAAAGTTACGTATTCTAGGGGTCAAAGTGGATGACTCGACTAAAAGGTACGTCTTATAGGAATCAAAGGAAATGACTCGACTAAAAGGTACGTCTTATAGGAATCAAAGGAAATGACTCGACTAAAAGGTACGTCTTCTAGGGGTCAAAGGGGATGACTCGACTAAAAGGTACGTCTTACAGGAATCAAAGGGGATGACTCGATTAAAAGGTACGTCTTATAGGAATCAAAGTGGCTGACTCGACTAAAAGGTACTTCTTATAGGAATCAAGGGAAATGACTCGACTAAAAGGCACATCATTTAGGAATCAAAGGGGATGACTCGACTAAAAGGTACGTCTTATAGGAATCAAAGGGGATGACTCGACCAAAAGGTACGCCTTACAGGAATCCAAGGGGATGACTCGACTAAAAGGTACGTCTTATATGAATCAAAGTGGATGACCCGACATAATGGTACGTCTTATAAGAATCAAAGGAAATGACTCGACTAAAAGGTACGTCTTATAGGAATTAAAGGGGATGACTCAACTAAAAGGTACGTCTTATAGGAATCAAAGGGGATGACTCGACTAAAAGGTACTTCTTTTAGTAATCAAATGGGCTGACTCGACTTAAAGGTACGTCTTATAGGAATCAAGGGAAATGACCCGACTAAAAGGCACATCTTTTAGGAATCAAAGGGGATGACTCGACTAAAAGATACGTCTTATAGGAATCAAAGAGGATGACTCGACCAAAAGGTATGTCTTATAAGAATCCAAGGGGATGACTCGACTAAAAGGTACGTCTTATAGGAATCAAAGTGGATGACTCGACAAAATGGTACGTCTTATAGGAATCAAAGGAAATGACTCGACTAAAAGGTACGTCTTATAGGAATCCAAGGGGATGACTCAACTAAAAGGTAAGTGTTATAGGAATCAAAGGGGATGACTCGATTAAAAGGTACGTTTTATAGGAATCAAAGGGGATGACTCGACTAAAAGGTACGTCTTATAGGAATCTAGGGAAATGACTCGACTAAAAGGTACGTTATCTAGGAATCAAAGGAAATGACTCAACTAAAAGGTACATCATATACGAATCAAAGGAGATGACTCAACTAAAAGGTACGTCTTATAGGAATCAAAAGGGATGACTCGACTAAAAGGTACGTCTTATAGGAATCAAGGGAAATGACTCGACTAAAAGGTACGTTTTCTAGGAATCAAAGGGGATGATTCGACTAAAAGGTACGTCATATACGAATCAAAGGAGATGACTCAACTAAAAGGTACGTCTTATAGGAATCAAAGGGGATGATTCGACTAAAAGGTGCGTCTTATAGGAATCAAGGGAAATGACTCGACTAAAAGGTACGTCTTCAAGGTATCAAAGGAAATGACTCAACTAAAAGGTACGTCATATAGGAATCAAAGGGGATGACTCGACTAAAAGTTACGTATTCTAGGGGTCGAAGTGGATGACTCGACTGAAAGGTACGTCTTATAGGAATCAAAGGAAATGACTCGACTAAAAGGTATGTCTTATAGGAATCAAAGGAAATGACTCGACTAAAAGGTACGTCTTCTAGGGGTCAAAGGGGATGACTCAACTAAAAGGTACGTCTTATAGGAATCAAAGGGGATGACTCGACTAAAAGGTACGTCTTATAGGAATCAAAGGGGCTGACTCGACTAAAAGGTACTTCTTATAGGAATCAAGGGAAATGACTCGACTAAAAGGCACATCATTTAGGAATCAAAGGGGATGACTCAACTAAAAGGTACGTCTTATAGGAATCAAAGGAGATGACTCGACCAAAAGGTACGCCTTATAGGAATCCAAGGGGATGACTCGACTAAAAGGTACGTCTTATATGAATCAAAGTGGATGACCCGACATAATGGTACGTCTTATAAGAATCAAAGGAAATGACTCGACTAAAAGGTACGTCTTTTAGGAATTAAAGGGGATGACTCAACTAAAAGGTACGTCTTATAGGAATCAAAGGGGATGACTCGACTAAAAGGTACTTCTTTTAGTAATCAAATGGGCTGACTCGACTTAAAGGTACGTCTTATAGGAATCAAGGGAAATGACCCGACTAAAAGGCACATCTTTTAGGAATCAAAGGGGATGACTCGACTAAAAGATACGTCTTATAGGAATCAAAGAGGATGACTCGACCAAAAGGTATGTCTTATAAGAATCCAAGGGTATGACTCGACTAAAAGGTACGTCTTATAGGAATCAAAGTGGATGACTCGACAAAATGGTACGTCAAATAGGAATCAAAGGAAATGACTCGACTAAAAGGTACGTCTTATAGGAATCCAAGGGGATGACTCAACTAAAAGGTAAGTGTTATAGGAATCAAAGGGGATGACTCGACTAAAAGGTACGTTTTATAGGAATCAAAGGGGATGACTTGACTAAAAGGTACGTCTTATAGGAATCTAGGGAAATGACTCGACTAAAAGGTACGTTATCTAGGAATCAAAGGAAATGACTCAACTAAAAGGTACATCATATACGAATCAAAGGAGATGACTCAACTAAAAGGTACGTCTTATAGGAATCAAAAGGGATGACTCGACTTAAAGGTACGTCTTATAGGAATCAAGGGAAATGACTCGACTAAAAGGTACGTTTTCTAGGAATCAAAGGGGATGATTCGACTAAAAGGTACGTCATATACGAATCAAAGGAGATGACTCAACTAAAAGGTACGTCTTATAGGAATCAAAGGTGATGATTCGACTAAAAGGTACGTCTTATAGGAATCAAGGGAAATGACTCGACTAAAAGGTACGTCTTCAAGGTATTAAAGGAAATGACTCAACTAAAAGGTACGTCATATAGGAATCAAAGGGGATGACTCGACTAAAAGTTACGTATTCTAGGGGTCAAAGTGGATGACTCGACTAAAAGGTACGTCTTATAGGAATCAAAGGAAATGACTCGACTAAAAGGTACGTCTTATAGGAATCAAAGGAAATGACTCGACTAAAAGGTACGTCTTCTAGGGGTCAAAGGGGATGACTCGACTAAAAGGTACGTCTTACAGGAATCAAAGGGGATGACTCGATTAAAAGGTACGTCTTATAGGAATCAAAGGGGCTGACTCGACTAAAAGGTACTTCTTATAGGAATCAAGGGAAATGACTCGACTAAAAGGCACATCATTTAGGAATCAAAGGGGATGACTCGACTAAAAGGTACGTCTTATAGGAATCAAAGGGGATGACTCGACCAAAAGGTACGCCTTATAGGAATCCAAGGGGATGACTCGACTAAAAGGTACGTCTTATATGAATCAAAGTGGATGACCCGACATAATGGTACGTCTTATAAGAATCAAAGGAAATGACTCGACTAAAAGGTACGTCTTATAGGAATTAAAGGGGATGACTCAACTAAAAGGTACGTCTTATAGGAATCAAAGGGGATGACTCGACTAAAAGGTACTTCTTTTAGTAATCAAATGGGCTGACTCGAATTAAAGGTACATCTTATAGGAATCAAGGGAAATGACCCGACTAAAAGGCACATCTTTTAGGAATCAAAGGGGATGACTCGACTAAAAGATACGTCTTATAGGAATCAAAGAGGATGACTCGACCAAAAGGTATGTCTTATAAGAATCCAAGGGGATGACTCGACTAAAAGGTACGTCTTATAGGAATCAAAGTGGATGACTCGACAAAATGGTACGTCTTATAGGAATCAAAGGAAATGACTCGACTAAAAGGTACGTCTTATAGGAATCCAAGGGGATGACTCAACTAAAAGGTAAGTGTTATAGGAATCAAAGGGGATGACTCGACTAAAAGGTACGTTTTATAGGAATCAAAGGGGATGACTTGACTAAAAGGTACGTCTTATAGGAATCTAGGGAAATGACTCGACTAAAAGGTACGTTATCTAGGAATCAAAGGAAATGACTCAACTAAAAGGTACATCATATACGAATCAAAGGAGATGACTCAACTAAAAGGTACGTCTTATAGGAATCAAAAGGGATGACTCGACTAAAAGGTACGTCTTATAGGAATCAAGGGAAATGACTCGACTAAAAGGTACGTTTTCTAGGAATCAAAGGGGATGATTCGACTAAAAGGTACGTCATATACGAATCAAAGGAGATGACTCAACTAAAAGGTACGTCTTATAGGAATCAAAGGGGATGATTCGACTAAAAGGTGTGTCTTTTAGGAATCAAGGTAAATGACTCGACTAAAAGGTACGTCTTCAAGGTATCAAAGGAAATGACTCAACTAAAAGGTACGTCATATAGGAATCAAAGGGGATGACTCGACTAAAAGTTACGTATTCTAGGGGTCGAAGTGGATGACTCGACTAAAAGGTACGTCTTATAGGAATCAAAGGAAATGACTCGACTAAAAGGTATGTCTTATAGGAATCAAAGGAAATGACTCGACTAAAAGGTACGTCTTCTAGGGGTCAAAGGGGATGACTCGACTAAAAGGTACGTCTTATAGGAATCAAAGGGGATGACTCGACTAAAAGGTACGTCTTATAGGAATCAAAGGGGCTGACTCGACTAAAAGGTACTTCTTATAGGAATCAAGGGAAATGACTCGACTAAAAGGCACATCTTTTAGGAATCAAAGGGGATGACTCGACTAAAAGGTACGTCTTATAGGAATCAAAGGGGATGACTCGACCAAAAGGTACGCCTTATAGGAATCCAAGGGGATGACTCGACTAGAAGGTACGTCTTATATGAATCAAAGTGGATGACTCGACATAATGGTACGTCTTATAAGAATCAAAGGAAATGACTCGACTAAAAGGTACGTCTTATAGGAATTAAAGGGGATGACTCAACTAAAAGGTAAGTCTTATAGGAATCAAAGGGGATGACTCGACTAAAAGGTACGTTTTATAGGAATTAAAGGGGATGACTCGACTAAAAGGTACGTCTTATAGGAATCAAGGGAATTGACTCGACTAAAAGGTACGTTTTCTAGGAATCAAAGGGGATGATTCGACTAAAAGGTACGTCATATACGAATCAAAGGAGATGACTCAACTAAAAGGTACGTTTTATAGGAATCAAAGGGGATGATTCGACCAAAAGGGACGTCTTATAGGAATCAAGGGAAATGACTCGACTAAAAGGCACATCTTTTAGGAATCAAAGGGGATAACTCGACTAAAAGGTACGTCTTATAGGAATCAAAGGGGATGACTCGACCAAAAGGTACGCCTTATAGGAATCCAAGGGGATGACTCGACTAAAAGGTACGTCTTATATGAATCAAAGTGGATGACTCGACATAATGGTACGTCTTATAAGAATCAAAGGAAATGACTCGACTAAAAGGTACGTCTTATAGGAATTAAAGGGGATGACTCAACTAAAAGGTACGTCTTATAGGAATCAAAGGGGATGACTCGACTAAAAGGTACTTCTTATAGTAATCAAATGGGCTGACTCGACTTATAGGTACGTCTTATAGGAATCAAGGGAAATGACCCGTCTAAAAGGCATATCTTTTATGAATCAAAGGGGATGACTCGACTAAAAGATACGTCTTATAGGAATCATAGAGGATGACTCGACCAAAAGGTATGTCTTATAGGAATCCAAGGGGATGACTCGACTAAAAGGTACGTCTTATAGGATTCAAAGTGGATGACTCGACAAAATGGTACGTCTTATTGGAATCAAAGGAAATGACTCGACTAAAAGGTACGTCTTACAGGAATCCAAGGGGATGACTCAACTAAAAGGTAAGTCTTATAGGAATCAAAGGGGATGACTCGACTAAAAGGTACGTTTTATAGGAATCAAAGGGGATGACTCGACTAAAAGGTACGTCTTATAGGAATCTAGGGAAATGACTCGACTAAAAGGTACGTTTTCTAGGAATCAAAGGAAATGACTCAACTAAAAGGTACATCATATACGAATCAAAGGAGATGACTCAGCTAAAAGGTACGTCTTATAGGAATCAAAAGGGATGACTCGACTTAAAGGTACGTCTTATAGGAATCAAGGGAAATGACTGGACTAAAAGGTACGTTTTCTAGGAATCAAAGGGGATGATTCGACTAAAAGGTACGTCATATACGAATCAAAGGAGATGACTCAACTAAAAGGTACGTCTTATAGGAATCAAAGGGGATGATTCGACTAAAAGGTACGTCTTATAGGAATCAAGGGAAATGACTCGACTAAAAGGTACGTCTTCAAGGTATCAAAGGAAATGACTCAACTAAAAGGTACGTCATATAGGAATCAAAGGGGATGACTCGACTAAAAGTTACGTATTCTAGGGGTCGAAGTGGATGACTCGACTAAAAGGTACGCCTTATAGGAATTCAAGGGGATGACTCGACTAAAAGGTATGTCTTATAGGAATCAAAGTGGATGACTCGACTAAATGGTACGTCTTATAGGATTCAAAGGAAATGACTCGACTAAAAGGTACGTCTTATAGGAATTAAAGGGGATGACTCAACTAAAAGGTAAGTCTTATAGGAATCAAAGGGGATGACTCGAATAAAAGGTACATTTTATAGGAATCAAAGGGGATGACTCGACTAAAAGGTACGTCTTATAGGAATCAAGGGAAATGACTCGACTAAAAAGTACGTTTTCTAGGAATCAAAGGAAATAACTCAACTAGAAGGTACGTCATATACGAATCAAAGGAGATGACTCAACTAAAAGGTACGTCTTTTAGGAATCAAAGGGGATGACTCGACTAAAAGGTAAGTCTTATAGGAATCAAAAGGGATGACTCGACTAAAAGGTACGTCTTCTAGGGATCAAAAGGGATGACTCGACTAAAAGGTACGTCTTATAGGAATCAAAGGGGATGACTCAACTAAAAGGTATGTCTTATAGGAATCAAAGGGGCTGACTCGACTAAAAGGTACGTCTTATAGGAATCAAGGGAAATGACTCGACTAAAAGGCACATCTTTTAGGAATCAAAAGGGATGACTCGACTAAAAGGTACGTCTTATAGGAATCAAAGGGGTTGACTCGACCAAAAGGTATGCCTTATAGGAATCCAAGGGGATGACTCGACTAAAAGGTATGTCTTATAGGAATCAAAGTGGATGACTCGAGTAAATGGTACGTCTTATAGGAATCAAAGGAAATGACTCGACTAGAAGGTACGTCTTATAGGAATCAAAGGGGATGACTCGACTAAAAGGTACGTCTTATAGGAATCAAGAGAAATGACTCAACTAAAAGGTACGTTTTCTAGGAATCAAAGGAAATGACTCAACTAAAAGGTTCGCCATATACGAATCAAAGGAGATGACTCAACTAAAAGGTACGTCTTATAGGAATCTAAGGGGATGACTCAACTAAAAGGTACGTCTTATGGGAATTAAAGGGGATGACTCGACTAAAAGGTACTTCTTATAGGAATCAAAGGGGCTGACTCGACTTAAAGGTTCGTCTTATAGGAATCAAGGGAAATGACTTGACTAAAAGGCACATCTTTTAGGAATCAAAGGGGATAACTCGACTAAAAGATACGTCTTATAGGAATCAAAGGAGATGACTCGACCAAAAGGTATGTCTTATAGGAATCCAAGGGGATGACTCGACTAAAAGGTACGTCTTATAGGAATCAATGTGGATGACTCGACTAAATGGTACGTCTTATAAGAATCAAAGGAAATGACTCGACTAAAAGGTACGTCTTATAGGAATCAATGGGGATGACTCAACTAAAAGGCAAGTCTTATAGGAATCAAAGGGGATGACTCGACTAAAAGGTACGTTTTATAGGAATCAAAGGGGATGACTCGACTAAAAGGTACGTCTTATAAAAATCTAGGGAGATGACTCGACTAACAGGTACGTTTTCTAGGAATCAAAGAAATGACTCAACTAAAAGGTACGTCATATACGAATCAAAGGAGATGACTCAACTAAAAGGTACGTCATATAGGAATCAAAAGGGATGACTCGACTAAAAGGTACGTCTTATAGGAATCAAGGGAAATGACTCGACTAAAAGGTACGTCTTCAAGGAATCAAAGGAAATGACTCAACTAAAAGGTACGTCTTATAGGAATCAAAGGGGATGACTCGACTAAAAGGTACGTAGTCTAGGGGTCAAAGTGGATGACTCGACTAAAAGGTATGTCTTATAGGAATCAAAGGAAATGACTCGACTAGAAGGTACGTCTTATAGGAATTAAAGGAAATGACTCGACTAAAAGGTACGTCTTCTAGGGGTCAAAGGGGATGACTCGACTAAAAGGTACGTCTTATAGGAATCAAAGGGGATGACTCGACTAAAAGGTACGTCTTATAGGAATCAAGGGAAATGACTCGACTAAAAGGTACGTCTTTAAGGAATCAAAGGAAATGACTCAACTAAAAGGTACGTCTTATAGGAATCAAAGGGGAAGACTCGAGTAAAAGGTACGTATTCTAGGGGTCAAAGTGGATGACTCGACTAAAAGGTACGCCTTATAGGAATCCAAGGGGATGACTCGACTAAAAGGTATGTCTTATAGGAATCAAAGTGGATGACTCGACTAAATGGTATGTCTTATAGGAATCAAAGGAAATGACTCGACTAAAAGGTACGTCTTATAGGAATTAAACGGGATGACTCAACTAAAAGGTAAGTCTTATAGGAATCAAAGGGGATGACTCGAATAAAAGGTACATTTTATAGGAATCAAAGGGGATGACTCGACTAAAAGGTACATCTTATAGGAATCAAGGGAAATGACTCGACTAAAAGGTACGTTTTCTATGAATCAAAGGAAATAACTCAACTAGAAGGTACGTCATATACGAATCAAAGGAGATGACTCAACTAAAAGATACGTCTTTTAGGAATCAAAGGGGATAATTCAACTAAAAGCTAAGTCTTATAGGAATCAAAGGGGATGACTCGACTAAAAGGTACATTTTATAGGAATCAAAGGGGATGACAGGACTAAAAGGTACGTCTTATAGGAATCAAGGGAAATGACTCGACTAAAAGGTACATTTTCTAGGAATCAAAGGGGATGATTCGACTAAAAGGTACGTTATATACGAATCAAAGGAGATGACTCAACTAAAAGGTACGTCTTATAGGAATCAAAGGGGATGATTCGACTAAAAGGTACGTCTTATAGGAATCAAGGGAAATGACTCGACTAAAAGGCACATCTTTTAGGAATCAAAGGGGATGACTCGACTAAAAGGTACGTCTTATAGGAATCAAAGGGGATGACTCGACCAAAAGGTACGCCTTATAGGAATCCAAGGGGATGACTCGACTAAAAGGTACGTCTTATATGAATCAAAGTGGATGACTCGACATAATGGTACGTCTTATAAGAATCAAAGGAAATGACTCGACTAAAAGGTACGTCTTATAGGAATTAAAGGGGATGACTCAACTAAAAGGTACGTCTTATAGGAATCAAAGGGGATGACTCGACTAAAAGGTACTTCTTATAGTAATCAAATGGGCTGACTCGACTTAAAGGTACGTCTTATAGGAATCAAGGGAAATGACCCGACTAAAAGGCACATCTTTTAGGAATCAAAGGGGATGACTCGACTAAAAGTTACGTATTCTAGGGGTCGAAGTGAATGACTCGACTAAAAGGTACGTCTTATAGGAATCAAAGGAAATGACTCGACTAAAAGGTATGTCTTATAGGAATCAAAAGAAATGACTCGACTAAAAGGTACGTCTTCTAGGGGTCAAAGGGGATGACTCGACTAAAAGGTTCGTCTTATAGGAATCCAAGGGGATGACTCAAATAAAAGGTAAGTCTTATAGGAATCAAAGGGGATGACTCGACTAAAAGGTACGTTTTATAGGAATCAAAGGGGATGACTCGACTAAAAGGTACGTCTTATAGGAATCTAGGGAAATGACTCGACTAAAAGGTACGTTTTCTAGGAATCAAAGGAAATGACTCAACTAAAAGGTACATCATATACGAATCAAAGGAGATGACTCAACTAAAAGGTACGTCTTATAGGAATCAAAAGGGATGACTCGACTTAAAGGTACGTCTTATAGGAATCAAGGGAAATGACTCGACTAAAAGGTACGTTTTCTAGGAATCAAAGGGGATGATTCGACTAAAAGGTACGTCATATACGAATCAAAGGAGATGACTCAACTAAAAGGTACGTCTTATAGGAATCAAAGGGGATGATTCGACTAAAAGGTACGTCTTATAGGAATCAAGAAAAATGACTCGACTAAAAGGTACGTCTTCAAGGTATCAAAGGAAATGACTCAACTAAAAGGTACGTCATATAGGAATCAAAGGGGATGACTCGACTTAAAGTTACGTATTCTAGGGGTCGAAGTGGATGACTCGACTAAAAGGTACGCCTAATAGGAATCCAAGGGGATGACTCGACTAAAAGGTATGTCTTATAGGAATCAAAGTGGATGACTCGACTAAATGGTACGTCTTATAGGAATCAAAGGAAATGACTCGACTAAAAGGTACGTCTTATAGGAATTAAACGGGATGACTCAACTAAAAGGTAAGTCTTATAGGAATCAAAGGGGATGACTCGAATAAAAGGTACATTTTATAGGAATCAAAGGGAATGACTCGACTAAAAGGTACGTCTTATAGGAATCAAGGGAAATGACTCGACTAAAAGGTACGTTTTCTAGGAATCAAAGGAAATAAATCAACTAGAAGGTACGTCATATACGAATCAAAGGAGATGACTCAACTAAAAGGTACGTCTTTTAGGAATCAAAGGGGATAATTCAACTAAAAGGTAAGTCTTATAGGAATCAAAGGGGATGACTCGACTAAAAGGTTCGTTTTATAGGAATCAAAGGGGATGACAGGACTAAAAGGTACGTCTTATAGGAATCAAGGGAAATGACTCGACTAAAAGGTACGTTTTCTAGGAATCAAAGGGGATGATTCGACTAAAAGGTACGTCATATACGAATCAAAGGAGATGACTCAACTAAAAGGTACGTCTTATAGGAATCAAAGGGGATGATTCGACTAAAAGGTACGTCTTATAGGAATCAAGGGAAATGACTCGACTAAAAGGTACGTCTTCAAGGTATCAAAGGAAATGACTCAACTAAAAGGTACGTCATATAGGAATCAAAAGGGATGACTCGACTAAAAGTTACGTATTCTAGGGGTCAAAGTGGATGACTCGACTAAAAGGTACGTCTTATAGGAATCAAAGGAAATGACTCGACTAAAAGGTACGTCTTCTAGGGGTCAAAGGGGATGACTCGACTAAAAGGTACGTCTTATAGGAATCAAAGGGGATGACTCGACTAAAAGGTACGTCTTATAGGAATCAAAGGGGCTGACTCGACTAAAAGGTACTTCTTATAGGAATCAAGGGAAATGACTCGACTAAAAGGCACATCATTTAGGAATCAAAGGGGATGACTCGACTAAAAGGTACGTCTTATAGGAATCAAAGGGGATGACTCGACCAAAAGGTACGCCTTATAGGAATCCAAGGGGATGACTCGACTAAAAGGTACGTCTTATATGAATCAAAGTGGATGACTCGACATAATGGTACGTCTTATAAGAATCAAAGGAAATGACTCGACTAAAAGGTACGTCTTATAGGAATTAAAGGGGATGACTCAACTAAAAGGTACGTCTTATAGGAATCAAAGGGGATGACTCGACTAAAAGGTACTTCTTTTATTAATCAAATGGGCTGACTCGACTTAAAGGTACGTCTTATAGGAATCAAGGGAAATGACCCGACTAAAAGGCAAATCTTTTAGGAATCAAAGGGGATGACTCGACTAAAAGATACGTCTTATAGGAATCAAAGAGGATGACTCGACCAAAAGGTATGTCTTATAAGAATCCAAGGGGATGACTCGACTAAAAGGTACGTCTTATAGGAATCAAAGTGGATGACTCGACAAAATGGTACGTCTTATAGGAATCAAAGGAAATGACTCGACTAAAAGGTACGTCTTATAGGAATCCAAGGGGATGACTCAACTAAAAGGTAAGTGTTATAGGAATCAAAGGGGATGACTCGACTAAAAGGTACGTTTTATAGGAATCAAAGGGGATGACTTGACTAAAAGGTACGTCTTATAGGAATCTAGGGAAATGACTCGACTAAAAGGTACGTTTTCTAGGAATCAAAGGAAATGACTCAACTAAAAGGTACATCATATACGAATCAAAGGAGATGACTCGACTAAAAGGTACGTCTTATAGGAATCAAAGGGGATGACTCGACTAAAAGGTACGTCTTATAGGAATCAAAAGGGATGACTCGACTAAAAGGTACGTCTTATAGGAATCAAGGGAAATGACTCGACTAAAAGGTACGTTTTCTAGGAATCAAAGGGGATGATTCGACTAAAAGGTACGTCATATACGAATCAAAGGAGATGACTCAACTAAAAGGTACGTCTTATAGGAATCAAAGGGGATGATTCGACTAAAAGGTGCGTCTTATAGGAATCAAGGGAAATGACTCGACTAAAAGGTACGTCTTCAAGGTATCAAAGGAAATGACTCAAACTAAAAGGTACGTCATATAGGAATCAAAGCGGATGACTCGACTAAAAGTTACGTATTCTAGGGGTCGAAGTTGATGACTCGACTAAAAGGTACGTCTTATAGGAATCAAAGGAAATGACTCGACTAAAAGGTATGTCTTATAGGAATCAAAGGAAATGACTCGACTAAAAGGTACGTCTTCTAGGGGTCAAAGGGGATGACTCGACTAAAAGGTACGTCTTATAGGAATCCAAGGGGATGACTCAAATAAAAGGTAAGTCTTATAGGAATCAAAGGGGATGACTCGACTAAAAGGTACGTTTTATAGGAATCAAAGGGGATGACTCGACTAAAAGGTACGTCTTATAGGAATCTAGGGAAATGACTCGACTAAAAGGTATGTTTTCTAGGAATCAAAGGAAATGACTCAACTAAAAGGTACATCATATACGAATCAAAGGAGATGACTCAACTAAATGGTACGTCTTATAGGAATCAAAAGGGATGACTCGACTTAAAGGTACGTCTTATAGGAATCAAGGGAAATGACTCGACTAAAAGGTACGTTTTCTAGGAATCAAAGGGGATGATTCGACTAAAAGGTACGTCATATACGAATCAAAGGAGATGACTCAACTAAAAGGTACGTCTTATAGGAATCAAAGGGGATGATTCGACTAAAAGGTACGTCTTATAGGAATCAAGGGAAATGACTCGACTAAAAGGTACGTCTTCAAGGTATCAAAGGAAATGACTCAACTAAAAGGTACGTCATATAGGAATCAAAGGGGATGACTCGACTTAAAGTTACGTATTCTAGGGGTCGAAGTGGATGACTCGACTAAAAGGTACGCCTTATAGGAATCCAAGGGGATGACTCGACTAAAAGGTATGTCTTATAGGAATCAAAGTGGATGACTCGACTAAATGGTACGTCTTATAGGAATCAAAGGAAATGACTCGACTAAAAGGTACGTCTTATAGGAATTAAACGGGATGACTCAACTAAAAGGTAAGTCTTATAGGAATCAAAGGGGATGACTCGAATAAAAGGTACATTTTATAGGAATCAAAGGGGATGACTCGACTAAAAGGTACGTCTTATAGGAATCAAGGGAAATGACTCGACTAAAAGGTACGTTTTCTAGGAATCAAAGGAAATAACTCAACTAGAAGGTACGTCATATACGAATCAAAGGAGATGACTCAACTAAAAGGTACGTCTTTTAGGAATCAAAGGGGATAATTCAACTAAAAGGTAAGTCTTATAGGAATCAAAGGGGATGACTCGACTAAAAGGTTCGTTTTATTGGAATCAAAGGGGATGACAGGACTAAAAGGTACGTCTTATAGGAATCAAGGGAAATGACTCGACTAAAAGGTACGTTTTCTAGGAATCAAAGGGGATGATTCGACTAAAAGGTACGTCATATACGAATCAAAGGAGATGACTCAACTAAAAGGTACGTCTTATAGGAATCAAAGGGGATGATTCGACTAAAAGGTACGTCTTATAGGAATCAAGGGAAATGACTCGACTAAAAGGTACGTCTTCAAGGTATCAAAGGAAATGACTCAACTAAAAGGTACGTCATATAGGAATCAAAGGGGATGACTCGACTAAAAGTTACGTATTCTAGGGGTCAAAGTGGATGACTCGACTAAAAGGTACGTCTTATAGGAATCAAAGGAAATGACTCGACTAAAAGGTACGTCTTATAGGAATCAAAGGAAATGACTCGACTAAAAGGTACGTCTTCTAGGGGTCAAAGGGGATGACTCGACTAAAAGGTACGTCTTATAGGAATCAAAGGGGATGACTCGACTAAAAGGTACGTCTTATAGGAATCAAAGGGGCTGACTCGACTAAAAGGTACTTCTTATAGGAATCAAGGGAAATGACTCGACTAAAAGGCACATCATTTAGGAATCTAAGGGGATGACTCGACTAAAAGGTACGTCTTATAGGAATCAAAGGGGATGACTCGACTAAAAGGTACGCCTTATAGGAATCCAAGGGGATGACTCGACTAAAAGGTACGTCTTATATGAATCAAAGTGGATGACTCGACATAATGGTACGTCTTATAAGAATCAAAGGAAATGACTCGACTAAAAGGTACGTCTTATAGGAATTAAAGGGGATGACTCAACTAAAAGGTACGTCTTATAGGAATCAAAGGGGATGACTCGACTAAAAGGTACTTCTTTTATTAATCAAATGGGCTGACTCGACTTAAAGGTACGTCTTATAGGAATCAAGGGAAATGACCCGACTAAAAGGCACATCTTTTAGGAATCAAAGGGGATGACTCGACTAAAAGATACGTCTTATAGGAATCAAAGAGGATGACTCGACCAAAAGGTATGTCTTATAAGAATCCAAGGGGATGACTCGACTAAAAGGTACGTCTTATAGGAATCAAAGTGGATGACTCGACAAAATGGTACGTCTTATAGGAATCAAAGGAAATGACTGGACTAAAAGGTACGTCTTATAGGAATCCAAGGGGATGACTCAACTAAAAGGTAAGTGTTATAGGAATCAAAGGGGATGACTCGACTAAAAGGTACGTTTTATAGGAATCAAAGAGGATGACTTGACTAAAAGGTACGTCTTATAGGAATCTAGGGAAATGACTCGACTAAAAGGTACGTTTTCTAGGAATCAAAGGAAATGACTCAACTAAAAGGTACATCATATACGAATCAAAGGAGATGACTCAACTAAAAGGTACGTCTTATAGGAATCAAAAGGGATGACTCGACTAAAAGGTACGTCTTATAGGAATCAAGGGAAATGACTCGACTAAAAGGTACGTTTTCTAGGAATCAAAGGGGATGATTCGACTAAAAGGTACGTCATATACGAATCAAAGGAGATGACTCAACTAAAAGGTACGTCTTATAGGAATCAAAGGGGATGATTCGACTAAAAGGTGCGTCTTATAGGAATCAAGGGAAATGACTCGACTAAAAGGTACGTCTTCAAGGTATCAAAGGAAATGACTCAAACTAAAAGGTACGTCATATAGGAATCAAAGGTGATGACTCGACTAAAAGTTACGTATTCTAGGGGTCGAAGTGGATGACTCGACTAAAAGGTACGTCTTATAAGAATCAAAGGAAATGACTCGACTAAAAGGTACGTCTTCTTGGGGTCAAAGGGGATGACTCGACTAAAAGGTACGTCTTATAGGAATCAAAGGGGATGACTCGACTAAAAGGTACGTCTTATAGGAATCAAAGGGGCTGACTCGACTAAAAGGTACTTCTTATAGGAATCAAGGGAAATGACTCGACTAAAAGGCACATCTTTTAGGAATCAAAGGGGATGACTCGACTAAAAGGTACGTCTTATAGGAATCAAAGGGGATGACTCGACCAAAAGGTACGCCTTATAGGAATCCAAGGGGATGACTCGACTAAAAGGTACGTCTTATATGAATATAAGTGGATGACTCGACATAATGGTACGTCTTATAAGAATCAAAGGAAATGACTCGACTAAAAGGTACGTCTTATAGGAATTAAAGGGGATGACTCAACTAAAAGGTAAGTCGTATAGGAATCAAAGGGGATGACTCGACTAAAAGGTACGTTTTATAGGAATTAAAGAGGATGACTCGACTAAAAGGTACGTCTTATAGGAATCAAGGGAATTGACTCGACTAAAAGGTACGTCATATATGAATCAAAGGAGATGACTCAACTAAAAGGTACGTTTTATAGGAATCAAAGGGGATGATTCGACTAAAAGGTACGTCTTATAGGAATCAAGGGAAATGACTCGACTAAAAGGCACATCTTTTAGGAATCAAAGGGGATAACTCGACTAAAAGGTACGTCTTATAGGAATCAAAGGGGATGACTCGACCAAAAGGTACGCCTTATAGGAATCCAAGGGGATGACTCGACTAAAAGGTACGTCTTATATGAATCAAAGTGGATGACTCGACATAATGGTACGTCTTATAAGAATCAAAGGAAATGACTCGACTAAAAGGTACGTCTTATAGGAATTAAAGGGGATGACTCAACTAAAAGGTACGTCTTATAGGTATCAAAGGGGATGACTCGACTAAAAGATACTTCTTATAGTAATCAAATGGGCTGACTCGACTTAAAGGTACGTCTTATAGGAATCAAGGGAAATGAACCGACTAAAAGGCACATCTTTTAGGAATCAAAGGGGATGACTCGACTAAAAGATACGTCTTATAGGAATCAAAGAGGATGACTCGACCAAAAGGTATGTCTTATAGGAATCCAAGGGGATGACTCGACTAAAAGGTACGTCTTATAGGAATCAAAGTGGATGACTCGACAAAATGGTACGTCTTATTGGAATCAAAGGAAATGACTCGACTAAAAGGTACGTCTTACAGGAATCCAAGGGGATGACTCAACTAAAAGGTAAGTCTTATAGGAATCATAGGGGATGACTCGACTAAAAGGTACGTTTTATAGGAATCAAAGGGGATGACTCGACTAAAAGGTACGTCTTATAGGAATCTAGGGAAATGACTCGACTAAAAGGTACGTTTCCTAGGAATCAAAGGAAAATGACTCAACTAAAAGGTACATCATATACGAATCAAAGGAGATGACTCAACTAAAAGGTACGTCTTATAGGAATCAAAAGGGATGACTCGACTTAAAGGTATGTCTTATAGGAATCAAGGGAAATGACTGGACTAAAAGGTACGTTTTCTAGGAATCAAAGGAGATGACTCAACTAAAAGGTACGTCTTATAGGAATCAAAGGGGATGATTCGACTAAAAGGTACGTCTTATAGGAATCAAGGGAAATGACTCGACTAAAAGGTACGTCTTCAAGGTATCAAAGGAAATGACTCAACTAAAAGGTACGTCATATAGGAATCAAAGGGGATGACTCGACTAAAAGTTACGTATTCTAGGGGTCGAAGTGGATGACTCGACTAAAAGGTACGCCTTATAGGAATTCAAGGGGATGACTCGACTAAAAGGTATGTCTTATAGGAATCAAAGTGGATGACTCGACTAAATGGAACGTCTTATAGGATTCAAAGGAAATGACTCGACTAAAAGGTACGTCTTATAGGAATTAAACGGGATGACTCAACTAAAAGGTAAGTCTTATAGGAATCAAAGGGGATGACTCGAATAAAAGGTACATTTTATAGGAATCAAAGGGGATGACTCGACTAAAAGGTACGTCTTATAGGAATCAAGGGAAATGACTCGACTAAAAGGTACGTTTTCTAGGAATCAAAGGAAATAACTCAACTAGAAGGTACGTCATATACGAATCAAAGGAGATGACTCAACTAAAAGGTACGTCTTTTAGGAATCAAAGGGGATAATTCAACTAAAAGGTAAGTCTTATAGGAATCAAAGGGGATGACTCGACTAAAAGGTACGTTTTATAGGAATCAAAGGGGATGACATGACTAAAAGGTACGTCTTATAGGAATCAAGGGAAATGACTCGACTAAAAGGTACGTTTTCTAGGAATCAAAGGGGATAATTCGACTAAAAGGTACGTCATATACGAATCAAAGGAGATGACTCAACTAAAAGGTACGTCTTATAGGAATCAAAGGGGATGATTCGACTAAAAGGTACGTCTTATTGAAATCAAGGGAAATGACTCAACTAAAAGGTACGTCTTCAAGGTATCAAAGGAAATGACTCAACTAAAAGGTACGTCATATAGGAATCAAAGGGGATGACTCGACTAAAAGTTACGTATTCTAGGGGTCAAAGTGGATGACTCTACTAAAAGGTACGTCTTATAGGAATCAAAGGAAATGACTCGACTAAAAGGTACGTCTTATAGGAATCAAAGGAAATGACTCGACTAAAAGGTACGTCTTCTAGGGGTCAAAGGGGATGACTCGACTAAAAGGTACGTCTTATAGGAATCAAAGGGGATGACTCGACTAAAAGGTACGTCTTATAGGAATCAAAGGGGCTGACTCGACTAAAAGGTACTTCTTATAGGAATCAAGGGAAATGACTCGACGAAAAGGCACATCATTTAGGAATCAAAGGGGATGACTCGACTAAAAGGTACGTCTTATAGGAATCAAAGGGGATGACTCGACCAAAAGGTACACCTTATAGGAATCCAAGGGGATGACTCGACTAAAAGGTACGTCTTATATGAATCAAAGTGGATGACTCGACATAATGGTACGTCTTATAAGAATCAAAGGAAATGACTCGACTAAAAGGTACGTCTTATAGGAATTAAAGGGGATGACTCAACTAAAAGGTACGTCTTATAGGAATCAAAGGGGATGACTCGACTAAAAGGTACTTCTTATAGTAATCAAAGGGGCTGACTCGACTTAAAGGTACGTCTTATAGGAATCAAGGGAAATGACCCGACTAAAAGGCACATCTTTTAGGAGTCAAAGGGGATGACTCAACTAAAAGATACGTCTTATAGGAATCAAAGAGGATGACTCGACCAAAAGGTATGTCTTATAGGAATCCAAGGGGATGACTCGACTAAAAGGTACGTCTTATAGGAATCAAAGTGGATGACTCGACCAAATGGTACGTCTTATAGGAATCAAAGGAAATGACTCGACTAAAAGGTACGTCTTATAGGAATCCAAGGGGATGACTCAACTAAAAGGTAAGTCTTATAGGAATCAAAGGGGATGACTCGACTAAAAGGTACGTTTTATAGGAATCAAAGGGGATGACTTGACTAAAAGGTACGTCTTATAGGAATCTAGGGAAATGACTCGACTAAAAGGTACGTTTTCTAGGAATCAAAGGAAATGACTCAACTAAAAGGTACATCATATACGAATCAAAGGAGATGACTCAACTAAAAGGTACGTCTTATAGGAATCAAAAGGGATGACTCGACTAAAAGGTACGTCTTATAGGAATCAAGGGAAATGACTCGACTAAAAGGTACGTTTTCTAGGAATAAAAGGGGATGATTCGACTAAAAGGTACGTCATATACGAATCAATGGAGATGACTCAACTAAAAGGTACGTCTTATAGGAATCAAAGGGGATGATTCGACTATAAGGTACGTCTTATAGGAATCAAGGGAAATGACTCGACTAAAAGGTACGTCTTCAAGGTATCAAAGGAAATGACTCAACTAAAAGGTACGTCATATAGGAATCAAAGGGGATAACTCGACTAAAAGTTACGTATTCTAGGGGTCGAAGTGGATGACTCGACTAAAAGGTACGTCTTATAGAAATCAAAGGAAATGACTCGACTAAAAGGTACGTCTTATAGGAATCAAAGGAAATGACTCGACTAAATGGTACGTCTTCTAGGGCTCAAAGGGGATGACTCGACTAAAAGGTACGTCTTATAGGAATCAAAGGGGATGACTCGACTAAAAGGTACGTCTTATAGGAATCAAAGGGGCTGACTCGACTAAAAGGTACTTCTTATAGGAATCAAGGGAAATGACTCGACTAAAAGGCACATCTTTTAGGAATCAAAGGGGATGACTCGACTAAAAGGTACGTCTTATAGGAATCAAAGGGGATGACTCGACCAAAAGGTACGCCTTATAGGAATCGAAGGGGATGACTCGACTAAAAGGTACGTCTGATATGAATCAAAGTGGATGACTCGACATAATGGTACGTCTTATAAGAATCAAAGGAAATGACTCGACTAAAAGGTACGTCTTATAGGAATTAAAGGGGATGACTCAACTAAAAGGTAAGTCTTATAGGAATCAAAGGGGATGACTCGACTAAAAGGTACGTTTTATAGGAATTAAAGGGGATGACTCGACTAAAAGGTACGTCTTATAGGAATCAAGGGAAATGACTCGACTAAAAGGTACGTTTTCTAGGAATCAAAGGAAATGACTCAACTAAAAGGTACGTCATATACTAATCAAAGAAGATGACACAACTAAAAGGTACGTCTTATAGGAATCTAAGGGGATGACCCAACTAAAAGGTACGTCTTATAGGAATCAAAGGGGGTGACTCGACTAAAAGGTACTTCTTATAGGAATCAAAGGGGCTGACTCGACTTAAAGGTACGTCTTATAGGAATCAAGGGAAATGACCCGACTAAAAGGCACATCTTTTAGGAATCAAAGGGGATGACTCGACTAAAAGATACGTCTTATAGGAATCAAAGAGGATGACTCGACCAAAAGGTATGTCTTATAGGAATCCAAGGGGATGACTCGACTAAAAGGTACGTCTTATAGGAATCAAAGTGGATGACTCGACAAAATGGTACGTCTTATAGGAATCAAAGGAAATGACTCGACTAAATGGTACATCTTATAGGAATCAAAGTGGATGACTCAACTAAACGATAAGTCATATAGGAATCAAAGGGGATGACTCGACTAAAAGGTACGTTTTATAGGAATCAAAGGGGATGACTCGACTAAAAGGTACATCTTATAGGAATCTAGGGAAATGACTCGACTAAAAGGTACGTTTTCTAGGAATCAAAGGAAATGACTCAACTAAAAGGTACATCATATACGAATCAAAGGAGATGACTCAACTAAAATGTACGTCTTATAGGAATCAAAAGGGATGACTCGACTAAAAGGTACGTCTTATAGAAATCAAGGGAAATGACTCGACTAAAAGGTACGTCTTCAAGGAATCATAGGAAATGACTCAACTAAAAGGTACGTCTTATAGGAATCAAAGGGGATGACTCGACTAAAAGGTACGTATTCTAGGTGTCAAAGTGGATGACTCGACTAAAAGGTACGTCTTATAGGAATCAAAGGAAATGACTCGACTAAAAGGTTCGTCTTATAGGAATCAAGGGAAATGACTCGACTAAAAGGCACGTCTTCTAGGGGTCAAAGGGAATGACTCGACTAAAAGGTACGTCTTATAGGAATCAAAGGGGATGACTCGACTAAAAGGTACGTCTTATAGGAATCATGGGAAATGACTCGACTAAAAGGTACGTCTTTAAGGAATCAAAGGAAATGACTCAACTAAAAGGTACGTCTTATAGGAATCAAAGGGGATGACTCGACTAAAAGGTACGTATTCTAGGGGTCGAAGTGGATGACTCGACTAAAAGGTACGTCTTATAGGAATCAAAGGAAATGACTCGACTAAAAGGTACGTCTTCTAGGGGTCAAAGGGGATGACTCGACTAAAAGGTACGTCTTATAGGAATCAAAGGGGATGACTCGACTAAAAGGTACGTCTTATAGGAATCAAAGGGGCTGACTCGACTAAAAGGTACTTCTTATAGGAATCAAGGGAAATGACTCGACTAAAAGGCACATCTTTTAGGAATCAAAGGGGATGACTCGACTAAAAGGTACGTCTTATAGGAATCAAAGGGGATGACTCGACCAAAAGGTACGCCTTATAGGAATCCAAGGGGATGACTCAACTAAAAGGTACATCTTATATGAATCAAAGTGGATGACTCGACATAATGGTACGTCTTATAAGAAACAAAGGAAATGACTCGACTAAAAGGTACGTCTTATAGGAATTAAAGGGGATGACTCAACTAAAAGGTAAGTCTTATAGGAATCAAAGGGGATGACTCGACTAAAAGTTACGTTTTATAGGAATTAAAGGGGATGACTCGACTAAAAGGTACGTCTTATAGGAATCAAGGGAAATGACTCGACTAAAAGGTACGTTTTCTAGGAATCAAAGGAAATGACTCAACTAAAAGGTACGTCATATACGAATCAAAGGAGATGACTCAACTAAAAGGTACGTCTTATAGGAATCTAAGGGGATGACTCAACTAAAAGGTACGTCTTATAGGAATCAAAGGGGATGACTCGACTAAAAGGTACTTCTTATAGGAATCAAAGGGGCTGACTCGACTTAAAGGTACGTCTTATAGGAATCAAGGGAAATGACCCGACTAAAAGGCACATCTTTTAGGAATCAAAGGGGATGACTCGACTAAAAGATACGTCTTATAGGAATCAAAGAGGATGACTCGACCAAAAGGTATGTCTTATAGGAATCCAAGGGGATGACTCGACTAAAAGGTACGTCTTATAGGAATCAAAGTGGATGACTCGACAAAATGGTACGTCTTATAGGAATCAAAGGAAATGACTCGACTAAAAGGTACATCTTATAGGAATCAAAGGGGATGACTCAACTAAAAGGTAAGTCTTATAGGAATCAAAGGGGATGACTCGACTAAAAGGTACGTTTTATAGGAATCAAAGTGGATGACTCGACTAAAAGGTACGTCTTATAGGAATCTAGGGAAATGACTCGACTAAAAGGTACGTTTTCTAGGAATCAAAGGAAATGACTCAACTAAAAGGTACGTCATATACGAATCAAAGGAGATGACTCAACTAAAAGGTACGTCTTATAGGAATCAAAAGGGATGACTCGACTAAAAGGTACGTCTTATAGGAATCAAGGGAAATGACTCGACTAAAAGGTACGTCTTCAAGGAATCAAAGGAAATGACTCAACTAAAAGGTACGTCTTATAGGAATCAAAGGGGATGACTCGACTAAAAGGTACGTATTCTAAGGGTCAAATTGGATGACTCGACTAAAAGGTACGTCTTATAGGAATCAAAGGAAATTACTCGACTAAAAGGTACGTCTTATAGGAATCAAAGGAAATGACTCGACTAAAAGGTACGTCTTCTAGGGGTCAAAGGGAATGACTCGACTAAAAGGTACGTCTTATAGGAATCAAAGGGGATGACTCGACTAAAAGGTACGTCTTATAGGAATCATGGGAAATGACTCGACTAAAAGGTACGTCTTCAAGGAATCAAAGGAAATGACTCAACTAAAAGGTACGTCTTATAGGAATAAAAGGGGATGACTCGACTAAAAGGTACGTATTCTAGGTGTCAAAGTGGATGACTCGACTAAAAGGTACGTCTTATAGGAATCAAAGGAAATGACTCGACTAAAAGGTTCGTCTTATAGGAATCAAGGGAAATGACTCGACTAAAAGGCACGTCTTCTAGGGGTCAAAGGGAATGACTCGACTAAAAGGTACGTCTTATAGGAATCAAAGGGGATGACTCGACTAAAAGGTACGTCTTATAGGAATCATGGGAAATGACTCGACTAAAAGGTACGTCTTCAAGGAATCAAA
Organism: Capsicum pubescens; assembly: GCA_030864215.1. Taxonomy (NCBI): domain Eukaryota; kingdom Viridiplantae; phylum Streptophyta; class Magnoliopsida; order Solanales; family Solanaceae; genus Capsicum; species Capsicum pubescens. Next base: position 273,994,481 of record CM061545.1, on the reverse strand, counting down.
GGAAATGACTCAACTAAAAGGTACGTCTTATAGGAATCAAAGGGGATGACTCGACTAAAAGGTACGTCTTATAGGAATCAAAGGAAATGACTCGACTAAAAGGTTCGTCTTATAGGAATCAAGGGAAATGACTCGACTAAAAGGTTCGTCTTATAGGAATCAAGGGAAATGACTCGACTAAAAGGCATATCATTTAGGAATCAAAGGGGATGTCTCGACTAAAAGGTACGTCTGATAGGAATCAAAGGGGATGACTCGACCAAAAGGTACGCCTTATAGGAATCCAAGGGAATGACTCGACTAAAAGGTACGTCTTATAGGAATCAAACTGGATGACTCGACTAAATGGTACGTCTTATAGGAATCAACGGAAATAACTCGACTAAAACGTACGTCTTATAGGTATTAAAGGGGATGACTCAACTAAAAGATAAGTCTTATAGGAATCAAAGGGGATGACTCGACTAAAAGGTACGTTTTATAGGAATCAAAGGTGATGACTTGACTAAAAGGTACATCTTATAGGAATCTAGGGAAATGACTCGACTAAAAGGTACGTTTTCTAGGAATCAAAGGAAATGACTCATATAAAAGGTACGTCATATACGAATCAAAGGAGATGACTCAACTAAAAGATACGTCTTATAGGAATCAAAGGGGATGACTCGACTAAAAGGTACGTCTTCAAGGAATCAAAGGAAATGACTCAACTAAAAGGTACGTCTTATAGGAATCAAAAGGGATGACTCGACTAAAAGGTACGTATTCTAGGGGTCATAGTGGATGACTCGACTAAAAGGTACGTCTTATAGGAAACAAAGGAAATGACTCGACTAAAAGGTACGTCTTATAGGAATCAAAGGAAATGACTCGACTAAAAGGTACGTCTTCTAGTGGTCAAAGGGGATGACTCGACTAAAAGGTACGTCTTATAGGAATCAAAGGGGATGACTCGACTAAAAGGTTCGTCTTATAGGAATCAAAGGGGCTGACTCGACTAAAAGGTACGTCTTATAGGAATCAAGGGAAATGACTCGACTAAAAGGCACATCATTTAGGAATCAAAGGGGATGACTCGACTAAAAGGTACGTCTGATAGGAATCAAAGGGGATGGCTCGACCAAAAGGTACGCCTTATAGGAATCCAAGGGGATGACTCGACTAAAAGGTACGTCTTATAGGAATCAAAGTGGATGACTCGACTAAATGGTACGTCTTATAGGAATAAAAGGAAATGACTCGACTAAAAGGTACGTCTTATAGGAATTAAAGGGGATGACTCAACTAAAAGGCAAGTCTTATAGGAATTAAAGGGGATGACTCGACTAAAAGGTACGTTTTATAGGAATCAAAGGGGATGACTCGACTAAAAGGTACGTCTGATAGGAATCAAGGGAAATGACTCGACTAAAAGGAACATTTTCTAGGAATCAAAGGAAATGACTCAACTAAAATTTACGTCATATACGAATCAAAAGAGATGACTCAACTAAAAGGTACGTCTTATAGGAATCTAAGGGGAAGACTCAACTAAAAGGTACGTCTTAGAGGAATCAAGGGAAATGACTCGACTAAAAGGAACATCTTTTAGGAATCAAAGGGGATGACTCGACTAAAAGGTACGTCTTATAGGAATCAAAGGGGATGACTCGACCAAAAGGTACGCCTTATAGGAATCCAAGGGGATGACTCAACTAAAAGGTACGTCTTATATGAATCAAAGTGGATGACTCGACATAATGGTACGTCTTATAAGAATCAAAGGAAATGACACGACTAAAAGGTACGTCTTATAGGAATTAAAGGGGATGACTCAACTAAAAGGTAAGTCTTATAGGAATCAAAGGGGATGACTCGACTAAAAGGTACGTTTTATAGGAATTAAAGGGGATGACTCGACTAAAAGGTACGTCTTATAGGAATCAAGGGAAATGACTCGACTAAAAGGTACGTTTTCTAGGAATCAAAGGAAATGACTCAACTAAAAGGTACGTCATATACGAATCAAAGGAGATGACTCAACTAAAAGGTACGTCTTATAGGAATCTAAGGGGATGACTCAACTAAAAGGTACGTCTTATAGGAATCAAAGGGGATGACTCGACTAAAAGGTACTTCTTATAGGAATCAAAGGGGCTGACTCGACTTAAAGGTACGTCTTATAGGAATCAAGGGAAATGACCCGACTAAAAGGCACATCTTTTAGGAATCAAAGGGGATGACTCGACTAAAAGATACGTCTTATAGGAATCAAAGAGGATGACTCGACCAAAAGGTATGTCTTATAGGAATCCAAGGGGATGACTCGACTAAAAGGTACGTCTTATAGGAATCAAAGTGGATGACTCGACAAAATGGTACGTCTTATAGGAATCAAAGGAAATGACTCGACTAAAAGGTACATCTTATAGGAATCAAAGGGGATGACTCAACTAAAAGGTAAGTCTAATAGGAATCAAAGGGGATGACTCGACTAAAAGGTACGTTTTATAGGAATCAAAGTGGATGACTCGACTAAAAGGTACGTCTTATAGGAATCTAGGGAAATGACTCGACTAAAAGGTACGTTTTCTAGGAATCAAAGGAAATGACTCAACTAAAAGGTACGTCATATACGAATCAAAGGAGATGACTCAACTAAAAGGTACGTCTTATAGGAATCAAAAAGGATGACTCGACTAAAATGTACGTCTTATAGGAATCAAGGGAAATGACTCGACTAAAAGGTACGTCTTCAAGGAATCAAAGGAAATGACTCAACTAAAAGGTACGTCTTATAGGAATCAAAGGGGATGACTCGACTAAAAGGTACGTATTCTAGGGGTCAAATTGGATGACTCGACTAAAAGGTACGTCTTATAGGAATCAAAGGAAATTACTCGACTAAAAGGTACGTCTTATAGGAATCAAAGGAAATGACTCGACTAAAAGGTACGTCTTCTAGGGGTCAAAGGGAATGACTCGACTAAAAGGTACGTCTTATAGGAATCAAAGGGGATGACTCGACTAAAAGGTACGTCTTATAGGAATCATGGGAAATGACTCGACTAAAAGGTACGTCTTCAAGGAATCAAAGGAAATGACTCAACTAAAAGGTACGTCTTATAGGAATAAAAGGGGATGACTCGACTAAAAGGTACGTATTCTAGGTGTCAAAGTGGATGACTCGACTAAAAGGTACGTCTTATAGGAATCAAAGGAAATGACTCGACTAAAAGGTTCGTCTTATAGGAATCAAGGGAAATGACTCGACTAAAAGGCACGTCTTCTAGGGGTCAAAGGGAATGACTCGACTAAAAGGTACGTTTTATAGGAATCAAAGGGGATGACTCGACTAAAAGGTACGTCTTATAGGAATCATGGGAAATGACTCGACTAAAAGGTACGTCTTCAAGGAATCAAAGGAAATGACTCAACTAAAAGGTACGTCTTATAGGAATCAAAGGGGATGACTCGACTAAAAGGTACGTCTTATAGGAATCAAAGGAAATGACTCGACTAAAAGGTTCGTCTTATAGGAAACAAGGGAAATGACTCGACTAAAAGGTTCGTCTTATAGGAATCAAGGGAAATGACTCGACAAAAAGGCATATCATTTAGGAATCAAAGGGGATGTCTCGACTAAAAGGTACGTCTGATAGGAATCAAAGGGGATGACTCGACCAAAAGGTACGCCTTATAGGAATCCAAGGGAATGACTCGACTAAAACGTACGTCTTATAGGAATCAAACTGGATGACTCGACTAAATGGTACGTCTTATAGGAATCAAAGGAAATGACTCGACTAAAACGTACGTCTTATAAGAATTAAAGGGGATGACTCAACTAAAAGATAAGTCTTATAGGAATCAAAGGGGATGACTCGACTAAAAGGTACGTTTTATAGGAATCAAAGGTGATGACTTGACTAAAAGGTACATCTTATAGGAATCTAGGGAAATGACTCGACTAAAAGGTACGTTTTCTAGGAATCAAAGGAAATGACTCATATAAAAGGTACGTCATATACGAATCAAAGGAGATGACTCAACTAAAAGATACGTCTTATAGGAATCAAAGGGGATGACTCGACTAAAAGGTACGTCTTCAAGGAATCAAAGGAAATGACTCAACTAAAAGGTACGTCTTATAGGAATCAAAAGGGATGACTCGACTAAAAGGTACGTATTCTAGGGGTCATAGTGGATGACTCGACTAAAAGGTACGTCTTATAGGATACAAAGGAAATGACTCGACTAAAAGGTACGTCTTATAGGAATCAAAGGAAATGACTCGACTAAAAGGTACGTCTTCTAGTGGTCAAAGGGGATGACTCGACTAAAAGGTACGTCTTATAGGAATCAAAGGGGATGACTCGACTAAAAGGTACGTCTTATAGGAATCAAAGGGGCTGACTCGACTAAAAGGTACGTCTTATAGGAATTAAGGGAAATGACTCGACTAAAAGGCACATCATTTAGGAATCAAAGGGGATGACTCGACTAAAAGGTACGTCTGATAGGAATCAAAGGGGATGGCTCGACGAAAAGGTACGCCTTATAGGAATCCAAGGGGATGACTCGACTAAAAGGTACGTCTTATAGGAATCAAAGTGGATGACTCGACTAAATGGTACGTCTTATAGGAATAAAAGGAAATGACTCGACTAAAAGGTACGTCTTATAGGAATTAAAGGGGATGACTCAACTAAAAGGCAAGTCTTATAGGAATTAAAGGGGATGACTCGACTAAAAGGTACGTTTTATAGGAATCAAAGGGGATGACTCGACTAAAAGGTACGTCTTATTGGAATCAAGGGAAATGACTCGACTAAAAGGAACATTTTCTAGGAATCAAAGGAAATGACTCAACTAAAATGTACGTCATATACGAATCAAAAGAGATGACTCAACTAAAAGGTACGTCTTATAGGAATCTAAGGGGAAGAATCAACTAAAAGGTACGTCTTAGAGGAATCAAGGGAAATGACTCGACTAAAAGGTACGTCTTAGAGGAATCAAGGGAAATGACTCGACTAAAAGGTACGTCTTCAAGGAATCAAAGGAAATGACTCAACTAAAAGGTACGTCTTATAGGAATCAAAGGAGATGACTCGACTAAAAGGTTCGTCTTATAGGAATCAAGGGAAATGACTCGACAAAAAGGCATATCATTTAGGAATCAAAGGGGATGTCTCGACTAAAAGGTACGTCTGATAGGAATCAAAGGGGATGACTCGACCAAAAGGTACGCCTTATAGGAATCCAAGGGAATGACTCGACTAAAAGGTACGTCTTATAGGAATCAAACTGGATGACTCGACTAAATGGTACGTCTTATAGGAATCAAAGGAAATGACTCGACTAAAACGTACGTCTTATAAGAATTAAAGGTGATGACTCAACTAAAAGATAAGTCTTATAGGAATCAAAGGGGATGACTCCACTAAAAGGTACGTTTTATAGGAATCAAAGGTGATGACTTGACTAAAAGGTACATCTTATTGGAATCTAGGGAAATGACTCGACTAAAAGATACGTTTTCTAGGAATCAAAGGAAATGACTCATATAAAAGGTACGTCATATACGAATCAAAGGAGATGACTCAACTAAAAGATACATCTTATAGGAATCAAAGGGGATGACTCGACTAAAAGGTACGTCTTCAAGGAATCAAAGGAAATGACTCAACTAAAAGGTACGTCTTATAGGAATCAAAAGGGATGACTCGACTAAAAGGTACGTATTCTAGGGGTCATAGTGGATGACTCGACTAAAAGGTACGTCTTATAGGAAACAAAGGAAATGACTCGACTAAAAGGTACGTCTTATAGGAATCAAAGGAAATGACTCGACTAAAAGGTACGTCTTCTAGTGGTCAAAGGGGATGACTCGACTAAAAGGTACGTCTTATAGGAATCAAAGGGGATGACTCGACTAAAAGGTACGTCTTATAGGAATCAAAGGGGCTGACTCGACTAAAAGGTACGTATTCTAGGGGTCATAGTGGATGACTCGACTAAAAGGTACGTCTTATAGGATACAAAGGAAATGACTCGACTAAAAGGTACGTCTTATAGGAATCAAAGGAAATGACTCGACTAAAAGGTACGTCTTCTAGTGGTCAAAGGGGATGACTCGACTAAAAGGTACGTCTTATAGGAATCAAAGGGGATGACTCGACTAAAAGGTACGTCTTATAGGAATCAAAGGGGCTGACTCGACTAAAAGGTACGTCTTATAGGAATTAAGGGAAATGACTCGACTAAAAGGCACATCATTTAGGAATCAAAGGGGATGACTCGACTAAAAGGTACGTTTTATAGGAATCAAAGGGGATGACTCGACTAAAAGGTACGTCTTATTGGAATCAAGGGAAATGACTCGACTAAAAGGAACATTTTCTAGGAATCAAAGGAAATGACTCAACTAAAATGTACGTCATATACGAATCAAAAGAGATGACTCAACTAAAAGGTACGTCTTATAGGAATCTAAGGGGAAGAATCAACTAAAAGGTACGTCTTAGAGGAATCAAGGGAAATGACTCGACTAAAAGGTACGTCTTAGAGGAATCAAGGGAAATGACTCGACTAAAAGGTACGTCTTCAAGGAATCAAAGGAAATAACTCAACTAAAAGGTACGTCTTATAGGAATCAAAGGAGATGACTCGACTAAAAGGTACGTCTTATAGGAATCAAAGGGGATGAATCGACTAAAAGGTAAGTCTTATAGGAATCAATGGAAATGACTTGACTAAAAAGTACGTATTCTAGGGGCCAAAGGGGATGACTCGACTAAAAGGTACGTCTTATAGGAATCAAAGGGGATGACTCGACTAAAAGGTATGTCTTATAGGAATCAAAAGGAATGACTCCACTAAAAGATGCGTCATATAGGAATCAAAGAAAATGACTCGACTAAAAGGTACGATTTATAGGAATCAAAGGGGAAGACTAAACTAAATGGTATGTCTTATAGGAATCAAAGGGGATGACTCGACAAAAGGTACATCTTATAGGAATCAAAGGGAATGACTCGACTAAAAGGTACGTCTTAAAGGAATCAAGGGTAATGACTCGACTAAAAGGTACGTCTTCTAGGAATCAAAGGGGATGACTCGACTAAAAGGTACGTCTTATAGGAATCAAAGGGGATGACTCGACTAAAAGGTACGTCTTAAAGGAATCAAGGGAAATGACTCGACTAAAAGGTGCGTCTTCTAGGAATCAAAGGGGATGACTCGACTAAATGAAACGTCTTATAGGAATCAAAGGAAATGACCCGACTAAAAGGTACGTCTTTTAGGAATCAAAGGGGATGACTCAACTAAAAGGTAAGTCTTATAGGAATCAAAGGGGATGACTCGTCTAAAAGGTACGTTTTATAGGAATCAAAGGGGATGACTCGACTAAAAGGTACGTCTTATAGGAATCAAGGAAATGACTCGACTAAAAGGTACGTATTCTAGGGGTCAAAGTGGATGACTCGACTAAAAGGTACGTCTTATAGGAATCGAAGGAAATGACTAGACTAAAAGGTACGTCTTATAGGAATACAAGGAAATGACTCGACTAAAAGGTACGTCTTCTAGGGGTCAAAGGGGATGACTCGACTAAAAGGTACGTCTTATAGGAATCAAAGGGGATGACTCGACTAAAAGGTACGTCTTATAGGAATCAAAGGGGCTGACTCGACTAAAAGTTACGTGTTATAGGAATCAAGGGAAATGACTCAACTAAAAGGCACATCTTTTAGGAATCAAAGGGGATGACTCGACTAAAAGGTACGTCTTATAGGAATCAAAGGGGATGACTCGACCAAAAGGTACGTCTTATAGGAATCCAAGGGGATGACTCGACTAAAAGGTACGTCTTATAGGAATCAAAGTGGATGACTCGACTAAAAGGTACGTCTATAGGAATCAAAGGGGATGACTCGACTAAATTGTATGTCTTATAGGAATCAAAAGGGATGGATCGACTAAAAGATACGTCATATAGGAATCAAAGGAAATGACTCGACTAAAAGGTAGGTCTTCTAGGGGTCAAAGGGGATGAATCAACTAAAAGGTACGTCTTCTAAGGGTCAAGGGGGAATGATTCGACTAAAAGGTACGTCTTATACGAATCAAGAGGTATAACTCAACTAAAAGGTATGTCTTTTTGAAATCAAAGGGGATGACTCGACTAAAAGGTACGTCATATAGGAATCAAAGGGAATGGCTCGACTAAAAGGTACGTCTTAAAGGAATAAAGGGAAATGACTCGATTAAAAGGTACGTCTTCTAGGAATCAAAGGGGATGACTCGACTAAAAGGTACGTCTTATAGGAATCAAAGGGGATGACTCGACTAAAAGGTACGTCTTATGGGAATCAACGGGGATGACTCGACTAAAAGGAACATCTTATAGGAATCAAAGGAAATGACTCGACTAAAAGGTACGTATTCTAGGGGTCAAAGGGGATGACTCGACTAAAAGGTACGTTTTATAGGAATCAAAGGGGATGACTCGACTAAAAGGTACGTCTTATGGGAATCAACGGGGATGACTCGACTAAAAGGTACATCTTATTGGAATCAAAGGAAATGACTCGACTAAAAGGTACGTATTCTAGGGGTCAAAGGGTATGACTCGACTAAAAGGTACTTTTATAGGAATCAAAGGGGATGACTCGACTAAAAGGTACGTCTTATAGGAATCATGGGAAATGACTCGACTAAAAGGTACGTCTTATAGGAATCAAAGGAAATGACTCAATTAAAAGGTACGTCATATACGAATCAAAGGAGATGACTCAACTAAAAGGTACGTCTTATAGGAATCAAAGGGGATGACTCGACTAAAAGGTACGTCTTATAGGAATCAAGGGAAATGACTCGACTGAAAGGTACGTTTTCAAGGAATCAACGGAAATGACTCAACTAAAAGGTACGTCTTCTAGGAATCAAAGGGGAGGACTAGACTAAAAGAAACGTCTTATAGGAATCAAAGGAAATGACTCGACTATAAGGTACGTCTTTTAGGAATCAAAGGGGATGACTCAACTAAAAGGTAAGTCTTATAGCAATCAAAGGGGATGACTCGACTAAAAGGTACGTTATATAGGAATCAAAGGGGATGACTCGACTAAAAGGTACGTCTTATAGGAATCAAGGGAAATGACTCGACTAAAAGGTACGTATTCTAGGGGTCAAGGTGGATGACTCGACTAAAAGGTACGTCTTATAGGAATCAAAGTAAATGACTAGACTAAAAGGTACGTCTTATAGGAATCAAAGGAAATGACTCGACTAAAAGGTACGTCTTCTAGGGGTCAAAGGGGATGACTTGACTAAAAGGTACGTCTTATAGGAATCAAAGGGGATGACTCGACTAAAAGGTACGTCTTATAGGAATCAAAGGGGCTGACTCAACTAAAAGGTACGTCTTATAGGAATCAAAGGAAATGACTCGACTAAAAGGTACGTCTTATAGGAATTAAAGGGGATGACTCAACTAAAAGGTAAGTCTTATAGGAATCAAAGGGGATGACTCGACTAAAAGGTACGTTTTATAGGAATCAAAGGGGATGACTCGACTAAAAGGTATGTCTTAAAGGAATCAAGTGAAATGACTCGACTAAAAGGTACGTCTTCTAGGAATAAAAGGGGATGACTCGACTAAAAGGTACGTCTTATAGGAATCAAAGGGGATGACTCGACTAAAAGGTACGTCTTAAAGGAATCAAGGGAAATGACTCGACTAAAAGGTACGTCTTCTAGGAATCAAAAGGGATGACTCGACTAAAAGAAACGTCTTATAGGGATCAAAGGAAATGACTCGACTAAAAGGTACGTCTTTTAGGAATCAAAGGGGATGACACAACTAAAAGGTAAGTCTTATAGGAATCAAAGGGGATGACTCGACTAAAAGGTACGTTTTGCAGGAATCAAAGGGGATGACTCGACTAAAACGTACGTCTTATAGAAATCAAGGGAAATGACTCGACTAAAAGGAACGTATTCTAGGGGTCAAAGTGGATGACTCGACTAAAAGGTACGTCTTATAGGAATCAAAGGAAATGACTAGACTAAAAGGTACGTCTTATAGGAATCAAAGGAAATGACTCGACTAAAAGGTACGTCTTCTAGGGGTCAAAGGGGATGACTCGACTATAAGGTACGATATATAGGAATCAAGGGAAATGACTCAACTAAAAGGCACATCTTTTAGGAATCAAAGGGGATGACTCGACTAAAAGGTACGTCTTATAGGAATCAAAGGGGATGACTCGACCAAAAGGTACGTCTTATAGGAATCCAAGGGGATGACTCGACTAAAAGGTACGTCCTATAGGAATCAAAGGAAATGACTCGAATAAAAGGTAAGTATTATAGGAATTAAAAGGGATGATTCAACTAAAAGGTATGTCTTATAGGAATCAAAGGGGATGACTCGACTAAAAGGTACGTTTTATAGGAATCAAAGGGGATGACTCGACTAAAAGGTACGTCTTAAAGGAATCAAGGGAAATGACTCGACTAAAAGGTACGTCTTCAAGGAATCAAAGGGGATGACTCGACTAAAAGGTACGTCTTATATGAATCAAAGGGGATGACTCGACTAAAAGGTACGTCTTAATGGAATCAAGGGAAATGACTCGACTAAAAGGTACGTCTTCTAGGAATCAAAGGGGATGACTCGACTAAAAGAAACGTCTTATAGGGATCAAAGGAAATGACTCGACTAAAAGGTACGTCTTTTAGGAATCAAAGGGGATGACTCAACTAAAAGGTAAGTCTTATAGGAATCAAAGGGGATGACTCGACTAAAAGGTACGTTTTATAGGAATCAAAGGGGATGACTCGACTAAAAGGTACGTCTTATAGGAATCAAGGGAAATGACTCGACTAAAAGGTACGTATTCTAGGGGTCAAAGTGGATTACTCGACTAAAAGGTACGTCTTATAGGAATCAAAAGAAATGACTATACTAAAAGGTACATCTTATAGGAATCAAATTAAATGACTCGACTAAAAGGTACGTCTTCTAGAGGTCAAAGGGGATGACTCGACTATAAGGTACGTCTTATAGGAATCAAAGGGGATGACTCGACTAAAAGGTACGTCTTATAGGAATCAAAGCGGCTGACTCGACTAAAAGGTACGTTTTATAGGAATCAAGGGAAATGACTCAACTAAAAGGCACATCTTTTAGGAATCAAAGGGGATGACTCGACTAAAAGGTACGTCTTATAGGAATCAAAGGGGATGACTCGACAAAAAGGTACGTCTTATAGGAATCCAAGGGGATGACTCGACTAAAAGGTACGTCTTATAGGAATCAAAGTGGATGACTCGACTAAATGGTACGTTTTATAGGAATCAAAGGAAATGACTCGACTAAAAGGTACGTCTTATAGGAATTAAAGGGGATGACTCAACTAAAAGGTAAGTCTTATAGGAATCAATGGGGATGACTCGACTAAAAGGTACGTTTTATAGGAATCAAAGGGGATGACTCGACTAAAAGGTACGTCTTATAGGAATCAAGGGAAATGACTCGACTAAAAGGTACGTTTTCTAGGAATCAAAGGAAATGACTCAACTAAAAGGTACGTCATATACGAATCAAAGGAGATGACTCAACTAAAAGGTACGTCTTATAGGAATCTAAGGGGATGACTCAACTAAAAGGTACGTCTTAGAGGAATCAAGGGAAATGACTCGACTAAAAGGTACGTCTTCAAGGAATCAAAGGAAATGACTCAACTAAAAGGTACGTCTTATAGGAATCAAAGGGGATGACTCGACTAAAAGGTACGTCTTATAGGAATCAAAGGGGATGACTCGACTAAAAGGTAAGTCTTATAGGAATCAAAGGAAATGACTCGACTTAAAGGTACGTATTCTAGGGGTCAAAGGGGATGACTCGACTAAAAGGTACGTTTTATAGGAATCAAAGGGGATGAATCGACTAAAAGGTACGTCTTATAGGAATCAAGGGAAATGACTCGACTAAAAGGAAAGTCATAGGAATCAAAGGAAATGACTCAACTAAAAGGTACGTCTTATACGAATCAAAGGAGATAACTCAACTAAAAGGTACGTCTTATAGGAATCAAGGGAAATGACTCGACTAAAAGGTACGTCTTTAAGGAATCAAAGGAAATGACTCAACTAAAAGGTACGTCTTATAGGAATCAAAGGGGATGACTCGACTAAAAGGTACGTATTCTAGGGGTCAAAGTGGATGACTTGACTAAAAGGTACGTCTTATAGTAATCAAAGGAAATGACTCGACTAAAAGGTTCGTCTTATAGGAATCAAAGGAAATGACTCGACTAAAAGGTACGTCTTCTAGGGGTCAAAGGAGATAACTCGACCAAAAGGTACGTCTTATAGGAATCAAAGGGGATGACTCAACTAAAAGGTACGTCTTATAGGAATCAAAGGGGCTGACTCGACTAAAAGGTACGTCTTATAGGAATCAAGGGAAATGACTCGACTAAAAGGCACATCATTTAGGAATCAAAGGGGATGACTCGACTAAAAGGTACGTCTTATAGGAATCAAAGGGGATGACTCGACCAAAAGGTACGCCATATAGTAATCCAAGGGGATGACTCGACTAAAAGGTATGTCTTATAGGAATCAAAGTGGATGACTCGACTAAATGGTACGTCTTATAGGAATCAAAGGAAATGACTCGACTAAAAGGTACGTCTTATAGGAATTAAAGGGGATGACTCAACTAATAGGTAAGTCTTATAGGAATCAAAGGGGATGACTCGAATAAAAGGTACATTTTATAGGAATTAAAGGGGATGACTCGACTAAAAGGTACGTCTTATAGGATTCAAGGGAAATGACTCGACTAAAAGCTACGTTTTCTAGGAATCAAGGGGGATGACTCAACTAAAAGGTACGTCTTTTAGGAATCAAGGGGGATGACTCAACTAAAAGGTATGTCTTATTGGAATCAAAGGGGATGACTCAACTAAAAGGTACGTTTTATAGGAATCAAAGGGGACGACACGACTAAAAGGTACGTCTTATAGGAATCAAGGGAATTGACTCGACTAAAAGGTACGTTTTCTAGGAATCAATGGGGATGATTCGACTAAAAGGTACGTCATATACGAATCAAAGGAGATGACTCAACTAAAAGGTACGTCTTATAGGAATCAAAGGGGATGATTCGACTAAAAGGTACGTCTTATAGGAATCAAGGGAAATGACTCGACTAACAGGTACGTCTTCAAGGTATCAAAGGAAATGACTCAACTAAAAGGTACGTCATATAGGAATCAAAGGGGATGACTCGACTAAAAGTTACGTATTCTAGGGGTCAAAGTGGGTGACTCGACTAAAAGGTACGTCATATAGAAATCAAAGGAAATGACTCGACTAAAAGGTACGTCTTATAGGAATCAAAGGAAATGACTCGACTAAAAGGTACGTCTTCTAGGGGTCAAAGGGGATGACTCGACTAAAAGGTACGTCTTATAGGAATCAAAGGGGATGACTCGACTAAAAGGTACGTCTTATAGGAATCAAAGGGGCTGACTCGACTAAAAGGTACTTCTTATAGGAATCAAGGGAAATGACTCGACTAAAAGGCACATCTTTTAGGAATCAAAGGGGATGACTCGACTAAAAGGTACATCTTATAGGAATCAAAGGGGATGACTCGACCAAAAGGTACGCCTTATAGGAATCCAAGGGGATGACTCGACTAAAAGGTACGTCTTATATGAATCAAAGTGGTTGACTCGACAAAATGGTACGTCTTATAAGAATCAAAGGAAATGACTCGACTAAAAGGTACGTCTTATAGGAATTAAAGGGGATGACTCAAATAAAAGGTAAGTCTTATAGGAATCAAAGGGGATGACTCGACTAAAAGGTACGTCTTATAGGAATCAAGGGAAATGACTCGACTAAAAGGTACGTTTTCTAGGAATCACTGGAAATGACTCAACTAAAAGGTACGTCATATACGAATGAAAGGAGATGACTCAACTAAAAGATACGTCTTATAGGAATCTAAGGGGATGACTCAACTAAAAGGTACGTCTTATAGGAATCAAAGGGGATGACTCGACTAAAATGTACTTCTTATAGGAATCAAAGGGGCTGACTCAACTTAAAGGTAAGTCTTATAGGAATCAAGGGAAATGACCCGACTAAAAGGCACATCTATTAGGAATCAAAGGGGATGACTCGACTAAAAGATACGTCTTATAGGAATCAAAGAGGATGACTCGACCAAAAGGTATGTCTTATAGGAATCCAAGGGGATGACTCGACTAAAAGGTACGTCTTATAGGAATCAAAGTGGATGACTCGACAAAATGGTACGTCTTATAGGAATGATAGGAAATGACTCGACTAAAAGGTACGTCTTATAGGAATCAAAGGGGATGACTCAACTAAAAGGTAAGTCTTATAGGAATCAAAGGGGATGACTCGACTAAAAGGTACGTTTTATAGGAATCAAAGGGGATGACTCGACTAAAAGGTACGTCTTATAGGAATCTAGGGAAATGACTCGACTAAAAGGTACGTTTTCTAGGAATCAAAGGAAATGACTCAACTAAAAGGTACGTCATATACGAATCAAAGGAGATGACTCAACTAAAAGGTACGTCTTATAGGAATCAAAAGGGATGACTCGACTAAAAGGTACGTCTTATAGGAATCAAGGGAAATGACTCGACTAAAAGGTACGTCTTCAAGGAATCAAAGGAAATGACTCAACTAAAAGGTACGTCTTATAGGAATCAAAGGGGATGACTCGACTAAAAGGTACGTATACTAGGAGTCAAATTGGATTACTCGACTAAAAGGTACGTCTTATAGGAATCAAAGGAAATGACTCGACTAAAAGGTACGTCTTAGAGAAATCAAAGGAAATGACTCGACTAAAAGGTACGTCTTCTAGGGGTCAAAGGGAATGACTCGACTAAAAGGTACGTCTTATAGGAATCATGGGAAATGACTCGACTAAAAGGTACGTCTTCAAGGAATCAAAGGAAATGACTCAACTAAAAGGTATGTCTTATAGGAATCAAAGAGGATGACTCGACTAAAAGGTAAGTCTTATAGGAATCATGGGAAATGACTCGACTAAAAGGTACGTCTTCAAGGAATTAAAGGAAATGACTCAACTAAAAGGTACGTCTTATAGGAATCAAAGGGGATGACTCGACTAAAAGGTACGTATTCTAGGGGTCAAAGTTGATGACTCGACTAAAAGGTACGTCTTATAGGAATCAAAGGAAATGACTCGACTAAAAGGTTCGTCTTATAGGAATCAAGGGAAATGACTCGACTAAAAGGCACGTCTTCTAGGGGTCAAAGGGAATGACTCAACTAAAAGGTACGTCTTATAAGAATCAAAGGGGATGACTCGACTAAAAGGTACGTCTTATAGGAATCATGGGAAATGACTCGACTAAAAGGTACGTCTTCAAGGAATCATAGGAAATGACTAAACTAAAAGGTACGTCTTATTGGAATCAAAGGGGATGACTCGACTAAAAGGTACGTATTCTAGGGGTCAAAGTGGATGACTCGACTAAAAGGTACGTCTTATAGGAATCAAAGGAAATGACTCGACTAAAAGGTACGTCTTATAGGAATCAAAGTGCATGACTCGACTAAATGGTACGTCTTATAGAAATCAAAGGAAATAACTCGACTAAAAGGTACGTCTTATAGGAATCAATGGGGATGACTCAACTAAAAGGTATGTCTTATAGGAATCAAAGGGGATGACTCGACTAAAAGGTACGTTTTAAAGGAATCAAAGGGGATGACTCGACTAAAAGGTACTTCTTATAGGAATCTAGGGAAATGACTCGACTAAAAGGTACGTTTTCTAGGAATGAAAGGAAATGACTCAACTAAAAGGTACGTCATATACGAATCAAAGGAGATGACTCAACTAAAAGGTATGTCTTATAGGAATCAAAGGGGATGACTCGACTAAAAGGTACGTCTTATAGGAATCAAGGGAAATGACTCGACTAAAAGGTACGTCTTCAAGGAATCAAAGGAAATGACTCAACTAAAAGGTACGTCTTATAGGAATCAAAGGGGATGACTCGACTAAAAGGTACGTATTCTAGGGGTCAAAGTGGTTGACTCGACTAAAAGGTACGTCTTATAGGAATCAAAGGAAATGACTCGACTAAAAGGTACGTCTTATAGGAATCAAAGGAAATGACTCGACTAAAAGGTACGTCTCCTAGGGGTCAAAGGGGATGACTCGACTAAAAGGTACGTCTTACAGGAATCAAAGGGGATGACTCGACTAAAAGGTACGTCTTATAGGAATCAAAGGGGCTGACTCGACTAAAAGGTACGTCTTATAGGAATCAAGGGAAATGACTCGACTAAAAGGCACATCTTTTAGGAATCAAAGGGGATGACTCGACTAAAAGGTACGTCTTATAGGAATCAAAGAGGATGACTCGACCAAAAGGTACGCCTTATAGGAATCCAAGGGGATGACTCGACTAAAAGGTACGTCTTATAGGAATCAAAGTGGATGACTCGACTAAATGGTACGTCTTATAGGAATCAAAGAAAATGACTCGACTAAAAGGTACGTCTTATAGGAATTAAAGGGGATGACTCAACTAACAGGTAAGTATTATAGGAATCAAAGGGAATGACTCGACTAAAAGGTACGTTTTATAGGAATCAAAGGGGATGACTCGACTAAAAGGTACGTTTTCTAGGAATCAAGGGAAATGACTCGACTAAAAGGTATGTTTTCTAGGAATCAAAGGGGATGCCTTGACTATAAGGTACGTCTTATAGGAATCAAGGGAAATGACTCGACTAAAAGGTACATTTTCTAGGAATCAAAGGAAATGTCTAAACTAAAAGGTACGTCATATTCGAATCAAAGGAGATGACTCAACTAAAAGGTACGTCTTATAGGAATCTATGGGGATGACTCAACTAAAAGGTGCGTCTTATAGGAATCAAAGGGGATGACTCGACTAAAAGGTACTTCTTATTGGAATCAAAGGGGCTGACTCGACTAAAAGGTTCGTCTTGTAGGAATCAAGGGAAATGACTTGACTAAAAGGCACATCTTTTAGGAATCCAAGGGGATGACTCGACTAAAAGGTACGTCTTATAGGAATCAAAGGGGATGACTCGACCAAAAGGTATGTCTTATAGGAATCCAAGGAGATGACTCGACAAAAAGGTACGTCTTATAGGAATCAAAGTGGATGACTCGACTAAATGGTACGTCTTATAGGAATCAAAGGGGATGACTCAACTAAAAGATAAGTCTTATAGGAATCAAAGGGGATGACTCGACTAAAAGGTACGTTTAATAGGAATCAAAGGGGATGACTCGACTAAAAGGTACATCTTATAGGAATCTAGGGAAATGACTCGACTAAAAGGTACGTTTTCTAGGAATCAAAGGAAATGACTCAACTAAAAGGTACGTCATATACGAATCAAAGGGGATGACTCGACTAAAAGGTACGTCTTCAAGGAATCAAAGGAAATGACTCAACTAAAACGTACGTCTTATAGGAATCAAAGGGGATGACTCGACTAAAAGGTACGTATTCTAGGGGTCAAAGTGGATGACTCGACTAAAAGGTACGTCTTATAGGAAACAAAGGAAATGACTCGTCTAAAAGGTATGTCTTATTGTAATCAAAGGAAATGACTCGACTAAAAGGTACGTCTTCTAGTGGTCAAAGGGGATGACTCGACTAAAAGGTACGTCTTATAGGAATCAAAGGGGGTGACTCGACCAAAAGGTACGCCTTATAGGAATCCAAGGGGATGACTCGACTAAAAGGTACGTCTTATAGGAATCAAAGTGGATGACTCGACTAAATGGTACGTCTTATAGGAATCAAAGGAAATGACTCGACTAAAAGGTACGTCTTATAGAATTAAAGGGGATGACTCAACTAAAAGGCAAGTGTTATAGGAATTAAATGGGATGACTCAACTAAAAGGTACGTTTTATAGGAATCAAAGGGGATGACTCGACTAAAAGGTACGTCTTATAGGAATCAAGGGAAATGACTCGTCTAAAAGGTACGTTTTCTAGGAATCAAAGGAAATGACTCAACTAAAAGGTACGTCATATACGAATCAAAGGAGATGACTCAATTAAAAGGTACGTCTTATAGGAATATAAGGGGATGACTCAACTAAAAGGTACGTCTTAGAGGAATCAAGGGAAATGACTCGACTAAAAGGTACGTCTTCAAGGAATCAAAGGTGATGACTCGACTAAAAGATAAGTCTTATAGGAATCAAAGGAAATGGCACGACTTAAAGGTACGTATTCTAGGGGTCAAAGGGGATGACTCGACTAAAAGGTACGTTTTATAGGAATCAAAGGGGATGACTCGACTAAAAGGTACATCTTATAGGAATCAAGGGAAATGACTCGACTAAAAGGTACGTCATAGGAATCAAAGGAAATGACTCAACTAAAAGGTACGTCATATACGAATCAAAGGAGATGACTCAACTAAAAGGTACGTCTTATAGGAATCAAGGGAAATGACTCGACTAAAAGGTACGTCTTTAAGGAATCAAAGGAAATGACTCAACTAAAAGGTACGTCTTATAGGAATCAACGGGGATGACTCGACTAAAAGGTACGTATTCTAGGGGTCAAAGTGGATGACTCGACTAAAAGGTACGTCTTATAGTAATCAAAGGAAATGACTCGACTAAAAGGATCGTCTTATCGGAATCAAAGGAAATGACTCGACTAAAAGGTACGTCTTCTAGGGGTCAAAGGGGATAACTCGACTAAAACGTACGTCTTATAGGAATCAAAGGGGATGACTCGACTAAAAGGTACGTATTATAGGAATCAAAGTGGATGACTCGACTAAATGGTACGTCTTATAGGAATCAAAGGAAATGACTCGTCTAAAAGGTACGTCTTATAGGAATTAAAGGGGATGACTCAACTAAAAGGCAAGTCTTATAGGAATTAAAGGGGATGACTCAACTAAAAGGTACGTTTTATAGGAATCAAAGAGGATGACTCGACTAAAAGATACGTCTTATAGGAATCAAGGGAAATGACTCGACTAAAAGGTACGTTATCTAGGAATCAAAGGAAATGACTCAACTAAAAGGTACGTCATATACGAATCAAAGAAGATGACTCAACTAAAAGGTACGTCTTATAGGAATCTAAGGGATGACTCAACTAAAAGGTACGTCTTAGAGGAATCAAGGGAAATGACTCGACTAAAAGGTACGTCTTCAAGGAATCAAAGGGGATGACTCGAATAAAAGATAAGTCTTATAAGAATCAAAGGAAATAACACGACTTAAAGGTACGTATTCTAGGGGTCAAAGGGGATGACTCGACTAAAAGGTACGTTTTATAGGAATCAAAGGGGATGACTCGACTAAAAGGTATGTCTTATAGGAATCAAGGGAAATGACTCGACTAAAAGGTACGTCATAGGAATCAAAGAAAATGATTCAACTAAAAGGTACGTCATATACGAATATAAGGAGATGACTCAACTAAAAGGTACGTCTTATAGGAACCAAGGGAAATGACTAGACTAAAAGGTACGTCTTTAAGGAATCAAAGGAAATGATTCAACTAAAAGGTACGTCTTATAGGAATCATAGGGGATGACTCGACTAAAAGGTACGTATTCTAGGGGTCAAAGTGGATGACTCGACTAAAAGGTACGTCTTATAGTAATCAAAGGAAATGACTCGACTAAAAGGTTCGTCTTATAGGAATCAAAGGAAATGACTCGACTAAAAGGTACGTCTTCTAGGGGTCAAAGGGGATAACTCGACTAAAAGGTACGTCTTATAGGAATCAAAGGGGATGACTCAACTAAAAGGTACGTCTTATAGGAATCAAAGGGGCTGACTCGACTAAAAGGTACGTCTTATAGGAATCAAGGGAAATGACTCGACTAAAAGGCACATCATTTAGGAATCAAAGGGGATGACTGGACTAAAAGGTACTTCTTATAGGAATCAAAGGGGATGACTCGACCAAAAGGTACGCCTTATAGTAATCCAAGGGGATGACTCGACTAAAAGGTATGTCTTATAGGAATCAAAGTGGATGACTTGACTAAATGGTACGTCATATAGGAATCAAAGGAAATGACTCGACTAAAAGGTACGTCTTATAGGAATTAAAGGGGATGACTCAACTAAAAGGTAAGTCTTATAGGAATCAAATGGGATGACTCAAATAAAAGGTACATTTTATAGAAATCAAAAGGGATGACTCGACTAATTGGTACTTCTTATAGGAATCAAGTGAAATGACTCGACTAAAAGGTACGTTTTCTAGGAATCAAAGGAAATAACTCAACTAGAAGGTACGTCATATACGAATCAAAGGAGATGACTCAACTAAAAGGTACGTCTTTTAGGAATCAAAGGGGATGACTCAACTAAAAGGTAAGTCTTATAGGAATCAAAGGGGATGACTCGACTAAAAGGTATGTTTTATAGGAATCAAAGGGGATGACACGACTAAAAGGTACGTCTTGTAGGAATCAAGGGAAATGACTCGACTAAAAGGTACGTTTTCTAGGAATCAAAGGGGATGATTCGACTAAAAGGTACGTCATATACGAATCAAAGGAGATGACTCAACTAAAAGGTACGTCTTATAGGAATCAAAGGGGATGATTCGACTAAAAGGTACGTCTTATAGGAATCAAGGGAAATGACTCGACTAAAAGGTACGTCTTCAAGGTATCAAAGGAAATGACTCAACTAAAAGGTACGTCATATAGGAATCAAAGGGGATGACTCGACTAAAAGTTACGTATTCTAGGGGTCAAAGTGGATGACTCGACTAAAAGGTACGTCTTATAGGAATCAAAGGAAATGTCTCGACTAAAAGGTACGTCCTATAGGAATCAAAGGAAATGACTCGACTAAAACGTACGTCTTCTAGGGGTCAAAGGGGATGACTCGACAAAAAGGTACGTCTTATAGGAATCAAAGGGGATGACTCGACTAAAAGGTACGTATTATAGGAATCAAAGGGGCTGACTCGACTAAAAGGCACATCTTTTAGGAATTAAAGGGGATGACTCGACTAAAAGGTACGTCTTATAGGAATCAAAGGGGATGACTCAACCGAAAGGTATGCCTTATAGGAATCCAAGGGGATGAATCGACTAAAAGGTACGTCTTATATGAATCAAAGTGGATGACTCGACAAAATGGTACGTCTTATAAGAATCAAAGAAAATGACTCGACTAAAAGGTACGTCTTATAGGAATTAAAGGGGATGACTCAACTAAAAGGTAAGTCTTATAGGAATCAAAGGGGATAACTCGACTAAAAGGTACGTTTTATAGGAATCAAAGGGGATGACTCGACTAAAAGGTACGTCTTATAGGAACCAAGGGAAATGACTCGACTAAAAGGAACGTTTTCTAGGAATCAAAGGAAATGACTCAACTAAAAGGTACGTCATATATGAATCAAAGGAGATGACTCAACTAAAAGGTACGTCTTATAGGAATCTAAGGGGATGACTCAACTAAAAGGTACGTCTTATAGGAATCAAAGGGGATGACTCGACTAAAAGGTACTTCTTATAGGAATCAAAGGGGCTGACTCGACTTAAAGGTACGTCTTATAGGAATCAAGGGAAATGACCTGACTAAAAGGCACATCTTTTAGGAATCAAAGGGGATGACTCGACTAAAAGATACATCTTATAGGAATCAAAGAGGATGACTCGACCAAAAGGTATGTCTTATAGGAATCCAAGGGGATGACTCGACTAAAAGGTACGTCTTATAGGAATCAAAGTGGATGACTCGACAAAATGCTACGTCTTATAGGAATCAAAGGAAATGACTCGACTAAAAGGTACATCTTATAGGAATCAAAGGGGATGACTCAACTAAAAGGTAAGTCTTATAGGAATCAAAAGGGATAACTCGACTAAAAGGTACATTTTATAGGAATCAAAGGGGATGACTCGACTAAAAGGTACGTCTTATAGGAATCTAGGGAAATGACTCGACTATAAGGTACGTTTTCTTGGAATCAAAGGAAATGACTCAACTAAAAGGTACGTCATATACGAATCAAAGGAGATGACTCAACTAAAAGGTACGTCTTATAGGAATCAAATGGGATGACTCGACTAAAAGGTACGTCTTATAGGAATCAAGGGAAATGACTCGACTAAGAGGTACGTCTTCAAGGAATCAAAGGAAATGACTCAACTAAAAGGTACGTCTTATAGGAATCAAAGGGGATGACTCGACTAAAAGGTACGTATTCTAGGGGTCAAATTGGATGACTCGACTAAAAGGTACGTCTTATAGGAATCAAAGGAAATGACTCGACTAAAAGGTACGTCTTATAGGAATCAAAGGAAATGACTCGACTAAAAGGTACGTCTTCTAGGGGTCAAAGGGAATGACTCGACTAAAAGGTACGTCTTATAGGAATCAATGGGGATGACTCGACTAAAAGGTACGTAGTATAGGAATCATGGGAAATGACTCGACTAAAAGGTACGTCTTCAAGGAATCAATGGAAATGACTCAACTAAAAGGTACGTCTTATAAGAATCAAAGGGGATGACTCGACTAAAAGGTACGTATTCTAGGGGTCAAAGTGGATGACTCGACTAAAAGGTACGTCTTATAGGAATCAAAGGAAATGACTCGACTAAAAGGTTCATCTTATAGGAATCAAGGGAAATGACTCGACTAAAAGGCACGTCTTCTAGGGGTCAAAGGGAATGACTCGACTAAAAGGTACGTCTTATAAGAATCAAAGGGGATGACTCGACTAAAAGGTACGTCTTATAGGAATCATGGGAAATGACTCGACTAAAAGGTACGTCTTCCAGGAATCAAAGGAAATGACTCAACTAAAAGGTACGTCTTATAGGAATCAAAGAGGATGACTCGACTATAAGGTACGTATTCTAGGGGTCAAAGTGGATGACTCGACTAAAATGTACGTCTTATAGGAATCAAAGGAAATGACTCGACTAAAAGGTTCGTCTTATAGGAATCAAGGGAAATGACTTGACAAAAAGGCATGTCATTTAGGAATCAAGAGGATGACTCGACTAAAAGGTACGTCTTATAGGAATCAAAGGGGATGACTCGACCAAAAGGTATGTCTTATAGGAATCCAAGGGGATGACTCAACTAAAAGGTACGTCTTATAGGAATCAAAGTGCATGACTCGACTAAATGGTACGTCTTATAGGAATTAAAGGAAATGACTCGACTAAAAGCTACGTCTTATAGGAATCAAAGGGGATGACTCAACTAAAAGGTATGTCTTATAGGAATCAAAGGGGATGACTCGACTAAAAGGTACGTTTTATAGGAATCAAAGGGGATGACTCGACTAAAAGGTACGTCTTATAGGAATCTAGGGAAATGACTCGACTAAAAGGTACGTTTTCTAGGAATCAAAGGAAATGACTCAACTAAAAGGTACGTAATATACGAATCAAAGGAGATGACTCAACTAAAAGGTACGTCTTATAGGAATAAAAGGGGATGACTCGACTAAAAGGTACGTCTTATAGGAATCAAGGGAAATGACTCGACTAAAAGGTACGTCTTCAAGGAATCAAAGGAAATGACTCAACTAAAAGGTACGTCTTATAGGAATCAAAGGGGATGACTCGACTAAAAGGTATGTATTCTAGGGGTCAAAGTGGATGACTCGACTAAAAGGTACGTCTTATAGGAATCAAAGGAAATGACTCGACTAAAAGGTACGTCTCCTAGGGGTCAAAGGAGATGACTCGACTAAAAGGTACGTCTTACAGGAATCAAAGGGGATGACTCGACTAAAAGGTACGTCTTATAGGAATCAAAGGGGATGACTCAACTAAAAGGTAAGTCTTATAAGAATCAAAAGGGATGACTCGACTAAAAGGTACGTTTTATTGGAATCAAAGGGGATGACTCGACTAAAAGGTACGTCTTATAGGAATCTAGGGAAATGACTCGACTATAAGGTACATTTTCTTTGAATCAAAGGAAATGACTCAACTAAAAGGTACGTCATATACGAATCAAAGGAGATGACTCAACTAAAAGGTACGTCTTATAGGAATCAAAAGGGATGACTCGACTAAAAAGTACATCTTATAGGAATCAAGGGAAATGACTCGACTAAGAGGTACGTCTTCAAGGAATCAAAGGAAATGACTCAACTAAAAGGTACGTCTTATAAGAATCAAAGGGGATGACTCGACTAAAAGGTACGTATTCTAGGGGTCAAATTGGATGACTCGAATATAAGGTACGTCTTATAGGAATCAAAGGAAATGACTCGACTAAAAGGTACGTCTTATAGGAATCAAAGGAAATGACTCGACTAAAAGGTACGTCTTCTAGGGGTCAAAGGGAATGACTCGACTAAAAGGTACGTCTTATAGGAATCAAAGGAGATGACTCGACTAAAAGGTACGTAGTATAGGAATCATGGGAAATGACTCGACTAAAAGGTACGTCTTCAAGGAATCAATGGAAATGACTCAACTAAAAGGTACGTCTTATAAGAATCAAAGGGGATGACTCGACTAAAAGGTACGTATTCTAGGGGTCAAAGTGGATGACTCGACTAAAAGGTACATCTTATAGGAATCAAAGGAAATGACTCGACTAAAAGGTTCATCTTATAGGAATCAAGGGAAATGACTCTACTAAAAGGCACGTCTTCTAGGGGTAAAAGGGAATGACTCGACTAAAAGGTACGTCTTATAAGAATCAAAGGGGATGACTCGACTAAAAGGTACGTCTTATAGGAATCATGGGAAATGACTCGACTAAAAGGTACGTCTTCCAGGAATCAAAGGAAATGACTCAACTAAAAGGTACGTCTTATAGGAATCAAAGAGGATGACTCGACTAAAAGGTACGTATTCTAGGGGTCAAAGTGGATGACTCGACTAAAATGTACGTCTTATAGGAATCAAAGGAAATGACTCGACTAAAAGGTTCATCTTATAGGAATCAAGGGAAATGACTTGACTAAAAGGCACGTCATTTAGGAATCAAGGGGATGACTCGACCAAAAGGTATGTCTTATAGGAATCCAAGGGGATGACTCAACTAAAAGGTACGTCTTATAGGAATCAAAGTGCATGACTCGACTAAATGGTACGTCTTATAGGAATTAAAGGAAATGACTCGACTAAAAGCTACGTCTTATAGGAATCAAAGGGGATGACTCAACTAAAAGGTATGTCTTATAGGAATCAAAGGGGATGACTCGACTAAAAGGTACGTTTTATAGGAATCAAAGGGGATGACTCGACTAAAAGGTACGTCTTATAGGAATCTAGGGAAATGACTCGACTAAAAGGTATGTTTTCTAGGAATCAAAGGAAATGACTCAACTAAAAGGTACGTCATATACGAATCAAAGGAGATGACTCAACTAAAAGGTACGTCTTATAGGAATAAAAGGGGATGACTCGACTAAAAGGTACGTCTTATAGGAATCAAGGGAAATGACTCGACTAAAAGGTACGTCTTCAAGGAATCAAAGGAAATGACTCAACTAAAAGGTACGTCTTATAGGAATCAAAGGGGATGACTCGACTAAAAGGTATGTATTCTAGGGGTCAAAGTGGATGACTCGACTAAAAGGTACGTCTTATAGGAATCAAAGGAAATGACTCGACTAAAAGGTACGTCTCCTAGGGGTCAAAGGGGATGACTCGACTAAAAGGTACGTCTTACAGGAATCAAAGAGGATGACTCGACTAAAAGGTACGTCTTATAGGAATCAAAGGGGATGACTCAACTAAAAGGTACGTTTTATAGTAATCAAAGGGGATGACTCGACTAAAAGGTACGTCTTATAGGAATCTAGGGAAATGACTCGACTATAAGGTACGTTTTCTTGGAATCAAAGGAAATGACTCAACTAAAAGGTACGTCATATACGAATCAAAGGAGATGACTCAACTAAAAGGTACGTCTTATAGGAATCAAAAGGGATGACTCGACTAAAAGGTACGTCTTATAGGAATCAAGGGAAATGACTCGACTAAGAGGTACGTCTTCAAGGAATCAAAGGAAATGACTCAACTAAAAGGTACGTCTTATAGGAATCAAAGGGGATGACTCGACTAAAAGGTACGTATTCTAGGGGTCAAATTGGATGACTCGACTAAAAGGTACGTCTTATTGGAATCAAAGGAAATGACTCGACTAAAAGGTACGTCTTATAGGAATCAAAGGAAATGACTCGACTAAAAGGTACGTCTTCTAGGGGTCAAAGGGAATGACTCGACTAAAAGGTACGTCTTATAGGAATCAAAGTGGATGACTCGACTAAAAGGTACGTAGTATAGGAATCATGGGAAATGACTCGACTAAAAGGTACGTCTTCAAGGAATCAATGGAAATGACTCAACTAAAAGGTACGTCTTATAAGAATCAAAGGGGATGACTCGACTAAAAGGTACGTATTCTAGGGGTCAAAGTGGATGACTCGACTAAAAGCTACGTCTTATAGGAATCAAAGGAAATGACTCGACTAAAAGGTTCATCTTATAGGAATCAAGGGAAATGACTCTACTAAAAGGCACGTCTTCTATGGGTCAAAGGGAATGACTCGACTAAAAGGTACGTCTTATAAGAATCAAAGGGGATGACTCGACTAAAAGGTACGTCTTATAGGAATCATGGGAAATGACTCGACAAAAAGGTACGTCTTCCAGGAATCAAAGGAAATGACTCAACTAAAAGGTACGTCTTATAGGAATCAAAGAGGATGACTCGACAAAAAGGTACGTATTCTAGGGGTCAAAGTGGATGACTCGACTAAAATGTACGTCTTATAGGAATCAAAGGAAATGACTCGACTAAAAGGTTCGTCTTATAGGAATCAAGGGAAATGACTTGACTAAAAGGCACGTCATTTAGGAATCAAGGGGATGACTCGACTAAAAGGTACGTCTTATAGGAATCAAAGGGGATGACTCGACCAAAAGGTATGTCTTATAGGAATCCAAGGGGATGACTCAACTAAAAGGTACGTCTTATAGGAATCAAAGTGCATGACTCGACTAATTGGTACGTCTTATAGGAATTAAAGGAAATGACTCGACTAAAAGCTACGTCTTATAGGAATCAAAGGGGATGACTCAACTAAAAGGTATGTCTTATAGGAATCAAAGGGGATGACTCGACTAAAAGGTACGTTTTATAGGAATCAAAGGGGATGACTCGACTAAAAGGTACGTCTTATAGGAATCTAGGGAAATGACTCGACTAAAAGGTATGTTTTCTAGGAATCAAAGGAAATGACTCAACTAAAAGGTACGTCATATACGAATCAAAGGAGATGACTCAACTAAAAGGTACGTCTTATAGGAATAAAAGGGGATGACTCGACTAAAAGGTACGTCTTATAGGAATCAAGGGAAATGACTCGACTAAAAGGTACGTCTTCAAGGAATCAAAGGAAATGACTCAACTAAAAGGTACGTCTTATAGGAATCAAAGGGGATGACTCGACTAAAAGGTATGTATTCTAGGGGTCAAAGTGGATGACTCGACTAAAAGGTACGTCTTATATGAATCAAAGGAAATGACTCGACTAAAAGGTACATCTCCTAGGGGTCAAAGGGGATGACTCGACTAAAAGGTACGTCTTACAGGAATCAAAGGGGATGACTCGACTAAAAGGTACGTCTTATAGGAATCAAAGGGGCTGACTCAACTAAAAGGTACGTCTTATAGGAATCAAAAGGGATGACTCGACTAAAAGGTACGTTTTATAGGAATCAAAGGGGATGACTCGACTAAAAGGTACGTCTTATAGGAATCTAGGGAAATGACTAGACTATAAGGTACGTTTTCTTGGAATCAAAGGAAATGACTCAACTAAAAGGTACGTCATATACGAATCAAAGGAGATGACTCAACTAAAAGGTACGTCTTATAGGAATCAAAAGGGATGACTCGACAAAAAGGTACGTCTTATAGGAATCAACGGAAATGACTCGAATAAGAGGTACGTCTTCTAGGAATCAAAGGAAATAACTCAACTATAAGGAACGTCTTATAGGAATCAAAGGGGATGACTCGACTAAAAGGTACGTATTCAAGGGGTCAAATTGGATGACTCGACTAAAAGGTACGTCTTATAGGAATCAAAGGAAATGACTCGACTAAAAGGTACGTCTTATAGGAATCAAAGGAAATGACTCGACTAAAAGGTACGTCTTCTAGGGGTCAAAGGGAATAACTCGACTAAAAGGTACGTCTTATAGGAATCAAAGGCGATGACTCGACTAAAAGGTACGTAGTATAGGAATCATGGGAAATGACTCGACTAAAAGGTACGTCTTCAAGGAATCAATGGAAATGACTCAACTAAAAGGTACGTCTTATTAGAATCAAAGGGGATGACTCGACTAAAAGGTACGTATTCTAGGGGTCAAAGTGGATGACTCGACTAAAAGGTACGTCTTATAGGAATCAAAGGAAATGACTCGACTAAAAGGTTCATCTTATAGGAATCAAGGGAAATGACTCGACTAAAAAACACGTCTTCTAGGGGTCAAAGGGAATGACTCGACTAAAAGGTACGTCTTATAAGAATCAAAGGGGATGACTCGACTAAAAGGTACGTCTTATAGGAATCATGGGAAATGACTCGACTAAAAGGTACGTCTTCCAGGAATCAAAGGAAATGACTCAACTAAAAGGTACGTCTTATAGGAATCAAAGAGGATGACTCGACTAAAAGGTACGTATTCTAGGGGTCAAAGTGGATGACTCGACTAAAATGTACGTCTTATAGGAATCAAAGTAAATGACTCGACTAAAAGGTTCGTCTTATAGGAATCAAGGGAAATGACTTGACTAAAAGGCACGTCATTTAGGAATCAAGGGGATGACTCGACTAAAAGGTACGTCTTATAGGAATCAAAGGGGATGACTCGACCAAAAGGTATGTCTTATAGGAATCCAAGGGGATGACTCAACTATAAGGTACGTCTTATAGGAATCAAAGTGCATGACTCAACTAAATGGTACGTCTTATAGGAATTAAAGGAAATGACTCGACTAAAAGCTACGTCTTATAGGAATCAAAGGGGATGACTCAACTAAAAGGTATGTCTTATAGGAATCAAAGGGGATGACTCGACTAAAAGGTACGTTTTATAGGAATCAAAGGGGATGACTCGACTAAAAGGTACGTCTTATAGGAATCTAGGGAAATGACTCGACTAAAAGGTACGTTTTCTAGGAATCAAAGGAAATGACTCAACTAAAAGGTACGTCATATACGAATCAAAGGAGATGACTCAACTAAAAGGTACGTCTTATAGGAATAAAAGGGGATGACTCGACTAAAAGGTACGTCTTATAGGAATCAAGGGAAATGACTCGACTAAAAGGTACGTCTTCAAGGAATCAAAGGAAATGACTCAACTAAAAGGTACGTCTTATAGGAATCAAAGGGGATGACTCGACTAAAAGGTATGTATTCTAGGGGTCAAAGTGGATGACTCGACTAAAAGGTACGTCTTATATGAATCAAAGGAAATGACTCGACTAAAAGGTACATCTCCTAGGGGTCAAAGGGGATGACTCGACTAAAAGGTACGTCTTACAGGAATCAAAGGGGATGACTCGACTAAAAGGTACGTCTTATAGGAATCAAAGGGGCTGACTCGACTAAAAGGTACGTCTTATAGGAATCAAAAGGGATGACTCGACTAAAAGGTACGTTTTATAGGAATCAAAGGGGATGACTCGACTAAAAGGTACGTCTTATAGGAATCTAGGGAAATGACTCGACTATAAGGTACGTTTTCTTGGAATCAAAGGAAATGACTCAACTAAAAGGTACGTCATATACGAATCAAAGGAGATGACTCAACTAAAAGGTACGTCTTATAGGAATCAAAAGGGATGACTCGACTAAAAGGTACGTCTTATAGGAATCAAGGGAAATGACTCGAATAAGAGGTACGTCTTCAAGGAATCAAAGGAAATGACTCAACTATAAGGAACGTCTTATAGGAATCAAAGGGGATGACTCGACTAAAAGGTACGTATTCAAGGGGTCAAATTGGATGACTCGACTAAAAGGTACGTCTTATAGGAATCAAAGGAAATGACTCGACTAAAAGGTACGTCTTATAGGAATCAATGGAAATGACTCGACTAAAAGGTACGTCTTCTATGGGTCAAAGGGAATAACTCGACTAAAAGGTACGTCTTATAGGAATCAAAGGCGATGACTCGACTAAAAGGTACGTAGTATAGGAATCATGGGAAATGACTCGACTAAAAGGTACGTCTTCAAGGAATCAATGGAAATGACTCAACTAAAAGGTACGTCTTATTAGAATCAAAGGGGATGACTCGACTAAAAGGTACGTATTCTAGGGGTCAAAGTGGATGACTCGACTAAAAGGTACGTCTTATAGGAATCAAAGGAAATGACTCGACTAAAAGGTTCATCTTATAGGAATCAAGGGAAATGACTCGACTAAAAAGCACGTCTTCTAGGGGTCAAAGGGAATGACTCGACTAAAAGGTACGTCTTATAAGAATCAAAGGGGATGACTCGACTAAAAGGTACGTCTTATAGGAATCATGGGAAATGACTCGACTAAAAGGTACGTCTTCCAGGAATCAAAGGAAATGACTCAACTAAAAGGAACGTCTTATAGGAATCAAAGAGGATGACTCGACTAAAATGTACGTCTTATAGGAATCAAAGTAAATGACTCGACTAAAAGGTTCGTCTTATAGGAATCAAGGGAAATGACTTGACTAAAAGGCACGTCATTTAGGAATCAAGGGGATGACTCGACTAAAAGGTACGTCTTATAGGAATCAAAGGGGATGACTCGACCAAAAGGTATGTCTTATAGGAATCCAAGGGGATGACTCAACTATAAGGTACGTCTTATAGGAATCAAAGTGCATGACTCAACTAAATGGTACGTCTTATAGGAATTAAAGGAAATGACTCGACTAAAAGCTACGTCTTATAGGAATCAAAGGGGATGACTCAACTAAAAGGTATGTCTTATAGGAATCAAAGGGGATGACTCGACTAAAAGGTACATTTTATAGGAATCAAAGGGGATGACTCGACTAAAAGGTACGTCTTATAGGAATCTAGGGAAATGACTCGACTAAAAGGTACGTTTTCTATGAATCAAAGGAAATGACTCAACTAAAAGGTACGTCATATACGAATCAAAGGAGATGACTCAACTAAAAGGTACGTCTTATAGGAATAAAAGGGGATGACTCGACTAAAAGGTACGTCTTATAGGAATCAAGGGAAATGACTCGACTAAAAGGTACGTCTTCAAGGAATCAAAGGAAATGACTCAACTAAAAGGTACGTCTTATAGGAATCAAAGGGGATGACTCGACTAAAAGGTACGTATTCTAGGGGTCAAAGTGGATGACTCGACTAAAAGGTACGTCTTATAGGAATCAAAGGAAATAACTCGACTAAAAGGTACGTCTCCTAGGGGTCAAAGGGGATGACTCGACTAAAAGGTACGTCTTACAGGAATAAAAGGGGATGACTCGACTAAAAGGTACGTCTTATAGGAATCAAAGGGGCTGACTCGACTAAAAGGTACGTCTTATAGGAATCAAGGGAAATGACTCGACTAAAAGGCACATCTTTTAGGAATCAAAGAGGATGACTCGACTAAAAGGTACGTCTTATAGGAATCAAAGGGGATGACTCGACCAAAAGGTAAGCCTTATAGGAATCCAAGGGGATGACTCGACTAAAAGGTACGTCTTATAGGAATCAAAGTGGATGACTCGACTAAATTGTACGTCTTATAGGAATCAAAGAAAATAACTCGACTAAAAGGTACGTCTAATAGGAATTAAAGGGGATGACTCAACTAACAGGTAAGACTTATAGGAATCAAAGGGGATGACTCGACTAAAAGGTACGTTTTATAGGAATCAAAGGGGATGACTCGACTAAAAGGAACGTTTTCTAGGAATCAAGGGAAACGACTCGACTAAAAGGTATGTTTTCTAGGAATCAAAGGGGATGACTTGACTAAAAGGTACGTCTTATAGGAATCAAGGGAAATGACTCGACTAAAAGGTACGTTTTCTAGGAATCAAAGGAAATGACTTAACTAAAAGGTACGTCATATTCGAATCAAAGGAGATGACTCAACTAAAAGGTACGTCTTATAGGAATCTAAGGGGATGACTCAACTAAAAGGTACGTCTTATAGGAATCAAAGGGTATGACTCGACTAAAAGGTACTTCCTATTGGAATCAAAGGGGCTGACTCGACTAAAAGGTTCGTCTTATAGGAATCAAGGGAAATGACTTGACTAAAAGGCACATCTTTTAGGAATCAAAGGGGATGACTCGACTAAATGGTACGTCTTATAGGAATCAAAGGGGATGACTCGACGAAAAGGTATGTCTTATAGGAATCCAAGGGATTGACTCGACTAAAAGTTACGTCTTATAGGAATCATAGTGGATGACTCGACTAAATGGTATGTCTTATAGGAATCAAAGGAAATGACTCGACTAAAAGGTACGTCTTATAGGAATCAAAGGGGATGACTCAACTAAAAGATAAGTCTTATAGGAATCAAAGGGGATGACTCGACTAAAAGGTACGTTTTATAGGAATAAAAGGGGATGACTCGACTAAAAGGTACATCTTATAGGAATCTAGGGAAATGACTCGACTAAAAGGTAAGTTTTCTAGGAATCAAAGGAAATGACTCAACTAAAAGGTACGTCATATACGAATCAAAGGAGATGACTCAACTAAAAGGTACGTCTTATAGGAATCAATGGGGATGACTCGACTAAAAGGTACGTATTCAAGGAATCAAAGGAAATGACTCAACTAAAACGTACGTCTTATAGGAATCAAAGGGGATGACTCGACTAAAAGGTACGTATTCTAGGGGTCAAAGTGGATGACTCGACTAAAAGGTACGTCTTATAGGAAACAAAGGAAATGACTCGACTAAAAGGTACGTCTTATAGGAATCAAAGGCAATGACTCGACTAAAAGGTACGTCTTCTAGTGGTCAAAGGGGATGACTCGACTAAAAGGTACGTCTTATAGGAATCAAAGGGGATGACTCGACTAAAAGGTACGTCTTATAGGAATCAAAGGGGCTGACTCGACTAAAAGGCACGTCTTATAGGAATCAAGGGAAATGACTCGACTAAAAGGCACATCATTTAGGAATCAAAGAGGATGACTCGACTAAAAGGTACGTCTGATAGGAATCAAAGGGGATGACTCGACCAAAAGGTACGCCTTATAGGAATCCAAGGGGATGACTCAACTAAAAGGTACGTCTTATAGGAATCAAAGTGGATGACTCGACTAAATGGTACGTCTTATAGGAATCAAAGGAAATGACTCGACCAAAAGGTACGTCTTATAGGAATTAAAGGGGATGACTCAACTAAAAGGCAAGTCTTATAGGAATTAAAGGGGATGACTCGACTAAAAGGTACGTTTTATAGGAATCAAAGGGGATGACTCGACTAAAAGGTACGTCTTCTAGGAATCTAGGGAAATGACTCGACTAAAAGGTACGTTTTCTAGGAATCAAAGGAAATGACTCAACTAAAAGGTACGTAATATACGAATCAAAGGAGATGACTCAACTAAAAGGTACGTCTTATAGGAATAAAAGGGGATGACTCGACTAAAAGGTACGTCTTATAGGAATCAAGGGAAATGACTCGACTAAAAGGTACGTCTTCAAGGAATCAAAGGAAATGACTCAACTAAAAGGTACGTCTTATAGGAATCAAAGGGGATGACTCGACTAAAAGGTATGTATTCTAGGGGTCAAAGTGGATGACTCGACTAAAAGGTACGTCTTATAGGAATCAAAGGAAATGACTCGACTAAAAGGTACGTCTCCTAGGGGTCAAAGGAGATGACTCGACTAAAAGGTACGTCTTACAGGAATCAAAGGGGATGACTCGACTAAAAGGTACGTCTTATAGGAATCAAAGGGGATGACTCAACTAAAAGGTAAGTCTTATAAGAATCAAAAGGGATGACTCGACTAAAAGGTACGTTTTATTGGAATCAAAGGGGATGACTCGACTAAAAGGTACGTCTTATAGGAATCTAGGGAAATGACTCGACTATAAGGTACATTTTCTTTGAATCAAAGGAAATGACTCAACTAAAAGGTACGTCATATACGAATCAAAGGAGATGACTCAACTAAAAGGTACGTCTTATAGGAATCAAAAGGGATGACTCGACTAAAAAGTACATCTTATAGGAATCAAGGGAAATGACTCGACTAAGAGGTACGTCTTCAAGGAATCAAAGGAAATGACTCAACTAAAAGGTACGTCTTATAAGAATCAAAGGGGATGACTCGACTAAAAGGTACGTATTCTAGGGGTCAAATTGGATGACTCGAATATAAGGTACGTCTTATAGGAATCAAAGGAAATGACTCGACTAAAAGGTACGTCTTATAGGAATCAAAGGAAATGACTCGACTAAAAGGTACGTCTTCTAGGGGTCAAAGGGAATGACTCGACTAAAAGGTACGTCTTATAGGAATCAAAGGAGATGACTCGACTAAAAGGTACGTAGTATAGGAATCATGGGAAATGACTCGACTAAAAGGTACGTCTTCAAGGAATCAATGGAAATGACTCAACTAAAAGGTACGTCTTATAAGAATCAAAGGGGATGACTCGACTAAAAGGTACGTATTCTAGGGGTCAAAGTGGATGACTCGACTAAAAGGTACATCTTATAGGAATCAAAGGAAATGACTCGACTAAAAGGTTCATCTTATAGGAATCAAGGGAAATGACTCTACTAAAAGGCACGTCTTCTAGGGGTAAAAGGGAATGACTCGACTAAAAGGTACGTCTTATAAGAATCAAAGGGGATGACTCGACTAAAAGGTACGTCTTATTGGAATCATGGGAAATGACTCGACTAAAAGGTACGTCTTCCAGGAATCAAAGGAAATGACTCAACTAAAAGGTACGTCTTATAGGAATCAAAGAGGATGACTCGACTAAAAGGTACGTATTCTAGGGGTCAAAGTGGATGACTCGACTAAAATGTACGTCTTATAGGAATCAAAGGAAATGACTCGACTAAAAGGTTCATCTTATAGGAATCAAGGGAAATGACTTGACTAAAAGGCACGTCATTTAGGAATCAAGGGGATGACTCGACCAAAAGGTATGTCTTATAGGAATCCAAGGGGATGACTCAACTAAAAGGTACGTCTTATAGGAATCAAAGTGCATGACTCGACTAAATGGTACGTCTTATAGGAATTAAAGGAAATGACTCGACTAAAAGCTACGTCTTATAGGAATCAAAGGGGATGACTCAACTAAAAGGTATGTCTTATAGGAATCAAAGGGGATGACTCGACTAAAAGGTACGTTTTATAGGAATCAAAGGGGATGACTCGACTAAAAGGTACGTCTTATAGGAATCTAGGGAAATGACTCGACTAAAAGGTATGTTTTCTAGGAATCAAAGGAAATGACTCAACTAAAAGGTACGTCATATACGAATCAAAGGAGATGACTCAACTAAAAGGTACGTCTTATAGGAATAAAAGGGGATGACTCGACTAAAAGGTACGTCTTATAGGAATCAAGGGAAATGACTCGACTAAAAGGTACGTCTTCAAGGAATCAAAGGAAATGACTCAACTAAAAGGTACGTCTTATAGGAATCAAAGGGGATGACTCGACTAAAAGGTATGTATTCTAGGGGTCAAAGTGGATGACTCGACTAAAAGGTACGTCTTATAGGAATCAAAGGAAATGACTCGACTAAAAGGTACGTCTCCTAGGGGTCAAAGGGGATGACTCGACTAAAAGGTACGTCTTACAGGAATCAAAGAGGATGACTCGACTAAAAGGTACGTCTTATAGGAATCAAAGGGTATGACTCAACTAAAAGGTACGTTTTATAGTAATCAAAGGGGATGACTCGACTAAAAGGTACGTCTTATAGGAATCTAGGGAAATGACTCGACTATAAGGTACGTTTTCTTGGAATCAAAGGAAATGACTCAACTAAAAGGTACGTCATATACGAATCAAAGGAGATGACTCAACTAAAAGGTACGTCTTATAGGAATCAAAAGGGATGACTCGACTAAAAGGTACGTCTTATAGGAATCAAGGGAAATGACTCGACTAAGAGGTACGTCTTCAAGGAATCAAAGGAAATGACTCAACTAAAAGGTACGTCTTATAGGAATCAAAGGGGATGACTCGACTAAAAGGTACGTATTCTAGGGGTCAAATTGGATGACTCGACTAAAAGGTACGTCTTATTGGAATCAAAGGAAATGACTCGACTAAAAGGTACGTCTTATAGGAATCAAAGGAAATGACTCGACTAAAAGGTACGTCTTCTAGGGGTCAAAGGGAATGACTCGACTAAAAGGTACGTCTTATAGGAATCAAAGTGGATGACTCGACTAAAAGGTACGTAGTATAGGAATCATGGGAAATGACTCGACTAAAAGGTACGTCTTCAAGGAATCAATGGAAATGACTCAACTAAAAGGTACGTCTTATAAGAATCAAAGGGGATGACTCGACTAAAAGGTACGTATTCTAGGGGTCAAAGTGGATGACTCGACTAAAAGGTACGTCTTATAGGAATCAAAGGAAATGACTCGACTAAAAGGTTCATCTTATAGGAATCAAGGGAAATGACTCTACTAAAAGGCACGTCTTCTAGGGGTCAAAGGGAATGACTCGACTACAAGGTACGTCTTATAAGAATCAAAGGGGATGACTCGACTAAAAGGTACGTCTTATAGGAATCATGGGAAATGACTCGACAAAAAGGTACGTCTTCCAGGAATCAAAGGAAATGACTCAACTAAAAGGTACGTCTTATAGGAATCAAAGAGGATGACTCGACAAAAAGGTACGTATTCTAGGGGTCAAAGTGGATGACTCGACTAAAATGTACGTCTTATAGGAATCAAAGGAAATGACTCGACTAAAAGGTTCGTCTTATAGGAATCAAGGGAAATGACTTGACTAAAAGGCACGTCATTTAGGAATCAAGGGGATGACTCGACTAAAAGGTACGTCTTATAGGAATCAAAGGGGATGACTCGACCAAAAGGTATGTCTTATAGGAATCCAAGGGGATGACTCAACTAAAAGGTACGTCTTATAGGAATCAAAGTGCATGACTCGACTAATTGGTACGTCTTATAGGAATTAAAGGAAATGACTCGACTAAAAGCTACGTCTTATAGGAATCAAAGGGGATGACTCAACTAAAAGGTATGTCTTATAGGAATCAAAGGGGATGACTCGACTAAAAGGTACGTTTTATAGGAATCAAAGGGGATGACTCGACTAAAAGGTACGTCTTATAGGAATCTAGGGAAATGACTCGACTAAAAAGTATGTTTTCTAGGAATCAAAGGAAATGACTCAACTAAAAGGTACGTCATATACGAATCAAAGGAGATGACTCAACTAAAAGGTACGTCTTATAGGAATAAAAGGGGATGACTCGACTAAAAGGTACGTCTTATAGGAATCAAGGGAAATGAATCGACTAAAAGGTACGTCTTCAAGGAATCAAAGGAAATGACTCAACTAAAAGGTACGTCTTATAGGAATCAAAGGGGATGACTCGACTAAAAGGTATGTATTCTAGGGGTCAAAGTGGATGACTCGACTAAAAGGTACGTCTTATATGAATCAAAGGAAATGACTCGACTAAAAGGTACATCTCCTAGGGGTCAAAGGGGATGACTCGACTAAAAGGTACGTCTTACAGGAATCAAAGGGGATGACTCGACTAAAAGGTACGTCTTATAGGAATCAAAGGGGCTGACTCAACTAAAAGGTACGTCTTATAGGAATCAAAAGGGATGACTCGACTAAAAGGTACGTTTTATAGGAATCAAAGGGGATGACTCGACTAAAAGGTACGTCTTATAGGAATCTAGGGAAATGACTAGACTATAAGGTACGTTTTCTTGGAATCAAAGGAAATGACTCAACTAAAAGGTACGTCATATACGAATCAAAGGAGATGACTCAACTAAAAGGTACGTCTTATAGGAATCAAAAGGGATGACTCGACAAAAAGGTACGTCTTATAGGAATCAACGGAAATGACTCGAATAAGAGGTACGTCTTCTAGGAATCAAAGGAAATAACTCAACTATAAGGAACGTCTTATAGGAATCAAAGGGGATGACTCGACTAAAAGGTACGTATTCAAGGGGTCAAATTGGATGACTCGACTAAAAGGTACGTCTTATAGGAATCAAAGGAAATGACTCGACTAAAAGGTACGTCTTATAGGAATCAAAGGAAATGACTCGACTAAAAGGTACGTCTTCTAGGGGTCAAAGGGAATAACTCGACTAAAAGGTACGTCTTATAGGAATCAAAGGCGATGACTCGACTAAAAGGTACATAGTATAGGAATCATGGGAAATGACTCGACTAAAAGGTACGTCTTCAAGGAATCAATGGAAATGACTCAACTAAAAGGTACGTCTTATTAGAATCAAAGGGGATGACTCGACTAAAAGGTACGTATTCTAGGGGTCAAAGTGGATGACTCGACTAAAAGGTACGTCTTATAGGAATCAAAGGAAATGACTCGACTAAAAGGTTCATCTTATAGGAATCAAGGGAAATGACTCGACTAAAAAGCACGTCTTCTAGGGGTCAAAGGGAATGACTCGACTAAAAGGTACGTCTTATAAGAATCAAAGGGGATGACTCGACTAAAAGGTACGTCTTATAGGAATCATGGGAAATGACTCGACTAAAAGGTACGTCTTCCAGGAATCAAAGGAAATGACTCAACTAAAAGGTACGTCTTATAGGAATCAAAGAGGATGACTCGACTAAAAGGTACGTATTCTAGGGGTCAAAGTGGATGACTCGACTAAAATGTACGTCTTATAGGAATCAAAGTAAATGACTCGACTAAAAGGTTCGTCTTATAGGAATCAAGGGAAATGACTTGACTAAAAGGCACGTCATTTAGGAATCAAGGGGATGACTCGGCTAAAAGGTACGTCTTATAGGAATCAAAGGGGATGACTCGACCAAAAGGTATGTCTTATAGGAATCCAAGGGGATGACTCAACTATAAGGTACGTCTTATAGGAATCAAAGTGCATGACTCAACTAAATGGTACGTCTTATAGGAATTAAAGGAAATGACTCGACTAAAAGCTACGTCTTATAGGAATCAAAGGGGATGACTCAACTAAAAGGTATGTCTTATAGGAATCAAAGGGGATGACTCGACTAAAAGGTACGTTTTATAGGAATCAAAGGGGATGACTCGACTAAAAGGTACGTCTTATAGGAATCTAGGGAAATGACTCGACTAAAAGGTACGTTTTCTAGGAATCAAAGGAAATGACTCAACTAAAAGGTACGTCATATACGAATCAAAGGAGATGACTCAACTAAAAGGTACGTCTTATAGGAATAAAAGGGGATGACTCGACTAAAAGGTACGTCTTATAGGAATCAAGGGAAATGACTCGACTAAAAGGTACGTCTTCAAGGAATCAAAGGAAATGACTCAACTAAAAGATACGTCTTATAGGAATCAAAGGGGATGACTCGACTAAAAGGTATGTATTCTAGGGGTCAAAGTGGATGACTCGACTAAAAGGTACGTCTTATATGAATCAAAGGAAATGACTCGACTAAAAGGTACATCTCCTGGGGGTCAAAGGGGATGACTCGACTAAAAGGTACGTCTTACAGGAATCAAAGGGGATGACTCGACTAAAAGGTACGTCTTATAGGAATCAAAGGGGCTGACTCGACTAAAAGGTACGTCTTATAGGAATCAAAAGGGATGACTCGACTAAAAGGTACGTTTTATAGGAATCAAAGGGGATGACTCGACTAAAAGGTACGTCTTATAGGAATCTAGGGAAATGACTCGACTATAAGGTACGTTTTCTTGGAATCAAAGGAAATGACTCAACTAAAAGGTACGTCATATACGAATCAAAGGAGATGACTCAACTAAAAGGTACGTCTTATAGGAATCAAAAGGGATGACTCGACTAAAAGGTACGTCTTATAGGAATCAAGGGAAATGACTCGAATAAGAGGTACGTCTTCAAGGAATCAAAGGAAATGACTCAACTATAAGGAACGTCTTATAGGAATCAAAGGGGATGACTCGACTAAAAGGTACGTATTCAAGGGGTCAAATTGGATGACTCGACTAAAAGGTACGTCTTATAGGAATCAAAGGAAATGACTCGACTAAAAGGTACGTCTTATAGGAATCAATGGAAATGACTCGACTAAAAGGTACGTCTTCTATGGGTCAAAGGGAATAACTCGACTAAAAGGTACGTCTTATAGGAATCAAAGGCGATGACTCGACTAAAAGGTACGTAGTATAGGAATCATGGGAAATGACTCGACTAAAAGGTACGTCTTCAAGGAATCAATGGAAATGACTCAACTAAAAGGTACGTCTTATTAGAATCAAAGGGGATGACTCGACTAAAAGGTACGTATTCTAGGGGTCAAAGTGGATGACTCGACTAAAAGGTACGTCTTATAGGAATCAAAGGAAATGACTCGACTAAAAGGTTCATCTTATAGGAATCAAGGGAAATGACTCGACTAAAAAGCACGTCTTCTAGGGGTCAAAGGGAATGACTCGACTAAAAGGTACGTCTTATAAGAATCAAAGGGGATGACTCGACTAAAAGGTACGTCTTATAGGAATCATGGGAAATGACTCGACTAAAAGGTACGTCTTCCAGGAATCAAAGGAAATGACTCAACTAAAAGGTACGTCTTATAGGAATCAAAGAGGATGACTCGACTAAAATGTACGTCTTATAGGAATCAAAGTAAATGACTCGACTAAAAGGTTCGTCTTATAGGAATCAAGGGAAATGACTTGACTAAAAGGCACGTCATTTAGGAATCAAGGGGATGACTCGACTAAAAGGTACGTCTTATAGGAATCAAAGGGGATGACTCGACCAAAAGGTATGTCTTATAGGAATCCAAGGGGATGACTCAACTATAAGGTACGTCTTATAGGAATCAAAGTGCATGACTCAACTAAATGGTACGTCTTATAGGAATTAAAGGAAATGACTCGACTAAAAGCTACGTCTTATAGGAATCAAAGGGGATGACTCAACTAAAAGGTATGTCTTATAGGAATCAAAGGGGATGACTCGACTAAAAGGTACATTTTATAGGAATCAAAGGGGATGACTCGACTAAAAGGTACGTCTTATAGGAATCTAGGGAAATGACTCGACTAAAAGGTACGTTTTCTATGAATCAAAGGAAATGACTCAACTAAAAGGTACGTCATATACGAATCAAAGGAGATGACTCAACTAAAAGGTACGTCTTATAGGAATAAAAGGGGATGACTCGACTAAAAGGTACGTCTTATAGGAATCAAGGGAAATGACTCGACTAAAAGGTACGTCTTCAAGGAATCAAAGGAAATGACTCAACTAAAAGGTACGTCTTATAGGAATCAAAGGGGATGACTCGACTAAAAGGTACGTATTCTAGGGGTCAAAGTGGATGACTCGACTAAAAGGTACGTCTTATAGGAATCAAAGGAAATAACTCGACTAAAAGGTACGTCTCCTAGGGGTCAAAGGGGATGACTCGACTAAAAGGTACGTCTTACAGGAATAAAAGGGGATGACTCGACTAAAAGGTACGTCTTATAGGAATCAAAGGGGCTGACTCGACTAAAAGGTACGTCTTATAGGAATCAAGGGAAATGACTCGACTAAAAGGCACATCTTTTAGGAATCAAAGAGGATGACTCGACTAAAAGGTACGTCTTATAGGAATCAAAGGGGATGACTCGACCAAAAGGTAAGCCTTATAGGAATCCAAGGGGATGACTCGACTAAAAGGTACGTCTTATAGGAATCAAAGTGGATGACTCGACTAAATTGTACGTCTTATAGGAATCAAAGAAAATAACTCGACTAAAAGGTACGTCTAATAGGAATTAAAGGGGATGACTCAACTAACAGGTAAGACTTATAGGAATCAAAGGGGATGACTCGACTAAAAGGTACGTTTTATAGGAATCAAAGGGGATGACTCGACTAAAAGGAACGTTTTCTAGGAATCAAGGGAAACGACTCGACTAAAAGGTATGTTTTCTAGGAATCAAAGGGGATGACTTGACTAAAAGGTACGTCTTATAGGAATCAAGGGAAATGACTCGACTAAAAGGTACGTTTTCTAGGAATCAAAGGAAATGACTTAACTAAAAGGTACGTCATATTCGAATCAAAGGAGATGACTCAACTAAAAGGTACGTCTTATAGGAATCTAAGGGGATGACTCAACTAAAAGGTACGTCTTATAGGAATCAAAGGGGATGACTCGACTAAAAGGTACTTCCTATTGGAATCAAAGGGGCTGACTCGACTAAAAGGTTCGTCTTATAGGAATCAAGGGAAATGACTTGACTAAAAGGCACATCTTTTAGGAATCAAAGGGGATGACTCGACTAAATGGTACGTCTTATAGGAATCAAAGGGGATGACTCGACGAAAAGGTATGTCTTATAGGAATCCAAGGGATTGACTCGACTAAAAGTTACGTCTTATAGGAATCATAGTGGATGACTCGACTAAATGGTATGTCTTATAGGAATCAAAGGAAATGACTCGACTAAAAGGTACGTCTTATAGGAATCAAAGGGGATGACTCAACTAAAAGATAAGTCTTATAGGAATCAAAGGGGATGACTCGACTAAAAGGTACGTTTTATAGGAATAAAAGGGGATGACTCGACTAAAAGGTACATCTTATAGGAATCTAGGGAAATGACTCGACTAAAAGGTAAGTTTTCTAGGAATCAAAGGAAATGACTCAACTAAAAGGTACGTCATATACGAATCAAAGGAGATGACTCAACTAAAAGGTACGTCTTATAGGAATCAATGGGGATGACTCGACTAAAAGGTACGTCTTCAAGGAATCAAAGGAAATGACTCAACTAAAACGTACGTCTTATAGGAATCAAAGGGGATGACTCGACTAAAAGGTACGTATTCTAGGGGTCAAAGTGGATGACTCGACTAAAAGGTACGTCTTATAGGAAACAAAGGAAATGACTCGACTAAAAGGTACGTCTTATAGGAATCAAAGGCAATGACTCGACTAAAAGGTACGTCTTCTAGTGGTCAAAGGGGATGACTCGACTAAAAGGTACGTCTTATAGGAATCAAAGGGGATGACTCGACTAAAAGGTACGTCTTATAGGAATCAAAGGGGCTGACTCGACTAAAAGGTACGTCTTATAGGAATCAAGGGAAATGACTCGACTAAAAGGCACATCATTTAGGAATCAAAGAGGATGACTCGACTAAAAGGTACGTCTGATAGGAATCAAAGGGGATGACTCGACCAAAAGGTACGCCTTATAGGAATCCAAGGGGATGACTCAACTAAAAGGTACGTCTTATAGGAATCAAAGTGGATGACTCGACTAAATGGTACGTCTTATAGGAATCAAAGGAAATGACTCGACCAAAAGGTACGTCTTATAGGAATTAAAGGGGATGACTCAACTAAAAGGCAAGTCTTATAGGAATTAAAGGGGATGACTCGACTAAAAGGTACGTTTTATAGGAATCAAAGGGGATGACTCGACTAAAAGGTACGTCTTCTAGGAATCATGGGGAATGACTCGACTAAAAGGAACGTTTTCTAGGAATAAAAAGAAATGACTCAACTAAAATGTTCGTCATATACGAATCAAAGGAGATGACTCAACTAAAAGGTACGTCTTATAGGAATCTAAGGGGAAGACTCAACTAA
Organism: Capsicum pubescens; assembly: GCA_030864215.1. Classification (NCBI taxonomy): domain Eukaryota; kingdom Viridiplantae; phylum Streptophyta; class Magnoliopsida; order Solanales; family Solanaceae; genus Capsicum; species Capsicum pubescens. The sequence continues at coordinate 273,950,614 of CM061545.1, read as the reverse complement.
AAGGTACGTCTTAGAGGAATCAAGGGAAATGACTCGACTAAAAGGTACGTCTTAGAGGAATCAATGGAAATGACTCGACTAATAGGTACGTCTTCAAGGAATCAAAGGAAATGACTCAACTAAAAGGTACGTCTTATAGGAATCAAAGGGGATGACTCGACTAAAAGGTACGTCTTATAGGAATCAAAGGGGATGAATCGACTAAAAGGTATGTCTTATAGGAATCAAAGGAAATGACTTGACTAAAAAGTACGTATTCTAGGGGCCAAAGGGGATGACTCGACTAAAAGGTACGTCTTATAGGAATCAAAGGGGATGACTCGACTAAAGGGAATGTCTTATAGGAATCAAAAGGAATGACTCGACTAAAAGATTCGTCATATAGGAATCAAAGAAAATGACTCGACTAAAAGGTACGTTTTATAGGAATCAAAGGGGATGACTAAACCAAAAGGTATGTCTTATAGGAATCAAAGGGGATGACTCGACTAAAAGGTACGTCTTATAGGAATTAAAGGGAATGACTCGACTAAAAGGTACGTCTTAAAGGAATCAAGGGAAATGACTCGACTAAAAGGTACGTCTTCTAGGAATCAAAGGGGATGACTCGACTAAAAGGTACGTCTTATAGGAATCAAAGGGGATGACTCGACTAAAAGGTACGTCTTAAAGGAATCAAGGGAAATGACACGACTAAAAGGTGCGTCTTCTAGGAATCAAAGGGGATGACTCGACTAAAAGAAAAGTCTTATAGGAATCAAAGGAAATGACTCGACTAAAAGGTACGTCTTTTAGGAATCAAAGGGGATGACTCAACTAAAAGGTAAGTCTTATAGGAATCAAAGGGGATGACTCGACTAAAAGGTACGTTTTATAGGAATCAAAGGGGATGACTCGACTAAAAGGTACGTCTTATAGGAATCAAGGAAATGACTCGACTAAAAGGTACGTATTCTAGGGGTCAAAGTGGATGACTCGACTAAAAGGTACGTCTTATAGGAATCAAAGGAAATGACTAGACTAAAAGGTACGTCTTATAGGAATCAAAGAAAATAACTCGACTAAAAGGTACATCTTCTAGGGGTCAAAGGGGATGACTCGACTAAAAGGTACGTCTTGTAGGAATCAAAGGGGATGACTCGACTAAAATGTACGTCTTATAGGAATCAAAGGGGCTGACTCGACTAAAAGGTACGTGTTATAGGAATCAAGGGAAATGACTCAACTAAAAGGCACATCATTTAGGAATCAAAGGGGATGACTCGACTAAAAGGTACGTCTTATAGGAATCCAAGGGGATGTCTCGACTAAAAGGTACATCTTATAGGAATCAAAGTGGATGACTCGACTAAAAGGTACGTCTATAGGAATCAAAGGGGATGACTCGACTAAAAAGTACGTCTTATAGGAATCAAAGGGGTTGACTCGACTAAAAGGTACGTCTTATAGGAATCAAGGGAAATGACTCGACTAAAAGGCACATCATTTAGGAATCAAAGAGGATGACTCGACTAAAAGGTACGCCTTATAGGAATCCAAGGGGATGACTCGACTAAAAGGTACGTCTTATAGGAATCAAAGTGGATGACTCGACTAAATGGTACGTCTTATAGGAATCAAAGGAAATGACTCGACTAAAAGGTACGTCTTATAGGAATTAAAGGGGATGACTCAACTAAAAGGCAAGTCTTATAGGAATTCAAGGGGATGACTCGACTAAAACGTACGTTTTATAGGAATCAAAGGGGATGACTCGACTAAAAGGTACGTCTTATAGGAATCAAGGGGAATGACTCGACTAAAAGGAACGTTTTCTAGGAATCAAAGGAAATGACTCAACTAAAATGTACGTCATATACTAATCAAAGGAGATGACTCAACTAAAAGGTACGTCTTATAGGAATCTAAGGGGAAGACTCAACTAAAAGGTACGTCTTAGAGGAATCAAGGGAAATGACTCGACTAAAAGGTACGTCTTAGAGGAATCAAGGGAAATGACTCGACTAATAGGTACGTCTTCAAGGAATCAAAGGAAATGACTCAACTAAAAGGTACGTCTTATAGGAATCAAAGGGGATGACTCGACTAAAAGGTACGTCTTATAGGAATCAAAGGGATGAATCGACTAAAAGGTATGTCTTATAGGAATCAAAGGAAATGACTTGACTAAAAAGTACGTATTCTAGGGGCCAAAGGGGATGACTCGACTAAAAGGTACGTCTTATAGGAATCAAAGGGGATGACTAAACCAAAAGGTATGTTTTATAGGAATCAAAGGGGATGACTCGACTAAAAGGTACGTCTTATAGGAATCAAAGGGAATGACTCGACTAAAAGGTACGTCTTAAAGGAATCAAGGGAAATGACTCGACTAAAAGGTACGTCTTCTAGGAATCAAAGGGGATGACTCGACTAAAACGTACGTCTTATAGGAATCAAAGGGGATGACTCGACTAAAAGGTACGTCTTAAAGGAATCAAGGGAAATGACTCGACTAAAAGGTGCGTCTTCTAGGAATCAAATGGGATGACTCGACTAAAAGAAACGTCTTATAGGAATCAAAGGAAATGACTCGACTAAAAGGTACGTCTTTTAGGAATTAAAGGGGATGACTCAACTAAAAGGTAAGTCTTATAGGAATCAAAGGGGATGACTCGACTAAAAGGTACGTTTTATAGGAATCAAAGGGGATGACTCGACTAAAAGGTACGTCTTATAGGAATCAAGGAAATGACTCGACTAAAAGGTACGTATTCTAGGGGTCAAAGTGGACGACTCGACTAAAAGGTACGTCTTATAGGAATCAAAGGAAATGACTAGACTAAAAGGTACGTCTTATAGGAATCAAAGGAAATGACTCGACTAAAAGATACGTCTTCTAGGGGTCAAAGGGGATGACTCGACTAAAAGGTACGTCTTATAGGAATCAAAGGGGATGACTCGACTAAAATGTACGTCTTATAGGAATTAAAGGGAATGACTCGACTAAAAGGTACGTCTTAAAGGAATCAAGGGAAATGACTCGACTAAAAGGTACGTCTTCTAGGAATCAAAGGGGATGACTCGACTAAAAGGTACGTCTTATAGGAATCAAAGGGGATGACTCGACTAAAAGGTACGTCTTAAAGGAATCAAGGGAAATGACACGACTAAAAGGTGCGTCTTCTAGGAATCAAAGGGGATGACTCGACTAAAAGAAACGTCTTATAGGAATCAATGGAAATGACTCGACTAAAACGTACGTCTTTTAGGAATCAAAGGGGATGACTCAACTAATAGGTAAGTCTTATAGGAATCAAAGGGGATGACTCGACTAAAAGGTACGTTTTATAGGAATCAAAGGGGATGACTCGACTAAAAGGTACGTCTTATAGGAATCAAGGAAATGACTCGACTAAAAGGTACGTATTCTAGGGGTCAAAGTGGATGACTCGACTAAAAGGTACGTCTTATAGGAATCAAAGGAAATGACTAGACTAAAAGGTACGTCTTATAGGAATCAAAGGAAATAACTCGACTAAAAGGTACATCTTCTAGGGGTCAAAGGGGATGACTCGACTAAAAGGTACATCTTGTAGGAATCAAAGGGGATGACTCGACTAAAATGTACGTCTTATAGGAATCAAAGGGGCTGACTCGACTAAAAGGTACGTGTTATAGGAATCAAGGGAAATGACTCAACTAAAAGGCACATCATTTAGGAATCAAAGGGGATGACTCGACTAAAAGGTACGTCTTATAGGAATCCAAGGGGATGTCTCGACTAAAAGGTACATCTTATAGGAATCAAAGTGGATGACTCGACTAAAAGGTACGTCTATAGGAATCAAAGGGGATGACTCGACTAAAAAGTACGTCTTATAGGAATCAAAGGGGCTGACTCGACTAAAAGTTACGTCTTATAGGAATCAAGGGAAATGACTCGACTAAAAGGCACATCATTTAGGAATCAAAGAGGATGACTCGACTAAAAGGTACGCCTTATAGGAATCCAAGGGGATGACTCGACTAAAAGGTACGTCTTATAGGAATCAAAGTGGATGACTCGACTAAATGGTACGTCTTATAGGAATCAAAGGAAATGACTCGACTAAAAGGTACGTCTTATAGGAATTAAAGGGGATGACTCAACTAAAAGGCAAGTCTTATAGGAATTCAAGGGGATGACTCGACTAAAACGTACGTTTTATAGGAATCAAAGGGGATGACTCGACTAAAAGGTACGTCTTATAGGAATCAAGGGGAATGACTCGACTAAAAGGAACGTTTTCTAGGAATCAAAGGAAATGACTCAACTAAAATGTACGTCATATACTAATCAAAGGAGATGACTCAACTAAAAGGTACGTCTTATAGGAATCTAAGGGGAATACTCAACTAAAAGGTACGTCTTAGAGGAATCAAGGGAAATGACTCGACTAAAAGGTACGTCTTAGAGGAATCAAGGGAAATGACTCGACTAATAGGTACGTCTTCAAGGAATCAAAGGAAATGACTCAACTAAAAGGTACGTCTTACAGGAATCAAAGGGGATGACTCGACTAAAAGGTACGTCTTATAGGAATCAAAGGGATGAATCGACTAAAAGGTATGTCTTATAGGAATCAAAGGAAATGACTTGACTAAAAAGTACGTATTCTAGGGGCCAAAGGGGATGACTCGACTAAAAGGTACGTCTTATAGGAATCAAAGGGGATGACTAAACCAAAAGGTATGTCTTATAGGAATCAAAGGGGATGACTCGACTAAAAGGTACGTCTTATAGGAATCAAAGGGAATGACTCGACTAAAAGGTACGTCTTAAAGGAATCAAGGGAAATGACTCGACTAAAAGGTACGTCTTCTAGGAATCAAAGGGGATGACTCGACTAAAACGTACGTCTTATAGGAATCAAAGGGGATGACTCGACTAAAAGGTACGTCTTAAAGGAATCAAGGGAAATGACTCGACTAAAAGGTGCGTCTTCTAGGAATCAAATGGGATGACTCGACTAAAAGAAACGTCTTATAGGAATCAAAGGAAATGACTCGACTAAAAGGTACGTCTTTTAGGAATTAAAGGGGATGACTCAACTAAAAGGTAAGTCTTATAGGAATCAAAGGGGATGACTCGACTAAAAGGTACGTTTTATAGGAATCAAAGGGGATGACTCGACTAAAAGGTACGTCTGATAGGAATCAAGGAAATGACTCGACTAAAAGGTACGTATTCTAGGGGTCAAAGTGGACGACTCGACTAAAAGGTACGTCTTATAGGAATCAAAGGAAATGACTAGACTAAAAGGTACGTCTTATAGGAATCAAAGGAAATGACTCGACTAAAAGATACGTCTTCTAGGGGTCAAAGGGGATGACTCGACTAAAAGGTACGTCTTCTAGGAATCAAAGGGGATGACTCGACTAAAAGGTACGTCTTATAGGAATCAAAGGGGCTGACTCGACTAAAAGGTACGTGTTATAGGAATAAAGGGAAATGACTCAACTAAAAGGCACATCTTTTAGGAATCAAAGGTGATGACTCGACTAAAAGGTACGTCTTATAGGAATAAAAGGGGATGACTCGACCAAAAGGTACGTCTTATAGGAATCCAAGGGGATGACTCGACTAAAAGGTACGTCTTATAGGAATCAAAGTGGATGACTCGACTAAAAGGTACGTCTATAGGAATCAAAGGGGATGACTCGACTAAATGGTATGTCTTATAGGAATCAAAAGGGATGACTCGACTAAAAGATACGTCATATAGGAATCAAAGGAAATGACTCGACTAAAAGGTACGTCTTCTAGGGGTCAAAGGGGATGAATCAACTAAAAGGTACGTCTTCTAGGGGTCAAGGGGGAATGATTCGACTAAAAGGTACGTCTTATATGAATCAAGAGGTATAACTCAACTAAAAGGTATGTCTAATAGGAATCAAAGGGGATGACTCGACTAAAAGGTACGTCATATAGGAATCAAAGGGAATGACTCGACTAAAAGGTACGTCTTAAAGGAATCAAGGGAAATAACTCGATTAAATGGTACGTCTTCTAGGAATCAAAGGGGATGACTCGACTAAAAGGTACGTCTTATAGGAATCAAAGGGGATGACTCGACTAAAAGGTACGTCTTATAGGAATCAAAGGGGATGACTCGACTAAAAGGAACATCTTATAGGAATCAAAGGAAATGACTCGACTAAAAGGTACGTATTCTAGGGGTCAAAGGGGATGACTCGACTAAAAGGTACGTTTTATAGGAATCAAAGGGGATGACTAGACTAAAAGGTACGTCTTATAGGAATCAAGGGAAATGACTCGACTAAAAGGTACGTCATAGGAATCAAAGGAAATGACTCAACTAAAAGGTACGTCATATACGAATCAAAGGAGATGACTCAACTAAAAGGTACGTCTTATAGGAATCAAGGGAAATGACTCGACTGAAAGGTACGTTTTCAAGGAATCAACGGAAATGACTCGACTAAAAGAAACGTCTTATAGGAATCAAAGGAAATGACTCGACTAAAAGGTACGTCTTTTAGAAATCAAAGGGGATGACTCAACTAAAAGGTAAGTCTTATTGGAATCTAAGGGGATGACTCGACTAAAAGGTACGTTTTATAGGAATCAAAGGGGATGACTCGATTAAAAGGTACGTCTTATAGGAATCAAGGGAAATAACTCGACTAAAAGGTACGTATTCTAGGGGTCAAAGTGGATGACTCGACTAAAAGGTACGTCTTATAGGAATCAAAGGAAATGACTAGACTAAAAGGTATGTCTTATAGGAATCAAAGGAAATGACTTGACTAAAAAGTACGTATTCTAGGGGCCAAAGGGGATGACTCGACTAAAAGGTACGTCTTATTGGAATCAAAGGGGATGACTCGACTAAAAGGTACGTCTTATAGGAATCAAAGGAGCTGACTCGACTAAAAGATACGTCTTATAGGAATCAAAGAAAATGACTCGACTAAAAGGTACGTTTTATAGGAATCAAAGGGGATGACTAAACCAAAAGGTATGTCTTATAGGAATCAAAGGGGATGACTCGACTAAAAGGTACGTCTTATAGGAATCAAAAGGGATGACTCGACTAAAAGGTACGTCTTAAAGGAATCAAGGGAAATCACTCGACTAAAAGGTACGTCTTCTAGGAATCAAAGGGGATGACTCGACTAAAAGGTACGTCTTATAGGAATCAAAGGGGATGACTCAACTAAAAGGTACGTCTTAAAGGAATCAAGGGAAATGACTCGACTAAAAGGTGCGTCTTCTAGGAATCAAAGGGGATGACTCGTCTAAAAGAAACGTCTTATAGGAATCAAAGGAAATGACTCGACTAAAAGGTACGTCTTTTAGGAATCAAAGGGGATGACTCAACTAAATGGTAAGTCTTATAGGAATCAATGGGGATGACTCGACTAAAAGGTACGTCTTATAGGAATCAAAGTGGATGACTCGACTAAATGGTACGTCTTATAGGAATCAAAGGAAATGACTCGACTAAAAGGTACGTCTTATAGGAATTAAAGGGGATGACTCAACTAAAAGGCAAGTCTTATAGGAATTCAAGGGGATGACTCGACTAAAACGTACGTTTTATAGGAATCAAAGGGGATGACTCGACTAAAAGGTACGTCTTATAGGAATCAAGGGGAATGACTCGACTAAAAGGAACGTTTTCTAGGAATCAAAGGAAATGACTCAACTAAAATGTACGTCATATACTAATCAAAGGAGATGACTCAACTAAAAGGTACGTCTTATAGGAATCTAAGGGGAAGACTCAACTAAAAGGTACGTCTTAGAGGAATCAAGGGAAATGACTCGACTAAAAGGTACGTCTTAGAGGAATCAAGGGAAATGACTCGACTAATAGGTACGTCTTCAAGGAATCAAAGGAAATGACTCAACTAAAAGGTACGTCTTATAGGAATCAAAGGGGATGACTCGACTAAAAGGTACGTCTTATAGGAATCAAAGGGATGAATCGACTAAAAGGTATGTCTTATAGGAATCAAAGGAAATGACTTGACTAAAAAGTACGTATTCTAGGGGCCAAAGGGGATGACTCGACTAAAAGGTACGTCTTATAGGAATCAAAGGGGATGACTAAACCAAAAGGTATGTCTTATAGGAATCAAAGGGGATGACTCGACTAAAAGGTACGTCTTATAGGAATCAAAGGGAATGACTCGACTAAAAGGTACGTCTTAAAGGAATCAAGGGAAATGACTCGACTAAAAGGTACGTCTTCTAGGAATCAAAGGGGATGACCCGACTAAAACGTACGTCTTATAGGAATCAAAGGGGATGACTCGACTAAAAGGTACGTCTTAAAGGAATCAAGGGAAATGACTCGACTAAAAGGTGCGTCTTCTAGGAATCAAATGGGATGACTCGACTAAAAGAAACGTCTTATAGGAATCAAAGGAAATGACTCGACTAAAAGGTACGTCTTTTAGGAATTAAAGGGGATGACTCAACTAAAAGGTAAGTCTTATAGGAATCAAAGGGGATGACTCGACTAAAAGGTACGTTTTATAGGAATCAAAGGGGATGACTCGACTAAAAGGTACGTCTTATAGGAATCAAGGAAATGACTCGACTAAAAGGTACGTATTCTAGGGGTCAAAGTGGACGACTCGACTAAAAGGTACGTCTTATAGGAATCAAAGGAAATGACTAGACTAAAAGGTACGTCTTATAGGAATCAAAGGAAATGACTCGACTAAAAGATACGTCTTCTAGGGGTCAAAGGGGATGACTCGACTAAAAGGTACGTCTTATAGGAATCAAAGGGGATGACTCGACTAAAAGGTACGTCTTATAGGAATTAAAGGGAATGACTCGACTAAAAGGTACGTCTTAAAGGAATCAAGGGAAATGACTCGACTAAAAGGTACGTCTTCTAGGAATCAAAGGGGATGACTCGACTAAAAGGTACGTCTTATAGGAATCAAAGGGGATGACTCGACTAAAAGGTACGTCTTAAAGGAATCAAGGGAAATGACACGACTAAAAGGTGCGTCTTCTAGGAATCAAAGGGGATGACTCGACTAAAAGAAACGTCTTATAGGAATCAAAGGAAATGACTCTACTAAAAGGTACGTCTTTTAGGAATCAAAGGGGATGACTCAACTAAAAGGTAAGTCTTATAGGAATCAAAGGGGATGACTCGACTAAAAGGTACGTTTTATAGGAATCAAAGGGGATGACTCGACTAAAAGGTACGTCTTATAGGAATCAAGGAAATGACTCGACTAAAAGGTACGTATTCTAGGGGTCAAAGTGGATGACTCGACTAAAAGGTACGTCTTATAGGAATCAAAGGAAATGACTAGACTAAAAGGTACGTCTTATAGGAATCAAAGGAAATAACTCGACTAAAAGGTACATCTTCTAGGGGTCAAAGGGGATGACTCGACTAAAAGGTACATCTTGTAGGAATCAAAGGGGATGACTCAACTAAAATGTACGTCTTATAGGAATCAAAGGGCCTGACTCGACTAAAAGGTACGTGTTATAGGAATCAAGGGAAATGACTCAACTAAAAGGCACATCATTTAGGAATCAAAGGGGATGACTCGACTAAAAGGTACGTCTTATAGGAATCCAAGGGGATGTCTCGACTAAAAGGTACATCTTATAGGAATCAAAGTGGATGACTCGACTAAAAGGTACGTCTATTGGAATCAAAGGGGATGACTCGACTAAAAAGTACGTCTTATAGGAATCAAAGGGGCTGACTCGACTAAAAGGTACGTCTTATAGGAATCAAGGGAAATGACTCTACTAAAAGGTACGTCTTTTAGGAATCAAAGGGGATGACTCAACTAAAAGGTAAGTCTTATAGGAATCAAAGGGGATGACTCGACTAAAAGGTACGTTTTATAGGAATCAAAGGGGATGACTCGACTAAAAGGTACGTCTTATAGGAATCAAGGAAATGACTCGACTAAAAGGTACGTATTCTAGGGGTCAAAGTGGATGACTCGACTAAAAGGTACGTCTTATAGGAATCAAAGGAAATGACTAGACTAAAAGGTACGTCTTATAGGAATCAAAGGAAATAACTCGACTAAAAGGTACATCTTCTAGGGGTCAAAGGGGATGACTCGACTAAAAGGTACATCTTGTAGGAATCAAAGGGGATGACTCGACTAAAATGTACGTCTTATAGGAATCAAAGGGCCTGACTCGACTAAAAGGTACGTGTTATAGGAATCAAGGGAAATGACTCAACTAAAAGGCACATCATTTAGGAATCAAAGGGGATGACTCGACTAAAAGGTACGTCTTATAGGAATCCAAGGGGATGTCTCGACTAAAAGGTACATCTTATAGGAATCAAAGTGGATGACTCGACTAAAAGGTACGTCTATTGGAATCAAAGGGGATGACTCGACTAAAAAGTACGTCTTATAGGAATCAAAGGGGCTGACTCGACTAAAAGGTACGTCTTATAGGAATCAAGGGAAATGACTCGACTAAAAGGCACATCATTTAGGAATCAAAGAGGATGACTCGACTAAAAGGTACGCCTTATAGGAATCCAAGGGGATGACTCGACTAAAAGGTACGTCTTATAGGAATCAAAGTGGATGACTCGACTAAATGGTACGTCTTATAGGAATCAAAGGAAATGACTCGACTAAAAGGTACGTCTTATAGGAATTAAAGGGGATGACTCAACTAAAAGGCAAGTCTTATAGGAATTCAAGGGGATGACTCGACTAAAACGTACGTTTTATAGGAATCAAAGGGGATGACTCGACTAAAAGGTACGTCTTATAGGAATCAAGGGGAATGACTCGACTAAAAGGAACGTTTTCTAGGAATCAAAGGAAATGACTCAACTAAAATGTACGTCATATACTAATCAAAGGAGATGACTCAACTAAAAGGTACGTCTTATAGGAATCTAAGGGGAATACTCAACTAAAAGGTACGTCTTAGAGGAATCAAGGGAAATGACTCGACTAAAAGGTACGTCTTAGAGGAATCAAGGGAAATGACTCGTCTAATAGGTACGTCTTCAAGGAATCAAAGGAAATGACTCAACTAAAAGGTACGTCTTATAGGAATCAAAGGGGATGACTCGACTAAAAGGTACGTCTTATAGGAATCAAAGGGATGAATCGACTAAAAGGTATGTCTTATAGGAATCAAAGGAAATGACTTGACTAAAAAGTACGTATTCTAGGGGCCAAAGGGGATGACTCGACTAAAAGGTACGTCTTATAGGAATCAAAGGGGATGACTAAACCAAAAGGTATGTCTTATAGGAATCAAAGGGGATGACTCGACTAAAAGGTACGTCTTATAGGAATCAAAGGGAATGACTCGACTAAAAGGTACGTCTTAAAGGAATCAAGGGAAATGACTCGACTAAAAGGTACGTCTTCTAGGAATCAAAGGGGATGACTCGACTAAAACGTACGTCTTATAGGAATCAAAGGGGATGACTCGACTAAAAGGTACGTCTTAAAGGAATCAAGGGAAATGACTCGACTAAAAGGTGCGTCTTCTAGGAATCAAATGGGATGACTCGACTAAAAGAAACGTCTTATAGGAATCAAAGGAAATGACTCGACTAAAAGGTACGTCTTTTAGGAATTAAAGGGGATGACTCAACTAAAAGGTAAGTCTTATAGGAATCAAAGGGGATGACTCGACTAAAAGGTACGTTTTATAGGAATCAAAGGGGATGACTCGACTAAAAGGTACGTCTTATAGGAATCAAGGAAATGACTAGACTAAAAGGTACGTATTCTAGGGGTCAAAGTGGACGACTCGACTAAAAGGTACGTCTTATAGGAATCAAAGGAAATGACTAGACTAGAAGGTACGTCTTATAGGAATCAAAGGAAATGACTCGACTAAAAGATACGTCTTCTAGGGGTCAAAGGGGATGACTCGACTAAAAGGTACGTCTTATAGGAATCAAAGGGGATGACTCGACTAAAAGGTACGTCTTATAGGAATCAAAGGGGCTGACTCGACTAAAAGGTACGTGTTATAGGAATAAAGGGAAATGACTCAACTAAAAGGCACATCTTTTAGGAATCAAAGGTGATGACTCGACTAAAAGGTACGTCTTATAGGAATAAAAGGGGATGACTCGACCAAAAGGTACGTCTTATAGGAATCCAAGGGGATGACTCGACTAAAAGGTACGTCTTATAGGAATCAAAGTGGATGACTCGACTAAAAGGAACGTCTATAGGAATCAAAGGGGATGACTCGACTAAATGGTATGTCTTATAGGAATCAAAAGGGATGACTCGACTAAAAGATACGTCATATAGGAATCAAAGGAAATGACTCGACTAAAAGGTACGTCTTCTAGGGGTCAAAGGGGATGAATCAACTAAAAGGTACGTCTTCTAGGGGTCAAGGGGGAATGATTCGACTAAAAGGTACGTCTTATATGAATCAAGAGGTATAACTCAACTAAAAGGTATGTCTAATAGGAATCAAAGGGGATGACTCGACTAAAAGGTACGTCATATAGGAATCAAAGGGAATGACTCGACTAAAAGGTACGTCTTAAAGGAATCAAGGGAAATAACTCGATTAAATGGTACGTCTTCTAGGAATCAAAGGGGATGACTCGACTAAAAGGTACGTCTTATAGGAATCAAAGGGGATGACTCGACTAAAAGGTACGTCTTATAGGAATCAAAGGGGATGACTCGACTAAAAGGAACATCTTATAGGAATCAAAGGAAATGACTCGACTAAAAGGTACGTATTCTAGGGGTCAAAGGGGATGACTCGACTAAAAGGTACGTTTTATAGGAATCAAAGGGGATGACTAGACTAAAAGGTACGTCTTATAGGAATCAAGGGAAATGACTCGACTAAAAGGTACGTCATAGGAATCAAAGGAAATGACTCAACTAAAAGGTACGTCATATACGAATCAAAGGAGATGACTCAACTAAAAGGTACGTCTTATAGGAATCAAAGGGGATGACTCGACTAAAAGGTACGTCTTATAGGAATCAAGGGAAATGACTCGACTGAAAGGTACGTCTTCAAGGAATCAACGGAAATGACTCGACTAAAGGAAACGTCTTATAGGAATCAAAGGAAATGACTCGACTAAAAGGTACGTCTTTTAGAAATCAAAGGGGATGACTCAACTAAAAGGTAAGTCTTATTGGAATCTAAGGGGATGACTCGACTAAAAGGTACGTTTTATAGGAATCAAAGGGGATGACTCGATTAAAAGGTACGTCTTATAGGAATCAAGGGAAATGACTCGACTAAAAGGTACGTATTCTAGGGGTCAAAGTGGATGACTCGACTAAAAGGTACGTCTTATAGGAATCAAAGGAAATGACTAGACTAAAAGGTATGTCTTATAGGAATCAAAGGAAATGACTTGACTAAAAAGTACGTATTCTAGGGGCCAAAGGGGATGACTCGACTAAAAGGTACGTCTTATTGGAATCAAAGGGGATGACTCGACTAAAAGGTACGTCTTATAGGAATCAAAGGAGCTGACTCGACTAAAAGATACGTCTTATAGGAATCAAAGAAAATGACTCGACTAAAAGGTACGTTTTATAGGAATCAAAGGGGATGACTAAACCAAAAGGTATGTCTTATAGGAATCAAAGGGGATGACTCGACTAAAAGGTACGTCTTATAGGAATCAAAAGGGATGACTCGACTAAAAGGTACGTCTTAAAGGAATCAAGGGAAATCACTCGACTAAAAGGTACGTCTTCTAGGAATCAAAGGGGATGACTCGACTAAAAGGTACGTCTTATAGGAATCAAAGGGGATGACTCAACCAAAAGGTACGTCTTAAAGGAATCAAGGGAAATGACTCGACTAAAAGGTGCGTCTTCTAGGAATCAAAGGGGATGACTCGACTAAAAGAAATGTCTTATAGGAATCAAAGGAAATGACTCGACTAAAAGGTACGTCTTTTAGGAATCAAAGGGGATGACTCAACTAAAAGGTAAGTCTTATAGGAATCAATGGGGATGACTCGACTAAAAGGTACGTTTTATAGGAATCAAAGGGGATGACTCGACTAAAAGGTACGTCTTATAGGAATCATGGAAATGACTAGACTAATAGGTACGTATTCTAGGGGTCAAAGTGGATGACTCGACTAAAAGGTACGTCATATAGGAATCAAAGGAAATGACTAGACTAAAAGGTACGTCTTATAGGAATCAAAGGAAATGACTCGACTAAAAGGTACGTCTTCTAGGGGTCAAAGGGGATGACTCGACTAAAAGGTACGTCTTATAGGAATCAAAGGGGATGACTCGACTAAAAGGTACGTCTTATAGGAATCAAAGGGGCTGACTCGACTAAAAGGTACGTGTTATAGGAATCAAGGGAAATGACTCAACTAAAAGGCACATCTTTTAGGAATCAAAGGGGATGACTCGACTAAAAGGTACGTCTTATAGGAATCAAAGGGGATGACTCGACCAAAAGGTACGTCTTATAGGAATCCAAGGGGATGACTCGACTAAAAGGTACGTCTTATAGGAATCAAAGTGAATGACTCGACTAAAAGGTACGTCTATAGGAATCAAAGGGGATGACTCGACTAAAAGGTACGTCTTATAGGAATCAAAGGGGCTGACTCGACTAAAAGGTACGTCTTATAGGAATCAAGGGAAATGACTCGACTAAAAGGCACATCATTTAGGAATCAAAGAGGATGACTCGACTAAAAGGTACGTCTGATAGGAATCAAAGGGGATGAATCGACCAAAAGGTACGCCTTATAGGAATCCAAGGGGATGACTCGACTAAAAGGTACGTCTTATAGGAATCAAAGTGGATGACTCGACTAAATGGTACGTCTTATAGGAATCAAAGGAAATGACTCGACTAAAAGGTACGTCTTATAGGAATTAAAGGGGATGACTCAACTAAAAGGCAAGTCTTATAGGAATTCAAGGGGATGACTCGACTAAAAGGTACGTTTTATAGGAATCAAAGGGGATGACTCGACTAAAAGATATGTCTTATAGGAATCAAGGGGAATGACTCGACTAAAAGGAACGTTTTCTAGGAATCAAAGGAAATGACTCAACTAAAATGTACGTCATATACGAATCAAAGGAGATGACTCAACTAAAAGGTACGTCTTATAGGAATCTAAGGGGAAGACTCAACTAAAAGGTACGTCTTAGAGGAATCAAGGGAAATAACTCGACTAAAAGGTACGTCTTAGAGGAATCAAGGGAAATGACTCGACTAATAGGTACGTCTTCAAGGAATCAAAGGAAATGACTCAACTAAAAGGTACGTCTTATAGGAATCAAAGGGGATGACTCGACTAAAAGGTACGTCTTATAGGAATCAAAGGGGATGAATCGACTAAAAGGTATGTCTTATAGGAATCAAAGGTAATGACTTGACTAAAAAGTACGTATTCTAGGGGCCAAAGGGGATGACTCAACTAAAAGGTACGTCTTATAGGAATCAAAGGGGATGACACGACTAAAAGGTATGTCTTATAGGAATCAAAAGGAATGACTCGACTAAAAGATACGTCATATAGGAATCAAAGAAAATGACTCGACTAAAAGGTACGTTTTATAGGAATCAAAGGGGATGAGTAAACCAAAAGGTATGTCTTATAGGAATCAAAGGGGATGACTCGACTAAAAGGTACGTCTTATAGGAATCAAAGGGAATGACTCGACTAAAAGGTACGTCTTAAAGGAATCAAGGGAAATGACTCGACTAAAAGGTACGTCTTCTAGGAATCAAAGGGGATGACTCGACTAAAAGGTACGTCTTATAGGAATCAAAGGGGATGACTCGACTAAAAGGTGCGTCTTATAGGAATCAAAGGAAATGACTCGACTAAAAGGTACGTCTTTTAGGAATCAAAGGAAATGACTCGACTAAAAGGTACGTCTTATAGGAATTAAAGGGGATGACTCAACTAAAAGGCAAGTCTTATAGGAATTCAAGGGGATGACTCGACTAAAAGGTACGTTTTATAGGAATAAAAGGGGATGACTCGACTAAAAGGTATGTCTTATAGGAATCAAGGGGAATGACTCGACTAAAAGGAACGTATTCTAGGAATCAAAGGAAATGACTCAACTAAAATGTACGTCATATACGAATCAAAGGAGATGACTCAACTAAAAGGTACGTCTTATAGGAATCTAAGGGGAAGACTCAACTAAAAGGTACGTCTTAGAGGAATCAAGGGAAATGACTCGACTAAAAGGTACGTCTTAGAGGAATCAAGGGAAATGACTCGACTAATAGGTACGTCTTCAAGGAATCAAAGGAAATGACTCAACTAAAAGGTACGTCTTATAGGAATCAAAGGGGATGATTCGACTAAAAGGTACGTCTTTTAGGAATCAAAGGGGATGAATCGACTAAAAGGTATGTCTTATAGGAATCAAAGGAAATGACTTGACTAAAAAGTACGTATTCTAGGGGCCAAAGGGGATGACTCGACTAAAAGGTACGTCTTATAGGAATCAAAGGGGATGACACGACTAAAAGGTATGTCTTATTGGAATCAAAAGGAATGACTCGACTATAAGATACGTCATATAGGAATCAAAGAAAATGACTCGACTAAAATGAACGTTTTATAGGAATCAAAGGGTATGACTAAACCAAAAGGTATGTCTTATAGGAATCAAAGGGGATGAGTCGACTAAAAGGTACGTCTTATAGGAATCAAAGGGAATGACTCGACTAAAAGGTACGTCTTAAAGGAATCAAGGGAAATGACTCGACTAAAAGGTACGTCTTCTAGGAATCAAAGGGGATGACTCGACTAAAAGGTACGTCTTATAGGAATCAAAGGGGATGACTCGACTAAAAGGTACGTCTTAAAGGAATCAAGGGAAATGACTCGACTAAAAGGTGCGTCTTCTAGGAATCAAAGGGGATGACTCGACTAAAAGGTGCGTCTTATAGGAATCAAAGGAAATGACTCGACTAAAAGGTACGTCTTTTAGGAATCAAAGGGGATGACTCAACTAAAAGGTAAGTCTTATAGGAATCAAAGGGGATGACTCGACTAAAAGGTACGTCTTATAGGAATCAAAGGGGATGACTCGACTAAAAGGTACGTCTTATAGGAATCAAGGAAATGACTCGACTAAAAGGTATGTATTCTAGGGGTCAAAGTGGACGACTCGACTAAAAGGTACGTCTTATAGGAATCAAAGGAAATGACTAGACTAAAAGGTACGTCTTATAGGAATCAACGGAAATGACTCGACTAAAAGGTACGTCTTCTAGGGGTCAAAGGGGATGACTCGACTAAAAGGTACGTCTTATAGGAATCAAAGGGGATGACTCGACTAAAAGGTACGTCTTATAGGAATCAAAGGGGCTGACTCGACTAAAAGGTACGTGTTATAGGAATCAAGGGAAATGACTCAACTAAAAGGCACATCTTTTAGGAATCAAAGGGGATGACTCGACTAAAAGGTACGTCTTTTAGGAATCAAAGGGGCTGACTCGACTAAAAGGTACGTGTTATAGGAATCAAGGGAAATGACTCAACTAATAGGCACATCTTTTAGGAATCAAAGGGGATGACTCGACTAAAAGGTACGTCTTATAGGAATAAAGGGGGATGACTCGACCAAAAGGTACGTCTTATAGGAATCCAAGGGGATGACTCGACTAAAAGGTACGTCTTATAGGAATCAAAGTGGATGACTCGACTAAAAGGTACGTCTATAGGAATCAAAGGGGATGACTCGACTAAATGGTATGTCTTATAGGAATCAAAAGGGATGACTCGACTAAAAGATACGTCATATAGGAATCAAAGGAAATGACTCGACTAAAAGGTACGTCTTCTAGGGGTCAAAGGTGATGAATCAACTAAAAGGTACGTCTTCTAGGGGTCAAGGGGGAATGATTCGACTAAAAGGTACGTCTTTTATGAATCAAGAGGTATAACTCAACTAAAAGGTATGTCTTATAGGAATCAAAGGGGATGACTCGACTAAAAGGTACGTCATATAGGAATCAAAGGGAATGACTCGACTAAAAGGTACGTCTTAAAGGAATCAAGGGAAATAACTCGATTAAAAGGTACGTCTTCTAGGAATCAAAGGGGATGACTCGACTAAAAGGTACGTCTTATAGGAATCAAAGGGGATGACTCGACTAAAAGGAACGTCTTATAGGAATCAAAGGGGATGACTCGACTAAAAGGTACATCTTATAGGAATCAAAGGAAATGACTCGACTAAAAGGTACGTATTCTAGGGGTCAAAGGGGATGACTCGACTAAAAGGTACGTTTTATAGGAATCAAAGGGGATGACTAGACTAAAAGGTACGTCTTATAGGAATCAAGGGAAATGACTCGACTAAAAGGTACGTCATAGGAATCAAAGGAAATGACTCAACTAAAAGGTACGTCATATACGAATCAAAGGAGATGACTCAACTAAAAGGTACGTCTTATAGGAATCAAAGGGGATGACTCGACTAAAAGGTACGTCTTATAGGAATCAAGGGAAATGACTCGACTGAAAGGTACGTCTTCAAGGAATCAACGGAAATGACTCGACTAAAAGAAACGTCTTATAGGAATCAAAGGAAATGACTCGACTAAAAGGTACGTCTTTTAGGAATCAAAGGGGATGACTCAACTAAAAGGTAAGTCTTATTGGAATCAAAGGGGATGACTCGACTAAAAGGTACGTTTTATAGGAATCAAAGGGGATGACTCGACTAAAAGGTACGTCTTATAGGAATCAAGGGAAATGACTCGACTAAAAGGTACGTATTCTAGGGGTCAAAGTGGATGACTCGACTAATAGGTACGTCTTATAGGAATCAAAGGAAATGACTAGACTAAAAGGTACGTCTTATAGGAATCAAAGGAAATGACTCGACTAAAAGGTACGTCTTCTAGGGGTCAAAGGGGATGACTCGACTAAAAGGTACGTCTTATAGGAATCAAAGGGGATGACTCGACTAAAAGGTACGTCTTATAGGAATCAAAGGAGCTGACTCGACTAAAAGGTACGTCTTATAGGAATCAAAGGAAATGACTCGACTAAAAGGTACGTCTTATAGGAATTAAAGGGGATGACTCAACTAAAAGGTAAGTCTTATAGGAATCAATGGGGATGACTCGACTAAAAGGTACGTTTTATAGGAATCAAAGGGGATGACTCGACTAAAAGGTACGTCTTAAAGGAATCAAGGGAAATGACTCGACTAAAAGGTACGTCTTCTAGGAATCAAAGGGGATGACTCGACGAAAAGGTACGTCTTATAGGAATCAAAGGGGATGACTCGATTAAAAGGTACGTCTTAAAGGAATCAAGGGAAATGACTCGACTAAAAGGTACGTCTTCTAGGAATCAAAGGGAATGACTCGACTAAAAGAAACGTCTTATAGAGATCAAAGGAAATGACTCGACTAAAAGGTACGTCTTTTAGGAATCAAAGGGGATGACTCAACTAAAAGGTAAGTCTTATAGGAATCAAAGGTGATGACTCGACTAAAAGGTACGTTTTATAGGAATCAAAGGGGATGACTCGACTAAAAGGTACGTCTTATAGGAATCAAGGGAAATGACTCGACTAAAAGGTACGTATTCTTGGGGTCAAACTGGATGACTCGACTAAAAGGTACGTCTTATAGGAATTAAAGAAAATGACTAGACTAAAAGGTACGTCTTATAGGAATCAAAGGAAATGACTCGACTAAAAGGTACGTCTTCTAGGGGTCAAAGGGGATGACTCGACTAAAAGGTACGTCTTATAGGAATCTAAGGGGATGACTCGACTAAAAGGTACGTCTTAGAGGAATCAAAGGGGCTGACTCGACTAAAAGGTACGTGTTATAGGAATCAAGGGAAATGTCTTAACTAAAAGGCACATCTTTTAGGAATAAAAGGGGATGACTCGACTAAAAGGTACGTCTTATAGGAATCAAAGGGGATGACTCGACCAAAAGGTACGTCGTATAGGAATCCAAGGGGATGACTCGACTAAAAGGTACGTCTTATAGTAATCAATGTGGATGACTCGACTAAATGGTACGTTTTATAGGAATCAAAGGAAATGGCTCGACTAAAAGGTACGTCTTATAGGAATTAAAGGGGATGACTCAACTAAAAGGTAAGTCTTATAGGAATCAAAGGGGATGACTCGACTAAAAGGTACGTTTTATCGGAATCAAAGGGGATGACTCGACCAAAAGGTACGTCTTATAGGAATCAAGGGAAATGACTCGACTAAAAGGTACGTTTTATAGGAATCAAAGGAAATGACTCAACTAAAAGGTACGTCATATACGAATCAAAGGAGATGACTCAACTAAAAGGTACGTCTTATAGGAATCAAAGGGGATGACACAACTAAAAGGTACGTCTTAGAGGAATCAAGGAAAATGACTCGACTAAAAGGTACGTCTTCAAGGAATCAAAGGAAATAACTCAACTAAAAGGTACGTCTTATAGGAATCAAAGGGGATGACTCGACTAAAAGGTACGTCTTATAGGAATCAAAGGGGATGACTCGACTAAAAGGTAAGTCTTATAGGAATCAAAGGAAATGACTCGACTTAAAGGTACGTATTCTAGGGGTCAAAGGGGGTGACTCGACTAAAAGGTACGTTTTATAGGAATCAAAGGGGATGACTCGACTAAAAGGTACGTCTTATAGGAATCAAGGGAAATGACTCGACTTAAAGGTACGTCATAGGAATCAAAGGAAATGACTCAACAAAAAGGTACGTCATATACGAATCAAAGGAGATGACTCAACTAAAAGATACGTCTTATAGGAATCAAAGGGGATGACTCGACTAAAAGGTACGTCTTATAGGAATCAAGGGAAATGACTCGACTAAAAGGTACGTCTTCAAGGAATCAAAGGAAATGACTCAACTA
Source organism: Capsicum pubescens (assembly GCA_030864215.1). Taxonomy (NCBI): domain Eukaryota; kingdom Viridiplantae; phylum Streptophyta; class Magnoliopsida; order Solanales; family Solanaceae; genus Capsicum; species Capsicum pubescens. The sequence continues at coordinate 273,929,732 of CM061545.1, read as the reverse complement.
AAACGTACGTCTTATAGGAATCAAAGGGGATGACTCGACTAAAAGGTACGTCTTATAGGAATCAAAAGGGATGACTCGACTAAAAGGTAAGTCTTATAGGAATCAAAGGAAATGACTCGACTTAAAGGTACGTATTCTAGGGTTCAAAGGGGATGACTCGACTAAAAGATACGTTTTATAGGAATCAAAGGGGATGACTCGACTAAAAGGTACGTCTTATACGAATCAAGGGAAATGACTCGACTAAAAGGTACGTCATAGGAATCAAAGAAAATGACTCAACTAAAAGGTACGTCATATACGAATCAAAGGAGATGACTCAACTAAAAGGTACGTCTTATAGGAATCGAAGGGGATGACTCGACTAAAAGGTACGTCTTATAGGAATCAAGGGAAATGACTCGACTAAAAGGTACGTCTTCAAGGAATCAACGGAAATGACTCAACTAAAAGGTACGTCTTATAGGAATCAAAGGGGATGACTCGACTAAAAGGTACGTATTCTAGGGGTCAAAGTGGATGACTCGACTAAAAGGTACGTCTTATAGGAATCAAAGGAAATGACTCGACTAAAAGGTACGTCTTATTGGAATCTAAGGAAATGACTCGACTAAAACGTACGTCTCCTAGGGGTCAAAAGGGAAGACTCGACTAAAAGGTACGTCTTATAGGAATCAAAGGGGATGACTCGACTAAAAGGTACGTCTTATAGGGATCAAAGGGGCTGACTCGACTAAAAGGTACGTCTTATAGGAATCAAGGGATATGACTCAACTAAAAGGCATATCTTTTAGGAATCAAAGAGGATGACTCAACTAAAAGGTACGTCTTATAGGAATCAAAGGGGATGACTTGACCAAAAGGTACGTCTTATTGGAATCCAAGAGGGATGACTCGACTAAAAGGTATGTCTTATAGGAATCAAAGTGGATGACTCGACTAAATGGTATGTCTTATAGGAATCAAAGGAAATGACTCGACTAAAAGGTACGTCTTATAGGAATAAAAGGGGATGACTCAACTAAAAGGTAAGTCTTATAGGAATCAAAGGGGATGACTCGACTAAAAGGTATGTTTTATAGGAATCAAAGGGGATGACTCGACTAAAAGGTACTTTTTCTAGGAATCTAAGGAAATGACTCAACTAAAAGGTACGTCATATACGAATAAAAGAAGATGACTCAACTAAAAGGTACGTCTTCAAGGAATCATGGGAAATGACTCGACTAAAAGGTACGTCATAGGAATCAAAGGAAATGACTCAACGAAAAGGTACGTCATATACGAATCAAAGGAGATGACTCAACTAAAAGGTACGTCTTATAGGAATCAAAAGGGATGACTCGACTAAAAGGTACGTCTTATAGGAATCAAGGGAAATGACTCCACTAAAAGGTACGTCTTCAAGGATTCAACGGAAATGACTCAACTAAAAGGTACGTCTTATAGGAATCAAAGGGGATGACTCGACTAAAAGGTACGTATTCTAGGGGTCAAAGTGGATGACTCGACTAAAAGGTACGTCTTATAGGAATCAAAGGAAATGACTCGACTAAAAGGTACGTCTTATAGGAATCTAAGGAAATGACTCGACTAAAACGTACGTCTCCTAGGGGTCAAAGGGGATGACTCGACTAAAAGGTACGTCTTATAGGAATCAAAGGGGATGACTCGACTAAAAGGTACGTCTTATAGGGATCGAAGGGGCTGACTCGACTAAAAGGTACGTCTTATAGGAATCAAGGGATATGACTCAACTAAAAGGCACATCTTTTAGGAATGAAAGGGGATGACTCGACTAAAAGGTACGTCTTATAGGAATCAAAGCGGATGACTTGACCAAAAGGTACGTCTTATAGGAATCCAAGAGGGATGACTCGACTAAAAGGTACGTCTTATAGGAATCAAAGTGGATGACTCGACTAAATGGTATGTCGTATAGGAATCAAAGGAAATGACTCGACTAAAAGGTACGTCTTATAGGAATCAAAGGGGATGACTCAACTAAAAGGTAAGTCTTATAGGAATCAAAGGGGATGACTCGACTAAGAGGTACGTTTTATAGGAATCAAAGGGGATGACTCGACTAAAAGGTACGTTTTCTAGGGGTCAAAGTGGATGACTCGACTAAAAGGTACGTCTTATAGGAATCAAAGGAAATGACTCGACTAAAAGGTACGTCTTATAGGAATCTAAGGAAATGACTCGACTAAAACGTACGTCTCCTAGGGGTCAAAGGGGATGACTCGACTAAAAGGTACATCTTATAGGAATCAAAGGGGATGACTCGACTAAAAGGTACGTCTTATAGGGATCGAAGGGGCTGACTCGACTAAAAGGTACGTCTTATAGGAATCAAGGGATATGACTCAACTAAAAGGCACATCTTTTAGGAATCAAAGGGGATGACTCGACTAAAAGGTACGTCTTATAGGAATCAAAGGGGATGACTTGACCAAAAGGTACGTCTTATAGGAATCCAAGAGGGATGACTCGACTAAAAGGTACGTCTTATAGGAATCAAAGTGGATGACTCGACTAAATGGTATGTCTTATAGGAATCAAAGGAAATGACTCGACTAAAAGGTACGTCTTATAGGAATCAAAGGGGATGACTCAACTAAAAGGTAAGTCTTATAGGAATCAAAGGGGATGACTCGACTAAAAGGTACGTTTTATAGGAATCAAAGGGGATGACTCCACTAAAAGGTACGTTTTCTAGGAATCAAAGGAAATTGCTCAACTAAAAGGTACGTCATATACGAATCAAAGGAGATGACTCAACTAAAAGGTACGTCTTATAGGAATCTAAGGGGATGACTCAACTAAAAGGTACGTCTTAGAGGAATCATGGAAAATGACTCGACTAAAAGGTACGTCTTCAAGGAATCAAAGGAAATGACTCAACTAAAAGGTACGTCTTATAGGAATCAAAGGGGATGACTCGACTAAAAGGTACGTCTTATAGGAATCAAAGGGGATGACTCGACTAAAAGGTAACTCTTATAGGAATCAAAGGAAATGACTCGACTAAAAGGTACGTATTCTAGGGGTCAAAGGGGATGTCTCGACTTAAAGTTACGTCTTATAGGAATCAAAGGGGATGACTCGACTATAAGGTACGTCTATAGGAATCAAAGGGGATGACTCGACTAAATGGTATGTCCTATAGGAATCAAAAGGGATGACTCTACTAAAAGATACGTCATATAGGAATCAAAGGAAATGACTCGACTAAGAGGTACGTCTTCTAGGGGTCAAAGGGGATGAATCAACTAAAAGGTACGTCTTCTAGGGGTCAAGGGGGAATGATTCGACTAAAAGGTACGTCTTATACGAATCAAGAGGTATAACTCAACTAAAAGATATGTCTTATAGGAATCAAAGGGGATGACTCGACTAAAAGGTACGTCATATAGGAATCAAAGGGAATGACTCGACTAAAAGGTACATCTAAAAGGAATCAAGGGAAATGACTCGATTAAAAGGTACGTCTTCTAGGAATCAAAGGGGATGACTCGACTAAAAGGTACGTCTTATAGGAATCAAAGGGGATGACTCGACTAAAAGGTACGTCTTATAGGAATTAAAGGGGATGACTCAACTAAAAGGTACATCTTATAGGAATCAAGGGAAATGACTCGACTAAAAGGTACGTCTTCTAGGGGTCAAAGGGGATGACTCGACTAAAAGGTACGTCTTATAGGAATCAAAGGGGATGACTCGACTAAAAGGTACGTCTTATAGGAATCCAGGGAAATGACTCGACTAAAAGGCACATCTATTAGGAATCAAAGGGGATGACTCGACTAAAAGGTACGTCTTATAGGAATCAAAGGGAATGACTCGACCAAAAGGTACGTGTTATAGGAATCCAAGGGGATGACTCGACTAAAAGGTACGTCTTATAGGAATCAAAGTGGATGACTTGACTAAATGGTACGTCTTATAGGAATCAAAGGAAATGACTCGACTAAAAGGTACGTCTTATAGGAATTAAAGGGGATGACTCAACTAAAAGGTATGTCTTATAGGAATCAAAGGAGATGACTCAACTAAAAGGTACGTTTTATAGGAATCAAAGGGGATGACTCGACTAAAAGGTACGTCTTATAGGAATCAAGGGAAATGACTCGACTAAAAGGTACATTTTCTAGGAATCAAAGGAACTGACTCAACTAAAAGGTACGTCATATACGAATCAAAGGAGATGACTCAACTAAAAGGTACGTCTAATAGGAATCTAAGGGGATGACTCGACTAAAAGGTACATCTTAGAGGAATCAAGGGAAATGACTCGACTAAAAGGTACGTCTTCAAGGAATCAAAGGGGATGACTCGACTAAAAGGTACGTCTTATAGGAATCAAAGGGGATAACTCGACTAAAAGGTACGTCTTATAGGAATCAACGGAAATGACTCGACTAAAAGGTACGTATTCTAGGGGTCAAAGGGGATGACTCGACTAAAAGGTACGTCTTATAGGAATCAAAGGGGATGACTCGACTAAAAGGTACGTCTTATAGGAATCAAAGGGGATGACTCGACTAAAAGGTATGTCTTATAGGAATCAAAAGGGATGACTCGACTAAAAGATACGTCATATAGGAATCAAAGGAAATGACTCGACTAAAAGGTACGTCTTCTAGGGGTCAAAGGGGATGACTCAACTAAAAGGTACGTCTTCTTGGGGTCAAGGGGGAATGATTCGACTAAAAGGTACGTCTTATACGAATCAAGAGGTATAACTCAACTAAAAGGTATGTCTTATAGGAATCAAAGGGGATGACTCTACCAAAAGGTACGTCTTATAGGAATCAAAGGGGATGACTCGACTAAAAGGTACGTCTTATAGGAATCAAAAGGGATGACTCGACTAAAAGGTATGTCTTATAGGAATCAAAAGGGATGACTCGACTAAAAGATACGTCATATAGCAATCAAAGGAAATAACTCAACTAAAAGGTATGTCTTATAGGAATCAAAGGGGATGACTATACCAAAAGGTACGTCTTATTGGAATCAAATGGAATGACTCGACTAAAAGGTACGTCTTAAAGGAAACAAGGGAAATGACTCGACTAAAAGGTACGTCTTCTAGGAATCAAAGGGGATTACTCGACTAAAAGGTACGTCTTATAGGAATCAAAGGGGATGACACGACTAAAAGGTACGTGTTATAGGAATCAAAGGGGATGACTCGACTAAAAGGTACATCTTATAGGAATCAAAGTGGATGACTCGACTATATGGTACGTCTTATAGGAATCAAAGGAAATGACTCGACTAAAAGGTACGTCTTATAGGAATTAAAGGGGATGACTCAACTAAAAGGTATGTCTTATAGGAATCAAAGGAGATGACTCGACTAAAAGGTACGTTTTATAGGAATCAAAGGGGATGACTCGACTAAAAGGTACGTCTTATAGGAATCAAGGGAAATGACTCGACTAAAAGGTACGTTTTCTAGGAATCAAAGGAACTGACTCAACTAAAAGGTACGTCATATACGAATCAAAGGAGATGACTCAACTAAAAGGTACGTCTAATATGAATCTAAGGGGATGACTCGACTAAAAGGTACGTCTTAGAGGAATCAAGTGAAATGACTCCACTAAAAGGTACGTCTTCAAGGAATCAAAGGGGATGACTCGACTAAAAGGTACGTCTTATAGGAATCAAAGGGGATAACTCGACTAAAAGGTACGTCTTATAGGAATCAACGGAAATGACTCGACTAAAAGGTACGTATTCTAGGGGTCAAAGGGGATGACTCGACTAAAAGGTACGTCTTATAGGAATCAAAGGGGATGACTCGACTAAAAGGTACGTCTTATAGGAATCAAAGGGGATGACTCGACTAAAAGGTATGTCTTATAGGAATCAAAAGGGATGACTCGACTAAAAGATACGTCATATAGGAATCAAAGGAAATGACTCGACTAAAAGGTACGTCTTCTAGGGGTCAAAGGGGATGACTCAACTAAAAGGTACGTCTTCTTTGGGTCAAGGGGGAATGATTCGACCAAAAGGTACGTCTTATACGAATCAAGAGGTATAACTCAACTAAAAGGTATGTCTTATAGGAATCAAAGGGGATGACTCTACCAAAAGGTACGTCTTATTGGAATCAAATGGAATGACTCAACTAAAAGGTACGTCTTAAAGGAAACAAGGGAAATGACTCGACTAAAAGGTACGTCTTCTAGGAATCAAAGGGGATTACTCGACTAAAAGGTACGTCTTATAGGAATCAAAGGGGATGACACGACTAAAAGGTACGTGTTATAGGAATCAAAGGGGATGACTCGACTAAAAGGTACGTCTTATAGGAATCAAGGGATTTGACTCGACTAAAACGTACGTCTTCTAGGAATCAAAGGCGATGACTCGACTAAAAGGTACGTCTCATAGGAATCAAAGGGGATGACTCGACTAAAAGGTACGTCTTATAGGAATCAAAGGAGATGACTCGACTAAAAGGTACGTCTTATAGGAATCAAAGGGGATGACTCGACTAAAAGGTACGTCTTATAGGAATTAAAGGGGATGACCCAACTAAAAGGTACATCTTATAGGAATCAAGGGAAATGACTCGACTAAAAGGTACGTCTTCTAGGGGTCAAAGGGGATGACTCGACTAAAAGGTACGTCTTATAGGAATCAAAGGGGATGACTCGACTAAAAGGTACGTCTTATAGGAATCCAGGGAAATGACTCGACTAAAAGGCACATCTATTAGGAATCAAAGGGGATGACTCGACTAAAAGGTACGTCTTATAGGAATCAAAGGGAATGACTCGACCAAAAGGTACGTGTTATAGGAATCCAAGGGGATGACTCGACTAAAAGGTACGTCTTATAGGAATCAAAGTGGATGACTTGACTAAATGGTACGTCTTATAGGAATCAAAGGAAATGACTCGACTAAAAGGTACGTCTTATAGGAATTAAAGGGGATGACTCAACTAAAAGGTATGTCTTATAGGAATCAAAGGAGATGACTCAACTAAAAGGTACGTTTTATAGGAATCAAAGGGGATGACTCGACTAAAAGGTACGTCTTATAGGAATCAAGGGAAATGACTCGACTAAAAGGTACGTTTTCTAGGAATCAAAGGAACTGACTCAACTAAAAGGTACGTCATATACGAATCAAAGGAGATGACTCAACTAAAAGGTACGTCTAATAGGAATCTAAGGGGATGACTCGACTAAAAGGTACATCTTAGAGGAATCATTGGAAATGACTCGACTAAAAGGTACGTCTTCAAGGAATCAAAGGGGATGACTCGACTAAAAGGTACGTCTTATAGGAATCAAAGGGGATAACTCGACTAAAAGGTACGTCTTATTGGAATCAACGGAAATGACTCGACTAAAAGGTACGTATTCTAGGGGTCAAAGGGGATGACTCGACTAAAAGGTACGTCTTATAGGAATCAAAGGGGATGACTCGACTAAAAGGTACGTCATATAGGAATCAAAGGAAATGACTCGACTAAAAGGTACGTTTTCTAGGGGTCAAAGGGGATGAATCAACTAAAAGGTACGTCTTCTAGGGGTCAAGGGGGAATGATTCGACTAAAAGGTACGTCTTATACGAATCAAGAGGTATAACTCAACTAAAAGGTATGTCTTATAGGAATCAAAGGGGATGACTCGACTAAAAGGTACGTCATATAGGAATCAAAGGGAATGACTCGACTAAAAGGTACATCTAAAAGGAATCAAGGGAAATGACTCGATTAAAAGGTACGTCTTCTAGGAATCAAAGGGGATGACTCGACTAAAAGGTACGTCTTATAGGAATCAAAGGGGATGACTCGACTAAAAGGTACGTCTTATAGGAATTAAAGGGGATGACTCAACTAAAAGGTACATCTTATAGGAATCAAGGGAAATGACTCGACTAAAAGGTACGTCTTCTAGGGGTCAAAGGGGATGACTCGACTAAAAGGTACGTCTTATAGGAATCAAAGGGGATGACTCGACTAAAAGGTACGTCTTATAGGAATCCAGGGAAATGACTCGACTAAAAGGCACATCTATTAGGAATCAAAGGGGATGACTCGACTAAAAGGTACGTCTTATAGGAATCAAAGGGAATGACTCGACCAAAAGGTACGTGTTATAGGAATCCAAGGGGATGACTCGACTAAAAGGTACGTCTTATAGGAATCAAAGTGGATGACTTGACTAAATGGTACGTCTTATAGGAATCAAAGGAAATGACTCGACTAAAAGGTACGTCTTATAGGAATTAAAGGGGATGACTCAACTAAAAGGTATGTCTTATAGGAATCAAAGGAGATGACTCAACTAAAAGGTACGTTTTATAGGAATCAAAGGGGATGACTCGACTAAAAGGTACGTCTTATAGGAATCAAGGGAAATGACTCGACTAAAAGGTACGTTTTCTAGGAATCAAAGGAACTGACTCAACTAAAAGGTACGTCATATACGAATCAAAGGAGATGACTCAACTAAAAGGTACGTCTAATAGGAATCTAAGGGGATGACTCGACTAAAAGGTACATCTTAGAGGAATCAAGGGAAATGACTCGACTAAAAGGTACGTCTTCAATGAATCAAAGGGGATGACTCGACTAAAAGGTACGTCTTATAGGAATCAAAGGGGATAACTCGACTAAAAGGTACGTCTAATAGGAATCAACGGAAATGACTCGACTAAAAGGTACGTATTCTAGGGGTCAAAGGGGATGACTCGACTAAAAGGTACGTCTTATAGGAATCAAAGGGGATGACTCGACTAAAAGGTACGTCTTATAGGAATCAAAGGGGATGACTCGACTAAAAGGTATGTCTTATAGGAATCAAAAGGGATGACTCGACTAAAAGATACGTCATATAGGAATCAGAGGAAATGACTGGACTAAAAGGTACGTCTTCTAGGGGTCAAAGGGGATGACTCAACTAAAAGGTACGTCTTCTTGGGGTCAAGGGGGAATGATTCGACTAAAAGGTACGTCTTATACGAATCAAGAGGTATAACTCAACTAAAAGGTATGTCTTATAGGAATCAAAGGGGATGACTCTACCAAAAGGTACGTCTTATAGGAATCAAAGGGGATGACTCGACTAAAAGGTACGTCTTATAGGAATCAAAAGGGATGACTCGACTAAAAGGTATGTCTTATAGGAATCAAAAGGGATGACTCGACTAAAAGATACGTCATATAGCAATCAAAGGAAATAACTCAACTAAAAGGTATGTCTTATAGGAATCAAAGGGGATGACTCTACCAAAAGGTACGTCTTATTGGAATCAAATGGAATGACTCGACTAAAAGGTACGTCTTAAAGGAAACAAGGGAAATGACTCGACTAAAAGGTACGTCTTCTAGGAATCAAAGGGGATTATTCGACTAAAAGGTACGTCTTATAGGAATCAAAGGGGATGACACGACTAAAAGGTACGTGTTATAGGAATCAAAGGGGATGACTCGACTAAAAGGTACGTCTTATAGGAATCAAAGTGGATGACTCGACTATATGGTACGTCTTATAGGAATCAAAGGAAATGACTCGACTAAAAGGTACGTCTTATAGGAATCAAAGGGGATAACTCGACTAAAAGGTACGTCTTATAGGAATCAACGGAAATGACTCGACTAAAAGGTACGTATTCTAGGGGTCAAAGGGGATGACTCGACTAAAAGGTACGTCTTATAGGAATCAAAGGGGATGACTCGACTAAAAGGTACGTCTTATAGGAATCAAAGGTGATGACTCGACTAAAAGGTATGTCTTATAGGAATCAAAAGGGATGACTCGACTAAAAGATACGTCATATAGGAATCAAAGGAAATGACTCGACTAAAAGGTACGTCTTCTAGGGGTCAAAGGGGATGACTCAACTAAAAGGTACGTCTTCTTTGGGTCAAGGGGGAATGATTCGACCAAAAGGTACGTCTTATACGAATCAAGAGGTATAACTCAACTAAAAGGTATGTCTTATAGGAATCAAAGGGGATGACTCTACCAAAAGGTACGTCTTATTGGAATCAAATGGAATGACTCAACTAAAAGGTACGTCTAAAAGGAAACAAGGGAAATGACTCGACTAAAAGGTACGTCTTCTAGGAATCAAAGGGGATTACTCGACTAAAAGGTACGTCTTATAGGAATCAAAGGGGATGACACGACTAAAAGGTACGTGTTATAGGAATCAAAGGGGATGACTCGACTAAAAGGTACGTCTTATAGGAATCAAGGGAATTGACTCGACTAAAACGTACGTCTTCTAGGAATCAAAGGCGATGACTCGACTAAAAGGTACGTCTTATAGGAATCAAAGGGGATGACTCGACTAAAAGGTACGTCTTATAGGAATCAAAGGAGATGACTCGACTAAAAGGTACGTCTTATAGGAATCAAAGGGGATGACTCGACTAAAAGGTACATCTTATAGGAATTAAAGGGGATGACTCAACTAAAAGGTACATCTTACAGGAATCAAGGGAAATGACTCGACTAAAAGGTACGTCTTCTAGGGGTCAAAGGGGATGACTCGACTAAAAGGTACGTCTTATAGGAATCAAAGGGGATGACTCGACTAAAAGGTACGTCTTATAGGAATCCAGGGAAATGACTCGACTAAAAGGCACATCTATTAGGAATCAAAGGGGATGACTCGACTAAAAGGTACGTCTTATAGGAATCAAAGGGAATGACTCGACCAAAAGGTACGTGTTATAGGAATCCAAGGGGATGACTAGACTAAAAGGTACGTCTTATAGGAATCAAAGTGGATGACTTGACTAAATGGTACGTCTTATAAGAATCAAAGGAAATGACTCGACTAAAAGGTACGTCTTATAGGAATTAAAGGGGATGACTCAACTAAAAGGTATGTCTTATAGGAATCAAAGGAGATGACTCAACTAAAAGGTACGTTTTATAGGAATCAAAGGGGATGACTCGACTAAAAGGTACGTCTTATAGGAATCAAGGGAAATGACTCGACTAAAAGGTACGTTTTCTAGGAATCAAAGGAACTGACTCAACTAAAAGGTACGTCATATACGAATCAAAGGAGATGACTCAACTAAAAGGTACGTCTAATAGGAATCTAAGGGGATGACTCGACTAAAAGGTACATCTTAGAGGAATCATTGGAAATGAATCGACTAAAAGGTACGTCTTCAAGGAATCAAAGGGGATGACTCGACTAAAAGGTACGTCTTATAGGAATCAAAGGGGATAACTCGACTAAAAGGTACGTCTTATAGGAATCAACGGAAATGACTCGACTAAAAGGTACGTATTCTAGGGGTCAAAGGGGATGACTCGACTAAAAGGTACGTCTTATAGGAATCAAAGGGGATGACTCGACTAAAAGGTACATCTTATAGGAATCAAAGGGGATGACTCGACTAAAAGGTATGTCTTATAGGAATCAAAAGGGATGACTCGACTAAAAGATACGTCATATAGGAATCAAAGGAAATGACTCGACTAAAAGGTACGTCTTCTAGGGGTCAAAGGGGATGACTCAACTAAAAGGTACGTCTTCTTGGGGTCAAGGGGGAATGATTCGACTAAAAGGTACGTCTTATACGAATCAAGAGGTATAACTCAACTAAAAGGTATGTCTTATAGGAATCAAAGGGGATGACTCTACCAAAAGGTACGTCTTATAGGAATCAAAGGGGATGACTCGACTAAAAGGTACGTCTTATAGGAATCAAAAGGGATGACTCGACTAAAAGGTATGTCTTATAGGAATCAAAAGGGATGACTCGACTAAAAGATACGTCATATAGCAATCAAAGGAAATAACTCAACTAAAAGGTATGTCTTATAGGAATCAAAGGGGATGACTCTACCAAAAGGTACGTCTTATTGGAATCAAATGGAATGACTCGACTAAAAGGTACGTCTTAAAGGAAACAAGGGAAATGACTCGACTAAAAGGTACGTCTTCTAGGAATCAAAGGGGATTACTCGACTAAAAGGTACGTCTTATAGGAATCAAAGGGGATGACACGACTAAAAGGTACGTGTTATAGGAATCAAAGGGGATGACTCGACTAAAAGGTACGTCTTATAGGAATCAAAGTGGATGACTCGACTAAATGGTACGTCTTATAGGAATCAAAGGAAATGACTCGACTAAAAGGTACGTCTTATAGGAATTAAAGGGGATGACTCAACTAAAAGGTATGTCTTATAGGAATCAAAGGAGATGACTCGACTAAAAGGTACGTTTTATAGGAATCAAAGGGGATGACTCGACTAAAAGGTACGTCTTATAGGAATCAAGGGAAATGACTCGACTAAAAGGTACGTTTTCTAGGAATCAAAGGAACTGACTCAACTAAAAGGTACGTCATATACGAATCAAAGGAGATGACTCGACTAAAAGGTACGTCTTATAGGAATCAAAGGAAATGACTCGACTATATGGTACGTCTTATAGGAATCAAAGGAAATGACTCGACTATATGGTACGTCTTATAGGAATCAAAGGAAATGACTCGACTAAAAGGTACGTCTTATAGGAATCAAAGGGGATAACTCGACTAGAAGGTACGTCTTATAGGAATCAACGGAAATGACTCGACTAAAAGGTACGTATTCTAGGGGTCAAAGGGGATGACTCGACTAAAAGGTACGTCTTATAGGAATCAAAGGGGATGACTCGACTAAAAGGTACGTCTTATAGGAATCAAAGGAGATGACTCGACTAAAAGGTATGTCTTATAGGAATCAAAAGGGATGACTCGACTAAAAGATACGTCATATAGGAATCAAAGGAAATGACTCGACTAAAAGGTACGTCTTCTAGGGGTCAAAGGGGATGACTCAACTAAAAGGTACGTCTTCTTTGGGTCAAGGGGGAATGATTCGACCAAAAGGTACGTCTTATACGAATCAAGAGGTATAACTCAACTAAAAGGTATGTATTATAGGAATCAAAGGGGATGACTCTACCAAAAGGTACGTCTTATTGGAATCAAATGGAATGACTCAACTAAAAGGTACGTCTTAAAGGAAACAAGGGAAATGACTCGACTAAAAGGTACGTCTTCTAGGAATCAAAGGGGATTACTCGACTAAAAGGTACGTCTTATAGGAATCAAAGGGGATGACACGACTAAAAGGTACGTGTTATAGGAATCAAAGGGGATGACTCGACTAAAAGGTACGTCTTATAGGAATCAAGGGAATTGACTCGACTAAAACGTACGTCTTCTAGGAATCAAAGGCGATGACTCGACTAAAAGGTACGTCTTATAGGAATCAAAGGGGATGACTCGACTAAAAGGTACGTCTTATAGGAATCAAAGGAGATGACTCGACTAAAAGGTACGTCTTATAGGAATCAAAGGGGATGACTCGACTAAAAGGTACGTCTTATAGGAATTAAAGGGGATGACTCAACTAAAAGGTACATCTTATAGGAATCAAGGGAAATGACTCGACTAAAAGGTACGTCTTCTAGGGGTCAAAGGGGATGACTCGACTAAAAGGTACGTCTTATAGGAATCAAAGGGGATGACTCGACTAAAAGGTACGTCTTATAGGAATCCAGGGAAATGACTCGACTAAAAGGCACATCTATTAGGAATCAAAGGGGATGACTCGACTAAAAGGTACGTCTTATAGGAATCAAAGGGAATGACTCGACCAAAAGGTACGTGTTATAGAAATCCAAGGGGATGACTCGACTAAAAGGTACGTCTTATAGGAATCAAAGTGGATGACTTGACTAAATGGTACGTCTTATAAGAATCAAAGGAAATGACTCGACTAAAAGGTACGTCTTATAGGAATTAAAGGGGATGACTCAACTAAAAGGTATGTCTTATAGGAATCAAAGGAGATGACTCAACTAAAAGGTACGTTTTATAGGAATCAAAGGGGATGACTCGACTAAAAGGTACGTCTTATAGGAATCAAGGGAAATGACTCGACTAAAAGGTACGTTTTCTAGGAATCAAAGGAACTTACTCAACTAAAAGGTACGTCATATACGAATCAAAGGAGATGACTCAACTAAAAGGTACGTCTAATAGGAATCTAAGGGGATGACTCGACTAAAAGGTACATCTTAGAGGAATCATTGGAAATGAATCGACTAAAAGGTACGTCTTCAAGGAATCAAAGGGGATGACTCGACTAAAAGGTACGTCTTATAGGAATCAAAGGGGATAACTCGACTAAAAGGTACGTCTTATAGGAATCAACGGAAATGACTCGACTAAAAGGTACGTATTCTAGGGGTCAAAGGGGATGACTCGACTAAAAGGTACGTCTTATAGGAATCAAAGGGGATGACTCGACTAAAAGGTACGTCTTATAGGAATCAAAGGGGATGACTCGACTAAAAGGTATGTCTTATAGGAATCAAAAGGGATGACTCGACTAAAAGATACGTCATATAGGAATCAAAGGAAATGACTCGACTAAAAGGTACGTCTTCTAGGGGTCAAAGGGGATGACTCAACTAAAAGGTACGTCTTCTTGGGGTCAAGGGGGAATGATTCGACTAAAAGGTACGTCTTATACGAATCAAGAGGTATAACTCAACTAAAAGGTATGTCTTATAGGAATCAAAGGGGATGACTCTACCAAAAGGTACGTCTTATAGGAATCAAAGGGGATGACTCGACTAAAAGGTACGTCTTATAGGAATCAAAAGGGATGACTCGACTAAAAGGTATGTCTTATAGGAATCAAAAGGGATGACTCGACTAAAAGATACGTCATATAGCAATCAAAGGAAATAACTCAACTAAAAGGTATGTCTTATAGGAATCAAAGGGGATGACTCTACCAAAAGGTACGTCTTATTGGAATCAAATGGAATGACTCGACTAAAAGGTACGTCTTAAAGGAAACAAGGGAAATGACTCGACTAAAAGGTACGTCTTCTAGGAATCAAAGGGGATTACTCGACTAAAAGGTACGTCTTATAGGAATCAAAGGGGATGACACGACTAAAAGGTACGTGTTATAGGAATCAAAGGGGATGACTCGACTAAAAGGTACGTCTTATAGGAATCAAAGTGGATGACTCGACTAAATGGTACGTCTTATAGGAATCAAAGGAAATGACTCGACTAAAAGGTACGTCTTATAGGAATTAAAGGGGATGACTCAACTAAAAGGTATGTCTTATAGGAATCAAAGGAGGTGACTCGACTAAAAGGTACGTTTTATAGGAATCAAAGGGGATGACTCGACTAAAAGGTACGTCTTATAGGAATCAAGGGAAATGACTCGACTAAAAGGTACGTTTTCTAGGAATCAAAGGAACTGACTCAACTAAAAGGTACGTCATATACGAATCAAAGCAGATGACTCAACTAAAAGGTACGTCTAATAGGAATCTAAGGGGATGACTCGACTAAAAGGTACGTCTTAGAGGAATCAAGGGAAATGACTCCACTAAAAGGTACGTCTTCAGGGAATCAAAGGGGATGACTCGACTAAAAGGTACGTCTTATAGGAATCAAAGGGGATAACTCGACTAAAAGGTACGTCTTATAGGAATCAACGGAAATGACTCGACTAAAAGGTACGTATTCTAGGGGTCAAAGGGGATGACTCGACTAAAAGGTACGTCTTATAGGAATCAAAGGGGATGACTCGACTAAAAGGTACGTCTTATAGGAATCAAAGGGGATGACTCGACTAAAAGGTATGTCTTATAGGAATCAAAAGGGATGACTCGACTAAAAGATACGTCATATAGGAATCAAAGGAAATGACTCGACTAAAAGGTACGTCTTCTAGGGGTCAAAGGGGATGACTCAACTAAAAGGTACGTCTTCTTTGGGTCAAGGGGGAATGATTCGACCAAAAGGTACGTCTTATACGAATCAAGAGGTATAACTCAACTAAAAGGTATGTCTTATAGGAATCAAAGGGGATGACTCTACCAAAAGGTACGTCTTATTGGAATCAAATGGAATGACTCAACTAAAAGGTACGTCTAAAAGGAAACAAGGGAAATGACTCGACTAAAAGGTACGTCTTCTAGGAATCAAAGGGGATTACTCGACTAAAAGGTACGTCTTATAGGAATCAAAGGGGATGACACGACTAAAAGGTACGTGTTATAGGAATCAAAGGGGATGACTCGACTAAAAGGTACGTCTTATAGGAATCAAGGGAATTGACTCGACTAAAACGTACGTCTTCTAGGAATCAAAGGCGATGACTCGACTAAAAGGTACGTCTTATAGGAATCAAAGGGGATGACTCGACTAAAAGGTACGTCTTATAGGAATCAAAGGAGATGACTCGACTAAAAGGTACGTCTTATAGGAATCAAAGGGGATGACTCGACTAAAAGGTACGTCTTATAGGAATTAAAGGGGATGACTCAACTAAAAGGTACATCTTACAGGAATCAAGGGAAATGACTCGACTAAAAGGTACGTCTTCTAGGGGTCAAAGGGGATGACTCGACTAAAAGGTACGTCTTATAGGAATCAAAGGGGATGACTCGACTAAAAGGTACGTCTTATAGGAATCCAGGGAAATGACTCGACTAAAAGGCACATCTATTAGGAATCAAAGGGGATGACTCGACTAAAAGGTACGTCTTATAGGAATCAAAGGGAATGACTCGACCAAAAGGTACGTGTTATAGGAATCCAAGGGGATGACTCGACTAAAAGGTACGTCTTATAGGAATCAAAGTGGATGACTTGACTAAATGGTACGTCTTATAAGAATCAAAGGAAATGACTCGACTAAAAGGTACGTCTTATAGGAATTAAAGGGGATGACTCAACTAAAAGGTATGTCTTATAGGAATCAAAGGAGATGACTCAACTAAAAGGTACGTTTTATAGGAATCAAAGGGGATGACTCGACTAAAAGGTACGTCTTATAGGAATCAAGGGAAATGACTCGACTAAAAGGTAAATTTTCTAGGAATCAAAGGAACTGACTCAACTAAAAGGTACGTCATATACGAATCAAAGGAGATGACTCAACTAAAAGGTACGTCTAATAGGAATCTAAGGGGATGACTCGACTAAAAGGTACATCTTAGAGGAATCATTGGAAATGAATCGACTAAAAGGTACGTCTTCAAGGAATCAAAGGGGATGACTCGACTAAAAGGTACGTCTTATAGGAATCAAAGGGGATAACTCGACTAAAAGGTACGTCTTATAGGAATCAACGGAAATGACTCGACTAAAAGGTACGTATTCTAGGGGTCAAAGGGGATGACTCGACTAAAAGGTACGTCTTATAGGAATCAAAGGGGATGACTCGACTAAAAGGTACGTCTTATAGGAATCAAAGGGGATGACTCGACTAAAAGGTATGTCTTATAGGAATCAAAAGGGATGACTCGACTAAAAGATACGTCATATAGGAATCAAAGGAAATGACTCGACTAAAAGGTACGTCTTCTAGGGGTCAAAGGGGATGACTCAACTAAAAGGTACGTCTTCTTGGGGTCAAGGGGGAATGATTCGACTAAAAGGTACGTCTTATACGAATCAAGAGGTATAACTCAACTAAAAGGTATGTCTTATAGGAATCAAAGGGGATGACTCTACCAAAAGGTACGTCTTATAGGAATCAAAGGGGATGACTCGACTAAAAGGTACGTCTTATAGGAATCAAAAGGGATGACTCGACTAAAAGGTATGTCTTATAGGAATCAAAAGGGATGACTCGACTAAAAGATACGTCATATAGCAATCAAAGGAAATAACTCAACTAAAAGGTATGTCTTATAGGAATCAAAGGGGATGACTCTACCAAAAGGTACGTCTTATTGGAATCAAATGGAATGACTCGACTAAAAGGTACGTCTTAAAGGAAACAAGGGAAATGACTCGACTAAAAGGTACGTCTTCTAGGAATCAAAGGGGATTACTCGACTAAAAGGTACGTCTTATAGGAATCAAAGGGGATGACACGACTAAAAGGTACGTGTTATAGGAATCAAAGGGGATGACTCGACTAAAAGGTACGTCTTATAGGAATCAAAGTGGATGACTCGACTAAATGGTACGTCTTATAGGAATCAAAGGAAATGACTCGACTAAAAGGTACGTCTTATAGGAATTAAAGGGGATGACTCAACTAAAAGGTATGTCTTATAGGAATCAAAGGAGATGACTCGACTAAAAGGTACGTTTTATAGGAATCAAAGGGGATGACTCGACTAAAAGGTACGTCTTATAGGAATCAAGGGAAATGACTCGACTAAAAGGTACGTTTTCTAGGAATCAAAGGAACTGACTCAACTAAAAGGTACGTCATATACGAATCAAAGGAGATGACTCGACTAAAAGGTACGTCTTATAGGAATCAAAGGAAATGACTCGACTATATGGTACGTCTTATAGGAATCAAAGGAAATGACTCGACTATATGGTACGTCTTATAGGAATCAAAGGAAATGACTCGACTAAAAGGTACGTCTTATAGGAATCAAAGGGGATAACTCGACTAGAAGGTACGTCTTATAGGAATCAACGGAAATGACTCGACTAAAAGGTACGTATTCTAGGGGTCAAAGGGGATGACTCGACTAAAAGGTACGTCTTATAGGAATCAAAGGGGATGACTCGACTAAAAGGTACGTCTTATAGGAATCAAAGGAGATGACTCGACTAAAAGGTATGTCTTATAGGAATCAAAAGGGATGACTCGACTAAAAGATACGTCATATAGGAATCAAAGGAAATGACTCGACTAAAAGGTACGTCTTCTAGGGGTCAAAGGGGATGACTCAACTAAAAGGTACGTCTTCTTTGGGTCAAGGGGGAATGATTCGACCAAAAGGTACGTCTTATACGAATCAAGAGGTATAACTCAACTAAAAGGTATGTATTATAGGAATCAAAGGGGATGACTCTACCAAAAGGTACGTCTTATTGGAATCAAATGGAATGACTCAACTAAAAGGTACGTCTTAAAGGAAACAAGGGAAATGACTCGACTAAAAGGTACGTCTTCTAGGAATCAAAGGGGATTACTCGACTAAAAGGTACGTCTTATAGGAATCAAAGGGGATGACACGACTAAAAGGTACGTGTTATAGGAATCAAAGGGGATGACTCGACTAAAAGGTACGTCTTATAGGAATCAAGGGAATTGACTCGACTAAAACGTACGTCTTCTAGGAATCAAAGGCGATGACTCGACTAAAAGGTACGTCTTATAGGAATCAAAGGGGATGACTCGACTAAAAGGTACGTCTTATAGGAATCAAAGGAGATGACACGACTAAAAGGTACGTCTTATAGGAATCAAAGGGGATGACTCGACTAAAAGGTACGTCTTATAGGAATTAAAGGGGATGACTCAACTAAAAGGTACATCTTATAGGAATCAAGGGAAATGACTCGACTAAAAGGTACGTCTTCTAGGGGTCAAAGGGGATGACTCGACTAAAAGGTACGTCTTATAGGAATCAAAGGGGATGACTCGACTAAAAGGTACGTCTTATAGGAATCCAGGGAAATGACTCGACTAAAAGGCACATCTATTAGGAATCAAAGGGGATGACTCGACTAAAAGGTACGTCTTATAGGAATCAAAGGGAATGACTCGACCAAAAGGTACGTGTTATAGAAATCCAAGGGGATGACTCGACTAAAAGGTACGTCTTATAGGAATCAAAGTGGATGACTTGACTAAATGGTACGTCTTATAAGAATCAAAGGAAATGACTCGACTAAAAGGTACGTCTTATAGGAATTAAAGGGGATGACTCAACTAAAAGGTATGTCTTATAGGAATCAAAGGAGATGACTCAACTAAAAGGTACGTTTTATAGGAATCAAAGGGGATGACTCGACTAAAAGGTACGTCTTATAGGAATCAAGGGAAATGACTCGACTAAAAGGTACGTTTTCTAGGAATCAAAGGAACTTACTCAACTAAAAGGTACGTCATATACGAATCAAAGGAGATGACTCAACTAAAAGGTACGTCTAATAGGAATCTAAGGGGATGACTCGACTAAAAGGTACATCTTAGAGGAATCATTGGAAATGAATCGACTAAAAGGTACGTCTTCAAGGAATCAAAGGGGATGACTCGACTAAAAGGTACGTCTTATAGGAATCAAAGGTGATAACTCGACTAAAAGGTACGTCTTATAGGAATCAACGGAAATGACTCGACTAAAAGGTACGTATTCTAGGGGTCAAAGGGGATGACTCGACTAAAAGGTACGTCTTATAGGAATCAAAGGGGATGACTCGACTAAAAGGTACGTCTTATAGGAATCAAAGGGGATGACTCGACTAAAAGGTATGTCTTATAGGAATCAAAAGGGATGACTCGACTAAAAGATACGTCATATAGGAATCAAAGGAAATGACTCGACTAAAAGGTACGTCTTCTAGGGGTCAAAGGGGATGACTCAACTAAAAGGTACGTCTTCTTGGGGTCAAGGGGGAATGATTCGACTAAAAGGTACGTCTTATACGAATCAAGAGGTATAACTCAACTAAAAGGTATGTCTTATAGGAATCAAAGGGGATGACTCTACCAAAAGGTACGTCTTATAGGAATCAAAGGGGATGACTCGACTAAAAGGTACGTCTTATAGGAATCAAAAGGGATGACTCGACTAAAAGGTATGTCTTATAGGAATCAAAAGGGATGACTCGACTAAAAGATACGTCATATAGCAATCAAAGGAAATAACTCAACTAAAAGGTATGTCTTATAGGAATCAAAGGGGATGACTCTACCAAAAGGTACGTCTTATTGGAATCAAATGGAATGACTCGACTAAAAGGTACGTCTTAAAGGAAACAAGGGAAATGACTCGACTAAAAGGTACGTCTTCTAGGAATCAAAGGGGATTACTCGACTAAAAGGTACGTCTTATAGGAATCAAAGGGGATGACACGACTAAAAGGTACGTGTTATAGGAATCAAAGGGGATGACTCGACTAAAAGGTACGTCTTATAGGAATCAAAGTGGATGACTCGACTAAATGGTACGTCTTATAGGAATCAAAGGAAATGACTCGACTAAAAGGTACGTCTTATAGGAATTAAAGGGGATGACTCAACTAAAAGGTATGTCTTATAGGAATCAAAGGAGGTGACTCGACTAAAAGGTACGTTTTATAGGAATCAAAGGGGATGACTCGACTAAAAGGTACGTCTTATAGGAATCAAGGGAAATGACTCGACTAAAAGGTACGTTTTCTAGGAATCAAAGGAACTGACTCAACTAAACGGTACGTCATATACGAATCAAAGCAGATGACTCAACTAAAAGGTACGTCTAATAGGAATCTAAGGGGATGACTCGACTAAAAGGTACGTCTTAGAGGAATCAAGGGAAATGACTCCACTAAAAGGTACGTCTTCAGGGAATCAAAGGGGATGACTCGACTAAAAGGTACGTCTTATAGGAATCAAAGGGGATAACTCGACTAAAAGGTACGTCTTATAGGAATCAACGGAAATGACTCGACTAAAAGGTACGTATTCTAGGGGTCAAAGGGGATGACTCGACTAAAAGGTACGTCTTATAGGAATCAAAGGGGATGACTCGACTAAAAGGTACGTCTTATAGGAATCAAAGGGGATGACTCGACTAAAAGGTATGTCTTATAGGAATCAAAAGGGATGACTCGACTAAAAGATACGTCATATAGGAATCAAAGGAAATGACTCGACTAAAAGGTACGTCTTCTAGGGGTCAAAGGGGATGACTCAACTAAAAGGTACGTCTTCTTTGGGTCAAGGGGGAATGATTCGACCAAAAGGTACGTCTTATACGAATCAAGAGGTATAACTCAACTAAAAGGTATGTCTTATAGGAATCAAAGGGGATGACTCTACCAAAAGGTACGTCTTATTGGAATCAAATGGAATGACTCAACTAAAAGGTACGTCTTAAAGGAAACAAGGGAAATGACTCGACTAAAAGGTACGTCTTCTAGGAATCAAAGGGGATTACTCGACTAAAAGGTACATCTTATAGGAATCAAAGGGGATGACACGACTAAAAGGTGCGTGTTATAGGAATCAAAGGGGATGACTCGACTAAAAGGTACGTCTTATAGGAATCAAGGGAATTGACTCGACTAAAACGTACGTCTTCTAGGAATCAAAGGCGATGACTCGACTAAAAGGTACGTCTTATAGGAATCAAAGGGGATGACTCGACTAAAAGGTACGTCTTATAGGAATCAAAGGAGATGACTCGACTAAAAGGTACGTCTTATAGGAATCCAAGGGGATGACTCGACTATAAGGTACATCTTATAGGAATCAAAGGGAATGACTCGACTAAAAGGTACGTGTTCTAGGGGTCAAAGGGGATGACTCGACTAAAAGGTACGTCTTATAGGAATCAAAAGGGATGACTCGACTGAAAGGTAAGTCTTATAGGAATCAAAGGGGATGGCTCGACTAAAAGGTACGTCTTCTAGGAATCAAGACTTAAGTTAGGAAGTGCATTACCTAAGAAGCAAAATTCGAATTACCCAATCAAGGAAGTGTGTTTCCTTATCAATATTGTTTGAATTATCAAAACAATGAAGTGCGTCTCCTTACCAAAGCTGCTTGAATTAACAAAACAAGGAAATGCGTCTCCTAGAGATCTTGAATTATGAATTTTACCATGGTTTTGATTACCAAACCTGTGCAGCAACCTTGCCTCTTGCATTTGTTGAGGTGAGAAATTACGGCCTTTGATATTTAGGCTCTGAAATTCTTTATCTGAATGCAACATGTATTCCTATTACATACAAAGAAAACTTGTTAGTTTAAAAACATGGTGGCTAGTTTGTGGCTTTGGCTTTTGAGGCAATTGCTCTTTCCCCCGTCACATTTAGCTTTGCTTCCAACCATTAGCATATATCATTGACTTGCTGTATCATTGACTCAAACTCAGCTTATCAAGAGTGACTCTGAAACAAACACAATATTTTTGCTTTGTCGTGTTTCTCAAATAAACCCTTTGAACCTTGGTATTTCCATGAGTTCCCCGACTTCTCTGTTGACAAAACTTTCTGCATGCCCTTTTTGGGTTCACAATAATGTCTCTTTCATGTGCTAGCTTTTGTCTTGCTTTGTGTAATTAAAGAAGCTGGTAGCCAGTTTTGAAATCTTTTCTCACTTGTTTTGACACGGACTTGACTCAAAGAAAAGAAACAAAAAAAAGAATGACAATTTTTTTTTGATAACTGACTCAAGAAAGATAAAATTAAAATAAAGAGAAGAAAGCAAAGACAATGAATGTCCCCTTTTAAAACAAAGAAACGAAAAATTCATCTAAAAATGACAGTCAACACTAATGATTATGCCATGCATTTTGGATGAAGCAGCTTGATCTTTTCATCCAAACTTTCTTCCCATTGTTGTTGAGTTAATGGCCTTGAAATTGAGTTGCTTTCTTAGGTCAATTGCATTTAATACCCCATCGGCTAGTGGCGCCTTGAAGGGTTTTAGCCAACAAGCTTCATTCATTTTCTCTCGGTTCACTATCGCCTTATGGTGCCCGTGAGGGTTTTCACCAATAAGACTCTCTCATTTTTATTTCTCTCAACTTATCATCGCCTTATGGTGCCCATAAGGGTTTTCACCAATAAGACTCTCTCATTTTTATTTTTCTCTTGATTCCCTATGCTGAAGAGGACAAATAGTTCCCAAATGCATCATCATATTCCTTGCATGCTCCGCCTTAACATCCTCAAAGATTGATCTGAAGGTCTTTCTTTGGTTGTAACTTGGATTTTGGATAAGGTTAGAAAGATAGGATGACATGGGACCCAAACGACACTTGAAGTGGGGTAGGACTTACAACTTTTAGAATCGACTCAAACAATGAGGATTAACTCATGCGCCAGTTTCTTTTTATTGGGTGACACTAAATTGTTTATTTGGTTGGACCGAGCCCTGAGTGGGGCAGCCTACGTATCTCACCCTTGAGAGAGGAGAATCAGGTCATGCGTAGTTCTGGCAGCTTATTTTGCTTGATTCTGATTTTTTTTTCTTTTGGGGATTTTTCTTACTCTTTTTTTCTTCACACTCTTTTTTCTCCTTTTTTTTGACACATTTTTTCTCTCTTTTTTTTTTTTTTGAACTTTTCTGACTATTGTTTTGCTCGACATTGTTCTTTCGAGCTTTGCTGACTATATTGATTCCAAAAGAGGTGTATGAAAGAAAATAAGACTAAAGCTCAAATGGGGTATACAAAGGATGACACGATGTTTGGATGGCAGAATGAAATGCCTTCGTCATATCAATCTTTGAAAATGCAAGTACATATCATGCAATATGAAAGTGAAAGATGAAGAACTTTTGACATCTTTTACAACATTAACTTTGACTGAGTCTATGCATCACTATTTCTTCTGCGTTTATATGGCATACAACTCCACTTTTGTTGCACATTCCTCACATTGAATGACTCATGATTTTGTGAAGCTGATTTTCTTTTTGTTCCTCTTGATAGGATCACGTAGACACTGTTTGACCTTATTAAGACATGTCTTTCAATTGATGACCAAGTTATTCTCACGATTTTCAAAATAATAGCCTTAATTTTCAAAGAAGGTTTCAAATTGATCACCAAATGCCCCAGCACTCTATCTATTTCCTCAGATGATCTCTTTTTCTAACTTTAACCCTCTGATTCAATGTTCATTCTTAAACCGGATATTAAGATCTAGATGTAAATTTCACTAGCATATCATATCACTAGAGTCAACATAAAATGTACTATGTAAAAACAAACAAAAAAGCAACACATATTTAAAACACAAAGAAAAAAGGGACACTCCATTTAATAAAAATGAAAGATAGAAGGGTTTGAACATAAACGATAAAGGGATAAAACAAGATAAATCCCGAACTACAACCCTGAAATAATTTGGAGAATAGAAAATAAAACAAAACAAACTACCAAACCCCTTCCTGGTAAGGAGAGGGGTGACTTCTCCATTGCTCATCCTGAATGACTCTACTAAAAGGTACGCCATCTAGGAATCAAAGAAAATGACTCTACTAAAAGGTATGTCATATAGGAATCAAGGGAAATGACTCGACTAAAAGGTACGTCTTCAAGGAATCAAAGGAAATGACTCAACTAAAAGATACGTCTTATAGGAATCAAAGGGGATGACTCGACTAAAAGGTACGTCTTATAGGAATCAAAGGGGATGACTCGACTAAAAGGTACGTCATATAGGAATCAAAGTAAATAACTCGACTAAAATGTACGTATTCCAGGGGTCAAAGGGGATGACTCGACTAAAAGGTACGTCTTATAGGAATCAAAGGGGATGACTCGACTAAAATGTACGTCGTATAGGAATCAAAGGGGATGACTCGACTAAAAGGTACGTCTTATAGGAATCAAAAGGGATGACTCGACTAAAAGGTACGTCTTATAGGAATCAAAGTGGATGACTCAACTAAAAGGTACGTCTTATAGGAATTAAGGGAAATGACTCGACTAAAAGGTACGTCTTATAGGAATCAAAGGGGATGAATCGACTAAAAGATACGTCTTATAGGAATCAAAGGGGATGACTCAACTAAAAGGTACGTTTTATAGGAATCAAAGGGGTTGAATCGACTAAAAGGTACGTCTTATGGGAATCAAGGGAAATGACTCGACAAAAAGGTACGTTTTCGAGGAATCAAAGGAAATGACTCTACTAAAAGCTACGTCTTATAGGAATCAAAGGAGATGACTCGACTAAAAGGTACGTCTTATAGGAATCAAAGGGGATGACTCAACTAAAAGGTACGTCATATAGGAATCAAAGTAAATAACTCGACTAAAATGTACGTATTCCAGGGGTCAAAGGGGATGACTCGACTAAAAGGTACGTCTTATAGGAATCAAAGGGGATGACTCGACTAAAATGTACGTCGTATAGGAATCAAAGGGGATGACTCGACTAAAAGGTACGTCTTATAGGAATCAAAAGGGATGACTCGACTAAAAGAAACGTCTTATAGGAATCAAAGGAAATGACTCGACTAAAAGATACGTCTTCTAGGGGTCAAAGGGGATGACTCGACTTAAAGGTACGTCTTATAGGAATCAAGTGAAATGACACGACTAAAAGGTACGTCTTCTAGGAGTCCAAGGAAATGACTCAGCTAAAAGGTACGTCTTATAGGAATCAAAGGAGATGACTCGACTAAAAGGTACGTCTTATATGAATCAAAGGGGATGAATCGACTAAAAGGTACGTCTTATAGGAATCAAGGGAAATGACTCGACTAAAAGGTACGTATTCAAGGAATTAAAGGAAATGACTCAACTAATAGGTACGTCTTATAGGAACCAAAGGGGATAGCTCGACGAAAAGGTACGTATTCTAGGGGTCAAAGGGGATGACTAGACTAAAAGGTACGTCTTATAAGAATCAAAGGAAATGACTCAACTAAAAGGTACGTCTTATAGGAATCAAAGGAAATGACTCGACTAAAAGGTACGTCTTCTAGGGGTCAAAGGGGATGACTCGACTAAAAGGTACGTCTTATAGGAATCAAAGGGGATGACTCGACTAAAAGGTACGTCTTATAGGAATCAAAGGAGATGACTCGACTAAAAGATACGTCTTATAGGAATCAAGGGAAATGACTCGACTAAAAGGTACGTCTTTTTGGAATCAAAGGGGATGACTCGACCAAAAGGTACGTCTTATAGAAATCCAAGGGGATGACTCGACTAAAAGGTACGTCTTATAGGAATCAAAGGGGATGAATCGACTAAAAGATACGTCTTATAGGAATCAAAGGGGATGACTCGACTAAAAGGTACGTTTTATAGGAATCAAAGGGGATGACTCGACTAAAAGGTACGTCTTATGGGAATCAAGGGAAATGACTCGACAAAAAGGTACGTTTTCGAGGAATCAAAGGAAATGACTCAACTAAAAGCTACGTCTTATAGGAATCAAAAGAGATGACTCAACTAAAAGGTACGTCTTATAGGAATCTAAGGGGATGACTCGACTAAAAGGTACATCTTATAGGAATCAAGGAAAATGACTCGACTAAAAGGTACGTCTTCAAGGAATCAAAGGAAATGACTCAACTAAAAGGTACGTCTTATAGGAATCAAAGGGGTTGACTCGACTAAAAGGTACGTCTTATAGGAATAGAAGGGGATGACTCGACTAAACGGTACGTCATATAGGAATCAAAGTAAATAACTCAACTAAAAGGTACGTATTCCAGGGGTCTAAGGGGATGACTAGACTAAAAGGTACGTTTTATAGGAATCAAAGGAGATGACTCGACTAAAAGGTACGTCTTATATGAATCAAAGGGGATGAATCGACTAAAAGGTACGTGTTATAGGAATCAAGGGAAATGACTCGACTAAAAGGTACGTATTCAAGGAATTAAAGGAAATGACTCAACTAATAGGTACGTCTTATAGGAACCAAAGGGGATAGCTCGACGAAAAGGTACGTATTCTAGGGGTCAAAGGGGATGACTAGACTAAAAGGTACGTCTTATAAGAATCAAAGGAAATGACTCAACTAAAAGGTACGTCTTATAGGAATCAAAGGAAATGACTCGACTAAAAGGTACGTCTTCTAGGGGTCAAAGGGGATGACTCGACTAAAAGGTACGTCTTATAGGAATCAAAGGGGATGACTCAACCAAAAGGTACGTCTTATAGGAATCAAAGGAGATGACTCGACTAAAAGATACGTCTTATAGGAATCAAGGGAAATGACTCGACTAAAAGGTACGTCTTTTTGGAATCAAAGGGGATGACTCGACCAAAAGGTACGTCTTATAGAAATCCAAGGGGATGACTCGACTAAAAGGTACGTCTTATAGGAATCAAAGGGGATGAATCGACTAAAAGATACGTCTTATAGGAATCAAAGGGGATGACTCGACTAAAAGGTACGTTTTATAGGAATCAAAGGGGATGACTCGACTAAAAGGTACGTCTTATGGGAATCAAGGGAAATGACTCGACAAAAAGGTACGTTTTCGAGGAATCAAAGGAAATGACTCAACTAAAAGCTACGTCTTATAGGAATCAAAAGAGATGACTCAACTAAAAGGTACGTCTTATAGGAATCTAAGGGGATGACTCGACTAAAAGGTACATCTTATAGGAATCAAGGAAAATGACTCGACTAAAAGGTACGTCTTCAAGGAATCAAAGGAAATGACACAACTAAAAGGTACGTCTTATAGGAATCAAAGGGGTTGACTCGACTAAAAGGTACGTCTTATAGGAATCAAAGGAAATGACTCGACTAAAAGGTACGTCTTGTAGGAATCAAAGGAAATGACTCGACTAAAAGGTACGTCTTCTAGGGGTAAAGGGGATGACTAGACTAAAAGGTACGTCTTATAGGAATCAAAGGAAATGACTCAACTAAAAGGTACGTCTTATAGGAATCAAAGGAAATGACTCGACTAAAAGGTACGTCTTCTAGGGGTCAAAGGGGATGACTCGACTAAAAGGTACGTCTTATAGGAATCAAAGGGGATGACTCGACTAAAAGGTACGTCTTATAGGAATCAAAGGAGATGACTCGACTAAAAGATACGTCTTATAGGAATCAAGGGAAATGACTCGACTAAAAGGTACGTCTTTTTGGAATCAAAGGGGATGACTCGACCAAAAGGTACGTCTTATAGAAATCCAAGGGGATGACTCGACTAAAAGGTACGTCTTATAGGAATCAAAGGGGATGAATCGACTAAAAGATACGTCTTATAGGAATAAAAGGGGATGACTCGACTAAAAGGTACGTTTTATAGGAATCAAAGGGGATGACTCGACTAAAAGGTACGTCTTATGGGAATCAAGGGAAATGACTCGACAAAAAGGTACGTTTTCGAGGAATCAAAGGAAATGACTCAACTAAAAGCTACGTCTTATAGGAATCAAAAGAGATGACTCAACTAAAAGGTACGTCTTATAGGAATCTGAGGGGATGACTCGACTAAAAGGTACATCTTATAGGAATCAAGGAAAATGACTCGACTAAAAGGTACGTCTTCAAGGAATCAAAGGAAATGACTCAACTAAAAGGTACGTCTTATAGGAATCAAAGGGGTTGACTCGACTAAAAGGTACGTCTTATAGGAATAGAAGGGGATGACTCGACTAAACGGTACGTCATATAGGAATCAAAGTAAATAACTCGACTAAAAGGTACGTATTCCAGGGGTCAAAGGGGATGACTCGACTAAAAGGTACGTCTTATAGGAATCAAAGGGGATGACTCAACCAAAAGGTAAGTCTTATAGGAATCAAAAGGGATGACTCGACTAAAAGAAAAGTCTTATAGGAATCAAAGGAAATGACTCGACTAAAAGGTACATCTTCTAGGGGTCAAAGGGGATGACTCGACTAAAAAATACGTCTTCTAGGGGTCAAGGGGGAATGATTCGACTAAAAGGTACGTCTTATAGGAATCAATAGGTATAACTTGACTAAAAGGTATGTCTTATAGGAATCAAAGGGGATGACTCGACTAAAAGGTACGTCTTATAGGAATCAAAGGGAATGACTCGACTAACAGGTAATTCTAAAAGGAATCAAGGGAAATGACTCGACTAAAAGATACGTCTTCTAGGAATCAAAGGGATTGACTCGACTAAAAGGTATGTCTGATAGTAATCAAAGGGGATGACTCGACTATAAGGTATGTCTTATAGGAATCAAAAGGGGATGACTCGACTAAAAGGTATGTCTTATAGGAATCAAAGGGGATGACTCGACTAAAAGGTACATCTTTTAGGAATCAAATGGGATGACTCGACTATAAGGTACGTCTTATAGGAATCAAAGGGGATGACTCGACTAAAAGGTACGTCTTATAGGAATCAAAGGGGATGACTCGACTAAAAGGTACGTCTTATAGGAATCAAGTGAAATGACTCGACTAAAAGGTACGTCTTCTAGGAATCAAAGGAAATGGCTCGACTAAAAGGTACGTCTTATAGGAATCAAAGGAGATGACTCGACTAAAAGGTACGTCATATAGGAATCAAAGGGGATGACTCGACTAAAAGGTACGTCTTATAGGAATCAAGGGAAATGACTCGACTAAAAGGTACGTCTTCAAGGAATCAAAGGAAATGACTCAACTAAAAGGTACGTCATATAGGAATCAAAGGGGATGACTCGACTAAAAGGTACGTATTCTAGGGGTCAACGTGGATGACTCGACTAAAAGGTACGTCTTATAGGAATCAAAGGAAATGACTCGACTAAAAGGTACGTCTTGTAGGAATCAAAGGAAATGACTCGACTAAAAGGTACGTCTTCTAGGGGTAAAGGGGATGACTCGACTAAAAGGTACGTCTTATAGGAATCAAATGGGATGACTCTTCTAAAAGGTACGTCTTATAGGAATCAAAGGGGCTAACTCGACTAAAAGGTACGTCTTATAGGAATCAAGCGAAATGACTCGACTAAAAGGCACATTTTTTAGGAATCAAAGGGGATGACTCGACTAAAAGGTACGTCTTATAGGAATCAAAGGTGATGACTCGACCAAAAGGTACGTCTTATAGGAATCCAAGGGGATGACTCGACTAAAAGGTACGTCTTATAGGAATCAAAGTGGATGACTCGACTAAATGGTATTTCTTATAGGAATCAAACGAAATGACTCGACTAAAAGGTACGTCTTATAGGAATCAAAGGGGATGACTCAACTAAAAGGTATGTTTTATAGGAATCTAAGGGGATGACTCGACTAAAAGGTACGTCTTATAGGAATCAAGGGAACTGACTCGACTAAAAGGTACGTTTTCTAGGAATCAAAGGAAATGACTCAACTAAAAGGTACGTCATATACGAATCAAAGGAGATGACTCAACTAAAAGTTACGTCTTATAGGAATCTAAGGGGATGACTCGACTAAAAGGTACGTCTTATAGGAATCAAGGGAAATGACTCGACTAAAAGCTACGTCTTCAAGGAATCAAAGGAAATGACTCAACTAAAAGGTACGTCTTATAGGAATCAAAGGGGATGACTCGACTAAAAGGTACGTCTTATAGGAATCAAAGGGGATGACTCAACTAAAAGGTACGTCTTATAGGAATCAAAGGAAATGACTCGACTAAAAGGTACATATTCTAGGGGTCAAAGAGGATGACTCGACTTAAAGTTACGTCTTATAGGAATCAAAGGGGATGACTAGACTAAAAGGTATGTTTTATAGGAATTAAAAGGGATGACTAGACTAAAAGATACGTCATATAGGAATCAAAGAAAATGACTCGACTAAAAGGTACGTCTTCTAGGGGTCAAAGGGGATGACTCAACTAAAAGGTACGTCTTCTAGGGGTCAAGGGGGAATGATTCGACTAAAAGGTACGTCTTATAGGAATCAAGAGGTATAACTCAACTAAAAGGTATGTCTTATAGGAATCAAAGGGGATGACTCGACTAAAAGGTACGTCTTATAGGAATCAATGGGAATGACTCGACTAAAAGGTAGGTCTTAAAGGAATCAAGGGAAATGACTCGACTAAAAGGTACGTCTTCTAGGAATCAAAGGGAATGACTCGACTAAAAGGTACGTCTTATAGGAATCAAAGAGGATGACTCAACTAAAAGGTACGTCTTATAGGAATCAAAGGGGATGACTCGACTAAAAGGTACGTCTTATAGGAATCAAGGGAAATGACTTGACTAAAAGGTACATCTTCTAGGAATCAAAGAGGATGACTCGACTAAAAGGTACGTCTTATAGAAATCAAAGGGGATGACTCGACTAAAAGGTATGTCTTGTAGGAATCAAAGGGGAAGACTCGACTAAAAGGTACGTCTTATAGGAATCAAGTTAAATGACTCGACTAAAAGGTACGCCTTCTAGGAATCAAAGGAAATGACTTAACTAAAAGGTACGTCTTATAGAAATAAAAGGAGATGACTCGACTAATAGGTACGTCTTATAGGAATCACAGGGGATGACTCGACTAAAAGGTACATCTTATAGGAATCAAGGGAAATGACTCGACTAAAAGGTACGTCTTCAAAGAATCAAAGGAAATGACTCAACTAAAAGGTACGTCTTATAGGAATCAAAGGGGATGACTCGAGTAAAATATATGTATTCTAGGGGTCAAAGGGGATGACTCAACTAAAAGGTAAGTCTTATAGGAATCAAAGGAAATGACTCGACTAAAAGGTATGTCTTATAGGAATCAAAGGAAATGACTCGACTAAAAGGTACGTCTTCTTGGGGTGAAAGGGGATGACTAAACTAAAATGTATGTCTTATAGGAATCAAAGGGGATGACTCGACTAAAAGGTACGTCTTATAGGAATCAAAGGGGATGACTCAACTATAAGGTACGTTTTATAGGAATCAAGGGAAATGAATCGACTAAAAGGTACGTCTTTTAGGAATCAAAGGGGATGACTCGACCAAAAGGTATGTCTTATAGGAATCCAAGGGGATGACTCGACTAAAAGGTACGTCTTATAGGAATCAAAGTGGATTACTCGACTAAAAGGTACGTCTTATAGGAATCAAGGGAAATGACTCGACTAAAAGGTACGTCTTATAGGAATCAAAGGGGATGACTCGACTAAAATGTACGTCTTATAGGAATCAAAGGGGATGACTCGACTTAAAGGTACGTCTTATAGGAATCAAAGGGAATGACTCGACAAAAAAGTACGTCTTCTAGGGGTCAAAGGGGATAACTTGACTAAAAGGTACGTCTTAGAGGAATCAACGGGGATGACTTGACTAAACGGTACGTCTTCTAGGAATCAAAGGGGATGACTCGACTAAAAGGTACGTCTTATAGGAATCAATGGGGATAAATCGACTAAAAGGTACGTCTTATAGGAATCAATGGGGATGACTCGACTAAAAGGTACGTTTTATAGGAATTAAAGGGGATGACTCGACTAAAAGGTATGTCTTATAGGAATCAAGGGAAATGACTCGACTAAAAGGTACATTTTCTTGGAATCAAAGGAAATGACTCAACTAAAAGCTACGTCTTATTAGAATCAAAGGAGATGACTCAACTAAAAGGTACGTCTTATAGAAATCTAAGGGGATGACTCGTCTAAAAGGTACATCTTATAAGAATCAAGGAAAATGACTCGACTAAAAGGTACGTCTTCAAGGAATCAAAGGAAATGACTCAACTAAAAGGTACGTCTAATAGGAATCAAAGGGGATGACTCGACTAAAAGGTACGTCTTATAGGAATCAAAGGGGATGACTCGACTAAAAGGTACGTCATATAGGAATCAATGTAAATAACTCGACTAAAAGGTACGTATTCAAGGGGTCAAAGGGGATGACTCGACTATATGGTACATCTTATAGGAATCAAAGGGGATGACTCGACTAAAAGGTACGTCTTATAGGAATCAAAGGGGATGACTCGACTAAAAGGTAATTCTAAAAGGAAACAAGGGAAATGACTCGACTAAAAGGTACGTCTTCTAGGAATCAAAGGGAATGACTCGACTAAAAGGTACGTCTTATAGTAATCAAAGGGGATGACTCGACTAAAAGGTACGTCTTTTAGGGATCAAAGGGGATGACTCGACTAAATGGTATGTCTTATAGGAATCAAAGGGGATGACTCGACTAAAAGGTACGTCTTATAGGAATCAAAAGGGATGACTCGACTAAAAGGTACGTCATATAGGAATCAATGTAAATAACTCGACTAAAAGGTACGTATTCCAGGGGTCAAAGGGGATGACTCGACTATATGGTACGTCTTATAGGAATCAAAGGGGATGACTCGACTAAAAGGTATGTCTTATAGGAATCAAGGGAAATGACTCAACTAAAAGGTACGTCTTATAGGAATCAAAGGGGATGACTGGACTAAAAGGTACGTC
Organism: Capsicum pubescens; assembly: GCA_030864215.1. Taxonomy (NCBI): domain Eukaryota; kingdom Viridiplantae; phylum Streptophyta; class Magnoliopsida; order Solanales; family Solanaceae; genus Capsicum; species Capsicum pubescens. Next base: position 273,895,909 of record CM061545.1, on the reverse strand, counting down.
TTATAGGAATCAAAGGGGATGACTCGACTAAAAGGTACGTCATATAGGAATCAATGTAAATAACTCGACTAAAAGGTACGTATTCCAGGGGTCAAAGGGGATGACTCGACTATATGGTACGTCTTATAGGAATCAAAGGGGATGACTCGACTAAAAGGTACGTCTTATAGGAATCAAAAGGGATGTCTCGACAAAAAGAAACGTTTTATAGGAATCAAAGGAAATGACTCGACTAAAAGGTACATCTTCTAGGGGTCAAAGGGGATGCCTCGACTAAAAGGTACGTCTTCTCGGGGTCAAGGGGGAATGATTCGACTAAAAGGTACGTCTTATAGGAATCAAGAGGTATAACTCGACTAAAAGGTATGTCTTATAGGAATCAAAGGGGATGACTCGACTAAAAGGTACGTCTTATAGGAATCAAAGGGGATGACTCGACTAAAAGGTAATTCTAAAAGGAAACAAGGGAAATGACTCGACTAAAAGGTACGTCTTCTAGGAATCAAAGGGAATGACTCGACTAAAAGGTAAGTCTTATAATAATCAAAGGGGATGACTAGACAAAATGGTACGTCTTTTAGGAACCAAAGGGGATGACTCGACTAAAAGGTATGTCTTATAGGAATCAAAGGGGATGACTCGACTAAAAGGTACATCTTCTAGGAATCAAATGGGATGACTCGACTAAAAGGTACGTCTTATAGGAATCAAAGGGGATGACTCGATTAAAAGGTACGTCTTATAGGAATCAAGGGAAATGACTCGACTAAAAGGTACGTCTTCAAGGAATCAAAGGAAATGACTCAACTAAAAGGTACGTCATATAGGAATCAAAGGGGATGACTTGACTAAAAGGTACGTATTCTAAGGGTCAACGTGGATGTCTCGACTAAAAGGTACGTCTTATTTGAATCAAACGAAATGACTCGACTAAAAGGTACGTCTTGTAGGAATCAAAGGAAATGACTCGACTAAAAGGTACGTCTTCTAGGGGTAAAGGGGATGACTCGACTAAAAGGTACGTCTTATAGGAATCAAAGGGGCTAACTCGACTAAAAGGTACGTCTTATAGGAATTAAACGGGATGACTCGACTAAAAGGTACGTCTTATAGGAATCAAAGGGGCTAACTCGACTAAAAGGTACGTCTTATAGGAATCAAGCGAAATGACTCGACTAAAAGGCAAATCTTTTAGGAATCAAAGGGGATGACTCGACTAAAAGGTACGTCTTATAGGAATCAAAGGTGATGACTCGACCAAAAGGTACGTCTTATAGGAATCCAAGAGGATGACTCGACTAAAAGGTACATCTTATAGGAATCAAAGTGTATGACTCGACTAAATGGTATGTCTTATAAGAATCAAACGAAATGACTCGACTAAAAGGTACGTCTTATAGGAATCAAAGAGGATGACTCAACTAAAAGGTAAGTCTTATAGGAATCAAAGGGGATGACACGACTAAAAGGTATGTTTTATAAGAATCAAATTTGATAACACGACTAAAAGGTACGTCTTATAGGAATCAAGGGAACTGACTCGACTAAAAGGTACGTTTTCTAGGAATCAAAGGAAAGGACTCAACTAAAAGGTACGTCATATACGAATCAAAGGAGATGACTCAACTAAAAGGTATGTCTTATAGGAATCTAAGGGGATGACTCGACTAAATGGTACGTTAATAGGAATCAAGGGAAATGACTCGACTAAAAGCTACGTCTTCAAGGAATCAAAGGAAATGACTCAACTAAACGGTACGTCTTATAGGAATCAAAGGGGATCACTCGACTAAAAGGTATGTCATATAGGAATCAAAGGAGATGACTCAACTAAAAGATACGTCTTATAGGAATCAAAGGAAATGACTCGACTAAAAGGTACATATTCTAGGGGTCAAAGGGGATGACTCGACTAAAAGGTACGTCTTCTAGGGGTCAAGGGGGAATGATTCGACTAAAAGGTACGTCTTATAGGAATCAAGAGGTATAACTCGACTAAAAGGTATGTCTTATAGGAATCAAAGGGGATGACTCGACTAAAAGGTACGTCTTATAGGAATCAAAGGGGATGACTCGACTAAAAGGTAATTCTAAAAGGAAACAAGGGAAATGACTCGACTAAAAGGTACGTCTTCTAGGAATCAAAGGGAATGACTCGACTAAAAGGTAAGTCTTATAATAATCAAAGGGGATGACTAGACTAAATGGTACGTCTTTTAGGAACAAAAGGGGATGACTCGACTAAAAGGTATGTCTTATAGGAATCAAAGGGGATGACTCGACTAAAAGGTACATCTTCTAGGAATCAAATGGGATGACTCGACTAAAAGGTACGTCTTATAGGAAATAAAGGGGATGACTCGATTAAAAGGTACGTCTTATAGGAATCAAGGGAAATGACTCGACTAAAAGGTACGTCTTCAAGGAATCAAAGGAAATGACTCAACTAAAAGGTACGTCATATAGGAATCAAAGGGGATGACTTGACTAAAAGGTACGTATTCTAAGGGTCAACGTGGATGACTCGACTAAAAGGTACGTCTTATTTGAATCAAACGAAATGACTCGACTAAAAGGTACGTCTTGTAGGAATCAAAGGAAATGACTCGACTAAAAGGTACGTCTTCTAGGGGTAAAGGGGATGACTCGACTAAAAGGTACGTCTTATAGGAATCAAAGGGGCTAACTCGACTAAAAGGTACGTCTTATAGGAATTAAACGGGATGACTCGACTAAAAGGTACGTCTTATAGGAATCAAAGGGGCTAACTCGACTAAAAGGTACGTCTTATAGGAATCAAGCGAAATGACTCGACTAAAAGGCAAATCTTTTAGGAATCAAAGGGGATGACTCGAGTAAAAGGTACGTCTTATAGGAATCAAAGGTGATGACTCGACCAAAAGGTACGTCTTATAGGAATCCAAGAGGATGACTCGACTAAAAGGTACCTCTTATAGGAATCAAAGTGGATGACTCGACTAAATGGTATGTCTTATAGGAATCAAACGAAATGACTCGACTAAAAGGTACGCCTTATAGGAATCAAAGAGGATGACTCAACTAAAAGGTAAGTGTTATAGGAATCAAAGGGGATGACACGACTAAAAGGTATGTTTTATAAGAATCAAATTTGATAACTCGACTAAAAGGTACGTCTTATAGGAATCAAGGGAACTGACTCGACTAAAAGGTACGTTTTCTAGGAATCAAAGGAAAGAACTCAACTAAAAGGTACGTCATATACGAATCAATGGAGATGACTCAACTAAAAGGTATGTCTTATAGGAATCTAAGGGGATGACTCGACTAAATGGTACGTTTATAGGAATCAAGGGAAATGACTCGACTAAAAGCTACGTCTTCAAGGAATCAAAGGAAATGACTCAACTAAATGGTACGTCTTATAGGAATCAAAGGGGATCACTCGACTAAAAGGTATGTCATATAGGAATCAAAGGAGATGACTCAACTAAAAGATACGTCTTATAGGAATCAAAGGAAATGACTTGACTAAAAGGTACATATTCTAGGGGTCAAAGGGGATGACTCGACTAAAAGGTACGTCTTCTAGGGGTCAAGGGGGAATGATTCGACTAAAAGGTACGTCTTATAGGAATCAAGAGGTATAACTCGACTAAAAGATATGTCTTATAGGAATCAAAGGGGATTTCTCGACTAAAAGTACGTCTTATAGGAATCAAAGGGAATGACTCGACTAAAAGGTAATTCTAAAAGGAATCAAGGGAAATGACTCGACTAAAAGATATGTCTTCTAGGAATCAAAGGGGATGACTCGACTAAAAGGTACGTCTTATAGGAATCAAAGGGAATGACTCGACTAACAGGTAATTCTAAAAGGAATCAAGGGAAATGACTCGACTAAAAGATACGTCTTCTAGGAATCAAAGGGATTGACTCGACTAAAAGGTATGTCTGATAGTAATCAAAGGGGATGACTCGACTATAAGGTACGTCTTATAGGAATCAAAAGGGGATGACTCGACTAAATGGTATGTCTTATAGGAATCAAAGGGGATGACTCGACTAAAAGGTACGTCTTCTAGGAATCAAATGGGATGACTCGACTAAAAGGTACGTCTTATAGGAATCAAAGGGGATGACTCGACTAAAAGGTACGTCTTATAGGAATCAAAGGGGATGACTCGACTAAAAGGTACGTCTTATAGGAATCAAAGGGGATGACTCGACTAAAAGGTACGTCTTATAGGAATCAAGGGAAATGACACGACTAAAAGGTACGTCTTCAAGGAATCAAAGGAAATGACTCAACTAAAAGGTACGTCATATAGGAATCAAAGGGGATGACTCGACTAAAAGGTACGTATTCTAGGGGTCAACGTGGATGACTCGACTAAAAGGTACGTCTTATAGGAATCAAAGGAAATGACTCGACTAAAAGGTACGTCTTGTAGGAATCAAAGGAAATGACTCGACTAAAAGGTACGTCTTCTAGGGGTAAAGGGGATGACTTGACTAAAAGGTACGTCTTATAGGAATCAAAGGGGATGACTCTTCTAAAAGGTACGTCTTATAGGAATCAAAGGGGCTAACTCGACTAAAAGGTACATCTTATAGGAATCAAGCGAAAAGACTCGACTAAAAGGCACATCTTTTAGGAATCAAAGGGGATGACTCGACTAAAAGGTACGTCTTATAGGAATCAAAGGTGATGACTCGACCAAAAGGTACGTCTTATAGGAATCCAAGGGGATGACTCGACTAAAAGGTACGTCTTATAGGAATCAAAGTGGATGACTCGACTAAATGGCATTTCTTATAGGAATCAAACGAAATGACTCGACTAAAAGGTACGTCTTATAGGAATCAAAGGGGATGACTCAACTAAAAGGTATGTTTTATAGGAATCAAAGGGGATGACTCGACTAAAAAGTACGTCTTATAGGAATCAAGGGAACTGACTCGACTAAAAGGTACGTTTTCTAGGAATCAAAGGAAATGACTCAACTAAAAGGTACGTCATATACGAATTAAAGGAGATGACTCAACTAAAAGGTACGTCTTATAGGAATCTAAGGGGATGACTCGACTAAAAGGTACGTCTTATAGGAATCAAGGGAAATGACTCGACTAAAAGCTACGTCTTCAAGGAATCAAAGGAAATGACTCAACTAAAAGGTACGTCTTATAGAAATCAAAGGGGATGACTCGACTAAAAGGTACGTCTTATAGGAATCAAAGGGGATGACTCAACTAAAAGGTACGTCTTATAGGAATCAAAGGAAATGACTCGACTAAAAGGTACATATTCTAGGGGTCAAAGGGGATGACTCAACTAAAAAGGTATGTCTTATAGGAATCAAAGGGGATGACTCTACCAAAAGGTACGTCTTATAGGAATCAAAGGGGATGACTCGACTAAAAGGTACGTCTTATAGGAATCAAAAGGGATGACTCGACTAAAAGGTATGTCTTATAGGAATCAAAAGGGATGACTCGACTAAAAGATACGTCATATAGCAATCAAAGGAAATAACTCAACTAAAAGGTATGTCTTATAGGAATCAAAGGGGATGACTCTACCAAAAGGTACGTCTTATTGGAATCAAATGGAATGACTCGACTAAAAGGTACGTCTTAAAGGAAACAAGGGAAATGACTCGACTAAAAGGTACGTCTTCTAGGAATCAAAGGGGATTACTCGACTAAAAGGTACGTCTTATAGGAATCAAAGGGGATGACACGACTAAAAGGTACGTGTTATAGGAATCAAAGGGGATGACTCGACTAAAAGGTACGTCTTATAGGAATCAAAGTGGATGACTCGACTAAATGGTACGTCTTATAGGAATCAAAGGAAATGACTCGACTAAAAGGTACGTCTTATAGGAATTAAAGGGGATGACTCAACAAAAAGGTATGTCTTATAGGAATCAAAGGAGATGACTCGACTAAAAGGTACGTTTTATAGGAATCAAAGGGGATGACTCGACTAAAAGGTACGTCTTATAGGAATCAAGGGAAATGACACGACTAAAAGGTACGTTTTCTAGGAATCAAAGGAACTGACTCAACTAAAAGGTACGTCATATACGAATCAAAGGAGATGACTCAACTAAAAGGTACGTCTAATAGGAATCTAAGGGGATGACTCGACTAAAAGGTACGTCTTAGAGGAATCAAGGGAAATGACTCCACTAAAAGGTACGTCTTCAGGGAATCAAAGGGGATGACTCGACTAAAAGGTACGTCTTATAGGAATCAAAGGGGATAACTCGACTAAAAGGTACGTCTTATAGGAATCAACGGAAATGACTCGACTAAAAGGTACGTATTCTAGGGGTCAAAGGGGATGACTCGACTAAAAGGTACGTCTTATAGGAATCAAAGGGGATGACTCGACTAAAAGGTACGTCTTATAGGAATCAAAGGGGATGACTCGACTAAAAGGTATGTCTTATAGGAATCAAAAGGGATGACTCGACTAAAAGATACGTCTTATAGGAATCAAAGGGGCTAACTCGACTAAAAGGTACGTCTTATAGGAATTAAACGGGATGACTCGACTAAAAGGTACGTCTTATAGGAATCAAAGGGGCTAACTCGACTAAAAGGTACGTCTTATAGGAATCAAGCGAAATGACTCGACTAAAAGGCAAATCTTTTAGGAATCAAAGGGGATGACTCGAGTAAAAGGTACGTCTTATAGGAATCAAAGGTGATGACTCGACCAAAAGGTACGTCTTATAGGAATCCAAGAGGATGACTCGACTAAAAGGTACCTCTTATAGGAATCAAAGTGGATGACTCGACTAAATGGTATGTCTTATAGGAATCAAACGAAATGACTCGACTAAAAGGTACGCCTTATAGGAATCAAAGAGGATGACTCAACTAAAAGGTAAGTGTTATAGGAATCAAAGGGGATGACACGACTAAAAGGTATGTTTTATAAGAATCAAATTTGATAACTCGACTAAAAGGTACGTCTTATAGGAATCAAGGGAACTGACTCGACTAAAAGGTACGTTTTCTAGGAATCAAAGGAAAGAACTCAACTAAAAGGTACGTCATATACGAATCAATGGAGATGACTCAACTAAAAGGTATGTCTTATAGGAATCTAAGGGGATGACTCGACTAAATGGTACGTTTATAGGAATCAAGGGAAATGACTCGACTAAAAGCTACGTCTTCAAGGAATCAAAGGAAATGACTCAACTAAATGGTACGTCTTATAGGAATCAAAGGGGATCACTCGACTAAAAGGTATGTCATATAGGAATCAAAGGAGATGACTCAACTAAAAGATACGTCTTATAGGAATCAAAGGAAATGACTTGACTAAAAGGTACATATTCTAGGGGTCAAAGGGGATGACTCGACTAAAAGGTACGTCTTCTAGGGGTCAAGGGGGAATGATTCGACTAAAAGGTACGTCTTATAGGAATCAAGAGGTATAACTCGACTAAAAGATATGTCTTATAGGAATCAAAGGGGATTTCTCGACTAAAAGTACGTCTTATAGGAATCAAAGGGAATGACTCGACTAAAAGGTAATTCTAAAAGGAATCAAGGGAAATGACTCGACTAAAAGATATGTCTTCTAGGAATCAAAGGGGATGACTCGACTAAAAGGTACGTCTTATAGGAATCAAAGGGAATGACTCGACTAACAGGTAATTCTAAAAGGAATCAAGGGAAATGACTCGACTAAAAGATACGTCTTCTAGGAATCAAAGGGATTGACTCGACTAAAAGGTATGTCTGATAGTAATCAAAGGGGATGACTCGACTATAAGGTACGTCTTATAGGAATCAAAAGGGGATGACTCGACTAAATGGTATGTCTTATAGGAATCAAAGGGGATGACTCGACTAAAAGGTACGTCTTCTAGGAATCAAATGGGATGACTCGACTAAAAGGTACGTCTTATAGGAATCAAAGGGGATGACTCGACTAAAAGGTACGTCTTATAGGAATCAAAGGGGATGACTCGACTAAAAGGTACGTCTTATAGGAATCAAAGGGGATGACTCGACTAAAAGGTACGTCTTATAGGAATCAAGGGAAATGACACGACTAAAAGGTACGTCTTCAAGGAATCAAAGGAAATGACTCAACTAAAAGGTACGTCATATAGGAATCAAAGGGGATGACTCGACTAAAAGGTACGTATTCTAGGGGTCAACGTGGATGACTCGACTAAAAGGTACGTCTTATAGGAATCAAAGGAAATGACTCGACTAAAAGGTACGTCTTGTAGGAATCAAAGGAAATGACTCGACTAAAAGGTACGTCTTCTAGGGGTAAAGGGGATGACTTGACTAAAAGGTACGTCTTATAGGAATCAAAGGGGATGACTCTTCTAAAAGGTACGTCTTATAGGAATCAAAGGGGCTAACTCGACTAAAAGGTACATCTTATAGGAATCAAGCGAAAAGACTCGACTAAAAGGCACATCTTTTAGGAATCAAAGGGGATGACTCGACTAAAAGGTACGTCTTATAGGAATCAAAGGTGATGACTCGACCAAAAGGTACGTCTTATAGGAATCCAAGGGGATGACTCGACTAAAAGGTACGTCTTATAGGAATCAAAGTGGATGACTCGACTAAATGGCATTTCTTATAGGAATCAAACGAAATGACTCGACTAAAAGGTACGTCTTATAGGAATCAAAGGGGATGACTCAACTAAAAGGTATGTTTTATAGGAATCAAAGGGGATGACTCGACTAAAAAGTACGTCTTATAGGAATCAAGGGAACTGACTCGACTAAAAGGTACGTTTTCTAGGAATCAAAGGAAATGACTCAACTAAAAGGTACGTCATATACGAATTAAAGGAGATGACTCAACTAAAAGGTACGTCTTATAGGAATCTAAGGGGATGACTCGACTAAAAGGTACGTCTTATAGGAATCAAGGGAAATGACTCGACTAAAAGCTACGTCTTCAAGGAATCAAAGGAAATGACTCAACTAAAAGGTACGTCTTATAGAAATCAAAGGGGATGACTCGACTAAAAGGTACGTCTTATAGGAATCAAAGGGGATGACTCAACTAAAAGGTACGTCTTATAGGAATCAAAGGAAATGACTCGACTAAAAGGTACATATTCTAGGGGTCAAAGGGGATGACTCAACTAAAAAGGTATGTCTTATAGGAATCAAAGGGGATGACTCTACCAAAAGGTACGTCTTATAGGAATCAAAGGGGATGACTCGACTAAAAGGTACGTCTTATAGGAATCAAAAGGGATGACTCGACTAAAAGGTATGTCTTATAGGAATCAAAAGGGATGACTCGACTAAAAGATACGTCATATAGCAATCAAAGGAAATAACTCAACTAAAAGGTATGTCTTATAGGAATCAAAGGGGATGACTCTACCAAAAGGTACGTCTTATTGGAATCAAATGGAATGACTCGACTAAAAGGTACGTCTTAAAGGAAACAAGGGAAATGACTCGACTAAAAGGTACGTCTTCTAGGAATCAAAGGGGATTACTCGACTAAAAGGTACGTCTTATAGGAATCAAAGGGGATGACACGACTAAAAGGTACGTGTTATAGGAATCAAAGGGGATGACTCGACTAAAAGGTACGTCTTATAGGAATCAAAGTGGATGACTCGACTAAATGGTACGTCTTATAGGAATCAAAGGAAATGACTCGACTAAAAGGTACGTCTTATAGGAATTAAAGGGGATGACTCAACTAAAAGGTATGTCTTATAGGAATCAAAGGAGATGACTCGACTAAAAGGTACGTTTTATAGGAATCAAAGGGGATGACTCGACTAAAAGGTACGTCTTATAGGAATCAAGGGAAATGACACGACTAAAAGGTACGTTTTCTAGGAATCAAAGGAACTGACTCAACTAAAAGGTACGTCATATACGAATCAAAGGAGATGACTCAACTAAAAGGTACGTCTAATAGGAATCTAAGGGGATGACTCGACTAAAAGGTACGTCTTAGAGGAATCAAGGGAAATGACTCCACTAAAAGGTACGTCTTCAGGGAATCAAAGGGGATGACTCGACTAAAAGGTACGTCTTATAGGAATCAAAGGGGATAACTCGACTAAAAGGTACGTCTTATAGGAATCAACGGAAATGACTCGACTAAAAGGTACGTATTCTAGGGGTCAAAGGGGATGACTCGACTAAAAGGTACGTCTTATAGGAATCAAAGGGGATGACTCGACTAAAAGGTACGTCTTATAGGAATCAAAGGGGATGACTCGACTAAAAGGTATGTCTTATAGGAATCAAAAGGGATGACTCGACTAAAAGATACGTGATATAGGAATCAAAGGAAATGACTCGACTAAAAGGTACGTCTTCTAGGGGTCAAAGGGGATGACTCAACTAAAAGGTACGTCTTCTTTGGGTCAAGGGGGAATGATTCGACCAAAAGGTACGTCTTATACGAATCAAGAGGTATAACTCAACTAAAAGGTATGTCTTATAGGAATCAAAGGGGATGACTCTACCAAAAGGTACGTCTTATTGGAATCAAATAGAATGACTCAACTAAAAGGTACGTCTTAAAGGAAACAAGGGAAATGACTCGACTAAAAGGTACGTCTTCTAGGAATCAAAGGGGATTACTCGACTAAAAGGTACGTCTTATAGGAATCAAAGGGGATGACACGACTAAAAGGTGCGTGTTATAGGAATCAAAGGGGATGACTCGACTAAAAGGTACGTCTTATAGGAATCAAGGGAATTGACTCGACTAAAACGTACGTCTTCTAGGAATCAAAGGCGATGACTCGACTAAAAGGTACGTCTTATAGGAATCAAAGGGGATGACTCGACTAAAAGGTACGTCTTATAGGAATCAAAGGAGATGACTCGACTAAAAGGTACGTCTTATAGGAATCCAAGGGGATGACTCGACTATAAGGTACATCTTATAGGAATCAAAGGGAATGACTCGACTAAAAGGTACGTGTTCTAGGGGTCAAAGGGGATGACTCGACTAAAAGGTACGTCTTATAGGAATCAAAAGGGATGACTCGACTGAAAGGTAAGTCTTATAGGAATCAAAGGGGATGGCTCGACTAAAAGGTACGTCTTCTAGGAATCAAGACTTAAGTTAGGAAGTGCATTACCTAAGAAGCAAAATTCGAATTACCCAATCAAGGAAGTGTGTTTCCTTATCAATATTGTTTGAATTATCAAAACAATGAAGTGCGTCTCCTTACCAAAGCTGCTTGAATTAACAAAACAAGGAAATGCGTCTCCTAGAGATCTTGAATTATGAATTTTACCATGGTTTTGATTACCAAACCTGTGCAGCAACCTTGCCTCTTGCATTTGTTGAGGTGAGAAATTACGGCCTTTGATATTTAGGCTCTGAAATTCTTTATCTGAATGCAACATGTATTCCTATTACATACAAAGAAAACTTGTTAGTTTAAAAACATGGTGGCTAGTTTGTGGCTTTGGCTTTTGAGGCAATTGCTCTTTCCCCCGTCACATTTAGCTTTGCTTCCAACCATTAGCATATATCATTGACTTGCTGTATCATTGACTCAAACTCAGCTTATCAAGAGTGACTCTGAAACAAACACAATATTTTTGCTTTGTCGTGTTTCTCAAATAAACCCTTTGAACCTTGGTATTTCCATGAGTTCCCCGACTTCTCTGTTGACAAAACTTTCTGCATGCCCTTTTTGGGTTCACAATAATGTCTCTTTCATGTGCTAGCTTTTGTCTTGCTTTGTGTAATTAAAGAAGCTGGTAGCCAGTTTTGAAATCTTTTCTCACTTGTTTTGACACGGACTTGACTCAAAGAAAAGAAACAAAAAAAAGAATGACAATTTTTTTTTGATAACTGACTCAAGAAAGATAAAATTAAAATAAAGAGAAGAAAGCAAAGACAATGAATGTCCCCTTTTAAAACAAAGAAACGAAAAATTCATCTAAAAATGACAGTCAACACTAATGATTATGCCATGCATTTTGGATGAAGCAGCTTGATCTTTTCATCCAAACTTTCTTCCCATTGTTGTTGAGTTAATGGCCTTGAAATTGAGTTGCTTTCTTAGGTCAATTGCATATAATACCTCATCGGCTAGTGGCGCCTTGAAGGGTTTTAGCCAACAAGCTTCATTCATTTTCTCTCGGTTCACTATCGCCTTATGGTGCCCGTGAGGGTTTTCACCAATAAGACTCTCTCATTTTTATTTCTCTCAACTTATCATCGCCTTATGGTGCCCATAAGGGTTTTCACCAATAAGACTCTCTCATTTTTATTTTTCTCTTGATTCCCTATGCTGAAGAGGACAAATAGTTCCCAAATGCATCATCATATTCCTTGCATGCTCCGCCTTAACATCCTCAAAGATTGATCTGAAGGTCTTTCTTTGGTTGTAACTTGGATTTTGGATAAGGTTAGAAAGATAGGATGACATGGGACCCAAACGACACTTGCAGTGGGGTAGGACTTACAACTTTTAGAATCGACTCAAACAATGAGGATTAACTCATGCGCCAGTTTCTTTTTATTGGGTGACACTAAATTGTTTATTTGGTTGGACCGAGCCCTGAGTGGGGCAGCCTACGTATCTCACCCTTGAGAGAGGAGAATCAGGTCATGCGTAGTTCTGGCAGCTTATTTTGCTTGATTCTGATTTTTTTTTCTTTTGGGGATTTTTCTTACTCTTTTTTTCTTCACACTCTTTTTTCTCCTTTTTTTTGACACATTTTTTCTCTCTTTTTTTTTTTTTTGAACTTTTCTGACTATTGTTTTGCTCGACATTGTTCTTTCGAGCTTTGCTGACTATATTGATTCCAAAAGAGGTGTATGAAAGAAAATAAGACTAAAGCTCAAATGGGGTATACAAAGGATGACACGATGTTTGGATGGCAGAATGAAATGCCTTCGTCATATCAATCTTTGAAAATGCAAGTACATATCATGCAATATGAAAGTGAAAGATGAAGAACTTTTGACATCTTTTACAACATTAACTTTGACTGAGTCTATGCATCACTATTTCTTCTGCGTTTATATGGCATACAACTCCACTTTTGTTGCACATTCCTCACATTGAATGACTCATGATTTTGTGAAGCTGATTTTCTTTTTGTTCCTCTTGATAGGATCACGTAGACACTGTTTGACCTTATTAAGACATGTCTTTCAATTGATGACCAAGTTATTCTCACGATTTTCAAAATAATAGCCTTAATTTTCAAAGAAGGTTTCAAATTGATCACCAAATGCCCCAGCACTCTATCTATTTCCTCAGATGATCTCTTTTTCTAACTTTAACCCTCTGATTCAATGTTCATTCTTAAACCGGATATTAAGATCTAGATGTAAATTTCACTAGCATATCATATCACTAGAGTCAACATAAAATGTACTATGTAAAAACAAACAAAAAAGCAACACATATTTAAAACACAAAGAAAAAAGGGACACTCCATTTAATAAAAATGAAAGATAGAAGGGTTTGAACATAAACGATAAAGGGATAAAACAAGATAAATCCCGAACTACAACCCTGAAATAATTTGGAGAATAGAAAATAAAACAAAACAAACTACCAAACCCCTTCCTGGTAAGGAGAGGGGTGACTTCTCCATTGCTCATCCTGAATGACTCTACTAAAAGGTACGCCATCTAGGAATCAAAGAAAATGACTCTACTAAAAGGTATGTCATATAGGAATCAAGGGAAATGACTCGACTAAAAGGTACGTCTTCAAGGAATCAAAGGAAATGACTCAACTAAAAGATACGTCTTATAGGAATCAAAGGGGATGACTCGACTAAAAGGTACGTCTTATAGGAATCAAAGGGGATGACTCGACTAAAAGGTACGTCATATAGGAATCAAAGTAAATAACTCGACTAAAATGTACGTATTCCAGGGGTCAAAGGGGATGACTCGACTAAAAGGTACGTCTTATAGGAATCAAAGGGGATGACTCGACTAAAATGTACGTCGTATAGGAATCAAAGGGGATGACTCGACTAAAAGGTACGTCTTATAGGAATCAAAAGGGATGACTCGACTAAAAGAAACGTCTTATAGGAATCAAAGGAAATGACTCGACTAAAAGATACGTCTTCTAGGGGTCAAAGGGGATGACTCGACTAAAAGGTACGTCTTATAGGAATCAAGTGAAATGACTCGACTAAAAGGTACGTCTTCTAGGAGTCCAAGGAAATGACTCAGCTAAAAGGTACGTCTTATAGGAATCAAAGGAGATGACTCGACTAAAAGGTACGTCTTATATGAATCAAAGGGGATGAATCGACTAAAAGGTACGTCTTATAGGAATCAAGGGAAATGACTCGACTAAAAGGTACGTATTCAAGGAATTAAAGGAAATGACTCAACTAATAGGTACGTCTTATAGGAACCAAAGGGGATAGCTCAACGAAAAGGTACGTATTCTAGGGGTCAAAGGGGATGACTAGACTAAAAGGTACGTCTTATAGGAATCAAAGGAAATGACTCAACTAAAAGGTACGTCTTATAGGAATCAAAGGAAATGACTCGACTAAAAGGTACGTCTTCTAGGGGTCAAAGGGGATGACTCGACTAAAAGGTACGTCTTATAGGAATCAAAGGGGATGACTCGACTAAAAGGTACGTCTTATAGGAATCAAAGAAGATGACTCGACTAAAAGATACGTCTTATAGGAATCAAGGGAAATGACTCGACTAAAAGGTACGTCTTTTAGGAATCAAAGGGGATGACTCGACCAAAAGGTACGTCTTATAGAAATCCAAGGGGATGACTCGACTAAAAGGTACGTCTTATAGGAATCAAAGTGGATGACTCAACTAAAAGGTACGTCTTATAGGAATTAAGGGAAATGACTCGACTAAAAGGTACGTCTTATAGGAATCAAAGGGGATGAATCGACTAAAAGATACGTCTTATAGGAATCAAAGGGGATGACTCAACTAAAAGGTACGTTTTATAGGAATCAAAGGGGTTGAATCGACTAAAAGGTACGTCTTATGGGAATCAAGGGAAATGACTCGACAAAAAGGTACGTTTTCGAGGAATCAAAGGAAATGACTCTACTAAAAGCTACGTCTTATAGGAATCAAAGGAGATGACTCGACGAAAAGGTACGTCTTATAGGAATCAAAGGGGATGACTCGACTAAAAGGTACGTCATATAGGAATCAAAGTAAATAACTCGACTAAAATGTACGTATTCCAGGGGTCAAAGGGGATGACTCGACTAAAAGGTACGTCTTATAGGAATCAAAGGGGATGACTCGACTAAAATGTACGTCGTATAGGAATCAAAGGGGATGACTCGACTAAAAGGTACGTCTTATAGGGATCAAAAGGGATGACTCGACTAAAAGAAACGTCTTATAGGAATCAAAGGAAATGACTCGACTAAAAGATACGTCTTCTAGGGGTCAAAGGGGATGACTCGACTTAAAGGTACGTCTTATAGGAATCAAGTGAAATGACACGACTAAAAGGTACGTCTTCTAGGAGTCCAAGGAAATGACTCAGCTAAAAGGTACGTCTTATAGGAATCAAAGAAGATGACTCGACTAAAAGGTACGTCTTATATGAATCAAAGGGGATGAATCGACTAAAAGGTACGTCTTATAGGAATCAAGGGAAATGACTCGACTAAAAGGTACGTATTCAAGGAATTAAAGGAAATGACTCAACTAATAGGTACGTCTTATAGGAACCAAAGGGGATAGCTCGACGAAAAGGTACGTATTCTAGGGGTCAAAGGGGATGACTAGACTAAAAGGTACGTCTTATAAGAATCAAAGGAAATGACTCAACTAAAAGGTACGTCTTATAGGAATCAAAGGAAATGACTCGACTAAAAGGTACGTCTTCTAGGGGTCAAAGGGGATGACTCGACTTAAAGGTACGTCTTATAGGAATCAAAGGGGATGACTCGACTAAAAGGTACGTCTTATAGGAATCAAAGGAGATGACTCGACTAAAAGATACGTCTTATAGGAATCAAGGGAAATGACTCGACTAAAAGGTACGTCTTTTTGGAATCAAAGGGGATGACTCGACCAAAAGGTACGTCTTATAGAAATCCAAGGGGATGACTCGACTAAAAGGTACGTCTTATAGGAATCAAAGGGGATGAATCGACTAAAAGATACGTCTTATAGGAATCAAAGGGGATGACTCAACTAAAAGGTACGTTTTATAGGAATCAAAGGGGATGACTCGACTAAAAGGTACGTCTTATGGGAATCAAGGGAAATGACTCGACAAAAAGGTACGTTTTCGAGGAATCAAAGGAAATGACTCAACTAAAAGCTACGTCTTATAGGAATCAAAATAGATGACTCAACTAAAAGGTACGTCTTATAGGAATCTAAGGGGATGACTCGACTAAAAGGTACATCTTATAGGAATCAAGGAAAATGACTCGACTAAAAGGTACGTCTTCAAGGAATCAAAGGAAATGACTCAACTAAAAGGTACGTCTTATAGGAATCAAAGGGGTTGACTCGACTAAAAGGTACGTCTTATAGGAATAGAAGGGGATGACTCGACTAAACGGTACGTCATATAGGAATCAAAGTAAATAACTCAACTAAAAGGTACGTATTCCAGGGGTCAAAGGGGATGACTAGACTAAAAGGTACGTCTTATAGGAATCAAAGGAGATGACTCGACTAAAAGGTACGTCTTATATGAATCAAAGGGGATGAATCGACTAAAAGGTACGTGTTATAGGAATCAAGGGAAATGACTCGACTAAAAGGTACGTATTCAAGGAATTAAAGGAAATGACTCAACTAATAGGTACGTCTTATAGGAACCAAAGGGGATAGCTCAACGAAAAGGTACGTATTCTAGGGGTCAAAGGGGATGACTAGACTAAAAGGTACGTCTTATAAGAATCAAAGGAAATGACTCAACTAAAAGGTACGTCTTATAGGAATCAAAGGAAATGACTCGACTAAAAGGTACGTCTTCTAGGGGTCAAAGGGGATGACTCGACTAAAAGGTACGTCTTATAGGAATCAAAGGGGATGACTCGACTAAAAGGTACGTCTTATAGGAATCAAAGGAGATGACTCGACTAAAAGATACGTCTTATAGGAATCAAGGGAAATGACTCGACTAAAAGGTACGTCTTTTTGGAATCAAAGGGGATGACTCGACCAAAAGGTACGTCTTATAGAAATCCAAGGGGATGACTCGACTAAAAGGTACGTCTTATAGGAATCAAAGGGGATGAATCGACTAAAAGATACGTCTTATAGGAATCAAAGGGGATGACTCGACTAAAAGGTACGTTTTATAGGAATCAAAGGGGATGACTCGACTAAAAGGTACGTCTTATGGGAATCAAGGGAAATGACTCGACAAAAAGGTACGTTTTCGAGGAATCAAAGGAAATGACTCAACTAAAAGCTACGTCTTATAGGAATCAAAAGAGATGACTCAACTAAAAGGTACGTCTTATAGGAATCTAAGGGGATGACTCGACTAAAAGGTACATCTTATAGGAATCAAGGAAAATGACTCGACTAAAAGGTACGTCTTCAAGGAATCAAAGGAAATGACTCAACTAAAAGGTACGTCTTATAGGAATCAAAGGGGTTGACTCGACTAAAAGGTACGTCTTATAGGAATCAAAGGAAATGACTCGACTAAAAGGTACGTCTTGTAGGAATCAAAGGAAATGACTCGACTAAAAGGTACGTCTTCTAGGGGTAAAGGGGATGACTAGACTAAAAGGTACGTCTTATAGGAATCAAAGGAAATGACTCAACTAAAAGGTACGTCTTATAGGAATCAAAGGAAATGACTCGACTAAAAGGTACGTCTTCTAGGGGTCAAAGGGGATGACTCGACTAAAAGGTACGTCTTATAGGAATCAAAGGGGATGACTCGACTAAAAGGTACGTCTTATAGGAATCAAAGGAGATGACTCGACTAAAAGATACGTCTTATAGGAATCAAGGGAAATGACTCGACTAAAAGGTACGTCTTTTTGGAATCAAAGGGGATGACTCGACCAAAAGGTACGTCTTATAGAAATCCAAGGGGATGACTCGACTAAAAGGTACGTCTTATAGGAATCAAAGGGGATGAATCGACTAAAAGATACGTCTTATAGGAATAAAAGGGGATGACTCGACTAAAAGGTACGTTTTATAGGAATCAAAGGGGATGACTCGACTAAAAGGTACGTCTTATGGGAATCAAGGGAAATGACTCGACAAAAAGGTACGTTTTCGAGGAATCAAAGGAAATGACTCAACTAAAAGCTACGTCTTATAGGAATCAAAAGAGATGACTCAACTAAAAGGTACGTCTTATAGGAATCTGAGGGGATGACTCGACTAAAAGGTACATCTTATAGGAATCAAGGAAAATGACTCGACTAAAAGGTACGTCTTCAAGGAATCAAAGGAAATGACTCAACTAAAAGGTACGTCTGATAGGAATCAAAGGGGTTGACTCGACTAAAAGGTACGTCTTATAGGAATAGAAGGGGATGACTCGACTAAACGGTACGTCATATAGGAATCAAAGTAAATAACTCGACTAAAAGGTACGTATTCCAGGGGTCAAAGGGGATGACTCGACTAAAAGGTACGTCTTATAGGAATCAAAGGGGATGACTCAACTAAAAGGTACGTCTTATAGGAATCAAAAGGGATGACTCGACTAAAAGAAAAGTCTTATAGGAATCAAAGGAAATGACTCGACTAAAAGGTACATCTTCTAGGGGTCAAAGGGGATGACTCGACTAAAAAATACGTCTTCTAGGGGTCAAGGGGGAATGATTCGACTAAAAGGTACGTCTTATAGGAATCAATAGGTATAACTTGACTAAAAGGTATGTCTTATAGGAATCAAAGGGGATGACTCGACTAAAAGGTACGTCTTATAGGAATCAAAGGGAATGACTCGACTAACAGGTAATTCTAAAAGGAATCAAGGGAAATGACTCGACTAAAAGATACGTCTTCTAGGAATCAAAGGGATTGACTCGACTAAAAGGTATGTCTGATAGTAATCAAAGGGGATGACTCGACTATAAGGTATGTCTTATAGGAATCAAAAGGGGATGACTCGACTAAAAGGTATGTCTTATAGGAATCAAAGGGGATGACTCGACTAAAAGGTACATCTTTTAGGAATCAAATGGGATGACTCGACTAAAAGGTACGTCTTATAGGAATCAAAGGGGATGACTCGACTAAACGGTACGTCTTATAGGAATCAAAGGGGATGACTCGACTAAAAGGTACGTCTTATAGGAATCAAGTGAAATGACTCGACTAAAAGGTACGTCTTCTAGGAATCAAAGGAAATGGCTCGACTAAAAGGTACGTCTTATAGGAATCAAAGGAGATGACTCGACTAAAAGGTACGTCTTATAGGAATCAAAGGGGATGACTCGACTAAAAGGTACGTCTTATAGGAATCAAAGGAAATGACTCGACTAAAAGGTACGTCTTCAAGGAATCAAAGGAAATGACTCAACTAAAAGGTACGTCATATAGGAATCAAAGGGGATGACTCGACTAAAAGGTACGTATTCTAGGGGTCAACGTGGATGACTCGACTAAAAGGTACGTCTTATAGGAATCAAAGGAAATGACTCGACTAAAAGGTACGTCTTGTAGGAATCAAAGGAAATGACTCGACTAAAAGGTACGTCTTCTAGGGGTAAAGGGGATGACTCGACTAAAAGGTACGTCTTATAGGAATCAAATGGGATGACTCTTCTAAAAGGTACGTCTTATAGGAATCAAAGGGGCTAACTCGACTAAAAGGTACGTCTTATAGGAATCAAGCGAAATGACTCGACTAAAAGGCACATTTTTTAGGAATCAAAGGGGATGACTCGACTAAAAGGTACGTCTTATAGGAATCAAAGGTGATGACTCGACCAAAAGGTACGTCTTATAGGAATCCAAGGGGATGACTCGACTAAAAGGTACGTCTTATAGGAATCAAAGTGGATGACTCGACTAAATGGTATTTCTTATAGGAATCAAACGAAATGACTCGACTAAAAGGTACGTCTTATAGGAATCAAAGGGGATGACTCAACTAAAAGGTATGTTTTATAGGAATCTAAGGGGATGACTCGACTAAAAGGTACGTCTTATAGGAATCAAGGGAACTGACTCGACTAAAAGGTACGTTTTCTAGGAATCAAAGGAAATGACTCAACTAAAAGGTACGTCATATACGAATCAAAGGAGATGACTCAACTAAAAGTTACGTCTTATAGGAATCTAAGGGGATGACTCGACTAAAAGGTACGTCTTATAGGAATCAAGGGAAATGACTCGACTAAAAGCTACGTCTTCAAGGAATCAAAGGAAATGACTCAACTAAAAGGTACGTCTTATAGGAATCAAAGGGGATGACTCGACTAAAAGGTACGTCTTATAGGAATCAAAGGGGATGACTCAACTAAAAGGTACGTCTTATAGGAATCAAAGGAAATGACTCGACTAAAAGGTACATATTCTAGGGGTCAAAGGGGATGACTCGACTTAAAGTTACGTCTTATAGGAATCAAAGGGGATGACTAGACTAAAAGGTATGTTTTATAGGAATTAAAAGGGATGACTAGACTAAAAGATACGTCATATAGGAATCAAAGAAAATGACTCGACTAAAAGGTACGTCTTCTAGGGGTCAAAGGGGATGACTCAACTAAAAGGTACGTCTTCTAGGGGTCAAGGGGGAATGATTCGACTAAAAGGTACGTCTTATAGGAATCAAAGGGGATGACTCAACTATAAGGTACGTTTTATAGGAATCAAGGGAAATGAATCGACTAAAAGGTACGTCTTTTAGGAATCAAAGGGGATGACTCGACCAAAAGGTATGTCTTATAGGAATCCAAGGGGATGACTCGACTAAAAGGTACGTCTTATAGGAATCAAAGTGGATTACTCGACTAAAAGGTACGTCTTATAGGAATCAAGGGAAATGACTCGACTATAAGGTACGTCTTATAGGAATCAAAGGGGATGACTCGACTAAAATGTACGTCTTATAGGAATCAAAGGGGATGACTCGACTTAAAGGTACGTCTTATAGGAATCAAAGGGAATGACTCGACAAAAAAGTACGTCTTCTAGGGGTCAAAGGGGATAACTTGACTAAAAGGTACGTCTTAGAGGAATCAACGGGGATGACTTGACTAAACGGTACGTCTTCTAGGAATCAAAGGGGATGACTCGACTAAAAGGTACGTCTTATAGGAATCAATGGGGATAAATCGACTAAAAGGTACGTCTTATAGGAATCAATGGGGATGACTCGACTAAAAGGTACGTTTTATAGGAATTAAAGGGGATGACTCGACTAAAAGGTATGTCTTATAGGAATCAAGGGAAATGACTCGACTAAAAGGTACATTTTCTTGGAATCAAAGGAAATGACTCAACTAAAAGCTACGTCTTATTAGAATCAAAGGAGATGACTCAACTAAAAGGTACGTCTTATAGAAATCTAAGGGGATGACTCGTCTAAAAGGTACATCTTATAAGAATCAAGGAAAATGACTCGACTAAAAGGTACGTCTTCAAGGAATCAAAGGAAATGACTCAACTAAAAGGTACGTCTAATAGGAATCAAAGGGGATGACTCGACTAAAAGGTACGTCTTATAGGAATCAAAGGGGATGACTCGACTAAAAGGTACGTCATATAGGAATCAATGTAAATAACTCGACTAAAAGGTACGTATTCAAGGGGTCAAAGGGGATGACTCGACTATATGGTACATCTTATAGGAATCAAAGGGGATGACTCGACTAAAAGGTACGTCTTATAGGAATCAAAGGGGATGACTCGACTAAAAGGTAATTCTAAAAGGAAACAAGGGAAATGACTCGACTAAAAGGTACGTCTTCTAGGAATCAAAGGGAATGACTCGACTAAAAGGTACGTCTTATAGTAATCAAAGGGGATGACTCGACTAAAAGGTACGTCTTTTAGGGATCAAAGGGGATGACTCGACTAAATGGTATGTCTTATAGGAATCAAAGGGGATGACTCGACTAAAAGGTACGTCTTATAGGAATCAAAAGGGATGACTCGACTAAAAGGTACGTCATATAGGAATCAATGTAAATAACTCGACTAAAAGGTACGTATTCCAGGGGTCAAAGGGGATGACTCGACTATATGGTACGTCTTATAGGAATCAAAGGGGATGACTCGACTAAAAGGTATGTCTTATAGGAATCAAGGGAAATGACTCAACTAAAAGGTACGTCTTATAGGAATCAAAGGGGATGACTGGACTAAAAGGTACGTCTTATAGGAATCAAAGGGGATGACTCGACTAAAAGGTACGTCATATAGGAATCAATGTAAATAACTCGACTAAAAGGTACGTATTCCAGGGGTCAAAGGGGATGACTCGACTATATGGTACGTCTTATAGGAATCAAAGGGGATGACTCGACTAAAAGGTATGTCTTATAGGAATCAAAAGGGATGTCTCGACAAAAAGAAACGTTTTATAGGAATCAAAGGAAATGACTCGACTATAAGGTACATATTCTAGGGGTCAAAGGGGATGCCTCGACTAAAAGGTACGTCTTCTCGGGGTCAAGGGGGAATGATTCGACTAAAAGGTACGTCTTATAGGAATCAAGAGGTATAACTCGACTAAAAGGTATGTCTTATAGGAATCAAAGGGGATGACTCGACTAAAAGGTACGTCTTATAGGAATCAAAGGGGATGACTCGACTAAAAGGTAATTCTAAAAGGAAACAAGGGAAATGACTCGACTAAAAGGTACGTCTTCTAGGAATCAAAGGGAATGACTCGACTAAAAGGTAAGTCTTATAATAATCAAAGGGGATGACTAGACAAAATGGTACGTCTTTTAGGAACCAAAGGGGATGACTCGACTAAAAGGTATGTCTTATAGGAATCAAAGGGGATGACTCGACTAAAAGGTACATCTTCTAGGAATCAAATGGGATGACTCGACTAAAAGGTACGTCTTATAGGAATCAAAGGGGATGACTCGATTAAAAGGTACGTCTTATAGGAATCAAGGGAAATGACTCGACTAAAAGGTACGTCTTCAAGGAATCAAAGGAAATGACTCAACTAAAAGGTACGTCATATAGGAATCAAAGGGGATGACTTGACTAAAAGGTACGTATTCTAAGGGTCAACGTGGATGTCTCGACTAAAAGGTACGTCTTATTTGAATCAAACGAAATGACTCGACTAAAAGGTACGTCTTGTAGGAATCAAAGGAAATGACTCGACTAAAAGGTACGTCTTCTAGGGGTAAAGGGGATGACTCGACTAAAAGGTACGTCTTATAGGAATCAAAGGGGCTAACTCGACTAAAAGGTACGTCTTATAGGAATTAAACGGGATGACTCGACTAAAAGGTACGTCTTATAGGAATCAAAGGGGCTAACTCGACTAAAAGGTACGTCTTATAGGAATCAAGCGAAATGACTCGACTAAAAGGCAAATCTTTTAGGAATCAAAGGGGATGACTCGACTAAAAGGTACGTCTTATAGGAATCAAAGGTGATGACTCGACCAAAAGGTACGTCTTATAGGAATCCAAGAGGATGACTCGACTAAAAGGTACCTCTTATAGGAATCAAAGTGGATGACTCGACTAAATGGTATGTCTTATAGGAATCAAACGAAATGACTCGACTAAAAGGTACGTCTTATAGGAATCAAAGAGGATGACTCAACTAAAAGGTAAGTCTTATAGGAATCAAAGGGGATGACACGACTAAAAGGTATGTTTTATAAGAATCAAATTTGATAACTCGACTAAAAGGTACGTCTTATAGGAATCAAGGGAACTGACTCGACTAAAAGGTACGTTTTCTAGGAATCAAAGGAAAGGACTCAACTAAAAGGTACGTCATATACGAATCAAAGGAGATGACTCAACTAAAAGGTATGTCTTATAGGAATCTAAGGGGATGACTCGACTAAATGGTACGTTTATAGGAATCAAGGGAAATGACTCGACTAAAAGCTACGTCTTCAAGGAATCAAAGGAAATGACTCAACTAAACGGTACGTCTTATAGGAATCAAAGGGGATCACTCGACTAAAAGGTATGTCATATAGGAATCAAAGGAGATGACTCAACTAAAAGATACGTCTTATAGGAATCAAAGGAAATGACTCGACTAAAAGGTACATATTCTAGGGGTCAATGGGGATGACTCGACTAAAAGGTACGTCTTCTAGGGGTCAAGGGGGAATGATTCGACTAAAAGGTACGTCTTATAGGAATCAAGAGGTATAACTCGACTAAAAGGTATGTCTTATAGGAATCAAAGGGGATGACTCGACTAAAAGGTACGTCTTATAGGAATCAAAGGGGATGACTCGACTAAAAGGTAATTCTAAAAGGAAACAAGGGAAATGACTCGACTAAAAGGTACGTCTTCTAGGAATCAAAGGGAATGACTCGACTAAAAGGTAAGTCTTATAATAATCAAAGGGGATGACTAGACTAAATGGTACGTCTTTTAGGAACCAAAGGGGATGACTCGACTAAAAGGTATGTCTTATAGGAATCAAAGGGGATGACTCGACTAAAAGGTACATCTTCTAGGAATCAAATGGGATGACTCGACTAAAAGGTACGTCTTATAGGAATCAAAGGGGATGACTCGACTAAAAGGTACGTCTTATAGGAATCAAAGGGGATGACTCGACTAAAAGGTACGTCTTATAGGAATCAAAGGGGATGACTCGACTAAAAGGTACGTCTTATAGGAATCAAGGGAAATGACACGACTAAAAGGTACGTCTTCAAGGAATCAAAGGAAATGACTCAACTAAAAGGTACGTCATATAGGAATCAAAGGGGATGACTCGACTAAAAGGTACGTATTCTAGGGGTCAACGTGGATGACTCGACTAAAAGGTACGTCTTATAGGAATCAAAGGAAATGACTCGACTAAAAGGTACGTCTTGTAGGAATCAAAGGAAATGACTCGACTAAAAGGTACGTCTTCTAGGGGTAAAGGGGATGACTTGACTAAAAGGTACGTCTTATAGGAATCAAAGGGGATGACTCTTCTAAAAGGTACGTCTTATAGGAATCAAAGGGGCTAACTCGACTAAAAGGTACATCTTATAGGAATCAAGCGAAATGACTCGACTAAAAGGCACATCTTTTAGGAATCAAAGGGGATGACTCGACTAAAAGGTACGTCTTATAGGAATCAAAGGTGATGACTCGACTAAAAGGTAATTCTAAAAGGAAACAAGGGAAATGACTCGACTAAAAGGTACGTCTTCTAGGAATCAAAGGGAATGACTCGACTAAAAGGTACGTCTTATAGTAATCAAAGGGGATGACTCGACCAAAAGTTACGTCTTATAGGAATCCAAGGGGATGACTCGACTAAAAGGTACGTCTTATAGGAATCAAAGTGGATGACTCGACTAAATGGTATTTCTTATAGGAATCAAACGAAATGACTCGACTAAAAGGTACGTCTTATAGGAATCAAAGGGGATGACTCAACTAAAAGGTATGTTTTATAGGAATCAAAGGGGATGACTCGACTAAAAAGTACGTCTTATAGGAATCAAGGGAACTGACTCGACTAAAAGGTACGTTTTCTAGGAATCAAAGGAAATGACTCAACTAAAAGGTACGTCATATACGAATCAAAGGAGATGACTCAACTAAAAGGTACGTCTTATAGGAATCTAAGGGGATGACTCGACTAAAAGGTACGTCTTATAGGAATCAAGGGAAATGACTCGACTAAAAGCTACGTCTTCAAGGAATCAAAGGAAATGACTCAACTAAAAGGTACGTCTTATAGAAATCAAAGGGGATGACTCGACTAAAAGGTACGTCTTATAGGAATCAAAGGGGATGACTCAACTAAAAGGTACGTCTTATAGGAATCAAAGGAAATGACTCGACTAAAAGGTACATATTCTAGGGGTCAAAGGGGATGACTCGACTTAAAGTTACGTCTTATAGGAATCAAAGGGGATGACTAGACTAAAAGGTATGTTTTATAGGAATTAAAAGGGATGACTAGACTAAAAGATACGTCATATAGGAATCAAAGAAAATGACTCGACTAAAAGGTACGTCTTATAGGAATCAAAGGGGATAACTCGACTAAAAGGTACGTCTTATAGGAATCAAAGGAAATGACTCGACTAAAAGGTACGTATTCTAGGGGTCAAAGGGGATGACTCGACTAAAAGATACGTCTTATAGGAATCAAAGGGGATGACTCGACTAAAAGGTACGTCTTATAGGAATCAATGGGAATGACTCGACTAAAAGGTACGTCTTAAAGGAATCAAGGGAAATGACTCGACTAAAAGGTACGTCTTCTAGGAATCAAAGGGAATGACTCGACTAAAAGGTACGTCTTATAGGAATCAAAGAGGATGACTCAACTAAAAGGTACGTCTTATAGGAATCAAAGGGGATGACTCGACTAAAAGGTACGTCTTATAGGAATCAAGGGAAATGACTTGACTAAAAGGTACATCTTCTAGGAATCAAAGAGGATGACTCGACTAAAAGGTACGTCTTATAGGAATCAAAGGGGATGACTCGACTAAAAGGTATGTCTTGTAGGAATCAAAGGGGAAGACTCGACTAAAAGGTACGTCTTATAGGAATCAAGTTAAATGACTCGACTAAAAGGTACGCCTTCTAGGAATCAAAGGAAATGACTTAACTAAAAGGTACGTCTTATAGAAATAAAAGGAGATGACTCGACTAATAGGTACGTCTTATAGGAATCACAGGGGATGACTCGACTAAAAGGTACATCTTATAGGAATCAAGGGAAATGACTCGACTAAAAGGTACGTCTTCAAAGAATCAAAGGAAATGACTCAACTAAAAGGTACGTCTTATAGGAATCAAAGGGGATGACTCGAGTAAAATATATGTATTCTAGGGGTCAAAGGGGATGACTCGACTAAAAGGTAAGTCTTATTGGAATCAAAGGAAATGACTCGACTAAAAGGTATGTCTTATAGGAATCAAAGGAAATGACTCGACTAAAAGGTACGTCTTCTAGGGGTGAAAGGGGATGACTCGACTAAAATGTATGTCTTATAGGAATCAAAGGGGATGACTCGACTAAAAGGTACGTCTTATAGGAATCAAAGGGGATGACTCAACTATAAGGTACGTTTTATAGGAATCAAGGGAAATGAATCGACTAAAAGGTACGTCTTTTAGGAATCAAAGGGGATGACTCGACCAAAAGGTATGTCTTACAGGAATCCAAGGGGATGACTCGACTAAAAGGTACGTCTTATAGGAATCAAAGTGGATTACTCGACTAAAAGGTACGTCTTATAGGAATCAAGGGAAATGACTCGACTAAAAGGTACGTCTTATAGGAATCAAAGGGGATGACTCGACTAAAAGGTACGTCTTATAGGAATCAAAGGGGATGACTCGACTTAAAGGTACGTCTTATAGGAATCAAAGGGAATGACTCGACAAAAAAGTACGTTTTCTAGGGGTCAAAGGGGATAACTTGACTAAAAGGTACGTCTTAGAGGAATCAACGGGGATGACTCGACTAAACGGTACGTCTTCTAGGAATCAAAGGGGATGACTCGACTAAAAGGTACGTCTTATAGTAATCAATGGGGATAAATCGACTAAAAGGTACGTCTTATAGGAATAAATGGGGATGACTCGATTAAAAGGTACGTTTTATAGGAATTACAGGGGATGACTCGACTAAAAGGTATGTCTTATAGGAATCAAGGGAAATGACTCGACTAAAAGGTACATTTTCTTGGAATCAAAGGAAATGACTCAACTAAAAGCTACGTCTTATTAGAATCAAAGGAGATGACTCAACTAAAAGGTACGTCTTATAGAAATCTAAGGGGATGACTCGTCTAAAAGGTACATCTTATAAGAATCAAGGAAAATGACTCGACTAAAAGGTACGTCTTCAAGGAATCAAAGGAAATGACTCAACTAAAAGGTACGTTTAATAGGAATCAAAGGGGATGACTCGACTAAAAGGTACGTCGTATAGGAATCAAAGGGGATGACTCGACTAAAAGGTACGTCATATAGGAATCAATGTAAATAACTCGACTAAAAGGTACGTATTCCAGGGGTCAAAGGGGATGACTCGACTATATGGTACATCTTATAGGAATCAAAGGGGATGACTCGACTAAAAGGTACATCTTATAGGAATCAAAGGGGATGACTCGACTAAAAGGT
Source organism: Capsicum pubescens (assembly GCA_030864215.1). Lineage (NCBI taxonomy): Eukaryota > Viridiplantae > Streptophyta > Magnoliopsida > Solanales > Solanaceae > Capsicum > Capsicum pubescens. The sequence goes on along the minus strand of CM061545.1, from coordinate 273,867,691 downwards.
AATTCTAAAAGGAAACAAGGGAAATGACTCGACTAAAAGGTACGTCTTCTAGGAATCAAAGGGAATGACTCGACTAAAAGGTACGTCTTATAGTAATCAAAGGGGATGACTCGACTAAAAGGTACGTCTTTTAGGAATCAAAGGGGATGACTCGACTAAAAGGTACGTCTTATAGGAATCAAAGGGGATGACTCGACTAAAAGGTACGTCTTATAAGAATCAAAAGGGATGACTCGACTAAAAGGTACGCCATATAGGAATCAATGTAAATAACTCGACTAAAAGGTACGTATTCCAGGGGTCAAAGGGGATGACTCGACTATATGGTACGTCTTATAGGAATCAAAGGGGATGACTCGACTAAAAGGTACGTCTTATAGGAATCAAGGGAAATGACTCAACTAAAAGGTACGTCTTATAGGAATCAAAGGGGATGACTGGACTAAAAGGTACGTCTTAAAGGAATCAAAGGGGATGACTCGACTAAAAGGTACGTCATATAGGAATCAATGTAAATAACTCGACTAAAAGGTACGTATTCCAGGTGTCAAAGGGGATAACTCGACTATATGGTACGTCTTATAGGAATCAAAGGGGATGACTCGACTAAAAGGTACGTCTTATAGGAATCAAACGGGATGTCTCGACAAAAAGAAACGTTTTATAGGAATCATAGGAAATGACTCGACTAAAAGGTACATCTTCTAGGGGTCAAAGGGGATGACTCGACTAAAAGGTACGTCTTCTAGGGGTCAAGGGGGAATGATTCGACTAAAAGGTACGTCTTATAGGAATCAAGAGGTATAACTCGACTAAAAGGTATGTCTTATAGGAATCAAATGGGATGACTCGACTAAAAGGTACGTCTTATAGGAATCAAAGGGGATGACTCGACTAAAAGGTAATTCTAAAAGGAAACAAGGGAAATGACTCGACTAAAAGGTACGTCTTCTAGGAATCAAAGGGAATGAGTCGACTAAAAGGTACGTCTTATAGTAATCAAAGGGGATGACTAGACTAAATGGTACGTCTTTTAGGAATCAAAGGGGATGACTCGACTAAAAGGTATGTCTTATAGGAATCAAAGGGGATGACTCGACTAAAAGGTACATCTTCTAGGAAGCAAATGGGATGACTCGACTAAAAGGTACGTCTTATAGGAATCAAAGGGGATGACTCGATTAAAAGGTACGTCTTATAGGAATCAAGGGAAATGACTCGACTAAAAGGTACGTCTTCAAGGAATCAAAGGAAATGACTCAACTAAAAGGTACGTCATATAGGAATCAAAGGGGATGACTTGACTAAAAGGTACGTATTCTAGGGGTCAACGTGGATGACTCGACTAAAAGGTACGTCTTATTTGAATCAAACGAAATGACTCGACTAAAAGGTACGTCTTGTAGGAATCAAAGGAAATGACTCGACTAAAAGGTACGTCTTCTAGGGGTAAAGGGGATGACTCGAATAAAAGGTACGTCTTATAGGAATCAAAGGGGCAAACTCGACTAAAAGGTACGTCTTATAGGAATCAAACGGGATGACTCGACTAAAAGGTACGTCTTATAGGAATCAAAGGGGCTAACTCGACTAAAAGGTACGTCTTATAGGAATCAAGCGAAATGACTCGACTAAAAGGCACATCTTTTTGGAATCAAAGGGGATGACTCGACTAAAAGGTACGTCTTATAGGAATCAAAGGTGGTGACTCGACCAAAAGGTACGTCTTATAGGAATCCAAGAGGATGACTCGACTAAAAGGTACCTCTTATAGGAATCAAAGTGGATGACTCGACTAAATGGTATGTCTTATAGGAATCAAACGAAATGACTCGACTAAAAGGTACGTCTTATAGGAATCAAAGGGGATGACTCAACTAAAAGGTAAGTCTTATAGGAATCAAAGGGGATGACACGACTAAAAGGTATGTTTTATAAGAATCAAATTTGATGACTCGACTAAAAGGTACGTCTTATAGGAATCAAGGGAACTGACTCGACTAAAAGGTACGTTTTCTAGGAATCAAAGGAAAGGACTCAACTAAAAGGTACGTCATATACGAATCAAAGGAGATGACTCAACTAAAAGGTATGTCTTATAGGAATCTAAGGGGATGACTCGACTAAATGGTACGTTTATAGGAATCAAGGGAAATGACTCGACTAAAAGCTACGTCTTCAAGGAATCAAAGGAAATGACTCAACTAAACGGTACGTCTTATAGGAATCAAAGGGGATCACTCGACTAAAAGATATGTCATATAGGAATCAAAGGAGATGACTCAACTAAAAGGTACGTCTTATAGGAATCAAAGGAAATGACTCGACTAAAAGGTACATATTCTCGAGGTCAAAGGGGATGACTCGACTAAAAGGTACGTCTTCTAGGGGTCAAGGGGGAATGATTCGACTAAAAGCTACGTCTTATAGGAATCAAGAGGTAAAACTCGACTAAAAGGTATGTCTTATAGGAATCAAAGGGGATGACTCGACTAAAAGGTACGTCTTATAGGAATCAAAGGGGATGACTCGACTAAAAGGTAATTCTAAAAGGAATCAAGGGAAATGACTCGACTAAAAGGTACGTCTTCTAGGAATCAAAGGGAATGACTCGACTAAAAGGTACGTCTTATAGTAATCAAAGGGGATGACTCGACTAAAAGGTACGTCTTATAGGAATCAAAGGGTATGACTCGAATAAAAGGTATGTCTTATAGGAATCAAAGGGGATGACTCGACTAAAAGGTACATCTTCTAGGAATCAAATGGGATGACTCGACTAAAAGGTACGTCTTATAGGAGTCAATGAGGATGACTCGACTAAAAGGTACGTCTTATAGGAATCAAGGGAAATGACTCGACTAAAAGATACGTCTTCAAGGAATCAAAGGAAATAACTCAACTAAAAGGTACGTCATACAGGAATCAAAGGGGATGACTCGACTAAAACGTACGTATTCTAGGGGTCAACGTGGATGACTCGATTAAAAGGTACGTCTTATATGAATCAAAGGGAATGACTCGACTAAAAGGTACGTCTTGTAGGAATCAAAGGAAATGACTCGACTAAAAGGTACGTCTTCTAGGGGTAAAGGGGATGACTCGACTAAAAGGTACGTCTTATAGGAATCAAGAGAAATGACTCGACTAAAAGGCACATCTTTTAGGAATCAAAGGGGATGACTCGACTAAAAGGTACGTCTTATAGGAATCAAAGGTGATGACTCGACCAAAAGGTACGTCTTATAGGAATCCAAGAGGATGACACGACTAAAAGGTACGTTTTATAGGAATCAAAGTGGATGACTCGACTAAATGGTATGTCTTATAGGAATCAAACGAAATGACTCGACTAAAAGGTACGTCTTATAGGAATCAAAGGGGGTGACTCAACTAAAAGGTAAGTCTTATAGGAATCAAAGGGGATGACACGACTAAAAGGTATGTTTTATAAGAATCAAAGGGGATGACTCGACTAAAAGGTACGTCTTATAGGAATCAAGGGAACTGACTCGACTAAAAGGTACGTTTTCTAGGAATCAAAGGAAATGACTCAACTAAAAGGTACGTCATATACGAATCAAAGAAGATGACTCAACTAAAAGGTACGTCTTATAGGAATCTAAGGGGATGACTCGACTAAATGGTACGTCTTATAGGAATCAAGGGAAATGACTCCACTAAAAGCTACGTCTTATAGGAATCAAAGGAAATGACTCAACTAAAAGGTACGTCTTATAGGAATCAAAGGGGATGACTCGACTAAAAGGTACGTCTTATAGGAATCAAAGGGGATGACTCAACTAAAAGGTACGTCTAATAGGAATCAAAGGAAATGACTCGACTAAAAGGTACATATTCTAGGGGTCAAAGGGGATGACTCAACTAAAAGGTACGTCTTATAGGAATCAAAGGGGATGACTCGACTAAAAGGTATGTTTTATAGGAATCAAAAGAGATGACTCGAGTAAAAGATACGTCATATAGGAATCAAACGAAATGACTCGACTAAAAGGTACGTCTTCTAGGGGTCAAAGGGGATGACTGAACTAAAAGGTACGTCTTCTAGGGGTCAAAGGGGATGACTGAACTAAAAGGTATGTCTTATAGGAATCAAGAGGTATAACTCAACTAAAAGGTATGTCTTATAGGAATCAAAGGGTATGACTCGACTAAAAGGTACGTCTCATAGGAATCAAAGGGAATGACTTGACTAAAAGGTACGTCTTAAAGGAATCAAGGGAAATGACTCGACTAAAAGGTACGTCTTCAAGGAATCAAAGGGGATGACTCAACTAAAAGGTACGTCTTATTGAATTCAAAGGGGATGACTCGACTAAAAGGTACGTCTTATAGGAATCAAAGGGGATGACTCGACTAAAAGGTACGTCTTATAGGAATCAAGGGAAATGACTTGACTAAAAGGTACGTCTTCTAGGAATCAAAGGGGATGACTCGACTAAAAGGTACGTCTTATAGGAATCAAAGGGGATGACTCGACTAAAAGGTACGTCTTATAGGAATCAAAGGGGATGACTCGACTAAAAGGTACGTCTTTTAGGAATCAAGTTAAATGACTCGACTAAAAGGTACGTCTTCTAGGAATCAAAGGAAATAACTTAACTAAAAGGTACGTCTTATAGAAATCAAAGGAGATGACTCGACTAATAGGTACGTCTTATAGGAATCAAAGGGGATGACTCGACTAAAAGGTACATCTTTTAGGAATCAAGGGAAATGACTCGACTAAAAGGTACGTCTTTAAAGAATCAAAGGAAATGACTCAGCTAAAAGGTACGTCTTATAGGAATCAAAGGGGATGACTCGACTAAAATATATGTATTCTAGGGGTCAAAGGGGATGACTCGACTAAAAGGTAAGTCTTATATGAATCAAAGGAAATGACTCGACTAAAAGGTACGTCTTATAGGAATCAAAGGAAATAACTCGACAAAAAGGTACGTCTTCTAGGGGTCAAAGGGGATGACTCGACTAAAAGGTACGCCTTATAGGAATCAAAGGGGATGACTCGACTAAAAGGTACGTCTTATAGAAATCAAAGGGGATGACTCGACTCAAAGGTACGTATTCTAGGGGCCAAAAGGGATGACTCGACTAAAAGGTACATATTATAGGAATCAAAGGGGATGACTCGACTAAACGGTATGTCTTATAGGAATCAAAAGGAATGACTCGACTAAAAGATACGTCATATAGGAATCAAAGAAAATGACTCGACTAAAAGGTACGTCTTCTAGGGGTCAATGGGGATGACTCAACTAAAAGGTACGTCTTCTAGGGGTCAAGGGGGTATGATTCCACTAAAACGTACGTCTTATACGAATCAAGAGGTATAACTCAACTAAAAGGTATGTCTTATAGGAATCAAAGGGGATGACTCGACTAAAAGGTACATCTTATAGGAATCAAAGGGAATGACTCGACTAAAAGGTACGTCTTAAAGGAATCAAGGGAAATGACACGACTAAAAGGTACGTCTTCTACGAATCAAAGGGGATGACTCGACTAAAAGGTACGTCATATAGGAATCAAAGGGGATGACTCGACTAAAAGGTAAGTCTTATAGGAATCAAAGGAAATGACTCGACTAAAAGGTACGTATTCTAGGGGTCAAAGGGGATGAATCGACTAAAAGGTATGTTTTATAGGAATCAATGGGGATAACTCGACTAAAAGGTACGTCTTATAGGAATCAAGGGAAATGACTCGACTAAAAGGTACGTCATAGGAATCATAGGAAATGACTCAACTAAAAGGTACGTCATATACGAATCAAAGGAGATGACTCAACTAAAAGGTACGTCTTATAGGAATCAAAGGGGATGACTCGACTAAAAGGTACGTCTTATAGGAATCAAAGGGGATGACTCGACTAAAAGGTACGTCTTCAAGGAATCAACGGAAATGACTCAACTAAAAGGTACGTCTTATAGGAATCAAAGGGAATGACTCGACTATAAGGTACGTATTCTAGGGGTCAAAGTGGATGACTCGACTAAAAGGTACGTCTTATAGGAATCAAAGGAAATGACTCGACTGAAAGGTACGTCTTATAGGAATCTGAGGAAATAAGTCGACTAAATCGTACGTCTTCTAGGGGTCAAAGGGGATGACTCGACTAAAAGGTACGTCTTATAGGAATCAAAGGGGCTGACTCGACTAAAAGGTACGTCTTATAGGAATAAAGGGATATGACTCAACTAAAAGGCACATCTTTTAGGAATCAAAGGGGATGACTCGACTAAAAGGTACGTCTTATAGGAATCAAAGGGGATGACTCGACCAAAAGGTACGTCTTATAGGAATCCAAGAGGGATGACTCGACTAAAAGGTACGTCTTATAGGAATCAAAGTGGATGACTCGACTAAATGGTACGTCTTATGGGAATCAAAGGAAACGACTCGACTAAAATGTATGTCTTATAGGAATAAAAGGGGATGACTCAACTAAAAGGTAAGTGTTATAAGAATCAAAGGGGATGACTCGACTATATGGTACGTTTTATAGGAATCAAAGGGGATGACTTGACTAAAAGGTACGTCTTAGAGGAATCAAGGGAAATGACTCGACTAAAAGGTTCGTTTTATAGGAATCAAAGGAAATGACTCAACTAAAAGGTACGTCATATACGAATCAAAGGAGATGACTCAACTAAAAGGTACGTCTTATAAGAATCTATGGGGATGACTCAACTAAAAGGTACGTCTTAGAGGAATCAAGGGAAATGACTCGACTAAAAGGTACGTCTTAAAGGAATCAAAGGAAATGACTCAACTAAAAGGTACGTCTTATAGGAATCTAAGGGGATGACTCGACTAAAAGGTACGTCTTATAGGAATCAAAGGGGATGACTCGACTAAAAGGTAAGTCTTATAGGAATCAAAGGAAATGACTCGACTAAAAGGTATGTATTCTAGGGGTCAAAGAGAAGAACTCGACTAAAAGGTACGTCTTATAGGAATCAAAGGGGATGACTCGACTAAAAGGTACGTCTATAGGAATCTAAGGGGATGACTCGACTAAATGGTATGTCTTCTAGGAATCAAAAGGGATGACTCGACTAAAAGATACGTCATATAGGAATCAAAGGAAATGACTCGACTAAAAGGTACGTCTTCTAGGGGTCAAAGGGGATGACTCAAATAAAAGGTACGTCTTCTAGGGGTCAAGGGGGAATGATTCGACTAAAAGTTACGTCTTATACGAATCAAGAGGTATAACTCAACTAAAAGGTATGTCTTATAGGAATCAAAGGGGATGACTCGACTAAAAGGTACTTCATATAGGAATCAAAGGGAATGACTCGACTAAAAGGTACGTGTTAAAGGAATCAAGGGAAATAACTCGACTAAAAGGTACGTCTTCTAGGAATCAAAGGGGATGACTCGACTAAAAGGTACGTCTTATAGGAATCAAAGGGGATGACTCGACTAAAAGGTACGTCTTATAGGAATCAAGGGAAATGACTCGACTAAAAGGTACGTCTTCGAGGGGTCAAAGGGGATGACTCGACTAAAAGGTACGTCTTATAGGAATCAAAGGGGATGACTCGACTAAAAGGTACGTCTTATAGGAATCAAAGGGGCTGACTCGACTAAAAGGTACGTCTTATAGGAATCAAGGGAAATGACTCGACTAAAAGGCACATCTTTTAGGAATCAAAGGGGATGACTCGACTAAAAGGTACGTCTTATAGGAATCAAAGGGGATGACTCGACCAAAAGGTACGTCTTATAGAAATCCAAGAGGGATGACTCGACTAAAAGGTACGTCTTATAGGAATCAAAGTGGATGACTCGACTAAATGGTATGTCTTATAGGAATCAAAGGAAACGACTCGACTAAAATGTATGTCTTATAGGAATAAAAGGGGATGACTCAACTAAAAGGTAAGTGTTATAAGAATCAAAGGGGATGACTCAACTAAATGGTACGTTTTATAGGAATCAAAGGGGATGACTCGACTAAAAGGTACGTCTTAGAGGAATCAAGGGAAATGACTCGACTAAAAGGTACGTTTTATAGGAATCAAAGGAAATGACTCAACTAAAAGGTACGTCATATACGAATCAAAGGAGATGACTCAACTAAAAGGTACGTCTTATAGGAATCTATGGGGATGACTCAACTAAAAGGTACGTCTTAGAGGAATCAAGGGAAATGACTCGACTAAAAGGTACGTCTTAAAGGAATCAAAGGAAATGACTCAACTAAAAGGTACGTCTTATAGGAATCAAAGGGGATGACTCGACTAAAAGGTACGTCTTAAAGGAATCAAGCGAAATGACTCGACTAAAAGGTACGTATTCTAGGAATAAAAGGGGATGACTCGACTAAAAGGTACGTCTTATAGGAATCAAAGGGGTTGACTCGACTAAAAGGTACGTCTTATAGGAATCAAGGGAAATGACTCGACTAAAAGGTACGTCTTCGAGGGGTCAAAGGGGATGACTCGACTAAAAGGTACGTCTTATAGGAATCAAAGGGGATGACTCGACTAAAAGGTACGTCTTATAGGAATCAAAGGGGCTGACTCGACAAAAAGGTACGTCTTATAGGAATCAAGGGAAATGACTCGACTAAAAGGCACATCTTTTAGGAATCAAAGGGGATGACTCGACTAAAAGGTACGTCTTATAGGAATCAAAGGGGATGACTCGACTAAAAGGTAAGTCTTATAGGAATCAAAGGAAATGACTCGACTAAAAGGTATGTATTCTAGGGGTCAAAGAGAAGAACTCGACTAAAAGGTACGTCTTATAGGAATCAAAGGGGATGACTCGACTAAAAGGTACGTCTATAGGAATCAAAGGGGATGACTCGACTAAATGGTATGTCTTCTAGGAATCAAAAGGGATGACTCGACTAAAAGATACGTCATATAGGAATCAAAGGAAATGACTCGACTAAAAGGTACGTCTTCTAGGGGTCAAAGGGGATGACTCAACTAAAAGGTACGTCTTCTAGGGGTCAAGGGGGAATGATTCGACTAAAAGTTACGTCTTATACGAATCAAGAGGTATAACTCAACTAAAAGGTATGTCTTATAGGAATCAAAGGGGATGACTCGACTAAAAGGTACTTCATATAGGAATCAAAGGGAATGACTCGACTAAAAGGTACGTGTTAAAGGAATCAAGGGAAATGACTCGACTAAAAGGTACGTCTTCTAGGAATCAAAGGGGATGACTCGACTAAAAGGTACGTCTTATAGGAATCAAAGGGGATGACTCGACTAAAAGGTACGTCTTATAGGAATCAAGGGAAATGACTCGACTAAAAGGTACGTCTTCGAGGGGTCAAAGGGGATGACTCGACTAAAAGGTACGTCTTATAGGAATCAAAGGGGATGACTCGACTAAAAGGTACGTCTTATAGGAATCAAAGGGGCTGACTCGACTAAAAGGTACGTCTTATAGGAATCAAGGGAAATGACTCGACTAAAAGGCACATCTTTTAGGAATCAAAGGGGATGACTCGACTAAAAGGTACGTCTTATAGGAATCAAAGGGGATGACTCGACCAAAAGGTACGTCTTATAGGAATCCAAGAGGGATGACTCGACTAAAAGGTACGTCTTATAGGAATCAAAGTGGATGACTCGACTAAATGGTATGTCTTATAGGAATCAAAGGAAACGACTCGACTAAAATGTATGTCTTATATGAATAAAAGGGGATGACTCAACTAAAAGGTAAGTGTTATAAGAATCAAAGGGGATGACTCAACTAAATGGTACGTTTTATAGGAATCAAAGGGGATGACTCGACTAAAAGGTACGTCTTAGAGGAATCAAGGGAAATGACTCGACTAAAAGGTACGTTTTATAGGAATCAAAGGAAATGACTCAACTAAAAGGTACGTCATATACGAATCAAAGGAGATGACTCAACTAAAAGGTACGTCTTATAGGAATCTATGGGGATGACTCAACTAAAAGGTACGTCTTAGAGGAATCAAGGGAAATGACTCGACTAAATGGTACGTCTTAAAGGAATCAAAGGAAATGACTCAACTAAAAGGTACGTCTTATAGGAATCAAAGGGGATGACTCGACTAAAAGGTACGTCTTAAAGGAATCAAGCGAAATGACTCGACTAAAAGGTACGTATTCTAGGAATAAAAGGGGATGACTCGACTAAAAGGTACGTCTTATAGGAATCAAAGGGGTTGACTCGACTAAAAGGTACGTCTTATAGGAATCAAGGGAAATGACTCGACTAAAAGGTACGTCTTCGAGGGGTCAAAGGGGATGACTCGACTAAAAGGTACGTCTTATAGGAATCAAAGGGGATGACTCGACTAAAAGGTACGTCTTATAGGAATCAAAGGGGCTGACTCGACAAAAAGGTACGTCTTATAGGAATCAAGGGAAATGACTCGACTAAAAGGCACATCTTTTAGGAATCAAAGGGGATGACTCGACTAAAAGGTACGTCTTATAGGAATCAAAGGGGATGACTCGACTAAAAGGTAAGTCTTATAGGAATCAAAGGAAATGACTCGACTAAAAGGTATGTATTCTAGGGGTCAAAGAGAAGAACTCGACTAAAAGGTACGTCTTATAGGAATCAAAGGGGATGACTCGACTAAAAGGTACGTCTATAGGAATCAAAGGGGATGACTCGACTAAATGGTATGTCTTCTAGGAATCAAAAGGGATGACTCGACTAAAAGATACGTCATATAGGAATCAAAGGAAATGACTCGACTAAAAGGTACGTCTTCTAGGGGTCAAAGGGGATGACTCAACTAAAAGGTACGTCTTCTAGGGGTCAAGGGGGAATGATTCGACTAAAAGTTACGTCTTATACGAATCAAGAGGTATAACTCAACTAAAAGGTATGTCTTATAGGAATCAAAGGGGATGACTCGACTAAAAGGTACTTCATATAGGAATCAAAGGGAATGACTCGACTAAAAGGTACGTGTTAAAGGAATCAAGGGAAATGACTCGACTAAAAGGTACGTCTTCTAGGAATCAAAGGGGATGACTCGACTAAAAGGTACGTCTTATAGGAATCAAAGGGGATGACTCGACTAAAAGGTACGTCTTATAGGAATCAAGGGAAATGACTCGACTAAAAGGTACGTCTTCGAGGGGTCAAAGGGGATGACTCGACTAAAAGGTACGTCTTATAGGAATCAAAGGGGATGACTCGACTAAAAGGTACGTCTTATAGGAATCAAAGGGGCTGACTCGACTAAAAGGTACGTCTTATAGGAATCAAGGGAAATGACTCGACTAAAAGGCACATCTTTTAGGAATCAAAGGGGATGACTCGACTAAAAGGTACGTCTTATAGGAATCAAAGGGGATGACTCGACCAAAAGGTACGTCTTATAGGAATCCAAGAGGGATGACTCGACTAAAAGGTACGTCTTATAGGAATCAAAGTGGATGACTCGACTAAATGGTATGTCTTATAGGAATCAAAGGAAACGACTCGACTAAAATGTATGTCTTATAGGAATAAAAGGGGATGACTCAACTAAAAGGTAAGTGTTATAAGAATCAAAGGGGATGACTCAACTAAATGGTACGTTTTATAGGAATCAAAGGGGATGACTCGACTAAAAGGTACGTCTTAGAGGAATCAAGGGTAATGACTCGACTAAAAGGTACGTTTTATAGGAATCAAAGGAAATGACTCAACTAAAAGGTACGTCATATACGAATCAAAGGAGATGACTCAACTAAAAGGTACGTCTTATAGGAATCTATGGGGATGACTCAACTAAAAGGTACGTCTTAGAGGAATCAAGGGAAATGACTCGACTAAAAGGTACGTCTTAAAGGAATCAAAGGAAATGACTCAACTAAAAGGTACGTCTTATAGGAATCAAAGGGGATGACTCGACTAAAAGGTACGTCTTAAAGGAATCAAGCGAAATGACTCGACTAAAAGGTACGTATTCTAGGAATAAAAGGGGATGACTCGACTAAAAGGTACGTCTTATAGGAATCAAAGGGGTTGACTCGACTAAAAGGTACGTCTTATAGGAATCAAGGGAAATGACTCGACTAAAAGGTACGTCTTCGAGGGGTCAAAGGGGATGACTCGACTAAAAGGTACGTCTTATAGGAATCAAAGGGGATGACTCGACTAAAAGGTACGTCTTATAGGAATCAAAGGGGCTGACTCGACAAAAAGGTACGTCTTATAGGAATCAAGGGAAATGACTCGACTAAAAGGCACATCTTTTAGGAATCAAAGGGGATGACTCGACTAAAAGGTACGTCTTATAGGAATCAAAGGGGATGACTCGACCAAAAGGTACGTCTTATAGGAATCCAAGGGGATGACTCGACTAAAAGGTACGTCCTATAGGAATCAAAGTTGATGACTCGACTAAATGGTACGTCTTTTAGGAATCAAAGGAAATAACTCGACTAAAAGGTACATATTCTAGGGGTCAAAGGGGATGACTCGACTAAAAGGTACGTCTTATAGGAATCAAGGGAAATGACTCGACTAAAAGCTACGTCTTATAGGAATCAAAGGAAATGACTCAACTAAAAGGTACGTCTTATAGGAATCAAAGGGGATGACTCGACTAAACGGTACGTCTTATAGGAATCAAATGGGATGACTCAACTAAAAGGTACGTCTTATAGGAATCAAAGGAAATGACTCGACTAAAAGGTACATATTCTAGGGGTCAAAGGGGATGACTCGACTAAAAGGTACGTCTTATAGGAATCAAAGGGGATGACTCGACTAAAAGGTATGTTTTATAGGAATCAAAAGGGATGACTCGAGTAAAAGATACGTCATATAGGAATCAAACGAAATGACTCGACTAAAAGGTACATCTTCTAGGGGTCAAAGGGGATGACTGAACTAAAAGGTACGTCTTCTAGGGGTCAAGGGGGAATGATTCGACTAAAAGGTACGTCTTATAGGAATCAAGAGGTATAACTCAACTAAAAGGGGATGACTCGACTAAAAGGTATGTCTTATACGAATCAAAGGGTATGACTCGACTAAAAGGTACGTCTTATAGGAATCAAAGGGAATGACTCGACTAAAAGGTACGTCTTAAAGGAATCAAGGGGAATGACTCGACTAAAAGGTACGTCTTCTAGGAATCAAAGGGGATGACTCGACTAAAAGGTACGTCTTATTGGAATCAAAGGGGATGACTCGACTAAAAGGTACGTCTTATAGGAATCAAAGGGGATGACTCGACTAAAAGGTACGTCTTATAGGAATCAAGGGAAATGACTTGACTAAAAGGTACGTCTTCTAGGAATCAAAGGGGATGACTCGACTAAAAGGTACGTCTTATAGGAATCAAAGGGGATGACTCGACTAAAAGGTACGTCTTATAGGAATCAAAGGGGATGACTCGACTAAAAGGTACGTCTTTTAGGAATCAAGTTAAATGACTCGACTAAAAGGTACGTCTTCTAGGAATCAAAGGAAATGACTTAACTAAAAGGTACGTCTTATAGAAATCAAAGGAGATGACTCGACTAATAGGTACGTCTTATAGGAATCAAAGGGGATGACTCGACTAAAAGGTACATCTTTTAGGAATCAAGGGAAATGACTCGACTAAAAGGTACGTCTTTAAAGAATCAAAGGAAATGACTCAACTAAAAGGTACGTCATATAGGAATCAAAGGGGATGACTCGACCAAAATATATGTATTCTAGGGGTCAAAGGGGATGACTAGACTAAAAGGTAAGTCTTATAGGAATCAAAGGAAATGACTCGACTAAAAGGTACGTCTTATAGGAATCAAAGGAAATAACTCGACAAAAAGGTACGTCTTCTAGGGGTCAAAGGGGATGACTCGACTAAAAGGTACGCCTTATAGGAATCAAAGGGGATGACTCGACTAAAAGGTACGTCTTATAGGAATCAAAGGGGATGACTCGACTCAAAGGTACGTATTCTAGGGGCCAAAGGGGATGACTCGACTAAAAGGTACGTCTTATAGGAATCAAAGGGGATGACTCGAATAAAAGGTATGTCTTATAGGAATCAAAAGGAATGACTCGACTAAAAGATACGTCATATAGGAATCAAAGAAAATGACTCGACTAAAAGGTACGTCTTCTAGGGGTCAAAGGGGATGACTCAACTAAAAGGTACGTCTTCTAGGGGTCAAGGGGGTATGATTCGACTAAAACGTACGTCTTATACGAATCACGAGGTATAACTCAACTAAAAGGTATGTCTTATAGGAATCAAAGGGGATGACTCGACTAAAAGGTACGTCCTATAGGAATCAAAGTTGATGACTCGACTAAATGGTACGTCTTATAGGAATCAAAGGAAATAACTCAACTAAAAGGTACATATTCTAGGGGTCAAAGGGGATGACTCGACTAAAAGGTACGTCTTATAGAAATCAAGGGAAATGACTAGACTAAAAGCTTCGTCTTATAGGAATCAAAGGAAATGACTCAACTAAAAGGTACGTCTTATAGGAATCAAATGGGATGAATCGACTAAAAGGTACGTCTTATAGGAATCAAAGGGGATGACTCAACTAAAAGGTACGTCTTATAGGAATCAAAGGAAATGACTCCACTAAAAGGTACATATTCTAGGGGTCAAAGGGGATGACTCGACTAAAAGGTACGTCTTATAGGAATCAAAGGGGATGACTCGACTAAAAGGTATGTTTTATAGGAATCAAAAGGGATGACTCGAGTAAAAGATACGTCATATATGAATCAAACGAAATGACTCGACTAAAAGGTACGTCTTCTAGGGGTCAAAGGGGATGACTGAACTAAAAGGTACGTCTTCTAGGGGTCAAGGGGGAATGATTCGACTAAAAGGTACGTCTTATAGGAATCAAGAGGTATAACTCAACTAAAAGGTATGTCTTATACGAATCAAAGGGTATGACTCGACTAAAAGGTACGTCTTATAGGAATCAAAGAGAATGACTCGACTAAAAGGTACGTCTTAAAGGAATCAAGGGAAATGACTCGACTAAAAGGTACGTCTTCTAGGAATCAAAGGGGATGACTCGACTAAAAGGTACGTCTTATTGGAATCAAAGGGGATGACTCGACTAAAAGGTACGTCTTATAGGAATCAAAGGGGATGACTCGACTAAAAGGTACGTCTTATAGGAATCAAGGGAAATGACTTGACTAAAAGGTACGTCTTCTAGGAATCAAAGGGGTTGACTCGACTAAAAGGTACGTCTTATAGGAATCAAAGGGGATGACTCGACTAAAAGGTACGTCTTATAGGAATAAAAGGGGATGACTCGACTAAAAGGTACGTCCTTTAGGAATCAAGTTAAATGACTCGACTAAAAGGTACGTCTTCTAGGAATCAAAGGAAATGACTTAACTAAAAGGTACGTCTTATAGAAATCAAAGGAGATGACTCGACTAATAGGTACGTCTTATAGGAATCAAAGGGGATGACTCGACTAAAAGGTACATCTTTTAGGAATCAAGGGAAATGACTCGACTAAAAGGTACGTCTGTAAAGAATCAAAGGAAATGACTCAACTAAAAGGTACGTCTTATAGGAATCATAGGGGATGAATCGACTAAAATATATGTATTCTAGGGGTCAATGGGGATGACTCGACTAAAAGGTAAGTCTTATAGGAATCAAAGGAAATGACTCGACTAAAAGGTACGTCTTATAGGAATCAAAGGAAATAACTCGACAAAAAGGTACGTCTTCTAGGGGTCAAAGGGGATGACTCGACTAAAAGGTACGCCATATAGGAATCAAAGTGGATGACTCGACTAAAAGGTACGTCTTATAGGAATCAAAGGGGATGACTCGACTCAAAGGTACGTATTCTAGGGGCCAAAGGGGATGACTCGACTAAAAGGTACGTCTTATAGGTATCAAAGTGGATGACTCGACTAAAAGGTATGTCTTATAGTAATCAAAAGGAATGACTCGACTAAAACATACGTCATATAGGAATCAAAGAAAATGACTCGACTAAAAGGTACGTCTTCTAGGGGTCAAAGGGGATGACTCAACTAAAAGGTACGTCTTCTAGGGGTCAAGGGGGTATGATTCGACTAAAACGTACGTCTTATACGAATCACGAGGTATAACTCAACTAAAAGGTATGTCTTATAGGAATCAAAGGGGATGACTGGACTAAAAGGTACATCTTATAGAAATCAAAGGGAATGACTCGACTAAAAGGTACGTCTTAAAGGAATCAAGGGAAATGACTCGACTAAAAGGTACGTCTTCTAGGAATCAAAGGGGATGACTCGACTAAAAGGTACGTCTTATAGGAATCAAAGGGGATGACTCGACTAAAAGGAAAGTCTTATAGGAATCAAAGGAAATGACTCGACTAAAAGGTACGTATTCTAGGGGTCAAAGGGGATGACTCGACTAAAAGGTACGTTTTATAGGAATCAAAGGGGATGACTCGACTAAAAGGTACGTCTTATAAGAATCAAGGGAAATGACTCGACTAAAAGGTACGTCATAGGAATCAAAGGAAATGACTCAACTAAAAGGTACGTCATATACGAATCAAAGGAGATGACTCAACTAAAAGGTACGTCTTATAGGAATCAAAGGGGATGACTCGACTTAAAGGTACGTCTTATAGGAATCAAGGGATATGACTCGACTAAAAGGTACGTCTTCAAGGAATCAACGGAAATGACTCAACTAAAAGGTACGTCTTATTGGAATCAAAGGGGATGACTCGACTAAAAGGTACGTATTCTAGGGGTCAAAGTGGATGACTCGACTAAAAGGTACGTCTTATAGGAATCAAAGGAAATGACACGACAAAAAGGTACGTCTTATAGGTATCTAAGGAAATGACTCGACTAAAACGTACGTCTTCTAGGGGTCAAAGGGGATGACTAGACTAAAAGGTACGTCTTATAGGAATCAAAGGGGATGACTCGACTAAGAGGTACGTCTTATAGGAATCAAAGGGGCTGACTCGACTAAAAGGTACGTCTTATAGGAATCAAGGGATATGACTCAACTAAAAGGCACATCTTTTAGGAATCAAAGTGGATGACTCGACTAAAAGGTACGTCTTATAGGAATCAAAGGGGATGACTCGACCAAAAGGTACATCTTATAGGAATCCAAGAGGGATGACTCGACTAAAAGGTACGTCTTATAGGAATCAAAGTGGATGACTCGACTAAATGGTACGTCTTATAGGAATCAAAGGAAACGACTCGACTAAAATGTATGTCTTATAGGAATAAAAGGGGATGACTCAACTAAAAGGTAAGTGTTATAAGAATCAAAGGGGATGACTCGACTAAATGGTACGTTTTATAGGAATCAAAGGGGATGACTCGACTAAAAGGTACGTCTTAGAGGAATCAAGGGAAATGACTCGACTAACAGGTACGTTTTATAGGAATCAAAGGAAATGACTCAACTAAAAGGTACGTCATTTACGAATCAAAGGAGATGACTCAACTAAAAGGTACGTCTTATAGGAATCTATGGGGATGACTCAACTAAAAGGTACGTCTTAGAGGAATCAAGGGAAATGACTCGACTAAAAGGTACGTCTTCAAGGAATCAAAGGAAATGACTCAACTAAAAGGTACGTCTTATAGGAATCAAAGGGGATGACTCGACTAAAAGGTACGTCTTATAGGAATCAAAGGGGATGACTCGACTAAAAGGTAAGTCTTATAGGAATCAAAGGAAATGACTCGACTAAAAGGTACGTATTCTAGGGGTCAAAGGGAATGACTCGACTAAAAGATACGTCTTATAGGAATCAAAGGGGATGACTCGACTAAAAGGTACGTCTATAGGAATCAAAGGGGATGACTCGACCAAATGGTATGTCTTATAGGAATCAAAAGGGATGACTCGACTAAAAGATACGTCATATAGGAATCAAAGGAAATGACTCGACTAAAAGGTACGTCTTCTAGGGGTCAAAGGGGATGACTCAACTAAAAGGTACGTCTTCTAGGGGTCAAGGGGGAATGATTCGACTAAAAGGTACGTCTTATACGAATCAAGAGGTATAACTCAACTAAAAGGTATGTCTTATAGGAATCAAAGGGGATGACTCGACTAAAAGGTACGTCATATAGGAATCAAAGGGAATGACTCGACTAAAAGGTACGTGTTAAAGGAATCAAGGGAAATGACTCGACTAAAAGGTACGTCTTCTAGGAATCAAAGGGGATGACTCGACTAAAAGGTACGTCTTATAGGAATCAAAGGGGATGACTCGACAAAAAGGTACGTCTTATAGGAATCAAAGGGGATGACTCGACTAAAAGGTACGTCTTATAGGAATCAAGGGAAATGACTCGACTTAAAGGTACGTCTTCGAGGGGTCAAAGGGGATGACTCGACTAAAAGGTACGTCTTATAGGAATCAAAGGGGATGTCTCGACTAAAAGGTACGTCTTATAGGAATCAAAGGGGCTGACTCGACTAAAAGGTACGTCTTATAGGAATCAAGGGATATGACTCAACTAAAAGGCACATCTTTTAGGAATCAAAGGGGATGACTCGACTAAAAGGTACGTCTTATAGGAATCAAAGGGGATGACTCGACCAAAAGGTACGTCTTATAGGAATCCAAGAGGGATGACTCGACTAAAAGGTACGTCTTATAGGAATCAAAGTGGATGACTTGACTAAATGGTATGTCTTATAGGAATCAAAGGAAACGACTCGACTTAAATGTATGTCTTATAGGAATAAAAGGGGATGACTCAACTAAAAGGTAAGTGTTATAAGAATCAAAGGGGATGACTCAACTAAATGGTACGTTTTATAGGAATCAAAGGGGATGACTCGACTAAAAGGAAAGTCTTATAGGAATCAAAGGAAATGACTCGACTAAAAGGTACGTATTCTAGGGGTCAAAGGGGATGACTCGACTAAAAGGTACGTTTTATAGGAATCAAAGGGGATGACTCGACTAAAAGGTACGTCTTATAAGAATCAAGGGAAATGACTCGACTAAAAGGTACGTCATAGGAATCAAAGGAAATGACTCAACTAAAAGGTACGTCATATACGAATCAAAGGAGATGACTCAACTAAAAGGTACGTCTTATAGGAATCAAAGGGGATGACTCGACTTAAAGGTACGTCTTATAGGAATCAAGGGATATGACTCGACTAAAAGGTACGTCTTCAAGGAATCAACGGAAATGACTCAACTAAAAGGTACGTCTTATTGGAATCAAAGGGGATGACTCGACTAAAAGGTACGTATTCTAGGGGTCAAAGTGGATGACTCGACTAAAAGGTACGTCTTATAGGAATCAAAGGAAATGACACGACAAAAAGGTACGTCTTATAGGAATCTAAGGAAATGACTCGACTAAAACGTACGTCTTCTAGGGGTCAAAGGGGATGACTAGACTAAAAGGTACGTCTTATAGGAATCAAAGGGGATGACTCGACTAAGAGGTACGTCTTATAGGAATCAAAGGGGCTGACTCGACTAAAAGGTACGTCTTATAGGAATCAAGGGATATGACTCAACTAAAAGGCACATCTTTTAGGAATCAAAGGGGATGACTCGACTAAAAGGTACGTCTTATAGGAATCAAAGGGGATGACTCGACCAAAAGGTACATCTTATAGGAATCCAAGAGGGATGACTCGACTAAAAGGTACGTCTTATAGGAATCAAAGTGGATGACTCGACTAAATGGTACGTCTTATAGGAATCAAAGGAAACGACTCGACTAAAATGTATGTCTTATAGGAATAAAAGGGGATGACTCAACTAAAAGGTAAGTGTTATAAGAATCAAAGGGGATGACTCGACTAAATGGTACGTTTTATAGGAATCAAAGGGGATGACTCGACTAAAAGGTACGTCTTAGAGGAATCAAGGGAAATGACTCGACTAACAGGTACGTTTTATAGGAATCAAAGGAAATGACTCAACTAAAAGGTACGTCATTTACGAATCAAAGGAGATGACTCAACTAAAAGGTACGTCTTATAGGAATCTATGGGGATGACTCAACTAAAAGGTACGTCTTAGAGGAATCAAGGGAAATGACTCGACTAAAAGGTACGTCTTCAAGGAATCAAAGGAAATGACTCAACTAAAAGGTACGTCTTATAGGAATCAAAGGGGATGACTCGACTAAAAGGTACGTCTTATAGGAATCAAAGGGGATGACTCGACTAAAAGGTAAGTCTTATAGGAATCAAAGGAAATGACTCGACTAAAAGGTACGTATTCTAGGGGTCAAAGGGAATGACTCGACTAAAAGATACGTCTTATAGGAATCAAAGGGGATGACTCGACTAAAAGGTACGTCTATAGGAATCAAAGGGGATGACTCGACCAAATGGTATGTCTTATAGGAATCAAAAGGGATGACTCGACTAAAAGATACGTCATATAGGAATCAAAGGAAATGACTCGACTAAAAGGTACGTCTTCTAGGGGTCAAAGGGGATGACTCAACTAAAAGGTACGTCTTCTAGGGGTCAAGGGGGAATGATTCGACTAAAAGGTACGTCTTATACGAATCAAGAGGTATAACTCAACTAAAAGGTATGTCTTATAGGAATCAAAGGGGATGACTCGACTAAAAGGTACGTCATATAGGAATCAAAGGGAATGACTCGACTAAAAGGTACGTGTTAAAGGAATCAAGGGAAATGACTCGACTAAAAGGTACGTCTTCTAGGAATCAAAGGGGATGACTCGACTAAAAGGTACGTCTTATAGGAATCAAAGGGGATGACTCGACAAAAAGGTACGTCTTATAGGAATCAAAGGGGATGACTCGACTAAAAGGTACGTCTTATAGGAATCAAGGGAAATGACTCGACTTAAAGGTACGTCTTCGAGGGGTCAAAGGGGATGACTCGACTAAAAGGTACGTCTTATAGGAATCAAAGGGGATGTCTCGACTAAAAGGTACGTCTTATAGGAATCAAAGGGGCTGACTCGACTAAAAGGTACGTCTTATAGGAATCAAGGGATATGACTCAACTAAAAGGCACATCTTTTAGGAATCAAAGGGGATGACTCGACTAAAAGGTACGTCTTATAGGAATCAAAGGGGATGACTCGACCAAAAGGTACGTCTTATAGGAATCCAAGAGGGATGACTCGACTAAAAGGTACGTCTTATAGGAATCAAAGTGGATGACTTGACTAAATGGTATGTCTTATAGGAATCAAAGGAAACGACTCGACTAAAATGTATGTCTTATAGGAGTAAAAGGGGATGACTCAACTAAAAGGTAAGTGTTATAAGAATCAAAGGGGATGACTCAACTAAATGGTACGTTTTATAGGAATCAAAGGGGATGACTCGACTAAAAGGTACGTCTTAGAGGAATCAAGGGAAATGACTCGACTAAAAGGTACGTTTTATTGGAATCAAAGGAAATGACTCAACTAAAAGGTACGTCATATACGAATCAAAGGAGATGACTCAACTAAAAGGTACGTCTTATAGGAATCTATGGGGATTACTCAACTAAAAGGTACGTCTTAGAGGAATCAAGGGAAATGACTCGACTAAAAGGTACGTCTTAAAGGAATCAAAGGAAATGACTCAACTAAAAGGTGCGTCTTATAGGAATCAAAGGGGATGACTCGACTAAAAGGTACGTCTTAAAGAAATCAAGCGAAATGACTCGACTAAAAGGTACGTATTCTAGGAATAAAAGGGGATGACTCGACTAAAAGGTACGTCTTATAGGAATCAAAGGGGATGACTCGACTAAAAGGTACGTCTTATAGGAATCAAAGGGGTTGACTCGACTAAAAGGTACGTCTTATAGGAATCAAGGGAAATGACTCGACTAAAAGGTACGTCTTCGAGGGGTCAAAGGGGATGACTCGACTAAAAGGTACGTCTTATAGGAATCAATGGGGATGACTCGACTAAAAGGTACGTCTTATAGGAATCAAAGGGTCTGACTCGACAAAAAGGTACGTCTTATAGGAATCAAGGGAAATGACTCGACTAAAAGGCACATCTTTTAGGAATCAAAGGGGATGACTCGACTAAAAGGTACGTCTTATAGGAATCAAAGGGGATGACTCGACCAAAAGGTACGTTTTATAGGAATCCAAGGGGATGACTCGACTAAAAGGTACGTCCTATAGGAATCAAAGTTGATGACTCGACTAAATGGTACGTCTTATAGGAATCAAAGGAAATAACTCGACTAAAAGGTACATATTCTAGGGGTCAAAGGGGATGACTCGACTAAAAGGTACGTCTTAGAGGAATCAAGGGAAATGACTCGACTAAAAGCTACGTCTTATAGGAATCAAAGGAAATGACTCAACTAAAAGGTACATATTCTAGGGGTCAAAGGGGATGACTCGACTAAAAGGTACGTCTTATAGGAATCAAAGGGGATGACTCGACTAAAAGGTATGTTTTATAGGAATCAAAAGGGATGACTCGAGTAAAAGATAGGTCATATAGGAATCAAACGAAATGACTCGACTAAAAGGTACGTCTTCTAGGGGTCAAAGGGGATGACTGAACTAAAAGGTATGTCTTCTAGGGGTCAAGGGGGAATGATTCGACTAAAAGGTACGTCTTATAGGAATCAAGAGGTATAACTCAACTAAAAGGTATGTCTTATACGAATCAAAGGGTATGACTCGACTAAATGGTACGTCTTATAGGAATCAAAGGGAATGACTCGACTAAAAGGTACGTCTTAAAGGAATCAAGGGAAATGACTCGACTAAAAGGTACGTCTTCTAGGAATCAAAGGGGATGACTCGACTAAAAGGTACGTCTTATTGGAATCAAAGGGGATGACTCGACTAAAAGGTACGTCTTATAGGAATCAAAGGGGATGACTCGACTAAAAGGTACGTCTTATAGGAATCAAGGGAAATGACTTGACTAAAAGGTACGTCTTCTAGGAATCAAAGGAGATGACTCGACTAAAAGGTACGTCTTATAGGAATCAAAAGGGATGACTCGACTAAAAGGTACGTCTTATAGGAATCAAAGGGGATGACTCGACTAAAAGGTACGTCTTTTAGGAATCAAGTTAAATGACTCGACTAAAAGGTACGTCTTCTAGGAATCAAAGGAAATGACTTAACTATAAGGTACGTCTTATAGAAATCAAAGGAGATGACTCGACTAATAGGTACGTCTTATAGGAATCAAAGGGGATGACTCGACTAAAAGGTACATCTTCTAGGAATCAAGGGAAATGACTCGACTAAAAGGTACATCTTTAATGAATCAAAGGAAATGACTCAACTAAAAGGTACGTCTTATAGGAATCAAAGGGGATGACTCGACTAAAATATATGTATTCTATGGGTCAAAGGGGATGACTCGACTAAAAGGTAAGTCTTATAGGAATCAAAGGAAATGACTCGACTAAAAGGTACGTCTTATAGGAATCAAAGGAAATAACTCGACAAAAAGGTACGTCTTCTAGGGGTCAAAGGGGATGACTCGACTAAAAGGTACGCCTTATAGGAATCAAAGGGGATGACTCGACTAAAAGGTACGTCTTATAGGAATCAAAGGGGATGACTCGACTCAAAGGTACGTATTCTAGGGGCCAAAGGGGATGACTCGACTAAAAGGTACGTCTTATAGGAATCAAAGGGGATGACTCGACTAAAAGGTATGTCTTATAGTAATCAAAAGGAATGACTCGACTAAAAGATACGTCATATAGGAATCAAAGAAAATGACTCGACTAAAAGGTACGTCTTCTAGGGGTCAAAGGGGAAGACTCAACAAAAAGGTACGTCTTCTAGGGGTCAAGGGGGTATGATTCGACTAAAACGTACGTCTTATACGAATCACGAGGTATAACTCAACTAAAAGGTATGTCTTATAGGAATCAAAGGGGATGACTCGACTAAAAGGTACGTCCTATAGGAATCAAAGTTAATGACTCGACTAAATGGTACGTCTTATAGGAATCAAAGGAAATGACACGACTAAAAGGTACATATTCTAGGGGTCAAAGGGGATGACTCGACTAAAAGGTACGTCTTATAGGAATCAAGGGAAATGACTCGACTAAAAGCTACGTCTTATAGGAATCAAAGGAAAAGACTCAACTAAAAGGTACGTCTTATAGGAATCAAAGGGGATGACTCGACTAAAAGGTACGTCTTATAGGAATCAAAGGGGATGACTCAACTAAAAGGTACGTCTTATAGGAATCAAAGGAAATGACTCGACTAAAAGGTACATATTCTAGGGGTCAAAGGGGATGACTCGACTAAAAGGTACGTCTTATAGGAATCAAAGGGGATGACTCGACTAAAAGGTATGTTTTATAGGAATCAAAAGGGATGACTCGAGTAAAAGATACGTCATATAGGAATCGAACGAAATGACTCGACTAAAAGGTACGTCTTCTAGGGGTCAAAGGGGATGACTGAACTAAAAGGTACGTCTTCTAGGGGTCAAGGGGGAATGATTCAACTAAAAGGTACGTCCTATAGGAATCAAGAGGTATAACTCAACTAAAAGGTATGTCTTATACGAATCAAAGGGTATGACTCGACCAAAAGGTACGTCTTATAGGAATCCAAGAGGGATGACTCGACTAAAAGGTACGTCTTATAGGAATCAAAGTGGATGACTTGACTAAATGGTATGTCTTATAGGAATCAAAGGAAACGACTCGACTAAAATGTATGTCTTATAGGAATAAAAGGGGATGACTCAACTAAAAGGTAAGTGTTATAAGAATCAAAGGGGATGACTCAACTAAATGGTACGTTTTATAGGAATCAAAGGGGATGACTCGACTAAAAGGTACGTCTTAGAGGAATCAAGGGAAATGACTCGACTAAAAGGTACGTTTTATAGGAATCAAAGGAAATGACTCAACTAAAAGGTACGTCATATACGAATCAAAGGAGATGACTCAACTAAAAGGTACGTCTTATAGGAATCTATGGGGATTACTCAACTAAAAGGTACGTCTTAGAGGAATCAAGGGAAATGACTCGACTAAAAGGTACGTCTTAAAGGAATCAAAGGAAATGACTCAACTAAAAGGTACGTCTTATAGGAATCAAAGGGGATGACTCGACTAAAAGGTACGTCTTAAAGAAATCAAGCGAAATGACTCGATTAAAAGGTACGTATTCTAGGAATAAAAGGGGATGACTCGACTAAAAGGTACGTCTTATAGGAATGAAAGGGGATGACTCGACTAAAAGGTACATCTTATAGGAATCAAAGGGGTTGACTCGACTAAAAGGTACGTCTTATAGGAATCAAGGGAAATGACTCGACTAAAAGGTACGTCTTCGAGGGGTCAAAGGGGATGACTCGACTAAAAGGTACGTCTTATAGGAATCAATGGGGATGACTCGACTAAAAGGTACGTCTTATAGGAATCAAAGGGTCTGACTCGACAAAAAGGTACGTCTTATAGGAATCAAGGGAAATGACTCGACTAAAAGGCACATCTTTTAGGAATCAAAGGGGATGACTCGACTAAAAGGTACGTCTTATAGGAATCAAAGGGGATGACTCGACCAAAAGGTACGTTTTATAGGAATCCAAGGGGATGACTCGACTAAAAGGTACGTCCTATAGGAATCAAAGTTGATGACTCGACTAAATGGTACGTCAAATAGGAATCAAAGGAAATAACTCGACTAAAAGGTACATATTCTAGGGGTCAAAGGGGATGACTCGACTAAAAGGTACGTCTTAGAGGAATCAAGGGAAATGACTCGACTAAAAGCTACGTCTTATAGGAATCAAAGGAAATGACTCAACTAAAAGGTACATATTCTAGGGGTCAAAGGGGATGACTCGACTAAAAGGTACGTCTTATAGGAATCAAAGGGGATGACTCGACTAAAAGATATGTTTTATAGGAATCAAAAGGGATGACTCGAGTAAAAGATACGTCATATAGGAATCAAACGAAATGACTCGACTAATAGGTACGTCTTCTAGGGGTCAAAGGGGATGACTGAACTAAAAGGTATGTCTTCTAGGGGTCAAGGGGGAATGATTCGACTAAAAGGTACGTCTTATAGGAATCAAGAGGTATAACTCAACTAAAAGGTATGTCTTATACGAATCAAAGGGTATGACTCGACTAAATGGTACGTCTTATAGGAATCAAAGGGAATGACTCGACTAAAAGGTACGTCTTAAAGGAATCAAGGGAAATGACTCGACTAAAAGGTACGTCTTCTAGGAATCAACGGGGATGACTCGACTAAAAGGTACGTCTTATTGGAATCAAAGGGGATGACTCGACTAAAAGGTACGTCTTATAGGAATCAAAGGGGATGACTCGACTAAAAGGTACGTCTTATAGGAATCAAGGGAAATGACTTGACTAAAAGGTACGTCTTCTAGGAATCAAAGGGGATGACTCGACTAAAAGGTACGTCTTATAGGAATCAAAGGGGATGACTCGACTAAAAGGTACGTCTTATAGGAATCAAAGGGGATGACTCGACTAAAAGGTACGTCTTTTAGGAATCAAGTTAAATGACTCGACTAAAAGGTACGTCTTCTAGGAATCAAAGGAAATGACTTAACTATAAGGTACGTCTTATAGAAATCAAAGGAGATGACTCGACTAATAGGTACGTCTTATAGGAATCAAAGGGGATGACTCGACTAAAAGGTACATCTTCTAGGAATCAAGGGAAATGACTCGACTAAAAGGTACATCTTTAAAGAATCAAAGGAAATGACTCAACTAAAAGGTACGTCTTATAGGAATCAAAGGGGATGACTAGACTAAAATATATGTATTCTAGGGGTCAAAGGGGATGACTCGACTAAAAGGTAAGTCTTATAGGAATCAAAGGAAATGACTCGACTAAAAGGTACGTATTATAGGAATCAAAGGAAATAACTCGACAAAAAGGTACGTCTTCTAGGGGTCAAAGGGGATGACTCGACTAAAAGGTACGCCTTATAGGAATCAAAGGGGATGACTCGACTCAAAGGTACGTATTCTAGGGGCCAAAGGGGATGACTCGACTAAAAGGTACGTCTTATAGGAATCAAAGGGGATGACTCGACTAAAAGGTATGTCTTATAGTAATCAAAAGGAATGACTCGACTAAAAGATACGTCATATATGAATCAAAGAAAATGACTCGACTAAAAGGTACGTCTTCTAGGGGTCAAAGGGGAAGACTCAACTAAAAGGTACGTCTTCTAGGGGTCAAGGGGGTATGATTCGACTAAAACGTACGTCTTATACGAATCACGAGGTATAACTCAACTAAAAGGTATGTCTTATAGGAATCAATGGGGATGACTCGACTAAAAGGTACGTCCTATAGGAATCAAAGTTGATGACTCGACTAAATGGTACGTCTTATAGGAATCAAAGGAAATGACTCGACTAAAAGGTACATATTCTAGGGGTCAATGGGGATGACTCGACTAAAAGGTACGTCTTATAGGAATCAAGGGAAATGACTCGACTAAAAGCTCGTCTTATAGGAATCAAAGGAAAAGACTCAACTAAAAGGTACGTCTTATAGGAATCAAAGGGGATGACTCGACTAAAAGGTACGTCTTATAGGAATCAAAGGGGATGACTCAACTAAAAGGTACGTCTTATAGGATTCAAAGGAAATGACTCGACTAAAAGGTACATATTCTAAGGGTCAAAGGGGATGACTCGACTAAAAGGTACGTCTTATAGGAATCAAAGGGGATGACTCGACTAAAAGGTATGTTTTATAGGAATCAAAAGGGATGACTCGAGTAAACGATACGTCATATAGGAATCGAACGAAATGACTCGACTAAAAGGTACGTCTTCTAGGGGTCAAAGGGGATGACTGAACTAAAAGGTACGTCTTCTAGGGGTCAAGGGGGAATGATTCGACTAAAAGGTACGTCTTATAGGAATCAAGAGGTATAACTCAACTAAAAGGTATGTTTTATACGAATCAAAGGGTATGACTCGACTAAAAGGTACGTCATATAGGAATCAAAGGGAATGACTCGACTAAAAGGTACGTCTTAAAGGAATCAAGGGAAATGACTCGACTAAAAGGTACGTCTTCTAGGAATCAAAGGGGATGACTCGACTAAAAGGTACGTCTTATTGGAATCAAAGGGGATGACTCGACTAAAAGGTACGTCTTATAGGAATCAAAGGGGATGACTCGACTAAAAGGTACGTCTTATAGGAATCAAGGGAAATGACTTGACTAAAAGGTACGTCTTCTAGGAATAAAAGGGGATGACTCGACTAAAAGGTACGTCTTATTGGAATCAAAGGGGATGACTCGACTAAAAGGTACATCTTATAGGAATCAAAGGGGATGACTCGACTAAAAGGTACGTCTTATAGGAATCAAGGGAAATGACTTGACTAAAAGGTACGTCTTCTAGGAATCAAAGGGGTTGACTCGACTAAAAGGTACGTCTTATAGGAATCAAAGGTGATGACTCGACTAAAAGGTACGTCATATAGGAATCAAAGGGGATGACTCGACTAAAAGGTACGTCTTTTAGGAATCAAGTTAAATGACTCGACTAAAAGGTACGTCTTCTAGGAATCAAAGGAAATGACTTAACTAAAAGGTACGTCTTATAGAAATCAAAGGAGATGACTCGACTAAAAGGTACGTCTTATAGGAATCAAGGGAAATGACTTGACTAAAAGGTACGTCTTCTAGGAATCAAAGGGGTTGACTCGACTAAAAGGTACGTCTTCTAGGAATCAAAGGGGATGACTCGACTAAAAGGTACGTCTTATTGGAATCAAAGGGGATGACTCGACTAAAAGGTACGTCTTATAGGAATCAAAGGGGATGACTCGACTAAAAGGTACGTCTTATAGGAATCAAGGGAAATTACTTGACTAAAAGGTACGTCTTCTAGGAATCAAAGGGGTTGACTCGACTAAAAGGTACGTCTTATAGGAATCAAAGGGGATGACTCGACTAAAAGGTACGTCTTATAGGAATCAAAGGGGATGACTCGACTAAAAGGTACGTCATTTAGGAATCAAGTTAAATGACTCGACTAAAAGGTACGTCTTCTAGGAATCAAAGGAAATGACTTAACTAAAAGGTACGTCTTATAGAAATCAAAGGAGATGACTCGACTAATAGGTACGTCTTATAGGAATCAAAGGGGATGACTCGATTAAAAGGTACATCTTTTAGGAATCAAGGGAAATGAATCGACTAAAAGGTACGTCTTTAAAGAATCAAAGGAAATGACTCAACTAAAAGGTACGTCTTATAGGAATCAAAGGGGATGAATCGACTAAAATATATGTATTCTAGGGGTCAAAGGGGATGACTCGACTAAAAGGTACGCCTTATAGGAATCAAAGGGGATGACTCGACTAAAAGGTACGTCTTATAGGAATCAAAGGAGATGACTCGACTCAAAGGTACGTATTCTAGGGGCCAAAGGGGATGACTCGACTAAAAGGTACGTCTTATAGGAATCAAAGGGGATGACTCGACTAAAAGGTATGTCTTATAGGAATCAAAAGGAATGACTCGACTAAAAGATACGTCATATAGGAATCAAAGAAAATGACTCGACTAAAAGGTACATCTTCTAGGGGTCAAAGGGGATGACTCAACTAAAAGGTACGTCTTCTAGGGGTCAAGGGGGTATGATTCGACTAAAACGTACGTCTTATACGAATCACGAGGTATAACTCAACTAAAAGGTATGTCTTATAGGAATCAAAGGGGATGACTCGACTAAAAGGTACATCTTATAGGAATCAAAGGGAATGACTCGACTAAAAGGTACGTCTTAAAGGAATCAAGGGAAATGACTCGACTAAAAGGTACGTCTTCTAGAAATCAAAGGGGATGACTCGACTAAAAGGTACGTCTTATAGGAATCAAAGGGGATGACTCGACTAAAAGGTAAGTCTTATAGGAATCAAAGGAAATGACTCGACTAAAAGGTACGTATTCTAGGGGTCAAAGGGGATGACTCGACTAAAAGCTACGTTTTATAGGAATCAAAGGGGATGACTCGACTAAAAGGTACGTCTTATAGGAATCAAGGGAAATGACTCGACTAAAAGGTACGTCTTAGGAATCAAAGGAAATGACTCAACTAAAAGGTACGTCATATACGAATCAAAGGAGATGACTCAACTAAAAGGTACGTCTTATAGGAATCAAAGGGGATGACTCGACTTAAAGGTACGTCTTATAGGAATCAAGGGAAATGACTCGACTAAAAGGTACGTCTTCAAGGAATCAACGGAAATGACTCAACTAAAAGGTACGTCTTATAGGAATCAAAGGGGATGACTCGACTAAAAGGTACGTATTCTAGGGGTCAAAGTGGATGACTCGACTAAAAGGTACGTCTTATAGGAATCAAAGGAAATGACTCGACTAAAAGGTACGTCTTATAGGAATCTAAGGAAATGACTCGACTAAAACGTACGTCTTCTAGGGGTCAAAGGGGATGACTCGACTAAAAGGTACGTCTTATAGGAATCAAAGGGGATGACTCGACTAAGAGGTACGTCTTATAGGAATCAAAGGGGCTGACTTGACTAAAAGGTACGTCTTATAGGAATCAAGGGATATGACTCAACTAAAAGGCACATCTTTTAGGAATCAAAGGGGATGACTCGACTAAAAGGTACGTCCTATAGGAATCAAAGGGGATGACTCGACCAAAAGGTACGTCTTATAGGAATCCAAGAGGGATGACTCGACTAAAAGGTACGTCTTATAGGAATCAAAGTGGATGACTCGACTAAATGGTACGTCTTATAGGAATCAAAGGAAACGTCTCGACTAAAATGTATGTCTTATAGGAATAAAAAGGGATGACTCAACTAAAAGGTAAGTGTTATAAGAATCAAAGGGGATGACTCGACTAAATGGTACGTTTTATAGGAATCAAAGGGGATGACTCGACTAAAAGGTACGTCTTAGAGGAATCAAGGGAAATGACTCGACTAACAGGTACGTTTTATAGGAATCAAAGGAAATGACTCAACTAAAAGGTACGTCATATACGAATCAAAGGAGATGACTCAACTAAATGGTACGTCTTATAGGAATCAAAGGGGATGACTCGACTAAAAGGTACGTCTTATAGGAATCAAAGGGGATGACTCGACTAAAAGGTAAGTCTTATAGGAATCAAAGGAAATGACTCGACTAAAAGGTACGTATTCTAGGGGTCAAAGGGAATGACTCGACTAAAAGATACGTCTTATAGGAATCAAAGGGGATGACTCGACTAAAAGGTACGTCTATAGGAATCAAAGGGGATGACTCGACCAAATGGTATGTCTTATAGGAATCAAAAGGGATGACTCGACTAAAAGATACGTCATATAGGAATCAAAGGAAATGACTCGACTAAAAGGTACGTCTTCTAGGGGTCAAAGGGGATGACTCAACTAAAAGGTACGTCTTCTAGGGGTCAAGGGGGAATGATTCGACTAAAAGGTACGTCTTATACGAATCAAGAGGTATAACTCAACTAAAAGGTATGTCTTATAGGAATCAAAGGGGATGACTAGACTAAAAGGTACGTCATATAGGAATCAAAGGGAATGACTCGACTAAAAGGTACGTGTTAAAGGAATCAAGGGAAATGACTCGACTAAAAGGTACGTCTTCTAGGAATCAAAGGGGATGACTCGACTAAAAGGTACGTCTTATAGGAATCAAAGGGGATGACTCGACTAAAAGGTACGTCTTATCGGAATCAAAGGGGATGACTCGACTAAAAGGTACGTATTCGAGGGGTCAAGGGGGTATGATTCGACTAAAATGTACGTCTTATACGAATCACGAGGTATAACTCAACTAAAAGGTATGTCTTATAGGAATCAAAGGGGATGACTCGACTAAAAGGTACATCTTATAGGAATCAAAGGGAATGACTCGACTAAAAGGTACGTCTTAAAGGAATCAAGGGAAATGACTCGACTAAAAGGTACGTCTTCTAGGAATCAAAGGGGATGACTCGACTAAAAGGTACGTCTTATAGGAATCAAAGGGGATGACTCGACTAAAAGGTAAGTCTTATAGGAATCAAAGGAAATGACTCGACTAAAAGGTACGTATTCTAGGGGTCAAAGGGGATGACTCGACTAAAAGCTACGTTTTATAGGAATCAAAGGGGATGACTCGACTAAAAGGTACGTCTTATAGGAATCAAGGGAAATGACTCGACTAAAAGGTACGTCTTAGGAATCAAAGGAAATGACTCAACTAAAAGGTACGTCATATACGAATCAAAAGAGATGACTCAACTAAAAGGTACGTCTTATAGGAATCAAAGGGGATGACTCGACTTAAAGGTACGTCTTATAGGAATCAAGGGAAATGACTCGACTAAAAGGTACGTCTTCAAGGAATCAACGGAAATGACTCAACTAAAAGGTACGTCTTATAGGAATCAAAGGGGATGACTCGACTAAAAGGTACGTATTCTAGGGGTCAAAGTGGATGACTCGACTAAAAGGTACGTCTTATAGGAATCAAAGGAAATGACTCGACTAAAAGGTACGTCTTATAGGAATCTAAGGAAATGACTCGACTAAAACGTACGTCTTCTAGGGGTCAAAGGGGATGACTCGACTAAAAGGTACGTCTTATAGGAATCAAAGGGGATGACTCGACTAAGAGGTACGTCTTATAGGAATCAAAGGGGCTGACTTGACTAAAAGGTACGTCTTATAGGAATCAAGGGATATGACTCAACTAAAAGGCACATCTTTTAGGAATCAAAGGGGATGACTCGACTAAAAGGTACGTCCTATAGGAATCAAAGGGGATGACTCGACCAAAAGGTACGTCTTATAGGAATCCAAGAGGGATGACTCGACTAAAAGGTACGTCTTATAGGAATCAAAGTGGATGACTCGACTAAATGGTACGTCTTATAGGAATCAAAGGAAACGACTCGACTAAAATGTATGTCTTATAGGAATAAAAAGGGATGACTCAACTAAAAGGTAAGTGTTATAAGAATCAAAGGGGATGACTCGACTAAATGGTACGTTTTATAGGAATCAAAGGGGATGACTCGACTAAAAGGTACGTCTTAGAGGAATCAAGGGAAATGACTCGACTAACAGGTACGTTTTATAGGAATCAAAGGAAATGACTCAACTAAAAGGTACGTCATATACGAATCAAAGGAGATGACTCAACTAAATGGTACGTCTTATAGGAATCAAAGGGGATGACTCGACTAAAAGGTATGTCTTATAGGAATCAAAGGGGATGACTCGACTAAAAGGTAAGTCTTATAGGAATCAAAGGAAATGACTCGACTAAAAGGTACGTATTCTAGGGGTCAAAGGGAATGACTCGACTAAAAGATACGTCTTATAGGAATCAAAGGGGATGACTCGACTAAAAGGTACGTCTATAGGAATCAAAGGGGATGACTCGACCAAATGGTATGTCTTATAGGATCAAAAGGGATGACTCGACTAAAAGATACGTCATATAGGAATCAAAGGAAATGACTCGACTAAAAGGTACGTCTTCTAGGGGTCAAAGGGGATGACTCAACTAAAAGGTACGTCTTCTAGGGGTCAAGGGGGAATGATTCGACTAAAAGGTACGTCTTATACGAATCAAGAGGTATAACTCAACTAAAAGGTATGTCTTATAGGAATCAAAGGGGATGACTAGACTAAAAGGTACGTCATATAGGAATCAAAGGGAATGACTCGACTAAAAGGTACGTGTTAAAGGAATCAAGGGAAATGACTCGACTAAAAGGTACGTCTTCTAGGAATCAAAGGGGATGACTCGACTAAAAGGTACGTCTTATAGGAATCAAAGGGGATGACTCGACTAAAAGGTACGTCTTATCGGAATCAAAGGGGATGACTCGACTAAAAGGTACGTCTTATAGAAATCAAGGGAAATGTCTCGACTAAAAGGTACGTATTCGAGGGGTCAAAGGGGATGACTCGACTAAAAGGTACGTCTTATAGGAATCAAAGGGGATGACTCGACTAAAAGTTACGTCTTATAGGAATCAAAGGGGCTGACTCGACTAAAAGGTACGTCTTATAGGAATCAAGGGAAATGACTCGACTAAAAGGCTCATCATTTAGGAATCAAAGGGGATGACTCGACTAAAAGGTACGTCTTATAGGAATCCAAGGGGATGACTCGACTAAAAGGTACGTCCTATAGGAATCAAAGTGGATGACTCGACTAAATGGTACGTCTTATAGGAATCAAAGGAAATAACTCGACTAAAAGGTACGTCTTATAGGAATTAAAGGGGATGACTCAACTAAAAGGTATGTCTTATAGGAATCAAAGGGGAAGACTCGACTAAAAGGTACGTCTTATAGGAATCAAAGGGGATGACTCGACCAAAAGGTACGTCTTATAGGAATCCAAGAGGGATGACTCGACTAAAAGGTACGTCTTATAGGAATCAAAGTGGATGACTCTACTAAATGGTAGGACTTATAGGAATCAAAGGAAACGACTCGAATAAAAGGTACGTCTTATAGGAATAAAAGGGGATGACTCAACTAAAAGGTAAGTCTTATAAGAATCAAAGGGGATGACTCGACTAAAAGGTACGTTTTATAGGAATCAAAGTGGATGACTCGACTAAAAGGTACGTCTTATAGGAATCAAGGGAAATGACTCGACTAAAAGGTACGTTTTATAGGAATCAAAGGAAATGACTCAATTAAAAGGTACGTCATATACGAATCAAAGGAGATGACTCAACTAAAAGGTACGTCTTATAGGAATCTAAGGGGATGACTCAACTAAAAGGTACGTCTTAGAGGAATCAAGGGAAATGACTCGACTAAAAGGTACGTCTTCAAGGAATCAAAGGAAATGACTCAACTAAAAGGTACGTCTTATAGGAATCAATGGGGATGACTCGACTAAAAGGTACGTCTTATAGGAATCAAAGGGGATGACTCGACTAAAAGGTAAGTCTTATAGGAATCAAAGGAAATGACTCGACTAAAATGTATGTCTTATAGGAATAAAAGGGGATGACTCAAATAAAAGGTTAGTGTTATAAGAATCAAAGGGGATGACTCGACTAAATGGTACATTTTATAGGAATCAAAGGGGATGACTCGACTAAAAGGTACGTCTTAGAGGAATCAAGAGAAATGACTTGACTAACAGGTACGTTTTATAGGAATCAAAGGAAATGACTCAACTAAAAGGTACGTCATATACGAATCAAAGGAGATGACTCAACTAAAAGGTACGTCTTATAGGAATCAAAGGGGATGACTCGACTAAAAGGTACGTCTTATAGGAATCAAAGGGGATGACTCGACTAAAAGGTAAGTCTTATAGGAATCAAAGGAAATGACTCGACTAAAAGGTACGTATTCTAGGGGTCAAAGGGAATGACTCGACTAAAAGATACGTCTTATAGGAATCAAAGGGGATGACTCGACTAAAAGGTACGTCTATAGGAATCAAAGGGGATGACTCGACCAAATGGTAAGTCTTATAGGAATCAAAAGGGATGACTCGACTAAAAGATACGTCATATAGGAATCAAAGGAAATGACTCGACTAAAACGTACGTCTTCTAGGGGTCAAAGGGGATGACTCAACTAAAAGGTACGTCTTCTAGGGGTCAAGGGGGAATGATTCGACTAAAAGGTACGTCTTATACGAATCAAGAGGTATAACTCAAGTAAAAGGTATGTCTTATAGGAATCAAAGCGGATGACTAGACTAAAAGGTACGTCATATAGGAATCAAAGGGAATGACTCGACTAAAAGGTACGTGTTAAAGGAATCAAGGGAAATGACTCGACTAAAAGGTACGTCTTCTAGGAATCAAAGGGGATGACTCGACTAAAAGGTACGTCTTATAGGAATCAAAGGGGATGACTCGACTAAAAGGTACGTCTTATCGGAATCAAAGGGGATGACTCGACTAAAAGGTACGTCTTATAGGAATCAAGGGAAATGTCTCGACTAAAAGGTACGTATTCGAGGGGTCAAAGGGGATGACTCGACTAAAAGGTACGTCTTATAGGAATCAAAGGGGATGACTCGACTAAAAGGTACGTCTTATAGGAATCAAAGGGGCTGACTCGACTAAAAGGTACGTCTTATAGGAATCAAGGGAAATGACTCGACTAAAAGGCACATCATTTAGGAATCAAAGGGGATGACTCGACTAAAAGGTACGTCTTATAGGAATCAAAGTGGATGACTCGACCAAAAGGTACGTCTTATAGGAATCCAAGGGGATGACTCGACTAAAAGGTACGTCCTATAGGAATCAAAGTGGATGACTCGACTAAATGGTACGTCTTATAGGAATCAAAGGAAATAACTCGACTAAAAGGTACGTCTTATAGGAATTAAAGGGGATGACTCAACTAAAAGGTATGTCTTATAGGAATCAAAGCGGAAGACTCGACTAAAAGGTACGTCTTATAGGAATCAAAGGGGATGACTCGACCAAACGGTACGTCTTATAGGAATCCAAGAGGGATGACTCGACTAAAAGGTACGTCTTATAGGAATCAAAGTGGATGACTCTACTAAATGGTAGGACTTATAGGAATCAAAGGAAACGACTCGAATAAAAGGTACGTCTTATAGGAATAAAATGGGATGACTCAACTAAAAGGTAAGTCTTATAAGAATCAAAGGGGATGACTCGACTAAAAGGTACGTTTTATAGGAATCAAAGTGGATGACTCGACTAAAAGGTACGTCTTATAGGAATCAAGGGAAATGACTCGACTAAAAGGTACGTTTTATAGGAATCAAAGGAAATGACTCAACTAAAAGGTACGTCATATACGAATCAAATGAGATGACTCAACTAAAAGGTACGTCTTATAGGAATCTAAGGGGATGACTCAACTAAAAGGTACGTCTTAGAGGAATCAAGGGAAATGACTCGACTAAAAGGTACGTCTTCAAGGAATCAAAGGAAATGACTCAACTAAAAGGTACGTCTTATAGGAATCAAAGGGGATGACTCGACTAAAAGGTACGTCTTATAGGAATCAATGGGGATGACTCGACTAAAAGGTACGTCTTATAGGAATCAAAGTGGATGACTCGACTAAAAGGTATGTCTTATAGGAATCAAAAGGAATGACTCGACTAAAAGATACGTCATATAGGAATCAAAGAAAATGACTCGACTAAAAGGTACGTCTTCTAGGGGTCAAAGGGGATGACTCAACTAAAAGGTACGTCTTCTAGGGGTCAAGGGGGTATGATTCGACTAAAACGTACGTCTTATACGAATCACGAGGTATAACTCAACAAAAGGTATGTCTTATAGGAATCAAAGGGAATGACTCGACTAAAAGGTACGTCTTAAAGGAATCAAGGGAAATGACTCGACTAAAAGGTACGTCTTCTAGGAATCAAAGGGGATGACTCGACTAAAAGGTACGTCTTATAGGAATCAAAGGGGATGACTCGACTAAAAGGTAAGTCTTATAGGAATCAAAGGAAATGACTCGACTAAAAGGTACGTATTCTAGGGGTCAAAGGGGATGACTCGACTAAAAGGTACGTTTTATAGGAATCAAAGGGGATGACTCGACTAAAAGGTACGTCTTATAGGAATCAAGGGAAATGACTCGACTAAAAGGTACGTCATAGGAATCAAAGGAAATGACTCAACTAAAAGGTACGTCATATACGAATCAAAGGAGATGACTCAACTAAAAGTACGTCTTATAGGAATCAAAGGGGATGACTCGACTTAAAGGTACGTCTTATAGGAATCAAGGGATATGACTCGACTAAAAGGTACGTCTTCAAGGAATCAACGGAAATGACTCAACTAAAAGGTACGTCTTATTGGAATCAAAGGGGATGACTCGAC
The DNA here is from genome assembly GCA_030864215.1 of Capsicum pubescens. NCBI lineage: Eukaryota > Viridiplantae > Streptophyta > Magnoliopsida > Solanales > Solanaceae > Capsicum > Capsicum pubescens. The sequence goes on along the minus strand of CM061545.1, from coordinate 273,829,909 downwards.
TAAAAGGTACGTATTCTAGGGGTCAAAGTGGATGACTCGACTAAAAGGTACGTCTTATAGGAATCAAAGGAAATGACACGACAAAAAGGTACGTCTTATAGGAATCTAAGGAAATGACTAGACTAAAACGTACGTCTTCTAGGGGTCAAAGGGGATGACTCGACTAAAAGGTACGTCTTATAGGAATCAAAGGGGATGACTCGACTAAGAGGTACGTCTTATAGGAATCAAAGGGGCTGACTCGACTAAAAGGTACGTCTTATAGGAATCAAGGGATATGACTCAACTAAAAGGCACATCTTTTAGGAATCAAAGGGGATGACTCGACTAAAAGGTACGTCTTATAGGAATCAAAGGGGATGACTCGACCAAAAGATACATCTTATAGGAATCCAAGAGGGATGACTCGACTAAAAGATACGTCTTATAGGAATCAAAGTGGATGACTCGACTAAATGGTACGTCATATAGGAATCAAAGGAAACGACTCGACTAAAATGTATGTCTTATAGGAATAAAAGGGGATGACTCAACTAAAAGGTAAGTGTTATAAGAATCAAAGGGGATGACTCGACTAAATGGTACGTTTTATAGGAATCAAAGGGGATGACTCGACTAAAAGGTACGTCTTACAGGAATCAAGGGAAATGACTCGACTAACAGGTACGTTTTATAGGAATCAAAGGAAATGACTCAACTAAAAGGTACGTCATATACGAATCAAAGGAGATGACTCAACTAAAAGGTACGTCTTATAGGAATCTATGGGGATGACTCAACTAAAAGGTACGTCTTAGAGGAATCAAGGGAAATGACTCGACTAAAAGGTACGTCTTCAAGGAATCAAAGGAAATGACTCAACTAAAAGGTACGTCTTATAGGAATCAAAGGGGATGACTCGACTAAAAGGTACGTCTTATAGGAATCAAAGGGGATGACACGACTAAAAGGTAAGTCTTATAGGAATCAAAGGAAATGACTCGACTAAAAGGTACGTATTCTAGGGGTCAAAGGGAATGACTCGACTAAAAGATACGTCTTATAGGAATCAAAGGGGATGACTCGACTAAAAGGTACGTCTATAGGAATCAAAGGGGATGACTCGACCAAATGGAATATCTAATAGGAATCAAAAGGGATGACTCGACTAAAAGATACGTCATATAGGAATCAAAGGAAATGACTCGACTAAAAGGTACGTCTTCTAGGGGTCAAAGGGGATGACTCAACTAAAAGGTACGTCTTCTAGGGGTCAAGGGGGAATGATTCGACTAAAAGGTACGTCTTATACGAATCAAGAGGTATAACTCAACTAAACGGTATGTCTTATAGGAATCAAAGGGGATGACTCGACTAAAAGGTACGGCATATAGGAATCAAAGGGAATGACTCGACTAAAAGGTACGTGTTAAAGGAATCAAGGGAAATGACTCGACTAAAAGGTACGTCTTCTAGGAATCAAAGGGGATGACTCGACTAAAAGGTACGTCTTATAGGAATCAAAGGGGATGACTCGACTAAAAGGTACGTCTTATAGGAATCAAAGGGGATGACTCGACTAAAAGGTACGTCTTATAGGAATCAAGGGAAATGACTCGACTAAAAGGTACGTCTTCGAGGGGTCAAAGGGGATGACTCGAATAAAAGGTACGTCTTATAGGAATCAAAGGGGATGACTCGACTAAAAGGTACGTCTTATAGGAATCAAAGGGGCTGACTCGACTAAAAGGTACGTCTTATAGGAATCAAGGGAAATGACTCGACTAAAAGGTACGTCTTATAGGAATCAAGGGATATGACTCAACTAAAAGGCACATCTTTTAGGAATCAAAGGGGATGACTCGACTAAAAGGTACGTCTTATAGGAATCAAAGGGGATGACTCGACCAAAAGGTACATCTAATAGGAATCCAAGAGGGATGACTCGACTAAAAGTTACGTCTTATAGGAATCAAAGTGGATGACTCGACAAAATGGTACGTCTTATAGGAATCAAAGGAAACGACTCGACTAAAATGTATGTCTTATAGGAATAAAAGGGGATGACTCAACTAAAAGGTAAGTGTTATAAGAATCAAAGGGGATGACTCGACTAAATGGTACGTTTTATAGGAATCAAAGGGGATGACTCGACTAAAAGGTACGTCTTAGAGGAATCAAGGGAAATGACTCGACTAACAGGTACGTTTTATAGGAATCAAAGGAAATGACTCAACTAAAAGGTACGTCATATACGAATCAAAGGAGATGACTCAACTAAAAGGTACGTCTTATAGGAATCTATGGGGATGACTCAACTAAAAGGTACGTCTTAGAGGAATCAAGGGAAATGACTCGACTAAAAGGTACGTCTTCAAGGAATCAAAGGAAATGACTCAACTAAAAGGTACGTCTTATAGGAATCAAAGGGGATGACTCGACTAAAACGTACGTCTTATAGGAATCAAAGGGGATGACTCGACTAAAAGGTAAGTCTTATAGGAATCAAAGGAAATGACTCGACTAAAAGGTACGTATTCTAGGGGTCAAAGGGAATGACTCGACTAAAAGATACGTCTTATAGGAATCAAAGGGGATGACTCGACTAAAAGGTACGTCTATAGGAATCAAAGGGGATGACTCGACCAAATGGAATGTCTTATAGGAATCAAAAGGGATGACTCGACTAAAAGATACGTCATATAGGAATCAAAGGAAATGACTCGACTAAAAGGTACGTCTTCTAGGGGTCAAAGGGGATGACTCAACTAAAAGGTACGTCTTCTAGGGGTCAAGGGGGAATGATTCGACTAAAAGGTACGTCTTATACGAATTAAGAGGTATAACTCAACTAAAAGGTATGACTTATAGGAATCAAAGGGGATGACTCGACTAAAAGGTACGGCATATAGGAATCAAAGGGAATGACTCGACTAAAAGGTACGTGTTAAAGGAATCAGGGGAAATGACTCGACTAAAAGGTACGTCTTCTAGGAATCAAAGGGGATGACTCGACTAAAAGGTACGTCTTATAGGAATCAAAGGGGATGACTCGACTAAAAGGTACGTCTTATAGGAATCAAAGGGGATGACTCGACTAAAAGGTACGTCTTATAGGAATCAAGGGAAATGACTCGACTAAAAGGTACGTCTTCGAGGGGTCAAAGGGGATGACTCGACTAAAAGGTACGTCTTATAGGAATCAAAGGGGATGACTCGACTAAAAGGTACGTCTTATAGGAATCAAAGGGGCTGACTCGACTAAAAGGTACGTCTTATAGGAATCAAGGGAAATGACTCGACTAAAAGGCACATCTTTTAGGAATCAAAGGGGATGACTCGACTAAAAGGTACGTCTTATAGGAATCAAAGGGGATGACTCGACCAAAAGGTACGTCTTATAGGAATCCAAGAGGGATGACTCGACTAAAAGGTACGTCTTATAGGAATCAAAGTGGATGACTCGACTAAATGGTATGTCTTATAGGAATCAAAGGAAACGACTCGACTAAAATGTATGTCTTATAGGAATAAAAGGGGATGACTCAACTAAAAGGTAAGTGTTATAAGAATCAAAGGGGATGACTCAACTAAATGGTACGTTTTATAGGAATCAAAGGGGATGACTCGACTAAAAGGTACGTCTTAGAGGAATCAAGGGAAATGACTCGACTAAAAGGTACGTTTTATAGGAATCAAAGGAAATGACTCAACTAAAAGGTACGTCATATACGAATCAAAGGAGATGACTCAACTAAAAGGTACGTCTTATAGGAATCTATGGGGATGACTCAACTAAAAGGTACGTCTTAGAGGAATCAAGGGAAATGACTCGACTAAAAGGTACGTCTTAAAGGAATCAAAGGAAATGACTCAACTAAAAGGTACGTCTTATAGGAATCAAAGGGGATGACTCGACTAAAAGGTACGTCTTAAAGGAATCAAGCGAAATGACTCGACTAAAAGGTACGTATTCTAGGAATAAAAGGGGATGACTCGACTAAAAGGTACGTCTTATAGGAATCAAAGGGGATGACTCGACTAAAAGGTACGTCTTATAGGAATCAAAGGGGTTGACTCGACTAAAAGGTACGTCTTATAGGAATCAAGGGAAATGACTCGACTAAAAGGTACGACTTCGAGGGGTCAAAGGGGATGACTCGACTAAAAGGTACGTCTTATAGGAATCAATGGGGATGACTCGACTAAAAGGTACGTCTTATAGGAATCAAAGGGTCTGACTCGACAAAAAGGTACGTCTTATAGGAATCAAGGGAAATGACTCGACTAAAAGGCACATCTTTTAGGAATCAAAGGGGATGACTCGACTAAAAGGTACGTCTTATAGGAATCAAAGGGGATGACTCGACCAAAAGGTACGTTTTATAGGAATCCAAGGGGATGACTCGACTAAAAGGTACGTCCTATAGGAATAAAAGTTGATGACTCGACTAAATGGTACGTCTTATAGGAATCAAAGGAAATAACTCGACTAAAAGGTACATATTCTAGGGGTCAAAGGGGATGACTCGACTAAAAGGTACGTCTTATAGGAATCAAGGGAAATGACTCGACTAAAGGCTACGTCTTATAGGAATCAAAGGAAATGACTCAACTAAAAGGTACATATTCTAGGGGTCAAAGGGGATGACTCGACTAAAAGGTACGTCTTATAGGAATCAAAGGGGATGACTCGACTAAAAGGTATGTTTTATAGGAATCAAAAGGGATGACTCGAGTAAAAGATACGTCATATAGGAATCAAACGAAATGACTCGACTAAAAGGTACGTCTTCTAGGGGTCAAAGGGGATGACTGAACTAAAAGGTACGTCTTCTAGGGGTCAAGGGGGAATGATTCGACTAAAAGGTACATCTTATAGGAATCAAGAGGTATAACTCAACTAAAAGGTATGTCTTATACAAATCAAAGGGTATGACTCGACTAAATGGTACGTCTTATAGGAATCAAAGGGAATGACTCGACTAAAAGGTACGTCTTAAAGGAATCAAGGGAAATGACTCGACTAAAAGGTACGTCTTCTAGGAATCAAAGGGGATGACTCGACTAAAAGGTACGTCTTATTGGAATCAAAGGGGATGACTCGACTAAAAGGTACGTCTTATAGGAATCAAAGGGGATGACTCGACTAAAAGGTACGTCTTATAGGAATCAAAGGGGCTGACTCGACTAAAAGGTACGTCTTATAGGAATCAAGGGAAATGACTCGACTAAAAGGTACGTCTTATAGGAATCAAGGGATATGACTCAACTAAAAGGCACATCTTTTAGGAATCAAAGGGGATGACTCGACTAAAAGGTACGTCTTATAGGAATCAAAGGGGATGACTCGACCAAAAGGTACATCTTATAGGAATCCAAGAGGGATGACTCGACTAAAAGTTACGTCTTATAGGAATCAAAGTGGATGACTCGACTAAATGGTACGTCTTATAGGAATCAAAGGAAACGACTCGACTAAAATGTATGTCTTATAGGAATAAAAGGGGATGACTCAACTAAAAGGTAAGTGTTATAAGAATCAAAGGGGATGACTCGACTAAATGGTACGTTTTATAGGAATCAAAGGGGATGACTCGACTAAAAGGTACGTCTTAGAGGAATCAAGGGAAATGACTCGACTAACAGGTACGTTTTATAGGAATCAAAGGAAATGACTCAACTAATAGGTACGTCATATACGAATCAAAGGAGATGACTCAACTAAAAGGTACGTCTTATAGGAATCTATGGGGATGACTCAACTAAAAGGTACGTCTTAGAGGAATCAAGGGAAATGACTCGACTAAAAGGTACGTCTTCAAGGAATCAAAGGAAATGACTCAACTAAAAGGTACGTCTTATAGGAATCAAAGGGGATGACTCGACTAAAAGGTACGTCTTATAGGAATCAAAGGGGATGACTCGACTAAAAGGTAAGTCTTATAGGAATCAAAGGAAATGACTCGACTAAAAGGTACGTATTCTAGGGGTCAAAGGGAATGACTCGACTAAAAGATACGTCTTATAGGAATCAAAGGGGATGACTCGACTAAAAGGTACGTCTATAGGAATCAAAGGGGATGACTCGACCAAATGGAATGTCTTATAGGAATCAAAAGGGATGACTCGTCTAAAAGATACGTCATATAGGAATCAAAGGAAATGACTCGACTAAAAGGTACGTCTTCTAGGGGTCAAAGGGGATGACTCAACTAAAAGGTACGTCTTCTAGGGGTCAAGGGGGAATGATTCGACTAAAAGGTACGTCTTATACGAATCAAGAGGTATAACTCAACTAAAAGGTATGACTTATAGGAATCAAAGGGGATGACTCGACTAAAAGGTACGGCATATAGGAATCAAAGGGAATGACTCGACTAAAAGGTACGTGTTAAAGGAATCAAGGGAAATGACTCGACTAAAAGGTACGTCTTCTAGGAATCAAAGGGGATGACTCGACTAAAAGGTACGTCTTATAGGAATCAAAGGGGATGACTCGACTAAAAGGTACGTCTTATAGGAATCAAAGGGGATGACTCGACTAAAAGGTACGTCTTATAGGAATCAAGGGAAATGACTCGACTAAAAGGTACATCTTCGAGGGGTCAAAGGGGATGACTCGACTAAAAGGTACGTCTTATAGGAATCAAAGGGGATGACTCGACTAAAAGGTACGTCTTATAGGAATCAAAGGGGCTGACTCGACTAAAAGGTACGTCTTATAGGAATCAAGGGAAATGACTCGACTAAAAGGCACATCTTTTAGGAATCAAAGGGGATGACTCGACTAAAAGGTACGTCTTATAGGAATCAAAGGGGATGACTCGACCAAAAGGTACGTCTTATAGGAATCCAAGAGGGATGACTCGACTAAAAGGTACGTCTTATAGGAATCAAAGTGGATGACTCGACTGAATAGTATGTCTTATAGGAATCAAAGGAAACGACTCGACTAAAATGTATGTCTTATAGGAATAAAAGGGGATGACTCAACTAAAAGGTAAGTGTTATAAGAATCAAAGGGGATGACTCAACTAAATGGTACGTTTTATAGGAATCAAAGGGGATGACTCGACTAAAAGGTACGTCTTAGAGGAATCAAGGGAAATGACTCGACTAAAAGGTACGTTTTATAGGAATCAAAGGAAATGACTCAACTAAAAGGTACGTCATATACGAATCAAAGGAGATGACTCAACTAAAAGGTACGTCTTATAGGAATCTATGGGGATGACTCAACTAAAAGGTACGTCTTAGAGGAATCAAGGGAAATGACTCGACTAAAAGGTACGTCTTAAAGGAATCAAAGGAAATGACTCAACTAAAAGGTACGTCTTATAGGAATCAAAGGGGATGACTCGACTAAAAGGTACGTCTTAAAGGAATCAAGCGAAATGACTCGACTAAAAGGTACGTATTCTAGGAATAAAAGGGGATGACTCGACTAAAAGGTACGTCTTATAGGAATCAAAGGGGATGCCTCGACTAAAAGGTACGTCTTATAGGAATCAAAGGGGTTGACTCGACTAAAAGGTATGTCTTATAGGAATCAAGGGAAATGACTCGACTAAAAGGTACGACTTCGAGGGGTCAAAGGGGATGACTCGACTAAAAGGTACGTCTTATAGGAATCAATGGGGATGACTCGACTAAAAGGTACGTCTTATAGGAATCAAAGGGTCTGACTCGACAAAAAGGTACGTCTTATAGGAATCAAGGGAAATGACTCGACTAAAAGGCATATCTTTTAGGAATCAAAGGGGATGACTCGACTAAAAGGTACGTCTTATAGGAATCAAAGGGGATGACTCGACCAAAAGGTACGTTTTATAGGAATCCAAGGGGATGACTCGACTAAAAGGTACGTCCTATAGGAATAAAAGTTGATGACTCGACTAAATGGTACGTCTTATAGGAATCAAAGGAAATAACTCGACTAAAAGGTACATATTCTAGGGGTCAAAGGGGATGACTCGACTAAAAGGTACGTCTTATAGGAATCAAGGGAAATGACTCGACTAAAGGCTACGTCTTATAGGAATCAAAGGAAATGACTCAACTAAAAGGTACATATTCTAGGGGTCAAAGGGGATGACTCGACTAAAAGGTACGTCTTATAGGAATCAAAGGGGATGACTCGACTAAAAGGTATGTTTTATAGGAATCAAAAGGGATGACTCGAGTAAAAGATACGTCATATAGGAATCAAACGAAATGACTCGACTAAAAGGTACGTCTTCTAGGGGTCAAAGGGGATGACTGAACTAAAAGGTACGTCTTCTAGGGGTCAAGGGGGAATGATTCGACTAAAAGGTACATCTTGTAGGAATCAAGAGGTATAACTCAACTAAAAGGTATGTCTTATACAAATCAAAGGGTATGACTCGACTAAATGGTACGTCTTATAGGAATCAAAGGGAATGACTCGACTAAAAGGTACGTCTTAAAGGAATCAAGGGAAATGACTCGACTAAAAGGTACGTCTTCTAGGAATCAAAGGGGATGACTCGACTAAAAGGTACGTCTTATTGGAATCAAAGGGGATGACTCGACTAAAAGGTACGTCTTATAGGAATCAAAGGGGATGACTCGACTAAAAGGTACGTCTTATAGGAATCAAGGGAAATGACTTGACTAAAAGGTACGTCTTCTAGGAATCAAAGGGGATGACTCGACTAAAAGGTACGTCTTATAGGAATCAAAGGGGATGACTCGACTAAAAGGTACGTCTTATAGGAATCAAAGGGGATGACTCGACTAAAAGGTACGTCTTTTAGGAATCAAGTTAAATGACTCGACTAAAAGGTACGTCTTCTAGGAATCAAAGGAAATGACTTAACTATAAGGTACGTCTTATAGAAATCAAAGGAGATGACTCGACTAATAGGTGCGTCTTATAGGAATCAAAGGGGATGACTCGACTAAAAGGTACATCTTCAAGGAATCAAGGGAAATGACTCGACTAAAAGGTACGTCTTTAAAGAATGAAAGGAAATGACTCAACTAAAAGGTACGTCTTATAGGAATCAAAGGGGATGACTCGACTAAAATATATGTATTCTAGGGGTCAAAGGGGATGACTCGACTAAAAGGTAAGTCTTATAGGAATCAAAGGAAATGACTCGACTAAAAGGTACGTCTTATAGGAATCAAAGGAAATAACTCGACAAAAAGGTACGTCTTCTAGGGGTCAAAGGGGATGACTCGACTAAAAGGTACGCCTTATAGGAATCAAAGGGGATGACTCGACTAAAAGGTACGTCTTATAGGAATCAAAGGGGATGACTCGACTCAAAGGTACGTATTATAGGGGCCAAAGGGGATGACTCGACTAAAAGGTACGTCTTATAGGAATCAAAGGGGATGACTCGACTAAAAGGTATGTCTTATAGGAATAAAAAGGAATGACTCGACTAAGAGATACGTCATATAGGAATCAAAGAAAATGACTCGACTAAAAGGTACGTCTTCTAGGGGTCAAAGGGGATGACTCAACTAAAAGGTACGTCTTCTAGGGGTCAAGGGGGTATGATTCGACTAAGACGTACGTCTTATACGAATCACGAGGTATAACTCAACTAAAAGGTATGTCTTATAGGAATCAAAGGGGATGACTCGACTAAAAGGTACGTCCTATAGGAATCAAAGTTGATGACTCGACTAAATGGTACGTCTTATAGGAATCAAAGGAAATAACTCGACTAAAAGGTACATATTCTAGGGGTCAAAGGGGATGACTCGACTAAAAGGTACGTCTTATAGGAATCAAGGGAAATGACTCGACTAAAAGCTACGTGTTATAGGAATCAAAGGAAATGACTCAACTAAAAGGTACGTCTTATAGGAATCAAAGGGGATGACTCGACTTAAAGGTACGTCTTATAGGAATCAAAGGGGATGACTCAACTAAAAGGTACGTCTTATAGGAATCAAAGGAAATGACTCGACTAAAAGGTACATATTCTAGGGGTCAAAGGGGATGACTCGACTAAAAGGTACGTCTTATAGGAATCAAAGGGGATGACTCAACTAAAAGGTATGTTTTATAGGAATCAAAAGGGATGACTCGAGTAAAAGATACGTCATATAGGAATCGAACGAAATGACTCGACTAAAAGGTACGTCTTCTAGGGGTCAAAGGGGATGACTGAACTAAAAGGTACGTCTTCTAGGGGTCAAGGGGGAATGATTCGACTAAAAGGTACGTCTTATAGGAATCAAGAGGTATAACTCAACTAAAAGGTATGTCTTTTACGAATCAAAGGGTATGACTCGACTAAAAGGTACGTCTTATAGGAATCAAAGGGAATGACTCGACTAAAAGGTACGTCTTAAAGGAATCAAGGGAAATGACTCAACTAAAAGGTACGTCTTCTAGGAATCAAAGGGGATGACTCGACTAAAAGGTACGTCTTATTGGAATCAAAGGGGATGACTCGACTAAAAGGTACGTCTTATAGGAATCAAAGGGGATGACTCGACTAAAAGGTACGTCTTATAGGAATCAAGGGAAATGACTTGACTAAAAGGTACGTCTTCTAGGAATCAAAGGGGTTGACTCGACTAAAAGGTACGTCTTATAGGAATCAAAGGGGATGACTCGACTAAAAGGTACGTCTTATAGGAATCAAAGGGGATGACTCGACTAAAAGGTACGTCTTTTAGGAATCAAGTTAAATGACTCGACTAAAAGGTACGTCTTCTAGGAATCAAAGGAAATGACTTAACTAAAAGGTACGTCTTATAGAAATCAAAGGAGATGACTCGACTAATAGGTACGTCTTATAGGAATCAAAGGGGATGACTCGACTAAAAGGTACATCTTTTAGGAATCAAGGGAAATGACTCGACTAAAAGGTACGCCTTTAAAGAATCAAAGGAAATGACTCAACTAAAAGGTACGTCTTATAGGAATCAAAGGGGATGAATCGACTAAAATATATGTATTCTAGGGGTCAAAGGGGATGACTCGACTCAAAGGTAAGTCTTATAGGAATCAAAGAAAATGACTCGACTAAAAGGTACGTCTTATAGGAATCAAAGGAAATAACTCGACAAAAAGGTACGTCTTCTAGGGGTCAAAGGGGATGACTCGACTAAAAGGTACGCCTTATAGGAATCAAAGGGGATGACTAGACTAAAAGGTACGTCTTATAGGAATCAAAGGGGATGACTCGACTCAAAGGTACGTATTCTAGGGGCCAAAGGGGATGACTCGACTAAAAGGTACGTCTTACAGGAATCAAAGGGGATGACTCGACTAAAAGGTATGTCTTATAGGAATCAAAAGGAATGACTCGACTAAAAGATACGTCATATAGGAATCAAAGAAAATGACTCGACTAAAAGGTACATCTTCTAGGGGTCAAAGGTGATGACTCAACTAAAAGGTACGTCTTCTAGGGGTCAAGGGGGTATGATTCGACTAAAACGTACGTCTTATACGAATCACGAGATATAACTCAACTAAAAGGTATGACTTATAGGAATCAAAGGGGATGACTCGACTAAAAGGTACATCTTATAGGAATCAAAGGGAATGACTCGACTAAAAGGTACGTCTTAAAGGAATCAAGGGAAATGACTCGACTAAAAGGTACGTCTTTTAGGAATCAAAGGGGATGACTCGACTAAAAGGTATGTCTTATAGGAATCAAAGGAAATGACTCGACTAAAAGGTACGTATTCTAGGGGTCTTAGGGGATGACTCGACTAAAAGGTACGTTTTATAGGAATCAAAGGGGATGACTCGACTAAAAGGTACGTCTTATAGGAATCAAGGGAAATGACTCGACTAAAAGGTACGTCTTAGGAATCAAAGGAAATGACTCAACTAAAAGGTACGTCATATACGAATCAAAGGAGATGACTCAACTAAAAGGTACGTCTTATAGGAATCAAAGGGGATGACTCGACTTAAAGGTACGTCTTATAGGAATCAAGGGAAATGACTCGACTAAAAGGTACGTCTTCAAGGAATCAACGGAAATGACTCAACTAAAAGGTACGTCTTATAGGAATCAAAGGGGATGACTCGACTAAAAGGTACGTGTTCTAGGGGTCAAAGTGGATGACTCGACTAAAAGGTACGTCTTATAGGAATCAAAGGAAATGACTCGACTAAAAGGTAGGTCTTATAGGAATCAAAGGAAATGACTCGACTAAAACGTACGTCTTCTAGGGGTCAAAGGGGATGACTCGACTAAAAGGTACGTCTTATAGGAATCAAAGGGGATGACTCGACTAAGAGGTACGTCTTATAGGAATCAAAGGGGCTGACTTGACTAAAAGGTACGTCTTATAGGAATCAAGGGATATGACTCAACTAAAAGGCACATCTTTTAGGAATCAAAGGGGATGACTCGACTAAAAGGTACGTCTTATAGGAATCAAAGGGGATGACTCGACCAAAAGGTACGTCTTATAGAAATCCAAGAGGGATGACTCGACTAAAAGGTACGTCTTATAGGAATCAAAGTGGATGACTCGACTAAATGGTACGTCTTATAGGAATCAAAGGAAACGACTCGACTAAAATGTATGTCTTAAAGGAATAAAAGGGGATGACTCAACTAAAAGGTAAGTGTTATAAGAATCAAAGGGGATGACTCGACTAAATGGTACGTTTTATAGGAATCAAAGGGGATGACTCGACTAAAAGGTACGTCTTAGAGGAATCAAGGGAAATGACTCGACTAACAGGTACGTTTTATAGGAATCAAAGGAAATGACTCAACTAAAAGGTACGTCATATACGAATCAAAGGAGATGACTCAACTAAAAGGTACGTCTTATAGGAATCAAAGGGGATGACTCGACTAAAAGGTACGTCTTATAGGAATCAAAGGGGATGACTCGACTAAAAGGTAAGTCTTATAGGAATCAAAGGAAATGACTCGACTAAAAGGTACGTATTCTAGGGGTCAAAGGGAATGACTCGACTAAAAGATACGTCTTATAGGAATCAAAGGGGATGACTCGACTAAAAGGTACGTCAATAGGAATCAAAGGGGATGACTCGACCAAATGGTATGTCTTATAGGAATCAAAAGGGATGACTCGACTAAAAGATACGTCATATAGGAATCAAAGGAAATGACTCGACTAAAAGGTACGTCTTTTAGGGGTCAAAGGGGATGACTCAACTAAAAGGTACGTCTTCTAGGGGTCAAGGGGGAATGATTCGACTAAAAGGTACGTCTTATACGAATCAAGAGGTATAACTCAACTAAAAGGTATGTCTTATAGGAATCAAAGGGGATGACTAGAGTAAAAGGTACGTCATATAGGAATCAAAGGGAATGACTCGACTAAAAGGTACGTGTTAAAGGAATCAAGGGAAATGACTCGACTAAAAGGTACGTCTTCTAGGAATCAAAGGGGATGACTCGACTAAAAGGTACGTCTTATAGGAATCAAAGGGGATGACTCGACTAAAAGGTACGTCTTATCGGAATCAAAGGGGATGACTCGACTAAAAGGTACGTCTTATAGGAATCAAGGGAAATGTCTCGACTAAAAGGTACGTATTCGAGGGGTCAAAGGGGATGACTCGACTAAAAGGTACGTCTTATAGGAATCAAAGGGGATGACTCGACTAAAAGGTACGTCTTATAGGAATCAAAGGGGCTGACTCGACTAAAAGGTACGTCTTATAGGAATCAAGGGAAATGACTCGACTAAAAGGCACATCATTTAGGAATCAAAGGGGATGACTCGACTAAAAGGTACGTCTTATAGGAATCAAAGGGGATGACTCGACCAAAAGGTACGTCTTATAGGAATCCAAGGGGATGACTCGACTAAAAGGTACGTCCTATAGGAATCAAAGTGGATGACTCGACTAAATGGTACGTCTTATAGGAATCAAAGGAAATAACTCGACTAAAAGGTACGTCTTATAGGAATTAAAGGGGATGACTCAACTAAAAGGTATGTATTATAGGAATCAAAGGGGAAGACTCGACTAAAAGGTACGTCTTATACGAATCAAAGGGGATGACTCGACCAAAAGGTACGTCTTATAGGAATCCAAGAGGGATGACTCGACTAAAAGGTACGTCTTATAGGAATCAAAGTGGATGACTCTACTAAATGGTAGGACTTATAGGAATCAAAGGAAACGACTCGAATAAAAGGTACGTCTTATAGGAATAAAAGGGGATGACTCAACTAAAAGGTAAGTCTTATAAGTATCAAAGGGGATGACTCGACTAAAAGGTACGTTTTATAGGAATCAAAGTGGATGACTCGACTAAAAGGTACGTCTTATAGGAATCAAGGGAAATGACTCGACTAAAAGGTACGTTTTATAGGAATCAAAGGAAATGACTCAACTAAAAGGTACGTCATATACGAATCAAAGGAGATGACTCAACTAAAAGGTACGTCTTATAGGAATCTAAGGGGATGACTCAACTAAAAGGTACGTCTTAGAGGAATCAAGGGAAATGACTCGACTAGAAGGTACGTCTTCAAGGAATCAAAGGAAATGACTCAACTAAAAGGTACGTCTTATAGGAATCAAAGGGGATGACTCGACTAAAAGGTACGTCTTATAGGAATCAATGGTGATGACTCGACTAAAAGGTACGTCTTATAGGAATCAAAGGGGATGACTCGACTAAAAGGTAAGTCTTATAGGAATCAAAGGAAATGACTCGACTAAAAGGTACGTATTCTAGGGGTCAAAGGGGATGACTCGACTAAAAGGTACGTCTTATAGGAATCAAAGGGGATGACTCGACTAAAAGGTACGTCTATAGGAATCAAAGGGGATGACTCGACTAAATGGTATGTCTTATAGGAATCAAAAGGGATGACTCGACTAAAAGATACGTCATATAGGAATCAAAGGAAATGACTCGACTAAAAGGTACGTCTTCTAGGGGTCAAAGGGGATGACTCAACTAAAAGGTACGTCTTCTAGGGGTCAAGGGGGAATGATTCGACTGAAAGGTACGTCTTATACGAATCAAGAGGTATAACTCAACTAAAAGGTATGTCATATAGGAATCAAAGGGGATGACTCGACTAAAAGGTACGTCATATAGGAATCAAAGGGAATGACTCGACTAAAAGGTACGTCTTAAAGGAATCAAGGGAAATGACTCGACTAAAAGGTAGGTCTTCTAGGAATAAAAGGGGATGACTCGACTAAAAGGTACGTCTTATAGGAATCAAAGGGGATGACTCGACTAAACGGTACGTCTTATAGGAATCAAAGGGGTTGACTCGACTAAAAGGTACGTCTTATAGGAATCAAGGGAAATGACTCGACTAAAAGGTACGTCTTCGAGGGATCAAAGGGGATGACTCGACTAAAAGGTACGTCTTATAGGAATCAAAGGGGATGACTCGACTAAAAGGTACGTCTTATAGGAATCAAAGGGGCTGACTCGACTAAAAGGTACGTCTTATAGGAATCAAGGGAAATGACTCGACTAAAAGGCACATCTTTTAGGAATCAAAGGGGATGACTCGACTAAAAGGTACGTCTTATAGGAATCAAAGGGGATGACTCGACCAAAAGCTACGTCTTATAGGAATCCAAGGGGATGACTCGACTAAAAGGTACGTCCTATAGGAATCAAAGTGGATGACTCGACTAAATGGTACGAATTATAGGAATCAAAGGAAATAACTCGACTAAAAGGTACGTCTTATAGGAATTAAAGGGGATGTCTCAACTAAAAGGTATGTCTTATAGAAATCAAAGGGGATGACTCGACTAAAAGGTACGTTTTATAGGAATCAAAGGGGATGACTCGACTAAAAGGTACGTCTTATAGGAATCAAGGGAAATGACTCGACTAAAATTTACTTTTTCGAGGAATCAAAGGAACTGACTCAACTAAAAGGTACGTCATATACGAATCAAAGGAGATGACTCAACTAAAAGGTACGTCTTATAGGAATCTAAGAGGATGACTCGACTAAAAGGTACGTCTTATAGGAATCAAAGGGGATGACTCGACTAAAAGGTATGTCTTATAGGAATGAAAAGGGATGACTCGACTAAAAGATACGTCATATAGAAATCAAAGGAAATGTCTCGACTAAAAGGTACGTCTTCTAGGGGTCAAAGGGGATGACTCAACTAAAAGGTACGTTTTCTAGGGGTCAAGGGGGAATGATTCGACTAAAAGGTACGTCTTATATGAATCAAGAGGTATAACTCAACTAAAAGGTATGTCTTATAGGAATCAAAGGGGATGACTCTACTAAAAGGTACGTCTTATTGGAATCAAATGGAATGACTCGACTAAAAGGTACGTCTTAAAGGAAACAAGGGAAATGACTTGACTAAAAGGTACGTCTTCTAGGAATCAAAGGGGATGACTCGACTAAAAGGTACGTCTTATAGGAATCAAAGGGGATGACACGACTAAAAGGTACGTGTTATAGGAATCAAGGGAAATGACTCGACTAAAAGGTACTTTTTCGAGGAATCAAAGGAACTGACTCAACTAAAAGGTACGTCATATACGAATCAAAGGAGATGACTCAACTAAGAGGTACGTCTTATAGGAATCAAAGGGGATGACTCAACTAAAAGGTACGTCTTATAGGAATCAAAGGAAATGACTCGACTAAAAGGTACATATTCTAGGGGTCAAAGGGGATGACTCGACTAAAAGGTACGTCTTATAGGAATCAAAGGGGATGACTCGACTAAAAGGTATGTTTTATAGGAATCAAAAGAGATGACTCGAGTAAAAGATACGTCATATAGGAATCGAACGAAATGACTCGACTAAAAGGTACGTCTTCTAGGGGTCAAAGGGGATGACTGAACTAAAAGGTACGTCTTCTAGGGGTCAAGGGGGAATGATTCGACTAAAAGGTACGTCTTATAGGAATCAAGAGGTATAACTCAACTAAAAGGTATGTATTATACGAATCAAAGGGTATGACTCGACTAAAAGGTACGTCTTATAGGAATCAAAGGGAATGACTCGACTAAAAGGTACGTCTTAAAGGAATCAAGGGAAATGACTCGACTAAAAGGTACGTCTTCTAGGAATCAAAGGGGATGACTCGACTAAAAGGTACGTCTTATTGGAATCAAAGGGGATGACTCGACTAAAAGGTACGTCTTAGAGGAATCAAAGGGGATGACTCGACTAAAAGGTACGTCTTATAGGAATCAAGGGAAATGACTTGACTAAATGGTACGTCTTCTAGGAATCAAAGGGGTTGACTCGACTAAAAGGTACGTCTTATAGGAATCGAAGGGGATGACTCGACTAAAAGGTACGTCTTATAGGAATCAAAGGGGATGACTCGACTAAAAGGTATGTCTTTTAGGAATCAAGTTAAATGACTCGACTAAAAGGTACGTCTTCTAGGAATCAAAGGAAATGACTTAACTAAAATGTACGTCTTATAGAAATCAAAGGAGATGACTCGACTAATAGGTACGTCTTATAGGAATCAAAGGGGATGACTCGACTAAAAGGTACATCTTTTAGGAATCAAGGGAAATGACTCGACTAAAAGGTACGTCTTTAAAGAATCAAAGGAAATGACTCAACTAAAAGGTACGTCTTATAGGAATCAAAGGGGATGAATCGACTAAAATATATGTATTCTAGGGGTCAAAGGGGATGACTCGACTAAAAGGTAAGTCTTATAGGAATCAAAGGAAATGACTCGACTAAAAGGTACGTCTTATAGGAATCAAAGGAAATAACTCGACAAAAAGGTACGTCTTCTAGGGGTCAAAGGGGATGACTCGACTAAAAGGTACGCCTTATAGGAATCAAAGGGGATGACTCGACTAAAAGGTACGTCTTATAGGAATCAAAGGGGATGACTCGACTCGAAGGTACGTATTCTAGGGGCCAAAGGGGATGACTCGACTAAAAGGTACGTCTTATAGGAATCAAAGGGGATGACTCGACTAAAAGGTATGTCTTATAGGAATCAAAAGGAATGACTCGACTAAAAGATACGTCATATAGGAATCAAAGAAAATGACTAGACTAAAAGGTACGTCTTCTAGGGGTCAAAGGGGATGACTCAACTAAAAGGTACGTCTTCTAGGGGTCAAGGGGGTATGATTCGACTAAAACGTACGTCTTATACGAATCACGAGGTATAACTCAACTAAAAGGTATGTCTTATAGGAATCAAAGGGGATGACTCGACTAAAAGGTACATCTTATAGGAATCAAAGGGAATGACTCGACTAAAAGGTACGTCTTAAAGGAATCAAGGGAAATGACTCGACTAATAGATACGTCTTCTAGGAATCAAAGGGGATGACTCGACTAAGAGGTACGTCTTATAGGAATCAAAGGGGATGACTCGACTAAAAGGTAAGTCTTATAGGAATCAAATGAAATGACTCGACTAAAAGGTACGTATTCTAGGGGTCAAAGGGGATGACTCGACTAAAAGGTACGTCTTATAGGAATCAAGGGAAATGACTCGACTAAAAGGTACGTCTTAGGAATCAAAGGAAATGACTCAACTAAAAGGTACGTCATATACGAATCAAAGGAGATGACTCAACTAAAAGGTACGTCTTATAGGAATCAAAGGGGATGACTCGACTTAAAGGTACGTCTTATAGGAATCAAGGGAAATGACTCGACTAAAAGGTACGTCTTCAAGGAATCAACGGAAATGACTCAACTAAAAGGTACGTCTTATAGGAATCAAAGGGGATGACTCGACTAAAAGGTACGTATTCTAGGGGTCAAAGTGGATGACTCGACTAAAAGGTACGTCTTATAGGAATCAAAGGAAATGACTCGACTAAAAGGTACGTCTTATAGGAATCTAAGGAAATGACTCGACTAAAACGTACGTCTTCTAGGGGTCAAAGGGGATAACTCGACTAAAAGGTACGTCTTATAGGAATCAAAGGGGATGACTCGACTAAGAGGTACGTCTTAAAGGAATCAAAGGGGCTGACTCGACTAAAAGGTACGTCTTATAGGAATCAAGGGATATGACTCAACTAAAAGGCAAATCTTTTAGGAATCAAAGGGGATGACTCGACTAAAAGGTACGTCTTATAGGAATCAAAGGGGATGACTCGACCAAAAGGTACGTCTTATAGGAATCCAAGAGGGATGACTCGACTAAAAGGTACGTCATATAGGAATCAAAGTGGATGACTCGACTAAATGGTACGTCTTATAGGAATCAAAGGAAACGACTCGACTAAAATGTATGTCTTATAGGAATAAAAGGGGATGACTCAACTAAAAGGTAAGTGTTATAAGAATCAAAGGGGATGACTCGACTAAATGGTACGTTTTATAGGAATCAAAGGGGATGACTCGACTAAAAGGTACGTCTTAGAGGAATCAAGGGAAATGACTCGACTAACAGGTACGTTTTATAGGAATCAAAGGAAATGACTCAACTAAAAGGTACGTCATATACGAATCAAAGGAGATGACTCAACTAAAAGGTACGTCTTATAGGAATCAAAGGGGATGACTCGACTAAAAGGTACGTCTTATAGGAATCAAAGGGGATGACTCGACTAAAAGGTAAGTCTTATAGGAATCAAAGGAAATGACTCGACTAAAAGGTACGTATTCTAGGGGTCAAAGGGAATGACTCGACTAAAAGATACGTCTTATAGGAATCAAAGGGGATGACTCGACTAAAAGGTACGTCTATAGGAATCAAAGGGGATGACTCGACCAAATGGTATGTCTTATAGGAATCAAAGGAAATGACTCGACTAAAAGGTACGTCTTATAGGAATCAAAGGAAATGACTCGACTAAAAGGTACGTCTTATAGAAATCTAAGGAAATGACTCGACTAAAACGTACGTCTTCTAGGGGTCAAAGGGGATGACTCGACTAAAAGGTACGTCTTATAGGAATCAAAGGGGATGACTCGACTAAGAGGTACGTCTTATAGGAATCAAAGGGGCTGACTCGACTAAAAGGTACGTCTTATAGGAATCAAGGGATATGACTCAACTAAAAGGCACATCTTTTAGGAATCAAAGGGGATGACTCGACTAAAAGGTACGTCTTATAGGAATCAAAGGGGATGACTCGACCAAAAGGTACGTCTTATAGGAATCCAAGAGGGATGACTCGACTAAAAGGTACGTCTTATAGGAATCAATGTGGATGACTCGACTAAATGGTACGTCTTATAGGAATCAAAGGAAACGACTCGACTAAAATGTATGTCTTATAGGAATAAAAGGGGATGACTCAACTAAAAGGTAAGTGTTATAAGAATCAAAGGGGATGACTCGACTAAATGGTACGTTTTATAGGAATCAAAGGGGATGACTCGACTAAAAGGTACGTCTTAGAGGAATCAAGGGAAATGACTCGACTAACAGGTACGTTTTATAGGAATCAAAGGAAATAACTCAACTAAAAGGTACGTCATATACGAATCAAATGAGATGACTCAACTAAAAGGTACGTCTTATAGGAATCAAAGGGGATGACTCGACTAAAAGGTACGTCTTATAGGAATCAAAGGGGATGACTCGACTAAAAGGTAAGTCTTATAGGAATCAAAGGAAATGACTCGACTAAAAGGTACGTATTCTAGGGGTCAAAGGGAATGACTCGACTAAAAGATACGTCTTATAGGAATCAAAGGGGATGACTCGACTAAAAGGTACGTCTTATAGGAATCAAAGGGGATGACTCGACAAGAAGGTACGTCTTATAGGAATCAAAGGGGATGACTCGACTAAAAGGTAAGTCTTATAGGAATCAAAGGAAATGACTCGACTAAAAGGTACGTATTCTAGGGGTCAAAGGGAATGACTCGACTAAAAGATACGTCTTATAGGAATCAAAGGGGATGACTCGACTAAAAGGTACGTCTATAGGAATCAAAGGGTATGACTCGACTAAAAGATACGTCATAAAGGAATCAAAGGAAATGACTCGACTAAAAGGTACGTCTTCTAGGGGTCAAAGGGGATGACTCAACTAAAAGGTACGTCTTCTAGGGGTCAAGGGGGAATGATTCGACTAAAAGGTACGTCTTATACGAATCAAGAGGGATAACTCAACTAAAAGGTATGTCTTATAGGAATCAAAGGGATGACTCGACTAAAAGGTACGTCATATAGCAATCAAAGGGAATGACTCGACTAAAAGGTACGTGTTAAAGGAATCAAGGGAAATGACTCGACTAAAAGGTACGTCTTCTAGGAATCAAAGGGGATGACTCGACTAAAAGGTACGTCTTATAGGAATCAAAGGGGATGACTCGACTAAAAGGTACGTCTTATCGGAATCAAAGGGGATGACTCGACTAAAAGGTACGTCTTATAGGAATCAAGGTAAATGTCTCAACTAAAAGGTACGTATTCGAGGGGTCAAAGGGGATGACTCGACTAAAAGGTACGTCTTATAGGAATCAAAGGGGATGACTCGACTAAAAGGTACGTCTTATTGGAATCAAAGGGGCTGACTCGACTAAAAGGTACGTCTTATAGGAATCAAGGGAAATGACTCGACTAAAAGGCACATCATTTAGGAATCAAAGTGGATGACTCGACTAAAAGGTACGTCTTATAGGAATCAAAGGGGATGACTCGACCAAAAGGTACGTCTTATAGGAATCCAAGGGGATGACTCGACTAAAAGGTACGTCCTATAGGAATCAAAGTGGATGACTCGACTAAATGGTACGTCTTATAGGAATCAAAGGAAAAAACTCGACTAAAAGGTACGTCTTATAGGAATTAAAGGGGATGACTCAACTAAAAGGTATGTCTTATAGGAATCAAAGGGGAAGACTCGACTAAAAGGTACGTCTTATAGGAATCAAAGGGGATGACTCGACCAAAAGGTACGTCTTATAGGAATCCAAGAGGGATTACTCGACTAAAAGGTACGTCTTATAGGAATCAAAGTGGATGACTCTACTAAATGGTAGGACTTATAGGAATCAAAGGAAACGACTCGAATAAAAGGTACGTCTTATAGGAATAAAAGGGGATGACTTAACTAAAAGGTAAGTCTTATAAGAATCAAAGGGGATGACTCGACTAAAAGGTACGTTTTATAGGAATCAAAGTGGATGACTCGACTAAAAGGTACGTCTTATAGGAATCAAGGGAAATGACTGGACTAAAAGGTACGTTTTATAGGAATCAAAGGAAATGACTCAACTAAAAGGTACGTCATATACGAATCAAAGGAGATAACACAACTAAAAGGTACGTCTTATAGGAATCTAAGGGGATGACTCAACTAAAAGGTACGTCTTAGAGGAATCAAGGGAAATGACTCGACTAAAAGGTACGTCTTCAAGGAATCAAAGGAAATGACTCAACTAAAAGGTACGTCTTATAGGAATCAAAGGGGATGACTCGACTAAAAGGTACGTCTTATAGGAATCAATGGGGATGACTCGACTAAAAGGTACGTCTTATAGGAATCAAAGGGGATGACTCGACTAAAAGGTACGTATTCTAGGGGTCAAAGGGGATGACTCGACTAAAAGGTACGTCTTATAGGAAT
This sequence comes from Capsicum pubescens, assembly GCA_030864215.1. Lineage (NCBI taxonomy): Eukaryota > Viridiplantae > Streptophyta > Magnoliopsida > Solanales > Solanaceae > Capsicum > Capsicum pubescens. Next base: position 273,807,447 of record CM061545.1, on the reverse strand, counting down.
CAAAGGGGATGAATCGACTAAAATATATGTATTCTAGGGGTCAAAGGGGATGACTCGACTAAAAGGTAAGTCTTATAGGAATCAAAGGAAATGACTCGACTAAAAGGTACGTCTTATAGGAATCAAAGGAAATAACTCGACAAAAAGGTACGTCTTCTAGGGGTCAAAGGGGATGACTCGACTAAGAGGTACGTCTTAAAGGAATCAAAGGGGCTGACTCGACTAAAAGGTACGTCTTATAGGAATCAAGGGATATGACTCAACTAAAATATATGTATTCTAGGAATCAAAGTGGATGACTCTACTAAATGGTAGGACTTATAGGAATCAAAGGAAACGACTCGAATAAAAGGTACGTCTTATAGGAATAAAAGGGGATGACTTAACTAAAAGGTAAGTCTTATAAGAATCAAAGGGGATGACTCGACTAAAAGGTACGTTTTATAGGAATCAAAGTGGATGACTCGACTAAAAGGTACGTCTTATAGGAATCAAGGGAAATGACTGGACTAAAAGGTACGTTTTATAGGAATCAAAGGAAATGACTCAACTAAAAGGTACGTCATATACGAATCAAAGGAGATAACTCAACTAAAAGGTACGTCTTATAGGAATCTAAGGGGATGACTCAACTAAAAGGTACGTCTTAGAGGAATCAAGGGAAATGACTCGACTAAAAGGTACGTCTTCAAGGAATCAAAGGAAATGACTCAACTAAAAGGTACGTCTTATAGGAATCAAAGGGGATGACTCGACTAAAAGGTACGTCTTATAGGAATCAATGGGGATGACTCGACTAAAAGGTACGTCTTATAGGAATCAAAGGGGATGACTCGACTAAAAGGTACGTATTCTAGGGGTCAAAGGGGATGACTCGACTAAAAGGTACGTCTTATAGGAATCAAAGGGGATGAATCGACTAAAATATATGTATTCTAGGGGTCAAAGGGGATGACTCGACTAAAAGGTAAGTCTTATAGGAATCAAAGGAAATGACTCGACTAAAAGGTACGTCTTATAGGAATCAAAGGAAATAACTCGACAAAAAGGTACGTCTTCTAGGGGTCAAAGGGGATGACTCGACTAAAAGGTACGCCTTATAGGAATCAAAGGGGATGACTCGACTAAAAGGTACGTCTTATAGGAATCAAAGGGGATGACTCGACTCGAAGGTACGTATTCTAGGGGCCAAAGGGGATGACTCGACTAAAAGGTACGTCTTATAGGAATCAAAGGGGATGACTCGACTAAAAGGTACGTCTTATCGGAATCAAAGGGGATGACTCGACTAAAAGGTACGTCTTATAGGAATCAAGGTAAATGTCTCAACTAAAAGGTACGTATTCGAGGGGTCAAAGGGGATGACTCGACTAAAAGGTACGTCTTATAGGAATCAAAGGGGATGACTCGACTAAAAGGTACGTCTTATAGGAATCAAAGGGGCTGACTCGACTAAAAGGTACGTCTTATAGGAATCAAGGGAAATGACTCGACTAAAAGGCACATCATTTAGGAATCAAAGGGGATGACTCGACTAAAAGGTACGTCTTATAGGAATCAAAGGGGATGACTCGACCAAAAGGTACGTCTTATAGGAATCCAAGGGGATGACTCGACTAAAAGGTACGTCCTATAGGAATCAAAGTCGATGACTCGACTAAATGGTACGTCTTATAGGAATCAAAGGAAATAACTCGACTAAAAGGTACGTCTTATAGGAATTAAAGGGGATGACTCAACTAAAAGGTATGTCTTATAGGAATCAAAGGGGAAGACTCGACTAAAAGGTACGTCTTATAGGAATCAAAGGGGATGACTCGACCAAAAGGTACGTCTTATAGGAATCCAAGAGGGATTACTCGACTAAAAGGTACGTCTTATAGGAATCAAAGTGGATGACTCTACTAAATGGTAGGACTTATAGGAATCAAACGAAACGACTCGAATAAAAGGTACGTCTTATAGGAATAAAAGGGGATGACTTAACTAAAAGGTAAGTCTTATAAGAATCAAAGGGGATGACTCGACTAAAAGGTACGTTTTATAGGAATCAAAGTGGATGACTCGACTAAAAGGTACGTCTTAAAGGAGTCAAGGGAAATGACTGGACTAAAAGGTACGTTTTATAGGAATCAAAGGAAATGACTCAACTAAAAGGTACGTCATATACGAATCAAAGGAGATAACTCAACTAAAAGGTACGTCTTATAGGAATCTAAGGGGATGACTCAACTAAAAGGTACGTCTTAGAGGAATCAAGGGAAATGACTCGACTAAAAGGTACGTCTTCAAGGAATCAAAGGAAATGACTCAACTAAAAGGTACGTCTTATAGGAATCAAAGGGGATGACTCGACTAAAAGGTACGTCTTATAGGAATCAATGGGGATGACTCGACTAAAAGGTACGTCTTATAGGAATCAAAGGGGATGACTCGACTAAAAGGTACGTATTCTAGGGGTCAAAGGGGATGACTCGACTAAAAGGTACGTCTTATAGGAATCAAAGGGGATGAATCGACTAAAATATATGTATTCTAGGGGTCAAAGGGGATGACTCGACTAAAAGGTAAGTCTTATAGGAATCAAAGGAAATGACTCGACTAAAAGGTACGTCTTATAGGAATCAAAGGAAATAACTCGACAAAAAGGTACGTCTTCTAGGGGTCAAAGGGGATGACTCGACTAAAAGGTACGCCTTATAGGAATCAAAGGGGATGACTCGACTAAAAGGTACGTCTTATAGGAATCAAAGGGGATGACTCGACTCGAAGGTACGTATTCTAGGGGCCAAAGGGGATGACTCGACTAAAAGGTACGTCTTATAGGAATCAAAGGGGATGACTCGACTAAAAGGTATGTCTTATAGGAATCAATAGGAATGACTAGAATAAAAGGTACGTCATATAGGAATCAAAGAAAATGACTAGAATAAAAGGTACGTCTTCTAGGGGTCAAAGGGGATGACTCAACTAAAAGGTACGTCTTCTAGGGGTCAAGGGGGTATGATTCGACTAAAACGTACGTCTTATACGAATCACGAGGTATAACTCAACTAAAAGGTATGTCTTATAGGAATCAAAGGGGATGACTCGACTAAAAGGTACATCTTATAGGAATCAAAGGGAATGACTCGACTAAAACGTACGTCTTATAGGAATCAAAGGGGATGACTCGACTCGAAGGTACGTATTCTAGGGGCCAAAGGGGATGACTCGACTAAAAGGTACGTCTTATAGGAATCAAAGGGGATGACTCGACTAAAAGGTATGTCTTATAGGAATCAAAAGGAATGACTCGACTAAAAGATACGTCATATAGGAATCAAAGAAAATGACTAGACTAAAAGGTACGTCTTCTAGGGGTCAAAGGGGATGACTCAACTAAAAGGTACGTCTTCTAGGGGTCAAGGGGGTATGATTCGACTAAAACGTACGTCTTATACGAATCACGAGGTATAACTCAACTAAAAGGTATGTCTTATAGGAATCAAAGGGGATGACTCGACTAAAAGGTACATCTTATAGGAATCAAAGGGAATGACTCGACTAAAAGGTACGTCTTAAAGGAATCAAGGGAAATGACTCGACTAATAGGTACGTCTTCTAGGAATCAAAGGGGATGACTCGACTAAGAGGTACGTCTTATAGGAATCAAAGGGGATGACTCGACTAAAAGGTACGTCTTATAGGAATCAAGGGATATGACTCAACTAAAAGGCACATCTTTTAGGAATCAAAGGGGATGACTCGACTAAAAGGTACGTCTTATAGGAATCAAAGGGGATGACTCGACCAAAAGGTACGTCTTATAGGAATCCAAGAGGGATGACTCGCCTAAAAGGTACGTCTTATAGGAATCAATGTGGATGACTCGACTAAATGGTACGTCTTATAGGAATCAAAGGAAACGACTCGACTAAAATGTATGTCTTATAGGAATAAAAGGGGATGACTCAACTAAAAGGTAAGTGTTATAAGAATCAAAGGGGATGACTCGACTAAATGGTACGTTTTATAGGAATCAAAGGGGATGACTCGACTAAAAGGTACGTCTTAGAGGAATCAAGGGAAATGACTCGACTAACAGGTACGTTTTATAGGAATCAAAGGAAATGACTCAACTAAAAGGTACGTCATATACGAATCAAAGGAGATGACTCAACTAAAAGGTACGTCTTATAGGAATCAAAGGGGATGACTCGACTAAAAGGTACGTCTTATAGGAATCAAAGGGGATGACTCGACTAAAAGGTAAGTCTTATAGGAATCAAAGGAAATGACTCGACTAAAAGGTACGTATTCTAGGGGTCAAAGGGAATGACTCGACTAAAAGATACGTCTTATAGGAATCAAAGGGGATGACTCGACTAAAAGGTACGTCTTATAGGAATCAAAGGGGATGACTCGACTAAAAGGTACGTCTTAGAGGAATCAAGGGAAATGACTCGACTAAAAGGTACGTCTTCAAGGAATCAAAGGAAATGACTCAACTAAAAGGTACGTCTTATAGGAATCAAAGGGGATGACTCGACTAAAAGGTACGTCTTATAGGAATCAATGGGGATGACTCGACTAAAAGGTACGTCTTATAGGAATCAAAGGGGATGACTCGACTAAAAGGTACGTATTCTAGGGGTCAAAGGGGATGACTCGACTAAAAGGTACGTCTTATAGGAATCAAAGGGGATGAATCGACTAAAATATATGTATTCTAGGGGTCAAAGGGGATGACTCGACTAAAAGGTAAGTCTTATAGGAATCAAAGGAAATGACTCGACTAAAAGGTACGTCTTATAGGAATCAAAGGAAATAACTCGACAAAAAGGTACGTCTTCTAGGGGTCAAAGGGGATGACTCGACTAAAAGGTACGCCTTATAGGAATCAAAGGGGATGACTCGACTAAAAGGTACGTCTTATAGGAATCAAAGGGGATGACTCGACTCGAAGGTACGTATTCTAGGGGCCAAAGGGGATGACTCGACTAAAAGGTACGTCTTATAGGAATCAAAGGGGATGACTCGACTAAAAGGTATGTCTTATAGGAATCAATAGGAATGACTCGACTAAAAGATACGTCATATAGGAATCAAAGAAAATGACTAGAATAAAAGGTACGTCTTCTAGGGGTCAAAGGGGATGACTCAACTAAAAGGTACGTCTTCTAGGGGTCAAGGGGGTATGATTCGACTAAAACGTACGTCTTATACGAATCACGAGGTATAACTCAACTAAAAGGTATGTCTTATAGGAATCAAAGGGAATGACTCGACTAAAAGGTACATCTTATAGGAATCAAAGGGAATGACTCGACTAAAAGGTACGTCTTAAAGGAATCAAGGGAAATGACTCGACTAATAGGTACGTCTTCTAGGAATCAAAGGGGATGACTCGACTAAGAGGTACGTCTTATAGGAATGAAAGGGGATGACTCGACTAAAAGGTACGTCTTATAGGAATCAAGGGATATGACTCAACTAAAAGGCACATCTTTTAGGAATCAAAGGGGATGACTCGACTAAAAGGTACGTCTTATAGGAATCAAAGGGGATGACTCGACCAAAAGGTACGTCTTATAGGAATCCAAGAGGGATGACTCGACTAAAAGGTACGTCTTATAGGAATCAATGTGGATGACTCGACTAAATGGTACATCTTATAGGAATCAAAGGAAACGACTCGACTAAAATGTATGTCTTATAGGAATAAAAGGGGATGACTCAACTAAAAGGTAAGTGTTATAAGAATCAAAGGGGATGACTCGACTAAATGGTACGTCTTATAGGAATCAAAGGAAATGACTAGAATAAAAGGTACGTCTTCTAGGGGTCAAAGGGGATGACTCAACTAAAAGGTACGTCTTCTAGGGGTCAAGGGGGTATGATTCGACTAAAACGTACGTCTTATACGAATCACGAGGTATAACTCAACTAAAAGGTATGTCTTATAGGAATCAAAGGGGATGACTCGACTAAAAGGTACATCTTATAGGAATCAAAGGGAATGACTCGACTAAAACGTACGTCTTATAGGAATCAAAGGGGATGACTCGACTCGAAGGTACGTATTCTAGGGGCCAATGGGGATGACTCGACTAAAAGGTACGTCTTATAGGAATCAAAGGGGATGACTCGACTAAACGGTATGTCTTATAGGAATCAAAAGGAATGACTCGACTAAAAGATACGTCATATAGGAATCAAAGAAAATGACTAGACTAAAAGGTACGTCTTCTAGGGGTCAAAGGGGATGACTCAACTAAAAGGTACGTCTTCTAGGGGTCAAGGGGGTATGATTCGACTAAAACGTACGTCTTATACGAATCACGAGGTATAACTCAACTAAAAGGTATGTCTTATAGGAATCAAAGGGGATGACTCGACTAAAAGGTACATCTTATAGGAATCAAAGGGAATGACTCGACTAAAAGGTACGTCTTAAAGGAATCAAGGGAAATGACTCGACTAATAGGTACGTCTTCTAGGAATCAAAGGGGATGACTCGACTAAGAGGTACGTCTTATAGGAATCAAAGGGGCTGACTCGACTAAAAGGTACGTCTTATAGGAATCAAGGGATATGACTCAACTAAAAGGCACATCTTTTAGGAATCAAAGGGGATGACTCGACTAAAAGGTACGTCTTATAGGAATCAAAGGGGATGACTCGACCAAAAGGTACGTCTTATAGGAATCCAAGAGGGATGACTCGACTAAAAGGTACGTCTTATAGGAATCAATGTGGATGACTCGACTAAATGGTACGTCTTATAGGAATCAAAGGAAACGACTCGACTAAAATGTATGTCTTATAGGAATAAAAGGGGATGACTCAACTAAAAGGTAAGTGTTATAAGAATCAAAGGGGATGACTCGACTAAATGGTACGTTTTATAGGAATCAAAGGGGATGACTCGACTAAAAGGTACGTCTTAGAGGAATCAAGGGAAATGACTCGACTAACAGGTACGTTTTATAGGAATCAAAGGAAATGACTCAACTAAAAGGTACGTCATATACGAATCAAAGGAGATGACTCAACTAAAAGGTACGTCTTATAGGAATCAAAGGGGATGACTCGACTAAAAGGTACGTCTTATAGGAATCAAAGGGGATGACTCGACTAAAAGGTAAGTCTTATAGGAATCAAAGGAAATGACTCGACTAAAAGGTACGTATTCTAGGGGTCAAAGGGAATGACTCGACTAAAAGATACGTCTTATAGGAATCAAAGGGGATGACTCGACTAAAAGGTACGTCTTATAGGAATCAAAGGGGATGACTCGACTAAAAGGTACGTCTTATAGGAATCAAAGGGGATGACTCGACTAAAAGGTAAGTCTTATAGGAATCAAAGGAAATGACTCGACTAAAAGGTACGTATTCTAGGGGTCAAAGGGAATGACTCGACTAAAAGATACGTCTTATAGGAATCAAAGGGGATGACTCGACTAAAAGGTACGTCTATAGGAATCAAAGGGGATGACTCGACTAAAAGATACGTCATATAGGAATCAAAGGAAATGACTCGACTAAAAGGTACGTCTTCTAGGGGTCAAAGGGGATGACTCAACTAAAAGGTACGTCTTCTAGGGGTCAAGGGGGAATGATTCGACTAAAAGGTACGTCTTATACGAATCAAGAGGTATAACTCAACTAAAAGGTATGTCTTATAGGAATAAAAGGGATGACTCGACTAAAAGGTACGTCATATAGGAATCAAAGGGAATGACTCGACTAAAAGGTACGTGTTAAAGGAATCAAGGGAAATGACTCGACTAAAAGGTACGTCTTCTAGGAATCAAAGGGGATGACTCGACTAAAAGGTACGTCTTATAGGAATCAAAGGGGATGACTCGACTAAAAGGTACGTCTTATCGGAATCAAAGGGGATGACTCGACTAAAAGGTACGTCTTATAGGAATCAAGGTAAATGTCTCAACTAAAAGGTACGTATTCGAGGGGTCAAAGGGGATGACTCGACTAAAAGGTACGTCTTATAGGAATCAAAGGGGATGACTCGACTAAAAGATACGTCTAATAGGAATCAAAGGGGCTGACTCGACTAAAAGGTACGTCTTATAGGAATCAAGGGAAATGACTCGACTAAAAGGCACATCATTTAGGAATCAAAGGGGATGACTCGACTAAAAGGTACGTCTTATAGGAATCAAAGGGGATGACTCGACCAAAAGGTACGTCTTATAGGAATCCAAGGGGATGACTCGACTAAAAGGTACGTCCTATAGGAATCAAAGTCGATGACTCGACTAAATGGTACGTCTTATAGGAATCAAAGGAAATAACTCGACTAAAAGGTACGTCTTATAGGAATTAAAGGGGATGACTCAACTAAAAGGTATGTCTTATAGGAATCAAAGGGGAAGACTCGACTAAAAGGTACGTCTTATAGGAATCAAAGGGGATGACTCGACCAAAAGGTACGTCTTATAGGAATCCAAGAGGGATTACTCGACTTAAAGGTACGTCTTATAGGAATCAAAGTGGATGACTCTACTAAATGGTAGGACTTATAGGAATCAAAGGAAACGACTCGAATAAAAGGTACGTCTTATAGGAATAAAAGGGGATGACTTAACTAAAAGGTAAGTCTTATAAGAATCAAAGGGGATGACTCGACTAAAAGGTACGTTTTATAGGAATCAAAGTGGATGACTCGACTAAAAGGTACGTCTTATAGGAATCAAGGGAAATGACTGGACTAAAAGGTACGTTTTATAGGAATCAAAGGAAATGACTCAACTAAAAGGTACGTCATATACGAATCAAAGGAGATAACTCAACTAAAAGGTACGTCTTATAGGAATCTAAGGGGATGACTCAACTAAAAGGTACGTCTTAGAGGAATCAAGGGAAATGACTCGACTAAAAGGTACGTCTTCAAGGAATCAAAGGAAATGACTCAACTAAAAGGTACGTCTTATAGGAATCAAAGGGGATGACTCGACTAAAAGGTACGTCTTATAGGAATCAATGGGGATGACTCGACTAAAAGGTACGTCTTATAGGAATCAAAGGGGATGACTCGACTAAAAGGTACGTATTCTAGGGGTCAAAGGGGATGACTCGACTAAAAGGTACGTCTTATAGGAATCAAAGGGGATGAATCGACTAAAATATATGTATTCTAGGGGTCAAAGGGGATGACTCGACTAAAAGGTAAGTCTTATAGGAATCAAAGGAAATGACTCGACTAAAAGGTACGTCTTATAGGAATCAAAGGAAATAACTCGACAAAAAGGTACGTCTTCTAGGGGTCAAAGGGGATGACTCGACTAAAAGGTACGCCTTATAGGAATCAAAGGGGATGACTCGACTAAAAGGTACGTCTTATAGGAATCAAAGGGGATGACTCGACTCGAAGGTACGTATTCTAGGGGCCAAAGGGGATGACTCGACTAAAAGGTACGTCTTATAGGAATCAAAGGGGATGACTCGACTAAAAGGTATGTCTTATAGGAATCAATAGGAATGACTCGACTAAAAGATACGTCATATAGGAATCAAAGAAAATGACTAGAATAAAAGGTACGTCTTCTAGGGGTCAAAGGGGATGACTCAACTAAAAGGTACGTCTTCTAGGGGTCAAGGAGGTATGATTCGACTAAAACGTACGTCTTATACGAATCACGAGGTATAACTCAACTAAAAGGTATGTCTTATAGGAATCAAAGGGGATGACTCGACTAAAAGGTACATCTTATAGGAATCAAAGGGAATGACTCGACTAAAACGTACGTCTTATAGGAATCAAAGGGGATGACTCGACTCGAAGGTACGTATTCTAGGGGCCAAAGGGGATGACTCGACTAAAAGGTACGTCTTATAGGAATCAAAGGGGATGACTCGACTAAAAGGTATGTCTTATAGGAATCAAAAGGAATGACTCGACTAAAAGATACGTCATATAGGAATCAAAGAAAATGACTAGACTAAAAGGTACGTCTTCTAGGGGTCAAAGGGGATGACTCAACTAAAAGGTACGTCTTCTAGGGGTCAAGGGGGTATGATTCGACTAAAACGTACGTCTTATACGAATCACGAGGTATAACTCAACTAAAAGGTATGTCTTATAGGAATCAAAGGGGATGACTCGACTAAAAGGTACATCTTATAGGAATCAAAGGGAATGACTCGACTAAAAGGTACGTCTTAAAGGAATCAAGGGAAATGACTCGACTAATAGGTACGTCTTCTAGGAATCAAAGGGGATGACTCGACTAAGAGGTACGTCTTATAGGAATCAAAGGGGATGACTCGACTAAAAGGTACGTCTTATAGGAATCAAGGGATATGACTCAACTAAAAGGCACATCTTTTAGGAATCAAAGGGGATGACTCGACTAAAAGGTACGTCTTATAGGAATCAAAGGGGATGACTCGACCAAAAGGTACGTCTTATAGGAATCCAAGAGGGATGACTCGACTAAAAGGTACGTCTTATAGGAATCAATGTGGATGACTCGACTAAATGGTACGTCTTATAGGAATCAAAGGAAACGACTCGACTAAAATGTATGTCTTATAGGAATAAAAGGGGATGACTCAACTAAAAGGTAAGTGTTATAAGAATCAAAGGGGATGACTCGACTAAATGGTACGTTTTATAGGAATCAAAGGGGATGACTCGACTAAAAGGTACGTCTTAGAGGAATCAAGGGAAATGACTCGACTAACAGGTACGTTTTATAGGAATCAAAGGAAATGACTCAACTAAAAGGTACGTCATATACGAATCAAAGGAGATGACTCAACTAAAAGGTACGTCTTATAGGAATCAAAGGGGATGACTCGACTAAAAGGTACGTCTTATAGGAATCATAGGGGATGACTCGACTAAAAGGTAAGTCTTATAGGAATCAAAGGAAATGACTCGACTAAAAGGTACGTATTCTAGGGGTCAAAGGGAATGACTCGACTAAAAGATACGTCTTATAGGAATCAAAGGGGATGACTCGACTAAAAGGTACGTCTTATAGGAATCAAAGGGGATGACTCGACTAAAAGGTACGTCTTAGAGGAATCAAGGGAAATGACTCGACTAAAAGGTACGTCTTCAAGGAATCAAAGGAAATGACTCAACTAAAAGGTACGTCTTATAGGAATCAAAGGGGATGACTCGACTAAAAGGTACGTCTTATAGGAATCAATGGGGATGACTCGACTAAAAGGTACGTCTTATAGGAATCAAAGGGGATGACTCGACTAAAAGGTACGTATTCTAGGGGTCAAAGGGGATGACTCGACTAAAAGGTACGTCTTATAGGAATCAAAGGGGATGAATCGACTAAAATATATGTATTCTAGGGGTCAAAGGGGATGACTCGACTAAAAGGTAAGTCTTATAGGAATCAAAGGAAATGACTCGACTAAAAGGTACGTCTTATAGGAATCAAAGGAAATAACTCGACAAAAAGGTACGTCTTCTAGGGGTCAAAGGGGATGACTCGACTAAAAGGTACGCCTTATAGGAATCAAAGGGGATGACTCGACTAAAAGGTACGTCTTATAGGAATCAAAGGGGATGACTCGACTCGAAGGTACGTATTCTAGGGGCCAAAGGGGATGACTCGACTAAAAGGTACGTCTTATAGGAATCAAAGGGGATGACTCGACTAAAAGGTATGTCTTATAGGAATCAATAGGAATGACTCGACTAAAAGATACGTCATATAGGAATCAAAGAAAATGACTAGAATAAAAGGTACGTCTTCTAGGGGTCAAAGGGGATGACTCAACTAAAAGGTACGTCTTCTAGGGGTCAAGGGGATATGATTCGACTAAAACGTACGTCTTATACGAATCACGAGGTATAACTCAACTAAAAGGTATGTCTTATAGGAATCAAAGGGAATGACTCGACTAAAAGGTACATCTTATAGGAATCAAAGGGAATGACTCGACTAAAAGGTACGTCTTAAAGGAATCAAGGGAAATGACTCGACTAATAGGTACGTCTTCTAGGAATCAAAGGGGATGACTCGACTAAGAGGTACGTCTTATAGGAATGAAAGGGGATGACTCGACTAAAAGGTACGTCTTATAGGAATCAAGGGATATGACTCAACTAAAAGGCACATCTTTTAGGAATCAAAGGGGATGACTCGACTAAAAGGTACGTCTTATAGGAATCAAAGGGGATGACTCGACCAAAAGGTACGTCTTATAGGAATCCAAGAGGGATGACTCGACTAAAAGGTACGTCTTATAGGAATCAATGTGGATGACTCGACTAAATGGTACGTCTTATAGGAATCAAAGGAAACGACTCGACTAAAATGTATGTCTTATAGGAATAAAAGGGGATGACTCAACTAAAAGGTAAGTGTTATAAGAATCAAAGGGGATGACTCGACTAAATGGTACGTCTTATAGGAATCAAAGGAAATGACTAGAATAAAAGGTACGTCTTCTAGGGGTCAAAGGGGATGACTCAACTAAAAGGTACGTCTTCTAAGGGTCAAGGGGGTATGATTCGACTAAAACGTACGTCTTATACGAATCACGAGGTATAACTCAACTAAAAGGTATGTCTTATAGGAATCAAAGGGGATGACTCGACTAAAAGGTACATCTTATAGGAATCAAAGGGAATGACTCGACTAAAACGTACGTCTTATAGGAATCAAAAGGGATGACTCGACTCGAAGGTACGTATTCTAGGGGCCAAAGGGGATGACTCGACTAAAAGGTACGTCTTATAGGAATCAAAGGGGATGACTCGACTAAAAGGTATGTCTTATAGGAATCAAAAGGAATGACTCGACTAAAAGATACGTCATATAGGAATCAAAGAAAATGACTAGACTAAAAGGTACGTCTTCTAGGGGTCAAAGGGGATGACTCAACTAAAAGGTACGTCTTCTAGGGGTCAAGGGGGTATGATTCGACTAAAACGTACGTCTTATACGAATCACGAGGTATAACTCAACTAAAAGGTATGTCTTATAGGAATCAAAGGGGATGACTCGACTAAAAGGTACATCTTATAGGAATCAAAGGGAATGACTCGACTAAAAGGTACGTCTTAAAGGAATCAAGGGAAATGACTCGACTAATAGGTACGTCTTCTAGGAATCAAAGGGGATGACTCGACTAAGAGGTACGTCTTATAGGAATCAAAGGGGCTGACTCGACTAAAAGGTACGTCTTATAGGAATCAAGGGATATGACTCAACTAAAAGGCACATCTTTTAGGAATCAAAGGGGATGACTCGACTAAAAGGTACGTCTTATAGGAATCAAAGGGGATGACTCGACCAAAAGGTACGTCTTATAGGAATCCAAGAGGGATGACTCGACTAAAAGGTACGTCTTATAGGAATCAATTTGGATGACTCGACTAAATGGTACGTCTTATAGGAATCAAAGGAAACGACTCGACTAAAATGTATGTCTTATAGGAATAAAAGGGGATGACTCAACTAAAAGGTAAGTGTTATAAGAATCAAAGGGGATGACTCGACTAAATGGTACGTTTTATAGGAATCAAAGGGGATGACTCGACTAAAAGGTACGTCTTAGAGGAATCAAGGGAAATGACTCGACTAACAGGTACGTTTTATAGGAATCAAAGGAAATGACTCAACTAAAAGGTACGTCATATACGAATCAAAGGAGATGACTCAACTAAAAGGTACGTCTTATAGGAATCAAAGGGGATGACTCGACTAAAAGGTACGTCTTATAGGAATCAAAGGGGATGACTCGACTAAAAGGTAAGTCTTATAGGAATCAAAGGAAATGACTCGACTAAAAGGTACGTATTCTAGGGGTCAAAGGGAATGACTCGACTAAAAGATACGTCTTATAGGAATCAAAGGGGATGACTCGACTAAAAGGTACGTCTTATAGGAATCAAAGGGGATGACTCGACTAAAAGGTACGTCTTATAGGAATCAAAGGGGATGACTCGACTAAAAGGTAAGTCTTATAGGAATCAAAGGAAATGACTCGACTAAAAGGTACGTATTCTAGGGGTCAAAGGGAATGACTCGACTAAAAGATACGTCTTATAGGAATCAAAGGGGATGACTCGACTAAAAGGTACGTCTATAGGAATCAAAGGGGATGACTCGACTAAAAGATACGTCATATAGGAATCAAAGGAAATGACTCGACTAAAAGGTACGTCTTCTAGGGGTCAAAGGGGATGACTCAACTAAAAGGTACGTCTTCTTGGGGTCAAGGGGGAATGATTCGACTAAAAGGTACGTCTTATACGAATCAAGAGGTATAACTCAACTAAAAGGTATGTTCTATAGGAATCAAAGGGATGACTCGACTAAAAGGTACGTCATATAGGAATCAAAGGGAATGACTCGACTAAAAGGTACGTGTTAAAGGAATCAAGGGAAATGACTCGACTAAAAGGTACGTCTTCTAGGAATCAAAGGGGATGACTCGACTAAAAGGTACGTCTTATAGGAATCAAAGGGGATGACTCGACTAAAAGGTACGTCTTATCGGAATCAAAGGGGATGACTCGACTAAAAGGTACGTCTTATAGGAATCAAGGTAAATGTCTCAACTAAAAGGTACGTATTCGAGGGGTCAAAGGGATGACTCGACTAAAAGGTACGTCTTATAGGAATCAAAGGGGATGACTCGACTAAAAGGTACGTCTTATAGGAATCAAAGGGGCTGACTCGACTAAAAGGTACGTCTTATAGGAATCAAGGGAAATGACTCGACTAAAAGGCACATCATTTAGGAATCAAAGGGGATGACTCGACTAAAAGGTACGTCTTATAGGAATCAAAGGGGATGACTCGACCAAAAGGTACGTCTTATAGGAATCCAAGGGGATGACTCGACTAAAAGGTACGTCCTATAGGAATCAAAGTGGATGACTCGACTAAATGGTACGTCTTATAGGAATCAAAGGAAATAACTCGACTAAAAGGTACGTCTTATAGGAATTAAAGGGGATGACTCAACTAAAAGGTATGTCTTATAGGAATCAAAGGGGAAGACTCGACTAAAAGGTACGTCTTATAGGAATCAAAGGGGATGACTCGACCAAAAGGTACGTCTTACAGGAATCCAAGAGGGATTACTCGACTAAAAGGTACGTCTTATAGGAATCAAAGTGGATGACTCTACTAAATGGTAGGACTTATAGGAATCAAAGGAAACGACTCGAATAAAAGGTACGTCTTATAGGAATAAAAGGGGATGACTTAACTAAAAGGTAAGTCTTATAAGAATCAAAGGGGATGACTCGACTAAAAGTTACGTTTTATAGGAATCAAAGTGGATGACTCGACTAAAAGGTACGTCTTATAGGAATCAAGGGAAATGACTGGACTAAAAGGTACGTTTTATAGGAATCAAAGGAAATGACTCAACTAAAAGGTACGTCATATACGAATCAAAGGAGATAACTCAACTAAAAGGTACGTCTTATAGGAATCTAAGGGGATGACTCAACTAAAAGGTACGTCTTAGAGGAATCAAGGGAAATGACTCGACTAAAAGGTACGTCTTCAAGGAATCAAAGGAAATGACTCAACTAAAAGGTACGTCTTATAGGAATCAAAGGGGATGACTCGACTAAAAGGTACGTCTTATAGGAATCAATGGGGATGACTCGACTAAAAGGTACGTCTTATAGGAATCAAAGGGGATGACTCGACTAAAAGGTACATATTCTAGGGGTCAAAGGGGATGACTCGACTAAAAGGTACGTCTTATAGGAATCAAAGGGGATGAATCGACTAAAATATATGTATTCTAGGGGTCAAAGGGGATGACTCGACTAAAAGGTAAGTCTTATAGGAATCAAAGGAAATGACTCGACTAAAAGGTACGTCTTATAGGAATCAAAGGAAATAACTCGACAAAAAGGTACGTCTTCTAGGGGTCAAAGGGGATGACTCGACTAAGAGGTACGTCTTAAAGGAATCAAAGGGGCTGACTCGACTAAAAGGTACGTCTTATAGGAATCAAGGGATATGACTCAACTAAAAGGCACATCTTTTAGGAATCAAAGGGGATGACTCGACTAAAAGGTACGTCTTATAGGAATCAAAGGGGATGACTCGACCAAAAGGTACGTCTTATAGGAATCCAAGAGGGATGACTCGACTAAAAGGTACGTCTTATAGGAATCAAAGGGGATGACTCGACTAAGAGGTACGTCTTATAGGAATCAAAGGGGCTGACTCGACTAAAAGGTACGTCTTATAGGAATCAAGGGATATGACTCAACTAAAAGGCATATCTTTTAGGAATCAAAGGGGATGACTCGACTAAAAGGTACGTCTTATAGGAATCAAAGGGGATGACTCGACCAAAAGGTACGTCTTATAGGAATCCAAGAGGGATGACTCGACTAAAAGGTACGTCTTATAGGAATCAATGTGGATGACTCGACTAAATGGTACGTCTTATAGGAATCAAAGGAAACGACTCGACTAAAATGTATGTCTTATAGGAATAAAAGGGGATGACTCAACTAAAAGGTAAGTGTTATAAGAATCAAAGGGGATGACTCGACTAAATGGTACGTTTTATAGGAATCAAAGGGGATGACTCGACTAAAAGGTACGTCTTAGAGGAATCAAGGGAAATGACTCGACTAACAGGTACGTTTTATAGGAATCAAAGGAAATGACTCAACTAAAAGGTACGTCATATACGAATCAAAGGAGATGACTCAACTAAAAGGTACGTCTTATAGGAATCAAAGGGGATGACTCGACTAAAAGGTACGTCTTATAGGAATCAAAGGGGATGACTCGACTAAAAGGTAAGTCTTATAGGAATCAAAGGAAATGACTCGACTAAAAGGTACGTATTCTAGGGGTCAAAGGGAATGACTCGACTAAAAGATACGTCTTATAGGAATCAAAGGGGATGACTCGACTAAAAGGTACGTCTTATAGGAATCAAAGGGGATGACTCGACTAAAAGGTACGTCTTATAGGAATCAAAGGGGATGACTCGACTAAAAGGTAAGTCTTATAGGAATCAAAGGAAATGACTCGACTAAAAGGTACGTATTCTAGGGGCCAAAGGGGATGACTCGACTAAAAGGTACGTCTTATAGGAATCAAAGGGGATGACTCGACTAAAAGGTATGTCTTATAGGAATCAATAGGAATGAATCGACTAAAAGATACGTCATATAGGAATCAAAGAAAATGACTAGAATAAAAGGTACGTCTTCTAGGGGTCAAAGGGGATGACTCAACTAAAAGGTACGTCTTCTAGGGGTCAAGGGGGTATGATTCGACTAAAACGTACGTCTTATACGAATCACGAGGTATAACTCAACTAAAAGGTATGTCTTATAGGAATCAAAGGGGATGACTCGACTAAAAGGTACATCTTATAGGAATCAAAGGGAATGACTCGACTAAAACGTACGTCTTATAGGAATCAAAGGGGATGACTCGACTCGAAGGTAGGTATTCTAGGGGCCAAAGGGGATGACTCGACTAAAAGGTACGTCTTATAGGAATCAAAGGGGATGACTCGACTCGAAGGTACGTATTCTAGGGGCCAAAGGGGATGACTCGACTAAAAGGTACGTCTTATAGGAATCAAAGGGGATGACTCGACTAAAAGGTATGTCTTATAGGAATCAAAAGGAATGACTCGACTAAAAGATACGTCATATAGGAATCAGAGAAAATGACTAGACTAAAAGGTACGTCTTCTAGGGGTCAAAGGGGATGACTCAACTAAAAGGTACGTCTTCTAGGGGTCAAGGGGGTATGATTCGACTAAAACATACGTCTTATACGAATCACGAGGTATAACTCAACTAAAAGGTATGTCTTATAGGAATCAAAGGGGATGACTCGACTAAAAGGTACATCTTATAGGAATCAAAGGGAATGACTCGACTAAAAGGTACGTCTTAAAGGAATCAAGGGAAATGACTCGACTAATAGGTACGTCTTCTAGGAATCAAAGGGGATGACTCGACTAAGAGGTACGTCTTATAGGAATCAAAGGGGATGACTCGACTAAAAGGTAAGTCTTATAGGAATCAAAGGAAATGACTCGACTAAAAGGTACGTATTCTAGGGGTCAAAGGGGATGACTCGACTAAAAGGTACGTCTTATAGGAATCAAGGGAAATGACTCGACTAAAACGTACGTCTTAGGAATCAAAGGAAATGACTCAACTAAAAGGTACGTCATATAAGAATCAAAGGAGATGACTCAACTAAAAGGTACGTCTTATAGGAATCAAAGGGGATGACTCGACTTAAAGGTACGTCTTATAGGAATCAAGGGAAATGACTCGACTAAAAGGTACGTCTTCAAGGAATCAACGGAAATGACTCAACTAAAAGGTACGTCATATAGGAATCAAAGGGGATGACTCGACTAAAAGGTACGTATTCTAGGGGTCAAAGTGGATGACTCGACTAAAAGGTACGTCTTATAGGAATCAAAGGAAATGACTCGACTAAAAGGTACGTCTTATAGGAATCTAAGGAAATGACTCGACTAAAACGTACGTCTTCTAGGGGTCAAAGGGGATGACTCGACTAAAAGGTACGTCTTATAGGAATCAAAGGGGATGACTCGACTAAGAGGTACGTCTTATAGGAATCAAAGGGGCTGACTCGACTAAAAGGTACGTCTTTTAGGAATCAAGGGATATGACTCAACTAAAAGGCACATCTTTTAGGAATCAAAGGAGATGACTCGACTAAAAGGTACGTCTTATAGGAATCAAAGGGGATGACTCGACCAAAAGGTACGTCTTATAGGAATCCAAGAGGGATGACTCGACTAAAAGGTACGTCTTATAGGAATCAAAGTGGATGACTCGACTAAATGGTACGTCTTATAGTAATCAAAGGAAACGACTCGACTAAAATGTATGTCTTATAGGAATAAAAGGGGATGACTCAACTAAAAGGTAAGTGTTATAAGAATCAAAGGGGATGACTCGACTAAATGGTACGTTTTATAGGAATCAAAGGGGATGACTCGACTAAAAGGTACGTCTTAGAGGAATCAAGGGAAATGACTCGACTAACAGGTACGTTTTATAGGAATCAAAGGAAATGACTCAACTAAAAGGTACGTCATATACGAATCAAAGGAGATGACTCAACTAAAAGGTACGTCTTATAGGAATCAAAGGGGATGACTCGTCTAAAAGGTACGTCTTATAGGAATCAAAGGGGATGACTCAACTAAAAGGTAAGTCTTATAGGAATCAAAGGAAATGACTCGACTAAAAGGTACGTATTCTAGGGGTCAAAGGGAATGACTCGACTAAAAGATACGTCTTATAGGAATCAAAGGGGATGACTCGACTAAAAGGTACGTCTATAGGAATCAAAGGGGATGACTCGACCAAATGGTATGTCTTATAGGAATCAAAAGGGATGACTCGACTAAAAGATACGTCATATAGGAATCAAAGGAAATGACTCGACTAAAAGGTACGTCTTCTAGGGGTCAAAGGGGATGACTCAACTAAAAGGTACGTCTTCTAGGGGTCAAGGGGGAATGATTCGACTAAAAGGTACGTCTTATACGAATCAATAGGTATAACTCAACTAAAAGGTATGTCTTATAGGAATCAAAGGGGATGACTCGACTAAAAGGTACGTCATATAGGAATCAAAGGGAATGACTCGACTAAAAGGTACGTGTTAAAGGAATCAAGGGAAATGACTCGACTAAAAGGTACGTCTTCTAGGAATCAAAGGGGATGACTCGACTAAAAGGTACGTCTTATAGGAATCAAAGGGGATGACTCGACTAAAAGGTACGTCTTATCGGAATCAAAGGGGATGACTCGACTAAAAGGTACGTCTTATAGGAATCAAGGGAAATGTCTCAACTAAAAGGTACGTATTCGAGGGGTCAAAGGGGATGACTCGACTAAAAGGTACGTATTATAGGAATCAAAGGGGATGACTCGACTAAAAGGTACGTCTTATAGGAATCAAAGGGGCTGACTCGACTAAAAGGTACGTCTTATAGGAATCAAGGGAAATGACTCGACTAAAAGGCACATCATTTAGGAATCAAAGGGGATGACTCGACTAAAAGGATCGTCTTATAGGAATCAAAGGGGATGACTCGACCAAAAGGTACTTCTTATAGGAATCCAAGGGGATGACTCGACTAAAAGGTACGTCCTATAGGAATCAAAGTGGATGACTCGACTAAATGGTACGTCTTATAGGAATCAAAGGAAATAACTCGACTAAAAGGTACGTCTTATAGGAATTAAAGGGGATGACTCAACTAAAAGGTATGTCTTATAGGAATCAAAGGGGAAGACTCGACTAAAAGGTACGTCTTATAGGAATCAAAGGGGATGACTCGACCAAAAGGTACGTCTTATAAGAATCCAAGAGGGATGACTCGACTAAAAGGTACGTCTTATAGGAATCAAAGTGGATGACTCTACTAAATGGTAGGACTTATAGGAATCAAAGGAAACGACTCGAATAAAAGGTACGTCTTATAGGAATAAAAGGGGATGACTCAACTAAAAGGTAAGTCTTATAAGAATCAAAGGGGATGACTCGACTAAAAGGTACGTTTTATAGGAATCAAAGTGGATGACTCGACTAAAAGATACGTCTTATAGGAATCAAGGGAAATGACTGGACTAAAAGGTACGTTTTATAGGAATCAAAGGAAATGACTCAACTAAAAGGTACGTCATATACGAATCAAAGGAGATAACTCAACTAAAAGGTACGTCTTATACGAATCTAAGGGGATGACTCAACTAAAAGGTACGTCTTAGAGGAATCAAGGGAAATGACTCGACTAAAAGGTACGTCTTCAAGGAATCAAAGGAAATGACTCAACTAAAAGGTACGTCTTATAGGAATCAAAGGGGATGACTAGACTAAAAGGTACGTCTTATAGGAATCAATGGGGATGACTCGACTAAAAGGTACGTCATTTAGGAATCAAAGGGGATGACTCGACTAAAAGGTACGTATTCTAGGGGTCAAAGGGGATGACTCGACTAAAAGGTACGTCTTATAGGAATCAAAGGGGATGACTCGACTAAAAGGTACGTCTATAGGAATCAAAGGGGATGACTCGACTAAATGGTATGTCTTATAGGAATCAAAAGGGATGACTCGACTAAAAGATACGTCATATAGGAATCAAAGGCAATGACTCGACTAAAAGGTACGTCTTCTAGGGGTCAAAGGGGATGACTCAACTAAAAGGTACGTCTTCTAGGGGTCAAGGGGGAATGATTCGACTGAAAGGTACGTCTTATACGAATCAAGAGGTATAACTCAACTAAAAGGTATGTCTTATAGGAATCAAAGGGGATGACTCGACTAAAAGGTACGTCATATAGGAATCAAAAGGAATGACTCGACTAAAAGGTACGTCTTAAAGGAATCAAGGGAAATGACTCGACTAAAAGGTACATCTTCTAGGAATAAAAGGGGATGACTCGACTAAAAGGTACGTCTTATAGGAATCAAAGGGGATGACTCGACTAAAAGGTACGTCTTATAGGAATCAAAGGGGTTGACTCGACTAAAAGGTACGTCTTATAGGAATCAAGGGAAATGACTCGACTAAAAGGTACGTCTTCGAGGGATCAAAGGGGATGACTCGACTAAAAGGTACGTCTTATAGGAATCAAAGGGGATGACTCGACTAAAAGGTACGTCTTATAGGAATCAAAGGGGCTGACTCGACTAAAAGGTACGTCTTATAGGAATCCAGGGAAATGACTCGACTAAAAGGCACATCTTTTAGGAATCAAAGGGGATGACTCGACCAAAAGCTACGTCTTATAGGAATCAAAGGGGATGACTCGACCAAAAGCTACGTCTTATAGGAATCCAAGGGGATGACTCGACTAAAAGGTACGTCCTATAGGAATCAAAGTGGATGACTCGACTAAATGGTACGTCTTATAGGAATCAAAGGAAATAACTCGACTAAAAGGTACGTCTTATAGGAATTAAAGGGGATGTCTCAACTAAAAGGTATGTCTTATAGAAATCAAAGGGGATGACTCGACTAAAAGGTACGTTTTATAGGAATCAAAGGGGATGACTCGACTAAAAGGTACGTCTTATAGGAATCAAGGGAAATGACTCGACTAAAAGGTACTTTTTCGAGGAATCAAAGGAACTGACTCAACTAAAAGGTACGTCATATACGAATCAAAGGATATGACTCAACTAAAAGGTACGTCTTATAGGAATCTAAGGGGATGACTCGATTAAAAGGTACGTCTTATAGGAATCAAAGGGGATGACTCGACTAAAAGGTACGTCTTATAGGAATCAAAGGGGCTGACTCGACTAAAAGGTACGTCTTATAGGAATCAAGGGAAATGACTCGACTAAAAGGCACATCTTTTAGGAATCAAAGGGGATGACTCGACTAAAAGGTACGTCTTATAGGAATCAAAGGGGATGACTCGACCAAAAGCTACGTCTTATAGGAATCCAAGGGGATGACTCGACTAAAAGGTACGTCCTATAGGAATCAAAGTGGATGACTCGACTAAATGGTACGTCTTATAGGAATCAAGGGAAATGACTCGACTAAAAGGTAACTCTTCAAGGAATCAAAGGGGATGACTCGACTAAAAGGTACGTCTTATAGGAATCAAAGGGGATAACTCGACTAAAAGGTACGTCTTATAGGAATCAAAGGAAATGACTCGACTAAAAGGTACGTATTCTAGGGGTCAAAGGGGATGACTCGACTAAAAGATACGTCTTATAGGAATCAAAGGGGATGACTCGACTAAAAGGTACGTCTTATAGGAATCAAAGGGGATGACTCGACTAAAAGGTATGTCTTATAGGAATCAAAAGGGATGACTCGACTAAAAGATACGTCATATAGGAATCAAAGGAAATGTCTCGACTAAAAGGTACGTCTTCTAGGGGTCAAAAGGGATGACTCAACTAAAAGGTACGTCTTCTAGGGGTCAAGGGGGAATGATTCGACTAAAAGGTACGTCTTATATGAATCAAGAGGTATAACTCAACTAAAAGGTATGTCTTATAGGAATCAAAGGGGATGACTCTACTAAAAGGTACGTCTTATTGGAATCAAATGGAATGACTCGACTAAAAGGTACGTCTTAAAGGAAACAAGGGAAATGACTCGACTAAAAGGTACGTCTTCTAGGAATCAAAGGGGATGACACGACTAAAAGGTACGTGTTATAGGAATCAAGGGAAATGACTCAAATAAAAGGTACTTTTTCGAGGAATCAAAGGAACTGACTCAACTAAAAGGTACGTCATATACGAATCAAAGGAGATGACTCAACTAAAAGGTACGTCTTATAGGAATCTAAGGGGATGACTCGACTAAAAGGTACCTCTTAGAGGAATCAAGGGAAATGACTCGACTAAAAGGTACCTCTTCAAGGAATCAAAGGGGATGACTCGACTAAAAGGTACGTCTTATAAGAATCAAAGGGGATAACTCGACTAAAAGGTACGTCTTATAGGAATCATAGGAAATGACTCGACTAAAAGGTACGTATTCTAGGGGTCAAAGGGGATGACTCGACTAAAAGATACGTCTTATAGGAATGAAAGGGGATGACTCGACTAAAAGGTACGTCATATACGAATCAAAGGAGATGACTCAACTAAAAGGTACGTCTTATAGGAATCTAAGGGGATGACTCGATTAAAAGGTACGTCTTAGAGGAATCAAGGGAAATGACTCGACTAAAAGGTAACTCTTCAAGGAATCAAAGGGGATGACTCGACTAAAAGGTACGTCTTATAGGAATCAAAGGGGATAACTCGACTAAAAGGTACGTCTTATAGGAATCAAAGGAAATGACTCGACTAAAAGGTACGTATTCTAGGGGTCAAAGGGGATGACTCGACTAAAAGATACGTCTTATAGGAATCAAAGGGGATGACTCGACTAAAAGGTACGTCTTATAGGAATCAAAGGGGATGACTCGACTAAAAGGTATGTCTTATAGGAATCAAAAGTGATGACTCGACTAAAAGATACGTCATATAGGAATCAAAGGAAATGTCTCGACTAAAAGGTACGTCTTCTAGGGGTCAAAGGGGATGACTCAACTAAAAGGTACGTCTTCTAGGGGTCAAGGGGGAATGATTCGACTAAAAGGTACGTCTTATATGAATCAAGAGGTATAACTCAACTAAAAGGTATGTCTTATAGGAATCAAAGGGGATGACTCTACTAAAAGGTACGTCTTATTGGAATCAAATGGAATGACTCGACTAAAAGGTACGTCTTAAAGGAAACAAGGGAAATGACTCAACTAAAAGGTACGTCTTCTAGGAATCAAAGGGGATGACACGACTAAAAGGTACGTGTTATAGGAATCAAGGGAAATGA
Source organism: Capsicum pubescens (assembly GCA_030864215.1). NCBI lineage: Eukaryota > Viridiplantae > Streptophyta > Magnoliopsida > Solanales > Solanaceae > Capsicum > Capsicum pubescens. Next base: position 273,783,100 of record CM061545.1, on the reverse strand, counting down.
CTCGACTAAAAGGTACTTTTTCGAGGAATCAAAGGAACTGACTCAACTAAAAGGTACGTCATATACGAATCAAAGGAGATGACTCAACTAAAAGGTACGTCTTATAGGAATCTAAGGGGATGACTCGACTAAAAGGTACGTCTTAGAGGAATCAAGGGAAATGACTCGACTAAAAGGTACCTCTTCAAGGAATCAAAGGGGATGACTCGACTAAAAGGTATGTCTTATAAGAATCAAAGGGGATAACTCGACTAAAAGGTACGTCTTATAGGAATCATAGGAAATGACTCGACTAAAAGGTACGTATTCTAGGGGTCAAAGGGGATGACTCGACTAAAAGATACGTCTTATAGGAATCAAAGGGGATGACTCGACTAAAAGGTACGTCTTATAGGAATTAAAGGGGATGACTCGACTAAAAGGTATGTCTTATAGGAATCAAAAGGGTTGACTCGACTAAAAGATACGTCATATATGAATCAAAGGAAATGTCTCGACTAAAAGGTACATCTTCTAGGGGTCAAAGGGGATGACTCAACTAAAAGGTACGTCTTCTAGGGGTCAAGGGGGAATGATTCGACTAAAAGGTACGTCTTATATGAATCAAGAGGTATAACTCAACTAAAAGGTATGTCTTATAGGAATCAAAGGGGATGACTCTACTAAAAGGTACGTCTTATTGGAATCAAATGGAATGACTCGACTAAAAGGTACGTCTTAAAGGAAACAAGGGAAATGACTCGACTAAAAGGTACGTCTTCTAGGAATCAAAGGGGATGACTCGACTAAAAGGTACATCTTATAGGAATCAAAGGGGATGACTCAACTAAAAGGTACGTCTTATAGGAATCAAGGGAAATGACTCGACTAAAAGGTACGTCTTCTAGGAATCAAAGGCGATGACTCGACTAAAAGGTACGTCTTATAGGAATCAAAGGGGATGACTCGACTAAAAGGTACGTCTTATAGGAATCAATGGGGATGACTCGACTAAAAGGTAGGTCTTATAGGAATCCAAGGGGATGACTCGACTATAAGGTACATCTTATAGGAATCAAAGGGAATGACTCGACTAAAAGGTACGTGTTCTAGGGGTCAAAGGGGATGACTCGACTAAAAGGTACGTCTTATAGGAATCAAAGGGGATGACTCGACTGAAAGGTAAGTCTTATAGGAATCAAAGGGGATGGCTCAACTAAAAGGTACGTCTTCTAGGAATCAAGACTTAAGTTAGGAAGTGCATTACCTGAGAAGCAAAATTCGAATTACCCAATCAAGGAAGTGTGTTTCCTTAACAATGTTGTTTGAATTATCAAAACAATGAAGTGCGTCTCCTTACCAAAGCTGCTTGAATTAACAAAATAAGGAAATGCGTCTCCTAGAGATCTTGAATTATGAATTTTACCATGGTTTTGATTACCAAACCAGTGCAGCAACCTTGCCTCTTGCATTTGTTGAGGTGAGAAATTACGGCCTTTGATTTTTAGGCTATGAAATTCTTTATCTTAATGCAACATGTATTCCTATTACATACAAAGAAAACTTGTTAGTTTAAAAACATGGTGGCTTGTTTGTGGCTTTGGCTTTTGAGGCAATTGCTCTTTCCCCCGTCATATTTAGCTTTGCTTCCAACCATTAGCATATGTCATTGACTTGCTGTATCATTGACTCAAACTCATCTTATCAAGAGTGACTCTGAAACAAACACAATATTTTTTCTTTGTCGTGTTTCTCAAATAAACCCTTTGAACCTTGGTATTTCCATGAGTTCCCCGACTTCTCTGTTGACAAAACTTTCTGCATGCCCTTTTTGGGTTCACAATAATGTCTCTTTCATGTGCTAGCTTTTGTCTTGCTTTGTGTAATTAAAGAAGCTAGTAGCCAGTTTTGAAATCTTTTCTCACTTGTTTTGACACGGACTTGACTCAAAGAAAAGAAACAAAAAAAAGAATGACAATTTTTTTTTTGATAACTGACTCAAGAAAGATAAAATTAAAATAAAGAGAAGAAAGCAAACACAATGAATGTCCCCTTTTAAATCAAAGAAACGAAAAATTCATCTAAAAATGACAGTCAACACTAATGATTATGCCATGCATTTTGGATGAAGCAGCTTGATCTTTTCAACCAAACTTTCTACCCATTGTTGTTGAGTTAATGGCCTTGAAATTGAGTTGATTTCTTAGGTCAATTGCATTTAAGACCCCATCAGCTAGTGGCGCCTTGAAGGGTTTTAGCCAACAAGATTCATTCATTTTCTCTCGGTTCACTATCGCCTTATGGTGCCCGTGAGGGTTTTCACCAATAAGACTCTCTCATTTTTATTTCTCTCAACTTATCATCGCCTTATGGTGCCCATAAGGGTTTTCACCAATAAGACTCTCTCATTTTAATTTTTCTCTTGATTCCCTATGCTGAAGAGGACAAATAGTTCCCAAATGCATCATCATATTCCTTGCATGGTCAGCCTTAACATCCTCAAAGATTGATCTGAAGGTCTTTCTTTGGTTGTAACTTGGATTTTGGATAAGGTTAGAAAGAAAGGATGGCATGGGACCCAAACGACACTTAAAGTGGGGTAGGACTTACAACTTTTAGAATCGACTCAAACAATAAGGATTAACTCATGCGCCAGTTTCTTTTGATTGGGTGACACTAAATTGTTTATTTGGTTGGACCGAGCCCTGAGTGGGGCAGCCTACGTATCTCACCCTTGAGAGAGGAGAATCAGGTCATGCGTAGTTCTGGCAGCTTATTTTGCTTGATTCTGATTTTTCTTTTCTTTTGGGGATTTTTCTTACTCTTTTTTTCTTCACACTCTTCTTTCTCTTTTTTTTTTACACATTTTTTCTCTTTTTTTTTTTTTTTTTTTGAACTTTTCTGACTATTGTTTTGCTCGACATTGTTCTTTCGAGCTTTACTGACTATATTGATTCCAAAAGAGGTGTATGAAAGAAAATAAGACTAAAGCTCAAATGGGGTATACAACGGATGACACGATGTTTGGATGGCAGAATGAAATGTCTTCGTCATATCAATCTTTGAAAATGCAAGTACATATCATGCAATATGAAAGTGAAAGATGAAGAACTTTTGACATCTTTTACAACATTAACTTTGACTGAGTCTATGCATTACTATTTCTTCTGCGTTTATATGGCATACAACTCCACTTTTGTTGCACATTCCTCACATTGAATGACTCATGATTTTGTGAAGCTGATTTTCTTTTTGTTCCTCTTGATAGGATCACGTAGACACTATTTGACCTTAGTAAGACATGTCTTTCAATTGATGACCAAGTTATTCTCACGATTTTCAAAATAATAGCCTTAATTTTCAAAGAAGGATTCAAATTGATCACCAAATGCCCCAGCACTCTATCTATTTCCTCAGATGCTCTCTTTTTCTAACTTTAACCCTCTGATTCAATGTTCATTCTTAAATCGGATATTAAGATCTAGCTGTAAATTTCACTAGCATATCATATAACTAGAGTCAACATAAAATGTACTATGTAAAAACAAACAAAAAAGCAACACATATTTAAAACACAAAGAAAAAAGGGACACTTCATTTAATAAAAATGAAAGATAAAAGGGTTTGAATATAAACGATAAAGGGATAAAACAAGATAAATCCCGAACTACAACCCTGAAATAATTCGGAGAATAGAAAATAAAACAAAACAAACTACCAAACCCCTTCCTGGTAAGGAGAGGGGTGACTTCTCCATTGCTCATCCTGAATGACTCTACTAAAAGGTACCCCATCTAGGAATCAAAGAAAATGACTCTACTAAAAGGTACGTCATATAGGAATCAAGGGAAATGACTCGACTAAAAGGTACGTCTTCAAGGAATCAAAGGAAATGACTCAACTAAAAGGTACGTCTTATAGGAATCAAAGAGGATGACTCGACTAAAAGGTACGTCTTATAGGAATCAAAGGGGATGACTCGACTAAAAGGTACGAAATATAGGAATCAAAGTAAATAACTCGACTAAAAGGTACGTATTCTAGGGGTCAACGGGGATGACTCGACTAAAAGGTACGTCTTATAGGAATCAAAGGGGATGACTCGACTAAAATGTACGTCGTATAGGAATCAAAAGGGATGACTCGACTAAAAGGTACGTCTTATAGGAATCAAAAGAGATAACTCGACTAAAAGAAACGTCTTATAGGAATCAAAGGAAATGACTCGACTAAAAGATACGTCTTCTAGGGGTCAAAGGGGATGACTCGACTAAAAGGTACGTCTTATAGGAATCAAGAGAAATGACTCGACTAAAAGGTACGTCTTCTAGGAGTCCAAGGAAATGACTCGACTAAAAGGTACGTCTTATAGGAATCAAAGGGGATGACTCGACCAAAAGGTACGTCTTATAGAAATCCAAGGGGATGACTCGACTTAAAGGTACGTCTTATAGGAACCAAAGTGGATGACTCAACTAAAAGGTACGTCTTATAGGAATCAAGGGAAATGACTCGACTAAAAGGTACGACTTATAGGAATCAAAGGGGATGAATCGACTAAAAGGTACGTCTTATAGGAATCAAAGGGGATGACTCGACTAAAAGGTACGTTTTATAGGAATCAAAGGGGATGACTCGACTAAAAGGTACGTCTTATGGGAATCAAGGGAAAAGACTCGACAAAAAGGTACGTTTTCTAGGAATCAAAGGAAATGACTCAACTAAAAGATTCGTCTTATAGGAATCAAAGGAGATGGATCAACTAAAAGGTACGTCTTATAGGAATCTAAGGGGATGACTCGACTAAAAGGTACATCTTATAGGAATCAAGGAAAATGACTCGACCAAAAGGTACGTCTTCAAGGAATCAAAGGAAATGACTCAACTAAAAGGTACGTCTTATAGGAATCAAAGGGGATGACTCGACTAAAAGCTACGTCTTATAGGAATAGAAGGGGATGACTCGACTAAAAGGTACGTCATATAGGAATCAAAGTAAATAACTCGACTAAAAGGTACGTATTCCAGGGGTCAAAGGGGATGACTCGACTAAAAGGTACGTCTTATAGGAATCAAAGGGGATGACTCAACTAAAAGGTACGTCTTATAGGAATCAAAAGGGATGACTCGACTAAAAGAAACGTTATGTAGGAATCAAAGGAAATGACTCGACTGAAAGGTACATCCTCTAGGGGTCAAAGGGGATGACTCGACTAAAAGATACGTCTTCTAGGGGTCAAGGGGGAATGATTCGACTAAAAGGTACGTCTTAAAGGAATCAAGAGGTATAACTCGACTAAAAGGTATGTCTTATAGGAATCAAAGGGGATGACTCGACTAAAAGGTACGTCTAATAGGAATCAAAGGGAATGACTCGACTAACAGGTAATTCTAAAAGGAATCAAGGGAAATGACTCGACTAAAAGATACGTCTTCTAGGAATCAAAGGGAATGACTCGACTAAAAGGGATGTTTTATAGTAATCAAAGGGGATGACTCCACTAAAAGGTACGTCTTATAGGAATCAAAGGGGATGACTCGACTAAAAGGTATGTCTTATAGGAATCAAATGGGATGACTCGACTAAAAGGTACGTCTTCTAGGAATCAAATAGGATGACTCGACTAAAAGGTACGTCTTATAGGAATCAAAGGGGATGACTCGACTAAAAGGTACGTCTTATAGGAATCAAAGGGGATGACTCGACTAAAAAGTACGTCTTATAGGAATCAAGAGAAATGACTCGACTAAATGGTACGTCTTCAAGGAATCAAAGGAAATGGCTCGACTAAAAGGTACGTCTTATAGGAATCAAAGGAGATGTCTCGACTAAAAGGTACGTCTTATAGGAATAAAAGGGGATGACTTGACTAAAAGGTACGTCTTATAGGAATCAAGGGAAATGACTTGACTAAAAGGTACGTCTTCAAGGAATCAAAGGAAATGACTCAACTAAAAGGTACGTCATATAGGAATCAAAGGGGATGACTCGACTAAAAGGTACGTATTCTAGGGGTCAACGTGGATGACTCGACTAAAAGGTACGTCTTATAGGAATCAAAGGAAATGACTAGACTAAAAGGTACGTCTTGTAGGAATCAAAGGAAATGACTCAACTAAAAGGTACGTCTTATAGGAATCAAAGGGGATGACTCGACTAAAAGGTACGTCTTATAGGAATAGAAGGGGATGACTCGACTAAAAGGTACGTCATATAGGAATCAAAGTAAATAACTCGACTAAAAGATACGTATTCCAGGGGTCAAAGGGGATGACTCGACTAAAAGATACGTCTTATAGGAATCAAAGGGGATGACTCAACTAAAAGGTACGTCTTATAGGAATCAAAAGGGATGACTCGACTAAAAGAAACGTCATGTAGGAATCAAAGGAAATGACTCGACTAAACGGTACATCTTCTAGGGGTCAAAGGGGATGACTCGACTAAAAGATACGTCTTCTAGGGGTCAAGGGGGAATGATTCGACTAAAAGGTACGTCTTATAGGAATCAAGAGGTATAACTGGACTAAAAGGTATGTCTTATAGGAATCAAAGGGTATGACTCGACTAAAAGGTATGTCTAATAGGAATCAAAGGGAATGACTCGACTAACAGGTAATTCTAAAAGGAATCAAGGGAAATGACTCGACTAAAAGATACGTCTTCTACGAATCAAAGGGAATGACTCGACTAAAAGGTATGTTTTATAGTAATCAAAGAGGATGACTCGACTAAAAGGTACGTCTTATAGGAATGAAAGGGGATGACTCGACTAAAAGGTATGTCTTATATGCATCAAATGGGATGACTCGACTAAAAGGTACGTCTTCTAGGAATCAAATGGGATGACTCGACTAAAAGGTACGTCTTATAGGAATCAAAGGGGATGACTCGACTAAAAGGTACGTCTTATAGGAATCAAAGAGGATGACTCGACTAAAAGGTACGTCTTATAGGAATCAAGTGAAATGACTCGACTAAAAGGTACGTCTTCAAGGAATCAAAGGAAATGGCTCGACTAAAAGGTACGTCTTATAGGAATCAAAGGAGATGTCTCGACTAAAAGGTACGTCTTATAGGAATCAAAGGGAATGACTCGACTAAAAGGTACGTCTTATAGGAATCAAGGGAAATGACTTGACAAAAAGGTACGTCTTCAAGGAATCAAAGGAAATGACTCAACAAAAAGGTACGTCATATAGGAATCAATGGGGATGACTCGAGTAAACGGTACGTATTCTAGGGGTCAACGTGGATGACTCGACTAAAAGGTACGTCTTATAGGAATCAAAGGAAATGACTCGACTAAAAGGTACGTCTTGTAGGAATCAAAGGAAATGACTCAACTAAAAGGTACGTCTTCTAGGGGTAAAGGGGATGACTCGACTAAAAGGTACGTCTTATAGGAATCAAAGGGGATGACTCGACTAAAAGGTACGTCTTATAGGAATCAAAGGGGCTAACTCGACTAAAAGGTACGTCTTATAGGAATCAAGTGAAATGACTCGACTAAAAGGCACATCTTTTAGGAATCAAAGGGGATGACTCGACTAAAAGGTACGTCTTATAGGAATCAAAGGTGATGACCCGACCAAAAGGTACGTCTTATAGGAATCCAAGGGGATGACTCGACTAAAGGGTACGTCTTATAGGAATCAAAGTGGATGACTCGACTAAATGGTATGTCTTATAGGAATCAAACGAAATGACTCGACTAAAAGGTACGTCTCATTGGAATCAAAGGGGATGACTCAACTAAAAGGTAAGTCTTATAGGAATCAAAGGGGTTGAATCGACTAAAAGGTATGTTTTATAGTAATCAAAGGGGATGACTCGACTAAAAGGTACGTCTTATAGGAATCAAGGGAACTGACTCGACTAAAAGGTACGATTTCTAGGAATCAAAGGAAATCACTCAACTAAAAGGTACGTCATATACGAATCAAAGGAGATTACTCAACTAAAAGGTACGACTTATAGGAATCTAAGGGGATTACTCGACTAAAAGGTACGTCTTATAGGAATCAAGGGAAATGACTCGACTAAAAGGTACGTTTTATAGGAATCAAAGGGGATGACTCGACTAAAAGGTACGTCTTATAGGAATCAAAGGGGATGACTCAACTAAAAGGTACGTCTTAAAGGAATCAAAGGAAATGACTCGACTAAAAGGTACATATTCTAGGGGTCAAAGGGGATGACTCGACTAAAAGGTACGTCTTATAGTAATCAAAGGGGATGACTCGACTAAAAGGTATGTTTTATAGAAATCAAAAGGGATGACTCGACTAAAAGATACGTCATATAGGAATCAAATGAAATGACTCGACTAAAAGGTACGTCTTCTAGGGGTCAAAAGGGAAGACTCAACTAAAAGGTACGTCTTCTAGGGGTCAAGGGGGAATGTTTCGACTAAAAGGTACGTCTTATAGGAATCAAGAGGAATAACTCAAATAAAAGGTATGTCTTATAGGAATCAAAGGGGATGACTCAACTAAAAGGTACGTCATATAGGAATCAAAGGGAATGACTCGACTAAAAGGTACGTCTTAAAGGTATCAAGGGAAATGACTCGACTAAAAGGTACGTCTTCTAGGAATCAAAGGGAATGACTCGACTAAAAGGTACGTGTTATAGGAATCAAAGGGGATGACTCGACTAAAAGGTACGTCTTATAGGAATCAAAGGGGATGACTCGACTAAAAGGTACGTCTTATAGGAATCAAGGGAAGTGACTTGACTAAAAGGTACGTCTTCTAGGAATCAAAGGGGATGACTCGACTAAAAGGTACATCTTATAGGAATCAAAGGGGATGACTCGACTAAAAGGTATGTCTTGTAGGAATCAAAGGGGAAGACCCGACTAAAAGGTACGTCTTATAGGAATCAAAGGTGATGACCCGACCAAAAGGTACGTCTTATAGGAATCCAAGGGGATGACTCGACTAAAGGGTACGTCTTATAGGAATCAAAGTGGATGACTCGACTAAATGGTATGTCTTATAGGAATCAAACGAAATGACTCGACTAAAAGGTACGTCTCATAGGAATCAAAGGGGATGACTCAACTAAAAGGTAAGTCTTATAGGAATCAAAGGGGTTGAATCGACTAAAAGGTATGTTTTATAGTAATCAAAGGGGATGACTCGACTAAAAGGTACGTCTTATAGGAATCAAGGGAACTGACTCGACTAAAAGGTACGTTTTCTAGGAATCAAAGGAAATCACTCAACTAAAAGGTACGTCATATACGAATCAAAGGAGATTACTCAACTAAAAGGTACGACTTATAGGAATCTAAGGGGATTACTCGACTAAAAGGTACGTCTTATAGGAATCAAGGGAAATGACTCGACTAAAAGGTACGTTTTATAGGAATCAAAGGGGATGACTCGACTAAAAGGTACGTCTTATAGGAATCAAAGGGGATGACTCAACTAAAAGGTACGTCTTAAAGGAATCAAAGGAAATGACTCGACTAAAAGGTACATATTCTAGGGGTCAAAGGGGATGACTCGACTAAAAGGTACGTCTTATAGTAATCAAAGGGGATGACTCGACTAAAAGGTATGTTTTATAGGAATCAAAAGGGATGACTCGACTAAAAGATACGTCATATACGAATCAAATGAAATGACTCGACTAAAAGGTACGTCTTCTAGGGGTCAAAAGGGAAGACTCAACTAAAAGGTACGTCTTCTAGGGGTCAAGGGGGAATGTTTCGACTAAAAGGTACGTCTTATAGGAATCAAGAGGAATAACTCAAATAAAAGGTATGTCTTATAGGAATCAAAGGGGATGACTCAACTAAAAGGTACGTCATATAGGAATCAAAGGGAATGACTCGACTAAAAGGTACGTCTTAAAGGTATCAAGGCAAATGACTCGACTAAAAGGTACGTCTTCTAGGAATCAAAGGGAATGACTCGACTAAAAGGTACGTGTTATAGGAATCAAAGGGGATGACTCGACTAAAAGGTACGTCTTATAGGAATCAAAGGGGATGACTCGACTAAAAGGTACGTCTTATAGGAATCAAGGGAAGTGACTTGACTAAAAGGTACGTCTTCTAGGAATCAAAGGGGATGACTCGACTAAAAGGTACATCTTATAGGAATCAAAGGGGATGACTCGACTAAAAGGTATGTCTTGTAGGAATCAAAGGGGAAGACCCGACTAAAAGGTACGTCTTATAGGAATCAAGTTAATTGACTCGACTTAAAGGTACGTCTTCTAGGAATCAAAGGAAATGACTTAACTAAAAGGTACGTCTTATAGAAATCAAAGGAGATGACTTGACTAATAGGTACGTCTTTTAGGAATAAAAGGGGATGACTCGACTAGAAGGTACATCTTATAGGAATCAAGGGAAATGACTCGACTAAAAGGTACGTCTTCAAAGAATCAAAGGAAATGACTCAACTAAAAGGTACGTCTTATAGGAATCAAAGGGGATGACTCGACTAAAATATATGTATTCTAGAGGTCAAAGGGGATGACTCGACTAAAAGGTAAGTCTTATAGGAATCAAAGAAAATGACTCAACTAAAAGTTACGTCTTATAGGAATCAAAGGAAATGACTCGACTAAAAGGTACGTCTTCTAGGGGTCAAAGGGGATGACTCGACTAAAAGGTACGTCTTATAAGAATCAAAGGGGATGACTCGACTAAAATGTACGTCTTATAGGAATCAAAGGGAATGACTCGACTATAAGGTACGTCTTTTAGGAATCATAGGGGATGACTCGACCAAAAGGTATGTCTTATAAGAATCCAAGGGGATGACTCGACTAAAAGGTACGTCTTATAGGAATCAAAGAGGATTACTCGACTAAAAGGTACGTCTTATAGGAATCAAGGGAAATGACTCGACTAAAAGGTACGTGTTATAGGAATCAAAGGGAATGACTCGACTAAAAGGTACGTCTTATATGAATCAAAGGGGATGACTCGACTTAAAGGTACGTCTTATAGGAATCAAAGGAAATGACTCAACAAAAAAGTACGTCTTCTAGGGGTCAAAGGGGAAGACTTTACTAAAAGGTACGTCTTATAGGAATCAAAGGGGACGACTCGACTGTAACGTACATCTTATAGGAATCAAGGGAAATGAATCGACTAAAAGGTACGTCTTTTAGGAATCAAAGGGGATGACTCGACCACAAGGTATGTCTTATTGGAATCCAAGGGGATGACTCGACTAAAAGGTACGTCTTATAGGAATCAAAGTGGATTACTCGACTAAAAGGTACGTCTTATAGGAATCAAGGGAAATGACTCAACTAAAAGGTACGTCTTATAGGAATCAAAGGGGATGACTCGACTAAAAGTTACGTCATAGGAATCAAAGGGGATGACTCGACTTAAAGGTACGTCTAATAGGAATTAAAGGAAATGACTCGACAAAAAAGTACGTCTTCTAGGGGTCAAAGGGGATGACTTGACTAAAAGGTACGTCTTAGAGGAATCAAAGGGGATGACTCGACTAAAAGGTACGTCTTCTAGGAATCAAAGGGGATAACTCGACTAAAAGGTACGTCTTATAGGAATCAATGGGGATAAATCGACTAAAAGGTACGTCTTATAGGAATCAAAGGGGATGACTCGACTAAAAGGTACGTTTTATAGGAATTAAAGGGGATGACTCGACTAAAAGGTACGTCTTATAGGAATCAAGGGAAATGACTCGACTAAAAGGTTCATTTTCTTGGAATCAAAGGAAATGACTCAACTAAGAGCTACGTCTTATTGGAATCAAAGGAGATGACTCAACTAAAAGGTACGTCTTATAGGAATCAAAGGGGATGACTCGACTAAAATATATGTATTCTAGGGGTCAAAGGGGATGACTCGACTAAAAGGTAAGTCTTATAGGAATCAACGAAAATGACTCGACTAAAAGGTACGTCTTATAGGAATCAAAGGAAATGACTCGACTAAAAGGTATGTCTTTTAGGGGTCAAAGGGGATGACTCGACTAAAAGGTACGTCTTATAGGAATCAAAGGGGATGACTCGACTATAAGGTACGTCTTTTAGGAATCAAAGGGGATGACTCGACCAAAAGGTATGTCTTATAGGAATCCAAGGGGATGACTCGACTAAAAGGTACGTCTTATAGGAATCAAAGTGGATTACTCGACTAAAAGGTAAGTCTTATAGGAATCAACGAAAATGACTCGACTAAAAGGTACGTCTTATAGGAATCAAAGGAAATGACTCGACTAAAAGGTATGTCTTTTAGGGGTCAAAGGGGATGACTCGACTAAAAGGTACGTCTTATAGGAATCAAAGGGAATGACTTGACTATAAGGTACGTCTTTTAGGAATCAAAGGGGATGACTCGACCAAAAGGTATGTCTTATAGGAATCCAAGGGGATGACTCGACTAAAAGGTACGTCTTATAGGAATCAAAGTGGATTACTCGACTAAAAGGTACGTCTTATAGGAATCAAGGGAAATGACTCGACTAAAAGGTACGTGTTATAGGAATCAAAGGGGATGACTCGACTAAAAGGTACGTCTTATAGGAATCAAAGGGGATGACTCGACTTAAAGGTACGTCTTATATGAATCAAAGGAAATGACTCGACAAAAAAGTACGTCTTCTAGGGGTCAAAGGGGAAGACTTTACTAAAAGGTACATCTTATAGGAATCAAAGGGGATGACTCGACTATAAGGTACGTCTTATAGGAATCAAGGGAAATGAATCGACTAAAAGGTACGTCTTTTAGGAATCAAAGGGGATGACTCGACCAAAAGGTATGTCTTATAGGAATCCAAGGGGATGACTCGACTAAAAGGTACGTCTTATAGGAATCAAAGTGGATTACTCGACTAAAAGGTACGTCTTATAGGAATCAAGCGAAATGACTCAACTAAAAGGTACGTCTTATAGGAATCAAAGGGGATGACTCGACTAAAAGTTACGTCTTATAGGAATCAAAGGGGATTACTCGACTTAAAGGTACGTCTTATAGGAATCAAAGGAAATGACTCGACAAAAAAGTACGTCTTCTAGGGGTCAAAGGGGATGACTTGACTAAAAGGTACGTCTTAGAGGAATCAAAGGGGATGACTCGACTAAAAGGTACGTCTTCTAGGAATCAAAGGGGATGAGTCGACTAAAAGGTACGTCTTATAGGAATCAATGGGGATAAATCGACTAAAAGGTACGTCTTATAGGAATCAAAGGGGATGACTCGACTAAAAGGTACGTTTTATAGGTATTAAAGGGGATGACTTGACTAAAAGGAACGTCTTATAGGAATCAAGGGAAATGACTTGACTAAAAGGTTCATTTTCTTGGAATCAAAGGAAATGACTCAACTAAAAGCTAAGTCTTATTGGAATCAAAGGAGATGACTCAACTAAAAGTTACGTATTATAGAAATCTAAGGGGATGACTCGACTAAAAGGTACATCTTATAGGAATCAAGGAAAATGACTCGACTAAAAGGTACGTCTTCAAGGAATCAAAGGAAATGACTCAACTAAAAGGTACGTCTTATAGGAATCAAAGGGGATGACTCGACTAAAAGGTACGTCTTATAGGAATCAAAGGGGATGACTCGACTAAAAGGTACGTCATATAGGAATCAATGTAAATAACTCGACTAAAAGGTACGTATTCCAGGGGTCAAAGGGGATGACTTGACTATAAGGTACGTCTTATTGGAATCAAAGGGGATGACTCGACTAAAAGGTACGTCTTATAGGAATCATAAGGGATGACTCGACTAAAAGAAACGTTTTATAGGAATCAAAGGAAATGACTCGACTAAAAGGTACATCTTCTAGAGGTCAAAAGGGATGACTCGACTAATAGGTACGTCTTCTAGGGGTCAAGGGGGAATGATTCGACTAAAAAGTACGTCTTATAGGAATCAAGAGGTATAACTCGACTAAAAGGTATGTCTTATAGGAATCAAAGGGGATGACTCGACTAAAAGGTACGTCTTATAGGAATCAAAGGGGATGACTCGACTAAAAGGTAATTCTAAAAGGAATCAAGGGAAATGACTCGACTAAAAGGTACGTCTTCTAGGAATCAAAGGGAATGACTCAACTAAAAGGTACGTCTTATAGAAATCAAAGGGGATGACTCGACTAAAAGGTACGTCATATAGGAATATAAAGGGATGACTCGACTAAAATGTATGTCTTATAGGAATCAAAGGGGATGACTCGACTAAAAGGTACATCTTCTAGGAATCAAATGGGATGACTCGACTAAAAGGTACGTCTTATAGGAATCAAAGGGGATGACTCGACTAAAAGAAACGTCTTATAGGAATCAAGGGAAATGACTCGACTAAAAGGTACGTCTTCAAGGAATCAAAGGAAATGACTCAACTAAAAGGTACGTCATATAGGAATCAAAAGGGATGACTCGACTAAAAGGTACGTATTCAAGGGGTCAACGTGGATGACTCGACTAAAAGATACGTCTTATTTGAATCAAAGGAAATGACTCGACTAAATGGTACGTCCTGTAGGAATCAAAGGAAATGACTCGACTAAAAGGTACGTCTTCTAGGGGTAAAGGGGATGACTCGACTAAAAGGTACGTCTTATAGGAATCAAAGGGGATGACTCGACTAAAAGGTACGTCTTATAGGAATCAAAGGGGCTAACTCGACTAAAAGGTACGTCTTATAGGAATCAAGCGAAATGACTCTACTAAAAGGCACTTCTTTTAGGTATCAAAGGGGATGACTCGACTAAAAGGTACGTCTTACAGGAATCAAAGGTGATGACTCGACCAAAAGGTACGTCTTATAGGAATCCAAGAGGATGACTCAACTAAAAGGTACGTCTTATAGGAATCAAAGTGGATGACTCGCCTAAATCGTATGTCTTATAGGAATCAAACGAAATGACTCGACTAAAAGGTACGTCTTATAGTAATCAAAGGGGATGACTCAACTAAAAGGTAAGTCTTATAGGAATCAAAGGGGATGACACGACTAAAAGGTATGTTTTATAAGAATCAAAGGGGATGACTCGACTAAAAGGTACGTCTTATAGGAATCAAGGGAACTGACTCGACTAAAAGGTACGTTTTCTAGGAATCAAAGGAAATAACTCAACTAAAAGGTACGTCATATACGAATCAAAGGAGATAACTCAACTAAAAGGTACGTCTTATAGGAATCAAAGGGGATGACTCGACTAAATGGTACGTCTTATAGGAATCAAGGGAAATGACTCGACTAAAAGCTACGTCTTCAAGGAATCAAAGGAAATGACTCAACTAAAAGGTACGTCTTATAGGAATCAAAGGGGATGACTGGACTAAAAGGTACGTCTTATAGGAATCAAAGGGGATGAATCAACTAAAAGGTACGTCTTATAGGAATCAAAGGATATGACTCGACTAAAAGGTACATATTCTAGGGGTCAAAGGGGATGACCCGACTAAAAGGTACGTCTTCTAGGGGTCAAGGGGGAGTGATTCGACTAAAAGGTACGTCTTATAGGAATCAAGAGGTATAACTCGACTAAAAGGTATGTCTTATAGGAATCAAAGGGGATGACTCGACTAAAAGGTACGTCTTATAGGAATCAAAGGGGATGACTCGACTAAAAGGTAATTCTAAAAGGAATCAAGGGAAATGACTCGACTAAAAGGTACGTCTTCTAGGAATCAAAGGGAATGACTCGACTAAAAGGTACGTCTTATAGTAATCAAAGGGGATGACTCGAGTAAAAGGTACGTCTTATAGGAATCAAAGGGGATGACTCGACTAATAGGTATGTCTTATAAAAATCAAAGGGGATGACTCGACTAAAAGGTACATCTTCTAGGAATCAAATGGGATGACTCGACTAAAAGGTACATCTTATAGGAATCAAAGGGGATGACTCGACTAAAAGGTACGTCTTACAAGAATCAAGGGAAATGACTCGACTAAAAGGTACGTCTTCAAGGAATCAAAGGAAATAACTCAACTAAAAGGTACGTCATATAGGAATCAAAGGGGATGACTCGACTAAAAGGTACGTCTTCTAGGAATCAAAGGGGATGACTCGACTAAAAGGTACGTCTTATAGGAATCAATGGGGATAAATCGACTAAAAGGTACGTCTTATAGGAATCAAAGGGGATGACTCGACTAAAAGGTACGTTTTATAGGAATTAAAGGGGATGAGTCGACTAAAAGGTACGTCTTATAGGAATCAAGGGAAATGACTCGACTAAAAGGTTCATTTTCTTGGAATCAAAGGAAATGACTCAACTAAGAGCTACGTCTTATTGGAATCAAAGGAGATGACTCAACTAAAAGGTACGTCTTATAGGAATCAAAGGGGATGACTCGACTAAAATATATGTATTCTAGGGGTCAAAGGGGATGACTCGACTAAAAGGTAAGTCTTATAGGAATCAACGAAAATGACTCGACTAAAAGGTACGTCATATAGGAATCAAAGGAAATGACTCGACTAAAAGGTACGTCTTTTAGGGGTCAAAGGGGATGACTCGACTAAAAGGTACGTCTTATAGGAATCCAAGGGGATGACTCGACTAAAAGGTACGTCTTATAGGAATCAAAGTGGATTACTCGACTAAAAGGTACGTCTTATAGGAATCAAGGGAAATGACTCGACTAAAAGGTACGTCTTATAGGAATCAAAGGGGATGACTCGACTAAAAGTTACGTCTTATAGGAATCAAAGGGGATGACTCGACTTAAAGGTACGTCTTATAGGAATCAAAGGAAATGACTCGACAAAAAAGTACGTCTTCTAGGGGTCAAAGGGGATGACTTGACTAAAAGGTACGTCTTAGAGGAATCAAAGGGGATGACTCGACTAAAAGGTACGTCTTCTAGGAATCAAAGGGGATGAGTCGACTAAAAGGTACGTCTTATAGGAAATAAATGGGGATAGATCGACTAAAAGGTACGTCTTATAGGAATCAAAGGGGATGACTCGACTAAAAGTTACGTCTTATAGGAATCAAAGGGGATGACTCGACTTAAAGGTACGTCTTATAGGAATCAAAGGAAATGACTCGACAAAAAAGTACGTCTTCTAGGGGTCAAAGGGGATGACTTGACTAAAAGGTACGTCTTAGAGGAATCAAAGGGGATGACTCGACTAAAAGGTACGTCTTCTAGGAATCAAAGGGGATGAGTCGACTAAAAGGTACGTCTTATAGGAAATAAATGGGGATAGATCGACTAAAAGGTACGTCTTATAGGAATCAAAGGGGATGACTCGACTAAAAGGTACGTTTTATAGGAATTAAAGGGGATGACTTGACTAAAAGGAACGTCTTATAGGAATCAAGGGAAATGACTTGACTAAAAGGTTCATTTTCTTGGAATCAAAGGAAATGACTCAACTAAAAGCTACGTCTTATTGGAATCAAAGGAGATGACTCAACTAAAAGTTACGTATTATAGAAATCTAAGGGGATGACTCGACTAAAAGGTACATCTTATAGGAATCAAGGAAAATGACTCGACTAAAAGGTACGTCTTCAAGGAATCAAAGGAAATGACTCAACTAAAAGGTACGTCTTATAGGAATCAAAGGGGATGACTCGACTAAAAGGTACGTCTTATAGGAATCAAAGGGGATGACTCGACTTAAAGGTACGTCTTATATGAATCAAAGGAAATGACTCGACAAAAAAGTACGTCTTCTAGGGGTCAAAGGGGAAGACTTTACTAAAAGGTACATCTTATAGGAATCAAAGGGGATGACTCGACTATAAGGTACGTCTTATAGGAATCAAGGGAAATGAATCGACTAAAAGGTACGTCTTTTAGGAATCAAAGGGGATGACTCGACCAAAAGGTATGTCTTATAGGAATCCAAGGGGATGACTCGACTAAAAGGTACGTCTTATAGGAATCAAAGTGGATTACTCGACTAAAAGGTACGTCTTATAGGAATCAAGCGAAATGACTCAACTAAAAGGTACGTCTTATAGGAATCAAAGGGGATGACTCGACTAAAAGTTACATCTTATAGGAATCAAAGGGGATTACTCGACTTAAAGGTACGTCTTATAGGAATCAAAGGAAATGACTCGACAAAAAAGTACGTCTTCTAGGGGTCAAAGGGGATGACTTGACTAAAAGGTACGTCTTAGAGGAATCAAAGGGGATGACTCGACTAAAAGGTACGTCTTCTAGGAATCAAAGGGGATGAGTCGACTAAAAGGTACGTCTTATAGGAATCAATGGGGATAAATCGACTAAAAGGTACGTCTTATAGGAATCAAAGGGGATGACTCGACTAAAAGGTACGTTTTATAGGTATTAAAGGGGATGACTTGACTAAAAGGAACGTCTTATAGGAATCAAGGGAAATGACTTGACTAAAAGGTTCATTTTCTTGGAATCAAAGGAAATGACTCAACTAAAAGCTAAGTCTTATTGGAATCAAAGGAGATGACTCAACTAAAAGTTACGTATTATAGAAATCTAAGGGGATGACTCGACTAAAAGGTACATCTTATAGGAATCAAGGAAAATGACTCGACTAAAAGGTACGTCTTCAAGGAATCAAAGGAAATGACTCAACTAAAAGGTACGTCTTATAGGAATCAAAGGGGATGACTCGACTAAAAGGTACGTCTTATAGGAATCAAAGGGGATGACTCGACTAAAAGGTACGTCATATAGGAATCAATGTAAATAACTCAACTAAAAGGTACGTATTCCAGGGGTCAAAGGGGATGACTTGACTATAAGGTACGTCTTATTGGAATCAAAGGGGATGACTCGACTAAAAGGTACGTCTTATAGGAATCATAAGGGATGACTCGACTAAAAGAAACGTTTTATAGGAATCAAAGGAAATGACTCGACTAAAAGGTACATCTTCTAGAGGTCAAAAGGGATGACTCGACTAATAGGTACGTCTTCTAGGGGTCAAGGGGGAATGATTCGACTAAAAAGTACGTCTTATAGGAATCAAGAGGTATAACTCGACTAAAAGGTATGTCTTATAGGAATCAAAGGGGATGACTCGACTAAAAGGTACGTCTTATAGGAATCAAAGGGGATGACTCGACTAAAAGGTAATTCTAAAAGGAATCAAGGGAAATGACTCGACTAAAAGGTACGTCTTCTAGGAATCAAAGGGAATGACTCAACTAAAAGGTACGTCTTATAGAAATCAAAGGGGATGACTCGACTAAAAGGTACGTCATATAGGAATATAAAGGGATGACTCGACTAAAATGTATGTCTTATAGGAATCAAAGGGGATGACTCGACTAAAAGGTACATCTTCTAGGAATCAAATGGGATGACTCGACTAAAAGGTACGTCTTATAGGAATCAAAGGGGATGACTCGACTAAAAGAAACGTCTTATAGGAATCAAGGGAAATGACTCGACTAAAAGGTACGTCTTCAAGGAATCAAAGGAAATGACTCAACTAAAAGGTACGTCATATAGGAATCAAAAGGGATGACTCGACTAAAAGGTACGTATTCAAGGGGTCAACGTGGATGACTCGACTAAAAGATACGTCTTATTTGAATCAAAGGAAATGACTCGACTAAATGGTACGTCCTGTAGGAATCAAAGGAAATGACTCGACTAAAAGGTACGTCTTCTAGGGGTAAAGGGGATGACTCGACTAAAAGGTACGTCTTATAGGAATCAAAGGGGATGACTCGACTAAAAGGTACGTCTTATAGGAATCAAAGGGGCTAACTCGACTAAAAGGTACGTCTTATAGGAATCAAGCGAAATGACTCTACTAAAAGGCACTTCTTTTAGGTATCAAAGGGGATGACTCGACTAAAAGGTACGTCTTACAGGAATCAAAGGTGATGACTCGACCAAAAGGTACGTCTTATAGGAATCCAAGAGGATGACTCAACTAAAAGGTACGTCTTATAGGAATCAAAGTGGATGACTCGCCTAAATCGTATGTCTTATAGGAATCAAACGAAATGACTCGACTAAAAGGTACGTCTTATAGTAATCAAAGGGGATGACTCAACTAAAAGGTAAGTCTTATAGGAATCAAAGGGGATGACACGACTAAAAGGTATGTTTTATAAGAATCAAAGGGGATGACTCGACTAAAAGGTACGTCTTATAGGAATCAAGGGAACTGACTCGACTAAAAGGTACGTTTTCTAGGAATCAAAGGAAATAACTCAACTAAAAGGTACGTCATATACGAATCAAAGGAGATAACTCAACTAAAAGGTACGTCTTATAGGAATCAAAGGGGATGACTCGACTAAATGGTACGTCTTATAGGAATCAAGGGAAATGACTCGACTAAAAGCTACGTCTTCAAGGAATCAAAGGAAATGACTCAACTAAAAGGTACGTCTTATAGGAATCAAAGGGGATGACTGGACTAAAAGGTACGTCTTATAGGAATCAAAGGGGATGAATCAACTAAAAGGTACGTCTTATAGGAATCAAAGGATATGACTCGACTAAAAGGTACATATTCTAGGGGTCAAAGGGGATGACCCGACTAAAAGGTACGTCTTATAGGAATCAAGGGAAATGACTCGACTAAAAGCTACGTCTTCAAGGAATCAAAGGAAATGACTCAACTAAAAGGTACGTCTTATAGGAATCAAAGGGGATGACTGGACTAAAAGGTACGTCTTATAGGAATCAAAGGGGATGAATCAACTAAAAGGTACGTCTTATAGGAATCAAAGGATATGACTCGACTAAAAGGTACATATTCTAGGGGTCAAAGGGGATGACCCGACTAAAAGGTACGTCTTCTAGGGGTCAAGGGGGAGTGATTCGACTAAAAGGTACGTCTTATAGGAATCAAGAGGTATAACTCGACTAAAAGGTATGTCTTATAGGAATCAAAGGGGATGACTCGACTAAAAGGTACGTCTTATAGGAATCAAAGGGGATGACTCGACTAAAAGGTAATTCTAAAAGGAATCAAGGGAAATGACTCGACTAAAAGGTACGTCTTCTAGGAATCAAAGGGAATGACTCGACTAAAAGGTACGTCTTATAGTAATCAAAGGGGATGACTCGAGTAAAAGGTACGTCTTATAGGAATCAAAGGGGATGACTCGACTAATAGGTATGTCTTATAAAAATCAAAGGGGATGACTCGACTAAAAGGTACATCTTCTAGGAATCAAATGGGATGACTCGACTAAAAGGTACATCTTATAGGAATCAAAGGGGATGACTCGACTAAAAGGTACGTCTTACAAGAATCAAGGGAAATGACTCGACTAAAAGGTACGTCTTCAAGGAATCAAAGGAAATAACTCAACTAAAAGGTACGTCATATAGGAATCAAAGGGGATGACTCGACTAAAAGGTACGTCTTCTAGGAATCAAAGGGGATGACTCGACTAAAAGGTACGTCTTATAGGAATCAATGGGGATAAATCGACTAAAAGGTACGTCTTATAGGAATCAAAGGGGATGACTCGACTAAAAGGTACGTTTTATAGGAATTAAAGGGGATGAGTCGACTAAAAGGTACGTCTTATAGGAATCAAGGGAAATGACTCGACTAAAAGGTTCATTTTCTTGGAATCAAAGGAAATGACTCAACTAAGAGCTACGTCTTATTGGAATCAAAGGAGATGACTCAACTAAAAGGTACGTCTTATAGGAATCAAAGGGGATGACTCGACTAAAATATATGTATTCTAGGGGTCAAAGGGGATGACTCGACTAAAAGGTAAGTCTTATAGGAATCAACGAAAATGACTCGACTAAAAGGTACGTCATATAGGAATCAAAGGAAATGACTCGACTAAAAGGTACGTCTTTTAGGGGTCAAAGGGGATGACTCGACTAAAAGGTACGTCTTATAGGAATCCAAGGGGATGACTCGACTAAAAGGTACGTCTTATAGGAATCAAAGTGGATTACTCGACTAAAAGGTACGTCTTATAGGAATCAAGGGAAATGACTCGACTAAAAGGTACGTCTTATAGGAATCAAAGGGGATGACTCGACTAAAAGTTACGTCTTATAGGAATCAAAGGGGATGACTCGACTTAAAGGTACGTCTTATAGGAATCAAAGGAAATGACTCGACAAAAAAGTACGTCTTCTAGGGGTCAAAGGGGATGACTTGACTAAAAGGTACGTCTTAGAGGAATCAAAGGGGATGACTCGACTAAAAGGTACGTCTTCTAGGAATCAAAGGGGATGAGTCGACTAAAAGGTACGTCTTATAGGAAATAAATGGGGATAGATCGACTAAAAGGTACGTCTTATAGGAATCAAAGGGGATGACTCGACTAAAAGTTACGTCTTATAGGAATCAAAGGGGATGACTCGACTTAAAGGTACGTCTTATAGGAATCAAAGGAAATGACTCGACAAAAAAGTACGTCTTCTAGGGGTCAAAGGGGATGACTTGACTAAAAGGTACGTCTTAGAGGAATCAAAGGGGATGACTCGACTAAAAGGTACGTCTTCTAGGAATCAAAGGGGATGAGTCGACTAAAAGGTACGTCTTATAGGAAATAAATGGGGATAGATCGACTAAAAGGTACGTCTTATAGGAATCAAAGGGGATGACTCGACTAAAAGGTACGTTTTATAGGAATTAAAGGGGATGACTTGACTAAAAGGAACGTCTTATAGGAATCAAGGGAAATGACTTGACTAAAAGGTTCATTTTCTTGGAATCAAAGGAAATGACTCAACTAAAAGCTACGTCTTATTGGAATCAAAGGAGATGACTCAACTAAAAGTTACGTATTATAGAAATCTAAGGGGATGACTCGACTAAAAGGTACATCTTATAGGAATCAAGGAAAATGACTCGACTAAAAGGTACGTCTTCAAGGAATCAAAGGAAATGACTCAACTAAAAGGTACGTCTTATAGGAATCAAAGGGGATGACTCGACTAAAAGGTACGTCTTATAGGAATCAAAGGGGATGACTCGACTAAAAGGTACGTCATATAGGAATCAATGTAAATAACTCGACTAAAAGGTACGTATTCCAGGGGTCAAAGGGGATGACTTGACTATAAGGTACGTCTTATTGGAATCAAAGGGGATGACTCAACTAAAAGGTACGTCTTATAGGAATCATAAGGGATGACTCGACTAAAAGAAACGTTTTATAGGAATCAAAGGAAATGACTCGACTAAAAGGTACATCTTCTAGGGGTCAAAAGGGATGACTCGACTAATAGGTACGTCTTCTAGGGGTCAAGGGGGAATGATTCGACTAAAAGGTACGTCTTATAGGAATCAAGAGGTATAACTCGACTAAAAGGTATGTCTTATAGGAATCAAAGGGGATGACTCGACTAAAAGGTACGTCTTATAGGAATCAAAGGGGATGACTCGACTAATAGGTAATTCTACAAGGAATCAAGGGAAATGACTCGACTAAAAGGTACGTCTTCTAGGAATCAAAGGGAATGACTCGACTAAAAGGTACGTCTTATAGAAATCAAAGGGGATGACTCGACTAAAAGGTACGTCTTATAGGAATATAAAGGGATGACTCGACTAAAAGGTATGTCTTATAGGAATCAAAGGGGATGACTCGACTAAAAGGTACATCTTCTAGGAATCAAATGGGATGACTCGACTAAAAGGTACGTCTTATAGGAATCAAAGGGGATGACTCGACTAAAAGAAACGTCTTATAGGAATCAAGGGAAATGACTCGACTAAAAGGTACGTCTTCAAGGAATCAAAGGAAATGACTCAACTAAAAGGTACGTCATATAGGAATCAAAAGGGATGACTCGACTAAAAGGTACGTATTCAAGGGGTCAACGTGGATGACTCGACTAAAAGATACGTCTTATTTGAATCAAAGGAAATGACTCGACTAAATGGTACGTCCTGTAGGAATCAAAGGAAATGACTCGACTAAAAGGTACGTCTTCTAGGGGTAAAGGGGATGACTCGACTAAAAGGTACGTCTTATAGGAATCAAAGGGGATGACTCGACTAAAAGGTACGTCTTATAGGAATCAAAGGGGCTAACTCGACTAAAAGGTACGTCTTATAGGAATCAAGCGAAATGACTCGACTAAAAGGAACTTCTTTTAGGTATCAAAGGGGATGACTCGACTAAAAGGTACGTCTTATAGGAATCAAAGGTGATGACTCTACCAAAAGGTACGTCTTATAGGAATCCAAGAGGATGACTCAACTAAAAGGTACGTCTTATAGGAATCAAAGTGGATGACTCGCCTAAATCGTATGTCTTTTAGGAATCAAACGAAATGACTCGACTAAAAGGTACGTCTTATAGTAATCAAAGGGGATGACTCAACTAAAAGGTAAGTCTTATAGGAATCAAAGGGGATGACACGACTAAAAGGTATGTTTTATAAGAATCAAAGGGGATGACTCGACTAAAAGGTACGTCTTATAGGAATCAAGGGAACTGACTCGACTAAAAGGTACGTTTTCTAGGAATCAAAGGAAATAACTCAACTAAAAGGTACGTCATATACGAATCAAAGGAGATGACTCAACTAAAAGGTACGTCTTATAGGAATCAAAGGGGATGACTCGACTAAATGGTACGTCTTATAGGAATCAAGGGAAATGACTCGACTAAAAGCTACGTCTTCAAGGAATCAAAGGAAATGACTCAACTAAAAGGTACGTCTTATAGGAATCAAAGGGGATGACTGGACTAAAAGGTACGTCTTATAGGAATCAAAGGGGATGACTCAACTAAAAGGTACGTCTTATAGGAATCAAAGGATATGACTCGACTAAAAGGTACATATTCTAGGGGTCAAAGGGGATGACCCGACTAAAAGGTACGTCTTCTAGGGGTCAAGAGGTATAACTCGACTAAAAGGTATGTCTTATAGGAATCAAAGGGGATAACTCGACTAAAAGGTACGTCTTATAGGAATCAAAGGGGATGACTCGACTAAAAGGTAATTCTAAAAGGAATCAAGGGAAATGACTCGACTAAAAGGTACGTCTTCTAGGAATCAAAGTGAATGACTCGACTAAAAGATACGTCTTATAGTAATCAAAGGGGATGACACGACTAAAAGGTACGTCTTATAGGAATCAAAGGGGATGACTCGACTAATAGGTATGTCTTATAAAAATCAAAGGGGATGACTCGACTAAAAGGTACATCTTCTTGGAATCAAATGGGATGACTCGACTAAAAGGTACGTCTTATAGGAATCAAAGGGGATGACTCGACTAAAAGGTACGTCTTACAAGAATCAAGGGAAATGACTCGACTAAAAGGTACCTCTTCAAGGAATCAAAGGAAATAACTCAACTAAAAGGTACGTCATATAGGAATCAAAGGGGATGACTCGACTAAATGGTACGTATTCTAGGGGTCAACGTGGATGACTCGACATTAAGGTACGTCTTATATGAATCAAAGGAAATGACTCGACTAAAAGATACGTCTTGTAGGAATCAATGGAAATGACTCGACTAAAAGGTACGTCTTCTAGGGGTAAAGGGGATGACTCGACTAAAAGGTACGTCTTATAGGCATCAAAGGGGATGACTCGACTAAAAGGTACGTCTTATAGAAATCAAAGGGGCTAACTCGACTAAAAGGTACGTCTTATAGGAATCAAGCGAAATGACTCGACTAAAAGGCACATCTTTTAGGAATCAAAGGGGATGACTCGACTAAAAGGTACGTCTTATAGGAATCAAAGGTGATGACTCGACCAAAAGGTACGTCTTATAGGAATCCAAGAGGATGACTCGACTAAATGGTACGTCTTATAGGAATCAAAGTGGATGACTCGACTAAATGGTATGTCTTATAGGAATCAAACGAAATGACTCGACTATAAGGTACGTCTTATAGGAATCAAAGGGGATGACTCAACTAAAAGGTAAGTCTTATAGGAATCAAAGGGGATGACACGACTAAAAGGTATGTTTTATAAGAATCAAAGGGGATGACTCGGCTAAAAGGTACGTCTTATAGGAATCAAGGGATCTGACTCGACTAAAAGGTACGTTTTCTAGGAATCAAAGGAAATGACTCAACTAAAAGGTACGTCATATACGAATCAAAAATGATGACTCAACTAAAAGGTACGTCTTTTAGGAATCTAAGGGGATGACTCGACTAAATGGTACGTCTTATAGGAATCAAGGGAAATGACTCGACTAAAAGCTACGTCTTCAAGGAATCAAAGGAAATGACTCAACTAAATGGTACGTCTTATAGGAATCAAAGGGGATGACTCGACTAGAAGGTATGTCTTATAGGAATCAAATGGGATGACTCAACTAATAGGTACGTCTCATAGGAATCAAGGGAAATGACTCGACTAAAAGGTACGTCTTCTAGGAATCAAAGGGGATGACTCGACTAAAAGGTACGTCTTATAGGAATCAATGGGGATAAATCAACTAAAAGGTACGTCGTATAGAAATCGAAGGGGATGACTTAACTAGAAGGTACGTTTTATAGGAATTAAAGGGGATGACTCGACTAAAAGGTACGTCTTATAGGAATCAAGGGAAATGACTCGACTAAAAGGTACATTTTCTTGGAATCAAAGGAAATGACTCAACTAAAAGCTACGTCTTATTGGAATCAAAGGAGATGACTCAACTAAAAGGTACGTCTTATAGAAATCTAAGGGGATGACTCGACTAAAAGGTACATCTTATAGGAATCAAGGAAAATGACTCGACTAAAAGGTACGTCTTCAAGGAATCAAAGGAAATGACTCAACTAAAAGGTACGTCTTATAGGAATCAAAGCGGATGACTCGACTAAAAGGTACGTCTTATAGGAATCAAAGGGGATGACTCGACTAAAAGGTACGTCATATAGCAATCAATGTAAATAACTCGACTAAAAGGTACGTATTCCAGGGGTCAAAGGGTATGACTCGACTATAAGGTACGTCTTATTGGAATCAAAGGGGATGACTCGACTAAAAGGTACGTCTTATAGGAATCAAAAGGGATGACTCGACTAACAGAAATGTTTTATAGGAATCAAAGGAAATGACTCGACTAAAAGGTACATCTTCTAGGGGTCAAAGGGGTTGACTCGACTAAAAGGTACGTCTTCTAGGGGTCAAGGGTGAATAATTCGACTAAAAGATACGTCTTATAGGAATCAAGAGGTATAACTCGACTAAAAGGTACGTCTTATAGGAATCAAGAGGTATAACTCGACTAAAAGGTATGTCTTATAGGAATCAAAGGGGATGACTCGACTAAAAGGTACGCCTTATAGGAATCAAAGGGGATGACTCGACTAAAAGGTAATTCTAAAAGGAATCAAGGGAAATGACTCGACTAAAAGGTACGTCTTCTAGGAATCAAAGGGAATGACTCGACTAAAAGGTACGTCTTATAGTAATCAAAGGGGATGACTCGACTAAAAGGTACGTCTTATAGGAATCAAAGGGGATGACTCGACTAAAAGGTATGTCTTATAAAAATCAAAGGGGATGACTCGACTAAAAGGTACATCTTCTAGGAATCAAAGGGGATGACTCGACTAAAAGGTACGTCTACAAGGAATCAAAGGAAATAACTCAACTAAAAGGCACGTCATATAGTAATCAAAGGGGATGACTCGACTAAAAGGAACGTATGCTAGGGGTCAACGTGGATGACTCGACCAAAAGGTACGTCTGATATGAATCAAAGGAAATGACTCGACTAAAAGGTACGTCTTGTAGGAATCAAAGGAAATGACTCGACTAAAAGGTACGTCTTCTAGGGGTAAAGGGGATGACTCGACTAAAAGGTACGTCTTATAGGAATCAAAGGGGATGACTCGACTAAATGGTACGTCTTATAGGGATCAAAGGGGCTAACTCGACTAAAAGGTATGTCTTATAGGAATCAAGCGTAATGACTCGACTAAAAGGCATATCTTTTAGGATGCAAAGGGGATGACTAGACTAAAAGGTACGTCTTATAGGAATCAAAGGTGATGACTCGACAAAAAGGTACGTCTTATAGGAATCCAAGAGGATGACTCGACTAAAAGGTATGTCTTATAGGAATCAAAGTGGATGACTCGACTAAATGGTATGTCTTATAGGAATCAAATGAAATGACTCGACTAAAAGGTACGTCTTATAGGAATCAAAGGGGATGACTCAACTAAAAGGTAAGTCTTATAGGAATCAAAGGGGATGACACGACTAAAAGGTATGTTTTATAAGAATCAAAGGGGATGACTTGACTAAAAGGTACGTCTTATATGAATCAAGGGAACTGACTCGACTAAAAGGTACGTTTTCTAGGAATCAAAGGAAATAACTCAACTAAAAGGTACGTCATATACGAATCAAAGGAGATGACTCAACTAAAAGGTACGTCTTATAGGAATCTAAGGGGATGACTCGACTAAATGGTACGTCTTATAGGAATCAAGGGAAATGACTCGACTAAAAGCTACGTCTTCAAGGAATCAAAGGAAATGACTCAACTAAAAGGTACGTCTTATAGGAATCAAAGGGGATGACTGGACTAAAAGGTACGTCTTATAGGGATCAAAGGGGATGACTCAACTAAAAGGTACGTCTTATAGGAATCAAAGGAAATGACTCGACTAAAAGGAACATATTCTAGGGGTCAAAGGGGATGACTCGACTAAAAGGTACGTCTTCTAGGGGTCAAGGGGGAATGATTCGACTAAAAGGTACGTCTTATAGGAATCAAGAGGTATAACTCGACTAAAAGGTATGTCTTATAGGAATCAAAGGGGATGACTCGACTAAAAGGTACGTCTTATAGGAATCAAAGGGGATGACTCGACTAAAAGGTATGTCTTATAAAAATCAAAGGGGATGACTCGACTAAAAGGTACATCTTCTAGGAATCAAAGGGGATGACTCGACTAAAAGGTACGTCTTCAAGGAATCAAAGGAAATAACTCAACTAAAAGGCACGTCATATAGTAATCAAAGGGGATGACTCGACTAAAAGGTACGTATTCTAGGGGTCAACGTGGATGACTCGACCAAAAGGTACGTCTGATATGAATCAAAGGAAATGACTCGACTAAAAGGTACGTCTTGTAGGAATCAAAGGAAATGACTCGACTAAAAGGTACGTCTTCTAGGGGTAAAGGGGATGACTCGACTAAAAGGTACGTCTTATAGGAATCAAAGGGGATGACTCGACTAAATGGTACGTCTTATAGGGATCAAAGGGGCTAACTCGAGTAAAAGGTATGTCTTATAGGAATCAAGCGTAATGACTCGACTAAAAGGCATATCTTTTAGGATGCAAAGGGGATGACTAGACTAAAAGGTACGTCTTATAGGAATCAAAGGTGATGACTCGACAAAAAGGTACGTCTTATAGGAATCCAAGAGGATGACTCGACTAAAAGGTATGTCTTATAGGAGTCAAAGTGGATGACTCGACTAAATGGTATGTCTTATAGGAATCAAATGAAATGACTCGACTAAAAGGTACGTCTTATAGGAATCAAAGGGGATGACTCAACTAAAAGGTAAGTCTTATAGGAATCAAAGGGGATGACATGACTAAAACGTATGTTTTATAAGAATCAAAGGGGATGACTTGACTAAAAGGTACGTCTTATATGAATCAAGGGAACTGACTCGACTAAAAGGTACGTTTTCTAGGAATCAAAGGAAATAACTCAACTAAAAGGTACGTCATATACGAATCAAAGGAGATGACTCAACTAAAAGGTACGTCTTATAGGAATCTAAGGGGATGACACGACTAAATGGTACGTCTTATAGGAATCAAGGGAAATGACTCGACTAAAAGCTACGTCTTCAAGGAATCAAAGGAAATGACTCAACTAAAAGGTACGTCTTATAGGAATCAAAGGGGATGACTGGACTAAAAGGTACGTCTTATAGGGATCAAAGGGGATGACTCAACTAAAAGGTACGTCTTATAGGAATCAAAGGAAATGACTCGACTAAAAGGTACATATTCTAGGGGTCAAAGGGGATGACTCGACTAAAAGGTACGTCTTCTAGGGGTCAAGGGGGAATGATTCGACTAAAAGGTACGTCTTATAGGAATCAAGAGGTATAACTCGACTAAAAGGTATGTCTTATAGGAATCAAAGGGGATGACGCGACTAAAAGGTACGTCTTATAGGAATCAAAGGGGATGACTCGACTAAAAGGTAATTCTAAAAGGAATCAAGGGAAATGACTAGACTAAAAGGTACGTCTTCTAGGAATCAAAGGGAATGACTCGACTAAAAGGTACGTCTTATAGTAATCAAAGGGGATGACTCGACTAAAAGGTACGTCTTATAGGAATCAAAGGGGATGACTCGACTAAAAGGTATGTCTTATAGGAATCAATGGGGATGACTCGACTAAAAGGTACATCTTCTAGGAATCAAATGGGATGACTCGACTAAAAGGTACGCCTTATAGGAATCAAAGGGGATGACTCGACTAAAAGGTACGTCTTACAGGAATCAAGGGAAATGACTCAACTAAAAGGTACGTCTTCAAGGAATCAAAGGAAATAACTCAACTAAAAGGCACGTCATATAGTAATCAAAGGGGATGACTCGACTAAAAGGTACGTATTCTAGGGGTCAACGTGGATGACTCGACCAAAAGGTACGTCTGATATGAATCAAAGGAAATGACTCGACTAAAAGGTACGTCTTGTAGGAATCAAAGGAAATGACTCGACTAAAAGGTACGTCTTCTAGGGGTAAAGGGGATGACTCGACTAAAAGGTACGTCTTATAGGAATCAAAGGGGATGACTCGACTAAATGGTACGTCTTATAGGAATCAAAGGGGCTAACTCGACTAAAAGGTACGTCTTATAGGAATCAAGCAAAATGACTCGACTAAAAGGCACATCTTTTAGGAATCAAAGGGGATTACTCGACTAAAAGGTACGTCTTATAGGAATCAAAGGTGATGACTCGACCAAAAGGTACGTCTTATAGGAATCCAAGAGGATGACTCGACTAAAAGGTACGTCTTATAGGAATCAAAGTGGATGACTCGACTAAATGGTATGTCTTATAGGAATCAAACGAAATGACTCGACTAAAAGGTACGTCTTATAGGAATCAAAGGGGATGACTCAACTAAAAGGTAAGTCTTATAGGAATCAAAGGGGATGACACGACTAAAAGGTATGTTTTATAAGAATCAAAGGGGATGACTCGACTAAAAGGTACGTCTTATAGGAATCAAGGGATCTGACTCGACTAAAAGGTACGTTTTCTAGGAATCAAAGGAAATCACTCAACAAAAAGGTACGTCATATACGAATCAAAGGAGATGACTCAACTAAAAGGTACGTCTTTTAGGAATCTAAGGGGATGACTCGACTAAATGGTACGTCTTATAGGAATCAAGGGAAATGACTAGACTAAAAGCTACGTCTTTAAGGAATCAAAGGAAATGACTCAACTAAAAGGTACGTCTTATAGGAATCAAAGGGGATGACTCGACTAAAAGGTACGTCTTATAGGAATCAAATGGGATGACTCAACTAAAAGGTACGTCTTATAGTAATCAAAGGAAATGACTCGACTAAAAGGCACATATTCTAGGGGTCAAAGGGGATGACTCGAATAAAAGGTACGTCTTATTGGAATCAAGGGATCTGACTCGACTAAAAGGTACGTTTTCTAGGAATCAAAGGAAATGACTCAACAAAAAGGTACGTCATATACGAATCAAAGGAGATGACTCAACTAAAAGGTACGTCTTTTAGGAATCTAAGGGGATGACTAGACTAAATGGTAGGTCTTATAGGAATCAAGGGAAATGACTCGACTAAAAGCTACGTCTTTAAGGAATCAAAGGAAATGACTCAACTAAAAGGTACGTCTTATAGGAATCAAAGGGGATGACTCGACTAAAAGGTACGTCTTATAGGAATCAAAGGGGATGACTCAACTAAAAGGTACGTCTTATAGTAATCAAAGGAAATGACTCGACTAAAAGGTACATATTCTAGGGGTCAAAGGGGATGACTCGAATAAAAGGTACATCTTATAGGAATCAAAGGTGATGACTCGACTAAAAGGTATGTTTTATAGTAATCAAAAGGGATGACTCGACAAAAAGATACGTCATATAGGAATCAAAGAAAATGACTCGACTAAAAGGTACGTCTTCTAGGGGTCAAAGGGGATGACTGAACTAAAAGGTACGTCTTCTAGGGGTCAAGGGGGAATGATTCGACTAAAAGGTACGTCTTATAGGAATCAAGAGGTATAACTCAACTAAAAGGTATGTCTTATAGGAATCAAAGGGTATGACTCGACTAAAAGGTACGTCTTATAGGAATCAAAGGGAATTACTCGACTAATAGGTACGTCTTAAAGGAATAAAGGGAAATGACTCGACTAAAAGGTTGTCTTCTAGGAATCAAAGGGGATGACTCGACTAAAAGGTACGTCTTATAGGAATCAAAGAGGATGACTCGACTAAAAGGTACGTCTTATAGGAATCAAAGGGGATGACTCGACTAAAAGGTACGTCATATAGGAATCAATGTAAATAACTCGACTAAAAGGTACGTATTCCAGGGGTCAAAGGGGATGACTTGACTATAAGGTACGTCTTATTGGAATCAAAGGGGATGACTCGACTAAAAGGTACGTCTTATAGGAATCAAAGGGGATGACTCGACTAAAAGGTACGTCTTATAGGAATCAAAGGGGATGACTCGACTAATAGGAACGTCTTATAGGAATCAAAGGGGATGACTCGACTAAAAGGTACGTCATATAGGAATCAATGTAAATAACTCGACTAAAAGGTACGTATTCCAGGGGTCAAAGGGGATGACTTGACTATAAGATACGTCTTATTGGAATCAAAGGGGATGACTCGACTAAAAGGTACGTCTTATAGTAATCAAAGGGGATGACTCGACTAAAAGGTACGTCTTATAGGAATCAAAGGGGATGACTCGACTAAAAGGTATGTCTTATAGTAATCAAATGGGATGACTCGACTAAAAGGTACATCTTCTAGGAATCAAATGGGATGACTCGACTAAAAGGTACGCATTATAGGAATCAAAGGGGATGACTCGACTAAAAGGTACGTCTTACAGGAATCAAGGGAAATGACTCAACTAAAAGGTACGTCTTCAAGGAATCAAAGGAAATAACTCAACTAAAAGGCACGTCATATAGTAATCAAAGGGGATGACTCGACTAAAAGGTACGTATTCTAGGGGTCAACGTGGATGACTCGACCAAAAGGTACGTCTGATATGAATCAAAGGAAATGACTCGACTAAAAGGTACGTCTTGTAGGAATCAAAGGAAATGACTCGACTAAAAGGTACGTCTTCTAGGGGTAAAGGGGATGACTCGACTAAAAGGTACGTCTTATAGGAATTAAAGGGGATGACTCGACTAAATGGTACATCTTATAGGAATCAAAGGGGCTAACTCGACTAAAACGTACGTCTTATAGGAATCAAGCGAAATGACTCGACTAAAAGGCACATCTTTTAGGAATCAAAGGGGATTACTCGACTAAAAGGTACGTCTTATAGGAATCAAAGGAGATGACTCGACCAAAAGGTACGTCTTATAGGAATCCAAGAGGATGACTCGACTAAAAGGTACGTCTTATAGGAATCAAAGTGGATGACTCGACTAAATGGTATGTCTTATAGGAATCAAACGAAATGACTCGACTAAAAGGTACGTCTTATAGGAATCAAAGGGGATGACTCAACTAAAAGGTAAGTCTTATAGGAATCAAAGGGGATGACACGACTAAAAGGTATGTTTTATAAGAATCAAAGGGGATGACTCGACTAAAAGGTACGTCTTATAGGAATCAAGGGATCTGACTCGACTAAAAGGTACGTTTTCTAGGAATCAAAGGAAATGACTCAACAAAAAGGTACGTCATATACGAATCAAAGGAGATGACTCAACTAAAAGGTACGTCTTTTAGGAATCTAAGGGGATGACTCGACTAAATGGTACGTCTTATAGGAATCAAGGGAAATGACTCGACTAAAAGCTACGTCTTCAAGGAATCAAAGGAAATGACTCAACTAAAAGGTACGTCTTATAGGAATCAAAGGGGATGACTCGACTAAAAGGTACGTCTTATAGGAATCAAAGGGGATGACTCAACTAAAAGGTACGTCTTATAGTAATCAAAGGAAATGACTCGACTAAAAGGTACATATTCTAGGGGTCAAAGGGGATGACTCGAATAAAAGGTACGTCTTATAGGAATCAAGGGATCTGACTCGACTAAAAGGTACGTTTTCTAGGAATCAAAGGAAATGACTCAACAAAAAGGTACGTCATATACGAATGAAAGGAGATGACTCAACTAAAAGGTACGTCTTTTAGGAATCTAAGGGGATGACTCGACTAAATGGTACGTCTTATAGGAATCAAGGGAAATGACTCGACTAAAAGCTACGTCTTCAAGGAATCAAAGGAAATGACTCAACTAAAAGGTACGTCTTATAGGAATCAAAGGGGATGACTCGACTAAAAGGTACGTCTTATAGGAATCAAAGGGGATGACTCAACTAAAAGGTACGTCTTATAGTAATCAAAGGAAATGACTCGACTAAAAGGTACATATTCTAGGGGTCAAAGGGGATGACTCGAATAAAAGGTACGTCTTATAGGAATCAAAGGTGATGACTCGACTAAAAGGTATGTTTTATAGTAATCAAAAGGGATGACTCGACTAAAAGATACGTCATATAGGAATCAAAGGAAATGACTTGACTAAAAGGTACGTCTTCTAGGGGTCAAAGGGGATGACTGAACTAAAAGGTACGTCTTCTAGGGGTCAAGGGGGAATGATTCGACTAACAGGTACGTCTTATAGGAATCAAGAGGTATAACTCAACTAAAAGGTATGTCTTATAGGAATCAAAGGGTATGACTCGACTAAAAGGTACGTCTTATAGGAATCAAAGGGAATTACTCGACTAAAAGGTACGTCTTAAAGGAATCAAGGGAAATGACTCGACTAAAAGGTTGTCTTCTAGGAATCAAAGGGGATGACTCAACTAAAAGGTACGTCTTATAGGAATCAAAGGGAATGACTCGACTAATAGGAATGTCTTATAGGAATCAAAGGGGATGACTCGATTAAAAGGTACGTCATATAGGAATCAATGTAAATAACTCGACTAAAAGGTACGTATTCCAGGGGTCAAAGGGGATGACTTGACTATAAGGTACGTCTTAATGGAATCAAAGGGGATGACTCGACTAAAAGGTACGTCTAATAGTAATCAAAGGGGATGACTCGACTAAAAGGTACGTCTTATAGGAATCAAAGGGGATGACTCGACTAAAAGGTATGTCTTATAGGAATCAAAGGGGATGACTCGACTAAAAGGTACATCTTCTATGAATCAAATGGGATGACTCGACTAAAAGGTACGCCTTATAGGAATCAAAGGGGATGACTCGACTAAAAGGTACGTCTTACAGGAATCAAGGGAAATGACTCAACTAAAAGGTACGTCTTCAAGGAATCAAAGGAAATAACTCAACTAAAAGGCACGTCATATAGTAATCAAAGGGGATGACTCGACTTAAAGGTACGTATTCTAGGGGTCAACGTGGATGACTCGACCAAAAGGTACGTCTGATATGAATCAAAGGAAATGACTCGACTAAAAGGTACGTCTTGTAGGAATCAAAGGAAATGACTCGACTAAAAGGTACGTCTTCTAGGGGTAAAGGGGATGACTCGACTAAAAGGTACGTCTTATAGGAATTAAAGGGGATGACTCGACTAAATGGTACGTCTTATAGGAATCCAAGAGGATGACTCGACTAAAAGGTACGTCTTATAGGAATCAAAGTGGATGACTCGACTAAATGGTATGTCTTATAGGAATCAAACGAAATGACTCGACTAAAAGGTACGTCTTATAGGAATCAAAGGGGATGACTCAACTAAAAGGTAAGTCTTATAGGAATCAAAGGGGATGACACGACTAAAAGGTATGTTTTATAAGAATCAAAGGGGATGACTCGACTAAAAGGTACGTCTTATAGGAATCAAGGGATCTGACTCGACTAAAAGGTACGTTTTCTAGGAATCAAAGGAAATGACTCAACAAAAAGGTACGTCATATACGAATCAAAGGAGATGACTCAACTAAAAGGTACGTCTTTTAGGAATCTAAGGGGATGACTCGACTAAATGGTACGTCTTATAGGAATCAAGGGAAATGACTCGACTAAAAGCTACGTCTTCAAGGAATCAAAGGAAATGACTCAACTAAAAGGTACGTCTTATAGGAATCAAAGGGGATGACTCGACTAAAAGGTACGTCTTATAGGATTCAAAGGGGATGACTCAACTAAAAGGTACGTCTTATAGTAATCAAAGGAAATGACTCGACTAAAAGGTACATATTCTAGGGGTCAAAGGGGATGACTCGAATAAAAGGTACGTCTTATAGGAATCAAGGGATCTTACTCGACTAAAAGGCACGTTTTCTAGGAATCAAAGGAAATGACTCAACAAAAAGGTACGTCATATACGAATGAAAGGAGATGACTCAACTAAAAGGTACGTCTTTTAGGAATCTAAGGGGATGACTCGACTAAATGGTACGTCTTATAGGAATCAAGGGAAATGACTCGACTAAAAGCTACGTCTTCAAGGAATCAAAGGAAATGACTCAACTAAAAGGTACGTCTTATAGGAATCAAAGGGGATGACTCGACTAAAAGGTACGTCTTATAGGAATCAAAGGGGATGACTCAACTAAAAGGTACGTCTTATAGTAATCAAAGGAAATGGCTCGACTAAAAGGTACATATTCTAGGGGTCAAAGGGGATGACTCGAATAAAAGGTACGTCTTATAGGAATCAAAGGTGATGACTCGACTAAAAGGTATGTTTTATAGTAATCAAAAGGGATGACTCGACTAAAAGATACGTCATATAGGAATCAAAGGAAATGACTTGACTAAAAGGTACGTCTTCTAGGGGTCAAAGGGGATGACTGAACTAAAAGGTACGTCTTCTAGGGGTCAAGGGGGAATGATTCGACTAACAGGTACGTCTTATAGGAATCAAGAGGTATAACTCAACTAAAAGGTATGTCTTATAGGAATCAAAGGGTATGACTCGACTAAAAGGTACGTCTTATAGGAATCAAAGGGAATTACTCGACTAAAAGGTACGTCTTAAAGGAATCAAGGGAAATGACTCGACTAAAAGGTTGTCTTCTAGGAATCAAAGGGGATGACTCAACTAAAAGGTACGTCTTATAGGAATCAAAGGGAATGACTCGACTAATAGGAATGTCTTATAGGAATCAAAGGGGATGACTCGATTAAAAGGTACGTCATATAGGAATCAATGTAAATAACTCGACTAAAAGGTACGTATTCCAGGGGTCAAAGGGGATGACTTGACTATAAGGTACGTCTTAATGGAATCAAAGGGGATGACTCGACTAAAAGGTACGTCTAATAGTAATCAAAGGGGATGACTCGACTAAAAGGTACGTCTTATAGGAATCAAAGGGGATGACTCGACTAAAAGGTATGTCTTATAGGAATCAAAGGGGATGACTCGACTAAAAGGTACATCTTCTATGAATCAAATGGGATGACTCGACTAAAAGGTACGCCTTATAGGAATCAAAGGGGATGACTCGACTAAAAGGTACGTCTTACAGGAATCAAGGGAAATGACTCAACTAAAAGGTACGTCTTCAAGGAATCAAAGGAAATAACTCAACTAAAAGGCACGTCATATAGTAATCAAAGGGGATGACTCGACTTAAAGGTACGTATTCTAGGGGTCAACGTGGATGACTCGACCAAAAGGTACGTCTGATATGAATCAAAGGAAATGACTCGACTAAAAGGTACGTCTTGTAGGAATCAAAGGAAATGACTCGACTAAAAGGTACGTCTTCTAGGGGTAAAGGGGATGACTCGACTAAAAGGTACGTCTTATAGGAATTAAAGGGGATGACTCGACTAAATGGTACGTCTTATAGGAATCAAAGGGGCTAACTCGACTAAAAGGTACGTCTTATAGGAATCAAGCGAAAAGACTCGACTAAAAGGCACATCTTTTAGGAATCAAAGGGGAGTACTCGACTAAAAGGTACGTCTTATAGGAATCAAAGGAGATGACTCGACCAAAAGGTACGTCTTATAGGAATCCAAGAGGATGACTCGACTAAAAGGTACGTCTTATAGGAATCAAAGTGGATGACTCGACTAAATGGTATGTCTTATAGGAATCAAACGAAATGACTCGACTAAAAGGTACGTCTTATAGGAATCAAAGGGGATGACTCAACTAAAAGGTAAGTCTTATAGGAATCAAAGGGGATGACACGACTAAAAGGTATGTTTTATAAGAATCAAAGGGGATGACTCGACTAAAAGGTACGTCTTATAGGAATCAAGGGATCTGACTCGACTAAAAGGTACGTTTTCTAGGAATCAAATGAAATGACTCAACAAAAAGGTACGTCATATACGAATCAAAGGAGATGACTCAACTAAAAGGTACGTCTTTTAGGAATCTAAGGGGATGACTCGACTAAATGGTACGTCTTATAGGAATCAAGGGAAATGACTCGACTAAAAGCTACGTCTTCAAGGAATCAAAGGAAATGACTCAACTAAAAGGTACGTCTTATAGGAATCAAAGGGGATGACTCGACTAAAAGGTACGTCTTATAGGAATCAAAGGGGATGACTCAACTAAAAGGTACGTCTTAGAGTAATCAAAGGAAATGACTCGACTAAAAGGTACATATTCTAGGGGTCAAAGGGGATGACTCGAATAAAAGGTACGTCTTATAGGAATCAAGGGATCTGACTCGACTAAAAGGTACGTTTTCTAGGAATCAAAGGAAATGACTCAACAAAAAGGTACGTCATATACGAATCAAAGGAGATGACTCAACTAAAAGGTACGTCTTTTAGGAATCTAAGGGGATGACTCGACTAAATGGTACGTCTTATAGGAATCAAGGGAAATGACTCGACTAAAAGCTACGTCTTCAAGGAATCAAAGGAAATGACTCAACTAAAAGGTACGTCTTATAGGAATCAAAGGGGATGACTCGACTAAAAGGTACGTTTTATAGGAATCAAAGGGGATGACTCAACTAAAAGGTACGTCTTATAGTAATCAAAGGAAATGACTCGACTAAAAGGTACATATTCTAGGGGTCAAAGGGGATGACTCGAATAAAAGGTACGTCTGATAGGAATCAAAGGTGATGACTCGACTAAAAGGTATGTTTTATAGTAATCAAAAGGGATGACTCGACTAAAAGATACGTCATATAGGAATCAAAGGAAATGACTTGACTAAAAGGTACGTCTTCTAGGGGTCAAAGGGGATGACTGAACTAAAAGGTACGTCTTCTACGGGTCAAGGGGGAATGATTCGACTAACAGGTACGTCTTATAGGAATCAAGAGGTATAACTCAACTAAAAGGTATGTCTTATAGGAATCAAAGGGTATGACTCGACTAAACGGTACGTCTTATAGGAATCAAAGGGAATTACTCGACTAAAAGGTACGTCTTAAAGGAATCAAGGGAAATGACTCGACTAAAAGGTTGTCTTCTAGGAATCAAAGGGGATGACTCGACTAAAAGGTACGTCTTATAGGAATCAAAGGGGATGACTCGACTAAAAGGTACGTCTTATAGGAATCAAAGGGGATGACTCGACTAAAAGGTACGTCATATAGGAATCAATGTAAATAACTCGACTAAAAGGTACGTATTCCAGGGGTCAAAGGGGATGACTTGACTATAAGGTACGTCTTATTGGAATCAAAGGGGATGACTCGACTAAAAGGTACGTCTTATAGGAATCAAACGGGATGACTCGACTAAAAGAAACGTTTTATAGGAATCAAAGGAAATGACTCGACTAAAAGGTACATCTTCTAGGGGTCAAAAGGGATGACTCGACTAAAAGGTACGTCTTCTAGGGGTCAAGGGGGAATGATTGAACTAAAAGGTATGTCTTATAGGAATCAAGAGGTATAACTCGACTAAAAGGTACATCTTATAGGAATCAAAGGGGATGACTCGACTAAAACGTAATTCTAAAAGGAATCAAGGGAAATGACTCAACTAAAAGGTACGTCTTCTAGGAATCAAAGGGAATGACTCGACTAAAAGGTACGTCTTATAGAAATCAAAGGGGATGACTCGACTAAAAGGTACGTCTTATAGCAATATAAAGGGATGACTCGACTAAAAGGTATGTCTTCTAGGAATCAAAGGGGATGACTCGACTAAAAGGTACATCTTCTAGGAATCAAATGGGATGACTCGACTAAAAGGTACGTCTTATAGGAATCAAAGGGGATGACTCGACTAAAAGAAACGTCTTATAGGAATCAAGGGAAATGACTCGACTAAAAGGTACGTCTTCAAGGAATCAAAGGAAATGACTCAACTAAAAGGTACGTCATATAGGAATCAAAAGGGATGACTCGACTAAAAGGTACGTATTCAAGGGGTTAACGTGGATGACTCGACTAAAAGGTACGTCTTATTTGAATCAATGGAAATGACTCGACTAAAAGGTACGTCCTGTAGGAATCAAAGGAAATGACTCGACTAAAAGGTACGTCTTCTAGGGGTAAAGGGGATGACTCGACTAAAAGGTACGTCTTATAGGAATCAAAGGGGATGACTCGACTAAAAGGTACGTCTTATAGGAATCAAAGGGGCTAACTCGACTAAAAGGTACGTCTTATAGGAATCAAGCGAAATGACTCGACTAAAAGGCATATCTTTTAGGTATCAAAGGGGATGACTCGACTAAAAGGTACGTCTTATAGGAATCAAAGGTGATGACTCGACCAAAAGGTACGTCTTATAGGAATCCAAGAGGATGACTCGACTAAAAGGTATGTCTTATAGGAATCAAAGTGGATGACTCGACTAAATCGTATGTCTTATAGGAATCAAACGAAATGACTCGACTAAAAGGTACGTCTTATTGAAATCAAAGGGGATGACTCAACTAAAAGGTAAGTCTTATAGGAATCAAAGTGGATGACTCGACTAAATCGTATGTCTTATAGGAATCAAACGAAATGACTCGACTAAAAGGTACGTCTTATAGAAATCAAAGGGGATGACTCAACTAAAAGGTACGTCTTATAAGAATCAAAGGGGATGACTCGACTAAAAGGTACGTCTTATAGGAATCAAGGGAACTGACTCGACTAAAAGGTACGTTTTCTAGGAATCAAAGGAAATAACTCAACTAAAAGGTACGTCATATACGAATCAAAGGAGATGACTCAACTAAAAGGTACGTCTTATAGGAATCTAAGGGGATGACTCGACTAAATGTTACGTCTTATAGGAATCAAGGGAAATGACTCGACTAAAAGCTACGTCTTTAAGGAATCAAAGGAAATGACTCAACTAAAAGGTACGTCTTATAGGAATCAAAGGTGATGACTGGACTAAAAGGTATGTCTTATAGGAATCAAAGGGGATGACTCAACTAAAAGGTACGTCTTATAGGAATCAAAGGAAATGACTCAACTAAAAGGTACATATTCTAGGGGTCAAAGGGGATGACCCGACTAAAAGGTACGTCTTCTAGGGGTCAAGGGGGAATGATTCGACTAAAAGGTACGTCTTATAGGAATCAAGAGGTATAACTCGACTAAAAGGTATGTCTTATAGGAATCAAAGGGGATGACTCGACTAAAAGGTACGTCTTATAGGAATCAAAGGGGATGACTCGACTAAAAGGTAATTCTATAAGGAATCAAGGGAAATGACTCGACTAAAAGGTACGTCTTCTAGGATTCAAAGGGAATGACTCGACTAAAAGGTACGTCTTATAGTAATCAAAGGGGATGACTCGACTAAAAGGTATGTCTTATAGGAATCAAAGGGGATGACTCGACTAAAAGGTACGTCTTATAGGAATCAAAGGGGATGACTCGACTAAAAGGTACGTCTTACAAGAATCAAGGGAAATGACTCGACTAAAAGGTACGTCTTCAAGGAATCAAAGGAAATAACTCAACTAAAAGGTACGTCATATAGGAATCAAAGGGGATGACTCGACTAAATGGTACGTATTCTAGGGGTCAACGTGGATGACTCGACTAAAAGGTACGTCTTATATGAATCAAAGGAAATGACTCGACTAAAAGGTACCTCTTGTAGGAATCAAAGAAAATGACTCGACTAAAAGGTACGTCTTCTAGGGGTAAAGGGGATGACTCGACTAAAAGGTACGTCTTATAGGCATCAAAGGGGATGACTCGACTAAAAGGTACGTCTTATAGAAATCAAAGGGGCTAACTCGACTAAAAGGTACGTCTTATAGGAATCAAGCGAAATGACTCGACTAAAAGGCACATCTTTTAGGAATCAAAGGGGATGACTCGACTAAAAGGTACGTCTTATAGGAATCAAAGGTGATGACTCGACCAAAAGGTACGTCTTATAGGAATCCAAGAGGATGACTCGACTAAATGGTACGTCTTATAGGAATCAAAGTGGATGACTCGACTAAATGGTATGTCTTATAGGAATCAAACGAAATGCTCGACTATAAGGTACGTCTTATAGGAATCAAAGGGGATGACTCAACTAAAAGGTAAGTCTTATAGGAATCAAAGGGGATGACACGACTAAAAGGTATGTTTTATAAGAATCAAAGGGGATGACTCGACTAAAAGGTACGTCTTATAGGAATCAAGGGATCTGACTCGACTAAAAGGTACGTTTTCTAGGAATCAAAGAAAATGACTCAACTAAAAGGTACGTCATATACGAATCAAAAATGCTGACTCAACTAAAAGGTACGTCTTTTAGGAATCTAAGGGGATGACTCGACTAAATGGTACGTCTTATAGGAATCAAGGGAAATGACTCGACTAAAAGCTACGTCTTCAAGGAATCAAAGGAAAAGACTCAACTAAACGGTACGTCTTATAGGAATCAAAGGTGATGACTCGACTAGAAGGTATGTCTTATAGGAATCAAAGGGGATGACTCAACTAAAAGGTACGTCTTATAGGAATCAAAGGAAATGACTCGACTAAAAGGTACATATTCTAGGGGTCAAAGGGGATGACTCGACTAAAAGGTACGTCTTCTAGGGGTCAAGGGGGAATGATTCGACTAAAAGGTACGTCTTATAGGAAGCAAGAGGTATAACTCGACTAAAAGGTATGTCTTATAGGAATCAAAGGGGATGACTCGACTAAAAGGTA
The DNA here is from genome assembly GCA_030864215.1 of Capsicum pubescens. NCBI lineage: Eukaryota > Viridiplantae > Streptophyta > Magnoliopsida > Solanales > Solanaceae > Capsicum > Capsicum pubescens. Next base: position 273,739,970 of record CM061545.1, on the reverse strand, counting down.
CGTCTTATAGGAATCAAAGGGGATGACTCGACTAAAAGGTAATTCTAAAAGGAATCAAGGGAAATGACTCGACTAAAAGGTACGTCTTCTAGGAATCAAAGGGAATGACTCGACTAAAAGGTACGTCTTATAGTAATCAAAGGGGATGACTCGACTAAAAGGTACGTCTTATAGGAATCAAAGGGGATGACTCGACTAAAAGGTATGTCTTATTGGAATCAAAGGGGATGACTCGACTAAAAGGTACATCTTCTAGGAATCAAATGGGATGACTCGACTAAAAGGTACGCCTTATAGGAATCAAAGGGGATGACTCGACTAAAAGGTACGTCTTACAGGAATCAAGGGAAATGACTCAACTAAAAGGTACATCTTCAAGGAATCAAAGGAAATAACTCAACTAAAAGGCACGTCATATAGTAATCAAAGGGGATGACTCGACTAAAAGGTACGTATTCTAGGGGTCAACGTGGATGAGTCGACCAAAAGGTACATCTGATATGAATCAAAGGAAATGACTCGACTAAAAGGTACGTCTTGTAGGAATCAAAGGAAATGACTCGACTAAAAGATACGTCCTCTAGGGGTAAAGGGGATGACTCGACTAAAAGGTACGTCTTATAGGAATCAAAGGTGATGACTCGACTAAATGGTACGTCTTATAGGAATCAAAGGGGCTAACTCGACTAAAAGGTACGTCTTATAGGAATCAAGCGAAATGACTCGACTAAAAGGCACATCTTTTATGAATCAAAGGGGATGACTCGACTAAAAGGTACGTCTTATAGGAATCAAAGGTGATGACTCGACCAAAAGGTACGTCTTATAGGAATCCAAGAGGATGACTCGACTAAAAGGTACGTCTTATAGGAATCAAAGTGGATGACTCGACTAAATGGTATGTCTTATAGTAATCAAAAGAAATGACTCGACTAAAAGGTACGTCTTATAGGAATCAAAGGGGATGACTCAACTAAAAGGTAAGTCTTATAGGAATCAAAGGGGATGACACGACTAAAAGGTATGTTTTATAAGAATCAAAGGGGATGACTCGACTAAAAGGTACGTCTTATAGGAATCAAGGGATCTGACTCGACTAAAAGGTACGTTTTCTAGGAATCAAAGGAAATAACTCAACAAAAAGGTACGTCATATACGAATCAAAGGAGATGACTCAACTAAAAGGTACGTCTTTTAGGAATCTAAGGGGATGACTCGACTAAATGGTACGTCTTATAGGAATCAAGGGAAATGACTCGACTAAAAGCTACGTCTTCAAGGAATCGATGGAAATGACTCAACTAAAAGGTACGTCTTATAGGAATCAAAGGGGATGACTCGACTAAAAGGTACGTCTTATAGGAATCAAAGGGGATGACTCAACTAAAAGGTACGTCTTATAGTAATCAAAGGAAATGACTCGACTAAAAGGTACATATTCTAGGGGTCAAAGGGGATGACTCGAATAAAAGGTACGTCTTATAGGAATCAAAGGGGATGACTCGACTAAAAGGTATGTTTTATAGGAATCAAAAGGGATGACTCGACTAAAAGATACGTCATATAGGAATCAAAGGAAATGACTCGACTAAAAGGTACGTCTTCTAGGGGTCAAAGGGGATGACTGAACTAAAAGGTACGTCTTCTAGGGGTCAAGGGGGAATGATTCGACTAAAAGGTACGTCTTATAGGAATCAAGAGGTATAACTCAACTAAAAGGTATGTCTTATAGGAATCAAAGGGTATGACTCAACTAAAAGGTACGTCTTATAGAAATCTAAGGGGATGACTCGACTAAAAGGTACATCTTATAGGAATCAAGGAAAATGACTCGACTAAAAGGTACAACTTCAAGGAATCAAAGGAAATGACTCAACTAAAAGGTACGTCTTATATGAATCAAAGCGGATGACTCGACTAAAAGGTACGTCTTATAGGAATCAAAGGGGATGACTCGACTAAAAGGTACGTCATATAGGAATCAATGTAAATAACTCGACTAAAAGGTACGTATTCCAGGGGTCAAAGGGGATGACTCGACTATAAGGTACGTCTTATTTGAATCAAAGGGGAAGACTCGACTAAAAGGTACGTCTTATAGGAATCAAAAGGGATGACTCGACTAAAAGAAATGTTTTATAGGAATCAAAGGAAATGACTCGACTAAAAGGTACATCTTCTAGGGGTCAAAGGGGTTGACTCGACTAAAAGGTACGTCTTCTAGGGGTCAAGGGGGAATGATTCGACTAAAAGATACGTCTTATAGGAATCAAGAGGTATAACTCGACTCAAAGGTATGTCTTATAGGAATCAAAGGGGATGACTCGACTAAAAGGTACGTCTTATAGGAATCAAAGGGGATGACTCGACTAAAAGGTAATTCTAAAAGGAATCAAGGGAAATGACTCGACTAAAAGGTACGTCTTCTAGGAATCAAAGGGAATGATTCGACTAAATGGTACGTCTTATAGTAATCAAAGGGGATGACTCGACTAAAAGGTACGTCTTATAGGAATCAAAGGGGATGACTCGACTAAAAGGTACATCTTCTAGGAATCAAATGGGATGACTCGACTAAAAGGTACGTCTTATAGGAATCAAAGGGGATGACTCGACTAAAAGGAACGTCATATAGGAATCTAGGGAAATGACTCGACTAAAAGGTACGTCTTCAAGGAATCAAAGGAAATGACTCAACTAAAAGGTACGTCATATAGGAATCAAAGGGGATGACTCAACTAAAAGGTACGTATTCTATGGGTCAACGTGGATGACTCGACTAAAAGGTACGTCTTATTTGAATCAAAGGAAAGGACTCTACTAAAAGGTACGTGTTGTAGGAATCAAAGAAAATGACTCGACTAAAAGTTACGTCTTCTAGGGGTAAAGGGGATGACTCGACTAAAAGGTACGTCTTATAGGAATCAAAGGGGATGACTCGACTAAATGGTATGTCTTATAGGAATCAAATGAAATGACTCGACTAAAAGGTACGTCTTATATGAATCAAAGGGGATGACTCGACTAAAAGGTACATATTCTAGGGGTCAAAGGGGATGACTCGACTAAAAGGTACGTCTTCTAGGGGTCAAGGGGGAATGATTCGACTAAAAGGTACGTCTTATAGGAATCAAGAGGTATAACTCGACTAAAAGTTATGTCTTATAGGAATCAAAGGGGATGACTCGACTAAAAGGTACGTCTTATAGGAATCAAAGGGGATGACTCGACTAAAAGGTAATTCTAAAAGGAATCAAGGGAAATGACTCGACTAAAAGGTACGTCTTCTAGGAATCAAAGGGAATGACTCGACTAAAAGGTACGTCTTATAGTAATCAAAGGGGATGACTCGACTAAAAGGTACGTCTTATAGGAATCAAAGGGGATGACTCGACTAAAAGGTATGTCTTATAGGTATCAAAGGGGATGACTCGACTAAAAGGTACATCTTCTAGGAATCAAATGGGATGACTCGACTAAAAGGTACGCCTTATAGGAATCAAAGGGGATGACTCGACTAAAAGGTACGTCTTACAGGAATCAAGGGAAATGACTAAACTAAAAGGTACGTCTTCAAGGAATCAAAGGAAATAACTCAACTAAAAGGCACGTCATATAGTAATCAAAGGGGATGACTCGACTAAAAGGTACGTATTCTAGGGGTCAACGTGGATGACACGACCAAAAGGTACGTCTGATATGAATCAAAGGAAATGACTCGACTAAAAGGTACGTCTTGTAGGAATCAAAGGAAATGACTCGACTAAAAGGTACGTCTTGTAGGGGTAAAGGGGATGACTCGACTAAAAGGTACGTCTTATAGGAATCAAAGGGGATGACTCGACTAAATGGTACATCTTATAGGAATCAAAGGGGCTAACTCGACTAAAAGGTACGTCTTATAGGAATCAAGCGAAATGACTCGACTAAAAGGCACATCTTTTAGGAATCAAAGGGGATGACTCGACTAAAAGGTACGTCTTATAGAAATCAAAGGTGATGACTCGACCAAAAGGTACGTCTTATAGGAATCAAAGTGGATGACTCGACTAAATGGTATGTCTTATAGGAATTAAACGAAATGACTCGACTAAAAGGTACGTCTTATAGGAATCAAAGGGGATGACTCAACTAAAAGGTAAGTCTTATAGGAATCAAAGGGGATGACACGACTAAAAGTTATGTTTTATAAGAATCAAAGGGGATGACTCGACTAAAAGGTACGTCTTATAGGAATCAAGGGATCTGACTCGACTAAAAGATACGTTTTCTAGGAATCAAAGGAAATGACTCAACAAAAAGGTACGTCATATACGAATCAAAGGAGATGACTCAACTAAAAGGTACGTCTTTTAGGAATCTAAGGGGATGACTCGAGTAAATGGTACGTGTTATAGGAATCAAGGGAAATGACTCGACTAAAAGCTACGTCTTCAAGGAATAAAAGGAAATGACTCAACTAAAAGGTACGTCTTATAGGAATCAAAGGGGATGACTCGACTAAAAGGTACGTCTTATAGGAATCAAAGGGGATGACTCAACTAAAAGGTACGTCTTATAGTAATCAAAGGAAATGACTCGACTAAAAGGTACATATTCTAGGGGTTAAAGCAGATGACTCGAATAAAAGGTACGTCTTATAGGAATCAAAGGGGATGACTCGACTAAAAGGTATGTTTTATAGGAATCAAAAGGGATGACTCGACTAAAAGATACGTCATATAGGAATCAAAGGAAATGACTCGACTAAAAGGTACGTCTTCTAGGGGTCAAAGGGGATGACTGAACTAAAAGGTACGTCTTCTAGGGGTCAAGGGCTAATGATTCGACTAAAAGGTACGTCTTATAGGAATCAAGAGGTATAACTCAACTAAAAGGTATGTCTTATAGGAATCAAAGGGTATGACTCGACTAAAAGGTACGTCTTATAGGAATCAAAGGGAATTACTCGACTAAAAGGTTCGTCTTAAAGGAATCCAGGGAAATGACTCGACTAAAAGGTTGTCTTCTAGGAATCAAAGGGGATGACTCGACTAATAGGTACGTCTTATAGGAATCAAAGGGGATGACTCGACTAAAAGGTACGTCTTATAGGAATCAAAGGGGATGACTCGACTAAAAGGTACGTCTTATTGGAATCAAGGGAAATGACTTGACTAAAAGGTACGTCTTCTAGGAATCAAAGGGGATTACTCGACTAAAAGGTACGTCTTATAGGAATCAAAGGGGATGACTCGACTAAAAGGTACGTCTTATAGGAATCAAAAGGGATGACTCGACTAAAAGGTACGTCTTTTAGGAATCAAGTTAAATGACTCGACTAAAAGGTACGTCTTCTAGGAATCAAAGGAAATGACTTAACTAAAAGGTACGTCTTCTTGGAATCAAAGGGGATGACTCGACTAAAAGGTATGTCTATTAGAAATCAAAGGAGATGACTCGACTAATAGGTACGTCTTATAGGAATCAAAGGGGATGACTCGACTAAAAGGTACATCTTATAGGAATCAAGGGAAATGACTCGACTAAAAGGTAAGTCTTCAAAGAATCAAAGGAAATGACTCAACTAAAAGGTACGTCTTATAGGAATCAAAGGGGATGACTCGACTAAAATATATGTATTCTAGGGGTCAAAGGGGATGACTCGACTAAAAGAAAAGTCTTATAGGAATCAAAGGAAATGACTTGACTAAAAGATACGTCTTATAGGAATCAAAGGAAATGACTCGACTAAAAGGTACGTCTTCTAGGGGTCAAAGGGGATGACTCGACTAAAAGGTACGTCTTATAGGAATCAAAGGGGATGACTCGACTAAAATGTACGTCTTATAGGAATCAAAGGGGATGACTCGACTATAAGGTACGTCTTTTAGGAATCAAAGGGGATGACTCGACCAAAAGGTATGTCTTATAGGAATCCAAGGGGATGACTCGACTAAAAGGTACGTCTTATAGGAATCAAAGTGGATTACTCGACTAAAAGGTACATCTTATAGGAATCAAGGAAAATGACTCGACTAAATGGTACGTCTTCAAGGAATCAAAGGAAATGACTCAACTAAAAGGTACGTCTTATAGGAATCAAAGCGGATAACTCGACTAAAACGTACGTCTTATAGGAATCAAAGGGGATGACTCGACTAAAAGGTACGTCATATAGGAATCAATGTAAATAACTCGATTAAAAGGTACGTATTCCAGGGGTCAAAGGGGATGACTCGACTATAAGGTACGTCTTATTGGAATCAAAGTGGATGACTCGACTAAAAGGTACGTCTTATAGGAATCAAAAGGGATGAATCGACTAAAAGAAATGTTTTATAGGAATCAAAGGAAATGACTCGACTAAAAGGTACATCTTCTAGGGGTCAAAGGGGTTGACTCGACTAAAAGGTACGTCTTCTAAGGGTCAAGGGGGAATGATTCGACTAAAAGATACGTCTTATAGGAATCAAGAGGTATAACTCGACTAAAAGGTATGTCTTATAGGAATCAAAGGGGATGACTCGACTAAAAGGTACGTCTTATAGGAATCAAAGGGGATGACTCGACTAAAAGGTAATTCTAAAAGGAATCAAGGGAAATGACTCGACTAAAAGGTACGCCTTCTAGGGGTCAAAGGGGTTGACTCGACTAAAAGGTACGTCTTCTAAGGGTCAAGGGGGAATGATTCGACTAAAAGATACGTCTTATAGGAATCAAGAGGTATAACTCGACTAAAACGTACGTCTTATAGGAATCAAAGGGGATGACTCGACTAAAAGGTACGTCATATAGGAATCAATGTAAATAACTCGATTAAAAGGTACGTATTCCAGGGGTCAAAGGGGATGACTCGACTATAAGGTACGTCTTATTGCAATCAAAGTGGATGACTCGACTAAAAGGTACGTCTTATAGGAATCAAAAGGGATGAATCGACTAAAAGAAATGTTTTATAGGAATCAAAGGAAATGACTCGACTAAAAGGTACATCTTCTAGGGGTCAAAGGGGTTGACTCGACTAAAAGGTACGTCTTCTAAGGGTCAAGGGGGAATGATTCGACTAAAAGATACGTCTTATAGGAATCAAGAGGTATAACTCGACTAAAAGGTATGTCTTATAGGAATCAAAGGGGATGACTCGACTAAAAGGTACGTCTTATAGGAATCAAAGGGGATGACTCGACTAAAAGGTAATTCTAAAAGGAATCAAGGGAAATGACTCGACTAAAAGGTACGTCTTCTAGGAATCAAAGGGAATGATTCGACTAAATGGTACGTCTTATAGTAATCAAAGGGGATGACTCGACTAAAAGGTACGTCTTATAGGAATCAAAGAGGATGAATCGACTAAAAGGTATGTCTTATAGGAATCAAAGGGGATGACTCGACTAAAAGGTACATCTTCTAGGAATCAAATGGGATGACTCGACTAAAAGGTACGTCTTATAGGAATCAAAGGGGATGACTCGACTAAAAGGAACGTCTTATAGGAATCAAGGGAAATGACTCGACTAAAAGGTACGTCTTCAAGGAATCAAAGGAAATGACTCAACTAAAAGGTACGTCATATAGGAATCAAAGGGGATGACTCGACTAAAAGGTACGTATTCTATGGGTCAACGTGGATGACTCGACTAAAAGGTACGTCTTATTTGAATCAAAGGAAATGACTCTACTAAAAGGTACGTCTTGTAGGAATCAAAGGAAATGACTCGACTAAAAGGTACGTCATATAGGAATCAAAGGTGATGACTCGAAAAAAAGGTACGTCTTATAGGAATCCAAGAGGATGACTCGACTAAAAGGTATGTCTTATAGGAATCAAAGTGGTTGACTCGACTAAATGGTATGTCTTATAGGAATCATATGAAATGACTCGACTAAAAGGTATGTCTTATAGGAATCAAAGGGGATGACTCAACTAAAAGGTAAGTCTTATAGGAATCAAAGGGGATGACACGACTAAAAGGTATTTTTTATAAGAATCAAAGGGGATGACTCGACTAAAAGGTACGTCTTATAGGAATCAAGGGAACTGACTCGACTAAAAGGTACGTTTTCTAGGAATCAAAGGAAATAACTCAACTAAAAGGTACGTCATATACGAATCAAAGGAGATGACTCAACTAAAAGGTACGTCTTATAGGAATCTAAGGGGATGACTCGACTAAATGGTACGTCTTATAGGAATCAAGGGAAATGACTCGACTAAAAGCTACGTCTTCAAGGAATCAAAGGAAATGACTCAACTAAAAGGTACGTCTTATAGGAATCAAAGGGGATGACTGGACTAAAAGGTACGTCTTATAGGAATCAAAGGAGATGACTCAACTAAAAGGTACGTCTTATAGGAATCAAAGGAAATGACTCGACTAAAAGGTACATATTCTAGGGGTCAAAGGGGATGACTCGACTAAAAGGTACGTCTTCTAGGGGTCAAGGCGGAATGATTCGACTAAAAGGTACGTCTTATAGGAATCAAGAGGTATAACTCGACTAAAAGGTATGTCTTATAGGAATCAAAGGGGATGACTCGACTAAAAGGTACGTCTTATAGGAATCAAAGGGGATGACTCGACTAAAAGGTAATTCTAAAAGGAATCAAGGGAAATGACTCGACTAAAAGGTACGTCTTCTAGGAATCAAAGGGAATGACTCGACTAAAAGGTACGTCTTATAGTAATCAAAGGGGATGACTCGACTAAAAGGTACGTCTTATAGGAAACAAAGGGGATGACTCGACTAAAAGGTATGTCTTATAGGAATCAAAGGGGATGACTCGACTAAAAGGTACATCTTCTAGGAATCAAATGGGATGACTCGACTAAAAGGTACGTCTTATAGGAATCAAAGGGGATGACTCGACTAAAAGGTACGTCTTACAGGAATCAAGGGAAATGACTCGACTAAAAGGTACGTCTTCAAGGAATCAAAGGAAATAACTCAACTAAAAGGTACGTCATATAGTAATCAAAGGGGATGACTCGACTAAAAGGTACGTATTCTAGGGGTCAACGTGGATGACTCAACCAAAAGGTACGTCTGATATGAATCAAAGGAAGTGACTCGACTAAAAGGTACGTCTTGTAGGAATCAATGGAAATGAGTCGACTAAAAGGTACGTCTTCTAGGGGTAAAGGGGATGACTCGACTAAAAGGTACGTCTTATAGGAATCAAAGGGGATGACTCGACTAAATGGTACGTCTTATAGAAATCAAAGGGGCTAACTCGACTAAAAGGTACGTCTTATAGGAATCAAGCGAAATGACTCGACTAAAAGGCACATCTTTTAGGAATCAAAGGGGATGACTCGACTAAAACGTACGTCTTATAGGAATCAAAGGTGATGACTCGACCAAAAGGTACGTCTTATAGGAATCCAAGAGGATGACTCAACTAAAAGGTACGTCTTATAGGAATCAAAGTGGATGACTCGACTAAATGGTATGTCTTATAGGAATCAAACAAAATGACTCGACTAAAAGGTACGTCTTATAGGAATCAAAGGGGATGACTCAACTAAAAGGTAAGTCTTATAGGAATCAAAGGGGATGACACGACTAAAAGGTATGTTTTATAAGAATCAAAGGGGATGACACGACTAAAAGGTATGTTTTATAAGAATCAAAGGGGATGACTCGACTAAAAGGTACGTCTTATAGGAATCAAGGGAACTGACTCGACTAAAAGGTACGTTTTCTAGGAATCAAAGGAAATAACTCAACTAAAAGGTACGTCATATACGAATCAAAGGAGATGACTCAACTAAAAGGTACGTCTTATAGGAATCTAAGGGGATGACTCGACTAAATGGTACGTCTTATAGGAATCAAGGGAAATGACTCGACTAAAAGCTACGTCTTTAAGGAATCAAAGGAAATGACTCAACTAAAAGGTACGTCTTATAGGAATCAAAGGGGATGACTGGACTAAAAGGTACGTCATATAGGAATCAAAGGAGATGACTCAACTAAAAGGTACGTCTTATAGGAATCAAAGGAAATGACTCGACTAAAAGGTACATATTCTAGGGGTCAAAGGGGATGACTCGACTAAAAGGTACGTCTTGTAGGGGTCAAGGCGGAATGATTCGACTAAAAGGTACGTCTTATAGGAATCAAGAGGTATAACTCGACTAAAAGGTATGTCTTATAGGAATCAAAGGGGATGACTCGACTAAAAGGTACGTCTTATAGGAATCAAAGGGGATGACTCGACTAAAAGGTAATTCTAAAAGGAATCAAGGGAAATGACTCGACTAAAAGGTACGTCTTCTAGGAATCAAAGGGAATGACTCGACTAAAAGGTACGTCTTATAGTAATCAAAGGGGATGACTCGACTAAAAGGTACGTCTTATAGGAAACAAAGGGGATGACTCGACTAAAAGGTATGTCTTATAGGAATCAAAGGGGATGACTCGACTAAAAGGTACATCTTCTAGGAATCAAATGGGATGACTCGACTAAAAGGTACGTCTTATAGGAATCAAAGGGGATGACTCGACTAAAAGGTACGTCTTACAGGAATCAAGGGAAATGACTCGACTAAAAGGTACGTCTTCAAGGAATCAAAGGAAATAACTCAACTAAAAGGTACGTCATATAGTAATCAAAGGGGATGACTCGACTAAAAGGTACCTATTCTAGGGGTCAACGTGGATGACTCGACCAAAAGGTACGTCTGATATGAATCAAAGGAAGTGACTCGACTAAAAGGTACGTCTTGTAGGAATCAAAGGAAATGACTCGACTAAAAGGTACGTCTTCTAGGGGTAAAGGGGATGACTCGACTAAAAGGTACTTCTTATAGGAATCAAAGGGGATGACTCGACTAAATGGTACGTCTTATAGAAATCAAAGGGGCTAACTCGACTAAAAGGTACGTCTTATAGGAATCAAGCGAAATGACTCGACTAAAAGGCACATCTTTTAGGAATCAAAGGGGATGACTCGACTAAAAGGTACGTCTTATAGGAATCAAAGGTGATGACTCGACCAAAAGGTACGTCTTATAGGAATTCAAGAGGATGACTCAACTAAAAGGTACGTCTTATAGGAATCAAAGTGGATGACTCGACTAAATGGTATGTCTTATAGGAATCAAACAAAATGACTCGACTAAAAGGTACGTCTTATAGGAATCAAAGGGGATGACTCAACTAAAAGGTAAGTCTTATAGGAATCAAAGGGGATGACACGACTAAAAGGTATGTTTTATAAGAATCAAAGGGGATGACTCGACTAAAAGGTACGTCTTATAGGAATCAAGGGATCTGACTCGACTAAAAGGTACGTTTTCTAGGAATCAAAGGAAATGACTCAACTAAAAGGTACGTCATATACGAATCAAAGGAGATGACTCAACTAAAAGGTACGTCTTTTAGGAATCTAAGGGGATGACTCGACTAAATGGTACGTCTTATAGGAATCAAGGGAAATGACTCGACTAAAAGCTACGTCTTCAAGGAATCAAAGGAAATGACTCAACTAAAAGGTACGTCTTATAGGAATCAAAGGGGATGACTCGACTAAAAGGTACGTCTTATAGGAATCAAAGGGGATGACTCAACTAAAAGGTACGTCTTATAGGAATCAAAGGAAATGACTCGACTAAAAGGTACATATTCTAGGGGTCAAAGGGGATGACTCGAAGAAAAGGTACGTCTTATAGGTATCAAAGTGGATGACTCGACTAAAAGGTATGTATTATAGGAATCAAAAGGGATGAATCGACTAAAAGATACGTCATATAGGAATCAAAGGAAATGACTCGACTAAAAGGTACGTCTTCTAGGGGTCAAAGGGGATGACTGAACTAAAAGGTACGTCTTCTAGGGGTCAAGAGGGAATGATTCGACTAAAAGATACGTCTTATAGGAATCAAGAGGTATAACTCAACTAAAAGGTATGTCTTATAGGAATCAAAGGGTATGACTAGACTAAAAGGTACGTCTTATAGGAATCAAAGGGAATTACTCGACTAAAAGGTACGTCTTAAAGGAATCAAGGGAAATGACTCGACTAAAAGGTTGTCTTCTAGGAATCAAAGGGGATGACTCGACTAAAAGGTACGTCTTATAGGAATCAAAGGGGATGACTAGACTAGAAGGTACGTCTTATAGGAATCAAAGGGGATGACTCGACTAAAAGGTACGTCTTATAGGAATCACGGGAAATGACTTGACTAAAAGGTACGTCTTCTAGGAATCAAAGGGGATGACTCGACTTAAAGGTACGTCTTATAGGAATCAAAGGGGATGACTAGACTAAAAGGTACGTCTTATGGGAATCAAAATGGATGACTCGACTAAAAGGTACGTCTTTTAGGAATCAAGTTAAATGACTCTACTAAAAGGTACGTCTTCTAGGAATCAAAGGAAATGACTTAACTAAAGGGTACGTCTTAGAGGAATCAAAGGGGATGACTCGACTAAAAGGTACGTCTTCTAGGAATCAAAGAGGATGACTCGACTAAAAGGTACGTCTTATAGGAATCAATGGGGATAAATCGACTAAAAGGTACGTCTTATAGGAATCAATGGGGATGACTCGACTAAATGGTACGTTTTATAGGAATTAAAGGGGATGACTCGACTAAAAGGTACGTCTTATAGGAATCAAGGGAAATGACTCGGCTAAAAGGTACATTTTCTTGGAATAAAAGGAAATGACTCAACTAAAACCTACGTCTTATTGGAATCAAAGGAGATGACTCAACTATAAGGTACGTCTTATAGGAATCAAGGAAAATGACTCGACTAAATGGTACGTCTTCAAGGAATCAAAGGAAATGACTCAACTAAAAGGTACGTCTTATAGGAATCAAAGGGGATGACTCGACTAAAAGGTACGTCTTATAGGAATCAAAGGGGATGACTCGACTAAAAGGTACGTCATATAGTAATCAATGTAAATAACTCGACTAAAAGGTACGTATTCCAGGGATCAAAGGGGATGACTTGACTATAAGGTACGTCTTATTGGAATTAAAGGGGATGACTCGACTAAAAGGTACGTCTTATAGGAATCAAAAGGGATGACTCGACTAAAAGAAACGTTTAATAGGAATCAAAGGAAATGACTCAACTAAAAGATACATCTTCTAGGGGTCAAAGGGGATGACTCGACTAAAAGGTACGTCTTCTAGGGGTCATGGGGGAATGATTCGACTAAAAGGTACATCTTATAGGAATCAAGAGGTATAACTCGACTAAAAGATACGTCTTATAGGAATCAAAGGGGATGACTCGACTAAAAGGTAATTCTAAAAGGAATCAAGGGAAATGACTCGACTAAAAGGTACGTCTTCTAGGAATCAAAGGGAATGACTCGACTAAAAGGTACGTCTTATAGTAATCAAAGGGGATGACTCGACTAAAAGGTACGTCTTATAGGAATATAAGGGGATGACTCGACTAAAAGGTATGTCTTATAGGAATCAAAGGGGATGACTCGACTAAAAGGTACATCTTCTAGAAATCAAATGGGATGACTCGACTAAAAGGTACGTCTTATAGGAATCAAAGGGGATGACTCGACTAAAAGGAACGTCTTATAGGAATCAAGGGAAATGACTCGTCTAAATGGTACGTCTTCAAGGAATCAAAGGAAATGACTCAACTAAAAGGTACGTCATATAGGAATCAAAGGGGATGACTCGACTAAAAGGTACGTATTCTAGGGGTCAACGTGGATGACTCGACTAAAAGGTACGTCTTATTTGAATCGAAGGAAATGACTCGACTAAAAGGTACGTCTTGTAGGAATCAAAGGAAATGACTCGACTAAAAGGTACGTCTTCTAGGGGTAAAGGGGATGACTCGACTAAAAGGTACGTCTTATAGGAATCAAAGGGGATGACTCGACTAAAAGGTACGTCTTATAGGAATCAAAGGGGCTAACTCGACTAAAAGGTACGTCTTATAGGAATCAAGCGAAATGACTCGACTAAAAGGCACATCTTTTAGGAATCAAAGGGGATGACTCGACTAAAAGGTATGTCTTATAGGAATCAAAGGTGATGACTCGACCAAAAGGTATGTCTTATAGGAATCCAATAGGATGACTCGACTAAAAGGTACGTCTTATAGGAATCAAAGTGGATGACTCGACTAAATGGTATGTCTTATAGGAATCAAACGAAATGACTCGACTAAAAGGTACGTCTTATAGGAATAAGAGGGGATTACTCAACTAAAAGGTAAGTCTTATAGGAATCAAAAGGGATGACACGACTAAAAGGTATGTTTTATAAGAATCAAAGGGGATGACTAGACTAAAAGGTACGTCTTATAGGAATCAAGGGAACTGACTCGACTAAAAGGTACGTTTTCTAGGAATCAAAGGAAATGACTCAACTAAAAGGTACGTCTTATAAAAATCTAAGGGGATGACTCGACTAAATGGTACGTCTTATAGGAATCAAGGGAAATGACTCGACTATAAGCTACGTCTTCAAGGAATCAAAGGAAATGACTCAACTAAAAGGTACGTCTTATAGGAATCAAAGGGGATGACTCGACTAAAAGGTACGTCTTATAGGAATCAAAGGGGATGACTCAACTAAAAGGTACGTCTTATAGGAATCAAAGGAAATGACTCAACTAAAAGGTACGTCTTATAGGAATCAAAGGGGATGACTCGACTAAAAGGTACGTCATATAGGAATCAATGTAAATAACTCGACTAAAAGGTACGTATTCCAGGGGTCAAAGGGGATGACTCGACTATAAGGTACGTCTTATAGGAATCAAAGGGGATAACTCGACTAAAAGGTACGACTTACAGGAATCAAGGGAAAAAACTCAACTAAATGGTACGTCTTCAAGGAATCAAAGGAAATAATTCAACTAAAAGGTACGTCATATAGGAATCAAAGTGGATGACTCGACTAAAAGGTACGTATTCTAGGAGTCAACGTGGATGACTCGACTAAAAGGTACGTCTTATATGAATCAAAGGAAATGACTCGACTAAAAGGTACGTCTTGTAGGAATCAAAGGAAATGACTCGACTAAAAGGTACGTCTTCTAGGGGTAAAGGGGATGACTCGACTAAAAGGTACGTCTTATAGGCATCAAAGGGGATGACTCGACTAAAAGGTACGTCTTATAGAAATCAAAGGGGCTAACTCGACTAAAAGGTACATCTTTTAGGAATCAAGCGAAATGACTCGACTAAAAGGCACATCTTTTAGGAATCAAAGGGGATGACTTGACTAAAAGGTACGTCTTATAGGAATTAAAGGTGATGACTCGACCAAAAGGTACGTCTTATAGGAATCCAAGAGGATGACTCGACTAAAAGATACGTCTTATAGGAATCAATGTGGATGACTCGACTAAATGGTATGTCTTATAGTAATCAAACGAAATGACTCGACTAAAAGGTACGTCTTATAAGAATCAAAGGGGATGACTCAACTAAAAGGTAAGTCTTATAGGAATCAAAGGGGATGACACGACTAAAAGGTATGTTTAATAAGAATCAAAGGGGATGACTCGACTAAAAGGTACGTCTTATAGGAATCAAGGGATCTGACTCGACTAAATGGTACGTTTTCTGGGAATCAAAGGAGATGACTCAACTAAAAGGTACGTCTTTTAGGAATTTAAGGGGATGACTCGACTAAATGTTACGTCTTATAGGAATCAAGGGAAATGACTCGACTAAAAGCTACGTCTTCAAGGAATCAAAGAAAATAACTCAACTAAAAGGTACGTCTTATAGGAATCAAAGGGGATGACTCGACTAAAAGGTACGTCTTATAGGAATCAAAGGGGATGAGTCAACTAAAAGGTACGTCTTATAGGAATCAAGGGAAATGACTCGACTAAAAGGTACGTCTTCTAGTAATCAAAGGGGATGACTCGACTAAAAGGTACGTCTTATAGGAATCAATGGGGATAAATCGACTAAAAGGTACGTCTTATAGGAATCAAAGGGGATGACTCGACTAGAAGGTACATTTTATAGGAATTAAAGGGGATGACTCGACTAAAAGGTACGTCTTATAGGAATCAAAAGGGATGACTCGACTAAAAGAAACGTTTTATAGGAATCAAAGGAAATGACTCGACTAAAAGCTACGTCTTATTGGAATCAAAGGAGATGACTCAACTAAAAGGTACGTCTTATAGAAATCTAAGGGGATGACTCGACTAAAAGGTACATCTTACAGAAATTAAGGAAAATGACTCGACTAAAAGGTACGTCTTCAAGGAATCAAAGGAAATGACACAACTAAAAGGTACGTCTTATAGGAATCAAAAGGGATGACTCGACTAAAAGGTACGTCTTATAGGAATCAAAGGGGATAACTCGACTAAAAGGTACGTCATATAGGAATCAATGTAAATAACTCGATTAAAAGGTACGTATTCCAGGGGTCAATGGGGATGACTCGACTATAAGGTACGTCTTATTGGAATCAAAGGGGATGACTCGACTAAAAGGTACGTCTTATAGGAATCAAAAGGGATGACTCGACTAAAAGAAACGTTTTATAGGAATCAAAGGAAAAGACTCGACTAAAAGGTACATCTTCTAGGGGTCAAAGGGGATGACTCAACTAAAAGGTACGTCTTCTAGGGGTCAAGGGGGAATGATTCGACTAAAAGGTACGTCTTATAGGAATCAAGAGGTATAACTCAACTAAAAGGTATGTCTTATAGGAATCAAAGGGGATGACTCGACTAAAAGGTACGTCTTATAGGAATCAAAGGGGATGACTCGACTAAAAGGTAATTCTAAAAGGAATCAAAGGAAATGACTCGACTAAAAGGTACGTCTTCTAGGAATCAAATGGAATGACTCGACTAAAAGGTACGTCTTATAGTAATCAAAGGGGATGACTCGACTAAAAGGTACGTCTTATAGGAATCAAAGGGGATGACTCGACTAAAAGGTATGTCTTATAGAAAAGAAAGGGGATGACTCGACTAAAAGGTACATCTTCAAGGAATCAAATGGGATGACTCGACTATAAGGTACGTCTTATAGGAATCAAAGGGGATGACTCGACTAAAAGGTACGTCTTACAGGAATCAAGGGAAAAAACTGAACTAAAAGGTACGTCTTCAAGGAATCAAAGGAAATAACTCAACTAAAAGGTACGTCATATAGGAATCAAAGGGGATGACTCGACTAAAAGGTATGTATTCTAGGGGTCAACGTGGATGACTCGACTAAAAGGTACGTCTTATATGAATCAAATGAAATGACTCGACTAAAAGGTATGTCTTGTAGGAATCCAAGTAAATGACTCGACTAAAAGGTACGTCTTCTAGTGGTAAAGGGGATGACTCGACTAAAAGGTACGTCTTATAGGCATCAAAGGGGATGACTCGACTAAAAGGTGCGTCTTATAGAAATCAAAGGGGCTAACTCGACTAAAAGGTACGTCTTATAGGAATCAAGCGAAATGACTCGACTAAAAGGCACATCTTATAGGAATCAAAGGGGATGACTTGACTAAAAGGTACGTCTTATAGGAATCAATGGAAATAACTCAACTAAAAGGTACGTCATATAGGAATCAAAGGGGATGACTCGACTAAAAGGTACGTATTCTAGGGGTCAACGTGGATGACTCGACTAAAAGGTACGTCTTATTTGAATCAAAGGAAATGACTCGACTAAAAGGTACGTCTTGTAGGAATCAAAGGAAATGACTCGACTAAAAGGTACGTCTTCTAGGGGTAAAGGGGATGACTCGACTAAAAGGTACGTCTTATAGGAATCAAAGGGGATGACTCGACTAAAAGGTACGTCTTATAGGAATCAAAGGGGCTAACTCGACTAAAAGGTACGTCTTATAGGAATCAAGCGAAATGACTCGACTAAAAGGCACATCTTTTAGGAATCAAAGGGGATGACTCGACTAAAAGGTATGTCTTATAGGAATCAAAGGTGATGACTCGACCAAAAGGTATGTCTTATAGGAATCCAATAGGATGACTCGACTAAAAGGTACGTCTTATAGGAATCAAAGTGGATGACTCGACTATATGGTATGTCTTATAGGAATCAAACGAAATGACTCGACTAAAAGGTACGTCTTATAGGAATCAAAGGGGATTACTCAACTAAAAGGTAAGTCTTATAGGAATCAAAAGGGATGACACGACTAAAAGGTATGTTTTATAAGAATCAAAGGGGATGACTAGACTAAAAGGTACGTCTTATAGGAATCAAGGGAACTGACTCGACTAAAAGGTACGTTTTCTAGGAATCAAAGGAAATATCTCAACTAAAAGGTATGTCATATACGAATCAAAGGAGATGACTCAACTAAAAGGTACGTCTTATAAAAATCTAAGGGGATGACTCGACTAAATGGTACGTCTTATAGGAATCAAGGGAAATGACTCGACTATAAGCTACGTCTTCAAGGAATCAAAGGAAATGACTCAACTAAAAGGTACGTCTTATAGGAATCAAAGGGGATGACTCGACTAAAAGGTACGTCTTATAGGAATCAAAGGGGATGACTCAACTAAAAGGTACGTCTTATAGGAATCAAAGGAAATGACTCAACTAAAAGGTACGTCTTATACGAATCAAAGGGGATGACTCGACTAAAAGGTACGTCATATAGGAATCAATGTAAATAACTCGACTAAAAGGTACGTATTCCAGGGGTCAAAGGGGATGACTCGACTATAAGGTACGTCTTATAGGAATCAAAGGGGATGACTCGACTAAAAGGTACGTCTTACAGGAATCAAGGGAAAAAACTCAACTAAATGGTACGTCTTCAAGGAATCAAAGGAAATAATTCAACTAAAAGGTACGTCATATAGGAATCAAAGGGGATGACTCGACTAAAAGGTACGTATTCTAGGAGTCAACGTGGATGACTCGACTAAAAGGTACGTCTTATATGAATCAAAGGAAATGACTCGACTAAAACGTACGTCTTGTAGGAATCAAAGGAAATGACTCGACTAAAAGGTACGTCTTCTAGGGGTAAAGGGGATGACTCGACTAAAAGGTACGTCTTATAGGCATCAAAGGGGATGACTCGACTAAAAGGTACGTCTTATAGAAATCAAAGGGGCTAACTCGACTAAAAGGTACATCTTATAGGAATCAAGCGAAATGACTCGACTAAAAGGCACATCTTTTAGGAATCAAAGGGGATGACTTGACTAAAAGGTACGTCTTATAGGAATTAAAGGTGATGACTCGACCAAAAGGTACGTCTTATAGGAATCCAAGAGGATGACTCGACTAAAAGGTACGTCTTATAGGAATCAATGTGGATGACTCGACTAAATGGTATGTCTTATAGGAATCAAACGAAATGACTCGACTAAAAGGTACGTCTTATAGGAATCAAAGGGGATGACTCAACTAAAAGGTAAGTCTTATAGGAATCAAAGGGGATGACACGACTAAAAGGTATGTTTAATAAGAATCAAAGGGGATGACTCGACTAAAAGGTACGTCGTATAGGAATCAAGGGATCTGACTCGACTAAATGCTACGTTTTCTGGGAATCAAAGGAAATGACTCAACTAAAAGGTACGTCAAATACGAAACAAAGGAGATGACTCAACTAAAAGGTACGTCTTTTAGGAATTTAAGGGGATGACTCGACTAAATGTTACATCTTATAGGAATCAAGGGAAATGACTCGACTAAAAGCTACGTCTTCAAGGAATCAAAAGAAATGACTCAACTAAAAGGTACGTCTTATAGGAATCAAAGGGGATGACTCGACTAAAAGGTACGTCTTATAGGAATCAAAGGGGATGACTCAACTAAAAGGTACGTCTTATAGGAATCAAGGGAAATGACTAGACTAAAAGGTACGTCTTCTAGTAATCAAAGGGGATGACTCGACTAAAAGGTACGTCTTATAGGAATCAACGGGGATAAATCGACTAAAAGGTACGTCTTATAGGAATCAAAGGGGATGACTCGACTAGAAGGTACATTTTATAGGAATTAAAGGGGATGACTCGACTAAAAGGTACGTCTTATAGGAATCAAAAGGGATGACTCGACTAAAAGAAACGTTTTATAGGAATCAAAGGAAATGACTCGACTACAAGCTACGTCTTATTGGAATCAAAGGAGATGACTCAACTAAAAGGTACGTCTTATAGAAATCTAAGGGGATGACTCGACTAAAAGGTACATCTTATAGAAATAAAGGAAAATGACTCGACTAAAAGGTACGTCTTCAAGGAATCAAAGGAAATGACACAACTAAAAGGTACGTCTTATAGGAATCAAAAGGGATGACTCGACTAAAAGGTACGTCTTATAGGAATCAAAGGGGATGACTCGACTAAAAGGTACGTCATATAGGAATCAATGTAAATAACTCGATTAAAAGGTACGTATTCCAGGGGTCAAAGGGGATGACTCGACTATAAGGTACGTCTTATTGGAATCAAAGGGGATGACTCGACTAAAAGGTACGTCTTATAGGAATCAAAAGGGATGACTCGACTAAAAGAAACGTTTTATAGGAATCAAAGGAAAAGACTCGACTAAAAGGTACATCTTCTAGGGGTCAAAGGGGATGACTCGACTAAAAGGAACGTCTTCTAGGGGTCAAGGGGGAATGATTCGACTAAAAGGTACGTCTTATAGGAATCAAGAGGTATAACTCAAATAAAAGGTATGTCTTATAGGAATTAAAGGGGATGACTCGACTAAAAGGTACGTCTTATAGGAATCAAAGGGGATGAGTCGACTAAAAGGTAATTCTAAAAGGAATCAAAGGAAATGACTCGACTAAAAGGTACGTCTTCTAGGAATCAAAGGGAATGACTCGACTAAAAGGTACGTCTTATAGTAATCAAAGGGGATGACTCGACTAAAAGGTACGTCTTATAGGAATCAAAGGGGATGACTCGACTAAAAGGTATGTCTTATAGAAAAGAAAGGGGATGACTCGACTAAAAGGTACATCTTCAAGGAATCAAATGGGATGACTCGACTATAAGGTACGTCTTTTAGGAATCAAAGGGGATGACTCGACTAAAAGGTACGTCTTACAGGAATCAAGGGAAAAAACTGAACTAAAAGGTACGTCTTCAAGGAATCAAAGGAAATAACTCAACTAAAAGGTACGTCATATAGGAATCAAAGGGGATGACTCGACTAAAAGGTATGTATTCTAGGGGTCAACGTGGATGACTCGACTAAAAGGTACGTCTTATATGAATCAAAGGAAATGACTCGACTAAAAGGTATGTCTTGTAGGAATCCAAGTAAATGACTCGACTAAAAGGTACGTCTTCTAGTGGTAAAGGGGATGACTCGACTAAAAGGTACGTCTTATAGGCATCAAAGGGGATGACTCGACTAAAAGGTGCGTCTTATAGAAATCAAAGGGGCTAACTCGACTAAAAGGTACGTCTTATAGGAATCAAGCGAAATGACTCGACTAAAAGGCACATCTTTTAGGAATCAAAGGGGATGACTTGACTAAAAGGTACGTCTTATAGGAATCAAAGGTGATGACTCGACCAAAAGGTACGTCTTATAGGAATCCAAGAGGATGACTCGACTAAAAGGTACGTCTTATAGGAATCAATGTGGATGACTCGACGAAATGGTATGTCTTATAGGAATCAAACGAAATGACTCGACTAAAAGGTACGTCTTATAGGAATCAAAGGGGATGACTCAACTAAAAGGTAAGTCTTATAGGAATCAAAGGGGATGACACGACTAAAAGGTATGTTTTATAAGAATCAAAGGGGATGACTCGACTAAAAGGTACGTCTTATAGGAATCAAGGGATCTGACTTGACTAAAAGGTACGTTTTCTAGGAATCAAAGGAAATGACTCAACTAAAAGGTACGTCATATACGAAACAAAGGAGATGACTCAACTAAAAGGTACGTCTTTTAGGAATTTAAGGGGATGACTTGACTAAATGGTACGTCTTATAGGAATCAAGGGAAATGACTCGACTAAAAGCTACGTCTTCAAGGAATCAAAGGAAATGACTCAACTAAAATGTACGTCTTATAGGAATCAAAGGGGATGACTCGACTAAAAGGTACGTCTTATAGGAATCAAAGGGGATGACTCAACTAAAAGGTACGTCTTATAGGAATCAAGGGAAATGACTCGACTAGAAGGTACGTTTTATAGGAATTAAAGGGGATGACTCGACTAAAAGGTACGTCTTATAGGAATCAAAAGGGATGACTAGACTAAAAGAAACGTTTTATAGGAATCAAAGGAAATGACTCGACTAAAAGCTACGTCTTATTGGAATCAAAGGAGATGACTCAACTAAAAGGTACGTCTTATAGAAATCTAAGGGGATGACTCGACTAAAAGGTACATCTTATAGATATTAAGGAAAATGACTCGACTAAAAGGTACGTCTTCAAGGAATCAAAGGAAATGACTAAACTAAAAGGTACGTCTTATAGGAATCAAAAGGGATGACTCGACTAAAAGGTACGTCTTATAGGAATCAAAGGGGATGACTCGACTAAAAGGTACGTCATATAGGAATCAATGTAAATAACTCGACTAAAAGGTATGTATTCCAGGGGTCAAAGGGGATGACTCGACTATAAGGTACGTCTTATTGGAATCAAAGGGGATGACTCGACTAAAAGGTACGTCTTATAGGAATCAAAAGGGATGACTCGACTAAAAGAAACGTTTTATAGGAATCAAAGGAAAAGACTCGACTAAAAGGTACATCTTCTAGGGGTCAAAGGGGATGACTCGACTAAAAGGTACGTCTTCTAGGGGTCAAGGGGGAATGATTCGACTAAAAGGTACGTCTTATAGGAATCAAGAGGTATAACTCAACTAAAAGGTATGTCTTATAGGAATCAAAGGGGATAACTCGACTAAAAGGTACGTCTTATAGGAATCAAAGGGGATGACTCGACTAAAAGGTAATTCTAAAAGGAATCAAAGGAAATGACTCGACTAAAAGGTACGTCATCTAGGAATCAAAGGGAATGACTCGACTAAAAGGTACGTCTTATAGTAATCAAAGGGGATGACTCGACTAAAAGGTACGTCTTATAGGAATCAAAGGGGATGACTCGACTAAAAGGTATGTCTTATAGAAAACAAAGGGGATGACTCGACTAAAAGGTACATCTTCAAGGAATCAAATGGGATGACTCGACTATAAGGTACGTCTTATAGGAATCAAAGGGGATGACTCGACTAAAAGGTACGTCTTACAGGAATCAAGGGAAAAAACTGAACTAAAAGGTACGTCTTCAAGGAATCAAAGGAAATAACTCAACTAAAAGGTACGTCATATAGGAATCAAAGGGGATGACTCGACTAAAAGGTATGTATTCTAGGGTTCAACGTGGATGACTCGACTAAAAGGTACGTCTTATATGAATCAAAGGAAATGAATCGACTAAAAGGTATGTCTTGTAGGAATCCAAGTAAATGACTCGACTAAAAGGTACGTCTTCTAGTGGTAAAGGGGATGACTCGACTAAAAGGTACGTCTTATAGGCATCAAAGGGGATGACTCGACTAAAAGGTGCGTCTTATAAAAATCAAAGGGGCTAACTCGACTAAAAGGTACGTCTTATAGGAATCAAGCGAAATGACTCGACTAAAAGGCACATCTTTTAGGAATCAAAGGGGATGACTTGACTAAAAGGTACGTCTTATAGGAATCAAAGGTGATGACTCGACCAAAAGGTACGTCTTATAGGAATCCAAGAGGATGACTCGACTAAAAGGTACGTCTTATAGGAATCAATGTGGATGACTCGACTAAATGGTATGTCTTATAGGAATCAAACGAAATGACTCGACTAAAAGGTACGTCTTATAGGAATCAAAGGGGATGACTCAACTAAAAGGTAAGTCTTATAGGAATCAAAGGGGATGACACGACTAAAAGGTATGTTTTATAAGAATCAAAGGGGATGACTCGACTAAAAGGTACGTCTTATAGGAATCAAGGGATCTGACTTGACTAAAAGGTACGTTTTCTAGGAAACAAAGGAAATGACTCAACTAAAAGGTACGTCATATACAAAACAAAGGAGATGACTCAACTAAAAGGTACGTCTTATAGGAATCAAGGGAAATGACTCGACTAAAAGCTACGTCTTCAAGGAATCAAAGGAAATGACTCAACTAAAAGGTACGTCTTATAGGAATCAAAGGGGATGACTCGACTAAAAGGTACGTCTTATAGGAATCAAAGGGGATGACTCAACTAAAAGGTACGTCTTATAGGAATCAAGGGAAATGACTCGACTAGAAGGTACGTTTTATAGGAATTAAAGGGGATGACTCGACTAAAAGGTACGTCTTATAGGAATCAAAAGGGATGACTAGACTAAAAGAAACGTTTTATAGGAATCAAAGGAAATGACTCGACTAAAAGCTACGTCTTATTGGAATCAAAGGAGATGACTCAACTAAAAGGTACGTCTTATAGAAATCTAAGGGGATGACTCGACTAAAAGGTACATCTTATAGAAATTAAGGAAACTGACTCGACTAAAAGGTACGTCTTCAAGGAATCAAAGGAAATGACTCAACTAAAAGGTACGTCTTATAGGAATCAAAAGGGATGACTCGACTAAAAGGTACGTCTTATAGGAATCAAAGGGGATGACTCGACTAAAAGGTACGTCATATAGGAATCAATGTAAATAACTCGACTTAAAGGTACGTATTCCAGGTGTCAAAGGGGATGACTCGACTATAAGGTACGTCTTATTGGAATCAAAGGGGATGACTCGACTAAAAGGTACGTCTTATAGGAATCAAAAAGGATGACTCGACTAAAAGAAACGTTTTATAGGAATCAAAGGAAAAGACTCGACTAAAAGGTACATCTTCTAGGGGTCAAAGGGGATTACTCGACTAAAAGGTACGTCTTCTAGGGGTCAAGGGGGAATGATTCGACTAAAAGGTACGTCTTATAGGAATCAAGATGTATAACTCGACTAAAAGGTATGTCTTATTGGAATCAAAGGGGATGACTCGACTAAAAGGTACGTCTTATAGGAATCAAAGGGGATGACTCGACTAAAAGGTAATTCATGGGAAATGACTCGACTAAAAGGTACGTCTTCTAGGAATCAAAGGGAATGACTCGACTAAAAGGTACGTCTTATAGTAATCAAAGGGGATGACTCGACTAAAAGGTACGTCTTATAGGAATCAATGGGGATGACTCGACTAAAAGGTATGTCTTATAGGAATGAAAGGGGATGACTCGACTAAAAGGTACATCTTCAAGGAATCAAATGGGATGACTCGACTAAAAGGTACGTCTTATAGGAATCAAAGGGGATGACTCGACTAAAATGTACGTCTTACAGGAATCAAGGGAAAAAACTCAACTAAAAGGTACGTCTTCAAGGAATCAAAGGAAATAACTCAACTAAAAGGTACGCCATATAGGAATCAAAGGGGATGACTCGACTAAAAGGTACGTATTCTAAGGGTCAACGTGGATGACTCGACTAAAACGTACGTCTTATAGGATTCAAGGGAAATGACTCGACTATAAGCTACGTCTTCAAGGAATCAAAGGAAATGACTCAACTAAAAGGTACGTCTTATAGGAATCAAAGGGGATGACTCGACTAAAAGGTACGTCTTATAGGAATCAAAGGGGATGACTCAACTAAAAGGTACGTATTCTAGGGGTCAACGTGGATGACTCGACTAAAAGGTACGTCTTATATGAATCAAAGGAAATGACTCGACTAAAAGGTACGTCTTGTAGGAATCAAAGGAAATGAGTCGACTAAAAGGTACGTCTTCTAGGGGTAAAGGGGATGACTCGACTAAAAGGTACGTCTTATAGGCATCAAAGGGAATGACTCGACTAAAAGGTACGTCTAATAGAAATCAAAAGGGCTAACTCGACTAAAAGGTACGTCTTATAGGAATCAAGCGAAATGACTCGACTAAAAGGCACATCTTTTAGGAATCAAAGGGGATGACTTGACTAAAAGGTACGTCTTATAGGAATCAAAGGTGATGACTCGACCAAAAGGTACGCCTTATAGGAATCCAAGAGGATGACTCGACTAAAAGGTACGTCTTATAGGAATCAATGTGGATGACTCGACTAAATGGTATGTCTTATAGGAATCAAACGAAATGACTCGACTAAAAGGTACGTCTTATAGGAATCAAAGGGGATGACTCAACTAAAAGGTAAGTCTTATAGGAATCAAAGGGGATGACACGACTAAAAGGTATGTTTTATAAGAATCAAAGGGGATGACTCGACTAAAAGGTACGTCTTATAGGAATCAAGGGATCTGACTTGACTAAAAGGTACGTTTTCTAGGAATCAAAGGAAATGACTCAACTAAAAGGTACGTCATATACGAAACAAAGGAGATGACTCAACTAAAAGGTACGTCTTATAGGAATTTAAGGGGATGACTTGACTAAATGGTACGTCTTATAGGAATCAAGGGAAATGACTCGACTAAAAGCTACGTCTTCAAGGAATCAAAGGAAATGACTCAACTAAAAGGTACGTCTTATAGGAATCAAAGGGGATGACTCGACTAAAAGGTACGTCTTATAGGAATCAAAGGGGATGACTCAACTAAAAGGTACGTCTTATAGGAATCAAGGGAAATGACTCGACTAGAAGGTACATTTTATAGGAATTAAAGGGGATGACTCGACTAAAAGGTACGTCTTATAGGAATCAAAAGGGATGACTAGACTAAAAGAAACGTTTTATAGGAATCAAAGGAAATTACTCGACTAAAAGCTACGTCTTATTGGAATCAAAGGAGATGACTCAACTAGAAGGTACGTCTTATAGAAATCTAAGGGGATGACTCGACTAAAAGGTACATCTTATAGAAATTAAGGAAAATGACTCGACTAAAAGGTACGTCTTCAAGGAATCAAAGGAAATGACTCAACTAAAAGGTACGTCTTATAGGAATCAAAAGGGATGTCTCGACTAAAAGGTACGTCTTATAGGAATCAAAGGGGATGACTCGACTAAAAGGTACGTCATATAGGAATCAAAAGGGATGACTCGACTAAAAGAAACGTTTTATAGGAATCAAAGGAAAAGACTCGACTAAAAGGTACATCTTCTAGGGGTCAAAGGGGATTACTCGACTAAAAGGTACGTCTTCTAGGGGTCAAGGGGGAATGATTCGACTAAAAGGTACGTCTTATAGGAATCAAGATGTATAACTCGACTAAAAGGTATGTCTTATAGGAATCAAAGGGGATGACTCGACTAAAAGGTACGTCTTATAGGAATCAAAGGGGATGACTCGACTAAAAGGTAATTCATGGGAAATGACTCGACTAAAAGGTACGTCTTCTAGGAATCAAAGGGAATGACTCGACTAAAAGGTACGTCTTATAGTAATCAAAGGGGATGACTCGACTAAAAGGTACGTCTTATAGGAATCAAAGGGGATGACTCGACTAAAAGGTATGTCTTGTAGGAATGAAAAGGGATGACTCGACTAAAAGGTACATCTTCAAGGAATCAAATGGGATGACTCGACTAAAAGGTACGTCTTATAGGAATCAAAGGGGATGACTCGACTAAAAGGTACGTCTTACAGGAATCAAGGGAAAAAACTCAACTAAAAGGTACGTCTTCAAGGAATCAAAGGAAATAACTCAACTAAAAGGTACGTCATATAGGAATCAAAGGGGATGACTCGACTAAAAGGTACGTATTCTAGGGGTCAACGTGGATGACTCGACTAAAAGGTACGTCTTATATGAATCAAAGGAAATGACTCGACTAAAAGGTACGTCTTGTAGGAATCAAAGGAAATGAGTCGACTAAAAGGTACGTCTTCTAGGGGTAAAGGGGATGACTCGACTAAAAGGTACGTCTTATAGGCATCAAAGGGAATGACTCGACTAAAAGGTACGTCTTATAGAAATCAAAGGGGCTAACTCGACTAAAAGGTACGTCTTATAGGAATCAAGCGAAATGACTCGACTAAAAGGCACATCTTTTAGGAATCAAAGGGGATGACTTGACTAAAAGGTACGTCTTATAGGAATCAAAGGTGATGACTCGACCAAAAGGTACGCCTTATAGGAATCCAAGAGGATGACTCGACTAAAAGGTACGTCTTATGGGAATCAATGTGGATGACTCGACTAAATGGTATGTCTTATAGGAATCAAACGAAATGACTCGACTAAAAGGTACGTCTTATAGGAATCAAAGGGGATTACTCAACTAAAACGTAAGTCTTATAGGAATCAAAGGGGATGACATGACTAAAAGGTATGTTTTATAAGAATCAAAGGGGATGACTCGACTAAAAGGTACGTCTTATAGGAATCAAGGGATCTGACTCGACTAAAAGGTACGTTTTCTAGGAATCAAAGGAAATGACTCAACTAAAAGGTACGTCATATACGAAACAAAGGAGATGACTCAACTAAAAGGTACGTCTTTTAGGAATTTAAGGGGATGACTCGACAAAATGGTACGTCTTATAGGAATCAAGGGAAATGACTCGACTAAAAGCTACGTCTTCAAGGAATCAAAGGAAATGACTCAACTAAAAGGTACGTCTTATAGGAATCAAAGGGGATGACTCGACTAAAAGGTACGTCTTATAGGAATCAAAGGGGATGACTCCACTAAAAGGTACGTCTTATAGGAATCAAGGGAAATGACTCGACTAAAAGGTACGTCTTCTAGGAATCAAAGGGGATGACTCGACTAAAAGGTACGTCTTATAGGAATCAATGGTGATAAATCGACTAAAAGGTACGTCTTATAAGAATCAAAGGGGATGACTCGACTAGAAGGTACGTTTTATAGGAATTAAAGGGGATGACTCGACTAAAAGGTACGTCTTATAGGAATCAAAAGGGATGACTCGACTAAAAGAAATGTTTTATAGGAATCAAAGGAAATGACTCGACTAAAAGCTACGTCTTATTGGAATCAAAGGAGATGACTCAACTAAAAGGTACGTCTTATAGAAATCTAAGGGGATGACTCGACTAAAAGGTACATCTTATAGAAATTAAGGAAAATGACTCGACTAAAAGGTACGTCTTCAAGGAATCAGAGGAAATGACTCAACTAAAAGGTACGTCTTATAGGAATCAAAAGGGATGACTCGACTAAAAGGTACGTCTTATAGGAATCAAAGGGGATGACTTGACTAAAAGGTTCGTCATATAGGAATCAATGTTAATAACTCGACTAAAAGGTACGTATTCCAGGGGTCAAAGGGGATGACTCGACTATAAGGTACGTCTTATTGGAATAAAAGGGGATGACTCGACTAAAAGGTACGTCTTATAGGAATCAAAAGGGATGACTCGACTAAAAGAAATGTTTTATAGGAATCAAAGGAAATGACTCGACTAAAAGCTACGTCTTATTGGAATCAAAGGAGATGACTCAACTAAAAGGTACGTCTTATAGAAATCTAAGGGGATGACTCGACTAAAAGGTACATCTTAAAGAAATTAAGGAAAATGACTCGACTAAAAGGTACGTCTTCAAGGAATCAAAGGAAATGACTCAACTAAAAGGTACGTCTTATAGGAATCAAAAGGGATGACTCGACTAAAAGGTACGTCTTATAGGAATCAAAGGGGATGACTCGACTAAAAGGTACGTCATATAGGAATCAAAAGGGATGACTCGACTAAAAGAAACGTTTTATAGGAATCAAAGGAAAAGACTCGACTAAAAGGTACATCTTCTAGGGGTCAAAGGGGATTACTCGACTAAAAGGTACGTCTTCTAGGGGTCAAGGGGGAATGATTCGACTAAAAGGTACGTCTTATAGGAATCAAGATGTATAACTCGACTAAAAGGTATGTCTTATAGGAATCAAAGGGGATGACTCGACTAAAAGGTACGTCTTATAGGAATCAAAGGGGATGACTCGACTAAAAGGTAATTCATGGGAAATGACTCGACTAAAAGGTACGTCTTCTAGGAATCAAAGGGAATGACTCGACTAAAAGGTACGTCTTATAGTAATCAAAGGGGATGACTCGACTAAAAGGTACGTCTTATAGGAATCAAAAGGGATGACTCGACTAAAAGGTATGTCTTATAGGAATGAAAGGGGATGACTCGACTAAAAGGTACATCTTCAAGGAATTAAATGGGATGACTCGACTAAAAGGTACGTCTTATAGGAATCAAAGGGGATGACTCGACTAAAATGTACGTCTTACAGGAATCAAGGGAAAAATCTCAACTAAAAGGTACGTCTTCAAGGAATCAAAGGAAATAACTCAACTAAAAGGTACGCCATATAGGAATCAAAGGGGATGACTCGACTAAAAGGTACGTATTCTAAGGGTCAACGTGGATGACTCGACTAAAAGGTACGTCTTATAGGATTCAAGGGAAATGACTCGACTATAAGCTACGTCTTCAAGGAATCAAAGGAAATGACTCAACGAAAAGGTACGTCTTATAGGAATCAAAGGGGATGACTCGACTAAAAGGTACGTCTTATAGGAATCAAAGGGGATGACTCAACTAAAAGGTACGTCTTATAGGAATCAAAGGAAATGACTCGACTAAAAGGTACATATTCTAGGGGTCAAAGGGGATGACTCGACTAAAAGGTACGTCTTCTAGGGGTCAATGGGGAATGATTCGACTAAAAGGTATGTCTTATAGAAATCAAGAGGTATAACTCGACTAAAAGGTATGTCTTATAGGAATCAAAGGGGATGACTCGACTAAAAGGTACGTCTTATAGGAATCAAAGGGGATGACTCGACTAAAAGGTAATTCTAAAAGGAATCAAGGGAAATGACTCGACTAAAAGGTACGTCTTCTAGGAATCAAAGGGAATGACTCGACTAAAAGGTACGTCTTATAGTAATCAAAGGGGATGACTCGACTAAAAGGTACGTCATATAGGAATCAAAGGGGATGACTCGACTAAAAGGTATGTCTTGTAGGAATGAAAAGGGATGACTCGACTAAAAGGTACATCTTCAAGGAATCAAATGGGATGACTCGACTAAAAGGTACGTCTTATAGGAATCAAAGGGGATGACTCGACTAAAAGGTACGTCTTACAGGAATCAAGGGAAAAAACTCAACTAAAAGGTACGTCTTCAAGGAATCAAAGGAAATAACTCAACTAAAAGGTACGTCATATAGGAATCAAAGGGGATGACTCGACTAAAAGGTACGTATTCTAGGGGTCAACGTGGATGACTCGACTAAAAGGTACGTCTTATATGAATCAAAGGAAATGACTCGACTAAAAGGTACGTCTTGTAGGAATCAAAGGAAATGAGTCGACTAAAAGGTACGTCTTCTAGGGGTAAAGGGGATGACTCGACTAAAAGGTACGTCTTATAGGCATCAAAGGGAATGACTCGACTAAAAGGTACGTCTTATAGAAATCAAAGGGGCTAACTCGACTAAAAGGTACGTCTTATAGGAATCAAGCGAAATGACTCGACTAAAAGGCACATCTTTTAGGAATCAAAGGGGATGACTTGACTAAAAGGTACGTCTTATAGGAATCAAAGGTGATGACTCGACCAAAAGGTACGCCTTATAGGAATCCAAGAGGATGACTCGACTAAATGGTATGTCTTATAGGAATCAAACGAAATGACTCGACTAAAAGGTACGTCTTATAGGAATCAAAGGGGATTACTCAACTAAAACGTAAGTCTTATAGGAATCAAAGGGGATGACATGACTAAAAGGTATGTTTTATAAGAATCAAAGGGGATGACTCGACTAAAAGGTACGTCTTATAGGAATCAAGGGATCTGACTCGACTAAAAGGTACGTTTTCTAGGAATCAAAGGAAATGACTCAACTAAAAGGTACGTCATATACGAAACAAAGGAGATGACTCAACTAAAAGGTACGTCTTTTAGGAATTTAAGGGGATGACTCGACAAAATGGTACGTCTTATAGGAATCAAGGGAAATGACTCGACTAAAAGCTACGTCTTCAAGGAATCAAAGGAAATGACTCAACTAAAAGGTACGTCTTATAGGAATCAAAGGGGATGACTCGACTAAAAGGTACGTCTTATAGGAATCAAAGGGGATGACTCCACTAAAAGCTACGTCTTATAGGAATCAAGGGAAATGACTCGACTAAAAGGTACGTCTTCTAGGAATCAAAGGGGATGACTCGACTAAAAGGTACGTCTTATAGGAATCAATGGTGATAAATCGACTAAAAGTTACGTCTTATAAGAATCAAAGGGGATGACTCGACTAGAAGGTACGTTTTATAGGAATTAAAGGGGATGACTCGACTAAAAGGTACGTCTTATAGGAATCAAAAGGGATGACTCGACTAAAAGAAATGTTTTATAGGAATCAAAGGAAATGACTCGACTAAAAGCTACGTCTTATTGGAATCAAAGGAGATGACTCAACTAAAAGGTACGTCTTATAGAAATCTAAGGGGATGACTCGACTAAAAGGTACATCTTATAGAAATTAAGGAAAATGACTCGACTAAAAGGTACGTCTTCAAGGAATCAGAGGAAATGACTCAACTAAAAGGTACGTCTTATAGGAATCAAAAGGGATGACTCGACTAAAAGGTACGTCTTATAGGAATCAAAGGGGATGACTTGACTAAAAGGTACGTCATATAGGAATCAATGTAAATAACTCGACTAAAAGGTACGTATTCCAGGGGTCAAAGGGGATGACTCGACTATAAGGTACGTATTATTGGAATAAAAGGGGATGACTCGACTAAAAGGTACGTCTTATAGGAATCAAAAGGGATGACTCAACTAAAAGAAACGTTTTATAGGAATCAAAGGAAAAGACTCGACTAAAAGGTACATCTTCTAGGGGTCAAAGGGGATGACTCGACTAAAAGGTACGTCTTCTAGGGGTCAAGGGGGAATGATTCGACTAAAAGGTACGTCTTATAGGAATCAAGAGGTATAACTCGACTAAAAGGTATGTCTTATAGGAATCAAAGGGGATGACTCAACTAAAAGGTACGTCTTATAGGAATCAAGGGAAATGACTCGTCTAAAAGGTACGTCTTCTAGGAATCAAAGGGGATGACTCGACTAAAAGGAACGTCTTATAGGAATCAATGGGGATAAATCGACTAAAAGGTACGTCTTATAGGAATCAAAGGGGATGACTCGACTAGAAGGTACGTTTTATAGGAATTAAAGGGGATGACTCGACTAAAAGGTACGTCTTATAGGAATCAAAAGGGATGACTCGACTAAAAGACACATTTTATAGGAATCAATGGAAATGACTCGACTAAAAGCTACGTCTTATTGGAATCAAAGGAGATGACTCAACTAAAAGGTACGTCTTATAGAAATCTAAGGGGATGACTCGACTAAAAGGTACATCTTATAGATATTAAGGAAAATGACTCGACTAAAAGGTACGTCTTCAAGGAATCAAAGGAAATGACTCAACTAAAAGGTACGTCTAATAGGAATCAAAAGGGATGACTCGACTAAAAGGTACATCATATAGGAATCAATGTAAATAACTCGACTAAAAGGTACGTATTCCAGGGGTCAAAGGGGATGACTCGACTATAAGGTACGTCTTATTGGAATCAAAGGGGATGACTCGACTAAAAGGTACGTCTTATAGGAATCAAAAGGGATGACTCGACTAAAAGAAACGTTTTATAGGAATCAAAGGAAAAGACTCGACTAAAAGGTACATCTTCTAGGGGTCAAAGGGGATGACTCGACTAAAAGGTACGTCTTCTAGGGGTCAAGGGGGAATGATTCGACTAAAAGGTACGTCTTATAGGAATCAAGAGGTATAACTCGACTAAAAGGTATGTCTTATAGGAATCAAATGGGATGACTCGACTAAAAGGTACGTCTTATAGGAATCAAGAGGTATAACTCGACTAAAAGGTATGTCTTACAGGAATCAAAGGGGATGACTCGACTAAAAGGTATGTCTTATAGGAATGAAAGGGGATGACTCGACTAAAAGGTACATCTTCTAGGAATCAAATGGGATGGCTCGACTAAA
This sequence comes from Capsicum pubescens, assembly GCA_030864215.1. Classification (NCBI taxonomy): domain Eukaryota; kingdom Viridiplantae; phylum Streptophyta; class Magnoliopsida; order Solanales; family Solanaceae; genus Capsicum; species Capsicum pubescens. Next base: position 273,706,016 of record CM061545.1, on the reverse strand, counting down.
AGGTACGTCTTATAGGAATCAAAGGGGATGACTCGACTAAAAGGAACGTCTTATAGGAATCAAGGGAAATGACTCGACTAAAAGGTACGTCTTCTAGGAATCAAAGGGGATGACTCGACTAAAAGGTACGTCTTATAGGAATCAATGGGGATAAATCGACTAAAAGGTACGTCTTATAGGAATCAAAGGGGGTGACTCGACTAGAAGGTACGTTTTATAGGAATTAAAGGGGATGACTCGACTAAAAGGTACGTTTTATAGGAATCAAAAGGAATGACTCGACTAAAAGAAACGTTTTATAGGAATCAAAGGAAATGACTCGACTAAAAGCTACGTCTTATTGGAATCAAAGGAGATGACTCAACTAAAAGGTACGTCTTATAGAAATCTAAGGGGATGACTCGACTAAAAGGTACATCTTATAGAAATTAAGGAAAATGACTCGACTAAAAGGTACGCCTTCAAGGAATCAAAGGAAATGACTCAACTAAAAGGTACGTCTTATAGGAATCAAAAGGGATGACTCGACTAAAAGGTACGTCATATAGGAATCAATGTAAATAACTCGACTAAAAGGTACGTATTCCAGGGGTCAAAGGGGATGACTCGACTATAAGGTACGTCTTATTGGAATCAAAGGGGATGACTCGACTAAAAGGTACGTCTTATAGGAATCAAAAGGGATGACTCGACTAAAAGAAACGTTTTATAGGAATCAAAGGAAAAGACTCGACTAAAAGGTACATCTTCTAGGGGTCAAAGGGGATGACTCGACTAAAAGGTACGTCTTCTAGGGGTCAAGGGGGAATGATTCGACTAAAAGGTACGTCTTATAGGAATCAAGAGGTATAACTCAACTAAAAGGTATGTCTTATAGGAATCAAAGAGGATGACTCGACTAAAAGGTAAGTCTTATAGGAATCAAAGGGGATGACTCGACTAAAAGGTAATTCTAAAATGAATCAAGGTAAATGAGTCGACTAAAAGGTACGTCTTCTAGGAATCAAAGGGAATGATTCGACTAAAAGGTACGTCTTATAGTAATCAAAGGGGATGACTCGACTAAAAGGTACGTCTTATAGGAATCAAAGGGGATGACTCGACTAAAAGGTATGTCTTATAGGAATGAAAGGGGATGACTCGACTAAAAGGTACATCTTCTAGGAATCAAATGGGATGACTCGACTAAAAGGTACGTCTTATAGGAATCAAAGGGGATGACTCGACTAAAAGGAACGTCTTATAGGAATCAAGGGAAATGACTCGACTAAAAGGTACGTCTTTAAGGAATCAAAGGAAATGACTCAACTAAAAGGTACGTCATATAGGAATCAAAGGGGATGACTCGACTAAAAGGTACGTATTCTAGGGGTCAACGTGGATGACTCGACTAAAAGGTACGTATTATTTGAATCAAAGGAAATGACTCGACTAAAAGGTACGTCTTATAGGAATCCAAGAGGATGACTCGACGAAAAGGTACGTCTTATAGGAATCAAAGTGGATGACTCGACTAAATGTTATGTCTTATAGGAATCAAATGAAATGACTCGACTAAAAGGTACGTCTTATATGAATCAAAGGGGATGACTCGACTAGAAGGTACGTTTTATAGGAATTAAAGGGGATGACTCGACTAAAAGGTACGTCTTATAGGAATCAAAAGGGATGACTCGACTAAAAGAAACATTTTATAGGAATCAATGGAAATGACTCGACTAAAAGCTACGTCTTATTGGAATCAAAGGAGATGACTCAACTAAAAGGTACGTCTTATAGAAATCTAAGGGGATGACTCGACTAAAAGGTACATCTTATAGATATTAAGGAAAATGACTCGACTAAAAGGTACGTCTTCAAGGAATCAAAGGAAATGACTCAACTAAAAGGTACGTCTAATAGGAATCAAAAGGGATGACTCGACTAAAAGGTACATCATATAGGAATCAATGTAAATAACTCGACTAAAAGGTACGTATTCCAGGGGTCAAAGGGGATGACTCGACTATAAGGTACGTCTTATTGGAATCAAAGGGGATGACTCGACTAAAAGGTACGTCTTATAGGAATCAAAAGGGATGACTCGACTAAAAGAAACGTTTTATAGGAATCAAAGGAAAAGACTCGACTAAAAGGTACATCTTCTAGGGGTCAAAGGGGATGACTCGACTAAAAGGTACGTCTTCTAGGGGTCAAGGGGGAATGATTCGACTAAAAGGTACGTCTTATAGGAATCAAGAGGTATAACTCGACTAAAAGGTATGTCTTATAGGAATCAAATGGGATGACTCGACTAAAAGGTACGTCTTATAGGAATCAAGAGGTATAACTCGACTAAAAGGTATGTCTTACAGGAATCAAAGGGGATGACTCGACTAAAAGGTATGTCTTATAGGAATGAAAGGGGATGACTCGACTAAAAGGTACATCTTCTAGGAATCAAATGGGATGGCTCGACTAAAAGGTACGTCTTATAGGAATCAAAGGGGATGACTCGACTAAAAGGAACGTCTTATAGGAATCAAGGGAAATGACTCGACTAAAAGGTACGTCTTCTAGGAATCAAAGGGGATGACTCGACTAAAAGGTACGTCTTATAGGAATCAATGGGGATAAATCGACTAAAAGGTACGTCTTATAGGAATCAAAGGGGGTGACTCGACTAGAAGGTACGTTTTATAGGAATTAAAGGGGATGACTCGACTAAAAGGTACGTTTTATAGGAATCAAAAGGAATGACTCGACTAAAAGAAACGTTTTATAGGAATCAAAGGAAATGACTCGACTAAAAGCTACGTCTTATTGGAATCAAAGGAGATGACTCAACTAAAAGGTACGTCTTATAGAAATCTAAGGGGATGACTCGACTAAAAGGTACATCTTATAGAAATTAAGGAAAATGACTCGACTAAAAGGTACGCCTTCAAGGAATCAAAGGAAATGACTCAACTAAAAGGTACGTCTTATAGGAATCAAAAGGGATGACTCGACTAAAAGGTACGTCATATAGGAATCAATGTAAATAACTCGACTAAAAGGTACGTATTCCAGGGGTCAAAGGGGATGACTCGACTATAAGGTACGTCTTATTGGAATCAAAGGGGATGACTCGACTAAAAGGTACGTCTTATAGGAATCAAAAGGGATGACTCGACTAAAAGAAACGTTTTATAGGAATCAAAGGAAAAGACTCGACTAAAAGGTACATCTTCTAGGGGTCAAAGGGGATGACTCGACTAAAAGGTACGTCTTCTAGGGGTCAAGGGGGAATGATTCGACTAAAAGGTACGTCTTATAGGAATCAAGAGGTATAACTCAACTAAAAGGTATGTCTTATAGGAATCAAAGAGGATGACTCGACTAAAAGGTAAGTCTTATAGGAATCAAAGGGGATGACTCGACTAAAAGGTAATTCTAAAATGAATCAAGGTAAATGAGTCGACTAAAAGGTACGTCTTCTAGGAATCAAAGGGAATGATTCGACTAAAAGGTACGTCTTATAGTAATCAAAGGGGATGACTCGACTAAAAGGTACGTCTTATAGGAATCAAAGGGGATGACTCGACTAAAAGGTATGTCTTATAGGAATGAAAGGGGATGACTCGACTAAAAGGTACATCTTCTAGGAATCAAATGGGATGACTCGACTAAAAGGTACGTCTTATAGGAATCAAAGGGGATGACTCGACTAAAAGGAACGTCTTATAGGAATCAAGGGAAATGACTCGACTAAAAGGTACGTCTTTAAGGAATCAAAGGAAATGACTCAACTAAAAGGTACGTCATATAGGAATCAAAGGGGATGACTCGACTAAAAGGTACGTATTCTAGGGGTCAACGTGGATGACTCGACTAAAAGGTACGTATTATTTGAATCAAAGGAAATGACTCGACTAAAAGGTACGTCTTATAGGAATCCAAGAGGATGACTCGACGAAAAGGTACGTCTTATAGGAATCAAAGTGGATGACTCGACTAAATGTTATGTCTTATAGGAATCAAATGAAATGACTCGACTAAAAGGTACGTCTTATATGAATCAAAGGGGATGACTCAACTAAAAGGTAAGTCTTATAGGAATCAAAGGGGATGACACGACTAAAAGGTATGTTTTATAAGAATCAAAGGGGATAACTCGACTAAAAGGTACGTCTTATAGGAATCAAGGGAACTGACTCGACTAAAAGGTACGTTTTCTAGGAATCAAAGGAAATAACTCAACTAAAAGGTACATCATATACGAATCAAAGGAGATGACTCAACTAAAAGGTACGTCTTATAGGAATCTAAGGGGATGACTCGACTAAATGGTACGTCTTATAGGAATCAAGGGAAATGACTCGACTAAAAGCTACGTCTTCAAGGAATCAAAGGAAATGACTCAACTAAAAGGTACGTCTTATAGGAATCAAAGGGGATGACTCGACTAAAAGGTACATCTTATAGGAATCAAAGGGGATGACTCAACTAAAAGGTACGTCTTATAGGAATCAAAGGAAATGACTCGACTAAAAGGTACATATTCTAGGGGTCAAAGGGGATGACTCGACTAAAAGGTACGTCTTCTAGGGGTCAAGGGGGAATGATTCGACTAAAAGGTACGTCTTATAGGAATCAAGAGGTATAACTCGATTAAAAGGTATGTCTTATAGGAATCAAAGGAGATGACTCGACTAAAAGGTACGTCTTATAGGAATCAAGGGATCTGACTCGACTAAAAGGTACGTTTTCTAGGAATCAAAGGAAATGACTCAACTAAAAGGTACGTCATATACGAAACAAAGGAGATGACTCAACTAAAAGTTACGTCTTTTAGAAATTTAAGGGGATGACTCGACTAATTGGTACGTCTTATAGGAATCAAGGGAAATGACTCGACTAAAAGCTACGTCTTCAAGGAATCAAAGGAAATGACTCAACTAAAAGGTACGTCTTATAGGAATCAAAGGGGATGACTCGACTAAAAGGTACGTCTTATAGGAATCAAAGGGGATGACACAACTAAAAGGTACGTCTTATAGGAATCAAGGGAAATGACTCGACTAAAAGGTACGTCTTCTAGGAATCAAAGGGGATGACTCGACTAAAAGGTACGTCTTATAGGAATCAATGGGGATAAATCGACTAAAAGGTACGTCTTATAGGAATCAAAGGGGATGACTCGACTAGAAGGTACATTTTATAGGTATTAAAGGGGATGACTCGACTAAAAGGTACGTCTTATAGGAATCAAAAGGGATGACTCGACTAAAAGAAACGTTTTATAGGAATCAAAGGAAATGACTCGACTAAAAGCTACGTCTTATTGGAATCAAAGGAGATGACTCAACTAAAAGGTACGTCTTATAGAAATCTAAGGGGATGACTCGACTAAAAGGTACATCTTATAGAAATTAAGGAAAATGACTCGACTAAAAGGTACGTCTTCAAGGAATCATAGGAAATGACTCAACTAAAAGGTACGTCTTATAGGAATCAAAAGGGATGACTCGACTAAAAGGTACGTCTTATAGGAATCAAAGGGGATGACTCGACTAAACGGTACGTCATATAGGAATCAATGTAAATAACTCGACTAAAAGGTACGTATTCCAGGGGTCAAAGGGGATGACTCGACTATAAGGTACGTCTTATTGGAATCAAAGGGGATGACTCGACTAAAAGGTACGTCTTATAGGAATCAAAAGGGATGACTCGACTAAAAGAAATGTTTTATAGGAATCAAAGGAAAAGACTCGACTAAAAGGTACATCTTCTAGGGGTCAAAGGGGATGACTCGACTAAAAGGTACGTCTTCTAGGGGTCAAGGGGGAATGATTCGACTAAAAGGTACGTCTTATAAGAATCAAGAGGTATAACTCGACTAAAAGGTATGTCTTATAGGAATCAAAGGGGATGACTCGACTAAAAGGTACGTCTTATAGGAATCAAAGGGGATGACTCGACTAAAAGGTACGTCTTATAGGAATCAAAAGGGATGACTCGACTAAAAGAAACGTTTTATAGGAATAAAAGGAAATGACTCGACTAAAAGCTACGTCTTATTGGAATCAAAGGAGATGACTCAACTAAAAGGTACGTCTTATAGAAATCTAAGGGGATGACTCGACTAAAAGGTACATCTTATAGAAATTAAGGAAAATGACTCGACTAAAAGGTACGTCTTCAAGGAATCATAGGAAATGACTCAACTAAAAGGTACGTCTTATAGGAATCAAAAGGGATGACTCGACTAAAAGGTACGTCTTATAGGAATCAAAGGGGATGACTCGACTAAACGGTACGTCATATAGGAATCAATGTAAATAACTCGACTAAAAGGTACGTATTCCAGGGGTCAAAGGGGATGACTCGACTATAAGGTACGTCTTATTGGAATCAAAGGGGATGACTCGACTAAAAGGTACGTCTTATAGGAATCAAAAGGGATGACTCGACTAAAAGAAATGTTTTATAGGAATCAAAGGAAAAGACTAGACTAAAAGGTACATCTTCTAGGGGTCAAAGGGGATGACTCGACTAAAAGGTACGTCTTCTAGGGGTCAAGGGGGAATGATTCGACTAAAAGGTACGTCTTATAGGAATCAAGAGGTATAACTCGACTAAAAGGTATGTCTTATAGGAATCAAAGGGGATGACTCGACTAAAAGGTACGTCTTATAGGAATCAAAGGGGATGACTCGACTAAAAGGTAATTGTAAAATGAATCAAGGTAAATGAGTCGACTAAAAGGTACGTCTTCTAGGAATCAAAGGGAATGATTCGACTAAAAGGTACGTCTTATAGTAATCAAAGGGGATGACTCGACTAAAAGGTACGTCTTATAGGAATCAAAGGGGATGACTCGACTAAAAGGTATGTCTTATAGGAATCAAAGGGGATGACTCGACTAAAAGGTACATCTTCTAGGAATCAAATGGGATGACTCGACTAAAAGGTACGTCTTATAGGAATCAAAGGGGATGACTCGACTAAAAGGAACGTCTTATAGGAATCAAGGGAAATGACTCGACTAAAAGGTACGCCTTTAAGGAATCAAAGGAAATGACTCAACTAAAAGGTACGTCATATAGGAATCAAAGGGGATGACTCGACTAAAAGGTACGTATTCTAGGGGTCAACGTGGATGACTCGACTAAAAGGTACGTCTTATTTGAATCAAAGGAAATGACTCGACTAAAAGGTACGTCTTATAGGAATCCAAGAGGATGACTCGACTAAAAGGTACGTCTTATAGGAATCAAAGTGGATGACTCGACTAAATGTTATGTCTTATAGGAATCAAATGAAATGACTCGACTAAAAGGTACGTCTTATACGAATCAAAGGGGATGACTCAACTAAAAGGTAAGTCTTATAGGAATCAAAGGGGATGACACGACTAAAAGGTATGTTTTATAAGAATCAAAGGGGATGGCTCGACTAAAAGGTACGTCTTATAGGAATCAAGGGAACTGACTCGACTAAAAGGTACGTTTTCTAGGAATCAAAGGAAATAACTCAACTAAAAGGTACATCATATACGAATCAAAGGAGATGACTCAACTAAAAGGTACGTCTTATAGGAATCTAAGGGGATGACTCGACTAAAAGGTATGTCTTATAGGAATGAAAGGGGATGACTCGACACAAAGGTACATCTTCTAGGAATCAAATGGGATGACTCGACTAAAAGGTACGTCTTATAGGAATCAAAGGGGATGACTCGACTAAAAGGAACGTCTTATAGGAATCAAGGGAAATGACTCGACTAAATGGTACGTCTTCTAGGAATCAAAAGGGATGACTCGACTAAAAGGTACGTCTTATAGGAATCAATGGGGATAAATCGACTAAAAGGTACGTCTTATAGGGGTCAAGGGGGAATGATTCGACTAAAAGGTACGTCTTATAGGAATCAAGAGGTATAACTCGATTAAAAGGTATGTCTAATAGGAATCAAGGGATCTGACTCGACTAAAAGGTACGTTTTCTAGGAATCAAAGGAAATGACTCAACTAAAAGGTACGTCATATACGAAACAAAGGAGATGACTCAACTAAAAGTTACGTCTTTTAGTAATTTAAGGGGATGACTCGACTAATTGGTACGTCTTATAGGAATCAAGGGAAATGACTCGACTAAGAGCTACGTCTTCAAGGAATCAAAGGAAATGACTCAACTAAAAGGTACGTCTTATAGGAATCAAAGGGGATGACTCGACTAAAAGGTACGTCTTATAGGAATCAAAGGGGATGACACAACTAAAAGGTACGTCTTATAGGAATCAAGGGAAATGACTCGACTAAAAGGTACGTCTTCTAGGAATCAAAGGGGATGACTCGACTAAAAGGTACGTCTTATAGGAATCAATGGGGATAAATCGACTAAAAGGTACGTCTTATAGGAATCAAAGGGGATGACTCGACTAGAAGGTACGTTTTATAGGAATTAAAGGGGATGACTCGACTAAAAGGTACGTCTTATAGGAATCAAAAGGGATGACTCGACTAAAAGAAACGTTTTATAGGAATCAAAGGAAATGACTCGACTAAAAGCTACGTCTTATTGGAATCAAAGGAGATGACTCAACTAAAAGGTACGTCTTATAGAAATCTAAGGGGATGACTCGACTAAAAGGAACATCTTATAGAAATTAAGGAAAATGACTCGACTAAAAGGTACGTCTTCAAGGAATCAAAGGAAATGACTCAACTAAAAGGTACGTCTTATAGGAATCAAAAGGGATGACTCGACTAAAAGGTACCTCTTATAGGAATCAAAGGGGATGACTCGACTAAAAGGTACGTCATATAGGAATCAATGTAAATAACTCGACTAAAAGGTACGTATTCCAGGGGTCAAAGGGGATGACTCGACTATAAGGTACGTCTTATTGGAATCAAAGGGGATGACTCGACTAAAAGGTACGTCTTATAGGAATCAAAAGAGATGACTCGACTAAAATAAACGTTTTATAGGAATCAAAGGAAAATACTCGACTAAAAGGTACATCTTCTAGGGGTCAAAGGGGATTACTCGACTAAAAGGTACGTCTTCTAGGGGTCAAGGGGGAATGATTCGACTAAAAGATACGTCTTATAGGAATCAAGAGGTATAACTCGACTAAAAGGTATGTCTTATAGTAATCAAAGGGGATGACTCGACTAAAAGGTACGTCTTATAGGAATCAAAGGGGATGACTCAACTAAAAGGTAATTCTAAAATGAATCAAGGTAAATGAGTCGACTAAAAGGTACGTCTTCTAGGAATCAAAGGGAATGATTCGACTAAAAGGTACGTCTTATAGTAATCAAAGGGGATGACTCGACTAAAAGGTACGTCTTATAGGAATCAAAGGGGATGACTCGACTAAAAGGTATGTCTTATAGGAATCAAAGGGGATGACTCGACTAAAAGGTACATCTTCTAGGAATCAAATGGGATGACTCGACTAAAAGGTACGTCTTATAGGAATCAAAGGGGATGACTCGACTAAAAGGAACGTCTTAAAGGAATCAAGGGAAATGACTCGACTAAAAGGTACGTCTTTAAGGAATCAAAGGAAATGACTCAACTAAAAGGTACGTCATATAGGAATCAAAGGGGATGACTCGACTAAAAGGTACATATTCTAGGGGTCAACGTGGATGACTCGACTAAAAGGTACGTCTTATTTGAATCAAAGGAAATGACTCGACTAAAAGGTACGTCTTATAGGAATCCAAGAGGATGACTCGACTAAATGGTACGTCTTATAGGAATCAAAGTGGATGACTCGACTAAATGTTATGTCTTATAGGAATCAAATGAAATGACTCGACTAAAAGGTACGTCTTATACGAATCAAAGGGGATGACTCAACTAAAAGGTAAGTCTTATAGGAATCAAAGGGGATGACAAGACTAAAAGGTATGTTTTATAAGAATCAAAGGGGATGACTCGACTAAAAGGTACGTCTTATAGGAATCGAGGGAACTGACTCGACTAAAAGGTACGTTTTCTAGGAATCAAAAGAAATAACTCAACTAAAAGGTACATCATATACGAATCAAAGGAAATGACTCAACTAAAAGGTACGTCTTATAGGAATCTAAGGGGATGACTCGACTAAATGGTACGTCTTATAGGAATCAAGGGAAATGACTCGACTAAAAGCTACGTCTTCAAGGAATCAAAGGAAATGACTCAACTAAAAGGTACGTCTTATAGGAATCAAAGGGGATGACTCGACCTCAAGGTACGTCTTATAGGAATCAAAGGGGATGACTCAACTAAAAGGTACGTCTTATAGGAATCAAAGGAAATGACTCAACTAAAAGGTACATATTCTAGGGGTCAAAGGGGATGACTCGACTAAAAGGTACGTCTTCTAGGGGTCAAGGGGGAATGATTCGACTAAAAGGTACGTCTTATAGGAATCAAGAGGGGATGACTCGACTAAAAGGTAATTCTTAAAGGAATCAAGGGAAATGACTCGACTAAAAGGTACGTCTTCTAGGAATCAAAGGGAATGACTCGACTAAAAGGTACGTCTTATAGTAATCAAAGGGGATGACTCGACTAAAAGGTATGTCTTATAGGAATCAAAGGGGATAACTCGACTAAAAGGTACATCTTCTAGGAATCAAATGGGATGACTCGACTAAAAGGTACGTCTTATAGGAATCAAAGGGGATGACTCGACTAAAAGGTACGTCTTACAGGAATCAAGGGAAATGACTCGACGAAAAGGTACGTCTTCAAGGAATCAAAGGAAATAGCTCAACTAAAAGGTACGTCATATAGGAATCAAAGGGGATGACTCGACTTAAAGGTACGTATTCTAGGGGTCAACGTGGATGACTCGACTAAAAGGTATGTCTTATATGAATCAAAGGAAATGACTCGACTAAAAGGTACGTCTTGTAGGAATCAAAGGAAATGACTCGACTAAAAGGTACGTCTTCTAGGGGTAAAGGGGATGACTCGACTAAAAGGTACGTCTTATAGGAATCAAAGGGGATGACTCAACTAAATGGTACGTCTTATAGGAATCAAAGGGGCTCACTCGACTAAAAGGTACGTCTTATAGGAATCAAGCGAAATGACTCGACTAAAAGGCACATCTTTTAGGAATCAAAGGGGATGACTCGACTAAAAGGTACGTCTTATAGGAATCAAAGGTGATGACTCGACCAAAAGGTACGTCTTATAGGAATCAAACGAAATGACTCGACTAAAAGGTACGTCTTATAGGAATCAAAGGGGATGACTCAACTAAAAGGTAAGTCTTATAGGAATCAAAGGGGATGACATGACTAAAAGGTATGTTTTATAAGAATCAAAGGGGATGACTCGACTAAAAGGTACGTATTATAGGAATAAAGGGATCTGACTCGACTAAAAGGTACGTTTTCTAGGAATCAAAGGAAATGACTCAACTAAAAGGTACGTCATATACGAATCAAAGGAGATGACTCAACTAAACGGTACGTCTTTTAGGAATCTAAGGGGATGACTCGACTAAATGGTACGTCTTATAGGAATCAAGGGAAATGACTCGACTAAAAGCTACGTCTTCAAGGAATCACAGGAAATGACTCAACTAAAAGGTACGTCTTATAGGAATCAAAGGGGATGACTCGACTAAAAGGTACGTCTTATAGGAATCAAAGGGGATGACTCAACTAAAAGGTACGTCTTATAGGAATCAAAGGAAATGACTCGACTAAAAGGTACATATTCTAGGGGTCAAAGGGGATGACTCGACTAAAAGGTACGTCTTATAGAAATCAAAGGGGATGACTCGACTAAAAGGTACGTCTTCTAGGGGTCAAAGGGGATGACTGACCTAAAAGGTACGTCTTCTAGGGGTCAAGGGGGAATGATTCGACTAAAAGGTACGTCTTATAGGAATAAAGAGGTATAACTCAAATAAAAGGTATGTCTTATAGGAATCAAAGGGTATGACTCGACTAAAAGGTACGTCTTATAGGAATCAAAGGGAATGACTCGACTAAAAGGTACGTCTTAAAGGAATCAAGGGAAATGACTCGACTAAAAGGTACGTCTTCTAGGAATCAAAGTGGATGACTCGACTATTAGGTACGTCTTATAGGAATCAAAGGGGATGACTCGACTAAAAGGTACGTCTTATAGGAATCAAAGGGCATGACTCGACTAAAAGGTACGTCTTATAGGAATCAAGGGAAATGACTTGACTAAAAGGTATGTCTTCTAGGAATCAAAGGGGATGACTCGACTAAAAGGTACGACTTATAGGAATCAAAGGGGATGACTCGACTAAAAGGTACGTCTTATAGGAATCAAAGGGGATGACTCGACTAAAAGGTACGTTTTTTAGGAATCAAGTTAAATGACTCGACTAAAAGGTACGTCTTCTAGGAATCAAAGGAAATGACTTAACTAAAAGGTATGTCTTCTAGGAATCAAAGTGGATGACTCGACTAAAAGGTACGTCTTCTAGAAATCAAAGGAGATTACTCGACTAATAGGTACGTCTTATAGGAATCAAAGGGGATGACTCGACTAAAAGGTACATCTTATAGGAATCAAGGGAAATGACTCGACTAAAAGGTACGTCTTCAAAGAATCAAAGCAAATGACTCTACTAAAAGGTACATCTTATAGGAATTAAAGGGGATGACTCGACTAAAATATATGTATTCTAGGGGTCAAACGGGATGACTCGACTAAAAGGAAAGTCTTATAGGAATCAAAGGAAATGACTCGACTAAAAGGTACGTCTTATAGGAATCAAAGGAAATAACTCGACAAAAAGGTACGTCTTCTAGGGGTCAAAGGGGATGACTTGACTAAAAGGTACGTCTTATAGGAATCAAAGGGGATGACTCGACTCAAAGGTACGTCTTATAGGAATCAAGGGAAATGACTCAACTAAAACGTACATCTTTTAGGAATCAAAGGAGATGACTCGACTAAATGGTACGTCTTATAGGAATCAAAGGAAATGACTCGTTTAAAAGGTACGTCTTCTAGGGATCAAAGGGGATGACTCGACTAAAAGGTACGTCTTATAGGAATCAAAAGGGATGACTCGACTAAAAGATACTTCTTATAGGAATCAAAGGAAATGACTCGACTAAAAGGTACATCTTCTAGGGATCAAGGGGGAATGATTCGACTAAAAGGTATGTGTTATAGGAATCAAAGGGGATGACTCGACTAAAAGGTACGTCATATAAGAATCAAAGGGAATGACTCGACAAAAGGTACGACTTAAAGGAATCAAGGGAAATGACTCAACTAAAAGGTACATCTTCTAGGAATCAAAGGGGATGACTCGACTAAAAGGTACGTCTTATAGGCATCAAAGGGGATGACTCGACTCAAAGGTACGTCTTATAGGAATCAAGGGAAATGAATCGACCAAAAGGTACGTCTTTTAGGAATCAAAGGGGATGACTCGACCAAAAAGTATGTCCTATAGGAATCCAAGGGGATGACTCGACTAAAAGGTACGTCTTATAGGAATCAAAGTGGATTACTCGACTAAAAGGTATGTCTTATAAGAATCAAGGGAAATGACTCGACTAAAAGGTACGTCTTATAGGAATCAAAGGGGATGACTCGACTAATAGGTACGTCTTATAGGAATCAAAGGGGATGACTAGACTAAAAGGTACGTCTTATAGGAATCAAAGGAAATGACTCGACAAAAAAGTACGTCTTCTAGCGGTCAAAGGGGATGACTTGACTAAAAGGTACGTCTTAGAGGAATCAAAGGGGATAACTCGACTAAAAGGTACGTCTTCTTGGAATCAAAGGGGATGACTCGACTAAAAGGTACGTCTTATAGGAATGAAAGGGGATAAATCGACTAAAAGGTACGTCTTATAGGAATCAAAGGGGATGACTAGACTAAAAGGTACGTTTTATAGTAATTAAAGGGGATGACTCAACTAAAAGTTACGTCTTATTGGAATCAAGGGAAATGACTCGACTAAAAGGTACATTTTCTAGGAATCAAAGGAAATGACTCAACTAAAAGCTACGTCTTATAGCAATTAAAGGAGTTGACTCAACTAAAAGGTACGTCTTATAGGAATCAAAGGGATGACTCGACTAAAAGGTACGTCTTCTAGGAATCAAATGGGATGACTCGACTAAAAGGTACATCTTATAGGAATCAAAGGTGATGACTCGACTAAAATATATGTATTCTAGGGGTCAAACGGGATGACTCGACTAAAAGGAAAGTCTTATAGGAATCAAAGGAAATGACTCGACTAAAAGGTACGTCTTATAGGAATCAAAGGAAATGACTCGACAAAAAGGTACGTCTTCTAGGGGTCAAAGGGGATGACTTGACTAAAAGGTAGGTCTTATAGGAATCAAAGGGGATGACTCGACTCAAAGGTACGTCTTATAGGAATCAAGGGAAATGACTCAACTAAAACGTACGTCTTATAGGAATCAAAGGAGATGACTCGACTAAATGGTACGTCTTATAGGAATCAAAGGAAATGACTCGTTTAAAAGGTACGTCTTCTAGGGATCAAAGGGGATGACTCGACTAAAAGGTACGTCTTATAGGAATCAAAAGGGATGACTCGACTAAAAGATACTTCTTATAGGAATCAAAGGAAATGACTCGACTAAAAGGTACATCTTCTAGGGATCAAGGGGGAATGATTCGACTAAAAGGTATGTCTTATAGGAGTCAAAGGGGATGACTCGACTAAAAGGTACGTCATATAAGAATCAAAGGGAATGACTCGACAAAAGGTACGACTTAAAGGAATCAAGGGAAATGACTCGACTAAAAGGTACATCTTCTAGGAATCAAAGGGGATGACTCGACTAAAAGGTACGTCTTATAGGCATCAAAGGGGATGACTCGACTCAAAGGTACGTCTTATAGGAATCAAGGGAAATGAATCGACCAAAAGGTACGTCTTTTAGGAATCAAAGGGGATGACTCGACCAAAAAGTATGTCTTATAGGAATCCAAGGGGATGACTCGACTAATAGGTACGTCTTATAGGAATCAAAGTGGATTACTCGACTAAAAGGTACGTCTTATAAGAATCAAGGGAAATGACTCGACTAAAAGGTACGTCTTATAGGAATCAAAGGGGATGACTCGACTAATAGGTACGTCTTATAGGAATCAAAGGGGATGACTAGACTAAAAGGTACGTCTTATAGGAATCAAAGGAAATGACTCGACAAAAAAGTACGTCTTCTTGGGGTCAAAGGGGATGACTTGACTAAAAGGTACGTCTTAGAGGAATCAAAGGGGATAACTCGACTAAAAGGTACGTCTTCTTGGAATCAAAGGGGATGACTCGACTAAAAGGTACGTCTTATAGGAATCAAAGGGGATAAATCGACTAAAAGGTACGTCTTATAGGAATCAAAGGGGATGACTAGACTAAAAGGTATGTTTTATAGTAATTAAAGGGGATGACTCAACTAAAAGGTACGTCTTATAGGAATCAAGGGAAATGACTCGACTAAAAGGTACATTTTCTAGGAATCAAAGGAAATGACTCAACTAAAAGCTACGTCTTATAGCAATTAAAGGAGTTGACTCAACTAAAAGGTACGTCTTATAGGAATCAAAGGGGATGACTCGACTAAAAGGTACGTCTTCTAGGAATCAAATGGGATGACTCGACTAAAAGGTACATCTTATAGGAATCAAAGGGGATGACTCGACTAAACGGTACGTCTTATAGGAATCAAAAGGGATGACTCGACTAAAAGAAACGTCTTATAGGAATAAAAGGAAATGACTCGACTAAAAGGTACATCTTCTAGGGGTCAAAGGGGATGACTCGACTAAAAGGTACGTCTTCTAGGGGTCAAGGGGGAATGATTCGACTAAAAGGTACGTCTTATAGGAAAAAAGAGGTATAACTCGACTAAAAGGTATGTCTTATAGGAATCAAAGGGGATGACTCGACTAAAAGGTACGTCTTTAGGAATCAAAGGGATGACTCGACTAAAAGATACTTCTTATAGGAATCAAAGGAAATGACTCGACTAAAAGGTACATCTTCTAGGGGTCAAAGGGGATGACTCGGCTAAAAGGTACGTCTTTTAGGGATCAAGGGGGAATGATTCGACTAAAAGGTATGTCTTATAGGAATCAAAGGGGATGACTCGACTAAAAGGTACGTCATATAGGAATCAAAGGAATGACTCGACTAAAGGTACGACTTATAGGAATCAAGGGAAATGACTCGACTAAAAGGTACATCTTCTAGGAATCAATGGGGATGACTCGACTAAAAGGTACGTCTTATAGACATCAAAGGGGATGACTCGACTCAAAGGTACGTCTTATAGGAATCAAGGGAAATGAATCGACCAAAAGGTACGTCTTTTAGGAATCAACGGGGATGACTCGACCAAAAGGTATGTCTTATAGGAATCAAAGGGGATGACTCGACTAAAAGGTACGTCATATAGGAATCAAAGGGAATGACTCGACTAAAGGTACGACTTATAGGAATCAAGGGAAATGACTCGACTAAAAGGTACATCTTCTAGGAATCAAAGGGGATGACTCGACTAAAAGGTACGTCTTATAGGCATCAAAGGGGATGACTCGACTCAAAGGTACGTCTTATAGGAATCAAGGGAAATGAAACGACCAAAAGGTACGTCTTTTAGGAATCAAAGGGGATGACTCGACCAAAAGGTATGTCTTATAGGAATCCAAGGGGATGATTCGACTAAAAGGTACGTCTTATAGGAATCAAAGTGGATTACTCGACTAAAAGGTACGTCTTCTAAGAATCAAGGGAAATGACTCGACTAAAAGGTACGTCTTATAGGAATCAAAGGGGATGACTCGACTAAAAGGTACGTCTTATAGGAATCAAAGGGGATGACTCGACTAAAAGGTACGTATTCTAGGGGCAACGTGGATGACTCGACTAAAAGGTACGTCTTATAGGAATCAAAGGAAATTATTCGATTAAAATGTACGTCTTGTAGGAATCAAAGGAAATGACTCGATTAAAAGGTACGTCTTATAGGAATCAATGGTGATGACTCGACTAAGAGGTACGTATTCTAGGGGTCAAAGAGAATGACTCGACTATAAGGTACGTCTTATAGGAATCAAAGGAAATGACTCGACTAAAAGGTACGTCTTCTAGGGATCAAAGGGGATGACTCGACTAAAAGGTACGTCTTATAAGAATCAAAGGGGATGACTCGAATAAAAGGTTCGTCTTATAGGAATCGAAGGGGATGACTCGACCAAATGGAACGTCTTATAGGAATCAAGTGAAATGACTCGACTAAAAGGTACGTCTTATAGGAATCAAAGTGGATGACTCGACTAAAAGGTACGTCTTATAAGAATCAAAGGAAATGACTCCACTAAAAGGTACGTCTTCTAGGGATCAAAGGGGATGACTCGACTAAAAGGTACGTCTTATAGAAATCAAAGGGGATGACTAAACAAAAAGGTTCGTCTTATAGTAATCGAAGGGGATGACTCGACCAAAAGGAACGTCTTATAGGAATCCAAGGGGATGACTCGACTAAAAGGTACGTCTTATAGGAATCAAAGTGGATGACTCGACTAAAAGGTACGTCTTATAGGAATCAAGGGAAATGAATCGACTAAAAGGTACGTCTTCTAGGAATCAAAGGGGATGACTCGACTAAAAGGTACGTCTAATAGTAATCAAGGGGGATGACTGGACTAAAAGTTATGTATTCTAGGGGTCAAAGAGAATGACTCGACTATTAGGTACGTCTTATAGGAATCAAAGGGGATGACTCGACCAAAAGGTACGTCTTATAGGAATTCAAGAAGATGACTCGACTAAAAGGTACGTCTTATAGAAATCAAAGGGGATAACTCGACTAAAAGGTACGTCTTCTAGGAATCACAGGAAATGACTCAACTAAATGGTACGTCTTATTGGAATCAAATGAGATGACTCGACTAAAAGGTACGTCTTATAGGAATCATGGGAAAAAACTCAACTAAAAGGTACACCTTTTAGGAATCAAAGGGGATGACTCGACTAAAAGGTTCGTCTTATAGGAATCGAAGGGGATGACTCCACAAAAAGGTACGTCTTATAGGAATCCAAGGGGATGACTCGACTAAAAGGTACGTCTTATCGGAATCAAAGTGGATGACTCGACTAAAAGGTACGTCTTATAGGAATCAAGGGAAATGACTCAACTAAAAGGTACGTCTTCTAGGAATCAAAGGGGATGACTCGACTAAAAGGTACGTCTTATAGTAATCAAGGGGGATGACTCGACTAAAAGGTACGTCTTCAAGGAATCAAAGGGGGTGACTCGACTAAAAGGTACGTCTTATAGGAATCAAGGGAAATCACTCGACTAAAAAGTACGTCTTCTAGGAATCAAAGGAGGTGACTCGACTAAAAGGTACGTCTTATAGGAATCAAAGGAAGTGACTCGACTAAAAGGTACATTTTCTAGGGGTCAAAGAGAATGACTCGACTATAAGGTACGTCTTATAGGAATATAAGGAAATGACTCGACTAAAAGGTACGTCTTCTAGGGATCAAAGGGGATGACTCGACTAAAAGGTACGTCTTATAAGAATCAAAGGGGATGACTCGAATAAAAGGTTCGTCTTATAGGAATCGAAGGGGATGACTTGACCAAATGGAACGTCTTATAGGAATCAAGTGAAATGACTCGACTAAAAGGTATGTCTTATAGGAATCAAAGTGGATGACTCGACTAAAAGGTACGTCTTATAAGAATCAAAGGAAATGACTCCACTAAAAGGTACGTCTTCTAGGGATCAAAGGGGATGACTCGACTAAAAGGTACGTCTTCTAGGAATCAAAGGGGATAAATCGACTAAAAGGTACGTCTTATAGGAATCAAAGGGGATGACTAGACTAAAAGGTACGTTTTATAGTAATTAAAGGGGATGACTCAACTAAAAGGTACGTCTTATTGGAATCAAGGGAAATGACTCGACTAAAAGGTACATTTTCTAGGAATCAAAGGAAATGACTCAACTAAAAGCTACGTCTTATAGCAATTAAAGGAGTTGACTCAACTAAAAGGTACGTCTTATAGGAATCAAAGGGATGACTCGACTAAAAGGTACGTCTTCTAGGAATCAAATGGGATGACTCGACTAAAAGGTACATCTTATAGGAATCAAAGGTGATGACTCGACTAAAATATATGTATTCTAGGGGTCAAACGGGATGACTCGACTAAAAGGAAAGTCTTATAGGAATCAAAGGAAATGACTCGACTAAAAGGTACGTCTTATAGGAATCAAAGGAAATGACTCGACAAAAAGGTACGTCTTCTAGGGGTCAAAGGGGATGACTTGACTAAAAGGTAGGTCTTATAGGAATCAAAGGGGATGACTCGACTCAAAGGTACGTCTTATAGGAATCAAGGGAAATGACTCAACTAAAACGTACGTCTTATAGAAATCAAAGGAGATGACTCGACTAAATGGTACGTCTTATAGGAATCAAAGGAAATGACTCGTTTAAAAGGTACGTCTTCTAGGGATCAAAGGGGATGACTCGACTAAAAGGTACGTCTTATAGGAATCAAAAGGGATGACTCGACTAAAAGATACTTCTTATAGGAATCAAAGGAAATGACTCGACTAAAAGGTACATCTTCTAGGGATCAAGGGGGAATGATTCGACTAAAAGGTATGTCTTATAGGAGTCAAAGGGGATGACTCGACTAAAAGGTACGTCATATAAGAATCAAAAGGAATGACTCGACAAAAGGTACGACTTAAAGGAATCAAGGGAAATGACTCGACTAAAAGGTACATCTTCTAGGAATCAAAGGGGATGACTCGACTAAAAGGTACGTCTTATAGGCATCAAAGGGGATGACTCGACTCAAAGGTACGTCTTATAGGAATCAAGGGAAATGAATCGACCAAAAGGTACGTCTTTTAGGAATCAAAGGGGATGACTCGACCAAAAAGTATGTCTTATAGGAATCCAAGGGGATGACTCGACTAATAGGTACGTCTTATAGGAATCAAAGTGGATTACTCGACTAAAAGGTACGTCTTATAAGAATCAAGGGAAATGACTCGACTAAAAGGTACGTCTTATAGGAATCAAAGGGGATGACTCGACTAATAGGTACGTCTTATAGGAATCAAAGGGGATGACTAGACTAAAAGGTACGTCTTATAGGAATCAAAGGAAATGACTCGACAAAAAAGTACGTCTTCTAGGGGTCAAAGGGGATGACTTGACTAAAAGGTACGTCTTAGAGGAATCAAAGGGGATAACTCGACTAAAAGGTACGTCTTCTTGGAATCAAAGGGGATGACTCGACTAAAAGGTACGTCTTATAGGAATCAAAGGGGATAAATCGACTAAAAGGTACGTCTTATAGGAATCAAAGGGGATGACTAGACTAAAAGGTATGTTTTATAGTAATTATAGGGGATGACTCAACTAAAAGGTACGTCTTATAGGAATCAAGGGAAATGACTCGACTAAAAGGTACATTTTCTAGGAATCAAAGGAAATGACTCAACTAAAAGCTACTTCTTATAGCAATTAAAGGAGTTGACTCAACTAAAAGGTACGTCTTATAGGAATCAAAGGGGATGACTCGACTAAAAGGTACGTCTTCAAGGAATCAAATGGGATGACTCGACTAAAAGGTACATCTTATAGGAATCAAAGGGGATGACTCGACTAAACGGTACGTCTTATAGGAATCAAAAGGGATGACTCGACTAAAAGAAACGTCTTATAGGAATAAAAGGAAATGACTCGACTAAAAGGTACATCTTCTAGGGGTCAAAGGGGATGACTCGGCTAAAAGGTACGTCTTTTAGGGTTCAAGGGGGACTGATTCGACTAAAAGGTATGTATTATAGGAATCAAAGGGGATGACTCGACTAAAAGGTACGTCATATAGGAATCAAAGGAATGACTCGACTAAAGGTACGACTTATAGGAATCAAGGGAAATGACTCAACTAAAAGGTACATCTTCTAGGAATCAAAGGGGATGACTCGACTAAAAGGTACGTCTTATAGGCATCAAAGGGGATGACTCGACTCAAAGGTACGTCTTATAGGAATCAAGGGAAATGAATCGACCAAAAAGTACGTCTTTTAGGAATCAACGGGGATGACTCGACCAAAAGGTATGTCTTATAGGAATCAAAGGGGATGACTCGACTAAAAGGTACGTCATATAGGAATCAAAGGGAATGACTCGACTAAAGGTACGACTTATAGGAATCAAGGGAAATGACTCGACTAAAAGGTACATCTTCTAGGAATCAAAGGGGATGACTCGACTAAAAGGTACGTCTTATAGGCATCAAAGGGGATGACTCGACTCAAAGGTACGTCTTATAGGAATCAAGGGAAATGAAACGACCAAAAGGTACGTCTTTTAGGAATCAAAGGGGATGACTCGACCAAAAGGTATGTCTTATAGGAATCCAAGGGGATGATTCGACTAAAAGGTACGTCTTATAGGAATCAAAGTGGATTACTCGACTAAAAGGTACGTCTTCTAAGAATCAAGGGAAATGACTCGACTAAAAGGTACGTCTTATAGGAATCAAAGGGGATGACTCGACTAAAAGGTACGTCTTATAGGAATCAAAGGGGATGACTCGACTAAAAGGTACGTATTCTAGGGGCAACGTGGATGACTCGACTAAAAGGTACGTCTTATAGGAATCCAAGGGGATGACTCGACCAAAAGGTATGTCTTATAGGAATCCAAGGGGATGATTCGACTAAAAGGTACGTCTTATAGGAATCAAAGTGGATTACTCGACTAAAAGGTACGTCTTCTAAGAATCAAGGGAAATGACTCGACTAAAAGGTACGTCTTATAGGAATCAAAGGGGATGACTCGACTAAAAGGTACGTCTTATAGGAATCAAAGGGGATGACTCGACTAAAAGGTACGTATTCTAGGGGCAACGTGGATGACTCGACTAAAAGTTATGTATTCTAGGGGTCAAAGAGAATGACTCGACTATTAGGTACGTCTTATAGGAATCAAAGGGGATGACTCGACCAAAAGGTACGTCTTATAGGAATTCAAGAAGATGACTCGACTAAAAGGTACGTCTTATAGGAATCAAAGGGGATAACTCGACTAAAAGGTACGTCTTCTAGGAATCACAGGAAATGACTCAACTAAATGGTACGTCTTATTGGAATCAAATGAGATGACTCGACTAAAAGGTACGTCTTATAGGAATCATGGGAAAAAACTCAACTAAAAGGTACACCTTTTAGGAATCAAAGGGGATGACTCGACTAAAAGGTTCGTCTTATAGGAATCGAAGGGGATGACTCCACAAAAAGGTACGTCTTATAGGAATCCAAGGGGATGACTCGACTAAAAGGTACGTCTTATCGGAATCAAAGTGGATGACTCGACTAAAAGGTACGTCTTATAGGAATCAAGGGAAATGACTCAACTAAAAGGTACGTCTTCTAGGAATCAAAGGGGATGACTCGACTAAAAGGTACGTCTTATAGGAATCAAGGGAAATGAAACGACCAAAAGGTACGTCTTTTAGGAATCAAAGGGGATGACTCGACCAAAAGGTATGTCTTATAGGAATCCAAGGGGATGATTCGACTAAAAGGTACGTCTTATAGGAATCAAAGTGGATTACTCGACTAAAAGGTACGTCTTCTAAGAATCAAGGGAAATGACTCGACTAAAAGGTACGTCTTATAGGAATCAAAGGGGATGACTCGACTAAAAGGTACGTCTTATAGGAATCAAAGGGGATGACTCGACTAAAAGGTACGTATTCTAGGGGCAACGTGGATGACTCGACTAAAAGGTACGTCTTATAGGAATCAAAGGAAATTATTCGACTAAAATGTACGTCTTGTAGGAATCAAAGGAAATGACTCGATTAAAAGGTACGTCTTATAGGAATCAATGGTGATGACTCGACTAAGAGGTACGTATTCTAGGGGTCAAAGAGAATGACTCGACTATAAGGTACGTCTTATAGGAATCAAAGGAAATGACTCGACTAAAAGGTACGTCTTCTAGGGATCAAAGGGGATGACTCGACTAAAAGGTACGTCTTATAAGAATCAAAGGGGATGACTCGAATAAAAGGTTCGTCTTATAGGAATCGAAGGGGATGACTCGACCAAATGGAACGTCTTATAGGAATCAAGTGAAATGACTCGACTAAAAGGTACGTCTTATAGGAATCAAAGTGGATGACTCGACTAAAAGGTACGTCTTATAAGAATCAAAGGAAATGACTCCACTAAAAGGTACGTCTTCTAGGGATCAAAGGGGATGACTCGACTATAAGGTACGTCTTATAGAAATCAAAGGGGATGACTAAACAAAAAGGTTCGTCTTATAGTAATCGAAGGGGATGACTCGACCAAAAGGAACGTCTTATAGGAATCCAAGGGGATGACTCGACTAAAAGGTACGTCTTATAGGAATCAAAGTGGATGACTCGACTAAAAGGTACGTCTTATAGGAATCAAGGGAAATGAATCGACTAAAAGGTACGTCTTCTAGGAATCAAAGGGGATGACTCGACTAAAAGGTACGTCTAATAGTAATCAAGGGGGATGACTGGACTAAAAGTTATGTATTCTAGGGGTCAAAGAGAATGACTCGACTATTAGGTACGTCTTATAGGAATCAAAGGGGATGACTCGACCAAAAGGTACGTCTTATAGGAATTCAAGAAGATGACTCGACTAAAAGGTACGTCTTATAGGAATCAAAGGGGATAACTCGACTAAAAGGTACGTCTTCTAGGAATCACAGGAAATGACTCAACTAAATGGTACGTCTTATTGGAATCAAATGAGATGACTCGACTAAAAGGTACGTCTTATAGGAATCATGGGAAAAAACTCAACTAAAAGGTACACCTTTTAGGAATCAAAGGGGATGACTCGACTAAAAGGTTCGTCTTATAGGAATCGAAGGGGATGAATCCACAAAAAGGTACGTCTTATAGGAATCCAAGGGGATGACTCGACTAAAAGGTACGTCTTATCGGAATCAAAGTGGATGACTCGACTAAAAGGTACGTCTTATAGGAATCAAGGGAAATGACTCAACTAAAAGGTACGTCTTCTAGGAATCAAAGGGGATGACTCGACTAAAAGGTACGTCTTATAGTAATCAAGGGGGATGACTCGACTAAAAGGTACGTCTTCAAGGAATCAAAGGGGGTGACTCGACTAAAAGGTACGTCTTATAGGAATCAAGGGAAATCACTCGACTAAAAAGTACGTCTTCTAGGAATCAAAGGGGGTGACTCGACTAAAAGGTACGTCTTATAGGAATCAAAGGAAGTGACTCGACTAAAAGGTACGTATTCTAGGGGTCAAAGAGAATGACTCGACTATAAGGTACGTCTTATAGGAATATAAGGAAATGACTCGACTAAAAGGTACGTCTTCTAGGGATCAAAGGGGATGACTCGACTAAAAGGTACGTCTTATAAGAATCAAAGGGGATGACTAGAATAAAAGGTTCGTCTTATAGGAATCGAAGGGGATGACTCGACCAAATGGAACGTCTTATAGGAATCAAGTGAAATGACTCGACTAAAAGGTATGTCTTATAGGAATCAAAGTGGATGACTCGACTAAAAGGTACGTCTTATAAGAATCAAAGGAAATGACTCCACTAAAAGGTACGTCTTCTAGGGATCAAAGGGGATGACTCGACTAAAAGGTACGTCTTATAGGAATCAAAGGGGATGACTAAACTAAAAGGTTCGTCTTATATGAATCGAAGGGGATGACTCGACTAAAAGGTACGTCTTATAGGAATCCAAGGGGATGACTCGACTAAAAGGTACGTCTTATAGGAATCAATGTGGATGACTCGACTAAAAGGTACGTCTTATAGGAATCAAGGGAAATTACTCGACTAAAAGGTACGTCTTCTAGGAATCAAAGGGGATGACTCGACTAAAAGGTACGTCTAATAGTAATCAAGGGGGATGACTCCACTAAAAGTTACGTATTCTAGGGGTCAAAGAGAATGACTCGACTATTAGGTACGTCTTATCGGAATCAAAGGGGATGACTCGACCAAAAGGAACGTCTTATAGGAATCCAAGGGGATGACTCGACTAAAAGGTACGTCTTATAGGAATCAAAGGGGATCACTCGACTAAAAGGTACGTCTTCTAGGAATCACAGGAAATGACTCAACTAAAAGGTACGTCTTATTGGAATCAAAGGAGATGACTCGACTAAAAGGTACGTCTTATCGGAATCAAAGTGGATGACTCGACTAAAAGGTACGTCTTCTAGGAATCAAAGGGGATGACTCGACTAAAAGGTACGTCTTATAGTAATCAAGGGGGATGACTCGACTAAAAGGTACGTCTTCAAGGAATCAAAGGGGGTGACTCGACTAAAAGGTACGTCTTATAGGAATCAAGGGAAATGACTCGACTAAAAAGTACGTCTTCTAGGAATCAAAGGGGGTGACTCGACTAAAAGGTACGTCTTATAGGAATCAAAGGAAATGACACGACTAAAAGGTACGTATTCTAGGGGTCAAAGAGAATGACTCGACTATAAGGTACGTCTTATAGGAATCAAAGGAAATGACTCGACTAAAAGGTACGTTTTCTAGGGATCAAAGGGGATGACTCGACTAAAAGGTACGTCTTATAAGAATCAAAGGGGATGACTCGAATAAAAGGTTCGTCTTATAGGAATCGAAGGGGATGACTCGACCAAATGGAACGTCTTATAGGAATCAAGTGAAATGACTCGACTAAAAGGTACGTCTTATAGGAATCAAAGTGGATGACTCGACTAATAGGTACGTCTTATAAGAATCAAAGGAAATGACTCCACTAAAAGGTACGTCTTCTAGGGATCAAAGGGGATGACTCGACTAAAAGGTACGTCTTATAGGAATCAAAGGGGATGACAAAACTAAAAGGTTCGTCTTATAGGAATCGAAGGGGATGACTCGACCAAAAGGAACGTCTTATAGGAATCCAAGGGGATGACTCGACTAAAAGGTACGTCTTATAGGAATCAAAGTGGATGACTCGACTAAAAGGTACGTCTTATAGGAATCAAGGGAAATGGATCGACTAAAAGGTACGTCTTCTAGGAATCAAAGGGGATGACTCGAATAAAAGGTACGTCTAATAGTAATCAAGGGGGATGACTCGACTAAAAGTTACGTATTCTAGGGGTCAAAGAGAGTGGTTCGACTATTAGGTACGTCTTATAGGAATCAAAGGGGATGACTCGACCAAAAGGTACGTCTTATAGGAATCAAAGGGGATGACTCGACCAAAAGGTACGTCTTATACGAATCCAAGGGGATGACTCGACTAAAAGGTACGTCTTATAGGAATCAAAAGGGATCACTCGACTAAAAGGTATGTCTTCTAGGAATCACAGGAAATGACTCAACTAAAAGGTACGTCTTATTGGAATCAAAGGAGATGACTCGACTAAAAGGTACGTCTTATAGGAATCAAGGGAAATGACTCGACTAAAAGGTACGTCTTATAGGAATCAAGGGGATCACTCGACTAAAAGGTACGTCTTATAGGAATCATGGGAAAAGACTCGACTTAAAGGTACACCTTTTAGGAATCAAAGGGGATGACTCGACTAAAAGGTTCGTCTTATTGGAATGGAAGGGGATGACTCCACCAAAAGGTACGTCTTATAGGAATCCAAGAGAATGACTCGACTAAAAGGTACGTCTTATAGGAATCCAAGAGGATGACTCGACTAAAAGGTACGTGTTATAGGAATCAAGGGACATGACTCGACTAAAAGGTACGTCTTCTAGGAATCAAAGGGGATGACTCGACTAAAAGGTACGTCTTATAGTAATCAAGGGGGATGACTCGACTGAAAGGTACGTCTTCAAGGAATCAAAAAGGGTGACTCGACTAAAAGGTACGTCTTATAGGAATCAAGGGAAATGACTCGACTAAAAGGTACGTCTTCTAGGAATCAAAGGGGGTGACTCGACTAAAAGGTGCGTCTTATAGGAATAAAAGGGGATGACTCGACTAAAAGGTACGTCTTATAGTAATCAAGGGGGATGACTCGACTAAAAGGTACGTCTTCAAGGAATCAAAGGGGGTGACTCGACTAAAAGGTACGTCTTATAGGAATCAAGGGAAATGACTCGACTAAAAAGTACGTCTTCTAGGAATCAAAGGGGGTGACTCGACTAAAAGGTACGGCTTATAGGAATCAAGGGAAATGACTCGACTAAAAGGTACGTATTCTAGGGGTCAAAGAGAATGACTCGACTATAAGGTACGTCTTATAGGAATCAAAGGAAATGACTCGACTAAAAGGTACGTCTTCTAGGGATCAAAGGGGATGACTCGACTAAAAGGTACGTCTTATAAGAATCAAAGGGGATGACTCGAATAAAAGGTTCGTCTTATAGGAATCGAAGGGGATGACTCGACCAAATGGAACGTCTTATAGGAATCAGGTGAAATGACTCGACTAAAAGATACGTCTTATAGGAATCAAAGTGGATGACTCGACTAAAACGTACGTCTTATAAGAATCAAAGGAAATGACTCCACTAAAAGGTACGTCTTCTAGGGATCAAAGGGGATGACTCGACTAAAAGGTACGTCTTATAGGAATCAAAGGGGATGACTAAACTAAAAGGTTCGTCTTATAGGAATCGAAGGGGATATCTCGACCAAAAGGAACGTCTTATAGGAATCCAAGGGGATGACTCGACTAAAAGGTATGTCTTATAGGAATCAAAGTGGATGACTTGACTAAAAGGTACGTCTTATAAGAATCAAAGGAAATAACTCCACTAAAAGGTACGTCTTCTAGGGATCAAAGGGGATGACTCGACTAAAAGGTACGTCTTATAGGAATCAATGGGGATGACTAAACTAAAAGGTTCGTCTTATAGGAATCGAAGGGGATGACTCGACCAAAAGGAACGTCTTATAGGAATCCAAGGGGATGACTCGACTAAAAGGTACGTCTTATAGGAATCAATGTGGATGACTCGACTAAAAGGTACGTCTTATAGGAATCAAGGGAAATTACTCGACTAAAAGGTACGTCTTCTAGGAATCAAAGGGGATGACTCGACTAAAAGGTACGTCTAATAGTAATCAAGGGGGATGACTCCACTAAAAGTTACGTATTCTAGGGGTCAAAGAGAATGACTCGACTATTAGGTACGTCTTATCGGAATCAAAGGGGATGACTCGACCAAAAGGAACGTCTTATAGGTATCCAAGGGGATGACTCGACTAAAAGGTACGTCTTATAGGAATCAAAGGGGATCACTCGACTAAAAGGTACGTCTTCTAGGAATCACAGGAAATGACTCAACTAAAAGGTACGTCTTATTGGAATCAAAGGAGATGACTCGACTAAAAGGTACGTCTTATCGGAATCAAAGTGGATGACTCGACTAAAAGGTACGTCTTCTAGGAATCAAAGGGGATGACTCGACTAAAAGGTACGTCTTATAGTAATCAAGGGGGATGACTCGACTAAAAGGTACGTCTTCAAGGAATCAAAGGGGGTGACTCGACTAAAAGGTACGTCTTATAGGAATCAAGGGAAATGACTCGACTAAAAAGTACGTCTTCTAGGAATCAAAGGGGGTGACTCGACTAAAAGGTACGTCTTATAGGAATCAAAGGAAATGACACGACTAAAAGGTACGTATTCTAGGGGTCAAAGAGAATGACTCGACTATAAGGTACGTCTTATAGGAATCAAAGGAAATGACTCGACAAAAAGGTACGTTTTCTAGGGATCAAAGGGGATGACTCGACTAAAAGGTACGTCTTATAAGAATCAAAGGGGATGACTCGAATAAAAGGTTCGTCTTATAGGAATCGAAGGGGATGACTCGACCAAATGGAACGTCTTATAGGAATCAAGTGAAATGACTCGACTAAAAGGTACGTCTTATAGGAATCAAAGTGGATGACTCGACTAAAAGGTACGTCTTATAAGAATCAAAGGAAATGACTCCACTAAAAGGTACGTCTTCTAGGGATCAAAGGGGATGACTCGACTAAAAGGTACGTCTTATAGGAATCAAAGGGGATGACAAAACTAAAAGGTTCGTCTTATAGGAATCGAAGGGGATGACTCGACCAAAAGGAACGTCTTATAGGAATCCAAGGGGATGACTCGACTAAAAGGTACGTCTTATAGGAATCAAAGTGGATGACTCGACTAAAAGGTACGTCTTATAGGAATCAAGGGAAATGACTCTACTAAAAGGTACGTCTTCTAGGAATCAAAGGGGATGACTCGAATAAAAGGTACGTCTAATAGTAATCAAGGGGGATGACTCGACTAAAAGTTACGTATTCTAGGGGTCAAAGAGAGTGGTTCGACTATTAGGTACGTCTTATAGGAATCAAAGGGGATGACTCGACCAAAAGGTATGTCTTATTGGAATCCAAGGGGATGACTCGACTAAAAGGTACGTCTTATAGGAATCAAAGGGGATCACTCGACTAAAAGGTATGTCTTCTAGGAATCACAGGAAATGACTCAACTAAAAGGTACGTCTTATTGGAATCAAAGGAGATGACTCAACTAAAAGGTACGTCTTATAGGAATCAAGGGAAATGACTCGACTAAAAGGTACGTCTTATAGGAATCAAGGGGATCACTCGACTAAAAGGTACGTCTTATAGGAATCATGGGAAAAGACTCGACTTAAAGGTACAGCTTTTAGGAATCAAAGGGGATGACTCGACTAAAAGGTTCGTCTTATAGGAATGGAAGGGGATGACTCCACCAAAAGGTACGTCTTATAGGAATCCAAGAGAATGACTCGACTAAAAGGTACGTCTTATAGGAATCCAAGAGGATGACTCGACTAAAAGGTACGTGTTATAGGAATCAAGGGACATGACTCGACTAAAAGGTACGTCTTCTTGGAATCAAAGGGGATGACTCGACTAAAAGGTACGTCTTATAGTAATCAAGGGGGATGACTCGACTAAAAGGTACGTCTTCAAGGAATCAAAAAGGGTGACTCGACTAAAAGGTACGTCTTATAGGAATCAAGGGAAATGACTTGACTAAAAGGTACGTCTTCTAGGAATCAAAGGGGGTGACTCGACTAAAAGGTACGTCTTATAGGAATAAAAGGGGATGACTCGACTAAAAGGTACGTCTTATAGTAATCAAGGGGGATGACTCGACTAAAAGGTACGTCTTCAAGGAATCAAAGGGGGTGACTCGACTAAAAGGTACGTCTTATAGGAATCAAGGGAAATGACTCGACTAAAAGGTACGTCTTCAAGGAATCAAAGGGGGTGACTCGACTAAAAGGTACGTCTTATAGGAATCAAGGGAAATGACTCGACTAAAAAGTACGTCTTCTAGGAATCAAAGGGGGTGACTCGACTAAAAGGTACGTCTTATAGGAATCAAAGGAAATGACACGACTAAAAGGTACGTATTCTAGGGGTCAAAGAGAATGACTCGACTATAAGGTATGTCTTATAGGAATCAAAGGAAATGACTCGACTAAAAGGTACGTTTTCTAGGGATCAAAGGGGATGACTCGACTAAAAGGTACGTCTTATAAGAATCAAAGGGGATGACTCGAATAAAAGGTTCGTCTTATAGGAATCGAAGGGGATGACTCGACCAAATGGAAAGTCTTATAGGAATCAAGTGAAATGACTCGACTAAAAGGTACGTCTTATAGGAATCAAAGTGGATGACTCGACTAAAAGGTACGTCTTATAAGAATCAAAGGAAATGACTCCACTAAAAGGTACGTCTTCTAGGGATCAATGGGGATGACTCGACTAAAAGGTACGTCTTATAGGAATCAAAGGGGATGACAAAACTAAAAGGTTCGTCTTATAGGAATCGAAGGGTATGACTCGACCAAAAGGAACGTCTTATAGGAATCCAAGGGGATGACTCGACTAAAAGGTACGTCTTATAGGAATCAAAGTGGATGACTCGACTAAAAGGTACGTCTTATAGGAATCAAGGGAAATGACTCGACTAAAAGGTACGTCTTCTAGGAATCAAAGGGGATGACTCGAATAAAAGGTACGTCTAATAGTAATCAAGGGGGATGACTCGACTAAAAGTTACGTATTCTAGGGGTCAAAGAGAGTGGTTCGACTATTAGGTACGTCTTATAGGAATCAAAGGGGATGACTCGACCTAAAGGTACGTCTTATAGGAATCCAAGGGGATGACTCGACTAAAAGGTACGTCTTATAGGAATCAAAGGGGATCACTCGACTAAAAGGTATGTCTTCTAGGAATCACAGGAAATGACTCAACTAAAAGGTACGTCTTATTGGAATCAAGGAGATGACTCGACTAAAAGGTACGTCTTATAGGAATCAAGGGAAATGACTCGACTAAAAGGTACGTCTTATAGGAATCAAGGGGATCACTCGACTAAAAGGTACGTCTTATAGGAATCATGGGAAAAGACTCGACTTAAAGGTACACCTTTTAGGAATCAAAGGGGATGACTCGACTAAAAGGTTCGTCTTATAGGAATGGAAGGGGATGACTCCACCAAAAGGTACGTCTTATAGGAATCCAAGAGAATGACTCGACTAAAAGGTACGTCTTATAGGAATCCAAGAGGATGACTCGACTAAAAGGTACGTGTTATAGGAATCAAGGGACATGACTCGACTAAAAGGTACGTCTTCTTGGAATCAAAGGGGATGACTCGACTAAAAGGTACGTCTTATAGTAATCAAGGGGGATGACTCGACTAAAAGGTACGTCTTCAAGGAATCAAAAAGGGTGACTCGACTAAAAGGTACGTCTTATAGGAATCAAGGGAAATGACTTGACTAAAAGGTACGTCTTCTAGGAATCAAAGGGGGTGACTCGACTAAAAGGTACGTCTTATAGGAATAAAAGGGGATGACTCGACTAAAAGGTACGTCTTATAGTAATCAAGGGGGATGACTCGACTAAAAGGTACGTCTTCAAGGAATCAAAGGGGGTGACTCGACTAAAAGGTACGTCTTATAGGAATCAAGGGAAATGACTCGACTAAAAGGTACGTCTTCAAGGAATCAAAGGGGGTGACTCGACTAAAAGGTACGTCTTATAGGAATCAAGGGAAATGACTCGACTAAAAAGTACGTCTTCTAGGAATCAAAGGGGGTGACTCGACTAAAAGGTACGTCTTATAGGAATCAAAGGAAATGACACGACTAAAAGGTACGTATTCTAGGGGTCAAAGAGAATGACTCGACTATAAGGTATGTCTTATAGGAATCAAAGGAAATGACTCGACTAAAAGGTACGTTTTCTAGGGATCAAAGGGGATGACTCGACTAAAAGGTACGTCTTATAAGAATCAAAGGGGATGACTCGAATAAAAGGTTCGTCTTATAGGAATCGAAGGGGATGACTCGACCAAATGGAAAGTCTTATAGGAATCAAGTGAAATGACTCGACTAAAAGGTACGTCTTATAGGAATCAAAGTGGATGACTCGACTAAAAGGTACGTCTTATAAGAATCAAAGGAAATGACTCCACTAAAAGGTACGTCTTCTAGGGATCAATGGGGATGACTCGACTAAAAGGTACGTCTTATAGGAATCAAAGGGGATGACAAAACTAAAAGGTTCGTCTTATAGGAATCGAAGGGTATGACTCGACCAAAAGGAACGTCTTATAGGAATCCAAGGGGATGACTCGACTAAAAGGTACGTCTTATAGGAATCAAAGTGGATGACTCGACTAAAAGGTACGTCTTATAGGAATCAAGGGAAATGACTCGACTAAAAGGTACGTCTTCTAGGAATCAAAGGGGATGACTCGAATAAAAGGTACGTCTAATAGTAATCAAGGGGGATGACTCGACTAAAAGTTACGTATTCTAGGGGTCAAAGAGAGTGGTTCGACTATTAGGTACGTCTTATAGGAATGAAAGGGGATGACTCGACCTAAAGGTACGTCTTATAGGAATCCAAGGGGATGACTCGACTAAAAGGTACGTCTTATAGGAATCAAAGGGGATCACTCGACTAAAAGGTATGTCTTCTAGGAATCACAGGAAATGACTCAACTAAAAGGTACGTCTTATTGGAATCAAAGGAGATGACTCGACTAAAAGGTACGTCTTATAGGAATCAAGGGAAATGACTCGACTAAAAGGTACGTCTTATAGGAATCAAGGGGATCACTCGACTAAAAGGTACGTCTTATAGGAATCATGGGAAAAGACTCGACTTAAAGGTACACCTTTTAGGAATCAAAGGGGATGACTCGACTAAAAGGTTCGTCTTATAGGAATGGAAGGGGATGACTCCACCAAAAGGTACGTCTTACAGGAATCCAAGAGAATGACTCGACTAAAAGGTACGTCTTATAGGAATCCAAGAGGATCACTCGACTAAAAGGTACGTGTTATAGGAATCAAGGGACATGACTCGACTATAAGGTACGTCTTCTAGGAATCAAAGGGGATGACTCGACTAAAAGGTACGTCTTATAGTAATCAAGGGGGATGACTCGACTGAAAGGTACGTCTTCAAGGAATCAAAAAGGGTGACTCGACTAAAAGGTACGTCTTATAGGAATCAAGGGAAATGACTCGACTAAAAGGTACGTCTTCTAGGAATCAAAGGGGGTGACTCGACTAAAAGGTACGTCTTATAGGAATAAAAGGGGGTGACTCGACTAAAAGGTACGTCTTATAGTAATCAAGGGGGATGACTCGACTAAAAGGTACGTCTTCAAGGAATCAAAGGGGGTGACTCGACTAAAAGGTACGTCTTATAGGAATCAAGGGAAATGACTCGACTAAAAGGTACGTCTTCAAGGAATCAAAGGGGGTGACTCGACTAAAAGGTACGTCTTATAGGAATCAAGGGAAATGACTCGACTAAAAAGTACGTCTTCTAGGAATCAAAGGGGGTGACTCGACTAAAAGGTACGTCTTATAGGAATCAAAGGAAATGACACGACTAAAAGGTACGTATTCTAGGGGTCAAAGAGAATGACTCGACTATAAGGTATGTCTTATAGGAATCAAAGGAAATGACTCGACTAAAAGGTACGTTTTCTAGGGATCAAAGGGGATGACTCGACTATAAGGTACGTCTTATAAGAATCAAAGGGGATGACCCGAATAAAAGGTTCGTCTTATAGGAATCGAAGGGGATGACTCGACCAAATGGAAAGTCTTATAGGAATCAAGTGAAATGACTCGACTAAAAGGTACGTCTTATAGGAATCAAAGTGGATGACTCGACTAAAAGGTACGTCTTATAAGAATCAAAGGAAATGACTCCACTAAAAGGTACGTCTTCTAGGGATCAAAGGGGATGACTCGACTAAAAGGTACGTCTTATAGGAATCAAAGGGGATGACAAAACTAAAAGGTTCGTCTTATAGGAATCGAAGGGGATGACTCGACCAAAAGGAACGTCTTATAGGAATCCAAGGGGATGACTCGACTAAAAGGTTCGTCTTATAGGAATCAAAGTGGATGACTCGACTAAAAGGTACGTCTTATAGGAATCAAGGGAAATGACTCGACTAAAAGGTACGTCTTCTAGGAATCAAAGGGGATGACTCGAATAAAAGGTACGTCTAATAGTAATCAAGGGGGATGACTCGACTAAAAGTTACGTAATCTAGGGGTCAAAGAGAGTGGTTCAACTATTAGGTACGTCTTATAGGAATCAAAGGGGATGACTCGACCTAAAGGTACGTCTTGTAGGAATCCAAGGGGATGACTCGACGAAAAGGTACGTCTTATAGGAATCAAAGGGGATCACTCGACTAAAAGGTATGTCTTCTAGGAATCACAGGAAATGACTCAACTAAAAGGTACGTCTTATTGGAATCAAAGGAGATGACTCGACTAAAAGGTACGTCTTATAGGAATCAAGGGAAATGACTCGACTAAAAGGTACGTCTTATAGGAATCAAGGGGATCACTCGACTAAAAGGTACGTCTTATAGGAATCATGGGAAAAGACTCGACTTAAAGGTACACCTTTTAGGAATCAAAGGGGATGACTCGACTAAAAGGTTCGTCTTATAGGAATGGAAGGGGATGACTCCACCAAAAGGTACGTCTTATAGGAATCCAAGAGAATGACTCGACTAAAAGGTACGTCTTATAGGAATCCAAGAGGATGACTCGACTAAAAGGTACGTGTTATAGGAATCAAGGGACATGACTCGACTAAAAGGTACGTCTTCTTGGAATCAAAGGGGATGACTCGACTAAAAGGTACGTCTTATAGTAATCAAGGGGGATGACTCGACTGAAAGGTACGTCTTCAAGGAAACAAAAAGGGTGACTCGACTAATAGGTACGTCTTATAGGAATCAAGGGAAATGACTCGACTAAAAGGTACGTCTTCTAGGAATCAAAGGGGGTGACTCGACTAAAAGGTACGTCTTATAGGAATAAAAGGGGATGACTCGACTAAATGGTACATCTTATAGTAATCAAGGGGGATGACTCGACTAAAAGGTACGTCTTCAAGGAATCAAAGGGGGTGACTCGACTAAAAGGTACGTCTTATAGGAATCAAGGGAAATGACTCGACTAAAAGGTACGTCTTCAAGGAATCAAAGGGGGTGACTCGACTAAAAGGTACGTCTTATAGGAATCAAGGGAAATGACTCGACTAAAAAGTACGTCTTCTAGGAATCAAAGGGGGTGACTCGACTAAAAGGTACGTCTTATAGGAATCAAAGGAAATGACACGACTAAAAGGTACGTATTCTAGGGGTCAAAGAGAATGACTCGACTATAAGGTATGTCTTATAGGAATCAAAGGAAATGACTCGACTAAAAGGTACGTTTTCTAGGGATCAAAGGGGATGACTCGACTAAAAGGTACGTCTTATAAGAATCAAAGGGGATGACTCGAATAAAAGGTTCGTCTTATAGGAATCGAAGGGGATGACTCGACCAAATGGAAAGTCTTATAGGAATCAAGTGAAATGACTCGACTAAAAGGTACGTCTTATACGAATCAAAGTGGATGACTCGACTAAAAGGTACGTCTTATAAGAATCAAAGGAAATGACTCCACTAAAAGGTACGTCTTCTAGGGATCAAAGGGGATGACTCGACTAAAAGGTACGTCTTATAGGAATCAAAGGGGATGACAAAACTAAAAGGTTCGTCTTATAGGAATCGAAGGGTATGACTCGACCAAAAGGAACGTCTTATAGGAATCCAAGGGGATGACTCGACTAAAAGGTACGTCTTATAGGAATCAAAGTGGATGACTCGACTAAAAGGTACGTCTTATAGGAATCAAGGGAAATGACTCGACTAAAAGGTACGTCTTCTAGGAATCAAAGGGGATGACTCGAATAAAAGGTACGTCTAATAGTAATCAAGGGGGATGACTCGACTAAAAGTTACGTATTCTAGGGGTCAAAGAGAGTGGTTCGACTATTAGGTACGTCTTATAGGAATCAAAGGGGATGACTCGACCTAAAGGTACGTCTTATAGGAATCCAAGGGGATGACTCGACTAAAAGGTACGTCTTATAGGAATCAAAGGGGATCACTCGACTAAAAGGTATGTCTTCTAGGAATCACAGGAAATGACTCAACTAAAAGGTACGTCTTATTGGAATCAAAGGAGATGACTCGACTAAAAGGTACGTCTTATAGGAATCAAGGGAAATGACTCGACTAAAAGGTACGTCTTATAGGAATCAAGGGGATCACTCGACTAAAAGGTACGTCTTATAGGAATCATGGGAAAAGACTCGACTTAAAGGTACACCTTTTAGGAATCAAAGGGGATGACTCGACTAAAAGGTTCGTCTTATAGGAATGGAAGGGGATGACTCCACCAAAAGGTACGTCTTATAGGAATCCAAGAGAATGACTCGACTAAAAGGTACGTCTTATAGGAATCCAAGAGGATCACTCGACTAAAAGGTACGTGTTATAGGAATCAAGGGACATGACTCGACTATAAGGTACGTCTTCTAGGAATCAAAGGGGATGACTCGACTAAAAGGTACGTCTTATAGTAATCAAGGGGGATGACTCGACTGAAAGGTACGTCTTCAAGGAATCAAAAAGGGTGACTCGACTAAAAGGTACGTCTTATTGGAATCAAGGGAAATGACTCGACTAAAAGGTACGTCTTCTAGGAATCAAAGGGGGTGACTCGACTAAAAGGTACGTCTTATAGGAATAAAAGGGGATGACTCGACTAAAAGGTACGTCTTATAGTAATCAAGGGGGATGACTCGACTAAAAGGTACGTCTTCAAGGAATCAAAGAGGGTGACTCGACTAAAAGGTACGTCTTATAGGAATCAAGGGAAATGACTCGACTAAAAGGTACGTCTTCAAGGAATCAAAGGGGGTGACTCGACTAAAAGGTACGTCTTATAGGAATCAAGGGAAATGACTCGACTAAAAAGTACGTCTTCTAGGAATCAAAGGGGGTGACTCGACTAAAAGGTACGTCTTATAGGAATCAAAGGAAATGACACGACTAAAAGGTACGTATTCTAGGGGTCAAAGAGAATGACTCGACTATAAGGTATGTCTTATAGGAATCAAAGGAAATGACTCGACTAAAAGGTACGTTTTCTAGGGATCAAAGGGGATGACTCGACTATAAGGTACGTCTTATAAGAATCAAAGGGGATGACTCGAATAAAAGGTTCGTCTTATAGGAATCGAAGGGGATGACTCGACCAAATGGAAAGTCTTATAGGAATCAAGTGAAATGACTCGACTAAAAGGTACGTCTTATAGGCATCAAAGTGGATGACTCGACTAAAAGGTACGTCTTATAAGAATCAAAGGAAATGACTCCACTAAAAGGTACGTCTTCTAGGGATCAAAGGGGATGACTCGACTAAAAGGTACGTCTTATAGGAATCAAAGGGGATGACAAAACTAAAAGGTTCGTCTTATAGGAATCGAAGGGGATGACTCGACCAAAAGGAACGTCTTATAGGAATCCAAGGGGATGACTCGACTAAAAGGTTCGTCTTATAGGAATCAAAGTGGATGACTCGACTAAAAGGTACGTCTTATAGGAATCAAGGGAAATGACTCGACTAAAAGGTACGTCTTCTAGGAATCAAAGGGGATGACTCGAATAAAAGGTACGTCTAATAGTAATCAAGGGGGATGACTCGACTAAAAGTTACGTATTCTAGGGGTCAAAGAGAGTGGTTCGACTATTAGGTACGTCTTATAGGAATCAAAGGGGATGACTCGACCTAAAGGTACGTCTTATAGGAATCCAAGGGGATGACTCGACTAAAAGGTACGTCTTATAGGAATCAAAGGGGATCACTCGACTAAAAGGTATGTCTTCTAGGAATCACAGGAAATGACTCAACTAAAAGGTACGTCTTATTGGAATCAAAGGAGATGACTCGACTAAAAGTTACGTCTTATAGGAATCAAGGGAAATGTCTCGACTAAAAGGTACGTCTTATAGGAATCAAGGGGATCACTCGACTAAAAGGTACGTCTTCTAGGAATCAAGGGAAATGACTCGACTAAAAGGTACGTCTTATAGGAATCAAAGGAAATGACACGACTAAAAGGTACGTATTCTAGGGGTCAAAGAGAATGACTCGACTATAAGGTATGTCTTATAGGAATCAAAGGAAATGACTCGACTAAAAGGTACGTTTTCTAGGGATCAAAGGGGATGACTCGACTATAAGGTACGTCTTATAAGAATCAAAGGGGATGACTCGAATAAAAGGTTCGTCTTATAGGAATCGAAGGGGATGACTCGACCAAATGGAAAGTCTTATAGGAATCAAGTGAAATGACTCGACTAAAAGGTACGTCTTATAGGCATCAAAGTGGATGACTCGACTAAAAGGTACGTCTTATAAGAATCAAAGGAAATGACTCCACTAAAAGGTACGTCTTCTAGGGATCAAAGGGGATGACTCGACTAAAAGGTACGTCTTATAGGAATCAAAGGGGATGACAAAACTAAAAGGTTCGTCTTATAGGAATCGAAGGGGATGACTCGACCAAAAGGAACGTCTTATAGGAATCCAAGGGGATGACTCGACTAAAAGGTACGTCTTATAGTAATCAAGGGGGATGACTCGACTGAAAGGTACGTCTTCAAGGAAACAAAAAGGGTGACTCGACTAATAGGTACGTCTTATAGGAATCAAGGGAAATGACTCGACTAAAAGGTACGTCTTCTAGGAATCAAAGGGGGTGACTCGACTAAAAGGTACGTCTTATAGGAATAAAAGGGGATGACTCGACTAAAAGGTACATCTTATAGTAATCAAGGGGGATGACTCGACTAAAAGGTACGTCTTCAAGGAATCAAAGGGGGTGACTCGACTAAAAGGTACGTCTTATAGGAATCAAGGGAAATGACTCGACTAAAAGGTACGTCTTCAAGGAATCAAAGGGGGTGACTCGACTAAAAGGTACGTCTTATAGGAATCAAGGGAAATGACTCGACTAAAAAGTACGTCTTCTAGGAATCAAAGGGGGTGACTCGACTAAAAGGTACGTCTTATAGGAATCAAAGGAAATGACACGACTAAAAGGTACGTATTCTAGGGGTCAAAGAGAATGACTCGACTATAAGGTATGTCTTATAGGAATCAAAGGAAATGACTCGACTAAAAGGTACGTTTTCTAGGGATCAAAGGGGATGACTCGACTAAAAGGTACGTCTTATAAGAATCAAAGGGGATGACTCGAATAAAAGGTTCGTCTTATAGGAATCGAAGGGGATGACTCGACCAAATGGAAAGTCTTATAGGAATCAAGTGAAATGACTCGACTAAAAGGTACGTCTTATACGAATCAAAGTGGATGACTCGACTAAAAGGTACGTCTTATAAGAATCAAAGGAAATGACTCCACTAAAAGGTACGTCTTCTAGGGATCAAAGGGGATGACTCGACTAAAAGGTACGTCTTATAGGAATCAAAGGGGATGACAAAACTAAAAGGTTCGTCTTATAGGAATCGAAGGGTATGACTCGACCAAAAGGAACGTCTTATAGGAATCCAAGGGGATGACTCGACTAAAAGGTACGTCTTATAGGAATCAAAGTGGATGACTCGACTAAAAGGTACGTCTTATAGGAATCAAGGGAAATGACTCGACTAAAAGGTACGTCTTCTAGGAATCAAAGGGGATGACTCGAATAAAAGGTACGTCTAATAGTAATCAAGGGGGATGACTCGACTAAAAGTTACGTATTCTAGGGGTCAAAGAGAGTGGTTCGACTATTAGGTACGTCTTATAGGAATCAAAGGGGATGACTCGACCTAAAGGTACGTCTTATAGGAATCCAAGGGGATGACTCGACTAAAAGGTACGTCTTATAGGAATCAAAGGGGATCACTCGACTAAAAGGTATGTCTTCTAGGAATCACAGGAAATGACTCAACTAAAAGGTACGTCTTATTGGAATCAAAGGAGATGACTCGACTAAAAGGTACGTCTTATAGGAATCAAGGGAAATGACTCGACTAAAAGGTACGTCTTATAGGAATCAAGGGGATCACTCGACTAAAAGGTACGTCTTATAGGAATCATGGGAAAAGACTCGACTTAAAGGTACACCTTTTAGGAATCAAAGGGGATGACTCGACTAAAAGGTTCGTCTTATAGGAATGGAAGGGGATGACTCCACCAAAAGGTACGTCTTATAGGAATCCAAGAGAATGACTCGACTAAAAGGTACGTCTTATAGGAATCCAAGAGGATCACTCGACTAAAAGGTACGTGTTATAGGAATCAAGGGACATGACTCGACTATAAGGTACGTCTTCTAGGAATCAAAGGGGATGACTCGACTAAAAGGTACGTCTTATAGTAATCAAGGGGGATGACTCGACTGAAAGGTACGTCTTCAAGGAATCAAAAAGGGTGACTCGACTAAAAGGTACGTCTTATTGGAATCAAGGGAAATGACTCGACTAAAAGGTACGTCTTCTAGGAATCAAAGGGGGTGACTCGACTAAAAGGTACGTCTTATAGGAATAAAAGGGGATGACTCGACTAAAAGGTACGTCTTATAGTAATCAAGGGGGATGACTCGACTAAAAGGTACGTCTTCAAGGAATCAAAGAGGGTGACTCGACTAAAAGGTACGTCTTATAGGAATCAAGGGAAATGACTCGACTAAAAGGTACGTCTTCAAGGAATCAAAGGGGGTGACTCGACTAAAAGGTACGTCTTATAGGAATCAAGGGAAATGACTCGACTAAAAAGTACGTCTTCTAGGAATCAAAGGGGGTGACTCGACTAAAAGGTACGTCTTATAGGAATCAAAGGAAATGACACGACTAAAAGGTACGTATTCTAGGGGTCAAAGAGAATGACTCGACTATAAGGTATGTCTTATAGGAATCAAAGGAAATGACTCGACTAAAAGGTACGTTTTCTAGGGATCAAAGGGGATGACTCGACTATAAGGTACGTCTTATAAGAATCAAAGGGGATGACTCGAATAAAAGGTTCGTCTTATAGGAATCGAAGGGGATGACTCGACCAAATGGAAAGTCTTATAGGAATCAAGTGAAATGACTCGACTAAAAGGTACGTCTTATAGGCATCAAAGTGGATGACTCGACTAAAAGGTACGTCTTATAAGAATCAAAGGAAATGACTCCACTAAAAGGTACGTCTTCTAGGGATCAAAGGGGATGACTCGACTAAAAGGTACGTCTTATAGGAATCAAAGGGGATGACAAAACTAAAAGGTTCGTCTTATAGGAATCGAAGGGGATGACTCGACCAAAAGGAACGTCTTATAGGAATCCAAGGGGATGACTCGACTAAAAGGTTCGTCTTATAGGAATCAAAGTGGATGACTCGACTAAAAGGTACGTCTTATAGGAATCAAGGGAAATGACTCGACTAAAAGGTACGTCTTCTAGGAATCAAAGGGGATGACTCGAATAAAAGGTACGTCTAATAGTAATCAAGGGGGATGACTCGACTAAAAGTTACGTATTCTAGGGGTCAAAGAGAGTGGTTCGACTATTAGGTACGTCTTATAGGAATCAAAGGGGATGACTCGACCTAAAGGTACGTCTTATAGGAATCCAAGGGGATGACTCGACTAAAAGGTACGTCTTATAGGAATCAAAGGGGATCACTCGACTAAAAGGTATGTCTTCTAGGAATCACAGGAAATGACTCAACTAAAAGGTACGTCTTATTGGAATCAAAGGAGATGACTCGACTAAAAGTTACGTCTTATAGGAATCAAGGGAAATGTCTCGACTAAAAGGTACGTCTTATAGGAATCAAGGGGATCACTCGACTAAAAGGTACGTCTTCTAGGAATCAAGGGAAATGACTCGACTAAAAGGTACGTCTTATAGGAATCAAAGGAAATGACACGACTAAAAGGTACGTATTCTAGGGGTCAAAGAGAATGACTCGACTATAAGGTATGTCTTATAGGAATCAAAGGAAATGACTCGACTAAAAGGTACGTTTTCTAGGGATCAAAGGGGATGACTCGACTATAAGGTACGTCTTATAAGAATCAAAGGGGATGACTCGAATAAAAGGTTCGTCTTATAGGAATCGAAGGGGATGACTCGACCAAATGGAAAGTCTTATAGGAATCAAGTGAAATGACTCGACTAAAAGGTACGTCTTATAGGCATCAAAGTGGATGACTCGACTAAAAGGTACGTCTTATAAGAATCAAAGGAAATGACTCCACTAAAAGGTACGTCTTCTAGGGATCAAAGGGGATGACTCGACTAAAAGGTACGTCTTATAGGAATCAAAGGGGATGACAAAACTAAAAGGTTCGTCTTATAGGAATCGAAGGGGATGACTCGACCAAAAGGAACGTCTTATAGGAATCCAAGGGGATGACTCGACTAAAAGGTTCGTCTTATAGGAATCAAAGTGGATGACTCGACTAAAAGGTACGTCTTATAGGAATCAAGGGAAATGACTCGACTAAAAGGTACGTCTTCTAGGAATCAAAGGGGATGACTCGAATAAAAGGTAGTTTTAATAGTAATCAAGGGGGATGACTCGACTAAAAGTTACGTATTCTAGGGGTCAAAGAGAGTGGTTCGACTATTAGGTACGTCTTATAGGAATCAAAGGGGATGACTCGACCTAAAGGTACGTCTTATAGGAATCCAAGGGGATGACTCGACTAAAAGGTACGTCTTATAGGAATCAAAGGGGATCACTCGACTAAAAGGTATGTCTTCTAGGAATCACAGGAAATGACTCAACTAAAAGGTACGTCTTATTGGAATCAAAGGAGATGACTCGACTAAAAGTTACGTCTTATAGGAATCAAGGGAAATGTCTCGACTAAAAGGTACGTCTTATAGGAATCAAGGGGATCACTCGACTAAAAGGTACGTCTTATAGGAATCATGGGAAAAGACTCGACCTAAAGGTACACCTTTTAGGAATCAAAGGGGATGACTCGACTAAAAGGTTCGTCTTATAGGAATGGAAGGGGATGACTCCACCAAAAGGTACGTCTTATAGGAATCCAAGAGAATGACTCGACTAAAAGGTACGTCTTATAGGAATCCAAGAGGATGACTCGACTAAAAGGTACGTGTTATAGGAATCAAGGGACATGACTCGACTAAAAGGTACGTCTTCTAGGAATCAAAGGGGATGACTCGACTAAAAGGTACGTCTTATAGTAATCAAGGGGGATGACTCGACTGAAAGGTACGTCTTCAAGGAATCAAAAAGGGTGACTCGACTAAAAGGTACGTCTTATAGGAATCAAGGGAAATGACTCGACTAAAAGGTACGTCTTCTAGGGATCAAAGGGGATGACTCGACTAAAAAGTACGTCTTATAAGAATCAAAGGGGATGACTCGAATAAAAGGTTCGTCTTATAGGAATCGAAGGGGATGACTCGACCAAATGGAACGTCTTATAGGAATCAGGTGAAATGACTCGACTAAAAGGTACGTCTTATAGGAATCAAAGTGGATGACTCGACTAAAACGTACGTCTTATAAGAATCAAAGGAAATGACTCCACTAAAAGGTACGTCTTCTAGGGATCAAAGGGGATGACTCGACTAAAAGGTACGTCTTATAGGAATCAAAGGGGATGACTAAACTAAAAGGTTCGTCTTATAGGAATCGAAGGGGATGACTCGACCAAAAGGAATGTCTTAAAGGAATCCAAGGGGATGACTCGACTAAAAGGTACGTCTTATAGGAATCAAAGTGGATGACTCGACTAAAAGGTACGTCTTATAGGAATCAAGGGAAATGACTCTACTAAAAGGTACGTCTTCTAGGAATCAAATGGGATGACTCGACTAAAAGGTACGTCTAATAGTAATCAAGGGGGATGACTCGACTAAAAGTTACATATTCTAGGGGTCAAAGAGAATGACTCGACTATTAGGTACGTGTTATAGGAATCAAAGGGGATGACTCGACCAAAAGGTACGTCTTATAGGAATCCATGGGGATGACTCGACTAAAAGGTACGTCTTATAGGAATCAAAGGGGATCACTCGACTAAAAGGTACGTCTTCTAGGAATCACAGGAAATGACGCAACTAAAAGGTACGTCTTATTGGAATCAAATGAGATGACTCGACTAAAAGGTATGTCTTATAGGAATCAAGGGAAATGACTCAACTAAAAGGTACGTCTTATAGGAATCAAAGGGGATCATTCGACTAAAAGGTACGTCTTATAGGAATCATGGGAAAAGACTCGACTAAAAGGTACGCCTTTTAGGAATCAAAGGGGATGACTCGACTAAAAGGTTCGTCTTATAGGAATCGAAGGGGATGACTCCACCAAAAGGTACGTCTTATAGGAATCCAAGAGGATGACTCGACTAAAAGGTACGTCTTTTAGGAATCCAAGAG
Source organism: Capsicum pubescens (assembly GCA_030864215.1). Lineage (NCBI taxonomy): Eukaryota > Viridiplantae > Streptophyta > Magnoliopsida > Solanales > Solanaceae > Capsicum > Capsicum pubescens. The sequence goes on along the minus strand of CM061545.1, from coordinate 273,661,189 downwards.
GATGACTCGACTAAAAGGTACGTGTTATAGGAATCAAGGGACATGACTCGAATAAAAGGTACGTCTTCTAGGAATCAAAGGGGATGACTCGACTAAAAGGTACGTCTTATAGTAATCAAGGGGGATGACTCGACTAAAAGGTACGTCTTCAAGGAATCAAAGAGGGTGAGTCGACTAAAAGGTACGTCTTATAGGAATCAAGGGAAATGACTCGACTAAAAGGTACGTCTTCTAGGAATCATACGGGGTGACTCGACTAAAAGGTACGTCTTATAGGAATCAAAGGGGATGACTCGACTAAAAGGTACGTCTTATAGTAATCAAGGGGGATGACTCGACTAAAAGGTACGTCTTCAAGGAATCAAAGGGGGTGACTTGACTAAAAGGTTCGTCTTATAGGAATCGAAGGGGATGACTCCACCAAAAGGTACGTCTTATAGGAATCCAAGAGGATGACTCGTCTAAAAGGTACGTCTTATAGGAATCCAAGAGGATGACTCGACTAAAAGGTACGTGTTATAGGAATCAAGGGACATGACTCGACTTAAAGGTACGTCTTCTAGGAATCAAAGGGGATGACTCGACTAAAAGGTACGTCTTATAGTAATCAAGGGGGATGACTCGACTAAAAGGTACGTCTTCAAGGAATCAATGAGGGTAACTCGACTAAAAGGTACGTCTTATAGGAATCAAGGGAAATGACTCGACTAAAAGGTACGTCTTCTAGGAATCAAAGGGGGTGACTCGACTAAAAGGTACGTCTTATTGGAATAAAAGGGGATGACTCGACTAAAAGGTACGTCTTATAGTAATCAAGGGGGATGACTCGACTAAAAGGTACGTCTTCAAGGAATCAAAGGGGGTGACTCGACTAAAAGGTACGTCTTATAGGAATCAAGGGAAATGACTCGACTAAAAAGTACGTCTTCTAGGAATCAAACGGGGTGACTCGACTAAAAGGTACGGCTTATAGGAATCAAAGGAAATGACTCGACTAAAAGGTACGTATTCTAGGGGTCAAAGAGAATGACTCGACTATAAGGTACGTCTTATAGGAATCAAAGGAAATGACTCGACTAAAAGGTACGTCTTCTAGGGATCAAAGGGGATGACTCGACTAAAAGGTACGTCTTATAAGAATCAAAGGGGATGACTCGAATAAAAGGTTCGTCTTATAGGAATCGAAGGGGATGACTCGACCAAATGGAACGTCTTATAGGAATCAAGTGAAATGACTCGACTAAAAGGTACGTCTTATAGGAATCAAAGTGGATGACTCGACTAAAACGTACGTCTTATAAGAATCAAGGGAAATGACTCCACTAAAAGGTACGTCTTCTAGGGATCAAAGGGGATGACTCGACTAAAAGGTACGTCTTATAGGAATCAAAGGGGATGACTAAACTAAAAGGTTCGTCTTATAGGAATCGAAGGGGATGACTCGACCAAAAGGAACGTCTTATAGGAATCCAAGGGGATGACTCGACTAAAAGGTACGTCTTATACGAATCAAAGTGGATGACTCGACTAAAAGGTACGTCTTATAGGAATCAAGGGAAATGACTCGACTAAAAGGTACGTCTAATAGTAATCAAGGGGGATGACTCGACTAAAAGTTACGTATTCTAGGGTTCAATGAGAATGACTCGACTATTAGGTACGTCTTATAGGAATCAAAGGGGATGACTCGACCAAAAGGTACGTCTTATAGGAATCAAAGGGGATCACTCGACTAAAAGGTACGTCTTCTAGGAATCACAGGAAATGACTCAACTAAAAGGTACGTCTTATTGGAACCAAATGAGATGACTCGACTAAAAGGTACGTCTTATAGGAATCAAGGGAAATGACTCAACTAAAAGGTACGTCTTATAGGAATCAAAGGGGATCACTCGACTAAAAGGTACGTCTTATACGAATCATGGGAAAAGACTCGACTAAAAGGTACGCCTTTTAGGAATCAAAGGGGATGACTCGACTAAAAGGTTCGTCTTATAGGAATCGAAGGGGATGACTTCACCAAAAGGTACGTCTTATAGGAATCCAAGAGGATGACTCGACTAAAAGGTACGTCTTATAGGAATCCAAGAGGATGACTCGACTAAAAGGTACGTGTTATAGGAATCAAACGGGGTGACTCGACTAAAAGGTACGTCTTCTAGGAATCAAAGGGGATGACTCGACTAAAAGGTACGTCTTATAGTAATCAAGGGGGATGACTCGACTAAAAGGTACGTCTTCAAGGAATCAAAGAGGGTGACTCGACTAAAAGGTACGTCTTATAGGAATCAAGGGAAATGACTCGACTAAAAGGTACGTCTTCTAGGAATCAAAGGGGGTGACTCGACTAAAAGGTACGTCTTATAGGAATCAAAGGGGATGACTCGAATAAAAGGTACGTCTTATAGTAATCAAGGGGGATGACTCGACTAAAAGTTACGTCTTCTAGGAATCATACGGGGTGACTCCACTAAAAGGTACGTCTTATAGGAATCAAAGGGGATGACTCGACTAAAAGGTACGTCTTATAGTAATCAAGGGGGATGACTCGACTAAAAGGTACGTCTTCAAGGAATCAAAGGGGGTGACTTGACTAAAAGGTTCGTCTTATAGGAATCGAAGGGGATGACTCCACCAAAAGGTACGTCTTATAGGAATCCAAGAGGATGACTCGTCTAAAAGGTACGTCTTATAGGAATCCAAGAGGATGACTCGACTAAAAGGTACGTGTTGTAGGAATCAAGGGACATGACTCGACTTAAAGGTACGTCTTCTAGGAATCAAAGGGGATGACTCGACTAAAAGGTACGTCTTATAGTAATCAAGGGGGATGACTCGACTAAAAGGTACGTCTTCAAGGAATCAATGAGGGTAACTCGACTAAAAGGTACGTCTTATAGGAATCAAGGGAAATGACTCGACTAAAAGGTACGTCTTCTAGGAATCAAAGGGGGTGACTCGACTAAAAGGTACGTCTTATTGGAATAAAAGGGGATGACTCGACTAAAAGGTACGTCTTATAGTAATCAAGGGGGATGACTCGACTAAAAGGTACGTCTTCAAGGAATCAAAGGGGGTGACTCGACTAAAAGGTACGTCTTATAGGAATCAAGGGAAATGACTCGACTAAAAAGTACGTCTTCTAGGAATCAAACGGGGTGACTCGACTAAAAGGTACGGCTTATAGGAATCAAAGGAAATGACTCGACTAAAAGGTACGTATTCTAGGGGTCAAAGAGAATGACTCGACTATAAGGTACGTCTTATAGGAATCAAAGGAAATGACTCGACTAAAAGGTACGTCTTCTAGGGATCAAAGGGGATGACTCGACTAAAAGGTACGTCTTATAAGAATCAAAGGGGATGACTCGAATAAAAGGTTCGTCTTATAGGAATCGAAGGGGATGACTCGACCAAATGGAACGTCTTATAGGAATCAAGTGAAATGACTCGACTAAAAGGTACGTCTTATAGGAATCAAAGTGGATGACTCGACTAAAACGTACGTCTTATAAGAATCAAGGGAAATGACTCCACTAAAAGGTACGTCTTCTAGGGATCAAAGGGGATGACTCGACTAAAAGGTACGTCTTATAGGAATCAAAGGGGATGACTAAACTAAAAGGTTCGTCTTATAGGAATCGAAGGGGATGACTCGACCAAAAGGAACGTCTTATAGGAATCCAAGGGGATGACTCGACTAAAAGGTACGTCTTATACGAATCAAAGTGGATGACTCGACTAAAAGGTACGTCTTATAGGAATCAAGGGAAATGACTCGACTAAAAGGTACGTCTAATAGTAATCAAGGGGGATGACTCGACTAAAAGTTACGTATTCTAGGGTTCAATGAGAATGACTCGACTATTAGGTACGTCTTATAGGAATCAAAGGGGATGACTCGACCAAAAGGTACGTCTTATAGGAATCAAAGGGGATCACTCGACTAAAAGGTACGTCTTCTAGGAATCACAGGAAATGACTCAACTAAAAGGTACGTCTTATTGGAACCAAATGAGATGACTCGACTAAAAGGTACGTCTTATAGGAATCAAGGGAAATGACTCAACTAAAAGGTACGTCTTATAGGAATCAAAGGGGATCACTCGACTAAAAGGTACGTCTTATACGAATCATGGGAAAAGACTCGACTAAAAGGTACGCCTTTTAGGAATCAAAGGGGATGACTCGACTAAAAGGTTCGTCTTATAGGAATCGAAGGGGATGACTTCACCAAAAGGTACGTCTTATAGGAATCCAAGAGGATGACTCGACTAAAAGATACGTCTTATAGGAATCCAAGAGGATGACTCGACTAAAAGGTACGTGTTATAGGAATCAAACGGGGTGACTCGACTAAAAGGTACGTCTTCTAGGAATCAAAGGGGATGACTCGACTAAAAGGTACGTCTTATAGTAATCAAGGGGGATGACTCGACTAAAAGGTACGTCTTCAAGGAATCAAAGAGGGTGACTCGACTAAAAGGTACGTCTTATAGGAATCAAGGGAAATGACTCGACTAAAAGGTACGTCTTCTAGGAATCAAAGGGGGTGACTCGACTAAAAGGTACGTCTTCTAGGAATCAAAGGGGATGACTCGACTAAAAGGTACGTCTTATAGTAATCAATGGGGATGACTCGACTAAAAGGTTCGTCTTATAGGAATCGAAGGGGATGACTCCACCAAAAGGTACGTCTTATAGGAATCCAAGAGGATGACTCGACTAAAAGGTACGTGTTATTGGAATCAAGGGACATGACTCGACTAAAAGGTACGTCTTCTAGGAATAAAAAGGGATGACTCGACTAAAAGGTACGTCTTATAGTAATCAAGGGGGATGACTCGACTAAAAGGTACGTCTTCAAGGAATCAAAGAGGGTGACTCGACTAAAAGGTACGTCTTATAGGAATCCAAGAGGATGACTCGACTAAAAGGTACGTGTTATAGGAATCAAGGGACATGACTCGACTTAAAGGTACGTCTTATAGGAATCATGGGAAAAGACTCGACTAAAAGGTACGTCTTATAGGAATCATGGGAAAAGACTCAACTAAAAGGTACGTCTTATAGGAATCCAAGAGGATGACTCGACTAAAAGGTACGTCTTATAGGAATCCAAGAGAATGACTTTACTAAAAGGTACGTGTTATAGGAATCAAGGGACATGACTCGACTAAAAGGTACGTCTTCTAGGAATCAAAGGGGATGACTCGACTAAAAGGTACGTCTTATAGTAATCAAGGGGGATGACTCGACTAAAAGGTACGTCTTCAAGGAATCAAAGAGGGTGACTCGACTAAAAGGTACGTCTTATAGGAATCAAGGGAAATGACTCGACTAAAAGGTACGTTTTCTAGGAATCAAAGGGGGTGACTCGACTAAAAGGTACGTCTTATAGGAATCAAAGGGGATGACACGAATAAAAGGTACGTCTTATAGTAATCAAGGGGGATGACTCGACTAAAAGGTACGTCTTCAAGGAATCAAAGGGGGTAACTCGACTAAAAGGTTCGTCTTATAGGAATCGAAGGGGATGACTCCACCAAAAGGTACGTCTTATAGGAATCCAAGAGGATGACTCGACTAAAAGGTACGTCTTATAGGAATCCAAGAGGATGACTCGACTAAAAGGTACGTGTTATAGGAATCAAGGGACATGACTCGACTAAAAGGTACGTCTTCTAGGAATCAAAGGGGATGACTCGACTAAAAGGTACGTCTTATAGTAATCAAGGGGGATGACTCGACTAAAAGGTACGTATTATAGGGGTCAAAGAGAATGACTCGACTATAAGGTACGTCTTATAGGAATCAAAGGAAATGACTCGACTAAAAGGTACGTCTTTTAGGTATCAAAGGGGATGACACGACTAAAAGGTACGTCTTATAAGAATCAAAGGGGATGACTCGAATAAAAGGTTCGTCTTATAGGAATCGAAGGGGATGACTCGACCAAATGGAACGTCTTATAGGAATCAAGTGAAATGTCTCGACTAAAAGGTACGTCTTATAGGAATCAAAGTGGATGACTCGACTAAAACGTACGTCTTATAAGAATCAAAGGAAATGACGCCACTAAAAGGTACGTCTTCTAGGGATCAAAGGGGATGACTCGACTAAAAGGTACGTCTTATAGGAATCAAAGGGGATGACTAAACTAAAAGGTTCGTCTTATAGGAATCGAAGGGGATGACTCGACCAAAAGGAACGTCTTATAGGAATCCAAGGGGATGACTCGACTAAAAGGTACGTCTTATAGGAATCAAAGTGGATGACTCGACTAAAAGGTACGTCTTATAGGAATCAAGGGAAATGACTCGACTAAAAGGTACGTCTTCTAGGAATCAAAGGGGATGACTCGACTAAAAGGTACGTCTAATAGTAATCAAGGGGGATGACTCGACTAAAACTTACGTATTCTAGGGGTCAAAGAGAATGACTCGACTATTAGGTACGTCTTATAGGAATCAAAGGGGATGACTCGACCAAATGGTACGTCTTATAGGAATCCAAGGGGATGACTCGACTAAAAGGTACGTCTTATAGGAATCAAAGGGGATCACTCGACTAAAAGGTACGTCTTCTAGGAATCACAGGAAATGACTCAACTAAAAGGTACGTCTTATTGGAATCAAATGAGATGACTCGACTAAAAGGTACGTCTTATAGGAATCAAGGTAAATGACTCAACTAGAAGGTACGTCTTATAGGAATCAAAGGGGATCATTCGACTAAAAGGTACGTCTTATAGGAATCATGGGAAAAGACTCGACTAAAAGGTACGCCTTTTAGGAATCAAACGGGATGACTCGACTAAAAGGTTCGTCTTATAAGAATCGAAGGGGATGACTCCACCAAAAGGTACGTCTTATAGGAATCCAAGAGGATGACTCGACTAAAAGGTATGTCTTATAGGAATAAAAGGGGATGACTCGACTAGAAGGTACGTCTTATAGTAATCAAGGGGGATGACTCGACTAAAAGGTACGTCTTCAAGGAATCAAAGGGGGTGACTCGACTAAAAGGTTCGTCTTATAGGAATCGAAGGGGATGACTCCACCAAAAGGTACGTCTTATAGGAATCCAAGAGGATAACTCGACTAAAAGGTATGTGTTATAGGAATCAAGGGACATGACTCGACTAAAAGGTACGTCTTCTAGGAATCAAAAGGGATGACTCGACTAAAAGGTACGTCTTATAGTAATCAAGGGGGATGACTCGACTAAAAGGTACATCTTCAAGTAATCAAAGGGGGTGACACGACTAAAAGGTACGTCTTATAGGAATCAAGGGAAATGACTCGACTAAAAAGTACGTCTTCTAGGAATCAAAGGGGGTGACTCGACTAAAAGGTACGGCTTATAGGAATCAAAGAAAATGACTCGACTAAAAGGTACGTATTCTAGGGGTCAAAGAGAATGACTCGACTATAAGGTACGTCTTATAGGAATCAAAGGAAATGACTCGACTAAAAGGTACGTCTTCTAGGGATCAAAGGGGATGACTTGACTAAAAGGTACGTCTTATAAGAATCAAAGGGGATGACTCGAATAAAAGGTTCGTCTTATAGGAATCGAAGGGGATGACTCGACCAAATGGAACGTCTTATAGGAATCAAGTGAAATGACTCGACTAAAAGGTACGTCTTATAGGAATCAAAGTGGATGACTCGACTAAAACGTACGTCTTATAAGAATCAAAGGAAATGACTCCACTAAAAGGTACGTCTTCTAGGGATCAAAGGAGATGACTCGACTAAAAGGTATGTCTTATAGGAATCAAAGGGGATGACTAAACTAAAAGGTTCGTCTTATAGGAATCGAAGGGGATGACTCGACCAAAAGGAACGTCTTATAGGAATCCAAGGGGATGACTCGACTAAAAGGTACGTCTTATAGGAATCAAAGTGGATGACTCGACTAAAAGGTACGTCTTATAGGAATCAAGGGAAATGACTCGACTAAAAAGTACGTCTTCTAGGAATCAAAGGGGGTGACTCGACTAAAAGGTACGGCTTATAGGAATCAAAGGAAATGACTCGACTAAAAGGTACGTATTCTAGGGGTTAAAGAGAATGACTCGACTATAAGGTACGTCTTATAGGAATCAAAGGAAATGACTCGACTAAAAGGTACGTTTTCTAGGGATCCAAGGGGATGACTAAACTAAAAGGTTCGTCTTATAGGAATCGAAGGGGATGACTCGACCAAAAGGAACGTCTTATAGGAATCCAAGGGGATGACTCGACTAAAAGGTACGTCTTATAGGAATCAAAGTGGATGACTCGACTAAAAGGTACATCTTATAGGAATCAAGGGAAATGACTCGACTAAATGGTACGTCTTCTAGGAATCAAAGGGGATGACTCGACTAAAAGGTACGTCTTCTAGGAATCACAGGAAATGACTCAACTAAAAGGTACGTCTTATTGGAATCAAATGAGATGACTCGACTATTAGGTACGTCTTATAGGAATCAAGGGAAATGACTCAACTAAAAGGTATGTCTTATAGGAATCAAAGGGGATCATTCGACTAAAAGGTACGTCTTATAGGAATCATGGGAAAAGACTCGACTAAAAGGTACGTCTTATAAGAATCAAAGGGGATTTCTCGAATAAAAGGTTCGTCTTATAGGAATCGAAGGGGATGACTCGACCAAATGGAACGTCTTATAGGAATCAAGTGAAATGTCTCGAATAAAAGGTACGTCTTATAGGAATCAAAGTGGATGACTCGACTAAAACGTACGTCTTATAAGAATCAAAGGAAATGACTCCACTAAAAGGTACGTCTTCTAGGGATCAAAGGGGATGACTCGACTAAAAGGTACGTCTTATAGGAATCAAAGAGGATGACTAAACTAAAAGGTACGTCTTATAGGAATCAAAGGGGATGACTCGACTAAAAGGTACATCTTGTAGTAATCAAGGGGGATGACTCGACTAAAAGGTACGTCTTCAAGGAATCAAAGGGGGTGACTCGACTAAAAGGTTCGTCTTATAGGAATCGAAGGGGATGACTCCACCAAAAGGTACGTCTTATAGGAATCCAAGAGGATGACTCGACTAAAAGGTACGTGTTATAGGAATCAAGGGACATGACTCGACTAAAAGGTACGTCTTCTAGGAATCAAAAGGGATGACTCGACTAAAAGGTACGTCTTATAGTAATCAAGGGGGATGACTCGACTAGAAGGTATGTCTTCAAGGAATCAAAGAGGGTGACTCGACTAAAAGGTACGTCTTATAGGAATCAAGGGAAATGACTTGACTAAAAGGTACGTCTTCTAGGAATCAAAGGGGGTGACTCGACTAAAAGGTACGTCTTATAGGAATAAAAGGGGATGACTCGACTAAAAGGTACGTCTTATAGTAATCAAGGGGGATGACTCGACTAAAATGTACGTCTTCAAGGAATCAAAGGGGGTGACTCGACTAAAAGGTACGTCTTATAGGAATCAAGGGAAATGACTCGACTAAAAAGTACGTCTTCTAGGAATCAAAGGGGGTGACTCGACTAAAAGGTACGGCTTATAGGAATCAAAGGAAATGACTCGACTAAAAGGTACGTATTCTAGGGGTTAAAGAGAATGACTCGACTATAAGGTACGTCTTATAGGAATCAAAGGAAATGACTCGACTAAAAGGTACGTCTTCTAGGGATCAAAGGGGATGACTAGACTAAAAGGTACGTCTTATAAGAATCAAAGGGGATGACTCGAATAAAAGGTTCGTCTTATAGGAATCGAAGGGGATGACTCGACCAAATGGAACGTCTTATAGGAATCAAGTGAAATGACTCGACTAAAAGGTACGTCTTATAGGAATCAAAGTGGATGACTCGACTAAAACGTACGTCTTATAAGAATCAAAGGAAATGACTCCACTAAAAGGTACGTCTTCTAGGGATCAAAGGGGATGACTCGACTAAAAGGTACGTCTTATAGGAATCAAAGGGGATGACTAAACTAAAAGGTTCGTTTTATAGGAATCGAAGGGGATGACTCGACCAAAAGGAACGTCTTATAGGAATCCAAGGGGATGACTCGACTAAAAGGTACGTCTTATAGGAATCAAAGTGGATGACTCGACTAAAAGGTACGTCTTATAGGAATCAAGGGAAATGACTCGACTAAAAAGTACGTCTTCTAGGAATCAAAGGGGGTGACTCGACTAAAAGGTACGGCTTATAGGAATCAAAGAAAATGACTCGACTAAAAGGTACGAATTCTAGGGGTCAAAGAGAATGACTCGACTATAAGGTACGTCTTATAGGAATCAAAGGAAATGACTCGACTAAAAGGTACGTCTTCTAGGGATCAAAGGGGATGACACGACTAAAAGGTACGTCTTATAAGAATCAAAGGGGATGACTCGAATAAAAGGTTCCTCTTATAGGAATCAAAGGGGATGACTCGACCAAATGGAACGTCTTATAGGAATCAAGTGAAATGTCTCAACTAAAAGGTACGTCTTATAGGAATCAAAGTGGATGACTCGACTAAAACGTACGTCTTATAAGAATCAAAGGAAATGACTCCACTAAAAGGTACGTCTTCTAGGGATCAAAGGGGATGACTCGACTAAAAGGTACGTCTTATAGGAATCAAAGGGGATGACTAAACTAAAAGGTTCGTCTTATAGGAATCGAAGGGGATGACTCGACCAAAAGGAACGTCTTATAGGAATCCAAGGGGATGACTCGACTAAAAGGTACGTCTTATAGGAATCAAAGTGGATGACTTGACTAAAAGGTACGTCTTATAGGAATCAAGGGAAATAACTCGACTAAAAGGTACGTCTTCTAGGAATCAAAGGGGATGACTCGACTAAAAGGTACGTCTAATAGTAATCAAGGGGGATGACTCGACTAAAAGTTACGTATTCTAGGGGTCAAAGAGAATGACTCGACTATTAGGTACGTCTTATAGGAATCAAAGGGGATGACTCGACCAAAAGGTACGTCTTATAGGAATCCAAGGGGATGACTCGACTAAAAGGTACGTCTTATAGGAATCAAAGGAGATCACTCGACTAAAAGGTACGTCTTCTAGGAATCACAGGAAATGACTCAACTAAAAGGTACGTCTTATTGGAATCAAATGAGATGACTCGACTATAAGGTACGTCTTATAGGAATCAAGGGAAATGACTCAACTAAAAGGTACGTCTTATAGGAATCAAAGGGGATCATTCGACTAAAAGGTACGTCTTATAGGAATCATGGGAAAAGACTCGACTAAAAGGTACGCCTTTTAGGAATCAAACGGGATGACTCGACTAAAAGGTTCGTCTTATAGGAATCGAAGGGGATGACTCCACCAAAAGGTACGTCTTATAGGAATCCAAGAGGATGACTCGACTACAAGGTATGTCTTATAGGAATCCAAGAGGATGACTCGACTAAAAGGTACGTGTTATAGGAATCAAGGGACATGACTCGACTAAAAGGTACGTCTTCTAGGAATCAAAGGGGATGACTCGACTAAAAGGTACGTCTTATAGTAATCAAGGGGGATGACTCGACTAAAAGGTACGTCTTCAAGGAATCAAAGAGGGTGACTCGACTAAAAGGTATGTCTTATAGGAATCAATGGAAATGACTCGACTAAAAGGTACGTCTTCTAGGAATCAAACGGGGTGACTCGACTAAAAGGTACGTCTTATAGGAATCAAAGGGGATGACTCGACTAAAAGGTACGTCTTATAGTAATCAAGGGGGATGACTCGACTAAAAGGTACGTCTTCAAGGAATCAAAGGGGGTGACTCGACTAAAAGGTTCGTCTTAAAGGAATCGAAGGGGATGACTCCACCAAAAGGTACGTCTTATAGGAATCCAAGAGGAAGACTCGACTAAAAGGTACGTGTTATAGGAATCAAGGGACATGACTCGACTAAAAGGTACGTCTTCTAGGAATCAAAGGGGATGACTCGACTAAAAGGTACGTCTTATAGTAATCAAGGGGGATGACTCGACTAAAAGGTACGTCTTCAAGGAATCAAAGAGGGTGACTCGACTAAAAGGTACGTCTTATAGGAATCAAGGGAAATGACTCGACTAAAAGGTACGTCTTCTAGGAATCAAAGGGGGTGACTCGACTAAAAGGTACGTCTTATAGGAATAAAAGGGGATGACTCGACTAAAAGGTACGTCTTATAGTAATCAAGGGGGATGACTCGACTAAAAGGTACGTCTTCAAGGAATCAAAGGGGGTGACTAGACTAAAAGGTACGTCTTATAGGAATCAAGGGAAATGACTCGACTAAAAAGTACGTCTTCTAGGAATCAAAGGGGGTGACTCGACTAGAAGGTACGGCTTATAGGAATCAAGGGAAATGACTCGACTAAAAAGTACGTCTTCTAGGAATCAAAGGGGGTGACTCGACTAAAAGGTACGGCTTATAGGAATCAAAGGAAATGACTCGACTAAAAGGTACGTATTCTAGGGGTCAAAGAGAATGACTCGACTATAAGGTACGTCTTATAGGAATCAAAGGAAATGACTCGACTAAAAGGTACGTCTTCTAGGGATCAAAGGGGATGACTCGACTAAAAGGTACGTCTTATAAGAATCAAAGGGGATGACTCGAATAAAAGGTTCGTCTTATAAGAATCGAAGGGGATGACTCGACCAAATGGAACGTCTTATAGGAATCAAGTGAAATGACTCGACTAAAAGGTACGTCTTATAGGAATCAAAGTGGATGACTCGACTAAAACGTACGTCTTATAAGAATCAAAGGAAATGACTCCACTAAAAGGTACGTCTTCTAGGGATCAAAGGGGCTGACTCAACTAAAAGGTACGTCTTATAGGAATCAAAGGGGATGACTAAACTAAAAGGTTCGTCTTATAGGAATCGAAGGGGATGACTCGACCAAAAGGAACGTCTTATAGGAATCCAAGGGGATGACTCGACTAAAAGGTACGTCTTATAGGAATCAAAGTGGATGACTCGACTAAAAGGTACGTCTTATAGGAATCAAGGGAAATGACTCGACTAAAAGGTACGTCTTCTAGGAATCAAAGGGGATGACACGACTAAAAGGTACGTCTAATAGTAATCAAGGGGGATGACTCGACTAAAAGTTACGTATTCTAGGGTTCAAAGAGAATGACTCGACTATAAGGTACGTCTTATAGGAATCAAAGGGGATGACTCGACCAAAAGGTACGTCTTATAGGAATCCAAGGGGATGACTCGACTAAAAGGTACGTCTTATAGGAATCAAAGGGGATCACTCGACTAAAAGGTACGTCTTCTAGGAATCACAGGAAATGACTCAACTAAAAGGTACGTCTTATTGGAATCAAATGAGATGACTCGACTAAAAGGTACGTCTTATAGGAATCAAGGGAAATGACTCAACTAAATGGTACGTCTTATAGGAATCAAAGGGGATCACTCGACTAAAAGGTACGTCTTATAGGAATCATGGGAAAAGACTCGACTAAAAGGTACGCCTTTTAGGAATCAAAGGGTATGACTCGACTAAAAGGTTCGTCTTATAGGAATCGAAGGGGATGACTTCACCAAAAGGTACGTCTTATAGGAATCCAAGAGGATGACTCGACTACAAGGTATGTCTTATAGGAATCCAAGAGGATGACTCGACTAAAAGGTACGTGTTATAGGAATCAAGGGACATGACTCGACTAAAAGGTACGTCTTCTAGGAATCAAAGGGGATGACTCGACTAAAAGGTACGTCTTATAGTAATCAAGGGGGATGACTCGACTAAAAGGTACGTCTTCAAGGAATCAAAGAGGGTGACTCGACTAAAAGGTATGTCTTATAGGAATCAATGGAAATGACTCGACTAAAAGGTACGTCTTCTAGGAATCAAACGGGGTGACTCGACTAAAAGGTACGTCTTATAGGAATCAAAGGGGATGACTCGACCAAAAGGTACGTCTTATAGGAATCCAAGGGGATGACTCGACTAAAAGGTACGTCTTATAGGAATCAAAGGAGATCACTCGACTAAAAGGTACGTCTTCTAGGAATCACAGGAAATGACTCAACTAAAAGGTACGTCTTATTGGAATCAAATGAGATGACTCGACTATAAGGTACGTCTTATAGGAATCAAGGGAAATGACTCAACTAAAAGGTACGTCTTATAGGAATCAAAGGGGATCATTCGACTAAAAGGTACGTCTTATAGGAATCATGGGAAAAGACTCGACTAAAAGGTACGCCTTTTAGGAATCAAACGGGATGACTCGACTAAAAGGTTCGTCTTATAGGAATCGAAGGGGATGACTCCACCAAAAGGTACGTCTTATAGGAATCCAAGAGGATGACTCGACTACAAGGTATGTCTTATAGGAATCCAAGAGGATGACTCGACTAAAAGGTACGTGTTATAGGAATCAAGGGACATGACTCGACTAAAAGGTACGTCTTCTAGGAATCAAAGGGGATGACTCGACTAAAAGGTACGTCTTATAGTAATCAAGGGGGATGACTCGACTAAAAGGTACGTCTTCAAGGAATCAAAGAGGGTGACTCGACTAAAAGGTATGTCTTATAGGAATCAATGGAAATGACTCGACTAAAAGGTACGTCTTCTAGGAATCAAACGGGGTGACTCGACTAAAAGGTACGTCTTATAGGAATCAAAGGGGATGACTCGACTAAAAGGTACGTCTTATAGTAATCAAGGGGGATGACTCGACTAAAAGGTACGTCTTCAAGGAATCAAAGGGGGTGACTCGACTAAAAGGTTCGTCTTAAAGGAATCGAAGGGGATGACTCCACCAAAAGGTACGTCTTATAGGAATCCAAGAGGAAGACTCGACTAAAAGGTACGTGTTATAGGAATCAAGGGACATGACTCGACTAAAAGGTACGTCTTCTAGGAATCAAAGGGGATGACTCGACTAAAAGGTACGTCTTATAGTAATCAAGGGGGATGACTCGACTAAAAGGTACGTCTTCAAGGAATCAAAGAGGGTGACTCGACTAAAAGGTACGTCTTATAGGAATCAAGGGAAATGACTCGACTAAAAGGTACGTCTTCTAGGAATCAAAGGGGGTGACTCGACTAAAAGGTACGTCTTATAGGAATAAAAGGGGATGACTCGACTAAAAGGTACGTCTTATAGTAATCAAGGGGGATGACTCGACTAAAAGGTACGTCTTCAAGGAATCAAAGGGGGTGACTAGACTAAAAGGTACGTCTTATAGGAATCAAGGGAAATGACTCGACTAAAAAGTACGTCTTCTAGGAATCAAAGGGGGTGACTCGACTAGAAGGTACGGCTTATAGGAATCAAGGGAAATGACTCGACTAAAAAGTACGTCTTCTAGGAATCAAAGGGGGTGACTCGACTAAAAGGTACGGCTTATAGGAATCAAAGGAAATGACTCGACTAAAAGGTACGTATTCTAGGGGTCAAAGAGAATGACTCGACTATAAGGTACGTCTTATAGGAATCAAAGGAAATGACTCGACTAAAAGGTACGTCTTCTAGGGATCAAAGGGGATGACTCGACTAAAAGGTACGTCTTATAAGAATCAAAGGGGATGACTCGAATAAAAGGTTCGTCTTATAAGAATCGAAGGGGATGACTCGACCAAATGGAACGTCTTATAGGAATCAAGTGAAATGACTCGACTAAAAGGTACGTCTTATAGGAATCAAAGTGGATGACTCGACTAAAACGTACGTCTTATAAGAATCAAAGGAAATGACTCCACTAAAAGGTACGTCTTCTAGGGATCAAAGGGGCTGACTCAACTAAAAGGTACGTCTTATAGGAATCAAAGGGGATGACTAAACTAAAAGGTTCGTCTTATAGGAATCGAAGGGGATGACTCGACCAAAAGGAACGTCTTATAGGAATCCAAGGGGATGACTCGACTAAAAGGTACGTCTTATAGGAATCAAAGTGGATGACTCGACTAAAAGGTACGTCTTATAGGAATCAAGGGAAATGACTCGACTAAAAGGTACGTCTTCTAGGAATCAAAGGGGATGACACGACTAAAAGGTACGTCTAATAGTAATCAAGGGGGATGACTCGACTAAAAGTTACGTATTCTAGGGTTCAAAGAGAATGACTCGACTATAAGGTACGTCTTATAGGAATCAAAGGGGATGACTCGACCAAAAGGTACGTCTTATAGGAATCCAAGGGGATGACTCGACTAAAAGGTACGTCTTATAGGAATCAAAGGGGATCACTCGACTAAAAGGTACGTCTTCTAGGAATCACAGGAAATGACTCAACTAAAAGGTACGTCTTATTGGAATCAAATGAGATGACTCGACTAAAAGGTACGTCTTATAGGAATCAAGGGAAATGACTCAACTAAATGGTACGTCTTATAGGAATCAAAGGGGATCACTCGACTAAAAGGTACGTCTTATAGGAATCATGGGAAAAGACTCGACTAAAAGGTACGCCTTTTAGGAATCAAAGGGTATGACTCGACTAAAAGGTTCGTCTTATAGGAATCGAAGGGGATGACTTCACCAAAAGGTACGTCTTATAGGAATCCAAGAGGATGACTCGACTAAAAGGTACGTCTTATAGGAATCCAAGAGGATGACTCGACTAAAAGGTACGTGTTATAGGAATCAAGGGACATGACTCGACTAAAAGGTACGTCTTCTAGGAATCAAAGGGGATGACTCGACTAAAAGGTACGTCTTATAGTAATCAAGGGGGATGACTCGACTAAAAGGTACGTCTTCAAGGAATCAAAGAGGGTGACTCGACTAAAAGTTACGTCTTATAGGAATCAAGGGAAATGACACGACTAAAAGGTACGTCTTCTAGGAATCAAAGGGGGTGACTCGACTAAAAGGTACGTCTTATAGGAATCAAAGGGGATGACTCGAATAAAAGGTAAGTCTTATAGTAATCAAGGGGGATGAATCGACTAAAAGGTACGTCTTCAAGGAATCAAAGGGGGTAACTCGACTAAAAGGTTCGTCTTATAGGAATCGAAGGGGATGACTCCACCAAAAGGTACGTCTTATAGGAATCCAAGAGGATGACTCGACTAAAAGGTACGTCTTATAGGAATCCAAGAGGATGACTCGACTAAAAGGTACGTGTTATAGGAATCAAGGGACATGACTCGACTAAGAGGTACGTCTTCTAGGAATCAAAGGGGATGACTCGACTAAAAGGTACGTCTTATAGTAATGAAGGGGGATGATTCGACAAAAAGGTACGTCTTCAAGGAATCAAAGAGGGTGACTCGACTAAAAGGTACGTCTTATAGGAATCAAGGGAAATGACTAGACTAAAAGGTACGTCTTCTAGGAATCAAAGGGGGTGACTCGACTAAAAGGTACGTCTTATAGGAATAAAAGGGGATTACTCGACTAAAAGGTACGTCTTATAGTAATCAAGGGGGATGACTCGACTAAAAGGTACGTCTTCAAGGAATCAAAGGGGGTGACTCGACTAAAAGGTACGTCTTATAGGAATCAAGGGAAATGACTCGACTAAAAAGTAAGTCTTCTAGGAATCAAAGGGGGTGACTCGACTAAAAGGTACGGCTTATAGGAATCAAAGGAAATGACTCGACTAAAAGGTACGTATTCTAGGGGTCAAAGAGAATGACTCGACTATAAGGTACGTCTTATAGGAATCAAAGGAAATGACTCGACTAAAAGGTACGTCTTCTAGGGATCAAAGGGGATGACTCGACTAAAAGGTACGTCTTATAAGAATCAAAGGGGATGACTCGAATAAAAGGTTCGTCTTATAGGAATCGAAGGGTATGACTCGACTAAAAGGTACGTCTTATAGGAATCAAAGTGGATGACTCGACTAAAACGTACGTCTTATAAGAATCAAAGGAAATGACTCCACTAAAAGGTACGTCTTCTAGGGATCAGAGGGGATGACTCGACTAAAAGGTACGTCTTATAGGAATCAAAGGGGATGACTAAACTAAAAGGTTCGTCTTATAGGAATCGAAGGGGATGACTCGACCAAAAGGAACGTCTTATAGGAATCCAAGGGGATGACTCGACTAAAAGGTACGTCTTATAGGAATCAAAGTGGATGACTCGACGAAAAGGTACGTCTTATAGGAATCAAGGGAAATGACTCGACTAAAAGGTACGTCTTCTAGGAATCAAAGGGGATGACTCGACTAAAAGGTACGTCTAATAGTAATCAAGGGGGATGACTCGACTAAAAGTTACGTATTCTAGGGGTCAAAGAGAATGACTCGACTATTAGGTACGTCTTATAGGAATCAAAGGGGATGACTCGACCAAAAGGTACGTCTTATAGGAATCCAAGGGGATGACTCAACTAAAAGGTACGTCTTATAGGAATCAAAGGGGATCACTCGACTAAAAGGTACGTCTTCTAGGAATCACAGGAAATGACTCAACTAAAAGGTACGTCTTATTGGAATCAAATGAGATGACTCGACTAAAAGGTACGTCTTATAGGAATCAAATGAGTTGACTCGACTAAAAGGTACGTCTTCAAGGAATCAAAGAGGGTGACTCGACTAAAAGGTACGTCTTATAGGAATCAAGGGAAATAACTCGACTAAAAGGTATGTCTTCTAGGAATCAAAGGGGGTGACTCGACTAAAAGGTACAACTTATAGGAATCAAAGGGGATGACTCGACTAAAAGGTACGTCTTGTAGTAATCAAGGGGGATGACTCGACTAAAAGGTACGTCTTCAAGGAATCAAAGGGGGTGACTCGACTAAAAGGTACGTCTTATAGGAATCAAGGGAAATAACTAGACTAAAAAGTACGTCTTCTAGGAATCAAAGGGGGTGACTCGACTAAAAGGTACGTCTTATAGGAATCAAAGGAAATGACTCGACTAAAAGGTACGTATTCTAGGGGTCAAAGAGAATGACTCGACTATAAGGTACGTCTTATAGGAATCAAAGGAAATGACTCGACTAAAAGGTACGTCTTCTAGGGATCAAAGGGGATGACTCGAATAAAAGGTACGTCTTATTAGAATCAAAGGGGATGACTCGACTAAAAGGTTCGTCTTATAGGAATCGAAGGGGATGACACGACCAAATGGAACGTCTTATAGGAATCACAGGAAATGACACAACTAAAAGGTGCGTCTTATTGGAATCAAAGGAGATGACTCGACTAAAGGGTACGTCTTATAGGAATCAAGGGAAATGACTCGACTAAAAGGTACGTCTTCTAGAAAACAAAGGGGATGACTCCACTAAAAGGTTCGTCTTGTAGTAATCAAGGGGGATGACTCGACTAAAAGGTACGTCTTATATGAATCAAGAGAAATGAGTCGACTAAAAGGAACGTCTTATAGGAATCAAAGTGGATGACTCGACTAAAAGGTACGTCTTATAGGAATCAAGGGAAATGACTCGACTAAAAGGTACGTCTTCTAGGAATCAAAGGGGATGACTCGACTAAAAGGTACGTCTTATAGGAATCCAAGGGGATGACACGACTAAAAGGTACGTCTTATAGGAATCTAAGGGGATCACTCGACTAAAAGGTACGTCTTCTAGGAATCACAGGAAATGACTCAACTAAAAGGTACGTCTTATTGGAATCAAAGGAGATGACTCGACTAAAAGGTACGTCTTATAGGAATCAAGGGAAATGACTCGACTAAAAGGTACGTCTTATAGGAATCAAAGGGGATCACTCGACTAAAAGGTACGTCTAATAGGAATCATGGGAAAAGACTCGACTAAAAGGTACGCCTTTTAGGAATCAAAGGGAATGACTCGACTAAAAGGTTCGTCTTATTGGAATCGAAGGGGATGACTCCACCAAAAGGTACGTCTTATAGGAATCCAAGAGGATGATTCGACTAAAAGGTACGTCTTATAGGAATCAAAGAGGATGACTCGACTAAAAGGTACGTCTTATGGGAATCAAGGGACATGACTCGACTAAAAGGTACGTCTTCTAGGAATCAAAGGGGATGACTCGACTAAAATGTACGTCTTATAGTAATCAAGGGGGATGACTCGACTAAAGGGTACGTCATCAAGAAATCAAAGAGGGTGACTCGACTAAAAGGTACGTCTTATAGGAATCAAGGGAAATGACTCGACTAAAAGGTACGTCTTCTAGGAATCAAAGGAAATGACTCGTCTAAAAGGTACGTATTCTAGGGGTCAAAAAGAATGACTCGACTATAAGGTACGTCTTATAGGAATCAAAGGAAATGACTGGACTAACAGGTACGTCTTCTAGGGATCAAAGGGGATAACTCAAATAAAAGGTACGTCTTATAGGAATCAAAGGGGAAGACTCGACTAAAAGGTTCATCTTATAGGAATCGACGGGGATGACTCGACCAAATGGAACGTCTTATAGGAATCAAGTGAAATGACTCGTCTAAAAGGTTATGTATTATAGGAATCAAAGTGGATGACTCGACTAAAAGGTACGTCTTCTAAGGATCAAAGGGGATGACTCGACTAAAAGGTACGTCTTATAGGAATCAAAGGGGATGACTCGACTAAAAGGTTCGTCTTATAGGAATCGAAGGGGATGACTCGACCAAAAGGAACGTCTTATAGGAATCCAAGGGGATGACTCGACTATAAGGTACGTCTTATAGGAATCAAAGTGGATGACTCGACTAAAAGGTACGTCTTATAGGAATCAAGGGAAATGACTCGACTAAAAGGTACGTCTTCTAGGGGTCAAAAAGAATGACTCGACTATAAGGTACGTCTTATAGGAATCAAAGGAAATGACTGGACTAAAAGGTACGTCTTCTAGGGATCAAAGGGGATGACTCGAATAAAAGGTACGTCTTATAGGAATCAAAGGGGAAGACTCGACTAAAAGGTTCATCTTATAGGAATCGAAGGGGATGACTCGACCAAATGGAACGTCTTATAGGAATCAAGTGATATGACTCGACTAAAAGGTACGTCTTATAGGAATCAAAGTGGATGACTCGACTAAAAGGTACGTCTTATAGGAATCAGAGGAAATGACTCCACTAAAAGGTACGTCTTCTAAGGATCAAAGGGGATGACTCGACTAAAAGGTACGTCTTATAAGAATCATAGGGGATGACTCGACTAAAAGGTTCGTCTTATAGGAATCGAAGGGGATGACTCGACCAAAAGGAACGTCTTATAGGAATCCAAGGGGATGACTCGACTATAAGGTACGTCTTATAGGAATCAAAGTGGATGACTCGACCAAAAGGTAAGTCTTATAGGAATCAAGGGAAAAGACTCGACTAAAAGGTACGTCTTCTAGGAATCAAAGGGGATGACTCGACTAAAAGGTACGTCTTATAGTAATCAAGGGGGATGACTCGACTAAAAGGTACGTATTCTAGGGGTCAAAGTGGATGACTCGACTAAAAGGTACGTCTTATAGGAATCAAGGTAAATGACTCGACTAAAAGGTACGTCTTCTAGGAATCAAAGGGGGTGACTCGACGAAAAGGTACGTCAATAGGAATCAAAGGAAATGACTCGACTAAAAGGTACGTATTCTATGGGTCAAAGAAAATGACTCGACTATAAGGTACGACTTATAGGAATCAAAGGGGATAACTCGACCAAAAGGTACGTCTTATAGGAATCCAAGGGGATGACTCGACTAAAAGGTACGTATTATAGGAATCAAAGGGGATGACTCGACTAGAAGGTACGCCTTCCAGGAATCACAGGAAATGACTCAACTAAAAGCTACGTCTTATTGGAATCAAAGGAGATGACTCGACTAAAAGGTACGTCTTATAGGAATCAAGGGAAAAGCATCGACTAAAAGGTACGTCTTCTAGAAATCAAAGGGGATCACTCCACTAAAAGGTACGTCTTATAGTAATCAAGGGGGATGACTCGACTATAAGGTACGTCTTATAGCAATCAAAGGGAATGACTCGACTAAAAGGTACGTCTTATATGAATCAAGTGAAATAAGTCGACTAAAATGAACGTCTTCTAGGAATCACAGGAAATAACTCAACTAAAAGGTACGTCTTATAGGAATCAAAGGAGATGACTCGACTAAAAGGTATGTCTTATAGGAATCAAAGGGGATGACGCGACTAAAAAATATGTCTTATAGGAATCGAAGGGGATGACTCGACTAAAAGGTACGTCTAATAGGAATCAAGGGTAATGACTCGACTAAAAGGTACGGCTGATAGGAATCAAAGGGGATGACTTGTCTAAAAGGTACGTCTTATAGGAATCAAGGGAAATGACTCGACTAAAAGGTACGTATTCTAGGTGTCAAAGGGGATGACTCGACTAAAAGGGACGTCTTATAGGAAACAAAGGAAATGACTCGACTAAAAGGTACGTCTTATAGGAATCAAAGGAAATGACTCGACTAAAAGGTACGTCTTCTAGGGATCAAAGGGGATGACTCGACTAAAAGGTACGTCTTATAGGAATCAAAGGGGATGACTCGACTAAAAGGTTCATCTTATAGGAATCGAAGGGGATGACTCGACCAAAAGGAACGTCTTATAGGAATCCAAGGGGATGACTCGACAAAAAGGTACGTCTTATAGGAAACAAAGTGGATGACTCGACTAAAAGGTACGTCTTATAGGAATCAAGGGAAATATCTCGACTAAAAGGTACGTCTTCAGGGAATCAAAGGGGATGACTCGACTAAAAGGTACGTCTTATAGTAATCAAGGGGGATGACTCGACTAAAAGGTACGTCTTCAAGGAATCAAAGGGGGTGACTCGACTAAAAGGTACGTCTTATAGGAATCAAAGGTAATGACATGACTAAAAGGTATGTATTCTAGGGGTCAAAAAGAATGACTCGACTATAAGGTACGTCTTATAGGAATCAAAGGGGATGACTCGACCAAAAGGTACGTCTTATAGGAATCCAAAGGGATGACTCGACTAAAAGATACGTCTTATAGGAATCAAAGGGGATCACGCGACTAAAAGGTACGTCTTCGAGGAATCACAGGAAATGACTCAACTAAAAGGTACGTCTTATTGGAATCAAAGGAGATGACTCGACTAAAAGGTATGTCTTATAGGAATCAAGGGAAATGACTCGACTAAAAGGTACGTCTTCATGAAATCAAAGGGGATGACTCCACTAAAAGGAACGTCTTATAGTAATCAATGGGGATGACTCGACTAAACGATACGTCTTATAGGAATCAGAGGGAATGACTAGACTAAAAGGTACGTCTTATATGAATCAAGTGAAATGACTCGACTAAAAGGAACGTCTTCTAGGAATCAAAGGAGATGACTCGACTAAAAGGTACGTCTTATAGGAATCAAAGGGGATGACTCGACTAAACGTTACGTCTTATAGGAATCAAATGGGATGACTCGACTAAAAGGTACGTCCTCTAGGAATCACAGGAAATGACTCAACTAAAAGGTACGTCTTATAGGAATCAAAGGAGATGACTCGACTAAAATATACGTCTTATAGGAATCAAAGGGGATGACTCGACTAAAAGGTACGTCTTATAGGAATCAACGGAAATGCATCGACTAAAAGGTACGGCTTATAGCAATCAAAGGGGATAACTAGTCTTAAAGGTACGTCTTATAGGAATTAAAGGAAATGACTCGACTAAAAGGTACGTCTTATAGGAATCAAAAGGGATGACTCGACTAAAAGATACGTCTTACAGGAATCAAAGTAAATGACTCGATTAAAAGGTACGTCTTCTAGGGGTCAAAGGGGATAACTCGACTAAAAGGTACGTCTTATAGGAATAAAAGGAGATGACTCGACTAAAAGGTACGTCTTCTAGGAATCACAGGAAATGACTCAACTAAAAGGTACGGCTTATAGGAATCAAAGGGGATGACTCGACTAAAAGGTACGTCTTATAGGAATCAAGGGAAATGACTCGACTAAAAGGTACGTCTTCTAGGAATCAAAGGGGATAACTCAACTAAAAGGTACGTCTTATAGTAATCAAGGGGGATGACTCAACTAAAAGGTACGTCTTCAAGAAATCAAAGGGGGTGACTCGACTAAAAGGTACGTCTTATAGGAATCAAAGGTAATGACATGACTAAAAGGTATGTATTCTAGGGGTCAAAGAGAATGACTCGACTATAAGGTACGTCTTATAGGAATCAAAGGGGATGACTCGACCAAAAGGTACGTCTTATAGGAATCCAAGGGGATGACTCGACTAAAAGGTACGTCTTATAGGAATCAAAAGGGATCACTCGACTAAAAGGTACATTTTCGAGGAATCACAGGAAATGACTCAACTAAAAGGTACGTCTTATTGGAATCAAAGGAGATGACTCGACTAAAAGGTACGTCTTATTGGAATCAAGGGAAATGACTCGACTAAAAGGTACGTCTTAATGAAATCAAAGGGGATGACTCCACTAAAAGGTACGTCTTATAGTAATCAATGGGGATGACTCGTCTAAACGGTACTTCTTATAGGAATCAAAGGGAATGACTCGACAAAAAGGTACGTCTTATATGAATCAAGTGAAATGACTCGACTAAAAGGAACGTCTTCTAGGAATCACAGGAAATGACTCAACTAAAAGGTACGTCTTATAGGAATCAAAGGAGATGACTCGACTAAAAGGTACGTCTTATAGGAATCAAAGGGGATGACTCGACTAAAAGTTACGTCTTATAGGAATCAAAGGGGATGACTCGACTAAAAGGTACGTCTTCTAGGAATCACAGGAAATGATTCAACTAAAAGGTACGTCTTATAGGAATCAAAGGAGATGACTCGACTAAAATGTACGTCTTATAGGAATCAAAGGGGATGACTCGACTAAAAGGTACTGCTTATAGCAATCAAAGGGGATAACTTGTCTTAAAGGTACGTCTTATAGGAATTAAAGGAAATGACTCGACTAATAGGTACGTATTCTAGAGGCCAAAGGGGATGACTCGACTAAAAGGTACGTCTTATAGGAATCAAAGGAGATGACTCGACTAAAAGGTACGTCTTATAGGAATCAAAAGGGATGACTCGACTAAAAGATACGTCTTACAGGAATCAAAGTAAATGACTCGATTAAAAGGTACGTCTTCTAGAGGTCAAAGGGGATAACTCGACTAAAAGGTACGTCTTATAGGAATCAAAGGGGATGACTCGACTAAAAGGTACGTCTTCTAGGAATCACAGGAAATGACTCGACTAAAAGGTACGTCTTATAGGAATCAAAGGGGATGACTCGAATAAAAGGTACGTCTTATAGGAATCAAGGGAAATGACTCGACTAAAAGGTACATATTCTAGGTGTGAAAGGGGATGACTCGACTAAAAGGTACGTTTTATTAGAATCAAAGGAAATGACTCGACTAAAAGGTACGTCTTATAGGAATCAAATGAAATGATTTGACTAAATGGTACGTCTTTTAGGAATCAAAGGGGATGACTCGACTAAAAGGTTCGTCTTATAGGAATCGAAGGGGATGACTCCACCAAAAGGTACGTCTTATAGGAATCCAAGGCGATGCTTCGACTAAAAGGTACGTGTTATAGGAATCAAAGTGGATGACTCGACTAAAAGGTACGTCTTATAGGATTCAAGGGAAATGACTCGACTAAAAGGTACGTCTTCTAGGAATCAAAGGGGATGACTCGACTCAAAGGTACGTCTTATAGTAATCAAGGGGGATGACTCGACTAAAAGGTACGACTTCAAAGAATCAAAGGGGGTGACTCGACTAAAAGGTACGTCTTATAGGAATCAAAGGTATTGACATGACTAAAAGGTATGTATTCTAGGGGTCAAAGAGAATGACTCGACTATAAGGTACGTCTTATAGGAATCAAAGGGGATGACTCGACCAAAAGGTACGTCTTATAGGAATCCAAGGGGATGACTCGACTAAAAGGTACGTCTTATAGGAATCAAAGGGGATCACTCGACTAAAAGGTACGTCTTCGAGGAATCACAGGAAATGACTCAACTAAAAGGTACGTCTTATTGGAATCAAAGGAGATGACTCGACTAAAAGGTACGTCTTATAGGAATTAAGGGAAATGACTCAACTAAAAGGTACGTCTTCATGAAATCAAAGGGGATGACTCCACTAAAAGGTACGTATTATAGTAATCAATGGGGATGACTCGACTAAACGGTACGTCTTATAGGAATCAAAGGGAATGACTCGACTAAAAGGTACGTCTTATATGAATCAAGTGAAATGACTCGACTAAAAGGAACGTCTTCTAGGAATCACAGGAAATGACTCAACTAAAAGGTACGTCTTATAGGAATCAAAGGAGATGACTCGACTAAATGGTACGTCTTATAGGAATCAAAGGGGATGACTCGACTAAAAGGTACGACTTCTAGGAATCACATGAAATGACTCAACTAAAAGGTACGTCTTATGGGAATCAAAGGAGATGACTAGACTAAAATGTACGTCTTATAGGAATCAAAGGGGATGACTCGACTAAAAGGTACGTCTTATAGGAATCAACGGAAATGCCTCGACTAAAAGGTACGACTTATAGCAATCAAAGGGGATAACTTGTCTTAAAGGTACGTCTTATAGGAATTAAAGGAAATGACTCGACTAATAGGTACGTATTCTAGAGGCCAAAGGGGATGACTCGACTAAAAGGTACGTCTTATAGGAATCAAAGGAGATGACTAGACTAAAAGGTACGTCTTATAGGAATCAAAGGGAATGACTCGACTAAAAGGTACGTCTTATAAGAATCAAAAGAGATGACTCGACTAAAAGATATGTCTTACAGGAATCAAAGTAAATGACTCGATTTAAAGGTACGTCTTCTAGGGTTCAAAGGGGATAACTCGACTACAAGATCCGTCTTATAGGAATCAAAGGGGATGACTCGACTAAAAGGTACGTCTTCTAGGAATCACAGGAAATGAGTCGACTAAAAGGTACGGCTTATAGGAATCAAAGGGGATGACTCGACTAAAAGGTACGTCTTATAGGAATCAAGGGAAAGAACTCGACTAAAAGGTACATATTCTAGGTGTGAAAGGGGATGACTCGACTAAAAGGTACGTCTTATAGGAATCAAAGGGGATGACTCGACTAAAAGGTACGACTTCAAAGAATCAAAGGGGGTGACTCGACTAAAAGGTACGTCTTATAGGAATCAAAGGTATTGACATGACTAAAAGGTATGTATTCTAGGGGTCAAAGAGAATGACTCGACTATAAGGTACGTCTTATAGGAATCAAAGGGGATGACTCGACCAAAAGGTACGTCTTATAGGAATCCAAGGGGATGACTCGACTAAAAGGTACGTCTTATAGGAATCAAAGGGGATCACTCGACTAAAAGGTACGTCTTCGAGGAATCACAGGAAATGACTCAACTAAAAGGTACGTCTTATTGGAATCAAAGGAGATGACTCGACTAAAAGGTACGTCTTATAGGAATTAAGGGAAATGACTCAACTAAAAGGTACGTCTTCATGAAATCAAAGGGGATGACTCCACTAAAAGGTACGTATTATAGTAATCAATGGGGATGACTCGACTAAACGGTACGTCTTATAAGAATCAAAGGGAATGACTCGACTAAAAGGTACGTCTTATATGAATCAAGTGAAATGACTCGACTAAAAGGAACGTCTTCTAGGAATCACAGGAAATGACTCAACTAAAAGGTACGTCTTATAGGAATCAAAGGAGATGACTCGACTAAATGGTACGTCTTATAGGAATCAAAGGGGATGACTCGACTAAAAGGTACGACTTCTAGGAATCACATGAAATGACTCAACTAAAAGGTACGTCTTATGGGAATCAAAGGAGATGACTAGACTAAAATGTACGTCTTATAGGAATCAAAGGGGATGACTCGACTAAAAGGTACGTCTTATAGGAATCAACGGAAATGCCTCGACTAAAAGGTACGACTTATAGCAATCAAAGGGGATAACTTGTCTTAAAGGTACGTCTTATAGGAATTAAAGGAAATGACTCGACTAATAGGTACGTATTCTAGAGGCCAAAGGGGATGACTCGACTAAAAGGTACGTCTTATAGGAATCAAAGGAGATGACTAGACTAAAAGGTACGTCTTATAGGAATCAAAGGGAATGACTCGACTAAAAGGTACGTCTTATAAGAATCAAAAGGGATGACTCGACTAAAAGATATGTCTTACAGGAATCAAAGTAAATGACTCGATTTAAAGGTACGTCTTCTAGGGTTCAAAGGGGATAACTCGACTACAAGATCCGTCTTATAGGAATCAAAGGGGATGACTCGACTAAAAGGTACGTCTTCTAGGAATCACAGGAAATGAGTCGACTAAAAGGTACGGCTTATAGGAATCAAAGGGGATGACTCGACTAAAAGGTACGTCTTATAGGAATCAAGGGAAATGACTCGACTAAAAGGTACATATTCTAGGTGTGAAAGGGGATGACTCGACTAAAAGGTACGTCTTATAGGAATCAAAAGGAATGACTCGACTAAAAGGTACGTCTTATAGGAATCAAATGAAATGATTTGACTAAAAGATACGTCTTTTAGGAATCAAAGGGGATGACTCGACTAAAAGGTTCGTCTTATAGGAATCGAAGGGGATGACTCTACCAAAAGGTACGTCTTATAGGAATCCAAGGCGATGCTTCGACTAAAAGGTACGTCTTATAAGAATCAAAGTGGATGACTCGACTAAAAGGTACGTCTTATAGGATTCAAGGGAAATGACACAACTAAAAGGTATGTCTTCTAGGAATCAAAGGGGATGACTCTACTAAAAGGTACGTCTTATAGTAATCAAGGGGGATGACTCGACTAAAAGGTACGACTTCAAGGAATCAAAGGGGGTGACTCAACTAAAAGGTACGTCTTATAGGAATCAAAGGTATTGACATGACTAAAAGGTATGTATTCTAGGGGTCAAAAAGAATGACTTGACTATAAGGTACGTCTTATAGGAATCAAAGGGGATGACTCGACCAAAAGGTACGTCTTATAGGAATCCAAGGGGATGACTCGACTAAAAGGTAAGTCTTATAGGAATCAAAGGGGATCACTCGACTAAAAGGTACATCTTTGAGGAATCACAGGAAATGACTCAACTAAACGGTACGTCTTATTGGAATCAAAGGAGATGACTCGACTAAAAGGTACGTCTTATAGGAATCAAGGGAAATGACTCAACTAAAAGGTACGTCTTCATGAAATCAAAGGGGATGACTCCACTAAAAGGTACGTCTTATAGTAATCAATGGGGATGACTCGACTAAACGGTACGTCTTATAGGAATTAAAGGGAATGACTCGACTAAAAGGTACGTCTTATATGAATCAAGTGAAATGACTCGACTAAAAGGAACGTCTTCTAGGAATCACAGGAAATGACTCAACTAAAAGGTACGTCTTATAGGAATCAAAGGAGATGACTCGACTAAAAGGTACGTCTTATAGGAATCAAAGGGGATGACTCGACTAAAAGGTATGTCTTCTAGGAATCATAGGAAATGACTCAACTAAAAGGTACATCTTATAGGAATCAAAGGAGATGACTCGACTAAAATGTACGTCTTATAGGAATCAAAGGGGATGACTCGACTAAAAGGTACGCCTTATAGGAATCAACGGAAATGCCTCGACTAAAAGGTACGGCTTATAGCAATCAAAGGGGATAACTTGTCTTAAAGGTACGTCTTATAGGAATTAAAGGAAATGACTCGACTAATAGGTACGTATTCTAGAGGCCAAAGGGGATGACTCGACTAAAAGGTACGTCTTATAGGAATCAAGTGAAATGACTCGACTAAAAGGTACGTCTTCTAGGAATCAAAGGGGATGACTCGACTAAAAGGTACGTCTTATAGTAATCAAGGGGGATGACTCGACTAAAAGGTACGTCTTCAAGGAATCAAAGGGGGTGACTCGACTAAAAGGTACGTCTTATAGGAATCAAAGGTAATGACATGACTAAAAGGTATGTATTCTAGGGGTCAAAGAGAATGACTCGACTATAAGGTACGTCTTATAGGAATCAAAGGGGATGACTCGACCAAAAGGTACGTCTTATAGGAATCCAAGGGGATGACTCGACTAAAATGTACGTCTTATAGGAATCAAAGGGGATCACTCGACTAAAAGGTACGTCTTCGAAGAATCACAGGAAATGACTCAACGAAAAGGTACGTCTTATTGGAATCAAAGGAGATGACTCGACTAAAAGGTACGTCTTATAGGAATCAAGGGAAATGACTCGACTAAAAGGTACGTCTTCATGAAATCAAAGGGGATGACTCCACTAAAAGGTACGTCTTATAGTAATCAATGGGGATGACTCGACTAAACGGTACATCTTATAGGAATCAAAGGGAATGACTCGACAAAAAGGTACGTCTTATATGAATCAAGTGAAATGACTCGACTAAAAGGAACGTCTTCTAGGAATCACAGGAAATGACTCAACTAATAGGTACGTCTTATAGTAATCAAAGGAGATGACTCGACTAAAAGGTACGTCTTATAGGAATCAAAGGGGATGATTCGACTAAAAGGTACGTCTTCTAGGAATCACAGGAAATGACACAACTAAAAGGTACGTCTTATAGGAATCAAAGGAGATGACTCGACTAAAATGTACGTCTTTGAGGAATCACAGGAAATGACTCAACTAAAAGGTACGTCTTATTGGAATCAAAGGAGATGACTCGACTAAAAGGTACGTCTTATAGGAATCAAGGGAAATGACTCAACTAAAAGGTACGTCTTCATGAAATCAAAGGGGATGACTCCACTAAAAGGTACGTCTTATAGTAATCAATGGGGATGACTCGACTAAACGGTACGTCTTATAGGAATTAAAGGGAATGACTCGACTAAAAGGTACGTCTTATATGAATCAAGTGAAATGACTCGACTAAAAGGAACGTCTTCTAGGAATCACAGGAAATGACTCAACTAAAAGGTACGTCTTATAGGAATCAAAGGAGATGACTCGACTAAACGGTACGTCTTATAGGAATCAAAGGGGATGACTCGACTAAAAGGTATGTCTTCTAGGAATCATAGGAAATGACTCAACTAAAAGGTACGTCTTATAGGAATCTAAGGAGATGACTCGACTAAAATGTACGTCTTATAGGAATCAAAGGGGATGACTCGACTAAAAGGTACGCCTTATAGGAATCAATGGAAATGCCTCGACTAAAAGGTACGGCTTATAGCAATCAAAGGGGATAACTTGTCTTAAAGGTACGTCTTATAGGAATTAAAGGAAATGACTCGACTAATAGGTACGTATTCTAGAGGCCAAAGGGGATGACTCGACTAAAAGGTACGTCTTATAGGAATCAAGTGAAATGACTCGACTAAAAGGTACGTCTTCTAGGAATCAAAGGGGATGACTCGACTAAAAGGTACGTCTTATAGTAATCAAGGGGGATGACTCGAATAAAAGGTACGTCTTCAAGGAATCAAAGGGGGTGACTCGACTAAAAGGTACGTCTTATTGGAATCAAAGGTAATGACATGACTAAAAGGTATGTATTCTAGGGGTCAAAGAGAATGACTCGACTATAAGGTACGTCTTATAGGAATCAAAGGGGATGACTCGACCAAAAGGTACGTCTTATAGGAATCCAAGGGGATGACTCGACTAAAATGTACGTCTTATAGGAATCAAAGGGGATCACTCGACTAAAAGGTACGTCTTCGAGGAATCACAGGAAATGACTCAACGAAAAGGTACGTCTTAGTGGAATCAAAGGAGATGACTCGACTAAAAGGTACGTCTTATAGGAATCAAGGGAGATGACTCGACTAAAAGGTACGTCTTATAGGAATCAAAGGGGATGACTCGACTAAAAGGTACGTCTTCTAGGAATCACAGGAAATGACACAACTAATATGTACGTCATATAGGAATCAAAGGAGATGACTCGACTAAAATGTACGTCTTATAGGAATCAAAGGGGATGACTCGACTAAAAGGTACGTCTTATGGGAATCAAAGGAGATGACTCGACTAAAATGTACGTCTTATAGGAATCAAAGGGGATGACTCGTCTAAAAGGTACGTCTTATAGGAATCAACGGAAATGCCTCGACTAAAAGGTACGGCTTATAGCAATCAAAGGGGATAACTTGTCTTAAAGGTATGTCTTATAGGAATCCAAGGCGATGCTTCGACTAAAAGTTACGTGTTATAGGAATCAAAGTGGATGACTCGACTAAAAGGTACGTCTTATAGTATTCAAGGGAAATGACTCGACTAAAAGGTACGTCTTCTAGGAATCAAAGGGGATGACTCGACTAAAAGTTACGTCTTATAGTAATCAAGGGGGATGACTCGACTAAAAGGTACGACTTCAAAGAATCAAAGGGGGTGACTCGACTAAAAGGTACGTCTTATAGGAATCAAAGGTATTGACATGACTAAAAGGTATGTATTCTAGGGGTCAAAGAGAATGACTCGACTATAAGGTACGTCTTATAGGAATCAAAGGGGATGACTCGACCAAAAGGTACGTCTTATAGGAATCCAAGGGGATGACTCGACTAAAAGGTACGTCTTATAGGAATCAAAGGAGATCACTCGACTAAAAGGTACGTCTTCGAGGAATCACAGGAAATGACTCAACTAAAAGGTACGTCTTATTGGAATCAAAGGAGATGACTCGACTAAAAGGTACGTCTTATAGGAATTAAGGGAAATGACTCAACTAAAAGGTACGTCTTCATGAAATCAAAGGAGATGACTCCACTAAAAGGTACGTATTATAGTAATCAATGGGGATGACTCGACTAAACGGTACGTCTTATAGGAATCAAAGGGAATGACTCGACTAAAAGGTACGTCTTATATGAATCAAGTGAAATGACTCGACTAAAAGGAACGTCTTCTAGGAATCACAGGAAATGACTCAACTAAAAGGTACGTCTTATAGGAATCAAAGGAGATGACTCGACTAAATGGTACGTCTTATAGGAATCAAAGGGGATGACTCGACTAAAAGGTACGACTTCTAGGAATCACAGGAAATGACTCAACTAAAAGGTACGTCTTATGGGAATCAAAGGAGATGACTAGACTAAAATGTACGTCTTATAGGAATCAAAGGGGATGACTCGACTAAAAGGTACGTCTTATAGGAATCAACGGAAATGCCTCGACTAAAAGGTACGGCTTATAGCAATCAAAGGGGATAACTTGTCTTAAAGGTACGTCTTATAGGAATTAAAGGAAATGACTCGACTAATAGGTACGTATTCTAGAGGCCAAAGGGGATGACTCGACTAAAAGGTACGTCTTATAGGAATCAAGTGAAATGACTCGACTAAAAGGTACGTCTTCTAGGAATCAAAGGGGATGACTCGACTAAAAGGTACGTCTTATAGTAATCAAGGGGGATGACTCGAATAAAAGGTACGTCTTCAAGGAATCAAAGGGGGTGACTCGACTAAAAGGTACGTCTTATTGGAATCAAAGGTAATGACATGACTAAAAGGTATGTATTCTAGGGGTCAAAGAGAATGACTCGACTATAAGGTACGTCTTATAGGAATCAAAGGGGATGACTCGACCAAAAGGTACGTCTTATAGGAATCCAAGGGGATGACTCGACTAAAATGTACGTCTTATAGGAATCAAAGGGGATCACTCGACTAAAAGGTACGTCTTCGAGGAATCACAGGAAATGACTCAACGAAAAGGTACGTCTTAGTGGAATCAAAAGAGATGACTCGACTAAAAGGTACGTCTTATAGGAATCAAGGGAAATGACTCGACTAAAAGGTACGTCTTCATGAAATCAAAGGGGATGACTCCACTAAAAGGTACGTCTTATAGTAATCAATGGGGATGACTCGACTAAACGGTACGTCTTATAGGAATCAAAGGGAATGACTCGACAAAAAGGTACGTCTTATATGAATCAAGTGAAATGACTCGACTAAAAGGAACGTCTTCTAGGAATCACAGGAAATGACTCAACTAAAAGGTACGTCTTATAGGAATCAAAGGAGATGACTCGACTAAAAGGTACGTCTTATAGGAATCAAAGGGGATGACTCGACTAAAAGGTACGTCTTCTAGGAATCACAGGAAATGACACAACTAAAAGGTACGTCATATAGGAATCAAAGGAGATGACTCGACTAAAATGTACGTCTTATAGGAATCAAAGGGGATGACTCGACTAAAAGGTACGTCTTATGGGAATCAAAGGAGATGACTCGACTAAAATGTACGTCTTATAGGAATCAAAGGGGATGACTCGACTAAAAGGTACGTCTTATAGGAATCAACGGAAATGCCTCGACTAAAAGGTACGGCTTATAGCAATCAAAGGGGATAACTTGTCTTAAAGGTATGTCTTATAGGAATCCAAGGCGATGCTTCGACTAAAAGTTACGTGTTATAGGAATCAAAGTGGATGACTCGACTAAAAGGTACGTCTTATAGTATTCAAGGGAAATGACTCGACTAAAAGGTACGTCTTCTAGGAATCAAAGGGGATGACTCGACTAAAAGGTACGTCTTATAGTAATCAAGGGGGATGACTCGACTAAAAGGTACGACTTCAAAGAATCAAAGGGGGTGACTCGACTAAAAGGTACGTCTTATAGGAATCAAAGGTGTTGACATGACTAAAAGGTATGTATTCTAGGGGTCAAAGAGAATGACTCGACTATAAGGTACGTCTTATAGGAATCAAAGGGGATGACTCGACCAAAAGGTACGTCTTATAGGAATCCAAGGGGATGACTCGACTAAAAGGTACGTCTTATAGGAATCAAAGGGGATCACTCGACTAAAAGGTACGTCTTCGAGGAATCACAGGAAATGACTCAACTAAAAGGTACGTCTTATTGGAATCAAAGGAGATGACTCGACTAAAAGGTACGTCTTATAGGAATTAAGGGAAATGACTCAACTAAAAGGTACGTCTTCATGAAATCAAAGGGGATGACTCCACTAAAAGGTACGTATTATAGTAATCAATGGGGATGACTCGACTAAACGGTACGTCTTATAGGAATCAAAGGGAATGACTCGACTAAAAGGTACGTCTTATATGAATCAAGTGAAATGACTCGACTAAAAGGAACGTCTTCTAGGAATCAAAGGAAATGACTCAACTAAAAGGTACGTCTTATAGGAATCAAAGGAGATGACTTGACTAAATGGTACGTCTTATAGGAATCAAAGGGGATGACTCGACTAAAAGGTACGACTTCTAGGAATCACAGGAAATGACTCAACTAAAAGGTACGTCTTATGGGAATCAAAGGAGATGACTAGACTAAAATGTACGTCTTATAGGAATCAAAGGGGATGACTCGACTAAAAGGTACGTCTTATAGGAATCAACGGAAATGCCTCGACTAAAAGCACGGCTTATAGCAATCAAAGGGGATAACTTGTCTTAAAGGTACGTCTTATAGGAATTAAAGGAAATGACTCGACTAATAGGTACGTATTCTAGAGGCCAAAGGGGATGACTCGACTAAAAGGTACGTCTTATAGGAATCAAAGGAGATGACTAGACTAAAAGGTACGTCTTATAGGAATCAAAGGGGATGACTCGACTAAAAGGTACGTCTTATAGGAATCAAAAGGGATGACTCGACTAAAAGATATGTCTTACAGGAATCAAAGTAAATGACTCGATTAAAAGGTACGTCTTCTAGGGTTCAAAGGGGATAACTCGACTACAAGATCCGTCTTATAGGAATCAAAGGGGATGACTCGACTAAAAGGTACATCTTCTAGGAATCACAGGAAATGACTCGACTAAAAGGTACGGCTTATAGGAATCAAAGGGGATGACTCGACTAAAAGGTACGTCTTATAGGAATCAAGGGAAATGACTCGACTAAAAGGTACATATTCTAGGTGTGAAAGGGGATGACTCGACTAAAAGGTACGTCTTATAGGAATCAAAAGAAATGACTCGACTAAAAGGTACGTCTTATAGGAATCAAATGAAATGATTTGACTAAAAGGTACGTCTTTTAGGAATCAAAGGGGATGACTCGACTAAAAGGTTCGTCTTATAGGAATCGAAGGGGATGACTCTACCAAAAGGTACGTCTTATAGGAATCCAAGGCGATGCTTCGACTAAAAGGTACGTCTTATAAGAATCAAAGTGGATGACTCGACTAAAAGGTACGTCTTATAGGATTCAAGGGAAATGACTCAACTAAAAGGTATGTCTTCTAGGAATCAAAGGGGATGACTCTACTAAAAGGTACGTCTTATAGTAATCAAGGGGGATGACTCGACTAAAAGGTACGACTTCAAGGAATCAAAGGGGGTGACTCGACTAAAAGGTACGTCTTATAGGAATCAAAGGTATTGACATGACTAAAAGGTATGTATTCTAGGGGTCAAAAAGAATGACTCGACTATAAGGTACGTCTTATAGGAATCAAAGGGGATGACTCGACCAAAAGGTACGTCTTATAGGAATCCAAGGGAATGACTCGACTAAAAGGTACGTCTTATAGGAATCAAAGGGGATCACTCGACTAAAAGGTACATCTTTGAGGAATCACAGGAAATGACTCAACTAAAAGGTACGTCTTATTGGAATCAAAGGAGATGACTCGACTAAAAGGTACGTCTTATAGGAATCAAGGGAAATGACTCAACTAAAAGGTACGTCTTCATGAAATCAAAGGGGATGACTCCAGTAAAAGGTACGTCTTATAGTAATCAATGGGGATGACTCGACTAAACGGTACGTCTTATAGGATTTAAAGGGAATGACTCGACTAAAAGGTACGTCTTATATGAATCAAGTGAAATGACTCGACTAAAAGGAACGTCTTCTAGGAATCACAGGAAATGACTCAACTAAAAGGTACGTCTTATAGGAATCAAAGGAGATAACTCGACTAAAAGGTACGTCTTATAGGAATCAAAGGGGATGACTCGACTAAAAGGTATGTCTTCTAGGAATCATAGGAAATGACTCAACTAAAAGGTTCGTCTTATAGGAATCGAAGAGGATGACTCTACCAAAAGGTACGTCTTATAGGAATCCAAGGCGATGCTTCGACTAAAAGGTACGTCTTATAAGAATCAAAGTGGATGACTCGACTAAAAGGTACGTCTTATAGGATTCAAGGGAAATGACTCAACTAAAAGGTATGTCTTCTAGGAATCAAAGGGGATGCCTCTACTAAAAGGTACGTCTTATAGTAATCAAGGGGGATGACTCGACTAAAAGGTACGACTTCAAGGAATCAAAGGGGGTGACTCGACTAAAAGGTACGTCTTATAGGAATCAAAGGTATTGACATGACTAAAAGGTATGTATTCTAGGGGTCAAAAAGAATGACTCGACTATAAGGTACGTCTTATAGGAATCAAAGGGGATGACTCGACCAAAAGGTACGTCTTATAGGAATCCAAGGGGATGACTCGACTAAAAGGTACGTCTTATAGGAATCAAAGGGGATCACTCGACTAAAAGGTACATCTTTGAGGAATCACAGGAAATGACTCAACTAAAAGGTACGTCTTATTGGAATCAAAGGAGATGACTCGACTAAAAGGTACGTCTTATAGGAATCAAGGGAAATGACTCAACTAAAAGGTACGTCTTCATGAAATCAAAGGGGATGACTCCACTAAAAGGTACGTCTTATAGTAATCAATGGGGATGACTCGACTAAACGGTACGTCTATAGGAATTAAAGGGAATGACTCGACTAAAAGGTACGTCTTATATGAATCAAGTGAAATGACTCGACTAAAAGGAACGTCTTCTAGGAATCACAGGAAATGACTCAACTAAAAGGTACGTCTTATAGGAATCAAAGGAGATGACTCGACTAAAAGGTACGTCTTATAGGAATCAAAGGGGATGACTCGACTAAAAGGTATGTCTTCTAGGAATCGTAGGAAATGACTCAACTAAAAGGTACGTCTTATAGGAATCAAAGGAGATGACTCGACTAAAATGTACGTCTTATAGGAATCAAAGGGGATGACTCGACTAAAAGGTACGCCTTATAGGAATCAACGGAAATGCCTCGACTAAAAGGTACGGCTTATAGCAATCAAAGGGGATAACTTGTCTTAAAGGTACGTCTTATAGGAATTAAAGGAAATGACTCGACTAATAGGTACGTATTCTAGAGGCCAAAGGGGATGACTCGACTAAAAGGTACGTCTTATAGGAATCAAGTGAAATGACTCGACTAAAAGGTACGTCTTCTAGGAATCAAAGGGGATGACTCGACTAAAAGGTACGTCTTATAGTAATCAAGGGGGATGACTCGACTAAAAGGTACGTCTTCAAGGAATCAAAGGGGGTGACTCGACTAAAAGGTACGTTTTATAGGAATCAAAGGTAATGACATGACTAAAAGGTATGTATTCTAGGGGTCAAAGAGAATGACTCGACTATAAGGTACGTCTTATAGGAATCAAAGGGGATGACTCGACCAAAAGGTACGTCTTATAGGAATCCAAGGGGATGACTCGACTAAAATGTACGTCTTATAGGAATCAAAGGGGATCACTCGACTAAAAGGTACGTCTTCGAGGAATCACAGGAAATGACTCAACGAAAAGGTACGTCTTATTGGAATCAAAGGAGATGACTCGACTAAAAGGTACGTCTTATAGGAATCAAGGGAAATGACTCGACTAAAAGGTACGTCTTCATGAAATCAAAGGGGATGACTCCACTAAAAGGTACGTCTTATAGTAATCAATGGGGATGACTCGACTAAACGGTACATCTTATAGGAATCAAAGGGAATGACTCGACAAAAAGGTACGTCTTATATGAATCAAGTGAAATGACTCGACTAAAAGGAACGTCTTCTAGGAATCACAGGAAATGACTCAACTAAAAGGTACGTCTTATAGTAATCAAAGGAGATGACTCGACTAAAAGGTACGTCTTATAGGAATCAAAGGGGATGACTCGACTAAAAGGTACGTCTTCTAGGAATCACAGGAAATGACACAACTAAAAGGTACGTCTTATAGGAATCAAAGGAGATGACTCGACTAAAATGTACGTCTTTGAGGAATCACAGGAAATGACTCAACTAAAAGGTACGTCTTATTGGAATCAAAGGAGATGACTCGACTAAAAGGTACGTCTTATAGGAATCAAGGGAAATGACTCAACTAAAAGGTACGTCTTCATGAAATCAAAGGGGATGACTCCACTAAAAGGTACGTCTTATAGTAATCAATGGGGATGACTCGACTAAACGGTACGTCTTATAGGAATTAAAGGGAATGACTCGACTAAAAGGTACGTCTTATATGAATCAAGTGAAATGACTCGACTAAAAGGAACGTCTTCTAGGAATCACAGGAAATGACTCAACTAAAAGGTACGTCTTATAGGAATCAAAGGAGATGACTCGACTAAAATGTACGTCTTATAGGAATCAAAGGAGATGACTCGACTAAAAGGAATGTCTTCTAGGAATCATAGGAAATGACTCAACTAAAAGGTACGTCTTATAGGAATCTAAGGAGATGACTCGACTAAAATGTACGTCTTATAGGAATCAAAGGGGATGACTCGACTAAAAGGTACGCCTTATAGGAATCAATGGAAATGCCTCGACTAAAAGGTACGGCTTATAGCAATCAAAGGGGATAACTTGTCTTAAAGGTACGTCATATAGGAATTAAAGGAAATGACTCGACTAATAGGTACGTATTCTAGAGGCCAAAGGGGATGACTCGACTAAAAGGTACGTCTTATAGGAATCAAGTGAAATGACTCGACTAAAAGGTACGTCTTCTAGGAATCAAAGGGGATGACTCGACTAAAAGGTACGTCTTATAGTAATCAAGGGGGATGACTCGAATAAAAGTTACGTCTTCAAGGAATCAAAGGGGGTGACTCGACTAAAAGGTACGTCTTATTGGAATCAAAGGTAATGACATGACTAAAAGGTATGTATTCTAGGGGTCAAAGAGAATGACTCGACTATAAGGTACGTCTTATAGGAATCAAAGGGGATGACTCGACCAAAAGGTACGTCTTATAGGAATCCAAGGGGATGACTCGACTAAAATGTACGTCTTATAGGAATCAAAGGGGATCACTCGACTAAAAGGTACGTCTTCGAGGAATCACAGGAAATGACTCAACGAAAAGGTACGTCTTAGTGGAATCAAAGGAGATGACTCGACTAAAAGGTACGTCTTATAGGAATCAAGGGAAATGACTCGACTAAAAGGTACGTCTTTATGAAATCAAAGGGGATGACTCCACTAAAAGCTACGTCTTATAGTAATCAATGGAGATGACTCGACTAAACGGTACGTCTTATAGGAATCAAAGGGGATGACTCGACTAAAAGGTACGCCTTATAGGAATCAACGGAAATGCCTCGACTAAAAGGTACGGCTTATAGCAATCAAAGGGGATAACTTGTCTTAAAGGTACGTCTTATAGGAATTAAAGGAAATGACTCGACTAATAGGTACGTATTCTAGAGGCCAAAGGGGATGACTCGACTAAAAGGTACGTCTTATAGGAATCAAGTGAAATGACTCGACTAAAAGGTACGTCTTCTAGGAATCAAAGGGGATGACTCGACTAAAAGGTACGTCTTATAGTAATCAAGGGGGATGACTCGACTAAAAGGTACGTCTTCAAGGAATCAAAGGGGGTGACTCGACTAAAAGGTACGTTTTATAGGAATCAAAGGTAATGACATGACTAAAAGGTATGTATTCTAGGGGTCAAAGAGAATGACTCGACTATAAGGTACGTCTTATAGGAATCAAAGGGGATGACTCGACCAAAAGGTACGTCTTATAGGAATCCAAGGGGATGACTCGACTAAAATGTACGTCTTATAGGAATCAAAGGGGATCACTCGACTAAAAGGTACGTCTTCGAGGAATCACAGGAAATGACTCAACGAAAAGGTACGTCTTATTGGAATCAAAGGAGATGACTCGACTAAAAGGTACGTCTTATAGGAATCAAGGGAAATGACTCGACTAAAAGGTACGTCTTCATGAAATCAAAGGGGATGACTCCACTAAAAGGTACGTCTTATAGTAATCAATGGGGATGACTCGACTAAACGGTACATCTTATAGGAATCAAAGGGAATGACTCGACAAAAAGGTACGTCTTATATGAATCAAGTGAAATGACTCGACTAAAAGGAACGTCTTCTAGGAATCACAGGAAATGACTCAACTAAAAGGTACGTCTTATAGTAATCAAAGGAGATGACTCGACTAAAAGGTACGTCTTATAGGAATCAAAGGGGATGACTCGACTAAAAGGTACGTCTTCTAGGAATCACAGGAAATGACACAACTAAAAGGTACGTCTTATAGGAATCAAAGGAGATGACTCGACTAAAATGTACGTCTTTGAGGAATCACAGGAAATGACTCAACTAAAAGGTACGTCTTATTGGAATCAAAGGAGATGACTCGACTAAAAGGTACGTCTTATAGGAATCAAGGGAAATGACTCAACTAAAAGGTACGTCTTCATGAAATCAAAGGGGATGACTCCACTAAAAGGTACGTCTTATAGTAATC
The DNA here is from genome assembly GCA_030864215.1 of Capsicum pubescens. Classification (NCBI taxonomy): domain Eukaryota; kingdom Viridiplantae; phylum Streptophyta; class Magnoliopsida; order Solanales; family Solanaceae; genus Capsicum; species Capsicum pubescens. Next base: position 273,619,746 of record CM061545.1, on the reverse strand, counting down.
AATGGGGATGACTCGACTAAACGGTACGTCTTATAGGAATTAAAGGGAATGACTCGACTAAAAGGTACGTCTTATATGAATCAAGTGAAATGACTCGACTAAAAGGAACGTCTTCTAGGAATCACAGGAAATGACTCAACTAAAAGGTACGTCTTATAGGAATCAAAGGAGATGACTCGACTAAAATGTACGTCTTATAGGAATCAAAGGAGATGACTCGACTAAAAGGAATGTCTTCTAGGAATCATAGGAAATGACTCAACTAAAAGGTACGTCTTATAGGAATCTAAGGAGATGACTCGACTAAAATGTACGTCTTATAGGAATCAAAGGGGATGACTCGACTAAAAGGTACGCCTTATAGGAATCAATGGAAATGCCTCGACTAAAAGGTACGGCTTATAGCAATCAAAGGGGATAACTTGTCTTAAAGGTACGTCATATAGGAATTAAAGGAAATGACTCGACTAATAGGTACGTATTCTAGAGGCCAAAGGGGATGACTCGACTAAAAGGTACGTCTTATAGGAATCAAGTGAAATGACTCGACTAAAAGGTACGTCTTCTAGGAATCAAAGGGGATGACTCGACTAAAAGGTACGTCTTATAGTAATCAAGGGGGATGACTCGAATAAAAGTTACGTCTTCAAGGAATCAAAGGGGGTGACTCGACTAAAAGGTACGTCTTATTGGAATCAAAGGTAATGACATGACTAAAAGGTATGTATTCTAGGGGTCAAAGAGAATGACTCGACTATAAGGTACGTCTTATAGGAATCAAAGGGGATGACTCGACCAAAAGGTACGTCTTATAGGAATCCAAGGGGATGACTCGACTAAAATGTACGTCTTATAGGAATCAAAGGGGATCACTCGACTAAAAGGTACGTCTTCGAGGAATCATAGGAAATGACTCAACGAAAAGGTACGTCTTAGTGGAATCAAAGGAGATGACTCGACTAAAAGGTACGTCTTATAGGAATCAAGGGAAATGACTCGACTAAAAGGTACGTCTTTATGAAATCAAAGGGGATGACTCCACTAAAAGCTACGTCTTATAGTAATCAATGGAGATGACTCGACTAAACGGTACGTCTTATAGGAATCAAAGGGAATGACTCGACAAAAAGGTACGTCTTATATGAATCAAGTGAAATGACTCGACTAAAAGGAACGTCTTCTAGGAATCACAGGAAATGACTCAACTAAAAGGTACGTCTTATAGGAATCAAAGGAGATGACTCGACTAAAAGGTACGTCTTATAGGAATCAAAGGGGATGACTCGACTAAAAGGTACGTCTTCTAGGAATCACAGGAAATGACACAACTAAAAGGTACGTCATATAGGAATCAAAGGAGATGACTCGACTAATATGTACGTCTTATAGGAATCAAAGGGGATGACTCGACTAAAAGGTACGTCTTATGGGAATCAAAGGAGATGACTCGACTAAAATGTACGTCTTATAGGAATCAAAGGGGATGACTCGACTAAAAGGTACGTCTTATAGGAATCAACGGAAATGCCTCGACTAAAAGGTACGGCTTATAGCAATCAAAGGGGATAACATGTCTTAAAGGTACGTCTTATTGGAATTAAAGGAAATGACTCGACTAATAGGTACGTATTCTAGAGTCCAAAGAGGATGACTCGACTATAAGGTACGTCTTATAGGAATCAAGGGAAATGACTCGACTAAAAGGTACGTCTTCTAGTAATCAAAGGGGATCACTCGACTAAAAGGTACGTCTTATAGTAATCATGGGGGATGACTCGACTAAAAGGTACGTCTTCAAGGAATCAAAGGGGGTGACTCGACTAAAAGGTACGTCTTATAGGAATCAAAGGTAATGACATGACTAAAAGGTATGTATTCTAGGGGTCAAAGAGAATGACTCGACTATAAGGTACGTCTTATAGGAATCAAAGGGGATGACTCGACCAAAAGGTACGTCTTATAGGAATCCAAGGGGATGACTCGACTAAAAGGTACGTCTTATAGGAATCAAAGGGGATCACTCGACTAAAAGGTACGTCTTCGAGGAATCACAGGAAATGACTCATCTAAAAGGTACGTCTTATTGGAATCAAAGGAGATGACTCGACTAAAAGGTACGTCTTATAGGAATCAAGGGAAATGACTCGACTAAAAGGTACGTCTTCATGAAATCAAAGGGGATGACTCCACTAAAAGGTACGTCTTATAGTAATCAATGGGGATGACTCGACTAAACGGTACGTCTTATAGGAATCAAAGGGAATGACTCGACAAAAAGGTACGTCTTATATGAATCAAGTGAAATGACTCGACTAAAAGGAACGTCTTCTAGGAATCACAGGAAATGACTCAACTAAAAGGTACGTCTTATAGGAATCAAAGAAGATGACTCGACTAAAAGGTACATCTTATAGGAATCAAAAGGGATGACTCGACTAAAAGGTACGTCTTATAGGAATCACAGGAAATGACACAACTAAAAGGTACGTCTTATAGGAATCAAAGGAGATGACTCGACTAAAATGTACGTCTTATAGGAATCAAAGGGGATGACTCGACTAAAAGGTACGTCTTATAGGAATCAACGGAAATGCCTCGACTAAAAGGTACTTATTCTAGAGGCCAAAGGGGATGACTCGACTAAAAGGTACGTCTTATAGGAATCAAAGGAGATGACTCGACTAAAAGGTACGTCTTATAGGAATCAAAGGGGATGACTCGACTAAAAGGTACGTCTTATAGGAATCAAATGGGTTGACTCGACTAAAAGATACGTCTTACAGGAATCAAAGGGGATGACTCAACTAAAAGGTACGTCTTAAAGGAATCACAGGAAATGACTCAACTAAAAGGTACGTCTTATAGGAATCAAAGGAGATGACTCGACTAAAATATACGTCTTATAGGAATCAAAGGGGATGACTCGACTAAAAGGTACGTCTTATAGGAATCAACGGAAATGCATCGACTAAAAGGTACGGCTTATAGCAATCAAAGGGGATAACTAGTCTTAAAGGTACGTCTTATAGGAATTAAAGGAAATGACTCTACTAAAAGGTACGTCTTATAGGAATCAAAAGGGATGACTCGACTAAAAGATACGTCTTACAGGAATTAAAGTAAATGACTCGATTAAAAGGTACGTCTTCTAGGGGTCAAAGGGGATAACTCGACTAAAAGGTACGTCTTATAGGAATAAAAGGAGATGACTCGACTAAAAGGTACGTCTTCTAGGAATCACAGGAAATGACTCGACTAAAAGGTACGGCTTATAGGAATCAAAGGGGATGACTCGACTAAAAGGTACGTCTTATAGGAATCAAGGGAAATGACTCGACTAAAAGGTACGTCTTCTAGGAATCAAAGGGGATGACTCAACTAAAAGGTACGTCTTATAGTAATCAAGGGGGATGACTCAACTAAAAGGTACGTCTTCAAGAAATCAAAGGGGGTGAATCGACTAAAAGGTACGTCTTATAGGAATCAAAGGTAATGACATGACTAAAAGGTATGTATTCTAGGGGTCAAAGAGAATGACTCGACTATAAGGTACGTCTTATAGGAATCAAAGGGGATGACTCGACCAAAAGGTACGTCTTATAGGAATCCAAGGGGATGACTCGACTAAAAGGTACGTCTTATAGGAATCAAAAGGGATCACTCGACTAAAAGGTACGTCTTCGAGGAATCACAGGAAATGACTCAACTAAAAGGTACGTCTTATTGGAATCAAAGGAGATGACTCGACTAAAAGGTACGTCTTATTGGAATCAAGGGAAATGACTCGACTAAAAGGTACGTCTTAATGAAATCAAAGGGGATGACTCCACTAAAAGGTACGTCTTATAGTAATCAATGGGGATGACTCGACTAAACGGTACGTCTTATAGGAATCAAAGGGAATGACTCGACAAAAAGGTACGTCTTATATGAATCAAGTGAAATGACTCGACTAAAAGGAACGTCTTCTAGGAATCACAGGAAATGACTCAACTAAAAGGTACGTCTTATAGGAATCAAAGGAGATGACTCGACTAAAAGGTACGTCTTATAGGAATCAAAGGGGATGACTCGACTAAAAGTTACGTCTTATAGGAATCAAAGGGGATGACTCGACTAAAAGGTACGTCTTCTAGGAATCACAGGAAATGATTCAACTAAAAGGTACGTCTTATAGGAATCAAAGGAGATGACTCGACTAAAATGTACATCTTATAGGAATCAAAGGGGATGACTCGACTAAAAGGTACGGCTTATAGCAATCAAAGGGGATAACTTGTCTTAAAGGTACGTCTTATAGGAATTAAAGGAAATGACTCGACTAATAGGTACGTATTCTAGAGGCCAAAGGGGATGACTCGACTAAAAGGTACGTCTTATAGGAATCAAAGGAGATGACTCGACTAAAAGTTACGTCTTATAGGAATCAAAAGGGATGACTCGACTAAAAGATACGTCTTACAGGAATCAAAGTAAATAACTCGATTAAAAGGTACGTCTTCTAGGGGTCAAAGGGGATAACTCGACTAAAAGGTACGTCTTATAGGAATCAAAGGGGATGACTCGACTAAAAGGTACGTCTTCTAGGAATCACAGGAAATGACTCGACTAAAAGGTACGGCTTATAGGAATCAAAGGGGATGACTCGACTAAAAGGTACGTCTTATAGGAATCAAGGGAAATGACTCGACTAAAAGGTACATATTCTAGGTGTGAAAGGGGATGACTCGACTAAAAGGTACGTTTTATTAGAATCAAAGGAAATGACTCGACTAAAAGGTACGTCTTATAGGAATCAAATGAAATGATTTGACTAAATGGTACGTCTTTTAGGAATCAAAGGGGATGACTCGACTAAAAGGTTCGTCTTATAGGAATCGAAGGGGATGACTCCACCAAGGATGACTCCACCAAAAGGTACGTCTTATAGGAATCCAAGGCGATGCTTCGACTAAAAGGTACGTGTTATAGGAATCAAAGTGGATGACTCGACTAAAAGGTACGTCTTATAGGATTCAAGGGAAATGACTCGACTAAAAGGTACATCTTCTAGGAATCAAAGGGGATGACTCGACTAAAAGGTACGTCTTATAGTAATCAAGGGGGATGACTCGACTAAAAGGTACGACTTCAAAGAATCAAAGGGGTTGACTCGACTAAAAGGTACGTCTTATAGGAATCAAAGGTATTGACATGACTAAAAGGTATGTATTCTAGGGGTCAAAGAGAATGACTCGACTATAAGGTACGTCTTATAGGAATCAAAGGGGATGACTCGACCAAAAGGTACGTCTTATAGGAATCCAAGGGGATGACTCGACTAAAAGGTACGTCTTATAGGAATCAAAGGGGATCACTCGACTAAAAGGTACGTCTTCGAGGAATCACAGGAAATGACTCAACTAAAAGGTACGTCTTATTGGAATCAAAGGAGATGACTCGACTAAAAGGTACGTCTTATAGGAATTAAGGGAAATGACTCAACTAAAAGGTACGTCTTCATGAAATCAAAGGGGATGACTCCACTAAAAGGTACGTATTATAGTAATCAATGGGGATGACTCGACTAAACGGTACGTCTTATAGGAATCAAAGGGAATGACTCGACTAAAAGGTACGTCTTATATGAATCAAGTGAAATGACTCGACTAAAAGGAACGTCTTCTAGGAATCACAGGAAATGACTCAACTAAAAGGTACGTCTTATAGGAATCAAAGGAGATGACTCGACTAAATGGTACGTCTTATAGGAATCAAAGGGGATGACTCGACTAAAAGGTACGACTTCTAGGAATCACAGGAAATGACTCAACTAAAAGGTACGTCTTATGGGAATCAAAGGAGATGACTCGACTAAAAGGTACGTCTTATAGGAATCAAAGGGGATGACTCGACTAAAAGGTACGTCTTCTAGGAATCACAGGAAATGACACAACTAAAAGGTACGTCTTATAGGAATCAAAGGAGATGACTCGACTAAAATGTACGTCTTTGAGGAATCACAGGAAATGACTCAACTAAAAGGTACGTCTTATTGGAATCAAAGGAGATGACTCGACTAAAAGGTACGTCTTATAGGAATCAAAGGTATTGACATGACTAAAAGGTATGTATTCTAGGGGTCAAAGAGAATGACTCGACTATAAGGTACGTCTTATAGGAATCAAAGGGGATGACTCGACCAAAAGGTACGTCTTATAGGAATCCAAGGGGATGACTCGACTAAAATGTACGTCTTATAGGAATCAAAGGGGATCACTCGACTAAAAGGTACGTCTTCGAGGAATCACAGGAAATGACTCAACGAAAAGGTACGTCTTATTGGAATCAAAGGAGATGACTCGACTAAAAGGTACGTCTTATAGGAATCAAGGGAAATGACTCGACTAAAAGGTACGTCTTCATGAAATCAAAGGGGATGACTCCACTAAAAGGTACGTATTATAGTAATCAATGGGGATGACTCGACTAAACGGTACATCTTATAGGAATCAAAGGGAATGACTCGACAAAAAGGTACGTCTTATATGAATCAAGTGAAATGACTCGACTAAAAGGAACGTCTTCTAGGAATCACAGGAAATGACTCAACTAAAAGGTACGTCTTATAGTAATCAAAGGAGATGACTCGACTAAAAGGTACGTCTTATAGGAATCAAAGGGGATGACTCGACTAAAAGGTACGTCTTCTAGGAATCACAGGAAATGACACAACTAAAAGGTACGTCTTATAGGAATCAAAGGAGATGACTCGACTAAAATGTACGTCTTTGAGGAATCACAGGAAATGACTCAACTAAAAGGTACGTCTTATTGGAATCAAAGGAGATGACTCGACTAAAAGGTACGTCTTATAGGAATCAAAGGTATTGACATGACTATAAGGTATGTATTCTAGGGGTCAAAAAGAATGACTCGACTATAAGGTACGTCTTATAGGAATCAAAGGGGATGACTCGACCAAAAGGTACGTCTTATAGGAATCCAAGGGGATGACTCGACTAAAAGGTACGTCTTATAGGAATCAAAGGGGATCACTCGACTAAAAGGTACATCTTTGAGGAATCACAGGAAATGACTCAACTAAAAGGTACGTCTTATTGGAATCAAAGGAGATGACTCGACTAAAAGGTACGTCTTATAGGAATCAAGGGAAATGACTCAACTAAAAGGTACGTCTTCATGAAATCAAAGGGGATGACTCCACTAAAAGGTACGTCTTATAGTAATCAATGGGGATGACTCGACTAAACGGTACGTCTTATAGGAATTAAAAGGAATGACTCGACTAAAAGGTACGTCTTATATGAATCAATTGAAATGACTCGACTAAAAGGAACGTCTTCTAGGAATCACAGGAAATGACTCAACTAAAAGGTACGTCTTATAGGAATCAAAGGAGATGACTAGACTAAAAGGTACGTCTTATAGGAATCAAAGGGGATGACTCGACTAAAAGGTATGTCTTCTAGGAATCATAGGAAATGACTCAACTAAAAGGTACGTCTTATAGGAATCAAAGGAGATGACTCGACTAAAATGTACGTCTTATAGGAATCAAAGGGGATGACTCGACTAAAAGGTACGCCTTATAGGAATCAACGGAAATTCCTCGACTAAAAGGTACAGCTTATAGCAATCAAAGGGGATAACTTGTCTTAAAGGTACGTCTTATAGGAATTAAAGGAAATGACTCGACTAATAGGTACGTATTCTAGAGGCCAAAGGGGATGACTCGACTAAAAGGTACGTCTTATAGGAATCAAGTGAAATGACTCGACTAAAAGGTACGTCTTCTAGGAATCAAAGGGGATGACTCGACTAAAAGGTACGTCTTATAGTAATCAAGGGGGATGACTCGACTAAAAGGTACGTCTTCAAGGAATCAAAGGGGGTGACTCGACTAAAAGGTACGTCTTATAGGAATCAAAGGTAATGACATGACTAAAAGGTATGTATTCTAGGGGTCAAAGAGAATGACTCGACTATAAGGTACGTCTTATAGGAATCAAAGGGGATGACTCGACCAAAAGGTACGTCTTATAGGAATCCAAGGGGATGACTCGACTAAAATGTACGTCTTATAGGAATCAAAGGGGATCACTCGACTAAAAGGTACGTCTTCGAGGAATCACAGGAAATGACTCAACGAAAAGGTACGTCTTATTGGAATCAAAGGAGATGACTCGACTAAAAGGTACGTCTTATAGGAATCAAGGGAAATGACTCGACTAAAAGGTACGTCTTCATGAAATCAAAGGGGATGACTCCACTAAAAGGTACGTCTTATAGTAATCAATGGGGATGACTCGACTAAACGGTACATCTTATAGGAATCAAAGGGAATGACTCGACAAAAAGGTACGTCTTATATGAATCAAGTGAAATGACTCGACTAAAAGGAACGTCTTCTAGGAATCACAGGAAATGACTCAACTAAAAGGTACGTCTTATAGTAATCAAAGGAGATGACTCGACTAAAAGATACGTCTTATAGGAATCAAAGGGGATGACTCGACTAAAAGGTACGTCTTCTAGGAATCACAGGAAATGACACAACTAAAAGGTACGTCTTATAGGAATCAAAGGAGATGACTCGACTAAAATGTACGTCTTTGAGGAATCACAGGAAATGACTCAACTAAAAGGTACGTCTTATTGGAATCAAAGGAGATGACTCGACTAAAAGGTACGTCTTATAGGAATCAAGGGAAATGACTCAACTAAAAGGTACGTCTTCATGAAATCAAAGGGGATGACTCCACTAAAAGGTACGTCTTATAGTAATCAATGGGGATGACTCGACTAAACGGTACGTCTTATAGGAATTAAAGGGAATGACTCGACTAAAAGGTACGTCTTATATGAATCAAGTGAAATGACTCGACTAAAAGGAACGTCTTCTAGGAATCACAGGAAATGACTCAACTAAAAGGTACGTCTTATAGGAATCAAAGGAGATGACTCGACTAAAAGGTACGTCTTATAGGAATCAAAGGGGATGACTAGACTAAAAGGTATGTCTTCTAGGAATCATAGGAAATGACTCAACTAAAAGGTACGTCTTATAGGAATCTAAGGAGATGACTCGACTAAAATGTACGTCTTATAGGAATCAAAGGGGATGACTCGACTAAAAGGTACGCCTTATAGGAATCAATGGAAATGCCTCGACTAAAAGGTACGGCTGATAGCAATCAAAGGGGATAACTTGTCTTAAAGGTACGTCTTATAGGAATTAAAGGAAATGACTCGACTAATAGGTACGTATTCTAAAGGCCAAAGGGGATGACTCGACTAAAAGGTACGTCTTATAGGAATCAAGTGAAATGACTCGACTAAAAGGTACGTCTTCTAGGAATCAAAGGGGATGACTCGACTAAAAGGTACGTCTTATAGTAATCAAGGGGGATGACTCGACTAAAAGGTACGTCTTCAAGGAATCAAAGGGGGTGACTCGACTAAAAGGTACGTCTTATTGGAATCAAAGGTAATGACATGACTAAAAGGTATGTATTCTAGGGGTCAAAGAGAATGACTCGACTATAAGGTACGTCTTATAGGAATCAAAGGGGATGACTCGACCAAAAGGTACGTCTTATAGGAATCCAAGGGGATGACTCGACTAAAATGTACGTCTTATAGGAATCAAAGGGGATCACTCGACTAAAAGGTACGTCTTCGAGGAATCACAGGAAATGACTCAACGAAAAGGTACGTCTTAGTGGAATCAAAGGAGATGACTCGACTAAAAGGTACGTCTTATAGGAATCAAGGGAAATGACTCGACTAAAAGGTACGTCTTCATGAAATCAAAGGGGATGACTCCACTAAAAGGTACGTCTTATAGTAATCAATGGGGATGACTCGACTAAACGGTACGTCTTATAGGAATCAAAGGGAATGACTCGACAAAAAGGTACGTCTTATATGAATCAAGTGAAATGACTCGACTAAAAGGAACGTCTTCTAGGAATCACAGGAAATGACTCAACTAAAAGGTACGTCTTATAGGAATCAAAGGAGATGACTCGACTAAAAGGTACGTCTTATAGGAATCAAAGGGGATGACTCGACTAAAAGGTACGTCTTCTAGGAATCACAGGAAATGACACAACTAAAAGGTACGTCATATAGGAATCAAAGGAGATGACTCGACTAAAATGTACGTCTTATAGGAATCAAAGGGGATGACTCGACTAAAAGGTACGTCTTATAGTAATCAAGGGGGATGACTCGACTAAAAGGTACGTCTTCAAGGAATCAAAGGGGGTGACTCGACTAAAAGGTACGTCTTATTGGAATCAAAGGTAATGACATGACTAAAAGGTATGTATTCTAGGGGTCAAAGAGAATGACTCGACTATAAGGTACGTCTTATAGGAATAAAAGGGGATGACTCGACCAAAAGGTACGTCTTATAGGAATCCAAGGGGATGACTCGACTAAAATGTACGTCTTATAGGAATCAAAGGGGATCACTCGACTAAAAGGTACGTCTTCGAGGAATCACAGGAAATGACTCAACGAAAAGGTACGTCTTAGTGGAATCAAAGGAGATGACTCGACTAAAAGGTACGTCTTATAGGAATCAAGGGAAATGACTCGACTAAAAGGTACGTCTTCATGAAATCAAAGGGGATGACTCCACTAAAAGGTACGTCTTATAGTAATCAATGGGGATGACTCGACTAAACGGTACGTCTTATAGGAATCAAAGGGAATGACTCGACAAAAAGGTACGTCTTATATGAATCAAGTGAAATGACTCGACTAAAAGGAACGTCTTCTAGGAATCACAGGAAATGACTCAACTAAAAGGTACGTCTTATAGGAATCAAAGGAGATGACTCGACTAAAAGGTACGTCTTATAGGAATCAAAGGGGATGACTCGACTAAAAGGTACGTCTTCTAGGAATCACAGGAAATGACACAACTAAAAGGTACGTCATATAGGAATCAAAGGAGATGACTCGACTAAAATGTACGTCTTATAGGAATCAAAGGGGATGACTCGAATAAAAGGTACGTCTTATAGTAATCAAGGGGGATGACTCGACTAAAAGGTACGTCTTCAAGGAATCAAAGGGGGTGACTCGACTAAAAGGTACGTCTTATTGGAATCAAAGGTAATGACATGACTAAAAGGTATGTATTCTAGGGGTCAAAGAGAATGACTCGACTATAAGGTACGTCTTATAGGAATAAAAGGGGATGACTCGACCAAAAGGTACGTCTTATAGGAATCCGAAGGGGATGACTCGACTAAAATGTACGTCTTATAGGAATCAAAGGGGATCACTCGACTAAAAGGTACGTCTTCGAGGAATCACAGGAAATGACTCAACGAAAAGGTACGTCTTAGTGGAATCAAAGGAGATGACTCGACTAAAAGGTACGTCTTATAGGAATCAAGGGAAATGACTCGACTAAAAGGTACGTCTTCATGAAATCAAAGGGGATGACTCCACTAAAAGGTACGTCTTATAGTAATCAATGGGGATGACTCGACTAAACGGTACGTCTTATAGGAATCAAAGGGAATGACTCGACAAAAAGGTACGTCTTATATGAATCAAGTGAAATGACTCGACTAAAAGGAACGTCTTCTAGGAATCACAGGAAATGACTCAACTAAAAGGTACGTCTTATAGGAATCAAAGGAGATGACTCGACTAAAAGATACGTCTTATAGGAATCAAAGGGGATGACTCGACTAAAAGGTACGTCTTCTAGGAATCACAGGAAATGACACAACTAAAAGGTACGTCTTATAGGAATCAAAGGAGATGACTCGACTAAAATGTACGTCTTTGAGGAATCACAGGAAATGACTCAACTAAAAGGTACGTCTTATTGGAATCAAAGGAGATGACTCGACTAAAAGGTACGTCTTATAGGAATCAAGGGAAATGACTCAACTAAAAGGTACGTCTTCATGAAATCAAAGGGGATGACTCCACTAAAAGGTACGTCTTATAGTAATCAATGGGGATGACTCGACTAAACGGTACGTCTTATAGGAATTAAAGGGAATGACTCGACTAAAAGGTACGTCTTATATGAATCAAGTGAAATGACTCGACTAAAAGGAACGTCTTCTAGGAATCACAGGAAATGACTCAACTAAAAGGTACGTCTTATAGGAATCAAAGGAGATGACTCGACTAAAAGGTACGTCTTATAGGAATCAAAGGGGATGACTAGACTAAAAGGTATGTCTTCTAGGAATCATAGGAAATGACTCAACTAAAAGGTACGTCTTATAGGAATCTAAGGAGATGACTCGACTAAAATGTACGTCTTATAGGAATCAAAGGGGATGACTCGACTAAAAGGTACGCCTTATAGGAATCAATGGAAATGCCTCGACTAAAAGGTACGGCTGATAGCAATCAAAGGGGATAACTTGTCTTAAAGGTACGTCTTATAGGAATTAAAGGAAATGACTCGACTAATAGGTACGTATTCTAAAGGCCAAAGGGGATGACTCGACTAAAAGGTACGTCTTATAGGAATCAAGTGAAATGACTCGACTAAAAGGTACGTCTTCTAGGAATCAAAGGGGATGACTCGACTAAAAGGTACGTCTTATAGTAATCAAGGGGGATGACTCGACTAAAAGGTACGTCTTCAAGGAATCAAAGGGGGTGACTCGACTAAAAGGTACGTCTTATTGGAATCAAAGGTAATGACATGACTAAAAGGTATGTATTCTAGGGGTCAAAGAGAATGACTCGACTATAAGGTACGTCTTATAGGAATCAAAGGGGATGACTCGACCAAAAGGTACGTCTTATAGGAATCCAAGGGGATGACTCGACTAAAATGTACGTCTTATAGGAATCAAAGGGGATCACTCGACTAAAAGGTACGTCTTCGAGGAATCACAGGAAATGACTCAACGAAAAGGTACGTCTTAGTGGAATCAAAGGAGATGACTCGACTAAAAGGTACGTCTTATAGGAATCAAGGGAAATGACTCGACTAAAAGGTACGTCTTCATGAAATCAAAGGGGATGACTCCACTAAAAGGTACGTCTTATAGTAATCAATGGGGATGACTCGACTAAACGGTACGTCTTATAGGAATCAAAGGGAATGACTCGACAAAAAGGTACGTCTTATATGAATCAAGTGAAATGACTCGACTAAAAGGAACGTCTTCTAGGAATCACAGGAAATGACTCAACTAAAAGGTACGTCTTATAGGAATCAAAGGAGATGACTCGACTAAAAGGTACGTCTTATAGGAATCAAAGGGGATGACTCGACTAAAAGGTACGTCTTCTAGGAATCACAGGAAATGACACAACTAAAAGGTACGTCATATAGGAATCAAAGGAGATGACTCGACTAAAATGTACGTCTTATAGGAATCAAAGGGGATGACTCGACTAAAAGGTACGTCTTATAGTAATCAAGGGGGATGACTCGACTAAAAGGTACGTCTTCAAGGAATCAAAGGGGGTGACTCGACTAAAAGGTACGTCTTATTGGAATCAAAGGTAATGACATGACTAAAAGGTATGTATTCTAGGGGTCAAAGAGAATGACTCGACTATAAGGTACGTCTTATAGGAATAAAAGGGGATGACTCGACCAAAAGGTACGTCTTATAGGAATCCAAGGGGATGACTCGACTAAAATGTACGTCTTATAGGAATCAAAGGGGATCACTCGACTAAAAGGTACGTCTTCGAGGAATCACAGGAAATGACTCAATGAAAAGGTACGTCTTAGTGGAATCAAAGGAGATGACTCGACTAAAAGGTACGTCTTATAGGAATCAAGGGAAATGACTCGACTAAAAGGTACGTCTTCATGAAATCAAAGGGGATGACTCCACTAAAAGGTACGTCTTATAGTAATCAATGGGGATGACTCGACTAAACGGTACGTCTTATAGGAATCAAAGGGAATGACTCGACAAAAAGGTACGTCTTATATGAATCAAGTGAAATGACTCGACTAAAAGGAACGTCTTCTAGGAATCACAGGAAATGACTCAACTAAAAGGTACGTCTTATAGGAATCAAAGGAGATGACTCGACTAAAAGGTACGTCTTATAGGAATCAAAGGGGATGACTCGACTAAAAGGTACGTCTTCTAGGAATCACAGGAAATGACACAACTAAAAGGTACGTCATATAGGAATCAAAGGAGATGACTCGACTAAAATGTACGTCTTATAGGAATCAAAGGGGATGACTCGAATAAAAGGTACGTCTTATAGTAATCAAGGGGGATGACTCGACTAAAAGGTACGTCTTCAAGGAATCAAAGGGGGTGACTCGACTAAAAGGTACGTCTTATTGGAATCAAAGGTAATGACATGACTAAAAGGTATGTATTCTAGGGGTCAAAGAGAATGACTCGACTATAAGGTACGTCTTATAGGAATAAAAGGGGATGACTCGACCAAAAGGTACGTCTTATAGGAATCCAAGGGGATGACTCGACTAAAATGTACGTCTTATAGGAATCAAAGGGGATCACTCGACTAAAAGGTACGTCTTCGAGGAATCACAGGAAATGACTCAACGAAAAGGTACGTCTTAGTGGAATCAAAGGAGATGACTCGACTAAAAGGTACGTCTTATAGGAATCAAGGGAAATGACTCGACTAAAAGGTACGTCTTCATGAAATCAAAGGGGATGACTCCACTAAAAGGTACGTCTTATAGTAATCAATGGGGATGACTCGACTAAACGGTACGTCTTATAGGAATCAAAGGGAATGACTCGACAAAAAGGTACGTCTTATATGAATCAAGTGAAATGACTCGACTAAAAGGAACGTCTTCTAGGAATCACAGGAAATGACTCAACTAAAAGGTACGTCTTATAGGAATCAAAGGAGATGACTCGACTAAAAGGTACGTCTTATAGGAATCAAAGGGGATGACTCGACTAAAAGGTACGTCTTCTAGGAATCACAGGAAATGACACAACTAAAAGGTACGTCATATAGGAATCAAAGGAGATGACTCGACTAAAATGTACGTCTTATAGGAATCAAAGGGGATGACTCGAATAAAAGGTACGTCTTATAGTAATCAAGGGGGATGACTCGACTAAAAGGTACGTCTTCAAGGAATCAAAGGGGGTGACTCGACTAAAAGGTACGTCTTATTGGAATCAAAGGTAATGACATGACTAAAAGGTATGTATTCTAGGGGTCAAAGAGAATGACTCGACTATAAGGTACGTCTTATAGGAATCAAAGGGGATGACTCGACCAAAAGGTACGTCTTATAGGAATCCAAGGGGATGACTCGACTAAAATGTACGTCTTATAGGAATCAAAGGGGATCACTCGACTAAAAGGTACGTCTTCGAGGAATCACAGGAAATGACTCAACGAAAAGGTACGTCTTAGTGGAATCAAAGGAGATGACTCGACTAAAAGGTACGTCTTATAGGAATCAAGGGAAATGACTCGACTAAAAGGTACGTCTTCATGAAATCAAAGGGGATGACTCCACTAAAAGGTACGTCTTATAGTAATCAATGGGGATGACTCGACTAAACGGTACGTCTTATAGGAATCAAAGGGAATGACTCGACAAAAAGGTACGTCTTATATGAATCAAGTGAAATGACTCGACTAAAAGGAACGTCTTCTAGGAATCACAGGAAATGACTCAACTAAAAGGTACGTCTTATAGGAATCAAAGGAGATGACTCGACTAAAAGGTACGTCTTATAGGAATCAAAGGGGATGACTCGACTAAAAGGTACGTCTTCTAGGAATCACAGGAAATGACACAACTAAAAGGTACGTCATATAGGAATCAAAGGAGATGACTCGACTAAAATGTACGTCTTATAGGAATCAAAGGGGATGACTCGAATAAAAGGTACGTCTTATAGTAATCAAGGGGGATGACTCGACTAAAAGGTACGTCTTCAAGGAATCAAAGGGGGTGACTCGACTAAAAGGTACGTCTTATTGGAATCAAAGGTAATGACATGACTAAAAGGTATGTATTCTAGGGGTCAAAGAGAATGACTCGACTATAAGGTACGTCTTATAGGAATCAAAGGGGATGACTCGACCAAAAGGTACGTCTTATAGGAATCCAAGGGGATGACTCGACTAAAATGTACGTCTTATAGGAATCAAAGGGGATCACTCGACTAAAAGGTACGTCTTCGAGGAATCACAGGAAATGACTCAACGAAAAGGTACGTCTTAGTGGAATCAAAGGAGATGACTCGACTAAAAGGTACGTCTTATAGGAATCAAGGGAAATGACTCGACTAAAAGGTACGTCTTCATGAAATCAAAGGGGATGACTCCACTAAAAGGTACGTCTTATAGTAATCAATGGGGATGACTCGACTAAACGGTACGTCTTATAGGAATCAAAGGGAATGACTCGACAAAAAGGTACGTCTTATATGAATCAAGTGAAATGACTCGACTAAAAGGAACGTCTTCTAGGAATCACAGGAAATGACTCAACTAAAAGGTACGTCTTATAGGAATCAAAGGAGATGACTCGACTAAAAGGTACGTCTTATAGGAATCAAATGGGATGACTCGACTAAAAGGTACGTCTTCTAGGAATCACAAGAAATGACACAACTAAAAGGTACGTCATATAGGAATCAAAGGAGATGACTCGACTAAAATGTACGTCTTATAGGAATCAAAGGGGATGACTCGACTAAAAGCTACGTCTTATGGGAATCAAAGGAGATGACTCGACTAAAATGTACGTCTTATAGGAATCAAAAGAGATGACTCGACTAAAAGGTACGTCTTATAGGAATCAAGGGAAATGACTCAACTAAAAGGTACGTCTTCATGAAATCAAAGGGGATGACTCCACTAAAAGGTACGTCTTATAGTAATCAATAGGGATGACTCGACTAAACGGTACGTCTTATAGGAATTAAAGGGAATGACTCGACTAAAAGGTACGTCTTATATGAATCAAGTGAAATGACTCGACTAAAAGGAACGTCTTCTAGGAATCACAGGAAATGACTCAACTAAAAGGTACGTCTTATAGGAATCAAAGGAGATGACTCGACTAAAAGGTACGTCTTATAGGAATCAAAGGGGATGACTCGACTAAAAGGTATGTCTTCTAGGAATCATAGGAAATGACTCAACTAAAAGGTACGTCTTATAGGAATCTAAGGAAATGAGTCGACTAAAATGTACGTCTTATAGGAATCAAAGGGGATGACTCGACTAAAAGGTACGCCTTATAGGAATCAATGGAAATGCCTCGACTAAAAGGTACGGCTTATAGCAATCAAAGGGGATAACTTGTCTTAAAGGTACGTCTTATAGGAATTAAAGGAAATGACTCGACTAATAGGTACGTATACTAAAGGCCAAAGGGGATGACTCGACTAAAAGGTACGTCTTATAGGAATCAAGTGAAATGACTCGACTAAAAGGTACGTCTTCTAGGAATCAAAGGGGATGACTCGACTAAAAGGTACGTCTTATAGTAATCAAGGGGGATGACTCGACTAAAAGGTACGTCTTCAAGGAATCAAAGGGGGTGACTCGACTAAAAGGTACGTCTTATTGGAATCATAGGTAATGACATGACTAAAAGGTATGTATTCTAGGGGTCAAAGAGAATGACTCGACTATAAGGTACGTCTTATAGGAATCAAAGGGGATGACTCGACCAAAAGGTACGTCTTATAGGAATCCAAGGGGATGACTCGACTAAAATGTACGTCTTATAGGAATCAAAGGGGATCACTCGACTAAAAGGTACGTCTTCGAGGAATCACAGGAAATGACTCAACGAAAAGGTACGTCTTAGTGGAATCAAAGGAGATGACTCGACTAAAAGGTACGTCTTATAGGAATCAAGGGAAATGACTCGACTAAAAGGTACGTCTTCATGAAATCAAAGGGGATGACTCCACTAAAAGGTACGTCTTATAGTAATCAATGGGGATGACTCGACTAAACGGTACGTCTTATAGGAATCAAAGGGAATGACTCGACAAAAAGGTACGTCTTATATGAATCAAGTGAAATGACTCGACTAAAAGGAATGTCTTCTAGGAATCACAGGAAATGACTCAACTAAAAGGTACGTCTTATAGGAATCAAAGGAGATGACTCGACTAAAAGGTACGTCTTATAGGAATCAAAGGGGATGACTCGACTAAAAGGTACGTCTTCTAGGAATCACAGGAAATGACACAACTAAAAGGTACGTCATATAGGAATCAAAGGAGATGACTCGACTAAAATGTACGTCTTATAGGAATCAAAGGGGATGACTCGACTAAAAGGTACGTCTTATGGGAATCAAAGGAGATGACTCGACTAAAATGTACGTCTTATAGGAATCAAAGGGGATGACTCGACTAAAAGGTACGTCTTATAGGAATCAACGGAAATGCCTCGACTAAAAGGTACGTCTTATTGGAATTAAAGGAAATGACTCGACTAATAGGTACGTATTCTAGAGTCCAAAGAGGATGACTCGACTAAAAGATACGTCTTATAGGAATCAAGGGAAATGACTCGACTAAAAGGTACGTCTTCAAGTAATCAAAGGGGATCACTCGACTAAAAGGTACGTCTTATAGTAATCATGGGGGATGACTCGACTAAAAGGTACGTCTTCAAGGAATCAAAGGGGGTGACTCGACTAAAAGGTACGTCTTATAGGAATCAAAGGTAATGACATGACTAAAAGGTATGTATTCTAGGGGTCAAAGAGAATGACTCGACTATAAGGTACGTCTTATAGGAATCAAAGGGGATGACTCGACCAAAAGGTACGTCTTATAGGAATCCAAGGGGATGACTCGACTAAAAGGTACGTCTTATAGGAATCAAAGGGGATCACTCGACTAAAAGGTACGTCTTCGAGGAATCACAGGAAATGACTCAACTAAAAGGTACGTCTTATTGGAATCAAAGGAGATGACTCGACTAAAAGGTACGTCTTATAGGAATCAAGGGAAATGACTCGACTAAAAGGTACGTCTTCATGAAATCAAAGGGGATGACTCCACTAAAAGGTACGTCTTATAGTAATCAATGGGGATGACTCGACTAAATGGTACGTCTTGTAGGAATCAAAGGGAATGACTCGACAAAAAGGTACGTCTTATATGAATCAAGTGAAATGACTCGACTAAAAGGAACGTCTTCTAGGAATCACAGGAAATGACTCAACTAAAAGGTACGTCTTATAGGAATCAAAGAAGATGACTCGACTAAAAGGTACGTCTTATAGGAATCAAAAGGGATGACTCGACTAAAAGGTACGTCTTCTAGGAATCACAGGAAATGACACAACTAAAAGGTACGTCTTATAGGAATCAAAGGAGATGACTCGACTAAAATGTACGTCTTATAGGAATCAAAGGGGATGACTCGACTAAAAGGTACGTCTTATAGGAATCAACGGAAATGCCTCGACTAAAAGGTACTTATTCTAGAGGCCAAAGGGGATGACTCGACTAAAAGGTACGTCTTATAGGAATCAAAGGAGATGACTCGACTAAAAGGTACGTCTTATAGGAATCAAACGGGATGACTCGACTAAAAGGTACGTCTTATAGGAATCAAATGGGATGACTCGACTAAAAGATACGTCTTACAGGAATCAAAGTAAATGACTCGATTAAAAGGTACGTCTTCTAGGGGTCAAAGGGGATAACTCGACTAAATGGTACGTCTTATAGGAATGAAAGGGGATGACTCGACTAAAAGGTACGTCCTCTAGGAATCACAGGAAATGACTCGACTAAAAGGTACGGCTTATAGGAATCAAAGGGGATGACTCGACTAAAAGGTACGTCTTATAGGAATCAAGGGAAATGACTCGACTAAAAGGTACATATTCTAGGTGTAAAAGGGGATAACTCGACTAAAAGGTACGTCTTATAGGAATCAATGGAAATGACTCGACTAAAAGGTACGTCTTATAGGAATCAAATAAAATGATTTGATTAAAAGGTACGTCTTTTAGGAATCAAAGGGGATGACTCGACTAAAAGGTTCGTCTTATAGGAATCGAAGGGGATGACTCCACCAAAAGGTACGTCTTATAGGAATCAAAGGGGATGACTCGACTAAAAGGTACGTCTTATAGTAATCAAGGGGGATGACTAGATTAAAAGGTACGTCTTATAGGAATCAAAGTGGATGACTCGACTAAAAGGTACGTCTTATAGGATTCAAGGGAAATGACTCGACTAAAAGGTACGTCTTCTAGGAATCAAAGGGAATGACTCGACTAAAAGGTACGTCTTATAGTAATCAAGGGGGATGACTCGACTAAAAGGTACGACTTTAAGGAATCAAAGGGGGTGACTCGACTAAAAGGTACGTCTTATAGGAATCAAAGGGGGTGACTCGACTATAAGGTACGTCTTATAGGAATCAAAGGGGATGACTCGACTTCAAGGAATCAAAGGGGGTGACTCGACTATAAGGTACGTCTTATAGGAATCAAAGGGGATGACTCGACCAAAAGGTACGTCTTATAGGAATCCAAGGGGATGACTCGACTAAAAGGAACGTCTTATAGGAATCAATGGGGATCACTCGACTAAAAGGTCCGTCTTCGAGGAATCACAGGAAATGACTCAACTAAAAGGTACGTCTTAGTGGAATCAAAGGAGATGACTCGACTAAAAGGTACGTCTTATAGGAATCAAGGGAAATGACTCAACTAAAAGGTACGTTTTCATGAAATCAAAGGGGATGACTCCACTAAAAGGTACGTATTAGAGTAATCAATGGGGATGACTCGACTAAACGGTACGTCTTATAGGAATCAAAGTGAATGACTCGACTCAAAGGTACGTCTTATATGAATCAAGTGAAATGACTCGACTAAAAGGAACGTCTTCTAGGAATCACAGGAAATGACTCAACTAAAAGGTACGTCTTATAGGAATCAAAGGAGATGACTCGACTAAAAGGTACGTCTTATAGGAATCAAAGGGGATGACTCGACTAAAAGGTACGTCTTCTAGGAATCACAGGAAATGACTCAACTAAAAGGTACGTCTTATAGGAATCAAAGGAGATGACTCGACTAAAATGTACGTCTTATAGGAATCAAAGGGGATAACTCGACTATAAGGTACGTCTTATAGGAATCAACGGAAATGCCTCGAATAAAAGGTATGGCTTATAGCAATCAAAGGGGATAACTTGTCTTAAAGGTACGTCTTATAGGAATTAAAGGAAATGACTCGACTAATAGGTACGTATTCTAGAGGCCAAAGGGGATGACTCGACTAAAAGGTACGTCTTATAGGAATCAAGGAAAATGACTCGACTAAAAGGTACGTCTTCTAGGAATCAAAGGGAATGACTCGACTAAAAGGTACGTCTTATAGTAATCAAGGGGGATGACTCAACTAAAAGGTACGTCTTCAAGGAATCAAAGGGGGTGACTCGACTAAAAGGTACGTCTTATAGGAATCAAAGGTAATGACATGACTAAAAGTTATGTATTCTAGGGGTCAAAGAGAATGACTCGACTATAAGGTACGTCTTATAGGAATCAGAGGGGATGACTCGACCAAAAGGTACGTCTTATAGGAATCCAAGGGGATGACTCGACTAAAAGGTACGTCTTATAGGAATCAAAGGGGATCACTCGACTAAAAGGTACGTCTTATAGTAATCAAGGGGGATGACTCGATTAAAAGGTACGTCTTATAGGAATCAAAGTGGATGACTCGACTAAAAGGTACGTCTTATAGGATTCAAGGGAAATGACTCGACTAAAAGGTACGTCTTCTAGGAATCAAAGGGGATGACTCGACTAAAAGGTACGTCTTATAGTAATCAAGGGGGATGACTCGACTAAAAGGTACGACTTCAAGGAATCAAAGGGGGTGACTCGACTAAAAGGTACGTCTTATAGGAATCAAAGGGGGTGACTCGACTATAAGGTACGTCTTATAGGAATCAAAGGGGATGACTCGACTTCAAGGAATCAAAGGGGGTGACTCGACTATAAGGTACGTCTTATAGGAATCAAAGGGGATGACTCGACCAAAAGGTACGTCTTATAGGAATCCAAGGGGATGACTCGACTAAAAGGTACGTCTTATAGGAATCAAAGGGGATCACTCGACTAAAAGGTACGTCTTCGAGGAATCACAGGAAATGACTCAACTAAAAGGTATGTCTTATAGGAATCAAAGGAGATGACTCGACTAAAATGTACGTCTTATAGGAATCAAAGGGGATGACTCGACTAAAAGGTACGCCTTATAGGAATCAACGGAAATGCCTCGACTAAAAGGTACGGCTTATAGCAATCAAAGGGGATAACTTGTCTTAAAGGTACGTCTTATAGGAATTAAAGGAAATGACTCGACTAATAGGTATGTATTCTAGAGGCCAAAGGGGATAACTCGACTAAAAGGTACGTCTTATAGGAATCAAGTGAAATGACTCGACTAAAAGGTACGTCTTCTAGGAATCAAAGGGGATGACTCGACTAAAAGGTACGTCTTATAGTAATCAAGGGGGATGACTCGACTAAAAGGTACGTCTTCAAGGAATCAAAGGGGGTGACTCGACTAAAAGGTACGTCTTATAGGAATCAAAGGTAATGACATGACTAAAAGGTATGTATTCTAGGGGTCAAAGAGAATGACTCGACTATAAGGTACGTCTTATAGGAATCAAAGGGGATGACTCGACCAAAAGGTACGTCTTATAGGAATCCAAGGGGATGACTCGACTAAAATGTACGTCTTATAGGAATCAAAGGGGATCACTCGACTAAAAGGTACGTCTTCGCGGAATCACAGGAAATGACTCAACGAAAAGGTACGTCTTATTGGAATCAAAGGAGATGACTCGACTAAAAGGTACGTCTTATAGGAATCAAGGGAAATGACTCGACTAAAAGGTACGTCTTCATGAAATCAAAGGGGATGACTGCACTAAAAGGTACGTCTTATAGTAATCAATGGGGATGACTCGACTAAACGGTACATCTTATAGGAATCAAAGGGAATGACTCGACAAAAAGGTACGTCTTATATGAATCAAGTGAAATGACTCGACTAAAAGGAACGTCTTCTAGGAATCACAGGAAATGACTCAACTAAAAGGTACGTCTTATAGTAATCAAAGGAGATGACTCGACTAAAAGGTACGTCTTATAGGAATCAAAGGGGATGACTCGACTAAAAGGTACGTCTTCTAGGAATCACAGGAAATGACACAACTAAAAGGTACGTCTTATAGGAATCAAAGGAGATGACTCGACTAAAATGTACGTCTTTGAGGAATCACAGGAAATGACTCAACTAAAAGGTACGTCTTATTGGAATCAAAGGAGATGACTCGACTAAAAGGTACGTCTTATAGGAATCAAGGGAAATGACTCAACTAAAAGGTACGTCTTCATGAAATCAAAGGGGATGACTCCACTAAAAGGTACGTCTTATAGTAATCAATGGGGATGACTCGACTAAACGGTACGTCTTATAGGAATTAAAGGGAATGACTCGACTAAAAGGTACGTCTTATATGAATCAAGTGAAATGACTCGACTAAAAGGAACGTCTTCTAGGAATCACAGGAAATGACTCAACTAAAAGGTACGTCTTATATGAATCAAAGGAGATGACTCGACTAAAAGGTACGTCTTATAGGAATCAAAGGGGATGACTCGACTAAAAGGTATGTCTTCTAGGAATCATAGGAAATGACTCAACTAAAAGGTACGTCTTATAGGAATCTAAGGAGATGACTCGACTAAAATGTACGCCTTATAGGAATCAATGGAAATGCCTCGACTAAAAGGTACGGCTTATAGCAATCAAAGGGGATAACTTGTCTTAAAGGTACGTCTTATAGGAATTAAAGGAAATGACTCGACTAATAGGTACGTATTCTAGAGGCCAAGGGGGATGACTCGACTAAAAGGTACGTCTTATAGGAATCAAGTGAAATGACTCGACTAAAAGGTACGTCTTCTAGGAATCAAAGGGGATGACTCGACTAAAAGGTAAGTCTTATAGTAATCAAGGGGGATGACTCGAATAAAAGGTACGTCTTCAAGGAATCAAAGGGGGTGACTCGACTAAAAGGTACGTCTTATTGGAATCAAAGGTAATGACATGACTAAAAGGTATGTATTCTAGGGGTCAAAGAGAATGACTCGACTATAAGGTACGTCTTATAGGAATCAAAGGGGATGACTCGACCAAAAGGTACGTCTTATAGGAATCCAAGGGGATGACTCGACTAAAATGTACGTCTTATAGGAATCAAAGGGGATCACTCGACTAAAAGGTACGTCTTCGAGGAATCACAGGAAATGACTCAACGAAAAGGTACGTCTTAGTGGAATCAAAGGAGATGACTCGACTAAAAGGTACGTCTTATAGGAATCAAGGGAAATGACTCGACTAAAAGGTACGTCTTCATGAAATCAAAGGGGATGACTCCACTAAAAGGTACGTCTTATAGTAATCAATGGGGATGACTCGACTAAAAGGTACGTCTTATAGGAATCAAAGGGGATGACTCGACTAAAAGGTATGTCTTCTAGGAATCATAGGAAATGACTCAACTAAAAGGTACGTCTTATAGGAATCTAAGGAGATGACTCGACTAAAATGTACGCCTTATAGGAATCAATGGAAATGCCTCGACTAAAAGGTACGGCTTATAGCAATCAAAGGGGATAACTTGTCTTAAAGGTACGTCTTATAGGAATTAAAGGAAATGACTCGACTAATAGGTACGTATTCTAGAGGCCAAAGGGGATGACTCGACTAAAAGGTACGTCTTATAGGAATCAAGTGAAATGACTCGACTAAAAGGTACGTCTTCTAGGAATCAAAGGGGATGACTCGACTAAAAGGTAAGTCTTATAGTAATCAAGGGGGATGACTCGAATAAAAGGTACGTCTTCAAGGAATCAAAGGGGGTGACTCGACTAAAAGGTACGTCTTATTGGAATCAAAGGTAATGACATGACTAAAAGGTATGTATTCTAGGGGTCAAAGAGAATGACTCGACTATAAGGTACGTCTTATAGGAATCAAAGGGGATGACTCGACCAAAAGGTACGTCTTATAGGAATCCAAGGGGATGACTCGACTAAAATGTACGTCTTATAGGAATCAAAGGGGATCACTCGACTAAAAGGTACGTCTTCGAGGAATCACAGGAAATGACTCAACGAAAAGGTACGTCTTAGTGGAATCAAAGGAGATGACTCGACTAAAAGGTACGTCTTATAGGAATCAAGGGAAATGACTCGACTAAAAGGTACGTCTTCATGAAATCAAAGGGGATGACTCCACTAAAAGGTACGTCTTATAGTAATCAATGGGGATGACTCGACTAAACGGTACGTCTTATAGGAATCAAAGGGAATGACTCGACAAAAAGGTACGTCTTATATGAATCAAGTGAAATGACTCGACTAAAAGGAACGTCTTCTAGGAATCACAGGAAATGACTCAACTAAAAGGTACGTCTTATAGGAATCAAAGGAGATGACTCGACTAAAAGGTACGTCTTATAGGAATCAAAGGGGATGACTCGACTAAAAGGTACGTCTTCTAGGAATCACAGGAAATGACACAACTAAAAGGTACGTCATATAGGAATCAAAGGAGATGACTCGACTAAAATGTACGTCTTATAGGAATCAAAGGGGATGACTCGACTAAAAGGTACGTCTTATGGGAATCAAAGGAGATGACTCGACTAAAATGTACGTCTTATAGGAATCAAAGGGGATGACTCGACTAAAAGGTACGTCTTATAGGAATCAACGGAAATGCCTCGACTAAAAGGTACGGCTTATAGCAATCAAAGGGGATAACATGTCTTAAAGGTACGTCTTATTGGAATTAAAGGAAATGACTCGACTAATAGGTACGTATTCTAGAGTCCAAAGAGGATGACTCGACTAAAAGGTACGTCTTATAGGAATCAAGGGAAATGACTCGACTAAAAGGTACGTCTTCTAGTAATCAAAGGGGATCACTCGACTAAAAGGTACGTCTTATAGTAATCATGGGGGATGACTCGACTAAAAGGTACGTCTTCAAGGAATCAAAGGGGGTGACTCGACTAAAAGGTACGTCTTATAGGAATCAAAGGTAATGACATGACTAAAAGGTATGTATTCTAGGGGTCAAAGAGAATGACTCGACTATAAGGTACGTCTTATAGGAATCAAAGGGGATGACTCGACCAAAAGGTACGTCTTATAGGAATCCAAGGGGATGACTCGACTAAAAGGTACGTCTTATAGGAATCAAAGGGGATCACTCGACTAAAAGGTACGTCTTCGAGGAATCACAGGAAATGACTCATCTAAAAGGTACGTCTTATTGGAATCAAAGGAGATGACTCGACTAAAAGGTACGTCTTATAGGAATCAAGGGAAATGACTCGACTAAAAGGTACGTCTTCATGAAATCAAAGGGGATGACTCCACTAAAAGGTACGTCTTATAGTAATCAATGGGGATGACTCGACTAAACGG
Source organism: Capsicum pubescens (assembly GCA_030864215.1). Lineage (NCBI taxonomy): Eukaryota > Viridiplantae > Streptophyta > Magnoliopsida > Solanales > Solanaceae > Capsicum > Capsicum pubescens. The sequence continues at coordinate 273,593,246 of CM061545.1, read as the reverse complement.
TACGTCTTATAGGAATCAAAGGGAATGACTCGACAAAAAGGTACGTCTTATATGAATCAAGTGAAATGACTCGACTAAAAGGAACGTCTTCTAGGAATCACAGGAAATGACTCAACTAAAAGGTACGTCTTATAGGAATCAAAGAAGATGACTCGACTAAAAGGTACGTCTTATAGGAATCAAAAGGGATGACTCGACTAAAAGGTACGTCTTATAGGAATCACAGGAAATGACACAACTAAAAGGTACGTCTTATAGGAATCAAAGGAGATGACTCGACTAAAATGTACGTCTTATAGGAATCAAAGGGGATGACTCGACTAAAAGGTACGTCTTATAGGAATCAACGGAAATGCCTCGACTAAAAGGTACTTATTCTAGAGGCCAAAGGGGATGACTCGACTAAAAGGTACGTCTTATAGGAATCAATGGAGATGACTCGACTAAAAGGTACGTCTTATAGGAATCAAAGGGGATGACTCGACTAAAAGGTACGTCTTATAGGAATCAAATGGGATGACTCGACTAAAAGATACGTCTTACAGGAATCAAAGGGGATGACTCAACTAAAAGGTATGTCTTCAAGGAATCACAGGAAATGACTCAACTAAAAGGTACGTCTTATAGGAATCAAAGGAGATGACTCGACTTAAATATACGTCTTATAGGAATCAAAGGGGATGACTCGACTAAAAGGTACGTCTTATAGGAATCAACGGAAATGCATCGACTAAAAGGTACGGCTTATAGCAATCAAAGGGGATAACTAGTCTTAAAGGTACGTCTTATAGGAATTAAAGGAAATGACTCTACTAAAAGGTACGTCTTATAGGAATCAAAAGGGATGACTCGACTAAAAGATACGTCTTACAGGAATCAAAGTAAATGACTCGATTAAAAGGTACGTCTTCTAGGGGTCAAAGGGGATAACTCGACTAAAAGGTACGTCTTATAGGAATAAAAGGAGATGACTCGACTAAAAGGTACGTCTTCTAGGAATCACAGGAAATGACTCGACTAAAAGGTACGGCTTATAGGAATCAAAGGGGATGACTCGACTAAAAGGTACGTCTTATAGGAATCAAGGGAAATGACTCGACTAAAAGGTACGTCTTCTAGGAATCAAAGGGGATGACTCAACTAAAAGGTACGTCTTATAGTAATCAAGGGGGATGACTCGACTAAAAGGTACGTCTTCAAGAAATCAAAGGGGGTGAATCGACTAAAAGGTACGTCTTATAGGAATCAAAGGTAATGACATGACTAAAATGTATGTATTCTAGGGGTCAAAGAGAATGACTCGACTATAAGGTACGTCTTATAGGAATCAAAAGGGATGACTCGACCAAAAGGTACGTCTTATAGGAATCCAAGGGGATGACTCGACTAAAAGGTACGTCTTATAGGAATCAAAAGGGATCACTCGACTAAAAGGTACGTCTTCGAGGAATCACAGGAAATGACTCAACTAAAAGGTACGTCTTATTGGAATCAAAGGAGATGACTCGACTAAAAGGTACGTCTTATTGGAATCAAGGGAAATGACTCGACTAAAAGGTACGTCTTAATGAAATCAAAGGGGATGACTCCACTAAAAGGTACGTCTTATAGTAATCAATGGGGATGACTCGACTAAACGGTACGTCTTATAGGAATCAAAGGGAATGACTCGACAAAAAGGTACGTCTTATATGAATCAAGTGAAATGACTCGACTAAAAGGAACGTCTTCTAGGAATCACAGGAAATGACTCAACTAAAAGGTACGTCTTATAGGAATCAAAGGAGATGACTCGACTAAAAGGTACGTCTTATAGGAATCAAAGGGGATGACTCGACTAAAAGTTACGTCTTATAGGAATAAAAGGGGATGACTCGACTAAAAGGTACGTCTTCTAGGAATCACAGGAAATGATTCAACTAAAAGGTACGTCTTATAGGAATCAAAGGAGATGACTCGACTAAAATGTACGTCTTATAGGAATCAAAGGGGATGACTCGACTAAAAGGTACGGCTTATAGCAATCAAAGGGGATAACTTGTCTTAAAGGTACGTCTTATAGGAATTAAAGGAAATGACTCGACTAATAGGTACGTATTCTAGAGGCCAAAGGGGATGACTCGACTAAAAGGTACGTGTTATAGGAATCAAAGGAGATGACTCGACTAAAAGTTACGTCTTATAGGAATCAAAAGGGATGACTCGACTAAAAGATACGTCTTACAGGAATCAAAGTAAATGACTCGATTAAAAGGTACGTCTTCTAGGGGTCAAAGGGGATAACTCGACTAAAAGGTACGTCTTATAGGAATCAAAGGGGATGACTCGACTAAAAGGTACGTCTTCTAGGAATCACAGGAAATGACTCGACTAAAAGGTACGGCTTATAGGAATCAAAGGGGATGACTCGACTAAAAGGTACGTCTTATAGGAATCAAGGGAAATGACTCGACTAAAAGGTACATATTCTAGGTGTGAAAGGGGATGACTCGACTAAAAGGTACGTTTTATTAGAATCAAAGGAAATGACTCGACTAAAAGGAACGTCTTATAGGAATCAAATGAAATGATTTGATTAAATGGTACGTCTTTTAGGAATCAAAGGGGATGACTCGACTAAAAGGTTCGTCTTATAGGAATCGAAGGGGATGACTCCACCAAGGATGACTCCACCAAAAGGTACGTCTTATAGGAATCCAAGGCGATGCTTCGACTAAAAGGTACGTGTTATAGGAATCAAAGTGGATGACTCGACTAAAAGGTACGTCTTATAGGATTCAAGGGAAATGACTCGACTAAAAGGTACGTCTTCTAGGAATCAAAGGGGATGACTCGACTAAAAGGTACGTCTTATAGTAATCAAGGGGGATGACTCGACTAAAAGGTACGACTTCAAAGAATCAAAGGGGGTGACTCGACTAAAAGGTACGTCTTATAGGAATCAAAGGTATTGACATGACTAAAAGGTATGTATTCTAGGGGTCAAAGAGAATGAATCGACTATAAGGTACGTCTTATTGGAATCAAAGGGGAAGACTCGACCAAAAGGTACGTCTTATAGGAATCCAAGGGGATGACTCGACTAAAAGGTACGTCTTATAGGAATCAAAGGGGATCACTCGACTAAAAGGTACGTCTTCGAGGAATCACAGGAAATGACTCAACTAAAAGGTACGTCTTATTGGAATCAAAGGAGATGACTCGACTAAAAGGTACGTCTTATAGGAATTAAGGGAAATGACTCAACTAAAAGGTACGTCTTCATGAAATCAAAGGGGATGACTCCACTAAAAGGTACGTATTATAGTAATCAATGGGGATGACTCGACTAAACGGTACGTCTTATAGGAATCAAAGGGAATAACTCGACTAAAAGGTACGTCTTATATGAATCAAGTGAAATGACTCGACTAAAAGGAACGTCTTCTAGGAATCACAGGAGATGACTCGACTAAATGGTACGTCCTATAGGAATCAAAGAAGATGACTCGACTAAATGGTACGTCTTATAGGAATCAAAGGGGATGACTCGACTAAAAGGTACGACTTCTAGGAATCACAGGAAATGACTCAACTAAAAGGTACGTCTTATGGGAATCAAAGGAGATGACTCGACTAAAATGTACGTCTTATAGGAATCAAAGGGGATGACTCGACTAAAAGGTACGTCTTATAGGAATCAACGGAAATGCCTCGACTAAAAGGTACGACTTATAGCAATCAAGGGGGATAACTTGTCTTAAAGGTACGTCTTATAGGAATTAAAGGAAATGACTCGACTAATAGGTACGTATTCTAGAGGCCAAAGGGGATGACTCGACTAAAAGGTACGTCTTATAGGAATCAAAGGAGATGACTAGACTAAAAGGTACGTCTTATAGGAATCAAAGGGGATGACTCGACTAAAAGGTACGTCTTATAGGAATCAAAAGGGATGACTCGACTAAAAGATATGTCTTACAGGAATCAAAGTAAATGACTCGATTAAAAGGTACGTCTTCTAGGGTTCAAAGGGGATAACTCGACTACAAGATCCGTCTTATAGGAATCAAAGGGGATGACTCGACTAAAAGGTACGTCTTCTAGGAATCACAGGAAATGACTCGACTAAAAGGTACGGCTTATAGGAATCAAAGGAGATGACTCGACTAAAAGGTACGTCTTATAGGAATCAAAGGGGATGACTCGACTAAAAGGTACGTCTTATAGGAATCAAATGGGATGACTCGACTAAAAGATACGTCTTACAGGAATCAAAGGGGATGACTCAACTAAAAGGTATGTCTTCAAGGAATCACAGGAAATGACTCAACTAAAAGGTACGTCTTATAGGAATCAAAGGAGATGACTCGACTAAAATATACGTCTTATAGGAATCAAAGGGGATGACTCGACTAAAAGGTACGTCTTATAGGAATCAACGGAAATGCATCGACTAAAAGGTACGGCTTATAGCAATCAAAGGGGATAACTAGTCTTAAAGGTACGTCTTATAGGAATTAAAGGAAATGACTCTACTAAAAGGTACGTCTTATAGGAATCAAAAGGGATGACTCGACTAAAAGATACGTCTTACAGGAATCAAAGTAAATGACTCGATTAAAAGGTACGTCTTCTAGGGGTCAAAGGGGATAACTCGACTAAAAGGTACGTCTTATAGGAATAAAAGGAGATGACTCGACTAAAAGGTACGTCTTCTAGGAATCACAGGAAATGACTCGACTAAAAGGTACGGCTTATAGGAATCCAAGGGGATGACTGGACTAAAAGGTATGTCTTATAGGTATCAAAGGGGATCACTCGACTAAAAGGTACGTCTTCGAGGAATCACAGGAAATGACTCAACTAAAAGGTACGTCTTATTGGAATCAAAGGAGATGACTCGACTAAAAGGTACGTCTTATAGGAATTAAGGGAAATGACTCAACTAAAAGGTACGTCTTCATGAAATCAAAGGGGATGACTCCACTAAAAGGTACGTATTATAGTAATCAATGGGGATGACTCGACTAAACGGTACGTCTTATAGGAATCAAAGGGAATAACTCGACTAAAAGGTACGTCTTATGTGAATCAAGTGAAATGACTCGACTAAAAGGAACGTCTTCTAGGAATCACAGGAGATGACTCGACTAAATGGTACGTCCTATAGGAATCAAAGGAGATGACTCGACTAAATGGTACGTCTTATAGGAATCAAAGGGGATGACTCGACTAAAAGGTACGACTTCTAGGAATCACAGGAAATGACTCAACTAAAAGGTACGTCTTATGGGAATCAAAGGAGATGACTCGACTAAAATGTACGTCTTATAGGAATCAAAGGGGATGACTCGACTAAAAGGTACGTCTTATAGAAATCAACGGAAATGCCTCGACTAAAAGGTACGACTTATAGCAATCAAAGGGGATAACTTGTCTTAAAGGTACGTCTTATAGGAATTAAAGGAAATGACTCGACTAATAGGTACGTATTCTAGAGGCCAAAGGGGATGACTCGACTAAAAGGTACGTCTTATAGGAATCAAAGGAGATGACTAGACTAAAAGGTACGTCTTATAGGAATCAAAGGGGATGACTCGACTAAAAGGTACGTCTTATAGGAATCAAAAGGGATGACTCGACTAAAAGATATGTCTTACAGGAATCAAAGTAAATGACTCGATTAAAAGGTACGTCTTCTAGGGTTCAAAGGGGATAACTCGACTACAAGATCCGTCTTATAGGAATCAAAGGGGATGACTCGACTAAAAGGTACGTCTTCTAGGAATCACAGGAAATGACTCGACTAAAAGGTACGGCTTATAGGAATCAAAGGAGATGACTCGACTAAAAGGTACGTCTTATAGGAATCAAAGGGGATGACTCGACTAAAAGGTACGTCTTATAGGAATCAAATGGGATGACTCGACTAAAAGATACGTCTTACAGGAATCAAAGGGGATGACTCAACTAAAAGGTATGTCTTCAAGGAATCACAGGAAATGACTCAACTAAAAGGTACGTCATATAGGAATCAAAGGAGATGACTCGACTAAAATATACGTCTTATAGGAATCAAAGGGGATGACTCGACTAAAAGGTACGTCTTATAGGAATCAACGGAAATGCATCGACTAAAAGGTACGGCTTATAGCAATCAAAGGGGATAACTAGTCTTAAAGGTACGTCTTATAGGAATTAAAGGAAATGACTCTACTAAAAGGTACGTCTTATAGGAATCAAAAGGGATGAATCGACTAAAAGATACGTCTTACAGGAATCAAAGTAAATGACTCGATTAAAAGGTACGTCTTCTAGGGGTCAAAGGGGATAACTCGACTAAAAGGTACGTCTTATAGGAATAAAAGGAGATGACTCGACTAAAAGGTACGTCTTCTAGGAATCACAGGAAATGACTCGACTAAAAGGTACGACTTATAGGAATCCAAGGGGATGACTCGACTAAAAGGTACGTCTTATAGGAATCAAAGGGGATCACTCGACTAAAAGGTACGTCTTCGAGGAATCACAGGAAATGACTCAACTAAAAGGTACGTCTTATTGGAATCAAAGGAGATGACTCGACTAAAAGGTACGTCTTATAGGAATTAAGGGAAATGACTCAACTAAAAGGTACGTCTTCATGAAATCAAAGGGGATGACTCCACTAAAAGGTACGTATTATAGTAATCAATGGGGATGACTCGACTAAACGGTACGTCTTATAGGAATCAAAGGGAATAACTCGACTAAAAGGTACGTCTTATGTGAATCAAGTGAAATGACTCGACTAAAAGGAACGTCTTCTAGGAATCACAGGAGATGACTCGACTAAATGGTACGTCCTATAGGAATCAAAGGAGATGACTCGACTAAATGGTACGTCTTATAGGAATCAAAGGGGATGACTCGACTAAAAGGTACGACTTCTAGGAATCACAGGAAATGACTCAACTAAAAGGTACGTCTTATGGGAATCAAAGGAGATGACTCGACTAAAATGTACGTCTTATAGGAATCAAAGGGGATGACTCGACTAAAAGGTACGTCTTATAGGAATCAACGGAAATGCCTCGACTAAAAGGTACGACGTATAGCAATCAAAGGGGATAACTTTTCTTAAAGGTACGTCTTATAGGAATTAAAGGAAATGACTCGACTAATAGGTACGTATTCTAGAGGCCAAAGGGGATGACTCGACTAAAAGGTACGTCTTATAGGAATCAAAGGAGATGACTAGACTAAAAGGTACGTCTTATAGGAATCAAAGGGGATGACTCGACTAAAAGGTACGTCTTATAGGAATCAAAAGGGATGACTCGACTAAAAGATATGTCTTACAGGAATCAAAGTAAATGACTCGATTAAAAGGTACGTCTTCTAGGGTTCAAAGGGGATAACTCGACTACAAGATCCGTCTTATAGGAATCAAAGGGGATGACTCGACTAAAAGGTACGTCTTCTAGGAATCACAGGAAATGACTCGACTAAAAGGTACGGCTTATAGGAATCAAAGGAGATGACTCGACTAAAAGGTACGTCTTATAGGAATCAAAGGGGATGACTCGACTAAAAGGTACGTCTTATAGGAATCAAATGGGATGACTCGACTAAAAGATACGTCTTACAGGAATCAAAGGGGATGACTCAACTAAAAGGTATGTCTTCAAGGAATCACAGGAAATGACTCAACTAAAAGGTACGTCTTATAGGAATCAAAGGAGATGACTCGACTAAAATATACGTCTTATAGGAATCAAAGGGGATGACTCGACTAAAAGGTACGTCTTATAGGAATCAACGGAAATGCATCGACTAAAAGGTACGGCTTATAGCAATCAAAGGGGATAACTAGTCTTAAAGGTACGTCTTATAGGAATTAAAGGAAATGACTCTACTAAAAGGTACGTCTTATAGGAATCAAAAGGGATGACTCGACTAAAAGATACGTCTTACAGGAATCAAAGTAAATGACTCGATTAAAAGGTACGTCTTCTAGGGGTCAAAGGGGATAACTCGACTAAAAGGTACGTCTTATAGGAATAAAAGGAGATGACTCGACTAAAAGGTACGTCTTCTAGGAATCACAGGAAATGACTCGACTAAAAGGTACGTCTTATAGGAATCAAAGGGGATGACTCGACTAAAAGGTACGTCTTATAGGAATCAAGGGAAATGACTCGACTAAAAGGTACGTCTTCTAGGAATCAAAGGGGATGACTCAACTAAAAGGTACGTCTTATAGTAATCAAGGGGGATGACTCGACTAAAAGGTACGTCTTCAAGAAATCAAAGGGGGTGAATCGACTAAAAGGTACGTCTTATAGGAATCAAAGGTAATGACATGACTAAAAGGTATGTATTCTAGGGGTCAAAGAGAATGACTCGACTATAAGGTACGTCTTATAGGAATCAAAGGGGATGACTCGACCAAAAGGTACGTCTTATAGGAATCCAAGGGGATGACTCGACTAAAAGGTACGTCTTATAGGAATCAAAAGGGATCACTCGACTAAAAGGTACGTCTTCGAGGAATCACAGGAAATGACTCAACTAAAAGGTACGTCTTATTGGAATCAAAGGAGATGACTCGACTAAAAGGTACGTCTTATTGGAATCAAGGGAAATGACTCGACTAAAAGGTACGTCTTAATGAAATCAAAGGGGATGACTCCACTAAAAGGTACGTCTTATAGTAATCAATGGGGATGACTCGACTAAACGGTACGTCTTATAGGAATCAAAGGGAATAACTCGACTAAAAGGTACGTCTTATGTGAATCAAGTGAAATGACTCGACTAAAAGGAACGTCTTCTAGGAATCACAGGAGATGACTCGACTAAATGGTACGTCCTATAGGAATCAAAGGAGATGACTCGACTAAATGGTACGTCTTATAGGAATCAAAGGGGATGACTCGACTAAAAGGTACGACTTCTAGGAATCACAGGAAATGACTCAACTAAAAGGTACGTCTTATGGGAATCAAAGGAGATGACTCGACTAAAATGTACGTCTTATAGGAATCAAAGGGGATGACTCGACTAAAAGGTACGTCTTATAGAAATCAACGGAAATGCCTCGACTAAAAGGTACGACTTATAGCAATCAAAGGGGATAACTTGTCTTAAAGGTACGTCTTATAGGAATTAAAGGAAATGACTCGACTAATAGGTACGTATTCTAGAGGCCAAAGGGGATGACTCGACTAAAAGGTACGTCTTATAGGAATCAAAGGAGATGACTAGACTAAAAGGTACGTCTTATAGGAATCAAAGGGGATGACTCGACTAAAAGGTACGTCTTATAGGAATCAAAAGGGATGACTCGACTAAAAGATATGTCTTACAGGAATCAAAGTAAATGACTCGATTAAAAGGTACGTCTTCTAGGGTTCAAAGGGGATAACTCGACTACAAGATCCGTCTTATAGGAATCAAAGGGGATGACTCGACTAAAAGGTACGTCTTCTAGGAATCACAGGAAATGACTCGACTAAAAGGTACGGCTTATAGGAATCAAAGGAGATGACTCGACTAAAAGGTACGTCTTATAGGAATCAAAGGGGATGACTCGACTAAAAGGTACGTCTTATAGGAATCAAATGGGATGACTCGACTAAAAGATACGTCTTACAGTAATCAAAGGGGATGACTCAACTAAAAGGTATGTCTTCAAGGAATCACAGGAAATGACTCAACTAAAAGGTACGTCTTATAGGAATCAAAGGAGATGACTCGACTAAAATATACGTCTTATAGGAATCAAAGGGGATGACTCGACTAAAAGGTACGTCTTATAGGAATCAACGGAAATGCATCGACTAAAAGGTACGGCTTATAGCAATCAAAGGGGATAACTAGTCTTAAAGGTACGTCTTATAGGAATTAAAGGAAATGACTCTACTAAAAGGTACGTCTTATAGGAATTAAAAGGGATGAATCGACTAAAAGATACGTCTTACAGGAATCAAAGTAAATGACTCGATTAAAAGGTACGTCTTCTAGGGGTCAAAGGGGATAACTCGACTAAAAGGTACGTCTTATAGGAATAAAAGGAGATGACTCGACTAAAAGGTATGTCTTCTAGGAATCACAGGAAATGACTCGACTAAAAGGTACGGCTTATAGGAATCCAAGGGGATGACTCGACTAAAAGGTACGTCTTATAGGAATCAAAGGGGATCACTCGACTAAAAGGTACGTCTTCGAGGAATCACAGGAAATGACTCAACTAAAAGGTACGTCTTATTGGAATCAAAGGAGATGACTCGACTAAAAGGTACGTCTTATAGGAATTAAGGGAAATGACTCAACTAAAAGGTACGTCTTCATGAAATCAAAGGGGATGACTCCACTAAAAGGTACGTATTATAGTAATCAATGGGGATGACTCGACTAAACGGTACGTCTTATAGGAATCAAAGGGAATAACTCGACTAAAAGGTACGTCTTATGTGAATCAAGTGAAATGACTCGACTAAAAGGAACGTCTTCTAGGAATCACAGGAGATGACTCGACTAAATGGTACGTCCTATAGGAATCAAAGGAGATGACTCGACTAAATGGTACGTCTTATAGGAATCAAAGGGGATGACTCGACTAAAAGGTACGACTTCTAGGAATCACAGGAAATGACTCAACTAAAAGGTACGTCTTATGGGAATCAAAGGAGATGACTCGACTAAAATGTACGTCTTATAGGAATCAAAGGGGATGACTCGACTAAAAGGTACGTCTTATAGGAATCAACGGAAATGCCTCGACTAAAAGGTACGACTTATAGCAATCAAAGGGGATAACTTGTCTTAAAGGTACGTCTTATAGGAATTAAAGGAAATGACTCGACTAATAGGTACGTATTCTAGAGGCCAAAGGGGATGACTCGACTAAAAGGTACGTCTTATAGGAATCAAAGGAGATGACTAGACTAAAAGGTACGTCTTATAGGAATCAAAGGGGATGACTCGACTAAAAGGTACGTCTTATAGGAATCAAAAGGGATGACTCGACTAAAAGATATGTCTTACAGGAATCAAAGTAAATGACTCGATTAAAAGGTACGTCTTCTAGGGTTCAAAGGGGATAACTCGACTACAAGATCCGTCTTATAGGAATCAAAGGGGATGACTCGACTAAAAGGTACGTCTTCTAGGAATCACAGGAAATGACTCGACTAAAAGGTACGGCTTATAGGAATCAAAGGAGATGACTCGACTAAAAGGTACGTCTTATAGGAATCAAAGGGGATGACTCGACTAAAAGGTACGTCTTATAGGAATCAAATGGGATGACTCGACTAAAAGATACGTCTTACAGGAATCAAAGGGGATGACTCAACTAAAAGGTATGTCTTCAAGGAATCACAGGAAATGACTCAACTAAAAGGTACGTCTTATAGGAATCAAAGGAGATGACTCGACTAAAATATACGTCTTATAGGAATCAAAGGGGATGACTCGACTAAAAGGTACGTCTTATAGGAATCAACGGAAATGCATCGACTAAAAGGTACGGCTTATAGCAATCAAAGGGGATAACTAGTCTTAAAGGTACGTCTTATAGGAATTAAAGGAAATGACTCTACTAAAAGGTACGTCTTATAGGAATCAAAAGGGATGACTCGACTAAAAGATACGTCTTACAGGAATCAAAGTAAATGACTCGATTAAAAGGTACGTCTTCTAGGGGTCAAAGGGGATAACTCGACTAAAAGGTACGTCTTATAGGAATAAAAGGAGATGACTCGACTAAAAGGTACGTCTTCTAGGAATCACAGGAAATGACTCGACTAAAAGGTACGGCTTATAGGAATCAAAGGGGATGACTCGACTAAAAGGTACGTCTTATAGGAATCAAGGGAAATGACTCGACTAAAAGGTACGTCTTCTAGGAATCAAAGGGGATGACTCAACTAAAAGGTACGTCTTATAGTAATCAAGGGGGATGACTCGACTAAAAGGTACGTCTTCAAGAAATCAAAGGGGGTGAATCGACTAAAAGGTACGTCTTATAGGAATCAAAGGTAATGACATGACTAAAAGGTATGTATTCTAGGGGTCAAAGAGAATGACTCGACTATAAGGTACGTCTTATAGGAATCAAAGGGGATGACTCGACCAAAAGGTACGTCTTATAGGAATCCAAGGGGATGACTCGACTAAAAGGTACGTCTTATAGGAATCAAAAGGGATCACTCGACTAAAAGGTACGTCTTCGAGGAATCACAGGAAATGACTCAACTAAAAGGTACGTCTTATTGGAATCAAAGGAGATGACTCGACTAAAAGGTACGTCTTATTGGAATCAAGGGAAATGACTCGACTAAAAGGTACGTCTTAATGAAATCAAAGGGGATGACTCCACTAAAAGGTACGTCTTATAGTAATCAATGGGGATGACTCGACTAAACGGTACGTCTTATAGGAATCAAAGGGAATGACTCGACAAAAAGGTACGTCTTATATGAATCAAGTGAAATGACTCGACTAAAAGGAACGTCTTCTAGGAATCACAGGAAATGACTCAACTAAAAGGTACGTCTTATAGGAATCAAAGGAGATGACTCGACTAAAAGGTACGTCTTATAGGAATCAAAGGGGATGACTCGACTAAAAGTTACGTCATATAGGAATAAAAGGGGATGACTCGACTAAAAGGTACGTCTTCTAGGAATCACAGGAAATGATTCAACTAAAAGGTACGTCTTATAGGAATCAAAGGAGATGACTCGACTAATATGTACGTCTTATAGGAATCAAAGGGGATGACTCGACTAAAAGGTACGGCTTATAGCAATCAAAGGGGATAACTTGTCTTAAAGGTACGTCTTATAGGAATTAAAGGAAATGACTCGACTAATAGGTACGTATTCTAGAGGCCAAAGGGGATGACTCGACTAAAAGGTACGTGTTATAGGAATCAAAGGAGATGACTCGACTAAAAGTTACGTCTTATAGGAATCAAAACGGATGACTCGACTAAAAGATACGTCTTACAGGAATCAAAGTAAATGACTCGATTAAAAGGTACGTCTTCTAGGGGTCAAAGGGGATAACTCGACTAAAAGGTACGTCTTATAGGAATCAAAGGGGATGACTCGACTAAAAGGTACGTCTTCTAGGAATCACAGGAAATGACTCGACTAAAAGGTACGGCTTATAGGAATCAAAGGGGATGACTCGACTAAAAGGTACGTCTTATAGGAATCAAGGGAAATGACTCGACTAAAAGGTACATATTCTAGGTTTGAAAGGGGATGACTCGACTAAAAGGTACGTTTTATTAGAATCAAAGGAAATGACTCGACTAAAAGGAACGTCTTATAGGAATCAAATGAAATGATTTGATTAAATGGTACGTCTTTTAGGAATCAAAGGGGATGACTCGACTAAAAGGTTCGTCTTATAGGAATCGAAGGGGATGACTCCACCAAGGATGACTCCACCAAAAGGTACATCTTATAGGAATCCAAGGCGATGCTTCGACTAAAAGGTACGTGTTATAGGAATCAAAGTGGATGACTCGACTAAAAGGTACGTCTTATAGGATTCAAGGGAAATGACTCGACTAAAAGGTACGTCTTCTAGGAATCAAAGGGGATGACTCGACTAAAAGGTACGTCTTATAGTAATCAAGGGGGATGACTCGACTAAAAGGTACGACTTCAAAGAATCAAAGGGGGTGACTCGACTAAAAGGTACGTCTTATAGGAATCAAAGGTATTGACATGACTAAACGGTATGTATTCTAGGGGTCAAAGAGAATGAATCGACTATAAGGTACGTCTTATAGGAATCAAAGGGGATGACTCGACCAAAAGGTACGTCTTATAGGAATCCAAGGGGATGACTCGACTAAAAGGTACGTCTTATAGGAATCAAAGGGGATCACTCGACTAAAAGGTACGTCTTCGAGGAATCACAGGAAATTACTCAACTAAAAGGTACGTCTTATTGGAATCAAAGGAGATGACTCGACTAAAAGGTACGTCTTATAGGAATTAAGGGAAATGACTCAACTAAAAGGTACGTCTTCATGAAATCAAAGGGGATGACTCCACTAAAAGGTACGTATTATAGTAATCAATGGGGATGACTCGACTAAACGGTACGTCTTATAGGAATCAAAGGGAATAACTCGACTAAAAGGTACGTCTTATATGAATCAAGTGAAATGACTCGACTAAAAGGAACGTCTTCTAGGAATCACAGGAGATGACTCGACTAAATGGTACGTCCTATAGGAATCAAAGGAGATGACTCGACTAAATGGTACGTCTTATAGGAATCAAAGGGGATGACTCGACTAAAAGGTACGACTTCTAGGAATCACAGGAAATGACTCAACTAAAAGGTACGTCTTATGGGAATCAAAGGAGATGACTCGACTAAAATGTACGTCTTATAGGAATCAAAGGGGATGACTCGACTAAAAGGTACGTCTTATAGGAATCAACGGAAATGCCTCGACTAAAAGGTACGACTTATAGCAATCAAAGGGGATAACTTGTCTTAAAGGTACGTCTTATAGGAATTAAAGGAAATGACTCGACTAATAGGTACGTATTCTAGAGGCCAAAGGGGATGACTCGACTAAAAGGTACGTCTTATAGGAATCAAAGGAGATGACTAGACTAAAAGGTACGTCTTATAGGAATCAAAGGGGATGACTCGACTAAAAGGTACGTCTTATAGGAATCAAAAGGGATGACTCCACTAAAAGATATGTCTTACAGGAATCAAAGTAAATGACTCGATTAAAAGGTACGTCTTCTAGGGTTCAAAGGGGATAACTCGACTACAAGATCCGTCTTATAGGAATCAAAGGGGATGACTCGACTAAAAGGTACGTCTTCTAGGAATCACAGGAAATGACTCGACTAAAAGGTACGGCTTATAGGAATCAAAGGGGATGACTCGACTAAAAGGTACGTCTTATAGGAATCAAGGGAAATGACTCGACTAAAAGGTACATATTCTAGGTGTGAAAGGGGATGACTCGACTAAAAGGTACGTCTTATAGGAATCAAAAGAAATGACTCGACTAAAAGGTACGTCTTATAGGAATCAAATGAAATGATTTGACTAAAAGGTACGTCTTTTAGGATTCAAAGGGGATGACTCGACTAAAAGGTTCGTCTTATAGGAATCGAAGAGGATGACTCTACCAAAAGGTACGTCTTATAGGAATCCAAGGCGATGCTTCGACTAAAAGGTACGTCTTATAAGAATCAAAGTGGATGACTCGACTAAAAGGTACGTCTTATAGGATTCAAGGGAAATGACTCAACTAAAAGGTATGTCTTCTAGGAATCAAAGGGGATGACTCTACTAAAAGGTACGTCTTATAGTAATCAAGGGGGATGACTCGACTAAAAGGTACGACTTCAAGGAATCAAAGGGGGTGACTCGACTAAAAGGTACGTCTTATAGGAATCAAAGGTATTGACATGACTAAAAGGTATGTATTCTAGGGGTCAAAAAGAATGACTCGACTATAAGGTACGTCTTATAGGAATCAAAGGGGATGACTCGACCAAAAGGTACGTCTTATAGGAATCCAAGGGGATGACTCGACTAAAAGGTACGTCTTATAGGAATCAAAGGGGATCACTCGACTAAAAGGTACGTCTTTGAGGAATCACAGGAAATGACTCAACTAAAAGGTACGTCTTATTGGAATCAAAGGAGATGACTCGACTAAAAGGTACGTCTTATAGGAATCAAGGGAAATGACTCAACTAAAAGGTACGTCTTCATGAAATCAAAGGGGATGACTCCACTAAAAGGTACGTCTTATAGTAATCAATGGGGAAGACTCGACTAAACGGTACGTCTTATAGGAATTAAAAGGAATGACTCGACTAAAAGGTACGACTTATATGAATCAAGTGAAATGACTCGACTAAAAGGAACGTCTTCTAGGAATCACAGGAAATGACTCAACTAAAAGGTACGTCTTATAGGAATCAAAGGAGATGACTAGACTAAAAGGTACGTCTTATAGGAATCAAAGGGGATGACTCGACTAAAAGGTATGTCTTCTAGGAATCATAGGAAATGACTCAACTGAAAGGTACGTCTTATAGGAATCAAAGGAGATGACTCGACTAAAATGTACGTCTTATAGGAATCAAAGGGGATGACTCGACTAAAAGGTACGCCTTATAGGAATCAACGGAAATTCCTCGACTAAAAGGTACAGCTTATAGCAATCAAAGGGGATAACTTGTCTTAAAGGTACGTCTTATAGGAATTAAAGGAAATGACTCGACTAATAGGTACGTATTCTAGAGGCCAAAGGGGATGACTCGACTAAAAGGTACGTCTTATAGGAATCAAGTGAAATGACTCGACTAAAAGGTACGTCTTCTAGGAATCAAAGGGGATGACTCGACTAAAAGGTACGTCTTATAGTAATCAAGGGGGATGACTCAACTAAAAGGTACGTCTTCAAGGAATCAAAGTGGGGGACTCGACTAAAAGGTACGTCTTGTAGGAATCAAAGGTAATGACATGACTAAAAGGTATGTATTCTAGGGGTCAAAGAGAATGACTCGACTATAAGGTACGTCTTATAGGAATCAAAGGGGATGACTCGACCAAAAGGTACGTCTTATAGGAATCCAAGGGGATGACTCGACTAAAATGTACGTCTTATAGGAATCAAAGGGGATCACTCGACTAAAAGGTACGTCTTCGAGGAATCACAGGAAATGACTCAACGAAAAGGTACGTCTTAGTGGAATCAAAGGAGATGACTCGACTAAAAGGTACGTCTTATAGGAATCAAGGGAAATGACTCGACTAAAAGGTACGTCTTCATGAAATCAAAGGGGATGACTCCACTAAAAGGTACGTCTTATAGTAATCAATGGGGATGACTCGACTAAACGGTACGTCTTATAGGAATCAAAGGGAATGACTCGACAAAGAGGTACGTCTTATATGAATCAAGTGAAATGACTCGACTAAAAGGAACGTCTTCTAGGAATCACAGGAAATGACTCAACTAAAAGGTACGTCTTATAGGAATCAAAGGAGATGACTCGACTAAAAGGTACGTCTTATAGGAATCAAAGGGGATGACTCGACTAAAAGGTACGTCTTCTAGGAATCACAGGAAATGACACAACTAAAAGGTACGTCATATAGGAATCAAAGGAGATGACTCGACTAAAATGTACGTCTTATAGGAATCAAAGGGGATGACTCGACTAAAAGGTACGTCTTATGGGAATCAAAGGAGATGACTCGACTAAAATGTACGTCTTATAGGAATCAAAGGAGATGACTCGACTAAAAGGTACGTCTTATAGGAATCAAGGGAAATGACTCAACTAAAAGGTACGTCTTCATGAAATCAAAGGGGATGACTCCACTAAAAGGTACGTCTTATAGTAATCAATGGGGATGACTCGACTAAACGGTACGTCTTATAGGAATTAAAGGGAATGACTCGACTAAAAGGTATGTCTTATATGAATCAAGTGAAATGACTCGACTAAAAGGAACGTCTTCTAGGAATCACAGGAAATGACTCAACTAAAAGGTACGTCTTATAGGAATCAAAGGAGATGACTCCACTAAAAGGTATGTCTTATAGGAATCAAAGGGGATGACTCGACTAAAAGGTATGTCTTCTAGGAATCATAGGAAATGACTCAACTAAAAGGTACGTCTTATAGGAATCTAAGGAGATGACTCGACTAAAATGTACGTCTTATAGGAATCAAAGGGGATGACTCGACTAAAAGGTACGCCTTATAGGAATCAA
This sequence comes from Capsicum pubescens, assembly GCA_030864215.1. Classification (NCBI taxonomy): domain Eukaryota; kingdom Viridiplantae; phylum Streptophyta; class Magnoliopsida; order Solanales; family Solanaceae; genus Capsicum; species Capsicum pubescens. The sequence continues at coordinate 273,575,485 of CM061545.1, read as the reverse complement.
TGGAAATGCCTCGACTAAAAGGTACGGCTGATAGCAATCAAAGGGGATAACTTGTCTTAAAGGTACGTCTTATAGGAATTAAAGGAAATGACTCGACTAATAGGTACGTATTCTAAAGGCCAAAGGGGATGACTCGACTAAAAGGTACGTCTTATAGGAATCAAGTGAAATGACTCGACTAAAAGGTACGTCTTCTAGGAATCAAAGGGGATGACTCGACTAAAAGGTACGTCTTATAGTAATCAAGGGGGATGACTCGACTAAAAGGTACGTCTTCAAGGAATCAAAGGGGGTGACTCGACTAAAAGGTACGTCTTATTGGAATCAAAGGTAATGACATGACTAAAAGGTATGTATTCTAGGGGTCAAAGAGAATGACTCGACTATAAGGTACGTCTTATAGGAATCAAAGGGGATGACTCGACCAAAAGGTACGTCTTATAGGAATCCAAGGGGATGACTCGACTAAAATGTACGTCTTATAGGAATCAAAGGGGATCACTCGACTAAAAGGTACGTCTTCGAGGAATCACAGGAAATGACTCAACGAAAAGGTACGTCTTAGTGGAATCAAAGGAGATGACTCGACTAAAAGGTACGTCTTATAGGAATCAAGGGAAATGACTCGACTAAAAGGTACGTCTTCATGAAATCAAAGGGGATGACTCCACTAAAAGGTACGTCTTATAGTAATCAATGGGGATGACTCGACTAAACGGTACGTCTTATAGGAATCAAAGGGAATGACTCGACAAAAAGGTACGTCTTATATGAATCAAGTGAAATGACTCGACTAAAAGGAACGTCTTCTAGGAATCACAGGAAATGACTCAACTAAAAGGTACGTCTTATAGGAATCAAAGGAGATGACTCGACTAAAAGGTACGTCTTATGGGAATCAAAGGGGATGACTCGACTAAAAGGTACGTCTTCTAGGAATCACAGGAAATGACACAACTAAAAGGTACGTCATATAGGAATCAAAGGAGATGACTCGACTAAAATGTACGTCTTATAGGAATCAAAGGGGATGACTCGACTAAAAGGTACGTCTTATGGGAATCAAAGGAGATGACTCGACTAAAATGTACGTCTTATAGGAATCAAAGGGGATGACTCGACTAAAAGGTACGTCTTATAGGAATCAACGGAAATGCCTCGACTAAAAGGTACGTCTTATTGGAATTAAAGGAAATGACTCGACTAATAGGTACGTATTCTAGAGTCCAAAGAGGATGACTCGACTAAAAGGTACGTCTTATAGGAATCAAGTGAAATGACTCGACTAAAAGGTACGTCTTCTAGTAATCAAAGGGGATCACTCGACTAAAAGGTACGTCTTATAGTAATCATGGGGGATGACTCGACTAAAAGGTACGTCTTCAAGGAATCAAAGGGGGTGACTCGACTAAAAGGTACGTCTTATAGGAATCAAAGGTAATGACATGACTAAAAGGTATGTATTCTAGGGGTCAAAGAGAATGACTCGACTATAAGGTACGTCTTATAGGAATCAAAGGGGATGACTCGACCAAAAGGTACGTCTTATAGGAATCCAAGGGGATGACTCGACTAAAAGGTACGTCTTATAGGAATCAAAGGGGATCACTCGACTAAAAGGTACGTCTTCGAGGAATCACAGGAAATGACTCAACTAAAAGGTACGTCTTATTGGAATCAAAGGAGATGACTCGACTAAAAGGTACGTCTTATAGGAATCAAGGGAAATGACTCGACTAAAAGGTACGTCTTCATGAAATCAAAGGGGATGACTCCACTATAAGGTACGTCTTATAGTAATCAATGGGGATGACTCGACTAAACGGTACGTCTTATAGGAATTAAAGGGAATGACTCGACAAAAAGGTACGTCTTATATGAATCAAGTGAAATGACTCGACTAAAAGGAACGTCTTCTAGGAATCACAGGAAATGACTCAACTAAAAGGTACGTCTTATAGGAATCAAAGAAGATGACTCGACTAAAAGGTACGTCTTATAGGAATCAAAAGGGATGACTCGACTAAAAGGTACGTCTTCTAGGAATCACAGGAAATGACACAACTAAAAGGTACGTCTTATAGGAATCAAAGGAGATGACTCGACTAAAATGTACTTCTTATAGGAATCAAAGGGGATGACTCGACTAAAAGGTACGTCTTATAGGAATCAACGGAAATGCCTCGACTAAAAGGTACTTATTCTAGAGGCCAAAGGGGATGACTCGACTAAAAGGTACGTCTTATAGGAATCAAAGGAGATGACTCGACTAAAAGGTACGTCTTATAGGAATCAAAGGGGATGACTCGACTAAAAGGTACGTCTTATAGGAATCAAATGGGATGACTCGACTAAAAGATACGTCTTACAGGAATCAAAGTAAATGACTCGATTAAAAGGTACGTCTTCTAGGGGTCAAAGGGGATAACTCGACTAAAAGGTACGTCTTATAGGAATCAAAGGGGATGACTCGACTAAAAGGTACGTCCTCTAGGAATCAGAGGAAATGACTCGACTAAAAGGTACGGCTTATAGGAATCAAAGGGGATGACTCGACTAAAAGGTACGTCTTATAGGAATCAAGGGAAATGACTCGACTATAAGGTACATATTCTAGGTGTGAAAGGGGATAACTCGACTAAAAGGTACGTCTTATAGGAATCAAAGGAAATGACTCGACTAAAAGGTACGTCTTATAGGAATCAAATAAAATGATTTGATTAAAAGGTACGTCTTTTAGGAATCAAAGGGGATGACTCGACTAAAAGGTTCGTCTTATAGGAATCGAAGGGGATGACTCCACCAAAAGGTACGTCTTATAGGAATCAAAGGGGATGACTCGACTAAAAGGTACGTCTTATAGTAATCAAGGGGGATGACTAGATTAAAAGGTACGTCTTATAGGAATCAAAGTGGATGACTCGACTAAAAGGTACGTCTTATAGGATTCAAGGGAAATGACTCGACTAAAAGGTACGTCTTCTAGGAATCAAAGGGGATGACTCGACTAAAAGGTACGTCTTATAGTAATCAAGGGGGATGACTCGACTAAAAGGTACGACTTCAATGAATCAAAGGGGGTGACTCGACTAAAAGGTACGTCTTATAGGAATCAAAGGGGGTGACTCGACTATAAGGTACGTCTTATAGGAATCAAAGGGGATGACTCGACTTCAAGGAATCAAAGGGGGTGACTCGACTATAAGGTACGTCTTATAGGAATCAAAGGGGATGACTCGACCAAAAGGTACGTCTTATAGGAATCCAAGGGGATGACTCGACTAAAAGGTACGTCATATAGGAATCAAAGGGGATCACTCGACTAAAAGGTACGTCTTCGAGGAATCACAGGAAATGACTCAACTAAAAGGTACGTCTTAGTGGAATCAATGGAGATGACTCGACTAAAAGGTACGTCTTATAGGAATCAAGGGAAATGACTCAACTAAAAGGTACGTTTTCATGAAATCAAAGGGGATGACTCCACTAAAAGGTACGTATTATAGTAATCAATGGGGATGACTCGACTAAACGGTACGTCTTATAGGAATCAAAGGGAATGACTCGACTAAAAGGTACGTCTTATATGAATCAAGTGAAATGACTCGACTAAAAGGAACGTCTTCTAGGAATCACAGGAAATGACTCAACTAAAAGGTACGTCTTATAGGAATCAAAGGAGATGACTCGACTAAAAGGTACGTCTTATAGGAATCAAAGGGGATGACTCGACTAAAAGGTACGTCTTCTAGGAATCACAGGAAATGACTCAACTAAAAGGTACGTCTTATAGGAATCAAAGGAGATGACTCGACTAAAATGTACGTCTTATAGGAATCAAAGGGGATAACTCGACTATAAGGTACGTCTTATAGGAATCAACGGAAATGCCTCGACTAAAAGGTACGGCTTATAGCAATCAAAGGGGATAACTTGTCTTAAAGGTACGTCTTATAGGAATTAAAGGAAATGACTCGACTAATAGGTACGTATTCTAGAGGCCAAAGGGGATGACTCGACTAAAAGGTACGTCTTATAGGAATCAAGGAAAATGACTCGACTAAAAGGTACGTCTTCTAGGAATCAAAGGGAATGACTCGACTAAAAGGTACGTCTTATAGTAATCAAGGGGGATGACTCGACTAAAAGGTACGTCTTCAAGGAATCAAAGGGGGTGACTCGACTAAAAGGTACGTCTTATAGGAATCAAAGGTAATGACATGACTAAAAGTTATGTATTCTAGGGGTCAAAGAGAATGACTCGACTATAAGGTACGTCTTATAGGAATCAGAGGGGATGACTCGACCAAAAGGTACGTCTTATAGGAATCCAAGGGGATGACTCGACTAAAAGGTACGTCTTATAGGAATCAAAGGGGATCACTCGACTAAAAGGTACGTCTTATAGTAATCAAGGGGGATGACTCGATTAAAAGGTACGTCTTATAGGAATCAAAGTGGATGACTCGACTAAAAGGTACGTCTTATAGGATTCAAGGGAAATGACTCGACTAAAAGGTACGTCTTCTAGGAATCAAAGGGGATGACTCGACTAAAAGGTACGTCTTATAGTAATCAAGGGGGATGAATCGACTAAAAGGTACGACTTCAAGGAATCAAAGGGGGTGACTCGACTAAAAGGTACGTCTTATAGGAATCAAAGGGGGTGACTCGACTATAAGGTACGTCTTATAGGAATCAAAGGGGATGACTCGACTTCAAGGAATCAAAGGGGGTGACTCGACTATAAGGTACGTCTTATAGGAATCAAGGGAAATGACTCGACTAAAAGGTACGTCTTCTAGTAATCAAAGGGGATCACTCGACTAAAAGGTACGTCTTATAGTAATCATGGGGGATGACTCGACTAAAAGGTACGTCTTCAAGGAATCAAAGGGGGTGACTCGACTAAAAGGTACGTCTTATAGGAATCAAAGGTAATGACATGACTAAAAGGTATGTATTCTAGGGGTCAAAGAGAATGACTCGACTATAAGGTACGTCTTATAGGAATCAAAGGGGATGACTCGACCAAAAGGTACGTCTTATAGGAATCCAAGGGGATGACTCGACTAAAAGGTACGTCTTATAGGAATCAAAGGGGATCACTCGACTAAAAGGTACGTCTTCGAGGAATCACAGGAAATGACTCAACTAAAAGGTACGTCTTATTGGAATCAAAGGAGATGACTCGACTAAAAGGTACGTCTTATAGGAATCAAGGGAAATAACTCGACTAAAAGGTACGTCTTCATGAAATCAAAGGGGATGACTCCACTATAAGGTACGTCTTATAGTAATCAATGGGGATGACTCGACTAAACGGTACGTCTTATAGGAATTAAAGGGAATGACTCGACAAAAAGGTACGTCTTATATGAATCAAGTGAAATGACTCGACTAAAAGGAACGTCTTCTAGGAATCACAGGAAATGACTCAACTAAAAGGTACGTCTTATAGGAATCAAAGAAGATGACTCGACTAAAAGGTACGTCTTATAGGAATCAAAAGGGATGACTCGACTAAAAGGTACGTCTTCTAGGAATCACAGGAAATGACACAACTAAAAGGTACGTCTTATAGGAATCAAAGGAGATGACTCGACTAAAATGTACTTCTTATAGGAATCAAAGGGGATGACTCGACTAAAAGGTACGTCTTATAGGAATCAACGGAAATGCCTCGACTAAAAGGTACTTATTCTAGAGGCCAAAGGGGATGACTCGACTAAAAGGTACGTCTTATAGGAATCAAAGGAGATGACTCGACTAAAAGGTACGTCTTATAGGAATCAAAGGGGATGACTCGACTAAAAGGTACGTCTTATAGGAATCAAATGGGATGACTCGACTAAAAGATACGTCTTACAGGAATCAAAGTAAATGACTCGATTAAAAGGTACGTCTTCTAGGGGTCAAAGGGGATAACTCGACTAAAAGGTACGTCTTATAGGAATCAAAGGGGATGACTCGACTAAAAGGTACGTCCTCTAGGAATCAGAGGAAATGACTCGACTAAAAGGTACGGCTTATAGGAATCAAAGGGGATGACTCGACTAAAAGGTACGTCTTATAGGAATCAAGGGAAATGACTCGACTATAAGGTACATATTCTAGGTGTGAAAGGGGATAACTCGACTAAAAGGTACGTCTTATAGGAATCAAAGGAAATGACTCGACTAAAAGGTACGTCTTATAGGAATCAAATAAAATGATTTGATTAAAAGGTACGTCTTTTAGGAATCAAAGGGGATGACTCGACTAAAAGGTTCGTCTTATAGGAATCGAAGGGGATGACTCCACCAAAAGGTACGTCTTATAGGAATCAAAGGGGATGACTCGACTAAAAGGTACGTCTTATAGTAATCAAGGGGGATGACTAGATTAAAAGGTACGTCTTATAGGAATCAAAGTGGATGACTCGACTAAAAGGTACGTCTTATAGGATTCAAGGGAAATGACTCGACTAAAAGGTACGTCTTCTAGGAATCAAAGGGGATGACTCGACTAAAAGGTACGTCTTATAGTAATCAAGGGGGATGACTCGACTAAAAGGTACGACTTCAATGAATCAAAGGGGGTGACTCGACTAAAAGGTACGTCTTATAGGAATCAAAGGGGGTGACTCGACTATAAGGTACGTCTTATAGGAATCAAAGGGGATGACTCGACTTCAAGGAATCAAAGGGGGTGACTCGACTATAAGGTACGTCTTATAGGAATCAAAGGGGATGACTCGACCAAAAGGTACGTCTTATAGGAATCCAAGGGGATGACTCGACTAAAAGGTACGTCATATAGGAATCAAAGGGGATCACTCGACTAAAAGGTACGTCTTCGAGGAATCACAGGAAATGACTCAACTAAAAGGTACGTCTTAGTGGAATCAATGGAGATGACTCGACTAAAAGGTACGTCTTATAGGAATCAAGGGAAATGACTCAACTAAAAGGTACGTTTTCATGAAATCAAAGGGGATGACTCCACTAAAAGGTACGTATTATAGTAATCAATGGGGATGACTCGACTAAACGGTACGTCTTATAGGAATCAAAGGGAATGACTCGACTAAAAGGTACGTCTTATATGAATCAAGTGAAATGACTCGACTAAAAGGAACGTCTTCTAGGAATCACAGGAAATGACTCAACTAAAAGGTACGTCTTATAGGAATCAAAGGAGATGACTCGACTAAAAGGTACGTCTTATAGGAATCAAAGGGGATGACTCGACTAAAAGGTACGTCTTCTAGGAATCACAGGAAATGACTCAACTAAAAGGTACGTCTTATAGGAATCAAAGGAGATGACTCGACTAAAATGTACGTCTTATAGGAATCAAAGGGGATAACTCGACTATAAGGTACGTCTTATAGGAATCAACGGAAATGCCTCGACTAAAAGGTACGGCTTATAGCAATCAAAGGGGATAACTTGTCTTAAAGGTACGTCTTATAGGAATTAAAGGAAATGACTCGACTAATAGGTACGTATTCTAGAGGCCAAAGGGGATGACTCGACTAAAAGGTACGTCTTATAGGAATCAAGGAAAATGACTCGACTAAAAGGTACGTCTTCTAGGAATCAAAGGGAATGACTCGACTAAAAGGTACGTCTTATAGTAATCAAGGGGGATGACTCGACTAAAAGGTACGTCTTCAAGGAATCAAAGGGGGTGACTCGACTAAAAGGTACGTCTTATAGGAATCAAAGGTAATGACATGACTAAAAGTTATGTATTCTAGGGGTCAAAGAGAATGACTCGACTATAAGGTACGTCTTATAGGAATCAGAGGGGATGACTCGACCAAAAGGTACGTCTTATAGGAATCCAAGGGGATGACTCGACTAAAAGGTACGTCTTATAGGAATCAAAGGGGATCACTCGACTAAAAGGTACGTCTTATAGTAATCAAGGGGGATGACTCGATTAAAAGGTACGTCTTATAGGAATCAAAGTGGATGACTCGACTAAAAGGTACGTCTTATAGGATTCAAGGGAAATGACTCGACTAAAAGGTACGTCTTCTAGGAATCAAAGGGGATGACTCGACTAAAAGGTACGTCTTATAGTAATCAAGGGGGATGAATCGACTAAAAGGTACGACTTCAAGGAATCAAAGGGGGTGACTCGACTAAAAGGTACGTCTTATAGGAATCAAAGGGGGTGACTCGACTATAAGGTACGTCTTATAGGAATCAAAGGGGATGACTCGACTTCAAGGAATCAAAGGGGGTGACTCGACTATAAGGTACGTCTTATAGGAATCAAGGGAAATGACTCGACTAAAAGGTACGTCTTCTAGTAATCAAAGGGGATCACTCGACTAAAAGGTACGTCTTATAGTAATCATGGGGGATGACTCGACTAAAAGGTACGTCTTCAAGGAATCAAAGGGGGTGACTCGACTAAAAGGTACGTCTTATAGGAATCAAAGGTAATGACATGACTAAAAGGTATGTATTCTAGGGGTCAAAGAGAATGACTCGACTATAAGGTACGTCTTATAGGAATCAAAGGGGATGACTCGACCAAAAGGTACGTCTTATAGGAATCCAAGGGGATGACTCGACTAAAAGGTACGTCTTATAGGAATCAAAGGGGATCACTCGACTAAAAGGTACGTCTTCGAGGAATCACAGGAAATGACTCAACTAAAAGGTACGTCTTATTGGAATCAAAGGAGATGACTCGACTAAAAGGTACGTCTTATAGGAATCAAGGGAAATAACTCGACTAAAAGGTACGTCTTCATGAAATCAAAGGGGATGACTCCACTATAAGGTACGTCTTATAGTAATCAATGGGGATGACTCGACTAAACGGTACGTCTTATAGGAATTAAAGGGAATGACTCGACAAAAAGGTACGTCTTATATGAATCAAGTGAAATGACTCGACTAAAAGGAACGTCTTCTAGGAATCACAGGAAATGACTCAACTAAAAGGTACGTCTTATAGGAATCAAAGAAGATGACTCGACTAAAAGGTACGTCTTATAGGAATCAAAAGGGATGACTCGACTAAAAGGTACGTCTTCTAGGAATCACAGGAAATGACACAACTAAAAGGTACGTCTTATAGGAATCAAAGGAGATGACTCGACTAAAATGTACTTCTTATAGGAATCAAAGGGGATGACTCGACTAAAAGGTACGTCTTATAGGAATCAACGGAAATGCCTCGACTAAAAGGTACTTATTCTAGAGGCCAAAGGGGATGACTCGACTAAAAGGTACGTCTTATAGGAATCAAAGGAGATGACTCGACTAAAAGGTACGTCTTATAGGAATCAAAGGGGATGACTCGACTAAAAGGTACGTCTTATAGGAATCAAATGGGATGACTCGACTAAAAGATACGTCTTACAGGAATCAAAGTAAATGACTCGATTAAAAGGTACGTCTTCTAGGGGTCAAAGGGGATAACTCGACTAAAAGGTACGTCTTATAGGAATCAAAGGGGATGACTCGACTAAAAGGTACGTCCTCTAGGAATCAGAGGAAATGACTCGACTAAAAGGTACGGCTTATAGGAATCAAAGGGGATGACTCGACTAAAAGGTACGTCTTATAGGAATCAAGGGAAATGACTCGACTATAAGGTACATATTCTAGGTGTGAAAGGGGATAACTCGACTAAAAGGTACGTCTTATAGGAATCAAAGGAAATGACTCGACTAAAAGGTACGTCTTATAGGAATCAAATAAAATGATTTGATTAAAAGGTACGTCTTTTAGGAATCAAAGGGGATGACTCGACTAAAAGGTTCGTCTTATAGGAATCGAAGGGGATGACTCCACCAAAAGGTACGTCTTATAGGAATCAAAGGGGATGACTCGACTAAAAGGTACGTCTTATAGTAATCAAGGGGGATGACTAGATTAAAAGGTACGTCTTATAGGAATCAAAGTGGATGACTCGACTAAAAGGTACGTCTTATAGGATTCAAGGGAAATGACTCGACTAAAAGGTACGTCTTCTAGGAATCAAAGGGGATGACTCGACTAAAAGGTACGTCTTATAGTAATCAAGGGGGATGACTCGACTAAAAGGTACGACTTCAATGAATCAAAGGGGGTGACTCGACTAAAAGGTACGTCTTATAGGAATCAAAGGGGGTGACTCGACTATAAGGTACGTCTTATAGGAATCAAAGGGGATGACTCGACTTCAAGGAATCAAAGGGGGTGACTCGACTATAAGGTACGTCTTATAGGAATCAAAGGGGATGACTCGACCAAAAGGTACGTCTTATAGGAATCCAAGGGGATGACTCGACTAAAAGGTACGTCATATAGGAATCAAAGGGGATCACTCGACTAAAAGGTACGTCTTCGAGGAATCACAGGAAATGACTCAACTAAAAGGTACGTCTTAGTGGAATCAATGGAGATGACTCGACTAAAAGGTACGTCTTATAGGAATCAAGGGAAATGACTCAACTAAAAGGTACGTTTTCATGAAATCAAAGGGGATGACTCCACTAAAAGGTACGTATTATAGTAATCAATGGGGATGACTCGACTAAACGGTACGTCTTATAGGAATCAAAGGGAATGACTCGACTAAAAGGTACGTCTTATATGAATCAAGTGAAATGACTCGACTAAAAGGAACGTCTTCTAGGAATCACAGGAAATGACTCAACTAAAAGGTACGTCTTATAGGAATCAAAGGAGATGACTCGACTAAAAGGTACGTCTTATAGGAATCAAAGGGGATGACTCGACTAAAAGGTACGTCTTCTAGGAATCACAGGAAATGACTCAACTAAAAGGTACGTCTTATAGGAATCAAAGGAGATGACTCGACTAAAATGTACGTCTTATAGGAATCAAAGGGGATAACTCGACTATAAGGTACGTCTTATAGGAATCAACGGAAATGCCTCGACTAAAAGGTACGGCTTATAGCAATCAAAGGGGATAACTTGTCTTAAAGGTACGTCTTATAGGAATTAAAGGAAATGACTCGACTAATAGGTACGTATTCTAGAGGCCAAAGGGGATGACTCGACTAAAAGGTACGTCTTATAGGAATCAAGGAAAATGACTCGACTAAAAGGTACGTCTTCTAGGAATCAAAGGGAATGACTCGACTAAAAGGTACGTCTTATAGTAATCAAGGGGGATGACTCGACTAAAAGGTACGTCTTCAAGGAATCAAAGGGGGTGACTCGACTAAAAGGTACGTCTTATAGGAATCAAAGGTAATGACATGACTAAAAGTTATGTATTCTAGGGGTCAAAGAGAATGACTCGACTATAAGGTACGTCTTATAGGAATCAGAGGGGATGACTCGACCAAAAGGTACGTCTTATAGGAATCCAAGGGGATGACTCGACTAAAAGGTACGTCTTATAGGAATCAAAGGGGATCACTCGACTAAAAGGTACGTCTTATAGTAATCAAGGGGGATGACTCGATTAAAAGGTACGTCTTATAGGAATCAAAGTGGATGACTCGACTAAAAGGTACGTCTTATAGGATTCAAGGGAAATGACTCGACTAAAAGGTACGTCTTCTAGGAATCAAAGGGGATGACTCGACTAAAAGGTACGTCTTATAGTAATCAAGGGGGATGAATCGACTAAAAGGTACGACTTCAAGGAATCAAAGGGGGTGACTCGACTAAAAGGTACGTCTTATAGGAATCAAAGGGGGTGACTCGACTATAAGGTACGTCTTATAGGAATCAAAGGGGATGACTCGACTTCAAGGAATCAAAGGGGGTGACTCGACTATAAGGTACGTCTTATAGGAATCAAAGGGGATGACTCGACCAAAAGGTACGTCTTATAGGAATCCAAGGGGATGACTCGACTAAAAGGTACGTCTTATAGGAATCAAAGGAGATCACTCGACTAAAAGGTACGTCTTCGAGGAATCACAGGAAATGACTCAACTAAAAGGTACGTCTTAGTGGAATCAAAGGAGATGACACGACTAAAAGGTACGTCTTATAGGAATCAAGGGAAATGACTCAACTAAAAGGTACGTTTTCATGAAATCAAAGGGGATGACTCCACTAAAAGGTACGTATTATAGTAATCAATGGGGATGACTCGACTAAACGTTACGTCTTATAGGAATCAAAGGGAATGACTCGACTAAAAGGTACGTCTTATATGAATCAAGTGAAATGACTCGACTAAAAGGAACGCCTTCTAGGAATCACAGGAAATGACTCAACTAAAAGGTACGTCTTATAGGAATCAAAGGAGATGACTCGACTAAAAGGTACGTCTTATAGGAATCAAAGGGGATGACTCGACTAAAAGGTACGTCTTCTAGGAATCACAGGAAATGACTCAACTAAATGGTACGTCTTATAGGAATCAAAGGAGATGACTCGACTAAAATGTATGTCTTATAGGAATCAAAGGGGATAACTCGACTATAAGGTACGTCTTATAGGAATCAACGGAAATGCCTCGACTAAAAGGTACGGCTTATAGCAATCAAAGGGGATAACTTGTCTTAAAGGTACGTCTTATAGGAATTAAAGGAAATGACTCGACTAATAGGTACGTATTCTAGAGGCCAAAGGGGATGACTCGACTAAAAGGTACGTCTTATAGGAATCAAGGAAAATGACTCGACTAAAAGGTACGTCTTCTAGGAATCAAAGGGAATGACTCGACTAAAAGGTACGTCTTATAGTAATCAAGGGGGATGACTCGACTAAAAGGTACGTCTTCAAGGAATCAAAGGGGGTGACTCGACTAAAAGGTACGTCTTATAGGAATCAAAGGTAATGACATGACTAAAAGTTATGTATTCTAGGGGTCAAAGAGAATGACTCGACTATAAGGTACGTCTTATAGGAATCAGAGGGGATGACTCGACCAAAAGGTACGTCTTATCGGAATCCAAGGGGATGACTCGACTAAAAGGTACGTCTTATAGGAATCAAAGGGGATCACTCGACTAAAAGGTACGTCTTCGAGGAATCACAGGAAATGACTCAACTAAAAGGTACGTCTTATTGGAATCAAAGGAGATGACTCGACTAAAAGGTACGTCTTATAGGAATCAAGGGAAATGACTCGACTAAAAGGTACGTCTTCATGAAATCAAAGGGGATGACTCCACTAAAAGGTACGTCTTATACTAATCAATGGGGATGACTCGACTAAACGGTACGTCTTATAGGAATCAAAGGGAATGACTCGACCAAAAGGTACGTCTTATATGAATCAAGTGAAATGACTCGACTAAAAGGAACGTCTTCTAGGAATCACAGTAAATGACTCAACTAAAAGGTACATCTTATAGGAATCAAGGAGATGACTCGACTAAAAGGTACGTCTTATAGGAATCAAAGGGGATGACTCGACTAAAAGTTACGTCTTATAGGAATTAAAGGGGATGACTCGACTAAAAGGTACGTCTTCTAGGAATCACAGGAAATGACTCAACTAAAAGGTACGTCTTATAGGAATCAAAGGAGATGACTCGACTAAAATGTACGTCTTATAGGAATCAAAGGGGATGACTCGACTAAATGGTACGTCTAATAGGAATCAACTGAAATGCGTCGACTAAAAGGTACGTCTTATAGCAATCAAAGGGGATAACTTGTCTTAAAGGTACGTCTTATAGGAATTAAAGGAAATGACTCGACTAATAGGTACGTATTCAAGAGGCCAAAGGGGATGACTCGACTAAAAGGTACATCTTATAGGAATCAAAGGGGATGACTCGACTAAAAGGTACGTCTTATAGGAATCAAAAGGGATGACTCGACTAAAAGATACGTCTTACAGGAATCAAAGTAAATGACTCGATTAAAAGGTACGTCTTCTAGGGGTCAAAGGGGATAACTCGACTAAAAGGTACGTCTTATAGGAATCAAAGGGGATGACTCGACTAAAAGGTACGTCTTCTAGGAATCACAGGAAATGACTCTACTAAAAGGTACGGCTTATAGGAATCAAAGGGGATGACTCGACTAAAAGGTACGTCTTATAGGAATCAAGGGAAATGACACGACTAAAAGGTACATATTCTAGGTGTGAAAGGGGATGACTCGACTAAAAGGTACGTCTTATAGGAATCAAACTAAATGACTCGACTAAAAGGTACGTCTTATAGGAATCAAATGAAATGATTTGACTAAAAGGTACGTCTTTGAGTAATCAAAGGGGATGACTCGACTAAAAGGTTCGTCTTATAGGAATCGAAGGGGATGACTCCACCAAAAGGTACGTCTTATAGGAATCCAAGGCGATGCTTCGACTAAAAGGTACGTCTTATAGGAATCAAAGTGGATGACTCGACTAAAAGGTACGTCTTATAGGATTCAAGGGAAATGACTCGACTAAAAGGTACGTCTTCTAGGAATCAAAGGAGATTACTCGACTAAAAGGTACGTCTTATAGTAATCAAGGGGGATGACTCGACTAAAAGGTACGACTTCAAGGAATCAAAGGGGGTGACTCGACTAAAAGGTACGTCTTATAGGAATCAAAGGTATTGACATGACTAAAAGGTATGTATTCTAGGGGCCAAAGAGAATGACTCGACTATAAGGTACGTCTTATAGGAATCAAAGGGGATGACACGACCAAAAGGTACGTCTTATAGGAATCCAAGGGGATGACTCGACTAAAAGGTACGTCTTATAGGAATCAAAGGGGATCACTCGACTAAAAGGTACGTCTTCGAGGAATCACAGGAAATGACTCAACTAAAAGGTACGTCTTATTGGAATCAAAGGAGATGACTCGACTAAAAGGTACGTCTTATAGGAATCAAGGGAAATGACTCGACTAAAAGGTACGTCTTCATGAAATCAAAGGGGATGACTCCACTAAAAGGTACGTCTTATAGTAATCAATGGGGATGACTCGACTAAACGGTACGTCTTATAGGAATCAAAGGGAATGACTCGACAAAAAGGTACGTCTTATATGAATCAAGTGAAATGACTCGACTAAAAGGAACGTCTTCTAGGAATCACAGAAAATGACTCAACTAAAAGGTACGTCTTATAGGAATCAAAGGAGATGACTCGACTAAAAGGTACGTCTTATAGGAATCAAAGGGGATGACTCGACTAAAAGGTACGTCTTATAGGAATCAAATGGGATGACTCGACTAAAAGATACGTCTTACAGGAATCAAAGTAAATAACTCGATTAAAAGGTACGTCTTCTAGGGGTAAAAGGGGATAACTCGACTAAAAGGTACGTCTTATAGGAATCAAAGGGGATGACTAGACTAAAAGGTACGTCCTCTAGGAATCACAGGAAATGACTCGACTAAAAGGTACGGCTTATAGGAATCAAAGGGGATGACTCGACTAAAAGGTACGTCTTATAGGAATCAAGGGAAATGACTCGACTAAAAGGTACATATTCTAGGTGTGAAAGGGGATAACTCGACTAAAAGGTACGTCTTATAGGAATCAAAGGAAATGACTCGACTAAAAGGTACGTCTTATAGGAATCAAATAAAATGATTTGATTAAAAGGTACGTCTTTTAGGAATCAAAGGGGATGACTCGACTAAAAGGTTCGTCTTATAGGAATCGAAGGGGATGACTCCACCAAAAGGTACGTCTTATAGGAATCAAAGGGGATGACTCGACTAAAAGGTACGTCTTATAGTAATCAAGGGGGATGACTAGATTAAAAGGTACGTCTTATAGGAATCAAAGTGGATGACTCGACTAAAAGGTACGTCTTATAGGATTCAAGGGAAATGACTCGACTAAAAGGTACGTCTTCTAGGAATCAAAGGGGATGACTCGACTAAAAGGTACGTCTTATAGTAATCAAGGGGGATGACTCGACTAAAAGGTACGACTTCAAGGAATCAAAGGGGGTGACTCGACTAAAAGGTACGTCTTATAGGAATCAAAGGGGGTGACTCGACTATAAGGTACGTCTTATAGGAATCAAAGGGGATGACTCGACTTCAAGGAATCAAAGGGGTGACTCGACTATAAGGTACGTCTTATAGGAATCAAAGGGGATGACTCGACCAAAAGGTACGTCTTATAGGAATCCAAGGGGATGACTCGACTAAAAGGTACGTCATATAGGAATCAAAGGGGATCACTCGACTAAAAGGTACGTCTTCGAGGAATCACAGGAAATGACTCAACTAAAAGGTACGTCTTAGTGGAATCAAAGGAGATGACTCGACTAAAAGGTACGTCTTATAGGAATCAAGGGAAATGACTCAACTAAAAGGTACGTTTTCATGAAATCAAAGGGGATGACTCCACTAAAAGGTACATATTATAGTAATCAATGGGGATGACTCGACTAAACGGTACGTCTTATAGGAATCAAAAGGAATGACTCGACTAAAAGGTACGTCTTATATGAATCAAGTGAAATGACTCGACTAAAAGGAACGTCTTCTAGGAATCACAGGAAATGACTCAACTAAAAGGTACGTCTTATAGGAATCAAAGGAGATGACTCGACTAAAAGGTACGTCTTATAGGAATCAAAGGGGATGACTCGACTAAAAGGTACGTCTTCTAGGAATCACAGGAAATGACTCAACTAAAAGGTACGTCTTATAGGAATCAAAGGAGATGACTCGACTAAAATGTACGTCTTATAGGAATCAAAGGGGATAACTCGACTATAAGGTACGTCTTATAGGAATCAACGGAAATGCCTCGACTAAAAGGTACGGCTTATAGCAATCAAAGGGGATAACTTGTCTTAAAGGTACGTCTTATAGGAATTAAAGGAAATGACTCGACTAATAGGTACGTATTCTAGAGGCCAAAGGGGATGACTCGACTAAAAGGTACGTCTTATAGGAATCAAGGAAAATGACTCGACTAAAAGGTACGTCTTCTAGGAATCAAAGGGAATGACTCGACTAAAAGGTACGTCTTATAGTAATCAAGGGGGATGACTCGACTAAAAGGTACGTCTTCAAGGAATCAAAGGGGGTGACTCGACTAAAAGGTACGTCTTATAGGAATCAAAGGTAATGACATGACTAAAAGTTATGTATTCTAGGGGTCAAAGAGAATGACTCGACTATAAGGTACGTCTTATAGGAATCAGAGGGGATGACTCGACCAAAAGGTACGTCTTATAGGAATCCAAGGGGATGACTCGACTAAAAGGTACGTCTTATAGGAATCAAAGGGGATCACTCGACTAAAAGGTACGTCTTATAGTAATCAAGGGGGATGACTCGATTAAAAGGTACGTCTTATAGGAATCAAAGTGGATGACTCGACTAAAAGGTACGTCTTATAGGATTCAAGGGAAATGACTCGACTAAAAGGTACGTCTTCTAGGAATCAAAGGGGATGACTCGACTAAAAGGTACGTCTTATAGTAATCAAGGGGGATGACTCGACTAAAAGGAACGACTTCAAGGAATCAAAGGGGGTGACTCGACTAAAAGGTACGTCTTATAGGAATCAAAGGGGGTGACTCGACTATAAGGTACGTCTTATAGGAATCAAAGGGGATGACTCGACTTCAAGGAATCAAAGGGGGTGACTCGACTATAAGGTACGTCTTATAGGAATCAAAGGGGATGACTCGACCAAAAGGTACGTCTTATAGGAATCCAAGGGGATGACTCGACTAAAAGGTACGTCTTATAGGAATCAAAGGGGATCACTCGACTAAAAGGTACGTCTTCGAGGAATCACAGGAAATGACTCAACTAAAAGGTACGTCTTAGTGGAATCAAAGGAGATGACTCGACTAAAAGGTACGTCTTATAGGAATCAAGGGTAATGACTCAACTAAAAGGTACGTTTTCATGAAATCAAAGGGGATGACTCCACTAAAAGGTACGTATTATAGTAATAAATGGGGATGACTCGACTAAACGGTACGTCTTATAGGAATCAAAGGGAATGACTCGACTAAAAGGTACGTCTTATATGAATCAAGTGAAATGACTCGACTAAAAGGAACGTCTTCTAGGAATCACAGGAAATGACTCAACTAAAAGGTACGTCTTATAGGAATCAAAGGAGATGACTCGACTAAAAGGTACGTCTTATAGGAATCAAAGGGGATGACTCGACTAAAAGGTACGTCTTCTAGGAATCACAGGAAATGACTCAACTAAAAGGTACGTCTTATAGGAATCAAAGGAGATGACTCGACTAAAATGTACGTCTTATAGGAATCAAAGGGGATAACTCGACTATAAGGTACGTCTTATAGGAATCAATGGAAATGCCTCGACTAAAAGGTACGGCTTATAGCAATCAAAGGGGATAACTTGTCTTAAAGGTACGTCTTATAGGAATTAAAGGAAATGACTCGACTAATAGGTACGTATTCTAGAGGCAAAAGGGGATGACTCGACTAAAAGGTACGTCTTATAGGAATCAAGGAAAATGACTCGACTAAAAGGTACGTCTTCTAAGAATCAAAGGGAATGACTCGACTAAAAGGTACGTCTTATAGTAATCAAGGGGGATGACTCGACTAAAAGGTACGTCTTCAAGGAATCAAAGGGGGTGACTCGACTAAAAGGTACGTCTTATAGGAATCAAAGGTAATGACATGACTAAAAGTTATGTATTCTAGGGGTCAAAGAGAATGACTCGACTATAAGGTACGTCTTATAGGAATCAGAGGGGATGACTCGACCAAAAGGTACGTCTTATCGGAATCCAAGGGGATGACTCGACTAGAAGGTACGTCTTATAGGAACAAAGGGGATCACTCGACTAAAAGGTACGTCTTCGAGGAATCACAGGAAATGACTCAACTAAAAGGTACGTCTTATTGGAATCAAAGGAGATGACTCGACTAAAAGGTACGTCTTATAGGAATCAAGGGAAATGACTCGACTAAAAGGTACGTCTTCATGAAATCAAAGGGGATGACTCCACTAAAAGGTACGTCTTATACTAATCAATGGGGATGACTCGACTAAACGGTACGTCTTATAGGAATCAAAGGGAATGACTCGACCAAAAGGTACGTCTTATATGAATCAAGTGAAATGACTCGACTAAAAGGAACGTCTTCTAGGAATCACAGTAAATGACTCAACTAAAAGGTACGTCTTATAGGAATCAAGGAGATGACTCGACTAAAAGGTACGTCTTATAGGAATCAAAGGGGATGACTCGACTAAAAGTTACGTCTTATAGGAATTAAAGGGGATGACTCGACTAAAAGGTACGTCTTCTAGGAATCACAGGAAATGACTCAACTAAAAGGTACGTCTTATAGGAATCAAAGGAGATGACTCGACTAAAATGTACGTCTTATAGGAATCATAGGGGATGACTCGACTAAATGGTACGTCTAATAGGAATCAACTGAAATGCGTCGACTAAAAGGTACGGCTTATAGCAATCAAAGGGGATAACTTGTCTTAAAGGTACGTCTTATAGGAATTAAAGGAAATGACTCGACTAATAGGTACGTATTCAAGAGGCCAAAGGGGATGACTCGACTAAAAGGTACGTCTTATAGGAATCAAAGGGGATGACTCGACTAAAAGGTACGTCTTATAGGAATCAAAAGGGATGACTCGACTAAAAGATACGTCTTACAGGAATCAAAGTAAATGACTCGATTAAAAGGTACGTCTTCTAGGGGTCAAAGGGGATAACTCGACTAAAAGGTACGTCTTATAGGAATCAAAGGGGATGACTCGACTAAAAGGTACGTCTTCTAGGAATCACAGGAAATGACTCTACTAAAAGGTACGGCTTATAGGAATCAAAGGGGATGACTCGACTAAAAGGTACGTCTTATAGGAATCAAGGGAAATGACTCGACTAAAAGGTACATATTCTAGGTGTGAAAGGGGATGACTCGACTAAAAGGTACGTCTTATAGGAATCAAACGAAATGACTCGACTAAAAGGTACGTCTTATAGGAATCAAATGAAATGATTTGACAAAAAGGTACGTCTTTGAGTAATCAAAGGGGATGACTCGACTAAAAGGTTCGTCTTATAGGAATCGAAGGGGATGACTCCACCAAAAGGTACGTCTTATAGGAATCCAAGGCGATGCTTCGACTAAAAGGTACGTCTTATAGGAATCAAAGTGGATGACTCGACTAAAAGGTACGTCTTATAGGATTCAAGGGAAATGACTCGACTAAAAGGTACGTCTTCTAGGAATCAAAGGAGATGACTCGACTAAAAGGTACGTCTTATAGTAATCAAGGGGGATGACTCGACTAAAAGGTACGACTTCAAGGAATCAAAGGGGGTGACTCGACTAAAAGGTACGTCTTATAGGAATCAAAGGTATTGACATGACTAAAAGGTATGTATTCTAGGGGTCAAAGAGAATGACTCGACTATAAGGTACGTCTTATAGGAATCAAAGGGGATGACACGACCAAAAGGTACGTCTTATAGGAATCCAAGGGGATGACTCGACTAAAAGGTACGTCTTATAGGAATCAAAGGGGATCACTCGACTAAAAGGTACGTCTTCGAGGAATCACAGGATATGACTCAACTAAAAGGTACGTCTTATTGGAATCAAAGGAGATGACTCGACTAAAAGGTACGTCTTATAGGAATCAAGGGAAATGACTCGACTAAAAGGTACGTCTTCATGAAATCAAAGGGGATGACTCCACTAAAAGGTACGTCTTATAGTAATCAATGGGGATGACTCGACTAAACGGTACGTCTTATAGGAATCAAAGGGAATGACTCGACAAAAAGGTACGTCTTATATGAATCAAGTGAAATGACTCGACTAAAAGGAACGTCTTCTAGGAATCACAGAAAATGACTCAACTAAAAGGTACGTCTTATAGGAATCAAAGGAGATGACTCGACTAAAAGGTACGTCTTATAGGAATCAAAGGGGATGACTCGACTAAAAGTTACGTCTTATAGGAATCAAAGGGGATGACTCGACTAAAAGGTACGTCTTCTAGGAATCACAGGAAATGACTCAACTAAAATGTACGTCTTATAGGAATCAAAGGAGATGACTCGACTAAAATGTACGTCTTATAGGAATCAAAGGGGATGACTCGACTAAAAGGTACGTCTTCTAGGAATCAAAGGGAATGACTCGACTAAAAGGTACGTCTTATAGTAATCAAGGGGGATGACTCGACTAAAAGGTACGTCTTCAAGGAATCAAAGGGGGTGACTCGACTAAAAGGTACGTCTTATAGGAATCAAAGGTAATGACATGACTAAAAGTTATGTATTCTAGGGGTCAAAGAGAATGACTCGACTATAAGGTACGTCTTATAGGAATCAGAGGGGATGACTCGACCAAAAGGTACGTCTTATAGGAATCCAAGGGGATGACTCGACTAAAAGGTACGTCTTATAGGAATCAAAGGGGATCACTCGACTAAAAGGTACGTCTTATAGTAATCAAGGGGGATGACTCGATTAAAAGGTACGTCTTATAGGAATCAAAGTGGATGACTCGACTAAAAGGTACGTCTTATAGGATTCAAGGGAAATGACTCGACTAAAAGGTACGTCTTCTAGGAATCAAAGGGGATGACTCGACTAAAAGGTACGTCTTATAGTAATCAAGGGGGATGACTCGACTAAAAGGAACGACTTCAAGGAATCAAAGGGGGTGACTCGACTAAAAGGTAGGTCTTATAGGAATCAAAGGGGGTGACTCGACTATAAGGTACGTCTTATAGGAATCAAAGGGGATGACTCGACTTCAAGGAATCAAAGGGGGTGACTCGACTATAAGGTACGTCTTATAGGAATCAAAGGGGATGACTCGACCAAAAGGTACGTCTTATAGGAATCCAAGGGGATGACTCGACTAAAAGGTACGTCTTATAGGAATCAAAGGGGATCACTCAACTAAAAGGTACGTCTTCGAGGAATCACAGGAAATGACTCAACTAAAAGGTACGTCTTAGTGGAATCAAAGGAGATGACTCGACTAAAAGGTACGTCTTATAGGAATCAAGGGTAATGACTCAACTAAAAGGTACGTTTTCATGAAATCAAAGGGGATGACTCCACTAAAAGGTACGTATTATAGTAATCAATGGGGATGACTCGACTAAACGGTACGTCTTATAGGAATCAAAGGGAATGACTCGACTAAAAGGTACGTCTTATATGAATCAAGTGAAATGACTCGACTAAAAGGAACGTCTTCTAGGAATCACAGGAAATGACTCAACTAAAAGGTACGTCTTATAGGAATCAAAGGAGATGACTCGACTAAAAGGTACGTCTTATTGGAATCAAAGGGGATGACTCGACTAAAAGGTACGTCTTCTAGGAATCACAGGAAATGACTCAACTAAAAGGTACGTCTTATAGGAATCAAAGGAGATGACTCGACTAAAATGTACGTCTTATAGGAATCAAAGGGGATAACTCGACTATAAGGTACGTCTTATAGGAATCAACGGAAATGCCTCGACTAAAAGGTACGGCTTATAGCAATCAAAGGGGATAACTTGTCTTAAAGGTACGTCTTATAGGAATTAAAGGAAATGACTCGACTAATAGGTACGTATTCTAGAGGCAAAAGGGGATGACTCGACTAAAAGGTACGTCTTATAGGAATCAAGGAAAATGACTCGACTAAAAGGTTCGTCTTCTAAGAATCAAAGGGAATGACTCGACTAAAAGGTACGTCTTATAGTAATCAAGGGGGATGACTCGACTAAAAGGTACGTCTTCAAGGAATCAAAGGGGGTGACTCGACTAAAAGGTACGTCTTATAGGAATCAAAGGTAATGACATGACTAAAAGTTATGTATTCTAGGGGTCAAAGAGAATGACTCGACTATAAGGTACGTCTTATAGGAATCAGAGGGGATGACTCGACCAAAAGGTACGTCTTATCGGAATCCAAGGGGATGACTCGACTAGAAGGTACGTCTTATAGGAACAAAGGGGATCACTCGACTAAAAGGTACGTCTTCGAGGAATCACAGGAAATGACTCAACTAAAAGGTACGTCTTATTGGAATCAAAGGAGATGACTCGACTAAAAGGTACGTCTTATAGGAATCAAGGGAAATGACTCGACTAAAAGGTACGTCTTCATGAAATCAAAGGGGATGACTCCACTAAAAGGTACGTCTTATACTAATCAATGGGGATGACTCGACTAAACGGTACGTCTTATAGGAATCAAAGGGAATGACTCGACCAAAAGGTACGTCTTATATGAATCAAGTGAAATGACTCGACTAAAAGGAACGTCTTCTAGGAATCACAGTAAATGACTCAACTAAAAGGTACGTCTTATAGGAATCAAGGAGATGACTCGACTAAAAGGTACGTCTTATAGGAATCAAAGGGGATGACTCGACTAAAAGTTACGTCTTATAGGAATTAAAGGGGATGACTCGACTAAAAGGTACGTCTTCTAGGAATCACAGGAAATGACTCAACTAAAAGGTACGTCTTATAGGAATCAAAGGAGATGACTCGACTAAAATGTACGTCTTATAGGAATCATAGGGGATGACTCGACTAAATGGTACGTCTAATAGGAATCAACTGAAATGCGTCGACTAAAAGGTACGGCTTATAGCAATCAAAGGGGATAACTTGTCTTAAAGGTACGTCTTATAGGAATTAAAGGAAATGACTCGACTAATAGGTACGTATTCAAGAGGCCAAAGGGGATGACTCGACTAAAAGGTACGTCTTATAGGAATCAAAGGGGATGACTCGACTAAAAGGTACGTCTTATAGGAATCAAAAGGGATGACTCGACTAAAAGATACGTCTTACAGGAATCAAAGTAAATGACTCGATTAAAAGGTACGTCTTCTAGGGGTCAAAGGGGATAACTCGACTAAAAGGTACGTCTTATAGGAATCAAAGGGGATGACTCGACTAAAAGGTACGTCTTCTAGGAATCACAGGAAATGACTCTACTAAAAGGTACGGCTTATAGGAATCAAAGGGGATGACTCGACTAAAAGGTACGTCTTATAGGAATCAAGGGAAATGACTCGACTAAAAGGTACATATTCTAGGTGTGAAAGGGGATGACTCGACTAAAAGGTACGTCTTATAGGAATCAAACGAAATGACTCGACTAAAAGGTACGTCTTATAGGAATCAAATGAAATGATTAGACAAAAAGGTACGTCTTTGAGTAATCAAAGGGGATGACTCGACTAAAAGGTTCGTCTTATAGGAATCGAAGGGGATGACTCCACCAAAAGGTACGTCTTATAGGAATCCAAGGCGATGCTTCGACTAAAAGGTACGTCTTATAGGAATCAAAGTGGATGACTCGACTAAAAGGTACGTCTTATAGGATTCAAGGGAAATGACTCGACTAAAAGGTACGTCTTCTAGGAATCAAAGGAGATGACTCGACTAAAAGGTACGTCTTATAGTAATCAAGGGGGATGACTCGACTAAAAGGTACGACTTCAAGGAATCAAAGGGGGTGACTCGACTAAAAGGTACGTCTTATAGGAATCAAAGGTATTGACATGACTAAAAGGTATGTATTCTAGGGGTCAAAGAGAATGACTCGACTATAAGGTACGTCTTATAGGAATCAAAGGGGATGACACGACCAAAAGGTACGTCTTATAGGAATCCAAGGGGATGACTCGACTAAAAGGTACGTCTTATAGGAATCAAAGGGGATCACTCGACTAAAAGGTACGTCTTCGAGGAATCACAGGATATGACTCAACTAAAAGGTACGTCTTATTGGAATCAAAGGAGATGACTCGACTAAAAGGTACGTCTTATAGGAATCAAGGGAAATGACTCGACTAAAAGGTACGTCTTCATGAAATCAAAGGGGATGACTCCACTAAAAGGTACGTCTTATAGTAATCAATGGGGATGACTCGACTAAACGGTACGTCTTATAGGAATCAAAGGGAATGACTCGACAAAAAGGTACGTCTTATATGAATCAAGTGAAATGACTCGACTAAAAGGAACGTCTTCTAGGAATCACAGAAAATGACTCAACTAAAAGGTACGTCTTATAGGAATCAAAGGAGATGACTCGACTAAAAGGTACGTCTTATAGGAATCAAAGGGGATGACTCGACTAAAAGTTACGTCTTATAGGAATCAAAGGGGATGACTCGACTAAAAGGTACGTCTTCTAGGAATCACAGGAAATGACTCAACTAAAATGTACGTCTTATAGGAATCAAAGGAGATGACTCGACTAAAATGTACGTCTTATAGGAATCAAAGGGGATGACTCGACTAAAAGGAACATCTTATAGGAATCAACGGAAATGCCTCGACTAAAAGGTACGTCTTATAGGAATTAAAGGAAATGCCTCGACTAAAAAGGTACGTCTTATAGCAATCAAAGGGGATAACTTGTCTTAAAGGTACGTCTTATAGGAATTAAAGGAAATGACTCGACTAATAGGTACGTATTCTAGAGGCCAAAGGGGATGACTCGACTAAAAGGTACGTCTTATAGGAATCAAAGGAGATGACTCGACTAAAAGGTACGTCTTATAGGAATCAAAGGGGATGACTCGAATAAAAGGTACGTCTTATAGGAATCAAAAGGGATGACTCGACTAAAAGATACGTCTTACAGGAATCAAAGTAAATGACTCGATTAAAAGGTACGTCTTCTAGGGGTCAAAGGGGATAACTCGACTAAAAGGTACGTCTTATAGGAATCAAAGGGGATGACTCGACTAAAAGGTACGTCTTATAGCAATCAAAGGGGATAACTTGTCTTAAAGGTACGTCTTATAGGAATTAAAGGAAATGACTCGACTAATAGGTACGTATTCAAGAGGCCAAAGGGGATGACTCGACTAAAAGGTACGTCTTATAGGAATCAAAAGGGATGACTCGACTAAAAGATACGTCTTACAGGAATCAAAGTAAATGACTCGATTAAAAGGTACGTCTTATAGGAATCAAAGGGGATAACTCGACTAAAAGGTACGTCTTATAGCAATCAAAGGGGATAACTTGTCTTAAAGGTACGTCTTATAGGAATTAAAGGAAATGACTCGACTAATAGGTACGTATTCAAGAGGCCAAAGGGGATGACTCGACTAAAAGGTACGTCTTATAGGAATCAAAGGGGATAACTCGACTAAAAGGTACGTCTTATAGCAATCAAAGGGGATAACTTGTCTTAAAGGTACGTCTTATAGGAATTAAAGGAAATGACTCGACTAATAGGTACGTATTCAAGAGGCCAAAGGGGATTACTCGACTAAAAGGTACGTCTTATAGGAATCAAAGGGGATGACTCGACTAAAAGGTACGTCTTATAGGAATCAAAAGGGATGACTCGACTAAAAGATACGTCTTACAGGAATCAAAGTAAATGACTCGATTAAAAGGTACGTCTTCTAGGGGTCAAAGGGGATAACTCGACTAAAAGGTACGTCTTATAGAAATCAAAGGGGATGACTCCACTAAAAGGTACGTCTTATACTAATCAATGGGGATGACTCGACTAAACGGTACGTCTTATAGGAATCAAAGGGAATGACTCGACCAAAAGGTACGTCTTATATGAATCAAGTGAAATGACTCGACTAAAAGGAACGTCTTCTAGGAATCACAGTAAATGACTCAACTAAAAGGTACGTCTTATAGGAATCAAGGAGATGACTCGACTAAAAGGTACGTCTTATAGGAATCAAAGGGGATGACTCGACTAAAAGTTACGTCTTATAGGAATTAAAGGGGATGACTCGACTAAAAGGTACGTCTTCTAGGAATCACAGGAAATGACTCAACTAAAAGGTACGTCTTATAGGAATCAAAGGAGATGACTCGACTAAAATGTACGTCTTATAGGAATCAAAGGGGATGACTCGACTAAATGGTACGTCTAATAGGAATCAACTGAAATGCGTCGACTAAAAGGTACGGCTTATAGCAATCAAAGGGGATAACTTGTCTTAAAGGTACGTCTTATAGGAATTAAAGGAAATGACTCGACTAATAGGTACGTATTCAAGAGGCCAAAGGGGATGACTCGACTAAAAGGTACGTCTTATAGGAATCAAAGGGGATGACTCGACTAAAAGGTACGTCTTATAGGAATCAAAAGGGATGACTCGACTAAAAGATACGTCTTACAGGAATCAAAGTAAATGACTCGATTAAAAGGTACGTCTTCTAGGGGTCAAAGGGGATAACTCGACTAAAAGGTACGTCTTATAGGAATCAAAGGGGATGACTCGACTAAAAGGTACGTCTTCTAGGAATCACAGGAAATGACTCTACTAAAAGGTACGGCTTATAGGAATCAAAGGGGATGACTCGACTAAAAGGTACGTCTTATAGGAATCAAGGGAAATGACTCGACTAAAAGGTACATATTCTAGGTGTGAAAGGGGATGACTCGACTAAAAGGTACGTCTTATAGGAATCAAACGAAATGACTCGACTAAAAGGTACGTCTTATAGGAATCAAATGAAATGATTTGACAAAAAGGTACGTCTTTGAGTAATCAAAGGGGATGACTCGACTAAAAGGTTCGTCTTATAGGAATCGAAGGGGATGACTCCACCAAAAGGTACGTCTTATAGGAATCCAAGGCGATGCTTCGACTAAAAGGTACGTCTTATAGGAATCAAAGTGGATGACTCGACTAAAAGGTACGTCTTATAGGATTCAAGGGAAATGAATCGACTAAAAGGTACGTCTTCTAGGAATCAAAGGAGATGACTCGACTAAAAGGTACGTCTTATAGTAATCAAGGGGGATGACTCGACTAAAAGGTACGACTTCAAGGAATCAAAGGGGGTGACTCGACTAAAAGGTACGTCTTATAGGAATCAAAGGTATTGACATGACTAAAAGGTATGTATTCTAGGGGTCAAAGAGAATGACTCGACTATAAGGTACGTCTTATAGGAATAAAAGGGGATGACACGACCAAAAGGTACGTCTTATAGGAATCCAAGGGGATGACTCGACTAAAAGGTACGTCTTATAGGAATCAAAGGGGATCACTCGACTAAAAGGTACGTCTTCAAGGAATCACAGGATATGACTCAACTAAAAGGTACGTCTTATTGGAATCAAAGGAGATGACTCGACTAAAAGGTACGTCTTATAGGAATCAAGGGAAATGACTCGACTAAAAGGTACGTCTTCATGAAATCAAAGGGGATGACTCCACTAAAAGGTACGTCTTATAGTAATCAATGGGGATGACTCGACTAAACGGTACGTCTTATAGGAATCAAAGGGAATGACTCGACAAAAAGGTACGTCTTATATGAATCAAGTGAAATGACTCGACTAAAAGGAACGTCTTCTAGGAATCACAGAAAATGACTCAACTAAAAGGTACGTCTTATAGGAATCAAAGGAGATGACTCGACTAAAAGGTACGTCTTATAGGAATCAAAGGGGATGACTCGACTAAAAGTTACGTCTTATAGGAATCAAAGGGGATGACTCGACTAAAAGGTACGTCTTCTAGGAATCACAGGAAATGACTCAACTAAAATGTACCTCTTATAGGAATCAAAGGAGATGACTCGACTAAAATGTACGTCTTATAGGAATCAAAGGGGATGACTCGACTAAAAGGAACATCTTATAGGAATCAACGGAAATGCCTCGACTAAAAGGTACGTCTTATAGGAATTAAAGGAAATGCCTCGACTAAAAAGGTACGTCTTATAGCAATCAAAGGGGATAACTTGTCTTAAAGGTACGTCTTATAGGAATTAAAGGAAATGACTCGACTAATAGGTACGTATTCTAGAGGCCAAAGGGGATGACTCGACTAAAAGGTACGTCTTATAGGAATCAAAGGAGATGACTCGACTAAAAGGTACGTCTTATAGGAATCAAAGGGGATGACTCGACTAAAAGGTACGTCTTATAGGAATCAAAAGGGATGACTCGACTAAAAGATACGTCTTACAGGAATCAAAGTAAATGACTCGATTAAAAGGTACGTCTTCTAGGGGTCAAAGGGGATAACTCGACTAAAAGGTACGTCTTATAGGAATCAAAGGGGATGACTCGACTAAAAGGTACGTCTTATAGCAATCAAAGGGGATAACTTGTCTTAAAGGTACGTCTTATAGGAATTAAAGGAAATGACTCGACTAATAGGTACGTATTCAAGAGGCCAAAGGGGATGACTCGACTAAAAGGTACGTCTTATAGGAATCAAAGGGGATGACTCGACTAAAAGGTACGTCTTATAGGAATCAAAAGGGATGACTCGACTAAAAGATACGTCTTACAGGAATCAAAGTAAATGACTCGATTAAAAGGTACGTCTTATAGGAATCAAAGGGGATAACTCGACTAAAAGGTACGTCTTATAGCAATCAAAGGGGATAACTTGTCTTAAAGGTACGTCTTATAGGAATTAAAGGAAATGACTCGACTAATAGGTACGTATTCAAGAGGCCAAAGGGGATGACTCGACTAAAAGGTACGTCTTATAGGAATCAAAGGGGATAACTCGACTAAAAGGTACGTCTTATAGCAATCAAAGGGGATAACTTGTCTTAAAGGTACGTCTTATAGGAATTAAAGGAAATGACTCGACTAATAGGTACGTATTCAAGAGGCCAAAGGGGATTACTCGACTAAAAGGTACGTCTTATAGGAATCAAAGGGGATGACTCGACTAAAAGGTACGTCTTATAGGAATCAAAAGGGATGACTCGACTAAAAGATACGTCTTACAGGAATCAAAGTAAATGACTCGATTAAAAGGTACGTCTTCTAGGGGTCAAAGGGGATAACTCGACTAAAAGGTACGTCTTATAGGAATCAAAGGGGATGACTCGACTAAAAGGTACGTCTTCTAGGAATCACAGGAAATGACTCTACTCAAAGGTACGGCTTATAGGAATCAAAGGAAGTGACTCGACTAAAAGGTACGTCTTATAGGAATCAAGGGAAATGACTCGACTAAAAGGTACATATTCTAGGTGTGAAAGGGGATGACTCGACTAAAAGGTACGTCTTATAGGAATCAAACGAAATGACTCGACTAAAAGGTACGTCTTATAGGAATCAAATGAAATGATTTGACAAAAAGGTACGTCTTTGAGTAATCAAAGGGGATGACTCGACTAAAAGGTTCGTCTTATAGGAATCGAAGGGGATGACTCCACCAAAAGGTACGTCTTATAGGAATCCAAGGCGATGCTTCGACTAAAAGGTACGTCTTATAGGAATCAAAGTGGATGACTCGACTAAAAGGTACGTCTTATAGGATTCAAGGGAAATGACTCGACTAAAAGGTACGTCTTCTAGGAATCAAAGGAGATGACTCGACTAAAAGGTACGTCTTATAGTAATCAAGGGGGATGACTCGACTAAAAGGTACGACTTCAAGGAATCAAAGGGGGTGACTCGACTAAAAGGTACGTCTTATAGGAATCAAAGGTATTGACATGACTAAAAGGTATGTATTCTAGGGGTCAAAGAGAATGACTCGACTATAAGGTACGTCTTATAGGAATCAAAGGGGATGACACGACCAAAAGGTACGTCTTATAGGAATCCAAGGGGATGACTCGACTAAAAGGTACGTCTTATAGGAATCAAAGGGGATCATTCGACTAAAAGGTACGTCTTCGAGGAATCACAGGATATGACTCAACTAAAAGGTACGTCTTATTGGAATCAAAGGAGATGACTCGACTAAAAGGTGCGTCTTATAGGAATCAAGGGAAATGACTCGACTAAAAGGTACGTCTTCATGAAATCAAAGGGGATGACTCCACTAAAAGATACGTCTTATAGTAATCAATGGGGATGACTCGACTAAACGGTACGTCTTATAGGAATCAAAGGGAATGACTCGACAAAAAGGTACGTCTTATATGAATCAAGTGAAATGACTCGACTAAAAGGAACGTCTTCTAGGAATCACAGAAAATGACTCAACTAAAAGGTACGTCTTATAGGAATCAAAGGAGATGACTCGACTAAAAGGTACGTCTTATAGGAATCAAAGGGGATGACTCGACTAAAAGTTACGTCTTATAGGAATCAAAGGGGATGACTCGACTAAAAGGTACGTCTTCTAGGAATCACAGGAAATGACTCAACTAAAATGTACGTCTTATAGGAATCAAAGGAGATGACTCGACTAAAATGTACGTCTTATAGGAATCAAAGGGGATGACTCGACTAAAAGGAACATCTTATAGGAATCAACGGAAATGCCTCGACTAAAAAGGTACGTCTTATAGCAATCAAAGGGGATAACTTGTCTTAAAGGTACGTCTTATAGGAATTAAAGGAAATGACTCGACTAATAGGTACGTATTCTAGAGGCCAAAGGGGATGACTCGACTAAAAGGTACGTCTTATAGGAATCAAAGGAGATGACTCGACTAAAAGGTACGTCTTATAGGAATCAAAGGGGATGACTCGACTAAAAGGTACGTCTTATAGGAATCAAAAGGGATGACTCGACTAAAAGATACGTCTTACAGGAATCAAAGTAAATGACTCGATTAAAAGGTACGTCTTCTAGGGGTCAAAGGGGATAACTCGACTAAAAGGTACGTCTTATAGGAATCAAAGGGGATGACTCGACTAAAAGGTACGTCTTATAGGAATCAAACGAAATGACTCGACTAAAAGGTACGTCTTATAGGAATCAAATGAAATGATTTGACTAAAAGGTACGTCTTTTAGGAATCAAAGTTGATGACTCGACTAAAAGGTTCGTCTTATAGGAATCGAAGGGGATGACTCCACCAAAAGGTACGTCTTATAGGAATCCAAGGCGATGGTTCGACTAAAAGGTACGTCTTATCGGAATCAAAGTGGATGACTCTACTAAAAGGTACGTCTTATAGGATTCAAGGGAAATGACTCGACTAAAAGGTACGTCTTCTTGGAATCAAAGGGGATGACTCGACTAAAAGGTACGTCTTATAG
The DNA here is from genome assembly GCA_030864215.1 of Capsicum pubescens. NCBI lineage: Eukaryota > Viridiplantae > Streptophyta > Magnoliopsida > Solanales > Solanaceae > Capsicum > Capsicum pubescens. The sequence goes on along the minus strand of CM061545.1, from coordinate 273,543,674 downwards.
TAATCAAGGGGGATGACTCGACTAAAAGGTACGACTTCAAGGAATCAAAGGGGGTGACTCGACTAAAAGGTACGTCTTATAGGAATCAAAGGTATTGACATGACTAAAAGGTATGTATTCTAGGGGTCAAAGAGAATGACTCGACTATAAGGTACGTCTTATAGGAATCAAAGGGGATGACTCGACCAAAAGGTACGTCTTATAGGACTCCAAGGGGATGACTCGACTAAAAGGTACGTCTTATAGGAATAAAAGGGGATCACTCGACTAAAAGGTACGTCTTCGAGGAATCACAGGAAATGACTCAACTAAAAGGTACGTCTTATTGGAATCAAAGGAGATGACTCGACTAAAAGGCACGTCTTATAGGAATCAAGGGAAATGACTCAACTAAAAGGTACGTCTTCATGAAATCAAAGGGGATGACTCCACTAAAAGGTACATCTTATAGTAATCAATGGGGATGACTCGACTAAACGGTACGTCTTATAGGAATCAAAGGGAATGACTCGACTAAAAGGTACGTCTTATATGAATCAAGTGAAATGACTCGACTAAAAGGAACGTCTTCTAGGAATCACAGGAAATGACTCAACTAAAAGGTACGTCTTATAGGAATCAAAGGAGATGACTCGTCTAAAAGGTACGTCTTATAGGAATCAAAGGGGATGACTCGACTAAAAGTTACGTCTTATAGGAATCAAAGGGGATGACTCGACTAAAAGGTACGTCTTCTAGGAATCACAGGAAATGACTCAACTAAAAGGTACGTCTTCTAGAAATCAAAAGAGATGACTCGACTAAAATGTACGTCTTATAGGAATCAAAGGGGATGACTCGACTAAAAGGTACGTCTTATAGGAATCAACGGAAATGCCTCGACTAAAAGGTACGGCTTATAGCAATCAAAGGGGTTAACTCGTCTTAAAGGTACGTCTTATAGGAATTAAAGGAAATGACTCGACTAATAGGTACGTATTCTAGAGGCCAAAGGGGATGACTCGACTAAAAGGTACGTCTTATAGGAATCAAAGGAGATGACTCGACTAAAAGGTACGTCTTATAGGAATGAAAGTGGATGACTCGACTAAAAGGTACGTCTTATAGGAATCAAAAGGGATGACTCGACTAAAAGATACGTCTTACAGGAATCAAAGTAAATGACTCGATTAAAAGGTACGTCTTCTAGGGGTCAAAGGGGATAACTCGACTAAAAGGTACGTCTTATAGGAATCAAATGGGATGACTCGACTAAAAGGTACGTCTTCTAGGAATCACAGGAAATGACTTGACTAAAAGGTACGGCTTATAGGAATCAAAGGGGATGACTCGACTAAAAGGTACGTCTTATAGGAATCAAGGGAAATGACTCGACTAAAAGGTACGTCTTCTAGGAATCAAAGGGAATGACTCGACTAAAAGGTACGTCTTATAGTAATCAAGGGGGATGACTCGACTAAAAGGTACGTCTTCAAGGAATCAAAGGGGGTGACTCGACTAAAAGGTACGTCTTATTGGAATCAAAGGTAATGACATGACAAAAAGGTATGTATTCTAGGGGTCAAAGAGAATGACTCGACTATAAGGTACATCTTATAGGAATCAGAGGGGATGACTCGACCAAAAGGTACGTCTTATAGGAATCCAAGGGGATGACTCGACTAAAAGGTACGTCTTATAGGAATCAAAGGGGATCACTCGACTAAAAGGTACGTCTTCGAGGAATCACAGGAAATGACTCAACTAAAAGATACGTCTTATTGGAATCAAAGGAGATGACTCGACTAAAAGGTACGTCTTATAGGAATCAAGGGAAATGACTCGACTAAAAGGTACGTCTTCATGAAATCAAAGGGGATGACTCCACTAAAAGGTACGTCTTATAGTAGTCAATGGGGATGACTCGACTAAACGGTACGTCTTATAGGAATCAAAGGGAATGACTCGACAAAAAGGTACGTCTTATATGAATCAAGTGAAATGACTCGACTAAAAGTTACGACTTCAAGGAATCAAAGGGGGTGACTCGACTAAAAGGTACGTCTTATAGGAATCAAAGGTATTGACATGACTAAAAGGTATGTATTCTAGGGGTCAAAGAGAATGACTCGACTATAAGGTACGTCTTATAGGAATCAAAGGGGATGACTCGACCAAAAGGTACGTCTTATAGGAATCCAAGGGGATGACTCGACTAAAAGATACGTCTTATAGGAATCAAAGGGGATCACTCGACTAAAAGGTACGTCTTCGAGGAATCACAGGAAATGACTCAACTAAAAGGTACGTCTTATTGGAATCAAAGGAGATGACTCGACTAAAAGGCATGTCTTATAGGAATCAAGGGAAATGACTCAACTAAAAGGTACGTCTTCATGAAATCAAAGGGGATGACTCCACTAAAAGGTACGTCTTATAGTAATCAATGGGGATGACTCGACTAAACGGTACGTCTTATAGGAATCAAAGGGAATGACTCGACTAAAAGGTACGTCTTATAGGAATCAAGTGAAATGACTCGACTAAAAGGAACGTCTTCTAGGAATCACAGGAAATGACTCAACTAAAAGGTACGTCTTATAGGAATCAAAGGAGATGACTCGACTAAAAGGTACGTCTTATAGGAATCAAAGGGGATGACTCGACTAAAAGTTACGTCTTATAGGAATCAAAGGGGATGACTCGACTAAAAGGTACGTCTTCTAGGAATCACAGGAAATGACTCAACTAAAAGGTACGTCTTCTAGGAATCAAAGGAGATGACTCGACTAAAATGTACGTCTTTTAGGAATCAAAGGAGATGACACGACTAAAAGGTACGTCTTATAGGAATCAACGGAAATGCCTCGACTAAAAGGTACGGCTTATAGCAATCAAAGGGGTTAACTTGTCTTAAAGGTACGTCTTATAGGAATTAAAGGAAATGACTCGACTAATAGGTACGTATTCTAGAGGCCAAAAGGGATGACTCGACTAAAAGGTACGTCTTATAGGAATCAAAGGAGATGACTCGACTAAAAGGTACGTCTTATAGGAATCAAAGGGGATGACTCGACTAAAAGGTACGTCTTATAGGAATCAAAAGGGATGACTCGACTAAAAGATACGTCTTACAGGAATCAAAGTAAATGACTCGATTAAAATGTACGTCTTCTAGGGGTCAAAGGGGATAACTCGACTTAAAGGTACGTCTTATAGGAATAAAAGGGGATGACTCGACTAAAAGGTACGTCTTCTAGGAATCACAGAAAATGACTCGACTAAATGGTACGGCTTATAGAATCAAAGGGGATGACTCGACTAAAAGGTACGTCTTATAGGAATCAAGGGAAATGACTCGACTAAAAGGTACGTCTTCTAGGAATCAAAGGGAATGACTCGACTAAAAGGTACGTCTTATAGTAATCAAGGGGGATGACTCGACTAAAAGGTACGTCTTCAAGGAATCAAACGGGGTGACTCGACTAAAAGGTACATCTTATTGGAATTAAAGGTAATGACATGACTAAAAGGTATGTATTCTAGGGGTCAAAGAGAATGACTCGACTATAAGGTACATCTTATCGGAATCAGAGGGGATGACTCGACCAAAAGGTACGTCTTATAAGAATCCAAGGGGATGACTCGACTAAAAGGTACGTCTTCTAGGAATCACAGGAAATGACTCAACTAAAAGGTACGTCTTATAGGAATCAAAGGAGATGACTCGACTAAAATGTACGTCTTATAGGAATAAATGGGGATGACTCGACTAATAGGTACGTCTTATAGGAATCAACGGAAATGCCTCGACTAAAAGGTACGGCTTATAGCAATCAAAGGGGATAACTTGTCTTAAAGGTACATCTTATAGGAATTAAAGGAAATGACTCGACTAATAGGTACGTATTCTAGAGGCCAAAGGGGATGACTCGACTAAAAGGTACGTCTTATAGGAATCAAAGGAGATGACTCGACTAAAAGGTACGTCTTATAGGAATCAAAGGGGATCACTCGACTAAAAGGTACGTCTTCGAGGAATCACAGGAAATGACTCAACAAAAAGGTACGTCTTATTGGAATCAAAGGAGATGACTCGACTAAAAGGTACGTCTTATAGGAATCAAGGGAAATTACTCGACTAAAAGGTAAGTCTTCATGAAATCAAAGGGGATGACTCCACTAAAAGGTACGTCTTATAGTAATCAATGGGGATGACTCGACTAAACGGTACGTCTTATAGGAATCAAAGGGAATGACTCGACAAAAAGGTACGTCTTATATGAATCAAGTGAAATGACTCGACTAAAAGGAACGTCTTCTAGGAATCACAGAAAATGACTCAACTAAAAGGTACGTCTTATAGGAATCAAAAGAGATGACTCGACTAAAAGGTACGTCTTATAGGAATCAAAGGGGATGACTCGACTAAAAGTTACGTCTTATAGGAATCAAAGGGGATGACTCGACTAAAAGGTACGTCTTCTAGGAATCACAGGAAATGACTCAACTAAAAGGTACGTCTTATAGGAATCAAAGGAGATGACTCGACTAAAATGTACGTCTTATAGGAATAAAAGGGGATGACTCGACTAAAAGGTACGTCTTATAGGAATCAACGGAAATGCCTCGACTAAAAGGTACGGCTTATAGCAATCAAAGGGGATAACTTGTCTTAAAGGTACATCTTATAGGAATTAAAGGAAATGACTCGACTAATAGGTACGTATTCTAGAGGCCAAAGGGGATGACTAGACTAAAAGGTACGTCTTATAGGAATCAAAGGAGATGACTCGACTAAAAGGTACGTCTTATAGGAATCAAAGGGGATGGCTCGACTAAAAGGTACGTCTTATAGGAATCAAAAGGGATGACTCGACTAAAAGATACGTCTTACAGGAATCAAAGTAAATGACTCGATTAAAAGGTACGTCTTCTAGGGGTCAAAGGGGATAACTCAACTAAAAGGTACGTCTTATAGGAATCAAAGGGGATGACTCGACTAAAAGGTACGTCTTCTAGGAATCACAGGAAATGACTCGACTAAAAGGTACGGCTTATAGGAATCAAAGTGGATGACTCGACTAAAAGGTACGTCTTATAGGAATCAAGGGAAATGACTCGACTAAAAGGTACATATTCTAGGTGTGAAAGGGGATGACTCGACTAAAAGGTACGTCTTATAGGAATCAAAGGAAATGACTCGACTAAAAGATACGTCTTATAGGAATCAAATGAAATGATTTGACTAAAAGGTACGTCTTTTAGGAATCAGAGGGGATGACTCGACTAAAAGGTTCGTCTTATAGGAATCGAAGGGGATGACTCCACCAAAAGGTACATCTTATAGGAATCCAAGGCGATGCTTCGACTAAAAGGTACGTCTTATAGGAATCAAAGTGGATGACTCGACTAAAAGGTACGTCTTATAGGATTCAAGGGAAATGACTCGACTAAAAGGTACGTCTTCTAGGAATCAAAGGGGATGACTCGACTAAAAGGTACGTCTTATAGTAATCAAGGGGGATGACTCGACTAAAAGGTACGTCTTATAGGAATCAAAGGGGGTGACTCGACTAAAAGGTACGTCTTATAGGAATCAAAGGTATTTACATGACTAAAAGGTATGTATTCTAGGGGTCAAACAGAATGACTCTACTATAAGGTACGTCTTATAGGAATCAAAGGGGATGACTCGACCAAAAGGTACGTCTTATAGGAATCCAAGGGGATGACTCGACTAAAAGGTACGTCTTATAGGAATCAAAGGGCATCACTCGACTAAAAGGTACGTCTTCGAGAAATCACAGGAAATGACTCAACTAAAAGGTACGTCTTATTGGAATCAAAGGAGATGACTCGACTAAAAGGTACGTCTTATAGGAATCAAGGGAAATAACTCAACTAAAAGGTACGTCTTCATGAAATCAAATGGGATGACTCCACTAAAAGGTACGTCTTATAGTAATCAATGGGGATGACTCGACTAAACGGTACGTCTTATAGGAATCAAAGGGAATGACTCGACTAAAAGGTACGTCTTATATGAATCAAGTGAAATGACTCCACTAAAAGGAACGTCTTCTAGGAATCACAGGAAATGACTCAACTAAAAGGTACGTCATATAGGAATCAAAGGAGATGACTCGACTAAAAGGTACATCTTATAGGAATCAAAGGGGATGACTCGACTAAAAGGTACGTCCTCTAGGAATCACACGAAATGACTCAACTAAAAGGTAAGTCTTATAGGAATCAAAGGAGATGACTCGACTAAAATGTACGTCTTATAGGAATCAAAGGGGATGACTCGACTAAAGGTACGTCTTATTGGAATTAAAGGAAATGACTCGACTAATAGGTACGTATTCTAGAGGCCAAAGGGGATGACTCGACTAAAAGGTACGTCTTATAGGAATCAAGGGAATTGACTCGACTAAAAGGTACGTCTTCTAGTAATCAAAGGGGATCACTCGACTAAAAGGTACGTCTTATAGTAATCATGGGGGATGACTCGACTAAAAGGTACGTCTTCAAGGAATCAAAGGGGGTGACTCGACTAAAAGGTACGTCTTATAGGAATCAAAGGTAATGACATGACTAAAAGGTATGTATTCTAGGGGTCAAAGAGAATGACTCGACTATAAGGTACGTCTTATAGGAATCAAAGGGGATGACTCGACCAAAAGGTACGTCTTATAGGAATCCAAGGGGATGACTCGACTAAAAGGTACGTCTTATAGGAATCAAAGGGGATCACTCGACTAAAAGGTACGTCTTCGAGGAATCACAGGAAATGACTCAACTAAAAGGTACGTCTTATTGGAATCAAAGGAGATGACTCGACTAAAAGGTACGTCTTATAGGAATCAAGGGAAATGACTCGACTAAAAGGTACGTCTTCATGAAATCAAAGGGGATGACTCCACTAAAAGGTACGTCTTATAGTAATCAATGGGGATGACTCGACTAAATGGTACGTCTTATAGGAATCAAAGGGAATGACTCGTCAAAAAGGTACGTCTTATATGAATCAAGTGAAATGACTCGACTAAAAGGAACGTCTTCTAGGAATCACAGGAAATGACTCAACTAAAAGGTACGTCTTATAGGAATCAAAGAAGATGACTCGACTAAAAGGTACGTCTTATAGGAATCAAAAGGGATGACTCGACTAAAAGGTACGTCTTCTAGGAATCACAGGAAATGACACAACTAAAAGGTACGTCTTATAGGAATCAAAGGAGATGACTCGACTAAAATGTACGTCTTATAGGAATCAAAGGGGATGACTCGACTAAAAGGTACGTCTTATAGGAATCAACGTAAATGCATCGACTAAAAGGTACTTATTCTAGAGGCCAAAGGGGATGACTCGACTAAAAGGTACGTCTTATAGGAATCAAAGGAGATGACTCGACTAAAAGGTACGTCTTATAGGAATCAAAGGGGATGACTCGACTAAAAGGTACGTCTTATAGGAATCAAATGGGATGACTCGACTAAAAGATACGTCTTACAGGAATCAAAGTAAATGACTCGATTAAAAGGTACGTCTTCTAGGGGTCAAAGGGGATAACTCGACTAAAAGGTACGTCTTATAGGAATCAAAGGGGATGACTCGACTAAAAGGTACGTCCTCTAGGAATCACAGGAAATGACTCGACTAAAAGGTACGGCTTATAGGAATCAAAGGGGATGACTCGACTAAAAGGTACGTCTTATAGGAATCAAGGGAAATGACTCGACTAAAAGGTACATATTCTAGGTGTGAAAGGGGATAACTCGACTAAAAGGTACGTCTTATAGGAATCAAAGGAAATGACTCGACTAAAAGGTACGTCTTATAGGAATCAAATAAAATGATTTGATTAAAAGGTACGTCTTTTAGGAATCAAAGGGGATGACTCGACTAAAAGGTTCGTCTTATAGGAATCGAAGGGGATGACTCCACCAAAAGGTACGTCTTATAGGAATCAAAGGGGATGACTCGACTAAAAGGTACGTCTTATAGTAATCAAGGGGGATGACTCGATTAAAAGGTACGTCTTATAGGAATCAAAGTGGATGACTCGACTAAAAGGTACGTCTTATAGGATTCAAGGGAAATGACTGGACTAAAAGGTACGTCTTCTAGGAATCAAAGGGGATGACTCGACTAAAAGGTACGTCTTATAGTAATCAAGGGGGATGACTCGACTAAAAGGTACGACTTCAAGGAATCAAAGGGGGTGACTCGACTAAAAGGTACGTCTTATAGGAATCAAAGGTATTGATATGACTAAAAGGTATGTATTCTAGGGGTCAATGAGAATGACTCGACTATAAGGTACGTCTTATAGGAATCAAAGGGGATGACTCGACCAAAAGGTACGTCTTATAGGAATCCAAGGGGATGACTCGACTAAAAGGTACGTCTTATAGGAATCAAAGGGGATCACTCGACTAAAAGGTACGTCTTCGAGGAATCACAGGAAATGACTCAACTAAAAGGTACGTCTTAGTGGAATCAAAGGAGATGACTCGACTAAAAGGTACATCTTATAGGAATCAAGGGAAATGACTCAACTAAAAGGTACGTTTTCATGAAATCAAAGGGGATGACTCCACTAAAAGGTACGTATTATAGTAATCAATGGGGATGACTCGACTAAACGGTACGTCTTATAGGAATCAAAGGGAATGACTCGACTAAAAGGTACGTCTTATATGAATCAAGTGAAATGACTCGACTAAAAGGAACGTCTTCTAGGAATCACAGGAAATGACTCAACTAAAAGGTACATCTTATAGGAATCAAAGGAGATGACTCGACTAAAAGGTACGTCTTATAGGAATCAAAGGGGATGACTCGACTAAAAGGTACGTCTTCTAGGAATCACAGGAAATGACTCAACTAAAAGGTACGTCTTATAGGAATCAAAGGAGATGACTCGACTAAAATGTACGTCTTATAGGAATCAAAGGGGATAACTCGACTATAAGGTACGTCTTATAGGAATCAACGGAAATGCCTCGACTAAAAGGTACGGCTTATAGCAATCAAAGGGGATAACTTGTCTTAAAGGTACGTCTTATAGGAATTAAAGGAAATGACTCGACTAATAGGTACGTATTCTAGAGGCCAAAGGGGATGACTCGACTAAAAGGTACGTCTTATACGAATCAAGGAAAATGACTCGACTAAAAGGTACGTCTTCTAGGAATCAAAGGGAATGACTCGACTAAAAGGTACGTCTTATAGTAATCAAGGGGGATGACTCGACTAATAGGTACGTCTTCAAGGAATCAAAGGGGGTGACTCGACTAAAAGGTACGTCTTATAGGAATCAAAGGGGATCACTAGACTAAAAGGTACGTCTTCGAGGAATCACAGGAAATGACTCAACTAAAAGGTACGTCTTATTGGAATCAAAGGAGATGACTCGACTAAAAGGTACGTCTTATAGGAATCAAGGGAAATGACTCGACTAAAAGGTACGTCTTCATGAAATCAAAGGGGATGACTCCACTAAAAGGTACGTCTTATACTAATCAATGGGGATGACTCGACTAAACGGTACGTCTTATAGGAATCAAAGGGAATGACTCGACCAAAAGGTACGTCTTATATGAATCAAGTGAAATGACTCGACTAAAAGGAACGTCTTCTAGGAATCACAGTAAATGACTCAACTAAAAGGTACGTCTTATAGGAATCAAAGGAGATGACTCGACTAAAAGTTACGTCTTATAGGAAACAAAGGGGATGACTCGACTAAAAGTTACGTCTTATAGGAATCAAAGGGGATGACTCGACTAAAAGGTACGTCTTCTAGGAATCACAGGAAATGACTCAACTAAAAGGTACGTCTTATAGGAATCAAAGGAGATGACTCGACTAAAATGTACGTCTTATAGGAATCAAAGGGGATGACTCGACTAAATGGTACGTCTAATAGGAATCAACGGAAATGCCTCGACTAAAAGGTACGGCTTATAGCAATCAAAGGGGATAACTTGTCTTAAAGGTACGTCTTATAGGAATCAAAGGAGATGACTCGACTAAAATGTACGTCTTATAGGAATCAAAGGGGATGACTCGACTAAAAGGTACGTCTTATAGGAATCAAGGGAAATAACTCAACTAAAAGGTACGTCTTCATGAAATCAAATGGGATGACTCCACTAAAAGGTACGTCTTATAGTAATCAATGGGGATGACTCGACTAAACGGTACGTCTTATAGGAATCAAAGGGAATGACTCGACTAAAAGGTACGTCTTATATGAATCAAGTGAAATGACTCCACTAAAAGGAACGTATTCTAGGAATCACAGGAAATGACTCAACTAAAAGGTACGTCTTATAGGAATCAAAGGAGATGACTCGACTAAAAGGTACATCTTATAGGAATCAAAGGGGATGACTCGACTAAAAGGTACGTCCTCTAGGAATCACACGAAATGACTCAACTAAAAGGTACGTCTTATAGGAATCAAAGGAGATGACTCGACTAAAATGTACGTCTTATAGGAATCAAAGGGGATGACTCGACTAAAGGTACGTCTTATTGGAATTAAAGGAAATGACTCGACTAATAGGTACGTATTCTAGAGGCCAAAGGGGATGACTCGACTAAAAGGTACGTCTTATAGGAATCAAGGGAATTGACTCGACTAAAAGGTACGTCTTCTAGTAATCAAAGGGGATCACTCGACTAAAAGGTACGTCTTATAGTAATCATGGGGGATGACTCGACTAAAAGGTACGTCTTCAAGGAATCAAAGGGGGTGACTCGACTAAAAGGTACGTCTTATAGGAATCAAAGGTAATGACATGACTAAAAGGTATGTATTCTAGGGGTCAAAGAGAATGACTCGACTATAAGGTACGTCTTATAGGAATCAAAGGGGATGACTCGACCAAAAGGTACGTCTTATAGGAATCCAAGGGGATGACTCGACTAAAAGGTACGTCTTATAGGAATCAAAGGGGATCACTCGACTAAAAGGTACGTCTTCGAGGAATCACAGGAAATGACTCAACTAAAAGGTACGTCTTATTGGAATCAAAGGAGATGACTCGACTAAAAGGTACGTCTTATAGGAATCAAGGGAAATGACTCGACTAAAAGGTACGTCTTCATGAAATCAAAGGGGATGACTCCACTAAAAGGTACGTCTTATAGTAATCAATGGGGATGACTCGACTAAATGGTACGTCTTATAGGAATCAAAGGGAATGACTCGTCAAAAAGGTACGTCTTATATGAATCAAGTGAAATGACTCGACTAAAAGGAACGTCTTCTAGGAATCACAGGAAATGACTCAACTAAAAGGTACGTCTTATAGGAATCAAAGAAGATGACTCGACTAAAAGGTACGTCTTATAGGAATCAAAAGGGATGACTCGACTAAAAGGTACGTCTTCTAGGAATCACAGGAAATGACACAACTAAAAGGTACGTCTTATAGGAATCAAAGGAGATGACTCGACTAAAATGTACGTCTTATAGGAATCAAAGGGGATGACTCGACTAAAAGGTACGTCTTATAGGAATCAACGTAAATGCCTCGACTAAAAGGTACTTATTCTAGAGGCCAAAGGGGATGACTCGACTAAAAGGTACGTCTTATAGGAATCAAAGGAGATGACTCGACTAAAAGGTACGTCTTATAGGAATCAAAGGGGATGACTCGACTAAAAGGTACGTCTTATAGGAATCAAATGGGATGACTCGACTAAAAGATACGTCTTACAGGAATCAAAGTAAATGACTCGATTAAAAGGTACGTCTTCTAGGGGTCAAAGGGGATAACTCGACTAAAAGGTACGTCTTATAGGAATCAAAGGGGATGACTCGACTAAAAGGTACGTCCTCTAGGAATCACAGGAAATGACTCGACTAAAAGGTACGGCTTATAGGAATCAAAGGGGATGACTCGACTAAAAGGTACGTCTTATAGGAATCAAGGGAAATGACTCGACTAAAAGGTACATATTCTAGGTGTGAAAGGGGATAACTCGACTAAAAGGTACGTCTTATAGGAATCAAAGGAAATGACTCGACTAAAAGGTACGTCTTATAGGAATCAAATAAAATGATTTGATTAAAAGGTACGTCTTTTAGGAATCAAAGGGGATGACTCGACTAAAAGGTTCGTCTTATAGGAATCGAAGGGGATGACTCCACCAAAAGGTACGTCTTATAGGAATCAAAGGGGATGACTCGACTAAAAGGTACGTCTTATAGTAATCAAGGGGGATGACTCGATTAAAAGGTACGTCTTATAGGAATCAAAGTGGATGACTCGACTAAAAGGTACGTCTTATAGGATTCAAGGGAAATGACTGGACTAAAAGGTACGTCTTCTAGGAATCAAAGGGGATGACTCGACTAAAAGGTACGTCTTATAGTAATCAAGGGGGATGACTCGACTAAAAGGTACGACTTCAAGGAATCAAAGGGGGTGACTCGACTAAAAGGTACGTCTTATAGGAATCAAAGGTATTGATATGACTAAAAGGTATGTATTCTAGGGGTCAATGAGAATGACTCGACTATAAGGTACGTCTTATAGGAATCAAAGGGGATGACTCGACCAAAAGGTACGTCTTATAGGAATCCAAGGGGATGACTCGACTAAAAGGTACGTCTTATAGGAATCAAAGGGGATCACTCGACTAAAAGGTACGTCTTCGAGGAATCACAGGAAATGACTCAACTAAAAGGTACGTCTTAGTGGAATCAAAGGAGATGACTCGACTAAAAGGTACATCTTATAGGAATCAAGGGAAATGACTCAACTAAAAGGTACGTTTTCATGAAATCAAAGGGGATGACTCCACTAAAAGGTACGTATTATAGTAATCAATGGGGATGACTCGACTAAACGGTACGTCTTATAGGAATCAAAGGGAATGACTCGACTAAAAGGTACGTCTTATATGAATCAAGTGAAATGACTCGACTAAAAGGAACGTCTTCTAGGAATCACAGGAAATGACTCAACTAAAAGGTACATCTTATAGGAATCAAAGGAGATGACTCGACTAAAAGGTACGTCTTATAGGAATCAAAGGGGATGACTCGACTAAAAGGTACGTCTTCTAGGAATCACAGGAAATGACTCAACTAAAAGGTACGTCTTATAGGAATCAAAGGAGATGACTCGACTAAAATGTACGTCTTATAGGAATCAAAGGGGATAACTCGACTATAAGGTACGTCTTATAGGAATCAACGGAAATGCCTCGACTAAAAGGTACGGCTTATAGCAATCAAAGGGGATAACTTGTCTTAAAGGTACGTCTTATAGGAATTAAAGGAAATGACTCGACTAATAGGTACGTATTCTAGAGGCCAAAGGGGATGACTCGACTAAAAGGTACGTCTTATACGAATCAAGGAAAATGACTCGACTAAAAGGTACGTCTTCTAGGAATCAAAGGGAATGACTCGACTAAAAGGTACGTCTTATAGTAATCAAGGGGGATGACTCGACTAATAGGTACGTCTTCAAGGAATCAAAGGGGGTGACTCGACTAAAAGGTACGTCTTATAGGAATCAAAGGGGATCACTAGACTAAAAGGTACGTCTTCGAGGAATCACAGGAAATGACTCAACTAAAAGGTACGTCTTATTGGAATCAAAGGAGATGACTCGACTAAAAGGTACGTCTTATAGGAATCAAGGGAAATGACTCGACTAAAAGGTACGTCTTCATGAAATCAAAGGGGATGACTCCACTAAAAGGTACGTCTTATACTAATCAATGGGGATGACTCGACTAAACGGTACGTCTTATAGGAATCAAAGGGAATGACTCGACCAAAAGGTACGTCTTATATGAATCAAGTGAAATGACTCGACTAAAAGGAACGTCTTCTAGGAATCACAGTAAATGACTCAACTAAAAGGTACGTCTTATAGGAATCAAAGGAGATGACTCGACTAAAAGTTACGTCTTATAGGAAACAAAGGGGATGACTCGACTAAAAGTTACGTCTTATAGGAATCAAAGGGGATGACTCGACTAAAAGGTACGTCTTCTAGGAATCACAGGAAATGACTCAACTAAAAGGTACGTCTTATAGGAATCAAAGGAGATGACTCGACTAAAATGTACGTCTTATAGGAATCAAAGGGGATGACTCGACTAAATGGTACGTCTAATAGGAATCAACGGAAATGCCTCGACTAAAAGGTACGGCTTATAGCAATCAAAGGGGATAACTTGTCTTAAAGGTACGTCTTATAGGAATCAAAGGAGATGACTCGACTAAAATGTACGTCTTATAGGAATCAAAGGGGATGACTCGACTAAAAGGTACGTCTTATAGGAATCAACGTAAATGCCTCGACTAAAAGGTACTTATTCTAGAGGCCAAAGGGGATGACTCGACTAAAAGGTACGTCTTATAGGAATCAAAGGAGATGACTCGACTAAAAGGTACGTCTTATAGGAATCAAAGGGGATGACTCGACTAAAAGGTACGTCTTATAGGAATCAAATGGGATGACTCGACTAAAAGATACGTCTTACAGGAATCAAAGTAAATGACTCGATTAAAAGGTACGTCTTCTAGGGGTCAAAGGGGATAACTCGACTAAAAGGTACGTCTTATAGGAATCAAAGGGGATGACTCGACTAAAAGGTACGTCCTCTAGGAATCACAGGAAATGACTCGACTAAAAGGTACGGCTTATAGGAATCAAAGGGGATGACTCGACTAAAAGGTACGTCTTATAGGAATCAAGGGAAATGACTCGACCAAAAGGTACATATTCTAGGTGTGAAAGGGGATAACTCGACTAAAAGGTACGTCTTATAGGAATCAAATAAAATGATTTGATTAAAAGGTACGTCTTTTAGGAATCAAAGGGGATGACTCGACTAAAAGGTTCGTCTTATAGGAATCGAAGGGGATGACTCCACCAAAAGGTACGTCTTATAGGAATCAAAGGGGATGACTCGACTAAAAGGTACGTCTTATAGTAATCAAGGGGGATGACTCGATTAAAAGGTACGTCTTATAGGAATCAAAGTGGATGACTCGACTAAAAGGTACGTCTTATAGGATTCAAGGGAAATGACTCGACTAAAAGGTACGTCTTCTAGGAATCAAAGGGGATGACTCGACTAAAAGGTACGTCTTATAGTAATCAAGGGGGATGACTCGACTAAAAGGTACGACTTCAAGGAATCAAAGGGGGTGACTCGACTAAAAGGTACGTCTTATAGGAATCAAAGGTATTGATATGACTAAAAGGTATGTATTCTAGGGGTCAATGAGAATGACTCGACTATAAGGTACGTCTTATAGGAATCAAAGGGGATGACTCGACCAAAAGGTACGTCTTATAGGAATCCAAGGGGATGACTCGACTAAAAGGTACGTCTTATAGGAATCAAAGGGGATCACTCGACTAAAAGGTACGTCTTCGAGGAATCACAGGAAATGACTCAACTAAAAGGTACGTCTTAGTGGAATCAAAGGAGATGACTCGACTAAAAGGTACATCTTATAGGAATCAAAGGAAATGACTCAACTAAAAGGTACGTTTTCATGAAATCAAAGGGGATGACTCCACTAAAAGGTACGTATTATAGTAATCAATGGGGATGACTCGACTAAACGGTACGTCTTATAGGAATCAAAGGGAATGACTCGACTAAAAGGAACGTCTTCTAGGAATCACAGGAAATGACTCAACTAAAAGGTACATCTTATAGGAATCAAAGGAGATGACTCGACTAAAAGGTACGTCTTATAGGAATCAAAGGGGATGACTCGACTAAAAGGTACGTCTTCTAGGAATCACAGGAAATGACTCAACTAAAAGGTACGTCTTATAGGAATCAAAGGAGATGACTCGACTAAAATGTACGTCTTATAGGAATCAAAGGGGATAACTCGACTATAAGGTACGTCTTATAGGAATCAACGGAAATGCCTCGACTAAAAGGTACGGCTTATAGCAATCAAAGGGGATAACTTGTCTTAAAGGTACGTCTTATAGGAATTAAAGGAAATGACTCGACTAATAGGTACGTATTCTAGAGGCCAAAGGGGATGACTCGACTAAAAGGTACGTCTTATACGAATCAAGGAAAATGACTCGACTAAAAGGTACGTCTTCTAGGAATCAAAGGGAATGACTCGACTAAAAGGTACGTCTTATAGTAATCAAGGGGGATGACTCGACTAAAAGGTACGTCTTCAAGGAATCAAAGGGGGTGACTCGACTAAAAGGTACGTCTTATAGGAATCAAAGGGGATCACTCGACTAAAAGGTACGTCTTCGAGGAATCACAGGAAATGACTCAACTAAAAGGTACGTCTTATTGGAATCAAAGGAGATGACTCGACTAAAAGGTACGTCTTATAGGAATCAAGGGAAATGACTCGACTAAAAGGTACGTCTTCATGAAATCAAAGGGGATGACTCCACTAAAAGGTAAGTCTTATACTAATCAATGGGGATGACTCGACTAAACGGTACGTCTTATAGGAATCAAAGGGAATGACTCGACCAAAAGGTACGTCTTATATGAATCAAGTGAAATGACTCGACTAAAAGGAACGTCTTCTAGGAATCACAGTAAATGACTCAACTAAAAGGTACGTCTTATAGGAATCAAAGGAGATGACTCGACTAAAAGTTACGTCTTATAGGAAACAAAGGGGATGACTCGACTAAAAGTTACGTCTTATAGGAATCAAAGGGGATGACTCGACTAAAAGGTACGTCTTCTAGGAATCACAGGAAATGACTCAACTAAAAGGTACGTCTTATAGGAATCAAAGGAGATGACTCGACTAAAATGTACGTCTTATAGGAATCAAAGGGGATGACTCGACTAAATGGTACGTCTAATAGGAATCAACGGAAATGCCTCGACTAAAAGGTACGGCTTATAGCAATCAAAGGGGATAACTTGTCTTAAAGGTACGTCTTATAGGAATTAAAGGAAATGACTCGACTAATAGGTACGTATTCAAGAGGCCAAAGGGGATGACTCGACTAAAAGGTACGTCTTATAGGAATCAAAGGGGATGACTCGACTAAAAGGTACGTCTTATAGGAATCAAAAGGGATGACTCGACTAAAAGATACGTCTTACAGGAATCAAAGTAAATGACTCGATTAAAAGGTACGTCTTCTAGGGGTAAAAGGGGATAACTCGACTAAAAGGTACGTCTTATAGGAATCAAAAGGGATGACTCGACTAAAAGGTACGTCTTCTAGGAATCACAGGAAATGACTCTACTAAAAGGTACGGCTTATAGGAATCAAAGGGGATGACTCGACTAAAAGGTACGTCTTATAGGAATCAAGGGAAATGACTCGACTAAAAGGTACATATTCTAGGTGTGAAAGGGGATGACTCGACTAAAAGGTACGTCTTATAGGAATCAAACGAAATGACTCGACTAAAAGGTACGTCTTATAGGAATCAAATGAAATGATTTGACTAAAAGGTACGTTTTTGAGTAATCAAAGGGGATGACTCCACCAAAAGGTACGTCTTATAGGAATCCAAGGCGATGCTTCGACTAAAAGGTACGTCTTATAGGAATCAAAGTGGATGACTCGACTAAAAGGTACGTCTTATAGGATTCAAGGGAAATGACTCGACTAAAAGGTACGTCTTCTAGGAATCAAAGGAGATGACTCGACTAAAAGGTACGTCTTATAGTAATCAAGGGGGATGACTCGACTAAAAGGTACGACTTCAAGGAATCAAAGGGGGTGACTCGACTAAAAGGTACGTCTTATAGGAATCAAAGGTATTGACATGACTAAAAGGTATGTATTCTAGGGGTCAAAGAGAATGACTCGACTATAAGGTACGTCTTATAGGAATCAAAGGGGATGACTCGACCAAAAGGTACGTCTTATAGGAATCCAAGGGGATGACTCGACCAAAAGGTACGTCTTATAGGAATCAAAGGGGATCACTCGACTAAAAGGTACGTCTTTGAGGAATCACAGGAAATGACTCAACTAAAAGGTACGTCTTATTGGAATCAAAGGAGATGACTCGACTAAAAGGCACGTCTTATAGGAATCAAGGGAAATGACTCAACTAAAAGGTACGTCTTCATGAAATCAAAGGGGATGACTCCACTAAAAGGTACGTCTTATAGTAATCAATGGGGATGACTCGACTAAACGGTACGTCTTATAGGAATCAAAGGGAATGACTCGACTAAAAGGTACGTCTTATATGAATCAAGTGAAATGACTCGACTAAAAGGAACGTCTTCTAGGAATCACAGGAAATGACTCAACTAAAAGGTACGTCTTATAGGAATCAAAGGAGATGACTCGACTAAAAGGTACGTCTTATAGGAATCAAAGGGGATGACTCGACTAAAAGTTACATCTTATAGGAATCAAAGGGGATGACTCGACTAAAAGGTACGTCTTCTAGGAATCACAGGAAATGACTCAACTAAGAGGTACGTCTTCTAGGAATCAAAGGAGATGACTCGACTAAAATGTACGTCTTATAGGAATAGAAGGGGATGACTCGACTAAAAGGTACGTCATATAGGAATCAACGGAAATGCCTCGACTAAAAGGTACGGCTTATAGCAATCAAAGGGGTTAGCTTGTCTTAAAGGTACGTCTTATAGGAGTTAAAGGAAATGACTCGACTAATAGGTACGTATTCTAGAGGCCAAAGGGGATGACTCGACTTAAAGGTACGTCTTATAGGAATCAAAGGAGATGACTCGACTAAAAGGTACGTCTTATAGGAATCAAAGGGGATGACTCGACTAAAAGGTACGTCTTATAGGAATCAAAAGGGATGACTCGACTAAAAGGTACGGCTTATAGGAATCAAAGGGGATGACTCGACTAAAAGGTACGTCTTATAGGAATCAAGGGAAATGACTCGACTAAAAGGTACGTCTTCTTGGAATCAAAGGGAATGACTCGACTAAAAGGTACGTCTTATAGTAATCAAGGGGGATGACTCGACTAAAAGGTACGTCTTCAAGGAATCAAAGGGGGTGACTCGACTAAAAGATACGTCTTATAGGAATCAAAGGTAATGACATGACTAAAAGGTATGTATTCTAGGGGTCAAAGAGAATGACTCGACTATAAGGTACGTCTTATAGGAATCAGAGGGGATGACTCGACCAAAAGGTACGTCTTATAGGAATCCAAGGGGATAACTCGACTAAAAGGTACGTCTTATAGGAATCATAGGGGATCACTCGACTAAAAGGTACGTCTTCGAGGAATCACAGGAAAGGACTCAACTAAAAGGTACGTCTTATTGGAATCAAAGGAGATGACTCGACTAAAAGGTACGTCTTATAGGAATCAAGGGAAATGACTCGACTAAAAGGTACGTCTTCATGAAATCAAAGGGGATGACTCCACTAAAAGGTACGTCTTATAGTAATCAATGGGGATGACTCGACTAAACGGTACGTCTTATAGGAATCAAAGGGAATGACTCGACAAAAAGGTACGTCTTATATGAATTAAGTGAAATGACTCGTCTAAAAGGAACGACTTCTAGGAATCACAGAAAATGACTCAACTAAAAGGTACGTCTTATAGGAATCAAAGGAGATGACTCGACTAAAAGGTACGTCTTATAGGAATCAAAGGGGATGACTCGACTAAAAGTTACGTCTTATACGAATCAAAGGGGATGACTCGACTAAAAGGTACGTCTTCTAGGAATCACAGGAAATGACTCAACTAAAAGGTATGTCTTATAGGAATAAAAGGAGATGACTCGACTAAAATTTACGTCTTATAGGAATCAAAGGGGATGACTCGACTAAAAGGAACATCTTATAGGAATCAACGGAAATGCCTCGACTAAAAGGTACGGCTTATAGCAATCAAAGGGGATAACTTGTCTTAAAGGTACGTCTTATAGGAATTAAAGGAAATGACTCGACTAATAGGTACGTATTCTAGAGGCCAAAGGGGATGACTCGACTAAAAGGTACGTCTTATAGGAATCAAAGGAGATGACTCGACTAAAAGGTACGTCTTATAGGAATCAAAGGGGATGACTCGACTAAAAGGTACGTCTTATAGGAATCAAAAGGGATGACTCGACTAAAAGATACGTCTTACAGGAATCAAAGTAAATGACTCGATTAAAAGGTACGTCTTCTAGGGGTCAAAGGGGATAACTCGACTAAAAGGTACGTCTTATAGGAATCAAAGGGGATGACTCGACTAAAAGGTACGTCTTCTAGGAATCACAGGAAATGACTCGACTAAAAGGTACAGCTTATAGGAATCAAAGGGGATGACTCGACTAAAAGGTACGTCTTATAGGAATCAAGGGAAATGACTCGACTAAAAGGTACATATTCTAGGAGTGAAAGGGGATGACTCGACTAAAAGGTACGTCTAATAGGAATCAAACGAAATGACTCGACTAAAAGGTACGTCTTATAGGGATCAAATGAAATGATTTGACTAAAAGGTACGTCTTTTAGGAATCAAAGTTGATGACTCGACTAAAAGGTTCGTCTTATAGGAATCGAAGGGGATGACTCCACCAAAAGGTACGTCTTATAGGAATCCAAGGCGATGGTTCGACTAAAAGGTACGTCTTATCGGAATCAAAGTGGATGACTCTACTAAAAGGTACGTCTTATAGGATTCAAGGGAAATGACTCGACTAAAAGGTACGTCTTCTAGGAATCAAAGGGGATGACTCGACTAAAAGGTACGTCTTATAGTAATCAAGGGGGATGACTCGACTAAAAGGTACGACTTCCAGGAATCAAAGGGGGTGACTCGACTAAAAGGTACGTCTTATAGGAATCAAAGGTATTGACATGACTAAAAGGTATGTATTCTAGGGGTCAAAGAGAATGACTCGACTATAAGGTACGTCTTATAGGAATCAAAGGGGATGACTCGACCAAAAGGTACGTCTTATAGGAATCCAAGGGGATGACTCGACTAAAAGGTACGTCTTATAGGAATAAAAGGGGATCACTCGACTAAAAGGTACGTCTTCGAGGAATCACAGGAAATGACTCAACTAAAAGGTACGTCTTATTGGAATCAAAGGAGATGACTCGACTAAAAGGCACGTCTTATAGGAATCAAGGGAAATGACTCAACTAAAAGGTACGTCTTCATGAAATCAAAGGGGATGACTCCACTAAAGGTACGTCTTATAGTAATCAATGGGGATGACTCGACTAAACGGTACGTCTTATAGGAATGAAAGGGAATGACTCGACTAAAAGGTACGTCTTATATGAATCAAGTGAAATGACTCGACTAAAAGGAACGTCTTCTAGGAATCACAGGAAATGACTCAACTAAAAGGTACGTCCTATAGGAATCAAAGGAGATGACTCGACTAAAAGGTACGTCTTATAGGAATCAAAGGGGATGACTCGACTAAAAGTTACGTCTTATAGGAATCAAAGGGGATGACTCGACTAAAAGGTACGTCTTCTAGGAATCACAGGAAATGACTCAACTAAAAGGTACGTCTTCTAGGAATCAAAGGAAATGACTCGACTAAAATGTACGTCTTATAGGAATCAAAGGGGATGACTCGACTAAAAGGTACGTCTTATAGGAATCAACAGAAATGCCTCGACTAAAAGGTACGGCTTATAGCAATCAAAGGGGTTAACTTGTCTTAAATGTACGTCTTATAGGAATTAAAGGAAATGACTCGACTAATAGGTACGTATTCTAGAGGCCAAAGGGGATGACTCGACTAAAAGGTACGTCTTATAGGAATAAAAGGAGATGACTCGACTAAAAGGTACGTCTTATAGGAATCAAAGGGGATGACTCGACTAAAAGGTACGTCTAATAGTAATCAAAAGGGATGACTCGACTAAAAGATACGTCTTACAGGAATCAAAGTAAATGACTCGATTAAAAGGTACGTCTTCTAGGGGTCAAAGGGGATAACTCGACTAAAAGGTACGTCTTATAGGAATCAAAGGGGATGACTCGACTAAAAGGTACGTCTTCTAGGAATCACAGGAAATGACTCGACTAAAAGGAACGGCTTATAGGAATCAAAGGGGATGACTCGACTAAAAGGTACGTCTTATAGGAATCAAGGGAAATGACTCGACTAAAGGTACGTCTTCTAGGAATCAAAGGGAATGACTCGACTAAAAGGTACGTCTTATAGTAATCAAGGGGGATGACTCGACTAAAAGGTACGTCTTCAAGGAATCAAAGGGGGTGACTCGACTAAAAGGTACGTCTTATTGGAATCAAAGGTAATGACATGACAAAAAGGTATGTATTCTAGGGGTCAAAGAGAATGACTCGACTATAAGGTACATCTTATAGGAATCAGAGGGGATGACTCGACCAAAAGGTACGTCTTATAGGAATCCAAGGGGATGACTCGACTAAAAGGTACGTCTTATAGGAATCAAAGGGGATCACTCGACTAAAACGTACGTCTTCGAGGAATCACAGGAAATGACTCAACTAAAAGGTACGTCTTATTGGAATCAAAGGAGATGACTCGACTAAAAGGTACATCTTATAGGAATCAAGGGAAATGACTCGACTAAAAGGTACGTCTTCATGAAATCAAAGGGGATGACTCCACTAAAAGGTACGTCCTATAGTATTCAATGGGGATGACTCGACTAAACGGTACGTCTTATAGGAATCAAAGGGAATGACTCGACAAAAAGGTACGTCTTATATGAATCAAGTGAAATGACTCGACTAAAAGTTACGACTTCAAGGAATCAAAGGGGGTGACTCGACTAAAAGGTACGTCTTATAGGAATCAAAGGTATTGACATGACTAAAAGGTATGTATTCTAGGGGTCAAAGAGAATGACTCGACTATAAGGTACGTCTTATAGGAATCAAAGGGGTTGACTCGACCAAAAGGTACGTCTTATAGGAATCCAAGGGGATGACTCGACTAAAAGGTACGTCTTATAGGAATCAAAGGGGATCACTCGACTAAAAGGTACGTCTTCGAGGAATCACAGGAAATGACTCAACTAAAAGGTACGTCTTATTGGAATCAAAGGAGATGACTCGACTAAAAGGCATGTCTTATAGGAATCAAGGGAAATGACTCAACTAAAAGGTACGTCTTCATGAAATCAAAGGGGATAACTCCACTAAAAGGTACGTCTTATAGTAATCAATGGGGATGACTCGACTAAACGGTACGTCTTATAGGAATCAAAGGGAATGACTCGACTAAAAGGTACGTCTTATATGAATCAAGTGAAATGACTCGACTAAAAGGAACGTCTTCTAGGAATCACAGGAAATGACTCAACTAAAAGGTACGTCTTATGGGAATCAAAGGAGATGACTCGACTAAAACGTACGTCTTATAGGAATCAAAGGGGATGACTCGACTAAAAGTTACGTCTTATAGGAATCAAAATGGATGACTCGACTAAAAGGTACGTCTTCTAGGAATCACAGGAAATGACTCAACTAAAAGGTACGTCTTCTAGGAATCAAAGGAGATGACTCGACTAAAATGTACGTCTTATAGGAATCAAAGGGGATGACTCGACTAAAAGGTACGTCTTATAGGAATCAACGGAAATGCCTCGACTAAAAGGTACGGCTTATAGCAATCAAAGGGGTTAACTTGTCTTAAAGGTACGTCTTATAGGAATTAAAGGAAATGACTCGACTAATAGGTACGTATTCTAGAGGCCAAAGGGGATGACTCGACTAAAAGGTACGTCTTATAGGAATCAAAGGAGATGACTCGACTAAAAGGTACGTCTTATAGGAATCAAAGGGGATGACTCGACTAAAAGGTACGTCTTATAGGAATCAAAAGGGATGACTCGACTAATAGATACGTCTTACAGGAATCAAAGTAAATGACTCGATTAAAAGGTACGTCTTCTAGGGGTCAAAGGGGATAACTCGACTGAAAGGTACGTCTTATAGGAATCAAAGGGGATGACTCGACTAAAAGGTACGTCTTCTAGGAATCACAGGAAATGACTCGACTAAAAGGTACGGCTTATAGGAATCAAAGGGGATGACTCGACTAAAAGGTACGTCTTATAGGAATCAAGGGATATGACTCGACTAAAAGGTACGTCTTCTAGGAATCAAAGGGAATGACTCGACTAAAAGGTATGTCTTATAGTAATCAAGGGGGATGACTCGACTAAAAGGTACGTCTTTAAGGAATCAAAGGGGGTGACTCGACTAAAAGGTACGTCTTATAGGAATTAAAGGTAATGACATGACTAAAAGGTATGTATTCTAGGGGTCAATGAGAATGACTCGACTATAAGGTACATCTTATAGGAATCAGAGGGGATGACTCGACCAAAAGGTACGTCTTATAGGAATCCAAGGGGATAACTCGACTAAAAGGTACGTCTTCTAGGAATCACAGGAAATGACTCAACTAAAAGGTACGTCTTATAGGAATCAAAGGAGATGACTCGACTAAAATGTACGTCTTATAGGAATAATAGGGGATGACTCGACTAATAGGTACGTCTTATAGGAATCAACGGAAATGCCTCGACTAAAAGGTACGGCTTATAGCAATCAAAGGGGATAACTTGTCTTAAAGGTACATCTTATAGGAATTAAAGGAAATGACTCGACTAATAGGTACGTATTCTAGAGGCCAAAGGGGATGACTCGACTAAAAGGTACGTCTTATAGGAATCAAAGGAGATGACTCGACTAAAAGGTACGTCTTATAGGAATCAAAGGGGATCACTCGACTAAAAGGTACGTCTTCGAGGAATCACAGGAAATGACTCAACTAAAAGGTACGTCTTATTGGAATCAAAGGAGATGACTCGACTAAAAGGTACGTCTTATAGGAATCAAGGGAAATGACTCGACTAAAAGGTAAGTCTTCATGAAATCAAAGGGGATGACTCCACTAAAAGGTACGTCTTATAGTAATCAATGGGGATGACTCAACTAAACGGTACGTCTTATAGGAATCAAAGGGAATGACTCGACAAAAAGGTACGTCTTATATGAATCAAGTGAAATGACTCGACTAAAAGGAACGTCTTCTAGGAATCACATAAAATGACTCAACTAAAAGGTACGTCTTATAGGAATCAAAGGAGATGACTCGACTAAAAGGTACGTCTTATAGGAATCAAAGGGGATGACTCGACTAAAAGTTACGTCTTATAGGAATCAAAGGGGATGACTCGACTAAAAGGTACGTCTTCTAGGAATCACAGGAAATGACTCAACTAAATGGTACGTCTTATAGGAATCAAAGGAGATGACTCGACTAAAATGTACGTCTTATAGGAATAAAAGGGGATGACTCGAGTAAAAGGTACGTCTTATAGGAATCAACGGAAATACCTCGACTAAAAGGTACGGCTTATAGCAATCAAAGGGGATAACTTGTCTTAAAGGTACATCTTATAGGAATTAAAGGAAATGACTCGACTAATAGGTACGTATTCTAGAGGCCAAAGGGGATGACTCGACTAAAAGGTACGTCTTATAGGAATCAAAGGAGATGACTCGACTAAAAGGTACGTCTTATAGGAATCAAAGGGGATGACTCGACTAAAAGGTACGTCTTATAGGAATCAAAAGGGATGACTCGACTAAAAGATACGTCTTACAGGAATCAAAGTAAATGACTCGATTAAAAGGTACGTCTTCTAGGGGTCAAAGGGGATAACTCAACTAAAAGGTACGTCTTATAGGAATCAAAGGGGATGACTCGACTAAAAGGTACGTCTTCTAGGAATCACAGGAAATGACTCGACTAAAAGGTACGGCTTATAGGAATCAAAGTGGATGACTCGACTAAAAGGTACGACTTATAGGAATCAAGGGAAATGACTCGACTAAAAGGTACATATTCTAGGTGTGAAAGGGGATGACTCGACTAAAAGGTACGTCTTATAGGAATCAAAGGAAATGACTCGACTAAAAGATACGTCTTATAGGAATCAAATGAAATGATTTGACTAAAAGGTACGTCTTTTAGGAATCAGAGGGGATGACTCGACTAAAAGGTTCGTCTTATAGGAATGGAAGGGGATGACTCCACCAAAAGGTACGTCTTATAGGAATCCAAGGCGATGCTTCGACTAAAAGGTACGTCTTATAGGAATCAAAGTGGATGACTCGACTAAAAGGTACGTCTTATAGGATTCAAGGGAAATGACTCGACTAAAAGGTACGTCTTCTAGGAATCAAAGGGGATGACTCGACTAAAAGGTACGTCTTATAGTAATCAAGGGGGATGACTCGACTAAAAGGTACGACTTCAAGGAATCAAAGGGGGTGAATCGACTAAAAGGTACGTCTTATAGGAATCAAAGGTATTGACATGACTAAAAGGTATGTATTCTAGGGGTCAAACAGAATGACTCTACTATAAGGTACGTCTTATAGGAATCAAAGGGGATGACTTGACCAAAAGGTACGTCTTATAGGAATCCAAGGGGATGACTTGACTAAAAGGTACGTCTTATAGGAATCAAAGGGCATTACTCGACTAAAAGGTACGTGTTCGAGAAATCACAGGAAATGACTCAACTAAAAGGTACGTCTTATTGGAATCAAAGGAGATGACTCGACTAAAAGGTACGTCTTATAGGAATCAAGGGAAATGACTCAACTAAAAGGTACGTCTTCATGAAATGAAAGGGGATGACTCCACTAAAAGGTACGTCTTATAGTAATCAATGGGGATGACTCGACTAAACGGTACGTCTTATAGGAATCAAAGGGAATGACTCGACTAAAAGTTACGTCTTATATGAATCAAGTGAAATGACTCCACTAAAAGGAACGTCTTCTAGGAATCACAGGAAATGACTCAACTAAAAGGTACGTCTTATAGGAATCAAAGGAGATGACTCGACTAAAAGGTACATCTTATAGAAATCAAAGGGGATGACTCGACTAAAAGGTACGTCCTCTAGGAATCACAGGAAATGACTCAACTAAAAGGTACGTCTTTTAGGAATCAAAGGAGATGACTCGACTAAAATGTACGTCTTATAGGAATCAAAGGGGATGACTCGACTAAAAGGTACGTCTTATAGGAATCAACGGAAATGCCTCGACTAAAAGGTACGGCTTATAGCAATCAAAGGGGATAACTTGTCTTAAAGGTACGTCTTATAGGAATTAAAGGAAATGACTCGACTAATAGGTACGTATTCTAGAGGTCAAAGGGGATGACTCGACTAAAAGGTACGTCTTATAGGAATCAAAGGAGATGACTCGACTAAAAGGTACGTCTTATAGGAATCAAAGGGGATGACTCGACTAAAAGGTACGTCTTATATGAATCAAAAGGGATGACTCGACTAAAAGATACGTCTTACAGGAATCAAAGTAAATGACTCGATTAAAAGGTACGTCTTCTAGGGGTCAAAGGGGATAACTCGACTAAAAGGTACGTCTTATAGGAATCAAAGGGGATGACTCGACTAAAAGGTACGTCTTCTAGGAATCACAGGAAATGACTCGACTAAAAGGTACGGCTTATAGGAATCAAAGGGGATGACTCGACTAAAAGGTACGTCTAATAGGATTCAAGGGAAATGACTCGACTAAAAGGTACGTCTTCTAGGAATCAAAGGGGATGACTCGACTAAAAGGTACGTCTTATAGTAATCAAGGGGGATGACTCGACTAAAAGGTACGACTTCAAGGAATCAAAGGGGGTGACTCGACTAAAAGGTACGTCTTATAGGAATCAAAGGTATTGACATGACTAAAAGCTATGTATTCTAGGGGTCAAACAGAATGACTCTACTGTAAGGTACGTCTTATAGGAATCAAAGGGGATGACTCGACCAAAAGGTACGTCTTATAGGAATCCAAGGGGATGACTCGACTAAAAGGTACGTCTTATAGGAATCAAAGGGGATTACTCGACTAAAAGGTACGTCTTCGAGGAATCACAGGAAATGACTCAACTAAAAGGTACGTCTTATTGGAATCAAAGGAGATGACTCGACTAAAAGGTACGTCTTATAGGAATCAAGGGAAATGACTCAACTAAAAGGGACGTCTTCATGAAATCAAAGGGGATGACTACACTAAAAGGTACGTCTTATAGTAATCAATGGGGATGACTCGACTAAAAGGTACATCTTATAGGAATCAAGGGAAATGACTCGACTAAAAGGTACGTCTTCATGAAATCAAAGGGGATGACTCCACTAAAAGGTACGTCCTATAGTATTCAATGGGGATGACTCGACTAAACGGTACGTCTTATAGGAATCAAAGGGAATGACTCGACAAAAAGGTACGTCTTATATGAATCAAGTGAAATGACTCGACTAAAAGTTACGACTTCAAGGAATCAAAGGGGGTGACTCGACTAAAAGGTACGTCTTATAGGAATCAAAGGTATTGACATGACTAAAAGGTATGTATTCTAGGGGTCAAAGAGAATGACTCGACTATAAGGTACGTCTTATAGGAATCAAAGGGGATGACTCGACCAAAAGGTACGTCTTATAGGAATCCAAGGGGATGACTCGACTAAAAGGTACGTCTTATAGGAATCAAAGGGGATCACTCGACTAAAAGGTACGTCTTCGAGGAATCACAGGAAATGACTCAACTAAAAGGTACGTCTTATTGGAATCAAAGGAGATGACTCGACTAAAAGGCATGTCTTATAGGAATCAAGGGAAATGACTCAACTAAAAGGTACGTCTTCATGAAATCAAAGGGGATAACTCCACTAAAAGGTACGTCTTATAGTAATCAATGGGGATGACTCGACTAAACGGTACGTCTTATAGGAATCAAAGGGAATGACTCGACTAAAAGGTACGTCTTATATGAATCAAGTGAAATGACTCGACTAAAAGGAACGTCTTCTAGGAATCACAGGAAATGACTCAACTAAAAGGTACGTCTTATGGGAATCAAAGGAGATGACTCGACTAAAACGTACGTCTTATAGGAATCAAAGGGGATGACTCGACTAAAAGTTACGTCTTATAGGAATCAAAATGGATGACTCGACTAAAAGGTACGTCTTCTAGGAATCACAGGAAATGACTCAACTAAAAGGTACGTCTTCTAGGAATCAAAGGAGATGACTCGACTAAAATGTACGTCTTATAGGAATCAAAGGGGATGACTCGACTAAAAGGTACGTCTTATAGGAATCAACGGAAATGCCTCGACTAAAAGGTACGGCTTATAGCAATCAAAGGGGTTAACTTGTCTTAAAGGTACGTCTTATAGGAATTAAAGGAAATGACTCGACTAATAGGTACGTATTCTAGAGGCCAAAGGGGATGACTCGACTAAAAGGTACGTCTTATAGGAATCAAAGGAGATGACTCGACTAAAAGGTACGTCTTATAGGAATCAAAGGGGATGACTCGACTAAAAGGTACGTCTTATAGGAATCAAAAGGGATGACTCGACTAATAGATACGTCTTACAGGAATCAAAGTAAATGACTCGATTAAAAGGTACGTCTTCTAGGGGTCAAAGGGGATAACTCGACTGAAAGGTACGTCTTATAGGAATCAAAGGGGATGACTCGACTAAAAGGTACGTCTTCTAGGAATCACAGGAAATGACTCGACTAAAAGGTACGGCTTATAGGAATCAAAGGGGATGACTCGACTAAAAGGTACGTCTTATAGGAATCAAGGGATATGACTCGACTAAAAGGTACGTCTTCTAGGAATCAAAGGGAATGACTCGACTAAAAGGTATGTCTTATAGTAATCAAGGGGGATGACTCGACTAAAAGGTACGTCTTTAAGGAATCAAAGGGGGTGACTCGACTAAAAGGTACGTCTTATAGGAATTAAAGGTAATGACATGACTAAAAGGTATGTATTCTAGGGGTCAAAGAGAATGACTCGACTATAAGGTACATCTTATAGGAATCAGAGGGGATGACTCGACCAAAAGGTACGTCTTATAGGAATCCAAGGGGATGACTCGACTAAAAGGTACGTCTTCTAGGAATCACAGGAAATGACTCAACTAAAAGGTACGTCTTATAGGAATCAAAGGAGATGACTCGACTAAAATGTACGTCTTATAGGAATAAAAGGGGATGACTCGACTAATAGGTACGTCTTATAGGAATCAACGGAAATGCCTCGACTAAAAGGTACGGCTTATAGCAATCAAAGGGGATAACTTGTCTTAAAGGTACATCTTATAGGAATTAAAGGAAATGACTCGACTAATAGGTACGTATTCTAGAGGCCAAAGGGGATGACTCGACTAAAAGGTACGTCTTATAGGAATCAAAGGAGATGACTCGACTAAAAGGTACGTCTTATAGGAATCAAAGGGGATCACTCGACTAAAAGGTACGTCTTCGAGGAATCACAGGAAATGACTCAACTAAAAGGTACGTCTTATTGGAATCAAAGGAGATGACTCGACTAAAAGGTACGTCTTATAGGAATCAAGGGAAATGACTCGACTAAAAGGTAAGTCTTCATGAAATCAAAGGGGATGACTCCACTAAAAGGTACGTCTTATAGTAATCAATGGGGATGACTCAACTAAACGGTACGTCTTATAGGAATCAAAGGGAATGACTCGACAAAAAGGTACGTCTTATATGAATCAAGTGAAATGACTCGACTAAAAGGAACGTCTTCTAGGAATCACAGAAAATGACTCAACTAAAAGGTACGTCTTATAGGAATCAAAGGAGATGACTCGACTAAAAGGTACGTCTTATAGGAATCAAAGGGGATGACTCGACTAAAAGTTACGTCTTATAGGAATCAAAGGGGATGACTCGACTAAAAGGTACGTCTTCTAGGAATCACAGGAAATGACTCAACTAAAAGGTACGTCTTATAGGAATCAAAGGAGATGACTCGACTAAAATGTACGTCTTATAGGAATAAAAGGGGATGACTCGAGTAAAAGGTACGTCTTATAGGAATCAACGGAAATACCTCGACTAAAAGGTACGGCTTATAGCAATCAAAGGGGATAACTTGTCTTAAAGGTACATCTTATAGGAATTAAAGGAAATGACTCGACTAATAGGTACGTATTCTAGAGGCCAAAGGGGATGACTCGACTAAAAGGTACGTCTTATAGGAATCAAAGGAGATGACTCGACTAAAAGGTACGTCTTATAGGAATCAAAGGGGATGACTCGACTAAAAGGTACGTCTTATAGGAATCAAAAGGGATGACTCGACTAAAAGATACGTCTTACAGGAATCAAAGTAAATGACTCGATTAAAAGGTACGTCTTCTAGGGGTCAAAGGGGATAACTCAACTAAAAGGTACGTCTTATAGGAATCAAAGGGGATGACTCGACTAAAAGGTACGTCTTCTAGGAATCACAGGAAATGACTCGACTAAAAGGTACGGCTTATAGGAATCAAAGTGGATGACTCGACTAAAAGGTACGACTTATAGGAATCAAGGGAAATGACTCGACTAAAAGGTACATATTCTAGGTGTGAAAGGGGATGACTCGACTAAAAGGTACGTCTTATAGGAATCAAAGGAAATGACTCGACTAAAAGATACGTCTTATAGGAATCAAATGAAATGATTTGACTAAAAGGTACGTCTTTTAGGAATCAGAGGGGATGACTCGACTAAAAGGTTCGTCTTATAGGAATGGAAGGGGATGACTCCACCAAAAGGTACGTCTTATAGGAATCCAAGGCGATGCTTCGACTAAAAGGTACGTCTTATAGGAATCAAAGTGGATGACTCGACTAAAAGGTACGTCTTATAGGATTCAAGGGAAATGACTCGACTAAAAGGTACGTCTTCTAGGAATCAAAGGGGATGACTCGACTAAAAGGTACGTCTTATAGTAATCAAGGGGGATGACTCGACTAAAAGGTACGACTTCAAGGAATCAAAGGGGGTGAATCGACTAAAAGGTACGTCTTATAGGAATCAAAGGTATTGACATGACTAAAAGGTATGTATTCTAGGGGTCAAACAGAATGACTCTACTATAAGGTACGTCTTATAGGAATCAAAGGGGATGACTTGACCAAAAGGTACGTCTTATAGGAATCCAAGGGGATGACTTGACTAAAAGGTACGTCTTATAGGAATCAAAGGGCATTACTCGACTAAAAGGTACGTGTTCGAGAAATCACAGGAAATGACTCAACTAAAAGGTACGTCTTATTGGAATCAAAGGAGATGACTCGACTAAAAGGTACGTCTTATAGGAATCAAGGGAAATGACTCAACTAAAAGGTACGTCTTCATGAAATGAAAGGGGATGACTCCACTAAAAGGTACGTCTTATAGTAATCAATGGGGATGACTCGACTAAACGGTACGTCTTATAGGAATCAAAGGGAATGACTCGACTAAAAGTTACGTCTTATATGAATCAAGTGAAATGACTCCACTAAAAGGAACGTCTTCTAGGAATCACAGGAAATGACTCAACTAAAAGGTACGTCTTATAGGAATCAAAGGAGATGACTCGACTAAAAGGTACATCTTATAGAAATCAAAGGGGATGACTCGACTAAAAGGTACGTCCTCTAGGAATCACAGGAAATGACTCAACTAAAAGGTACGTCTTTTAGGAATCAAAGGAGATGACTCGACTAAAATGTACGTCTTATAGGAATCAAAGGGGATGACTCGACTAAAAGGTACGTCTTATAGGAATCAACGGAAATGCCTCGACTAAAAGGTACGGCTTATAGCAATCAAAGGGGATAACTTGTCTTAAAGGTACGTCTTATAGGAATTAAAGGAAATGACTCGACTAATAGGTACGTATTCTAGAGGTCAAAGGGGATGACTCGACTAAAAGGTACGTCTTATAGGAATCAAAGGAGATGACTCGACTAAAAGGTACGTCTTATAGGAATCAAAGGGGATGACTCGACTAAAAGGTACGTCTTATATGAATCAAAAGGGATGACTCGACTAAAAGATACGTCTTACAGGAATCAAAGTAAATGACTCGATTAAAAGGTACGTCTTCTAGGGGTCAAAGGGGATAACTCGACTAAAAGGTACGTCTTATAGGAATCAAAGGGG
This sequence comes from Capsicum pubescens, assembly GCA_030864215.1. Lineage (NCBI taxonomy): Eukaryota > Viridiplantae > Streptophyta > Magnoliopsida > Solanales > Solanaceae > Capsicum > Capsicum pubescens. The sequence continues at coordinate 273,510,703 of CM061545.1, read as the reverse complement.
ATGACTCGACTAAAAGGTACGTCTTCTAGGAATCACAGGAAATGACTCGACTAAAAGGTACGGCTTATAGGAATCAAAGGGGATGACTCGACTAAAAGGTACGTCTAATAGGATTCAAGGGAAATGACTCGACTAAAAGGTACGTCTTCTAGGAATCAAAGGGGATGACTCGACTAAAAGGTACGTCTTATAGTAATCAAGGGGGATGACTCGACTAAAAGGTACGACTTCAAGGAATCAAAGGGGGTGACTCGACTAAAAGGTACGTCTTATAGGAATCAAAGGTATTGACATGACTAAAAGGTATGTATTCTAGGGGTCAAACAGAATGACTCTACTGTAAGGTACGTCTTATAGGAATCAAAGGGGATGACTCGACCAAAAGGTACGTCTTATAGGAATCCAAGGGGATGACTCGACTAAAAGGTACGTCTTATAGGAATCAAAGGGGATTACTCGACTAAAAGGTACGTCTTCGAGGAATCACAGGAAATGACTCAACTAAAAGGTACGTCTTATTGGAATCAAAGGAGATGACTCGATTAAAAGGTACGTCTTATAGGAATCAAGGGAAATGACTCAACTAAAAGGGACGTCTTCATGAAATCAAAGGGGATGACTCCACTAAAAGGTACGTCTTATAGTAATCAATGGGGATGACTCGACTAAACGGTACGTCTTATAGGAATCAAAGGGAATGACTCGACTAAAAGGTACGTCTTATATGAATCAAGTGAAATGACTCGACTAAAAGGAACGTCTTCTAGGAATTACAGGAAATGACTCAACTAAAAGGTACGTCTTATAGGAATCAAAGGAGATGACTCGTCTAAAAGGTACATCTTATAGGAATCAAAGGGGATGACTCGACTAAAAGGTACGTCTTCTAGGAATCACAGGAAATGACTCAACTAAAAGGTACGTCTTATAGGAATCAAAGGAGATGACTCGACTAAAATGTACGTCTTATAGGAATCAAAGGGGATGACTCGACTAAAAGGTACGTCTTATAGGAATCAACGGAAATGCCTCGACTAAAAGGTACGGCTTATAGCAATCAAAGGGGATAACTTGTCTTAAAGGTACGTCTTATAGGAATCAAAGGAGATGACTCGACTAAAAGGTACGTCTTATAGGAATCAAAGGGGATGACTCGACTAAAAGGTACGTCTTATAGGAATCAAAAGGGATGACTCGACTAAAAGATACGTCTTACAGGAATCAAAGTAAATGACTCGATTAAAAGGTACGTCTTCTAGGGGTCAAAGGGGATAACTCGACTAAAAGGTACGTCTTATAGGAATCAAAGGGGATGACTCGACTAAAAGGTACGTCTTCTAGGAATCACAGGAAATGACTCGACTAAAAGGTACGGCTTATAGGAATCAAAGGGGATGACTCGACTAAAAGGTACATCTTATAGGAATCAAGGCAAATGACTCGACTAAAAGGTACGTATTCTAGGTGTGAAAGTGGATGACTCGACTAAAAGATACGTCTTATAGGAATCAAAGAAAATGACTCGACTAAAAGGTACGTCTTACAAGAATCAAATGAAATGATTTGACTAAAAGGTACGTCTTTTAGGAATCAAAGGGGATGACTCGACTAAAAGGATCGTCTTATAGGAATCGAAGGGGATGACTCCACCAAAAGGTACGTCTTATAGGAATCCAAGGCGATGCTTCGACTAAAAGGTACGTCTTATAGAAATCAAAGTGGATGACTCGACTAAAAGGTACGTCTTATAGGATTCAAGGGAAATGACTCGACTAAAAGGTACGTCTTCTAGGAATCAAAGGGGATGACTCGACTAAAAGGTACGTCTTATAGTAATCAAGGGGGATGACTCGACTAAAAGGTACGACTTCAAGGAATCAAAGGGGGTGACTCGACTAAAAGGTACGTTTTATAGGAATCAAAGGAAATGACTCGACTAAAAGGTACGTATTCTAGGGGTCAAAGAGAATGACTCGACTATAAGGTACGTCTTATAGGAATCAAAGGGGATTACTCGACCAAAAGGTACGTCTTATAGGAATCCAAGGGGATGACTCGACTAAAAGGTACGTCTTATAGGAATCAAAGGAGATGACTCGACTAAAAGGTACGTCTTATGGGAATCAAAGGGGATGACTAGACCAAAAGGTACGTCTTATAGGAATCAAAGGGGATCACTCGACTAAAAGGTAATTCTTCTAGGAATCACAGGAAATGACTCAACTAAAAGGTACGTCTTATAGGAATAAAAGGAGATGACTCGACTAAAATGTACATCTTAGAGGAATCAATGGGAATGACTCGACTAAAAGGTACGTCTTATAGGGATCAAGTGAAATGACTTGACTAAAAGGAACGTCTTCTAGGAATCACAGGAAATGACTCAACTAAAAGGTACGTCTTATAGGAATCAATGGAGATGACTCGACTAAAAGGTACGTCTTATAGGAATCAAAGGGGATGACTCGACTAAAAGTTACGTCTTATAGGAATCAAGGAGAATGACTCGACTAAAAGGTACGTCTTATAGGGATCAAGTCAAATGACTTGACTAAAAGGAACGTCTTCTAGGAATAACAGGAAATGACTCAACTAAAAGGTACGTCTTATAGGAATCAAAGGAGATGACTCGACTAAAAGGTACGTTATATAGGAATCAAAGGGGATGACTCGACTAAAAGGTACGTCTTATAGGAATCAAGGGAAATGACTCGACTAAAAGGTACGTCTTCTAAAAATCAAAGGGGATGACTCCAATAAAAGGTACGTCTTATAGTAATCAAGGGGGATGACTCGACTAAAAGGTACGACTTATAGGAATCAAAGGGAATGACTCGACTAAAAGGTACGTCTTATATGAATCAAGTGAAATGACTCGACTAAAAGGAACGTCTTCTAGGAATCACAGGAAATGACTCAACTAAAAGGTACGTCTTATAGGAATCAAAGGAGATGACTCGACTAAAAGGTACGTCTTCTAGGAATCACAGGAAATGACTCAACTAAAAGGTACGTCTAATAGGAATCAATGGAGATGACTCGACTAAAAGGTACGTCTTATAGGAATCAAAGGGGATGACTCGACTAAAAGGTACGTCGTATAGGAATCAAAGAGAATGACTCGACTAAAAGGTACGTCTTATAGGGATCAAGTGAAATGACTTGACTAAAAGGAACGTCTACTAGGAATAACAGGAAATGACTCAACTAAAAGGTACGTCTTATAGGAATCAAAGGAGATGACTCGACTAAAAGGTACGTTATATAGGAATCAAAGGGGATGACTCGACTAAAAGGTACGTCTTATAGGAATCAAGGGAAATGACTCGACTAAAAGGTACGTCTTCTAGAAATCAAAGGGGATGACTCCAATAAAAGGTACGTCTTATAGTAATCAAGGGGGATGACTCGACTAAAAGGTACGTCTTATAGGAATCAAAGGGAATGACTCGACTAAAAGGTACGTCTTATATGAATCAAGTGAAATGACTCGACTAAAAGGAACGTCTTCTAGGAATCACAGGAAGTGACTCAACTAAAAGGTACGTCTTATAGGAATCAAAGGAGATGACTCGACTAAAAGGTACGTCTTATGGGAATCAAAGGGGATGACTCGACTAAAAGGTACGTCTTATAGGAATCAAAGGGGATCACTCGACTAAAAGGTACGTCTTCTAGGAATCACAGGAAATGACTCAACTAAAAGGTACGTCTTATAGGAATAAAAGGAGATGACTCGACTAAAATGTACATCTTAGAGGAATCAATGGGAATGACTCGACTAAAAGGTACGTCTTATAGGGATCAAGTGAAATGACTTGACTAAAAGGAACGTCTTCTAGGAATCACAGGAAATGACTCAACTAAAAGGTACGTCTTATAGGAATCAAAGGAGATGACTCGACTAAAAGGTACGTCTTATAGGAATCAAAGGGGATGACTCGACTAAAAGGTACGTCTTATAGGAATCAAGGGAAATGCCTCGACTAAAAGGTACGTCTTCTAGAAATCAAAGGGGATGACTCCACTAAAAGGTACGTCTTATAGTAATCAAGGGGGATGACTCGACTAAAAGGTACGTCTTATAGGAATCAATGGGAATGACTAGACTAAAAGGTACGTCTTATATGAATCAAGTGAAATGACTCGACTAAAAGGAACGTCTTCTAGGAATCACCGGAAATGACTCAACTAAAAGGTACGTCTTATAGGAATCAAAGGAGATGACTCGACTAAAATGTACGTCTTATAGGAATCAAAGGGGATGTCTCGACTAAAAGGTACGTCTTATAGGAATCAAGGGAAATGACCCGACTAAAAGGTACGGCTTATAGAAATCAAAGGGGATGACTCGACTAAAGGGTACGTCTTATAGGAATCAAAGGAGATGACTTGACTAAAAGGTTCGTCTTATAGGAATCATAGAGGATAACTCGACTAAAAGTTACGTCTTATAGAAATCAAAAGGGATGACTCGACTAAAAGATACGTCTTATAGAAATCAAATTAAATGAATCGATTAAAAGGTACGTCTTCTAGGGGTCAAAGGGGATAACTCGACTAAAAGGTACGTCTTATAGGAATCAAAGGGGATGACTCGACTAAAAGGTACGTCTTCTAGGAATCACCGGAAATGACTCGACTAAAAGGTACGGCTTATAGGAATCAAAGGGGATGACACGACTAAAAGGTACGTATTCTAGGTGTCAAAGGGGATGACTCGACTAAAAGGTACGTCTTATAGGAATCAAAGGAAATAACTTGACTAAAAGGTACGTCTTATAGGAATCAAATGAAATGACTCGACTAAAAGGTACGTCTTCTAGGAATCAAAGGGGATGACTCGACTAAAAGGTACGTCTTATAGTAATCAAGGGGGATTACTCGACTAAAAGGTACGTCTTCAAGGAATCAAAGAGGGTGACTCAACTAAAAGGTACATCTTATAGGAATCAAGGGAAATGACTCGACTAAAAGGTACGTCTTCTAGAAATCAAAGGGGATGACTCCAATAAAAGGTACGTCTTATAGTAATCAAGGGGGATGACTCGACTAAAAGGTACGTCTTATAGGAATCAAAGGGAATGACTCGACTAAAAGGTACGTCTTATATGAATCAAGTAAAATGACTCGACTAAAAGGAACGTCTTTTAGGAATCACAGGAAAAGACTCAACTAAAAGGTACGTCTTATAGGAATCAAAGGAGATGACTCGACTAAAAGGTACGTCTTCTAGGAATCACAGGAAATGACTCAACTAAAAGGTACGTCTTATAGGAATCAAAGGAGATGACTCGACTAAAAGGTACGTCTTATAGGAATCAAAGGGGATGACTCGACTAAAAGGTACGTCGTATAGGAATCAAAGAGAATGACTCGACTAAAAGGTACGTCTTATAGGGATCAAGTGAAATGACTTGACTAAAAGGAACGTCTTCTAGGAATAACAGGAAATGACTCAGCTAAAAGGTACGTCTTATAGGAATCAAAGGAGATGACTCGACTAAAAGGTACGTTATATAGGAATCAAAGGAGATGACTCGACTAAAAGGTACGTCTTATAGGAATCAAGGGAAATGACTCGACTAAAAGGTACGTCTTCTAGAAATCAAAGAGGATGACTCCAATAAAAGGTACGTCTTATAGTAATCAAGGGGGATGACTCGACTAAAAGGTACGTCTTATAGGAATCAAAGGGAATGACTCGACTAAAAGGTACGTCTTATTTGAATCAAGTGAAATGACTCGACTAAAAGGAACGTCTTCTAGGAATCACAGGAAATGACTCAACTAAAAGGTACGTCTTATAGGAATCAAAGGAGATGACTCGACTAAAAGGTAAGTCTTATGGGAATCAAAGGAGATGACTCGACTAAAAGGTACGTCTTATAGGAATCAAAGGAGATGACTCGACTAAAAGGTACGTCTTATAGGAATCAAAGGGGATCACTCGACTAAAAGGTACGTCTTCTAGGAATCACAGGAAATGACTCAACTAAAAGGTACGTCTTATAGGAATAAAAGGAGATGACTCGACTAAAATGTACATCTTAGAGGAATCAATGGGAATGACTCGACTAAAAGGTACGTCTTATAGGGATCAAGTGAAATGACTTGACTAAAAGGAACGTCTTTTAGGAATCACAGGAAATGACTCAACTAAAAGGTACGTCTTATAGGAATCAAAGGAGATGACTCGACTAAAAGGTACGTCTTATAGGAATCAAAGGTGATTACTCGACTAAAAGGTACGTCTTATAGGAATCAAGGGAAATGCCTCGACTAAAAGGTACGTCTTCTAGAAATCAAAGGGGATGACTCCACTAAAAGGTACGTCTTATAGTAATCAAGGGGGATGACTCGACTAAAAGGTACGTCTTATAGGAATCAATGGGAATGACTCGACTAAAAGGTACGTCTTATATGAATCAAGTGAAATGACTCGACTAAAAGGAACGTCTTCTAGGAATCACCGGAAATGACTCAACTAAAAGGTACGTCTTATAGGAATCAAAGGAGATGACTCGACTAAAATGTACGTCTTATAGGAATCAAAGGGGATGTCTCGACTAAAAGGTACGTCTTATAGGAATCAAGGGAAATGACCCGACTAAAAGGTACGGCTTATAGGAATCAAAGGGGATGACTCGACTAAAAGGTACGTCTTATAGGAATCAAAGGAGATGACTTGACTAAAAGGTACGTCTTATAGGAATCATAGAGGATAACTCGACTAAAAGGTACGTCTTATAGAAATCAAAAGGGATGACTCGACTAAAAGATACGTCTTATAGAAATCAAAGTAAATGAATCGATTAAAAGGTACGTCTTCTAGGGGTCAAAGGGGATAACTCGACTAAAAGGTACGTCTTATAGGAATCAAAGGGGATGACTCGACTAAAAGGTACGTCTTCTAGGAATCACCGGAAATGACTCGACTAAAAGGTACGGCTTATAGGAATCAAAGGGGATGACATGACTAAAAGGTACGTATTCTAGGTGTCAAAGGGGATGACTCGACTAAAAGGTACGTCTTATAGGAATAAAAGGAAATAATTTGACTAAAAGGTACGTCTTATAGGAATCAAATGAAATGACTCGACTAAAAGGTACGTCTTCTAGGAATCAAAGGGGATGACTCGACTAAAAGGTACGTCTTATAGTAATCAAGGGGGATGACTCGACTAAAAGGTACGTCTTCAAGGAATCAAAGAGGGTGACTCAACTAAAAGGTACATCTTATAGGAATCAAGGGAAATGACTCGACTAAAAGGTACGTCTTCTAGAAATCAAAGGGGATGACTTGACTAAAAGGTACGTCTTATAGGAATCAAAGGGGATGACTCGACTAAAAGGTACGTCTTCTAGGAATCACAGGAAATGACTCGACTAAAAGGTACGGCTTATAGGAATCAAAGGGGATGACTCGACTAAAAGGTACGTCTTATAGGAATAAAGGGAAATGACACGAGTAAAAGGTACGTATTCTAGGTGTGAAAGTGGATGACTCGACTAAAAGATACGTCTTATAGGAATCAAAGAAAATGACTCGACTAAAAGGTACGTCTTACAAGAATCAAATGAAATGATTTGACTAAAAGGTACGTCTTTTAGGAATCAAAGGGGATGACTCGACTAAAAGGTTCGTCTTATAGGAATCGAAGGGGATGACTCCACTAAAAGGTACGTCTTATAGGAATCCAAGGCGATGCTTCGACTAAAAGGTACGTCTTATAGGAATCAAAGTGGATGACTCGACTAAAAGGTACGTCTTATAGGATTCAAGGGAAATGACTCGACTAAAAGGTACGTCTTCTAGGAATCAAAGGGGATGACTCGACTAAAACGTACGTCTTATAGTAATCAAGGGGGATGACTCGACTAAAACGTACGACTTCAAGGAATCAAAGGGGTGACTCGACTAAAAGGTACATCTTATAGGTATCAAAGGAAATGACTCGACTAAAAGGTACGTATTCTAGGGGTCAAAGAGAATGACTCGACTATAAGGTACGTCTTATAGGAATCAAAGGGGATTACTCGACCAAAAGGTACGTCTTATAGGAATCCAAGGGGATGACTCGACTAAAAGGTACGTCTTATAGGAATCAAAGGAGATGACTCGACTAAAAGGTACGTCTTATGGGAATCAAAGGGGATGACTCGACTAAAAGGTACGTCTTATAGGAATCAAAGGGGATCACTCGACTAAAAGGTACGTCTTCTAGGAATCACAGGAAATGACTCAACTAAAAGGTACGTCTTATAGGAATAAAAGAAGATGACTCGACTAAAATGTACATCTTAGAGGAATCAATGGGAATGACTCGACTAAAAGGTACGTCTTATAGGGATCAAGTGAAATGACTTGACTAAAAGGAACGTCTTCTAGGAATCACAGGAAATGACTCAACTAAAAGGTACGTCTTATAGGAATCAAAGGAGATGACACGACTAAAAGGTACGTCTTATAGGAATCAAAGGGGATGACTCGACTAAAAGGTACGTCTTATAGGAATCAAGGAGAATGACTCGACTAAAAGGTACGTCTTATAGGGATCAAGTGAAATGACTTGACTAAAAGGAACGTCTTCTAGGAATAACAGGAAATGACTCAACTAAAAGGTACGTCTTATAGGAATCAAAGGAGATGACTTGACTAAAAGGTTCGTCTTATAGGAATCATAGAGGATAACTCGACTAAAAGTTACGTCTTATAGAAATCAAAAGGGATGACTCGACTAAAAGATACGTCTTATAGAAATCAAATTAAATGAATCGATTAAAAGGTACGTCTTCTAGGGGTCAAAGGGGATAACTCGACTAAAAGGTACGTCTTATAGGAATCAAAGGGGATGACTCGACTAAAAGGTACGTCTTCTAGGAATCACCGGAAATGACTCGACTAAAAGGTACGGCTTATAGGAATCAAAGGGGATGACACGACTAAAAGGTACGTATTCTAGGTGTCAAAGGGGATGACTCGACTAAAAGGTACGTCTTATAGGAATCAAAGGAAATAACTTGACTAAAAGGTACGTCTTATAGGAATCAAATGAAATGACTCGACTAAAAGGTACGTCTTCTAGGAATCAAAGGGGATGACTCGACTAAAAGGTACGTCTTATAGTAATCAAGGGGGATTACTCGACTAAAAGGTACGTCTTCAAGGAATCAAAGAGGGTGACTCAACTAAAAGGTACATCTTATAGGAATCAAGGGAAATGACTCGACTAAAAGGTACGTCTTCTAGAAATCAAAGGGGATGACTCCAATAAAAGGTACGTCTTATAGTAATCAAGGGGGATGACTCGACTAAAAGGTACGTCTTATAGGAATCAAAGGGAATGACTCGACTAAAAGGTACGTCTTATATGAATCAAGTAAAATGACTCGACTAAAAGGAACGTCTTTTAGGAATCACAGGAAAAGACTCAACTAAAAGGTACGTCTTATAGGAATCAAAGGAGATGACTCGACTAAAAGGTACGTCTTCTAGGAATCACAGGAAATGACTCAACTAAAAGGTACGTCTTATAGGAATCAAAGGAGATGACTCGACTAAAAGGTACGTCTTATAGGAATCAAAGGGGATGACTCGACTAAAAGGTACGTCGTATAGGAATCAAAGAGAATGACTCGACTAAAAGGTACGTCTTATAGGGATCAAGTGAAATGACTTGACTAAAAGGAACGTCTTCTAGGAATAACAGGAAATGACTCAGCTAAAAGGTACGTCTTATAGGAATCAAAGGAGATGACTCGACTAAAAGGTACGTTATATAGGAATCAAAGGAGATGACTCGACTAAAAGGTACGTCTTATAGGAATCAAGGGAAATGACTCGACTAAAAGGTACGTCTTCTAGAAATCAAAGAGGATGACTCCAATAAAAGGTACGTCTTATAGTAATCAAGGGGGATGACTCGACTAAAAGGTACGTCTTATAGGAATCAAAGGGAATGACTCGACTAAAAGGTACGTCTTATTTGAATCAAGTGAAATGACTCGACTAAAAGGAACGTCTTCTAGGAATCACAGGAAATGACTCAACTAAAAGGTACGTCTTATAGGAATCAAAGGAGATGACTCGACTAAAAGGTAAGTCTTATGGGAATCAAAGGAGATGACTCGACTAAAAGGTACGTCTTATAGGAATCAAAGGAGATGACTCGACTAAAAGGTACGTCTTATAGGAATCAAAGGGGATCACTCGACTAAAAGGTACGTCTTCTAGGAATCACAGGAAATGACTCAACTAAAAGGTACGTCTTATAGGAATAAAAGGAGATGACTCGACTAAAATGTACATCTTAGAGGAATCAATGGGAATGACTCGACTAAAAGGTACGTCTTATAGGGATCAAGTGAAATGACTTGACTAAAAGGAACGTCTTTTAGGAATCACAGGAAATGACTCAACTAAAAGGTACGTCTTATAGGAATCAAAGGAGATGACTCGACTAAAAGGTACGTCTTATAGGAATCAAAGGTGATTACTCGACTAAAAGGTACGTCTTATAGGAATCAAGGGAAATGCCTCGACTAAAAGGTACGTCTTCTAGAAATCAAAGGGGATGACTCCACTAAAAGGTACGTCTTATAGTAATCAAGGGGGATGACTCGACTAAAAGGTACGTCTTATAGGAATCAATGGGAATGACTCGACTAAAAGGTACGTCTTATATGAATCAAGTGAAATGACTCGACTAAAAGGAACGTCTTCTAGGAATCACCGGAAATGACTCAACTAAAAGGTACGTCTTATAGGAATCAAAGGAGATGACTCGACTAAAATGTACGTCTTATAGGAATCAAAGGGGATGTCTCGACTAAAAGGTACGTCTTATAGGAATCAAGGGAAATGACCCGACTAAAAGGTACGGCTTATCGGAATCAAAGGGGATGACTCGACTAAAAGGTACGTCTTATAGGAATCAAAGGAGATGACTTGACTAAAAGGTACGTCTTATAGGAATCATAGAGGATAACTCGACTAAAAGGTACGTCTTATAGAAATCAAAAGGGATGACTCGACTAAAAGATACGTCTTATAGAAATCAAAGTAAATGAATCGATTAAAAGGTACGTCTTCTAGGGGTCAAAGGGGATAACTCGACTAAAAGGTACGTCTTATAGGAATCAAAGGGGATGACTCGACTAAAAGGTACGTCTTCTAGGAATCACCGGAAATGACTCGACTAAAAGGTACGGCTTATAGGAATCAAAGGGGATGACATGACTAAAAGGTACGTATTCTAGGTGTCAAAGGGGATGACTCGACTAAAAGGTACGTCTTATAGGAATAAAAGGAAATAATTTGACTAAAAGGTACGTCTTATAGGAATCAAATGAAATGACTCGACTAAAAGGTACGTCTTCTAGGAATCAAAGGGGATGACTCGACTAAAAGGTACGTCTTATAGTAATCAAGGGGGATGACTCGACTAAAAGGTACGTCTTCAAGGAATCAAAGAGGGTGACTCAACTAAAAGGTACATCTTATAGGAATCAAGGGAAATGACTCGACTAAAAGGTACGTCTTCTAGAAATCAAAGGGGATGACTTGACTAAAAGGTACGTCTTATAGGAATCAAAGGGGATGACTCGACTAAAAGGTACGTCTTCTAGGAATCACAGGAAATGACTCGACTAAAAGGTACGGCTTATAGGAATCAAAGGGGATGACTCGACTAAAAGGTACGTCTTATAGGAATAAAGGGAAATGACACGAGTAAAAGGTACGTATTCTAGGTGTGAAAGTGGATGACTCGACTAAAAGATACGTCTTATAGGAATCAAAGAAAATGACTCGACTAAAAGGTACGTCTTACAAGAATCAAATGAAATGATTTGACTAAAAGGTACGTCTTTTAGGAATCAAAGGGGATGACTCGACTAAAAGGTTCGTCTTATAGGAATCGAAGGGGATGACTCCACTAAAAGGTACGTCTTATAGGAATCCAAGGCGATGCTTCGACTAAAAGGTACGTCTTATAGGAATCAAAGTGGATGACTCGACTAAAAGGTACGTCTTATAGGATTCAAGGGAAATGACTCGACTAAAAGGTACGTCTTCTAGGAATCAAAGGGGATGACTCGACTAAAACGTACGTCTTATAGTAATCAAGGGGGATGACTCGACTAAAACGTACGACTTCAAGGAATCAAAGGGGTGACTCGACTAAAAGGTACATCTTATAGGTATCAAAGGAAATGACTCGACTAAAAGGTACGTATTCTAGGGGTCAAAGAGAATGACTCGACTATAAGGTACGTCTTATAGGAATCAAAGGGGATTACTCGACCAAAAGGTACGTCTTATAGGAATCCAAGGGGATGACTCGACTAAAAGGTACGTCTTATAGGAATCAAAGGAGATGACTCGACTAAAAGGTACGTCTTATGGGAATCAAAGGGGATGACTCGACTAAAAGGTACGTCTTATAGGAATCAAAGGGGATCACTCGACTAAAAGGTACGTCTTCTAGGAATCACAGGAAATGACTCAACTAAAAGGTACGTCTTATAGGAATAAAAGAAGATGACTCGACTAAAATGTACATCTTAGAGGAATCAATGGGAATGACTCGACTAAAAGGTACGTCTTATAGGGATCAAGTGAAATGACTTGACTAAAAGGAACGTCTTCTAGGAATCACAGGAAATGACTCAACTAAAAGGTACGTCTTATAGGAATCAAAGGAGATGACACGACTAAAAGGTACGTCTTATAGGAATCAAAGGGGATGACTCGACTAAAAGGTACGTCTTATAGGAATCAAGGAGAATGACTCGACTAAAAGGTACGTCTTATAGGGATCAAGTGAAATGACTTGACTAAAAGGAACGTCTTCTAGGAATAACAGGAAATGACTCAACTAAAAGGTACGTCTTATAGGAATCAAAGGAGATGACTCGACTAAAAGGTACGTTATATAGGAATCAAAGGGGATGACTCGACTAAAAGGTACGTCTTATAGGAATCAAGGGAAATGACTCGACTAACAGGTACGTCTTTTCTAGAAATCAAAGGGGATGACTCCAATAAAAGGTACGTCTTATAGTAATCAAGGGGGATGACTCGACTAAAAGGTACGACTTATAGGAATCAAAGGGAATGACTCGACTAAAAGGTACGTCTTATATGAATCAAGTGAAATGACTCGACTAAAAGGAACGTCTTCTAGGAATCACAGGAAATGACTCAACTAAAAGGTACGTCTTATAGGAATCAAAGGAGATGACTCGACTAAAAGGTACGTCTTCTAGGAATCACAGGAAATGACTCAACTAAAAGGTACGTCTTATAGGAATCAATGGAGATGACTCGACTAAAAGGTACGTCTTATAGGAATCAAAGGGGATGACTCGACTAAAAGGTACGTCGTATAGGAATCAAAGAGAATGACTCGACTAAAAGGTACGTCTTATAGGGATCAAGTGAAATGACTTGACTAAAAGGAACGTCTTCTAGGAATAACAGGAAATGACTCAACTAAAAGGTAAGTCTTATAGGAATCATAGGAGATGACTCGACTAAAAGGTACGTTATATAGGAATCAAAGGGGATGACTCGACTAAAAGGTACGTCTTATAGGAATCAAGGGAAATGACTCGACTAAAAGGTACGTCTTCTAGAAATCAAAGGGGATGACTCCAATAAAAGGTACGTCTTATAGTAATCAAGGGGGATGACTCGACTAAAAGGTACGTCTTATAGGAATCAAAGGGAATGACTCGACTAAAAGGTACGTCTTATATGAATCAAGTGAAATGACTCGACTAAAAGGAACGTCTTCTAGGAATCACAGGAAATGACTCAACTAAAAGGTACGTCTTATAGGAATCAAAGGAGATGACTCGACTAAAAAGTACGTCTTATGGGAATCAAAGGGGATGACTCGACTAAAAGGTACGTCTTATAGGAATCAAAGGGGATCACTCGACTAAAAGGTACGTCTTCTAGGAATCACAGGAAATGACTCAACTAAAAGGTACGTCTTATAGGAATAAAAGGAGATGACTCGACTAAAATGTACATCTTAAAGGAATCAATGGGAATGACTCGACTAAAAGGTACGTCTTATAGGGATCAAGTGAAATGACTTGACTAAAAGGAACGTCTTCTAGGAATCACAGGAAATGACTCAACTAAAAGGTACGTCTTATAGGAATCAAAGGAGATGACTCGACTAAAAGGTACGTCTTATAGGAATCAAAGGGGATGACTCGACTAAAAGGTACGTCTTATAGGAATCAAGGGAAATGCCTCGACTAAAAGGTACGTCTTCTAGAAATCAAAGGGGATGACTCCACTAAAAGGTACGTCTTATAGTAATCAAGGGGGATGACTCGACTAAAAGGTACGTCTTATAGGAATCAATGGGAATGACTCGACTAAAAGGTACGTCTTATATGAATCAAGTGAAATGACTCGACTAAAAGGAACGTCTTCTAGGAATCACCGGAAATGACTCAACTAAAAGGTACGTCTTATAGGAATCAAAGGAGATGACTCGACTAAAATGTACGTCTTGTAGGAATCAAAGGGGATGTCTCGACTAAAAGGTACGTCTTATAGGAATCAAGGGAAATGACCCGACTAAAAGGTACGGCTTATAGGAATCAAAGGGGATGACTCGACTAAAAGGTACGTCTTATAGGAATCAAAGGAGATGACTTGACTAAAAGGTACGTCTTATAGGAATCATAGAGGATAACTCGACTAAAAGGTACGTCTTATAGAAATCAAAAGGGATGACTCGACTAAAAGATACGTAATAGAAATCAAAGTAAATGAATCGATTAAAAGGTACGTCTTCTAGGGGTCAAAGGGGATAACTCGACTAAAAGGTACGTCTTATAGGAATCAAAGGGGATGACTCGACTAAAAGGTACGTCTTCTAGGAATCACCGGAAATGACTCGACTAAAAGGTACGGCTTATAGGAATCAAAGGGGATGACACGACTAAAAGGTACGTATTCTAGGTGTCAAAGGGGATGACTCGACTAAAAGGTACGTCTTATAGGAATCAAAGGAAATAACTTGACTAAAAGGTACGTCTTATAGGAATCAAATGAAATGACTCGACTAAAAGGTACATCTTCTAGGAATCAAAGGGGATGACTCGACTAAAAGGTACGTCTTATAGTAATCAAGGGGGATGACTCGACTAAAAGGTACGTCTTCAAGGAATCAAAGAGGGTGACTCAACTAAAAGGTACATCTTATAGGAATCAAGGGAAATGACTCGACTAAAAGGTACGTCTTCTAGAAATAAAAGGGGATGACTCCAATAAAAGGTACGTCTTATAGTAATCAAGGGGGATGACTCGACTAAAAGGTACGTCTTATAGGAATCAAAGGGAATGACTCGACTAAAAGGTACGTCTTATATGAATCAAGTGAAATGACTCGACTAAAAGGAACGTCTTCTAGGAATCACAGGAAATGACTCAACTAAAAGGTACGTCTTATAGGAATCATAGGAGATGACTCGACTAAAAGGTACGTCTTCTAGGAATCACAGGAAATGACTCAACTAAAAGGTGCGTCTTATAGGAATCAAAGGAGATGACTCGACTAAAAGGTACGTCTTATAGGAATCAAAGGGGATGACTCGACTAAAAGGTACGTCGTATAGGAATCAAAGAGAATGACTCGACTAAAAGGTACGTCTTATAGGGATCAAGTGAAATGACTTGACTAAAAGGAACGTCTTCTAGGAATAACAGGAAATGACTCAACTAAAAGGTACGTCTTATAGGAATCAAAGGAGATGACTCGACTAAAAGGTACGTTATATAGGAATCAAAGGGGATGACTCGACTAAAAGGTACGTCTTATAGGAATCAAGGGAAATGGCTCGACTAAAAGGTACGTCTTCTAGAAATCAAAGAGGATGACTCCAATAAAAGGTACGTCTAATAGTAATCAAGGGGGATGACTCGACTAAAAGGTACGTCTTATAGGAATCAAAGGGAATGACTCGACTAAAAGGTACGTCTTATATGAATCAAGTGAAATGACTCGACTAAAAGGAACGTCTTCTAGGAATCACAGGAAATGACTCAACTAAAAGGTACGTCTTATAGGAATCAAAGGAGATGACTCGACTAAAAGGTACGTCTTATGGGAATCAAAGGGGATGACTCGACTAAAAGGTACGTCTTATAGGAATCAAAGGGGATCACTCGACTAAAAGGTATGTCTTCTAGGAATCACAGGAAATGACTCAACTAAAAGGTACGTCTTATAGGAATAAAAGGAGATGACTCGACTAAAATGTACATCTTAGAGGAATCAATGGGAATGACTCGACTAAAAGGTACGTCTTATAGGGATCAAGTGAAATGACTTGACTAAAAGGAACGTCTTCTAGGAATCACAGGAAATGACTCAACTAAAAGGTACGTCTTATAGGAATCAAAGGAGATGACTCGACTAAAAGGTACGTCTTATAGGGATCAAGTGAAATGACTTGACTAAAAGGAACGTCTTCTAGGAATCACAGGAAATGACTCAACTAAAAGGTACGTCTTATAGGAATCAAAGGAGATGACTCGACTAAAAGGTACGTCTTATAGGAATCAAAGGGGATGACTCGACTAAAAGGTACGTCTTATAGGAATCAAGGGAAATGCCTCGACTAAAAGGTACGTCTTCTAGAAATCAAAGGGGATGACTCCACTAAAAGGTACGTCTTATAGTAATCAAGGGGGATGACTCGACTAAAAGGTACGTCTTATAGGAATCAATGGGAATGACTCGACTAAAAGGTACGTCTTATATGAATCAAGTGAAATGACTCGACTAAAAGGAACGTCTTCTAGGAATCACCGGAAATGACTCAATTAAAAGGTACGTCTTATAGGAATCAAAGGACATGACTCGACTAAAATGTACGTCTTATAGGAATCAAACGGGATGTCTCGACTAAAAGGTACGTCTTATAGGAATCAAGGGAAATGACCCGACTAAAAGGTACGGCTTATAGGAATCAAAGGGGATGACTCGACTAAAAGGTACGTCTTATAGGAATCAAAGGAGATGACTTGACTAAAAGGTACGTCTTATAGGAATCATAGAGGATAACTCGACTAAAAGGTACGTCTTATAGAAATCAAAAGGGATGACTCGACTAAAAGATACGTCTTATAGAAATCAAAGTAAATGAATCGATTAAAAGGTACGTCTTCTAGGGGTCAAAGGGGATAACTCGACTAAAAGGTACGTCTTATAGGAATCAAAGGGGATGACTCGACTAAAAGGTACGTCTTCTAGGAATCACCGAAAATGACTCGACTAAAAGGTACGGCTTATAGGAATCAAAGGGGATGACACGACTAAAAGGTACGTATTCTAGGTGTCAAAGGGGATGACTCGACTAAAATGTACGTCTTATAGGAATCAAATGAAATGACTCGACTAAAAGGTACGTCTTCTAGGAATCAAAGGGGATGACTCGACTAAAAGGTACGTCTTATAGTAATCAAGGGGGATGACTCGACTAAAAGGTACGTCTTATAGGAATCAAATGAAATGACTCGACTAAAAGGTACGTCTTCTAGGAATCAAAGGGGATGACTCGACTAAAAGGTACGTCTTATAGTAATCAAGGGGGATGACTCGACTAAAAGGTACGTCTTCAAGGAATCAAAGAGGGTGACTCAACTAAAAGGTACATCTTATAGGAATCAAGGGAAATGACTCGACTAAAAGGTACGTCTTCTAGGAATCAAAGGGGGTGACTCGACTAATAGGAACGTCTTATAGGAATCAAAGGAGATGACTCGACTAAAAGGTACGTCTTATAGTAATCAAGGGGGATGACTCGACTAAAAGGTACGTCTTCAAGGAATCAAAGGGGGTGACTCGACTAAAAGGTACGTCTTATAGGAATCAAGGGAAATGACTCGACTAAAAAGTACGACTTCTAGGAATCAAAGGGGGTGACTTAACTAAAAGGTACGTCTTATAGGAATCAAAGGAAATGACTCGACTAAAAGGTACGTATTCTAGGGGTCAAAGAGAATGACTCGACTATAAGGTACGTCTTATAGGAATCAAAGGAAATGACTCGACTAAAAGGTACGTCTTCTCGGGATCAAAGGGGATGACTCGACTAAAAGGTACGTCTTATAAGAATCAAAGGGGATGACTCGAATAAAAGGTTTGTCTTATAGGAATCGAAGGGGATGACTCGACCAAATGGAACGTCTTATAGGAATCAAGTGAAATGACTCGACTAAAAGGTACGTCTTATAGGAATCAAAGTGGATGACTCAACTAAAAGGTACGTCTTATAAGAATCAAAGGAAATGACTCCACTAAAAGGTACGTCTTCTAGGGATCAAAGGGGATGACTCGACTAAAAGGTACGTCTTATAGGAATCAAAGGGGATGACTAAACTAAAAGGTTCGTCTTATAGGAATCGAAGTGGATGACTCGACCAAAAGGAACGTCTAATAGGAATCCAAGGGGATGACTAGACTAAAAGGTACGTCTTATAGGAATCAAAGTGGATCACTCGACTAAAAGGTACGTCTTATAGGAATCAAGGGAAATGACTCGACTAAAAGGTACGTCTTCTAGGAATCAAAGGGGATGACTCGACTAAAAGGTACGTCTAATAGTAATCAAGGGGGATGACTCGACTAAAAGTTACGTATTCTAGGGGTCAAAGAGAATGACTCAACTATAAGGTACGTCTTATAGGAATCAAAGGGGATGACTCGACCAAAAGGTACGTCTTATAGGAATCCAAGGGGATGACTCGACTAAAAGGTACGTCATATAGGAATCAAAGGGGATCACTCGACTAAAATGTACGTCTTCTAGGAATCACAGGAAATGACTCAACTAAAAGGTACGTCTTATTGGAATCAAAGGAGATGACTTGACTAAAAGGTACGTCTTATAGGAATCAAGGGAAATGACTCGACTAAAAGGTACGTCTTATAGGAATCAAAGTGGATCACTCGACTAAAAGGTACGTCTTATAGGAATCATGGGAAAAGACTCGACTAAAAGGTACGCCTTTTAGGAATCAAAGGGGATGACTCGACTAAAAGGTTCATCTTAAAGGAATCGAAGGGGATGACTCCACCAAAAGGTACGTCTTATAGGAATCCAAGAGGATGACTCGACTAAAAGGTACGTCTTATAGGAATCCAAGAGGATGACTCGACTAAAAGGTACGTGTTATAGTAATCAAGGGACATGACTCGACTAAAAGGTACGTCTTCTAGGAATCAAAGGGGATGACTCGACTAAAAGGTACGTCTTATAGGAATCAAGGGAAATAACTCGACTAAAAGGTACGTATTTTAGGTGTCAAAGGGGATGACTCGACTAAAAGGTACGTCTTATAGGAATCAAAGGAAATGACTCGACTAAAAGGTACGTCTTATAGGAATCAAATGAAATGACTCGACTAAAAGGTACGTCTTCTAGGAATCAAAGGGGATGACTCGACTAAAAGGTACATCTTATAGTAATCAAGGGGGATGACTCGACTAAAAGGTACGTCTTCAAGGAATCAAAGAGGGTGACTCGACTAAAAGGTACGTCTTATAGGAATCAAGGGAAATGACTCGACTAAAAGGTACGTCTTCTAGGAATCAAAGGGGGTGACTCGACTAAAACGTACGTCTTATAGGAATCAAAGGGGATGACCCGACTAAAAGGTACGTCTTATAGTAATCAAGGGGGATGACTCGACTAAAAGGTACGTCTTCACGGAATCAAAGGGGGTGACTCGACTAAAAGGTACGTCTTATAGGAATCAAGGGAAATGACTCGACTAAAAAGTACGTCTTCTAGGAATCAAAGGGGGTGACTCGCCTAAAAGGTACGTCCTTTAGCAATCAAAGGAAATGACTCGAGTAAAAGGTACGTATTCTAGGGGTCAAAGAGAATGACTCGACTACAAGGTACGTCTTATAGGAATCAAAGGAAATGACTCGACTAAAAGGTACGTCTTCTAGGGATCAAAGGGGATGACTCGACTAGAAGGTACGTCTTATAAGAATCAAAGGGGATGACTCGAATAAATGGTTCGTCTTATAGGAATCGAAGGGGATGACTCGACCAAATGTAACGTCTTATAGGAATCAAGTGAATTGACTCGACTAAAAGGTACGTCTTATAGGAATCAAAGAGAATGACTCGACTATAAGGTACGTCTTATAGGAATCAAAGGAAATGACTCGACTAAAAGGTACGTCTTCTCGGGATCAAAGGGGATGACTCGACTAAAAGGTACGTCTTATAAGAATCAAAGGGGATGACTCGAATAAAAGGTTTGTCTTATAGGAATCGAAGGGGATGACTCGACCAAATGGAACGTCTTATAGGAATCAAGTGAAATGACTCGACTAAAAGGTACGTCTTATAGGAATCAAAGTGGATGACTCAACTAAAAGGTACGTCTTATAAGAATCAAAGGAAATGACTCCACTAAAAGGTACGTCTTCTAGGGATGAAAGGGGATGATTCGACTAAAAGGTACGTCTTATAGGAATCAAAGGGGATGACTAAACTAAAAGGTTCATGTTATAGGAATCGAAGGGGATGACTCGACCAAAAGGAACGTCTTATAGGAATCCAAGGGGATGACTCGACTAAAAGGTACGTCTTATAGGAATCAAAGTGGATGACTAGACTAAAAGGTACGTCTTATAGGAATCAAGGGAAATGACTCGACTAAAAGGTACGTCTTCTAGGAATCAAAGGTGGTGACTCGACTAAAAGGTACGTCTAATAGTAATCAAGGGGGATGACTCGACTAAAAGGTACGTCTTATAGGAATCAAAGGGAATGACTCGACTAAAAGGTACGTCTTATATGAATCTAGTGAAATGACTCGACTAAAAGGAACGTCTTCTAGGAATCACAGGAAATGACTCAACTAAAAGGTACGTCTTATAGGAATCAAAGGAGATGACTCGACTAAAAGGTACGTCTTCTAGGAATCACAGGAAATGACTCAACTAAAAGGTGCGTCTTATAGGAATCAAAGGAGATGACTCGACTAAAAGGTACGTCTTATAGGAATCAAAGGGGATGACTCGACTAAAAGGTACGTCGTATAGGAATCAATGAGAATGACTCGACTAAAAGGTACGTCTTATAGGGATCAAGTGAAATGACTTGACTAAAAGGAACGTCTTCTAGGAATAACAGGAAATGACTCAACTAAAAGGTACGTCTTATAGGAATCAAAGGAGATGACTCGACTAAAAGGTACGTTATATAGGAATCAAAGGGGATGACTCGACTAAAAGGTACGTCTTATAGGAATCAAGGGAAATGGCTCGACTAAAAGGTACGTCTTCTAGAAATCAAAGAGGATGACTCCAATAAAAGGTACGTCTTATAGTAATCAAGGGGGATGACTCGACTAAAAGGTACGTCTTATAGGAATCAAAGGGAATGACTCGACTAAAAGGTACGTCTTATATGAAGCAAGTGAAATGACTCGACTAAAAGGAACGTCTTCTAGGAATCACAGGAAATGACTCAACTAAAAGGTACGTCTTATAGGAATCAAAGGAGATGACTCGACTAAAAGGTACGTCTTATGGGAATCAAAGGGGATGACTCGACTAAAAGGTACGTCTTATAGGAATCAAAGGGGATCACTCGACTAAAAGGTACGTCTTCTAGGAATCACAGGAAATGACTCAACTAAAAGGTACGTCTTATAGGAATAAAAGTAGATGACTCGACTAAAATGTACATCTTAGAGGAATCAATGGGAATGACTCGACTAAAAGGTACGTCTTATAGGGATCAAGTGAAATGACTTGACTAAAAGGAACGTCTTCTAGGAATCACAGGAAATGACTCAACTAAAAGGTACGTCTTATAGGAATCAAAGGAGATGACTCGACTAAAAGGTACGTCTTATAGGAATCAAAGGGGATGACTCGACTAAAAGGTACGTCTTATAGGAATCAAGGGAAATGCCTCGACTAAAAGGTACGTCTTCTAGAAATCAAAGGGGATGACTCCACTAAAAGGTACGTCTTATAGTAATCAAGGGGGGTGACTCGACTAAAAGGTACGTCTTATAGGAATCAATGGGAATGACTCGACTAAACGGTACGTCTTATATGAATCAAGTGAAATGGCTCGACTAAAAGGAACGTCTTCTAGGAATCACCGGAAATGACTCAATTAAAAGGTACGTCTTATAGGAATCAAAGGACATGACTCGACTAAAATGTACGTCTTATAGGAATCAAACGGGATGTCTCGACTAAAAGGTACGTCTTATAGGAATCAAGGGAAATGACCCGACTAAAAGGTACGGCTTATAGGAATCAAAGGGGATGACTCGACTAAAAGGTACGTCTTATAGGAATCAAAGGAGATGACTTGACTAAAAGGAACGTCTTATAGGAATCATAGAGGATAACTCGACTAAAAGGTACGTCTTATAGAAATCAAAAGGGATGACTCGACTAAAAGATACGTCTTATAGAAATCAAAGTAAATGAATCGATTAAAAGGTACGTCTTCTAGGGGTCAAAGGGGATAACTCGACTAAAAGGTACGTCTTATAGGAATCAAAGGGGATGACTCGACTAAAAGGTAAGTCTTCTAGGAATCACCGAAAATGACTCGACTAAAAGGTACGGCTTATAGGAATCAAAGGGGATGACACGACTAAAAGGTACGTATTCTAGGTGTCAAAGGGGATCACTCGACTAAAATGTACGTCATATAGGAATCAAATGAAATGACTCGACTAAAAGGTACGTCTTCTAGGAATCAAAGGGGATGACTCGACTAAAAGGTACGTCTTATAGTAATCATGGGGGATGACTCGACTAAAAGGTACGTCTTATAGGAATCAAATGAAATGACTCGACTAAAAGGTACGTCTTCTAGGAATCAAAGGGGATGACTCGACTAAAAGGTACGTCTTATAGTAATCAAGGGGGATGACTCGACTAAAAGGTACGTCTTCAAGGAATCAAAGAGGGTGACTCAACTAAAAGGTACATCTTATAGGAATCAAGGGAAATGACTCGACTAAAAGGTACGTCTTCTAGGAATCGAAGGGGGTGACTCGACTAATAGGAACGTCTTATAGGAATCAAAGGAGATGACTCGACTAAAAGGTACGTCTTATAGTAATCAAGGAGGATGACTCGACTAAAAGGTACGTCTTCAAGGAATCAAAGGGGGTGACTCGACTAAAAGGTACGTCTTATAGGAATCAAGGGAAATGACTCGACTAAAAAGTACGACTTCTAGGAATCAAAGGGGGTGACTTAACTAAAAGGTACGTCTTATAGGAATCAAAGGAAATGATTCGACTAAAAGGTACGTATTCTAGGGGTCAAAGAGAATGACTCGACTATAAGGTACGTCTTATAGGAATCAAAGGAAATGACTCGACTAAAAGGTACGTCTTCTCGGGATCAAAGGGGATGACTCGACTAAAAGGTACGTCTTATAAGAATCAAAGGGGATGACTCGAATAAAAGGTTCGTCTTATAGGAATCGAAGGGGATGACTCGACCAAATGGAACGTCTTATAGGAATCAAGTGAAATGACTCGACTAAAAGGTACGTCTTATAGGAATCAAAGTGGATGACTCAACTAAAAGGTACGTCTTATAAGAATCAAAGGAAATGACTCCACTAAAAGGTACGTCTTCTAGGGATCAAAGGGGATGACTCGACTAAAAGGTACGTCTTATAGGAATCAAAGGGGATGACTAAACTAAAAGGTTCGTCTTATAGGAATCGAAGTGGATGACTCGACCAAAAGGAACGTCTAATAGGAATCCAAGGGGATGACTAGACTAAAAGGTACGTCTTATAGGAATCAAAGTGGATCACTCGACTAAAAGGTACGTCTTATAGGAATCAAGGGAAATGACTCGACTAAAAGGTACGTCTTCTAGGAATCAAAGGGGATGACTCGACTAAAAGGTACGTCTAATAGTTATCAAGGGGGATGACTCGACTAAAAGTTACGTATTCTAGGGGTCAAAGAGAATGACTCAACTATAAGGTACGTCTTATAGGAATCAAAGGGGATGACTCGACCAAAAGGTACGTCTTATAGGAATCCAAGGGGATGACTCGACTAAAAGGTACGTCATATAGGAATCAAAGGGGATCACTCGACTAAAATGTACGTCTTCTAGGAATCACAGGAAATGACTCAACTAAAAGGTACGTCTTATTGGAATCAAAGGAGATGACTCGACTAAAAGGTACGTCTTATAGGAATCAAGGGAAATGACTCGACTAAAAGGTACGTCTTATAGGAATCAAAGGGGATCACTCGACTAAAAGGTACGTCTTCTAGGAATCATGGGAAAAGACTCGACTAAAAGGTACGCCTTTTAGGAATCAAAGGGGATGACTCGACTAAAAGGTTCATCTTAAAGGAATCGAAGGGGATGACTCCACCAAAAGGTACGTCTTATAGGAATCCAAGAGGATGACTCGACTAAAAGGTACGTCTTATAGGAATCCAAGAGGATGACTCGACTAAAAGGTACGTGTTATAGTAATCAAGGGACATGACTCGACTAAAAGGTACGTCTTCTAGGAATCAAAGGGGATGACTCGACTAAAAGGTACGTCTTATAGGAATCAAGGGAAATAACTCGACTAAAAGGTACGTATTTTAGGTGTCAAAGGGGATGACTCGACTAAAAGGTACGTCTTATAGGAATCAAAGGAAATGACTCGACTAAAAGGTACGTCTTATAGGAATCAAATGAAATGACTCGACTAAAAGGTACGTCTTCTAGGAATCAAAGGGGATGACTCGACTAAAAGGTACGTCTTATAGTAATCAAGGGGGATGACTCGACTAACAGGTACGTCTTCAAGGAATCAAAGAGGGTGACTCGACTAAAAGGTACGTCTTATAGGAATCAAGGGAAATGACTCGACTAAAAGGTACGTCTTCTAGGAATCAAAGGGGGTGACTCGACTAAAACGTACGTCTTATAGGAATCAAAGGGGATGACCCGACTAAAAGGTACGTCTTATAGTAATCAAGGGGGATGACTCGACTAAAAGGTACGTCTTCAAGGAATCAAAGGGGGTGACTCGACTAAAAGGTACGTCTTATAGGAATCAAGGGAAATGACTCGACTAAAAAGTACGTCTTCTAGGAATCAAAGGGGGTGACTCGCCTAAAAGGTACGTCCTTTAGCAATCAAAGGAAATGACTCGAGTAAAAGGTACGTATTCTAGGGGTCAAAGAGAATGACTCGACTACAAGGTACGTCTTATAGGAATCAAAGGAAATGACTCGACTAAAAGGTACGTCTTCTAGGGATCAAAGGGGATGACTCGACTAGAAGGTACGTCTTATAAGAATCAAAGGGGATGACTCGAATAAATGGTTCGTCTTATAGGAATCGATGGGGATGACTCGACCAAATGTAACGTCTTATAGGAATCAAGTGAATTGACTCGACTAAAAGGTACGTCTTATAGGAAACAAAGTGGATGACTCGACTAAAAGGTACGTCTTATAAGAATCAAAGGAAATGACTCCACTAAAAGGTACGTCTTCTAGGGATGAAAGGGGATGATTCGACTAAAGGGTACGTCTTATAGGAATCAAAGGGGATGACTAAACTAAAAGGTTCATGTTATAGGAATCGAAGGGGATGACTCGACCAAAAGGAACGTCTTATAGGAATCCAAGGGGATGACTCGACTAAAAGGTACGTCTTATAGGAATTAAAGTGGATGACTAGACTAAAAGGTACGTCTTATAGGAATCAAGAGAAATGACTCGACTAAAAGGTACGTCTTCTAGGGATCAAAGGGGATGACTCGACTAGAAGGTACGTCTTATAAGAATCAAAGGGGATGACTCGAATAAATGGTTCGTCTTATAGGAATCGAAGGGGATGACTCGACCAAATGTAACGTCTTATAGGAATCAAGTGAATTGACTCGACTAAAAGGTACGTCTTATAGGAATCAAAGTGGATGACTCGACTAAAAGGTACGTCTTATAAGAATCAAAGGAAATGACTCCACTAAAAGGTACGTCTTCTAGGGATCAAAGGGGATGATTCGACTAAAAGGTACGTCTTATAGGAATCAAAGGGGATGACTAAACTAAAAGGTTCATGTTATAGGAATCGAAGGGGATGACTCGACCAAAAGGAACGTCTTATAGGAATCCAAGGGGATGACTCGACTAAAAGGTACGTCTTATAGGAATCAAAGTGGATGACTAGACTAAAAGGTACGTCTTATAGGAATCAAGGGAAATGACTCGACTAAAAGGTACGTCTTCTAGGAATCAAAGGTGGTGACTCGACTAAAAGCTACGTCTAATAGTAATCAAGGGGGATGACTCGACTAAAAGTTACGTATTCTAGGGGTCAAAGAGAATGACTCGACTATAAGGTACGTCTTATAGGAATCAAAGGGGATGACTCGACCAAAAGGTACGTCTTATAGGAATCCAAGGGGATGACTCGACTAAAAGGTACGTCTTATAGGAATCAAAGGGGATCACTCGACTAAAAGGTACGTCTTTTAGGAATCACAGGAAATGACTTAACTAAATGGTACGTCTTATTGGAATCAAAGGAGATGACTCGACTAAAAGGTACGTCTTATAGGAATCAAGGGAAATGACTCGACTAAAAGGTACGTCTTATAGGAATCAAAGGGGATCACTCGACTAAAAGGTACGTCTTATAGGAATCATGGGAAAAGACTCGACTAAAAGGTACGCCTTTTAGGAATCAAAGGGGATGACTCGACTAAAAGGTTCGTCTTATAGGAATCGAAGGGGATGACTCCACCAAAAGGTACGTCTTATAGGAATCCAAGAGGATGACTCGACTAAAAGGTACGTCTTATAGGAATCCAAGAGGATGACTCGACTAAAAGGTACGTCTTCTAGGAATCAAAGGGGGTGACTCGACTAAAAGGTACGTCTTATAGGAATCAAAGGTAATGACTCGACTAAAAGTTACGTCTTATAGTAATCAAGGGGGATGACTCGACTAAAAGGTACGTCTTATAGGAATCAAAGGTGATGACTCGACGAAAAGTTACGTCTTATAGTAATCAAGGGGGATGACTCGACTAAAAGGTACGTCTTATAGGAATCAATGGGAATGACTCGACTAAAAGGTACGTCTTATATGAATCAAGTGAAATGACTCGACTAAAAGGAACGTCTTCTAGGAATCACCGGAAATGACTCAACTAAAAGGTACGTCTTATAGGAATCAAAGGAGATAACTCGACTAAAATGTACGTCTTATAGGAATCAAACGGGATGTCTCGACTAAAAGGTACGTCTTATAGGAATCAAGGGAAATGACCCGACTAAAAGGTACGGCTTATAGCAATCAAAGGGGATGACTCGACTAAAAGGTACGTCTTATAGGAATCAAAGGAGATGACTTGACTAAAAGGTACGTCTTATAGGAATCATAGAGGATAACTCGACTAAAAGGTACGTCTTATAGAAATCAAAAGGGATGACTCGACTAAAAGATACGTCTTATAGAAATCAAAGTAAATGAATCGATTAAAAGGTACGTCTTCTAGGGGTCAAAAGGGGATAACTCGACTAAAAGGTACGTCTTATAGGAATCAAGGGGGATGACTCGACTAAAAGGTACGTCTTCTAGGAATCACCGGAAATGACTCGACTAAAAGGTACGGCTTATAGGAATCAAAGGGGATGACACGACTAAAAGGTACGTATTCTAGGTGTCAAAGGGGATGACTCGACTAAAAGGTACGTCTTATAGGAATCAAAGGAAATAACTTGACTAAAAGGTACGTCCTATAGGAATCAAATGAAATGACTCGACTAAAAGGTACGTCTTCTAGGAATCAAAGGGGATGACTCGACTAAAAGGTACGTCTTATAGTAATCAAGGGGGATGACTCGACTAAAAGGTACGTCTTCAAGGAATCAAAGAGGGTGACTCAACTAAAAGGTACATCTTATAGGAATCAAGGGAAATGAGTCGACTAAAAGGTACGTCTTCTAGGAATCAAAGGGGGTGACTCGACTAATAGGTACGTCTTATAGTAATCAAGGGGGATGACTCGACTAAAAGGTACGTCTTCAAGGAATCAAAGGGGGTGACTCGACTAAAAGGTACGTCTAATAGGAATCAAGGGAAATGACTCGACTAAAAAGTACGTCTTCTAGGAATCAAAGGGGGTGACTTAACTAAAAGGAACGTCTTATAGGAATCAAAGGAAATGACTCGACTAAAAGGTACGTATTCTAGGGGTCAAAGAGAATGACTCGACTATAAGGTACGTCTTATAGGAATCAAAGGAAATGACTCGACTAAAAGGTACGTCTTCTAGGGATCAAAGGGGATGACTCGACTAAAAGGTACGTCTTATAAGAATCAAAGGGGATGACTCGAATAAAAGGTTCGTCTTATAGGAATCGAAGGGGATGACTCGACCAAATGGAACGTCTTATAGGAATCAAGTGAAATGACTCGACTAAAAGGTACGTCTTATAGGAATCAAAGTGGATGACTCGACTAAATGGTACGTCTTATAAGAATCAAAGGAAATGACTCCACTAAAAGGTACGTCTTCTAGGGATCAAAGGGGATGACTCGACTAAAAGGTACGTCTTATAGGAATCAAAGGGGATGACTAAACTAAAAGGTTCGTCTTATAGGAATCGAAGTGGATGACTCGACCAAAAGGAACGTCTAATAGGAATCCAAGGGGATGACTAGACTAAAAGGTACGTCTTATAGGAATCAAAGTGGATCACTCGACTAAAAGGTACGTCTTATAGGAATCAAGGGAAATGACTCGACTAAAAGGTACGTCTTCTAGGAATCAAAGGGGATGACTCGACTAAAAGGTACGTCTAATAGTAATCAAGGGGGATGACTCGACTAAAAGTTACGTATTCTAGGGGTCAAAGAGAATGACTCGACTATAAGGTACGTCTTATAGGAATCAAAGGGGATGACTCGACCAAAAGGTACGTCTTATAGGAATCCAAGGGGATGACTCGACTAAAAGGTACGTCTTATAGGAATCAAAGGGGATCACTCGACTAAAATGTACGTCTTCTAGGAATCACAGGAAATGACTCAACTAAAAGGTACGTCTTATTGGAATCAAAGGAGATGACTCGACTAAAAGGTACATCTTATAGGAATCAAGGGAAATGACTCGACTAAAAGGTACGTCTTATAGGAATCAAAGGGGATCACTCGACTATATGGTACGTCTTATAGGAATCATGGGAAAAGACTCGACTAAAAGGTACGCCTTTTAGGAATCAAAGGGGATGACTCGACTAAAAGGTTCATCTTAAAGGAATCGAAGGGGATGACTCCACCAAAAGGTACGTCTTATAGGAATCCAAGAGGATGACTCGACTAAAAGGTACGTCTTATAGGAATGCAAGAGGATGACTAGACTAAAAGGTACGTGTTATAGTAATCAAGGGACATGACTCGACTAAAAGGTACGTCTTCTAGGAATCAAAGGGGATGACTCGACTAAAAGGTACGTCTTATAGGAATCAAGGGAAATAACTCGACTAAAAGGTACGTATTTTAGGTGTCAAAGGGGATGACTCGACTAAAAGGTACGTCTTATAGGAATCAAAGGAAATGACTCGACTAAAAGGTACGTCTTATAGGAATCAAATGAAATGACTCGACTAAAAGGTACGTCTTCTAGGAATCAAAGGGGATGACTCGACTAAAAGGTACGTCTTATAGTAATCAAGGGGGATGACTCGACTAAAAGGTACGTCTTCAAGGAATCAAAGAGGGTGACTCGACTAAAAGGTACGTCATATAGGAATCAAGGGAAATAACTCGACTAAAAGGTACGTCTTCTAGGAATCAAAGGGGGTGACTCGACTAAAAGGTACGTCTTATAGGAATCAAAGGGGATGACCCGACTAAAAGGTACGTCTTATAGTAATCAAGGGGGATGACTCGACTAAAAGGTACGTCTTCAAGGAATCAAAGGGGGTGACTCGACTAAAAGGTACGTCTTATAGGAATCAAGGGAAATGACTCGACTAAAAAGTACGTCTTCTAGGAATCAAAGGGGGTGACTCGCCTAAAAGGTACGTCCTTTAGGAATCAAAGGAAATGACTCGAGTAAAAGGTACGTATTCTAGGGGTCAAAGAGAATGACTCGACTACAAGGTACGTCTTATAGGAATCAAAGGAAATGACTCGACTAAAAGGTACGTCTTCTAGGGATCAAAGGGGATGACTCGACTAGAAGGTACGTCTTATAAGAATCAAAGGGGATGACTCGAATAAATGGTTCGTCTTATAGGAATCGAAGGGGATGACTCGACCAAATGTAACGTCTTATAGGAATCAAGTGAATTGACTCGACTAAAAGGTACGTCTTATAGGAATCAAAGTGGATGACTCGACTAAAAGGTACGTCTTATAAGAATCAAAGGAAATGACTCCACTAAAAGGTACGTCTTCTAGGGATCAAAGGGGATGATTCGACTAAAAGGTACGTCTTATAGGAATCAAAGGGGATGACTAAACTAAAAGGTTCATGTTATAGGAATCGAAGGGGATGACTCGACCAAAAGGAACGTCTTATAGGAATCCAAGGGGATGACTCGACTAAAAGGTACGTCTTATAGGAATCAAAGTGGATGACTAGACTAAAAGGTACGTCTTATAGGAATCAAGGGAAATGACTCGACTAAAAGGTACGTCTTCTAGGAATCAAAGGTGGTGACTCGACTAAAAGGTACGTCTAATAGTAATCAAGGGGGATGACTCGACTAAAAGTTACGTATTCTAGGGGTCAAAGAGAATGACTCGACTATAAGGTACGTCTTATAGGAATCAAAGGGGATGACTCGACCAAAAGGTACGTCTTATAGGAATCCAAGGGGATGACTCGACTAAAAGGTACGTCTTATAGGAATCAAAGGGGATCACTCGACTAAAAGGTACGTCTTTTAGGAATCACAGGAAATGACTTAACTAAATGGTACGTCTTATTGGAATCAAAGGAGATGACTCGACTAAAAGGTACGTCTTATAGGAATCAAGGGAAATGACTCGACTAAAAGGTACGTCTTATAGGAATCAAAGGGGATCACTCGACTAAAAGGTACGTCTTATAGGAATCATGGGAAAAGACTCGACTAAAAGGTACGCCTTTTAGGAATCAAAGGGGATGACTCGACTAAAAGGTTCGTCTTATAGGAATCGAAGGGGATGACTCCACCAAAAGGTACGTCTTATAGGAATCCAAGAGGATGACTCGACTAAAAGGTACGTCTTCTAGGAATCAAAGGGGGTGACTCGACTAAAAGGTACGTCTTATAGGAATCAAAGGTGATGACTCGACTAAAAGTTACGTCTTATAGTAATCAAGGGGGATGACTCGACTAAAAGGTACGTCTTATAGGAATCAAAGGTGATGACTCGACGAAAAGTTACGTCTTATAGTAATCAAGGGGGATGACTCGACTAAAAGGTACGTCTTATAGGAATCAATGGGAATGACTCGACTAAAAGGTACGTCTTATATGAATCAAGTGAAATGACTCGACTAAAAGGAACGTCTTCTAGGAATCACCGGAAATGACTCAACTAAAAGGTACGTCTTATAGGAATCAAAGGAGATGACTCGACTAAAATGTACGTCTTATAGGAATCAAATGGGATGTCTCGACTAAAAGGTACGTCTTATAGGAATCAAGGGAAATGACCCGACTAAAAGGTACGGCTTATAGGAATCAAAGGGGATGACTCGACTAAAAGGTACGTCTTATAGGAATCAAAGGAGATGACTTGACTAAAAGGTACGTCTTATAGGAATCATAGAGGATAACAAGACTAAAAGGTACGTCTTATAGAAATCAAAAGGGATGACTCGACTAAAAGATACGTCTTATAGAAATCAAAGTAAATGAATCGATTAAAAGGTACGTCTTCTAGGGGTCAAAGGAGATGACTTGACTAAAAGGTACGTCTTATAGGAATCATAGAGGATAACTCGACTAAAAGGTACGTCTTATAGGAATCAAAGGGGATGACTCGACTAAAAGGTACGTCTTCTAGGAATCACCGGAAATGACTCGACTAAAAGGTACGGCTTATAGGAATCAAAGGGGATGACACAACTAAAAGGTACGTATTCTAGGTGTCAAAGGGGATGACTCGACTAAAAGGTACGTCTTATAGGAATCAAAGGAAATAACTTGACTAAAAGGTACGTCCTATAGGAATCAAATGAAATGACTCGACTAAAAGGTACGTCTTCTAGGAATCAAAGGGGATGACTCGACTAAAAGGTACGTCTTATAGTAATCAAGGGGGATGACTCGACTAAAAGGTACGTCTTCAAGGAATCAAAGAGGGTGACTCAACTAAAAGGTACATCTTATAGGAATCAAGGGAAATGACTCGACTAAAAGGTACGTCTTCTAGGAATCAAAGGGGGTGACTCGACTAATAGGTACGTCTTATAGGAATCAAAAGAGATGACTCGACTAAAAGGTACGTCTTATAGTAATCAAGGGGGATGACTCGACTAAAAGGTACGTCTTCAAGGAATCAAAGGGGGTGACTCGACTAAAAGGTACGTCTTATAGGAATCAAGGGAAATGACTCGACTAAAAAGTACGTCTTCTAGGAATCAAAGGGGGTGACTTAACTAAAAGGTACGTCTTATAGGAATCAAAGGAAATGACTCGACTAAAAGGTACGTATTCTAGGGGTTAAAGAGAATGATTCGACTATAAGGTACGTCTTATAGGAATCAAAGGAAATGACTCGACTAAAAGGTACGTCTTCTAGGGATCAAAGGGGATGACTCGACTAAAAGGTACGGCTTATAAGAATCAAAGGGGATGACTCGAATAAAAGGTTCGTCTTATAGGAATCGAAGGGGATGACTCGACCAAATGGAACGTCTTATAGGAGTCAAGTGAAATGACTCGACTAAAAGGTACGTCTTATAGGAATCAAAGTGGATGACTCGACTAAAAGGTACGTCTTATAAGAATCAAAGGAAATGACTCCACTAAAAGGTACATCTTCTAGGGATCAAAGGGGATGACTCGACTAAAAGGTACGTCTTATAGGAATCAAAGGGGATGACTAAACTAAAAGGTTCGTCTTATAGGAATCGAAGTGGATGACTCGACCAAAAGGAACGTCTAATAGGAATCCAAGGGGATGACTAGACTAAAAGGTACGTCTTATAGGAATCAAAGTGGATCACTCGACTAAAAGGTACGTCTTATAGGAATCAAGGGAAATGACTCGACTAAAAGGTACGTCTTCTAGGAATCAAAGGGGATGACTCGACTAAAAGGTACGTCTAATAGTAATCAAGGGGGATGACTCGACTAAAAGTTACGTATTCTAGGGGTCAAAGAGAATGACTCGACTATAAGGTACGTCTTATAGGAATCAAAGGGGATGACTCGACCAAAAGGTACGTCTTATAGGAATCCAAGGGGATGACTCGACTAAAAGGTACGTCTTATAGGAATCAAAGGGGATCACTCGACTAAAATGTACGTCTTCTAGGAATCACAGGAAATGACTCAACTAAAAGGTACGTCTTATTGGAATCAAAGCAGATGACTCGACTAAAAGGTACGTCTTATAGGAATCAAGGGAAATGACTCGACTAAAAGGTACGTCTTATAGGAATCAAAGGGGATCACTCGACTAAAAGGTACGTCTTATAGGAATCATGGGAAAAGACTCGACTAAAAGCTACGCCTTTTAGGAATCAAAGGGGATGACTCGACTAAAAGGTTCATCTTAAAGGAATCGAAGGGGATGACTCCACCAAAAGGTACGTCTTATAGGAATCCAAGAGGATGACTCGACTAAAAGGTACGTCTTATAGGAATCCAAGAGGATGACTCGACTAAAAGGTACGTGTTATAGTAATCAAGGGACATGACTCGACTAAAAGGTACGTGTTATAGTAATCAAGGGACATGACTCGACTAAAAGGTACGTCTTATAGGAATCAAGGGAAATAACTCGACTAAAAGGTACGTATTTTAGGTGTCAAAGGGGATGACTCGACTAAAAGGTACGTCTTATAGGAATCAAAGGAAATGAATTGACTAAAAGGTACGTCTTATAGGAATCAAATGAAATGACTCGACTAAAAGGTAAGTCTTCTAGGAATCAAAGGGGATGACTCGACTAAAAGGTACGTCTTATAGTAATCAAGGGGGATGACTCGACTAAAAGGTACGTCTTCAAGGAATCAAAGAGGGTGACTCGACTAAAAGGTACGTCTTATAGGAATCAAGGGAAATGACTCGACTAAAAGGTACGTCTTCTAGGAATCAAAGGGGGTGACTCGACTAAAAGGTACGTCTTATAGGAATCAAAGGGGATGACCCGACTAAAAGGTACGTCTTATAGTAATCAAGGGGGATGACTCGACTAAAAGGTACGTCTTCAAGGAATCAAAGGGGGTGACTCGACTAAAAGGTACGTCTTATAGGAATCAAGGGAAATGACTCGACTAAAAAGTACGTCTTCTAGGAATCAAAGGGGGTGACTCGACTAAAAGGTACGTCCTTTAGGAATCAAAGGAAATGAGTCGAGTAAAAGGTACGTATTCTAGGGGTCAAAGAGAATGACTCGACTACAAGGTACGTCTTATAGGAATCAAAGGAAATGACTCGACTAAAAGGTACGTCTTCTAGGGATCAAAGGGGATGACTCGACTAGAAGGTACGTCTTATAAGAATCAAAGGGGATGACTCGAATAAATGGTTCGTCTTATAGGAATCGAAGGGGATGACTCGACCAAATGTAACGTCTTATAGGAATCAAGTGAATTGACTCGACTAAAAGGTACGTCTTATAGGAATCAAAGTGGATGACTCGACTAAAAGGTACGTCTTATAAGAATCAAAGGAAATGACTCCACTAAAAGGTACGTCTTCTAGGGATCAAAGGGGCTGATTCGACTGAAAGGTACGTCTTATAGGAATCAAAGGGGATGACTAAACTAAAAGGTTCATGTTATAGGAATCGAAGGGGATGACTCGACCAAAAGGAACGTCTTATAGGAATCCAAGGGGATGACTCGACTAAAAGGTACGTCTTATAGGAATCAAAGTGGATGACTAGACTAAAAGGTACGTCTTATAGGAATCAAGGGAAATGACTCGACTAAAAGGTACGTCTTCTAGGAATCAAAGGTGGTGACTCGACTAAAAGGTACGTCTAATAGTAATCAAGGGGGATGACTCGACTAAAAGTTACGTATTCTAGGGGTCAAAGAGAATGACTCGACTATAAGGTACGTCTTATAGGAATCAAAGGGGATGACTCGACCAAAAGGTACGTCTTATAGGAATCCAAGGGGATGACTCGACTAAAAGGTACGTCTTATAGGAATCAAAGGGGATCACTCGACTAAAAGGTACGTATTTTAGGAATCACAGGAAATGACTTAACTAAATGGTACGTCTTATTGGAATCAAAGGAGATGACTCGACTAAAAGGTACGTCTTATAGGAATCAAGGGAAATGACTCGACTAAAAGGTACGTCTTATAGGAATCAAAGGGGATCACTCGACTAAAAGGTACATCTTATAGGAATCATGGGAAAAGACTCGACTAAAAAGTACGCCTTTTAGGAATCAAAGGGGATGACTCGACTAAAAGGTTCGTCTTATAGGAATCGAAGGGGATGACTCCACCAAAAGGTACGTCTTATAGGAATCCAAGAGGATGACTCGATCAAAAGGTACGTCTTATAGGAATCCAAGAGGATGACTCGACTAAAAGGTACGTCTTCTAGGAATCAAAGGGGGTGACTCGACTAAAAGGTACGTCTTCTAGGAATCAAAGGGGGTGACTCGACTAAAAGGTACGTCTTATAGCAATCAAAGGGGATGACTAAACTAAAAGGTTCGTCTTATAGGAATCGAAGTGGATGACTCGACCAAAAGGAACGTCTAATAGGAATCCAAGGGGATGACTAGACTAAAAAGTACGTCTTATAGGAATCAAAGTGGATCACTCGACTAAAAGGTACGTCTTATAGGAATCAAGGGAAATGACTCGACTAAAAGGTACGACTTCTAGGAATCAAAGGGGATGACTCGACTAAAAGGTACGTCTAATAGTAATCAAGGGGGATGACCCGACTAAAAGTTACGTATTCTAGGTGTCAAAGAGAATGACTCGACTAT
This sequence comes from Capsicum pubescens, assembly GCA_030864215.1. Taxonomy (NCBI): domain Eukaryota; kingdom Viridiplantae; phylum Streptophyta; class Magnoliopsida; order Solanales; family Solanaceae; genus Capsicum; species Capsicum pubescens. The sequence continues at coordinate 273,474,488 of CM061545.1, read as the reverse complement.
AAGGTACGTCTTATAGGAATCAAAGGGGATGACTCGACCAAAAGGTACGTCTTATAGGAATCCAAGGGGATGACTCGACTAAAAGGTACGTCTTATAGGAATCAAAGGGGATCACTCGACTAAAATGTACGTCTTCTAGTAATCACAGGAAATGACTCAACTAAAAGGTACGTCTTATTGGAATCAAAGCAGATGACTCGACTAAAAGGTACGTCTTATAGGAATCAAGGGAAATGACTCGACTAAAAGGTACGTCTTATAGGAATCAAAGGGGATCACTCGACTAAAAGGTACGTCTTATAGGAATCATGGGAAAAGACTCGACTAAAAGCTACGCCTTTTAGGAATCAAAGGGGATGACTCGACTAAAAGGTTCATCTTAAAGGAATCGAAGGGGATGACTCCACCAAAAGGTACGTCTTATAGGAATCCAAGAGGATGACTCGACTAAAAGGTACGTCTTATAGGAATCCAAGAGGATGACTCGACTAAAAGGTACGTGTTATAGTAATCAAGGGACATGACTCGACTAAAAGGTACGTGTTATAGTAATCAAGGGACATGACTCGACTAAAAGGTACGTCTTATAGGAATCAAGGGAAATAACTCGACTAAAAGGTACGTATTTTAGGTGTCAAAGGGGATGACTCGACTAAAAGGTATGTCTTATAGGAATCAAAGGAAATGAATTGACTAAAAGGTACGTCTTATAGGAATCAAATGAAATGACTCGACTAAAAGGTAAGTCTTCTAGGAATCAAAGGGGATGACTCGACTAAAAGGTACGTCTTATAGTAATCAAGGGGGATGACTCGACTAAAAGGTACGTCTTCAAGGAATCAAAGAGGGTGACTCGACTAAAAGGTACGTCTTATAGGAATCAAGGGAAATGACTCGACTAAAAGGTACGTCTTCTAGGAATCAAAGGGGGTGACTCGACTAAAAGGTACGTCTTATAGGAATCAAAGGGGATGACCCGACTAAAAGGTACGTCTTATAGTAATCAAGGGGGATGACTCGACTAAAAGGTACGTCTTCAAGGAATCAAAGGGGGTGACTCGACTAAAAGGTACGTCTTATAGGAATCAAGGGAAATGACTCGACTAAAAAGTACGTCTTCTAGGAATCAAAGGGGGTGACTCGACTAAAAGGTACGTCCTTTAGGAATCAAAGGAAATGACTCGAGTAAAAGGTACGTATTCTAGGGGTCAAAGAGAATGACTCGACTACAAGGTACGTCTTATAGGAATCAAAGGAAATGACTCGACTAAAAGGTACGTCTTCTAGGGATCAAAGGGGATGACTCGACTAGAAGGTACGTCTTATAAGAATCAAAGGGGATGACTCGAATAAATGGTTCGTCTTATAGGAATCGAAGGGGATGACTCGACCAAATGTAACGTCTTATAGGAATCAAGTGAATTGACTCGACTAAAAGGTACGTCTTATAGGAATCAAAGTGGATGACTCGACTAAAAGGTACGTCTTATAAGAATCAAAGGAAATGACTCCACTAAAAGGTACGTCTTCTAGGGATCAAAGGGGATGATTCGACTAAAAGGTACGTCTTATAGGAATCAAAGGGGATGACTAAACTAAAAGGTTCATGTTATAGGAATCGAAGGGGATGACTCGACCAAAAGGAACGTCTTATAGGAATCCAAGGGGATGACTCGACTAAAAGGTACGTCTTATAGGAATCAAAGTGGATGACTAGACTAAAAGGTACGTCTTATAGGAATCAAGGGAAATGACTCGACTAAAAGGTACGTCTTCTAGGAATCAAAGGTGGTGACTCGACTAAAAGGTACGTCTAATAGTAATCAAGGGGGATGACTCGACTAAAAGTTACGTATTCTAGGGGTCAAAGAGAATGACTCGACTATAAGGTACGTCTTATAGGAATCAAAGGGGATGACTCGACCAAAAGGTACGTCTTATAGGAATCCAAGGGGATGACTCGACTAAAAGGTACGTCTTATAGGAATCAAAGGGGATCACTCGACTAAAAGGTACGTCTTTTAGGAATCACAGGAAATGACTTAACTAAATGGTACGTCTTATTGGAATCAAAGGAGATGACTCGACTAAAAGGTACGTCTTATAGGAATCAAGGGAAATGACTCGACTAAAAGGTACGTCTTATAGGAATCAAAGGGGATCACTCGACTAAAAGGTACGTCTTATAGGAATCATGGGAAAAGACTCGACTAAAAAGTACGCCTTTTAGGAATCAAAGGGGATGACTCGACTAAAAGGTTCGTCTTATAGGAATCGAAGGGGATGACTCCACCAAAAGGTACGTCTTATAGGAATCCAAGAGGATGACTCGATCAAAAGGTACGTCTTATAGGAATCCAAGAGGATGACTCGACTAAAAGGTACGTCTTCTAGGAATCAAAGGGGGTGACTCGTCTAAAAGGTACGTCTTATAGGAATCAAAGGAGATGACTCGACTAAAAGTTACGTCTTATAGTAATCAAGGGGGATGACTCGACTAAAAGGTACGTCTTCAAGGAATCAAAGGGGGTGACTCGACTAAAAGGTACGTCATATAGGAATCAAAGGAAATGACTCGACTCAAAGGTACGTATACTAGGGGTCAAAGAGAATGACTCGACTATAAGGTACGTCTTATAGGAATCAAAGGAAATGACTCGACTAAAAGATACGTCTTCTAGGGATCAAAGGGGATGACTCGAATAAAAGGTACGTCTTATAAGAATCAAAGGGGATGACTCGACTAAAAGGTTCCTCTTATAGGAATCGAAGGGGATGACACGACCAAATGGAACGTCTTATAGGAATCACAAGAAATGACACAACTAAAAGGTACGTCTTATAGGAATCCAAGAGGATGACTCGACTAAAAGGTACGTGTTATAGTAATCAAGGGACATGACTCGACTAAAAGGTACGTGTTATAGTAATCAAGGGACATGACTCGACTAAAAGGTACGTCTTATAGGAATCAAGGGAAATAACTCGACTAAAAGGTACGTATTTTAGGTGTCAAAGGGGATGACTCGACTAAAAGGTACGTATTTTAGGAATCAAAGGAAATGAATTGACTAAAAGGTACGTCTTATAGGAATCAAATGAAATGACTCGACTAAAAGGTAAGTCTTCTAGGAATCAAAGGGGATGACTCGACTAAAAGGTACGTCTTATAGTAATCAAGGGGGATGACTCGACTAAAAGGTACGTCTTCAAGGAATCAAAGAGGGTGACTCGACTAAAAGGTACGTCTTATAGGAATCAAGGGAAATGACTCGACTAAAAGGTACGTCTTCTAGGAATCAAAGGGGGTGACTCGACTAAAAGGTACGTCTTATAGGAATCAAAGGGGATGACCCGACTAAAAGGTACGTCTTATAGTAATCAAGGGGGATGACTCGACTAAAAGGTACGTCTTCAAGGAATCAAAGGGGGTGACTCGACTAAAAGGTACGTCTTATAGGAATCAAGGGAAATGACTCGACTAAAAAGTACGTCTTCTAGGAATCAAAGGGGGTGACTCGACTAAAAGGTACGTCCTTCAGGAATCAAAGGAAATGACTCGAGTAAAAGGTACATATTCTAGGGGTCAAAGAGAATGACTCGACTACAAGGTACGTCTTATAGGAATCAAAGGAAATGACTCGACTAAAAGGTACGTCTTCTAGGGATCAAAGGGGATGACTCGACTAGAAGGTACGTCTTATAAGAATCAAAGGGGATGACTCGAATAAATGGTTCGTCTTATAGGAATCGAAGGGGATGACTCGACCAAATGTAATGTCTTATAGGAATCAAGTGAATTGACTCGACTAAAAGGTACGTCTTATAGGAATCAAAGTGAATGACTCGACTAAAAGGTACGTCTTATAAGAATCAAAGGAAATGACTCCACTAAAAGGTACGTCTTCTAGGGATCAAAGGGGATGATTCGACTAAAAGGTACGTCTTATAGGAATCAAAGGGGATGACTAAACTAAAAGGTTCATGTTATAGGAATCGAAGGGGATGACTCGACCAAAAGGAACGTCTTATAGGAATCCAAGGGGATGACTCGACTAAAAGGTACGTCTTATAGGAATCAAAGTGGATGACTAGACTAAAAGGTACGTCTTATAGGAATCAAGGGAAATGACTCGACTAAAAGGTACGTCTTCTAGGAATCAAAGGTGGTGACTCGACTAAGAGGTACGTCTAATAGTAATCAAGGGGGATGACTCGACTAAAAGTTACGTATTCTAGGGGTCAAAGAGAATGACTCGACTATAAGGTACGTCTTATAGGAATCAAAGGGGATGACTCGACCAAAAGGTACGTCTTATAGGAATCCAAAGGGATGACTCGACTAAAAGGTACGTCTTATAGGAATCAAAGGGGATCACTCGACTAAAAGGTACGTCTTTTAGGAATCACAGGAAATGACTTAACTAAATGGTACGTCTTATTGGAATCAAAGGAGATGACTCGACTAAAAGGTACGTCTTATAGGAATCAAGGGAAATGACTCGACTAAAAGGTACGTCTTATAGGAATCAAAGGGGATCACTCGACTAAAAGGTACGTCTTATAGGAATCATGGGAAAAGACTCGACTAAAAAGTACGCCTTTTAGGAATCAAAGGGGATGACTCGACTAAAAGGTTCGTCTTATAGGAATCGAAGGGGATGACTCCACCAAAAGGTACGTCTTATAGGAATCCAAGAGGATGACTCGATCAAAAGGTACGTCTTATAGGAATCCAAGAGGATGACTCGACTAAAAGGTACGTCTTCTAGGAATCAAAGGGGGTGACTCGACTAAAAGGTACGTCTTCTAGGAATCAAAGGGGGTGACTCGACTAAAAGGTACGTCTTATAGGAATCAAAGGGGATGACTAAACTAAAAGGTTCGTCTTATAGGAATCGAAGTGGATGACTCGACCAAAAGGAACGTCTAATAGGAATCCAAGGGGATGACTAGACTAAAAGGTACGTCTTATAGGAATCAAAGTGGATCACTCGACTAAAAGGTACGTCTTATAGGAATCAAGGGAAATGACTCGACTAAAAGGTACGTCTTCTAGGAATCAAAGGGGATGACTCGACTAAAAGGTACGTCTAATAGTAATCAAGGGGGATGACTCGACTAAAAGTTACGTATTCTAGGGGTCAAAGAGAATGACTTGACTATAAGGTACGTCTTATAGGAATCAAAGGGGATGACTCGACCAAAAGGTACGTCTTATAGGAATCCAAGGGGATGACTCGACTAAAAGGTACGTCTTATAGGAATCAAAGGGGATCACTCGACTAAAATGTACGTCTTCTAGGAATCACAGGAAATGACTCAACTAAAAGGTACGTTTTATTGGAATCAAAGCAGATGACTCGACTAAAAGGTACGTCTTATAGGAATCAAGGGAAATGACTCGACTAAAAGGTACGTCTTATAGGAATCAAAGAGGATCACTCGACTAAAAGGTACGTCTTATAGGAATCATGGGAAAAGACTCGACTAAAAGCTACGCCTTTTAGGAATCAAAGGGGATGACTCGACTAAAAGGTTCATCTTAAAGGAATCGAAGGGGATGACTCCACCAAAAGGTACGTCTTATAGGAATCCAAGAGGATGACTCGACTAAAAGGTACGTCTTATAGGAATCCAAGAGGATGACTCGACTGAAAGGTACGTGTTATAGTAATCAAGGGACATGACTCGACTAAAAGGTACGTGTTATAGTAATCAAGGGACATGACTCGACTAAAAGGTACGTCTTATAGGAATCAAGGGAAATAACTCGACTAAAAGGTACGTATTTTAGGTGTCAAAGGGGATGACTCGACTAAAAGGTACGTCTTATAGGAATCAAAGGAAATGAATTGACTAAAAGGTACGTCTTATAGGAATCAAATGAAATGACTCGACTAAAAGGTAAGTCTTCTAGGAATCAAAGGGGATGACTCGACTAAAAGGTACGTCTTATAGTAATCAAGGGGGATGACTCGACTAAAAGGTACGTCTTCAAGGAATCAAAGAGGGTGACTCGACTAAAAGGTACGTCTTATAGGAATCAAGGGAAATGACTCGACTAAAAGGTACGTCTTCTAGGAATCAAAGGGGGTGACTCGACTAAAAGGTACGTCTTATAGGAATCAAAGGGGATGACCCGACTAAAAGGTACGTCTTATAGTAATCAAGGGGGATGACTCGACTAAAAGGTACGTCTTCAAGGAATCAAAGGGGGTGACTCGACTAAAAGGTACGTCTTATAGGAATCAAGGGAAATGACTCGACTAAAAAGTACGTCTTCTAGGAATCAAAGGGGGTGACTCGACTAAAAGGTACGTCCTTTAGGAATCAAAGGAAATGACTCGAGTAAAAGGTACGTATTCTAGGGGTCAAAGAGAATGACTCGACTACAAGGTACGTCTTATAGAAATCAAAGGAAATGACTCGACTAAAAGGTACGTCTTCTAGGGATCAAAGGGGATGACTCGACTAGAAGGTACGTCTTATAAGAATCAAAGGGGATGACTCGAATAAATGGTTCGTCTTATAGGAATCGAAGGGGATGACTCGACCAAATGTAACGTCTTATAGGAATCAAGTGAATTGACTCGACTAAAAGCTACGCCTTTTAGGAATCAAAGGGGATGACTCGACTAAAAGGTTCATCTTAAAGGAATCGAAGGGGATGACTCCACCAAAAGGTACGTCTTATAGGAATCCAAGAGGATGACTCGACTAAAAGGTACGTCTTATAGGAATCCAAGAGGATGACTCGACTAAAAGGTACGTGTTATAGTAATCAAGGGACATGACTCGACTAAAAGGTACGTGTTATAGTAATCAAGGGACATGACTCGACTAAAAGGTACGTCTTATAGGAATCAAGGGAAATAACTCGACTAAAAGGTACGTATTTTAGGTGTCAAAGGGGATGACTCGACTAAAAGGTACGTCTTATAGGAATCAAAGGAAATGAATTGACTAAAAGGTACGTCTTATAGGAATCAAATGAAATGACTCGACTAAAAGGTAAGTCTTCTAGGAATCAAAGGGGATGACTCGACTAAAAGGTACGTCTTATAGTAATCAAGGGGGATGACTCGACTAAAAGGTACGTCTTCAAGGAATCAAAGAGGGTGACTCGACTAAAAGGTACGTCTTATAGGAATCAAGGGAAATGACTCGACTAAAAGGTACGTCTTCTAGGAATCAAAGGGGGTGACTCGACTAAAAGGTACGTCTTATAGGAATCAAAGGGGATGACCCGACTAAAAGGTACGTCTTATAGTAATCAAGGGGGATGACTCGACTAAAAGGTACGTCTTCAAGGAATCAAAGGGGGTGACTCGACTAAAAGGTACGTCTTATAGGAATCAAGGGAAATGACTCGACTAAAAAGTACGTCTTCTAGGAATCAAAGGGGGTGACTCGACTAAAAGGTACGTCCTTTAGGAATCAAAGGAAATGACTCGAGTAAAAGGTACGTATTCTAGGGGTCAAAGAGAATGACTCGACTACAAGGTACGTCTTATAGGAATCAAAGGAAATGACTCGACTAAAAGGTACGTCTTCTAGGGATCAAAGGGGATGACTCGACTAGAAGGTACGTCTTATAAGAATCAAAGGGGATGACTCGAATAAATGGTTCGTCTTATAGGAATCGAAGGGGATGACTCGACCAAATGTAACGTCTTATAGGAATCAAAGTGGATGACTCGACTAAAAGGTACGTCTTATAAGAATCAAAGGAAATGACTCCACTAAAAGGTACGTCTTCTAGGGATCAAAGGGGATGATTCGACTAAAAGGTACGTCTTATAGGAATCAAAGGGGATGACTAAACTAAAAGGTTCATGTTATAGGAATCGAAGGGGATGACTCGACCAAAAGGAACGTCTTATAGGAATCCAAGGGGATGACTCGACTAAAAGGTACGTCTTATAGGAATCAAAGTGGATGACTAGACTAAAAGGTACGTCTTATAGGAATCAAGGGAAATGACTCGACTAAAAGGTACGTCTTCTAGGAATCAAAGGTGGTGACTCGACTAAAAGGTACGTCTAATAGTAATCAAGGGGGATGACTCGACTAAAAGTTACGTATTCTAGGGGTCAAAGAGAATGACTCAACTATAAGGTACGTCTTATAGGAATCAAAGGGGATGACTCGACCAAAAGGTACGTCTTATAGGAATCCAAGGGGATGACTCGACTAAAAGGTACGTCTTATAGGAATCAAAGGGGATCACTCGACTAAAAGGTACGTCTTTTAGGAATCACAGGAAATGACTTAACTAAATGGTACGTCTTATTGGAATCAAAGGAGATGACTCGACCAAAAGGTACGTCTTATAGGAATCAAGGGAAATGACTCGACTAAAAGGTACGTCTTATAGGAATCAAAGGGGATCACTCGACTAAAAGGTACGTCTTATAGGAATCATGGGAAAAGACTCGACTAAAAAGTACGCCTTTTAGGAATCAAAGGGGATGACTCGACTAAAAGGTTCGTCTTATAGGAATCGAAGGGGATGACTCCACCAAAAGGTACGTCTTATAGGAATCCAAGAGGATGACTCGATCAAAAGGTACGTCTTATAGGAATCCAAGAGGAAGACTCGACTAAAAGGTACGTCTTCTAGGAATCAAAGGGGGTGACTCGTCTAAAAGCTACGTCTTATAGGAATCAAAGGAGATGACTCGACTAAAAGTTACGTCTTATAGTAATCAAGGGGGATGACTCGACTAAAAGGTACGTCTTCAAGGAATCAAAGGGGGTGACTCGACTAAAAGGTACGTCATATAGGAATCAAAGGAAATGACTCGACTCAAAGGTACGTATACTAGGGGTCAAAGAGAATGACTCGACTATAAGGTACGTCTTATAGGAATCAAAGGAAATGACTCGACTAAAAGATACGTCTTCTAGGGATCAAAGGGGATGACTCAAATAAAAGGTACGTCTTATAAGAATCAAAGGGGATGACTCGACTAAAAGGTTCCTCTTATAGGAATCGAAGGGGATGACACGACCAAATGGAACGTCTTATAGGAATCACAAGAAATGACACAACTAAAAGGTACGTCTTATTGGAATCTAAGGAGATGACTCGACTAAAAGATACGTCTTATAGGAATCAAGGGAAATGACTCGACTAAAAGGTACGTCTTCTAGAAAACAAAGGGGATGACTCCACTAAAAGGTTCGTCTTGTAGTAATCAAGGGGGATGACTCGACTAAAAGGTACGTCCTACAGGAATCAAAGGGAATGACTCGACTAAAAGGTACGTCTTATATGAATCAAGAGAAATGAGTCGACTAAAAGGAACGTCTTATAGGAATCAAAGTGGATGACTCGACTAAAAGGTACGTCTTATAGGAATCAAGGGAAATGACTCGACTAAAAGGTACGTCTTCTAGGAATCAAAGGTGATGACTCGACTAAAAGGTTCGTCTAATAGTAATCAAGGGGGATGACTCGACTAAAAGGTACGTATTCTAGGAATCACAGGAAATGACTCAACTAAAAGGAACGTCTTATTGGAAACAAAGGAGATGACTCGACTAAAAGGTACGTCTTATAGGAATCAAGGGAAATGACTTGACTAAAAGGTACGTCTTATAGGAATCAAAGGGGATGACTCGACTAAAAGGTACGTCTTATAGTAATCAAGGGGGATGACTCGACTAAAAGGTACGTCTTCAAGGAATCAAAGATGGTGAGTCAACTAAAAGGTACATCTTATAGGAATCATGGGAAATGACTCGACTAAAAGGTACGTCTTCTAGGAATCAAAGGGGGTGACTCGACTAATAGGTACGTCTTATAGGAATCAAAGGAGATGACTCTACTAAAAGGTACGTCTTATAGTAATCAAGGGGGATGACTCGACTAAAATGTACGTCTTCAAGGAATCAAAGGGGGTGACTCGACTAAAAGGTACGTCTTATTGGAATCAAGGGAAATGACTCAACTAAAAAGTACGTCTTCTAAGAATCAAAGGGGGTGACTTAACTAAAAGGTACGTCTTATAGGAATCAAAGGAAATGACTCGACTAAAAGGTACGTATTCTAGGGGTCAAAGAGAATGACTCGACAATAAGGTACGTCTTATAGGAATCAAAGGAAATGACTCGACTAAAAGGTACGTCTTCTAGGGATCAAAGGGGATGACTCGACTAAAAGGTACGTCTTATAAGAATCAAAGGGGATGACTCGAATAAAAGGTTCGTCTTATAGGAATCGATGGGGATGACTCGACCAAATGGAACGTCTTATAGGAATCAAGTGAAATGACTCGACTAAAAGGTACGTCTTATAGGAATCAAAGTGGATGACTCGACTAAAAGGTACGTCTTATAAGAATAAAAGGAAATGACTCCACTAAAAGGTACGTCTTCTAGGGATCAAAGGGGATGACTCGACTAAAAGGTACGTCTTATTGGAATCAAAGGGGATGACTAAACTAAAAGGTTCGTCTTATAGGAATCGAAGTGGATGACTCGACCAAAAGGAACGTCTAATAGGAATCCAAGGGGATGACTAGACTAAAAGGTACGTCTTATAGGAATCAAAGTGGATCACTCGACTAAAAGGTACGTCTTATAGGAATCAAGGGAAATGACTCGACTAAAAGTTACGTCTTCTAGGAATCAAAGGGGATGACTCGACTAAAAGGTACGTCTAATAGTAATCAAGGGGGATGACTCGACTAAAAGTTACGTATTCTAGGGGTCAAAGAGAATGACTCGACTATAAGGTACGTCTTATAGGAATCAAAGGGGATGACTCGACCAAAAGGTACGTCTTATAGGAATCCAAGGGGATGACTCGACTAAAAGGTACGTCTTATAGGAATCAAAGGGGATCACTCGACTAAAATGTACGTCTTCTAGGAATCACAAGAAATGACTCAACTAAAAGGTACATCTTATTGGAATCAAAGGAGATGACTCGACTAAAAGGTACGTCTTATAGGAATCAAGGGAAATGACTCGACTAAAAGGTACGTCTTATAGGAATCAAAGGGGATCACTCAACTAAAAGGTACGTCTTATAGGAATCATGGGAAAAGACTCGACTAAAAGGTACGCCTTTTAGGAATCAAAGGGGATGACTCGACTAAAAGGTTCATCTTATAGGAATCGAAGGGGATGACTCCACCAAAAGGTACGTCTTATAGGAATCCAAGAGGATGACTCGACTAAAAGGTACGTCTTATAGGAATCCAAGAGGATGACTCGACTAAAAGGTACGTGTTATAGTAATCAAGGGACATGACTCGACTAAAAGGTACGTGTTATAGTAATCAAGGGACATGACTCGACTAAAAGGTACGTCTTATAGGAATCAAGGGAAATAACTCGACTAAAAGGTACGTATTTTAGGTGTCAAAGGGGATGACTCGACTAAAAGGTACGTCTTATAGGAATCAAAGGAAATGACTTGACTAAAAGGTACGTCTTATAGGAATCAAATGAAATGACTCGACTAAAAGGTACGTCTTCTAGGAATCAAAGGGGATGACTCGACTAAAAGGTACGTCTTATAGTAATCAAGGGGGATGACTCAACTAAAAGGTACGTCTTCAAGGAATCAAAGAGGGTGACTCGACTAAAAGGTACGTCTTATAGGAATCAAGGGAAATGACTCGACTAAAAGGTACGTCTCCTAGGAATCAAAGGGGGTGACTCGACTAAAAGGTACGTCTTATAGGAATCAAAGGGGATGACCCGACTAAAAGGTACGTCTTATAGTAATCAAGGGGGATGACTCGACTAAAAGGTACGTCTTCAAGGAATCAAAGGGGGTGACTCGACTAAAAGGTACGTCTTATAGGAATCAAGGGATATGACTCGACTAAAAAGTACGTCTTCTAGGAATCAAAGGGGGTGACTCGACTAAAAGGTACGTCCTTTAGGAATCAAAGGAAATGACTCGAGAAAAAGGTACGTATTCTAGGGGTCAAAGAGAATGACTCAACTATAAGGTACGTCTTATAGGAATCAAAGGAAATGACTCGACTAAAAGGTACGTCTTCTAGGGATCAAAGGGGATGACTCGACTAAAAGGTACGTCTTATAAGAATCAAAGGGGATGACTCGAATAAATGGTTCGTCTTATAGGAATCAAGGGAATGACTCGACCAAATGTAACGTCTTATAGGAATCAAGTGAATTGACTCGACTAAAAGGTACGTCTTATAGGAATCAAGTGAATTGACTCGACTAAAAGGTACGTCTTATAAGAATCAAAGGAAATGACTCCACTTAAAGGTACGTCTTCTAGGGATCAAAGGGGATGATTCGACTAAAAGGTACGTCTTATAGGAATCAAATGGGATGACTAAACTAAAAGGTTCATGTTATAGGATCGAAGGGGATGACTCGACCAAAAGGAACGTCTTATAGGAATCCAAGGGGATGACTCGACTAAAAGGTACGTCTTATAGGAATCAAAGTGGATGACTCGACTAAAAGGTACGTCTTATAGGAATCAAGGGAAATGACTCGACTAAAAGGTACGTCTTCTAGGAATCAAAGGGGGTGACTCGACTAAATAGTACGTCTAATAGTAATCAAGGGGGATGACTCGACTAAAAGTTACGTATTCTAGGGGTCAAAGAGAATGACTCGACTATAAGGTACGTTTTATAGGAATCAAAGGGGATGACTCGACCAAAAGGTACGTCTTATAGGAATCCAAGGGGATGACTCGACTAAAAGGTACGTCTTATAGGAATCAAAGGGGATCACTCGACTAAAAGGTACGTCTTCTAGGAATCACAGGAAATGACTTAACTAAATGGTACGTCTTATTGGAATCAAAGGAGATGACTCGACTAAAAGGTACGTCTTATAGGAATCAAGGGAAATGACTCGACTAAAAGGTACGTCTTATAGGAATCAAAGGGGATCACTCGACTAAAAGGTACGTCTTATAGGAATCATGGGAAAAGACTCGACTAAAAGGTACGCCTTTTAGGAATCAAAGGGGATGACTCGACTAAAAGGTTCGTCTTATAGGAATCGAAGGGGATGACTCCACCAAAAGGTACGTCTTATAGGAATCCAAGAGGATGACTCGACTAAAAGGTATGTCTTATAGTAATCTAAGAGGATGACTCGACTAAAAGGTACGTCTTCTAGGAATCAAAGGGGGTGACTCGACTAAAAGGTACGTCTTATAGGAATCAAAGGTGATGACTCGACTAAAAGTTACGTCTTATAGTAATCAAGGGGGATGACTCGACTAAAAGGTACGTCTTCAAGGAATCAAAGGGGGTGACTCGACTAAAAGGTACGTCTTATAGGAATCAAAGGAAATGACTCGACTCAAAGGTACGTATTCTAGTGGTCAAAGAGAATGACTAGACTATAAGGTAGGTCTTATAGGAATCAAAGGAAATGACTCGACTAAAAGGTACGTCTTCTAGGGATCAAAGGGGATGACTCGAATAAAAGGTACGTCTTATAAGAATCAAAGGGGATGACTCGACTAAAAGGTTCCTCTTATAGGAATCGAAGGGGATGACACGACCAAATGGAACGTCTTATAGGAATCAAGTGAATTGACTCAACTAAAAGGTACGTCTTATAGGAATCAAAGTGGATGACTCGACTAAAATGTACGTCTTATAAGAATCAAAGGGGATGACTCGAATAAATGGTTCGTCTTATAGGAATCGAAGGGGATGACTCGACCAAATGGAACATCTTATAGGAATCAAGTGAATTGACTCGACTAAAAGGTACGTCTTATAGGAATCAAAGTGGATGACTCGACTAAAAGGTACGTCTTATAAGAATCAAAGGAAATGACTCCACTAAAAGGTACGTCTTCTAGGGATCAAAGGGGATGATTCGACTAAAAGGTACGTCTTATAGAATCAAAGGGGATGACTAAACTAAAAGGTTCATGTTATAGGAATCGAAGGGGATGACTCGACCAAATGGAACGTCTTATAGGAATCCAAGGGGATGACTCGACTAAAAGGTACGTCTTATAGAAATCAAAGTGGATGACTCGACTAAAAGGTACGTCTTATAGGAATTAAGGGAAATGACTCGACTAAAAGGTACGTCTTCTAGGAATCAAAGGGGGTGACTCGACTAAAAGGTACGTCTAATAGTAATCAAGGGGGATGACTCGACTAAAAGTTACGTATTCTAGGGGTCAAAGAGAATGACTCGACTATAAGGTACGTCTTATAGGAATCAAAGGGGATGACTCGACCAAAAGGTATGTCTTATAGGAATCCAAGGGGATGACTCCACTAAAAGGTACGTCTTATAGGAATCAAAGGGGATCACTCGACTAAAAGGTACGTCTTCTAGGAATCACAGGAAATGACTTAACTAAATGGTACGTCTTATTGGAATCAAAGAAGATGACTCGACTAAAAGGTATGTCTTATAGGAATCAAGGGAAATGACTCGACTAAAAGGTACGTCTTATAGGAATCAAAGGGGATCACTCGACTAAAAGGTACGTCTTATAGGAATCATAGGAAAAGACTCGACTAAAAGGTACGCCTTTTAGGAATCAAAGGGGATGACTCGACTAAAAGGTTCGTCTTATAGGAATCGAAGGGGATGACTCCACCAAAAGGTACGTCTTATAGGAATCCAAGAGGATGACTCGACTAAAAGGTACGTCTTATAGGAATCCAAGAGGATGACTCGACTAAAAGGTACGTCTTCTAGGAATCAAAGGGGGTGACTCGACTAAAAGGTACGTCTTATAGGAATCAAAGGTGATGACTCGACTAAAAGTTACGTCTTATAGTAATCAAGGGGGATGACTCGACTAAAAGGTACGTCTTCAAGGAATAAAAGGGGGTGACTCGACTAAAAGGTACGTCTTATAGGAATCAAAGGAAATGACTCGACTCAAAGGTACGTATTCCAGGGGTCAAAGAGAATGACTCGACTATAAGGTACGTCTTATAGGAATCAAAGGAAATGACTCGACTAAAAGGTACGTCTTCTAGGGATCAAAGGGGATGACTCAAATAAAAGGTACGTCTTATAAGAATCAAAGGGGATGGCTCGACTAAAAGGTTCCTCTTATAGGAATCGAAGGGGATGACACGACCAAATGGAACGTCTTATAGGAATCACAAGAAATGACACAACTAAAAGGTACGTCTTATTGGAATCTAAGGAGATGACTCGACTAAAAGATACGTCTTATAGGAATCAAGGGAAATGACTCGACTAAAAGGTACGTCTTCTAGAAAACAAAGGGGATGACTCCACTAAAAGGTTCGTCTTGTAGTAATCAAGGGGGATGACTCGACAAAAAGGTACGTCCTATAGGAATCAAAGGGAATGACTCGACTAAAAGGTACGTCTTATATGAATCAAGAGAAATGAGTCGACTAAAAGGAACGTCTTATAGGAATCAAAGTGGATGACTCGACTAAAAGGTACGTCTTATAGGAATCAAGGGAAATGACTCGACTAAAAGGTACGTCCTCTAGGAATCAAAGGTGATGACTCGACTAAAAGGTTCGTCTAATAGTAATCAAGGGGGATGACTCGACTAAAAGGTACGTATTCTTGGAATCACAGGAAATGACTCAACTAAAAGGAACGTCTTATTGGAAACAAAGGAGATGACTCGACTAAAAGGTACGTCTTATAGGAATCAAGGGAAATGACTCGACTAAAAGATACGTCTTATAGGAATCAAAGGGGATCACTCGACTAAAAGGTACGTCTTATAGGAATCATGGGAAAAGACTCGACTAAATGGTACGCCTTTTAGGAATCAAAGGGGATGACTCGACTAAAAGGTTCGTCTTATAGGAATCAAAGGGGACGACTCGACCAAAAGGTACGTCTTATAGGAATCCAAGGGGATGACTCGACTAAAAGGTACGTCTTATAGGAATCAAAGGGGATCACTCGACTAAAAGGTACGTCTTCTAGGAATCATAGGAAATGACTCAACTAAAAGGTACGTCTTATTGGAAACAAAGGAGATAACTCGACTAAAAGGTACGTCTTATAGGAATCAAGGGAAATGACTCGACTAAAAGATACGTCTTATAGGAATCAAAGGGGATCACTCGACTAAAAGGTACGTCTTATAGGAATAATGGGAAAAGACTCGACTAAATGGTACGCCTTTTAGGAATCAAAGGGGATGACTCGACTAAAAGGTTCGTCTTATAGGAATCGAAGGGGATGACTCCACCAAAAGGTACGTCTTATAGGAATCCAAGAGGATGACTCGACTAAAAGGTACGTCTTATAGGAATCCAAGAGGATGGCTCGACTAAAAGGTACGTCTTATAGGAATCAAGGGACATGACTCGACTAAAAGGTACGTCTTCTAGGAATCAAAGGGGATGACTCGACTAAAAGGTATGTCTTATAGTAATCAAGGGTTATGACTCGACTAAAAGGTACGTCATCAAGGAATCAAACAGGTTGACTCGACTAAAAGATACGTCTTATAGGAATCAAGGGAAATGACTCGACTAAAAGGTACGTCTTCTTGGAATCAAAGGTGGTGACTCGACTAAAAGGTACGTATTCTAGGGGTCAAAGAGAATGACTCGACTATAAGGTACGTCTTATAGGAATCAAAGGAAATGACTGGACTAAAAGGTACGTCTTCTAGGGATCAAAGGGGATGACTCGACTAAAAGGTACGTCTTATAGGAATCAAGGGAAATGACTCGACTAAAAGGTACGTCTTCTAGGAATCAAAGGGGATGACTCGACTAAAAGGTACGTCTAATAGTAATCAAGGGGGATGACTCGACTAAAAGGTACGTATTCTAGGGGTCAAAGAGAATGACTCGACTATAAGGTACGTCTTATAGGAATCAAAGGGGATGACTCGACCAAAAGGTACGTCTTATAGGAATCCAAGGGGATGACTCGACTTAAAGGTACGTCTTATAGGAATCAAAGGGGATCACTCGACTAAAAGGTACGTCTTCTAGGAATCACAGGAAATGACTCAACTAAAAGGTACGTCTTATTGGAATCAAAGGAGATGACTCGACTAAAAGGTACGTCTTATAGGAATCAAGGGAAATGACTCGACTAAAAGATACGTCTTATAGGAATCAAAGGGGATCACTCGACTAAAAGGTACGTCTTATAGGAATCATGGGAAAAGACTCGACTAAAAGGTACGCCTTTTAGGAATCAAAGGGGATGACTCGACTAAAAGGTTCATCTTATAGGAATCGAAGGGGATGACTCCACCAAAAGGTACGTCTTATAGGAATCCAAGAGGATGACTCGACTAAAAGGTACGTCTTATAGGAATCCAAGAGGATGACTCGACTAAAAGGTACGTCTTATAGGAATCAAGGGACATGACTCGACTAAAAGGTACGTCTTCTAGGAATCAAAGGGGATGACTCAACTAAAAGTTACGTCTTATAGTAATCAAGGGGGATGACTCGACTAAAAGGTACGTCTTCAAGGAATCAAAGAGGGTGACTCGACTAAAAGGTACGTCTTATAGGAATCAAGGGAAATGACTCGACTAAAAGGTACGTCTTCTAGGAATCAAAGGGGGTGACTCGACTAAAAGGTACGTCTTATAGGAATCAAAGGGGATGACCCGACTAAAAGGTACGTCTTATAGTAATCAAGGGGGATGACTCGACTAAAAGGTACGTCTTCAAGGAATCAAAGGGGGTGACTCGACTAAAAGGTACGTCTTATAGGAATCAAGGGAAATGACTCGACTAAAAAGTACGTCTTCTAGGAATCAAAGGGGGTGACTCGACTAAAAGGTACGTCCTTCAGGAATCAAAGGAAATGACTCGAGTAAAAGGTACATATTCTAGGGGTCAAAGAGAATGACTCGACTACAAGGTACGTCTTATAGGAATCAAAGGAAATGACTCGACTAAAAGGTACGTCTTCTAGGGATCAAAGGGGATGACTCGACTAGAAGGTACGTCTTATAAGAATCAAAGGGGATGACTCGAATAAATGGTTCGTCTTATAGGAATCGAAGGGGATGACTCGACCAAATGTAACGTCTTATAGGAATCAAGTGAATTGACTCGACTAAAAGGTACGTCTTATAGGAATCAAAGTGAATGACTCGACTAAAAGGTACGTCTTATAAGAATCAAAGGAAATGACTCCACTAAAAGGTACGTCTTCTAGGGATCAAAGGGGATGATTCGACTAAAAGGTACGTCTTATAGGAATCAAAGGGGATGACTAAACTAAAAGGTTCATGTTATAGGAATCGAAGGGGATGACTCGACCAAAAGGAACGTCTTATAGGAATCCAAGGGGATGACTCGACTAAAAGGTACGTCTTATAGGAATCAAAGTGGATGACTAGACTAAAAGGTACGTCTTATAGGAATCAAGGGAAATGACTCGACTAAAAGGTACGTCTTCTAGGAATCAAAGGTGGTGACTCGACTAAGAGGTACGTCTAATAGTAATCAAGGGGGATGACTCGACTAAAAGTTACGTATTCTAGGGGTCAAAGAGAATGACTCGACTATAAGGTACGTCTTATAGGAATCAAAGGGGATGACTCGACCAAAAGGTACGTCTTATAGGAATCCAAGGGGATGACTCGACTAAAAGGTACGTCTTATAGGAATCAAAGGGGATCACTCGACTAAAAGGTACGTCTTTTAGGAATCACAGGAAATGACTTAACTAAATGGTACGTCTTATTGGAATCAAAGGAGATGACTCGACTAAAAGGTACGTCTTATAGGAATCAAGGGAAATGACTCGACTAAAAGGTACGTCTTATAGGAATCAAAGGGGATCACTCGACTAAAAGGTACGTCTTATAGGAATCATGGGAAAAGACTCGACTAAAAAGTACGCCTTTTAGGAATCAAAGGGGATGACTCGACTAAAAGGTTCGTCTTATAGGAATCGAAGGGGATGACTCCACCAAAAGGTACGTCTTATAGGAATCCAAGAGGATGACTCGATCAAAAGGTACGTCTTATAGGAATCCAAGAGGATGACTCGACTAAAAGGTACGTCTTCTAGGAATCAAAGGGGGTGACTCGACTAAAAGGTACGTCTTCTAGGAATCAAAGGGGGTGACTCGACTAAAAGGTACGTCTTATAGGAATCAAAGGGGATGACTAAACTAAAAGGTTCGTCTTATAGGAATCGAAGTGGATGACTCGACCAAAAGGAACGTCTAATAGGAATCCAAGGGGATGACTAGACTAAAAGGTACGTCTTATAGGAATCAAAGTGGATCACTCGACTAAAAGGTACGTCTTATAGGAATCAAGGGAAATGACTCGACTAAAAGGTACGTCTTCTAGGAATCAAAGGGGATGACTCGACTAAAAGGTACGTCTAATAGTAATCAAGGGGGATGACTCGACTAAAAGTTACGTATTCTAGGGGTCAAAGAGAATGACTCGACTATAAGGTACGTCTTATAGGAATCAAAGGGGATGACTCGACCAAAAGGTACGTCTTATAGGAATCCAAGGGGATGACTCGACTAAAAGGTACGTCTTATAGGAATCAAAGGGGATCACTCGACTAAAATGTACGTCTTCTAGGAATCACAGGAAATGACTCAACTAAAAGGTACGTTTTATTGGAATCAAAGCAGATGACTCGACTAAAAGGTACGTCTTATAGGAATCAAGGGAAATGACTCGACTAAAAGGTACGTCTTATAGGAATCAAAGAGGATCACTCGACTAAAAGGTACGTCTTATAGGAATCATGGGAAAAGACTCGACTAAAAGCTACGCCTTTTAGGAATCAAAGGGGATGACTCGACTAAAAGGTTCATCTTAAAGGAATCGAAGGGGATGACTCCACCAAAAGGTACGTCTTATAGGAATCCAAGAGGATGACTCGACTAAAAGGTACGTCTTATAGGAATCCAAGAGGATGACTCGACTGAAAGGTACGTGTTATAGTAATCAAGGGACATGACTCGACTAAAAGGTACGTGTTATAGTAATCAAGGGACATGACTCGACTAAAAGGTACGTCTTATAGGAATCAAGGGAAATAACTCGACTAAAAGGTACGTATTTTAGGTGTCAAAGGGGATGACTCGACTAAAAGGTACGTCTTATAGGAATCAAAGGAAATGAATTGACTAAAAGGTACGTCTTATAGGAATCAAATGAAATGACTCGACTAAAAGGTAAGTCTTCTAGGAATCAAAGGGGATGACTCGACTAAAAGGTACGTCTTATAGTAATCAAGGGGGATGACTCGACTAAAAGGTACGTCTTCAAGGAATCAAAGAGGGTGACTCGACTAAAAGGTACGTCTTATAGGAATCAAGGGAAATGACTCGACTAAAAGGTACGTCTTCTAGGAATCAAAGGGGGTGACTCGACTAAAAGGTACGTCTTATAGGAATCAAAGGGGATGACCCGACTAAAAGGTACGTCTTATAGTAATCAAGGGGGATGACTCGACTAAAAGGTACGTCTTCAAGGAATCAAAGGGGGTGACTCGACTAAAAGGTACGTCTTATAGGAATCAAGGGAAATGACTCGACTAAAAAGTACGTCTTCTAGGAATCAAAGGGGGTGACTCGACTAAAAGGTACGTCCTTTAGGAATCAAAGGAAATGACTCGAGTAAAAGGTACGTATTCTAGGGGTCAAAGAGAATGACTCGACTACAAGGTACGTCTTATAGAAATCAAAGGAAATGACTCGACTAAAAGGTACGTCTTCTAGGGATCAAAGGGGATGACTCGACTAGAAGGTACGTCTTATAAGAATCAAAGGGGATGACTCGAATAAATGGTTCGTCTTATAGGAATCGAAGGGGATGACTCGACCAAATGTAACGTCTTATAGGAATCAAGTGAATTGACTCGACTAAAAGCTACGCCTTTTAGGAATCAAAGGGGATGACTCGACTAAAAGGTTCATCTTAAAGGAATCGAAGGGGATGACTCCACCAAAAGGTACGTCTTATAGGAATCCAAGAGGATGACTCGACTAAAAGGTACGTCTTATAGGAATCCAAGAGGATGACTCGACTAAAAGGTACGTGTTATAGTAATCAAGGGACATGACTCGACTAAAAGGTACGTGTTATAGTAATCAAGGGACATGACTCGACTAAAAGGTACGTCTTATAGGAATCAAGGGAAATAACTCGACTAAAAGGTACGTATTTTAGGTGTCAAAGGGGATGACTCGACTAAAAGGTACGTCTTATAGGAATCAAAGGAAATGAATTGACTAAAAGGTACGTCTTATAGGAATCAAATGAAATGACTCGACTAAAAGGTAAGTCTTCTAGGAATCAAAGGGGATGACTCGACTAAAAGGTACGTCTTATAGTAATCAAGGGGGATGACTCGACTAAAAGGTACGTCTTCAAGGAATCAAAGAGGGTGACTCGACTAAAAGGTACGTCTTATAGGAATCAAGGGAAATGACTCGACTAAAAGGTACGTCTTCTAGGAATCAAAGGGGGTGACTCGACTAAAAGGTACGTCTTATAGGAATCAAAGGGGATGACCCGACTAAAAGGTACGTCTTATAGTAATCAAGGGGGATGACTCGACTAAAAGGTACGTCTTCAAGGAATCAAAGGGGGTGACTCGACTAAAAGGTACGTCTTATAGGAATCAAGGGAAATGACTCGACTAAAAAGTACGTCTTCTAGGAATCAAAGGGGGTGACTCGACTAAAAGGTACGTCCTTTAGGAATCAAAGGAAATGACTCGAGTAAAAGGTACGTATTCTAGGGGTCAAAGAGAATGACTCGACTACAAGGTACGTCTTATAGGAATCAAAGGAAATGACTCGACTAAAAGGTACGTCTTCTAGGGATCAAAGGGGATGACTCGACTAGAAGGTACGTCTTATAAGAATCAAAGGGGATGACTCGAATAAATGGTTCGTCTTATAGGAATCGAAGGGGATGACTCGACCAAATGTAACGTCTTATAGGAATCAAAGTGGATGACTCGACTAAAAGGTACGTCTTATAAGAATCAAAGGAAATGACTCCACTAAAAGGTACGTCTTCTAGGGATCAAAGGGGATGATTCGACTAAAAGGTACGTCTTATAGGAATCAAAGGGGATGACTAAACTAAAAGGTTCATGTTATAGGAATCGAAGGGGATGACTCGACCAAAAGGAACGTCTTATAGGAATCCAAGGGGATGACTCGACTAAAAGGTACGTCTTATAGGAATCAAAGTGGATGACTAGACTAAAAGGTACGTCTTATAGGAATCAAGGGAAATGACTCGACTAAAAGGTACGTCTTCTAGGAATCAAAGGTGGTGACTCGACTAAAAGGTACGTCTAATAGTAATCAAGGGGGATGACTCGACTAAAAGTTACGTATTCTAGGGGTCAAAGAGAATGACTCAACTATAAGGTACGTCTTATAGGAATCAAAGGGGATGACTCGACCAAAAGGTACGTCTTATAGGAATCCAAGGGGATGACTCGACTAAAAGGTACGTCTTATAGGAATCAAAGGGGATCACTCGACTAAAAGGTACGTCTTTTAGGAATCACAGGAAATGACTTAACTAAATGGTACGTCTTATTGGAATCAAAGGAGATGACTCGACCAAAAGGTACGTCTTATAGGAATCAAGGGAAATGACTCGACTAAAAGGTACGTCTTATAGGAATCAAAGGGGATCACTCGACTAAAAGGTACGTCTTATAGGAATCATGGGAAAAGACTCGACTAAAAAGTACGCCTTTTAGGAATCAAAGGGGATGACTCGACTAAAAGGTTCGTCTTATAGGAATCGAAGGGGATGACTCCACCAAAAGGTACGTCTTATAGGAATCCAAGAGGATGACTCGATCAAAAGGTACGTCTTATAGGAATCCAAGAGGAAGACTCGACTAAAAGGTACGTCTTCTAGGAATCAAAGGGGGTGACTCGTCTAAAAGGTACGTCTTATAGGAATCAAAGGAGATGACTCGACTAAAAGTTACGTCTTATAGTAATCAAGGGGGATGACTCGACTAAAAGGTACGTCTTCAAGGAATCAAAGGGGGTGACTCGACTAAAAGGTACGTCATATAGGAATCAAAGGAAATGACTCGACTCAAAGGTACGTATACTAGGGGTCAAAGAGAATGACTCGACTATAAGGTACGTCTTATAGGAATCAAAGGAAATGACTCGACTAAAAGATACGTCTTCTAGGGATCAAAGGGGATGACTCAAATAAAAGGTACGTCTTATAAGAATCAAAGGGGATGACTCGACTAAAAGGTTCCTCTTATAGGAATCGAAGGGGATGACACGACCAAATGAAACGTCTTATAGGAATCACAAGAAATGACACAACTAAAAGGTACGTCTTATTGGAATCTAAGGAGATGACTCGACTAAAAGATACGTCTTATAGGAATCAAGGGAAATGACTCGACTAAAAGGTACGTCTTCTAGAAAACAAAGGGGATGACTCCACTAAAAGGTTCGTCTTGTAGTAATCAAGGGGGATGACTCGACTAAAAGGTACGTCCTACAGGAATCAAAGGGAATGACTCGACTAAAAGGTACGTCTTATATGAATCAAGAGAAATGAGTCGACTAAAAGGAACGTCTTATAGGAATCAAAGTGGATGACTCGACTAAAAGGTACGTCTTATAGGAATCAAGGGAAATGACTCGACTAAAAGGTACGTCTTCTAGGAATCAAAGGTGATGACTCGACTAAAAGGTTCGTCTAATAGTAATCAAGGGGGATGACTCGACTAAAAGGTACGTATTCTAGGAATCACAGGAAATGACTCAACTAAAAGGAACGTCTTATTGGAAACAAAGGAGATGACTCGACTAAAAGGTACGTCTTATAGGAATCAAGGGAAATGACTTGACTAAAAGGTACGTCTTATAGGAATCAAAGGGGATGACTCGACTAAAAGGTACGTCTTATAGTAATCAAGGGGGATGACTCGACTAAAAGGTACGTCTTCAAGGAATCAAAGAGGGTGACTCAACTAAAAGGTACATCTTATAGGAATCATGGGAAATGACTCGACTAAAAGGTACGTCTTCTAGGAATCAAAGGGGGTGACTCGACTAATAGGTACGTCTTATAGGAATCAAAGGAGATGACTCTACTAAAAGGTACGTCTTATAGTAATCAAGGGGGATGACTCGACTAAAATGTACGTCTTCAAGGAATCAAAGGGGGTGACTCGACTAAAAGGTACGTCTTATTGGAATCAAGGGAAATGACTCAACTAAAAAGTACGTCTTCTAAGAATCAAAGGGGGTGACTTAACTAAAAGGTACGTCTTATAGGAATCAAAGGAAATGACTCGACTAAAAGGTACGTATTCTAGGGGTCAAAGAGAATGACTCGACTATAAGGTACGTCTTATAGGAATCAAAGGAAATGACTCGACTAAAAGGTACGTCTTCTAGGGATCAAAGGGGATGACTCGACTAAAAGGTACGTCTTATAAGAATCAAAGGGGATGACTCGAATAAAAGGTTCGTCTTATAGGAATCGAAGGGGATGACTCGACCAAATGGAACGTCTTATAGGAATCAAGTGAAATGACTCGACTAAAAGGTACGTCTTATAGGAATCAAAGTGGATGACTCGACTAAAAGGTACGTCTTATAAGAATAAAAGGAAATGACTCCACTAAAAGGTACGTCTTCTAGGGATCAAAGGGGATGACTCGACTAAAAGGTACGTCTTATTGGAATCAAAGGGGATGACTAAACTAAAAGGTTCGTCTTATAGGAATCGAAGTGGATGACTCGACCAAAAGGAACGTCTAATAGGAATCCAAGGGGATGACTAGACTAAAAGGTACGTCTTATAGGAATCAAAGTGGATCACTCGACTAAAAGGTACGTCTTATAGGAATCAAGGGAAATGACTCGACTAAAAGTTACGTCTTCTAGGAATCAAAGGGGATGACTCGACTAAAAGGTACGTCTAATAGTAATCAAGGGGGATGACTCGACTAAAAGTTACGTATTCTAGGGGTCAAAGAGAATGACTCGACTATAAGGTACGTCTTATAGGAATCAAAGGGGATGACTCGACCAAAAGGTACGTCTTATAGGAATCCAAGGGGATGACTCGACTAAAAGGTACGTCTTATAGGAATCAAAGGGGATCACTCGACTAAAATGTACGTCTTCTAGGAATCACAAGAAATGACTCAACTAAAAGGTACATCTTATTGGAATCAAAGGAGATGACTCGACTAAAAGGTACGTCTTATAGGAATCAAGGGAAATGACTCGACTAAAAGGTACGTCTTATAGGAATCAAAGGGGATCACTCAACTAAAAGGTACGTCTTATAGGAATCATGGGAAAAGACTCGACTAAAAGGTACGCCTTTTAGGAATCAAAGGGGATGACTCGACTAAAAGGTTCATCTTATAGGAATCGAAGGGGATGACTCCACCAAAAGGTACGTCTTATAGGAATCCAAGAGGATGACTCGACTAAAAGGTACGTCTTATAGGAATCCAAGAGGATGACTCGACTAAAAGGTACGTGTTATAGTAATCAAGGGACATGACTCGACTAAAAGGTACGTGTTATAGTAATCAAGGGACATGACTCGACTAAAAGGTACGTCTTATAGGAATCAAGGGAAATAACTCGACTAAAAGGTACGTATTTTAGGTGTCAAAGGGGATGACTCGACTAAAAGGTACGTCTTATAGGAATCAAAGGAAATGACTTGACTAAAAGGTACGTCTTATAGGAATCAAATGAAATGACTCGACTAAAAGGTACGTCTTCTAGGAATCAAAGGGGATGACTCGACTAAAAGGTACGTCTTATAGTAATCAAGGGGGATGACTCGACTAAAAGGTACGTCTTCAAGGAATCAAAGAGGGTGACTCGACTAAAAGGTACGTCTTATAGGAATCAAGGGAAATGACTCGACTAAAAGGTACGTCTCCTAGGAATCAAAGGGGGTGACTCGACTAAAAGGTACGTCTTATAGGAATCAAAGGGGATGACCCGACTAAAAGGTACGTCTTATAGTAATCAAGGGGGATGACTCGACTAAAAGGTACGTCTTCAAGGAATCAAAGGGGGTGACTCGACTAAAAGGTACGTCTTATAGGAATCAAGGGAAATGACTCGACTAAAAAGTACGTCTTCTAGGAATCAAAGGGGGTGACTCGACTAAAAGGTACGTCCTTTAGGAATCAAAGGAAATGACTCGAGAAAAAGGTACGTATTCTAGGGGTCAAAGAGAATGACTCAACTATAAGGTACGTCTTATAGGAATCAAAGGAAATGACTCGACTAAAAGGTACGTCTTCTAGGGATCAAAGGGGATGACTCGACTAGAAGGTACGTCTTATAAGAATCAAAGGGGATGACTCGAATAAATGGTTCGTCTTATAGGAATCGAAGGGGATGACTCGACCAAATGTAACGTCTTATAGGAATCAAGTGAATTGACTCGACTAAAAGGTACGTCTTATAGGAATCAAGTGAATTGACTCGACTAAAAGGTACGTCTTATAAGAATCAAAGGAAATGACTCCACTTAAAGGTACGTCTTCTAGGGATCAAAGGGGATGATTCGACTAAAAGGTACGTCTTATAGGAATCAAATGGGATGACTAAACTAAAAGGTTCATGTTATAGGATCGAAGGGGATGACTCGACCAAAAGGAACGTCTTATAGGAATCCAAGGGGATGACTCGACTAAAAGGTACGTCTTATAGGAATCAAAGTGGATGACTCGACTAAAAGGTACGTCTTATAGGAATCAAGGGAAATGACTCGACTAAAAGGTACGTCTTCTAGGAATCAAAGGGGGTGACTCGACTAAATAGTACGTCTAATAGTAATCAAGGGGGATGACTCGACTAAAAGTTACGTATTCTAGGGGTCAAAGAGAATGACTCGACTATAAGGTACGTTTTATAGGAATCAAAGGGGATGACTCGACCAAAAGGTACGTCTTATAGGAATCCAAGGGGATGACTCGACTAAAAGGTACGTCTTATAGGAATCAAAGGGGATCACTCGACTAAAAGGTACGTCTTCTAGGAATCACAGGAAATGACTTAACTAAATGGTACGTCTTATTGGAATCAAAGGAGATGACTCGACTAAAAGGTACGTCTTATAGGAATCAAGGGAAATGACTCGACTAAAAGGTACGTCTTATAGGAATCAAAGGGGATCACTCGACTAAAAGGTACGTCTTATAGGAATCATGGGAAAAGACTCGACTAAAAGGTACGCCTTTTAGGAATCAAAGGGGATGACTCGACTAAAAGGTTCGTCTTATAGGAATCGAAGGGGATGACTCCACCAAAAGGTACGTCTTATAGGAATCCAAGAGGATGACTCGACTAAAAGGTATGTCTTATAGTAATCTAAGAGGATGACTCGACTAAAAGGTACGTCTTCTAGGAATCAAAGGGGGTGACTCGACTAAAAGGTACGTCTTATAGGAATCAAAGGTGATGACTCGACTAAAAGTTACGTCTTATAGTAATCAAGGGGGATGACTCGACTAAAAGGTACGTCTTCAAGGAATCAAAGGGGGTGACTCGACTAAAAGGTACGTCTTATAGGAATCAAAGGAAATGACTCGACTCAAAGGTACGTATTCTAGTGGTCAAAGAGAATGACTAGACTATAAGGTAGGTCTTATAGGAATCAAAGGAAATGACTCGACTAAAAGGTACGTCTTCTAGGGATCAAAGGGGATGACTCGAATAAAAGGTACGTCTTATAAGAATCAAAGGGGATGACTCGACTAAAAGGTTCCTCTTATAGGAATCGAAGGGGATGACACGACCAAATGGAACGTCTTATAGGAATCAAGTGAATTGACTCAACTAAAAGGTACGTCTTATAGGAATCAAAGTGGATGACTCGACTAAAATGTACGTCTTATAAGAATCAAAGGGGATGACTCGAATAAATGGTTCGTCTTATAGGAATCGAAGGGGATGACTCGACCAAATGGAACATCTTATAGGAATCAAGTGAATTGACTCGACTAAAAGGTACGTCTTATAGGAATCAAAGTGGATGACTCGACTAAAAGGTACGTCTTATAAGAATCAAAGGAAATGACTCCACTAAAAGGTACGTCTTCTAGGGATCAAAGGGGATGATTCGACTAAAAGGTACGTCTTATAGAATCAAAGGGGATGACTAAACTAAAAGGTTCATGTTATAGGAATCGAAGGGGATGACTCGACCAAATGGAACGTCTTATAGGAATCCAAGGGGATGACTCGACTAAAAGGTACGTCTTATAGAAATCAAAGTGGATGACTCGACTAAAAGGTACGTCTTATAGGAATTAAGGGAAATGACTCGACTAAAAGGTACGTCTTCTAGGAATCAAAGGGGGTGACTCGACTAAAAGGTACGTCTAATAGTAATCAAGGGGGATGACTCGACTAAAAGTTACGTATTCTAGGGGTCAAAGAGAATGACTCGACTATAAGGTACGTCTTATAGGAATCAAAGGGGATGACTCGACCAAAAGGTATGTCTTATAGGAATCCAAGGGGATGACTCCACTAAAAGGTACGTCTTATAGGAATCAAAGGGGATCACTCGACTAAAAGGTACGTCTTCTAGGAATCACAAGAAATGACTTAACTAAATGGTACGTCTTATTGGAATCAAAGAAGATGACTCGACTAAAAGGTACGTCTTATAGGAATCAAGGGAAATGACTCGACTAAAAGGTACGTCTTATAGGAATCAAAGGGGATCACTCGACTAAAAGGTACGTCTTATAGGAATCATGGGAAAAGACTCGACTAAAAGGTACGCCTTTTAGGAATCAAAGGGGATGACTCGACTAAAAGGTTCGTCTTATAGGAATCGAAGGGGATGACTCCACCAAAAGGTACGTCTTATAGGAATCCAAGAGGATGACTCGACTAAAAGGTACGTCTTATAGGAATCCAAGAGGATGACTCGACTAAAAGGTACGTCTTCTAGGAATCAAAGGGGGTGACTCGACTAAAAGGTACGTCTTATAGGAATCAAAGGTGATGACTCGACTAAAAGTTACGTCTTATAGTAATCAAGGGGGATGACTCGACTAAAAGGTACGTCTTCAAGGAATAAAAGGGGGTGACTCGACTAAAAGGTACGTCTTATAGGAATCAAAGGAAATGACTCGACTCAAAGGTACGTATTCCAGGGGTCAAAGAGAATGACTCGACTATAAGGTACGTCTTATAGGAATCAAAGGAAATGACTCGACTAAAAGGTACGTCTTCTAGGGATCAAAGGGGATGACTCAAATAAAAGGTACGTCTTATAAGAATCAAAGGGGATGGCTCGACTAAAAGGTTCCTCTTATAGGAATCGAAGGGGATGACACGACCAAATGGAACGTCTTATAGGAATCACAAGAAATGACACAACTAAAAGGTACGTCTTATTGGAATCTAAGGAGATGACTCGACTAAAAGATACGTCTTATAGGAATCAAGGGAAATGACTCGACTAAAAGGTACGTCTTCTAGAAAACAAAGGGGATGACTCCACTAAAAGGTTCGTCTTGTAGTAATCAAGGGGGATGACTCGACAAAAAGGTACGTCCTATAGGAATCAAAGGGAATGACTCGACTAAAAGGTACGTCTTATATGAATCAAGAGAAATGAGTCGACTAAAAGGAACGTCTTATAGGAATCAAAGTGGATGACTCGACTAAAAGGTACGTCTTATAGGAATCAAGGGAAATGACTCGACTAAAAGGTACGTCCTCTAGGAATCAAAGGTGATGACTCGACTAAAAGGTTCGTCTAATAGTAATCAAGGGGGATGACTCGACTAAAAGGTACGTATTCTTGGAATCACAGGAAATGACTCAACTAAAAGGAACGTCTTATTGGAAACAAAGGAGATGACTCGACTAAAAGGTACGTCTTATAGGAATCAAGGGAAATGACTCGACTAAAAGATACGTCTTATAGGAATCAAAGGGGATCACTCGACTAAAAGGTACGTCTTATAGGAATCATGGGAAAAGACTCGACTAAATGGTACGCCTTTTAGGAATCAAAGGGGATGACTCGACTAAAAGGTTCGTCTTATAGGAATCAAAGGGGACGACTCGACCAAAAGGTACGTCTTATAGGAATCCAAGGGGATGACTCGACTAAAAGGTACGTCTTATAGGAATCAAAGGGGATCACTCGACTAAAAGGTACGTCTTCTAGGAATCATAGGAAATGACTCAACTAAAAGGTACGTCTTATTGGAAACAAAGGAGATAACTCGACTAAAAGGTACGTCTTATAGGAATCAAGGGAAATGACTCGACTAAAAGATACGTCTTATAGGAATCAAAGGGGATCACTCGACTAAAAGGTACGTCTTATAGGAATAATGGGAAAAGACTCGACTAAATGGTACGCCTTTTAGGAATCAAAGGGGATGACTCGACTAAAAGGTTCGTCTTATAGGAATCGAAGGGGATGACTCCACCAAAAGGTACGTCTTATAGGAATCCAAGAGGATGACTCGACTAAAAGGTACGTCTTATAGGAATCCAAGAGGATGGCTCGACTAAAAGGTACGTCTTATAGGAATCAAGGGACATGACTCGACTAAAAGGTACGTCTTCTAGGAATCAAAGGGGATGACTCGACTAAAAGGTACGTCTAATAGTAATCAAGGGGGATGACTCGACTAAAAGGTACGTATTCTAGGGGTCAAAGAGAATGACTCGACTATAAGGTACGTCTTATAGGAATCAAAGGGGATGACTCGACCAAAAGGTACGTCTTATAGGAATCCAAGGGGATGACTCGACTTAAAGGTACGTCTTATAGGAATCAAAGGGGATCACTCGACTAAAAGGTACGTCTTCTAGGAATCACAGGAAATGACTCAACTAAAAGGTACGTCTTATTGGAATCAAAGGAGATGACTCGACTAAAAGGTACGTCTTATAGGAATCAAGGGAAATGACTCGACTAAAAGATACGTCTTATAGGAATCAAAGGGGATCACTCGACTAAAAGGTACGTCTTATAGGAATCATGGGAAAAGACTCGACTAAAAGGTACGCCTTTTAGGAATCAAAGGGGATGACTCGACTAAAAGGTTCATCTTATAGGAATCGAAGGGGATGACTCCACCAAAAGGTACGTCTTATAGGAATCCAAGAGGATGACTCGACTAAAAGGTACGTCTTATAGGAATCCAAGAGGATGACTCGACTAAAAGGTACGTCTTATAGGAATCAAGGGACATGACTCGACTAAAAGGTACGTCTTCTAGGAATCAAAGGGGATGACTCAACTAAAAGTTACGTCTTATAGTAATCAAGGGGGATGACTCGACTAAAAGGTACGTCATCAAGGAATCAAAGAGGGTGACTCGACTATAAGGTACGTCTTATAGGAATCAAGGGAAATGACTCGACTAAAAGGTACGTCTTCTAGGAATCAAAGGGGGTGACTCGACTAAAAGGTACGTCTTATAGGAATCAAAGGAAATGACTCGACTAAAAGGTACGTATTTTAGGGGTCAAAGAGAATGACTCGACTATAAGGTATGTCTTATAGGAATCAAAGGAAATGACTGGACTAAAAGGTACGTCTTATAGGAATCAAAGGGGATTACTCGACTAAAAGGTTCGTCTTATAGGAATCGAAGGGGATGACTCGACCAAATGGAACGTCTTATAGGAATCAAGTGAAATGACTCGCCTAAAAGGTACGTCTTATAGGAATCAAAGTGGATGACTCGACTAAAAGGTACGTCTTATAAGCAATCAAAGGAAATGACTCCACTAAAAGGTACGTCTTCTAGGGATCAAAGGGGATGACTCGACTAAAAGGTACGTCTTATAGGAATCAAAGGGGATGACTCGACTAAAAGGTTCGTCATATAGGAATCGAAGGGGATGACTCGACCAAAAGGAACGTCTTATAGGAATCCAAGGGGATGACTCGAGTATAAGGTACGTCTTATAGGAATCAAAGTGGATGACTCGACTAAAAGGTACGTCTTATAGGAATCAAGGGAAATGACTCGACTAAAAGGTACGTCTTCTAGGAATCAAAGGGGATGAATCGACTAAAAGGTACGTCTTATAGTAATCAAGGGGGATGACTCGACTAAAAGGTACGTATTCTACGGGTCAAAGTGGATGACTCGACTAAAAGGTACGTCTTATAGGAATCAATGTAAATGACTCGACTAAAAGGTACGTCTTCTAGGAATCAAAGGGGATGACTCGACTAAAAGGTACGTCTTGTAGGAATCAAGGGAAATAACTCGACTAAAAGGTACGTATTCTAGGTGTCAAAGGGGATGACTCGACTAAAAGGTACGTCTTATAGGAATCAAAGGAAATGACTTGACTAAAAGGTACGTCTTGTAGGAATCAAATGAAATGACTCGACTAAAAGGTACGTCTTCTAGGAATCAAAGGGGATGACTCGACTATAAGGTACGTCTAATAGGAATCAAAGGGGATGACTCGACCAAAAGGTACGTCTTATAGGAATCCAAGGGGATGACTCGACTAAAAGGTACGTCTTATAGGAATCAAAGGGGATCACTCGACTAAAAGGTACGTCTTCTAGGAATCACAGGAAATGACTCAACTAAATGGTACGTCTTATTGGAATCAAAGGAGATGACTCGACTAAAAGGTACGTCTTATAGGAATCAAAGGAAATGACTCGACTAAAAGGTACGTCTTATAGGAATCAAAGGGGATCACTCGACTAAAAGGTACATCTTATAGGAATCATGAGAAATGACTCGACTAAAAGGTACGCCTTTTAGGAATCAAAGGGGATGACTCGACTAAAAGGTTCGTCTTATAGGAATCGAAGGGGATGACTCCACCAAAAGGTACGTCTTATAGGAATCCAAGAGGATGACTCGACTAAAAGGTACGTCTTATAGGAATCCAAGAGGATGACTCGACTAAAAGGTACGTGTTATAGGAATCAAGGGACATGACTCGACTAAAAGGTACGTCTTCTAGGAATCAAAGGGGATGACTCGACTAAAAGGTACGTCTTATAGTAATCAAGGGGGATGACTCGACTAAAAGGTACGTCTTCAAGGAATCAAAGAGGGTGACTCGACTAAAAGGTACGTCTTATAGGAATAAAGGGAAATGACTCGACTAAAAGGTACGCCTTCTAGGAATCAAAGGGGTTGACTCGACTAAAAGGTACGTCTGATAGGAATCAAAGGGGATGACTCGACTAAAAGGTACGTCTTATAGTAATCAAGGGGGATGACTCGACTAAAAGGTACGTCTTCAAGGAATCAAAGGGGGTGACTCGACTAAAAGGTACGTCTTATAGGAATCAAGGGAAATGACTCGACTAAAAAGTACGTCTTCTAGGAATCAAAGGGGGTGACTCGACTAAAAGGTACGTCTTATAGGAATCAAAGGAAATGACTCGACTCAAAGGTACGTATTCTAGGGGTCAAAGAGAATGACTCGACTATAAGGTACGTCTTATAGGAATCAAAGGAAATGACTCGACTAAAAGGTACGTCTTCTAGGGATCAAAGGGGATGACTCGAATAAAAGGTACGTCTTATAAGAATGAAAGGGGATGACTCGACTAAAAGGTTCCTCTTATAGGAATCGAAGGGGATGACACGACCAAATGGAACGTCTTATAGGAATCACAAGAAATGACACAACTAAAAGGTACGTCTTATTGGAATCTAAGGAGATGACTCGACTAAAAGATACGTCTTATAGGAATCAAGGGAAATGACTCGACTAAAAGGTACGTCTTCTAGAAAACAAAGGGGATGACTCCACTAAAAGGTTCGTCTTGTAGTAATCAAGGGGGATGACTCGACTAAAAGGTACGTCCTATAGGAATCAAAGGGAATGACTCGACTAAAAGGTACGTCTTATATGAATCAAGAGAAATGAGTCGACTAAAAGGAACGTCTTATATGAATCAAAGTGGATGACTCGACTAAAAGGTACGTCTTATAGGAATCAAGGGAAATGACTCGACTAAAAGGTACGTCTTCTAGGAATCAAAGGGGATGACTGGACTAAAAGGTACGTCTAATAGTAATCAAGGGGGATGACTCGACTAAAAGGTACGTATTCTAGGGGTCAAAGAGAATGACTCGACTATAAGGTACATCTTATAGGAATCAAAGGGGACGACTCGACCAAAAGGTACGTCTTATAGGAATCCAAGGGGATGACTCGACTAAAAGGTACGTCTTATAGGAATCAAAGGGGATCACTCGACTAAAAGGTACGTCTTCTAGGAATCACAGGAAATGACTCAACTAAAAGGTACGTCTTATTGGAAACAAAGGAGATGACTCGACATAAAGGTACGTCTTATAGGAATCAAGGGAAATGACTCTACTAAAAGATAAGTCTTATAGGAATCAAAGGGGATCACTCGACTAAAAGGTACGTCTTATAGGAATCATGGGAAAAGACTCGACTAAATGGTACGCCTTTTAGGAATCAAAGGGGATGACTCGACTACAAGGTTCGTCTTATAGGAATCGAAGGGGATGACTCCACCAAAAGGTACGTCTTATAGGAATCTAAGAGGATGACTCGACTAAAAGGTACGTCTTATAGGAATCCAAGAGGATGACTCGACTAAAAGGCACATCTTATAGGAATCAAGGGACATGACTCGACTAAAAGGTACGTCTTCTAGGAATCACAGGAAATGACTCAACTAAATGGTATGTCTTATTGGAATCAAAGGAGATGACTCGACTAAAAGGTACGTCTTATAGGAATCAAGGGAAATGACTCGACTAAAAGGTACGTCTTATAGGAATCAAAGGGGATCACTCTACTAAAAGGTACATCTTATAGGAATCATGGGAAAAGACTCGACTAAAAGGTACGCCTTTTAGGAATCAAAGGGGATGACTCGACTAAAAGGTTCGTCTTATAGGAATCGAAGGGGATGACTCCACCAAAAGGTACGTCTTATAGGAATCCAAGAGGATGACTCGACTAAAAGGTACGTCTTATAGGAATCCAAGAGGATGACTCGACTAAAAGGTACGTGTTATAGGAATCAAGGGACATGACTCGACTAAAAGGTACGTCTTCTAGGAATCAAAGGGGATGACTTGACTAAAAGGTACGTCTTATAGTAATCAAGGGGGATGACTCTACTAAAAGGTACGTCTTCAAGGAATCAAAGAGGGTGACTCGACTAAAAGGTACGTCTTATAGGAATAAAGGGAAATGACTCGACTAAAAGGTACGTCTTCTAGAAATCAAAGGGGGTGACTCGACTAAAAGGTACGTCTTATAGGAATCAAAGGGGATGACTCGACTAAAAGGTACGTCTTATAGTAATCAAGGGGGATGACTCGACTAAAAGATACGTCTTCAAGGAATCAAAGGGGGTGACTCGACTAAAAGGTACGTCTTATAGGAATCAAGGGAAATGACTCGACTAAAAAGTACGTGTTCTAGGAATCAAAGGAGGTGAGTCGACTAAAAGGTACGTCTTATAGGAATCAAAGGAAATGACTCGACTCAAAGGTACGTATTCTAGGGGTCAAAGTGAATGACTCGACTATAAGGTACGTCTTATAGGAATCAAAGGAAATGACTCGACTAAAAGGTACTTCTTCTAGGGATCAAAGGGGATGACTCGAATAAAAGGTACGTCTTATAAGAATGAAAGGGGATGACTCGACTAAAAGGTTCCTCTTATAGGAATCGAAGGGGATGACACGACCAAATGGAACAGCTTATAGGAATCACAAGAAATGACACAACTAAAAGGTACGTCTTATTGGAATCTAAGGAGATGACTCGACTAAAAGATACGTCTTATAGGAATCAAGGGAAATGACTCGACTAAAAGGTACGTCTTCTAGAAAACAAAGGGGATGACTCCACTAAAAGGTTCGTCTTGTAGTAATCAAGGGGGATGACTCGACTAAAAGGTACGTCCTATAGGAATCAAAGGGAATGACTCGACTAAAAGGTACGTCTTATATGAATCAAGAGAAATGAGTCGACTAAAAGGAACGTCTTATATGAATCAAAGTGGATGACTCGACTAAAAGGTACGTCTTATAGGAATCAAGGGAAAT
Source organism: Capsicum pubescens (assembly GCA_030864215.1). Classification (NCBI taxonomy): domain Eukaryota; kingdom Viridiplantae; phylum Streptophyta; class Magnoliopsida; order Solanales; family Solanaceae; genus Capsicum; species Capsicum pubescens. The sequence goes on along the minus strand of CM061545.1, from coordinate 273,438,464 downwards.
GACTCGACTAAAAGGTACGTCTTCTAGGAATCAAAGGGGATGACTGGACTAAAAGGTACGTCTAATAGTAATCAAGGGGGATGACTCGACTAAAAGGTACGTATTCTAGGGGTCAAAGAGAATGACTCGACTATAAGGTACATCTTATAGGAATCAAAGGGGACGACTCGACCAAAAGGTACGTCTTATAGGAATCCAAGGGGATTACTCGACTAAAAGGTACGTCTTATAGGAATCAAAGGGGATCACTCGACTAAAAGGTACGTCTTCTAGGAATCACAGGAAATGACTCAACTAAAAGGTACGTCTTATTGGAAACAAAGGAGATGACTCGACATAAAGGTACGTCTTATAGGAATCAAGGGAAATGACTCTACTAAAAGATAAGTCTTATAGGAATCAAAGGGGATCACTCGACTAAAAGGTACGTCTTATAGGAATCATGGGAAAAGACTCGACTAAATGGTACGCCTTTTAGGAATCAAAGGGGATGACTCGACTACAAGGTTCGTCTTATAGGAATCGAAGGGGATGACTCCACCAAAAGGTACGTCTTATAGGAATCTAAGAGGATGACTCGACTAAAAGGTACGTCTTATAGGAATCCAAGAGGATGACTCGACTAAAAGGCACATCTTATAGGAATCAAGGGACATGACTCGACTAAAAGGTACGTCTTCTAGGAATCACAGGAAATGACTCAACTAAATGGTATGTCTTATTGGAATCAAAGGAGATGACTCGACTAAAAGGTACGTCTTATAGGAATCAAGGGAAATGACTCGACTAAAAGGTACGTCTTATAGGAATCAAAGGGGATCACTCTACTAAAAGGTACATCTTATAGGAATCATGGGAAAAGACTCGACTAAAAGGTACGCCTTTTAGGAATCAAAGGGGATGACTCGACTAAAAGGTTCGTCTTATAGGAATCGAAGGGGATGACTCCACCAAAAGGTACGTCTTATAGGAATCCAAGAGGATGACTCGACTAAAAGGTACGTCTTATAGGAATCCAAGAGGATGACTCGACTAAAAGGTACGTGTTATAGGAATCAAGGGACATGACTCGACTAAAAGGTACGTCTTCTAGGAATCAAAGGGGATGACTTGACTAAAAGGTACGTCTTATAGTAATCAAGGGGGATGACTCTACTAAAAGGTACGTCTTCAAGGAATCAAAGAGGGTGACTCGACTAAAAGGTACGTCTTATAGGAATAAAGGGAAATGACTCGACTAAAAGGTACGTCTTCTAGAAATCAAAGGGGGTGACTCGACTAAAAGGTACGTCTTATAGGAATCAAAGGGGATGACTCGACTAAAAGGTACGTCTTATAGTAATCAAGGGGGATGACTCGACTAAAAGATACGTCTTCAAGGAATCAAAGGGGGTGACTCGACTAAAAGGTACGTCTTATAGGAATCAAGGGAAATGACTCGACTAAAAAGTACGTGTTCTAGGAATCAAAGGGGGTGAGTCGACTAAAAGGTACGTCTTATAGGAATCAAAGGAAATGACTCGACTCAAAGGTACGTATTCTAGGGGTCAAAGTGAATGACTCGACTATAAGGTACGTCTTATAGGAATCAAAGGAAATGACTCGACTAAAAGGTACTTCTTCTAGGGATCAAAGGGGATGACTCGAATAAAAGGTACGTCTTATAAGAATGAAAGGGGATGACTCGACTAAAAGGTTCCTCTTATAGGAATCGAAGGGGATGACACGACCAAATGGAACAGCTTATAGGAATCACAAGAAATGACACAACTAAAAGGTACGTCTTATTGGAATCTAAGGAGATGACTCGACTAAAAGATACGTCTTATAGGAATCAAGGGAAATGACTCGACTAAAAGGTACGTCTTCTAGAAAACAAAGGGGATGACTCCACTAAAAGGTTCGTCTTGTAGTAATCAAGGGGGATGACTCGACTAAAAGGTGCGTCCTATAGGAATCAAAGGGAATGACTCGACTAAAAGGTACGTCTTATATGAATCAAGAGAAATGAGTCGACTAAAAAGAACGTCTTATATGAATCAAAGTGGATGACTCGACTAAAAGGTACGTCTTATAGGAATCAAGGGAAATGACTCGACTAAAAGGTACGTCTTCTAGGAATAAAGGAGATGACTCGACTAAAAGGTACATCTAATTGTAATCAAGGGGGATGACTCGACTAAAAGGTACGTATTCTAGGGGTCAAAGAGAATGACTCGACTATAAGGTACGTCTTATAGGAATCAAAGGGGACGACTCGACCAAAAGGTACGTCTTATAGGAATCCAAGGGGATGACTCGACTAAAAGGTACGTCTTATAGGAATCAAAGGGGATCACTCGACTAAAAGGTACGTCTTCTAGGAATCACAGGAAATGACTCGACTAAAAGGTACGTCTTATAGGAATCAAAGGGGATCACTCGACTAAAAGGTACGTCTTCTAGGAATCACAGGAAATGACTCAACTAAAAGGTACGTCTTATTGGAAACAAAGGAGATGACTCGACTAAAAGGTACGTATTATAGGAATCAAGGGAAATGACTCGACTAAAAGATACGTCTTATAGGAATCAAAGGGGATCACTCAAATAAAAGGTACGTCTTATAGGAATCACAGGAAATGACTCAACTAAATGGTACATCTTATTGGAATCAAAGGAGATGACTCGACTAAAAGGTACGTATTCTAGGGGTCAAAGAGAATGACTCGACTATAAGGTACGTCTTATAGGAATCAAAGGGGACGACTCGACCAAAAGGTACGTCTTATAGGAATCCAAGGGGATGACTCGACTAAAAGGTACGTCTTATAGGAATCAAAGGGGATCACTCGACTAAAAGGTACGTCTTCTAGGAATCACAGGAAAAGACTCGACTAAATGGTACGCCTTTTAGGAATCAAAGGGGATGACTCGACTACAAGGTTCGTCTTATAGGAATCGAAGGGGATGACTCCACCAAAAGGTACGTCTTATAGGAATCCAAGAGGATGACTCGACTAAAAGGTACGTCTTATAGGAATCCAAGAGGATGACTCGACTAAAAGGTACATCTTATAGGAATCAAGGGACATGACTCTACTAAAAGGTACGTCTTCTAGGAATCACAGGAAATGACTCAACTAAATGGTACATCTTATTGGAATCAAAGGAGATGACTCGACTAAAAGGTACGTCTTATAGGAATCAAGGGAAATGACTCGACTAAAAGGTACGTCTTATAGGAATCAAAGGGGATCACTCGACTAAAAGGTACATCTTATAGGAATCATGGGAAAAGACTCGACTAAAAGGTACGCCTTTTAGGAATCAAAGGGGATGACTCGACTAAAAGGTTCGTCTTATAGGAATCGAAGGGGATGACTCCACCAAAAGGTACATCTTATAGGAATCCAAGAGGATGACTCGACTAAAAGGTAAGTCTTATAGGAATCCAAGAGGATGACTCGACTAAAAGGTACGTGTTATAGGAATCAAGGGACATGACTCGACTAAAAGGTACTTCTTCTAGGAATCAAAGGGGATGACTCGACTAAAAGGTACGTCTTATATTAATCAAGGGGGATGACTCGACTAAAAGGTACGTCTTCAAGGAATCAAAGAGGGTGACTCGACTAAAAGGTAAGTCTTATAGGAATAAAGGGAAATGACTCGACTAAAAGGTACGTCTTCTAGGAATCAAAGGGGGTGACTCGACTAAAAGGTACGTCTTATAGGGATCAAAGGGGATGACTCGACGAAAAGGTACGTCTTATAGTAATCAAGGGGGATGACTCGACTAAAAGGTACGTCTTCAAGGAATCAAAGGGGGTGACTCGACTAAAAGGTACGTCTTATAGGAATCAAAGGGGATGACTCGACTAAAAGGTACGTCTTATAGTAATCAAGGGGGATGACTCGACTAAAAGATACGTCTTCAAGGAATCAAAGGGGGTGACTCGACTAAAAGGTACGTCTTATAGGAATCAAGGGAAATGACTCGACTAAAAAGTACGTGTTCTAGGAATCAAAGGGGGTGAGTCGACTAAAAGGTACGTCTTATAGGAATCAAAGGAAATGACTCGACTCAAAGGTACGTATTCTAGGGGTCAAAGTGAATGACTCGACTATAAGGTACGTCTTATAGGAATCAAAGGAAATGACTCGACTAAAAGGTACTTCTTCTAGGGATCAAAGGGGATGACTCGAATAAAAGGTACGTCTTATAAGAATGAAAGGGGATGACTCGACTAAAAGGTTCCTCTTATAGGAATCGAAGGGGATGACACGACCAAATGGAACAGCTTATAGGAATCACAAGAAATGACACAACTAAAAGGTACGTCTTATTGGAATCTAAGGAGATGACTCGACTAAAAGATACGTCTTATAGGAATCAAGGGAAATGACTCGACTAAAAGGTACGTCTTCTAGAAAACAAAGGGGATGACTCCACTAAAAGGTTCGTCTTGTAGTAATCAAGGGGGATGACTCGACTAAAAGGTACGTCCTATAGGAATCAAAGGGAATGACTCGACTAAAAGGTACGTCTTATATGAATCAAGAGAAATGAGTCGACTAAAAAGAACGTCTTATATGAATCAAAGTGGATGACTCGACTAAAAGGTACGTCTTATAGGAATCAAGGGAAATGACTCGACTAAAAGGTACGTCTTCTAGGAATAAAGGAGATGACTCGACTAAAAGGTACGTCTAATTGTAATCAAGGGGGATGACTCGACTAAAAGGTACGTATTCTAGGGGTCAAAGAGAATGACTCGACTATAAGGTACGTCTTATAGGAATCAAAGGGGACGACTCGACCAAAAGGTACGTCTTATAGGAATCCAAGGGGATGACTCGACTAAAAGGTACGTCTTATAGGAATCAAAGGGGATCACTCGACTAAAAGGTACGTCTTCTAGGAATCACAGGAAATGACTCGACTAAAAGGTACGTCTTATAGGAATCAAAGGGGATCACTCGACTAAAAGGTACGTCTTCTAGGAATCACAGGAAATGACTCAACTAAAAGGTACGTCTTATTGGAAACAAAGGAGATGACTCGACTAAAAGGTACGTCTTATAGGAATCAAGGGAAATGACTCGACTAAAAGATACGTCTTATAGGAATCAAAGGGGATCACTCAAATAAAAGGTACGTCTTATAGGAATCACAGGAAATGACTCAACTAAATGGTACATCTTATTGGAATCAAAGGAGATGACTCGACTAAAAGGTACGTATTCTAGGGGTCAAAGAGAATGACTCGACTATAAGGTACGTCTTATAGGAATCAAAGGGGACGACTCGACCAAAAGGTACGTCTTATAGGAATCCAAGGGGATGACTCGACTAAAAGGTACGTCTTATAGGAATCAAAGGGGATCACTCGACTAAAAGGTACGTCTTCTAGGAATCACAGGAAAAGACTCGACTAAATGGTACGCCTTTTAGGAATCAAAGGGGATGACTCGACTACAAGGTTCGTCTTATAGGAATCGAAGGGGATGACTCCACCAAAAGGTACGTCTTATAGGAATCCAAGAGGATGACTCGACTAAAAGGTACGTCTTATAGGAATCCAAGAGGATGACTCGACTAAAAGGTACATCTTATAGGAATCAAGGGACATGACTCTACTAAAAGGTACGTCTTCTAGGAATCACAGGAAATGACTCAACTAAATGGTACATCTTATTGGAATCAAAGGAGATGACTCGACTAAAAGGTACGTCTTATAGGAATCAAGGGAAATGACTCGACTAAAAGGTACGTCTTATAGGAATCAAAGGGGATCACTCGACTAAAAGGTACATCTTATAGGAATCATGGGAAAAGACTCGACTAAAAGGTACGCCTTTTAGGAATCAAAGGGGATGACTCGACTAAAAGGTTCGTCTTATAGGAATCGAAGGGGATGACTCCACCAAAAGGTACATCTTATAGGAATCCAAGAGGATGACTCGACTAAAAGGTACGTCTTATAGGAATCCAAGAGGATGACTCGACTAAAAGGTACGTGTTATAGGAATCAAGGGACATGACTCGACTAAAAGGTACGTCTTCTAGGAATCAAAGGGGATGACTCGACTAAAAGGTACGTCTTATATTAATCAAGGGGGATGACTCGACTAAAAGGTACGTCTTCAAGGAATCAAAGAGGGTGACTCGACTAAAAGGTAAGTCTTATAGGAATAAAGGGAAATGACTCGACTAAAAGGTACGTCTTCTAGGAATCAAAGGGGGTGACTCGACTAAAAGGTACGTCTTATAGGAATCAAAGGGGATGACTCGACGAAAAGGTACGTCTTATAGTAATCAAGGGGGATGACTCGACTAAAAGGTACGTCTTCAAGGAATCAAAGGGGGTGACTCGACTAAAAGGTACGTCTTATAGGAATCAAGGGAAATGACTCGACTAAAAAGTACGTCTTCTAGGAATCAAAAGGGGTGACTCGACTAAAAGGTACGTCTTAGAGGAATCAAAGGAAATGACTCGACTCAAAGGTACGTATTCTAGGGGTCAAAGAGAATGAATCGACTATAAGGTACGTCTTATAGGAATCAAAGGAAATGACTCGACTAAAAGGTACGTCTTCTAGGGATCAAAGGGGATGACTCGAATAAAAGGTACGTCTTATAAGAATGAAAGGGGATGACTCGACTAAAAGGTTCCACTTATAGGAATCGAAGGGGATGACACGACCAAATGGAACGTCTTATAGGAATCACAAGAAATGACACAACTAAAAGGTACGTCTTATTGGAATCTAAGGAGATGACTCGACTAAAAGATACGTCTTATAGGAATCAAGGGAAATGACTCGACTAAAAGGTACGTCTTCTAGAAAACAAAGGGGATGACTCCACTAAAAGGTTCATCTTGTAGTAATCAAGGGGGATGACTCGACTAAAAGGTACGTCCTATAGGAATCAAAGGGAATGACTCGACTAAAAGGTACGTCTTATATGAATCAAGAGAAATGAGTCGACTAAAAGGAACGTCTTATATGAATCAAAGTGGATGACTCGACTAAAAGGTACGTCTTATAGGAATCAAGGGAAATGACTCGACTAAAAGGTACGTCTTCTAGGAATCAAAGGGGATGACTCGACTAAAAGGTTCGTCTAATAGTAATCAAGGGGGATGACTCGACTAAAAGGTACGTATTCTAGGGGTCAAAGAGAATGACACGACTATAAGGTACGTCTTATAGGAATCAAAGGGGACGACTCGAACAAAAGGTACGTCTTATAGGAATCCAAGGGGATGACTCGACTAAAAGGTACGTCTTATAGGAATCAAAGGGGATCACTCGACTAAGAGGTACGTCTTCTAGGAATCACAGGAAATTACTCAACTAAAAGGTACGTCTTATTGGAAACAAAGGAGATGACTCGACATAAAGGTACGTCTTATAGGAATCAAGGAAAATGACTCGACTAAAAGATACGTCTTATAGGAATCAAAGGGGATCACTCGACTAAAAGGTACGTCTTATAGGAATCATGGGAAAAGACTCGACTAAATGGTACGCCTTTTAGGAATCAAAGGGGATGACTCGACTACAAGGTTCGTCTTATAGGAATCGAAGGGGATGACTCCACCAAAAGGTACGTCTTATAGGAATCCAAGAGGATGACTCGACTAAAAGGTACGTCTTATAGGAATCCAAGAGGATGACTCGACTAAAAGGTACATCTTATAGGAATCAAGGGACATGACTCGACTAAAAGGTACGTCTTCTAGGAATCACAGGAAATGACTCAACTAAATGGTACGTCTTATTGGAATCAAAGGAGATGACTCGACTAAAAGGTACGTCATCAAGGAATCAAGGGAAATGACTCGACTAAAAGGTACGTCTTATAGGAATCAAAGGGGATCACTCGACTAAAAGGTACATCTTATAGGAATCATGGGAAAAGACTCGACTAAAAGGTACGCCTTTTAGGAATCAAAGGGGATGACTCGACTAAAAGGTTCGTCTTATAGGAATCGAAGGGGATGACTCCACCAAAAGGTACGTCTTATAGGAATCCAAGAGGATGACTCGACTAAAAGGTACGTCTTATAGGAATCCAAGAGGATGACTCGACTAAAAGGTACGTGTTATAGGAATCAAGGGACATGACTCGACTAAAAGGTACGTCTTCTAGGAATCAAAGGGGATGACTCGACTAAAAGGTACGTCTTATAGTAATCAAGGGGGATGACTCGACTAAAAGGTACGTCTTCAAGGAATCAAAGAGGGTGACTCGACTAAAAGGTAGGTCTTATAGGAATAAAGGGAAATGACTCGATTAAAAGGTACGTCTTCTAGGAATCAAAGGGGGTGACTCGACTAAAAGGTACGTCTTATAGGAATCAAAGGGGATGACTCGACTAAAAGGTACGTCTTATAGTAATCAAGGGGGATGACTCGACTAAAAGGTACGTCTTCATGGAATCAAAGGGGGTGACTCGACTAAAAGGTACGTCTTATAGGAATCAAGGGAAATGACTCGACTAAAAAGTACGTCTTCTAGGAATCAAAGGGGGTGACTCGACTAAAAGATACGTCTTATAGGAATCAAAGGAAATGACTCGACTCAAAGGTACGTATTCTAGGGGTCAAAGAGAATGACTCGACTATAAGGTACGTCTTATAGGAATCAAAGGAAATGACTCGACTAAAAGGTACGTCTTCTAGGGATCAAAGGGGATGACTCGAATAAAAGGTACGTCTTATAAGAATGAAAGGGGATGACTCGACCAAAAGGTTCCTCTTATAGGAATCGAAGGGGATGACACGACCAAATGGAACGTCTTATAGGAATCACAAGAAATGACACAACTAAAAGGTACGTCTTATTGGAATCTAAGGAGATGACTCGACTAAAAGATACGTCTTATAGGAATCAAGGGAAATAACTCGACTAAAAGGTACGTCTTCTAGAAAACAAAGGGGATGACTCCACTAAAAGGTTCGTCTTGTAGTAATCAAGGGGGATGACTCGACTATAAGGTACGTCCTATAGGAATCCAAGGGAATGACTCGACTAAAAGGTACGTCTTATATGAATCAAGAGAAATGAGTCGACTAAAAAGAACGTCTTATATGAATCAAAGTGGATGACTCGACTAAAAGGTACGTCTTATAGGAATCAAGGGAAATGACTCGACTAAAAGGTACGTCTTCTAGGAATCAAAGGGGATGACTCGACTAAAAGGTACGTCTAATAGTAATCAAGGGGGATGACTCGACTAAAAGGTACGTATTCTAGGGGTCAAAGAGAATGACTCGACTATAAGGTACGTCTTATAGGAATCAAAGGGGACGACTCGACCAAAAGTTATGTCTTATAGGAATCCAAGGGGATGACTCGACTAAAAGGTACGTCTTATAGGAATCAAAGGGGATCACTCGACTAAAAGGTACGTCTTCTAGAAATCACAGGAAATGACTCGACTAAAAGGTACGTCTTATAGGAATCAAAGGGGATCACTCGACTAAAAGGTACGTCTTCTAGGAATCACAGGAAATGACTCAACTAAAAGGTACGTCTTATTGGAAACAAAGTAGATGACTCGACTAAAAGGTACGTCTTATAGGAATCAAGGGAAATGACTCGACTAAAAGATACGTCTTATAGGAATCAAAGGGGATCACTCGACTAAAAGGTACGTCTTATAGGAATCATGGAAAAGACTCGACTAAATGGTACGCCTTTTAGGAATCAAAGGGGATGACTCGACTACAAGGTTCGTCTTATAGGAATCGAAGGGGATGACTCCACCAAAAGGTACGTCTTATAGGAATCCAAGAGGATGACTCGACTAAAAGGTACGTCTTATAGGAATCCAAGAGGATGACTCGACTAAAAGGTACATCTTATAGGAATCAAGGGACATGACTCCACTAAAAGGTACGTCTTCTAGGAATCACAGGAAATGACTCAACTAAATGGTACGTCTTATTGGAATCAAAGGAGATGACTCGACTAAAAGGTACGTCTTATAGGAATCAAGGGAAATGACTCGACTAAAAGGTACGTCTTATAGGAATCAAAGGGGATCACTCGACTAAAAGGTACATCTTATAGGAATCATGGGAAAAGACTCGACTAAAAGGGACGCCTTTTAGGAATTAAAGGGGATGACTCGACTAAAAGGTTCGTCTTATAGGAATCGAAGAGGATGACTCCACCAAAAGGTACGTCTTATAGGAATCCAAGAGGATGACTCGACTAAAAGGTACGTCTTATAGGAATCCAAGAGGATGACTCGACTAAAAGGTACGTGTTATAGGAATCAAGGGACATGACTCGACTAAAATGTACGTCTTCTAGGAATCAAAGGGGATGACTCGACTAAAAGGTACGTCTTATAGTAATCAAGGGGGATGACTCAACTAAAAGGTACGTCTTCAAGAAATCAAAGAGGGTGACTCGACTAAAAGGTACGTCTTATAGGAATAAAGGGAAATGACTCGACTAAAAGGTACGTCTTCTAGGAATCAAAGGGGGTGACTCGACTAAAAGGTACGTCTTATAGGAATCAAAGGGGATGACTCGACTAAAAGGTACGTCTTATAGTAATCAAGGGGGATGACTCGACTAAAAGGTACGTCTTCAAGGAATCAAAGGGGGTGACTCGACTAAAAGGTACGTCTTATAGGAATCAAGGGAAATGACTCGACTAAAAAGTACGTCTTCTAGTAATCAAAGGGGGTGACTCGACTAAAAGGTACGTCTTATAGGAATCAAAGGAAATGACTCGACTAAAAGGTACGTATTCTAGGGGTCAAAGAGAATGACTCGACTATAAGGTACGTCTTATAGGAGTCAATGGAAATGACTCGACTAAAAGGTACGTCTTCTAGGGATCAAAGGGGAAGACTCGAATAAAAGGTACGTCTTATAAGAATGAAAGGGGATGACTCGACTAAAAGGTTCCTCTTATAGGAATCGAAGGGGATGACACGAACAAATGGAACGTCTTATAGGAATCACAAGAAATGACACAACTAAAAGGTACGTCTTATTGGAATCTAAGGAGATGACTCGACTAAAAGATACGTCTTGTAGGAATCAAGGGAAATGACTCGACTAAAAGGTACGTCTTCTAGAAAACAAAGGGGATGACTCCACTAAAAGGTTCTTCTTGTAGTAATCAAGGGGGATGACTCGACTAAAAGGTACGTCCTATAGGAATCAAAGGGAATGACTCGACTAAAAGGTACGTCTTATATGAATCAAGAGAAATGAGTCGACTAAAAGGGACGTCTTATATGAATCAAAGTGGATGACTCGACTAAAAGGTACGTCTTATAGGAATCAAGGGAAATGACTCGGCTAAAAGGTACGTCTTCTAGGAATCAAAGGGGATGACTCGACTAAAAGGTACGTCTAATAGTAATCAAGGGGGATGACTCGACTAAAAGGTACGTATTCTAGGGGTCAAAGAGAATGACTCGACTATAAGGTACGTCTTATAGGAATCAAAGGGGACGACTCGACCAAAAGGTACGTCTTATAGGAATCCAAGGGGATGACTCGACTAAAAGGTACGTCTTATAGGAATCATAGGGGATCACTCGACTAAAAGGTACGTCTTCTAGGAATCACAGGAAATGACTCAACTAAAAGGTACGTCTTATTGGAAACAAAGGAGATGACTCGACTAAAAGGTACGTCTTATAGGAATCAAGGGAAATGACTCGACTAAAAGATACGTCTTATAGGAATCAAAGGGGATCACTCGACTAAAAGGTACGTCTTATAGGAATCATGGGAAAACACTCGACTAAATGGTACGCCTTTTAGGAATCAAAGGGGATGACTCGACTACAAGGTTCGTCTTATAGGAATCGAAGGGGATGACTCCACCAAAAGGTACGTCTTATAGGAATCGAAGGGGATGACTCCACCAAAAGGTACGTCTTATAGGAATCCAAGAGGATGACTCGACTAAAAGGTACGTCTTATAGGAATCCAAGAGGATGACTCGACTAAAAGGTACGTGTTATAGGAATCAAGGGACATGACTCGACTAAAAGGTACGTCTTCTAGGAATCAAGGGGGATGACTCGACTAAAAGGTACGTCTTCAAGGAATCAAAGAGGGTGACTCGACTAAAAGGTACGTCTTATAGGAATAAAGGGAAATGACTCGACTAAAAGGTACGTCTTCTAGGAATCAAAGGGGGTGACTCGACTAAAAGGTACGTCTTATAGGAATCAAATGGGATGACTCGACTAAAAGGTACGTCTTATAGTAATCAAGGGGGATGACTCGACTAAAAGGTACGTCTTCAAGGAATCAAAGGGGGTGACTCGACTAAAAGGTACGTCTTATAGGAATCAAGGGAAATGACTCGACTAAAAAGTACGTCTTCTAGGAATCAAAGGGGGTGACTCGACTAAAAGGTACGTCTTATAGGAATCAAAGGGGATCACTCGACTAAAAGGTACGTCTTATAGGAATCATGGGAAAACACTCGACTAAATGGTACGCCTTTTAGGAATCAAAGGGGATGACTCGACTACAAGGTTCGTCTTATAGGAATCGAAGGGGATGACTCCACCAAAAGGTACGTCTTGTAGGAATCGAAGGGGATGACTCCACCAAAAGGTACGTCTTATAGGAATCCAAGAGGATGACTCGACTAAAAGGTACGTCTTATAGGAATCCAAGAGGATGACTCGACTAAAAGGTACGTGTTATAGGAATCAAGGGACATGACTCGACTAAAAGGTACGTCTTCAAGGAATCAAAGGGGATGACTCGACTAAAAGGTACGTCTTATAGTAATCAAGGGGGATGACTCGACTAAAAGGTACGTCTTCAAGGAATCAAAGAGGGTGACTCGACTAAAAGGTACGTCTTATAGGAATAAAGGGAAATGACTCGACTAAAAGGTACGTCTTCTAGGAATCAAAGGGGGTGACTCGACTAAAAGGTACGTCTTATAGGAATCAAATGGGATGACTCGACTAAAAGGTACGTCTTATAGTAATCAAGGGGGATGACTCGACTAAAAGGTACGTCTTCAAGGAATCAAAGGGGGTGACTCGACTAAAAGGTACGTCTTATAGGAATCAAGGGAAATGACTCGACTAAAAAGTACGTCTTCTAGGAATCAAAGGGGGTGACTCGACTAAAAGGTACGTCTTATAGGAATCAAAGGGGATCACTCGACTAAAAGGTACGTCTTATAGGAATCATGGGAAAACACTCGACTAAATGGTACGCCTTTTAGGAATCAAAGGGGATGACTCGACTACAAGGTTCGTCTTATAGGAATCGAAGGGGATGACTCCACCAAAAGGTACGTCTTGTAGGAATCGAAGGGGATGACTCCACCAAAAGGTACGTCTTATAGGAATCCAAGAGGATGACTCGACTAAAAGGTACGTCTTATAGGAATCCAAGAGGATGACTCGACTAAAAGGTACGTGTTATAGGAATCAAGGGACATGACTCGACTAAAAGGTACGTCTTCAAGGAATCAAAGGGGATGACTCGACTAAAAGGTACGTCTTATAGTAATCAAGGGGGATGACTCGACTAAAAGGTACGTCTTCAAGGAATCAAAGAGGGTGACTCGACTAAAAGGTACGTCTTATAGGAATAAAGGGAAATGACTCGACTAAAAGGTACGTCTTCTAGGAATCAAAGGGGGTGACTCGACTAAAAGGTACGTCTTATAGGAATCAAATGGGATGACTCGACTAAAAGGTACGTCTTATAGTAATCAAGGGGGATGACTCGACTAAAAGGTACGTCTTCAAGGAATCAAAGGGGGTGACTCGACTAAAAGGTACGTCTTATAGGAATCAAGGGAAATGACTCGACTAAAAAGTACGTCTTCTAGGAATCAAAGGGGGTGACTCGACTAAAAAGTACGTCTTATAGGAATCAAAGGAAATGACTCGACTCAAAGGTACGTATTCAAGGGGTCAAAGAGAATGACTCGACTATAAGGTACGTCTTATAGGAATCAATGGAAATGACTCGACTAAAAGGTACGTCTTCTAGGGATCAAAGGGGAAGACACGAATAAAAGGTACGTCTCATAAGAATGAAAGGGGATGACTCGACTAAAAGGTTCCTCTTATAGGAATCGAAGGGGATGACACGACCAAATGGAACGTCTTATAGGAATCACAAGAAATGACACAACTAAAAGGTACGTTTTATTGGAATCTAAGGAGATGACTCGACTAAAAGATACGTCTTATAGGAATCAAGGGAAATGACTCGACTAAAAGGTACGTCTTCTAGAAAACAAAGGGGATGACTCAACTAAAAGGTACGTCTTGTAGTAATCAAGGGGGATGACTCGACTAAAAGGTACGTCCTATAGGAATCAAAGGGAATGACTCGACTACAAGGTACGTCTTATATGAATCAAGAGAAATGAGTCGACTAAAAGGAACGTCTTATATGAATCAAAGTGGATGACTCGACTAAAAGGTACGTCTTATAGGAATCAAGGGAAATGACTCGACTAAAAGGTACGTCTTCTAGGAATCCAAGGGGATGACTCGACTAAAAGGTACGTCTAATAGTAATCAAGGGGGATGACTCGACTAAAAGGTACGTATTCTAGGGGTCAAAGAGAATGACTCGACTATAAGGTACGTCTTATAGGAATCAAAGGGGACGACTCGACCAAAAGGTACGTCTTATAGGAATCCAAGGGGATGACTCGACTAAAAGGTACGTCTTATAGGAATCATAGGGGATCACTCGACTAAAAGGTACGTCTTCTAGGAATCACAGGAAATGACTCAACTAAAAGGTACGTCTTATTGGAAACAAAGGAGATGACTCGACTAAAAGGTACGTCTTATAGGAATCAAGGGAAATGACTCGACTAAAAGATACGTCTTATAGGAATCAAAGGGGATCACTCGACTAAAAGGTACGTCTTATAGGAATCATGGGAAAAGACTCGACTAAATGGTACGCCTTTTAGGAATCAAAGGGGATGACTCGACTACAAGGTTCGTCTTATAGGAATCGAAGGGGATGACTCCACCAAAAGGTACGTCTTATAGGAATCCACGAGGATGACTCGACTAAAAGGTACGTCTTATAGGAATCCAAGTGGATGACTCGACTAAAAGGTACATCTTATAGGAATCAAGGGACATGACTCGACTAAAAGGTACGTCTTCTAGGAATCAAAGGGGATGACTCGACTAAAAGGTACGTCTTATAGTAATCAAGGGTTATGACTCGACTAAAAGGTACGTCATCAAGGAATCAAAGAGGGTGACTCGACTAAAAGGTACGTCTTATAGGAATCAAGGGAAATGATTCGACTAAAAGGTACGTCTTCTAGGAATCGAAGGGGGTGACTCGACTAAAAGGTACGTCTTATAGGAATCAAAGGAAATGACTCGACTAAAAGGTACGTATTCTAGGGGTCAAAGAGAATGACTCGACTATAAGGTACGTCTTATAGGAATCAAAGGAAATGACTGGACTAAAAGGTACGTCTTCTAGGGATCAAAGGGGATGACTCGACTAAAAGGTACGTCTTATAGGAATCAAGGGAAATGACTCGACTAAAAGGTACGTCTTCTAGGAATCAAAGGGGATGACTCGACTAAAAGGTACGTCTAATAGTAATCGAGGGGGATGACTCGACTAAAAGGTACGTATTCTAGGGGTCAGAGAGAATGACTCGACTATAAGGTACGTCTTATAGGAATCAAAGGGGATGACTCGACCAAAAGGTACGTCTTATAGGAATCAAAGGGGATGACTCGACTTAAAGGTACGTCTTATAGGAATCAAAGGGGATCACTCGACTAAAAGGTACGTCTTCTAGGAATCACAGGAAATGACTCAACTAAAAGGTACGTCTTATTGGAATCAAAGGAGATGACTCGACTAAAAGGTACGTCTTATAGGAATCAAGGGAAATGACTCGACTAAAAGATACGTCTTATAGGAATCAAAGGGGATCACTCGACTAAAAGGTACGTCTTATAGGAATCATGGGAAAAGACTCGACTAAAAGGTACGCCTTTTAGGAATCATAGGGGATGACTCGACTAAAAGGTTCGTCTTATAGGAATCGAAGGGGATGACTCCACCAAAAGGTACGTCTTATAGGAATCCAAGAGGATGACTCGACTAAAAGGTACGTCTTATAGGAATCCAAGAGGATGACTCGACTAAAAGGTACGTCTTATAGGAATCAAGGGACATGACTCGACTAAAAGGTACGTCTTCTAGGAATAAAAGGGGATGACTCGACTAAAAGGTATATCTTATAGTAATCAAGGGGGATGACTCGACTAAAAGGTACGTCATCAAGGAATCAAAGAGGGTGACTCGACTAAAAGGTACGTCTTATTGGAATCAAGGGAAATGACTCGACTAAAAGGTACATCTTCTAGGAATCAAAGGGGGTGACTCGACTAAAAGGTACGTCTTATAGGAATCAAAGGAAATGACTCGACTAAAAGGTACGTCTTTTAGGAATCAAAGGAAATGACTGGACTAGAAGGTACGTCTTCTAGGGATTAAAGGGGATGACTCGACTAAAAGGTACGTCTTATAGGAATCAAAGGGGATTACTCGACTAAAAGGTTCGTCTTATAGGAATCAAAGGGGATCACTCGACTAAAAGGTACGTCTTATAGTAATCAAGGGGGATGACTCGACTAAAAGGTACGTATTCTAGGGGTCAAAGTGGATGACTCGACTAAAAGGTACGTCTTATAGGAATCAAGGTAAATGACTCGACTAAAAGGAACGTCTTCTAGGAATCAAAGGGGATGACTCGACTAAAAGGTACGTCTTGTAGGAATCAAGGGAAATAACTCGACTAAAAGGTACGTATTCTAGGTGTCAAAGGGGATGACTCGACTAAAAGGTACGTCTTATAGGAATCAAAGGAAATGACTTGACTAAAAGGAACGTCTTATAGGAATCAAATGAAATGACTCGACTAAAAGGTACGTCTTCTAGGAATCAAAGGGGATGACTCGACTAAAAGGTACGTCTTATAGTAATCAAGGGGGATTACTCGACTAAAAGGTACGTCTTCAAGGAATCAAAGAGGGTGACTCGACTAAAAGGTACGTCTTCTAGGAATCACAGGAAATGACTCAACTAAAAGGTACGTCTTATTGGAATCAAAGGAGATGACTCGACTAAAAGGTACGTCTTATAGGAATCAAGGGAAATGACTCGACTAAAAGATAGGTCTTATAGGAATCAAAGGGGATCACTCGACTAGAAGGTACGTCTTATAGGAATCATGGGAAAAGACTCGACTAAAAGGTACGCCTTTTAGGAATCAAAGGGGATGACTCGACTAAAAGGTTCGTCTTATAGGAATCGAAGGGGATGACTCCACCAAAAGGTACGTCTTATAGGAATCCAAGAGGATGACTCAACTAAAAGGTACGTCTAATAGAAATCAAAGAGGATGACTCGACTAAAAGGTACGTCTTATAGGAATCAAGGGACATGACTCGACTAAAAGGTACGTCTTCTAGGAATCAAAGGGGATGACTCGACTAAAAGGTACGTCTTATAGTAATCAAGTGGGATGACTCGACTAAAAGGTACGTTATCATGGAATCAAAGAGGGTGACTCGACTAAAAGGTACGTCTTATAGGAATCAAGGGAAATGACTCGACTAAAAGGTACGTCTTTTAGGAATAAATGGGGGTGACTCGACTAAAAGGTACGTCTTATAAGAATCAAAGGAAATGACTCGACTAAAAGGTACGTATTCTAGGAGTCACAGAGAATGACTCGACTATAAGGTACGTCTTATAGGAATCAGAGAAAATGACTGGACTAAAAGGTACGTCTTCTAGGGATCAAAGGGGATGACTCGACTAAAAGGTACGTCTTATAGGAATCAAAGGGGATTACTCGACTAAAAGGTTAATCTTATAGGAATCGAAGGGGATGACTCGACCAAATGGAACGTCTTATAGGAATCAAGTGAAATGACTCGACTAAAAGGTACATCTTATAGGAATCAAAGTGGATGACTCGACTAAAAGGTACGTCTTATAGGAATCAAAGGAAATGACTCCACTAAAAGGTACGTCTTCTTGGGATCAAAGGGGATGACTCGACTAAAAGGTACGTCTTATAGGAATCAAAGGGGATGACTCGACTAAATGGTTCGTCTTATAGGAATCGAAGGGGATGACTCGACCAAAAGGAACGTCTTATAGGAATCCAAGGGGATGACTCGACTATAAGGTATGTCTTATAGGAATCAAAGTGGATGACTCGACTAAAAGGTACGTCTTATAGGAATCAAGGGAAATGACTCGACTAAAAGGTACGTCTTCTAGAAAACAAAGGGGATGACTCGACTAAAAGGTACGTCTTATAGTAATCAAGAGGGATGACTCGACTAATAGGAACGTATTCTAGGGGTCATAGTGGATGACTCGACTAAAAGGTACGTCTTATAGGAATCAAGGTAAATGACTCGACTAAAAGGTACGTCTTCTAGGAATCCAAGGGGATGACTCGACTAAAAGGTACGTCTTATAGGAATCAAGGGAAATAACTCGACTAAAAGGTACGTCTTGTAGGAATCAAGGGAAATAACTCGACTAAAAGGTACGTCTTATAGGAATCAAAGGAAATGACTTGACTAAAAGGTACGTCTTATAGGAATCAAATGAAATGACTCGACTAAAAGGTACGTCTTCTAGGAATCAAAGGGGATGACTCGACTAAAAGGTACGTCTTATAGTAATCAAGGGGGATGACTCGACTAAAAGGTACGTCTTCAAGGAATCAAAGAGGGTGACTCGACTAAAAGGTACGTCTTATAGGAATCAAGGGAAATGACTCGACTAAAAGATACGTCTTCTAGGAATCAAAGGGGGTGACTCGACTAAAAGGTACGTCTTATAGGAATCAAAGGGGATGACTCGACTAAAAGGTACGTCTTATAGTAATCAAGGGGGATGACTCGACTAAAAGGTACGTCTTCAAGGAATCAAAGGGGGTGACTCGACTAAAAGGTACGTCTTATAGGAATCAAGGGAAATGACTCGACTAAAAAGTACGTCTTCTAGGGATCAAAGGGGATGACTCGAATAAAAGGTACGTCTTATAAGAATCAAAGGGGATGACTCGACTAAAAGGTTCGTCTTATAGGAATCGAAGGGGATGACACGACCAAATGGAACGTCTTATAGGAATCACAGGAAATGACACAACTTAAAGGTACGTCTTATAGGAATCAAAGGAGATGACTCGACTAAAAGGTACGTCTTATAGAAATCAAGGGAAATGACTCGACTAAAAGGTACGTCTTCTAGAAAACAAAGGGGATGACTCCACTAAAAGGATCGTCTTGTAGTAATCAAGGGGGATAACTCGACTAAAAGGTACGTCCTATAGGAATCAAAGGTAATGACTCGACTTAAAGGTACGTCTTATATGAATCAAGAGAAATGAGTCGACTAAAAGGAACGTCTTATAGGAATCAAAGTGGATGACTCGACTAAAAGGTACGTCTTATAGGAATCAAGGGAAATAACTCGACTAAAAGGTACGTCTTCTAGGAATCAAAGGGGATGACTCGACTAAAAGGTACGTCTAATAGTAATCAAAGGGGATGACTCGACTAAATGGTACGTATTCTAGGGGTCAAAGAGAATGACTCGACTATAAGGTACGTCTTATAGGAATCAAAGGGGATGACTCGACCAAAACGTACGTCTTATAGGAATCCAAGGGGATGACTCGACTAAAAGGTACGTCTTATAGGAATCAAAGGGGATCACTCGACTAAAAGGTACGTCTTCTAGGAATCACAGGAAATGACTCAACTAAAAGGTACGTCTTATTGGAATCAAAGGAGATGACTCGACTAAAAGGTACGTCTTATAGGAATCAAGGGAAATGACTCGACTAAAAGATACGTCTTATAGGAATCAAAGGGGATGACTCGACTAAAAGGTTCGTCTTATAGGAATCGAAGGGGATGACTCCACCAAAAGGTACGTCTTATAGGAATCCAAGAGGATGTCTCGACTAAAAGATACGTCTTATACGAATCCGAGAGGATGACTCGACTAAAAGGTACGTCTTA
Organism: Capsicum pubescens; assembly: GCA_030864215.1. Lineage (NCBI taxonomy): Eukaryota > Viridiplantae > Streptophyta > Magnoliopsida > Solanales > Solanaceae > Capsicum > Capsicum pubescens. The sequence goes on along the minus strand of CM061545.1, from coordinate 273,418,394 downwards.
TAGGAATCAAGGGACATGACTCGACTAAAAGGTACGTCTTCTAGGAATCAAAGTGGATGACTCGAATAAAAGGTACGTCTTATAGTAATCACGGGGGATGAGTCGACTAAAAGGTACGTCATCAAGGAATCAAAGAAGGTGACTCGACTAAAACGTACGTCTTATAGGAATCAAGGGAAATGACTCGACTAAAAGGTACGTCTTCTAGGAATCAAAGGGGGTGACTCGACTAAAAGGTACGTCTTATAGGAATCAAAGGAAATGACTCGACTAAAAGGTACGTATTCTAGGGGTCAAACAGAATGACTCGACTATAAGGTACGTCCTATAGGAATCAAAGGAAATGACTGGACTAAAAGGTACGTCTTCTAGGGATCAAAGGGGATGACTCGACTAAAAGGTACGTCTTATAGGAATCAAAGGGGATTACTCGACTAAATGGTTCATCTTATAGGAATCGAAGGGGATGACTCGACCAAATGGAACGTCTTATAGGAATCAAGTGAAATGACTCGACGAAAAGGTACGTCTTATAGGAATAAAAGTGGATGACTCGACTAAAAGGTACGTCTTATAGGAATCAAAGGAAATGACTCCACTAAAAGGTACGTCTTCTAGGGATCAAAGGGGATGACTCGACTAAAAGGTACATTTTATAGGAATCAAAGGGGATGACTCGACTAAAAGGTTCGTCTTATAGGAATCGAAGGGGATGACTCGACCAAAAGGAACGTCTTATAGGAATCCAAGGGGATGACTCGACTATAAGGTACGTCTTATAGGAATCAAAGTGGATGACTCAACTAAAAGGTACGTCTTATTGGAATCAAGGGAAATGACTCGACTAAAAGGTACGTCTTCTAGGAATCAAAGGGGATGACTCGACTAAAAGGTATGTCTTATAGTAATCAAGGGGGATGACTCGACTAAAAGGTACGTATTCTAGGGGTCAAAGTGGATGACTCGACTAAATGGTACGTCTTATAGGAATCAAGGTAAATGACTCGACTAAAAGGTACGTCTTCTAGGAATCCAAGGGGGTGACTCGACGAAAAGGTACGTCTTATAGGAATCAAAGGAAATGACTCGACTAAAAGGTACGTATTCTATGGGTCAAAGAGAATGACTCGACTATAAGGTACGACTTATAGGAATCAAAGGGGATAACTCGACCAAAAGGTACGTCTATAGGAATCCAAGGGGATGACTCGACTAAAAGGTACGTATTATAGGAATCAAAGGGGATGACTCGACTAGAAGGTACGTCTTCTAGGAATCACAGGAAATGACTCAACTAAAAGCTACGTCTTATTGGAATCAAAGGAGATGACTCGACTAAAAGGTACGTCTTATAGGAATCAAGGGAAATGACTCGACTAAAAGGTACGTCTTCTAGAAATCAAAAGGGATGACTCCACTAAATGGTACGTCTTATAGTAATCAAGGGGGATGACTCGACTATAAGGTACGTCTTATAGGAATCAAAGGGAATGACTCGACTAAAAGGTACGTCTTATATGAATCATGTGAAATGAGTCGACTAAAATGAATGTCTTCTAGGAATCACAGGAAATAACTCAACTAAAAGGTACGTCTTATAGGAATTAAAGGAGATGACTTGACTAAAAGGTATGTCTTATAGGAATCAAAGGGGATGACTCGACTAAAAGGTACGTCTTATAGGATTCAAAGGGGATGACTCGACTAAAAAATACGTCTTATAGGAATCGAAGGGGATGACTCGACTAAAAGATACGTCTTATAGGAATCAAGGGTAATGACTCGACTAAAAGGTACGGCTTATAGGAATCAAAGGAGATGACTTGTCTAAAAGGTACGTCTTATAGGAATCAAGGGAAATGACTCGACTAAAAGGTACGTATTCTAGGTGTCAAAGGGGATGACTCGACTAAAAGGTACGTCTTATAGGAATCAAAGGAAATGACTCGACTAAAAGGTACGGCTTATAGGAATCAAAGGAAATGACTCGACTAAAAGGTACGTCTTCTAGGGATCAAAGGGGATGACTCGACTAAAAGGTTCATCTTATAGGTATCAAAGGGGATGACTCGACCAAAAGGAACGTCTTATAGGAATCCAAGGGGATGACTCGACTAAAAGGTACGTCTTATTGGAAACAAAGTGGATGACTCGACTAAAAGGTACGTCTTATAGGAATCAAGGGAAATGTCTCGACTAAAAGGTACGTCTTCTAGGAATTATAGGGGATGACTCGACTAAAAGGTACGTCTTATAGTAATCAAGGGGGATGAATCGACTAAAAGGTACGTCTTCAAGGAATCAAAGGGGGTGACTCAACTAAAAGGTACGTCTTATAGGAATCAATGGTAATGACATGACTAAAAGGTATGTATTCTAGGGGTCAAAGAGAATGACTCGACTATAAGGTACGTCTTATAGGAATCAAAGGGGATGACTCGACCAAAAGATACGTCTTATAGGAATCCAAGGGGATGACTCGACTAAAAGGTACGTCTTATAGGAATCAAAGGGGATCACTCGACTAAAAGGTACGTCTTCGAGGAATCACAGGAAATGACTCAACTAAAAGGTACGTCTTATTGGAATCAAGGGAAATGACTCGACTAAAAGGTACGTCTTATAGGAATCAAGGGAAATGACTCGACTAAAAGGTACGTCTTCATGAAATCAAAGGGGATGACTCCACTAAAAGGTAAGTCTTATAGTAATCAATGGGGATGACTCGACTAAACGGTACGTCTTATAGGAATCAAAGGGAATGACTCGACTAAAAGGTACGTCTTATATGAATCAAGTGAAATGACTCGACTAAAAGGAACGTCTTCTAGGAATCAAAGGAAATGACTCAACTAAAAGGTACGTCTTCTAGGGATCAAAGGGGATGACTCGACTAAAAGGAACGTCTTATAGGAATCAAAGAGGATGACTCGACTAAAAGGTACGTCTTATAGGAATCAAGGGTAATAACTCCACTAAAAGGTACGTCTTCTAGGAATCAAAGGGTATGACTCGACAAAAAGGTACGTCTAATAGTAATCAAAGGAGATGACTCGACTAAAAGGTACGTATTCTAGGGGTCAAAGAGAATGACTCGACTATAAGGTACGTCTTATAGGAATCAAAGGGGATGACTCGACCAAAAGGTACGTCTTATAGGAATCCAAGGGGATGACTCGACTAAAAGGTACGTCTTATAGGAATCAAAGCAGATCACTCGACTATAAGGTACGTCTTCTAGGAATCACAGGAAATGACTCAACTAAATGGTACGTCTTATTGGAATCAAAGGAGATGACTCGACTAAAAGGTACGTCTTATAGGAATCAAGGGAAATAACTTGACTAAAAGATACGTCTTATAGGAATCAAAGGGGATCACTCGACTAAAAGGTACGTCTTATAGGAATCATGGGAAAAGACTCGACTAAAAGGTAAGCCTTTTAGGAATCAAAGGGGATGACTCGACTAAAAGGTTCGTCTTATAGGAATCGAAGGGGATGACTCCACCAAAAGGTACGTCTTATAGGAATCCAAGAGGATGACTCGACTAAAAGGTACGTCTTATACGAATCCAAGAGGATGACTCGACTAAAAGGTACGTCTTATAGGAATCAAGGGACATGACTCGACTAAAAGGTTCGTCTTCTAGGAATCAAAGGGGATGACTCGACTAAAAGGTACGTCTTATAGTAATCAAGGGGGATGACTCGACTAAAAGGTACGTCATCAAGGAATCAAAGAGGGTGACTCGACTAAAACGTACGTCTTATAGGAATCAAGGGAAATGACTCGACTAAAAGATACGTCTTCTAGGAATCAAAGGGGGTGACTCGACTAAAAGATACGTCTTATAGGAATCAAAGGAAATGACTCGACTAAAAGGTACGTATTCTAGTGGTCAAAGAGAATGACTCGACTATAAGGTACGTCTTATAGGAATCAAAGGAAATGACAGGACTAAAAGGTACGTCTTCTAGGGATCAAAGGGGATGACTCGACTAAAAGGTTCGTCTTATAGGAATCAAAGGGGATTACTCGACTAAAAGGTTCATCTTATAGGAATCGAAGGGGAATGACTCGACTAAAAGGAACGTCTTATAGGAATCAAGGGAAATGACTCGACTAAAAGGTACGTCTTATAGGAATCAAGGGAAATGACTCGACTAAAAGGTACGTCTTATAGGAATCAAAGTAGATGTCTCGACTAAAAGGTACGTCTTATAGGAATCAAAGGAAATGACTCCACTAAAAGGTACGTCTTCTAGGGATCAAAGGGGATGACTCGACTAAAAGGTACGTCTTATAGGAATCAAAGGGGATGACTCGACTAAAAGGTTCGTCTTATAGGAATCGAAGGGGATGACTCGACCAAAAGGAACGTCTTATAGGAATACAAGGGGATTACTCGACAATAAGGTACGTCTTATAGGAATCAAAGTGGATGACTCGACTAAAAGGTACGTCTTATAGGAATCAAGGGAAATCACTAGACTAAAAGGTACGTTTTCTAGGAATCAAAGGGGATGACTCGACTAAAAGGTACGTCTTATAGTAATCAAGGGGGATGACTCGACTAAAAGGTACGTATTCTAGGGGTCAAAGTTGATGACTCGACTAAATGGTACGTCTTATAGGAATCAAGGTAAATGACTCGACTAAAAGGTACGTCTTCTAGGAATCAAAGGGGGTGACTCGACGAAAAGGTACGTCTTATAGGAATCAAAGGAAATGACTCGACTAAAAGGTACGTATTCTATGGGTCAAAGAGAATGACTCGACTATAAGGTACGACTTATAGGAATCAAAGGGGATAACTCGACCAAAAGGTACGTCTTATAGAAATCCAAGGGGATGACTCGACTAAAAGGTACGTATTATAGGAATCAAAGGGGATGACTCGACTAGAAGGTACGTCTTCTAGGAATCACAGGAAATGACTCAACTAAAAGCTACGTCTTATTGGAATCAAAGGAGATGACTCGACTAAAAGGTACGTCTTATAGGAATCAAGGGAAATGACTCGACTAAAAGATACGTCTTCTAGAAATCAAAGGGGATGACTCCACTAAATGGTACGTCTTATAGTAATCAAGGGGGATGACTCGACTATAAGGTACGTCTTATAGGAATCAAAGGGAATGACTCGACTAAAAGATACGTCTTATATGAATCAAGTGAAATTAGTCGACTAAAATGAACGTCTTCTAGGAATCACAGGAAATAACTCAACTAAAAGGTACGTCTTATAGGAATCAAAGGAGATGACTCGACTAAAAGGTATGTCTTATAGGAATCAAAGGGGATGACTCGACTAAAAGGTACGTCTTATAGGATTCAAAGGGGATGACTCGACTAAAAAATACGTCTTATAGGAATCGAAGGGGATGACTCGACTAAAAGGTACATCTTATAGGAATCAAGGGTAATGACTCGACTAAAAGGTACGGCTTATAGGAATCAAAGGAAATGACTCGACTAAAAGGTACGTCTTCATGAAATCAAAGGGGATGACTCCACTAAAAGGTAAGTCTTATAGTAATCAATGGGGATGACTCGACTAAACGGTACGTCTTATAGGAATCAAAGGGAATGACTCGACTAAAAGGTACGTCTTATATGAATCAAGTGAAATGACTCGACTAAAAGGAACGTCTTCTAGGAATCAAAGGAAATGACTCAACTAAAAGGTACGTCTTCTAGGGATCAAAGGGGATGACTCGACTAAAAGGAACGTCTTATAGGAATCAAAGAGGATGACTCGACTAAAAGGTACGTCTTATAGGAATCAAGGGTAATAACTCGACTAAAAGGTACGTCTTCTAGGAATCAAAGGGTATGACTCGACAAAAAGGTACGTCTAATAGTAATCAAAGGAGATGACTCGACTAAAAGGTACGTATTCTAGGGGTCAAAGAGAATGACTCGACTATAAGGTACGTCTTATAGGAATCAAAGGGGATGACTCGACCAAAAGGTACGTCTTATAGGAATCCAAGGGGATGACTCGACTAAAAGGTACGTCTTATAGGAATCAAAGCAGATCACTCGACTATAAGGTACGTCTTCTAGGAATCACAGGAAATGACTCAACTAAATGGTACGTCTTATTGGAATCAAAGGAGATGACTCGACTAAAAGGTACGTCTTATAGGAATCAAGGGAAATAACTTGACTAAAAGATACGTCTTATAGGAATCAAAGGGGATCACTCGACTAAAAGGTACGTCTTATAGGAATCATGGGAAAAGACTCGACTAAAAGGTAAGCCTTTTAGGAATCAAAGGGGATGACTCGACTAAAAGGTTCGTCTTATAGGAATCGAAGGGGATGACTCCACCAAAAGGTACGTCTTATAGGAATCCAAGAGGATGACTCGACTAAAAGGTACGTCTTATACGAATCCAAGAGGATGACTCGACTAAAAGGTACGTCTTATAGGAATCAAGGGACATGACTCGACTAAAAGGTTCGTCTTCTAGGAATCAAAGGGGATGACTCGACTAAAAGGTACGTCTTATAGTAATCAAGGGGGATGACTCGACTAAAAGGTACGTCATCAAGGAATCAAAGAGGGTGACTCGACTAAAACGTACGTCTTATAGGAATCAAGGGAAATGACTCGACTAAAAGATACGTCTTCTAGGAATCAAAGGGGGTGACTCGACTAAAAGATACGTCTTATAGGAATCAAAGGAAATGACTCGACTAAAAGGTACGTATTCTAGTGGTCAAAGAGAATGACTCGACTATAAGGTACGTCTTATAGGAATCAAAGGAAATGACAGGACTAAAAGGTACGTCTTCTAGGGATCAAAGGGGATGACTCGACTAAAAGGTTCGTCTTATAGGAATCAAAGGGGATTACTCGACTAAAAGGTTCATCTTATAGGAATCGAAGGGGAATGACTCGACTAAAAGGAACGTCTTATAGGAATCAAGGGAAATGACTCGACTAAAAGGTACGTCTTATAGGAATCAAGGGAAATGACTCGACTAAAAGGTACGTCTTATAGGAATCAAAGTAGATGTCTCGACTAAAAGGTACGTCTTATAGGAATCAAAGGAAATGACTCCACTAAAAGGTACGTCTTCTAGGGATCAAAGGGGATGACTCGACTAAAAGGTACGTCTTATAGGAATCAAAGGGGATGACTCGACTAAAAGGTTCGTCTTATAGGAATCGAAGGGGATGACTCGACCAAAAGGAACGTCTTATAGGAATACAAGGGGATTACTCGACAATAAGGTACGTCTTATAGGAATCAAAGTGGATGACTCGACTAAAAGGTACGTCTTATAGGAATCAAGGGAAATCACTAGACTAAAAGGTACGTTTTCTAGGAATCAAAGGGGATGACTCGACTAAAAGGTACGTCTTATAGTAATCAAGGGGGATGACTCGACTAAAAGGTACGTATTCTAGGGGTCAAAGTTGATGACTCGACTAAATGGTACGTCTTATAGGAATCAAGGTAAATGACTCGACTAAAAGGTACGTCTTCTAGGAATCAAAGGGGGTGACTCGACGAAAAGGTACGTCTTATAGGAATCAAAGGAAATGACTCGACTAAAAGGTACGTATTCTATGGGTCAAAGAGAATGACTCGACTATAAGGTACGACTTATAGGAATCAAAGGGGATAACTCGACCAAAAGGTACGTCTTATAGAAATCCAAGGGGATGACTCGACTAAAAGGTACGTATTATAGGAATCAAAGGGGATGACTCGACTAGAAGGTACGTCTTCTAGGAATCACAGGAAATGACTCAACTAAAAGCTACGTCTTATTGGAATCAAAGGAGATGACTCGACTAAAAGGTACGTCTTATAGGAATCAAGGGAAATGACTCGACTAAAAGATACGTCTTCTAGAAATCAAAGGGGATGACTCCACTAAATGGTACGTCTTATAGTAATCAAGGGGGATGACTCGACTATAAGGTACGTCTTATAGGAATCAAAGGGAATGACTCGACTAAAAGATACGTCTTATATGAATCAAGTGAAATTAGTCGACTAAAATGAACGTCTTCTAGGAATCACAGGAAATAACTCAACTAAAAGGTACGTCTTATAGGAATCAAAGGAGATGACTCGACTAAAAGGTATGTCTTATAGGAATCAAAGGGGATGACTCGACTAAAAGGTACGTCTTATAGGATTCAAAGGGGATGACTCGACTAAAAAATACGTCTTATAGGAATCGAAGGGGATGACTCGACTAAAAGGTACGTCTTATAGGAATCAAGGGTAATGACTCGACTAAAAGGTACGGCTTATAGGAATCAAAGGGGATGACTTGTCTAAAAGGTACGTCTTATAGGAATCAAGGGAAATGACTCGACTAAAAGGTACGTATTCTAGGTGTCACAGGGGATGACTCGACTAAAAGGTACGTCTTATAGGAATCAAAGGAAATGACTCGACTAAAAGGTACGTCTTATAGGAATCAAAGGAAATGACTCGACTAAAAGGTACGTCTTCTAGGGATCAAAGGGGATGACTCGACTAAAAGGTACGTCTTATAGGAATCAAAGGGGATGACTCGACTAAAAGGTTCATCTTATAGGAATCAAAGGGGATGACTCGACCAAAAGGAACGTCTTATAGGAATCCAAGGGGATGACTCGACTAAAAGGTACGTCTTATAGGAAACAAAGTGGATGACTCGACTAAAAGGTACGTCTTATAGGAATCAAGGGAAATGTCTCGACTAAAAGGTACGTCTTCTAGGAATCAAAGGGGATGACTCGACTAAAAGGTACGTCTTATAGTAATCAAGGGTGATGACTCGACTAAAAGGTACGTCTTCAAGGAATCAAAGGGGGTGACTCGACTAAAAGGTACGTCTTATAGGAATCAAAGGTAATGACATGACTAAAAGGTATGTATTCAAGGGGTCAAAGAGAATAACTCGACTATAAGGTACGTCTTATAGGAATCAAAGGGGATGACTCGACCAAAAGATACGTCTTATAGGAATCCAAGGGGATGACTCGACTAAACGGTACGTCTTATAGGAATCAAAGGGGATCACTCGACTAAAAGGTACGTCTTCGAGGAATCACAGGAAATGACTCAACTAAAAGGTACGTCTTATTGGAATCAAGGGAAATGACTCGACTAAAAGGTACGTCTTATAGGAATCAAGGGAAATGACTCGACTAAAAGGTACGTCTTCATGAAATAAAAGGGGATGACTCCACTAAAAGGTAAGTCTTATAGTAATCAATGGGGATGACTCGACTAAACGGTACGTCTTATAGGAATCAAAGGGAATGACTCGACTAAAAGGTACGTCTTATATGAATCAAGTGAAATGACTCGACTAAAACGAACGTCTTCTAGGAATCACAGGAAATGACTCAACTAAAAGGTACGTCTTATAGGAATTAATGGAGATGACTCGACTAAAAGGTACGTCTTATAGGAATCAAAGGGGATGACTCGACTAAAAGTTACGTCTTATAGGAATCAAAGGGGATGACTCGACTAAAAGGTACGTCTTCTAGGTATCACAGGAAATGACTCAACTAAAAGGTACGTCTTATAGGAATCAAAGGAGATGACTCGACTAAAATGTACGTCTTATAGGAATCAAAGGGGATGACTTGACTAAAAGGTACGTCTTATAGGAATCAACGGAAATGCCTCGACTAAAAGGTACGGCTTATAGCAATCAAAGGGGATAACTTGTCTTAAAGGTACGTCTTATAGGAATTAAAGGAAATGACTCGACTAATAGGTACGTATTCTAGAGGCCAAAGGGGATGACACGACTAAAAGGTACGTCTTATAGGAATCAAAGGAGATGACTCGACTAAAAGGTACGTCTAATAGGAATCAAAGTGGATGACTCGACTAAAAGGTACGTCTTATAGGAATCAAAAGGGATGACTTGACTAAAAGATACGTCTTACAGGAATCAAAGTAAATGACTCGATTAAAAGGTACGTCTTCTAGGGGTCAAAGGGGATAACTCGACTAAAAGGTACGTCTTATAGGAATCAAAGGGGATGACTCGACTAAAAGGTACGTCTTCTAGGAATCACAGGAAATGACTCGACTAAAAGGTATGGCTTATAGGAATCAAAGGGGATGACTCGACTAAAAGGTACGTCTTATAGGAATCAAGGGAAATGACTCGACAAAAAGGTACGTCTTATAGTAATCAAGGGGGATGACTCAACTAAAAGGTACGCCTTCAAGGAATCAAAGGGGGTGACTCGACTAAAAGGTACGTCTTATAGGAATCAAAGGTAATGACTTGACTAAAAGGTATGTATTCTAGGGGTCAAAGAGAATGACTCGACTAAAAGGTACGGCTTATAGGAATCAAAGGGGATGACTCGACCAAAAGGTACGTCTTATAGGAATCCAAGGGGATGACTCGACTAAAAGGTACGTCTTATAGGAATCAAAGGGGATCACTCGACTAAAAGGTACGTCTTCGAGGAATCACAGGAAATGACTCAACTAAAAGGTACGTCTTATTGGAATCAAAGGAGATGACTAGACTAAAAGGTACGTCTTATAGGAATCAAGGGAAATGACTCGACTAAAAGGTATGTCTTCATGAAATCAAAGGGGATGACTCCACTAAAAAATACGTCTTATAGTAATCAATGGGGATGACTCGACTGAACGGTACGTCTTATAGGAATCAAAGGGAATGACTCGACAAAAAGGTACGTCTTATATGAATCAAGTGAAATGACTCGACTAAAAGGAACGTCTTCTAGGAATCACAGGAAATGACTCAACTAAAAGGTACGTCTTATAGGAATCAAAGGGGATGACTCGACTAAAAGTTACGTCTTATAGGAATCAAAGGGGATGACTCGACAAAAAGGTACGTCTTCTAGGAATCACAGGAAATGACTCAACTAAAAGGTTCGTCTTATAGGAATCAAAGGAGATGACTCAACTAAAATGTACGTCTTATAGGAATCAAAGGGGATGACATGACTAAAAGGTATGTATTCTAGGGGTCAAAGAGAATGACTCGACTATAAGGTACGTGTTATAGGAATCAAAGGGGATTACTCGAACAAAAGGTACGTCTTATAGGAATCCAAGGGGATGACTCGACTAAAAGGTACGTCTTATAGGAATCAAAGGGGATCACTCGACTAAAAGGTACATCTTCGAGGAATCACAGGAAATGACTCAACTAAAAGGTACGTCATATTGGAATCAAAGGGAATGACTCGACTAAAAGGTACGGCTTATAGGAATCAAAGGGGATGACTTGTCTAAAAGGTACGTCTTATAGGAATCAAGGGAAATGACTCGACTAAAAGGTACGTATTCTAGGTGTCACAGGGGATGACTCGACTAAAAGGTACGTCTTATAGGAATCAAAGGAAATGACTCGACTAAAAGGTACGTCTTATAGGAATCAAAGGAAATGACTCGACTAAAAGGTACGTCTTCTAGGGATCAAAGGGGATGACTCGACTAAAAGGTACGTCTTATAGGAATCAAAGGGGATGACTCGACTAAAAGGTTCATCTTATAGGAATCAAAGGGGATGACTCGACTAAAAGGTACGTCTTATAGGAATCAAAGGGGATCACTCGACTAAAAGGTACATCTTCGAGGAATCACAGGAAATGACTCAACTAAAAGGTACGTCATATTGGAATCAAAGGGAATGACTCGACTAAAAGGTTCATCTTATAGGAATCAAAGGGGATGACTCGACCAAAAGGAACGTCTTATAGGAATCCAAGGGGATGACTCGACTAAAAGGTACGTCTTATAGGAAACAAAGTGGATGACTCGACTAAAAGGTACGTCTTATAGGAATCAAGGGAAATGTCTCGACTAAAAGGTACGTCTTCTAGGAATCAAAGGGGATGACTCGACTAAAAATTACGTCTTATAGTAATCAAGGGGGATGACTCGACTAAAAGGTACGTCTTCAAGGAATCAAAGGGGGTGACTCGACTAAAAGGTACGTCTTATAGGAATCAAAGGTAATGACATGACTAAAAGGTATGTATTCTAGGGGTCAAAGAGAATGACTCGACTATAAGGTACGTCTTATAGGAATCAAAGGGGATGACTCGACCAAAAGATACGTCTTATAGGACTCCAAGGGGATGACTCGACTAAAAGGTACGTCTTATAGGAATCAAAGGGGATCACTCGACTAAAAGGTACGTCATATTGGAATCAAAGGAGAATGACTCAACTAAAAGGTACGTCTTATTGGAATCAAGGGAAATGACTCGACTAAAAGGTACGTCTTATAGGAATCAAGGGAAATGACTCGACTAAAAGGTATGTCTTCATGAAATCAAAGGGGATGACTCCACTAAAAGGTAAGTCTTATAGTAATCAATGGGGATGACTCGACTAAACGGTACGTCTTATAGGAATCAAAGGGAATGACTCGACTAATAGGTACGTCTTATATGAATCAAGTGAAATGACTCGACTAAAAGGAACGTCTTCTAGGAATCACAAGAAATGACTCAACTAAAAGGTACGTCTTATAGGAATCAAAGGAGATGACTCGACTAAAAGGTACGTCTTATAGGGATCAAAAGGGATGACTTGACTAAAAGATACGTCTTACAGGAATCAAAGTAAATGACTCGATTAAAAGGTACGTCTTCTAGGGGTCAAAGGGGATAACTCGACTAAAAGGTACGTCTTATAGGAATCAAAGGGGATGACTCGACTAAAAGGTACGTCTTCTAGGAATCACAGGAAATGACTCGACTAAAAGGTATGGCTTATAGGAATCAAAGGGGATGACTCGACTAAAAGGTACGTCTTATAGGAATCAAGGGAAATGACTCGACAAAAAGGTACGTCTTATAGTAATCAAGGGGGATGACTCAACTAAAAGGTACGCCTTCAAGGAATCAAAGGGGGTGACTCGACTAAAAGGTACGTCTTATAGGAATCAAAGGTAATGACATGACTAAAAGGTATGTATTCTAGGGGTCAAAGAGAATGACTCGACTATAAGGTACGGCTTATAGGAATCAAAGGGGATGACTCGACCAAAAGGTACGTCTTATAGGAATCTAAGGGGATGACTCGACTAAAAGGTACGTCTTATAGGAATCAAAGGGGATCACTCGACTAAAAGGTACGTCTTCGAGGAATCACAGGAAATGACTCAACTAAAAGGTACGTCTTATTGGAATCAAAGGAGATGACTCGACTAAAAGGTACGTCTTATAGGAATCAAGGGAAATGACTCGACTAAAAGGTATGTCTTCATGAAATCAAAGGGGATGACTCCACTAAAAAATACGTCTTATAGTAATCAATGGGGATGACTCGACTAAACGGTACGTCTTATAGGAATCAAAGGGAATGACTCGACAAAAAGGTACGTCTTATATGAATCAAGTGAAATGACTCGACTAAAAGGAACGTCTTCTAGGAATCACAGGAAATGACTCAACTAAAAGGTACGTCTTATAGGAATCAAAGGGGATGACTCGACTAAAAGTTACGTCTTATAGGAATCAAAGGGGATGACTCGACAAAAAGGTACGTCTTCTAGGAATCACAGGAAATGACTCAACTAAAAGGTTCGTCTTATAGGAATCAAAGGAGATGACTCGACTAAAATGTACGTCTTATAGGAATCAAAGGGGATGACATGACTAAAAGGTATGTATTCTAGGGGTCAAAGAGAATGACTCGACTATAAGGTACGTGTTATAGGAATCAAAGGGGATGACTCGAACAAAAGGTACGTCTTATAGGAATCCAAGGGGATGACTCGACTAAAAGGTACGTCTTATAGGAATCAAAGGGGATCACTCGACTAAAAGGTACGTCTTCGAGGAATCACAGGAAATGACTCAACTAAAAGGTACGTCATATTGGAATCAAAGGGAATGACTCGACTAAAAGGTTCATCTTATAGGAATCAAAGGGGATGACTCGACCAAAAGGAACGTCTTATAGGAATCCAAGGGGATGACTCGACTAAAAGGTACGTCTTATAGGAAACAAAGCTGATGACTCGACTAAAAGGTACGTCTTATAGGAATCAAGGGAAATGTCTCGACTAAAAGGTACGTCTTCTAGGAATCAAAGGGGATGACTCGACTAAAAGGTACGTCTTATAGTAATCAAGGGGGATGACTCGACTAAAAGGTACGTTTTCAAGGAATCAAAGGGGGTGACTCGACTAAAAGGTACGTCTTATAGGAATCAAAGGTAATGACATGACTAAAAGGTATGTATTCTAGGGGTCAAAGAGAATGACTCGACTGTAACGTACGTCTTATAGGAATCAAAGGGGATGACTCGACCAAAAGATACGTCTTATAGGACTCCAAGGGGATGACTCGACTAAAAGGTACGTCTTATAGGAATCAAAGGGGATCACTCGACTAAAAGGTACGTCATATTGGAATCAAAGGAGAATGACTCAACTAAAAGGTACGTCTTATTGGAATCAAGGGAAATGACTCGACTAAAAGGTACGTCTTATAGGAATCAAGGAAAATGACTCGACTAAAAGGTATGTCTTCATGAAATCAAAGGGGATGACTCCACTAAAAGGTAAGTCTTATAGTAATCAATGGGGATGACTCGACTAAACGGTACGTCTTATAGGAATCAAAGGGAATGACTCGACTAATAGGTACGTCTTATATGAATCAAGTGAAATGACTCGACTAAAAGGACCGTCTTCTAGGAATCACAAGAAATGACTCAACTAAAAGGTACGTCTTATAGGAATCAAAGGAGATGACTCGACTAAAAGGTACGTCTTATAGGAATCAAAAGGGATGACTTGACTAAAAGATACGTCTTACAGGAATCAAAGTAAATGACTCGATTAAAAGGTACGTCTTCTAGGGGTCAAAGGGGATAACTCGACTAAAAGGTACGTCTTATAGGAATCAAAGGGGATGACTCGACTAAAAGGTACGTCTTCTAGGAATCACAGGAAATGACTCGACTAAAAGGTATGGCTTATAGGAATCAAAGGGGATGACTCGACTAAAAGGTACGTCTTATAGGAATCAAGGGAAATGACTCGACAAAAAGGTACGTCTTATAGTAATCAAGGGGGATGACTCAACTAAAAGGTACGCCTTCAAGGAATCAAAGGGGGTGACTTGACTAAAAGGTACGTCTTATAGGAATCAAAGGTAATGACATGACTAAAAGGTATGTATTCTAGGGGTCAAAGAGAATGACTCGACTATAAGGTACGGCTTATAGGAATCAAAGGGGATGACTCGACCAAAAGGTACGTCTTATAGGAATCCAAGGGGATGACTCGACTAAAAGGTACGTCTTATAAGAATCAAAGGGGATCACTCGACTAAAAGGTACGTCTTCGAGGAATCACAGGAAATGACTCAACTAAAAGGTACGTCTTATTGGAATCAAAGGAGATGACTCGACTAAAAGGTACGTCTTATAGGAATCAAGGGAAATGACTCGACTAAAAGGTATGTCTTCATGAAATCAAAGGGGATGACTCCACTAAAAAATACGTCTTATAGTAATCAATGGGGATGACTCGACTAAACGGTACGTCTTATAGGAATCAAAGGGAATGACTCGACAAAAAGGTACGTCTTATATGAATCAAGTGAAATGACTCGACTAAAAGGAACGTCTTCTAGGAATCACAGGAAATGACTCAACTAAAAGGTACGTCTTATAGGAATCAAAGGGGATGACTCGACTAAAAGTTACGTCTTATAGGAATCAAAGGGGATGACTCGACAAAAAGGTACGTCTTCTAGGAATCACAGGAAATGACTCAACTAAAAGGTTCGTCTTATAGGAATCAAAGGAGATGACTCGACTAAAATGTACGTCTTATAGGAATCAAAGGGGATGACATGACTAAAAGGTATGTATTCTAGGGGTCAAAGAGAATGACTCGACTATAAGGTACGTCTTATAGGAATCAAAGGGGATGACTCGAACAAAAGGTACGTCTTATAGGAATCCAAGGGGATGACTCGACTAAAAGATACGTCTTATAGGAATCAAAGGGGATCACTCGACTAAAAGGTACATCTTCGAGGAATCACAGGAAATGACTCAACTAAAAGGTACGTCATATTGGAATCAAAGGGAATGACTCGACTAAAAGGTTCATCTTATAGGAATCAAAGGGGATGACTCGACCAAAAGGAACGTCTTATAGGAATCCAAGGGGATGACTCGACTAAAAGGTACGTCTTATAGGAAACAAAGTGGATGACTCGACTAAAAGGTACGTCTTATAGGAATCAAGGGAAATGTCTCGACTAAAAGGTACGTCTTCTAGGAATCAACGGGGATGACTCGACTAAAAGGTACGTCTTATAGTAATCAAGGGGGATGACTCGACTAAAAGGTACGTCTTCAAGGAATCAAAGGGGGTGACTCGACTAAAAGGTACGTCTTATAGGAATCAAAGGTAATGACATGACTAAAAGGTATGTATTCTAGGGGTCAAAGAGAATGACTCGACTATAAGGTACGTCTTATAGGAATCAAAGGGGATGACTCGACCAAAAGATACGTCTTATAGGACTCCAAGGGGATGACTCGACTAAAAGGTACGTCTTATAGGAATCAAAGGGGATCACTCGACTAAAAGGTACGTCATATTGGAATCAAAGGAGAATGACTCAACTAAAAGGTACGTCTTATTGGAATCAAGGGAAATGACTCGACTAAAAGGTACGTCTTATAGGAATCAAGGGAAATGACTCGACTAAAAGGTATGTCTTCATGAAATCAAAGGGGATGACTCCACTAAAAGGTAAGTCTTATAGTAATCAATGGGGATGACTCGACTAAACGGTACGTCTTATAGGAATCAAAGGGAATGACTCGACTAATAGGTACGTCTTATATGAATCAAGTGAAATGACTCGACTAAAAGGAACGTCTTCTAGGAATCACAAGAAATGACTCAACTAAAAGGTACGTCTTATAGGAATCAAAGGGGATAACTTGACTAAAAGTTACGTCTTATAGGAATCAAAGGGGATGACTCGACTAAAAGGTACGTCTTCTAGGTATCACAGTAAATGACTCAACTAAAAGGTACGTCTTATAGGAATCAAAGGAGATGACTCGACTAAAATGTACGTCTTATAGGAATCAAAGGGGATGACTCGACTAAAAGGTACGTCTTATAGGAATCAACGGAAATGCCTCGACTAAAAGGTACGGCTTATAGCAATCAAAGGGGATAACTTGTCTTAAAGGTACGTCTTATAGGAAT
This sequence comes from Capsicum pubescens, assembly GCA_030864215.1. Classification (NCBI taxonomy): domain Eukaryota; kingdom Viridiplantae; phylum Streptophyta; class Magnoliopsida; order Solanales; family Solanaceae; genus Capsicum; species Capsicum pubescens. The sequence continues at coordinate 273,401,163 of CM061545.1, read as the reverse complement.
TAAAGGAAATGACTCGACTAATAGGTACGTATTCTAGAGGCCAAAGGGGATGACACGACTAAAAGGTACGTCTTATAGGAATCAAAGGAGATGACTCGACTAAAAGGTACGTCTAATAGGAATCAAAGTGGATGACTCGACTAAAAGGTACGTCTTATAGGAATCAAAAGGGATGACTTGACTAAAAGATACGTCTTACAGGAATCAAAGTAAATGACTCGATTAAAAGGTACGTCTTCTAGGGGTCAAAGAGGATAACTCGACTAAAAGGTACGTCTTATAGGAATCAAAGGGGATGACTCGACTAAAAGGTACGTCTTCTAGCAATCACAGGAAATGACTCGACTAAAAGGTATGGCTTATAGGAATCAAAGGGGATGACTCGACTAAAAGGTACGTCTTATAGGAATCAAGGGAAATGACTCGACTAAAAGGTACGTCTTCAAGGAATCAAAGGGGATGACTCGACTAAAAGGTACGTCTTATAGTAATCAAGGGGGATGAAGCAACTAAAAGGTACGCCTTCAAGGAATCTAAGGGGGTGACTCGACTAAAAGGTACGTCTTATCGGAATCAAAGGTAATGACATGACTAAAAGGTATGTATTCTAGGGGTCAAAGAGAATGACTCGACTATAAGGTACGGCTTATAGGAATCAAAGGGGATGACTCGACCAAAAGGTACGTCTTATAGGAATCCAATGGGATGACTCGACTAAAAGGTACGTCTTATAGGAATCAAAGGGGATGACTCGACCAAAAGGTACGTCTTATAGGAATCCAAGGGGATGACTCGACTAAAAGGTACGTCTTATAGGAATCAAAGGGGATCACTCGACTAAAAGGTACGTCTTCGAGGAATCACAGGAAATGACTCAACTAAAAGGTACGTCTTATTGGAATCAAAGGAGATGACTCGACTAAAAGGTACGTCTTATAGGAATCAAGGGAAAGGACTCGACTAAAAGGTATGTCTTCATGAAATCAAAGGGGATGACTCCACTAAAAAATACGTCTTATAGTAATCAATGGGGATGACTCGACTAAATGGTACGTCTTATAGGAATCAAAGGGAATGACTCGACAAAAAGGTACGTCTTATATGAATCAAGTGAATTGACTCGACTAAAAGGAACGTCTTCTAGGAATCACAGGAAATGACTCAACTAAAAGGTACGTCTTATAGGAATCAAAGGGGATGACTCGACTAAAAGGTACGTCTTCTAGGAATCACAGGAAATGACTCAACTAAAAGGTTCGTCTTATAGGAATCAAAGGAGATGACTCGACTAAAATGTACGTCTTATAGGAATCAAAGGGGATGACATGACTAAAAGGTATGTATTCTAGGGGTCAAAGAGAATGACTCGACTATAAGGTACGTCTTATAGGAATCAAAGGGGATGACTCGACCAAAAGGTACGTCTTATAGGAATCCAAGGGGATGACTCGACTAAAAGGTACGTCTTATAGGAATCAAAGGGGATCACTCGACTAAAAGGTACGTCTTATAGGAATCAAAGGGGATGACTCGACTAAAAGGTACGACTTATAGGAATCAAAAGGGATGACTCGACTAAAAGATACGTCTTACCGGAATCAAAGTAAATGACTCGATTAAAAGGTACTTCTTCTAGGGGTCAATGGGGATAACTCGACTAAAAGGTACGTCTTATAGGAATCAAAGGGGATGACTCGACTAAAATGTACGTCTTCTAGGAATCACAGGAAATGACTCGACTAAAAGGTACGTCTTATAGGAATCAAAAGGGATGACTCGACTAAAAGATACGTCTTACCGGAATCAAAGTAAATGACTCGATTAAAAGGTACGTCTTCTAGGGGTCAAAGGGGATAACTCGACTAAAAGGTACGTCTTATAGCAATCAAAGGGGATGACTCGCCTAAAAGGTACGTCTTCTAGGAATCACAGGAAATGACTCGACTAAAAGGTACGGCTTATACGAATCAAAGGAGATGACTCAACTAAAAGGTACGTCTTATAGGAATCCAAGGGGATGACTAGACTAAAAGGTACGTCTTATAGGAATCAAGGGAAATGACTCGACTAAAAGGTACATATTCTAGGTGTGAAAGGGGATGACTCGACTAAAAGGTACGTCTTATAGGAATCAAAGGAAATGACTCGACTAAAAGGTACGTCTTATAGGAATCAAATGAAATGATTTAACTAAAAGGTACATCTTTTAGGAATCAAAGGAGATGACTCGACTAAAAGGTTCGTCTTATAGGAATCGAAGGGGATGACTCCACCAAAAGGTACGTCTTATAGGAATCCAAGGCGATGCTTCAACTAAAAGGTACGTCTTATAGGAATCAAAGTGGATGACTCGACTAAAAGGTACGTCTTATAGGATTCAAGGGAAATGACTCGACTAAAAGGTACGTCTTCTAGGAATCAAAGGGGATGACTCGACTAAAAGGTACGTCTTATAGTAATCAAGGGGGATGACTCGACTAAAAGGTACGACTTCAAGGAATCAAAGGGGGTTACTCGACTAAAAGGTACGTCTTATAGGAATCAAAGGTATTGACATGACTAAAAGGTATGTATTCTAGGGGTCAAAGAGAATGACTCGACTATAAGGTACGTCTTATAGGAATCAAAGGGGATGACTCGACCAAAAGGTACGTCTTATAGGAATCCAAGGGGATGACTCGACTAAAAGGTACGTCTTATAGGAATCAAAGGGGATCACTCGACTAAAAGGTACGTCTTCGAGGAATCACAGGAAATGACTCAACTAAAAGGTACGTCATATTGGAATCAAAGGAGATGACTCGACTAAAAGGTACGTCTTATAGGAATCAAGGGAAATGACTCGACTAAAAGGTACGTCTTCATGAAATCAAAGGGGATGACTCCAGTAAAAGGTACGTCTTATAGTAATCAATGGGGATGACTCGACTAAACGGTACGTCTTATAGGAATCAATGGGAATGACTCGACAAAAAGGTACGTATTATATGAATCAAGTGAAATGACTCGACTAAATGGAACGTCTTCTAGGAATCACAGGTAATGACTCAACTAAAAGGTACGTCTTATAGGAATCAAAGAGGATGACTCGACTAAAAGGTACGACTTATAGGAATCAAAAGGGATGACTCGACTAAAAGATACGTCTTACCGGAATCAAAGTAAATGACTCGATTAAAAGGTACGTCTTCTAGGGGTCAAAGGGGATAACTCGACTAAAAGGTACGTCTTATAGGAATCAAAGGGGATGACTCGACTAAAAGGTACGTCTTCTAGGAATCACAGGAAATGACTCGACTAAAAGGTACGTCTTATAGGAATCAAAAGGGATGACTCGACTAAAAGATATGTCTTACCGGAATCAAAGTAAATGACTCGATTAAAAGGTACGTCTTCTAGGGGTCAAAGGGGATAACTCGACTAAAAGGTACGTCTTATAGGAATCAAAGGGGATGACTCGACTAAAAGGTACGTCTTCTAGGAATCACAGGAAATGACTCAACTAAAAGGTACGGCTTATACGAATCAAAGGAGATGACTCAACTAAAAGGTACGTCTTATAGGAATTCAAGGGGATGACTCGACTAAAAGGTACGTCTTGTAGGAATCAAGGGAAATGACTAGACTAAAAGGTACATATTCTAGGTGTGAAAGGGGATGACTCGACTAAAAGGTACGTCTTATAGGAATCAAAGGAAATGACTCGACTAAAAGGTACGTCTTTTAGGAATCAAAGGAGATGACTCGAGTAAAAGGTTCGTCTTATAGGAATCGAAGGGGATGACTCCACCAAAAGGTACGTCTTATAGGAATCCAAGGCGATGCTTCGACTAAAAGGTACGTCTTATAGGAATCAAAGTGGATGACTCGACTAAAAGGTACGTCTTATAGGATTCAAGGGAAATGACTCGACTAAAAGGTACGTCTTCTAGGAATCAAAGGGGATGACTCGACTAAAAGGTACGTCTTATAGTAATCAAGGGGGATGACTCGACTAAAAGGTACGACTTCAAGGAATCAAAGGGGGTGACTCGACTAAAAGGTACGTCTTATAGGAATCAAAGGTATTGACATGACTAAAAGTATGTATTCTAGGGGTCAAAGAGAATGACTCGACTATAAGGTACGTCTTATAGGAATCAAAGGGGATGACTCGACCAAAAGGTACGTCTTATAGGAATCCAAGGGGATGACTCGACTAAAAGGTACGTCTTATAGGAATCAAAGGTGATCACTCGACTAAAAGGTACGTCTTCGAGGAATCACAGGAAATGACTCAACGAAATGGTACGTCTTATTGGAATCAAAGGAGATGACTCGACTAAAAGGTACGTCTTATAGGAATCAAGGGAAAGGACTCGACTAAAAGGTATGTCTTCATGAAATCAAAGGGGAAGACTCCACTAAAAAATACGTCTTATAGTAATCAATGGGGATGACTCGACTAAACGGTACGTCTTATAGGAATCAAAGGGAATGACTCAACAAAAAGGTACGTCTTATATGAATCAAGTGAATTGACTCGACTAAAAGGAACGTCTTCTAGGAATCACAGGTAATGACTCAACTAAAAGGTACGTCTTATAGGAATTAAAGAGGATGACTCGACTAAAAGGTACGACTTATAGGAATCAAAAGGAATGACTCGACTAAAAGATACGTCTTACCGGAATCAAAGTAAATGACTCGATTAAAAGGTACGTCTTCTAGGGGTCAAAGAGGATAACTTAACTAAAAGGTACGTCTTATAGGAATCAAAGGGGATGACTCGACTAAAAGGTACGTCTTCTAGGAATCACAGGAAATGACTCGACTAAAAGGTATGGCTTATAGGAATCAAAGGGGATGACTCGACTAAAAGGTACGTCTTATAGGAATCAAGGGAAATGACTCGACAAAAAGGTACGTCTTATAGTAATCAAGGGGGATGACTCAACTAAAAGGTACGCCTTCAAGGAATCAAAGGGGGTGACTCGACTAAAAGGTACGTCTTATAGGAATCAAAGGTAATGACATGACTAAAAGGTATGTATTCTAGGGGTCAAAGGGAATGACTCGACTATAAGGTACGGCTTATAGGAATCAAAGGGGATGACTCGACCAAAAGGTACGTCTTATAGGAATCTAAGGGGATGACTCGACTAAAAGGTACGTCTTATAGGAATCAAAGGGGATCACTCGACTAAAAGGTACGTCTTCGAGGAATCACAGGAAATGACTCAACTAAAAGGTACGTCTTATTGGAATCAAAGGAGATGACTCGACTAAAAGGTACGTCTTATAGGAATCAAGGGAAATGACTCGACTAAAAGGTATGTCTTCATGAAATCAAAGGGGATGACTCCACTAAAAAATACGTCTTATAGTAATCAATGGGGATGACTCGACTAAACGGTACGTCTTATAGGAATCAAAGGGAATGACTCGACAAAAAGGTACGTCTTATATGAATCAAGTGAAATGACTCGACTAAAAGGAACGTCTTCTAGGAATCACAGGAAATGACTCAACTAAAAGGTACGTCTTATAGGAATCAAAGGGGATGACTCGACTAAAAGTTACGTCTTATAGGAATCAAAGGGGATGACTCGACAAAAAGGTACGTCTTCTAGGAATCACAGGAAATGACTCAACTAAAAGGTTCGTCTTATAGGAATCAAAGGAGATGACTCGACTAAAATGTACGTCTTATAGGAATCAAAGGGGATGACATGACTAAAAGGTATGTATTCTAGGGGTCAAAGAGAATGACTCGACTATAAGGTACGTGTTATAGGAATCAAAGGGGATGACTCGAACAAAAGGTACGTCTTATAGGAATCCAAGGGGATGACTCGACTAAAAGGTACGTCTTATAGGAATCAAAGGGGATCACTCGACTAAAAGGTACGTCTTCGAGGAATCACAGGAAATGACTCAACTAAAAGGTACGTCATATTGGAATCAAAGGGAATGACTCGACTAAAAGGTTCATCTTATAGGAATCAAAGGGGATGACTCGACCAAAAGGAACGTCTTATAGGAATCCAAGGGGATGACTCGACTAAAAGGTACGTCTTATAGGAAACAAAGTGGATGACTCGACTAAAAGGTACGTCTTATAGGAATCAAGGGAAATGTCTCGACTAAAAGGTACGTCTTCTAGGAATCAAAGGGGATGACTCGACTAAAAGGTACATCTTATTGTAATCAAGGGGGATGACTCGACTAAAAGGTACGTCTTCAAGGAATCAAAGGGGGTGACTCGACTAAAAGGTACGTCTTATAGGAATCAAAGGTAATGACATGACTAAAAGGTATGTATTCTAGGGGTCAAAGAGAATGACTCGACTATAACGTACGTCTTATAGGAATCAAAGGGGATGACTCGACCAAAAGATACGTCTTATAGGACTCCAAGGGGATGACTCGACTAAAAGGTACGTCTTATAGGAATCAAAGGGGATCACTCGACTAAAAGGTACGTCATATTGGAATCAAAGGAGAATGACTCAACTAAAAGGTACGTCTTATTGGAATCAAGGGAAATGACTCGACTAAAAGGTACGTCTTATAGGAATCAAGGAAAATGACTCGACTAAAAGGTATGTCTTCATGAAATCAAAGGGGATGACTCCACTAAAAGGTAAGTCTTATAGTAATCAATGGGGATGACTCGACTAAACGGTACGTCTTATAGGAATCAAAGGGAATGACTCGACTAATAGGTACGTCTTATATGAATCAAGTGAAATGACTCGACTAAAAGGAACGTCTTCTAGGAATCACAAGAAATGACTCAACTAAAAGGTACGTCTTATAGGAATCAAAGGAGATGACTCGACTAAAAGGTACGTCTTATAGGAATCAAAAGGGATGACTTGACTAAAAGATACGTCTTACAGGAATCAAAGTAAATGACTCGATTAAAAGATACGTCTTCTAGGGGTCAAAGGGGATAACTCGACTAAAAGGTACGTCTTATAGGAATCAAAGGGGATGACTCGACTAAAAGGTACGTCTTCTAGGAATCACAGGAAATGACTCGACTAAAAGGTATGGCTTATAGGAATCAAAGGGGATGACTCGACTAAAAGGTACGTCTTATAGGAATCAAGGGAAATGACTCGACAAAAAGGTACGTCTTATAGTAATCAAGGGGGATGACTCAACTAAAAGGTACGCCTTCAAGGAATCAAAGGGGGTGACTTGACTAAAAGGTACGTCTTATAGGAATCAAAGGTAATGACATGACTAAAAGGTATGTATTCTAGGGGTCAAAGAGAATGACTCGACTATAAGGTACGGCTTATAGGAATCAAAGGGGATGACTCGACCAAAAGGTACGTCTTATAGGAATCCAAGGGGATGACTCGACTAAAAGGTACGTCTTATTGGAATCAAAGGGGATCACTCGACTAAAAGGTACGTCTTCGAGGAATCACAGGAAATGACTCAACTAAAAGGTACGTCTTATTGGAATCAAAGGAGATGACTCGACTAAAAGGTACGTCTTATAGGAATCAAGGGAAATGACTCGACTAAAAGGTATGTCTTCATGAAATCAAAGGGGATGACTCCACTAAAAAATACGTCTTATAGTAATCAATGGGGATGACTCGACTAAACGGTACGTTTTATAGGAATCAAAGGGAATGACTCGACAAAAAGGTACGTCTTATATGAATCAAGTGAAATGACTCGACTAAAAGGAACGTCTTCTAGGAATCACAGGAAATGACTCAACTAAAAGGTACGTCTTATAGGAATCAAAGGGGATGACTCGACTAAAAGTTACGTCTTATAGGAATCAAAGGGGATGACTCGACAAAAAGGTACGTCTTCTAGGAATCACAGGAAATGACTCAACTAAAAGGTTCGTCTTATAGGAATCAAAGGAGATGACTCGACTAAAATGTACGTCTTATAGGAATCAAAGGGGATGACATGACTAAAAGGTATGTATTCTAGGGGTCAAAGAGAATGACTCGACTATAAGGTACGTCTTATAGGAATCAAAGGGGATGACTCGAACAAAAGGTACGTCTTATAGGAATCCAAGGGGATGACTCGACTAAAAGGTACGTCTTATAGGAATCAAAGGGGATCACTCGACTAAAAGGTACATCTTCGAGGAATCACAGGAAATGACTCAACTAAAAGGTACGTCATATTGGAATCAAAGGGAATGACTCGACTAAAAGGTTCATCTTATAGGAATCAAAGGGGATGACTCGACCAAAAGGAACGTCTTATAGGAATCCAAGGGGATGACTCGACTAAAAGGTACGTCTTATAGGAAACAAAGTGGATGACTCGACTAAAAGGTACGTCTTATAGGAATCAAGGGAAATGTCTCGACTAAAAGGTACGTCTTCTAGGAATCAAAGGGGATGACTCGACTAAAAGGTACGTCTTATAGTAATCAAGGGGGATGACTCGACTAAAAGGTACGTCTTCAAGGAATCAAAGGGGGTGACTCGACTAAAAGGTACGTCTTATAGGAATCAAAGGTAATGACATGACTAAAAGGTATGTATTCTAGGGGTCAAAGAGAATGACTCGACTATAAGGTACGTCTTATAGGAATCAAAGGGGATGACTCGACCAAAAGATACGTCTTATAGGACTCCAAGGGGATGACTCGACTAAAAGGTACGTCTTATAGGAATCAAAGGGGATCACTCGACTAAAAGGTACGTCATATTGGAATCAAAGGAGAATGACTCAACTAAAAGGTACGTCTTATTGGAATCAAGGGAAATGACTCGACTAAAAGGTACGTCTTATAGGAATCAAGGGAAATGACTCGACTAAAAGGTATGTCTTCATGAAATCAAAGGGGATGACTCCACTAAAAGGTAAGTCTTATAGTAATCAATGGGGATGACTCGACTAAACGGTACGTCTTATAGGAATCAAAGGGAATGACTCGACTAATAGGTACGTCTTATATGAATCAAGTGAAATGACTCGACTAAAAGGAACGTCTTCTAGGAATCACAAGAAATGACTCAACTAAAAGGTACGTCTTATAGGAATCAAAGGGGATAACTCGACTAAAAGTTACGTCTTATAGGAATCAAAGGGGATGACTCGACTAAAAGGTACGTCTTCTAGGTATCACAGTAAATGACTCAACTAAAAGGTACGTCTTATAGGAATCAAAGGAGATGACTCGAGTAAAATGTACGTCTTATAGGAATCAAAGGGGATGACTCGACTAAAAGGTACGTCTTATAGGAATCAACGGAAATGCCTCGACTAAAAGGTACGGCTTATAGCAATCAAAGGGGATAACTTGTCTTAAAGGTACGTCTTATAGGAATTAAAGGAAATGACTCGACTAATAGGTACGTATTCTAGAGGCCAAACGGGATGACACGACTAAAAGGTACGTCTTATAGGAATCAAAGGAGATGACTCGACTAAAAGGTACGTCTAATAGGAATCAAAGTGGATGACTCGACTAAAAGGTACGTCTTATAGGAATCAAAAGGGATGACTTGACTAAAAGATACGTCTTACAGGAATCAAAGTAAATGACTCGATTAAAAGGTACGTCTTCTAGGGGTCAAAGGGGATAACTCGACTAAAAGGTACGTCTTATAGGAATCAAAGGGGATGACTCGACTAAAAGGTACGTCTTCTAGCAATCACAGGAAATGACTCGACTAAAAGGTATGGCTTATAGGAATCAAAGGGGATGACTCGACTAAAAGGTACGTCTTATAGGAATCAAGGGAAATGACTCGACTAAAAGGTACGTCTTCAAGGAATCAAAGGGGATGACTCGACTAAAAGGTACGTCTTATAGTAATCAAGGGGGATGACTCAACTAAAAGGTACGCCTTCTAGGAATCAAAGGGGGTGACTCGACTAAAAGGTACGTCTTATCGGAATCAAAGGTAATGACATGACTAAAAGGTATGTATTCTAGGGGTCAAAGAGAATGACTCGACTATAAGGTACGGCTTATAGGAATCAAAGGGGATGACTCGACCAAAAGGTACGTCTTATAGGAATCCAATGGGATGACTCGACTAAAAGGTACGTCTTATAGGAATCAAAGGGGATGACTCGACCAAAAGGTACGTCTTATAGGAATCCAAGGGGATGACTCGACTAAAAGGTACGTCTTATAGGAATCAAAGGGGATCACTCGACTAAAAGGTACGTCTTCGAGGAATCACAGGAAATGACTCAACTAAAAGGTACGTCTTATTGGAATCAAAGGAGATGACTCGACTAAAAGGTACGTCTTATAGGAATCAAGGGAAAGGACTCGACTAAAAGGTATGTCTTCATGAAATCAAAGGGGATGACTCCACTAAAAAATACGTCTTATAGTAATCAATGGGGATGACTCGACTAAATGGTACGTCTTATAGGAATCAAAGGGAATGACTCGACAAAAAGGTACGTCTTATATGAATCAAGTGAATTGACTCGACTAAAAGGAACGTCTTCTAGGAATCACAGGAAATGACTCAACTAAAAGGTACGTCTTATAGGAATCAAAGGGGATGACTCGACTAAAAGGTACGTCTTCTAGGAATCACAGGAAATGACTCAACTAAAAGGTTCGTCTTATAGGAATCAAAGGAAATGACTCGACTAAAATGTACGTCTTATAGGAATCAAAGGGGATGACATGACTAAAAGGTATGTATTCTAGGGGTCAAAGAGAATGACTCGACTATAAGGTACGTCTTATAGGAATCAAAGGGGATGACTCGACCAAAAGGTACGTCTTATAGGAATCCAAGGGGATGACTCGACTAAAAGGTACGTCTTATAGGAATCAAAGGGGATCACTCGACTAAAAGGTACGTCCTCGAGGAATCACAGGAAATGACTCAACTAAAAGGTACGTCATATTGGAATCAAAGGAGATGACTCAACTAAAAGGTACGTCTTATAGGAATCAAGGGAAATGACTCGACTAAAAGGTACGTCTTCATGAAATCAAAGGGGATGACTCCAGTAAAAGGTACGTCTTATAGTAATCAATGGGGATGACTCGACTAAATGGTACGTCTTATAGGAATCAATGGGAATGACTCGACAAAAAGGTACGTATTATATGAATCAAGTGAAATGACTCGACTAAAAGGAACGTCTTCTAGGAATCACAGGAAATGACTCAACTAAAAGGTACGTCTTATAGGAATCAAAGGAGATGACTCGACTAAAAGGTACGTCTTATAGGAATCAAAGGGGATGACTCGACTAAAAGTTACGTCTTATAGGAATCAAAGGGGATGACTCGACTAAAAGGTACGTCTTCTAGGAATCACTGGAAATGACTCTACTAAAAGGTACGTCTTATAGGAATCAATGGAGATGACTCGACTAAAATGTACGTCTTATAGGAATCAAAGGGGATGACTCGACTAAAAGGTACGTCTTATAGGAATCAACGGAAATGCCTCGACTAAAAGGTACGGCTTATAGCAATCAAAGGGGATAACTTGTCTTAAAGGTACGTCTTATAGGAATTAAAGGAATTGACTCGACTAATAGGTACGTATTCTAGAGGCCAAAGGGGATGACTCGACTAAAAGGTACGTCTTATAGGAATCAAAGGAGATGACTCGACTAAAAGGTACGTCTTATAGGAATCAAAGGGGATGACTCGACTAAAAGGTACGACTTATAGGAATCAAAAGGGATGACTCGACTAAAAGATACGTCTTACCGGAATCAAAGTAAATGACTCGATTAAAAGGTACTTCTTCTAGGGGTCAAAGGGGATAACTCGACTAAAAGGTACGTCTTATAGGAATCAAAGGGGATGACTCGACTAAAATGTACGTCTTCTAGGAATCACAGGAAATGACTCGACTAAAAGGTACGTCTTATAGGAATCAAAAGGGATGACTCGACTAAAAGATACGTCTTACCGGAATCAAAGTAAATGACTCGATTAAAAGGTACGTCTTCTAGGGGTCAAAGGGGATAACTCGACTAAAAGGTACGTCTTATAGGAATCAAAGGGGATGACTCGCCTAAAAGGTACGTCTTCTAGGAATCACAGGAAATGACTCGACTAAAAGGTACGGCTTATACGAATCAAAGGAGATGACTCAACTAAAAGGTACGTCTTATAGGAATCCAAGGGGATGACTAGACTAAAAGGTACGTCTTATAGGAATCAAGGGAAATGACTCGACTAAAAGGTACATATTCTAGGAGTGAAAGGGGATGACTCGACTAAAAGGTACGTCTTATAGGAATCAAAGGAAATGACTCGACTAAAAGGTACGTCTTATAGGAATCAAATGAAATGATTTAACTAAAAGGTACATCTTTTAGGAATCAAAGGAGATGACTCGACTAAAAGGTTCGTCTTATAGGAATCGAAGGGGATGACTCCACCAAAAGGTACGTCTTATAGGAATCCAAGGCGATGCTTCAACTAAAAGGTACGTCTTATAGGAATCAAAGTGGATGACTCGACTAAAAGGTACGTCTTATAGGATTCAAGGGAAATGACTCGACTAAAAGGTACGTCTTCTAGGAATCAAAGGGGATGACTCGACTAAAAGGTACGTCTTATAGTAATCAAGGGGGATGACTCGACTAAAAGGTACGACTTCAAGGAATCAAAGGGGGTTACTCGACTAAAAGGTACGTCTTATAGGAATCAAAGGTATTGACATGACTAAAAGGTATGTATTCTAGGGGTCAAAGAGAATGACTCGACTATAAGGTACGTCTTATAGGAATCAAAGGGGATGACTCGACCAAAAGGTACGTCTTATAGGAATCCAAGGGGATGACTCGACTAAAAGGTACGTCTTATAGGAATCAAAGGGGATCACTCGACTAAAAGGTACGTCTTCGAGGAATCACAGGAAATGACTCAACTAAAAGGTACGTCATATTGGAATCAAAGGAGATGACTCGATTAAAAGGTACGTCTTATAGGAATCAAGGGAAATGACTCGACTAAAAGGTACGTCTTCATGAAATCAAAGGGGATGACTCCAGTAAAAGGTACGTCTTATAGTAATCAATGGGGATGACTCGACTAAACGGTACGTCTTATAGGAATCAATGGGAATGACTCGACAAAAAGGTACGTATTATATGAATCAAGTGAAATGACTCGACTAAAAGGAACGTCTTCTAGGAATCACAGGTAATGACTCAACTAAAAGGTACGTCTTATAGGAATCAAAGAGGATGACTCGACTAAAAGGTACGACTTATAGGAATCAAAAAGGATGACTCGACTAAAAGATACGTCTTACCGGAATCAAAGTAAATGACTCGATTAAAAGGTACGTCTTCTAGGGGTCAAAGGGGATAACTCGACTAAAAGGTACGTCTTATAGGAATCAAAGGGGATGACTCGAATAAAAGGTACGTCTTCTAGGAATCACAGGAAATGACTCGACTAAAAGGTACGTCTTATAGGAATCAAAAGGGATGACTCGACTAAAAGATATGTCTTACCGGAATCAAAGTAAATGACTCGATTAAAAGGTACGTCTTCTAGGGGTCAAAGGGGATAACTCGACTAAAAGGTACGTCTTATAGGAATCAAAGGGGATGACTCGACTAAAAGGTACGTCTTCTAGGAATCACAGGAAATGACTCAACTAAAAGGTACGGCTTATACGAATCAAAGCAGATGACTCAACTAAAAGGTACGTCTTATAGGAATCCAAGGGGATGACTCGACTAAAAGGTACGTCTTATAGGAATCAAGGGAAATGACTCGACTAAAAGGTACATATTCTAGGTGTGAAAGGGGATGACTCGACTAAAAGGTACGTCTTATAGGAATCAAAGGAAATGACTCGACTAAAAGGTACGTCTTATAGGAATCAAATAAAATGATTTGACTAAAAGGTACGTCTTTTAGGAATCAAAGGAGATGACTCGAGTAAAAGGTTCGTCTTATAGGAATCGAAGGGGATGACTCCACCAAAAGGTACGTCTTATAGGAATCCAAGGCGATGCTTCGACTAAAAGGTACGTCTTATAGGAATCAAAGTGGATGACTCGACTAAAAGGTACGTCTTATAGGATTCAAGGGAAATGACTCGACTAAAAGGTACGTCTTCTAGGAATCAAAGGGGATGACTCGACTAAAAGGTACGTCTTATAGTAATCAAGGGGGATGACTCGACTAAAAGGTACGACTTCAAGGAATCAAAGGGGGTGACTCGACTAAAAGGTACGTCTTATAGGAATCAAAGGTATTGACATGACTAAAAGTATGTATTCTAGGGGTCAAAGAGAATGACTCGACTATAAGGTACGTCTTATAGGAATCAAAGGGGATGACTCGACTAAAAGGTACGACTTATAGGAATCAAAAGGGATGACTCGACTAAAAGATACGTCTTACCGGAATCAAAGTAAATGACTCGATTAAAAGGTACGTCTTCTAGGGGTCAAAGGGGATAACTCGACTAAAAGGTACGTCTTATAGGAATCAAGGGAAATGACTCGACTAAAAGGTACGTCTTCATGAAATCAAAGGGGATGACTCCAGTAAAAGGTACGTCTTATAGTAATCAATGGGGATGACTCGACTAAACGGTACGTCTTATAGGAATCAATGGGAATGACTCGACAAAAAGGTACGTATTATATGAATCAAGTGAAATGACTCGACTAAAAGGAACGTCTTCTAGGAATCACAGGTAATGACTCAACTAAAAGGTACGTCTTATAGGAATCAAAGAGGATGACTCGACTAAAAGGTACGACTTATAGGAATCAAAAGGGATGACTCGACTAAAAGATACGTCTTACCGGAATCAAAGTAAATGACTCGATTAAAAGGTACGTCTTCTAGGGGTCAAAGGGGATAACTCGACTAAAAGGTACGTCTTATAGGAATCAAAGGGGATGACTCGACTAAAAGGTACGTCTTCTAGGAATCACAGGAAATGACTCGACTAAAAGGTACGTCTTATAGGAATCAAAAGGGATGACTCGACTAAAAGATATGTCTTACCGGAATCAAAGTAAATGACTCGATTAAAAGGTACGTCTTCTAGGGGTCAAAGGGGATAACTCGACTAAAAGGTACGTCTTATAGGAATCAAAGGGGATGACTCGACTAAAAGGTACGTCTTCTAGGAATCACAGGAAATGACACAACTAAAAGGTACGGCTTATACGAATCAAAGGAGATGACTCAACTAAAAGGTACGTCTTATAGGAATCCAAGGGGATGACTCGACTAAAAGGTACGTCTTATAGGAATCAAGGGAAATGACTCGACTAAAAGGTACATATTCTAGGTGTGAAAGGGGATGACTCGACTAAAAGGTACGTCTTATAGGAATCAAAGGAAATGACTCGACTAAAAGGTACGTCATATAGGAATCAAATAAAATGATTTGACTAAAAGGTACGTCTTTTAGGAATCAAAGGAGATGACTCGAGTAAAAGGTTCGTCTTATAGGAATCGAAGGGGATGACTCCACCAAAAGGTACGTCTTATAGGAATCCAAGGCGATGCTTCGACTAAAAGGTACGTCTTATAGGAATCAAAGTGGATGACTCGACTAAAAGGTACGTCTTATAGGATTCAAGGGAAATGACTCGACTAAAAGGTACGTCTTCTAGGAATCAAAGGGGATGACTCGACTAAAAGGTACGTCTTATAGTAATCAAGGGGGATGACTCGACTAAAAGGTACGACTTCAAGGAATCAAAGGGGGTGACTCGACTAAAAGGTACGTCTTATAGGAATCAAAGGTATTGACATGACTAAAAGTATGTATTCTAGGGGTCAAAGAGAATGACTCGACTATAAGGTACGTCTTATAGGAATCAAAGGGGATGACTCGACCAAAAGGTACGTCTTATAGGAATCCAAGGGGATGACTCGACTAAAAGGTACGTCTTATAGGAATCAAAGGGGATCACTCGACTAAAAGGTACGTCTTCGAGGAATCACAGGAAATGACTCAACTAAAAGGTACGTCATATGGGAATCAAAGGAGATGACTCGATTAAAAGGTACGTCTTATAGGAATCAAGGGAAATGACTCGACTAAAAGGTACGTCTTCATGAAATCAAAGGGGATGACTCCAGTAAAAGGTACGTCTTATAGTAATCAATGGGGATGACTCGACTAAACGGTACGTCTTATAGGAATCAATGGGAATGACTCGACAAAAAGGTACGTATTATATGAATCAAGTGAAATGACTCGACTAAAAGGAACGTCTTCTAGGAATCACAGGTAATGACTCAACTAAAAGGTACGTCTTATAGGAATCAAAGAGGATGACTCGACTAAAAGGTACGACTTATAGGAATCAAAAGGGATGACTCGACTAAAAGATACGTCTTACCGGAATCAAAGTAAATGACTCGATTAAAAGGTACGTCTTCTAGGGGTCAAAGGGGATAACTCGACTAAAAGGTACGTCTTATAGGAATCAAAGGGGATGACTCGACTAAAAGGTACGTCTTCTAGGAATCACAGGAAATGACTCGACTAAAAGGTACGTCTTATAGGAATCAAAAGGGATGACTCGACTAAAAGATACGTCTTACCGGAATCAAAGTAAATGACTCGATTAAAAGGTACGTCTTCTAGGGGTCAAAGGGGATAACTCGACTAAAAGGTACGTCTTATAGGAATCAAAGGGGATGACTCGACTAAAAGGTACGTCATCTAGGAATCACAGGAAATGACTCAACTAAAAGGTACGGCTTATACGAATCAAAGGAGATGACTCAACTAAAAGGTACGTCTTATAGGAATCCAAGGGGATGACTCGACTAAAAGGTACGTCTTGTAGGAATCAAGGGAAATGACTCGACTAAAAGGTACATATTCTAGGTGTGAAAGGGGATGACTCGACTAAAAGGTACGTCTTATAGGAATCAAAGGAAATGACTCGACTAAAAGGTACGTCTTATAGGAATCAAATGAAATGATTTGACTAAAAGGTACGTCTTTTAGGAATCAAAGGAGATGACTCGAGTAAAAGGTTCGTCTTATAGGAATCGAAGGGGATGACTCCACCAAAAGGTACGTCTTATAGGAATCCAAGGCGATGCTTCGACTAAAAGGTACGTCTTATAGGAATCAAAGTGGATGACTCGACTAAAAGGTACGTCTTATAGGATTCAAGGGAAATGACTCGACTAAAAGGTACGTCTTCTAGGAATCAAAGGGGATGACTCGACTAAAAGGTACGTCTTATAGTAATCAAGGGGGATGACTCGACTAAAAGGTACGACTTCAAGGAATCAAACGGGGTGACTCGACTAAAAGGTACGTCTTATAGGAATCAAAGGTATTGACATGACTAAAAGTATGTATTCTAGGGGTCAAAGAGAATGACTCGACTATAAGGTACGTCTTATAGGAATCAAAGGGGATGACTCGACCAAAAGGTACGTCTTATAGGAATCCAAGGGGATGACTCGACTAAAAGGTACGTCTTATAGGAATCAAAGGTGATCACTCGACTAAAAGGTACGTCTTCGAGGAATCACAGGAAATGACTCAACTAAAAGGTACGTCTTATTGGAATCAAAGGAGATGACTCGACTAAAAGGTACGTCTTATAGGAATCAAGGGAAAGGACTCGACTAAAAGGTATGTCTTCATGAAATCAAAGGGGAAGACTCCACTAAAAAATACGTCTTATAGTAATCAATGGGGATGACTCGACTAAACGGTACATCTTATAGGAATCAAAGGGAATGACTCGACAAAAAGGTACGTCTTATATGAATCAAGTGAATTGACTCGACTAAAAGGAACGTCTTCTAGGAATCACAGGTAATGACTCAACTAAAAGGTACGTCTTATAGGAATCAAAGAGGATGACTCGACTAAAAGGTACGACTTATAGGAATCAAAAGGGATGACTCGACTAAAAGATACGTCTTACCGGAATCAAAGTAAATGACTCGATTAGAAGGTACGTCTTCTAGGGGTCAAAGAGGATAACTTGACTAAAAGGTACGTCTTATAGGAATCAAAGGGGATGACTCGACTAAAAGGTACGTCTTCTAGGAATCACAGGAAATGACTCGACTAAAAGGTACGTCTTATAGGAATCAAAAGGGATGACTCGACTAAAAGATACGTCTTACCGGATTCAAAGTAAATGACTCGATTAAAAGGTACGTCTTCTAGGGGTCAAAGGGGATAACTCGACTAAAAGGTACGTCTTATAGGAATCAAAGGGGATGACTCGACTAAAAGGTACGTCTTCTAGGAATCACAGGAAATGACTCAACTAAAAGGTACGGCTTATAGGAATCAATGGGAATGACTCGACAAAAAGGTACGTATTATATGAATCAAGTGAAATGACTCGACTAAAAGGAACGTCTTCTAGGAATCACAGGTAATGACTCAACTAAAAGGTACGTCTTATAGGAATCAAAGGAGATGACTCGACTAAAAGGTACGTCTTATAGGAATCAAAGGGGATGACTCGACTAAAAGTTATGTCTTATAGGAATCAAAGGGGATGACTCGACTAAAAGGTACGTCTTCTAGGAATCACAGGAAATGACTCAACTAAAAGGTACGTCTTATAGGAAGCAATGGAGATGACTCGACTAAAATGTACGTCTTATAGGAATAAAAGGGGATGACTCGACTAAAAGGTACGTCTTATAGGAATCAACGGAAATGCCTCGACTAAAAGGTATGGCTTATAGCAATCAAAGGGGATAACTTGTCTTAAAGGTATGTCTTATAGGAATTAAAGGAAATGACTCGACTAATAGGTACGTATTCTAGAGGCCAAAGGAGATGACTCGACTAAAAGGTACGTCTTATAGGAATCAAAGGAGATGACTCGACTAAAAGGTACGTCTTATAGGAATCAAAGGGGATGACTCGACTAAAAGGTACGTCTTATAGGAATCAAAAGGGATGACTCGACTAAATGATACGTCTTACCGGAATCAAAGTAAATGACTCGATTAAAAGGTACGTCTTCTAGGGGTCAAAGGGGATAACTCGACTAAAAGGTACGTCTTATAGGAATCAAAGGGGATGACTCGACTAAAAGGTACGTCTTCTAGGAATCACAGGAAATGACTCGACTAAAAGGTACGTCTTATAGGAATCAAAAGGGATGACTCGACTAAAAGATACGTCTTACCGGAATCAAAGTAAATGACTCGATTAAAAGGTACGTCTTCTAGGGGTCAAAGGGGATAACTCGACTAAAAGGTACGTCTTATAGGTATCAAAGGGGATGACTCGACTAAAAGGTACGTCTTCTAGGAATCACAGGAAATGACTCGACTAAAAGGTACGGCTTATACGAATCAAAGGAGATGACTCAACTAAAATGTACGTCTTATAGGAATCCAAGGGGATGACTCGACTAAAAGGTACGTCTTATAGGAATCAAGGGAAATGACTCGACTAAAAGGTACATATTCTAGGTGTGAAAGGGGATAACTCGACTAAAAGGTACGTCTTATAGGAATCAAAGGAAATGACTCGACTAAAAGGTACGTCTTATAGGAATCAAATGAAATGATTTGACTAAAAGGTACGTCTTTTAGGAATCAAAGGAGATGACTCGACTAAAAGGTTCGTCTTATAGGAATCGAAGGGGATGACTCCACCAAAAGGTACGTCTTATAGGAATCAAAGTGGATGACTCGACTAAAAGGTACGTCTTATAGGATTCAAGGGAAATGACTCGACTAAAAGGTACGTCTTCTGGGAATCAAAGGGGATGACTCGACTAAAAGGTACGTCTTATAGTAATCAAGGGGGATGACTCGACTAAAAGGTACGACTTCAAGGAATCAAAGGAGGTGACTCGACTAAAAGGTACGTCTTATAGGAATCAAAGGTATTGACATGACTAAAAGGTATGTATTCTAGGGGTCAAAGAGAATGACTCGACTATAAGGTACGTCTTATAGGAATCAAAGGGGATGACTCGACCAAAAGGTACGTCTTATAGGAATCCAAGGGGATGACTCGACTAAAAGGTACGTCTTATAGGAATCAAAGGGGATCACTCGACTAAAAGGTACGTCTTCGAGGAATCACAGGAAATGACTCAACTAAAAGGTACGTCTTATTGGAATCAAAGGAGATGACTAGACTAAAAGGTACGTCTTATAGGAATCAAGGGAAAAGACTCGACTAAAAGGTACGTCTTCATGAAATCAAAGGGGATGATTCCACTAAAAGGTACGTCTTATAGTAATCAATGGGGATGACTCGACTAAACGGTACGTCTTATAGGAATCAAAGGGAATGACTCGACTAAAAGGTACGTCTTATATGAATCAAGTTAAATGACTCGACTAAAAGGAACGTCTTCTAGGAATCACAGGAAATGACTCAACTAAAAGGTACGTCTTATAGGTATCAAAGGAGATGACTCGACTAAAAGGTACGTCTTATAGGAATCAAAGGGGATGACTCGACTAAAAGTTACGTCTCATAGGAATCAAAGGGGATGACTCGACTAAAAGGTACGTCTTCTAGGAATCACAGGAAATGACTCAACCAAAAGGTACGTCTTATAGGAATCAAAGGAGATGACTCGACTAAAATGTACGTCTTATAGGAATCAAAGGGGATGACTCGACTAAAAGGTACGTCTTATAGGAATCAACGGAAATGCCTCGACTAAAAGGTACGGCTTATAGCAATCAAAGGGGATAACTTGTCTTAAAGGTACGTCTTATAGGAATTAAAGGAAATAACTCGACTAATAGGTACGTATTCTAGAGGCCAAAGGGGATGACTCGACTAAAAGGTACGTCTTATAGGAATCAAAGGAGATGACTCGACTAAAAGGTACGTCTTATCGAAATCAAAGGGGATGACTCGACTAAAAGGTACGTCTTATAGGAATCAAAAGGGATGACTCGACTAAAAGATACGTCTTACTGGAATCAAAGTAAATGACTCGATTAAAAGGTACGTCTGCTAGGGGTCAAAGGGGATAACTCGACTAAAAGGTTCGTCTTATAGGAATCAAAGGGGATGACTCGACTAAAAGGTACGTCTTCTAGGAATCACAGGAAATGACTCGACTAAAAGGTACGGCTTATAGGAATCAAAGGGGATGACTCGACTAAAAGGTACGTCTTATAGGAATCAAGGGAAATAACTCGACTAAAAGGTACGTATTCTAGGTGTGAAAGGGGATGACTCGACTAAAAGGTACGTCTTATAGGAATAAAAGAAAATGACTCGACTAAAAGGTACGTCTTATAGGAATCAAATGAAATGATTTGACTAAAAGCTACGTCTTTTAGGAATCAAAGGGGATGACTCGACTAAAAGGTTCATCTTATAGGAATCGAAGGGGATGACTCCACCAAAAGGTACATTTTATAGGAATCCAAGGCGATGCTTCGACTAAAAGGTACGTCTTATAGGAATCAAAGTGGATGACTCGACTAAAAGGTACGTCTTATAGGATTCAAGGGAAATGACTCGACTAAAAGGTACGTCTTCTAGGAATCAAAGGGGATGACTCGACTAAAAGGTACGTCTTATAGTAATCAAGGGGGATGACTCGACTAAAAGGTACGACTTCAAGGAATCAAAGGGGGTGACTCGACTAAAAGGTACGTCTTATAGGAATCAAAGGAAATGACTCTACTAAAAGGTACGTATTCTAGGGGTCAAAGAGAATGAATCGACTATAAGGTACGTCTTATAGGAATCAAAGGGGATGACTCGACCAAAAGGTACGTCTTATAGGAATCCAAGGGGATGACTCGAATAAAAGGTACGTCTTATAGGAATCAAAGGAGATCACTCGAATAAAAGGTACGTCTTCGAGGAATCACAGGAAATGACTCATTTAAAAGGTACGTCTTATTGGAATCAAAGGAGATGACTCGACTAAAAGGTACGTCTTATAGGAATCAAGGGAAATGACTCGACTAAAAGGTACGTCTTCATGAAATCAAAGGGGATGACTCCACTAAAAGGTACGTCTTATAGTAATCAATGGGGATGACTCGACTAAACGGTACGTCTTATAGGAATCAAAGGGAATGACTCGACTAAAAGGTACGTCTTATATGAATCAAGTGAAATGACTCGACTAAAAGGAACGTCTTCTAGGAATCACAGGAAATGACTCAACTAAAAGGTACGTCTTAGAGGAATCAAAGGAGATCACTCGACTAAAAGGTACGTCTTATAGGAATCAATGGGGATGACTCGACTAAAAGTTACGTCTCATAGGAATCAAAGGGGATGACTCGACTAAAAGGTACGTCTTCTAGGAATCACAGGAAATGACTCAACTAAAAGGTACGTCTTATAGGAATCAAAGGAGATGACTCGACTAAAATGTACGTCTTATAGGAATCAAAGGGGATGACTCTACTAAAAGGTACGTCTTATAGGAATCAACGGAAATGCCTCGACTAAAAGGTACGGCTTATAGCAATCAAAGGGGATAACTTGTCTTAAAGGTACGTCTTATAGGAATTAAAGGAAATGACTCGACTAATAGGTACGTATTCTAGAGGCCAAAGGGGATGACTCGGTTAAAAGGTACGTCTTGTAGGAATCAAAGGAGATGACTCGACTAAAAGCTACGTCTTATCGGAATCAAAGGGGATGACTCGACTAAAAGGTACGTCTTATAGGAATCAAAAGGGATGACTCGACTAAAAGGTACGTCTTACAGGAATCAAAGTAAATGACTCGATTAAAAGGTACGTCTTCTAGGGGTCAAAGGGGATAACTCGACTAAAAGGTTCGTCTTATAGGAATCAAAGGGGATGACTCGACTAAAAGGTACGTCTTCTAGGAACCACAGGAAATGACTCGACTAAAAGGTACGGCTTATAGGAATCAAAGGGGATGACTCGACTAAAAGGTACGTCTTATAGGAATCAAGGGAAATGACTCGACTAAAAGGTACGTATTCTAGGTGTGAAAGGGGATGACTCGACTAAAAGGTACGTCTTATAGGAATCAAAGGAAATGACTCGACTAAAAGGTACGTCTTATAGGAATCAAATGAAATGATTTGACTAAAAGGTACGTCTTTTAGGAATCAAAGGGGATGACTCGACTAAAAGTTTCGTCTTATAGGAATCGAAGGGGATGACTCCACCAAAAGGTACGTCTTTAAGAAATCCAAGGCGATGCTTCGACTAAAAGGTACGTCTTATAGGAATCAAAGTGGATGACTCGACTAAAAGGTACGTCTTATAGGATTCAAGGGAAATGACTCGACTAAAAGGTACGTCTTCTAGGAATCAAAGGGGATGACTCGACTAAAAGGTACGTCTTATAGTAATCAAGGGGGATGACTCGACTAAAAGGTACGACTACAAGGAATCAAAGGGGGTGACTCGACTAAAAGGTACGTCTTATAGGAATCAAAGGAAAAGACGCGACTAAAAGGTACGTATTCTAGGGGTCAAAGAGAATGACTCGACTATAAGGTACGTCTTATAGGAATCAAAGGGGATTACTCGACCAAAAGGTACGGCTTATAGGAATCCAAAGGGATGACTCGACTAAAAGGTACGTCTTATAGGAATCAAAGGGGATGACTCGACTAAAAGGTACGTCTTCTAGGAATCACAGGAAATGACTCAACTAAAAGATACGTCTTATAGGAATCAAAGGGGATGACTCGACTAAAAGGTACGTCTTCTAGGAATCACAGGAAATGACTCAACTAAAAGGTTCGTCTTATAGGAATCAAAGGAGATGACTCGACTAAAATGTACGTCTTATAGGAATCAAAGGGGATGACATGACTAAAAGGTATGTGTTCTAGGGTTCAAAGAGAATGACTCGACTATAAGGTACGTCTTATAGGAATCAAAGGGGATGACTCGACCAAAAGGTACGTCTTATAGGAATCCAAGGGGATGACTCGACTAAAAGGTACGTCTTATAGGAATCAAAGGGGATCACTCGACTAAAAGGTACGTCCTCGAGGAATCACAGGAAATGACTCAACTAAAAGGTACGTCATATTGGAATCAAAGGAGATGACTCAACTAAAAGGTACGTCTTATAGGAATCAAGGGAAATGACTCGACTAAAAGGTACGTCTTCATGAAATCAAAGGGGATGACTCCAGTAAAAGGTACGTCTTATAGTAATCAATGGGGATGACTCGACTAAATGGTACGTCTTATAGGAATCAATGGGAATGACTCGACAAAAAGGTACGTATTATATGAATCAAGTGAAATGACTCGACTAAAAGGAACGTCTTCTAGGAATCACAGGAAATGACTCAACTAAAAGGTACGTCTTATAGGAATCAAAGGAGATGACTCGACTAAAAGGTACGTCTTATAGGAATCAAAGGGGATGACTCGACTAAAAGTTACGTCTTATAGGAATCAAAGGGGATGACTCGACTAAAAGGTACGTCTTCTAGGAATCACTGGAAATGACTCTACTAAAAGGTACGTCTTATAGGAATCAATGGAGATGACTCGACTAAAATGTACGTCTTATAGGAATCAAAGGGGATGACTCGACTAAAAGGTACGTCTTATAGGAATCAACGGAAATGCCTCGACTAAAAGGTACGGCTTATTGCAATCAAAGGGGATAACTTGTCTTAAAGGTACGTCTTATAGGAATTAAAGGAATTGACTCGACTAATAGGTACGTATTCTAGAGGCCAAAGGGGATGACTCGACTAAAAGGTACGTCTTATAGGAATCAAAGGAGATGACTCGACTAAAAGGTACGTCTTATAGGAATCAAAGGGGATGACTCGACTAAAAGGTACGACTTATAGGAATCAAAAGGGATGACTCGACTAAAAGATACGTCTTACCGGAATCAAAGTAAATGACTCGATTAAAAGGTACTTCTTCTAGGGGTCAAAGGGGATAACTCGACTAAAAGGTACGTCTTATAGGAATCAAAGGGGATGACTCGACTAAAATGTACGTCTTCTAGTAATCACAGGAAATGACTCGACTAAAAGGTACGTCTTATAGGAATCAAAAGGGATGACTCGACTAAAAGATACGTCTTACCGGAATCAAAGTAAATGACTCGATTAAAAGGTACGTCTTCTAGGGGTCAAAGGGGATAACTCGACTAAAAGGTACGTCTTATAGGAATCAAAGGGGATGACTCGCCTAAAAGGTACGTCTTCTAGGAATCACAGGAAATGACTCGACTAAAAGGTACGGCTTATACGAATCAAAGGAGATGACTCAACTAAAAGGTACGTCTTATAGGAATCCAAGGGGATGACTAGACTAAAAGGTACGTCTTATAGGAATCAAGGGAAATGACTCGACTAAAAGGTACATATTCTAGGTGTGAAAGGGGATGACTCGACTAAAAGGTACGTCTTATAGGAATCAAAGGAAATGACTCGACTAAAAGGTACGTCTTATAGGAATCAAATGAAATGATTTAACTAAAAGGTACATCTTTTAGGAATCAAAGGAGATGACTCGACTAAAAGGTTCGTCTTATAGGAATCGAAGGGGATGACTCCACCAAAAGGTACGTCTTATAGGAATCCAAGGCGATGCTTCAACTAAAAGGTACGTCTTATAGGAATCAAAGTGGATGACTCGACTAAAAGGTACGTCTTATAGGATTCAAGGGAAATGACTCGACTAAAAGGTACGTCTTCTAGGAATCAAAGGGGATGACTCGACTAAAAGGTACGTCTTATAGTAATCAAGGGGGATGACTCGACTAAAAGGTACGACTTCAAGGAATCAAAGGGGGTTACTCGACTAAAAGGTACGTCTTATAGGAATCAAAGGTATTGACATGACTAAAAGGTATGTATTCTAGGGGTCAAAGAGAATGACTCGACTATAAGGTACGTCTTATAGGAATCAAAGGGGATGATTCGACCAAAAGGTACGTCTTACAGGAATCCAAGGGGATAACTCGACTAAAAGGTACGTCTTATAGGAATCAAAGGGGATCACTCGACTAAAAGGTACGTCTTCGAGGAATCACAGGAAATGACTCAACTAAAAGGTACGTCATATTGGAATCAAAGGAGATGACTCGATTAAAAGGTACGTCTTATAGGAATCAAGGGAAATGACTCGACTAAAAGGTACGTCTTCATGAAATCAAAGGGGATGACTCCAGTAAAAGGTACGTCTTATAGTAATCAATGGGGATGACTCGACTAAACGGTACGTCTTATAGGAATCAATGGGAATGACTCGACAAAAAGGTACGTATTATATGAATCAAGTGAAATGACTCGACTAAAAGGAACGTCTTCTAGGAATCACAGGTAATGACTCAACTAAAAGGTACGTCTTATAGGAATCAAAGAGGATGACTCGACTAAAAGGTACGACTTATAGGAATCAAAAGGGATGACTCGACTAAAAGATACGTCTTACCGGAATCAAAGTAATTGACTCGATTAAAAGGTACGTCTTCTAGGGGTCAAAGGGGATAACTCGACTAAAAGGTACGTCTTATAGGAATCAAAGGGGATGACTCGACTAAAAGGTACGTCTTCTAGGAATCACAGGAAATGACTCGACTAAAAGGTACGTCTTATAGGAATCAAAAGGGATGACTCGACTAAAAGATATGTCTTACCGGAATCAAAGTAAATGACTCGATTAAAAGGTACGTCTTCTAGGGGTCAAAGGGGATAACTCGACTAAAAGGTACGTCTTATAGGAATCAAAGGGGATGACTCGACTAAAAGGTACGTCTTCTAGGAATCACAGGAAATGACTCAACTAAAAGGTACGGCTTATACGAATCAAAGGAGATGACTCAACTAAAAGGTACGTCTTATAGGAATCCAAGGGGATGACTCGACTAAAAGGTACGTCTTATAGGAATCAAGGGAAATGACTCGACTAAAAGGTACATATTCTAGGTGTGAAAGGGGATGACTCGACTAAAAGGTACGTCTTATAGGAATCAAAGGAAATGACTCGACTAAAAGGTACGTCTTATAGGAATCAAATAAAATGATTTGACTAAAAGGTACGTCTTTTAGGAATCCAAGGAGATGACTCGAGTAAAAGGTTCGTCTTATAGGAATCGAAGGGGATGACTCCACCAAAAGGTACGTCTTATAGGAATCCAAGGCGATGCTTCGACTAAAAGGTACGTCTTATAGGAATCAAAGTGGATGACTCGACTAAAAGATACGTCTTATAGGATTCAAGGGAAATGACTCGACTAAAAGGTACGTCTTCTAGGAATCAAAGGGGATGACTCGACTAAAAGGTACGTCTTATAGTAATCAAGGGGGATGACTCGACTAAAAGGTACGACTTCAAGGAATCAAAGGGGGTGACTCGACTAAAAGGTACGTCTTATAGGAATCAAAGGTATTGACATGACTAAAAGTATGTATTCTAGGGGTCAAAGAGAATGACTCGACTATAAGGTACGTCTTATAGGAATCAAATGGGATGACTCGACCAAAAGGTACGTCTTATAGGAATCCAAGGGGATGACTCGACTAAAAGATACGTCTTATAGGAATCAAAGGGGATCACTCGACTAAAAGGTACGTCTTCGAGGAATCACAGGAAATGACTCAACTAAAAGGTACGTCATATGGGAATCAAAGGAGATGACTCGATTAAAAGGTACGTCTTATAGGAATCAAGGGAAATGACTCGACTAAAAGGTACGTCTTCATGAAATCAAAGGGGATGACTCCAGTAAAAGGTACGTCTTATAGTAATCAATGGGGATGACTCGACTAAACGGTACGTCTTATAGGAATCAATGGGAATGACTCGACAAAAAGGTACGTATTATATGAATCAAGTGAAATGACTCGACTAAAAGGAACGTCTTCTAGGAATCACAGGTAATGACTCAACTAAAAGGTACGTCTTATAGGAATCAAAGAGGATGACTCGACTAAAAGGTACGACTTATAGGAATCAAAAGGGATGACTCGACTAAAAGATACGTCTTACCGGAATCAAAGTAAATGACTCGATTAAAAGGTACGTCTTCTAGGGGTCAAAGGGGATAACTCGACTAAAAGGTACGTCTTATAGGAATCAAAGGGGATGACTCGACTAAAAGGTACGTCTTCTAGGAATCACAGGAAATGACTCGACTAAAAGGTACGTCTTATAGGAATCAAAAGGGATGACTCGACTAAAAGATACGTCTTACCGGAATCAAAGTAAATGACTCGATTAAAAGGTACGTCTTCTAGGGGTCAAAGGGGATAACTCGACTAAAAGGTACGTCTTATAGGAATCAAAGGGGATGACTCGACTAAAAGGTACGTCATCTAGGAATCACAGGAAATGACTCAACTAAAAGGTACGGCTTATACGAATCAAAGGAGATGACTCAACTAAAAGGTACGTCTTATAGGAATCCAAGGGGATGACTCGACTAAAAGGTACGTCTTATAGGAATCAAAGGAGATGACTCGACTAAAAGGTACGTCTTATAGGAATCAAAGGGGATGACTCGACTAAAAGGTACGTCTTGTAGGAATCAAGGGAAATGACTCGACTAAAAGGTACATATTCTAGGTGTGAAAGGGGATGACTCGACTAAAAGGTACGTCTTATAGGAATCAAAGGAAATGACTCGACTAAAAGGTACGTCTTATAGGAATCAAATGAAATGATTTGACTAAAAGGTACGTCTTTTAGGAATCAAAGGAGATGACTCGTGTAAAAGGTTCATCTTATAGGAATCGAAGGGGATGACTCCACCAAAAGGTACGTCTTATAGGAATCCAAGGCGATGCTTCGACTAAAAGGTACGTCTTATAGGAATCAAAGTGGATGACTCGACTAAAAGGTACGTCTTATAGGATTCAAGGGAAATGACTCGACTAAAAGGTACGTCTTCTAGGAATCAAAGGGGATGACTCGACTAAAAGGTACGTCTTATAGTAATCAAGGGGGATGACTCGACTAAAAGGTACGACTTCAAGGAATCAAACGGGGTGACTCGACTAAAAGGTACGTCTTATAGGAATCAAAGGTATTGACATGACTAAAAGTATGTATTCTAGGGGTCAAAGAGAATGACTCGACTATAAGGTACGTCTTATAGGAATCAAAGGGGATGACTCGACCAAAAGGTACGTCTTATAGGAATCCAAGGGGATGACTCGACTAAAAGGTACGTCTTATAGGAATCAAAGGTGATCACTCGACTAAAAGGTACGTCTTCGAGGAATCACAGGAAATGACTCAACTAAAAGGTACGTCTTATTGGAATAAAAGGAGATGACTCGACTAAAAGGTACGTCTTATAGGAATCAAGGGAAAGGACTCGACTAAAAGGTATGTCTTCATGAAATCAAAGGGGAAGACTCCACTAAAAAATACGTCTTATAGTAATCAATGGGGATGACTCGACTAAACGGTACGTCTTATAGGAATCAAAGGGAATGACTCGACAAAAAGGTCGTCTTATATGAATCAAGTGAATTGACTCGACTAAAAGGAACGTCTTCAAGGAATCACAGGTAATGACTCAACTAAAAGGTACGTCTTATAGGAATCAAAGAGGATGACTCGACTAAAAGGTACGACTTATAGGAATCAAAAGGGATGACTCGACTAAAAGATACGTCTTACCGGAATCAAAGTAAATGACTCGATTAAAAGGTACGTCTTCTAGGGGTCAAAGAGGATAACTTGACTAAAAGGTACGTCTTCTAGGAATCACAGGAAATGACTCGACTAAAAGGTACGTCTTCTAGGAATCAAAGGGGATGACTCGACTAAAAGGTACGTCTTATAGTAATCAAGGGGGATGACTCGACTAAAAGGTACGACTTCAAGGAATCAAAGGGGGTTACTCGACTAAAAGGTACGTCTTATAGGAATCAAAGGTATTGACATGACTAAAAGGTATGTATTCTAGGGGTCAAAGAGAATGACTCGACTATAAGGTACGTCTTATAGGAATCAAAGGGGATGATTCGACCAAAAGGTACGTCTTACAGGAATCCAAGGGGATGACTCGACTAAAAGGTACGTCTTATAGGAATCAAAGGGGATCACTCGACTAAAAGGTACGTCTTCGAGGAATCACAGGAAATGACTCAACTAAAAGGTACGTCATATTGGAATCAAAGGAGATGACTCGATTAAAAGGTACGTCTTATAGGAATCAAGGGAAATGACTCGACTAAAAGGTACGTCTTCATGAAATCAAAGGGGATGACTCCAGTAAAAGGTACGTCTTATAGTAATCAATGGGGATGACTCGACTAAACGGTACGTCTTATAGGAATCAATGGGAATGACTCGACAAAAAGGTACGTATTATATGAATCAAGTGAAATGACTCGACTAAAAGGAACGTCTTCTAGGAATCACAGGTAATGACTCAACTAAAAGGTACGTCTTATAGGAATCAAAGAGGATGACTCGACTAAAAGGTACGACTTATAGGAATCAAAAGGGATGACTCGACTAAAAGATACGTCTTACCGGAATCAAAGTAAATGACTCGATTAAAAGGTACGTCTTCTAGGGGTCAAAGGGGATAACTCGACTAAAAGGTACGTCTTATAGGAATCAAAGGGGATGACTCGACTAAAAGGTACGTCTTCTAGGAATCACAGGAAATGACTCGACTAAAAGGTACGTCTTATAGGAATCAAAAGGGATGACTCGACTAAAAGATATGTCTTACCGGAATCAAAGTAAATGACTCGATTAAAAGGTACGTCTTCTAGGGGTCAAAGGGGATAACTCGACTAAAAGGTACGTCTTATAGGAATCAAAGGGGATGACTCGACTAAAAGGTACGTCTTCTAGGAATCACAGGAAATGACTCAACTAAAAGGTACGGCTTATACGAATCAAAGGAGATGACTCAACTAAAAGGTACGTCTTATAGGAATCCAAGGGGATGACTCGACTAAAAGGTACGTCTTATAGGAATCAAGGGAAATGACTCGACTAAAAGGTACATATTCTAGGTGTGAAAGGGGATGACTCGACTAAAAGGTACGTCTTATAGGAATCAAAGGAAATGACTCGACTAAAAGGTACGTCTTATAGGAATCAAATAAAATGATTTGACTAAAAGGTACGTCTTTTAGGAATCCAAGGAGATGACTCGAGTAAAAGGTTCGTCTTATAGGAATCGAAGGGGATGACTCCACCAAAAGGTACGTCTTATAGGAATCCAAGGCGATGCTTCGACTAAAAGGTACGTCTTATAGGAATCAAAGTGGATGACTCGACTAAAAGATACGTCTTATAGGATTCAAGGAAAATGACTCGACTAAAAGGTACGTCTTCTAGGAATCAAAGGGGATGACTCGACTAAAAGGTACGTCTTATAGTAATCAAGGGGGATGACTCGACTAAAAGGTACGACTTCAAGGAATCAAAGGGGGTGACTCGACTAAAAGGTACGTCTTATAGGAATCAAAGGTATTGACATGACTAAAAGTATGTATTCTAGGGGTCAAAGAGAATGACTCGACTATAAGGTACGTCTTATAGGAATCAAATGGGATGACTCGACCAAAAGGTACGTCTTATAGGAATCCAAGGGGATGACTCGACTAAAAGATACGTCTTATAGGAATCAAAGGGGATCACTCGACTAAAAGGTACGTCTTCGAGGAATCACAGGAAATGACTCAACTAAAAGGTACGTCATATGGGAATCAAAGGAGATGACTCGATTAAAAGGTACGTCTTATAGGAATCAAGGGAAATGACTCGACTAAAAGGTACGTCTTCATGAAATCAAAGGGGATGACTCCAGTAAAAGGTACGTCTTATAGTAATCAATGGGGATGACTCGACTAAACGGTACGTCTTATAGGAATCAATGGGAATGACTCGACAAAAAGGTACGTATTATATGAATCAAGTGAAATGACTCGACTAAAAGGAACGTCTTCTAGGAATCACAGGTAATGACTCAACTAAAAGGTACGTCTTATAGGAATCAAAGAGGATGACTCGACTAAAAGGTACGACTTATAGGAATCAAAAGGGATGACTCGACTAAAAGATACGTCTTACCGGAATCAAAGTAAATGACTCGATTAAAAGGTACGTCTTCTAGGGGTCAAAGGGGATAACTCGACTAAAAGGTACGTCTTATAGGAATCAAAGGGGATGACTCGACTAAAAGGTACGTCTTCTAGGAATCACAGGAAATGACTCGACTAAAAGGTACGACTTATAGGAATCAAAAGGGATGACTCGACTAAAAGATACGTCTTACCGGAATCAAAGTAAATGACTCGATTAAAAGGTACGTCTTCTAGGGGTCAAAGGGGATAACTCGACTAAAAGGTACGTCTTATAGGAATCAAAGGGGATGACTCGACTAAAAGGTACGTCATCTAGGAATCACAGGAAATGACTCAACTAAAAGGTACGGCTTATACGAATCAAAGGAGATGACTCAACTAAAAGGTACGTCTTATAGGAATCCAAGGGGATGACTCGACTAAAAGGTACGTCTTATAGGAATCAAAGGAGATGACTCGACTAAAAGGTACGTCTTATAGGAATCAAAGGGGATGACTCGACTAAAAGGTACGTCTTGTAGGAATCAAGGGAAATGACTCGACTAAAAGGTACATATTCTAGGTGTGAAAGGGGATGACTCGACTAAAAGGTACGTCTTATAGGAATCAAAGGAAATGACTCGACTAAAAGGTACGTCTTATAGGAATCAAATGAAATGATTTGACTAAAAGGTACGTCTTTTAGGAATCAAAGGAGATGACTCGTGTAAAAGGTTCGTCTTATAGGAATCGAAGGGGATGACTCCACCAAAAGGTACGTCTTATAGGAATCCAAGGCGATGCTTCGACTAAAAGGTACGTCTTATAGGAATCAAAGTGGATGACTCGACTAAAAGGTACGTCTTATAGGATTCAAGGGAAATGACTCGACTAAAAGGTACGTCTTCTAGGAATCAAAGGGGATGACTCGACTAAAAGGTACGTCTTATAGTAATCAAGGGGGATGACTCGACTAAAAGGTACGACTTCAAGGAATCAAACGGGGTGACTCGACTAAAAGGTACGTCTTATAGGAATCAAAGGTATTGACATGACTAAAAGTATGTATTCTAGGGGTCAAAGAGAATGACTCGACTATAAGGTACGTCTTATAGGAATCAAAGGGGATGACTCGACCAAAAGGTACGTCTTATAGGAATCCAAGGGGATGACTCGACTAAAAGGTACGTCTTATAGGAATCAAAGGTGATCACTCGACTAAAAGGTACGTCTTCGAGGAATCACAGGAAATGACTCAACTAAAAGGTACGTCTTATTGGAATAAAAGGAGATGACTCGACTAAAAGGTACGTCTTATAGGAATCAAGGGAAAGGACTCGACTAAAAGGTATGTCTTCATGAAATCAAAGGGGAAGACTCCACTAAAAAATACGTCTTATAGTAATCAATGGGGATGACTCGACTAAACGGTACGTCTTATAGGAATCAAAGGGAATGACTCGACAAAAAGGTCGTCTTATATGAATCAAGTGAATTGACTCGACTAAAAGGAACGTCTTCAAGGAATCACAGGTAATGACTCAACTAAAAGGTACGTCTTATAGGAATCAAAGAGGATGACTCGACTAAAAGGTACGACTTATAGGAATCAAAAGGGATGACTCGACTAAAAGATACGTCTTACCGGAATCAAAGTAAATGACTCGATTAAAAGGTACGTCTTCTAGGGGTCAAAGAGGATAACTTGACTAAAAGGTACGTCTTCTAGGAATCACAGGAAATGACTCGACTAAAAGGTACGTCTTCTAGGAATCAAAGGGGATGACTCGACTAAAAGGTACGTCTTATAGTAATCAAGGGGGATGACTCGACTAAAAGGTACGACTTCAAGGAATCAAAGGGGGTTACTCGACTAAAAGGTACGTCTTATAGGAATCAAAGGTATTGACATGACTAAAAGGTATGTATTCTAGGGGTCAAAGAGAATGACTCGACTATAAGGTACGTCTTATAGGAATCAAAGGGGATGATTCGACCAAAAGGTACGTCTTACAGGAATCCAAGGGGATGACTCGACTAAAAGGTACGTCTTATAGGAATCAAAGGGGATCACTCGACTAAAAGGTACGTCTTCGAGGAATCACAGGAAATGACTCAACTAAAAGGTACGTCATATTGGAATCAAAGGAGATGACTCGATTAAAAGGTACGTCTTATAGGAATCAAGGGAAATGACTCGACTAAAAGGTACGTCTTCATGAAATCAAAGGGGATGACTCCAGTAAAAGGTACGTCTTATAGTAATCAATGGGGATGACTCGACTAAACGGTACGTCTTATAGGAATCAATGGGAATGACTCGACAAAAAGGTACGTATTATATGAATCAAGTGAAATGACTCGACTAAAAGGAACGTCTTCTAGGAATCACAGGTAATGACTCAACTAAAAGGTACGTCTTATAGGAATCAAAGAGGATGACTCGACTAAAAGGTACGACTTATAGGAATCAAAAGGGATGACTCGACTAAAAGATACGTCTTACCGGAATCAAAGTAAATGACTCGATTAAAAGGTACGTCTTCTAGGGGTCAAAGGGGACAACTCGACTAAAAGTTACGTCTTATAGGAATCAAAGGGGATGACTCGACTAAAAGGTACGTCTTCTAGGAATCACAGGAAATGACTCGACTAAAAGGTACGTCTTATAGGAATCAAAAGGGATGACTCGACTAAAAGATATGTCTTACCGGAATCAAAGTAAATGACTCGATTAAAAGGTACGTCTTCTAGGGGTCAAAGGGGATAACTCGACTAAAAGGTACGTCTTATAGGAATCAAAGGGGATGACTCGACTAAAAGGTACGTCTTCTAGGAATCACAGGAAATGACTCAACTAAAAGGTACGGCTTATACGAATCAAAGGAGATGACTCAACTAAAAGGTACGTCTTATAGGAATCCAAGGGGATGACTCGACTAAAAGGTACGTCTTATAGGAATCAAGGGAAATGACTCGACTAAAAGGTACATATTCTAGGTGTGAAAGGGGATGACTCGACTAAAAGGTACGTCTTATAGGAATCAAAGGAAATGACTCGACTAAAAGGTACGTCTTATAGGAATCAAATAAAATGATTTGACTAAAAGGTACGTCTTTTAGGAATCCAAGGAGATGACTCGAGTAAAAGGTTCGTCTTATAGGAATCGAAGGGGATGACTCCACCAAAAGGTACGTCTTATAGGAATCCAAGGCGATGCTTCGACTAAAAGGTACGTCTTATAGGAATCAAAGTGGATGACTCGACTAAAAGATACGTCTTATAGGATTCAAGGGAAATGACTCGACTAAAAGGTACGTCTTCTAGGAATCAAAGGGGATGACTCGACTAAAAGGTACGTCTTATAGTAATCAAGGGGGATGACTCGACTAAAAGGTACGACTTCAAGGAATCAAAGGGGGTGACTCGACTAAAAGGTACGTCTTATAGGAATCAAAGGTATTGACATGACTAAAAGTATGTATTCTAGGGGTCAAAGAGAATGACTCGACTATAAGGTACGTCTTATAGGAATCAAATGGGATGACTCGACCAAAAGGTACGTCTTATAGGAATCCAAGGGGATGACTCGACTAAAAGATACGTCTTATAGGAATCAAAGGGGATCACTCGACTAAAAGGTACGTCTTCGAGGAATCACAGGAAATGACTCAACTAAAAGGTACGTCATATGGGAATCAAAGGAGATGACTCGATTAAAAGGTACGTCTTATAGGAATCAAGGGAAATGACTCGACTAAAAGGTACGTCTTCATGAAATCAAAGGGGATGACTCCAGTAAAAGGTACGTCTTATAGTAATCAATGGGGATGACTCGACTAAACGGTACGTCTTATAGGAATCAATGGGAATGACTCGACAAAAAGGTACGTATTATATGAATCAAGTGAAATGACTCGACTAAAAGGAACGTCTTCTAGGAATCACAGGTAATGACTCAACTAAAAGGTACGTCTTATAGGAATCAAAGAGGATGACTCGACTAAAAGGTACGACTTATAGGAATCAAAAGGGATGACTCGACTAAAAGATACGTCTTACCGGAATCAAAGTAAATGACTCGATTAAAAGGTACGTCTTCTAGGGGTCAAAGGGGATAACTCGACTAAAAGGTACGTCTTATAGGAATCAAAGGGGATGACTCGACTAAAAGGTACGTCTTCTAGGAATCACAGGAAATGACTCGACTAAAAGGTACGTCTTATAGGAATCAAAAGGGATGACTCGACTAAAAGATACGTCTTACCGGAATCAAAGTAAATGACTCGATTAAAAGGTACGTCTTCTAGGGGTCAAAGGGGATAACTCGACTAAAAGGTACGTCTTATAGGAATCAAAGGGGATGACTCGACTAAAAGGTACGTCATCTAGGAATCACAGGAAATGACTCAACTAAAAGGTACGGCTTATACGAATCAAAGGAGATGACTCAACTAAAAGGTACGTCTTATAGGAATCCAAGGGGATGACTCGACTAAAAGGTACGTCTTATAGGAATCAAAGGAGATGACTCGACTAAAAGGTACGTCTTATAGGAATCAAAGGGGATGACTCGACTAAAAGGTACGTCTTGTAGGAATCAAGGGAAATGACTCGACTAAAAGGTACATATTCTAGGTGTGAAAGGGGATGACTCGACTAAAAGGTACGTCTTATAGGAATCAAAGGAAATGACTCGACTAAAAGGTACGTCTTATAGGAATCAAATGAAATGATTTGACTAAAAGGTACGTCTTTTAGGAATCAAAGGAGATGACTCGAGTAAAAGGTTCGTCTTATAGGAATCGAAGGGGATGACTCCACCAAAAGGTACGTCTTATAGGAATCCAAGGCGATGCTTCGACTAAAAGGTACGTCTTATAGGAATCAAAGTGGATGACTCGACTAAAAGGTACGTCTTATAGGATTCAAGGGAAATGACTCGACTAAAAGGTACGTCTTCTAGGAATCAAAGGGGATGACTCGACTAAAAGGTACGTCTTATAGTAATCAAGGGGGATGACTCGACTAAAAGGTACGACTTCAAGGAATCAAACGGGGTGACTCGACTAAAAGGTACGTCTTATAGGAATCAAAGGTATTGACATGACTAAAAGTATGTATTCTAGGGGTCAAAGAGAATGACTCGACTATAAGGTACGTCTTATAGGAATCAAAGGGGATGACTCGACCAAAAGGTACGTCTTATAGGAATCCAAGGGGATGACTCGACTAAAAGGTACGTCTTATAGGAATCAAAGGTGATCACTCGACTAAAAGGTACGTCTTCGAGGAATCACAGGAAATGACTCAACTAAAAGGTACGTCTTATTGGAATCAAAGGAGATGACTCGACTAAAAGGTACGTCTTATAGGAATCAAGGGAAAGGACTCGACTAAAAGGTATGTCTTCATGAAATCAAAGGGGAAGACTCCACTAAAAAATACGTCTTATAGTAATCAATGGGGATGACTCGACTAAACGGTACGTCTTATAGGAATCAAAGGGAATGACTCGACAAAAAGGTCGTCTTATATGAATCAAGTGAATTGACTCGACTAAAAGGAACGTCTTCAAGGAATCACAGGTAATGACTCAACTAAAAGGTACGTCTTATAGGAATCAAAGAGGATGACTCGACTAAAAGGTACGACTTATAGGAATCAAAAGGGATGACTCGACTAAAAGATACGTCTTACCGGAATCAAAGTAAATGACTCGATTAAAAGGTACGTCTTCTAGGGGTCAAAGAGGATAACTTGACTAAAAGGTACGTCTTATAGGAATCAAAGGGGATGACTCGACTAAAAGGTACGTCTTCTAGGAATCACAGGAAATGACTCGACTAAAAGGTACGTCTTATAGGAATCAAAAGGGATGACTCGACTAAAAGATACGTCTTGCCGGAATCAAAGTAAATGACTCGATTAAAAGGTACGTCTTCTAAGGGTCAAAGGGGATAACTCGACTAAAAGGTACGTCTTATAGGAATCAAAGGGGATGACTCGACTAAAAGGTACGTCTTCTAGGAATCACAGGAAATGACTCAACTAAAAGGTACGGCTTATAGGAATCAATGGGAATGACTCGACAAAAAGGTACGTATTATATGAATCAAGTGAAATGACTCGACTAAAAGGAACGTCTTCTAGGAATCACAGGTAATGACTCAACTAAAAGGTACGTCTTATAGGAATCAAAGGAGATGACTCGACTAAAAGGTACGTCTTATAGGAATCAAAGGGGATGACTCGACTAAAAGTTATGTCTTATAGGAATCAAAGGGGATGACTCGACTAAAAGGTACGTCTTCTAGGAATCACAGGAAATGACTCAACTAAAAGGTACGTCTTATAGGAAGCAATGGAGATGACTCGACTAAAATGTACGTCTTATAGGAATAAAAGGGGATGACTCGACTAAAAGGTACGTCTTATAGGAATCAACGGAAATGCCTCGACTAAAAGGTATGGCTTATAGCAATCAAAGGGGATAACTTGTCTTAAAGGTACGTCTTATAGGAATTAAAGGAAATGACTCGACTAATAGGTACGTATTCTAGAGGCCAAAGGGGATGACTCGACTAAAAGGTACGTCTTATAGGAATCAAAGGAGATGACTCGACTAAAAGGTACGTCTTATAGGAATCAAAGGGGATGACTCGACTAAAAGGTACGTCTTATAGGAATCAAAAGGGATGACTCGACTAAATGATACGTCTTACCGGAATCAAAGTAAATGACTCGATTAAAAGGTACGTCTTCTAGGGGTCAAAGGGGATAACTCGACTAAAAGGTACGTCTTATAGGAATCAAAGGGGATGACTCGACTAAAAGGTACGTCTTCTAGGAATCACAGGAAATGACTCGACTAAAAGGTACGTCTTATAGGAATCAAAAGGGATGACTCGACTAAAAGATACGTCTTACCGGAATCAAAGTAAATGACTCGATTAAAAGGTACGTCTTCTAGGGGTCAAAGGGGATAACTCGACTAAAAGGTACGTCTTATAGGTATCAAAGGGGATGACTCGACTAAAAGGTACGTCTTCTAGGAATCACAGGAAATGACTCGACTAAAAGGTACGGCTTATACGAATCAAAGGAGATGACTCAACTAAAAGGTACGTCTTATAGGAATCCAAGGGGATGACTCGACTAAAAGGTACGTCTTATAGGAATCAAGGGAAATGACTCGACTAAAAGGTACATATTCTAGGTGTGAAAGGGGATAACTCGACTAAAAGGTACGTCTTATAGGAATCAAAGGAAATGACTCGACTAAAAGGTACGTCTTATAGGAATCAAATGAAATGATTTGACTAAAAGGTACGTCTTTTAGGAATCAAAGGAGATGACTCGACTAAAAGGTTCGTCTTATAGGAATCGAAGGGGATGACTCCACCAAAAGGTACGTCTTATAGGAATCAAAGTGGATGACTCGACTAAAAGGTACGTCTTATAGGATTCAAGGGAAATGACTCGACTAAAAGGTACGTCTTCTGGGAATCAAAGGGGATGACTCGACTAAAAGGTACGTCTTATAGTAATCAAGGGGGATGACTCGACTAAAAGGTACGACTTCAAGGAATCAAAGGAGGTGACTCGACTAAAAGGTACGTCTTATAGGAATCAAAGGTATTGACATGACTAAAAGGTATGTATTCTAGGGGTCAAAGAGAATGACTCGACTATAAGGTACGTCTTATAGGAATCAAAGGGGATGACTCGACCAAAAGGTACGTCTTATAGGAATCCAAGGGGATGACTCGACTAAAAGGTACGTCTTATAGGAATCAAAGGGGATCACTCGACTAAAAGGTACGTCTTCGAGGAATCACAGGAAATGACTCAACTAAAAGGTACGTCTTATTGGAATCAAAGGAGATGACTAGACTAAAAGGTACGTCTTATAGGAATCAAGGGAAAAGACTCGACTAAAAGGTACGTCTTCATGAAATCAAAGGGGATGATTCCACTAAAAGGTACGTCTTATAGTAATCAATGGGGCTGACTCGACTAAACGGTACGTCTTATAGGAATCAAAGGGAATGACTCGACTAAAAGGTACGTCTTATAAGAATCAAGTTAAATGACTCGACTAAAAGGAACGCCTTCTAGGAATCACAGGAAATGACTCAACTAAAAGGTACGTCTTATAGGTATCAAAGGAGATGACTCGACTAAAAGGTACGTCTTATAGGAATCAAAGGGGATGACTCGACTAAAAGTTACGTCTCATAGGAATCAAAGGGGATGACTCGACTAAAAGGTACGTCTTCTAGGAATCACAGGAAATTACTCAACTAAAAGGTACGTCTTATAGGAATCAAAGGAGATGACTCGACTAAAATGTACGTCTTATAGGAATCAAAGGGGATGACTCGACTAAAAGGTACGTCTTATAGGAATCAACGGAAATGCCTCGACTAAAAGGTACGGCTTATAGCAATCAAAGGGGATAACTTGTCTTAAAGGTACGTCTTATAGGAATTAAAGGAAATGACTCGACTAATAGGTACGTATTCTAGAGGCCAAAGGGGATGACTCGACTAAAAGGTACGTCTTATAGCAATCAAAGGAGATGACTCGACTAAAAGGTACGTCTTATCGAAATCAAAGGGGATGACTCGACTAAAAGGTACGTCTTATAGGAATCAAAAGGGATGACTCGACTAAAAGATACGTCTTACTGGAATCAAAGTAAATGACTCGATTAAAAGGTACGTCTGCTAGGGGTCAAAGGGGATAACTCGACTAAAAGGGTCGTCTTATAGGAATCAAAGGGGATGACTCGACTAAAAGGTACGTCTTCTAGGAATCACAGGAAATGACTCGACTAAAAGGTACGGCTTATAGGAATCAAAGGGGATGACTCAACTAAAAGGTACGTCTTATAGGAATCAAGGGAAATGACTCGACTAAAAGGTACGTATTCTAGGTGTGAAAGGGGATGACTCGACTAAAAGGTACGTCTTATAGGAATAAAAGAAAATGACTCGACTAAAAGGTACGTCTTATAGGAATCAAATGAAATGATTTGACTAAAAGCTACGTCTTTTAGGAATCAAAGGGGATGACTCGACTAAAAGGTTCATCTTATAGGAATCGAAGGGGATGACTCCACCAAAAGGTACATTTTATAGGAATCCAAGGCGATGCTTCGACTAAAAGGTACGTCTTATAGGAATCAAAGTGGATGACTCGACTAAAAGGTACGTCTTATAGGATTCAAGGGAAATGACTCGACTAAAAGGTACGTCTTCTAGGAATCAAAGGGGATGACTCGACTAAAAGGTACGTCTTATAGTAATCAAGGGGGATGACTCGACTAAAAGGTACGACTTCAAGGAATCAAAGGGGGTGACTCGACTAAAAGGTACGTCTTATAGGAATCAAAGGAAATGACTCTACTAAAAGGTACGTATTCTAGGGGTCAAAGAGAATGAATCGACTATAAGGTACGTCTTATAGGAATCAAAGGGGATGACTCGACCAAAAGGTACGTCTTATAGGAATCCAAGGGGATGACTCGAATAAAAGGTACGTCTTATAGGAATCAAAGGAGATCACTCGAATAAAAGGTACGTCTTCGAGGAATCACAGGAAATGACTCATTTAAAAGGTACGTCTTATTGGAATCAAAGGAGATGACTCGACTAAAAGGTACGTCTTATAGGAATCAAGGGAAATGACTCGACTAAAAGGTACGTCTTCATGAAATCAAAGGGGATGACTCCACTAAAAGGTACGTCTTATAGTAATCAATGGGGATGACTCGACTAAACGGTACGTCTTATAGGAATCAAAGGGAATGACTCGACTAAAAGGTACGTCTTATATGAATCAAGTGAAATGACTCGACTAAAAGGAACGTCTTCTAGGAATCACAGGAAATGACTCAACTAAAAGGTACGTCTTAGAGGAATCAAAGGAGATGACTCGACTAAAAGGTACGTCTTATAGGAATCAAAGTGGATGACTCGACTAAAAGTTACGTCTCATAGGAATCAAAGGGGGTGACTCGACTAAAAGGTACGTCTTCTAGGAATCACAGGAAATGACTCAACTAAAAGGTACGTCTTATAGGAATCAAAGGAGATGACTCGACTAAAATGTACGTCTTATAGGAATCAAAGGGGATGACTCGACTAAAAGGTACGTCTTATAGGAATCAACGGAAATGCCTCGACTAAAAGGTACGGCTTATAGCAATCAAAGGGGATAACTTGTCTTAAAGGTACGTCTTATAGGAATTAAAGGAAATGACTCGACTAATAGGTACGTATTCTAGAGGCCAAAGGGGATGACTCGGTTAAAAGGTACGTCTTGTAGGAATCAAAGGAGATGACTCGACTAAAAGCTACGTCTTATCGGAATCAAAGGGGATGACTCGACTAAAAGGTACGTCTTATAGGAATCAAAAGGGATGACTCGACTAAAAGGTACGTCTTACAGGAATCAAAGTAAATGACTCGATTAAAAGGTACGTCTTCTAGGGGTCAAAGGGGATAACTCGACTAAAAGGTTCGTCTTATAGGAATCAAAGGGGATGACTCGACTAAAAGGTACGTCTTCTAGGAATCACAGGAAATGACTCGACTAAAAGGTACGGCTTATAGGAATCAAAGGGGATGACTCGACTAAAAGGTACGTCTTATAGGAATCAAGGGAAATGACTCGACTAAAAGGTACGTATTCTAGGTGTGAAAGGGGATGACTCGACTAAAAGGTACGTCTTATAGGAATCAAAGGAAATGACTCGACTAAAAGGTACGTCTTATAGGAATCAAATGAAATGATTTGACTAAAAGGTACGTCTTTTAGGAATCAAAGGGGATGACTCGACTAAAAGGTTCGTCTTATAGGAATCGAAGGGGATGACTCCACCAAAAGGTACGTCTTTAAGAAATCCAAGGCGATGCTTCGACTAAAAGGTACGTCTTATAGGAATCAAAGTGGATGACTCGACTAAAAGGTACGTCTTATAGGATTCAAGGGAAATGACTCGACTAAAAGGTACGTCTTCTAGGAATCAAAGGGGATGACTCGACTAAAAGGTACGTCTTATCGTAATCAAGGGGGATGACTCGACTAAAAGGTACGACTACAAGGAATCAAAGGGGGTGACTCGACTAAAAGGTACGTCTTATAGGAATCAAAGGAAAAGACGCGACTAAAAGGTACGTATTCTAGGTGTCAAAGAGAATGACTCGACTGTAAGGTACGTCTTATAGGAATCAAAGGGGATTACTCGACCAAAAGGTACGGCTTATAGGAATCCAAAGGGATGACTCGACTAAAAGGTACGTCTTATAGGAATCAAAGGGGATGACTCGACTAAAAGGTACGTCTTCTAGGAATCACAGGAAATGACTCAACTAAAAGATACGTCTTATAGGAATCAAAGGAGATGACTCGACTAAAAGGTACGTCTTATAGGAATCAAGGGAAATGACTCGACTAAAAGGTACGTCATCTAGAAATCAAAGGGGATGAGTCGACTAAAAGGTACGTCTTATAGTAATCAAGGGGGATGACTCGACTAAAAGGTACGTCTTATAGGAATCAAAGGGGGTGACTCGACTAAAAGGTACGTCTTATAGGAATCAAAGAAAATGACTCGACTAAAAGGTACGTATTCTTGGGGTCAAAGGGAATGACTCGACTAAAAGGTACGTCTTATAGGAATCAAAGTGGATGACTCGACTAAAAGGTACGTCGTATAGGAATCAAAGAGAATGACTCGACTAAAAGGTACGTCTTATAGGGATCAAGTGAAATGACTTGACTAAAAGGAACGTCTTCTAGGAATCACAGGAAATGACTCAACTAAAAGGTACGGCTTATACAAATCAAAGGAGATGACTCAACTAAAAGGTACGTCTTATAGGAATCCAAGGGGATGACTCGACTAAAAGGTACGTCTTATAGGAATCAAGGGAAATGACTCGACTAAAAGGTACATATTCTAGGTGTGAAAGGGGATGACTCGACTAAAAGGTACATCTTATAGGAATCAAAGGAAATGACTCGACTAAAAGGTACGTCTTATAGGAATCAAATGAAATGATTTGACTAAAAGGTACGTCTTTTAGGAATCAAAGGAGATGACTCGAGTAAAAGGTTCGTCTTATAGGAATCGAAGGGGATGACTCCACCAAAAGGTACGTCTTATAGGAATCCAAGGCGATGCTTCGACTAAAAGGTACGTCTTATAGGAATCAAAGTGGATGACTCGACTAAAAGGTACGTCTTATAGGATTCAAGGGAAATGAGTCGACTAAAAGGTACGTCTTCTAGGAATCAAAGGGGATGACTCGACTAAAAGGTACGTCTTATAGTAATCATGGGGGATGACTCGACTAAAAGGTACGACTTCAAGGAATCAAAGGGGGTGACTCGACTAAAAGGTACGTCTTATAGGAAT
This sequence comes from Capsicum pubescens, assembly GCA_030864215.1. Taxonomy (NCBI): domain Eukaryota; kingdom Viridiplantae; phylum Streptophyta; class Magnoliopsida; order Solanales; family Solanaceae; genus Capsicum; species Capsicum pubescens. The sequence continues at coordinate 273,356,812 of CM061545.1, read as the reverse complement.
CAAAGGTATTGACATGACTAAAAGTATGTATTCTAGGGGTCAAAGAGAATGACTCGACTATAAGGTACGTCTTATAGGAATCAAAGGGGATGACTCGACCAAAAGGTACGTCTTATAGGAATCCAAGGGGATGACTCGACTAAAAGGTACGTCTTATAGGAATCAAAGGGGATCACTCGACTAAAAGGTACGTCTTCGAGGAATCACAGGAAATGACTCAACTAAAAGGTACGTCATATTGGAATCAAAGGAGTTGACTCAACTAAAAGGTACGTCTTATAGGAATCTAGGGAAATGACTCGACTAAAAGGTACGTCTTCATGAAATCAAAGGGGATGACTCCAGTAAAAGGTACGTCTTATAGTAATCAATGGGGATGACTCGACTAAACGGTACGTCTTATAGGAATCAATGGGAATGACTCGACAAAAAGGTACGTATTATATGAATCAAGTGAAATGACTCGACTAAAAGGAACGTCGTCTAGGAATCACAGGTAATGACTCAACTAAAAGGTACGTCTTATAGGAATCAAAGAGGATGACTCGACTAAAAGGTACGACTTATAGGAATCAAAAGGGATGACTCGACTAAAAGATACGTCTTACCGGAATCAAAGTAAATGACTCGATTAAAAGGTACGTCTTCTAGGGGTCAAAGGGGATAACTCGACTAAAAGGTACGTCTTATAGGAATCAAAGGGGATGACTCGACTAAAAGGTACGTCTTCTAGGAATCACAGGAAATGACTCGACTAAAAGGTACGTCTTATAGGAATCAAAAGGGATGACTCGACTAAAAGATACGTCTTACCGGAATCAAAGTAAATGACTCGATTAAAAGGTACGTCTTCTAGGGGTCAAAGGGGATAACTCGACTAAAAGTTACGTCTTATAGGAATCAAAGGGGATGACTCGACTAAAAGGTACGTCTTCTAGGAATCACAGGAAATGACTCAACTAAAAGGTACGGCTTATAGGAATCAATGGGAATGACTCGACAAAAAGATACGTATTATATGAATCAAGTGAAATGACTCGACTAAAAGGAACGTCTTCTAGGAATCACAGGTAATGACTCAACTAAAAGGTACGTCTTATAGGAATCAAAGGAGATGACTCGACTAAAAGGTACGTCTTATAGGAATCAAAGGGGATGACTCGACTAAAAGTTATGTCTTATAGGAATCAAAGGGGATGACTCGACTAAAAGGTACGTCTTCTAGGAATCACAGGAAATGACTCAACTAAAAGGTACGTCTTATAGGAAGCAATGGAGATGACTCGACTAAAATGTACGTCTTATAGGAATAAAAGGGGATGACTCGACTAAAAGGTACGTCTTATAGGAATCAACGGAAATGCCTCGACTAAAAGGACGGCTTATAGCAATCAAAGGGGATAACTTGTCTTAAAGGTACGTCTTATAGGAATTAAAGGAAATGACTCGACTAATAGGTACGTATTCTAGAGGCCAAAGGGGATGACTCGACTAAAAGGTACGTCTTATAGGAATCAAAGGAGATGACTCGACTAAAAGGTACGTCTTATAGGAATCAAAGGGGATGACTCGACTAAAAGGTACATCTTATAGGAATCAAAAGGGATGACTCGACTAAATGATACGTCTTACCGGAATCAAAGTAAATGACTCGATTAAAAGGTACGTCTTCTAGGGGTCAAAGGGGATAACTCGACTAAAAGGTACGTCTCATAGGAATCAAAGGGGATGACTCGACTAAAAGGTACGTCTTCTAGGAATCACAGGAAATGACTCGACTAAAAGGTACGTCTTATAGGAATCAAAAGGGATGACTCGACTAAAAGATACGTCTTACCGGAATCAAAGTAAATGACTCGATTAAAAGGTACGTCTTCTAGGGGTCAAAGGGGATAACTCGACTAAAAGGTACGTCTTATAGGTATCAAAGGGGATGACTCGACTAAAAGGTACGTCTTCTAGGAATCACAGGAAAAGACTCGACTAAAAGGTACGGCTTATACGAATCAAAGGAGATGGGTCAACTAAAAGGTACGTCTTATAGGAATCCAAGGGGATGACTCGACTAAAAGGTACGTCTTATAGGAATCAAGGGAAATGACTCGACTAAAAGGTACATATTCTAGGTGTGAAAGGGGATGACTCGACTAAAAGGTACGTCTTATAGGAATCAAAGGAAATGACTCGACTAAAAGGTATGTCTTATAGGAATCAAATGAAATGATTTGACTAAAAGGTACGTCTTTTAGGAATCAAAGGAGATGACTCGACTAAAAGGTTCGTCTTATAGGAATCGAAGGGGATGACTCCACCAAAAGGTACGTCTTATAGGAATCAAAGTGGATGACTCGACTAAAAGGTGCGTCTTATAGGATTCAAGGGAAATGACTCGACTAAAAGGTACGTCTTCTGGGAATCAAAGGGGATGACTCGACTAAAAGGTACGTCTTATAGTAATCAAGGGGGATGACTCGACTAAAAGGTACGACTTCAAGGAATCAAAGGAGGTGACTCGACTAAAAGGTACGTCTTATAGGAATCAAAGGTATTGACATGACTAAAAGGTATGTATTCTAGGGGTCAAAGAGAATGACTCGACTATAAGGTACGTCTTATAGGAATCAAAGGGGATGACTCGACCAAAAGGTACGTCTTATAGGAATCCAAGGGGATGACTCGACTAAAAGGTACGTCTTATAGGAATCAAAGGGGATCACTCGACTAAAAGGTACGTCTTCGAGGAATCACAGGAAATGACTCAACTAAAAGGTACGTCTTATTGGAATCAAAGGAGATGACTAGACTAAAAGGTACGTCTTATAGGAATCAAGGGAAAAGACTCGACTAAAAGGTACGTCTTCATGAAATCAAAGGGGATGATTCCACTAAAAGGTACGTCTTATAGTAATCAATTGGGATGACTAGACTAAACGGTACGTCTTATAGGAATCAAAGGGAATGACTCGACTAAAAGGTACGTCTTATATGAATCAAGTGAAATGACTCGACTAAAAGGAACGTCTTCTAGGAATCACAGGAAATGACTCAACTAAAAGGTACGTCTTATAGGTATCAAAGGAGATGACTCGACTAAAAGGTACGTCTTATAGGAATCAAAGGGGATGACTCGACTAAAATTTACGTCTCATAGGAATCAAAGGGGATGACTCGACTAAAAGGTACGTCTTCTAGGAATCACAGGAAATGACTCAACTAAAAGGTACGTCTTATAGGAATCAAAGGAGATGACTCGACTAAAATGTACGTCTTATAGGAATCAAAGGGGATGACTCGACTAAAAGGTACGTCTTATAGGAATCAACGGAAATGCCTCGACTAAAAGGTACGGCTTATAGCAATCAAAGGGGATAACTTGTCTTAAAGGTACGTCTTATAGGAATTAAAGGAAATGACTCGACTAATAGGTACGTATTCTAGAGGCCAAAGGGGATGACTCGACTAAAAGGTACGTCTTATAGGAATCAAAGGAGATGACTCGACTAAAAGGTACGTCTTATCGAAATCAAAGGGGATGACTCGACTAAAAGGTACGTCTTATAGGAATCAAAAGGGATGACTCGACTAAAAGATACGTCTTACAGGAATCAAAGTAAATGACTCGATTAAAAGGTACGTCTGCTAGGGGTCAAAGGGGATAACTCGACTAAAAGGTTCGTCTTATAGGAATCAAAGGGGATGACTCGACTAAAAGGTACGTCTTCTAGGAATCACAGGAAATGACTCGACTAAAAGGTACGGCTTATAGGAATCAAAGGGGATGACTCGACTAAAAGGTACGTCTTATAGGAATCAAGGGAAATGAGTCGACTAAAAGGTACGTATTCTAGGTGTGAAAGGGGATGACTCGACTAAAAGGTACGTCTTATAGGAATAAAAGAAAATGACTCGACTAAAAGGTACGTCTTATAGGAATCAAATGAAATGATTTGACTAAAAGCTACGTCTTTTAGGAATCAAAGGGGATGACTCGACTAAAAGGTTCATCTTATAGGAATCGAAAGGGATGACTCCACCAAAAGGTACATTTTATAGGAATCCAAGGCGATGCTTCGACTAAAAGGTACGTCTTATAGGAATCAAAGTGGATGACTCGACTAAAAGGTACGTCTTATAGGATTCAAGGGAAATGACTCGACTAAAAGGTACGTCTTCTAGGAATCAAAGGGGATGACTCGACTAAAAGGTACGTCTTATAGTAATCAAGGGGGATGACTCGACTAAAAGGTACGACTTCAAGGAATCAAAGGGGGTGACTCGACTAAAAGGTACGTCTTATAGGAATCAAAGGAAATGACTCTACTAAAAGGTACGTATTCTAGGGGTCAAAGAGAATGACTCGACTATAAGGTACGTCTTATAGGAATCAAAGGGATGACTCGACCAAAAGGTACGTCTTATAGGTATCCAAGGGGATGACTCAAATAAAAGGTACGTCTTATAGGAATCAAAGGAGATCACTCGACTAAAAGTTACGTCTTCGAGGAATCACAGGAAATGACTCATTTAAAAGGTACGTCTTATTGGAATCAAAGGAGATGACTCGACTAAAAGGTACGTCTTATAGGAATCAAGGGAAATGACTCGACTAAAAGGTACGTCTTCATGAAATCAAAGGGGATGACTCCACTAAAAGGTACGTCTTATAGTAATCAATGGGGATGACTCGACTAAACGGTACGTCTTATAGGAATCAAAGGGAATGACTCGACTAAAAGGTACGTCTTATATGAATCAAGTGAAATGACTCGACTAAAAGGAACGTCTTCTAGGAATCACAGGAAATGACTCAACTAAAAGGTACGTCTTAGAGGAATCAAAGGAGATGACTCGACTAAAAGGTACGTCTTATAGGAATCAAAGGGGATGACTCGACTAAAAGTTACGTCTCATAGGAATCAAAGAGGATGACTCGACTAAAAGGTACGTCTTCTAGGAATCACAGGAAATGACTCAACTAAAAGGTACGTCTTATAGGAATCAAAGGAGATGACTCGACTAAAATGTACGTCTTATAGGAATCAAAGGGGATGACTCGACTAAAAGGTACGTCTTATAGGAATCAACGGAAATGCCTCGACTAAAAGGTACGGCTTATAGCAATCAAAGGGGATAACTTGTCTTAAAGGTACGTCTTATAGGAATTAAAGGAAATGACTCGACTAATAGGTACGTATTCTAGAGGCCAAAGGGGATGACTCGGTTAAAAGGTACGTCTTGTAGGAATCAAAGGAGATGACTCGACTAAAAGGTACGTCTTATCGGAATCAAAGGGGATGACTCGACTAAAAGGTACGTCTTATAGGAATCAAAAGGGATGACTCGACTAAAAGGTACGTCTTACAGGAATCAAAGTAAATGACTCGATTAAAAGGTACTTCTTCTAGGGATCAAAGGGGATAACTCGACTAAAAGGTTCGTCTTATAGGAATCAAAGGGGATGACTCGACTAAAAGGTACGTCTTCTAGGAATCACAGGAAATGACTCGACTAAAAGGTACGGCTTATAGGAATCAAAGGGGATGACTCGACTAAAAGGTACGTCTTATAGGAATCAAGGGAAATGACTCGACTAAAAGGTACGTATTCTAGGTGTGAAAGGGGATGACTCGACTAAAAGGTACGTCTTATAGGAATCAAAGGAAATGACTCGACTAAAAGGTACGTCTTATAGGAATCAAATGAAATGATTTGACTAAAAGGTACGTCTTTTAGGAATCAAAGGGGATGACTCGACTAAAAGGTTCGTCTTATAGGAATCGAAGGGGATGACTCCACCAAAAGGTACGTCTTTTAGGAATCCAAGGCGATGCTTCGACTAAAAGGTACGTCTTATAGGAATCAAAGTGGATGACTCGACTAAAAGGTTCGTCTTATAGGATTGAAGGGAAATGACTCGACTAAAAGGTACGTCTTCTAGGAATCAAATGGGATGACTCGACTAAAAGGTACGTCTTATAGTAATCAAGGGGGATGACTCGACTAAAAGGTACGACTTCAAGGAATCAAAGGGGGTGACTCGACTAAAAGGTACGTCTTATAGGAATCAAAGGAAAAGACGCGACTAAAAGGTACGTATTCTAGGGGTCAAAGAGAATGACTCGACTATAAGGTACGTCTTATAGGAATCAAAGGGGATTACTCGACCAAAAGGTACGGCTTATAGGAATCCAAAGGGATGACTCGACTAAAAGGTACGTCTTCTAGGAATCACAGGAAATGACTCAACTAAAAGATACGTCTTATAGGAATCAAAGGAGATGACTCGACTAAAAGGTACGTCTTATAGGAATCAAGGGAAATGACTCGACTAAAAGGTACGTCTTCTAGAAATCAAAGGGGATGAGTCGACTAAAAGGTACGTCTTATAGTAATCAAGGGAGATGACTCGACTAAAAGGTACGTCTGATAGGAATCAAAGGGGGTGACTCGACTAAAAGGTACGTCTTATAGGAATCAAAGAAAATGACTCGACTAAAAGGTACGTATTCTTGGGGTCAAAGGGAATGACTCGACTAAAAGGTACGTCTTATAGGAATCAATGGGGATGACTCGACTAAAAGGTACGTCGTATAGGAATCAAAGAGAATGACTCGACTAAAAGGTACGTCTTATAGGGATCAAGTGAAATGTCTTGACTAAAAGGAACGTCTTCTAGGAATCACAGGAAATGACTCAACTAAAAGGTACGTCTTATAGAAATCAAAGGAGATGACTCGACTAAAAGGTACGTCATATAGGAATCAAAGGGGATGACTCGACTAAAAGGTACGTCTTATAGGAATCAAGGGAAATGACTCGACTAAAAGGTACGTCTTCAAGAAATCAAAGGGGATGACTCCACTAAAAGGTACGTCTTATAGTAATCAAGGGGGATGACTTGACTAAAAGGTACGTCTTATAGGAATCAAAGGGGATCACTCGACTAAAAGGTACGTCTTATAGGAATCATGGGAAAAGACTCGACTAAAAGGTACGCCTTTTAGGAATCAAAGGGGATGACTCGACTAAAAGGTTCGTCTTATAGGAATCGAAGGGGATGACTCCACCAAAAGGTACGTCTTATAGGAATCCAAGAGGATGACTCGACTAAAAGGTACGTCTTATAGGAATCCAAGAGGATGACTCGACTAAAAGGTACGTGTTATAGGAATCAAGGGACATGACTCGACTAAAAGGTACGTCTTCTAGGAATCAAAGGGGATGACTCGACTAAAAGGTACGTCTTATAGTAATCAAGGGGGATGACTCGACTAAAAGGTACGTCTTATAGGAATCAAGGGAAATGACTCGACTAAAAGGTACGTCTTCTAGGAATCAAAGGGGGTGACTCGACTAAAAGGTACGTCTTATAGGAATCAAAGGAGATGACTCGACTAAAAGGTACGTCTTATATTAATCAAGGGGGATGACTCGACTAAAAGGTACGTCTTCAAGGAATCTAAGGGGGTGACTCGACTAAAAGGTACGTCTTATAGGAATCAAGGGAAATAAGTCGACTAAAAAGTACGTCTTCTAGGAATCAAAGGGGGTGACTCGACTAAAAGGTACGTCTTATAGGAATCAAAGGAAATGACTCGACTAAAAGGTACGTATTCTAGGGGTCAAAGAGAATGACTCGACTATAAGGTACGTCTTATTGGAATCAAAGGAAATGACTCGACTAAAAGGTACGTCTTCTAGGGATCAAAGGGGATGACTCGAATAAAAGGTACGTCTTATAAGAATCAAAGGGGATGACTCGACTAAAAGGTTCGTCTTATAGGAATCGAAGGGTATGACACGACCAAATGGAACGTCTTATAGGAATCACAGGAAATGACACAACTAAAAGGTACGTCTTATTAGAATCAAAGGAGATGACTCGACTAAAAGGTACGTCTTATAGGAATCAAGGGAAATGACTCGACTAAAAGGTACGTCTTCTAGAAAACAAAGGGGATGACTCCACTAAAAGGTTCGTCTTGTAGTAATCAAGGGGGATGACTCGACTAAAAGGTACGTCCTATAGGAATCAACGGGAATGACTCGACTAAAAGGTACGTCTTATATGAATCAAGAGAAATGACTCGACTAAAAGGTACGTCTTATAGGAATCAAAGTGGATGACTCGACTAAAAGGTACGTCTTATAGGAATCAAGGGAAATGACTCGACTAAAAGGTACGTCTTCTAGGAATCAAAGGGGATGACTCGACTAAAAGGTACGTATTCTAGGGGTCAAAGAGAATGACTCGACTATAAGGTACGTCTTATAGGAATCAAAGGGGATGACTCAACCAAAAGGTACGTCTTATAGGAATCCAAGGGGATGACTCGACTAAAAGGTACGTCTTATTGGAATCAAAGGGGATGACTCGACTAAAAGGTACGTCTTCTAGGAATCACAGGAAATGACTCAACTAAAAGGTACGTCTTATTGGAATCAAAGGAGATAACTCGACTAAAAGGTACGTCTTATAGGAATCAAGGGAAATAACTCGACTAAAGGGTACGTCTTATAGGAATCAATGGGGATCACTCGACTAAAAGGTACGCCTTTTAGGAATCAAAGGGGATGACTCGACTAAATGGTTCGTCTTATAGGAATCGAAGGGGATGACTCCACCAAAAGGTACGTCTTATAGGAATCCAAGAGGATGAGTCGACTAAAAGGTACGTCTTATAGGAATCCAAGAGGATGACTCGACTAAAAGGTACGTCTTATAGGAATAAGGGGACATGACTCGACTAAAAGGTACGTCTTTTAGGAATCAAAGGGGATGACTCGACTAAAAGGTACGTCTTATAGTAATCAAGGGGGATGACTCGACTAAAAGGTACGTTATCAAGGAATCAAAGAGGGTGACTCGACTAACAGGTACGTCTTATAGGAATCAAGGGAAATGACTCGACTATAAGGTACGTCTTCTAGGAATCAATGGGGGTGACTCGACTAAAAGGTACGTCTTATAGGAATCAAAGGAAATGACTCGACATAAAGGTATGTATTCTAGGGGTCTATGAGAATGACTCGACTATAAGGTACGTCCTATAGGAATCAAAGGAAATGACTGGACTAAAAGGTACGTCTTCTAGGGATCAAAGGGGATGACTCGACTAAAAGGTACGTCTTATAAGAATCAAAGTGGATGACTCGACTAAAAGGTACGTCTTATAGGAATCAAGGGAAATGACTCGACTAAAAGGTACGTCTTCAAGGAATCAAAGGGGATGACTCGACTAAAAGGTACGTCTTATAGTAATCAAGGGGGATGACTCGACTAAAAGGTACGTCTTATAGGAATCAAGGTAAATGACTCGACTAAAAGGTACGTCTTCTAGGAATCAAAGGGGGTGACTCGACGAAAAGGTACGTCTTATAGGAATCAAAGGAAATGACTCGACTATAAGGTACGTATTCTATGGGTCAAAGAGAATGACTCGACTATAAGGTACGACTTATAGGAATCAAAGGAGATAACTCGACCAAAAGGTACGTCTTATAGGAATCCAAGGGGATGACTCGACTAAAAGGTACGTATTATAGGAATCAAAGGGGATGACTCGACTAGAAGGTACGTCTTCTAGGAATCACAGGAAATGACTCAACTAAAAGCTACATCTTATTGGAATCAAAGGAGATGACTCGACTAAAAGGTACGTCTTATAGGAATCAAGGGAAATGACTCGACTAAAAGGTACGTCTTCTAGAAATCAAAGGGGATGACTCCACTAAAAGGTACTTCTTATAGTAATCAAGGGGGATGACTCGACTATAAGGTTCGTCTTATAGGAATCAAAGGGAATGACTCGACTAAAAGGTACGTCTTATATGAATCAAGTGAAATGAGTCGACTAAAATGAACGTCTTCTAGGAATCACTGGAAATAACTCAACTAAAAGGTACGTCTTATAGGAAACAATGTGGATGACTCGACTAAAAGGTACGTCTTATAGGAATCAAGGGAAATGTCTCGACTAAAAGGTACGTCTTCTAGGAATCAAAGGGGATGACTCGACTAAAAGGTACGTCTTATAGTAATCAAGGGGGATGACTCGACTAAAAGGTACGTCTTCAAGGAATCAAAGGGGGTGACTCGACTAAAAGGTACGTCTTATAGGAATCAAAGGTAATGACATGACTAAAAGGTATGTATTCTAGGGGTCAAAGAGAATGACTCGACTATAAGGTACGTCTTATAGGAATCAAAGGGGATGACTCGACCAAAACGTACGTCTTATAGGAATCCAAGGGGATGACTCGACTAAAAGGTACGTCTTATAGGAATCAAAGGGGATCACTCGACTAAAAGGTACGTCTTCGAGGAATCACAGGAAATGACTCAACTAAAAGGTACGTCTTATTGGAATCAAAGGAGATGACTCGACTAAAAGGTACGTCTTATAGGAATCAAGGGAAATGACTCGACTAAAAGGTACGTCTTCTAGAAATCAAAGGGGATGACTCCACTAAAAGGTACGTCTGCTAGGGGTCAAAGGGGATAACTCGACTAAAAGGTTCGTCTTATAGGAATCAAAGGGGATGACTCGACTAAAAGGTACGTCTTCTAGGAATCACAGGAAATGACTCGACTAAAAGGTACGGCTTATAGGAATCAAAGGGGATGACTCGACTAAAAGGTACGTCTTATAGGAATCAAGGGAAATGAGTCGACTAAAAGGTACGTATTCTAGGTGTGAAAGGGGATGACTCGACTAAAAGGTACGTCTTATAGGAATAAAAGAAAATGACTCGACTAAAAGGTACGTCTTATAGGAATCAAATGAAATGATTTGACTAAAAGCTACGTCTTTTAGGAATCAAAGGGGATGACTCGACTAAAAGGTTCATCTTATAGGAATCGAAGGGGATGACTCCACCAAAAGGTACATTTTATAGGAATCCAAGGCGATGCTTCGACTAAAAGGTACGTCTTATAGGAATCAAAGTGGATGACTCGACTAAAAGGTACGTCTTATAGGATTCAAGGGAAATGACTCGACTAAAAGGTACGTCTTCTAGGAATCAAAGGGGATGACTCGACTAAAAGGTACTTCTTATAGTAATCAAGGGGGATGACTCGACTAAAAGGTACGACTTCAAAGAATCAAAGGGGGTGACTCGACTAAAAGGTACGTCTTATAGGAATCAAAGGAAATGACTCTACTAAAAGGTACGTATTCTAGGGGTCAAAGAGAATGACTCGACTATAAGGTACGTCTTATAGGAATCAAAGGGATGACTCGACCAAAAGGTACGTCATATAGGAATCCAAGGGGATGACTCGAATAAAAGGTACGTCTTATAGGAATCAAAGGAGATCACTCGACTAAAAGGTACGTCTTCGAGGAATCACAGGAAATGACTCATTTAAAAGGTACGTCTTATTGGAATCAAAGGAGATGACTCGACTAAAAGGTACGTCTTATAGGAATCAAGGGAAATGACTCGACTAAAAGGTACGTCTTCATGAAATCAAAGGGGATGACTCCACTAAAAGGTACGTCTTATAGTAATCAATGGGGATGACTCGACTAAACGGTACGTCTTATAGGAATCAAAGGGAATGACTCGACTAAAAGGTACGTCTTATATGAATCAAGTGAAATGACTCGACTAAATGGAACGTCTTCTAGGAATCACAGGAAATGACTCAACTAAAAGGTACGTCTTAGAGGAATCAAAGGAGATGACTCGACTAAAAGGTACGTCTTATAGGAATCAAAGGGGATGACTCGACTAAAAGTTACGTCTCATAGGAATCAAAGAGGATGACTCGACTAAAAGGTACGTCTTCTAGGAATCACAGGAAATGACTCAACTAAACGGTACGTCGTATAGGAATCAAAGGAGATAACTCGACTAAAATGTACGTCTTATAGGAATCAAAGGGGATGACTCGACTAAAAGGTACGTCTTATAGGAATCAACGGAAATGCCTCGACTAAAAGGTACGGCTTATAGCAATCAAAGGGGATAACTTGTCTTAAAGGTACGTCTTATAGGAATTAAAGGAAATGACTCGACTAATAGGTACGTATTCTAGAGGCCAAAGGGGATGACTCGGTTAAAAGGTACGTCTTGTAGGAATCAAAGGAGATGACTCGACTAAAAGGTACGTCTTATCGGAATCAAAGGGGATGACTCGACTAAAAGGTACGTCTTATAGGAATCAAAAGGGATGACTCGACTAAAAGGTACGTCTTACAGGAATCAAAGAAAATGACTCGATTAAAAGGTACTTCTTCTAGGGGTCAAAGGGGATAACTCGACTAAAAGGTTCGTCTTATAGGAATCAAAGGGGATGACTCGACTAAAAGGTACGTCTTCTAGGAATCACAGGAAATGACTCGACTAAAAGGTACGGCTTATAGGAATCAAAGGGGATGACTCGACTAAAAGGTACGTCTTATAGGAATCAAGGGAAATGACTCGACTAAAAGGTACGTATTCTAGGTGTGAAAGGGGATGACTCGACTAAAAGGTACGTCTTATAGGAATCAAAGGAAATGACTCGACTAAAAGGTACATCTTATAGGAATCAAATGAAATGATTTGACTAAAAGGTACGTCTTTTAGGAATCAAAGGGGATGACTCGACTAAAAGGTTCGTCTTATAGGAATCGAAGGGGATGACTCCACCAAAAGGTACATCTTTTAGGAATCCAAGGCGATGCTTCGACTAAAAGGTACGTCTTATAGGAATCAAAGTGGATGACTCAACTAAAAGGTACGTCTTATAGGATTCAAGGGAAATGACTCGACTAAAAGGTACGTCTTCTAGGAATCAAAGGGGATGACTCGACTAAAAGGTACGTCTTATAGTAATCAAGGGGGATGACTCGACTAAAAGGTACGACTTCAAGGAATCAAAGGGGGTGACTCGACTAAAAGGTACGTCTTATAGGAATCAAAGGAAAAGACGCGACTAAAAGGTACGTATTCTAGGGGTCAAAGAGAATGACTCGACTATAAGGTACGTCTTATAGGAATCAAAGGGGATTACTCGACCAAAAGGTACGGCTTATAGGAATCCAAAGGGATGACTCGACTAAAAGGTACGTCTTATAGGAATCAAAGGGGATGACTCGACTAAAAGGTACGTCTTCTAGGAATCACAGGAAATGACTCAACTAAAAGATACGTCTTATAGGAATCAAAGGAGATGACTCGACTAAAAGGTACGTCTTATAGGAATCAATGGAAATGACTCGACTAAAAGGTACGTCTTCTAGAAATCAAAGGGGATGAGTCGACTAAAAGGTACGTCTTATAGTAATCAAGGGGGATGACTCGACTAAAAGGTACGTCTTATAGGAATCAAAGGGGGTGACTCGACTAAAAGGTACGTCTTATAGGAATCAAAGAAAATGACTCGACTAAAAGGTACGTATTCTTGGGGTCAAAGGGAATGACTCGACTAAAAAGTACGTCTTATAGGAATCAAAGGGGATGACTCGACTAAAAGGTACGTCGTATAGGAATCAAAGAGAATGACTCGACTAAAAGGTACGTCTTATAGGGATCAAGTGAAATGTCTTGACTAAAAGGAACGTCTTCTAGGAATCACAGGAAATGACTCAACTAAAAGGTACGTCTTATAGAAATCAAAGGAGATGTCTCGACTAAAAGGTACGTCATATAGGAATCAAAGGGGATGACTCGACTAAAAGGTACGTCTTATAGGAATCAAGGGAAATGACTCGACTAAAAGGTACGTCTTCAAGAAATCAAAGGGGATGACTCCACTAAAAGGTACGTCTTATAGTAATCAAGGGGGATGACTTGACTAAAAGGTACGTCTTATAGGAATCAAAGGGGATCACTCGACTAAAAGGTACGTCTTATAGGAATCATGGGAAAAGACTCGACTAAAAGGTACGCCTTTTAGGAATCAAAGGGGATGACTCGACTAAAAGGTTCGTCTTATAGGAATCGAAGGGGATGACTCCACCAAAAGGTACGTCTTATAGGAATCCAAGAGGATGACTCGACTAAAAGGTACGTCTTATAGGAATCCAAGAGGATGACTCGACTAAAAGGTACGTGTTATAGGAATCAAGGGACATGACTCGACTAAAAGGTACGTCTTCTAGGAATCAAAGGGGATGACTCGACTAAAAGGTACGTCTTATAGTAATCAAGGGGGATGACTCGACTAAAAGGTACGTCTTATAGGAATCAAGGGAAATGACTCGACTAAAAGGTACGTCTTCTAGGAATCAAAGGGGGTGACTCGACTAAAAGGTACGTCTTATAGGAATCAAAGGAGATGACTCGACTAAAAGCTACGTCTTATATTAATCAAGGGGGATGACTCGACTAAAAGGTACGTCTTCAAGGAATCTAAGGGGGTGACTCGACTAAAAGGTACGTCTTATAGGAATCAAGGGAAATAAGTCGACTAAAAAGTACGTCTTCTAGGAATCAAAGCGGGTGACTCGACTAAATGGTACGTCTTATAGGAATCAAAGGAAATGACTCGACTAAAAGGTACGTATTCTAGGGGTCAAAGAGAATGACTCGACTATAAGGTACGTCTTATTGGAATCAAAGGAAATGACTCGACTAAAAGGTACGTCTTCTAGGGATCAAAGGGGATGACTCGAATAAAAGGTACGTCTTATAAGAATCAAAGGGGATGACTCGACTAAAAGGTTCGTCTTAGAGGAATCGAACGGTATGACACGACCAAATGGAACGTCTTATAGGAATCACAGGAAATGACACAACTAAAAGGTATGTCTTATTAGAATCAAAGGAGATGACTCGACTAAAAGGTACGTCTTATAGGAATCAAGGGAAATGACTCGACTAAAAGGTACGTCTTCTAGAAAACAAAGGGGATGACTCCACTAAAAGGTTCGTCTTGTAGTAATCAAGGGGGATGACTCGACTAAAAGGTACGTCCTATAGGAATCAACGGGAATGACTCGACTAAAAGGTACGTCTTATATGAATCAAGAAAAATGAGTGGACTAAAAGGAACGTCTTATAGGAATCAAAGTGGATGACTCGACTAAAAGGTACGTCTTATAGGAATCAAGGGAAATGACTCGACTAAAAGGTACGTCTTCTAGGAATCAAAGGGGATGACTCGACTAAAAGGTACGTCTAATAGTAATCAAGGAGGATGACTCGACTAAAAGGTACGTATTCTAGGGGTCAAAGAGAATGACTCGACTATAAGGTACGTCTTATAGGAATCAAAGGGGATGACTCAACCAAAAGGTACGTCTTATAGGAATCCAAGGGGATGACTCGACTAAAAGGTACGTCTTATTGGAATCAAAGGGGATGACTCGACTAAAAGGTACGTCTTCTAGGAATCACAGGAAATGACTCAACTAAAAGGTACGTCTTATTGGAATCAAAGGAGATGACTCGACTAAAAGGTACGTCTTATAGGAATCAAGGGAAATGACTCGACTAAAGGGTACGTCTTATAGGAATCAATGGGGATCACTCGACTAAAAGGTACGCCTTTTAGGAATCAAAGGGGATGACTCGACTAAATGGTTCGTCTTATAGGAATCGAAGGGGATGACTCCACCAAAAGGTACGTCTTATAGGAATCCAAGAGGATGAGTCGACTAAAAGGTACGTCTTATAGGAATCCAAGAGGATGACTCGACTAAAAGGTACGTCTTATAGGAATTAAGGGACATGACTCGACTAAAAGGTACGTCTTTTAGGAATCAAAGGGGATGACTCGACTAAAAGGTACGTCTTATAGTAATCAAGGGGGATGACTCGACTAAAAGGTACGTTATCAAGGAATCAAAGAGGGTGACTCGACTAACAGGTACGTCTTATAGGAATCAAGGGAAATGACTCGACTATAAGGTACGTCTTCTAGGAATCAAAGGGGGTGACTCGACTAAAAGGTACGTCTTATAGGAATCAAAGGAAATGACTCGACATAAAGGTATGTATTCTAGGGGTCTATGAGAATGACTCGACTATAAGGTACGTCCTATAGGAATCAAAGGAAATGACTGGACTAAAAGGTACGTCTTCTAGGGATCAAAGGGGATGACTCGACTAAAAGGTACGTCTCATAGGAATCAAAGTGGATGACTCGACTAAAAGGTACGTCTTATAGGAATCAAGGGAAATGACTCGACTAAAAGGTACGTCTTCAAGGAATCAAAGGGGATGACTCGACTAAAAGGTACGTCTTATAGTAATCAAGGGGGATGACTCGACTAAAAGGTACGTCTTATAGGAATCAAGGTAAATGACTCGACTAAAAGGTACGTCTTCTAGGAATCAAAGGGGGTGACTCGACGAAAAGGTACGTCTTATAGGAATCAAAGGAAATGACTCGACTATAAGGTACGTATTCTATGGGTCAAAGAGAATGACTCGACTATAAGGTACGACTTATAGGAATCAAAGGAGATAACTCGACCAAAAGGTACGTCTTATAGGAATCCAAGGGGATGACTCGACTAAAAGGTACGTATTATAGGAATCAAAGGGGATGACTCGACTAGAAGGTACGTCTTCTAGGAATCACAGGAAATGACTCAACTAAAAGCTACATCTTATTGGAATCAAAGGAGATGACTCGACTAAAAGGTACGTCTTATAGGAATCAAGGGAAATGACTCGACTAAAAGGTACGTCTTCTAGAAATCATAGGGGATGACTCCACTAAAAGGTACGTCTTATAGTAATCAAGGGGGATGACTCGACTATTAGGTTCGTCTTATAGGAATCAAAGGGCATGACTCGACTAAAAGGTACGTCTTATATGAATCAAGTGAAATGAGTCGACTAAAATGAACGTCTTCTAGGAATCACAGGAAATAACTCAACTAAAAGGTACGTCTTATAGGAAACAATGTGGATGACTCGACTAAAAGGTACGTCTTATAGGAATCAAGGGAAATGTCTCGACTAAAAGGTACGTCTTCTAGGAATCAAAGGGGATGACTCGACTAAAAGGTAAGTTTTATAGTAATCAAGGGGGATGACTCGACTAAAAGGTACGTCTTCAAGGAATCAAAGGGGGTGACTCGACTAAAAGGTACGTCTTATAGGAATCAAAGGTAATGACATGACTAAAAGGTATGTATTCTAGGGGTCAAAGAGAATGACTCGACTATAAGGTACGTCTTATAGGAATCAAAGGGGATGACTCGACCAAAACGTACGTCTTATAGGAATCCAAGGGGATGACTCGACTAAAAGGTACGTCTTATAGGAATCAAAGGGGATCACTCGACTAAAAGGTACGTCTTCGAGGAATCACAGGAAATGACTCAACTAAAAGGTACGTCTTATTGGAATCAAAGGAGATGACTCGACTAAAAGGTACGTCTTATAGGAATCAAGGGAAATGACTCGACTAAAAGGTACGTCTTCTAGAAATCAAAGGGGATGACTCCACTAAAAGGTACGTCTTATAGTAATCAAGGGGGATGACTCGACTATAAGGTTCGTCTTATAGGAATCAAAGGGAATGACTCAAATAAAAGGTACGTCTTATATGAATCAAGTGAAATGAGTCGACTAAAATGAACGTCTTCTAGGAATCACAGGAAATAACTCAACTAAAAGGTACGTCTTATAGGAAACAATGTGGATGACTCGACTAAAAGGTACGTCTTATAGGAATCAAGGGAAATGTCTCGACTAAAAGGTACGTCTTCTAGGAATCAAAGGGGATGACTCGACTAAAAGGTACGTCTTATAGTTATCAAGGGGGATGACTCGACTAAAAGGTACGTCTTAAAGGAATCAAAGGGGGTGACTCGACTAAAAGGTACGTCTTATAGGAATCAAAGGTAATGACATGACTAAAAGGTATGTATTATAGGGGTCAAAGAGAATGACTCGACTATAAGGTACGTCTTATAGGAATCAAAGGGGATGACTCGACCAAAAGGTACGTCTTATAGGAATCCAAGGGGATGACTCGACTAAAAGGTACGTCTTATAGGAATCAAAGGGGATCACTCGACTAAAAGGTACGTCTTCGAGGAATCACAGGAAATGACTCAACTAAAAGGTACGTCTTATTGGAACCAAAGGAGATGACTAGACTAAAAGGTACGTCTTATAGGAATCAAGGGAAATGACTCGACTAAAAGGTACGTCTTCATAAAATCAAAGGGGATGACTCCACTAAAAGGTACGTCTTATAGTAATCAATGGGGATGACTCGACTAAACGGTACGTCTTATAGGAATCAAAGGGAATGACTCGACTAAAAGGTACGTCTTATATGAATCAAGTGAAATGACTCGACTAAAAGGAACGTCTTCTAGGAATCACAGGAAATGACTCAACTAAAAGGTACGTCTTATAGGAATCAAAGGAGATGACTCGACTAAAACGGACGTCTTATAGGAATCAAAGGGGATGACTCGACTAAAAGTTACGTCTTATAGGAATCAATGGGGATGACTCGACTAAAAGGTACATTTTCTAGGAATCACAGGAAATGACTCAACTAAAAGGTACGTCTTATAGGAATCAAAGGAGATGACTCGACTAAAATGTACGTCTTATAGGAATCAAAGGGGATGACTCGACTAAAAGGTACGTCTTATAGGAATCAACAGAAATGCCTCGACTAAAAGGTACGGCTTATAGCAATCAAAGGGGATAACTTGTCTTAAAGGTACGTCATATAGGAATTAAAGGAAATGACTCGACTAATAGGTACGTATTCTAGAGGCCAAAGGGGATGACTCGACTAAAAGGTACGTCTTAGAGGAATCAAAGGAGATGACTCGACTAAAAGGTACGTCTTATAGGAATCAAAGGGGATGACTCGACTAAAAGGTACTTCTTATAGGAATCAATAGAGATGACTCGACTAAAAGATACGTCTTACAGGAATCAAAGTAAATGACTCGATTAAAAGGTACGTCTTCTAGGGGTCAAAGGGGATAACTCGACTAAAAGGTACGTCTTATAGGAATCAAAGGGGATGACTCGACTAAAAGGTACTTCTTCTAGGAATCACAGGAAATGACTCGACTAAAAGGTACGGCTTATAGGAATCAAAGGGGATGACTCGACTAAAAGGTACGTCTTATAGGAATCAAGGGAAATGACTCGACTAAAAGGTACGTCTTCTAGGAATCAAAGGGGATGACTCGACTAAAAGGTACGTCTTATAGTAATCAAGGGGGATGACTCGACTAAAAGGTACGTCTTCAAGGAATCAAATGGGGTGACTCGACTAAAAGGTACGTCTTATAGGAATCAAAGGTAATGACATGACTAAAAGGTATGTATTCTAGGGGTCAAAGAGAATGGCTCGACTATAAGGTACGTCTTATAGGAATCAAAGGGGATGACTCGAACAAAAGGTACGTCTTATAGGAATCCAAGGGGATGACTCGACTAAAAGGTACGTCTTATAGGAATAAAAGGGGATCACTCGACTAAAAGGTACGTCTTCGAGGAATCACAGGAAATGACTCAACTAAAAGGTACGTCTTATTGGAATCAAAGGAGATGACTCGACTAAAAGGTACGTCTTATAGGAATCAAGGGAAATGATTCGACTAAAAGGTACGTCTTCATGAAATCAAAGGGGATGAATCCACTAAAAGGTACGTCTTATAGTAATCAATGGGGATGTCTCGACTAAACGGTACATCTTATAGGAATCAAAGGGAATGACTCGACAAAAAGGTATGTCTTACATGAATCAAGTGAAATGACTCGACTAAAAGAAACGTCTTCTAGGAATCACACGAAATGACTCAACTAAAAGGTACGTCTTATAGGAATCAAAGGAGATGACTCGACTAAAAGGTACGTCTTATAGGAATCAAAGGGGATGACTCGACTAAAAGTTACGTCTTATAGGAATCAAAGGGGATGACTCGACTAAAAGATACGTCTTCTAGGAATCACAGGAAATGACTCAACTAAAAGGTACGTCTTATAGGAATCAAAGGAGATGACTCGACTAAAATGTACGTCTTATAGGAATCAAAGGGGATGACTCGACTAAAAGGTACGTCTTATAGGAATCAACGGAAATGCCTCGACTAAAAGGTACGGCTTATAGCAATCAATGGGGATATCTTGTCTTAAATGTACGTCTTATAGGAATTAAAGGAAATGACTCGACTAATAGGTACGTATTCTAGAGGCCAAAGGGGATGACTCGATTAAAAGGTACGTCTTATAGGAATCAAAGGAGATGACTCGACTAAAAGGTACGTCTTATAGGAATCAAAGGGGATGACTCGACTAAAAGGTACGTCTTATAGGAATCAAAAGGGATGACTCGACTAAAAGATACGTCTTACAGGAATCAAAGTAAATGACTCGATTAAAAGGTACGTCTTCTAGGGGTCAAAGGGGATAACTCGACTAAAAGGTACGTCTTATAGGAATCAAAGGGGATGACTCGACTAAAAGGTACGTCTTATAGGAATCAAAAGGGATGACTCGACTAAAAGATACGTCTTACAGGAATCAAAGTAAATGACTCGATTAAAAGGTACGTCTTCTAGGGGTCAAAGGGGATAACTCGACTAAAAGGTACGTCTTATTGGAATCAAAGGGGATGACTCGACTAAAAGGTACGTCTTCTAGGAATCACAGGAAATGACTCGACGAAAAGGTACGGCTTATAGGAATCAAAGGGGATGACTCGACTAAAAGGTACGTCCTATAGGAATCAAGCGAAATGACTCGACTAAAAGGTACATATTCTAGGGGTGAAAGGTGATGACTCGACTAAAAGGTACGTCGTATAGGAATCAAAGGAAATGACTCGACTAAAAGGTACGTCTTTTAGGAATCAAAGGGGATGACTCGACTAAAAGGTACGTCTTATAGTAATCAAGGGGATGACTCGACTAAAAGGTTCGTCTAATAGAAATCGAAGGGGATGACTCCACCAAAATGTACGTCTTATAGGAATCCAAGGCGATGCTTCGACTAAAAGGTACGTCTTATAGGAATCAAAGTGGATGACTCGACTAAAAGGTACGTCTTATAGGATTCAAGGGAAATGACTCGACTAAAAGGTACGTCTTCTAGGAATCAAAGGGGATGACTCGACTAAAAGGTACGTCTTATAGTAATCAAGGGGGACGACTCGACTAAAAGGTACGACTTCAAGGAATCAAAGGGGGTGACTCGACTAAAAGGTATGTCTTATAGGAATCAAAGGTATTGACATGACTAAAAGGTATGTATTCTAGGGGTCAAAGACAATGACTCGACTATAAGGTACGTCTTATAGGAATCAAAGGGGATAACTCGACCAAAAGGTACGTCTTATAGGAATCCAAGGGTATGACTCGACTAAAAGGTACGTCTTATAGGAATCAATGGGGATCACTCGACTAAAAGGTACGTCTTCGAGGAATCACAGGAAATGACTCAACTAAAAGGTACGTCTTATTGGAATCAAAGGAGATGACTCGACTAAAAGGTACGTCTTATAGGAATCAAGGGAAATGACTCGACTAAAAGGTACGTCTTCATGAAATCAAAGGGGATGACTCCACTAAAAGGTACGTCTTATAGTAATCAATGGGGATGACTCGACTAAACGGTACGTCTTATAGGAATCAAAGGGAATGACTCGACTAAAAGGTACGTCTTATATGAATCAAGTGAAATGAATCGACTAAAAGGAACGTCTTCTTGGAATCACAGGAAATGACTCAACTAAAAGGTACGTCTTATAGGAATCAAAGGAGATGACTCGACTAAAAGGTACGTCTTATAGGAATCAAAGGGGATGACTCGACTAAAAGTTACGTCTCATAGGAATCAAAGGGGATGACTCGACTAAAAGGTACGTCTTCTAGGAATCACAGGAAATGACTCAACTAAAAGGTACGTCTTATAGGAATCAAAGGAGATGACTCGACTAAAATGTACGTCTTATAGGAATCAAAGGGGATGACTCGACTAAAAGGTACGTCTTATAGGAATCAACGGAAATGCCTCGACTAAAAGGTATGGCTTATAGCAATCAAAGGGGATAACTTGTCTTAAAGGTACGTCTTATAGGAATTAAAGGAAATGACTCGACTAATAGGTACGTATTCTAGAGGCCAAAGGGGATGACTCGACTAAAAGGTACGTCTTATAGGAATCAAAGGAGATGACTCGACTAAAAGGTACGTCTTATAGGAATCAAGGGGGATGACTCGACTAAAAGGTACGTCTTATAGGAATCAAGGGAAATGACTCGACTAAAAGGTACGTCTTATAGTAATCAAGGGGGATGACTCGACTAAAAGGTACGTCTTATAGGAATCAAGGGAAATGACTCGACTAAAAGGTACGTCTTCTAGGAATCAAAGGGGGTGACTCGACTAAAAGGTACGTCTTATAGGAATCAAAGGAGATGACTCGACTAAAAGGTACGTCTTATAGTAATCAAGGGGGATGACTCGACTAAAAGGTACGTCTTCAAGGAATAAAAGGGGGTGACTCGACTAAAAGGTACGTCTTATAGGAATCAAGGGAAATAAGTCGACTAAAAAGTACGTCTTCTAGGAATCAAAGGGGGTGACTCGACTAAAAGGTACGTCTTATAGGAATCAAAGGAAATGACTCGACTAAAAGGTACGTATTCTAGGGGTCAAAGAGAATGACTCGACTATAAGGTACGTCTTATTGGAATCAAAGGAAATGACTCGACTAAAAGGTACGTCTTCTAGGGATCAAAGGGGATGACTCGAATAAATGGTACGTCTTATAAGAATCAAAGGGGATGACTCGACTAAAAGGTTCGTCTTATAGGAATCGAAGGGGATGACACGACCAAATGGAACGTCTTATAGGAATCACAGGAAATGACACAACTAAAAGGTACGTCTTATTAGAATCAAAGGAGATGACTCGACTAAAAGGTACGTCTTATAGGAATCAAGGGAAATGACTCGACTAAAAGGTACGTCTTCTAGAAAACAAAGGGGATGACTCCACTAAAAGGTTCGTCTTGAAGTAATCAAGGGGGATGACTCGACTAAATGGTACGTCCTATAGGAATCAACGGGAATGACTCGACTAAAAGGTACGTCTTATATGAATCAAGAGAAATGAGTTGACTAAAAGGAACGTCTTATAGGATTCAAAGTGGATGACTCGACTAAAAGGTACGTCTTATAGGAATCAAGGGAAATGACTCGACTAAAAGGTACGTCTTCTAGGAATCAAAGGGGATGACTCGAGTAAAAGGTACGTCTAATAGTAATCAAGGGGGATGACTCGACTAAAAGGTACGTATTCTAGGGGTCAAAGAGAATGACTCGACTATAAGGTACGTCGTATAGGAATCAAAGGGGATGACTCGACCAAAAGGTACGTCTTATAGGAATCCAAGGGGATGACTCGACTAAAAGGTACGTCTTATTGGAATCAAAGGGGATGACTCGACTAAAAGGTACGTCTTCTAGGAATCACAGGAAATGACTCAACTAAAAGGTACGTCTTATTGGAATCAAAGGAGATGACTCGACTAAAAGTTACGTCTTATAGGAATCAAGGGAAATGACTCGACTAAAAGGTACGTCTTATAGGAATCAATGGGGATCACTCGACTAAAAGGTACGTCTTATAGGAATCATGGGAAAAGACTCGACTAAAAGGTACGCCTTTTAGGAATCAAAGGGGATGACTCGACTAAATGGTTCGTCTTATAGGAATCGAAGGGGATGACTCCACCAAAAGGTACGTCTTATAGGAATCCAAGAGGATGACTCGACTAAAAGGTACGTCTTATAGGAATCCAAGAGGATGACTCGACTAAAAGGTACGTCTTATAGGAATCAAGGGACATGACTCGACTAAAAGGTACGTCTTCTAGGAATCAAAGGGGATGACTCGACTAAAAGGTACGTCTAATAGTAATCAAGGGGGATGACTCGACTAAAAGGTACGTTATCAAGGAATCAAAGAGGGTGACTCGACTAAAAGGTACGTCTTATAGGAATCAAGGGAAATGACTCGACTAAAAGGTACGTCTTCTAGGAATCAAAGGGGGTGACTCGACTAAAAGGTACGTCTTATAGGAATCAAAGGAAATGACTCGACATAAAGATATGTATTCTAGGGGTCAAAGAGAATGACTCGACTATAAGGTACGTCCTATAGGAATCAAAAGAAATGACTGGACTAAAAGGTACGTCTTCTAGGGATCAAAGGGGATGACTCGACTAAAAGGTACGTCTTATAGGAATCAAAGGGGATTACTCGACTAAAAGGTTCATCTTATAGGAATCGAAGGGGATGACTCGACCAAATGGAACGTCTTATAGGAATCAAGTGAAATGACTCGACTAAAAGGTACGTCTTATAGGAATCTAAGTGGATGACTCGACTAAAAGGTACGTCTTATAAAAATCAAAGGAAATGACTCCACTAAAAGGTACGTCTTCTAGGGATCAAAGGGGATGACTCGACTAAAAGGTACGTCTTATAGGAATCAAAGGGGATGACTCGACTAAAAGGTTCGTCATATAGAAATCGAAGGGGATGACTCGACCAAAAGGAACGACTTATAGGAATCCAAGGGGATGACTCGACTATAAGGTACGTCTCATAGGAATCAAAGTGGATGACTCGACTAAAAGGTACATCTTATAGGAATCAAGGGAAATGACTCGACTAAAAGGTACGTCTTCAAGGAATCAAAGGGGATGACTCGACTAAAAGGTACGTCTTATAGTAATCAAGGGGGATGACTCGACTAAAAGGTACGTCTTATAGGAATCAAGGTAAATGACTCGACTAAAAGGTACGTCTTCTAGGAATCAAAGGGGGTGACTCGACGAAAAGGTACGTCTTATAGGAATCAAAGGAAATGACTCGACTATAAGGTACGTATTCTATGGGTCAAAGAGAATGACTCGACTATAAGGTACGACTTATAAGAATCAAAGGAGATAACTCGACCAAAAGGTACGTCTTATAGGAATCCAAGGGGATGACTCGACTAAAAGGTACGTATTATAGGAATCAAAGGGGATGACTCGACTAGAAGGTACGTCTTCTAGGAATCACAGGAAATGACTCAACTAAAAGCTACGTCTTATTGGAATCAAAGGAGATGACTCGACTAAAAGGTACGTCTTATAGGAATCAAGGGAAATGACTCGACTAAAAGGTACGTCTTATAGAAATCAAAGGGGATGACTCCACTAAAAGGTACGTCTTATAGTAATCAAGGGGGATGACTCGACTATAAGGTTCGTCTTATAGGAATCAAAGGGAATGACTCGACTAAAAGGTACGTCTTATATGAATCAAGTGAAATGAGTCGACTAAAATGAACGTCTTCTAGGAATCACAGGAAATAACTCAACTAAAAGGTACGTCTTATAGGAATCAAAGGAGATGACTCGACTAAAAGGTATGTCTTATAGGAATCAAAGGGGATGACTCGACTGAAAGGTACGACTTATAGGATTCAAAGGGGATGACTCGACTAAAAAATACGTCTTATAGGAATCGAAGGGGATGTTTCGACTAAAAGGTACGTCTTATAGGAATCAAGGGTAATGACTCGACTAAAAGGTACGGCTTATAGGAATCAAAGGGGATGACTTGTCTAAAAGGTACGTCTTATAGGAATAAAGGGAAATGACTCGACTAAAAGGTACGTATTCTAGGTGTCAAATGGGATGACTCGACTAAAAGGTACGTCTTATAGGAATCAAAGAAAATGACTCGACTAAAAGGTACGTCTTATAGGAATCAAAGGAAATGACTCGACTAAAAGGTACGCCTTCTAGGGATCAAAGGGGATGACTCGACTAAAAGGTACGTCTTATAGGAATCAAAGGGGATGACTCGACTAAAAGGTTCATCTTATAGGAATCGAAGGGGATGACTCGACCAAAAGGAACATCTTATAGGAATCCAAAGGGATGACTCGACTAAAAGGTACGTCTTATAGAAAACAATGTGGATGACTCGACTAAAAGGTACGTCTGATAGGAATCAAGGGAAATATCTCGACTAAAAGGTACGTCTTCTAGGAATCAAAGGGGATGACTCGACTAAAAGGTACGTCTTATAGTAATCAAGGCGTTTGGCTCGACTAAAAGGTACATCTTCAAGGAATCAAAGGGGGTGACTCGACTAAAAGGTACGTCTTATAGGAATCAAAGGTAATGACATGACTAAAAGGTATGTATTCTAGGGGTCAAAGAGAATGACTCGACTATAATGTACGTCTTATAGGAATCAAAGGGGATGACTCGACCAAAAGGTACGTCTTATAGGAATCCAAGGGGATGACTCAACTAAAAGGTACGTCTTATAGGAATCAAAGGGGATCACTCGACTAAAAGGTACGTCTTCGAGGAATCACAGGAAATGACTCAACTAAAAGGTACGTCTTATTGGAATCAAAGGAGATGACTCGACTAAAAGGTACGTCTTATAGGAATCAAGGGAAATGACTCGACTAAAAGGTACGTCTTCATAAAATCAAAGGGGATGACTCCACTAAAAGGTACGTCTTATTGTAATCAATGGGGATGACTAGACTAAACGGTACGACTTATAGGAATCAAAGGGAATGACTCGACTAAAAGGTACGTCTTATATGAATCAAGTGAAATGACTCGACTAAAAGGAACGTCTTCTAGGAATCACAGGAAATGACTCAACTAAAAGGTACGTCTTATAGGAATCAAAGGAGATGACTCGACTAAAAGGGACGTCTTATAGGAATCAAAGGGGATGACTCGACTAAAAGTTACGTCTTATAGGAATCAAAGGTGATGACTCGACTAAAAGGTACGTCTTCTAGGAATCACAGGAAATGACTAAACTAAAAGGTACGTCTTATAGGAATCAAAGGAGATGACTCGACTAAAATGTACGTCTTATAGGAATCAAAGGGGATGACTCGACTAAAAGGTACGTCTTATAGGAATCAACGGAAATGCCTCGACTAAAAGGTACGGCTTATAGCAATCAAAGGGGATAACTTGTCTTAAAGGTACGTCCTATAGGAATTAAAGGAAATGACTCGACTAATAGGTACGTATTCTAGAGGCCAAAGGGGATGACTCGACTAAAAGGTACGTCTTATAGGAATCAAAGGAGATGACTCGACTAAAAGGTACGTCTTATAGGAATCAAAGGGGATGACTCGACTAAAAGGTACTTCATATAGGAATCAATAGAGATGACTCGACTAAAAGATACGTCTTACAGGAATCAAAGAAAATGACTCGATTAAAAGGTACGTCTTCTAGGGGTCAAAGGGGATAACTCGACTAAAAGGTACGTCTTATAGGAATCAAAGGGGATGACTCGACTAAAAGGTACGTCTTCTAGGAATCACAGGAAATGACTCGACTAAAAGGTACGGCTTATAGGAATCAAAGGGGATGACTCGACTAAAAGGTACGTCTTATAGGAATCAAGGGAAATGACTCGACTAAAAGGTACGTCTTCTAGGAATCAAAGTGGATGACTCGACTAAAAGGTACGTCTTATAGTAATCAAGGGGGATGACTCGACTAAAAGGTACGTATTCAAGGAATCAAATGGGGTGACTCGACTAAAAGGTACGTCTTATAGGAATCAAAGGTAATGACATGACTAAAAGGTATGTATTCTAGGGGTCAAAGAGAATGACTCGACTATAAGGTACGTCTTATAGGAATCAAAGGGGATGACTCGACCAAAAGGTACGTCTTATAGGAATCCAAGGAGATGACTCGACTAAAAGGTACGTCTTATAGGAATAAAAGGGGATCACTCGACTAAAAGGTACGTCTTCGAGGAATCACAGGAAATGACTCAACTAAAAGGTACGTCTTATTGGAATCAAAGGAGATGACTCGACTAAAAGGTACGTCTTATAGGAATCAAGGGAAATGATTCGACTAAAAGGTACGTCTTCATGAAATCAAAGGGGATGAATCCACTAAAAGGTACGTCTTATAGCAATCAATGGGGATGACTCGACTAAACGGTACGTCTTATAGGAATCAAAGGGAATGACTCGACAAAAAGGTACGTCTTATATGAATTAAGTGAAATGACTCGACTAAAAGAAACGTCTTCTAGGAATCACAGGAAATGACTCAACTAAAAGGTACGTCTTATAGGAATCAAAGGAGATGACTCGACTAAAAGGTACGTCTTATAGGAATCAAAGGGGATGACTCGACTAAAAGTTACGTCTCATAGGAATCAAAGGGGATGACTCGACTAAAAGATACGTCTTCTAGGAATCACAGGAAATGACTCAACTAAAAGGTACGTCTTATAGGAATCAAAGGAGATGACTCGACTAAAATGTACGTCTTATAGGAATCAAAGGGGATGACTCGACTAAAAGGTACGTCTTATAGGAATCAACGGGGATAACTTGTCTTAAATGTACGTCTTATAGGAATAAAAGGAAATGACTCGACTAATAGGTACGTATTCTAGAGGCCAAAGGGGATGACTCGATTAAAAGGTACGTCTTATAGGAATCAAAGGAGATGACTCGACTAAAAGGTACGTCTTATAGGAATCAAAGGGGATGACTCGACTAAAAGGTACGTCTTATAGGAATCAAAAGGGATGACTCGACTAAAAGATACGTCTTACAGGAATTAAAGTAAATGACTCGATTAAAAGGTACGTCTTCTAGGGGTTAAAGGGGATAACTCGACTAAAAGGTACGTCTTATAGGAATCAAAGGGGATGACTCGACTAAAAGGTACGTCTTCTAGGAATCACAGGAAATGACTCGACTAAAAGGTACGGCTTATAGGAATCAAAGGGGATGACTCGACTAAAAGGTACGTCCTATAGGAATCAAGCGAAATGACTCGACTAAAAGGTACATATTCTAGGAGTGAAAGGTGATGACTCGACTAAAAGGTACGTCTTATAGGAATCAAAGGAAATGACTCGACTAAAAGGTACGTCTTATAGGAATCAAAGGGAATGACTCGACAAAAAGGTACGTCTTATATGAATCAAGTGAAATGACTCGACTAAAAGAAACGTCTTCTAGGAATCACAGGAAATGACTCAACTAAAAGGTACGTCTTATAGGAATCAAAGGAGATGACTCGACTAAAAGGTACGACTTATAGGAATCAAAGGGGATGACTCGACTAAAAGTTAAGTCTTATAGGAATCAAAGGGGATGACTCGACTAAAAGATACGTCTTCTAGGAATCACAGGAAATGACTCAACTAAAAGGTACGTCTTATAGGAATCAAAGGAGATGACTCGACTAAAATATACGTCTTATAGGAATCAAAGGGGATGACTCGACTAAAAGGTACGTCTTATAGGAATCAACGGAAATGCCTCGACTAAAAGGTACGGCTTATAGCAATCAATGGGGATAAATTGTCTTAAATGTACGTCTTATAGGAATTAAAGGAAATGACTCGACTAATAGGTACGTATTCTAGAGGCCAAAGGGGATGACTCGATTAAAAGGTACGTCTTATAGGAATCAAAGGAGATGACTCGACTAAAATGTACGTCTTATAGGATTCAAAGGGGATGACTCGACTAAAAGGTACGTCTTATAGGAATCAAAAGTGATGACTCGACTAAAAGATATGTCTTACAGGAATCAAAGTAAATGACTCGATTAAAAGGTACGTCTTCTAGGGGTTAAAGGGGATAACTCGACTAAAAGGTACGTCTTATAGGAATCAAAGGGGATGACTCGACTAAAAGGTACGTCTTCTAGGAATCACAGGAAATGACTCGACTAAAAGGTACGGCTTATAGGAATCAAAGGGGATGACTCGACTAAAAGGTACGTCCTATAGGTATCAAGCGAAATGACTCGACTAAAAGGTACATATTCTAGGAGTGAAAGGTGATGACTCGACTAAAAGGTACGTCTTATAGGAATCAAAGGAAATGACTCGACTAAAAGGTACGTCTTATAGGAATCAAATGAAATGATTTGACTAAAAGGTACGTCTTTTAGGAATCAAAGGGGATGACTCGACTAAAAGGTTCGTCTAATAGGAATCGAAGGGGATGACTCCACCAAAAGGTACGTCTTATAGGAATCCAAGGCGATGCTTCGACTAAAAGGTACGTCTTATAGGAATCAAAGTGGATGACTCGATTAAAAGGTATGTCTTATAGGATTCAAGGGAAATGACTCGACTAAAAGGTACGTCTTCCAGGAATCAAAGGGGATGACTCGACTAAAAGGTACGTCTAATAGTAATCAAGGTGGATGACTCGACTAAAAGGTACGACTTCAAGGAATCAAAGGGGGTGACTCGACTAAAAGGTATGTCTTATAGGAATCAAAGGTATTGACATGACTAAAAGGTATGTATTCTAGTGGTCAAAGAGAATGACTCGACTATAAGGTACGTCTTATAGGAATCAAAGGGGATAACTCGACCTAAAGGTACGTCTTATAGGAATCCAAGGGTATGAGTCGACTAAAAGGTACGTCTTATAGGAATCAATGGGGATCACTCGACTAAAAGGTACGTCTTCGAGGAATCACAGGAAATGACTCAACTAAAAGGTACGTCTTATTGGAATCAAAGGAGATGACTCGACTAAAAGGTACGTCTTCATGAAATCAAAGGGGATGACTCCACTAAAAGGTACGTCTTATAGTAATCAATGGGGATGACTCGACTAAACGGTACGTCTTATAGGAATCAAAGGGAATGACTCGACTAAAAGGTACGTCTTATATGAATCAAGTGAAATGAATCGACTAAAAGGAACGTCTTCTAGGAATCACAGGAAATGACTCAACTAAAAGGTACGTCTTATAGGAATCAAAGGAGATGACTCGACTAAAAGGTACGTCTTATAGGAATCAAAGGGGATGACTCGACTAAAAGTTACGTCTCATAGGAATCAAAGGGGATGACTCGACTAAAAGGTACGTCTTCTAGGAATCATAGGAAATGACTCAACTAAAAGGTACGTCTTATAGGAATCAAAGGAGATGACTCGACTAAAATGTACGTCTTATAGGAATCAAAGGGGATGACTCGACTAAAAGGTACGTCTTATAGGAATCAACGGAAATGCCTCGACTAAAAGGTATGGCTTATAGCAATCAAAGGAGATAACTTGTCTTAAAGGTACGTCTTATAGGAATTAAAGGAAATGACTCGACTAATAGGTACGTATTCTAGAGGCCAAAGGGGATGACTCGACTAAAAGGTACGTCTTATAGGAATCAAAGGAGATGACTCGACTAAAAGGTACGTCTTATAGGAATCAAAGGGGATGACTCGACTAAAAGGTACGTCTTATAGGAATCAAAAGGGATGACTCGACTAATATATACGTCTTACAGGAATCAAAGTAAATGATTCGATTAAAAGGTACGTCTTCTAGGGGTCAAAGGGGATAACTCGACTAAAAGGTTCGTCTTATAGGAATCAAAGGGGATGACTCGACTAAAAGGTACGTCTTCTAGGAATCACAGGAAATGACTCGACTAAAAGGTACGGCTTATAGGAATCAAAAAGGATGACTCGACTAAAAGGTACGTCTTATAGGAATCAAGGGAAATTACTCAACTAAAAGGTACGTATTCTAGGTGTGAAAGGGGATGACTCGACTATAAGGTACGTCTTATAGGAATCAAAGGAAGAGACTCGACTAAAAGGTACGTCTTATAGGAATCAAATGAAATAATTTGACTAAAAGGTACGACTTTTAGGAATCAAAGGGGATGACTCGACTAAAAGGTTCGTCTTATAAGAATCGAAGGGGATGACTCCACCAAAAGGTACGTCTTATAGGAATCCAAGGCGATGCTTCGACTAAAAGGTACGTCTTATAGGAATCAAAGTGGATGACTCGACTAAAAGGTACGTCTTATAGGATTCAAGGTAAATGACTCGACTAAAAGGTATGTCTTCTAGGAATCAAAGGAGATGACTCGACTAAAAGGTACGTCTTATAGTAATCAAGGGGGATGACTCGACTAAAAGGTACGACTTCAAGGAATCAAAGGGGGTGACTCGACTAAAAGGTACATCTTATAGGAATCAAAGGAAATGACTCGACATAAAGGTACGAATTCTAGGGGTCAAAGAGAATGACTCGACTATAAGGTACGTCTTATAGGAATCAAAGGGGATTACTCGACCAAAAGGTACATCTTATAGGAATCCAAGGGGATGACTCGACTAAAAGGTACATCTTATAGGAATCAAAGGGGATGACTCGACTAAAAGGTACGTCTTCTACGAATCACAGGAAATGACTCAACTAAAAGATACGTCTTATAGGAATCAAAGGAGATGACTCGACTAAAAGGTACGTCTTACAGGAATCAAGGGAAATGACTCAACTAAAAGGTACGTCTTCTAGAAATCAAAGGGGATGAGTCGACTAAAAGGTACGTCTTATAGTAATCAAGGGGGATGACTCGACTAAAAGGTACGTCGTATAGGAATCAAAGGGGGTGACTCGACTAAAAGGTACGTCTTATAGGAATCAAAGGAAATGACTCGACTAAAAGGTACGTATTCTTGGGGTCAAAGGGAATGACTCGACGAAAAGGTACGTCTTATAGGAATCAAAGGGGATGACTCGACTAAAAGGTACGTCGTATAGGAATCAAAGAGAATGACTCGACTAAAAGGTACGTCTTATAGGGATCAAGTGAAATGACTTGACTAAAAGGAACGTCTTCTAGGAATCACAGGAAATGACTCAACTAAAAGGTACATCTTATAGGAATCAAAGGAGATGACTCGACTATAAGGTACGTCATATAGGAAATCAAGGGGATGACTCGGCTAAAAGGTACGTCTTATAGTAATCAATGGGGATGACTCGACTAAACGGTACGTCTTATAGGAATCATAGGGAATGACTCGACAAAAAGGTACGTCTTATATGAATCAAGTGAAATGACTCGACTAAAAGAAACGTCTTCTAGGAATCACAGGGAATGACTCGACTAAAAGGTACGTCTTATATGAATCAAGTGAAATGACTCGACTAAAAGGAACGTCTTCTAGGAATCACAGGAAATGACTCAACTAAAAGGTACGTCTTATTGGAATCAAAGGAGATGACTCGACTAAAAGGAACGTCTTATGGGAATCAAAGGGGATGACTCGACTAAAAGGTACGTCTTATAGGAATCAAAGGGGATGACTCGACTAAAAGGTACGTCTTATAGGAATCAAGGGAAATGACTCGACTAAAAGGTACGTCTTCTAGGTGTGAAAGGGGATGACTCGACTAAAAGGTACGTCTAATAGGAATCAAAGGAAGAGACTCGACTAAAAGGTACGTCTTATAGGAATCAAATGAAATGATTTGACTAAAAGGTACGTCTTTT
This sequence comes from Capsicum pubescens, assembly GCA_030864215.1. Lineage (NCBI taxonomy): Eukaryota > Viridiplantae > Streptophyta > Magnoliopsida > Solanales > Solanaceae > Capsicum > Capsicum pubescens. The sequence goes on along the minus strand of CM061545.1, from coordinate 273,323,531 downwards.
AGGAATCAAAGGGGATGACTCGACTAAAAGGTTCGTCTTATAGGAATCGAAGGGGATGACTCCACCAAAAGGAACGTCTTATAGGAATCCAAGGCGATGCTTCGACTAAAAGGTACGTCTTATAGGAATCAAAGTGGATGACTCGACTAAAAGGTACGTCTTATAGGATTCAAGGGAAATGACTCGACTAAAAGGTACGTCTTCTAGGAATCAAAGGGGATGACTCGACTAAAAGGTACGTCTTATAGTAATCATGGGGGATGACTCGACTAAAAGGTACGACTTCAAGGAATCAAAGGGGGTGACTCGACTAAAAGGTATGTCTTATAGGAATCAAAGGAAATGACTCGACTAAAAGGTACGTATTCTAGGGGTCAAAGAGAATGACTCGACTATAAGGTACGTCTTATAGGAATCAAAGGGGATTACTCGACCAAAAGGTACGTCTTATAGGAATCCAAGGGGATGACTCGACTAAAAGGTACGTCTTATAGGAATCAAGGGGGGTGACTCGACTAAAAGGTACGTCTTCTAGGAATCACAGGAAATGACTCAACTAAAAGATACGTCTTATAGGAATCAAACGAGATGACTCGACTAAAAGGTACGTCTTACAGGAATCAAGGGAAATGACTCAACTAAAAGGTACGTCTTATAGTAATCAAGGGGGATGACTCGACTAAAAGGTACGTCTTATAGGAATCAAAGGGGGTGACTCGACTAAAAGGTACGTCTTATAGGAATCAAAGGAAATGACTCGACTAAAAGGTACGTATTCTTGGGGTCAAAGGGAATGACTCGACTAAAAGTTACGTCATATAGGAATCAAAGGGGATGACTCGACTAAAAGGTACATCGTATAGGAATCAATGAGAATGACTCGACTAAAAGGTACGTCTTATAGGGATCAAGTGAAATGACTTGACTAAAAGGAACGTCTTCTAGGAATCACAGGAAATGACTCAACTAAAAGGTACGTCTAATAGGAATCAAAGGAGATGACTCGACTAAAAGGTACGTCATATAGGAATCAAAGGGGATGACTCGGCTAAAAGGTACGTCTTATAGGAATCAAGGGAAATGACTCGACTAAAAGGTACGTCTTCTAGAAATCAAAGGGGATAACTCCACTAAAAGGTACGTCTTATAGTAATCAAGGGGGATGACTCGACTAATAGGTACGTCTTATAGGAATCAAAGGGAATGACTCGACTAAAAGGTACGTCATATATGAATCAAGTGAAATGACTCAACTAAAAGGAACGTCGTCTAGGAATCACAGGAAATGACTCAACTAAAAGGTACGTCTTATAGGAATCAAAGGAGATGACTCGACTAAAAGGTACGTCTTATGGGAATCAAAGGGGATGACTCGACTAATAGGTACGTATTCTAGAGGACAAAGGGGATGACTCGACTAAAAGGTACATCTTATAGGAATCAACGGAGATGACTCGACTAAAAGTTACGTCTTATAGGAATCAAAGGGGATGACTCGACTAAAAGTTACGTCTTATAGGAATCAAAAGGGATGACTCGACTAAAATATACGTCTTACAGGAATCAAAGTAAATGATTCGATTAAAAGGTACGTCTTCTAGGGGTCAAAGGGGATAACTCGACTAAAAGGTTCGTCTTAGAGGAATCAAAGGGGATGACTCGACTAAAAGGTACGTCTTCTAGGAATCACAGGAAATGACTCGACTAAAAGGTACGGCTTATAGGAATCAAAGGGGATGACTCGACAAAAAGGTACGTCTTATAGGAATCAAGGGAAATTACTCGACTAAAAGGTACGTATTCTAGGTGTGAAAGGGGATGACTCAACTTAAAGGTACGTCTTATAGGAATCAAAGGAAGAGACTCGACTAAAAGGTACGTCTTATAGGAATCAAATGAAATGATTTGACTAAAAGGTACGACTTTTAGGAATCAAAGGGGATGACTCAACTAAGAGGTTCGTCTTATAGGAATCGAAGGGGATGACTCCACCAAAAGGTACGTCTTATAGGAATCCAAGGCGATGCTTCGACTAAAAGGAACGTCTTATAGGAATCAAAGTGGATGACTCGACTAAAAGGTACGTCATATAGGATTCAAGGGAAATGACTCGACTAAAAGGTATGTCTTCTAGGAATCAAAGGGGATGACTCGACTAAAAGGTACGTCTTATAGTAATCAAGGGGGATGACTCGACTAAAAGGTACGACTTCAAGGAATCAAAGGGGGTGACTCGACTAAAAGGTACGTCTTATAGGAATCAAAGGGAATGACTCGACTAAAAGGTACGTCTTATATGAATCAAGTGAAATGACTCAACTAAAAGGAATGTCGTCTAGGAATCACAGGAAATGACTCAACTAAAAGGTACGTCTTATAGGAATCAAAGGAGATGACTCGACTAAAAGGTACGTCTTATGGGAATCAAAGGGGATGACTCGACTAATAGGTACGTATTCTAGAGGCCAAAGGGGATGACTCTGACTAAAAGGTACATCTTATAGGAATCAAAGGAGATGACTCGACTAAAAGTTACGTCTTATAGGAATCAAAGGGGATGACTCGACTAAAAGTTACGTCTTATAGGAATCAAAAGGGATGACTCGACTAAAATATACGTCTTATAGGAATCAAAGTAAATGACTCGATTAAAAGGTACGTCTTCTAAGGGTCAAAGGGGATAACTCGACTAAAAGGTTCGTCTTATAGGAATCAAAGGGGATGACTCGACTAAAAGGTACGTCTTCTAGGAATCACAGGAAATGACTCGACTAAAAGGTACGGCTTATAGGAATCAAAGGGGATGACTCGACTAAAAGGTACGTCTTATAGGAATCAAGGGAAATTACTCGACTAAAAGGTACGTATTCTAGGTGTGAAAGGGGATGACTCGACTTAAAGGTACGTCTTATAGGAATCAAAGGAAGAGACTCGACTAAAAGGTACGTCTTATAGGAATCAAATGAAATGATTTGACTAAAAGGTACGACTTTTAGGAATCAAAGGGGATGACTCAACTAAGAGGTTCGTCTTATAGGAATCGAAGGGGATGACTCCACCAAAAGGTACGTCTTATAGGAATCCAAGGCGATGCTTCGACTAAAAGGTACGTCTTATTGGAATCAAAGTGGATGACTCGACTAAAAGGTACGTCATATAGGATTCAAGGGAAATGACTCGACTAAAAGGTATGTCTTCTAGGAATCAAAGGGGATGACTCGATTAAAAGGTACGTCTTATAGTAATCAAGGGGGATGACTCGACTAAAAGGTACGACTTCAAGGAATCAAAGGGGGTGACTCGAGTAAAAGGTACGTCTTATAGGAATCAAAGGAAATGACTCGACTAAAAGGTACGTCTTCTAGAAATCAAAGGGGATGACTCCACTAAAAGGTACGTCTTATAGGAATCAAGGGAAATGACTCGACTAAAAGGTACGACTTCTAGAAATCAAAGGGGATGACTCCACTAAAAGGTACGTCTTATAGTAATCAAGGGGGATGACTCGACTAATAGGTACGTCTTATAGGAATCAAAGGGAATGACTCGACTAAAAGGTACGTCTTATATGAATCAAGTGAAATGACTCGACTAAAAGGAACGTCGTCTAGGAATCACAGGAAATGACTCAACTAAAAGGTACGTCTTATAGGAATCAAAGGAGATGACTCGACTAAAATGTACATCTTATAGGAATCAAAGGGGATGACTCGACTAAAAGGTACGTCTTATAGGAATCAAAGGAAATTACTCGACTAAAAGGTACGGCTTATAGGAATTAAAGGGGATGACTTGTCTAAAAGGTACATCTTATAGGAATTAAAGGAAATGACTCGACTAATAGGTACGTATTCTAGAGGCCAAAGGGGATGACTCGACTAAAAGGTACGTCTTATAGGAATCAAAGGAGATGACTCGACTATAAGGTACGTCTTATAGGAATCAAAGGGGATGACTTGACTAAAAGGTACGTCTTATAGGAATCAAAAGGGATGACTCGACTAAAAGATACGTCTTATAGGAATCAAAGTAAATGACTCGATTAAAAGGTAAGTCTTCTAGGGGTCAAAGGGGATAACTCGACTAAAAGGTACGTCTTATAGGAATCAAAGGGGATGACTCGACTAAAAGGGACGTCTTCTAGGAATCACAGGAAATGACTCGATTAAAAGGTACGGCTTATAGGAATCAAAGGGGATGACTCGTCTAAAAGGTACGTCTTATAGCAATCAAGGGAAATGACTCGACCAAAAGGTACGTATTCTAGGTGTCAAAGGGGATGACTCGAGTAAAAGGTACGTCTTATAGGAATCAAAGGAAATGACTCGACTAAAAGGTACGTCTTATAGGAATCAAAGGAAATGACTCTACTAAAAGGTACGTCTTTTAGAAATCAAAGGGGATGACTCGACTAAAAGGTTCGTCTTGTAGGAATCTAAGGGGATAACTCCACCAAAAGGTACGTCTTCTAGGAATCAAAGGGGATGACTCGACTAAAAGGTTCGTCTTATAGTAATCAAGGGGGATGACTCGACTAAAAGGTACGTCTTCAAGGAATCAAAGGGGGTGACTCGACTAAAAGGTACGTCTTATAGGATTCAAAGGAAATGACTCGACTAAAAGGTACGTATTCTAGGAGTCAAAGAGAATGACTCGACGATAAGGTACGTCTTATAGGAATCAAAGGGGATTACTCGACCAAAAGGTACGTCTTATAGGAATCCAAGGGGATGACTAGACTAAAAGGTACGTCTTAGAGGAATCAAAGGGGATGACTCGACTAAAAGGTACGTCTTCTAGCAATCACAGGAAATGACTCAACTAAAAGATACGTCTTAACGGAATCAAAGAAGATGACTCGACTAAAAGATACGTCTTATAGGAATCAAGGGAAATGACTCGACTAAAAGGTACGTCTTCTACAAAATAAAGGGGATGACTAGACTAAAAGGTACGTCTTATAGTAATCAAGGGGGATGACTCGACTAAAAGGTACGTCTTATAGGAATCAAAGGGGGTGACACGACTAAAAGGTACGTCTTATAGGAATCAAAGGAAATGACTCGACTAAAAGGTACGTATTCTTGGGGTCAAAGGGAATGACTCGACAAAAAGGTACGTCTTATAGGAATCAAAGGGGATGACTCGACTAAAAGGTACGTCATATAGGAATCAATGGGAATGACTCGACTAAAAGGTACGTCTTATAGGGATCAAGTGAAATGACTAGACTAAAAGGAACGTCTTCTAGGAATCACAGGAAATGACTCAACTAAAAGGTACGTCTTATAGGAATTAAAGGAGATGACTCGACTAAAAGGTACGTCTTATAGGAATCAAAGGGGATGACTCGACTAAAAGGTACGTCTTATAGGAATCAAGGGAAATGCCTCGACAAAAAGGTACGTCTTCTAGAAATCAAAGGGGATGACTCCACTAAAAGGTACGTCTTATAGTAATCAAGGGGGATGACTCGACTAAAAGGTACGTCTTATAGGAATCAATGGGAATGACTCGACTAAAAGGTACGTCTTATATGAATCAAGTGAACTGACTCGACTAAAAGGAACGTCTTCTAGGAATCACCGAAAATGACTCAACTAAAAGGTACGTCTTATAGGAATCAAAGGAGGTGACTCGACTAAAATGTACGTCTTATAGGAATCAAAGGGGATGTCTCGACTAAAAGGTACGTCTTATAGGAATCAAGGGAAATGACTTGACTAAAAGGTACGGCTTATAGGAATCAAAGGGGATGACTTGACTAAAAGGTACATCTTATAGGAATTAAAGGAAATGACTCGACTAATAGGTACGTATTCTAGAGGCCAAATAGGATGACTCGACTAGAAGATACGTCATATAGGAATCAAAGGTGATGACTCGACTAAAAGGTACGTCTTATAGGAATCAAAGAGGATAACTCGACTAAAAGGTACGTCTTATAGAAATCAAAAGGGATGACTCGACTAAATGATACGTCTTATAGGAATCAAAGTAAATGAATCGATTAAAAGGTACGTCTTCTAGGGGTCAAAGGGGATAACTCGACTAAGAGGTACGTCTTATAGGAATCAATGGGGATGACTCGACTAAAAGGTACGTCTTCTAGGAATCACCGTAAATGACTCGACTAAAAGGTACGGCTTATAGGAATCAAAGGGGATGACTCGACTAAAAGGTACGTCTTATAGGAATCAAGGGAAATGACTCGACTAAAAGGTACGTATTCTAGGTGTCAAAGGGGATGACTCGACTAAAAGGTACGTCTTATAGGAATCAAAGGAAATGACTTGACTAAAAGGTACGTCTTATTGGAATCAATTGAAATGACTCGACTAAAAGGTACGTCTTATAGGGATCAAGTGAAATGACTAAACTAAAAGGAACGTCTTCTAGGAATCAGAGAAAATGACTCAACTAAAAGATACATCTTATAGGAATCAAAGGAGATGACTCGACTAAAAGGTACGTCTTATAGCAATCAAAGGGGATGACTCGACTAAAAGGTACGTCTTATAGGAATCACGGGAAATGACTCGACTAAAAGGTACGTCTTCTAGAAACCAAAGGGGATGACTCAACTAAAAGGTACGTCTTATAGTAATCAAGGGGGATGACTAGACTAAAAGGTACGTCTTCAAGGAATCAAAGGGGGTGACTCGACTAAAAGGTACGTCTTATAGGAATCAAAGGAAATGACTCGACTAAAAGGTACGTATTCTAGGGGTCAAAGAGAATGACTCGACTATAAGGTACGTCTTATAGGAATCAAAGGGGATGACTCGACCAAAAGGTACATCTTATAGGATTCCAAGGGGATGACTTTATTAAAAGGTACGTCTTATAGGAATCAAAGGGGATGACTCGACTAAAAGGTACGTCTTATAGGAATCACAGGAAATGACTCAACTAAAAGATACGTCTTATAGGAAACAAAGGAGATGACTCGACTAAAAGGTACGTCTTATAGGAATCAAGGGAAATGACTCGACTAAAAGGTACGTCTTCTAGAAATCAAAGGGGATGACTCGATTAAAAGGTACGTCTTATAGTAATCAAGGGGGATGACTCGACTTAAAGGTACGTCTTATAGGAATCAAAGGGGGTGACTCGACTAAAAGGTACGTCTTCTAGGAATCACAGGAAATGACTCGACTAAAAGGTACGTATTCTAGGGGTCAAAGAGAATGACTCGACTATAAGGTACGTCTTATAGGAATCAAAGGGGATTACTGGACCAAAAGGTACGTCTTATAGGAATCCAAGGGGATGACTTGACTAAAAGGTACCTCTTATAGGAATCAAAGGGGATGACTCGACTAAAAGGTACGTCTTCTAGGAATCACAGGAAATGACTCAACTAAAAGATACGTCTTATAGGAATCAAAGGAGATGACTCGACTAAAAGGTACGTCTTATAGGAATCAAAGGGATGACTCGACTAAAAGGTACGTCTTATAGGAATCAAAGGGAAAGACTCGACTAAATGGTACGTCTTATAGGGATCAAGTGAAATGACTTGACTAAAAGGAACGTCTTCTAGGAATCACAGGAAATGACTCAACTAAAAGGTACGTCTTATAGGAATCAAAGGAGATGACTCGCTTAAAATGTACGTCATATAGGAATCAAAGGGGATGACTCGACTAAAAGGTACGTCTTATAGGAATCAAGGGAAATGACTCGACTAAAAGGTACGTCTTCTAGAAATCAAAGGGGATGACTCCACTAAAGGGTACGTCTTATAGTAATCAAGGGGGATGACTCGACTAAAAGGTATGTCTTATAGGAATCAAAGGGAATGACTCGACTAAAAGGTACGTCCTATATGAATCAAGTGAAATGACTCGACTAAAAGGAACGTCTTCTAGGAATCACAGGAAATGACTCAACTAAAAGGTACGTCTTCTAGGAATCACAGGAAATGACTCAACTAAAAGTTACGTCTTATAGGAATCAAAGGAGATGACTCGACTAAAAGGTACGTCTTATAGGAATCAAAGGAGATGACTCGACTAAAAGGTACGTCTTATAGGAATCAAAGGGGATGACTCGACTAAAAGGTACGTCTTATAGGAATCAAAGGGGACGACTCGACTAAAAGGTACGTCTTCTGGGAATCACAGGAAATGACTCAACTAAAAGGTACGTCATATAGGAATCAAAGGAGATGACTCGACTAAAATGTACGTCTTATAGGAATCAAAGGGGATGACTCGACTAAAAGGTACGTCTTATAGGAATCAAGGGAAATGACTCGACTAAAAGGTACGGCTTATAGGAATCAAAGGGGATGACTTGTCTAAAAGATACATCTTATAGGAATTAAAGGAAATGACGCGACTAATAGGTACGTATACTAGAGGCCAAAGGGGATGACTCCACTAAAAGGTACGTCTTATAGGAATCAAAGGAGAAGACTCGACAAAAAGGTACGTCTAATAGGAAGCAAAGGGGATGACTCGACTAAAAGGTACGTTTTATAGGTATCAAAAGGGACAACTCGACTAAAAGATACGTCTTATAGGAATCAAAGTAAATGACTCGATTAAAAGGTACGTCTTCTAGGGGTCAAAGGGGATAACTCGACTAAAAGGTACGTCTTATAGGAATCAAAGGGGATGACTCGACTAAAAGGTATGTCTTCTAGGAATCACAGGAAATGACTCGACTAAAAGGTACGGCTTATAGGAATCAAAGGGGATGACTCGACTAAAAGGTACGTCTTATAGGAATCATGGGAAATGACTCGACTAAATGGTACGTATTCTAGGTGTCAAAGGGGATGACTCGACTAAAAGGTACGTCTTATAGGAATCAAAGGAAATGACTCGACTAAAAGGTACGTCTTATAGGAATCAAATGAAATGACTCGACTAAAAGGTACGTCTTTTAGGAATCAAAGGGGATGACTCGACTAAAAGGTTCGTCTTATAGGAATCGAAGGGGATGACTCCACGAAAAGGTACGTCTTATAGGAATCCAAGGGGATGACTCGACTAAATGTTACGTCTTATAGGAATCAAAGGGGATGACTCCACTAAAGGGTACGTCTTATAGTAATCAAGGGGGATGACTCGACTAAAAGGTATGTCTTATAGGAATCAAAGGGAATGACTCGACTAAAAGGTACGTCCTATATGAATCAAGTGAAATGACTCGACTAAAAGGAACGTCTTCTAGGAATCACAGGAAATGACTCAACTAAAAGGTACGTCTTCTAGGAATCACAGGAAATGACTCAACTAAAAGTTACGTCTTATAGGAATCAAAGGAGATGACTCGACTAAAAGGTACGTCTTATAGGAATCAAAGGAGATGACTTGACTAAAAGGTACGTCTTATAGGAATCAAAGGGGATGACTCGACTAAAAGGTACGTCTTATAGGAATCAAAGGGGATGACTCGACTAAAAGGTACGTCTTCTGGGAATCACAGGAAATGACTCAACTAAAAGGTACGTCATATAGGAATCAAAGGAGATGACTCGACTAAAATGTACGTCTTATAGGAATCAAAGGAGATGACTCGACTAAAATGTACGTCTTATAGGAATCAAAGGGGATGACTTGACTAAAAGGTACGTCTTATAGGAATCAAAGGGGATGACTCGACTAAAAGGTACGTCTTCTAGGAATCACAGGAAATGACTCAACTAAAAGGTACGTCTTATAGGAATCAAAGGAGATGACTCGACTAAAAGGTACGTCTTATAGGAATCAAAGGAGATGACTCGACTAAAAGGTACGTCTTATAGGAATCAAAGGGGATGACTCGACTAAAAGGTACGTCTTATAGGAATCAAAGGGGATGACTCGACTAAAAGGTACGTCTTCTGGGAATCACAGGAAATGACTCAACTAAAAGGTACGTCATATAGGAATCAAAGGAGATGACTCGACTAAAATGTACGTCTTATAGGAATCAAAGGGGATGACTCGACAAAAAGGTACGTCTTATAGGAATCAAGGGAAATGACTCGACTAAAAGGTACGGCTTATAGGAATCAAAGGGGATGACTTGTCTAAAAGATACATCTTATAGGAATTAAAGGAAATGACGCGACTAATAGGTACGTATACTAGAGGACAAAGGGGATGACTCCACTAAAAGGTACGTCTTATAGGAATCAACGGAGAAGACTCGACAAAAAGGTACGTCTAATAGGAAGCAAAGGGGATGACTCGACTAAAAGGTACGTTTTATAGGTATCAAAAGGGACAACTCGACTAAAAGATACGTCTTATAGGAATCAAAGTAAATGACTCGATTAAAAGGTACGTCTTCTAGGGGTCAAAGGGGATAACTCGACTAAAAGGTACGTCTTATAGGAATCAAAGGGGATGACTCGACTAAAAGGTATGTCTTCTAGGAATCACAGGAAATGACTCGACTAAAAGGTACGGCTTATAGGAATCAAAGGGGATGACTCGACTAAAAGGTACGTCTTATAGGAATCAAGGGAAATGACTCGACTAAAAGGTACGTATTCTAGGTGTCAAAGGGGATGACTCGACTAAAAGGTACGTCTTATAGGAATCAAAGGAAATGACTCGACTAAAAGGTACGTCTTATAGGAATCAAATGAAATGACTCGACTAAAAGGTACATCTTTTAGGAATCAAAGGGGATGACTCGACTAAAAGGTTCGTCTTATAGGAATCGAAGGGGATGACTCCACGAAAAGGTACGTCTTATAGGAATCCAAGGGGATGACTCGACTAAATGTTACGTCTTATAGGAATCAAAGTGGATGACTCGACTAAAAGGAACGTCTCTTAGGATTCAAGGGAAATGACTCGACTAAAAGTTACGTCTTCTAGGAATCAAAGGGGATGACTCGACTAAAAGTTACGTCTTATAGTAATCAAGGAGGATGACTCGACTAAAAGGTACGTCTTCAAGGAATCAATGGGGGTGACTCGAATAAAAGGTACGTCTTATAGGATTCAAAGGAAATGACTCGACTAAAAGGTACGTATTCTAGGGATCAAAGTGAATGACTCGACTATAAGGTACGTCTTATAGGAATCAAAGGGGATTACTCGACCAAAAGGTACGTCTTATAGGAATCCAAGGGGATGACTCGACTAAAAGGTACATTTTATAGGAATCAAAATGGATGACTCGACTAAAAGGTACATCTTCTAGGAATCACAGGAAATGACTCAACTAAAAGATACGTCTTATAGGAATCAAAGGAGATGACTCGACTAAAAGGTACGTCTTATAGGAATCAAGGGAAATGACTCGACTAAAAGGTACGTCTTCTAGAAATCAAAGGGGATGACTCGACTAAAAGGTACGTCTTATAGTAATCAATGGGGATGACTCGACTAAAAGGTACGTCTTATAGGAATCAAAGGGGATGACTCGACTAAAAGGTACGTCTTATAGGAATCAAAGGGAATGACTCGACCAAAAGATACGTCTTATAGGGATCAAGTGAAATGACTTGACTAAAAGGAACGTCTTCTAGGAATCACAGGAAATGACTCAACTAAAAGATACGTCTTATAGGAATCAAAGGAGATGACTCGACTAAAAGGTACGTCTTATAGCAATCAAAGGGGATGACTCGACTAAAAGGTACGTCTTATAGGAATCACGGGAAATGACTCGACTAAAAGGTACGTCTTCTAGAAACCAAAGGGGATGACTCCACTAAAAGGTACGTCTTATAGTAATCAAGGGGGATGACTCGACCAAAAGGTACGTCTTATAGGAATCAAAGGGAATGACTCGACTAAAAGGTACTTCTTATATGAATCAAGTGAAATGACTCGACTAAAAGGAACGTCTTCTAGGAATCACAGGAAATGACTCAACTAAAAGGTACGTCTTATAGGAATCAAAGGAGATGACTCCACTAAAAGGTACGTCTTATAGGAATCAAAGGGGATGACTAGACTAAAAGGTACGTCTTATAGGAATCAAAGGGGGTGACTCGACTAAAAGGTATGTCTTCTAGAAACCAAAGGGGATGACTCCACTAAAAGGTACGTCTTATAGTAATCAAGGGGGATGACTCGACCAAAAGGTACGTCTTATAGGAATCAAAGGGAATGACTCGACTAAAAGGTACTTCTTATATGAATCAAGTGAAATGACTAGACTAAAAGGAACGTCTTCTAGGAATCACAGGAAATGACTCAACTAAAAGGTACGTCTTATAGGAATCAAAGGAGATGACTCCACTAAAAGGTACGTCTTATAGGAATCAAAGGGGATTACTCGACTAAAAGGTACGTCTTATAGGAATCAAAGGGGGTGACTCGACTGAAAGGTACGTCTTCTAGGAATCACAGGAAATGACTAAACTAAAAGGTACATCTTATAGGAATCACAGGAGATGACTCGACTAAAATGTACGTCTTATAGGAATCAAAGGGGATGTCTCGACTAAAAGGTACGTATTATAGGAATCAAGGGAAATGACTCGACTAAAAGGTACAATTTATAGGAATCAAAGGGGATGACTTGTCTAAAAGGTACATCTTATAGGAATTAAACGAAATGACTCGACAAATAGGTACGTATTCTAGAGGCCAAAGGGGATGACTCGACTAAAAGGAACGTCTTATAGGAATCAAAGGAGATGACTCCACTAAAAGGTACGTCTTATAGGAAACCAAGGGGATGACTCGACTAAAAGGTACGTCTTATAGGAATCAAAAGGGATGACTCGACTAAAAGATACGTCATATAGGAATCAAAGTAAATGAATCAATTAAAAGATACGTCTTCTAGGGGTCAAAGGGGATAACTCGACTAAAAGGTACGTCTTATAGGAATCAAAGGGGATGACTCGACTAAAAGGTACGTCTTCTAGAAATCACAGGAAATGACTTGACTAAAAGGTACGGCTTATAGGAATCAAAGGGGATGACTTGACTAAATTCTACGTCTTATAGAAATCAAAGGAAATGACTCGACTAAAAGGTACGTATTCTAGGTGTCAAAGGGGATGACTCGAGTAAAAGGTACGTCTTATAGGAATCAAAGGAAATGACTCGACTAAAAGGTACGTCTTATAGGAATCAAATGAAATGACTCGACTAAAAGGTACGTCTTTTAGGAATCATAGGGGATGACTCGACTAAAAGGTTAGTCTTATAGGAATCGAAGGGGATGACTCCACCAAAAGGTACGTCTTATAGGAATCCTAGGGGATGACTCGACTAAAAGGTACGTCTTATAGGAATCAAAGTAGATGACTCGACTAACAGGTACGTCTCTTAGGATTCAAGGGAAATGACTCAACTAAAAGGTACGTCTTCTAGGAATCAAAGGGGATGAATCGACTAAAAGGTACGTCTTATAGTAATCAAGGGGGATGACTCGACTAAAAGGTACGTCGTCAAGGAATCAAAGGGGGTGACTCGACTAAAAGGTACGTCTTATATGAATCAAAGGAAATGACTCGACTAAAAGGTACGTATTCTTGGGGTCAAAGGGAATGTCTCGACTAAAAGCTACGTCTTATAGGAATCAAAGGGGATGACTCGACTAAAAGGTACGTCTTCTAGGAATCACAGGAAATGACTCAACTAAAAGATACGTCTTATAGGAAACAAAGGAGATGACTCGACAAAAAGGTACGTCTTATAGGAATCGAGGGAAATGACTCGACTAAAAGGTACGTCTTTTAGAAATCAAAGGGGATGACTCGACTAAAAGGTACGTCTTATAGTAATCAAGGGGGATGACTCGACTAAAAGGTACGTCTTATAGGAATCAAAGGGGGTGACTCGACTAAAAGGTACGTCTTATATGTATCAAAGGAAATGACTCGACTAAAAGGTACGTATTCTTGGGATCAAAGGGAATGACTCGACGAAAAGGTACGTCTTATAGGAATCAAAGGGGATGACTCGACTAAAAGGTACGTCTTATAGGAATAAAAGGGAATGACTCGACTAAAAGGTATGTCTTATAGGGATCAAGAGAAATGACTAGACTAAAAGGAACGTCTTCTAGGAATCACAGGAAATGACTCAACTAAAAGATACGTCTTATAGGAATCAAAGGAGATGACTCGAATAAAAGGTACGTCTTATAGGAATCAAAGAGGATGACTCAACTAAAAGGTACGTCTTATAGGAATCAAGGGAAATGACACGACTAAAAGGTACGTCTTCAAGGAATCAAAGGATATGACTCAACTAAAAGGGACGTTCTATAGGAATAAAAGGAGATGACTAAACTAAAAGGTACGTCTTATAGGAATCAAAGGGGATGACTCGACTAAAAGGTATGTCTTATAGGAATTAAAGGAAATGACTCGACTAATAGGTATGTATTCTAGAGGTCAAAGGGGATGACTCGACTAAAAGGTACGTCTTATAGAAATCAAAGGGGATGACTCGACTAAAAGGTACGTCTTATAGGAATCAAAGGGGATGACTCGACTAAAACGTACGTCTTATAGGAATCAAAGGGGATGACTTGACTAAAAGGTACGTCTTCTAGGAATCACAGGAAATAACTTGACTAAAAGGTACGGCTTATAGGAATCAAAGGGGATGACTCGACTAAATGGTACGTCTTATAGGAATCAAAGGGGATGACTCGACTAAAAGGTATGTCTTATAGGAATCAAAGGGGATGACTCGACTGAAAGGTACGTCTTCTAGGAATCACAGGAAATGACTAAACTAAAAGGTACATCTTATAGGAATCACAGGAGATGACTCGACTAAAATGTACGTCTTATAGGAATCAAAGGGGATGTCTCGACTAAAAGGTACGTATTATAGGAATCAAGGGAAATGACTCGACTAAAAGGTACGATTTATAGGAATCAAAGGGGATGACTTGTCTAAAAGGTACATCTTATAGGAATTAAACGAAATGACTCGACAAATAGGTACGTATTCTAGAGGCCAAAGGGGATGACTCGACTAAAAGGAACGTCTTATAGGAATCAAAGGAGATGACTCGACTAAAAGGTACGTCTTATAGGAATCCAAGGGGATGACTCGACTAAAAGGTACGTCTTATAGGAATCAAAAGGGATGACTCGATTAAAAGGTACGTCGTCTAGGGTTCAACGGGGATAACTCGACTAAAAGGTACGTCTTATAGGAATGAAAGGGGATGACTCGACTAAAAGGTACGTCTTCTAGGAATCACAGGAAATGACTCAACTAAAAGGTACGTCCTATATGAATCAAAGGAGATGACTCGACTAAAAGGTACGTCTTCTAGGGATCAAAGGTGATGACTCGACTAAAATGTACGTCTTATAGGAATCAAAGGGGATGACTCGACTAAAAGGTACGTCTTATAGGAATCATTGGGGATCACTCGACTAAAAGGTACGTCTTATAGGAATCAAGGGAAATGACTCGACTAATAGGTACGTCTTTTAGGAATCAAAGGGGATGACTCCACCAAAAGGTACGTCTTATAGGAATCGAAGGGGATGACTCCACCAAAAGGTACGTCTTATAGGAATCCAAGGGGATGACTCGACTAAAAGGTACGTCTTATAGGAATCAAAGTGGATGACTCGACTAAAAGGTACGTCTTATAGGAATCAAGGGAAATGACTTGACTAAAAGGTACGTTTTCTAGGAATCAAAGGGGATGACTCGACTAAAAGGTACGTCTTATAGTAATAAATGGGGATGACTCAACTAAAAGGTACGTCTTCAAGGAATCAAAGGGGGTGACTCGACTAAAAGGTAAGTCTGATAGGAATCAAGGGAAATGACTCGACTAAAAGGTACATCTTCTAGGAATCAAAGGGGGTGACTCGACTAAAAGGTACGTCTTATAGGAATCAAAGGAAATGACTCGACTAAAAGGTACGTATTCTAGGGGTCAAAGAGAATGACTCGACTATAAGGTACGTCTTATAGGAATCAAAGGAAATGAATCGACTAAAAGTTACGTCTTCTAGTGATCAAAGGGGATGATTCGACTAAAAGGTACGTCTTATAGGAATCAAAGGGGATGACTCGAATAAAAGGTTCGACTTATAGGAATCGAAGGGGATGACTCGACCAAAAGGAACGTCTCATAGGAATCAAGTGAAATGACTCGACAAAAAGGTACGTCTTATAGGAATCAAAGTGGATGACTCGACTAAAAGGTACGTCTTCTAGGGATCAAAGGGCATGACTCGACTAAAAGGTACGTCTTATAGGAATCAAAGGGGATGACTCGACTAAAAGGTTCGTCTTATAGGAATCAAAGGGGATGTCTCGACCAAAAGGAATGTCTTATAGGAATCCAAGGGGATGACTCGACTAAAAGGTACGTCTTATAGGAATCAAAGTGGATGACTCGACTAAAAGGTACGTCTTATAGGAATCAAGGGAAATGACTCGACTAAAAGGTACGTCTTCTAGGAATCAAAGGGGATGACTCGACTAAAAGGTACGTCTTATAGTAATCAAGGGGGATGACTCGACTAAAAGGTACGTATTCTAGGGGTCAATGTGGAGGACTCGACTAAAAAGAACGTCTTATAGGAATCAAGGGAAATGACTCGACTAAAAGGTACATCTTCTAGGAATCAAAGGGGGTGACTCGACTAAAAGGTCCGTCTTATAGGAATCATAGGAAATGACTCGACTAAAAGGTACGTAATCTATGGGTCAAAGAGAATGACTCGACTATAAGGTACGTCTTATAGGAATCAATGGGTATGACTAGACCAAAAGGTACGTCTTATAGGAATCCAAGGGGATGACTCGACTAAAAGGTACGTCTTATAAGAATAAAGGAAAATGACTCGACTAAAAGGTACGGCTTCTAGAAATCCAAGGGGATGACTCCACTAAAAGGTACGTCTTATAGTAATCAAGGGGGATGACTCGACTAAATGGTACGTCTTATAGGAATCAAAGGGAATGACTCGACTAAAAGGTACGTCTTATATGAATCAAGTGAAATGAGTCAAGTAAAAGGAACGTCTTCTAGGAATCACAGGAAATGACTCAACTAAAAGGTACGTCTTATAGGAATCAAAAGAGATGACTCGACTAAAAGGTACGTCTTATAGGAATCAAAGGGGATGATTCGACTAAAAGGTACGTCTTATAGGAATCAAAGGGGATGACTCGACTAAAAGGTACGTCTTCTAGGAATCACAGGAAATGACTCATCTAAAAGGTACGTCGTATAGGAATCAAAGGAGATGACTCGACTAAAATGTACGTCTAATAGGAATCGAAGGGGATGACTCGACTAAAAGGTACGTCTTATAGGAATCAAGGGAAATGACTCGACTAACAGGTACGGCTAATAGGAATCAAAGGGGACGACTTGTCTAAAAGAAATGTATTATAGGAATCAAGGGAAATGACTCGACTAAAAGGTACGTATTCTAGGTGTCAAAGGGGATGAATCGACTAAAAGGTACGTCTTTTAGAAATCAAAGGAAATGACTCGACTAAAAGGTACGTCTTATAGGAATCAAAGGAAATTACTCGACTAAAAGGTACGTATTCTAGGGATCAAAGGGGATGACTCGACTAAAAGGTACGTCTTATAGGAATCAAAGGGGATGACTCGACTAAAAGGTTCGTCTTATAGAAATCGAAGGGGATGACTCGACCAAAAGGAACGTCTTATAGGAATCCAAGGGGATGACTCGACTAAAAGGTACGTCTCATAGGAATCAAAGTGGATGACTCAACTAAAATGTACGTCTTATAGGAATCAAGGGAAATGACTCGACTAAAAGGTACGTCTTCTAGGAATCAAAGGGGATGACTCAACTAAAAGGTACGTCTTATAGTAATCAAGGTGGATGACTCGACTAAAATGTACGTCTTCAAGGAATCAAAGGGGGTGACTCGACTAAAAGGTACGTCCTAAACGAATCAAAGGAAATGACTCGACTAAAAGGTACGTATTCTAGGGGTCAAAGAGAATGACTCGACTATAAGGTACGTCTTATAGGTTTCAAAGGGGATGACTAGACCAAAAGGTACGACTTATAGGAATCCAAGGGGATGACTCGACTAAAAGGTACGTCTTATAGGAAACAAAGGGGATGACTCGACTAAAAGGTACGTTTTCTAGGAATCTCAGGAATTGACTCAACTAAAAAGTACGTCATATTGGCATCAAAGGAGATGACTCGACTAAAAGGTACGTCTTATAGGAATCATGGGAAATGACTCGACTAAAAGGTACGTCTTATAGAAATCAAAGGGGATGACTCCACTAAAAGGTACGTCTTATAGTAATCAAGGGGGATGACACGACTAAAAGGTACGTCTTATAGGAATCAAATGGAATGACTCGACTAAAACGTACGTCTTATATGAATCAAGTGAAATGACTCGACTAAAAGGAACGTCTTCTAGGAATCACAGGAAATGACTCCACTAAAAGGTACGTCTTATAGGAATCAAAGGAGATGACTCGACTAAAAGGTACGACTTATAGGAATCAAAGGGGATGACTCGTTAAAAGGTACGTCTTATAGGAATCAAAGGGCATGACTCGACTAAAAGGTACGTCTTCTAGGAATCACAGGTAATGACTCAACTAAAAGGTACGTCTTATAGGAATCAATGGAGATGACTCGACTAAATTGTACGTCTTTTAGGAATCAAAGGGGATGACTCGACTAAAAGGTACGTCTTATAGGAATAAAAGGAGATGACTCGACTATAAGGTACGTCTTGTAGGAATCAAGGGAAATGACATGACTAAAAGGTACGGCTTATAGGAATCAAAGGGGATGACTTGTCAAAAAGGTACGTCTTATAGGAATTAAAGGAAATGACTCGACTAATAGGTTCGTATTCTAGAGGTCAAAGGGGATGACTCGACTAAAAGGTACGTCTTATAGGAATCAAAGGAGATGACTCGACTAAAAGGTACGTCTTATAGGAATCAAAGGGGATGGCTCGACTAAAAGATACGTTTTATAGGAATCAAAGTAAATGACTCGATTAAAAGGTACGTCTTCTAGAGGTCAAAGGAGATAACTCGACTAAAAGGTACGTCTTATAGGAATCAAAGGGGATGACTCGACTAAAAGGTACGTCTTCTAGGAATCACAGGAAATGAATCAACTAAAAGGTACGTCTTATTGGAATCAAAGGAGATGACTCGACTAAAAGGTACGTCTTCTAGGGATCAAAGGGGATGACTCGACTAAAAGGTACGTCTTATAGGAATCAAAGGGGATGATTCGACTAAAAGGTACGTCTTATAGGAATCAAAGGGGATGACTCGACTAAAAGGTACGTCTTCTAGGAATCACAGGAAATGACTCATCTAAAAGGTACGTCGTATAGGAATCAAAGGAGATGACTCGACTAAAATGTACGTCTAATAGGAATCGAAGGGGATGACTCGACTAAAAGGTACGTCTTATAGGAATCAAGGGAAATGACTCGACTAACAGGTACGGCTAATAGGAATCAAAGGGGACGACTTGTCTAAAAGAAATGTATTATAGGAATCAAGGGAAATGACTCGACTAAAAGGTACGTATTCTAGGTGTCAAAGGGGATGAATCGACTAAAAGGTACGTCTTTTAGGAATCAAAGGAAATGACTCGACTAAAAGGTACGTCTTATAGGAATCAAAGGAAATTACTCGACTAAAAGGTACGTATTCTAGGGATCAAAGGGGATGACTCGACTAAAAGGTACGTCTTATAGGAATCAAAGGGGATGACTCGACTAAAAGGTTCGTCTTATAGAAATCGAAGGGGATGACTCGACCAAAAGGAACGTCTTATAGGAATCCAAGGGGATGACTCGACTAAAAGGTACGTCTCATAGGAATCAAAGTGGATGACTCAACTAAAATGTACGTCTTATAGGAATCAAGGGAAATGACTCGACTAAAAGGTACGTCTTCTAGGAATCAAAGGGGATGACTCAACTAAAAGGTACGTCTTATAGTAATCAAGGTGGATGACTCGACTAAAATGTACGTCTTCAAGGAATCAAAGGGGGTGACTCGACTAAAAGGTACGTCCTAAACGAATCAAAGGAAATGACTCGACTAAAAGGTACGTATTCTAGGGGTCAAAGAGAATGACTCGACTATAAGGTACGTCTTATAGGTTTCAAAGGGGATGACTAGACCAAAAGGTACGACTTATAGGAATCCAAGGGGATGACTCGACTAAAAGGTACGTCTTATAGGAAACAAAGGGGATGACTCGACTAAAAGGTACGTTTTCTAGGAATCTCAGGAATTGACTCAACTAAAAAGTACGTCATATTGGCATCAAAGGAGATGACTCGACTAAAAGGTACGTCTTATAGGAATCATGGGAAATGACTCGACTAAAAGGTACGTCTTATAGAAATCAAAGGGGATGACTCCACTAAAAGGTACGTCTTATAGTAATCAAGGGGGATGACACGACTAAAAGGTACGTCTTATAGGAATCAAATGGAATGACTCGACTAAAACGTACGTCTTATATGAATCAAGTGAAATGACTCGACTAAAAGGAACGTCTTCTAGGAATCACAGGAAATGACTCCACTAAAAGGTACGTCTTATAGGAATCAAAGGAGATGACTCGACTAAAAGGTACGACTTATAGGAATCAAAGGGGATGACTCGTTAAAAGGTACGTCTTATAGGAATCAAAGGGCATGACTCGACTAAAAGGTACGTCTTCTAGGAATCACAGGTAATGACTCAACTAAAAGGTACGTCTTATAGGAATCAATGGAGATGACTCGACTAAATTGTACGTCTTTTAGGAATCAAAGGGGATGACTCGACTAAAAGGTACGTCTTATAGGAATAAAAGGAGATGACTCGACTATAAGGTACGTCTTGTAGGAATCAAGGGAAATGACATGACTAAAAGGTACGGCTTATAGGAATCAAAGGGGATGACTTGTCAAAAAGGTACGTCTTATAGGAATTAAAGGAAATGACTCGACTAATAGGTTCGTATTCTAGAGGTCAAAGGGGATGACTCGACTAAAAGGTACGTCTTATAGGAATCAAAGGAGATGACTCGACTAAAAGGTACGTCTTATAGGAATCAAAGGGGATGGCTCGACTAAAAGATACGTTTTATAGGAATCAAAGTAAATGACTCGATTAAAAGGTACGTCTTCTAGAGGTCAAAGGAGATAACTCGACTAAAAGGTACGTCTTATAGGAATCAAAGGGGATGACTCGACTAAAAGGTACGTCTTCTAGGAATCACAGGAAATGAATCAACTAAAAGGTACGTCTTATTGGAATCAAAGGAGATGACTCGACTAAAAGGTACGTCTTCTAGGGATCAAAGGGGATGACTCGACTAAAAGGTACGTCTTATAGGAATTAAAGGGGATGACTCGACTAAAAGGTACGTCTTATAGAAATCAAAGGGGATCACTCGACTAAAAGGTACGTCTTATAGGAATCAAGGGAAATGACTCGACTAAAAGGTACGTCATTTAGGAATCAAAGGGGATGACCCGACTAAAAGATTCGTCTTATAGGAATCGAAGGGGATGACTCCACCAAAAGGTACGTCTTATAGGAATACAAGGGGATGACTCGACTAAAAGGTACGTCTTATAGGAATCAAAGTGGATGACTCGACTAAAAGGTACGTCTTATAGGAATCAAGGGAAATGACTCGACTAAAAGGTACGTCTTCTAGGAATCAAAGGAGATGACTCAACTAATAGGTACGTCTTATAGTAATCAAGGGGGATGACTCGACTAAAAGGTACGTCTACAAGGAATCAAAGAGGGTGACTCGACTAAAAGGTACGTCCTATACGAATCAAAGGAAATGACTCGACTAAAAGGTATGTATTCTAGGGGTCAAAGAGAATGACTCGACTATAAGGTACGTCTTATAGGTTTCAAAGGGGATGACTAGACCAAAAGGTACGTCTTATAGGAATCCAAGGGGATGACTCGACTAAAAGGTACGTCTTATAGGAAACAAAGGGGATGACTCGACTAAAAGATACGTCTTATAGGAATCAAAGTAAATGACTCGATTAAAAGGTACGTCTTCTAGGGGTCAAAGGAGATAACTCGACTAAAAGGTACGTCTTCTAGGGATCAAAGGGGATGACTCGACTAAAAGGTACGTCTTATAGGAATTAAAGGGGATGACTCGACTAAAAGGTACGTCTTATAGAAATCAAAGGGGATCACTCGACTAAAAGGTACGTCTTATAGGAATCAAGGGAAATGACTCGACTAAAAGGTACGTCATTTAGGAATCAAAGGGGATGACCCGACTAAAAGGTTCGTCTTATAGGAATCGAAGGGGATGACTCCACAAAAAGGTACGTCTTATAGGAATCCAAGGGGATGACTCGACTAAAAGGTACGTCTTATAGGAAACAAAGGGGATGACTCGACTAAAAGATACGTCTTATAGGAATCAAAGTAAATGACTCGATTAAAAGGTACGTCTTCTAGGGGTCAAAGGAGATAACTCGACTAAAAGGTACGTCTTCTAGGGATCAAAGGTGATGACTCGACTAAAAGGTACGTCTTATAGGAATTAAAGGGGATGACTCGACTAAAAGGTACGTCTTATAGAAATCAAAGGGGATCACTCGACTAAAAGGTACATCTTATAGGAATCAAGGGAAATGACTCGAATAAAAGGTACGTCATTTAGGAATCAAAGGGGATGACCCGACTAAAAGGTTCGTCTTATAGGAATCGAAGGGGATGACTCCACAAAAAGGTACGTCTTATAGGAATCCAAGGGGATGACTCGACTAAAAGGTACGTCTTATAGGAATCAAAGTGGATGACTCGACTAAAAGGTACGTCTTATAGGAATCAAGGGAAATGACTCGACTAAAAGGTACGTCTTCTAGGAATCAAAGGAGATGACTCGACTAATAGGTACGTCTTATAGTAATCAAGGGGGATGACTCGACTAAAAGGTACGTCTACAAGGAATCAAAGGGGGTGACTCGACTAAAAGGTACGTCCTATACGAATCAAAGGAAATGACTCGACTAAAAGGTACGTATTCTAGGGGTCAAAGAGAATGACTCGACTATAAGGTACGTCTTATAGGTTTCAAAGGGGATGACTAGACCAAAAGGTACGTCTTATAGGAATCCAAGGGGATGACTCGACTAAAAGGTACGTCTTATAGGAAACAAAGGGGATGACTCGACTAAAAGGTACGTCTTCTAAGAATCTCAGGAATTGACTCAACTAAAAGGTACGTCTTATTGGCATCAAAGGAGATGACTCGACTAAAAGGTACGTCTTATAGGAATCATGGGAAATGACTCGACTAAAAGGTACGTCTTATAGAAATCAAAGGGGATGACTCCACTAAAAGGTACGTCTTATAGTAATCAAGGGGGATGACTCGACTAAAAGGTACGTCTTATAGGAATCAAATGGAATGACTCGACTAAAACGTACGTCTTATATGAATCAAGTGATATGACTCGACTAAAAGGAACGTCTTCTAGGAATCACAGGAAATGACTCCACTAAAAGGTACGTCTTATAGGAATCAAAGGAGAAGACTCGACTAAAAGGTACGTCTTATAGGAATCAAAGGTGATGACTCGACTAAAAGGTACGTCTTCTAGGAATCAAAGGTGATGACTCGACTAAAAGGTACGTCTTATAGGAATCAAAGGAGATGACTCGACTAAATTGTACGTCTTATAGGAATCAAAGGGGATGACTCGACTAAAAGGTACGTCTTATAGGAATCAAAGGAGATGACTCAACTATAAGGTACGTCTTGTAGGAATCAAGGGAAATGACTTGACTAAAAGGTACGGCTTATAGGAATCAAAGGGGATGACTTGTCTAAAAGGTACGTCTTATAGGAATTAAAGGAAATGACTCGACTAATAGGTTCGTATTCTAGAGGTCAAAGGGGATGACTCGACTAAAAGGTACGTCTTATCGGAATCAAAGGAGATGACTCGACTAAAAGGTACGTCTTATAGGAATCAAAGGGGATGACTCGACTAAAAGATACGTCTTATAGGAATCAAAGTAAATGACTCGATTAAAAGGTACGTCTTCTAGGGGTCAAAGGAGATAACTCGACTAAAAGGTATGTCTTATAGGAATCAAAGGGGATGACTCGACTAAAAGGTACGTCTTCTAGGAATCACAGGAAATGACTCAACTAAAAGGTATGTCTTATTGGAATCAAAGGAGATGACTCGACTAAAAGGTACGTCTTCTAGGGATCAAAGGGGATGACTTGACTAAAAGGTACGTCTTATAGGAATTAAAGGGGATGACTCGACTAAAAGGTACGTCTTATAGAAATCAAAGGGGATCACTCGACTAAAAGGTACGTCTTATAGGAATCAAGGGAAATGACTCGACTAAAAGGTACGTCATTTAGGAATCAAAGGGGATGACCCGACTAAAAGGTTCGTCTTATAGGAATCGAAGGGGATGACTCCACCAAAAGGTACGTCTTATAGGAATCCAAGGGGATGACTCGACTAAAAGGTACGTCTTATAGGAATCAAAGTGGATGACTCGACTAAAAGGTACGTCTTATAGAAATCAAGGGAAATGACTCGACTAAAAGGTACGTCTTCTATTAATCAAAGGAGATGACTCGACTAATAGGTACGTCTTATAGTAATCAAGGGGGATGACTCGACTAAAAGGTACGTCTACAAGGAATCAAAGGGGGTGACTCGACTAAAAGGTACGTCTTATAGGAATCAAAGGAAATGACTCGACTAAAAGGTACGTATTCTAGGGGTCAAAGAGAATGACTCGACTATAAGGTACGTCTTATAGGAATCAAAGTGGATGACTCGACCAAAAGGTACGTCTTATAGGAATCTAAGGAGATGACTCGACTAAAAGGTACGTCTTATAGGAATCAAAAGGGATGACTCGACTAAAAGTTACGTCTTCTAGGAATCACAGGAAATGACTCAACTAAAAGATACGTCTTATAGTAATCAAAGGAGATGACTCGACTAAAAGGTACGTCTTATAGGAATCAAGGGAAATGACTCGACTAAAAGGTACGTCTTCTAGAAATCAAAAGGGATGACTCGACTAAAAGGTACGTCTTATAGTAATCAAGGGGGATGACTCGACTAAAAGGTACGTCTTGTAGGAATCAAAAGAAATGACTCGACTAAAAGGTACGTATTCTTGGGGTCAAAGGGAATGACTCGACGAAAAGGTACGTCTTATAGGAATCAAAGGAGATGACTCGACTAAAAGGTACGTCTTATAGGAATCAAAGGGAATGACTCGACTAAAAGGTACGTCTTATAGGGATCAAGTGAAATGACTCGACTAAAAGGAACGTCTTCTAGGAATCACAGGAAATGACTCAACTAAAAGGTACGTCTTATAGGAATCAAAGGAGATGACTCGACTAAAAGGTACGTCTTAAAGGAATCAAAGGGGATGACTCGACTAAAAGGTATGTCTTATAGGAATCAAGGGAAATGACTCGACTAAAAGGTACGTCTTCAAGGAATCAAAGGATATGACTCAACTAAAAGGGACGTCCTATAGGAATCAAAGGGGTTGACTCGACTAAAAGGTACGTCTTATAAGAATCAAAGGGGATGACTCGACTAAAAGGTACGTCTTATAGGAATTAAAGGAAATGACTCGACTAATAGGTACGTATTCTAGAGATCAAAGGGGATGACTCGACTAAAATGTACGTCTTATAGGAATCAAAGGGGATGACTCGACTAAAAGGTACGTCTTATAGGAATCAAAGGGGATGACTCGACTAAAAGATACGTCTTATAGGAATCAAAGGGGATGACTCGACTAAAAGGTACGTCTTATAGGAATCAAAAGGGATGACTTGACTAAAAGGTACGTCTTATAGAAATCAACGGGGATGACTCCACTAAAAGGTACGTCTTATAGTAATCAAGGGGGATGACACGACTAAAAGGTACGTCTTATAGGAATCAAATGGAATGACTCGACTAAAACGTACGTCTTATATGAATCAAGTGAAATGACTCGACTAAAAGGAACGTCTTCTAGGAATCACAGGAAATGACTCCACTAAAAGGTACGTCTTATAGGAATCAAAGGAGATGACTCGACTAAAAGGTACGTCTTATAGGAATCAACGGGGATGACTCGACTAAAAGGTACGTCTTATAGGAATCAAAGGGGATGACTCGACTAAAAGGTACGTCTTCTAGGAATCACAGGTAATGACTCAACTAAAAGGTACGTCTTATAGTAATCAATGGAGATGACTCGACTAAATTGTACGTCTTATAGGAATCAAAGGGGATCACTCGACTAAAAGATACGTCTTATAGGAATCAAGGGAAATGACTCGACTAAAAGGTACGGCTTATAGGAATCAAAGGAGATGACTTGTCTAAAAGGTACGTCTTATAGGAATTAAAGGAAATGACTCGACTAATAGGTACGTATTCTAGAGGTCAAAGGGGATGACTCAACTAAAAGGTACGTCTTATAGGAATCAAAGGAGATGACTCGACTAAAAGATACGTCTTATAGGAATCAAAGGGGATGACTCGACTAAAAGGTACGTCTTATAGGAATCAAATGGTATGACTCGACTAAAAGATACGTCTTATAGGAATCAAAGTAAATGACTCGATTAAAAGGTACGTCTTCTAGGGGTCAAAGGGGATAACTCGACTAAAAGGTACGTCTTATAGGAATCAAAGGGGATGACTCGACTAAAAGGTACGTCTTCTAGGAATCACAGGAAATGACTCAACTAAAAGGTACATCTTATTGGAATCAAAGGAGATGACTCGACTAAAAGGTACGTCTTCTAGGGATCAAAGGAGATGACTCGACTAAAAGGTACGTCTTATAGGAATTAAAGGGGATGACTCGACTAAAAGGTACGTCTTATAGAAATCAAAGGGGATCACTCGACTAAAAGTACGTCTTATAGGAATCAAGGGAAATGACTCGACTAAAAGGTACGTCATTTAGGAATCAAAGGGGATGACTCGACTAAAAGGTTCGTCTTATAGGAATCGAAGGGGATGACTCCACCAAAAGGTACGTCTTATAGGAAACAAAGGGGATGACTCGACTAAAAGGTACGTCTTATAGGAATCAAAGTGGATCACTCGACTAAAAGGTACGTCTTATAGGAATCAAGGGAAATGACTCGACTAAAAGGTACGTCTTCAAGGAATCAAAGGAGATGACTCGACTAAAAGGTACGTCTACAAGGAATCAAAGGGGGTGACTCGACTAAAAGGTACGTCTTATAGGAATCAAAGGAAATGACTCGACTAAAAGGTACGTATTCTAGGGGTCAAAGAGAATGACTCGACTATAAGGTACGTCTTATAGGAATCAAAGTGGATGACTCGACCAAAAGGTACGTCTTATAGGAATCCAAGGGGATGACTCGACTAAAAGGTACGTCTTATAGGAATCAAAAGGGATGACTCGACTAAAAGGTACGTCTTCTAGGAATCACAGGAAATGACTCAACTAAAAGATACGTCTTATACGAATCAAAGGAGATGACTCGACTAAAAGGTACGTCTTCTAGAAATCAAAAGGGATGACTTGACTAAAAGGTACGTCTTATATTAATCAAGGGAGATGAATCGACTAAAAGGTACGTCTTATAGGAAACAAAGGAAATGACTCGACTAAATGGTACGTATTCTTGGGGTCAAAGGGAATGACTCGACGAAAAGGTACGTCTTATAGGAATCAAAGGAGATGACTCGACTAAAAGGTACGTCTTATAGGAATCAAAGGGAATGACTCGACTAAAAGGTACGTCTTATAGGGATCAAGTGAAATGACTCGACTAAAAGTAACGTCTTCTAGGAATTACAGGAAATGACTCAACTAAAAGGTACGTCTTATAGGAATCAAAGGAGATGACTCGACTAAAAGGTACGTCTTAAAGGAATCAAAGGGGATGACTCGACTAAAAGGTATGTCTTATAGGAATCAAGGGAAATGACTCGACTGAAAGGTACGTCTTCAAGGAATCAAAGGATATGACTCAACTAAAAGGGACGTCCTATAGGAATCAAAGTGGTTGACTCGACTAAAAGGTACGTCTTATAAGAATCAAAGGGGATGACTCGACTAAAAGGTACGTCTTATAGGAATTAAAGGAAATGACTCGACTAATAGGTACGTATTCTAGAGATCAAAGGGGATGACTAGACTAAAATGTACGTCTTATAGGAATCAAAGGGGATGACTCGACTAAAAGGTACGTCTTATAGGAATCAAAGGGGATGACTGGACTAAAAGGTACGTCTTATAGGAATCAAAGGGGATGACTCGACTAAAAGGTACGTCTTATAGGAATCAAAGGGGATGACTCGACTAAAAGGTACGTCTTATAGGAATCAAAAGGGATGACTTGACTAAAAGGTACGTCTTATAGGAATCAAAGTGGATGACTCGAATAAAAGGTACGTCTTATAGGAATCATGGGAAATGACTCGACTAAAAGGTACGTCTCATAGGGATCAAGTGAAATGACTCGACTAAAAGGAACGTCTTCTAGGAATCACAGGAAATGACTCAACTAAAACGTACGTCTTATAGGAATCAAAGGAGATGACTCGACTAAAAGGTACGTCTTATAGGAATCAAAGGGGATGACTCGACTAAAAGATACGTCTTATAGGAATCCAAGGGGATGACTCGACTAAAAGGTACGTCTTATAGGAAACAAAGGGGATGACTCGACTAAAAGGTACGTCTTCTAGGAATCACAGGAATTAACTCGACTAAAAGGTACGTCTTATTGGCATCAAAGGAGATGACTCGACTAAAAGGTACGTCTTATAGGAATTAAGGGAAATGACTCGACTAAAAGGTACGTCTTATAGAAATCAAAGGGGATGACTCCACTAAAAGGTACGTCTTATAGGAATCAAATGGAATGACTCGACTAAAACGTATGTCTTATATGAATCAAGTGAAATGACTCGACTAAAAGGAACTTCTTCTAGGAATCACAGGAAATGACTCCACTAAAAGGTACGTCTTATAGGAATCAAAGGAGATGACTCGACTAAAAGGTACGTCTTATAGGAATCAAAGGGGATGACTCGACTAAAAGGTACGTCTTATAGGAATCAAAGGGGATGACTCGACTAAAAGGTACGTCTTCTAGGAATCACAGGTAATGACTCAACTAAAAGGTACGTCTTATAGGAATCAATGGAGATGACTCGACTAAATTGTACGTCTTATAGGAATCAAAGGGGATGACTCGACTAAAAGGTACGTCTTATAGGAATCAAGGGAAATAACTCGACTAAAAGGTACGGCTTATAGGAATTAAAGGAAATGACTCGACTAATAGGTACGTATTCAGGAGGTCAAAGGGGATGACTCGACTAAAAGGTACGTCTTATAGGAATCAAAAGGGATGACTCGACTAAAAGGTACGTCTTATAGGAATCAAAAGGGATGACTCGACTAAAAGATACGTCTTATAGGAATCAAAGTAAATGACTCGATTAAAAGGTACGTCTTCTAGGGATTAAAGGGGATAACTCGACTAAAAGGTACGTCTTATAGGAATCAAAGGGGATGACTCGACTAAAAGGTACGTCTTCTAGGAATCACAGGAAATGACTCAACTAAAAGGTACGTCTTATTGGAATCAAAGGAGATGACTCGACTAAAAGGTACGTCTTCTAGGGATAAAGGGGATGACTCGACTAAAAGGTACGTCTTATAGAATTTAAAGGGGATGACTATACTAAAAGGTACGTCTTATAGAAATCAAAGGGGATCACTCGACTAAAAGGTACGTCTTATAGGAGTCAAGGGAAATGACTCGACTAAAAGGTACGTCATTTAGGAATCGAAGGGGATGACTCGACTAAAAGGTTTGTCTTATAGGAATCGAAGGGGATGACTCCACCAAAAGGTACGTCTTATAGGAATCCAAGGGGATGACTCGACTAAAAGGTACGTCTTATAGGAATCAAAGTGGATGACTCAACTAAAAGGTACGTCATTTAGGAATCAAAGGGGATGACTCGACTAAAAGGTTCGTCTTATAGGAATCGAAGGGGATGACTCCACCAAAAGGTACGTCTTATAGGATTCCAAGGGGATGACTCGACTAAAAGGTACGTCTTATAGGAATCAAAGTGGATCACTCGACTAAAAGGTACGTCTTATAGGAATCAAGGGAAATGACTCGACTAAAAGGTACGTCTTCTAGGAATCAAAGGAGATGACTCGACTAAAAGGTACGTCTACAAGGAATCAAAGGGGGTGACTCGACTAAAAGGTACGTCTTATAGGAATCAAAGGAAATGACTCGACTAAAAGGTACGTATTCTAGGGGTCAAAGAGAATGACTCGACTATAAGGTACATCTTATAGGAATCAAAGTGGATGACTCGACCAAAAGGTACGTCTTATAGGAATTCAAGGGGATGACTCGACTAAAAGGTACGTCTTATAGGAATCAAAAGGGATGACTCGACTAAAAGGTACGTCTTCTAGGAATCACAGGAAATGACTCAACTAAATGATACGTCTTATACGAATCAAAGGAGATGACTCGACTAAAAGGTACGTCTTATAGGAATCAAGTAAATGACTCGACTAAAAGGTACGTCTTCTAGAAATCAAAAGGGATGACTCGACTAAAAGGTACGTCTTATAGGAAACAAAGGAAATGACTCGACTAAAAGGTACGTATTCTTGGGGTCAAAGGGAATGACTCGACGAAAAGGTACGTCTTATAGGAATCAAAGGAGATGACTCAACTAAAAGGTACGTCTTATAGGAATCAAAGGGAATGACTTGACTAAAAGGTACGTCTTATAGGGATCAAGTGAAATGACTCGACTAAAAGGAACGTCTTCTAGGAATCACAGGAAATGACTCAACTAAAAGGTACGTCTTATAGGAATCAAAGGAGATGACTCGACTAAAAGGTACGTCTTAAAGGAATCAAAGGGGATGACTCGACTAAAAGGTATGTCTTATAGGAATCAAGGGAAATGACTCGACTAAAAGGTACGTCTTCAAGGAATCAAAGGATATGACTCAACTAAAAGGGACGTCCTATAGGAATCAAAGGGGTTGAGTCGACTAAAAGGTACGTCTTATAAGAGTCAAAGGGGATGACTCGACTAAAAGGTACGTCTTATAGGAATTAAAGGAAATGACTCGACTAATAGGTACGTATTCTAGAGATCAAAGGGGATGACTAGACTAAAATGTACGTCTTATAGGATTCAAAGGGGATGACTCGACTAAAAGGTACGTCTTATAGGAATCAAAGGGGATGACTCGACTAAAAGGTACGTCTTATAGGAATCAAAGGGGATGACTCGACTAAAAGGTACGTCTTATAGGAATCAAAGGGGATGACTCGACTAAAAGGTACGTCTTATAGGAATCAAAAGGGATGACTTGACTAAAAGGTACGTCTTATAGGAATCAAAGTGGATGACTCGACTAAAAGGTACGTCTTATAGGAATCTTGGGAAATGACTCGACTAAAAGGTACGTCTTATAGGGATCAAGTGAAATGACTCGACTAAAAGGAACGTCTTCTAGGAATCACAGGAAATGACTCAACTAAAAGGTACGTCTTATAGGAATCAAAGGAGATGACTCGACTAAAAGGTACGTCTTATAGGAATCAAAGGGGATAACTCGACTAAAAGATACGTCTTATAGGAATCCAAGGGGATGACTCGACTAAAAGGTACGTCTTATAGGAAACAAAGGGGATGACTCGACTAAAAGGTACGTCTTCTAGGAATCACAGGAATTGACTCAACTAAAAGGTACGTCTTATTGGCATCAAAGGGAAATGACTCGACTAAAAGGTACGTCTTATAGAAATCAAAGGGGATGACTCCACTAAAAGGTACATCTTATAGGAATTAAATGGAATGACTCGACTTAAACGTACGTCTTATATGAATCAAGTGAAATGACTCGACTAAAAGGAACTTCTTCTAGGAATCACAGGAAATAACTCCACTAAAAGGTACGTCTTATAGGAATCAAAGGAGATGACTCGACTAAAAGGTACGTCTTATAGGAATCAAAGGGGATGACTCGACTAAAAGGTACGTCTTATAGGAATCAAAGGGGATGACTCGACTAAAAGGTACGTCTTCTAGGAATCACAGGTAATGACTCAACTAAAAGGTACGTCTTATAGGAATCAATGGAGATGACTCGACTAAATTGTACGTCTTATAGGAATCAAAGGGGATGACTCGACTAAAAGGTACGTCTTATAGGAATTAAAGGAAATGACTCGACTAATAGGTACGTATTCTAGAGATCAAAGGGGATGACTAGACTAAAATGTACGTCTTATAGGATTCAAAGGGGATGACTCGACTAAAAGGTACGTCTTATAGGAATCAAAGGGGATGACTCGACTAAAAGGTACGTCTTATAGGAATCAAAGGGGATGACTCGACTAAAAGGTACGTCTTATAGGAATCAAAGGGGATGACTCGACTAAAAGGTACGTCTTATAGGAATCAAAAGGGATGACTTGACTAAAAGGTACGTCTTATAGGAATCAAAGTGGATGACTCGACTAAAAGGTACGTCTTATAGGAATCTTGGGAAATGACTCGACTAAAAGGTACGTCTTATAGGGATCAAGTGAAATGACTCGACTAAAAGGAACGTCTTCTAGGAATCACAGGAAATGACTCAACTAAAAGGTACATCTTATAGGAATCAAAGGAGATGACTCGACTAAAAGGTACGTCTTATAGGAATCAAAGGGGATAACTCGACTAAAAGATACGTCTTATAGGAATCCAAGGGGATGACTCGACTAAAAGGTACGTCTTATAGGAAACAAAGGGGATGACTCGACTAAAAGGTACGTCTTCTAGGAATCACAGGAATTGACTCAACTAAAAGGTACGTCTTATTGGCATCAAAGGGAAATGACTCGACTAAAAGGTACGTCTTATAGAAATCAAAGGGGATGACTCCACTAAAAGGTACGTCTTATAGGAATTAAATGGAATGACTCGACTAAAACGTACGTCTTATATGAATCAAGTGAAATGACTCGACTAAAAGGAACTTCTTCTAGGAATCACAGGAAATAACTCCACTAAAAGGTACGTCTTATAGGAATCAAAGGAGATGACTCGACTAAAAGGTACGTCTTATAGGAATCAAAGGGGATGACTCGACTAAAAGGTACGTCTTATAGGAATCAAAGGGGATGACTCGACTAAAAGGTACGTCTTCTAGGAATCACAGGTAATGACTCAACTAAAAGGTACGTCTTATAGGAATCAATGGAGATGACTCGACTAAATTGTACGTCTTATAGGAATCAAAGGGGATGACTCGACTAAAAGGTACGTCTTATAGGAATCAAGGGAAATAACTCGACTAAAAGGTACGGCTTATAGGAATTAAAGGAAATGACACGACTAATAGGTACGTATTCTAGAGGTCAAAGGGGATGACTCGACTAAAAGGTACGTCTTATAGGAATCAAAAGGGATGACTCGACTAAAAGGTACGTCTTATAGGAATCAAAAGGGATGACTCGACTAAAAGATACGTCTTATAGGAATCAAAGTAAATGACTCGATTAAAAGGTACGTCTTCTAGGGATCAAAGGGGATAACTGGACTAAAAGGTACGTCTTATAGGAATCAAAGGGGATGACTCGACTAAAAGGTACGTCTTCTAGGAATCACATGAAATGACTCAACTAAAAGGTACGTCTTATTGGAATCAAAGGAGATGACTCGACTAAAAGGTACGTCTTCTAGGGATAAAGGGGATGACTCGACTAAAAGGTACGTCTTATAGAATTTAAAGGGGATGACTATACTAAAAGGTACGTCTTATAGAAATCAAAGGGGATCACTCGACTAAAAGGTACGTCTTATAGGAATCAAGGAAAATGACTCGACTAAAAGGTACGTCATTTAGAAATCGAAGGGGATGACTCGACTAAAAGGTTTGTCTTATAGGAATCGAAGGCGATGACTCCACCAAAAGGTACGTCTTATAGGAATCCAAGGGGATGAATCGACTAAAAGGTACGTCTTATAGGAATCAAAGTGGATGACTCGACTAAAAGGTACGTTTTATAGGAATCAAAGGAGATGACTCGACTAAAAGGTACGTCTTATAGTAATCAAGGGGGATGATTCGACTAAAAGGTACGTCTACAAGGAATCAAAGGGGGTGACTCGACTAAAAGGTACGTCTTATAGGAATCAAAGGGGATGACTCGACTAAAAGGTACGTCTTCTAGGAATCACAGGAAATGACTCAACTAAAATGTACGTCTTATTGGAATCAAAGGAGATGACTCGACTAAAAGGTACGTCTTCTAGGGATAAAGGGGATGACTTGACTAAAAGGTACGTCTTATAGAAATTAAAAGGGATGACTAGACTAAAAGGTACGTCTTATAGAAATCAAAGGGGATCACTCGACTAAAAGGTACGTCTCATAGGAATCAAAAGGGATGACTCGACTAAAACATACGTCTTATAAGAATCAAAGTAAATGACTCGATTAAAAGGTACGTCTTCTAGGGATCAAAGGGGTTTACCCGACTAAAAGGTACGTCTTATAGGAATCAAAGGGGATGACTCGACTAAAAGGTACGTCTTCAAGGAATCACAGGAAATGACTCAACTAAAAGGTACGTCTTATTGGAATCAAAGGAGATGACTTGTCTAAAAGGTACGTCTTATAGGAATTAAAGGAGATGACTCGACTAAAAGGTACGTATTCTAGAGGTCAAAGGGGATGACTCGACTAAAAGGTACATCTTATAGGAATCAAAGGAGATGACTCGACTAAATGGTATGTCTTATAGGAATCAAAGGGGATGACTCGACTAAAAGGTACGTCTTATAGGAAACAAAAGGGATGACTCGACTAAAAGATACGTCTTATAGGAATCAAAGTAAATGACTCGATTAAAAGGTACGTCTTCTAGGGATCAAAGGGGATAACTCGACTAAAAGGTACGTCATATAGGAATCAATGGGGATGACTCGACTAAAAGGTACGTCTTCTAGGAATCACAGGAAATGACTCAACTAAAAGGTACATCTTATTGGAATCAAAGGAGATGACTCGACTAAAAGGTACGTCTTCTAGGGATAAACGGGATGACTCGACTAAAAGGTACGTCTTATAGAAATTAAAGGGGATGACTAGACTAAAAGGTACGTCTTATAGAAATCAAAGGGGATCACTCGACTAAATGGTACGTCTTATAGGAATCAAGGGAAATGACTCGACTAAAAGGTACGTCATTTAGGAATCAAGGGGGATGACTCGACTAAAAGGTTCGTCTTATAGGAATCGAAGGGGATGACTCCACCAAAAGGTACGTCTTATAGGAATCCAAGGGGATGACTCGACTAAAAGGTACGTCTTATAGGAATCAAAGTGGATGACTTGACTAAAAGGTACGTCTTATAGAAATTAAAGGGGATGACTAGACTAAAAGGTACGTCTTATAGGAATCAAAAGGGATGACTCGACTAAAAGATACGTCTTATAGGAATTAAAGTAAATGACTCGATTAAAAGGTACGTCTTCTAGGGATCAAAGGGGATAACTCGACTAAAAGGTATGTCTTATAGGAATCAAAGGGGATGACTCGACTAAAAGGTACGTCTTCTAGGAATCACAGGAAATGACTCAACTAAAAAGTACGTCTTATTGGAATCAAAGGAGATGACTTGTCTAAAAGGTACGTCTTATAGGAATTAAAGGAGATGACTCGACTAAAAGGTACGTATTCTAGAGGTCAAAGGGGATGACTCGACTAAAAGGTACGTCTTATAGGAATCAAAGGAGATGACTCGACTAAAAGGTACGTCTTATAGGAATCAAAGGGGATGACTCGACTAAAAGGTACGTCTTATAGGAATCAAAAGGGATGACTCGACTAAAAGATACGTCTTATAGGAATCAAAGTAAATGACTCGATTAAAAGGTACGTCTTCTAGGGATCAAAGGGGATAACTCGACTAAAAGGTACGTCTTATAGGAATCAAAGGGGATGACTCGACTAAAAGGTTCGTCTTATAGGAATCGAAGGGGATGACTCCACGAAAAGGTACGTCTTATAGGAATCAAAGGGGATGACTCGACTAAACGGTACGTCTTATAGGAATCAAAAGGGATGACTTGACTAAAAGGTACGTCTTATAGGAATCAAAGTGGATGACTCGACTAAAAGGTACGTCTTATAGGAATCATGGGAAATGACTCGACTAAAAGGTACGTCTTATAGGGATCAAGTGAAATGACTTGACTAAAAGGAACGTCTTCTAGGAATCACAGGAAATGACTCAACTAAAAGGTACGTCTTATAGGAATCAAAGGAGATGACTCGACTAAAAGGTACGTCTTATAGGAATCAAAGGGGATGACTCGACTAAAAGATACGTCTTATAGGAATCCAAGGGGATGACTCGACTAAAAGGTACGTCTTATAGGAAACAAAGGGGATGACTCGACTAAAAGGTACATCTTCTAGGAATCACAGGAATTGACTCAACTAAAAGGTACGTCTTATTGGCATCAAAGGAGATGACTCGACTAAAAGGTACGTCTTATAGGAATCAAGGGAAATGACTCGACTAAAAGGTACGTCTTATAGAAATCAAAGGGGATGACTCCACTAAAAGGTACGTCTTATAGGAATCAAATGGAATGACTCGACTAAAACGTACGTCTTATATGAATCAAGTGAAATGACTCGACTGAAAGGAACGTCTTCTAGGAATCACAGGAAATGACTCCACTAAAAGGTACGTCTTATAGGAATAAAAGGAGATGAATCGACTAATAGGTACGTCTTATAGGAATCAAAGGGGATGACTCGACTAAAAGGTACGTCTTATAGGAATCAATGGGGATGACTCGACTAAAAGGTACGTCTTCTAGGAATCACAGGTAATGACTCAACTAAAAGGTACGTCTTATAGGAATCAATGGAGATGACTCGACTAAATTGTACGTCTTATAGGAATCAAAGGGGATGACTCGACTAAAAGGTACGTCTTATAGGAATCAAGGGAAATGACTCGACTAAAACGTACGGCTTATAGGAATTAAAGGAAATGACTCGACTAATAGGTACGTATTCTAGAGGTCAAAGGGGATGACTCGACTAAAAGGTACGTCTTATAGGAATCAAAAGGGATGACTCGACTAAAAGGTACGTCTTATAGGAATCAAAAGGGATGACTCGACTAAAAGATACGTCTTATAGGAATCAAAGTAAATGACTCGATTAAAAGGTACGTCTTCTAGGGATCAAAGGGGATAACTCGACTAAAAGGTACGTCTTATAGGAATCAAAGGGGATGACTTGACTAAAAGGTACGTCTTCTAGGTATCACAGGAAATAACTCAACTAAAAGGTACGTCTTATTGGAATCAAAGGAGATGACTCGACTAAAAGGTACGTCTTCTAGGGATAAAGGGGATGACTTGACTAAAAGGTACGTCTTATAGAAATTAAAGGGGATGACTAGACTAAAAGGTACGTCTTATAGAAATCAAAGGGGATCTCTCGACTAAAAGGTACGTCTTATAGGAATCAAGGGAAATGACTCGACTAAAAGGTACGTCATTTAGGAATCGAAGGGGATGACTCGACTAAAAGGTTCGTCTTATAGGAATCGAAGTGGATGACTCCACCAAAAGGTACGTCTTATAGGAATCCAAGGGGATGACTCGACTAAAAGGTACGTCTTATAGGAATCAAAGTGGATGACTCGACTAAAAGGAACGTTTTATAGGAATCAAGGTAAATGACTCGACTAAAAGGTACATCTTCTAGGAATCAAAGGAGATGACTCGACTAAAAGGTACGTCTTATAGTAATCAAGGGGGATGACTCGACTAAAAGGTACGTCTACAAGGAATCAAAGGGGGTGACTCGACTAAAAGGTACGTCTTATAGGAATCAAAGGGGATGACTCGACTAAAAGGTACGTCTTCTAGGAATCACAGGAAATGACTCAACTAAAATGTACGTCTTATTGGAATCAAAGGAGATGACTCGACTAAAAGGTACGTCTTCTAGGGATAAAGGGGATGACTCGACTAAAAGGTACGTCTTATAGAAATTAAAGGGGATGACTAGACTAAAAGATACGTCTTATAGAAATCACAGGGGATCACTCGACTAAAAGGTACGTCTTATAGGAATCAAAAGGGATGACTCGACTAAAAGATACGTCTTATAGGAATCAAAGTAAATGACTCGATTAAAAGGTACGTCTTCTAGGGATCAAAGGGGTTTACTCGACTAAAAGGTACGTCTTATAGGAATCAAAGGGGATGACTCGACTAAAAGGTACGTCTTCTAGGAATCACAGGGAATGACTCAACTAAAAGGTATGTCTTATTGGAATCAAAGGAGATGACTTGTCTAAAAGGTACGTCTTATAGGAATTAAAGGAGATGACTCGACTAAAAGGTACGTCTTATAGGAATCAAAGTGGATGACTCGACTAAAAGGTACGTCTTATAGGCATCAAGGGAAATGACTCGACTAAAAGGTACGTATTCTAGAGGTCAAAGGGGATGACTCGACTAAAAGGTACATCTTATAGGAATCAAAGGAGATGACTCGACTAAAAGGTAAGTCTTATAGGAATCAAAGGGGATGACTCGACTAAAAGGTACGTCTTATAGGAACCAAAAGGGATGACTCGACTAAAAGATACGTCTTATAGGAATCAAAGTACATGACTCGATTAAAAGGTACGTCTTCTAGGGATCAAAGGGGATAACTCGACTAAAAGGTACGTCTTATAGGAATCAAAGGGGATGACTCTACTAAAAGGTACGTCTTCTAGGAATCACAGGAAATGACTCAACTAAAAGGTACGTCTTATCGGAATCAAAGGAGATGACTCGACTAAAAGGTACGTCTTCTAGGGATAAAGGGGAAGACTCGACTAAAAGGTACGTCTTATAGAAATTAAAGGGGATGACTAGACTAAAAGGTACGTCTTATAGAAATCAAAGGGGATCACTCGACTAAAAGGTACGTCTTATAGGAATCAAGGGAAATGACTCGACTAAAAGGTACCTCATTTAGGAATCAAAGTGGATGACTCGACTAAAAGGTTCGTCTTATAGGAATCGAAGGGGATGACTCCACCAAAAGGTACGTCTTATAGGAATCCAAGGGGATGACTCGACTAAAAGGTACGTCTTATAGGAATCAAAGTGGATGACTCGACTAAAAGGTACATCTTATAGAAATTAAAGGGGATGACTAGACTAAAAGGTACGTCTTATAGAAATCAAAGGGGATCACTCGACTAAAAGGTACGTATTATAGGAATCAAAAGGGATGACTCGACTAAAAGATACGTCTTATAGGAATCAAAGTAAATGAATCGATTAAAAGGTACGTCTTCTAGGGATCAAAGGGGATAACTCGACTAAAAGGTACGTCTTATAGGAATCAAAGGGGATGACTCGACTAAAAGGTACGTCTTCTAGGAATCACAGGAAATGACTCAACTAAAAAGTACGTCTTATTGGAATCAAAGGAGATGACTTGTCTAAAAGGTACGTCTTATAGGAATTAAAGGAGATGACTCGACTAAAAGGTACGTATTCTAGAGGTCAAAGGGGATGACTCGACTAAAAGGTACGTCTTATAGGAATCAAAGGAGATGACTCGACTAAAAGGTACGTCTTATAGGAATCAAAGGGGATGACTCGACTAAAAGGTACGTATTATAGGAATCAAAAGGGATGACTCGACTAAAAGATACGTCTTATAGGAATCAAAGTAAATGACTCGATTAAAAGGTACGTCTTCTAGGGATCAAAGGGGATAACTCGACTAAAAGGTACGTCTTATAGGAATAAAAGGGGATGACTCGACTAAAAGGTTCGTCTTATAGGAATCGAAGGGTATGACTCCACCAAAAGGTACGTCTTATAGGAATCCAAGGGGATGACTCGACTAAAAGGTACGTCTTATAGGAATCAAAGTGGATGACTCGACTAAAAGGTACCTTTTATAGGAATCAAGGAAAATGACTCGACTAAAAGGTACGTCTTATAGGAATCAAAGGGGATGACTCGACTAAAAGGTACGTCTTATAGGAATCAAAAGGGATGACTCGACTAAAAGATACGTCTTATAGGAATCAAAGTAAATGACTCGATTAAAAGGTACGTCTTCTAGGGATCAAAGGGGATAACTCGACTAAAAGGTACGTCTTATAGGAATCAAAGGGGATGACTCGACTAAAAGGTTCGTCTTATAGGAATCGAAGGGGATGACTCCACGAAAAGGTACGTCTTATAGGAATCAAAGGGGATGACTCGACTAAAAGGTACGTCTTATAGGAATCAAAAGGGATGACTTGACTAAAAGGTACGTCTTATAGGAATCAAAGTGGATGACTCGACTAAAAGGTACGTCTTATAGGAATCATGGGAAATGACTCGACTAAAAGGTACGTCTTATAGGGATCAAGTGAAATGACTTGACTAAAAGGAACGTCTTCTAGGAATCACAGGAAATGACTCAACTAAAAGGTACGTCTTATAGGAATCAAAGGAGATGACTCGACTAAAAGGTACGTCTTATAGGAATCAAAGGGGATGACTCGACTAAAAGATACGTCTTATAGGAATCCAAGGGGATGACTCGACTAAAAGGTACGTCTTATAGGAAACAAATGGGATGACTCGACTAAAAGGTACATCTTCTAGGAATCACAGGAATTGACTCAACTAAAAGGTACGTCTTATTGGCATCAAAGGAGATGACTCGACTAAAAGGTACGTCTTATAGGAATCAAGGGAAATGACTCGACTAAAAGGTACGTCTTATAGAAATCAAAGGGGATGACTCCACTAAAAGGTACGTCTTATAGGAATCAAATGGAATGACTCGACTAAAACGTACGTCTTATATGAATCAAGTGAAATGACTCGACTGAAAGGAACGTCTTCTAGGAATCACAGGAAATGACTCCACTAAAAGGTACGTCTTATAGGAATAAAAGGAGATGAATCGACTAATAGGTACGTCTTATAGGAATCAAAGGGGATGACTCGACTAAAAGGTACGTCTTATAGGAATCAAAGGGGATGACTCGACTAAAAGGTACGTCTTCTAGGAATCACAGGTAATGACTCAACTAAAAGGTACGTCTTATAGGAATCAATGGAGATGACTCGACTAAAAGGTACGTATTCTTGGGGTCAAAGGGAATGACTCGACGAAAAGGTACGTCTTATAGGAATCAAAGGAGATGACTCGACTAAAAGGTACGTCTTATAGGAATCAAAGGGAATGACTCGACTAAAAGGTACGTCTTATAGGGATCAAGTGAAATGACTCGACTAAAAGGAACGTCTTCTAGGAATCACAGGAAATGACTAAACTAAAATGTACGTCTTATTGGAATCAAAGGAGATGACTCGACTAAAAGGTACGTCTTCTAGGGATAAAGGGGATGACTCGACTAGAAGGTACGTCTTATAGAAATTTAAGGGGATGACTAGACTAAAAGGTACGTCTTATTGAAATCACAGGGGATCACTCGACTAAAAGGTACGTCTTATAGGAATCAAAAGGGATGACTCGACTAAAAGATACGTCTTATAGGAATCAAAGTAAATGACTCGATTAAAAGGTACGTCTTCTAGGGATCAAAGGGGTTTACTCGACTAAAAGGTACGTCTTATAGGAATCAAAGGGGATGACTCGTCTAAAAGGTACGTCTTCTAGGAATCACAGGAAATGACTAAACTAAAAGGTACGTCTTATTGGAATCAAAGGAGATGACTTGTCTAAAAGGTACGTCTTATAGGAATTAAAGGAGATGACTCGACTAAAAGGTACGTATTCTAGAGGTCAAAGGGGATGACTCGACTAAAAGGTACATCTTATAGGAATCAAAGAAGATGACTCGACTAAAAGGTAAGTCTTATAGGAATCAAAGGGGATGACTCGACTAAAAGGTACGTCTTATAGGAACCAAAAGGGATGACTCGACTAAAAGATACGTCTTATAGGAATCAAAGTACATGACTCGATTAAAAGGTACGTCTTCTAGGGATCAAAGGGGATAACTCGACTAAAAGGTACGTCTTATAGGAATCAAAGGGGATGACTCGACTAAAAGGTACGTCTTCTAGGAATCACAGGAAATGACTCAACTAAAAGGTACGTCTTATTGGAATCAAAGGAGATGACTCGACTAAAAGGTACGTCTTCTAGGGATAAAGGGGATGACTCGACTAAAAGGTACGTCTTATAGAAATTAAAGGGGATGACTAGACTAAAAGGTACGTCTTATAGAAATCAAAGGGGATCACTCGACTAAAAGGTACCTCATTTAGGAATCAAAGGGGATGACTCGACTAAAAGGTACGTCTTATAGGAATCAAGGGAAATGACTCGACTAAAAGGTACCTCATTTAGGAATCAAAGGGGATGACTCGACTAAAAGGTTCGTCTTATAGGAATCGAAGGGGATGACTCCACCAAAAGGTACGTCTTATAGGAATCCAAGGGGATGACTCGACTAAAAGGTACGTCTTATAGGAATCAAAGTGGATGACTCGACTAAAAGGTACGTCTTATAGAAATTAAAGGGGAAGACTAGACTAAAAGGTACGTCTTATAGAAATCAAAGGAGATCACTCGACTAAAAGGTACGTCTTATAGGAATCAAAAGGGATGACTCGACTAAAAGATACGTCTGATAGGAATCAAAGTAAATGAATCGATTAAAAGGTACGTCTTCTAGGGATCAAAGGGGATAACTCGACTAAAAGGTACGTCTTATAGGAATCAAAGGGGATGACTCGACTAAAAGGTACGTCTTCTAGGAATCACAGGAAATGACTCAACTAAAAAGTACGTCTTATTGGAATCAAAGGAGATGACTTGTCTAAAAAGTACGTCTTATAGGAATTAAAGGAGATGACTAGACTAAAAGGTACGTATTCTAGAGGTCAAAGGGGATGACTCGACTAAAAGGTACGTCTTATAGGAATCAAAGGAGATGACTCGACTAAAAGGTATGTCTTATAGGAATCAAATGGGATGACTCGACTAAAAGGTACGTCTTATAGGAATCAAAAGGGATGACTCAACTAAAAGATACGTCTTATAGGAATCAAAGTAAATGACTCGATTAAAAGGTACGTCTTCTAGGGATCAAAGGGGATAACTCGACTAAAAGGTACGTCTTATAGGAATCAAAGGGGATGACTCGACTAAAAGGTTCGTCTTATAGGAATCGAAGGGTATGACTCCACCAAAAGGTACGTCTTATAGGAATCCAAGGGGATGACTCGACTAAAAGGTACGTCTTATAGGAATCAAAGTGGATGACTCGACTAAAAGGTACGTTTTATAGGAATCAAGGACATTGACTCGACTAAAAGGTACGTCTTCTAGGAATCAAAGGAGATGACTCGACTAAAAGGTACGTCTTATAGTAATCAAGGGGGATGACTCGACTAAAAGGTACGTCTACCAGGAATCAAAGGGGGTGACTCGACTAAAAGGTACGTCTTATAGGAATCAAAGGAAATGACTCGACTAAAAGGTACATATTCTAGGGGTCAAAGAGAATGACTCGACTATAAGGTACGTCTTATAGGAATCAAAGTGGATGACTCGACCAAAAGGTACGTCTTATAGGAATCCAAGGGGATGACTCGACTAAAAGGTACGTCTTATAGGAATCAAAAGGGATGACTCGACTAAAAGGTACGTCTTATAGTAATCAAGGGGGATGACTCGACTAAAAGGTACGTCTACAAGGAATCAAAGGGGGTGACTCGACTAAAAGGTACGTCTTATAGGAATCAAAGGAAATGACTCGACTAAAAGGTACATATTCTAGGGGTCAAAGAGAATGACTCGACTATAAGGTACGTCTTATAGGAATCAAAGTGGATGACTCGACCAAAAGGTACGTCTTATAGGAATCCAAGGGGATGACTCGACTAAAAGGTACGTCTTATAGGAATCTAAAGGGATGACTCGACTAAAAGGTACGTCTTATAGGAATTAAAGGAGATGACTAGACTAAAAGGTACGTATTCTAGAGGTCAAAGGGGATGACTCGACTAAAAGGTACGTCTTATAGGAATCAAAGGAGATGACTCGACTAAAAGGTACGTCTTATAGGAATCAAATGGGATGACTCGACTAAAAGGTACGTCTTATAGGAATCAAAAGGGATGACTCGACTAAAAGATACGTCTTATAGGAATCAAAGTAAATGACTCGATTAAAAGGTACGTCTTCTAGGGATCAAAGGGGATAACTCGACAAAAAGGTACGTCTTATAGGAATCAAAGGGGATGACTCGACTAAAAGGTTCGTCTTATAGGAATCGAAGGGTATGACTCCACCAAAAGGTACGTCTTATAGGAATCCAAGGGGATGACTCGACTAAAAGGTACGTCTTATAGGAATCAAAGTGGATGACTCGACTAAAAGGTATGTTTTATAGGAATCAAGGACAATGACTCGACTAAAAGGTACGTCTTCTAGGAATCAAAGGAGATGACTTGACTAAAATGTACGTCTTATAGTAATCAAGGGGGATGACTCGACTAAAAGGTACGTCTACCAGGAATCAAAGGGGGTGACTCGACTAAAAGGTACGTCTTATAGGAATCAAAGGAAATGACTCGACTAAAAGGTACGTATTCTAGGGGTCAAAGAGAATGACTCGACTATAAGGTACGTCTTATAGGAATCAAAGTGGATGACTCGACCAAAAGGTACGTCTTATAGGAATCCAAGGGGATGACTCGACTAAAAGGTACGTCTTATAGGAATCAAAAGGGATGACTCGACTA
Source organism: Capsicum pubescens (assembly GCA_030864215.1). Taxonomy (NCBI): domain Eukaryota; kingdom Viridiplantae; phylum Streptophyta; class Magnoliopsida; order Solanales; family Solanaceae; genus Capsicum; species Capsicum pubescens. The sequence goes on along the minus strand of CM061545.1, from coordinate 273,278,744 downwards.
AAAGGTACGTCTTATAGTAATCAAGGGGGATGACTCGACTAAAAGGTACGTCTACAAGGAATCAAAGGGGGTGACTCGACTAAAAGGTACGTCTTATACGAATCAAAGGAAATGACTCGACTAAAAGGTACGTATTCTAGGGGTCAAAGAGAATGACTCGACTATAAGGTACGTCTTATAGGAATCAAAGTGGATGACTCGACCAAAAGGTACGTCTTATAGGAATCCAAGGGGATGACTCGACTAAAAGGTACGTCTTATAGGAATCAAAAGGGATGACTCGACTAAAAGGTACGTCTTCTAGGAATCAAAGGAAATGACTCAACTAAAAGATACGTCTTATAGGAATCAAAGGAGATGACTCGACTAAAAGGTACGTCTTATAGGAATCAAGGGAAATGACTCGACTAAAAGGTACGTCTTCTAGAAATCAAAAGGGATGACTCGACTAAAAGGTACGTCTTATAGTAATCAAGGGGGATGACTCGACTAAAAGGTACGTCTTATAGGAATCAAAGGAAATGACTCGACTAAAAGGTACGTATTCTTGGGGTCAAAGGGAATGACTCGACGAAAAGGTACGTCTTATAGGAATCAAAGGAGATGACTCGACTAAAAGGTACGTCTTATAGGAATCAAAGGGAATGACTCGACTAAAAGGTACGTCTTATAGGGATCAAGTGAAATGACTCGACTAAAAGGAACGTCTTCTAGGAATCACAGGAAATGACTCAACTAAAATGTACGTCTTATTGGAATCAAAGGAGATGACTCGACTAAAAGGTACGTCTTATAGGAATCAAAGGGGATGACTCGACTAAAAGGTACGTCTTCTAGGAATCACAGGAAATGACTCAACTAAAAGGTACGTCTTATTGGAATCAAAGGAGATGACTTGTCTAAAAGGTACGTCTTATAGGAATTAAAGGAGATGACTCGACTAAAAGGTACGTATTCTAGAGGTCAAAGGGGATGACTCGACTAAAAGGTACATCTTATAGGAATCAAAGGAGATGACTCGACTAAAAGGTAAGTCTTATAGGAATCAAAGGGGATGACTCGACTAAAAGGTACGTCTAATAGGAACCAAAAGGGATGACTCGACTAAAAGATACGTCTTATAGGAATCAAAGTACATGACTCGATTAAAAGGTACGTCTTCTAGGGATCAAAGGGGATAACTCGACTAAAAGGTACGTCTTATAGGAATCAAAGGGGATGACTCGACTAAAAGGTACGTCTTCTAGGAATCACAGGAAATGACTCAACTAAAAGGTACGTCTTATTGGAATCAAAGGAGATGACTCGACTAAAAGGTACCTCTTCTAGGGATAAAGGGGATGACTCGACTAAAAGGTACGTCTTATAGAAATTAAAGGGGATGACTAGACTAAAAGGTACGTCTTATAGAAATCAAAGGGGATCACTCGACTAAAAGGTACGTCTTATAGGAATCAAGGGAAATGACTCGACTAAAAGGTACCTCATTTAGGAATCAAAGGGGATGACTCGACTAAAAGGTTCGTCTTATAGGAATCGAAGGGGATGACTCCACCAAAAGGTACGTCTTATAGGAATCCAAGGGGATGACTCGACTAAAAGGTACGTCTTATAGGAATCAAAGTGGATGACTCGACTAAAAGGTACGTCTTATAGAAATTAAAGGGGAAGACTAGACTAAAAGGTACGTCTTATAGAAATCAAAGGGGATCACTCGACTAAAAGGTACGTCTTATAGGAATCAAAAGGGATGACTCGACTAAAAGATACGTCTGATAGGAATCAAAGTAAATGAATCGATTAAAAGGTACGTCTTCTAGGGATCAAAGGGGATAACTCGACTAAAAGGTACGTCTTATAGGAATCAAAGGGGATGACTCGACTAAAAGGTACGTCTTCTAGGAATCACAGGAAATGACTCAACTAAAAAGTACGTCTTATTGGAATCAAAGGAGATGACTTGTCTAAAAAGTACGTCTTATAGGAATTAAAGGAGATGACTCGACTAAAAGGTACGTATTCTAGAGGTCAAAGGGGATGACTCGACTAAAAGGTACGTCTTATAGGAATCAAAGGAGATGACTCGACTAAAAGGTACGTCTTATAGGAATCAAATGGGATGACTCGACTAAAAGGTACGTCTTATAGGAATCAAAAGGGATGACTCGACTAAAAGGTTCGTCTTATAGGAATCGAAGGGGATGACTCCACCAAAAGGTACGTCTTATAGGAATCCAAGGGGATGACTCGACTAAAAGGTACGTCTTATAGGAATCAAAGTGGATGACTCGACTAAAAGGTACGTCTTATAGAAATTAAAGGGGAAGACTAGACTAAAAGGTACGTCTTATAGAAATCAAAGGGGATCACTCGACTAAAAGGTACGTCTTATAGGAATCAAAAGGGATGGCTCGACTAAAAGATACGTCTGATAGGAATCAAAGTAAATGAATCGATTAAAAGGTACGTCTTCTAGGGATCAAAGGGGATTACTCGACTAAAAGGTACGTCTTATAGGAATCAAAGGGGATGACTCGACTAAAAGGTACGTCTTCTAGGAATCACAGGAAATGACTCAACTAAAAAGTACGTCTTATTGGAATCAAAGGAGATGACTTGTCTAAAAAGTACGTCTTATAGGAATTAAAGGAGATGACTCGACTAAAAGGTACGTATTCTAGAGGTCAAAGGGGATGACTCGACTAAAAGGTACGTCTTATAGGAATCAAAGGAGATGACTCGACTAAAAGGTACGTCTTATAGGAATCAAATGGGATGACTCGACTAAAAGGTACGTCTTATAGGAATCAAAAGGGATGACTCGACTAAAAGATACGTCTTATAGGAATCAAAGTAAATGACTCGATTAAAAGGTACGTCTTCTAGGGATCAAAGGGGATAACTCGACTAAAAGGTACGTCTTATAGGAATCAAAGGGGATGACTCGACTAAAAGGTTCGTCTTATAGGAATCGAAGGGTATGACTCCACCAAAAGGTACGTCTTATAGGAATCCAAGGGGATGACTCGACTAAAAGGTACGTCTTATAGGAATCAAAGTGGATGACTCGACTAAAAGGTACGTTTTATAGGAATCATGGACAATGACTCGACTAAAAGGTACGTCTTCTAGGAATCAAAGGAGATGACTCGACTAAAAGGTACGTCTTATAGTAATCAAGGGGGATGACTCGACTAAAAGGTACATCTACCAGGAATCAAAGGGGGTGACTCGACTAAAAGGTACGTCTTATAGGAATCAAAGGAAATGACTCGACTAAAAGGTACGTATTCTAGGGGTCAAAGAGAATGACTCGACTATAAGGTACGTCTTATAGGAATCAAAGTGGATGACTCGACCAAAAGGTACGTCTTATAGGAATCCAAGGGGATGACTCGACTAAAAGGTACGTCTTATAGGAATCAAAAGGGATGACTCGACTAAAAGGTACGTCTTCTAGGAATCACAGGAAATGACTCAACTAAAAGATACGTCTTATAGGAATCAAAGGAGATGACTCGACTAAAAGGTACGTCTTATAGGAATCAAGGGAAATGACTCGACTAAAAGGTACGTCTTCTAGAAATCAAAAGGGATGACTCGACTAAAAGGTACGTCTTATAGTAATCAAGGGGGATGACTCGACTAAAAGGTACGTCTTATAGGAATCAAAGGAAATGACTCGACTAAAAGGTACGTATTCTTGGGGTCAAAGGGAATGACTCGACGAAAAGGTACGTCTTATAGGAATCAAAGGAGATGACTCGACTAAATGGTAGGTCTTAAAGGAATCAAAGGGGATGACTCGACTAAAAGGTATGTCTTATAGGAATCAAGGGAAATGACTCGACTAAAAGGTACGTCTTATAGGAATCAAAGGGGATGACTAGACTAAAAGATACGTCTTGTAGGAATTAAAGCAAATGACTCGACTAATAGGTACGTATTCTAGAGATCAAAGGGGATGACTCTACTAAAATGTACGTCTTATAGGAATCAAAGGGGATGACTCGACTAAAAGGTACGTCTTATAGGAATCAAAGGGGATGACTCGACTAAAAGGTACGTCTTATAGGAATCAAAGGGGATGACTCGACTAAAAGGTACGTCTTATAGGAATCAAAAGGGATGACTTGACTAAAAGGTACGTCTTATAGGAATCAAAGTGGATGACTCGACTAAAAGGTACGTCTTATAGGAATCATGGGAAATGACTCGACTAAAAGGTACGTCTTATAGGGATCAAGTGAAATGACTCGACTAAAAAGAAAGTCTTCTAGGAATCACAGGATATGACTCAACTAAAAGGTACGTCTTACAGGAATCAAAGGAGATGACTCGACTAAAAGGTACGTCTTATAGGAATCAAAGGGGATGACTCGACTAAAAGGTACGTCTTATAGGAATCATGGGAAATGACTCGACTAAAAGGTACGTCTTCAAGGAATCAAAGGAAATAACTCGACAAAAAGGTTCGTCTTATTGGAATTAAAGGGGATGACTAGACTAAAATGTACATCTTATAGGAATCAAAGGGGATGACTCGACTAAATGGTACGTATTATAGGAAGTAATGGAAATGACTTGACTAATAGGTACGTATTCTAGAGGTCAAAGGGGATGACTCGACTAAAAGGTACGTCTTATAGGAATCAAAGGGGATGACTCGACTAAAAGGTACGTCTTATAGGAATCAAAGGGTATGACTCGACTAAAAGGTACGTCTTATAGGAATCAAAAGGGATGACTCGACGAAAAGGTACGTCTTATAGGAATCAAAGTAGATGACTCGACTAAAAGGTATGTCTTATAGGAATCACGTGAAATGACTCGACTAAAAGGTACGTCTTCTAGGAATCAAAGGGGATGACTCGACTAAAAGGTACGTATTCTAGGGGTCAAAGAGAATGACTCGACTATAAGGTACGACTTATAGGAATCAAAGTGGATGACTCGACCAAAAGGTACATCTTATAGGAATCGTAGGGGATGACTCGACTAAAAGGTACGTCTTATAGGAATCAAAGGGGATGACTCGACTAAAAGGTACGTCTTCTTGGAATCACAGGAAATGACTCAACTAAAAGATACGTCTTATAGGAATCAAAGGAGATGACTCGACTAAAAGGTACGTCTTATTGGAATAAAGGGAAATTACTCGACTAACAGGTATGTCTTCTAGAAATCAAAAGGGATGACTCGACTAAAAGGTACGTCTTATAGTAATCAAGGGGGATGACTCGACTAAAAGGTACGTCTTATAGGAATCAAAGGAAATGACTCAACTATAAGGTACGTATTCTTGGGGTCAAAGGGAATGACTCGACTAAAAGGTACGTCTTATAGGAATCAAAGGGGATGACTCGACTAAAAGGTACGTCTTATAGGAATCAAAGGGAATGATTCGACTAAAAGGTACGTCTTATAGGGATCAAGTGAAATGACTCGACTAAAAGGAACGTCTTCTAGGAATCAAGGGAAATGACTTGACTAAAAGGTATGGCTTATAGGAATCAAAGGGGATGACTTGTCTAAAAGGAACGTATTATAGGAATCAAGGGAAATGAATCGACTAAAAGGTACGTATTCTAGGTGTCAAAGGGATGAATCGACTAAAAGGTACGTCTTTTAGGAATCAAAGGAAATGACTCGACTAAAAGGTACGTCTAATAGGAATCAAAGGAAATGACTTGACTAAAAGGTACGTCTTCTAGGGATCAAAGGGGATGACTCGACTAAACGGTACGTCTTGTAGGAATCAAAGGGGATGACTCGACTAAAAGGTTCGTCATATAGGAATCGAAGGGGATGACTCGACCAAAAGGAACGTCTTATAGGAATCCAAGGGGATGACTCGACTAAAAGGTACGTCTTATAGGAATCAAAGTGGATGACTCGACTAAAAGGTACGTCTTATAGGCATCAAGGGAAATGACTCGACTAAAAGGTACGTATTCTAGAGGTCAAAGGGGATGACTCGACTAAAAGGTACATCTTATAGGAATCAAAGGAGATGACTCGACTAAAAGGTAAGTCTTATAGGAATCAAAGGGGATGACTCGACTAAAAGGTACGTCTTATAGGAACCAAAAGGGATGACTCGACTAAAAGATACGTCTTATAGGAATCAAAGTACATGACTCGATTAAAAGGTACGTCTTCTAGGGATCAAAGGGGATAACTCGACTAAAAGGTACGTCTTATAGGAATCAAAGGGGATGACTCGACTAAAAGGTACGTCTTCTAGGAATCACAGGAAATGACTCAACTAAAAGGTACGTCTTATCGGAATCAAAGGAGATGACTCGACTAAAAGGTACGTCTTCTAGGGATAAAGGGGATGACTCGACTAAAAGGTACGTCTTATAGAAATTAAAGGGGATGACTAGACTAAAAGGTACGTCTTATAGAAATCAAAGGGGATCACTCGACTAAAAGGTACGTCTTATAGGAATCAAGGGAAATGACTCGACTAAAAGGTACCTCATTTAGGAATCAAAGGGGATTACTCGACTAAAAGGTTCGTCTTATAGGAATCGAAGGGGATGACTCCACCAAAAGGTACGTCTTATAGGAATCCAAGGGGATGACTCGACTAAAAGGTACGTCTTAGAGGAATCAAAGTGGATGACTCGACTAAAAGGTATGTCTTATAGAAATTAAAGGGGATGACTAGACTAAAAGGTACGTCTGATAGAAATCAAAGGGGATCACTCGACTAAAAGGTACGTCTTATAGGAATCAAAAGGGATGACTCGACTAAAAGATACGTCTTATAGGAATCAAAGTAAATGAATCGATTAAAAGGTACGTCTTCTAGGGATCAAAGGGGATAACTCGACTAAAAGGTACGTCTTATAGGAATCAAAGGGGATGACTCGACTAAAAGGTACGTCTTATGGGAATCACTGGAAATGACTCAACTAAAAAGTACGTCTTATTGGAATCAAAGGAGATGACTTGTCTAAAAGGTACGTCTTATAGGAATTAAAGGAGATGACTCGACTAAAAGGTACGTATTCTAGAGGTCAAAGGGGATGACTCGACTAAAAGGTACGTCTTATAGGAATCAAAGGAGATGACTCGACTAAAAGGTACGTCTTATAGGAATCAAAGGGGATGACTCGACTAAAAGGTACGTCTTATAGGAATCAAAAGGGATGACTCGATTAAAAGGTACGGCTTATAGGAATCAAAGTAAATGACTCGTCTAAAAGGTACGTCTTCTTGGGATCAAAGGGGATAACTCGACTAAAAGGTACGTCTTATTGGAATCAAAGGGGATGACTCGACTAAAAGGTTCGTCTTATAGGAATCGAAGGGTATGACTCCACCAAAAGGTACGTCTTATAGGAATCCAAGGGGATGACTCGACTATAAGGTACGTCTTATAGGAATCAAAGTGGATGACTCGACTAAAAGGTACGTTTAATAGGAATCAAGGAAAATGACTCGACTAAAAGGTACGTCTTCTAGGAATCAAAGGAGATGACTCGACTAAAAGGTACGTCTTATAGTAATCAAGGGGGATGACTCGACTAAAAGGTACGTCTACAAGGAATCAAAGGGGGTGACTCGACTAAAAGGTACGTCTTATAAGAATCAAAGGAGATGACTCGACTAAAAGGTACGTCTTCTAGGAATCAAAAGGGATGACTCGACTAAAAGGTACGTCTTATAGAAATTAAAGGGGATGACTAGACTAAAAGGTACGTCTTATAGAAATCAAAGGGGATCACTCGACTAAAAGGTACGTCTTATCAGAATCAAGGGAAATGACTCGACTAAAAGTTACGTCATTTAGGAATCAAAGGGGATGACTCGACTAAAAGGTTCGTCATATAGGAATTGAAGGGGATGACTCCACCAAAAGGTACGTCTTATAGGAATCCAAGGGGATGACTCGACTAAAAGTTACGTCTTATAGGAATCAAAGTGGATGACTCGACTAAAAGGTACGTCTTCTAGGAATCAAAGGAGATGACTCGACTAAAAGGTACGTCTTATAGTAATCAAGGGGATGACTCGACTAAAAGGTACGTCTACAAGGAATCAAAGGGGGTGACTCAACTAAAAGGTACGTCTTATAGGAATCAAAGGAAATGACTCGACTAAAAGGTACGTCTTATAGGAATCAAAGTGGATGACTCGACCAAAAGGTACGTCTTATAGGAATCCAAGGGGATAACTCGACTAAAAGGTACGTCTTATAGGAATCAAAAGGGATGACTCGACTAAAAGGTACGTCTTCTAGGAATCACAGGAAATGACTCAACTAAAACATACGTCTTATAGGAATCAAAGGAGATGACTCGACTAAAATGTACGTCTTATAGGAATCAAGGGAAATGACTCGACTAAAAGGTACGTCTTCTAGAAATCAAAAGGGATGACTCGACTAAAAGGTACGCCTTATAGTAATCAAGGGGGATGACTCGACTAAAAGGTACGTCTTATAGGAATCAAAGGAGATGACTCGACTAAAAGGTACGTCTTAAAGGAATCAAAGGGGATGACTCGACTAAAAGGTATGTCTTATAGGAATCAAGGGAAATGACTCGACTAAAAGGTACGTCTTCAAGGAATCAAAGGATATGACTCAACTAAAAGGGACGTCCTATAGGAATCAAAGGGGTTGACTCGACTAAAAGGTACGTCTTATAAGAATCAAAGGGGATGACTCGACTAAAAGGTACGTCTTATAGGAATTAAAGGAAATGACTCAACTAATAGGTACGTATTCTAGAGATCAAAGGGGATGACTCGACTAAAATGTACGTCTTATAGGAATCAAAGGGGATGACTCGACTAAAAGGTACATCTTATAGGAATCAAAGGGGATGACTCGACTAAAAGGTACGTCTTATGGGAATCAAATGGGATGACTCGACTAAAAGGTACGTCTTATAGGAATCAAAGGGGATGACTCGACTAAAAGGTACGTCTTATAGGAATCAAAAGGGATGACTTGACTAAGAGGTACGTCTTATAGGAATCAAAGTGGATGACTCGACTAAAAGGTACGTCTTATTGGAATCATGCGAAATGACTCGACTAAAAGGTACGTCTTATAGGGATCAAGTGAAATGACTCGACTAAAAGGAACGTCTTATAGGAATCAAGGGAAATGACTCGATTAAAAGGTACGGCTTATAGGAATCAAAGGGGATGACTTTTCTAAAAGGTACGTCTTATAGGAATTAAAGGAAATGACTCGACTAATAGGTACGTCTTCTAGAGGTCAAAGGGGATGACTTGTCTAAAAGGAACGTATTATAGGAATCAAGGGAAATGACTCGACTAAAAGGTACGTATTCTAGGTGTCAAAGGGATGAATCGACTAAAAGGTACGTCTTTTAGGAATCAAAGGAAATGACTCGACTAAAATGTACGTCTTATAGGAATCAAAGGAAATGACTTGACTAAAAGGTACGTCTTGTAGGAATCAAAGGGGATGACTCGACTAAAAGGTTCGTCTTAGAGGAATCGAAGGGGATGACTCGACCAAAAGGAACGTCTTATAGGAATCCAAGGGGATGACTCGACTAAAAGGTACGTCTTATAGGAATCAAAGTGGATGACTCGACTAAAAGGTACGTCTTATAGGCATCAAGGGAAATGACTCGACTAAAAGGTACGTCTTCTAGGAATCAAAGGGGATGACTCAACTAAAAGGTACGTCTTATAGTAATCAAGCGGGATGACTCGACTAAACGGTACGTCTTCAAGGAATCAAAGGGGGTGACTCGACTAAAAGATACGTCTTATAGGAATCAAAGGAAATGACTCGACTAAAAGGTACGTATTCTAGGGGTCAAAGAGAATGACTCGACTATAAGGTATGACTTATAGGTATCAAAGGGGATGACTAGACCAAAAGGTACGTCTTATAGGAATCAAAGTGGATGACTCGACCAAAAGGTACGTCTAATAGGAATCAAAAGGGATGACTCGACTAAAAGGTGCGTCTTCTAGGAATCACAGGAAATGACTCAACTAAAAGATATGTCTTATAGGAATCAAAGGAGATGACTCGACTAAAAGGTACGTCTAATAGGAATCAAGGGAAATGACTCGACTAAAAGGTACGTCTTCTAGAAATCAAAAGGGATGACTCGACTAAAAGGTACGTCTTATAGTAATCAAGGGGGATGACTCGACTAAAAGGTACGTCTTATAGGAATCAAAGGAAATGACTCGACTAAAAGGTACGTATTCTTGGGGTCAAAGGGAATGACTCAACGAAAAGGTACGTCTTATAGGAATCAAAGGAGATGACTCGACTAAAAGGTACGTCTTATAGGAATCAAAGGGAATGACTCGACTAAAAGGTACGTCTTATAGGGAACAAGTGAAATGACTCGACTAAAAGGAACGTCTTCTAGGAATCACAGGAAATGACTCAACTAAAAGGTACGTCTTATAGGAATCAAAGGAGATGACTCGACTAAAAGGTACGTCTTAAAGGAATCAAAGGGGATGACTCGACTAAAAGGTATGTCTTATAGGAATCAAGGGAAATGACTCGACTAAAAGGTACGTCTTCAAGGAATCAAAGGATATGACTCATCTAAAAGGGACGTCCTATAGGAATCAAAGGGGTTGACTCGACTAAAAGGTACGTCTTATAAGAATCAAAGGGGATGACTCGACTAAAAGGTACGTCTTATAGGAATTAAAGGAAATGACTCAACTAATAGGTACGTATTCTAGAGATCAAAGGGGATGACTCGACTAAAATGTACGTCTTATAGGAATCAAAGGGGATGACTCGACTAAAAGGTACGTCTTATAGGAATCAAAGGGGATGACTCGACTAAAAGGTACGTCTTATGGGAATCAAAGGGGATGACTCGACTAAAAGGTACGTCTTATAGGAATCAAAGGGGATGACTCGACTAAAAGGTACGTCTTATAGGAATCAAAAGGGATGACTTGACTAAGAGGTACGTCTTATAGGAATCAAAGTGGATGACTCGACTAAAAGGTACGTCTTATAGGAATCATGCCAAATGACTCGACTAAAAGGTACGTCTTATAGGGATCAAGTGAAATGACTCGACTAAAAGGAACGTCTTATAGGAATCAAGGGATATGACTCGATTAAAAGGTACGGCTTATAGGAATCAAAGGGGATGACTTGTCTAAAAGGTACGTCTTATAGGAATTAAAGGAAATGACTCGACTAATAGGTACGTATTCTAGAGGTCAAAGGGGATGACTCGACTAAAAGGTACGTCTTATAGGAATCAAAGGAGATGACTCGACTAAAAGGTACGTTTTATAGTAATCAAAGGGGATGACTCGACTAAAAGGTACGTCTTATAGGAATCAAAAGGGATGACTCGACTAAAAGATACGTCTTATAGGAATCAAAGTAAATGACTCGATTAAAAGGTACGTCTTCTAGGGGTCAAAGGGGATAACTCGACTAAAAGGTACGTCTTATAGGAATCAAAGGGGATGACTCGACTAAAAGGTACGTCTTCTAGGAATCACAGGAAATGACTCTACTAAAAGGTACGTCTTATTGGAATCAAAGGAGATGACTCGACTAAAAGGTACGTCTTCTAGGGATCAAAGGGGATGACTCGACTAAAAGGTACGTCTTATAGAAATTAAAGGGGATGACTAGACTAAAAGGTACGTCTTATAGAAATCAAAGGGGATCACTCGACTAAAAGGTACGTCTTATCAGAATCAAGGGAAATGACTCGACTAAAAGTTACGTCATTTAGGAATCAAAGGGGATGACTCGACTAAAAGGTTCGTCATATAGGAATTGAAGGGGATGACTCCACCAAAAGGTACGTCTTATAGGAATCCAAGGGGATGACTCGACTAAAAGTTACGTCTTATAGGAATCAAAGTGGATGACTCGACTAAAAGGTACGTCTTCTAGGAATCAAAGGAGATGACTCGACTCAAAGGTACGTCTTATAGTAATCAAGGGGATGACTCGACTAAAAGGTACGTCTACAAGGAATCAAAGGGGGTGACTCGACTAAAAGGTACGTCTTATAGGAATCAAAGGAAATGACTCGACTAAAAGGTACGTATTCTAGGGGTCAAAGAGAATGACTCGACTATAAGGTACGTCTTATAGGAATCAAAGTGGATGACTCGACCAAAAGGTACGTCTTATAGGAATCCAAGGGGATAACTCGACTAAAAGGTACGTCTTATAGGAATCATAGGGGATGACTCAACTAAAAGGTACGTCTTATAGTAATCAAGCGGGATGACTCGACTAAACGGTACGTCTTCAAGGAATCAAAGGGGGTGACTCGACTAAAAGATACGTCTTATAGGAATCAAAGGAAATGACTCAACTAAAAGGTACGTATTCTAGGGGTCAAAGAGAATGACTCGACTATAAGGTATGACTTATAGGTATCAAAGGGGATGACTAGACCAAAAGGTACGTCTTATAGGAATCAAAGTGGATGACTCGACCAAAAGGTACGTCTAATAGGAATCAAAAGGGATGACTCGACTAAAAGGTGCGTCTTCTAGGAATCACAGGAAATGACTCAACTAAAAGATATGTCTTATAGGAATCAAAGGAGATGACTCGACTAAAAGGTACGTCTAATAGGAATCAAGGGAAATGACTCGACTAAAAGGTACGTCTTCTAGAAATCAAAAGGGATGACTCGACTAAAAGGTACGTCTTATAGTAATCAAGGGGGATGACTCGACTAAAAGGTACGTCTTATAGGAATCAAAGGAAATGACTCGACTAAAAGGTACGTATTCTTGGGGTCAAAGGGAATGACTCAACGAAAAGGTACGTCTTATAGGAATCAAAGGAGATGACTCGACTAAAAGGTACGTCTTATAGGAATCAAAGGGAATGACTCGACTAAAAGGTACGTCTTATAGGGAACAAGTGAAATGACTCGACTAAAAGGAACGTCTTCTAGGAATCACAGGAAATGACTCAACTAAAAGGTACGTCTTATAGGAATCAAAGGAGATGAATCGACTAAAAGGTACGTCTTAAAGGAATCAAAGGGGATGACTCGACTAAAAGGTATGTCTTATAGGAATCAAGGGAAATGACTCGACTAAAAGGTACGTCTTCAAGGAATCAAAGGATATGACTCAACTAAAAGGGACGTCCTATAGGAATCAAAGGGGTTGACTCGACTAAAAGGTACGTCTTATAAGAATCAAAGGGGATGACTCGACTAAAAGGTACGTCTTATAGGAATTAAAGGAAATGACTCAACTAATAGGTACGTATTCTAGAGATCAAAGGGGATGACTCGACTAAAATGTACGTCTTATAGGAATCAAAGGGGATGACTCGACTAAAAGGTACGTCTTATAGGAATCAAAGGGGATGACTCGACTAAAAGGTACGTCTTATGGGAATCAAAGGGGATGACTCGACTAAAAGGTACGTCTTATAGGAATCAAAGGGGATGACTCGACTAAAAGGTACGTCTTATAGGAATCAAAAGGGATGACTTGACTAAGAGGTACGTCTTATAGGAATCAAAGTGGATGACTCGACTAAAAGGTACGTCTTATAGGAATCATGCCAAATGACTCGACTAAAAGGTACGTCTTATAGGGATCAAGTGAAATGACTCGACTAAAAGGAACGTCTTATAGGAATCAAGGGAAATGACTCGATTAAAAGGTACGGCTTATAGGAATCAAAGGGGATGACTTGTCTAAAAGGTACGTCTTATAGGAATTAAAGGAAATGACTCGACTAATAGGTACGTATTCTAGAGGTCAAAGGGGATGACTCGACTAAAAGGTACGTCTTATAGGAATCAAAGGAGATGACTCGACTAAAAGGTACGTTTTATAGTAATCAAAGGGGATGACTCGACTAAAAGGTACGTCTTATAGGAATCAAAAGGGATGACTCGACTAAAAGATACGTCTTATAGGAATCAAAGTAAATGACTCGATTAAAAGGTACGTCTTCTAGGGGTCAAAGGGGATAACTCGTCTAAAAGGTACGTCTTATAGGAATCAAAGGGGATGACTCGACTAAAAGGTACGTCTTCTAGGAATCACAGGAAATGACTCTACTAAAAGGTACGTCTTATTGGAATCAAAGGAGATGACTCGACTAAAAGGTACGTCTTCTAGGGATCAAAGGGGATGACTCGACTAAAAGGTACGTCTTATAGAAATTAAAGGGGATGACTAGACTAAAAGGTACGTCTTATAGAAATCAAAGGGGATCACTCGACTAAAAGGTACGTCTTATCAGAATCAAGGGAAATGACTCGACTAAAAGTTACGTCATTTAGGAATCAAAGGGGATGACTCGAATAAAAGGTTCGTCATATAGGAATTGAAGGGGATGACTCCACCAAAAGGTACGTCTTATAGGAATCCAAGGGGATGACTCGACTAAAAGTTACGTCTTATAGGAATCAAAGTGGATGACTCGACTAAAAGGTACGTCTTCTAGGAATCAAAGGAGATGACTCGACTCAAAGGTACGTCTTATAGTAATCAAGGGGATGACTCGACTAAAAGGTACGTCTACAAGGAATCAAAGGGGGTGACTCGACTAAAAGGTACGTCTTATAGGAATCAAAGGAAATGACTCGACTAAAAGGTACGTATTCTAGGGGTCAAAGAGAATGACTCGACTATAAGGTACGTCTTATAGGAATCAAAGTGGATGACTCGACCAAAAGGTACGTCTTAAAGGAATCCAAGGGGATAACTCGACTAAAAGGTACGTCTTATAGGAATCAAAAGGGATGACTCGACTAAAAGGTACGTCTTCTAGGAATCACAGGAAATGACTCAACTAAAACATACGTCTTATAGGAATCAAAGGAGATGACTCGACTAAAGGGTACGTCTTATAGGAATCAAGGGAAATGACTCGACTAAAAGGTACGTCTTCTAGAAATCAAAAGGGATGACTCGACTAAAAGGTACGTCTTATAGTAATCAAGGGGGATGACTCGACTAAAAGGTACGTCTTATAGGAATCAAAGGAGATGACTCGACTAAAAGGTACGTCTTAAAGGAATCAAAGGGGATGACTCGACTAAAAGGTATGTCTTATAGGAATCAAGGGAAATGACTCGACTAAAAGGTACGTCTTCAAGGAATCAAAGGATATGACTCAACTAAAAGGGACGTCCTATAGGAATCAAAGGGGTTGACTCGACTAAAAGGTACATCTTATAAGAATCAAAGGGGATGACTCGACTAAAAGGTACGTCTTATAGGAATTAAAGGAAATGACTCAACTAATAGGTACGTATTCTAGAGATCAAAGGGGATGACTCGACTAAAATGTACGTCTTATAGGAATCAAAGGGGATGACTCGACTAAAAGGTACGTCTTATAGGAATCAAAGGGGATGACTCGACTAAAAGGTACGTCTTATGGGAATCAAAGGGGATGACTCGACTAAAAGGTACGTCTTATAGGAATCAAAGGGGATGACTCGACTAAAAGGTACGTCTTATAGGAATCAAAAGGGATGACTTGACTAAGAGGTACGTCTTATAGGAATCAAAGTGGATGACTCGACTAAAAGGTACGTCTTATAGGAATCATGCGAAATGACTCGACTAAAAGGTACGTCTTATAGGGATCAAGTGAAATGACTCGACTAAAAGGAACGTCTTATAGGAATCAAGGGAAATGACTCGATTAAAAGGTACGGCTTATAGGAATCAAAGGGGATGACTTTTCTAAAAGGTACGTCTTATAGGAATTAAAGGAAATGACTCGACTAATAGGTACGTCTTCTAGAGGTCAAAGGGGATGACTCGACTAAAAGGTACGTCTAATAGGAATCAAAGGAGATAACTCGACTAAAAGGTACGTCTTATATTAATCAAAGGGGATGACTCGACTAAAAGGTACGTCTTATAGGAATCAAAAGGGATGACTCGACTAAAAGATACGTCTTATAGGAATCAAAGTAAATGACTCGATTAAAAGGTACGTCTTCTAGGGGTCAAAGGGGATAACTCGACTAAAAGGTACGTCTTATAGGAATCAAAGGGGATGACTCGACTAAAAGGTACGTCTTCTAGGAATCAAAGGAAATGACTCTACTAAAAGGTACGTCTTATTGGAATCAAAGGAGATGACTCGACTAAAAGGTACGTCTTCTAGGGATCAAAGGGGATAACTCGACTAAAAGGTACGTCTTATAGAAATTAAAGGGGATGACTAGACTAAAAGGTACGTCTTATAGAAATCAAAGGGGATCACTCGACTAAAAGGTACGTCTTATAAGAATCAAGGGAAATGACTCGACTAAAAGTTACGTCATTTAGGAATCAAAGGGGATGACTCGACTAAAAGGTTCGTCTTATAGGAATTGAAGGGGATGACTCCACCAAAAGGTACGTCTTATAGGAATCCAAGGGGATGACTCGACTAAAAGTTACGTCTTATAGGAATCAAAGTGGATGACTCGACTAAAAGGTACGTCTTCTAGGAATCAAAGGAGATGACTCGACTAAAAGGTACGTCTTATAGTAATCAAGGGGATGACTCGACTAAAAGGTACGTCTACAAGGAATCAAAGGGGGTGACTCGACTAAAAGGTACGTCTTATAGGAATCAAAGGAAATGACTCGACTAAAAGGTACGTATTCTAGGGGTCAAAGAGAATGACTCGACTATAAGGTACGTCTTATAGGAATCAAAGTGGATGACTCGACCAAAAGGTACGTCTTATAGGAATCCAAGGGGATAACTCGACTAAAAGGTACGTCTTATAGGAATCAAAAGGGATGACTCGACTAAAAGGTACGTCTTCTAGGAATCACAGGAAATGACTCAACTAAAACATACGTCTTATAGGAATCAAAGGAGATGACTCGACTAAAGGGTACGTCTTATAGGAATCAAGGGAAATGACTCGACTAAAAGGTACGTCTTCTAGAAATCAAAAGGGATGACTCGACTAAAAGGTACGTCTTATAGTAATCAAGGGGGATGACTCGACTAAAAGGTACGTCTTATAGGAATCAAAGGAGATGACTCGACTAAAAGGTACGTCTTAAAGGAATCAAAGGGGATGACTCGACTAAAAGGTATGTCTTATAGGAATCAAGGGAAATGACTCGACTAAAAGGTACGTCTTCAAGGAATCAAAGGATATGACTCAACTAAAAGGGACGTCCTATAGGAATCAAAGGGGTTGACTCGACTAAAAGGTACGTCTTATAAGAATCAAATGGGATGACTCGACTAAAAGGTACGTCTTATAGGAATTAAAGGAAATGACTCAACTAATAGGTACGTATTCTAGAGATCAAAGGGGATGACTCGACTAAAATGTACGTCTTATAGGAATCAAAGGGGATGACTCGACTAAAAGGTACGTCTTATAGGAATCAAAGGGGATGACTCGACTAAAAGGTACGTCTTATGGGAATCAAAGGGGATGACTCGACTAAAAGGTACGTCTTATAGGAATCAAAGGGGATGACTCGACTAAAAGGTACGTCTTATAGGAATCAAAAGGGATGACTTGACTAAGAGGTACGTCTTATAGGAATCAAAGTGGATGACTCGACTAAAAGGTACGTCTTATAGGAATCATGCGAAATGACTCGACTAAAAGGTACGTCTTATAGGGATCAAGTGAAATGACTCGACTAAAAGGAACGTCTTATAGGAATCAAGGGAAATGACTCGATTAAAAGGTACGGCTTATAGGAATAAAGGGGATGACTTTTCTAAAAGGTACGTCTTATAGGAATTAAAGGAAATGACTCGACTAATAGGTACGTCTTCTAGAGGTCAAAGGGGATGACTCGACTAAAAGGTACGTCTAATAGGAATCAAAGGAGATAACTCGACTAAAAGGTACGTCTTATATTAATCAAAGGGGATGACTCGACTAAAAGGTACGTCTTATAGGAATCAAAAGGGATGACTCGACTAAAAGATACGTCTTATAGGAATCAAAGTAAATGACTCGATTAAAAGGTACGTCTTCTAGGGGTCAAAGGGGATAACTCGACTAAAAGGTACGTCTTATAGGAATCAAAGGGGATGACTCGACTAAAAGGTACGTCTTCTAGGAATCACAGGAAATGACTCTACTAAAAGGTACGTCTTATTGGAATCAAAGGAGATGACTCGACTAAAAGGTACGTCTTCTAGGGATCAAAGGGGATGACTCGACTAAAAGGTACGTCTTATAGAAATTAAAGGGGATGACTAGACTAAAAGGTACGTCTTATAGAAATCAAAGGGGATCACTCGACTAAAAGGTACGTCTTATAAGAATCAAGGGAAATGACTCGACTAAAAGTTACGTCATTTAGGAGTCAAAGGGGATGACTCGACTAAAAGGTTCGTCTTATAGGAATTGAAGGGGATGACTCCACCAAAAGGTACGTCTTATAGGAATCCAAGGGGATGACTCGACTAAAAGTTACGTCTTATAGGAATCAAAGTGGATGACTCGACTAAAAGGTACGTCTTCTAGGAATCAAAGGAGATGACTCGACTAAAAGGTACGTCTTATAGTAATCAAGGGGATGACTCGACTAAAAGGTACGTCTTATAGGAATCAAAGGAAATGACTCGACTAAAAGGTACGTATTCTTGGGGTCAAAGGGAATGACTCGACGAAAAGGTACGTCTTATAGTAATCAAAGGAGATGACTCGACTAAAAGGTACGTCTTATAGGAATCAAAGGGAATGACTCGACTAAAAGGTACGTCTTATAGGGATCAAGTGAAATGACTCGACTAAAAGGAACGTCTTCTAGGAATCACAGGAAATGACTCAACTAAAAGGTACGTCTTATAGGAATCAAAGGAGATGACTCGACAAAAAGGTACGTCTTAAAGGAATCAAAGAGGATGACTCGACTAAAAGGTATGTCTTATAGGAATCAAGGGAAATGACTCGACTAAAAGGTACGTCTTCAAGGAATCAAAGGATATGACTCAACTAAAAGGGACGTCCTATAGGAATCAAAGGGGTTGACTCGACTAACAGGTACGTCTTATAAGAATCAAAGGGGATGACTCGACTAAAAGGTACGTCTTATAGGAATTAAAGGAAATGACTCAACTAATAGGTACGTATTCTAGAGATCAAAGGGGATGACTCGACTAAAATGTACGTCTTATAGGAATCAAAGGGGATGACTCGACTAAAAGGTACGTCTTATAGGAATCAAAGGGGATGACTCGACTAAAAGGTACGTCTTATGGGAATCAAAGGGGATGACTCGACTAAAAGGTACGTCTTATAGGAATCAAAGGGGATGACTCGACTAAAAGGTACGTCTTATAGGAATCAAAAGGGATGACTTGACTAAGAGGTACGTCTTATAGGAATCAAAGTGGATGACTCGACTAAAAGGTACGTCTTATAGGAATCATGCGAAATGACTCGACTAAAAGGTACGTCTTATAGGGATCAAGTGAAATGACTCGACTAAAAGGAACGTCTTATAGGAATCAAGGGAAATGACTCGACTAAAAGGTACGGCTTATAGGAATCAAAGGGGATGACTTGTCTAAAAGGTACGTCTTATAGGAATTAAAGGAAATGACTCGACTAATAGGTACGTATTCTAGAGGTCAAAGGGGATGACTCGACTAAAAGGTACGTCTTATAGGAATCAAAGGAGATGACTCGACTAAAAGGTACGTCTTATAGTAATCAAAGGGGATGACTCGACTAAAAGGTACGTCTTATAGGAATCAAAAGGGATGACTCGACTAAAAGATACGTCTTATAGGAATCAAAGTAAATGACTCGATTAAAAGGTACGTCTTCTAGGGGTCAAAGGGGATAACTCGACTAAAAGGTACGTCTTATAGGAATCAAAGGGGATGACTCGACTAAACGGTACGTCTTCTAGGAATCACAGGAAATGACTCTACTAAAAGGTACGTCTTATTGGAATCAAAGGAGATGACTCGACTAAAAGGTACGTCTTCTAGGGATCAAAGGGGATGACTCGACTAAAAGGTACGTCTTATAGAAATTAAAGGGGATGACTAGACTAAAAGGTACGTCTTATAGAAATCAAAGGGGATCACTGGACTAAAAGGTACGTCTTATAAGAATCAAGGGAAATGACTCGACTAAAAGTTACGTCATTTAGGAATCAAAGGGGATGACTCGACTAAAAGGTTTGTCTTATAGGAATTGAAGGGGATGACTCCACCAAAAGGTACGTCTTATAGGAATCCAAGGGGATGACTCGACTAAAAGTTACGTCTTATAGGAATCAAAGTGGATGACTCGACTAAAAGGTACGTCTTCTAGGAATCAAAGGAGATGACTCGACGAAAAGGTACGTCTTATAGGAATCAAAGGAGATGACTCGACTAAAAGGTACGTCTTATAGGAATCAAAGGGAATGACTCGACTAAAAGGTACGTCTTATAGGGATCAAGTGAAATGACTCGACTAAAAGGAACGTCTTCTAGGAATCACAGGAAATGACTCAACTAAAAGGTACGTCTTATAGGAATCAAAGGAGATGACTCGACTAAAAGGTACGTCTTAAAGGAATCAAAGGGGATGACTCGACTAAAAGGTATGTCTTATAGGAATCAAGGGAAATGACTCGACTAAAAGGTACGTCTTCAAGGAATCAAAGGATATGACTCAACTAAAAGCGACGTCCTATAGGAATCAAAGGGGTTGACTCGACTAAAAGGTACGTCTTATAAGAATCAAAGGGGATGACTCGACTAAAAGGTACGTCTTATAGGAATTAAAGGAAATGACTCAACTAATAGGTACGTATTCTAGAGATCAAAGGGGATGACTCGACTAAAATGTACGTCTTATAGGAATCAAAGGGGATGACTCGACTAAAAGGTACGTCTTATAGGAATCAAAGGGGATGACTCGACTAAAAGGTACGTCTTATGGGAATCAAAGGGGATGACTCGACTAAAAGGTACGTCTTATAGGAATCAAAGGGGATGACTCGACTAAAAGGTACGTCTTATAGGAATCAAAAGGGATGACTTGACTAAGAGGTACGTCTTATAGGAATCAAAGTGGATGACTCGACTAAAAGGTACGTCTTATAGGAATCATGCGAAATGACTCGACTAAAAGGTACGTCTTATAGGGATCAAGTGAAATGACTCGACTAAAAGGAACGTCTTATAGGAATCAAGGGAAATGACTCGACTAAAAGGTACGGCTTATAGGAATCAAAGGGGATGACTTGTCTAAAAGGTACGTCTTATAGGAATTAAAGGAAATGACTCGACTAATAGGTACGTATTCTAGAGGTCAAAGGGGATGACTCGACTAAAAGGTACGTCTTATAGGAATCCAAGGGGATGACTCGACTAAAAGTTACGTCTTATAGGAATCAAAGTGGATGACTCGACTAAAAGGTACGTCTTCTAGGAATCAAAGGAGATGACTCGACTAAAAGGTACGTCTTATAGTAATCAAGGGGATGACTCGACTAAAAGGTACGTCTTATAGGAATCAAAGGAAATGACTCGACTAAAAGGTACGTCTTATAGGAATCAAAGGGGATGACTCGACTAAACGGTACGTCTTCTAGGAATCAAAGGAAATGACTCTACTAAAAGGTACGTCTTATTGGAATCAAAGGAGATGACTCGACTAAAAGGTACGTCTTCTAGGGATCAAAGGGGATGACTCGACTAAAAGGTACGTCTTATAGAAATTAAAGGGGATGACTAGACTAAAAGGTACGTCTTATAGAAATCAAAGGGGATCACTCGACTAAAAGGTACGTCTTATAAGAATCAAGGGAAATGACTCGACTAAAAGTTACGTCATTTAGGAATCAAAGGGGATGACTCGACTAAAAGGTTCGTCTTATAGGAATTGAAGGGGATGACTCCACCAAAAGGTACGTCTTATAGGAATCCAAGGGGATGACTCGACTAAAAGTTACGTCTTATAGGAATCAAAGTGGATGACTCGACTAAAAGGTACGTCTTCTAGGAATCAAAGGAGATGACTCGACTAAAAGGTACGTCTTATAGTAATCAAGGGGATGACTCGACTAAAAGGTACGTCTACAAGGAATCAAAGGGGGTGACTCGACTAAAAGGTACGTCTTATAGGAATCAAAGGAAATGACTCGACTAAAAGGTACGTATTCTAGGGGTCAAAGAGAATGACTCGACTATAAGGTACGTCTTATAGGAATCAAAGTGGATGACTCGACCAAAAGGTACGTCTTATAGGAATCCAAGGGGATAACTCGACTAAAAGGTACGTCTTATAGGAATCAAAAGGGATGACTCGACTAAAAGGTACGTCTTCTAGGAATCACAGGAAATGACTCAACTAAAACATACGTCTTATAGGAATCAAAGGAGATGACTCGACTAAAGGGTACGTCTTATAGGAATCAAGGGAAATGACTCGACTAAAAGGTACGTCTTCTAGAAATCAAAAGGGATGACTCGACTAAAAGGTACGTCTTATAGTAATCAAGGGGGATGACTCGACTAAAAGGTACGTCTTATAGGAATCAAAGGAGATGACTCGACTAAAAGGTACGTCTTAAAGGAATCAAAGGGGATGACTCGACTAAAAGGTATGTCTTATAGGAATCAAGGGAAATGACTCGACTAAAAGGTACGTCTTCAAGGAATCAAAGGATATGACTCAACTAAAAGGGACGTCCTATAGGAATCAAAGGGGTTGACTCGACTAAAAGGTACGTCTTATAAGAATCAAATGGGATGACTCGACTAAAAGGTACGTCTTATAGGAATTAAAGGAAATGACTCAACTAATAGGTACGTATTCTAGAGATCAAAGGGGATGACTCGACTAAAATGTACGTCTTATAGGAATCAAAGGGGATGACTCGACTAAAAGGTACGTCTTATAGGAATCAAAGGGGATGACTCGACTAAAAGGTACGTCTTATGGGAATCAAAGGGGATGACTCGACTAAAAGGTACGTCTTATAGGAATCAAAGGGGATGACTCGACTAAAAGGTACGTCTTATAGGAATCAAAAGGGATGACTTGACTAAGAGGTACGTCTTATAGGAATCAAAGTGGATGACTCGACTAAAAGGTACGTCTTATAGGAATCATGCGAAATGACTCGACTAAAAGGTACGTCTTATAGGGATCAAGTGAAATGACTCGACTAAAAGGAACGTCTTATAGGAATCAAGGGAAATGACTCGATTAAAAGGTACGGCTTATAGGAATCAAAGGGGATGACTTTTCTAAAAGGTACGTCTTATAGGAATTAAAGGAAATGACTCGACTAATAGGTACGTCTTCTAGAGGTCAAAGGGGATGACTCGACTAAAAGGTACGTCTAATAGGAATCAAAGGAGATAACTCGACTAAAAGGTACGTCTTATATTAATCAAAGGGGATGACTCGACTAAAAGGTACGTCTTATAGGAATCAAAAGGGATGACTCGACTAAAAGATACGTCTTATAGGAATCAAAGTAAATGACTCGATTAAAAGGTACGTCTTCTAGGGGTCAAAGGGGATAACTCGACTAAAAGGTACGTCTTATAGGAATCAAAGGGGATGACTCGACTAAAAGGTACGTCTTCTAGGAATCACAGGAAATGACTCTACTAAAAGGTACGTCTTATTGGAATCAAAGGAGATGACTCGACTAAAAGGTACGTCTTCTAGGGATCAAAGGGGATGACTCGACTAAAAGGTACGTCTTATAGAAATTAAAGGGGATGACTAGACTAAAAGGTACGTCTTATAGAAATCAAAGGGGATCACTCGACTAAAAGGTACGTCTTATAAGAATCAAGGGAAATGACTCGACTAAAAGTTACGTCATTTAGGAGTCAAAGGGGATGACTCGACTAAAAGGTTCGTCTTATAGGAATTGAAGGGGATGACTCCACCAAAAGGTACGTCTTATAGGAATCCAAGGGGATGACTCGACTAAAAGTTACGTCTTATAGGAATCAAAGTGGATGACTCGACTAAAAGGTACGTCTTCTAGGAATCAAAGGAGATGACTCGACTAAAAGGTACGTCTTATAGTAATCAAGGGGATGACTCGACTAAAAGGTACGTCTTATAGGAATCAAAGGAAATGACTCGACTAAAAGGTACGTATTCTTGGGGTCAAAGGGAATGACTCGACGAAAAGGTACGTCTTATAGTAATCAAAGGAGATGACTCGACTAAAAGGTACGTCTTATAGGAATCAAAGGGAATGACTCGACTAAAAGGTACGTCTTATAGGGATCAAGTGAAATGACTCGACTAAAAGGAACGTCTTCTAGGAATCACAGGAAATGACTCAACTAAAAGGTACGTCTTATAGGAATCAAAGGAGATGACTCGACAAAAAGGTACGTCTTAAAGGAATCAAAGAGGATGACTCGACTAAAAGGTATGTCTTATAGCAATCAAGGGAAATGACTCGACTAAAAGGTACGTCTTCAAGGAATCAAAGGATATGACTCAACTAAAAGGGACGTCCTATAGGAATCAAAGGGGTTGACTCGACTAAAAGGTACGTCTTATAAGAATCAAAGGGGATGACTCGACTAAAAGGTACGTCTTATAGGAATTAAAGGAAATGACTCAACTAATAGGTACGTATTCTAGTGATCAAAGGGGATGACTCGACTAAAATGTACGTCTTATAGGAATCAAAGGGGATGACTCGACTAAAAGGTACGTCTTATAGGAATCAAAGGGGATGACTCGACTAAAAGGTACGTCTTATGGGAATCAAAGGGGATGACTCGACTAAAAGGTACGTCTTATAGGAATCAAAGGGGATGACTCGACTAAAAGGTACGTCTTATAGGAATCAAAAGGGATGACTTGACTAAGAGGTACGTCTTATAGGAATCAAAGTGGATGACTCGACTAAAAGGTACGTCTTATAGGAATCATGCGAAATGACTCGACTAAAAGGTACGTCTTATAGGGATCAAGTGAAATGACTCGACTAAAAGGAACGTCTTATAGGAATCAAGGGAAATGACTCGACTAAAAGGTACGGCTTATAGGAATCAAAGGGGATGACTTGTCTAAAAGGTACGTCTTATAGGAATTAAAGGAAATGACTCGACTAATAGGTACGTATTCTAGAGGTCAAAGGGGATGACTCGACTAAAAGGTACGTCTTATAGGAATCAAAGGAGATGACTCGACTAAAAGGTACGTCTTATAGTAATCAAAGGGGATGACTCGACTAAAAGGTACGTCTTATAGGAATCAAAAGGGATGACTCGACTAAAAGATACGTCTTATAGGAATCAAAGTAAATGACTCGATTAAAAGGTACGTCTTCTAGGGGTCAAAGGGGATAACTCGACTAAAAGGTACGTCTTATAGGAATCAAAGGGGATGACTCGACTAAACGGTACGTCTTCTAGGAATCACAGGAAATGACTCTACTAAAAGGTACGTCTTATTGGAATCAAAGGAGATGACTCGACTAAAAGGTACGTCTTCTAGGGATCAAAGGGGATGACTCGACTAAAAGGTACGTCTTATAGAAATTAAAGGGGATGACTAGACTAAAAGGTACGTCTTATAGAAATCAAAGGGGATCACTGGACTAAAAGGTACGTCTTATAAGAATCAAGGGAAATGACTCGACTAAAAGTTACGTCATTTAGGAATCAAAGGGGATGACTCGACTAAAAGGTTTGTCTTATAGGAATTGAAGGGGATGACTCCACCAAAAGGTACGTCTTATAGGAATCCAAGGGGATGACTCGACTAAAAGTTACGTCTTATAGGAATCAAAGTGGATGACTCGACTAAAAGGTACGTCTTCTAGGAATCAAAGGAGATGACTCGACGAAAAGGTACGTCTTATAGGAATCAAAGGAGATGACTCGACTAAAAGGTACGTCTTATAGGAATCAAAGGGAATGACTCGACTAAAAGGTACGTCTTATAGGGATCAAGTGAAATGACTCGACTAAAAGGAACGTCTTCTAGGAATCACAGGAAATGACTCAACTAAAAGGTACGTCTTATAGGAATCAAAGGAGATGACTCGACTAAAAGGTACGTCTTAAAGGAATCAAAGGGGATGACTCGACTAAAAGGTATGTCTTATAGGAATCAAGGGAAATGACTCGACTAAAAGGTACGTCTTCAAGGAATCAAAGGATATGACTCAACTAAAAGCGACGTCCTATAGGAATCAAAGGGGTTGACTCGACTAAAAGGTACGTCTTATAAGAATCAAAGGGGATGACTCGACTAAAAGGTACGTCTTATAGGAATTAAAGGAAATGACTCAACTAATAGGTACGTATTCTAGAGATCAAAGGGGATGACTCGACTAAAATGTACGTCTTATAGGAATCAAAGGGGATGACTCGACTAAAAGGTACGTCTTATAGGAATCAAAGGGGATGACTCGACTAAAAGGTACGTCTTATGGGAATCAAAGGGGATGACTCGACTAAAAGGTACGTCTTATAGGAATCAAAGGGGATGACTCGACTAAAAGGTACGTCTTATAGGAATCAAAAGGGATGACTTGACTAAGAGGTACGTCTTATAGGAATCAAAGTGGATGACTCGACTAAAAGGTACGTCTTATAGGAATCATGCGAAATGACTCGACTAAAAGGTACGTCTTATAGGGATCAAGTGAAATGACTCGACTAAAAGGAACGTCTTATAGGAATCAAGGGAAATGACTCGACTAAAAGGTACGGCTTATAGGAATCAAAGGGGATGACTTGTCTAAAAGGTACGTCTTATAGGAATTAAAGGAAATGACTCGACTAATAGGTACGTATTCTAGAGGTCAAAGGGGATGACTCGACTAAAAGGTACGTCTTATAGGAATCAAAGGAGATGACTCGACTAAAAGGTACGTCTTATAGTAATCAAAGGGGATGACTCGACTAAAAGGTACGTCTTATAGGAATCAAAAGGGATGACTCGACTAAAAGATACGTCTTATAGGAATCAAAGTAAATGACTCGATTAAAAGGTACGTCTTCTAGGGGTCAAAGGGGATAACTCGACTAAAAGGTACGTCTTATAGGAATCAAAGGGGATGACTCGACTAAACGGTACGTCTTCTAGGAATCACAGGAAATGACTCTACTAAAAGGTACGTCTTATTGGAATCAAAGGAGATGACTCGACTAAAAGGTACGTCTTCTAGGGATCAAAGGGGATGACTCGACTAAAAGGTACGTCTTATAGAAATTAAAGGGGATGACTAGACTAAAAGGTACGTCTTATAGAAATCAAAGGGGATCACTGGACTAAAAGGTACGTCTTATAAGAATCAAGGGAAATGACTCGACTAAAAGTTACGTCATTTAGGAATCTAAGGGGATGACTCGACTAAAAGGTTTGTCTTATAGGAATTGAAGGGGATGACTCCACCAAAAGGTACGTCTTATAGGAATCCAAGGGGATGACTCGACTAAAAGTTACGTCTTATAGGAATCAAAGTGGATGACTCGACTAAAAGGTACGTCTTCTAGGAATCAAAGGAGATGACTCGACTAAAAGGTACGTCTTATAGTAATCAAGGGGATGACTCGACTAAAAGGTACGTCTTATAGGAATCAAAGGGAATGACTCGACTAAAAGGTACGTCTTATAGGGATCAAGTGAAATGACTCGACTAAAAGGAACGTCTTCTAGGAATCACAGGAAATGACTCAACTAAAAGGTACGTCTTATAGGAATCAAAGGAGATGACTCGACTAAAAGGTACGTCTTAAAGGAATCAAAGGGGATGACTCGACTAAAAGGTATGTCTTATAGGAATCAAGGGAAATGACTCGATTAAAAGGTACGTCTTCAAGGAATCAAAGGATATGACTCAACTAAAAGGGACGTCCTATAGGAATCAAAGGGGTTGACACGACTAAAAGATACGTCTTATAAGAATCAAAGGGGATGACTCGACTAAAAGGTACGTCTTATAGGAATTAAAGGAAATGACTCGACTAATAGGTACGTATTCTAGAGATCAAAGGGGATGACTCGACTAATATGTACGTCTTATAGGAATCAAAGGGGATGACTCGACTAAAAGGTACGTCTTATAGGAATCAAAGGGGATGACTCGACTAAAAGGTACGTCTTATAGGAATCAAATGGGATGACTTGACTAAAAGGTACGTCTTTTAGGAATCAAAGGGGATGACTCGACTAAAAGGTACGTCTTATAGGAATCAAAAGGGATGACATGACTAAAAGGTACGTCTAATAGGAATCAAAGGAGATGACTCGACTAAAAGGTACGTCTTATAGTAATCAAGGGGATGACTCGACTAAAAGGTACGTCTACAAGGAATCAAAGGGGGTGACTCGACTAAAAGGTACGTCTTATAGGAATCAAAGGAAATGACTCGACTAAAAGATACGTATTCTAGGGGTCAAAGAGAATGACTCGACTATAAGGTACGTCTTATAGGAATCAAAGTGGATGACTCGACCAAAAGGTACGTCTTATAGGAATCCAAGGGGATAACTCGACTAAAAGGTACGTCTTATAGGAATCAAAAGGGATGACTCGACTAAAAGGTACGTCTTCTAGGAATCACAGGAAATGACTCAACTAAAACATACGTCTTATAGGAATCAAAGGAGATGACTCGACTAAAAGGTACGTCTTATAGGAATCAAGGGAAATGACTCGACTAAAAGGTACGTCTTCTAGAAATTAAAAGGGATGACTCGACTAAAAGGTACGTCTTATAGTAATCAAGGGGGATGACTCGACTAAATGGTACGTCTTATAGGAATCAAAGGAAATGACTCGACTAAAAGGTACGTATTCTTGGTGTCAAAGGGAATGACTCGACAAAAAGGTACGTCTTATCAGAATCAAAGAAGATGACTCGACGAAAAGGTACGTCTTATAGGAATCAAAGGGAATGACTCGACTAAAAGGTACGTCTTATAGGGATCAAGTGAAATGACTCGACTAAAAGGAACGTCTTCTAGGAATCACAGGAAATGACTCAACTAAAACATACGTCTTATAGGAATCAAAGGAGATGACTCGACTAAAAGGTACGTCTTAAAGGAATCAAAGGGGATGACTCGACTAAAAGGTATGTCTTATAGGAATCAAGGGAAATGACTCGATTAAAAGGTACGTCTTCAAGGAATCAAAGGATATGACTCAACTAAAAGGGACGTCCTATAGGAATCAAAGGGGTTGACACGACTAAAAGATACGTCTTATAAGAATCAAAGGGGATGACTCGACTAAAAGGTACGTCTTATAGGAATTAAAGGAAATGACTCGACTAATAGGTACGTATTCTAGAGATCAAAGGGGATGACTCGACTAATATGTACGTCTTATAGGAATCAAAGGGGATGACTCGACTAAAAGGTACGTCTTATAGGAATCAAAGGGGATGACTCGACTAAAAGGTACGTCTTATAGGAATCAAATGGGATGACTTGACTAAAAGGTACGTCTTTTAGGAATCAAAGGGGATGACTCGACTAAAAGGTACGTCTTATAGGAATCAAAAGGGATGACTTGACTAAAAGGTACGTCTTATAGGAATCAAAGTGGATGACTCGACTAAAAGGTACGTCTTATAGGAATCATGGGAAATGACTCGACTAAAAGGTACGTCTTATAGGGATCAAGTGAAATGACTCTACTAAAAGGAACGTCTTCTAGGAATCACAGGAAATGACTCAACTAAAAGGTACGTCTTATAGGAATCAAAGGAGATGACACGACTAAAAGGTACGTCTTATAGGAATCAAAGGGGATGACTCCACTAAAATGTACGTCTTATAGGAATCAAGGGAAATGACTCGACTAAAAGGTACGTCTTCAAGGAATCAAAGGAAATAACTCGACTAAAAGGTTCGTCTTATAGGAATTAAAGGGGATGACTCGACTAAAAGGTACATCTTATAGGAATCAAAGGGCATGACTCGACTAAAAGGTACGTCTTATAGGAATTAATGGAAATGACTTGACTAATAGGTACGTATTCTAGAGGTCAAAAGGGATGACTCGACTAAAAGGTACGTCTTATAGGAATCAAAGGGGATGACTCACTTTAAGGTACGTCTTATAGTAATCAAGGGGGATGACTCGACTAAAAGGTACGTCTTATAGGAATCAAAGGAAATGACTCGACTAAAAGGTACGTATTCTTGGGGTCAAAGGGAATGACTCGACGAAAAGGTACGTCTTATAGGAATCAAAGGAGATGACTCGACTAAAAGGTACGTCTTATAGGAATCAAAGGGAATGACTCGACTAAAAGGTACGTCTTATAGGGATCAAGTGAAATGACTCGACTAAAAGGAACGTCTTCTAGGAATCACAGGAAATGACTCAACTAAAAGGTACGTCTTATAGGAATCAAAGGAGATGACTCGACAAAAAGGTACGTCTTAAAGGAATCAAAGGGGATGACTCGACTAAAAGGTATGTCTTATAGGAATCAAGGGAAATGACTCGACTAAAAGGTACGTCTTCAAGGAATCAAAGGATATGACTCAACTAAAAGGGACGTCCTATAGGAATCAAAGGGGTTGACTCGACTAAAAGGTACGTCTTATAAGAATCAAAGGGGATGACTCGACTAAAAGGTACGTCTTATAGGAATTAAAGGAAATGACTCAACTAATAGGTACGTATTCTAGAGATCAAAGGGGATGACTCGACTAAAATGTACGTCTTATAGGAATCAAAGGGGATGACTCGACTAAAAGGTACGTCTTATAGGAATCAAAGGGGATGACTCGACTAAAAGGTACGTCTTATGGGAATCAAAGGGGATGACTCGACTAAAAGGTACGTCTTATAGGAATCAAAGGGGATGACTCGACTAAAATGTACGTCTTATAGGAATCAAAAGGGATGACTTGACTAAGAGGTACGTCTTATAGGAATCAAAGTGGATGACTCGACTAAAAGGTACATCTTATAGGAATCATGCGAAATGACTCGACTAAAAGGTACGTCTTATAGGGATCAAGTGAAATGACTCGACTAAAAGGAACGTCTTATAGGAATCAAGGGAAATGACTCGACTAAAAGGTACGGCTTATAGGAATCAAAGGGGATGACTTGTCTAAAAGGTACGTCTTATAGGAATCAAAGGAGATGACTCGACTAAAAGGTACGTTTTATAGTAATCAAAGGGGATGACTCGACTAAAAGGTACGTCTTATAGGAATCAAAAGGGATGACTCGACTAAAAGATACGTCTTATAGGAATCAAAGTAAATGACTCGATTAAAAGGTACGTCTTCTAGGGGTCAAAGGGGATAACTCGACTAAAAGGTACGTCTTATAGGAATCAAAAGGGATGACTTGACTAAGAGGTACGTCTTATAGGAATCAAAGTGGATGACTCGACTAAAAGGTACGTCTTATAGGAATCATGCGAAATGACTCGACTAAAAGGTACGTCTTATAGGGATCAAGTGAAATGACTCGACTAAAAGGAACGTCTTATAGGAATCAAGGGAAATGACTCGATTAAAAGGTACGGCTTATAGGAATCAAAGGGGATGACTTTTCTAAAAGGTACGTCTTATAGGAATTAAAGGAAATGACTCGACTAATAGGTACGTCTTCTAGAGGTCAAAGGGGATGAATCGACTAAAAGGTACGTCTAATAGGAATCAAAGGAGATAACTCGACTAAAAGGTACGTCTTATATTAATCAAAGGGGATGACTCGACTAAAAGGTACGTCTTATAGGAATCAAAAGGGATGACTCGACTAAAAGATACGTCTTATAGGAATCAAAGTAAATGACTCGATTAAAAGGTACGTCTTCTAGGGGTCAAAGGGGATAACTCGACTAAAAGGTACGTCTTATAGGAATCAAAGGGGATGACTCGACTAAAAGGTACGTCTTCTAGGAATCACAGGAAATGACTCTACTAAAAGGTACGTCTTATTGGAATCAAAGGAGATGACTCGACTAAAAGGTACGTCTTCTAGGGATCAAAGGGGATGACTCGACTAAAAGGTACGTCTTATAGAAATTAAAGGGGATGACTAGACTAAAAGGTACGTCTTATAGAAATCAAAGGGGATCACTCGACTAAAAGGTACGTCTTATAAGAATCAAGGGAAATGACTCGACTAAAAGTTACGTCATTTAGGAATCAAAGGGGATGACTCGACTAAAAGGTTCGTCTTATAGGAATTGAAGGGGATGACTCCACCAAAAGGTACGTCTTATAGGAATCCAAGGGGATGACTCGACTAAAAGTTACGTCTTATAGGAATCAAAGTGGATGACTCGACTAAAAGGTACGTCTTCTAGGAATCAAAGGAGATGACTCGACTAAAAGGTACGTCTTATAGTAATCAAGGGGATGACTCGACTAAAAGGTACGTCTACAAGGAATCAAAGGGGGTGACTCGACTAAAAGGTACGTCTTATAGGAATCAAAGGAAATGACTCGACTAAAAGGTACGTATTCTAGGGGTCAAAGAGAATGACTCGACTATAAGGTACGTCTTATAGGAATCAAAGTGGATGACTCGACCAAAAGGTACGTCTTATAGGAATCCAAGGGGATAACTCGACTAAAAGGTACGTATTATAGGAATCAAAAGGGATGACTCGACTAAAAGGTACGTCTTCTAGGAATCACAGGAAATGACTCAACTAAAACATACGTCTTATAGGAATCAAAGGAGATGACTCGACTAAAGGGTACGTCTTATAGGAATCAAGGGAAATGACTCGACTAAAAGGTACGTCTTCTAGAAATCAAAAGGGATGACTCGACTAAAAGGTACGTCTTATAGTAATCAAGGGGGATGACTCGACTAAAAGGTACGTCTTATAGGAATCAAAGGAGATGACTCGACTAAAAGGTACGTCTTAAAGGAATCAAAGGGAATGACTCGACTAAAAGGTATGTCTTATAGGAATCAAGGGAAATGACTCGACTAAAAGGTACGTCTTCAAGGAATCAAAGGATATGACTCAACTAAAAGGGACGTCCTATAGGAATCAAAGGGGTTGACTCGACTAAAAGGTACGTCTTATAAGAATCAAAGGGGATGACTCGACTAAAAGGTACGTCTTATAGGAATTAAAGGAAATGACTCAACTAATAGGTACGTATTCTAGAGATCAAAGGGGATGACTCGACTAAAATGTACGTCTTATAGGAATCAAAGGGGATGACTCGACTAAAAGGTACGTCTTATAGGAATCAAAGGGGATGACTCGACTAAAAGGTACGTCTTATGGGAATCAAAGGGGATGACTCGACTAAAAGGTACGTCTTATAGGAATCAAAGGGGATGACTCGACTAAAAGGTACGTCTTATAGGAATCAAAAGGGATGACTTGACTAAGAGGTACGTCTTATAGGAATCAAAGTGGATGACTCGACTAAAAGGTACGTCTTATAGGAATCATGCGAAATGACTCGACTAAAAGGTACGTCTTATAGGGATCAAGTGAAATGACTCGACTAAAAGGAACGTCTTATAGGAATCAAGGGAAATGACTCGATTAAAAGGTACGGCTTATAGGAATCAAAGGGGATGACTTTTCTAAAAGGTACGTCTTATAGGAATTAAAGGAAATGACTCGACTAATAGGTACGTCTTCTAGAGGTCAAAGGGGATGACTCGACTAAAAGGTACGTCTAATAGGAATCAAAGGAGATAACTCGACTAAAAGGTACGTCTTATATTAATCAAAGGGGATGACTCGACTAAAAGGTACGTCTTATAGGAATCAAAAGGGATGACTCGACTAAAAGATACGTCTTATAGGAATCAAAGTAAATGACTCGATTAAAAGGTACGTCTTCTAGGGGTCAAAGGGGATAACTCGACTAAAAGGTACGTCTTATAGGAATCAAAGGGGATGACTCGACTAAAAGGTACGTCTTCTAGGAATCACAGGAAATGACTCTACTAAAAGGTACGTCTTATTGGAATCAAAGGAGATGACTCGACTAAAAGGTACGTCTTCTAGGGATCAAAGGGGATGACTCGACTAAAAGGTACGTCTTATAGAAATTAAAGGGGATGACTAGACTAAAAGGTACGTCTTATAGAAATCAAAGGGGATCACTCGACTAAAAGGTACGTCTTATAAGAATCAAGGGAAATGACTCGACTAAAAGTTACGTCATTTAGGAATCAAAGGGGATGACTCGACTAAAAGGTTCGTCTTATAGGAATTGAAGGGGATGACTCCACCAAAAGGTACGTCTTATAGGAATCCAAGGGGATGACTCGACTAAAAGTTACGTCTTATAGGAATCAAAGTGGATGACTCGACTAAAAGGTACGTCTTCTAGGAATCAAAGGAGATGACTCGACTAAAAGGTACGTCTTATAGTAATCAAGGGGATGACTCGACTAAAAGGTACGTCTTATAGGAATCAAAGGAAATGACTCGACTAAAAGGTACGTATTCTTGGGGTCAAAGGGAATGACTCGACGAAAAGGTACGTCTTATAGGAATCAAAGGAGATGACTCGACTAAAAGGTACGTCTTATAGGAATCAAAGGGAATGACTCGACTAAAAGGTACGTCTTATAGGGATCAAGTGAAATGACTCGACTAAAAGGAACGTCTTCTAGGAATCACAGGAAATGACTCAACTAAAAGGTACGTCTTATAGGAATCAAAGGAGATGACTCGACAAAAAGGTACGTCTTAAAGGAATCAAAGAGGATGACTCGACTAAAAGGTATGTCTTATAGGAATCAAGGGAAATGACTCGACTAAAAGGTACGTCTTCAAGGAATCAAAGGATATGACTCAACTAAAAGGGACGTCCTATAGGAATCAAAGGGGTTGACTCGACTAAAAGGTACGTCTTATAAGAATCAAAGGGGATGACTCGACTAAAAGGTACGTCTTATAGGAATTAAAGGAAATGACTCAACTAATAGGTACGTATTCTAGAGATCAAAGGGGATGACTAGACTAAAATGTACGTCTTATAGGAATCAAAGGGGATGACTCGACTAAAAGGTACGTCTTATAGGAATCAAAGGGGATGACTCGACTAAAAGGTACGTCTTATGGGAATCAAAGGGGATGACTCGACTAAAAGGTACGTCTTATAGGAATCAAAGGGGATGACTCGACTAAAAGGTACGTCTTATAGGAATCAAAAGGGATGACTTGACTAAGAGGTACGTCTTATAGGAATCAAAGTGGATGACTCGACAAAAAGGTACGTCTTATAGGAATCATGCGAAATGACTCGACTAAAAGGTACGTCTTATAGGGATCAAGTGAAATGACTCGACTAAAAGGAACGTCTTATAGGAATCAAGGGAAATGACTCGACTAAAAGGTACGGCTTATAGGAATCAAAGGGGATGACTTGTCTAAAAGGTACGTCTTATAGGAATTAAAGGAAATGACTCGACTAATAGGTACGTATTCTAGAGGTCAAAGGGGATGACTCGACTAAAAGGTACGTCTAATAGGAATCAAAGGAGATGACTCGACTAAAAGGTACGTCTTATAGTAATCAAAGGGGATGACTCGACTAAAAGGTACGTCTTATAGGAATCAAAAGGGATGACTCGACTAAAAGATACGTCTTATAGGAATCAAAGTAAATGACTCGATTAAAAGGTACGTCTTCTAGGGGTCAAAGGGGATAACTCGACTAAAAGGTACGTCTTATAGGAATCAAAGGGGATGACTCGACTAAACGGTACGTCTTCTAGGAATCACAGGAAATGACTCTACTAAAAGGTACGTCTTATTGGAATCAAAGGAGATGACTCGACTAAAAGGTACGTCTTCTAGGGATCAAAGGGGATGACTCGACTAAAAGGTACGTCTTATAGAAATTAAAGGGGATGACTAGACTAAAAGGTACGTCTTATAGAAATCAAAGGGGATCACTGGACTAAAAGGTACGTCTTATAAGAATCAAGGGAAATGACTCGACTAAAAGTTACGTCATTTAGGAATCAAAGGGGATGACTCGACTAAAAGGTTTGTCTTATAGGAATTGAAGGGGATGACTCCACCAAAAGGTACGTCTTATAGGAATCCAAGGGGATGACTCGACTAAAAGTTACGTCTTATAGGAATCAAAGTGGATGACTCGACTAAAAGGTACGTCTTCTAGGAATCAAAGGAGATGACTCGACGAAAAGGTACGTCTTATAGGAATCAAAGGAGATGACTCGACTAAAAGGTACGTCTTATAGGAATCAAAGGGAATGACTCGACTAAAAGGTACGTCTTATAGGGATCAAGTGAAATGACTCGACTAAAAGGAACGTCTTCTAGGAATCACAGGAAATGACTCAACTAAAAGGTACGTCTTATAGGAATCAAAGGAGATGACTCGACTAAAAGGTACGTCTTAAAGGAATCAAAGGGGATGACTCGACTAAAAGGTATGTCTTATAGGAATCAAGGGAAATGACTCGACTAAAAGGTACGTCTTCAAGGAATCAAAGGATATGACTCAATTAAAAGGGACGTCCTATAGGAATCAAAGGGGTTGACTCGACTAAAAGGTACGTCTTATAAGAATCAAAGGGGATGACTCGACTAAAAGGTACGTCTTATAGGAATTAAAGGAAATGACTCAACTAATAGGTACGTATTCTAGAGATCAAAGGGGATGACTCGACTAAAATGTACGTCTTATAGGAATCAAAGGGGATGACTCGACTAAAAGGTACGTCTTATAGGAATCAAAGGGGATGACTCGACTAAAAGGTACGTCTTATGGGAATCAAAGGGGATGACTCGACTAAAAGGTACGTCTTATAGGAATCAAAGGGGATGACTCGACTAAAAGGTACGTCTTATAGGAATCAAAAGGGATGACTTGACTAAGAGGTACGTCTTATAGGAATCAAAGTGGATGACTCGACTAAAAGGTACGTCTTATAGGAATCATGCGAAATGACTCGACTAAAAGGTACGTCTTATAGGGATCAAGTGAAATGACTCGACTAAAAGGAACGTCTTATAGGAATCAAGGGAAATGACTCGACTAAAAGGTACGGCTTATAGGAAT
Source organism: Capsicum pubescens (assembly GCA_030864215.1). NCBI lineage: Eukaryota > Viridiplantae > Streptophyta > Magnoliopsida > Solanales > Solanaceae > Capsicum > Capsicum pubescens. The sequence goes on along the minus strand of CM061545.1, from coordinate 273,241,800 downwards.
CAAAGGGGATGACTTGTCTAAAAGGTACGTCTTATAGGAATTAAAGGAAATGACTCGACTAATAGGTACGTATTCTAGAGGTCAAAGGGGATGACTCGACTAAAAGGTACGTCTTATAGGAATCAAAGGAGATGACTCGACTAAAAGGTACGTCTTATAGTAATCAAAGGGGATGACTCGACTAAAAGGTACGTCTTATAGGAATCAAAAGGGATGACTCGACTAAAAGATACGTCTTATAGGAATCAAAGTAAATGACTCGATTAAAAGGTACTTTTTCTAGGGGTCAAAGGGGATAACTCGACTAAAAGGTACGTCTTATAGGAATCAAAGGGGATGACTCGACTAAACGGTACGTCTTCTAGGAATCACAGGAAATGACTCTACTAAAAGGTACGTCTTATTGGAATCAAAGGAGATGACTCGACTAAAAGGTACGTCTTCTAGGGATCAAAGGGGATGACTCGACTAAAAGGTACGTCTTATTGAAATTAAAGGGGATGACTAGACTAAAAGGTACGTCTTATAGAAATCAAAGGGGATCACTGGACTAAAAGGTACGTCTTATAAGAATCAAGGGAAATGACTCGACTAAAAGTTACGTCATTTAGGAATCTAAGGGGATGACTCGACTAAAAGGTTTGTCTTATAGGAATTGAAGGGGATGACTCCACCAAAAGGTACGTCTTATAGGAATCCAAGGGGATGACTCGACTAAAAGTTACGTCTTATAGGAATCAAAGTGGATGACTCGACTAAAAGGTACGTCTTCTAGGAATCAAAGGAGATGACTCGACTAAAAGGTACGTCTTATAGTAATCAAGGGGATGACTCGACTAAAAGGTACGTCTTATAGGAATCAAAGGGAATGACTCGACTAAAAGGTACGTCTTATAGGGATCAAGTGAAATGACTCGACTAAAAGGAACGTCTTCTAGGAATCACAGGAAATGACTCAACTAAAAGGTACGTCTTATAGGAATCAAAGGAGATGACTCGACTAAAAGGTACGTCTTAAAGGAATCAAAGGGGATGACTCGACTAAAAGGTATGTCTTATAGGAATCAAGGGAAATGACTCGATTAAAAGGTACGTCTTCAAGGAATCAAAGGATATGACTCAACTAAAAGGGACGTCCTATAGGAATCAAAGGGGTTGACACGACTAAAAGATACGTCTTATAAGAATCAAAGGGGATGACTCGACTAAAAGGTACGTCTTATAGGAATTAAAGGAAATGACTCGACTAATAGGTACGTATTCTAGAGATCAAAGGGGATGACTCGACTAATATGTACGTCTTATAGGAATCAAAGGGGATGACTCGACTAAAAGGTACGTCTTATAGGAATCAAAGGGGATGACTCGACTAAAAGGTACGTCTTATAGGAATCAAATGGGATGACTTGACTAAAAGGTACGTCTTTTAGGAATCAAAGGGGATGACTCGACTAAAAGGTACGTCTTATAGGAATCAAAAGGGATGACATGACTAAAAGGTACGTCTTATAGGAATCAAAGGAGATGACTCGACTAAAAGGTACGTCTTATAGTAATCAAGGGGATGACTCGACTAAAAGGTACGTCTACAAGGAATCAAAGGGGGTGACTCGACTAAAAGGTACGTCTTATAGGAATCAAAGGAAATGACTCGACTAAAAGATACGTATTCTAGGGGTCAAAGAGAATGACTCGACTATAAGGTACGTCTTATAGGAATCAAAGTGGATGACTCGACCAAAAGGTACGTCTTATAGGAATCCAAGGGGATAACTCGACTAAAAGGTACGTCTTATAGGAATCAAAAGGGATGACTCGACTAAAAGGTACGTCTTCTAGGAATCACAGGAAATGACTCAACTAAAACATACGTCTTATAGGAATCAAAGGAGATGACTCGACTAAAAGGTACGTCTTATAGGAATCAAGGGAAATGACTCGACTAAAAGGTACGTCTTCTAGAAATTAAAAGGGATGACTCGACTAAAAGGTACGTCTTATAGTAATCAAGGGGGATGACTCGACTAAATGGTACGTCTTATAGGAATCAAAGGAAATGACTCGACTAAAAGGTACGTATTCTTGGTGTCAAAGGGAATGACTCGACAAAAAGGTACGTCTTATCAGAATCAAAGAAGATGACTCGACGAAAAGGTACGTCTTATAGGAATCAAAGGGAATGACTCGACTAAAAGGTACGTCTTATAGGGATCAAGTGAAATGACTCGACTAAAAGGAACGTCTTCTAGGAATCACAGGAAATGACTCAACTAAAAGGTACGTCTTATAGGAATCAAAGGAGATGACTCGACTAAAAGGTACGTCTTAAAGGAATCAAAGGGGATGACTCGACTAAAAGGTATGTCTTATAGGAATCAAGGGAAATGACTCGATTAAAAGGTACGTCTTCAAGGAATCAAAGGATATGACTCAACTAAAAGGGACGTCCTATAGGAATCAAAGGGGTTGACACGACTAAAAGATACGTCTTATAAGAATCAAAGGGGATGACTCGACTAAAAGGTACGTCTTATAGGAATTAAAGGAAATGACTCGACTAATAGGTACGTATTCTAGAGATCAAAGGGGATGACTCGACTAATATGTACGTCTTATAGGAATCAAAGGGGATGACTCGACTAAAAGGTACGTCTTATAGGAATCAAAGGGGATGACTCGACTAAAAGGTACGTCTTATAGGAATCAAATGGGATGACTTGACTAAAAGGTACGTCTTTTAGGAATCAAAGGGGATGACTCGACTAAAAGGTACGTCTTATAGGAATCAAAAGGGATGACTTGACTAAAAGGTACGTCTTATAGGAATCAAAGTGGATGACTCGACTAAAAGGTACGTCTTATAGGAATCATGGGAAATGACTCGACTAAAAGGTACGTCTTATAGGGATCAAGTGAAATGACTCTACTAAAAGGAACGTCTTCTAGGAATCACAGGAAATGACTCAACTAAAAGGTACGTCTTATAGGAATCAAAGGAGATGACACGACTAAAAGGTACGTCTTATAGGAATCAAAGGGGATGACTCCACTAAAATGTACGTCTTATAGGACTCAAGGGAAATGACTCGACTAAAAGGTACGTCTTCAAGGAATCAAAGGAAATAACTCGACTAAAAGGTTCGTCTTATAGGAATTAAAGGGGATGACTCGACTAAAAGGTACATCTTATAGGAATCAAAGGGCATGACTCGACTAAAAGGTACGTCTTATAGGAATTAATGGAAATGACTTGACTAATAGGTACGTATTCTAGAGGTCAAAAGGGATGACTCGACTAAAAGGTACGTCTTATAGGAATCAAAGGGGATGACTCACTTTAAGGTACGTCTTATAGTAATCAAGGGGGATGACTCGACTAAAAGGTACGTCTTATAGGAATCAAAGGAAATGACTCGACTAAAAGGTACGTATTCTTGGGGTCAAAGGGAATGACTCGACGAAAAGGTACGTCTTATAGGAATCAAAGGAGATGACTCGACTAAAAGGTACGTCTTATAGGAATCAAAGGGAATGACTCGACTAAAAGGTACGTCTTATAGGGATCAAGTGAAATGACTCGACTAAAAGGAACGTCTTCTAGGAATCACAGGAAATGACTCAACTAAAAGGTACGTCTTATAGGAATCAAAGGAGATGACTCGACAAAAAGGTACGTCTTAAAGGAATCAAAGGGGATGACTCGACTAAAAGGTATGTCTTATAGGAATCAAGGGAAATGACTCGACTAAAAGGTACGTCTTCAAGGAATCAAAGGATATGACTCAACTAAAAGGGACGTCCTATAGGAATCAAAGGGGTTGACTCGACTAAAAGGTACGTCTTATAAGAATCAAAGGGGATGACTCGACTAAAAGGTACGTCTTATAGGAATTAAAGGAAATGACTCAACTAATAGGTACGTATTCTAGAGATCAAAGGGGATGACTCGACTAAAATGTACGTCTTATAGGAATCAAAGGGGATGACTCGACTAAAAGGTACGTCTTATAGGAATCAAAGGGGATGACTCGACTAAAAGGTACGTCTTATGGGAATCAAAGGGGATGACTCGACTAAAAGGTACGTCTTATAGGAATCAAAGGAGATGACTCGACTAAAATGTACGTCTTATAGGAATCAAAAGGGATGACTTGACTAAGAGGTACGTCTTATAGGAATCAAAGTGGATGACTCGACTAAAAGGTACATCTTATAGGAATCATGCGAAATGACTCGACTAAAAGGTACGTCTTATAGGGATCAAGTGAAATGACTCGACTAAAAGGAACGTCTTATAGGAATCAAGGGAAATGACTCGACTAAAAGGTACGGCTTATAGGAATCAAAGGGGATGACTTTTCTAAAAGGTACGTCTTATAGGAATCAAAGGAGATGACTCGACTAAAAGGTACGTTTTATAGTAATCAAAGGGGATGACTCGACTAAAAGGTACGTCTTATAGGAATCAAAAGGGATGACTCGACTAAAAGATACGTCTTATAGGAATCAAAGTAAATGACTCGATTAAAAGGTACGTCTTCTAGGGGTCAAAGGGGATAACTCGACTAAAAGGTACGTCTTATAGGAATCAAAGGGGATGACTCGACTAAAAGGTACGTCTTCTAGGAATCACAGGAAATGACTCTACTAAAAGGTACGTCTTATTGGAATCAAAGGAGATGACTCGACTAAAAGGTACGTCTTCTAGGGATCAAAGGGGATGACTCGACTAAAAGGTACGTCTTATAGAAATTAAAGGGGATGACTAGACTAAAAGGTACGTCTTATAGAAATCAAAGGGGATCACTCGACTAAAAGGTACGTCTTATCAGAATCAAGGGAAATGACTCGACTAAAAGTTACGTCATTTAGGAATCAAAGGGGATGACTCGACTAAAAGGTTCGTAATATAGGAATTGAAGGGGATGACTCCACCAAAAGGTACGTCTTATAGGAATCCAAGGGGATGACTCGACTAAAAGTTACGTCTTATAGGAATCAAAGTGGATGACTCGACTAAAAGGTACGTCTTCTAGGAATCAAAGGAGAAGACTCGACTAAAAGGTACGTCTTATAGTAATCAAGGGGATGACTCGACTAAAAGGTACGTCTACAAGGAATCAAAGGGGGTGACTCGACTAAAAGGTACGTCTTATAGGAATCAAAGGAAATGACTCGACTAAAAGGTACGTCTTATAGGAATCAAAGTGGATGACTCGACCAAAAGGTACGTCTTATAGGAATCCAAGGGGATAACTCGACTAAAAGGTACGTCTTATAGGAATCAAAAGGGATGACTCGACTAAAAGGTACGTCTTCTAGGAATCACAGGAAATGACTCAACTAAAACATACGTCTTATAGGAATCAAAGGAGATGACTCGACTAAAAGGTACGTCTTATAGGAATCAAGGGAAATGACTCGACTAAAAGGTACGTCTTCTAGAAATCAAAAGGGATGACTCGACTAAAAGGTACGTCTTATAGTAATCAAGGGGGATGACTCGACTAAAAGGTACGTCTTATAGGAATCAAAGGAGATGACTCGACTAAAAGTTACGTCTTAAAGGAATCAAAGGGGATGACTCGACTAAAAGGTATGTCTTATAGGAATCAAGGGAAATGACTCGACTAAAAGGTACGTCATCAAGGAATCAAAGGATATGACTCAACTAAAAGGGACGTCCTATAGGAATCAAAGGGGTTGACTCGACTAAAAGGTACGTCTTATAAGAATCAAAGGGGATGACTCGACTAAAAGGTACGTCTTATAGGAATTAAAGGAAATGACTCAACTAATAGGTACGTATTCTAGAGATCAAAGGGGATGACTCGACTAAAATGTACGTCTTATAGGAATCAAAGGGGATGACTCGACTAAAAGGTACGTCTTATAGGAATCCAAGGGGATGACTCGACTAAAAGGTACGTCTTATGGGAATCAAAGGGGATGACTCGACTAAAAGGTACGTCTTATAGGAATCAAAGGGGATGACTCGACTAAAAGGTACGTCTTATAGGAATCAAAAGGGATGACTTGACTAAGAGGTACGTCTTATAGGAATCAAAGTGGATGACTCGACTAAAAGGTACGTCTTATAGGAATCATGCGAAATGACTCGACTAAAAGGTACGTCTTATAGGGATCAAGTGAAATGACTCGACTAAAAGGAACGTCTTATAGGAATCAAGGGAAATGACTCGATTAAAAGGTACGGCTTATAGGAATCAAAGGGGATGACTTTTCTAAAAGGTACGTCTTATAGGAATTAAAGGAAATGACTCGACTAATAGGTACGTCTTCTAGAGGTCAAAGGGGATGACTTGTCTAAAAGGAACGTATTATAGGAATCAAGGGAAATGACTCGACTAAAAGGTACGTATTCTAGGTGTCAAAGGGATGAATCGACTAAAAGGTACGTCTTTTAGGAATCAAAGGAAATGACTCGACTAAAATGTACGTCTTATAGGAATCAAAGGAAATGACTTGACTAAAAGGTACGTCTTGTAGGAATCAAAGGGGATGACTCGACTAAAAGGTTCGTCTTAGAGGAATCGAAGGGGATGACTCGACCAAAAGGAACGTCTTATAGGAATCCAAGGGGATGACTCGACTAAAAGGTACGTCTTATAGGAATCAAAGTGGATGACTCGACTAAAAGGTACGTCTTATAGGCATCAAGGGAAATGACTCGACTAAAAGGTACGTCTTCTAGGAATCAAAGGGGATGACTCAACTAAAAGGTACGTCTTATAGTAATCAAGCGGGATGACTCGACTAAACGGTACGTCTTCAAGGAATCAAAGGGGGTGACTCGACTAAAAGATACGTCTTATAGGAATCAAAGGAAATGACTCGACTAAAAGGTACGTATTCTAGGGGTCAAAGAGAATGACTCGACTATAAGGTATGACTTATAGGTATCAAAGGGGATGACTAGACCAAAAGGTACGTCTTATAGGAATCAAAGTGGATGACTCGACCAAAAGGTACGTCTAATAGGAATCAAAAGGGATGACTCGACTAAAAGGTGCGTCTTCTAGGAATCACAGGAAATGACTCAACTAAAAGATATGTCTTATAGGAATCAAAGGAGATGACTCGACTAAAAGGTACGTCTAATAGGAATCAAGGGAAATGACTCGACTAAAAGGTACGTCTTCTAGAAATCAAAAGGGATGACTCGACTAAAAGGTACGTCTTATAGTAATCAAGGGGGATGACTCGACTAAAAGGTACGTCTTATAGGAATCAAAGGAAATGACTCGACTAAAAGGTACGTATTCTTGGGGTCAAAGGGAATGACTAAACGAAAAGGTACGTCTTATAGGAATCAAAGGAGATGACTCGACTAAAAGGTACGTCTTATAGGAATCAAAGGGAATGACTCGACTAAAAGGTACGTCTTATAGGGAACAAGTGAAATGACTCGACTAAAAGGAACGTCTTCTAGGAATCACAGGAAATGACTCAACTAAAAGGTACGTCTTATAGGAATCAAAGGAGATGACTCGACTAAAAGGTACGTCTTAAAGGAATCAAAGGGGATGACTCGACTAAAAGGTATGTCTTATAGGAATCAAGGGAAATGACTCGACTAAAAGGTACGTCTTCAAGGAATCAAAGGATATGACTCAACTAAAAGGGACGTCCTATAGGAATCAAAGGGGTTGACTCGACTAAAAGGTACGTCTTATAAGAATCAAAGGGGATGACTCGACTAAAAGGTACGTCTTATAGGAATTAAAGGAAATGACTCAACTAATAGGTACGTATTCTAGAGATCAAAGGGGATGACTCGACTAAAATGTACGTCTTATAGGAATCAAAGGGGATGACTCGACTAAAAGGTACGTCTTATAGGAATCAAAGGGGATGACTCGACTAAAAGGTACGTCTTATGGGAATCAAAGGGGATGACTCGACTAAAAGGTACGTCTTATAGGAATCAAAGGGGATGACTCGACTAAAAGGTACGTCTTATAGGAATCAAAAGGGATGACTTGACTAAGAGGTACGTCTTATAGGAATCAAAGTGGATGACTCGACTAAAAGGTACGTCTTATAGGAATCATGCCAAATGACTCGACTAAAAGGTACGTCTTATAGGGATCAAGTGAAATGACTCGACTAAAAGGAACGTCTTATAGGAATCAAGGGAAATGACTCGATTAAAAGGTACGGCTTATAGGAATCAAAGGGGATGACTTGTCTAAAAGGTACGTCTTATAGGAATTAAAGGAAATGACTCGACTAATAGGTACGTATTCTAGAGGTCAAAGGGGATGACTCGACTAAAAGGTACGTCTTATAGGAATCAAAGGAGATGACTCGACTAAAAGGTACGTTTTATAGTAATCAAAGGGGATGACTCGACTAAAAGGTACGTCTTATAGGAATCAAAAGGGATGACTCGACTAAAAGATACGTCTTATAGGAATCAAAGTAAATGACTCGATTAAAAGGTACGTCTTCTAGGGGTCAAAGGGGATAACTCGACTAAAAGGTACGTCTTATAGGAATCAAAGGGGATGACTCGACTAAAAGGTACGTCTTCTAGGAATCACAGGAAATGACTCTACTAAAAGGTACGTCTTATTGGAATCAAAGGAGATGACTCGACTAAAAGGTACGTCTTCTAGGGATCAAAGGGGATGACTCGACTAAAAGGTACGTCTTATAGAAATTAAAGGGGATGACTAGACTAAAAGGTACGTCTTATAGAAATCAAAGGGGATCACTCGACTAAAAGGTACGTCTTATCAGAATCAAGGGAAATGACTCGACTAAAAGTTACGTCATTTAGGAATCAAAGGGGATGACTCGACTAAAAGGTTCGTCATATAGGAATTGAAGGGGATGACTCCACCAAAAGGTACGTCTTATAGGAATCCAAGGGGATGACTCGACTAAAAGTTACGTCTTATAGGAATCAAAGTGGATGACTCGACTAAAAGGTACGTCTTCTAGGAATCAAAGGAGATGACTCGACTAAAAGGTACGTCTTATAGTAATCAAGGGGATGACTCGACTAAAAGGTACGTCTACAAGGAATCAAAGGGGGTGACTCGACTAAAAGGTACGTCTTATAGGAATCAAAGGAAATGAATCGACTAAAAGGTACGTATTCTAGGGGTCAAAGAGAATGACTCGACTATAAGGTACGTCTTATAGGAATCAAAGTGGATGACTCGACCAAAAGGTACGTCTTATAGGAATCCAAGGGGATAACTCGACTAAAAGGTACGTCTTATAGGAATCAAAAGGGATGACTCGACTAAAAGGTACGTCTTCTAGGAATCACAGGAAATGACTCAACTAAAACATACGTCTTATAGGAATCAAAGGAGATGACTCGACTAAAGGGTACGTCTTATAGGAATCAAGGGAAATGACTCGACTAAAAGGTACGTCTTCAAGAAATCAAAAGGGATGACTCGACTAAAAGGTACGTCTTATAGTAATCAAGGGGGATGACTCGACTAAAAGGTACGTCTTATAGGAATCAAAGGAGATGACTCGACTAAAAGGTACGTCTTAAAGGAATCAAAGGGGATGACTCGACTAAAAGGTATGTCTTATAGGAATCAAGGGAAATGACTCGACTAAAAGGTACGTCTTCAAGGAATCAAAGGATATGACTCAACTAAAAGGGACGTCCTATAAGAATCAAAGGGGTTGACTCGACTAAAAGGTACGTCTTATAAGAATCAAAGGGGATGACTCGACTAAAAGGTACGTCTTATAGGAATTAAAGGAAATGACTCAACTAATAGGTACGTATTCTAGAGATCAAAGGGGATGACTCGACTAAAATGTACGTCTTATAGGAATCAAAGGGGATGACTCGACTCAAAGGTACGTCTTATAGGAATCAAAGGGGATGACTCGACTAAAAGGTACGTCTTATGGGAATCAAAGGGGATGACTCGACTAAAAGGTACGTCTTATAGGAATCAAAGGGGATGACTCGACTAAAAGGTACGTCTTATAGGAATCAAAAGGGATGACTTGACTAAGAGGTACGTCTTATAGGAATCAAAGTGGATGACTCGACTAAAAGGTACGTCTTATAGGAATCATGCGAAATGACTCGACTAAAAGGTACGTCTTATAGGGATCAAGTGAAATGACTCGACTAAAAGGAACGTCTTATAGGAATCAAGGGAAATGACTCGATTAAAAGGTACGGCTTATAGGAATCAAAGGGGATGACTTTTCTAAAAGGTACGTCTTATAGGAATTAAAGGAAATGACTCGACTAATAGGTACGTCTTCTAGAGGTCAAAGGGGATGACTCGACTAAAAGGTACGTCTAATAGGAATCAAAGGAGATAACTCGACTAAAAGGTACGTCTTATATTAATCAAAGGGGATGACTCGACTAAAAGGTACGTCTTATAGGAATCAAAAGGGATGACTCGACTAAAAGATACGTCTTATAGGAATCAAAGTAAATGACTCGATTAAAAGGTACGTCTTCTAGGGGTCAAAGGGGATAACTCGACTAAAAGGTACGTCTTATAGGAATCAAAGGGGATGACTCGACTAAAAGGTACGTCTTCTAGGAATCACAGGAAATGACTCTACTAAAAGGTACGTCTTATTGGAATCAAAGGAGATGACTCGACTAAAAGGTACGTCTTCTAGGGATCAAAGGGGATGACTCGACTAAAAGGTACGTCTTATAGAAATTAAAGGGGATGACTAGACTAAAAGGTACGTCTTATAGAAATCAAAGGGGATCACTCGACTAAAAGGTACGTCTTATAAGAATCAAGGGAAATGACTCGACTAAAAGTTACGTCATTTAGGAATCAAAGGGGATGACTCGACTAAAAGGTTCGTCTTATAGGAATTGAAGGGGATGACTCCACCAAAAGGTACGTCTTATAGGAATCCAAGGAGATGACTCGACTAAAAGTTACGTCTTATAGGAATCAAAGTGGATGACTCGACTAAAAGGTACGTCTTCTAGGAATCAAAGGAGATGACTCGACTAAAAGGTACGTCTTATAGTAATCAAGGGGATGACTCGACTAAAAGGTACGTCTTATAGGAATCAAAGGAAATGACTCGACTAAAAGGTACGTATTCTTGGGGTCAAAGGGAATGACTCGACGAAAAGGTACGTCTTATAGGAATCAAAGGAGATGACTCGACTAAAAGGTACGTCTTATAGGAATCAAAGGGAATGACTCGACTAAAAGGTACGACTTATAGGGATCAAGTGAAATGACTCGACTAAAAGGAACGTCTTCTAGGAATCACAGGAAATGACTCAACTAAAAGGTACGTCTTATAGGAATCAAAGGAGATGACTCGACAAAAAGGTACGTCTTAAAGGAATCAAAGGGGATGACTCGACTAAAAGGTATGTCTTATAGGAATCAAGGGAAATGACTCGACTAAAAGGTACGTCTTCAAGGAATCAAAGGATATGACTCAACTAAAAGGGACGTCCTATAGGAATCAAAGGGGTTGACTCGACTAAAAGGTACGTCTCATAAGAATCAAAGGGGATGACTCGACTAAAAGGTACGTCTTATAGGAATTAAAGGAAATGACTCAACTAATAGGTACGTATTCTAGAGATCAAATGGGATGACTCGACTAAAATGTACGTCTTATAGGAATCAAAGGGGATGACTCGACTAAAAGGTACGTCTTATAGGAATCAAAGGGGATGACTCGACTAAAAGGTACGTCTTATGGGAATCAAAGGGGATGACTCGACTAAAAGGTACGTCTTATAGGAATCAAAGGGGATGACTCGACTAAAAGGTACGTCTTATAGGAATCAAAAGGGATGACTTGACTAAGAGGTACGTCTTATAGGAATCAAAGTGGATGACTCGACTAAAAGGTACGTCTTATAGGAATCATGCGAAATGACTCGACTAAAAGGTACGTCTTATAGGGATCAAGTGAAATGACTCGACTAAAAGGAACGTCTTATAGGAATCAAGGGAAATGACTCGACTAAAAGGTACGGCTTATAGGAATCAAAGGGGATGACTTGTCTAAAAGGTACGTCTTATAGGAATTAAAGGAAATGACTCGACTAATAGGTACGTATTCTAGAGGTCAAAGGGGATGACTCGACTAAAAGGTACGTCTTATAGGAATCAAAGGAGATGACTCGACTAAAAGGTACGTCTTATAGTAATCAAAGGGGATGACTCGACTAAAAGGTACGTCTTATAGGAATCAAAAGGGATGACTCGACTAAAAGATACGTCTTATAGGAATCAAAGTAAATGACTCGATTAAAAGGTACGTCTTCTAGGGGTCAAAGGGGATAACTCGACTAAAAGGTACGTCTTATAGGAATCAAAGGGGATGACTCGACTAAACGGTACGTCTTCTAGGAATCACAGGAAATGACTCTACTAAAAGGTACGTCTTATTGGAATCAAAGGAGATGACTCGACTAAAAGGTACGTCTTCTAGGGATCAAAGGGGATGACTCGACTAAAAGGTATGTCTTATAGAAATTAAAGGGGATGACTAGACTAAAAGGTACGTCTTATAGAAATCAAAGGGGATCACTGGACTAAAAGGTACGTCTTATAAGAATCAAGGGAAATGACTCGACTAAAAGTTACGTCATTTAGGAATCAAAGGGGATGACTCGACTAAAAGGTTTGTCTTATAGGAATTGAAGGGGATGACTCCACCAAAAGGTACGTCTTATAGGAATCCAAGGGGATGACTCGACTAAAAGTTACGTCTTATAGGAATCAAAGTGGATGACTCGACTAAAAGGTACGTCTTCTAGGAATCAAAGGAGATGACTCGACGAAAAGGTACGTCTTATAGGAATCAATGGAGATGACTCGACTAAAAGGTACGTCTTATAGGAATCAAAGGGAATGACTCGACTAAAAGGTACGTCTTATAGGGATCAAGTGAAATGACTCGACTAAAAGGAACGTCTTCTAGGAATCACAGGAAATGACTCAACTAAAAGGTACGTCTTATAGGAATCAAAGGAGATGACTCGACTAAAAGGTACGTCTTAAAGGAATCAAAGGGGATGACTCGACTAAAAGGTATGTCTTATAGGAATCAAGGGAAATGACTCGACTAAAAGGTACGTCTTCAAGGAATCAAAGGATATGACTCAACTAAAAGGGACGTCCTATAGGAATCAAAGGGGTTGAATCGACTAAAAGGTACGTCTTATAAGAATCAAAGGGGATGACTCGACTAAAAGGTACGTCTTATAGGAATTAAAGGAAATGACTCAACTAATAGGTACGTATTCTAGAGATCAAAGGGGATGACTCGACTAAAATGTACGTCTTATAGGAATCAAAGGGGATGACTCGACTAAAAGGTACGTCTTATAGGAATCAAAGGGGATGACTCGACTAAAAGGTACGTCTTATGGGAATCAAAGGGGATGACTCGACTAAAAGGTACGTCTTATAGGAATCAAAGGGGATGACTCGACTAAAAGGTACGTCTTATAGGAATCAAAAGGGATGACTTGACTAAGAGGTACGTCTTATAGGAATCAAAGTGGATGACTCGACTAAAAGGTACGTCTTATAGGAATCATGCGAAATGACTCGACTAAAAGGTACGTCTTATAGGGATCAAGTGAAATGACTCGACTAAAAGGAACGTCTTATAGGAATCAAGGGAAATGACTCGACTAAAAGGTACGGCTTATAGGAATCAAAGGGGATGACTTGTCTAAAAGGTACGTCTTATAGGAATTAAAGGAAATGACTCGACTAATAGGTACGTATTCTAGAGGTCAAAGGGGATGACTCGACTAAAAGGTACGTCTTATAGGAATCAAAGGAGATGACTCGACTAAAAGGTACGTCTTATAGTAATCAAAGGGGATGACTCGACTAAAAGGTACGTCTTATAGGAATCAAAAGGGATGACTCGACTAAAAGATACGTCTTATAGGAATCAAAGTAAATGACTCGATTAAAAGGTACGTCTTCTAGGGGTCAAAGGGGATAACTCGACTAAAAGGTACGTCTTATAGGAATCAAAGGGGATGACTCGACTAAACGGTACGTCTTCTAGGAATCACAGGAAATGACTCTACTAAAAGGTACGTCTTATTGGAATCAAAGGAGATGACTCGACTAAAAGGTACGTCTTCTAGGGATCAAAGGGGATGACTCGACTAAAAGGTATGTCTTATAGAAATTAAAGGGGATGACTAGACTAAAAGGTACGTCTTATAGAAATCAAAGGGGATCACTGGACTAAAAGGTACGTCTTATAAGAAACAAGGGAAATGACTCGACTAAAAGTTACGTCATTTAGGAATCAAAGGGGATGACTCGACTAAAAGGTTTGTCTTATAGGAATTGAAGGGGATGACTCCACCAAAAGGTACGTCTTATAGGAATCCAAGGGGATGACTCGACTAAAAGTTACGTCTTATAGGAATCAAAGTGGATGACTCGACTAAAAGGTACGTCTTCTAGGAATCAAAGGAGATGACTCGACGAAAAGGTACGTCTTATAGGAATCAATGGAGATGACTCGACTAAAAGGTACGTCTTATAGGAATCAAAGGGAATGACTCGACTAAAAGGTACGTCTTATAGGGATCAAGTGAAATGACTCGACTAAAAGGAACGTCTTCTAGGAATCACAGGAAATGACTCAACTAAAAGGTACGTCTTATAGGAATCAAAGGAGATGACTCGACTAAAAGGTACGTCTTAAAGGAATCAAAGGGGATGACTCGACTAAAAGGTATGTCTTATAGGAATCAAGGGAAATGACTCGACTAAAAGGTACGTCTTCAAGGAATCAAAGGATATGACTCAACTAAAAGGGACGTCCTATAGGAATCAAAGGGGTTGAATCGACTAAAAGGTACGTCTTATAAGAATCAAAGGGGATGACTCGACTAAAAGGTACGTCTTATAGGAATTAAAGGAAATGACTCAACTAATAGGTACGTATTCTAGAGATCAAAGGGGATGACTCGACTAAAATGTACGTCTTATAGGAATCAAAAGGGATGACTCGACTAAAAGGTACGTCTTATAGGAATCAAAGGGGATGACTCGACTAAAAGGTACGTCTTATGGGAATCAAAGGGGATGACTCGACTAAAAGGTACGTCTTATAGGAATCAAAGGGGATGACTCGACTAAAAGGTACGTCTTATAGGAATCAAAAGGGATGACTTGACTAAGAGGTACGTCTTATAGGAATCAAAGTGGATGACTCGACTAAAAGGTACGTCTTATAGGAATCATGCGAAATGACTCGACTAAAAGGTACGTCTTATAGGGATCAAGTGAAATGACTCGACTAAAAGGAACGTCTTATAGGAATCAAGGGAAATGACTCGACTAAAAGGTACGGCTTATAGGAATCAAAGGGGATGACTTGTCTAAAAGGTACGTCTTATAGGAATTAAAGGAAATGACTCGACTAATAGGTACGTATTCTAGAGGTCAAAGGGGATGACTCGACTAAAAGGTACGTCTTATAGGAATCAAAGGAGATGACTCGACTAAAAGGTACGTCTTATAGTAATCAAAGGGGATGACTCGACTAAAAGGTACGTCTTATAGGAATCAAAAGGGATGACTCGACTAAAAGATACGTCTTATAGGAATCAAAGTAAATGACTCGATTAAAAGGTACGTCTTCTAGGGGTCAAAGGGGATAACTCGACTAAAAGGTACGTCTTATAGGAATCAAAGGGGATGACTCGACTAAACGGTACGTCTTCTAGGAATCACAGGAAATGACTCTACTAAAAGGTACGTCTTATTGGAATCAAAGGAGATGACTCGACTAAAAGGTACGTCTTCTAGGGATCAAAGGGGATGACTCGACTAAAAGGTACGTCTTATAGAAATTAAAGGGGATGACTAGACTAAAAGGTACGTCTTATAGAAATCAAAGGGGATCACTGGACTAAAAGGTACGTCTTATAAGAATCAAGGGAAATGACTCGACTAAAAGTTACGTCATTTAGGAATCAAAGGGGATGACTCGACTAAAAGGTTTGTCTTATAGGAATTGAAGGGGATGACTCCACCAAAAGGTACGTCTTATAGGAATCCAAGGGGATGACTCGACTAAAAGTTACGTCTTATAGGAATCAAAGTGGATGACTCGACTAAAAGGTACGTCTTCTAGGAATCAAAGGAGATGACTCGACTAAAAGGTACGTCTTATAGTAATCAAGGGGATGACTCGACTAAAAGGTACGTCTTATAGGAATCAAAGGGAATGACTCGACTAAAAGGTACGTCTTATAGGGATCAAGTGAAATGACTCGACTAAAAGGAACGTCTTCTAGGAATCACAGGAAATGACTCAACTAAAAGGTACGTCTTATAGGAATCAAAGGAGATGACTCGACTAAAAGGTACGTCTTAAAGGAATCAAAGGGGATGACTCGACTAAAAGGTATGTCTTATAGGAATCAAGGGAAATGACTCGATTAAAAGGTACGTCTTCAAGGAATCAAAGGATATGACTCAACTAAAAGGGACGTCCTATAGGAATCAAAGGGGTTGACACGACTAAAAGATACGTCTTATAAGAATCAAAGGGGATGACTCGACTAAAAGGTACGTCTTATAGGAATTAAAGGAAATGACTCGACTAATAGGTACGTATTCTAGAGATCAAAGGGGATGACTCGACTAATATGTACGTCTTATAGGAATCAAAGGGGATGACTCGACTAAAAGGTACGTCTTATAGGAATCAAAGGGGATGACTCGACTAAAAGGTACGTCTTATAGGAATCAAATGGGATGACTTGACTAAAAGGTACGTCTTTTAGGAATCAAAGGGGATGACTCGACTAAAAGGTACGTCTTATAGGAATCAAAAGGGATGACTTGACTAAAAGGTACGTCTTATAGGAATCAAAGGAGATGACTCGACTAAAAGGTACGTCTTATAGTAATCAAGGGGATGACTCGACTAAAAGGTACGTCTACAAGGAATCAAAGGGGGTGACTCGACTAAAAGGTACGTCTTATAGGAATCAAAGGAAATGACTCGACTAAAAGATACGTATTCTAGGGGTCAAAGAGAATGACTCGACTATAAGGTACGTCTTATAGGAATCAAAGTGGATGACTCGACCAAAAGGTACGTCTTATAGGAATCCAAGGGGATAACTCGACTAAAAGGTACGTCTTATAGGAATCAAAAGGGATGACTCGACTAAAAGGTACGTCTTCTAGGAATCACAGGAAATGACTCAACTAAAACATACGTCTTATAGGAATCAAAGGAGATGACTCGACTAAAAGGTACGTCTTATAGGAATCAAGGGAAATGACTCGACTAAAAGGTACGTCTTCTAGAAATTAAAAGGGATGACTCGACTAAAAGGTACGTCTTATAGTAATCAAGGGGGATGACTCGACTAAAAGGTACGTCTTATAGGAATCAAAGGAAATGACTCGACTAAAAGGTACATATTCTTGGTGTCAAAGGGAATGACTCGACAAAAAGGTACGTCTTATCAGAATCAAAGAAGATGACTCGACGAAAAGGTACGTCTTATAGGAATCAAAGGGAATGACTCGACTAAAAGGTACGTCTTATAGGGATCAAGTGAAATGACTCGACTAAAAGGAACGTCTTCTAGGAATCACAGGAAATGACTCAACTAAAAGGTACGTCTTATAGGAATCAAAGGAGATGACTCGACTAAAAGGTACGTCTTAAAGGAATCAAAGGGGATGACTCGACTAAAAGGTATGTCTTATAGGAATCAAGGGAAATGACTCGATTAAAAGGTACGTCTTCAAGGAATCAAAGGATATGACTCAACTAAAAGGGACGTCCTATAGGAATCAAAGGGGTTGACACGACTAAAAGATACGTCTTATAAGAATCAAAGGGGATGACTCGACTAAAAGGTACGTCTTATAGGAATTAAAGGAAATGACTCGACTAATAGGTACGTATTCTAGAGATCAAAGGGGATGACTCGACTAATATGTACGTCTTATAGGAATCAAAGGGGATGACTCGACTAAAAGGTACGTCTTATAGGAATCAAAGTGGATGACTCGACTAAAAGGTACGTCTTATAGGAATCAAATGGGATGACTTGACTAAAAGGTACGTCTTTTAGGAATCAAAGGGGATGACTCGACTAAAAGGTACGTCTTATAGGAATCAAAAGGGATGACTTGACTAAAAGGTACGTCTTATAGGAATCAAAGTGGATGACTCGACTAAAAGGTACGTCTTATAGGAATCATGGGAAATGACTCGACTAAAAGGTACGTCTTATAGGGATCAAGTGAAATGACTCTACTAAAAGGAACGTCTTTTAGGAATCACAGGAAATGACTCAACTAAAAGGTACGTCTTATAGGAATCAAAGGAGATGACACGACTAAAAGGTACGACTTATAGGAATCAAAGGGGATGACTCCACTAAAATGTACGTCTTATAGGAATCAAGGGAAATGACTCGACTAAAAGGTACGTCTTCAAGGAATCAAAGGAAATAACTCGACTAAAAGGTTCGTCTTATAGGAATTAAAGGGGATGACTCGACTAAAAGGTACATCTTATAGGAATCAAAGGGCATGACTCGACTAAAAGGTACGTCTTATAGGAATTAATGGAAATGACTTGACTAATAGGTACGTATTCTAGAGGTCAAAAGGGATGACTCGACTAAAAGGTACGTCTTATAGGAATCAAAGGGGATGACTCACTTTAAGGTACGTCTTATAGTAATCAAGGGGGATGACTCGACTAAAAGGTACGTCTTATAGGAATCAAAGGAAATGACTCGACTAAAAGGTACGTATTCTTGGGGTCAAAGGGAATGACTCGACGAAAAGGTAAGTCTTATAGGAATCAAAGGAGATGACTCGACTAAAAGGTACGTCTTATAGGAATCAAAGGGAATGACTCGACTAAAAGGTACGTCTTATAGGAATCAAAGGGAATGACTCGACTAAAAGGAACGTCTTCTAGGAATCACAGGAAATGACTCAACTAAAAGGTACGTCTTATAGGAATCAAAGGAGATGACTCGACAAAAAGGTACGTCTTAAAGGAATCAAAGGGGATGACTCGACTAAAAGGTATGTCTTATAGGAATCAAGGGAAATGACTCGACTAAAAGGTACGTCTTCAAGGAATCAAAGGATATGACTCAGCTAAAAGGGACGTCCTATAGGAATCAAAGGGGTTGACTCGACTAAAAGGTACGTCTTATAAGAATCAAAGGGGATGACTCGACTAAAAGGTACGTCTTATAGGAATTAAAGGAAATGACTCAACTAATAGGTACGTATTCTAGAGATCAAAGGGGATGACTCGACTAAAATGTACGTCTTATAGGAATCAAAGGGGATGACTCGACTAAAAGGTACGTCTTATAGGAATCAAAGGGGATGACTCGACTAAAAGGTACGTCTTATGGGAATCAAAGGGGATGACTCGACTAAAAGGTACGTCTTATAGGAATCAAAGGGGATGACTCGACTAAAATGTACGTCTTATAGGAATCAAAAGGGATGACTTGACTAAGAGGTACGTCTTATAGGAATCAAAGTGGATGACTCGACTAAAAGGTACATCTTATAGGAATCATGCGAAATGACTCGACTAAAAGGTACGTCTTATAGGGATCAAGTGAAATGACTCGACTAAAAGGAACGTCTTATAGGAATCAAGGGAAATGACTCGACTAAAAGGTACGGCTTATAGGAATCAAAGGGGATGACTTGTCTAAAAGGTACGTCTTATAGGAATTAAAGGAAATGACTCGACTAATAGGTACGTATTCTAGAGGTCAAAGGGGATGACTCGACTAAAAGGTACGTCTTATAGGAATCAAAGGAGATGACTCGACTAAAAGGTACGTCTTATAGTAATCAAAGGGGATGACTCGACTAAAAGGTACGTCTTATAGGAATCAAAAGGGATGACTCGACTAAAAGATACGTCTTATAGGAATCAAAGTAAATGACTCGATTAAAAGGTACGTCTTCTAGGGGTCAAAGGGGATAACTCGACTAAAAGGTACGTCTTATAGGAATCAAAGGGGATGACTCGACTAAAAGGTACGTCAACTAGGAATCACAGGAAATGACTCTACTAAAAGGTATGTCTTATTGGAATCAAAGGAGATGACTCGACTAAAAGGTACGTCTTCTAGGGATCAAAGGGGATGACTCGACTAAAAGGTACGTCTTATAGAAATTAAAGGGGATGACTAGACTAAAAGGTACGTCTTATAGAAATCAAAGGGGATCACTCGACTAAAAGGTACGTCTTATAAGAATCAAGGGAAATGACTCGACTAAAAGTTACGTCATTTAGGAATCAAAGGGGATGACTCGACTAAAAGGTTTGTCTTATAGGAATTGAAGGGGATGACTACACCAAAAGGTACGTCTTATAGGAATCCAAGGGGATGACTCGACTAAAAGTTACGTCTTATAGGAATCAAAGTGGATGACTCGACTAAAAGGTACGTCTTCTAGGAATCAAAGGAGATGACTCGACTAAAAGGTACGTCTTATAGTAATCAAGGGGATGACTCGACTAAAAGGTACGTCTACAAGGAATCAAAGGGGGTGACTCGACTAAAAGGTACGTCTTATAGGAATCAAAGGAAATGACTCGACTAAAAGGTACGTATTCTAGGGGTCAAAGAGAATGACTCGACTATAAGGTACGTCTTATAGGAATCAAAGTGGAGGACTCGACCAAAAGGTACGTCTTATAGGAATCCAAGGGGATAACTCGACTAAAAGGTACGTCTTATAGGAATCAAAAGGGATGACTCGACTAAAAGGTACGTCTTCTAGGAATCACAGGAAATGACTCAACTAAAACATACGTCTTATAGGAATCAAAGGAGATGACTCGACTAAAAGGTACGTCTTATAGGAATCAAGGGAAATGACTCGACTAAAAGGTACGTCTTCTAGAAATCAAAAGGGATGACTCGACTAAAAGGTACGTCTTATAGTAATCAAGGGGGATGACTCGACTAAAAGGTATGTCTTATAGGAATCAAAGGAAATGACTCGACTAAAAGGTACGTATTCTTGGTGTCAAAGGGAATGACTCGACAAAAAGGTACGTCTTATCAGAATCAAAGAAGATGACTGCACGAAAAGGTACGTCTTATAGGAATCAAAGGGAATGACTCGACTAAAAGGTACGTCTTATAGGGATCAAGTGAAATGACTCGACTAAAAGGAACGTCTTCTAGGAATCACAGGAAATGACTCAACTAAAAGGTACGTCTTATAGGAATCAAAGGAGATGACTCGACTAAAAGGTACGTCTTAAAGGAATCAAAGGGGATGACTCGACTAAAAGGTATGTCTTATAGGAATCAAGGGAAATGACTCGATTAAAAGGTACGTCTTCAAGGAATCAAAGGATATGACTCAACTAAAAGGGACGTCCTATAGGAATCAAAGGGGTTGACACGACTAAAAGATACGTCTTATAAGAATCAAAGGGGATGACTCGACTAAAAGGTACGTCTTATAGGAATTAAAGGAAATGACTCGACTAATAGGTACGTATTCTAGAGATCAAAGGGGATGACTCGACTAATATGTACGTCTTATAGGAATCAAAGGGGATGACTCGACTAAAAGGTACGTCTTATAGGAATCAAAGGGGATGACTCGACTAAAAGGTACGTCTTATAGGAATCAAATGGGATGACTTGACTAAAAGGTACGTCTTATAGGAATCAAAGGGGATGACTCGACTAAAAGGTACGTCTTATAGGAATCAAAAGGGATGACTTGACTAAAAGGTACGTCTTATAGGAATCAAAGTGGATGACTCGACTAAAAGGTACGTCTTATAGGAATCATGGGAAATGACTCGACTAAAAGGTACATCTTATAGGGATCAAGTGAAATGACTCTACTAAAAGGAACGTCTTCTAGGAATCACAGGAAATGACTCAACTAAAAGGTACGTCTTATAGGAATCAAAGGAGATGACACGACTAAAAGGTACGTCTTATAGGAATCAAAGGGGATGACTCCACTAAAATGTACGTCTTATAGGAATCAAGGGAAATGACTCGACTAAAAGGTACGTCTTCAAGGAATCAAAGGAAATAACTCGACTAAAAGGTTCGTCTTATAGGAATTAAAGGGGATGACTCGACTAAAAGGTACATCTTATAGGAATCAAAGGGCATGACTCGACTAAAAGGTACGTCTTATAGGAATTAATGGAAATGACTTGACTAATAGGTACGTATTCTAGAGGTCAAAAGGGATGACTCGACTAAAAGGTACGTCTTATAGGAATCAAAGGGGATGACTCACTTTAAGGTACGTCTTATAGGAATCAAAGGGTATGACTCGACTAAAAGGTACGTCTTATAGGAATCAAAAGGGATGACTCAACTAAAAGGTACGTCTTATAGGAATAAAAGTAGATGACTCGACTAAAAGATATGTCTTATAGGAATCAAGTGAAATGACACGACTAAAAGGTACGTCTTCTAGGAATCAAAGGGGATGACTCGACTAAAAGGTACGTATTCTAGGAGTCAAAGAGAATTACTCAACTATAAGGTACGACTTATAGGAATCAAAGTGGATGACTCGACCAAAAGGTACGTCTTATAGGAATCGTAGATGATGACTCGACTAAAAGGTACGTCTTATAGGAATCAAAGGGGATGACTCGACTAAATGGGACGTCTTCTAGGATTCACAGGAAATGACTCAACTAAAAGATACGTCTTATAGGAATCAAAGAAGATGACTCCACTAAAAGGTACGTCTTATAGGAATCAAGGGAAATTAATCGACTAAAAGGTACGTCTTCTAGAAATCAAAAGGGATGACTGGACTAAAAGGTACGTCTTATAATAATCAAGGGGGATGACTCGACTAAAAGGTACGTCTTATAGGAATCAAAGGAAATGACTCGACTAAAAGGAACGTATTCTTGGGGTCAAAGGGAATGACTCGACTAAAAGGTACGTCTTATAGGAATCAAAGGGGATGACTCGACTAAAAGGTACGTCTTATAGGAATCAAAGGGAATGACTCGACTAAAAGGTACGTCTTATAGGGATCAAGTGAAATGACTCGACTAAAAGGAACGTCTTCTAGGAATCAAGGGAAATGACATGACTAAAAGGTACGGCTTATAGGAATCAAAGGGGATGACTAGTCTAAAAGGAACGTATTATAGGAATCAAGGGAAATGACTCGACTAAAAGGTACGTATTCTAGGTGTCAAAGGGATGAATCGACTAAAAGGTACGTCTTTTAGGAATCAAAGGAAATGACTCGACTAAAAGGTACGTCTTATAGTAATTCAAGGAAATGACATGACTAAAAGGTACGTCTTCTAGGGATCAAAGGGGATGACTCGACTAAACGGTACGTCTTGTAGGAATCAAAGGGGATGACTCGACTAAAAGGTTCGTCTTATAGGAATCGAAGGGGATGACTCGACCAAAAGGAACGTCTTATAGGAATCCAAGGGGATGACTCGACTAAAAGGTACGTCTTAAAGGAATCAAAGTGGATGACTCGACTAAAAGGTACGTCTTATAGGAATCAAGGGAAATGACTCGACTAAAATGTACGTCTTCTAGGAATCAAAGGGGATGACTCAACTAAAAGAGACGTCTTATAGTAATCAAGGGGGATGACTCAACTAAAAGGTACGTCTTCAAGGAATCAAAGGGGGTGACTCGACTAAAAGATACGTCTTATAGGAATCAAAGGAAATGACTCGACTATAAGGTACGTCTTATAGGTATCAAAGGGGATGACTAGGCCAAAAGGTACGTCTTATAGGAATCCAAGGGGATGACTCGACTAAAAGGTACGTCTTATAGGAAACAAAGGGGATGACTCGATTAAAAGGTACGTCTTCTAGGAATCACCGGAATTGACTCAACTAAAAGGTACGTCTTATTGGCATCATAGGAGATGACTCGACTAAAAGGTACGTCTTATAGGAATCAAGGAAAATGACTCGACTAAAAGGTACGTGTTCTAGAAATCAAAGGGGATGAGTCCACTAAAAGGTACGTCTTAAAGTAATCAAGGGGGATGACACGACTAAAAGGTACGTCTTATAGGAATCAAATAGAATGACTCGACTAAAAGGTACGTCTTATAAGAATCAAGTGAAATGACTCGACTAAAAGGAACGTCTTCTAGGAATCACAGGAAATGACTCCACTAAAAGGTACGTCTTATAGGAATCAAAGGAGATGACTCGACTAAAAGGTACGTCTTATAGGAATCAAATAGAATGACTCGACTAAAAGGTACGTCTTATAAGAATCAAGTGAAATGACTCGACTAAAAGGAACGTCTTCTAGGAATCACAGGAAATGACTCCACTAAAAGGTACGTCTTATAGGAATCAAAGGAGATGACTCGACTAAAAGGTACGTCTTATAGGAATCAAAGGGGATGACTCGACTAAAAGGTACGTCTTATAGGAATCAAAGGGGATGACTCGACTAAAAGGTACGTCTTCTAGGAATCACAGGTAATGACTCAACTAAAAGGTACGTCTTATAGGAATCAAAGGAGATGACTCGACTAAAAGGTACGTCTTATAGGAATCAAAGGGGATGACTTGTCTAAAAGGTACGTCTTATAGAAATTGAAGGAAATGACTCGACTAATAGGTACGTATTCTAGAGGTCAAAGGGGATGACTCGACTAAAAGGTACGTCTTATAGGAATCAAAGGAGATGACTCGACTAAAAGGTACGTCTTATAGGAATCAAAGGGGATGACTCGACTAAAAGGTACGTCTTATAGGAATCAAAAGGGATGACTCGACTAAAAGATACGTCTTATAGGAATCAAATTAAATGACTTGATTAAATGGTACATCTTCTAAGGGTCAAAGGGGATAACTCGACTAAAAGGTACGTCTTATAGGAATCAAAGGGGATGACTCGACAAAAAGGTACGTCTTCTAGGAATCACAGGAAATGACTCAACTAAAAGGTACGTCTTATTGGAATCAATGGAGATGACTCGACTAAAAGGTACTTCTTCTAGGGATCAAAGGGGATGACTCGACTAAAAGGTACGTCTTATAGGAATCAAAGGGAATGACTCGACTAATAGTTACGTCTTATAGGGATCAAGTGAAATGACTCGACTAAAAGGAACGTCTTAAAGGAATCACAGGAAATGACTCAACTAAAAGGTACGTCTTATAGGAATCAAAGGAGATGACTCGACTAAAACGTACGTCTTAAAGGAATCAAAGGGGATGACTCGACTAAAAGGTATGTCTTATAGGAATCAAGGGAAATGACTCGACTAAAAGGTACGTCTTCAAAGAATCAAAGGATATGACTCATCTAAAAGGGACGTCCTATAGGAATCAAAGGGGTTGACTCGACTAAAAGATACGTCTTATAGGAATCAAAGGGGATGACTCGACAAAAAGGTACGTCTTATAGGAATTAAAGGAAATGACTCGACTAATATGTACGTATTCTAGAGGTCAAAGGGGATGACTCGACTAAAAGGTACGTCTTATAGGAATCAAAGGAAATGACTCAACTAAAAGGTACGCATTCTAGGGGTCAAAGAGAATGACTCGACTATAAGGTACGTCATATAGGAATCAAACTGGATGACTTGACCAAAAGGTATGACTTATAGGAATCCAAGGGGATGACTCGAATAAAAGGTACGTCGTATAGGAATCAAAGGGGATGACTCGACTAAAAGGTACGTCTTTTAGGAATCACAGGAAATGACTCAACTAAAAGATACGTCTTATAGGAATCAAAGGAGATGACTCGACTAAAAGGTACGTCTTATAGGAATAAAGGGAAATGACTCGACTAAAAGGTACGTCTTCTAGAAATCAAAAGGGATGACTCGACTAAAAGGTACGTCTTCTAGTAATCAAGGGGGATGACTCGACTAAAAGGTACGTCTTATAGGACTCAAAGGAAATGACTCGACTAAAAGGTACGTATTCTTGGGGTCAAAGGGAATGACTCGACGAAAAGGTACGTCTTATAGGAATCAAAGAGGATGACTCGACTAAAAGGTACGTCTTATAGGAATCAAAGGGAATGACTCGACTTAAAGGTACGTCTTATAGGGATCAAGTGAAATGACTCGACTAAAAGGAACGTCTTCTAGGAATCACAGGAAATGACTCAACTAAAAGGTACGTCTTATAGGAATCAAAGGAGATGACTCGACTAAAAGGTACGTCTTAAAGGAATCAAAGGGGATGACTCGACTAAAACGTATGTCTTATAGGAATCAAGGGAAATGACTCGACTAAAAAGTACGTCTTCAAGGAATCAAAGCATATGACTCAACTAAAAGGGACGTCCTATAGGAATCAAAGGGGTTGACTCGACTAAAAGGTACGTCTTATAGGAATCAAAGGGGATGACTCGACTAAAAGGTACGTCTTATAGGAATTAAAGGAAATGACTCGACTAATAGGTACGTATTCTAGAGGTCATAGGGGATGACTCGACTAAAATGTACGTCTTATAGGAATCAAAGGGGATGACTCGACTAAAAGGTACGTCTTATAGGAATCAAAGGGGATGACTCGACTAAAAGGTACGTCATATAGTAATCAAAGAAGATGACTCGACTAAAAGGTACGTCTTAAAGGAATCAAAGGGGATGACTCGACTAAAATGTATGTATTATAGGAATCAAGGGAAATGACTCGACTAAAAGGTACGTCTTCAAGGAATCAAAGGATATGACTCAACTAAAAGGGACGTCCTATAGGAATCAAAGGGGTTGACTCGACTAAAAGATACGTCTTATAAGAATCAAAGGGGATGACTCGACTAAAAGGTACGTCTTATAGCAATCAAAGGGCATGACTCAACTAAAAGGTACGTCTTATAGGAATCAAAAGGGATGACTCGACTAAAAGGTACGTATTATAGGAATCAAAGTGGATGACTCGACTAAAAGGTACGTCTTATAGGAATCACGGGAAATTACTCGACTAAAAGGTACGTCTTATAGGGATCAAGTGCAGTGACTCGACTAAAAGGAACGTCTTCTAGGAATCACAGGAAATGACTCAACTAAAAGGTACGTCTTATAGGAATCAAAGGAGATGACTCGACTAAAAGGTACGTCTTATAATAATCAAGGGAAATGACTCGAGTGAAAGGTACGTCTTCAAGGAATCAAAGGAAATGACTCGACTAAAAGGTTCGTCTTATAGGAATTAAAGGGGATGACTCGACTAAAAGGTACGTCTTATAGGAATCATAGGGGATGACTCGACTAAAAGGTACGTCATATAGGAATTAATGGAAATGACTTGACTAATAGGTACGTATTCTAGAGGTCAAAGGGGATGACTCGACTAAAAGGTACGTCTTATAGGAATCAAAGGGGATGACTCGACTAAAAGGTACGTCTTATAGGAATCAAAGGGGATGACTCGACTAAAAGGTACGTCTTATAGGAATAAAAAGGGATGACTCGACTAAAAGGTACGTCTTATAGGAATCAAAGTGGATGACTCGACTAAAAGGTACGTCTTATAGGAATCAAGTGAAATTACTCGACTAAAAGGTACGTCTTCTAGGAATCAAAGGGGATGACTCGACTAAAAGGTACGTATTCTAGTGGTCAAAGAGAATGACTCGACTATAAGGTACGACTTATAGGAATCAAAGTGGATGACTCGACCAAAAGGTACGTCTTATAGGAATCGTAGGGGATGACTCGACTAAAAGGTACGTCTTATAGGAATCAAAGGAGATGACTCGACTAAAAGGTACGTCTTAAAGGAATCAAAGGGGATGACTCGACTAAAAGGTATGTTTTATAGGAATCAAGGGAAATGACTCGACTAAAAGGTACGTCTTCAAGGAATCAAAGGACATGACTCAACTAAAAGGGACGTCATATAGGAATCAAAGGGGTTGACTCGACTAAAAGATACGTCTTATAAGAATCAAAGGGGATGACTCGACTAAAAGGTACGTCTTATAGAAATCAAAGGGCATGACTCGACTAAAAGGTACGTCTTATAGGAATCAAAAGGGATGACTCGACTAAAAGGTACGTCTTATAGGTATCAAAGTGGATGACTCGACTAAAAGGTACGTCTTATAGGGATCAACTGAAATGACTCAGCTAAAAGGAACGTCTTCTAGGAATCATCGGAAATGACTCAACTAAAAGGTACGTCTTATTGGAATCAAAGGAGATGACTCGACTAAAAGGTACGTCTTATAGGAATCAAAGGGGATAACTCGACTAAAAGGTACGTCTTATAAGAATCAAGGGAAATGACTCGACTAAAAGGTACGTCTTCAAGGAATCAAAGGAAATGACTCGACTAAAAGGTTCGTCTTATAGGAATTAAAGGGGATGACTCGACTAAAAGGTACGTCTTATAGGAATCAAAGAGGATGACTCGACTAAAAGGTACGTCTTATAGGAATCAAAGAGGATGACTCGACTAAAAGGTACGTCTTATAGGAATTAATGGAAATGACTTGACTAATAGGTACGTATTCTAGAGGTCAAAGGGGATGACACGACTAAAAGATACGTCTTATAGGAATCAAAGAGGATGACTCGACTAAAAGGTACGTCTTATAGGAATCAAAGGGGATGACTCGACTAAAAGGTACGTCTTATAGGAATAAAAAGGGATGACTGGACTAAAAGGTACGTCTTATAGGAATCAAAGTGGATGACTCGACTAAAAGGTACGTCTTATAGGAATCAAGTGAAATGACTCGACTAAAAGGTACGTCTTCTAGGAATCAAAGGGGATGACTAGACTAAAAGGTACGTATTCTAGTGGTCAAAGAGAATGACTCGACAATAAGGTACGACTTATAGGAATCAAAGTGGATGACTCGACCAAAAGGTACGTCTTATGGGAATCGTAGGGGATGACTCGACTAAAAGGTACGTCTTATAGGAATCAAAGGGGATGACTCGACTAAAAGGTACGTCTTCTAGGAATCACAGGAAATGACTCAACTAAAAGATATGTCTTATAGGAATCAAAGGAGATGACTCAACTAAAAGGTACGTCTTATAGGAATCAAGGGATATGACTCGACTAAAAGGTACGTCTTCTATAAAACAAAAGGGATGACTTGACTAAAAGGTACGTCTTATAGTAATCAAGGGGGATGAGTCGACTAAAAGGTACGTCTTATAAGAATCAAAGGAAATGACTCGACTAAAAGGTACGTATTCTTGGGGTCAAAGAGAATGACTCGACTAAAAGGTACGTCTTATAGGAATCAAAGGGGATGACTCGACTAAAAGGTACGTCTTATAGGAATCAAAGGGAATGACTCGACTAAAAGGTACGTCTTATAGGGATCAAGTGAAATGACTCGACTAAAAGGAACGTCTTCTAGGAATCAAGGGAAATGACTCGACTAAAAGGTACGGCTTATAGGAATCAAAGGGGATGACTTGTCTAAAAGGAACGTATTATAGGAATCAAGGGAAATGACTCGACTAAAAGGTACGTATTCTAGGTGTCAAAGGGGATGAATCGACTAAAAGGTACGTCTTTTAGGAATCAAAGGAAATGACTCGACTAAAAGGTACGTCTTATAGGAATCAAAGGAAATGACTCGAGTAAAAGGTACGTCTTCTAGGGATCAAAGGGGATGACTCGACTAAAAGGTACGTCTTATAGGAATCAAAGGGGATGACTCGACTTAAAGGTTCGTCTTATAGGAATCGAAGGGGATGACTCGACCAAAAGGAACGTCTTATAGGAATCCAAGGGGATGACTCGACTAAAAGGTACATCTTATAGGAATCAAAGTGGATGACTCGACTAAAAGGTACGTCTTATAGGAATCAAGGGAAATGACTCGACTAAAAGGTACGTCTTCTAGGAATCTAAGGGGATGACTCAACTAAAAGGTACGTCTTATAGTAATCAAGGGGGATTACACGACTAAAAGGTATGTCTTCAAGGAATCAAAGGGGGTGACTCGACTAAAAGGTACGTCTTATAGGAATCAAAGGAAATGACTCGACTAAAAGGTACGTATTCTAGGGGTCAAAGAGAATGACTCGACTATAAGGTACGTCTTATAGGTATCAAAGGGGATGACTAGACCAAAAGGTACGTCCTATAGGAATCCAAGGGGATGACTCGACTAAAAGGTACGTCTTATAGGAAACAAAGGGGATGACTCGACTAAAAGGTACGTCTTCTAGGAATCACAGGAATTGACTCAACTAAAAGGTACGTCTTATTGGAATCAAAGGAGATGACTCGACTAAAAGGTACGTCTTATAGGAATCAAGGGAAATGACTCGACTAAAAGGTACGTCTTCTAGAAATCAAAGGGGATGACTCCACTAAAAGGTACGTCTTATAGTAATCATGGGGGATGACACGACTAAAAGGTACGTCTTATAGGAATCAAATGGAATGACTCGACTAAAAGGTACGTCTTATATGAATCAAGTGAAATGACTCGACTAAAAGGAACGTCTTCTAGGAATCACAGGAAATGACTTCACTAAAAGGTACTTCTTATAGGAATCAAAGGAGATGACTCGACTAAAAGGTACGTCTTATAGGAATCAAAGGGCATGACTCGACTAAAAGGTACGTCTTATAGGAATCAAAAGGGATGACTCGACTAAAAGGTACGTCTTATAGGAATCAAAGTGGATGACTCGACTAAAAGGTACGTCTTATAGGAATCAAGTGAAATGACTCGACTAAAAGGTACGTCTTCTAGGAATCAAAGGGGATGACTCGACTAAAAGGTACGTATTCTAGGGGTCAAAGAGAATGACTCGACTATAAGGTACGACTTATAGGAATCAAAGTGGATGACTCGACCAAAAGGTACGTCTTATAGGAATCGTTGGGGATGACTCGACTAAAAGATACGTCTTATAGGAATCAAAGGGGATGACTCGACTAAAAGGTACGTCTTCTAGGAATCACAGGAAATGACTCAACTAAAAGATATGTCATATAGGAATCAAAGGAGATGACTCGACTAAAAGGTACGTCTTATAGGAATCAAGGGAAATGACTGGACTAAAAGATACGTCTTCTAGAAATCAAAAGGGATGACTCGACTAAAAGGTACATCTTATAGTAATCAAGGGGGATGACTCGACTAAAAGGTACGTCTTATAGGAATCAAAGGAAATGACTCGACTAAAAGGTACGTATTCTTGGGGTCAAAGGGAATGACTCGACTAAAAGGTACGTCTTTTAGGAATCAAAGGGGATGACTCGACTAAAAGGTACGTCTTATAGGAATCAATGGGAATGACTCGACTAAAAGGTACGTCTTATAGGGATCAAGTGAAATGACTCGACTAAAAGGAACGTCTTCTAGGAATCAAGGGAAATGACTCGACTAAAAGGTACGACTTATAGGAATCAAAGGGGATGACTTGTCTAAAAGGAACGTATTATAGGAATCAAGGGAAATGACTCGACTAAAAGGTACATATTCTAGGTGTCAAAGGGGATGAATCGACTAAAAGGTACGTCTTTTAGGAATCAAAGGAAATGACTCGACTAAAAGGTACGTCTTATTGGAATCAAAGGAAATGACTCGACTAAAAGGTACGTCTTCTAGGGATCAAAGGGGATGACTCGACTAAAAGGTACGTCTTATAGGAATCGTAGGGGATGACTCGACTAAAAGGTACGTCTTATAGGAGTCAAAGGGGATGACTCGACTAAAAGGTACGTCTTCTAGGAATCACAGGAAATGACTCAACTAAAAAATATGTCTTATAGGAATCAAAGGAGATGACTCGACTAAAAGGTACGTCTTATAGGAATCAAGGGAAATGACTCGACTAAAAGGTACGTCTTCTAGAAAACAAAAGGGATGACTCGACTAAAAGGTACGTCTTATAGTAATCAAGGGGGATGACTCGACTAAAAGGTATGTCTTATAGAAATCAAAGGAAATGACTCGACTAAAAGGTACGTATTCTTGGGGTCAAAGAGAATGACACGATAAAAAGGTACGTCTTATAGGAATCAAAGGGGATGACTCGACTAATAGGTACGTCTTATAGGAATTAAAGGGAATGACTCGACTAAAAGGTACGTCTTATAGGGATCAAGTGAAATGACTCGACTAAAAGGAACGTCTTCTAGAAATCAAGGGAAATGACTCGACTAAAAGGTACCGCTTATAGGAATCAAAGGGGATGACTTGTCTAAAAGGAACGTATTATAGGAATCAAGGGAAATGACTCGACTAAAAGGTACGTATTCTTGGTGTCAAAGGGGATGAATCGACTAAAAGGTACGTCTTTTAGGAATCAAAGGAAATGACTCGACTAAAAGGTACGTCTTATAGGAATCAAAGGAAATGACTTGACTAAAAGGTACGTCTTATAGGAATCAAGGTAAATGACTAGACTAAAAGGTACGTCTTCTAGAAATCAAAGGGGATGACACCACTAAAAGGTACGTCTTATAGTAATCAAGGGGGATGACACGACTAAAAGGTACGTCTTATAGGAATCAAATGGAATGACTCGACTAAAAGGTACGTCTTATATGAATCAAGTGAAATGACTCGACTAAAAGGAACGTCTTCTAGGAATCACAGGAAATGACTCCACTAAAAGGTACGTCTTATAGGAATCAAAGGAGATGACTCGACTAAAAGGTACGTCTTATAGGAATCAAAGGGGATGACTCGACTAAAAGGTACGTCTTATAGGAATCAAAGGGGATGACTCGACTAAAAGGTACGTCTTATAAGAATCAAAAGGGATGACTCGACTAAAAGGTATGTCTTATAGGAATCAAAGTGGATGACTCGACTAAAAGGTATGTCTTATAGGAATCAAGTGAAATGACTCGACTAAAAGGTACGTCTTCTAGGAATCAAAGGGGATGACTCGACTAAAAGGTACGTATTCTAGGGGTCAAAGAGAAGGACTCGACTATAAGGTACGACTTATAGGAATCAAAGTGGATGACTCGACCAAAAGGTACGTCTTATAGGAATCGTTGGGGATGACTCGACTAAAAGATACGTCTTATAGGAATCAAAGGGGATGACTCGACTAAAAGGTACGTCTTCTAGGAATCACAGGAAATGACTCAACTAAAAGATACGTCTTATAGGAATCAAAGGAGATGACTCGACTAAAAGGTACGTCTTATAGGAATCAAGGGAAATGACTCGACTAAAAGATACGTCTTCTAGAAATCAAAAGGGATGACTCGACTAAAAGGTACGTCTTATAGTAATCAAGGGGGATGACTCGACTAAAAGGTACGTCTTATAGGAATCAAAGGAAATGACTCGACTAAAATGTACGTATTCTTGGGGTCAAAGGGAATGACTCGACTAAAAGGTACGTCTTATAGGAATCAAAGGGGATGACTCGACTAAAAGGTACGTCTTATATGAATCAATGGGAATGACTCGACTAAAAGGTACGTCTTATAGGGATCAAGTGAAATGACTCGACTAAAAGGAACGTCTTCTAGGAATCAAGGGAAATGACTCGACTAAAAGATACGGCTTATAGGAATCAAAGGGGATGACTTGTCTAAAAGGAACGTATTATAGGAATCAAGGGAAATGACTCGACTAAAAGGTACGTATTCTAGGTGTCAAAGGGGATGAATCGACTAAAAGGTACGTCTTTTAGGAATCAAAGGAAATGACTCGACTAAAAGGTACGTCTTATAGGAATCAAAGGAAATGACTCGACTAAAAGGTACGTCTTCTAGGGATCAAAGGGGATGACTCGACTAAAAGGTACGTCTTATAGGAATCGTAGGGGATGACTCGACTAAAAGGTACGTCTTATAGGAATCAAAGGGGATGACTCGACTAAAAGGTACGTCTTCT
Source organism: Capsicum pubescens (assembly GCA_030864215.1). Classification (NCBI taxonomy): domain Eukaryota; kingdom Viridiplantae; phylum Streptophyta; class Magnoliopsida; order Solanales; family Solanaceae; genus Capsicum; species Capsicum pubescens. The sequence continues at coordinate 273,207,953 of CM061545.1, read as the reverse complement.
AGGAATCACTGGAAATGACTCAACTAAAAGATATGTCTTATAGGAATCAAAGGAGATGACTCGACTAAAAGGTACGTGTTATAGGAATCAAGGGAAATGACTCGACTAAAAGGTACGTCTTCTAGAAAACAAAAGGGATGACTCGACTAAAAGGTACGTCTTATAGTAATCAAGGGGGATGACTCGACTAAAAGGTACGTCTTATAGGAATCAAAGGAAAAGACTCGACTAAAAGGTACGTATTCTTGGGGTCAAAGAGAATGACTCGACTAAAAGGTACGTCTTATAGGAATCAAAGGGGATGACTCGACTAAAAGATACGTCTTATTGGAATTAAAGGGAATGACTCGACTAAAAGGTACGTCTTATAGGGATCAAGTGAAATGACTCGACTAAAAGGAACGTCTTCTAGGAATCAAGGGAAATGACTCGACTAAAAGGTATGGCTTATTGGAATCAAAGATGATGACTTGTCTAAAAGGAACGTATTATAGGAGTCAAGGGAAATGACTCGACTAAAAGGTACGTATTCTTGGTGTCAAAGGGGATGAATCGACTAAAAGGTACGTGTTTTAGGAATCAAAGGAAATGACTCGACTAAAAGGTACGTCTTATAGGAATCAAAGGAAATGACTCGACTAAAAGGTACGTCTTCTAGGGATCAAAGGGGATGACTCGACTAAAAAGTACATCATATAGGAATCAAAGGGGATGACTCGACTAAAAGGTTCGTCTTATAGGAATCGAAGGGGACGACTTGACCAAAAGGAACGTCTTATAGGAATCCAAGGGGATGACTCGACTAAAAGGTACGTCTAATAGGAATCAAAGTGGATGACTCGACTAAAAGGTACGTCTTATAGGAATCAAGGGAAATGACTCGACTAAAAGGTACGTCTTCTAGGAATCAAAGGGGATGACTCAACTAAAAGGTACGTCTTATAGTAATCAAGGGGGATGACTCGACTAAAAGGTACGTCTTCAAGGAATCAAAGGGGGTCACTCGACTAAAAGGTACGTCTTATAGGAATCAAAGAAAATGACTCGACTAAAAGGTATGTATTCTAGGGGTCAAAAAGAATGACTCGACTAGAAGGTACGTCTTATAGGTATCAAAGGGGATGACTAGAGCAAAAGGTACGTCCTATAGGAATCCAAGGGGATGACTCGACTATAAGGTACGTCTTATAGGAAACAAAGGGGATGACTCGACTAAAAGGTACGTCTTCTAGGAATCACAAGAATTGACTCAACTAAAAGGTACGTCTTATTGGCATCAAAGGAGATAACTCGACTAAAATGTACGTCTTATAGGAATCAAGGGAAATGACTCGACTAAAAGGTACGTATTCTAGAAATCAAAGGGGATGACTCCACTAAAAGGTACGTCTTATAGTAATCAAGGGGGATGACACGACTAAAAGGTACGTCTTATAGGAATCAAATGGAATGACTCGACTAAAAGGTACGTCTTATATGAATCAAGTGAAATGACTCGACTAAAAGGAACGTCTTCTAGGAATCACAGGAAATAACTCCACTAAAAGGTACGTCTTATAGGAATCAAAGGAGATGACTCGACTAAAAGGTACGTCTTATAGGAATCAAAGGGGATGACTCGACTAAATGGTACGTCTTATAGGAATCAAAGGGGATGACTCGACTAAAAGGTACGTCTTATAGGAATCAAAAGGGATGACTCGACTAAAAGGTACGTCTTATAGGAATCAAAGTGGATGACTCGACTAAAAGGTACGTCTTATAGGAATCAAGTGAAATGTCTCGACTAAAAGGTACGTCTTCTAGGAATCAAAGGGGATGACTCGACTAAAAGGTACGTATTCTAGGGGTCAAAGAGAATGACTCGACTATAAGGTACGACTTATAGGAATCAAAGTGGATGACTCGACCAAAAGGTACGTCTTATAGGAATCAAAGGGGATGACTCGACTAAAAGGTACGTCTTCTAGGAATCACAGGAAATGACTCAACTAAAAGATACGTCTTATAGGAATCAAAGGAGATGACTCGACTAAAAGGTACGTCTTATAGGAATCAAGGGAAATGACTCGACTAAAAGGTACGTCTTCTAGAAATCAAAAGGGATGACTCGACTAAAAGGTACGTCTTATAGTAATCAAGGGGGATGACTCGACGAAAAGGTACGTCTTATAGGAATCAAAGGAAATGACTCGACTAAAAGGTACGTATTCTTGGGGTCAAAGGGAATGACTCGACTAAAAGGTACGTCTTATAGGAATCAAAGGGGATGACTCGACTAAAAGGTACGTCTTATAGGAATCAAAGGGAATGACTCGACTAAAAGGTACGTCTTATAGGGATCAAGTGAAATGACTCGACTAAAAGGAACGTCTTCTAGGAATCAAGGGAAATGACTCGACTAAAAGGTACGTCTTATAGGATTCAAAGTGGATGACTCGAGTAAAAGGTACGTCTAATAGGAATCAAGTGAAATGACTCGACTAAAAGGTACGTCTTCTACGAATCAAAGGGGATGACTCAACTAAAAGGTACGTCTTATAGTAATCAAGGGGGATGACTCGACTAAAAGGTACGTCTTCAAGGAATCAAAGGGCGTGACTCGACTAAAAGGTACGTCTTAAAGGAATCAAAGGAAATGACTCGACTAAAAGGTACGTATTCTAGGGGTCAAAGAGAATGACTCGACTATAAGGTACGTCTTATAGGTATCAAAGGGGATGACTAGACCAAAAGGTACGTCTTATTGGAATCCAAGGGGATGACTCGACTAAAAGGTACGGCTTATAGGAAACAAAGGGGATGACTCGACTAAAAGGTACGTCTTCTAGGAATCACAGGAATTGACTCAAGTAAAAGGTACGTCTTATTGGCATCAAAGGAGATGACTCGACTAAAAGGTACGTCTTATAGGAATCAAGGGAAATGACTCGAGTAAAAGGTACGTCTTCTAGAAATCAAAGGGGATGACTCCACTAAAAGGTACGTCTTTTAGTAATCAAGGGGGATGACACGACTAAAAGGTACGTCTTATAGGAATCAAATGGAATAACTCGACTAAAAGGTACGTCTTATATGAATCAAGTGAAATGACTCGACTAAAAGGAACGTCTTCTAGGAATCACAGGAAATGACTCCACTAAAAGGTACGTCTTATAGGAATCATAGGAGATGACTCGAATAAAAGGTACGTCTTATAGGAATCAAAGGGGATGACTCGACTAAAAGGTACGTCTTATAGGAATCAAAGGGGATGACTCGACTAAAAGGTACGTCTTATAGGAATCAAAAGGGATGACTCGACTAAAAGGTACGTCTTATAGGAATCAAAGTGGATGACTCGACTAAAAGGTACGTCTTATAGGAATCAAGTAAAATGTCTCGACTAAAAGGTACGTCTTCTAGGAATCAAAGGGGATGACTCGACTAAAATGTACGTATTCTAGGGGTCAAAGAGAATGACTCGACTATAAGGTACGACTTATAGGAATCAAAGTGGATGACTCGACCAAAAGGTACGTCTTATAGGAAACAAAGGGGATGACTCGACTAAAAGGTACGTCTTCGAGGAATCACAGGAAATGACTCAACTAAAAGATACGTCTTATAGGAATCAAAGGAGATGACTCGACTAAAAGGTACGTCTTATAGGAATCAAGGGAAATGACTCGACTAAAAGGTACGTCTTCTAGAAATCAAAAGGGATGACTCGACTAAAAGGTACGTCTTATAGTAATCAAAGGGGATGACTCGACTAAAAGGTACGTCTTATAGGAATCAAAGGAAATGACTCGACTAAAAGGTACGTATTCTTGGGGTCAAAGGGAATGACTCGACTAAAAGGTACGTCTTATAGGAATCAAAGGGGATGACTCGACTAAAAGGTACGTCTTATAGGAATCAAAGGGATTGACTCGACTAAAAGGTACGTCTTATAGGGATCAAGTGAAATGACTCAACTAAAAGGAACGTCTTCTAGGAATCAAGGGAAATGACTCGACTAAATGGTACGGCTTATAGGAATCAAAGGGGATGACTTGTCTAAAAGGAACGTATTATAGGAATCAAGAGAAATGACTCGACTAAAAGGTACGTATTCTAGCTGTCAAAGGGGATGAATCGACTAAAAGGTACGTCTTTTAGGAATCCAAGGAAATGACTCGACTAAAAGGTACGTCTTATAGGAATCAAAGGAAATGACTCGACTAAAAGGTACGTCTTCTAGGGATCAAAGGGGATGACTCGACTAAAAGGTACGTCTTATAGGAATCGTAGGGGATGACTCGACTAAAAGGTACGTCTTATAGGAATCAAAGGGGATGACTCGACTAAAAGGTACGTCTTCTAGGAATCACAGGAAATGACTCAACTAAAAGATATGTCTTATAGGAATCAAAGGAGATGACTCGACTAAAAGGTACGTCTTATAGGAATCAAGGGAAATGACTCGACTAAAAGGTACGTCTTCTAGAAAACAAAAGGGATGACTTGACTAAAAGGTACGTCTTATAGTAATCAAGGGGGATGACTCGACTAAAAGGTACGTCTTATAGGAATCAAAGGAAAAGACTCGACTAAAAGGTACGTATTCTTGGGGTCAAAGAGAATGACTCGACTAAAAGGTACGTCTTATAGGAATCAAAGGGGATGACTCGACTAAAAGATACGTCTTATTGGAATTAAAGGGAATGACTCGACTAAAAGGTACGTCTTATAGGGATCAAGTGAAATGACTCGACTAAAAGGAACGTCTTCTAGGAATCAAGGGAAATGACTCGACTAAAAGGTATGGCTTATTGGAATCAAAGGGGATGACTTGTCTAAAAGGAACGTATTATAGGAGTCAAGGGAAATAGCTCGACTAAAAGGTACGTATTCTTGGTGTCAAAGGGGATGAATCGACTAAAAGGTACGTGTTTTAGGAATCAATGGAAATGACTCGACTTAAAGGTACGTCTTATAGGAATCAAAGGAAATGACTCGACTAAAAGGTACGTCTTCTAGGGATCAAAGGGGATGACTCGACTAAAAGGTACGTCATATAGGAATCAAAGGGGATGACTCGACTAAAAGGTTCGTCTTATAGGACTCGAAGGGGATGACTTGACCAAAAGGAACGTCTTATAGGAATCCAAGGGGATGACTCGACTAAAAGGTACGTCTAATAGGAATCAAAGTGGATGACTCGACTAGAATGTACGTCTTATAGGAATCAAGGGAAATGACTCGACTAAAAGGTACGTCTTCTAGGAATCAAAGGGGAAGACTCAACTAAAAGGTACGTCTTATAGTAATCAAGAGGGATGACTCGACTAAAAGGTACGTCTTCAAGGAATCAAAGGGGGTCACTCGACTAAAAGGTACGTCTTATAGGAATCAAAGAAAATGACTCGACTAAAAGGTACGTATTCTAGGGGTCAAAAAGAATGACTCGACTAGAAGGTACGTCTTATAGGTATCAAAGGGGATGACTAGACCAAAAGGTACGTCCTATAGGAATCCAAGGGGATGACTCGACTATAAGGTACGTCTTATAGGAAACAAAGGGGATGACTCGACTAAAAGGTACGTCTTCTAGGAATCACAGGAAATGACTCCACTAAAAGGTACGTCTTATAGGAATCATAGGAGATGACTCGAATAAAAGGTACGTCTTATAGGAATCAAAGGGGATGACTCGACTAAAAGGTACGTCTTATAGGAATCAAAGGGGATGACTCGACTAAATGGTACGTCTTATAGGAATCAAAGGGGATGACTCGACTAAAAGGTACGTCTTATAGGAATCAAAAGGGATGACTCGACTAAAAGGTACGTCTTATAGGAATCAAAGTGGATGACTCGACTAAAAGGTACGTCTTATAGGAATCAAGTGAAATGTCTCGACTAAAAGGTACGTCTTCTAGGAATCAAAGGGGATGACTCGACTAAAAGGTACGTATTCTAGGGGTCAAAGAGAATGACTCGACTATAAGGTACGACTTATAGGAATCAAAGTGGATGACTCGACCAAAAGGTACGTCTTATAGGAATCAAAGAGGATGACTCGACTAAAAGGTACGTCTTCTAGGAATCACAGGAAATGACTCAACTAAAAGATACGTCTTATAGGAATCAAAGGAGATGACTCGACTAAAAGGTACGTCTTATAGGAATCAAGGGAAATGACTCGACTAAAAGGTACGTCTTCTAGAAATCAAAAGGGATGACTCGACTAAAAGGTACGTCTTATAGTAATCAAGGGAGATGACTCGACTAAAAGGTACGTCTTATAGGAATCAAAGGAAATGACTCGACTAAAAGGTACGTATTCTTGGGGTCAAAGGGAATGACTCGACTAAAAGGTACGTCTTATAGGAATCAAAGGGGATGACTCGACTAAAAGGTACGTCTTATAGGAATCAAAGGGAATGACTCGACTAAAAGGTACGTCTTATAGGGATCAAGTGAAATGACTCGACTAAAAGGAACGTCTTCTAGGAATCAAGGGAAATGACTCGACTAAAAGGTACGTCTTATAGGATTCAAAGTGGATGACTCGACTAAAAGGTACGTCTAATAGGAATCAAGGGAAATGACTCGACTAAAAGGTACGTCTTCAACGAATCAAAGGGGATGACTCAACTAAAAGGTACGTCTTATAGTAATCAAGGGGGATGACTCGACTAAAAGTTACGTCTTCAAGGAATCAAAGGGCGTGACTCGACTAAAAGGTACGTCTTAAAGGAATCAAAGGAAATGACTCGACTAAAAGGTACGTATTCTAGGGGTCAAAGAGAATGACTCGACTATAAGGTACGTCTTATAGGTATCAAAGGGGATGACTAGACCAAAAGGTACGTCTTATAGGAATCCAAGGGGATGACTCGACTAAAAGGTACGTCTTATAGGAAACAAAGGGGATGACTCGACTAAAAGGTACGTCTTCTAGGAATCACAGGAATTGACTCAAGTAAAAGGTACGTCTTATTGGCATCAAAGGAGATGACTCGACTAAAAGGTACGTCTTATAGGAATCAAGGGAAATGACTCGACTAAAAGGTACGTCTTCTAGAAATCAAAGGGGATGACTCCACTAAAAGGTACGTCTTATAGTAATCAAGGGGGATGACATGACTAAAAGGTACGTCTTATAGGAATCAAATGGAATAACTCGACTAAAAGGAACGTCTTCTAGGAATCACAGGAAATGACTCCACTAAATGATACGTCTTATAGGAATCATAGGAGATGACTCGAATAAAAGGTACGTCTTATAGGAATCAAAGGGGATGACTCGACTAAAAGGTACGTCTTATAGGAATCAAAGGGGATGACTCGACTAAAAGGTACATCTTATAGGAATCAAAGGGGATGACACGACTAAAAGGTACGTCTTATAGGAATCAAAAGGGATGACTCGACAAAAAGGTACGTCTTATAGGAATCAAAGTGGATGACTCGACTAAAAGGTACGTCTTATAGGAATCAAGTAAAATGTCTCGACTAAAAGGTACGTCTTCTAGGAATCAAAGGGGATGACTCGACTAAAATGTACGTATTCTAGGGGTCAAAGAGAATGACTCGACTATAAGGTACGACTTATAGGAATCAAAGTGGATGACTGGACGAAAAGGTACGTCTTATAGGAATCAAAGGGGATGACTTGACTAAAAGGTACGTCTTTGAGGAATCACAGGAAATAACTCAACTAAAAGATACGTCTTATAGGAATCAAAGAAGATGACTCGACTAAAAGGTACGTCTTATAGGAATCAAAGGGGATGACTCGACTAAATGGTACGTCTTATAGGAATCAAAGGGGATGATTCGACTAAAAGGTACGTCTTATAGGAATCAAAAGGGATGACTCGACTAAAAGGTACGTCTTATAGGAATCAAAGTGGATGACTCGACTAAAAGGTACGTCTTATAGGAATCAAGTGAAATGTCTCGACTAAAAGGTACGTCTTCTAGGAATCAAAGGGGATGACTCGACTAAAAGGTACGTATTCTAGGGGTCAAAGAGAATGACTCGACTATAAGGTACGACTTATAGGAATCAAAGTGGATGACTCGACCAAAAGGTACGTCTTATAGGAATCAAAGAGGATGACTCGACTAAAAGGTACGTCTTCTAGGAATCACAGGAAATGACTCAACTAAAAGATACATCTTATAGGAATCAAAGGAGATGACTCGACTAAAAGGTACGTCTTATAGGAATCAAGGGAAATGACTCGACTAAAAGGTACGTCTTCTAGAAATCAAAAGGGATGACTCGACTAAAAGGTACGTCTTATAGTAATCAAGGGAGATGACTCGACTAAAAGGTACGTCTTATAGGAATCAAAGGAAATGACTCGACTAAAAGGTACGTATTCTTGGGGTCAAAGGGAATGACTCGACTAAAAGGTACGTCTTATAGGAATCAAAGGGGATGACTCGACTAAAAGGTACGTCTTATAGGAATCAAAGGGAATGACTCGACTAAAAGGTACGTCTTATAGGGATCAAGTGAAATGACTCGACTAAAAGGAACGTCTTCTAGGAATCAAGGGAAATGACTCGACTAAAAGGTACGTCTTATAGGATTCAAAGTGGATGACTCGACTAAAAGGTACGTCTAATAGGAATCAAGGGAAATGACTCGACTAAAAGGTACGTCTTCAACGAATCAAAGGGGATGACTCAACTAAAAGGTACGTCTTATAGTAATCAAGGGGGATGACTCGACTAAAAGTTACGTCTTCAAGGAATCAAAGGGCGTGACTCGACTAAAAGGTACGTCTTAAAGGAATCAAAGGAAATGACTCGACTAAAAGGTACGTATTCTAGGGGTCAAAGAGAATGACTCGACTATAAGGTACGTCTTATAGGTATCAAAGGGGATGACTAGACCAAAAGGTACGTCTTATAGGAATCCAAGGGGATGACTCGACTAAAAGGTACGTCTTATAGGAAACAAAGGGGATGACTCGACTAAAAGGTACGTCTTCTAGGAATCACAGGAATTGACTCAAGTAAAAGGTACGTCTTATTGGCATCAAAGGAGATGACTCGACTAAAAGGTACGTCTTATAGGAATCAAGGGAAATGACTCGACTAAAAGGTACGTCTTCTAGAAATCAAAGGGGATGACTCCACTAAAAGGTACGTCTTATAGTAATCAAGGGGGATGACATGACTAAAAGGTACGTCTTATAGGAATCAAATGGAATAACTCGACTAAAAGGAACGTCTTCTAGGAATCACAGGAAATGACTCCACTAAATGATACGTCTTATAGGAATCATAGGAGATGACTCGAATAAAAGGTACGTCTTATAGGAATCAAAGGGGATGACTCGACTAAAAGGTACGTCTTATAGGAATCAAAGGGGATGACTCGACTAAAAGGTACATCTTATAGGAATCAAAGGGGATGACTCGACTAAAAGGTACGTCTTATAGGAATCAAAAGGGATGACTCGACTAAAAGGTACGTCTTATAGGAATCAAAGTGGATGACTCGACTAAAAGGTACGTCTTATAGGAATCAAGTAAAATGTCTCGACTAAAAGGTACGTCTTCTAGGAATCAAAGGGGATGACTCGACTAAAATGTACGTATTCTAGGGGTCAAAGAGAATGACTCGACTATAAGGTACGACTTAGAGGAATCAAAGTGGATGACTGGACGAAAAGGTACGTCTTATAGGAATCAAAGGGGATGACTTGACTAAAAGGTACGTCTTCGAGGAATCACAGGAAATAACTCAACTAAAAGATACGTCTTATAGGAATCAAAGGAGATGACTCGACTAAAAGGTACGTCTTATAGGAATCAAGGGAAATGACTCGACTAAAAGGTACGTCTTCTAGAAATCAAAAGGGATGACTCGACTAAAAGGTATGTCTTATAGTAATCAAAGGGGATGACTCGACTAAAAGGTACGTCTTATAGGAATCAAAGGAAATGACTCGACTAAAAGGTACGTATTCTTGGGGTCAAAGGGAATGACTCGACTAAAAGGTACGTCTTATAGGAATCAAAGGGGATGACTCGACTAAAAGGTACGTCTTATAGGAATCAAAGGGATTGACTCGACTAAAAGGTACGTCTTATAGGGATCAAGTGAAATGACTCGAGTAAAAGGAACGTCTTCTAGGAATCAAGGGAAATGACTCGACTAAATGGTACGGCTTATAGGAATCAAAGGGGATGACTTTTCTAAAAGGAACGTATTATAGGAATCAAGAGAAATGACTCGACTAAAAGGTACGTATTCTAGCTGTCAAAGGGGATGAATCGACTAAAAGGTACGTCTTTTAGGAATCCAAGGAAATGACTCGACTAAAAGGTACGTCTTATAGGAATCAAAGGAAATGACTCGACTAAAAGGTACGTCTTCTAGGGATCAAAGGGGATGACTCGACTAAAAGGTACGTCTTATAGGAATCAAAGGGGATGACTCGACTAAAAGGTACGTCTTCTAGAAATCGAAGGGGATGACTCCACCAAAAGGTACGTCTTATAGTAATCAAGGGGGATGAATCGACTAAAAGGTACGTCTTATAGGAATCAAAGTGGATGACTCGACTAAAAGGTACGTCTAATAGGAATCAAGGGAAATGACTCGACTAAAAGGTACGTCTTCTAGGAATCAAAGGGGATGACTCAACTAAAAGGTACGTCTTATAGTAATCAAGGGGGATGACTCGACTAATAGGTACGTCTTCAAGGAATCAAATGGTGTGACTCGACTAAAAGGTACGTCTTATAGGAATCAAAGGAAATGACTCGACTAAAAGGTACGTATTCTAGGGGTCAAAGAGAATGACTCGACCATAAGGTACGTCTTATAGGTATCAAAGGTGATGACTAGACCAAAAGGTACGTCATATAGGAATCCAAGGGGATGACTCGACTAAAAGGTACGTCTTATAGGAAACAAAGGGGATGACTCGACTAAAAGGTACGTCTTCTAGGAATCACAGGAATTGACTCAACTAAAAGGTATGTCTTATTGGCATCAAAGGAGATGACTCGACTAAAAGGTACGTCTTATAGGAATCAAGGGAAATGACTCGACTAAAAGGTACGTCTTCTAGAAATCAAAGGGGATGACTCCACTAAAAGGTACATCTTATAGTAATCAAGGGGGATGACACGACTAAAAGGTACGTCTTATAGGAATCAAATGGAATAACTCGACTAAAAGGTACGTCTTATATGAATCAAGTGAAATGACTCGACTAAAAGGAACGTCTTCTAGGAATCACAGGAAATGACTCCACTGAAAGGTACGTCTTATAGGAATCATAGGAGATGACTCGACTAAAAGGTACGTCTTATAGGAATCAAAGGGGATGACTCGACTAAAAGGTACGTCTTATAGGAATCAAAGGGGATCACTCGACTAAAAGGTACGTCTTATAGGAATCAAAAGGGATGACTCGACTAAAAGGTACGTCTTATAGGAATCAAAGTGGATGACTAGACTAAAAGGTACGTCTTATAGGAATCAAGTGAAATGACTCGACTAAAAGGTACGTCTTCTAGGAATCAAAGGGGATGACTCGACTAAAAGGTACGTATTCTAGGGGTCAAAGAGAATGACTCGACTATAAGGTACGACTTATAGGAATCAAAGTGAATGACTCGACCAAAAGGTACGTCTTATAGGAATCGTTGGGGATGACTCGACTAAAAGATACATCTTTTAGGAATCAAAGGGGATGACTCGACTAAAAGGTACGCCTTCTAGGAATCACAGGAAATGACTCAACTAAAAGATACGTCTTATAGGAATCAAAAGAGATGACTCGACTAAAAGGTACGTCTTATAGGAATCAAGGGAAATGACTCGACTAAAAGATACGTCTTCTAGAAATCAAAAGGGATGACTCGACTAAAAGGTACGTCTTATAGTAATCAAGGGGGATGACTCGACTAAAAGGTACGTCTTATAGGAATCAAAGGAAATGACTCGACTAAAATGTACGTATTCTTGGGGTCAAAGGGAATGACTCGACTATAAGGTACGACTTATAGGAATCAAAGTGAAATGACTCGACTAAAAGGTACGTCTTCTAGGAATCAAAGGGGATGACTCGACTAAAAGGTACGTATTCTAGGGGTCAAAGAGAATGACTCGACTATAAGGTACGACTTATAGGAATCAAAGTGGATGACTCGACCAAAAGATACGTCTTATAGGAATCAAAGGGGATGACTCGACTAAAAGGTACGTCTTCTAGGAATCACAGGAAATGACTCAACTAAAAGATACGTCTTATAGGAATCAAAGGAGATGACTCGACTAAAAGGTATGTCTTATAGGAATCAAGGGAAATGACTCGACTAAAAGGTACGTCTTCTAGAAATCAAAAGGGATGACTCGACTAAAAGGTACGTCTTATAGTAATCAAGGGGGATGACTCGACTAAAAGGTACGTCTTATAGGAATCAAAGGAAATGACTCGACTAAAAGGTACGTATTCTTGGGGTCAAAGGGAATGACTCGACTAAAAGGTACGTCTTATAGGAATCAAAGGGGATGACTCGACTAAAAGGTACGTCTTATAGGAATCAAATGGAATAACTCGACTAAAAGGTACGTCTTATATGAATCAAGTGAAATGACTCGACTAAAAGGAACGTCTTCTAGGAATCACAGGAAATGACTCCACTAAAAGGTACGTCTTATAGGAATCATAGGAGATGACTCGAATAAAAGGTACGTCTTATAGGAATCAAAGGGGATGACTCGACTAAAAGGTACGTCTTATAGGAATCAAAGGGGATGACTCGACTAAAAGGTACGTCTTATAGGAATCAAAGGGGATGACTCGACTAAAAGGTACGTCTTATAGGAATCAAAAGGGATGACTCGACTAAAAGGTACGTCTTATAGGAATCAAAGTGGATGACTCGACTAAAAGGTACGTCTTATAGGAATCAAGTAAAATGTCTCGACTAAAAGGTACGTCTTCTAGGAATCAAAGGGGATGACTCGATCAAAATGTACGTATTCTAGGGGTCAAAGAGAATGACTCGACTATAAGGTACGACTTATAGGAATCAAAGTGGATGACTCGACCAAAAGGTACGTCTTATAGGAATCAAAGGGGATGACTCGACTAAAAGGTACGTCTTCTAGGAATGACAGGAAATGACTCAACTAAAAGATATGTCTTATAGGAATAAAAGGAGATGACTCGACTAAAAGGTACGTCTTATAGGAATCAAGGGAAATGACTCGACTAAAAGGTACGTCTTCTAGAAATCAAAAGGGATGACTCGACTAAAAGGTACGTCTTATAGTAATCAAAAGGGATGACTCGACTAAAAGGTACGTCTTATAGGAATCAAAGGAAATGACTCGACTAAAAGGTACGTATTCTCGGGGTCAAAGGGAATGACTCGACTAAAAGGTACGTCTTATAGGAATCAAAGGGGATGACTCGACTAAAAGGTACGTCTTATAGGAATCAAAGGGATTGACTCGACTAAAAGGTACGTCTTATAGGGATCAAGTGAAATGACTCGACTAAAAGGAACGTCTTCTAGGAATCAAGGGAAATGACTCGACTAAATGGTACGGCATATAGGAATCAAAGGGGATGACTTGTCTAAAAGGAACGTATTATAGGAATCAAGAGAAATGACTCGACTAAAAGGTACGTATTCTAGCTGTCAAAGGGGATGAATCGACTAAAAGGTACGTCTTTTAGGAATCCAAGGAAATGACTCGACTAAAAGGTACGTCTTATAGGAATCAAAGGAAATGACTCGACTAAAAGGTACGTCTTCTAGGGATCAAAGGGGATGACTCGACTAAAAGGTACGTCTTATAGGAATCAAAGGGGATGACTCGACTAAAAGGTACGTCTTCTAGAAATCGAAGGGGATGACTCCACCAAAAGGTACGTCTTATAGTAATCAAGGGGGATGAATCGACTAAAAGGTACGTCTTATAGGAATCATAGTGGATGACTCGACTAAAAGGTACGTCTAATAGGAATCAAGGGAAATGACTCGACTAAAAGGTACGTCTTCTAGGAATCAAAGGGGATGACTCAACTAAAAGGTACGTCTTATAGTAATCAAGGGGGATGACTCGACTAAAAGGTACGTCTTCAAGGAATCAAAGGGCGTGACTCGACTAAAAGGTACGTCTTATAGGAATCAAAGGAAATGACTCGACTAAAAGGTACGTATTCTAGGGGTAAAGGTACGTCTTATAGGTATCAAAGGTGATGACTAGACCAAAAGGTATGTCTTATAGGAATCCAAGGGGATGACTCGACTAAAAGGTACGTCTTATAGGAAACAAAGGGGATGACTCGACTAAAAGGTACGTCATCTAGGAATCACTGGAATTGACTCAACTAAAAGGTACGTCTTATTGGCATCAAAGGAGATGACTCGACTAAAAGGTACGTCTTATAGGAATCAAGGGAAATGACTCGACTAAAAGGTACATCTTATAGTAATCAAGGGGGATGACACGACTAAAAGGTACGTCTTATAGGAATCAAATGGAATAACTCGACTAAAAGGTACGTCTAATATGAATCAAGTGAAATGACTCGACTAAAAGGAACGTCTTCTAGGAATCACAGGAAATGACTCCACTAAAAGGTACGTCTTATAGGAATCATAGGAGATGACTGGACTAAAAGGTACGTCTTATAGGAATCAAAGGGGATGACTCGACTAAAAGGTACGTCTTATAGGAATCAAGGGGGATCACTCGACTAAAAGGTACGTCTTATAGGAATCAAAAGGGATGACTCGACTAAAAGGTACGTCTTATAGGAATCAAAGTGGATGACTCGACTAAAAGGTACGTCTTATAGGAATCAAGTGAAATGACTCGACTAAAAGGTACGTCTCCTAGGAATCAAAGGGGATGACTCGACTAAAAGGTACGTATTCTAGGGGTCAAAGAGAATGACTCGACTATAAGGTACGACTTATAGGAATCAAAGTGGATGACTCGACCAAAAGGTTCGTCTTATAGGAATCGTTGGGGATGACTCGACTAAAAGATACATCTTATAGGAATCAAAGGGGATGACTCGACTAAAAGGTACGCCTTCTAGGAATCACAGGAAATGACTCAACTAAAAGATACGTCTTATAGGAATCAAAAGAGATAACTCGACTAAAAGGTACGTCTTATAGGAATCAAGGGAAATGACTCGACTAAAAGATACGTCTTCTAGAAATCAAAAGGGATGACTCGACTAAAAGGTACGTCTTATAGTAATCAAGGGGGATGACTCGACTAAAAGGTACGTCTTATAGGAATCAAAGGAAATGACTCGACTAAAATGTACGTATTCTTGGGGTCAAAGGGAATGACTCGACTATAAGGTACGACTTATAGGAATCAAAGTGAAATGACTCGACTAAAAGGTACGTCTTCTAGGAATCAAAGGGGATGACTCGACTAAAAGGTACGTATTCTAGGGGTCAAAGAGAATGACTCGACTATAAGGTACGACTTATAGGAATCAATGTGGATGACTCGACCAAAAGATACGTCTTATAGGAATCAAAGGGGATGACTCGACTAAAAGGTACGTTTTCTAGGAATCACAGGAAATGACTCAACTAAAAGATACGTCTTATAGGAATCAAAGGAGATGACTCGACTAAAAGGTATGTCTTATAGGAATCAAGGGAAATGACTCGACTAAAAGGTACGTCTTCTAGAAATCAAAAGGGATGACTCGACTAAAAGGTACGTCTTATAGTAATCAAGGGGGATGACTCGACTAAAAGGTACGTCTTATAGGAATCAAAGGAAATGACTCGACTAAAAGGTACGTATTCTTGGGGTCAAAGGGAATGGCTCGACTAAAAGGTACGTCTTATAGGAATCAAAGGGGATGACTCGACTAAAAGGTACGTCTTATAGGAATCAAAGGGAATGACTCGACTAAAAGGTACGTCTTATAGGGATCAAGTGAAATGACTCGACTAAAAGGAACGTCTTCTAGGAATCAAGGAAAATGACTCGACTAAAAGGTACGGCTTATAGGAATCAAAGGGGATGACTTGTCTAAAAGGAACGTATTATAGGAATCAAGAGAAATGACTCGACTAAAAGGTACGTATTCTAGCTGTCAAAGGGGATGAATCGACTAAAAGGTACGTCATTTAGGAATCCAAGGAAATGACTCGACTAAAAGGTACGTCTTATAGGAAACAAAGGGGATGACTCGTCTAAAAGGTACGTCTTCTAGGAATCACAGGAATTGACTCAACTAAAAGGTACGTCTTATTGGCATCAAAGGAGATGACTCGACTAAAAGGTACGTCTTATAGGAATCAAGGGAAATGACTCGACTAAAATGTACGTCTTCTAGAAATCAAAGGGGATGACTCCACTAAAAGGTACGTCTTATAGTAATCAAGGGGGATGACACGACTAAAAGGTACGTCTTATAGGAATCAAATGGAATGACTCGACTAAAAGGTACGTCTTATATGAATCAAGTGAAATGACTCGACTAAAAGGAACGTCTTCTAGGAATCACAGGAAATGACTCCACTAAAAGGTACGTCTTATAGGAATCATAGGAGATGACTCGACTAAAAGGTACGTCTTATAGGAATCAAAGGGGATGACTCGACTAAAAGGTACGTCTTATAGGAATCAAAGGGGATGAATCGACTAAAAGGTACGTCTTATAGGAATCAAAATGGATGACTCGACTAAAAGGTATGTCTTATAGGAATCAAAGTGGATGACTCGACTAAAAGGTACGTCTTATAGGAATCAAGTGAAATGACTCGACTAAAAGGTACGTCTTCTAGAAATCAAAGGGGATGACTCGACTAAAAGGTACGTATTCTAGGGGTCAAAGAGAATGACTCGACTATAAGGTACGACTTATAGGAATCAAAGAGGATGACTCGACCAAAAGGTACGTCTTATAGGAATCGTTGGGGATGACTCGACTAAAAGATACGTCTTATAGGAATCAATGGGGATGACTCGACTAAAAGGTACGTCTTCTAGGAATTACAGGAAATGACTCAACTATAAGATACGTCTTATAGGTATCAAAAGAGATGACTCGACTAAAAGGTACGTCTTATAGGAATCAAGGGAAATGACTCGACTAAAAGATACGTCTTCTAGAAATCAAAAAGGATGACTCGACTAAAAGATACGTCTTATTATAATCAAGGGGGATGACTCGACTAAAACGTACGTCTTATAGGAATCAAAGGAAATGACTCGACTAAAATGTACGTATTCTTGGGGTCAAAGGGAATGACTCGACTAAAAGGTACGTCTTATAGGAATCAAAGGGGATGACTCGACTAAAAGGTACGTCTTATAGGAATCAATGGGAATGACTCGACTAAAAGGTACGTCTTATAGGGATCAAGTGAAATGACTCGATTAAAAGGAACGTCTTCTAGGAATCAAGGGAAATGACTCGACTAAAAGGTACGGCTTATAGGAATCAAAGGGGATGACTTGTCTAAAAGGAACGTATTATAGGAATCAAGGGAAATGACTCGACTAAAAGGTACGTATTCTAGGTGTCAAAGGGGATGAATCGACTAAAAGGTACGTCTTTTAGGAATCAAAGGAAATGACTCGACTAAAAGGTACGTCTTATAGGAATCAAAGGAAATGACTCGACTAAAAGGTACGTCTTCTAGGGATCAAAGGGGATGACTCGACTAAAAGGTACGTCTTATAGGAATCGTAGGGGATGACTCGACTAAAAGGTACGTCTTATAGGAATCAAAGGGGATGACTCGACTAAAAGGTACGTCTTCTAGGAATCACAGGAAATGACTCAACTAAAAGATATGTCTTATAGGAATCAAAGGAGATGACTCGACTAAAAGGTACGTCTTATAGGAATCAAGGGAAATGACTCGATTAAAAGGTACGTCTTCTAGAAAACAGATGGGATGACTCGACTAAAAGGTACGTCTTATAGTAATCAAGGGGGATGACTCGACTAAAAGGTACGTCTTATAGGAATCAAAGAAAATGACTCGACTAAAAGGTACGTATTCTTGGGGTCAAAGAGAATGACTCGACTAAAAGGTACGTCTTATAGGAATCAAAGGGGATGACTCGACTAAAAGGTACGTCTTATAGGAATTAAAGGGAATGACTCGACTAAAAGGTACGTCTTATAGGGATCAAGTGAAATGACTCGACTAAAAGGAACGTCTTCTAGGAATCAAGGGAAATGACTCGACTAAAAGGTATGGTTTATAGGAATCAAAGGGGATGACTTGTCTAAAAGGACCGTATTATAGGAATCAAGGGAAATGACTCGACTAAAAGGTACGTATTCTTGGTGTCAAAGGGGATGAATCGACTAAAAGGTACGTCTTTTAGGAATCAAAGGAAATGACTCGACTAAATGGTACGTCTTATAGGAATCAAAGGAAATGACTCGACTAAAAGGTACGTCTTCTAGGGATCAAAGGGGATGACTCGACTAAAAGGTACGTCATATAGGAATCAAAGGGGATGACTCGACTAAAAGGTTCATCTTACAGGAATCGAAGGGGATGACTCGACCAAAAGGAACGTCTTATAGGAATCCAAGGGGATGACTCGACTAAAAGGTACGTCTTATAGGAATCAAAGTGGATGACTCGACTAAAAGGTACGTCTTATAGGAATCAAGGGAAATGACTCGACTAAAAGGTACGTCTTCTAGGAATCACAGGGGATGACTCAACTAAAAGGTACGTCTTATAGTAATCAACGGGGATGACTCGACTAAAAGGTACGTCTTCAAGGAATCAAAGGGGGTCACTCGACTAAAAGGTACGTCTTATAGGAATCAAAGGAAACGACTCGACTAAAAGGTACGTATTCTAGGGGTCAAAAAGAATGACTCGACTATAAGGTACGTCTTATAGGTATCAAAGGGGATGACTAGACCAAAAGGTACGTCCTATAGGAATCCAAGGGGATGACTCGACTAAAAGGTACGTCTTACAGGAAACAAAGGGGATGACTCGACTAAAAGGTACGTCTTCTAGGAATCACAGGAATTGACTCAACTAAAAGGTACGTCTTATTGGCATCAAAGGAGATAACTCGAATAAAAGGTACGTCTTTTAGGAATCAAGGGAAATGACTCGACTAAAAGGTACGTCTTATAGAAATCAAAGGGGATGACTCCACTAAAAGGTACGTCTTATAGTAATCAAGGGGGATGACACGACTAAAAGGTACGTCTTATAGGAATCAAATGGAATGACTCGACTAAAAGGTACGTCTTATATGAATAAAGTGAAATGACTCGACTAAAAGGAACGTCTTCTAGGAATCACAGGAAATGACACCACTAAAAGGTACGTCTTATAGGAATCAAAGGAGATGACTCGACTAAAAGGTACGTCTTATAGGAATCAAAGGGAATGACTCGACTAAAAGGTACGTCTTATAGGAATCAAAGGGGATGACTCGACTAAAAGGTACATCTAATAGGAATCAAAAGGGATGACACTACTAAAAGGTACGTCTTATAGGAATCAAAGTGGATGACTCGACTAAAAGGTACGTCTTATAGGAATCAAGTGAAATGTCTCGACTAAAAGGTACGTCTTCTAGGAATCAAAGGGGATGACTCGACTAAAAGGTACGTATTCTAGGGGTCAAAGAGAATGACTCGACTATAAGGTACGACTTATAGGAATCAAAGTGGATGACTCGACCAAAAGGTACGTCTTATAGGAATCAAAGGGGATGACTCGACTAAAAGGTACATCTTCTAGGAATCACAGGAAATGAGTCAACTAAAAGATACGTCTTATTGGAATCAAAGGAGATGACTCGACTAAAAGGTAAGTCTTATAGGAATCAAGGGAAATGACTCGACTAAAAGGTACGTCTTCTAGAAATCAAAAGGGATGACTCGACTAAAAGGTACGTCTTATAGTAATCAAGGGGGATGACTCGACTAAAAGGTACGTCTTATAGGAATCAAAGGAAATGACTCGACTAAAAGGTACGTATTCTTGGGGTCAAAGGGAATGACTCGACTAAAAGGTACGTCTTATAGGAATCAAAGGGGATGACTCGACTAAAAGGTACGTCTTATAGGAATCAAAGGGAATGACTCGACTAAAAGGTACGTCTTATAGGGATCAAGTGAAATGACTCGACTAAAAGGAACGTCTTCTAGGAATCAGGGGAAATGACTCGACTAAAAGGTACGGCTTATAGGAATCAAAGGGGATGACTTGTCTAAAAGGAACGTATTATAGGAATCAAGAGAAATGACTCGACTAAAAGGTACGTATTCTAGCTGTCAAAGGGGATGAATCGACTAAAAGGTACGTATTTTAGGAATCCAAGGAAATGACTCGACTAAAAGGTACGTCTTATAGGAATCAAAGGAAATGACTCGACTAAAAGGTACGTCTTCTAGGGATCAAAGGGGATGACTCGACTAAAAGGTATGTCTTATAGGAATCAAAGGGGATGACTCGACTAAAAGGTTCGTCTTATAGGAATCGAAGGGGATGGCTCGACCAAAAGGAACGTCTTATAGGAATCCAAGGGGATGAATCGACTAAAAGGTACGTCTTATAGGAATCAAAGTGGATGACTCGACTAAAAGGTACGTCTAATAGGAATCAAGGGAAATGACTCAACTAAAAGGTACGTCTTCTAGGAATCAAAATGGATGACACGACAAAAAGGTACGTCTTATATTAATCAAGGGGGATGTCTCGACTAAAAGGTACGTCTTCAAGGAATCAAAGGGCGTGACTCGACTAAAAGGTACGTCTTATAGGAATCAAAGGAAATGACTCGACTAAAAGGTACGTATTCTAGGGGTCAAAGAGAATGACTCGACTATAAGGTACGTCTTATAGGTATCAAAGGGGATGACTAGACCAAAAGGTACGTCTTATAGGAATCCATGGGGATGACTCGACTAAAAGGTACGTCTTATAGGAAACAAAGGGGATGACTCGACTAAAAGGTTCGTCTTCTAGGAATCACAGGAATTAACTCAACTAAAAGGTACGTCTTATTGGCATCAAAGCAGATGACTCGACTAAAAGGTACGTCTTATAGGAATCAAGGGAAATGACTCGACTAAAAGGTACGTCTTCTAGAAATCAAAGGGGATGACTCCACTAAAAGGTACGTCTTATAGTAATCAAGGGGGATGACACAATTAAAAGGTACGTCTTATAGGAATCAAATGGAATGACTCGACTAAAAGGTACGTCTTATATGAATCAAGTGAAATGACTCGACTAAAAGGAACGTCTTCTTGGAATCACAGGAAATGACTTCACTAAAAGGTACGTCTTATAGGAATCAAAGGAGATGACTCGACTAAAAGGTACCTCTTATAGGAATCAAAGGGGATGACTCGACTAAAAGGTACGTCTTATAGGAATCAAAGGGGATGACTCGACTAAAAGGTACGTCTTCTAGGAATCACAGGTAACGACTCAACTAAAAGTTACGTCTTATAGGAATCAAAGGAGATGACTCGACTAAAATGTACGTCTTATAGGAATCAAAGGGGTTGACTCGACTAAAAGGTACGTCTTATAGGAATCAAGGGAAATGACTCGACTAAAAGGTACGTCTTATAGGAATCAAAGGGGATGACTCGACTAAAAGGTACGTCTTCTAG
The DNA here is from genome assembly GCA_030864215.1 of Capsicum pubescens. NCBI lineage: Eukaryota > Viridiplantae > Streptophyta > Magnoliopsida > Solanales > Solanaceae > Capsicum > Capsicum pubescens. Next base: position 273,186,321 of record CM061545.1, on the reverse strand, counting down.
GAATCACAGGAAATGACTCAACTAAAAGATATGTCTTATAGGAATCAAAGGAGATGACTCGACTAAAAGGTACGTCTTATAGGAATCAAGGGAAATGACTCGATTAAAAGGTACGTCTTCTAGAAAACAGATGGGATGACTCGACTAAAAGGTACGTCTTATAGTAATCAAGGGGGATGACTCGACTAAAAGGTACGTCTTATAGGAATCAAAGAAAATGACTCGACTAAAAGGTACGTATTCTTGGGGTCAAAGAGAATGACTCGACTAAAAGGTACGTCTTATAGGAATCAAAGGGGATGACTCGACTAAAAGGTACGTCTTATAGGAATTAAAGGGAATGACTCGACTAAAAGGTACGTCTTATAGGGATCAAGTGAAATGACTCGACTAAAAGGAACGTCTTCTAGGAATCAAGGGAAATGACTCGACTAAAAGGTATGGTTTATAGGAATCAAAGGGGATGACTTGTCTAAAAGGACCGTATTATAGGAATCAAGGGAAATGACTCGACTAAAAGGTACGTATTCTTGGTGTCAAAGGGGATGAATCGACTAAAAGGTACGTCTTTTAGGAATCAAAGGAAATGACTCGACTAAATGGTACGTCTTATAGGAATCAAAGGAAATGACTCGACTAAAAGGTACGTCTTCTAGGGATCAAAGGGGATGACTCGACTAAAAGGTACGTCATATAGGAATCAAAGGGGATGACTCGACTAAAAGGTTCATCTTACAGGAATCGAAGGGGATGACTCGACCAAAAGGAACGTCTTATAGGAATCCAAGGGGATGACTCGACTAAAAGGTACGTCTTATAGGAATCAAAGTGGATGACTCGACTAAAAGGTACGTCTTATAGGAATCAAGGGAAATGACTCGACTAAAAGGTACGTCTTCTAGGAATCACAGGGGATGACTCAACTAAAAGGTACGTCTTATAGTAATCAACGGGGATGACTCGACTAAAAGGTACGTCTTCAAGGAATCAAAGGGGGTCACTCGACTAAAAGGTACGTCTTATAGGAATCAAAGGAAACGACTCGACTAAAAGGTACGTATTCTAGGGGTCAAAAAGAATGACTCGACTATAAGGTACGTCTTATAGGTATCAAAGGGGATGACTAGACCAAAAGGTACGTCCTATAGGAATCCAAGGGGATGACTCGACTAAAAGGTACGTCTTACAGGAAACAAAGGGGATGACTCGACTAAAAGGTACGTCTTCTAGGAATCACAGGAATTGACTCAACTAAAAGGTACGTCTTATTGGCATCAAAGGAGATAACTCGAATAAAAGGTACGTCTTTTAGGAATCAAGGGAAATGACTCGACTAAAAGGTACGTCTTATAGAAATCAAAGGGGATGACTCCACTAAAAGGTACGTCTTATAGTAATCAAGGGGGATGACACGACTAAAAGGTACGTCTTATAGGAATCAAATGGAATGACTCGACTAAAAGGTACGTCTTATATGAATAAAGTGAAATGACTCGACTAAAAGGAACGTCTTCTAGGAATCACAGGAAATGACACCACTAAAAGGTACGTCTTATAGGAATCAAAGGAGATGACTCGACTAAAAGGTACGTCTTATAGGAATCAAAGGGAATGACTCGACTAAAAGGTACGTCTTATAGGAATCAAAGGGGATGACTCGACTAAAAGGTACATCTAATAGGAATCAAAAGGGATGACACTACTAAAAGGTACGTCTTATAGGAATCAAAGTGGATGACTCGACTAAAAGGTACGTCTTATAGGAATCAAGTGAAATGTCTCGACTAAAAGGTACGTCTTCTAGGAATCAAAGGGGATGACTCGACTAAAAGGTACGTATTCTAGGGGTCAAAGAGAATGACTCGACTATAAGGTACGACTTATAGGAATCAAAGTGGATGACTCGACCAAAAGGTACGTCTTATAGGAATCAAAGGGGATGACTCGACTAAAAGGTACATCTTCTAGGAATCACAGGAAATGAGTCAACTAAAAGATACGTCTTATTGGAATCAAAGGAGATGACTCGACTAAAAGGTAAGTCTTATAGGAATCAAGGGAAATGACTCGACTAAAAGGTACGTCTTCTAGAAATCAAAAGGGATGACTCGACTAAAAGGTACGTCTTATAGTAATCAAGGGGGATGACTCGACTAAAAGGTACGTCTTATAGGAATCAAAGGAAATGACTCGACTAAAAGGTACGTATTCTTGGGGTCAAAGGGAATGACTCGACTAAAAGGTACGTCTTATAGGAATCAAAGGGGATGACTCGACTAAAAGGTACGTCTTATAGGAATCAAAGGGAATGACTCGACTAAAAGGTACGTCTTATAGGGATCAAGTGAAATGACTCGACTAAAAGGAACGTCTTCTAGGAATCAGGGGAAATGACTCGACTAAAAGGTACGGCTTATAGGAATCAAAGGGGATGACTTGTCTAAAAGGAACGTATTATAGGAATCAAGAGAAATGACTCGACTAAAAGGTACGTATTCTAGCTGTCAAAGGGGATGAATCGACTAAAAGGTACGTATTTTAGGAATCCAAGGAAATGACTCGACTAAAAGGTACGTCTTATAGGAATCAAAGGAAATGACTCGACTAAAAGGTACGTCTTCTAGGGATCAAAGGGGATGACTCGACTAAAAGGTATGTCTTATAGGAATCAAAGGGGATGACTCGACTAAAAGGTTCGTCTTATAGGAATCGAAGGGGATGGCTCGACCAAAAGGAACGTCTTATAGGAATCCAAGGGGATGAATCGACTAAAAGGTACGTCTTATAGGAATCAAAGTGGATGACTCGACTAAAAGGTACGTCTAATAGGAATCAAGGGAAATGACTCGACTAAAAGGTACGTCTTCTAGGAATCAAAGTGGATGACACGACAAAAAGGTACGTCTTATATTAATCAAGGGGGATGTCTCGACTAAAAGGTACGTCTTCAAGGAATCAAAGGGCGTGACTCGACTAAAAGGTACGTCTTATAGGAATCAAAGGAAATGACTCGACTAAAAGGTACGTATTCTAGGGGTCAAAGAGAATGACTCGACTATAAGGTACGTCTTATAGGTATCAAAGGGGATGACTAGACCAAAAGGTACGTCTTATAGGAATCCATGGGGATGACTCGACTAAAAGGTACGTCTTATAGGAAACAAAGGGGATGACTCGACTAAAAGGTTCGTCTTCTAGGAATCACAGGAATTAACTCAACTAAAAGGTACGTCTTATTGGCATCAAAGCAGATGACTCGACTAAAAGGTACGTCTTATAGGAATCAAGGGAAATGACTCGACTAAAAGGTACGTCTTCTAGAAATCAAAGGGGATGACTCCACTAAAAGGTACGTCTTATAGTAATCAAGGGGGATGACACAATTAAAAGGTACGTCTTATAGGAATCAAATGGAATGACTCGACTAAAAGGTACGTCTTATATGAATCAAGTGAAATGACTCGACTAAAAGGAACGTCTTCTTGGAATCACAGGAAATGACTTCACTAAAAGGTACGTCTTATAGGAATCAAAGGAGATGACTCGACTAAAAGGTACCTCTTATAGGAATCAAAGGGGATGACTCGACTAAAAGGTACGTCTTATAGGAATCAAAGGGGATGACTCGACTAAAAGGTACGTCTTCTAGGAATCACAGGTAACGACTCAACTAAAAGTTACGTCTTATAGGAATCAAAGGAGATGACTCGACTAAAATGTACGTCTTATAGGAATCAAAGGGGTTGACTCGACTAAAAGGTACGTCTTATAGGAATCAAGGGAAATGACTCGACTAAAAGGTACGGCTTATAGGAATCCAAGGGGATGACTTGTCTAAAAGGTACGTCTTATAGGAATTAAAGGAAATGACTCGACTAATAGGTACGTATTCTAGAGGTCAAAGGGGATGACTCGACTAAAAGGTACGTCTTATAGGAATCAAAGGAGATGACTCGACTAAAAGGTACGTCTTATAGGAATCAAAGGGGATGAATCGACTAAAAGGTACGTCTTATAGGAATCAAAAGGGATGACTCGACTAAAAGATACGTCTTATAGGAATCAAAGTAAATGACTCGATTAAAAGGTTTGTCTTCTAGGGGTCAAAGGGGATAACTCGAGTAAAAGGTACGTCTTATACGAATCACAGGGGATGACGCGACTAAAAGGTACGTCTTCTAGGAATCACAGGAAATGACTCAACTAAAAGGTACGTCTTATTGGAATCAAAGGAAATGACTCGACTAAAAGGTACGTCTTCTAGGGATCAATGGGGATGACTCGACTAAAAGGTACGTCTTATAGGAATCAAAGGGGATGACTCGACTAAAAGGTACGTCTTATAGGAATCAAAGGGGATCACTCGACTAAAAGGTACGTCTTATAGGAATCAAGGGAAATGACTTGACTAAAAGGTACGACATTTAGGAATCAAAGGGGATGACTCGACTAAAAGGTTCGTCTTACAGGAATCGAAGGGGATGACTCCACCAAAAGGTACGTCTTAAAGGAATCTAAGGGGATGACTCGACTAAAAGGTACGTCTTATAGGAATCAAAGTGGATGACTCGACTAAAAGGTACGTCTTATAGGAATCAAGGGATATGACTCGACTAAAAGGTACGTCTTCTACGAATCAAAGGAGATGACTCGACTAAAAGGTACGTCTTATAGTAATCAAGGGGGATGACTCGACTAAAAGGTACGTCTACAAGGAATCAAAGGGGGTGACTCAACTAAAAGGTACGTCTTATAGGAATCAATGGAAATGACTCAACTAAAAGGTACGTATTCTAGGGGTCAAAGAGAATGACTCGACTATAAGGTACGTCTTATAGGAATCAATGTGGATGACACGACCAAAAGGTACGTCTTATAGGAATCCAAGGGGATGACTCGACTAAAAGGTACGTCTTATAGGAATCAAAGGGGATGACTCGACTAAAAGGTACGTCTTCTAGGAATCACATGACATGACTCAACTAAAAGATACGTCATATAGGAATCAAAGGAAATGACTCGACTAAAAGGTACGTCTTCTAGAAATCAAAAGGGATGACTCGACTAAAAGGTACGTCTTATAGTAATCAAGGGGGATGACTCGACTAAAAGGTACGTCTTATAGGAATCAAAGGAAATGACTCGACTAAAAGGTACGTATTCTTGGGGTCAAAGGGAATGACTCGACTAAAAGGTATGTCTTATAGGAATCAAAGGGGATGACTCGACTAAAAGGTACGTCTTATAGGAATCAAAGGGAATGACTCGACTAAAAGGTACGTCTTATAGGGATCAAGTGAAATGACTCGACTAAAAGGAACGTCTTCTAGGAATCACAAGAAATGACTCAACCAAAAGGTACGTCTTATAGGAATCAAAGGAGATCACTCGACTAAAAGGTACTTCTTAAAAGAATCAAAGGGGATGACTCGACTAAAATGTATGTCTTATAGGAATCAAGGGAAATGACTCGACTAAAAGGTACGTCTTCAAGGAATCAAAGGATATGACTCAACTAAAAGGGATGTCCTATAGGAATCAAAGGGGTTGAATCGACTAAAAGGTACGTCTTATAGATATCAAAGGGGATGACTCGACTAAAAGGTACGTCTTATAGGAATAAAAGGAAATGACTCGACTAATAGGTACGCATTCTAGAGGTCAAAGGGGATGACTCGACTAAAATGTACGTCTTATAGGAATCAAAGGGGATGACTCGACTAAAAGTTACGTCTTATAGGAATCAAAGGGGATGACTCGACTAAAAGGTACGTCTTATAGGAATCAAAGGGGATGACTCGACTAAAAGTTACGTCTTATAGGAATCAAAGGGGATGACTCGACTAAAAGGTACGTCTTATAGAAATCAAAGGGGATGACTCGACTAAAAGGTACGTCTTATAGGAATCAAAGGGGATGACTCGACTAAAAGGTACGTCTTATAGGAATCAAAAGGGATGACTCGACTAAAAGGTACGTCTTATAGGAATCAAAGTGGATGAACTCGACTAAAAGGTATGTCTTATAGGAATCACGAGCAATGACTCGACTAAAAGGTACGTCTTATAGGGATCAAGTGAAATGACTCGACTAAAAGGAACGTGTTCTAGGAATCACAGGAAATGACTCAACTAAAAGTTACGCCTTATAGGAATCAAGGGAAATGACTCGACTAAAAGGTACGTCTTCAAAGAATCAAAGGAAATGACTCAACTAAAAGGTACTTATTCTAGGGGTCAAAGAGAATGATTCGACTAAAAGGTACGTATTCTTGGGGTCAAAGGGAATGACTCGACTAAAAGGTACGTCTTATAGGAATCAAAGGGGATGACTCGACTAAAAGGTACGTCTTATAGGAATCAAAGGGAATGACTCGAATAAAAGGTACGTCTTATAGGGATCAAGTGAAATGACTCGAATAAAAGGAACGTCTTCTAGGAATCACAGGAAATGACTCAACTAAAAGGTACGTCTTATAGGAATCAAAGGAGATCACTCGACTAAAAGGTACGTCTTAAAAGAATCAAAGGGGATGACTCGACTAAAATGTATGTCTTATAGGAATCAAGGGAAATGACTCGACTAAAAGGTACGTCTTCAAGGAATCAAAGGATATGACTCAACTAAAAGGGATGTCCTATAGGAATCAAAGGGGTTGAATCGACTCAAAGGTACGTCTTATAGATATCAAAGGGGATGACTTGACTAAAAGGTACGTCTTATAGGAATAAAAGGAAATGACTCGACTAATAGGTACGTATTCTAGAGGTCAAAGGGGATGACTCGACTAAAATGTACGTCTAATAGGAATCAAAGGGGATGACTCGACTAAAAGTTACGTCTTATAGGAATCAAAGGAAATGACTCGACTAAAAGGTATGTCTTATAGGAATCAAGGGAAATGACTCGACTAAAAGGTACGTCTTCAAGGAATCAAAGGATATGACTCAACTAAAAGGGACGTCCTATAGGAATCAAAGGGGTTGACTCGACTAAAAGGTACGTCTTATAGGAATTAAAGGGGATGACTCGACTAAAAGGTACGTCTTAAAGGAATTAAAGGAAATGACTCGACTAATAGGTACGTATTCTAGAGGTCCATGGGGATGACTCGACTAAAATGTACTTCTTATAGGAATCAAAGGGGATGACTCGACTAAAAGGTACGTCTTATAGGAATCAAAGGGGATAACTCGACTAAAACGTACGTCTTAGAGGAATCAAAGGGGATGACTCGACTAAAAGGTACGTCTTATAGGAATCAAAGGGGATGACTCGACTAAAAGGTACGTCTTATAGGAATCAAAAGGGATGACTCGACTAAAAGGTACGTCTTATAGGAATCAAAGTGGATGAGTCGACTAAAAGGTACGTCTTATAGGAATCACGGGAAATGACTCGACTAAAAGGTACGTCTTTTAGGGATCAAGTGAAATGACTCGACTAAAAGGAACGTTTTCTAGGAATCACAGGAAATGACTCAACTAAAAGGTACGTCTTATAGGAATCAAAGAAGATGACTCGACTAAAAGGTACGTCTTATAGGAATCAAAGGGGATGACTCGACTAAAAGGTACGTCTTATAGGAATCAAGGGAAACGACTCGACTAAAAGGTAAGTCTTCAAGAAATCAAAGGATATGACTCAACTAAAATGGACGTCCTACAGGAATTTAAGGGGATGACTAGACTAAAAGATACGTCTTATAGGAATCAAAGGGGATGACTCGACTAAAAGGTACTTCTTATAGGAATTAATGGAAATGACTTGACTAATAGGTACGTATTCTAGAGGTCAAAGGGGATGACTCGACTAAAATGTACGTCTTATAGGAATCAAAGGGGATGACTCGACTAAAAGGTACGTCTTATAGGAATCAAAGGGGATGACTCGACTAAAAGGTACGTCTTATAGGAATCAAAGGGAATGACTCGACTAAAAGGTACGTCTTATAGGAATCAAAGGGGATGACTCGACTAAAAGGTACGTCTTATAGGAATCAAAAGGGATGACTCGACTAAAAGGTACGTCTTATAGGAATCAAAGTGGATGACTCGACTAAAAGGTACATCTTATAGGAATCACGGGAAATGACTCGACTAAAAGGTACGTCTTATAGGGATCAAGTGAAATGACTCGACTAAAAGGAACGTATTCTAGGAATCACAGGAAATGACTCAACTAAAAGGTACGTCTTATAGGAATCAAAGGAGTTGACTCGACTAAAAGGTACGTCTTATAGGAATCAAAGGGGATGACTCGACTAAAAGGTACGCCTTATAGGAATCAAGGGATATGACTCGACTAAAAGGTACCTCTTCAAGGAATCAAAGGAAATGACTCGACTAAAAGGTTCGTCTTATAGGAATTAAAGCGGATGACTCGACTAAAAGGTACGTCTTATAGGAATTAATGGAAATAACTTGACTAATAGGTACGTATTCTAGAGGTCAAAGGGGATGACTCGACTAAAAGGTACGTCTTATAGGAATCAAAGGGGATGACTCGACTAAAAGGTACGTCTTATAGGAATCAAAGGGGATGACTCGACTAAAAGATACGTCTTATAGGAATCAAAAGGGATGACTCGACTAAAAGGTACGTCTTATAGGAATCAAAGAGGATGACTCGACTAAAGGGTACGTCTTATAGGAATCAAGTGAAATGACTCGACTAAAATGTACGTCTTCTAGGAATCAAAGGGGATGACTCAACTAAAAGGTACGTATTCTAGGGGTCAAAGAGAATGACTCGACTATAAGGTACGACTTAAAGGAATCAAAGTGGATGACTCGACCAAAAGGTACGTCTAATAGGAATCCAAGGGGATGACTCGACTAAAAGGTACGTCATATAGGAATCAAAGGAGATGACTCGACTAAAAGGTACGTCTTCTAGGAATCACAGGAAATGCCTCAACTAAAAGATACGTCTTATAGGAATCAAAGGAGATGACTCGACTAAAAGGTACGTCTTATAGGAATCAAGGGAAATGACTCGACTAAAAGGTACGTGTTCTAGAAATCAAAAGGGATGAGTCGACCAAAAGGTACGTCTTATAGTAATCAAGGGGGATGACTCGACTAAAAGGTACGTCTTATAGGAATCAAAGGAAATGACTCGACTAAAAGGTACGTATTCTTGGGGTCAAAGGGAATGACTCGACTAAAAGGTACGTCTTATAGGAATCAAAGGGGATGACTCGACTAAAAGGTACGTCTTATAGGAATCAAAGGGAATGACTCGACTAAAAGGTACGTCTTATAGGGATCAAATGAAATGACTCGACTAAAAGGAACGTCTTCTAGGAATCACAGGAAATGACTCAACTAAAAGGTACGTCTTATAGGAATCAAAGGAGATTTCTCGACTAAAAGGTACGTCTTATAGTAATCAAAGGGGATGACTCGACTAAAAGTTACGCCTTATAGGAATCAAGGGAAATGACTCGACTAAAAGGTACGTCTTCAAAGAATCAAAGGAAATGACTCAACTAAAAGGTACTTATTCTAGGGGTCAAAGAGAATGATTCGACTAAAAGGTACGTATTCTTGGGGTCAAAGGGAATGACTCGACTAAAAGGTACGTCTTATAGGAATCAAAGGGGATGACTCGACTAAAAGGTACGTCTTATAGGAATCAAAGGGAATGACTCGAATAAAAGGTACGTCTTATAGGGATCAAGTGAAATGACTCGAATAAAAGGAACGTCTTCTAGGAATCACAGGAAATGACTCAACTAAAAGGTACGTCTTATAGGAATCAAAGGAGATCACTCGACTAAAAGGTACGTCTTAAAAGAATCAAAGGGGATGACTCGACTAAAATGTATGTCTTATAGGAATCAAGGGAAATGACTCGACTAAAAGGTACGTCTTATAGGGATCAAGTGAAATGACTCGAATAAAAGGAACGTCTTCTAGGAATCACAGGAAATGACTCAACTAAAAGGTACGTCTTATAGGAATCAAAGGAGATCACTCGACTAAAAGGTACGTCTTAAAAGAATCAAAGGGGATGACTCGACTAAAATGTATGTCTTATAGGAATCAAGGGAAATGACTCGACTAAAAGGTACGTCTTCAAGGAATCAAAGGATATGACTCAACTAAAAGGGATGTCCTATAGGAATCAAAGGGGTTGAATCGACTCAAAGGTACGTCTTATAGATATCAAAGGGGATGACTTGACTAAAAGGTACGTCTTATAGGAATAAAAGGAAATGACTCGACTAATAGGTACGTATTCTAGAGGTCAAAGGGGATGACTCGACTAAAATGTACGTCTAATAGGAATCAAAGGGGATGACTCGACTAAAAGTTACGTCTTATAGGAATCAAAGGAAATGACTCGACTAAAAGGTATGTCTTATAGGAATCAAGGGAAATGACTCGACTAAAAGGTACGTCTTCAAGGAATCAAAGGATATGACTCAACTAAAAGGGACGTCCTATAGGAATCAAAGGGGTTGACTCGACTAAAAGGTACGTCTTATAGGAATTAAAGGGGATGACTCGACTAAAAGGTACGTCTTAAAGGAATTAAAGGAAATGACTCGACTAATAGGTACGTATTCTAGAGGTCCATGGGGATGACTCGACTAAAATGTACTTCTTATAGGAATCAAAGGGGATGACTCGACTAAAAGGTACGTCTTATAGGAATCAAAGGGGATAACTCGACTAAAACGTACGTCTTAGAGGAATCAAAGGGGATGACTCGACTAAAAGGTACGTCTTATAGGAATCAAAGGGGATGACTCGACTAAAAGGTACGTCTTATAGGAATCAAAAGGGATGACTCGACTAAAAGGTACGTCTTATAGGAATCAAAGTGGATGAGTCGACTAAAAGGTACGTCTTATAGGAATCACGGGAAATGACTCGACTAAAAGGTACGTCTTTTAGGGATCAAGTGAAATGACTCGACTAAAAGGAACGTTTTCTAGGAATCACAGGAAATGACTCAACTAAAAGGTACGTCTTATAGGAATCAAAGAAGATGACTCGACTAAAAGGTACGTCTTATAGGAATCAAAGGGGATGACTCGACTAAAAGGTACGTCTTATAGGAATCAAGGGAAACGACTCGACTAAAAGGTAAGTCTTCAAGAAATCAAAGGATATGACTCAACTAAAATGGACGTCCTACAGGAATTTAAGGGGATGACTAGACTAAAAGATACGTCTTATAGGAATCAAAGGGGATGACTCGACTAAAAGGTACTTCTTATAGGAATTAATGGAAATGACTTGACTAATAGGTACGTATTCTAGAGGTCAAAGGGGATGACTCGACTAAAATGTACGTCTTATAGGAATCAAAGGGGATGACTCGACTAAAAGGTACGTCTTATAGGAATCAAAGGGGATGACTCGACTAAAAGGTACGTCTTATAGGAATCAAAGGGAATGACTCGACTAAAAGGTACGTCTTATAGGAATCAAAGGGGATGACTCGACTAAAAGGTACGTCTTATAGGAATCAAAAGGGATGACTCGACTAAAAGGTACGTCTTATAGGAATCAAAGTGGATGACTCGACTAAAAGGTACATCTTATAGGAATCACGGGAAATGACTCGACTAAAAGGTACGTCTTATAGGGATCAAGTGAAATGACTCGACTAAAAGGAACGTATTCTAGGAATCACAGGAAATGACTCAACTAAAAGGTACGTCTTATAGGAATCAAAGGAGTTGACTCGACTAAAAGGTACGTCTTATAGGAATCAAAGGGGATGACTCGACTAAAAGGTACGCCTTATAGGAATCAAGGGATATGACTCGACTAAAAGGTACCTCTTCAAGGAATCAAAGGAAATGACTCGACTAAAAGGTTCGTCTTATAGGAATTAAAGCGGATGACTCGACTAAAAGGTACGTCTTATAGGAATTAATGGAAATAACTTGACTAATAGGTACGTATTCTAGAGGTCAAAGGGGATGACTCGACTAAAAGGTACGTCTTATAGGAATCAAAGGGGATGACTCGACTAAAAGGTACGTCTTATAGGAATCAAAGGGGATGACTCGACTAAAAGATACGTCTTATAGGAATCAAAAGGGATGACTCGACTAAAAGGTACGTCTTATAGGAATCAAAGAGGATGACTCGACTAAAGGGTACGTCTTATAGGAATCAAGTGAAATGACTCGACTAAAATGTACGTCTTCTAGGAATCAAAGGGGATGACTCAACTAAAAGGTACGTATTCTAGGGGTCAAAGAGAATGACTCGACTATAAGGTACGACTTAAAGGAATCAAAGTGGATGACTCGACCAAAAGGTACGTCTAATAGGAATCCAAGGGGATGACTCGACTAAAAGGTACGTCATATAGGAATCAAAGGAGATGACTCGACTAAAAGGTACGTCTTCTAGGAATCACAGGAAATGCCTCAACTAAAAGATACGTCTTATAGGAATCAAAGGAGATGACTCGACTAAAAGGTACGTCTTATAGGAATCAAGGGAAATGACTCGACTAAAAGGTACGTGTTCTAGAAATCAAAAGGGATGAGTCGACCAAAAGGTACGTCTTATAGTAATCAAGGGGGATGACTCGACTAAAAGGTACGTCTTATAGGAATCAAAGGAAATGACTCGACTAAAAGGTACGTATTCTTGGGGTCAAAGGGAATGACTCGACTAAAAGGTACGTCTTATAGGAATCAAAGGGGATGACTCGACTAAAAGGTACGTCTTATAGGAATCAAAGGGAATGACTCGACTAAAAGGTACGTCTTATAGGGATCAAATGAAATGACTCGACTAAAAGGAACGTCTTCTAGGAATCACAGGAAATGACTCAACTAAAAGGTACGTCTTATAGGAATCAAAGGAGATTTCTCGACTAAAAGGTACGTCTTATAGTAATCAAAGGGGATGACTCGACTAAAAGTTACGCCTTATAGGAATCAAGGGAAATGACTCGACTAAAAGGTACGTCTTCAAAGAATCAAAGGAAATGACTCAACTAAAAGGTACTTATTCTAGGGGTCAAAGAGAATGATTCGACTAAAAGGTACGTATTCTTGGGGTCAAAGGGAATGACTCGACTAAAAGGTACGTCTTATAGGAATCAAAGGGGATGACTCGACTAAAAGGTACGTCTTATAGGAATCAAAGGGAATGACTCGAATAAAAGGTACGTCTTATAGGGATCAAGTGAAATGACTCGAATAAAAGGAACGTCTTCTAGGAATCACAGGAAATGACTCAACTAAAAGGTACGTCTTATAGGAATCAAAGGAGATCACTCGACTAAAAGGTACGTCTTAAAAGAATCAAAGGGGATGACTCGACTAAAATGTATGTCTTATAGGAATCAAGGGAAATGACTCGACTAAAAGGTACGTCTTCAAGGAATCAAAGGATATAACTCAACTAAAAGGGATGTCCTATAGGAATCAAAGGGGTTGAATCGACTCAAAGGTACGTCATATAGATATCAAAGGGGATGACTCGACTAAAAGTTCGTCTTATAGGAATAAAAGGAAATGACTCGACTAATAGGTACGTATTCTAGAGGTCAAAGGGGATGACTCGACTAAAATGTACGTCTAATAGGAATCGAAGGGGATGACTCGACTAAAAGTTACGTATTATAGGAATCAAAGGAAATGACTCGACTAAAAGGTATGTCTTATAGGAATCAAGGGAAATGACTCGACTAAAAGGTACGTCTTCAAGGAATCAAAGGATATGACTCAACTAAAAGGGACGTCCTATAGGAATCAAAGGGGTTGACTCGACTAAAAGGTACGTCTTATAGGAATTAAAGGGGATGACTCGACTAAAAGGTACGTCTTAAAGGAATTAAAGGAAATGACTCGACTAATAGGTACGTATTCTAGAGGTCAATGGGGATGACTCGACTAAAATGTATTTCTTATAGGAATCAAAGGGGATGACTCGACTAAAAGGTACGTCTTATAGGAATCAAAAGGGATGACTCGACTAAAAGGTACGTCTTATAGGAATCAAAGTGGATGAGTCGACTAAAAGGTACGTCTTATAGGAATCACGGGAAATGACTCGACTAAAAGGTACGTCTTATAGGGCTCAAGTGAAATGACTCGACTAAAAGGAACGTTTTCTAGGAATCACAGGAAATGACTCAACTAAAAGGTACGTCTTATAGGAATCAAAGAAGATGACTCGACTAAAAGGTACGTCTTATAGGAATCAAAGGGGATGACTCGACTAAAAGGTACGTCTTATAGGAATCAAGGGAAACGACTCGACTAAAAGGTAAGTCTTCAAGAAATCAAAGGATATGACTCAACTAAAAGGGACGTCCTACAGGAATTTAAGGGGATGACTAGACTAAAAGATACGTCTTATAGGAATCAAAGGGGATGACTCGACTAAAAGGTACTTCTTATAGGAATTAATGGAAATGACTTGACTAATAGGTACGTATTCTAGAGGTCAAAGGGGATGACTCGACTAAAATGTACGTCTTATAGGAATCAAAGGGGATGACTCGACTAAAAGGTACGTCTTATAGGAATCAAAGGGGATGACTCGACTAAAAGGTACGTCTTATAGGAATCAAAGGGAATGACTCGACTAAAAGGTACGTCTTATAGGAATCAAAGGGGATGACTCGACTAAAGGGTACGTCTTATAGGAATCAAAAGGGATGACTCGACTAAAAGGTACGTCTTATAGGAATCAAAGTGGATGACTCGACTAAAAGGTACGTCTTATAGGAATCACGGGAAATGACTCGACTAAAAGGTACGTCTTATAGGGATCAAGTGAAATGACTCGACTAAAAGGAACGTATTCTAGGAATCACAGGAAATGACTCAACTAAAAGGTACGTCTTATAGGAATCAAAGGAGTTGACTCGACTAAAAGGTACGTCTTATAGGAATCAAAGGGGATGACTCGACTAAAAGGTACGCCTTATAGGAATCAAGGGATATGACTCGACTAAAAGGTACCTCTTCAAGGAATCAAAGGAAATGACTCGACTAAAAGGTTCGTCTTATAGGAATTAAAGCGGATGACTCGACTAAAAGGTACGTCTTATAGGAATCAAAGGGGATGACTCGACTAAAAGGTACGTCTTATAGGAATTAATGGAAATGACTTGACTAATAGGTACGTATTCTAGAGGTCAAAGGGGATGACTCGACTAAAAGGTACGTCTTATAGGAATCAAAGGGGATGACTCGACTAAAAGGTACGTCTTATAGGAATCAAAGGGGATGACTCGACTAAAAGGTACGTCTTATAGGAATCAAAAGGGATGACTCGACTAAAAGGTACGTCCTATAGGAATCAAGTGAAATGACTCGACTAAAAGGTACGTTTTCTAGGATTCAAAGGGGATGACTCAACTAAAAGGTACGTATTCTAGGGGTCAAAGAGAATGACTCGACTATAAGGTACGACTTAAAGGAATCAAAGTGGATGACTCGACCAAAAGGTACGTCTAATAGGAATCCAAGGGGATGACTCGACTAAAAGGTACGTCATATAGGAATCAAAGGAGATGACTCGACTAAAAGGTACGTCTTCTAGGAATAACAGGAAATGCCTCAACTAAAAGATACGTCTTATAGGAATCAAAGGAGATGACTCGACTAAAAGGTACGTCTTATAGGAATCAAGGGAAATGACTCGACTAAAAGGTACGTCTTCTAGAAATCAAAAGGGAAGAGTCGACCAAAAGGTACGTCTTATAGTAATCAAGGGGGATGACTCGACTAAAAGGTACGTCTTATAGGAATCAAAGGAAATGACTCGACTAAAAGGTACGTATTCTTGGGGTCAAAGGGAATGACTCGACTAAAAGGTACGTCTTATAGGAATCAAAGGGGATGACTCGACAAAAAGGTACGTCTTATAGGAATCAAAGGGAATGACTCGACTAAAAGGTACGTCTTATAGGGATCAAATGAAATGACTCGACTAAAAGGAACGTCTTCTAGGAATCACAGGAAATGACTCAACTAAAAGGTACGTATTATAGGAATCAAAGGAGATCACTCGACTAAAAGGTACGTCTTATAGGAATAAAAGGAAATGACTCGACTAATAGGTACGTATTCTAGAGGTCAAAGGGGATGACTCGACTAAAATGTACGTCTAATAGGAATCAAAGGGGATGACTCGACTAAAAGTTACGTATTATAGGAATCAAAGGAAATGACTCGACTAAAAGGTATGTCTTATAGGAATCAAGGGAAATGACTCGACTAAAAGGTACGTCTTCAAGGAATCAAAGGATATGACTCAACTAAAAGGGACGTCCTATAGGAATCAAAGGGGTTGACTCGACTAAAAGGTACGTCTTATAGGAATTAAAGTGGATGACTCGACTAAAAGGTACGTCTTAAAGGAATTAAAGGAAATGACTCGACTAATAGGTACGTATTCTAGAGGTCAATGGGGATGACTCGACTAAAATGTACTTCTTATAGGAATCAAAGGGGATGACTCGACTAAAAGGTACGTCTTATAGGAATCAAAGGGGATGACTCGACTAAAAGGTACGTCTTAGAGGAATCAAAGGGGATGACTCGACTAAAAGGTACGTCTTATAGGAATCAAAGGGGATGACTCGACTAAAAGGTATGTCTTATAGGAATCAAAAGGGATGACTCGACTAAAAGGTACGTCTTTTAGGAATCAAAGTGGATGAGTCGACTAAAAGGTACGTCTTATAGGAATCACGGGAAATGACTCGACTAAAAGGTACGTCTTATAGGGATCAAGTGAAATGACTCGACTAAAAGGAACGTTTTCTAGGAATCACAGGAAATGACTCAACTAAAAGGTACGTCTTATAGGAATCAAAGAAGATGACTCGACTAAAAGGTACGTCTTATAGGAATCAAAGGGGATGACTCGACTAAAAGGTACGTCTTATAGGAATCAAGGGAAACGACTCGACTAAAAGGTAAGTCTTCAAGAAATCAAAGGATATGACTCAACTAAAAGGGACGTCCTACAGGAATTTAAGGGGATGACTAGACTAAAAGATACGTCTTATAGGAATCAAAGGGGATGACTCGACTAAAAGGTACTTCTTATAGGAATTAATGGAAATGACTTGACTAATAGGTACGTATTCTAGAGGTCAAAGGGGATGACTCGACTAAAATGTACGTCTTATAGGAATCAAAGGGGATGACTCGACTAAAAGGTACGTCTTATAGGAATCAAAGGGGATGACTCGACTAAAAGGTACGTCTTATAGGAATCAAAGGGAATGACTCGACTAAAAGGTACGTCTTATAGGAATCAAAGGGGATGACTCGACTAAAAGGTACGTCTTATAGGAATCAAAAGGGATGACTCGACTAAAAGGTACGTCTTATAGGAATCAAAGTGGATGACTCGACTAAAAGGTACGTCTTATAGGAATCACGGGAAATGACTCGACTAAAAGGTACGTCTTATAGGGATCAAGTGAAATGACTCGACTAAAAGGAACGTATTCTAGGAATCACAGGAAATGACTCAACTAAAAGGTACGTCTTATAGGAATCAAAGGAGTTGACTCGACTAAAAGGTACGTCTTATAGGAATCAAAGGGGATGACTCGACTAAAAGGTACGCCTTATAGGAATCAAGGGATATGACTTGACTAAAAGGTACCTCTTCAAGGAATCAAAGGAAATGACTCGACTAAAAGGTTCGTCTTATAGGAATTAAAGCGGATGACTCGACTAAAAGGTACGTCTTATAGGAATCAAAGGGGATGACTCGACTAAAAGGTACGTCTTATAGGAATTAATGGAAATGACTTGACTAATAGGTACGTATTCTAGAGGTCAAAGGGGATGACTCGACTAAAAGGTACGTCTTATAGGAATCAAAGGGGATGACTCGACTAAAAGGTACGTCTTATAGGAATCAAAGGGGATGACTCGACTAAAAGGTACGTCTTATAGGAATCAAAAGGGATGACTCGACTAAAAGGTACGTCTTACAGGAATCAAAGTGGATGACTCGACTAAAAGGTACGTCTTATAGGAATCAAGTGAAATGACTCGACTAAAAGGTACGTCTTCTAGGAATCAAAGGGGATGACTCAACTAAAAGGTACGTATTCTAAAGGTCAAAGAGAATGACTCGACTATAAGGTATGACTTAAAGGAATCAAAGTGGATGACTCGACCAAAAGGTACGTCTAATAGGAATCCAAGGGGATGACTCGACTAAAAGGTACGTCATATAGGAATCAAAGGAGATGACTCGACTAAAAGGTACGTCTTCTAGGAATAACAGGAAATGCCTCAACTAAAAGATACGTCTTATAGGAATCAAAGGAGATGACTCGACTAAAAGGTACGTCTTATAGGAATCAAGGGAAATGACTCGACTAAAAGGTACGTCTTCTAGAAATCAAAAGGGAAGAGTCGACCAAAAGGTACGTCTTATAGTAATCAAGGGGGATGACTCGACTAAAAGGTACGTCTTATAGGAATCAAAGGAAATGACTCGACTAAAAGGTACGTATTCTTGGGGTCAAAGGGAATGACTCGACTAAAAGGTACGTCTTATAGGAATCAAAGGGGATGACTCGACTAAAAGTTACGTCTTATAGGAATCAAAGGGAATGACTCGACTAAAAGGTACGTCTTATAGGGATCAAATGAAATGACTCGACTAAAAGGAACGTCTTCTAGGAATCACAGGAAATGACTCAACTAAAAGGTACGTATTATAGGAATCAAAGGAGATCACTCGACTAAAAGGTACGTCTTATAGGAAAAAAAGGAAATGACTCGACTAATAGGTACGTATTCTAGAGGTCAAAGGGGATGACTCGACTAAAATGTACGTCTAATAGGAATCAAAGGGGATGACTCGACTAAAAGTTACGTATTATAGGAATCAAAGGAAATGACTCGACTAAAAGGTATGTCTTATAGGAATCAAGGGAAATGACTCGACTAAAAGGTACGTCTTCAAGGAATCAAAGGATATGACTCAACTAAAAGGGACGTCCTATAGGAATCAAAGGGGTTGACTCGACTAAAAGGTACGTCTTATAGGAATTAAAGGGGATGACTCGACTAAAAGGTACGTCTTAAAGGAATTAAAGGAAATGACTCGACTAATAGGTACGTATTCTAGAGGTCAATGGGGATGAATCGACTAAAATGTACTTCTTATAGGAATCAAAGGGGATGACTCGACTAAAAGGTACGTCTTATAGGAATCAAAGGGGATGACTCGACTAAAAGGTACGTCTTAGAGGAATCAAAGGGGATGACTCGACTAAAAGGTACGTCTTATAGGAATCAAAGGGGATGACTCGACTAAAAGGTACGTCTTATAGGAATCAAAAGGGATGACTCGACTAAAAGGTACGTCTTATAGGAATCAAAGTGGATGAGTCGACTAAAAGGTACGTCTTATAGGAATCACGGGAAATGACTCGACTAAAAGGTACGTCTTATAGGGATCAAGTGAAATGACTCGACTAAAAGGAACGTTTTCTAGGAATCACAGGAAATGACTCAACTAAAAGGTACGTCTTATAGGAATCAAAGGGGATGACTCGACTAAAAGGTACGTCTTATAGGAATCAAGGGAAACGACTCGACTAAAAGGTAAGTCTTCAAGAAATCAAAGGATATGACTCAACTAAAAGGGACGTCCTACAGGAATTTAAGGGGATGACTAGACTAAAAGATACGTCTTATAGGAATCAAAGGGGATGACTCGACTAAAAGGTACTTCTTATAGGAATTAATGGAAATGACTTGACTAATAGGTACGTATTCTAGAGGTCAAAGGGGATGACTCGACTAAAATGTACGTCTTATAGGAATCAAAGGGGATGACTCGACTAAAAGGTACGTCTTATAGGAATCAAAGGGGATGACTCGACTAAAAGGTACGTCTTATGGGAATTAAAGGGATTGACTCGACTAAAAGGTACGTCTTATAGGAATCAAAGGGGATGACTCGACTAAAAGGTACGTCTTATAGGAATCAAAAGGGATGACTCGACTAAAAGGTACGTCTTATAGGAATCAAAGTGGATGACTCGACTAAAAGGTACGTCTTATAGGAATCACGGGAAATGACTCGACTAAAAGGTACGTCTTATAGGGATCAAGTGAAATGACTCTACTAAAAGGAACGTATTCTAGGAATCACAGGAAATGACTCAACTAAAAGGTACGTCTTATAGGAATCAAAGGAGTTGACTCAACTAAAAGGTACGTCTTATAGGAATCAAAGGGGATGACTCGACTAAAAGGTACGCCTTATAGGAATCAAGGGATATGACTCGACTAAAAGGTACCTCTTCAAGGAATCAAAGGAAATGACTCGACTAAAAGGTTCGTCTTATAGGAATTAAAGCGGATGACTCGACTAAAAGGTACGTCTTATAGGAATCAAAGGGGATGACTCGACTAAAAGGTACGTCTTATAGGAATTAATGGAAATGACTTGACTAATAGGTACGTATTCTAGAGGTCAAAGGGGATGACTCGACTAAAAGGTACGTCTTATAGGAATCAAAGGGGATGACTCGACTAAAAGGTACGTCTTATAGGAATCAAAGGGGATGACTCGACTAAAAGGTACGTCTTATAGGAATCAAAAGGGATGACTCGACTAAAAGGTACGTATTACAGGAATCAAAGTGGATGACTCGACTAAAAGGTACGTCTTATAGGAATCAAGTGAAATGACTCGACTAAAAGGTACGTCTTCTAGGAATCAAAGGGGATGACTCAACTAAAAGGTACGTATTCTAGGGGTCAAAGAGAATGACTCAACTATAAGGTACGACTTAAAGGAATCAAAGTGGATGACTCGACCAAAAGGTACGTCTAATAGGAATCCAAGGGGATGACTCGACTAAAAGGTACGTCATATAGGAATCAAAGGAGATGACTCGACTAAAAGGTACGTCTTCTAGGAATCACAGGAAATGCCTCAACTAAAAGATACGTCTTATAGGAATCAAAGGAGATGACTCGACTAAAAGGTACGTCTTATAGGAATCAAGGGAAATGACTCGACTAAAAGGTACGTCTTCTAGAAATCAAAAGGGAAGAGTCGACCAAAAGGTACGTCTTATAGTAATCAAGGGGGATGACTCAACTAAAAGGTACGTCTTATAGGAATCAAAGGAAATGACTCGACTAAAAGGTACGTATTCTTGGGGTCAAAGGGAATGACTCGACTAAAAGGTACGTCTTATAGGAATCAAAGGGGATGACTCGACTAAAAGGTACGTCTTATAGGAATCAAAGGGAATGACTCGACTAAAAGGTACGTCTTATAGGGATCAAATGAAATGACTCGACTAAAAGGAACGTCTTCTAGGAATCACAGGAAATTACTCAACTAAAAGGTACGTATTATAGGAATCAAAGGAGATCACTCGACTAAAAGGTACGTCTTAAAGGAATCAAAGGGGATAACTCGACTAAAAGGTATGTCTTATAGGAATCAAGGGAAATGACTCGACTAAAAGGTACGTCTTCAAGGAATCAAAGGATACGACTCAACTAAAAGGGACGTCCCATAGGAATCAAAGGGGTTGACTCAACTAAAAGGTACGTCTTATAGGAATCAAAGGGGATGACTCGACTATAAGGTACGTCTTATAGGAATTAAAGGAAATAACTCTACTAAAAGGTACGTCTTCAAGGAATCAAAGGATATCACTCAACTAAAAGGGACGTCCTATAGGAATCAAAGGGGATGACTCGACTAAAATATACGTCTTATAGGAATCAAAGGGGATGACTCGACTAAAAGGTACGTCTTCTAGGAATCCAAGGGGATGAGTCGACTAAAAGGTACGTCTTATAGGAATCAAAGGGGATGACTCGACTAAAAGGTACGTCTTATAGGAATCAAAAGGGATTACTCGACTAAAAGGTACGTCTTATAGGAATCAAAGTGGATGACTCAACTAAAAGGTACGTCTTATAGGAATCACGGGAAATGACTCGACTAAAAGGTACGTCTTATAGGGATCAAGTTAAATGACTCGACTAAAAGGAACGTCTTCTAGGAATCACAGGAAATGACTCAACTAAAAGGTACGTCTTATAGGAATCAAAGAAGATGACTCGACTAAAAGGTACGTCTTATAGGAATCAAAGGGGATGACTCGACTAAAAGGTACGTCTTATAGGAATCAAGGGAAATGACTCGACTAAAAGGTAAGTCTTCAAGGAATCAAAGGATATGACTCAACTAAAAGGGACGTCCTACAGGAATCAAAGGGGATGACTCGACTAAAAGGTACGTCTTATAGGAATCATAGGGGATCACTCGACTAAAAGGTACGTCTTATAGGAATTAATGGAAATAACTTGACTATTAGGTACGTATTCTAGAGGTCAAAGGGGATGACTCGACTAAAAGGTACGTCTTATAGGAATCAAAGGGGATGACTCGACTAAAAGGTACGTCTTATAGGAATCAATGGGGATGACTCGACTAAAAGGTACATCTTATAGGAATCAAAAGGGATGACTCGACTAAAAGGTACGTCTTATAGGAATCAAAGTGGATGACTCGACTAAAAGGTACGTCTTATAGGAATCAAGTGAAATGAATCGACTAAAAGGTACGTCTTCTAGGAATCAAAGGGGATGACTCGACTAAAAGGTACGTCATATAGTAATCAAGGGGGATGACTCGACTAAAAGGTACGTCTTATAGGAATCAAGGGAAATGACTCGACTAAAAGGCACGTCTTATAGGAATCAAAGGGGATGACTCGACTAAAAGGTATGTCTTCTAGGAATCAAAGGGTATGACTCGACTAAAAGGTACGTCTTATAGTAATCAAGGGGGATGACTCGACTAAAAGGTACGTCTTCAACGAATCAAAGGGGGTGACTCGACTAAAAGGTACGTCTTATAGGAATCAACGGAAATGACTCGACTAAAAGGTACGTATTCTAGGGGTCAAAGAGAATAACTCGACTAAAAGGTACGTCTTATAGGAATCAAAGCGGATCACTCGACCAAAAGGTACGTCTTATAGGAATCCAAGGGGATGACCACTAAAAGGTACGTCTTATAGGAATCAAAGGGGATGACTCGACTAAAAGGTACGTCTTCTTGGAATCACAGGAAATGACTCAACTAAAAGGTACGTCTTATTGGAATTAAAGGAGATGACTCGACTAAAAGGTACGTCTTATAGGAATCAAGGGAAATGACTCGACTAAAAGGTACTTCTTATAGGAATTAATGGAAATGACTTGACTAATAGGTACGTATTCTAGAGGTCAAAGGGGATGACTCGACTAAAATGTACGTCTTATAGGAATCAAAGGGGATGACTCGACTAAAAGGTACGTCTTATAGGAATCAAAGGGGATGACTCGACTAAAAGGTACGTCTTATAGGAATCAAAGGGAATGACTCGACTAAAAGGTACGTCTTATAGGAATCAAAGGGGATGACTCGACTAAAGGGTACGTCTTATAGGAATCAAAAGGGATGACTCGACTAAAAGGTACGTCTTATAGGAATCAAAGTGGATGACTCGACTAAAAGGTACGTCTTATAGGATTCACGGGAAATGACTCGACTAAAAGGTACGTCTTATAGGGATCAAGTGAAATGACTCGACTAAAAGGAACGTATTCTAGGAATCACAGGAAATGACTCGACTAAAAGGTACGTCTTATAGGAATTAATGGAAATGACTTGACTAATAGGTACGTATTCTAGAGGTCAAAGGGGATGACTCGACTAAAAGGTACGTCTTATAGGAATCAAAGGGGATGACTCGACTAAAAGGTACGTCTTATAGGAATCAAAGGGGATGACTCGACTAAAAGGTACGTCTTATAGGAATCAAAAGGGATGACTCGACTAAAAGGTACGTATTACAGGAATCAAAGTGGATGACTCGACTAAAAGGTACGTCTTATAGGAATCAAGTGAAATGACTCGACTAAAAGGTACGTCTTCTAGGAATCAAAGGGGATGACTCAACTAAAAGGTACGTATTCTAGGGGTCAAAGAGAATGACTCAACTATAAGGTACGACTTAAAGGAATCAAAGTGGATGACTCGACCAAAAGGTACGTCTAATAGGAATCCAAGGGGATGACTCGACTAAAAGGTACGTCATATAAGAATCAAAGGAGATGACTCGACTAAAAGGTACGTCTTCTAGGAATCACAGGAAATGCCTCAACTAAAAGATACGTCTTATAGGAATCAAAGGAGATGACTCGACTAAAAGGTACGTCTTATAGGAATCAAGGGAAATGACTCGACTAAAAGGTACGTCTTCTAGAAATCAAAAGGGAAGAGTCGACCAAAAGGTACGTCTTATAGTAATCAAGGGGGATGACTCAACTAAAAGGTACGTCTTATAGGAATCAAAGGAAATGACTCGACTAAAAGGTACGTATTCTTGGGGTCAAAGGGAATGACTCGACTAAAAGGCACGTCTTATAGGAATCAAAGGGGATGACTCGACTAAAAGGTACGTCTTATAGGAATCAAAGGGAATGACTCGACTAAAAGGTACGTCTTATAGGGATCAAATGAAATGACTCGACTAAAAGGAACGTCTTCTAGGAATCACAGGAAATTACTCAACTAAAAGGTACGTATTATAGGAATCAAAGGAGATCACTCGACTAAAAGGTACGTCTTAAAGGAATCAAAGGGGATAACTCGACTAAAAGGTATGTCTTATAGGAATCAAGGGAAATGACTCGACTAAAAGGTACGTCTTCAAGGAATCAAAGGATACGACTCAACTAAAAGGGACGTCCCATAGGAATCAAAGGGGTTGACTCAACTAAAAGGTACGTCTTATAGGAATCAAAGGGGATGACTCGACTATAAGGTACGTCTTATAGGAATTAAAGGAAATAACTCTACTAAAAGGTACGTCTTCAAGGAATCAAAGGATATCACTCAACTAAAAGGGACGTCCTATAGGAATCAAAGGGGATGACTCGACTAAAATATACGTCTTATAGGAATCAAAGGGGATGACTCGACTAAAAGGTACGTCTTCTAGGAATCCAAGGGGATGAGTCGACTAAAAGGTACGTCTTATAGGAATCAAAGGGGATGACTCGACTAAAAGGTACGTCTTATAGGAATCAAAAGGGATTACTCGACTAAAAGGTACGTCTTATAGGAATCAAAGTGGATGACTCAACTAAAAGGTACGTCTTATAGGAATCACGGGAAATGACTCGACTAAAAGGTACGTCTTATAGGGATCAAGTTAAATGACTCGACTAAAAGGAACGTCTTCTAGGAATCACAGGAAATGACTCAACTAAAAGGTACGTCTTATAGGAATCAAAGAAGATGACTCGACTAAAAGGTACGTCTTATAGGAATCAAAGGGGATGACTCGACTAAAAGGTACGTCTTATAGGAATCAAGGGAAATGACTCGACTAAAAGGTAAGTCTTCAAGGAATCAAAGGATATGACTCAACTAAAAGGGACGTCCTACAGGAATCAAAGGGGATGACTCGACTAAAAGGTACGTCTTATAGGAATCATAGGGGATCACTCGACTAAAAGGTACGTCTTATAGGAATTAATGGAAATAACTTGACTATTAGGTACGTATTCTAGAGGTCAAAGGGGATGACTCGACTAAAAGGTACGTCTTATAGGAATCAAAGGGGATGACTCGACTAAAAGGTACGTCTTATAGGAATCAATGGGGATGACTCGACTAAAAGGTACATCTTATAGGAATCAAAAGGGATGACTCGACTAAAAGGTACGTCTTATAGGAATCAAAGTGGATGACTCGACTAAAAGGTACGTCTTATAGGAATCAAGTGAAATGAATCGACTAAAAGGTACGTCTTCTAGGAATCAAAGGGGATGACTCGACTAAAAGGTACGTCATATAGTAATCAAGGGGGATGACTCGACTAAAAGGTACGTCTTATAGGAATCAAGGGAAATGACTCGACTAAAAGGCACGTCTTATAGGAATCAAAGGGGATGACTCGACTAAAAGGTATGTCTTCTAGGAATCAAAGGGTATGACTCGACTAAAAGGTACGTCTTATAGTAATCAAGGGGGATGACTCGACTAAAAGGTACGTCTTCAACGAATCAAAGGGGGTGACTCGACTAAAAGGTACGTCTTATAGGAATCAACGGAAATGACTCGACTAAAAGGTACGTATTCTAGGGGTCAAAGAGAATAACTCGACTAAAAGGTACGTCTTATAGGAATCAAAGCGGATCACTCGACCAAAAGGTACGTCTTATAGGAATCCAAGGGGATGACCACTAAAAGGTACGTCTTATAGGAATCAAAGGGGATGACTCGACTAAAAGGTACGTCTTCTTGGAATCACAGGAAATGACTCAACTAAAAGGTACGTCTTATTGGAATTAAAGGAGATGACTCGACTAAAAGGTACGTCTTATAGGAATCAAGGGAAATGACTCGACTAAAAGGTACATCTTCTAGAAATAAAAGGGAATGACTCCACTAAAAGGTACGTCATATAGTAATCAAGGGGGATGACTCGACTAAAAGGTACGTCTTATAGGAATTAAAGGAAATAACTCGACGAATAGGTACGTATTCTAGAGGTCAAAGGGGATGACTCGACTAAAATGTACGTCTTATAGGAATCAAAGGGGATGACTCGACTAAAAGGTACGTCTTCTAGGAATCCAAGGGGATGACTCGACTAAAAGGTACGTCTTATAGGAATCAAAGGGGATGACTCGACTAAAAGGTACGTCTTATAGGAATCAAAAGGGATGACTCGACTAAAAGGTACGTCTTATAGGAATCAAAGAGGATGACTCAACAAAAAGGTACGTCTTATAGGAATCACGGGAAATGACTCGACTAAAAGGTACGTCTTATAGGGATCAAGTTAAATGACTCGACTAAAAGGAACGTCTTCTAGGAATCACAGGAAATGACTCAACTAAAAGGTACGTCTTATAGGAATCAAAGAAGATGACTCGACTAAAAGGTACGTCTTATAGGAATCAAAGGGGATGACTCGACTAAATGGTACGTCTTATAGGAATCAAGGGAAATGACTCGACTAAAAGGTAAGTCTTCAAGGAATCAAAGGATATGACTCAACTAAAAGGGACGTCCTACAGGAATCAAAGGGGATGACTCGACTAAAAGGTACGTCTTCTTGGAATCACAGGAAATGACTCAACTAAAAGGTACGTCTTATTGGAATCAAAGGAGATGACTCGACTAAAAGGTACGTCTTATAGGAATCAAGGGAAATGACTCGACTAAAAGGTACATCTTCGAGAAATCAAAGGGGATGACTCCACTAAAAGGTACGTCATATAGTAATCAAGGGGGATGACTCGACTAAAAGGTACGTCTTATAGGAATCAAAGGGAATGACTCGACTAAAAGGTACGTCTTATATGAATCAAGTGAAATGACTCCACTAAAAGGAACGTCTTCTAGGAATCACAGGAAATGACTCAACTAAAAGGTACGTCTTATAGGAATCAAAGGAGATGACTCGACTAAAAGGTACGTCTTATAGGAATCAAAGGGGATGACTCTACTAAAAGGTACGTTTTATAGGAATCAAAGGGGATGACTCGACTAAAAGGTACGTCATCTAGGAATCAGAGGAAATGACTTAACTAAAAGGTACGTCTTATAGAAATCAAAGGAAATGACTCCACTAAAAGATACGTCTTCAAGGAATCAAAGGATATGACTCAACTAAAAGGGACGTCCTATAGGAATCAAAGGGGATGACTCGACTAACAGATACGTCTTATAGGAATCAAAGAGGATGACTCGACTAAAAGGTACGTCTTATAGGAATTAAAGGAAATCACTCGACTAATAGGTACGTATTCTAGAGGTCAAAGGGGATGACTCGACTAAAAGGTACGTCTTATAGGAATCAAAGGGGATGACTCGACTAAACGGTATGTATTATAGGAATCAAAGGGGATGACTCGACTAAAAGGTACGTCTTATAGGAGTCAAAAGGGATGACTCGACTAAAAGGTACGTCTTATAGGAATCAAAGTGGACGACTCGACTAAAAGGTACGTCTTATAGGAATCAAGGGAAATGACTCGACTAAAAGGTACGTCTTATAGGAATCAAAGGGGATGACTCGACTAAAAGGTACGTCTTATAGTAATCAAGGGGGATGACTCGACTAAAAGGTACGTCTTATAGGAATCAAGGGAAATGACTCGACTAAAAGGTATGTATTCTAGGGGTCAAAGGGGATGACTCGACTAAAAGGTACGTCTTATAGGAATCAAAGGAAATGACTCGACTAAAAGCTACGTCTTATAGGAATCCAAGGAAATGACTCGACTAAAAGGTACGTCTTCTAGGGATCAAAGGGGATGACTCGACTAACAGGTACGTCATATAGGAATCAAAGGAGATGACTCGACTAAAAGGTTCGTCTTATAGGAATCGAAGGGGATGACTCGACCAAAAGGAATGTCTTATAGGAATCCAAGGGGATGACTCGACTAAAAGGTACATCTTATAGGAATCAAAGTGGATGACTCGACTAAAAGGTACGTCTTAAAGGAATCAAGGGAAATGACTCGACTAAAAGGTACGTCTTCTAGGAATCAAAGGGCATGAGTCGACTAAAAGGTATGTCTTATAGTAATCAAGGGGGATGACTCGACTAACAGGTACGTCTTCAAGGAATCAAAGGGGGTGACTCGACTAAAAGGTACGTCTTATAGGAATCAAAGGAAATGACTCGACTAAAAGGTACGTATTCTAGGGGTCAAAGAGAATGACTCGACTATAAGGTACGTCTTATAGGAATCAAAGGGGATGACTCGACCAAAATGTATGTCTAATAGGAATCCAAGGGGATGACTCGACTAAATGGTACGTCTTATAGGAATCAATGGGCATGACTCGACTAAAAGGTACGTCTTCTAGGAATCACAGTAAATGACTCAACTAAAAGTTACGTCTTATAGGAATCAAAGGGGATGACTCGACTAAAAGGTACGTCATCTAGGAATCAGAGGAAATGACTCAACTAAAAGGTACGTCTTATAGAAATCAAAGGAAATGACTCCACTAAAACATACGTCTTCAAGGAATCAAAGGATATGACTAAACTAAAAGGGACGTCCTATAGGAATCAAAGGGGATGACTCGACTAAAAGATACGTCTTATAGGAATCAAAGAGGATGACTCGACTAAAAGGTACGTCTTATAGGAATTAAAGGAAATCACTCAACTAATAGGTACGTATTCTAGAGGTCAAAGGGGATGACTCGACTAAAAGGTACGTATTATAGGAATCAAAGGGGATGACTCGACTAAAAGGTACGTCTTATAGGAATCAAAGTGGACGACTCGACTAAAAAGTATGTCTTATAGGAATCAAGGGAAATGGCTCGACTAATAGGTACGTCTTATAGGAATCAAAGGGGATGACTCGACTGAAAGGTACGTGTTATAGTAATCAAGGGGGATGACTCGACTAAAAGGTACGTCTTATAGGAATCAAGGGAAATGACTCGACTAAAAGGTATGTAATCTAGGGGTCAAAGGGGATGACTCGACTAAAAGGTACGTCTTATAGGAATCAAAGGAAATGACTCGACTAAAAGCTACGTCTTATAGGAATCCAAGGAAATGACTCGACTAAAAGGTACGTCTTCTAGGGATCAAAGAGGATAACTCGACTAAAAGGTACGTCTTATCGGAATCAAAGGAGATGACTCGACCAAAAGGTTCGTCTTATAGGAATCGAAGGGGATGACTCGACCAAAAGGAACGTCTTATAGGAATCCAAGGGGATGACTCGACTAAAAGGTACATCTTATAGGAATCAAAGTGGATGACTCGACTAAAAGGTACGTCTTATAAGAATCAAGGGAAATGACTCGAATAAAAGGTACGTCTTCTAGGAATCAAAGGGGATGAGTCGACTAAAAGGTACGTCTTATAGTAATCAAGGGGGATGACTCGAGTAACAGGTACGTCTTTAAGGAATCAAAGGGGGTGACTCGACTAAAAGGTACGTCTTATAGGAATCAAAGGAAATGACTCGACTAAAAGGTACGTATTCTAGGGGTCAAAGAGAATGACTCGACTATAAGGTACGTCTTATAGGAATCAAAGGGGATGACTCGACCAAAAGGTATGTATTATAGGAATCCAAGGGGATGACTCGACTAAATGGTACGTCTTATAGGAATCAATGGGGATGACTCGACTAAAAGGTACGTCTTCTAGGAATCACAGTAAATGACTCAACTAAAAGGTACGTCTTACAGGAATCAAAGGAGATGACTCGACTAAAAGCTACGTCTTATAGGTATCAAGGGAAATGACTCGACTAAAAGGTACGTCTTCTAGAAATCAAAGGGGATGACTCGACTAAAACGTACGTCTTATAGTAATCAAGGGGGATGACTCCACTAAAAGGTACGTCTTATAGGAATCAAAGGGG
The DNA here is from genome assembly GCA_030864215.1 of Capsicum pubescens. NCBI lineage: Eukaryota > Viridiplantae > Streptophyta > Magnoliopsida > Solanales > Solanaceae > Capsicum > Capsicum pubescens. The sequence goes on along the minus strand of CM061545.1, from coordinate 273,155,891 downwards.
GTTACTCGACTAAAAGGTACGTATTATAGGAATCAAAGGAACTGACTCGACAATAAGGTACGTATTCTTAGGGTCAAAGGGAATAACTCGACTAAAAGGTAGGTCTTATAGGAATCAAAGGGGATGACTCGACTAAAAGGTACGTCTTATAGGAATCAAAGGGAATGACTCGACTAAAAGGTACGTCTTATAGGGATCAAGTGTAATGACTCGACTAAAAGGAACGTATTCTAGGAATCACAGGAAATGACTCAACTAAAAGGTACGTCTTATAGGAATCAAAGGGGATGACTCGACTAAAAGGTACGTCTTATAGGAATCAAGGGAAATGACTCGACTAAAAGGTACGTCTTCAAGGAATCAAAGGATATGACTCAACTAAAAGGGACGTCCTATAGGAATCAAAGGGGATGACTCGACTAAAAGGTACGTCTTATAGGAATCAAAGGGGATGACACGACTAAAAGGTACGTCTTATAGGAATTAATGGAAATGACTTGACTAATAAGTACGTATTCTAGAGGTCAAAGGGGATGACTCGACTAAAAGGTACGTCATCTAGGAATCAGAGGAAATGACTCAACTAAAAGGTACGTCTTATAGAAATCAAAGGAAATGACTCCACTAAAAGATACGTCTTCAAGGAATCAAAGGATATGACTCAACTAAAAGGGACGTCCTATAGGAATCAAAGGGGATGACTCGACTAAAAGGTACGTCTTATAGGAATCAAAGGGGATGACACGACTAAAAGGTACGTCTTATAGGAATTAATGGAAATGACTTGACTAATAGGTACGTATTCTAGAGGTCAAAGGGGATGACTCGACTAAAAGGTACGTCATCTAGGAATCAGAGGAAATGACTCAACTAAAAGGTACGTCTTATAGAAATCAAAGGAAATGACTCCACTAAAAGATACGTCTTCAAGGAATCAAAGGATATGACTCAACTAAAAGGGACGTCCTATAGGAATCAAAGGGGATGACTCGACTAACAGATACGTATTATAGGAATCAAAGAGGATGACTCGACTAAAAGGTACGTCTTATAGGAATTAAAGGAAATCACTCGACTAATAGGTACGTATTCTAGAGGTCAAAGGGGATGACTCGACTAAAAGGTACGTCTTAAAGGAATCAAAGGGGATGACTCGACTAAACGGTACGTATTATAGGAATCAAAGGGGATGACTCGACTAAAAGGTACGTCTTATAGGAGTCAAAAGGGATGACTCGACTAAAAGGTACGTCTTATAGGAATCAAAGTAGACGACTCGACTAAAAGGTACGTCTTATAGGAATCAAGGGAAATGACTCGACTAAAAGGTACGTCTTATAGGAATCAAAGGGGATGACTCGACTAAAAGGTACGTCTTATAGTAATCAAGGGGGATGACTCGACTAAAAGGTACGTCTTATAGGAATCAAGGGAAATGACTCGACTAAAAGGTATGTATTCTAGGGGTCAAAGGGGATGACTCGACTAAAAGGTACGTCTTATAGGAATCAAAGGAAATGACTCGACTAAAAGCTACGTCTTATAGGAATCTAAGGAAATGACTCGACTAAAAGGTACGTCTTCTAGGGATCAAAGGGGATGACTCGACTAACAGGTACGTCTTATAGGAATCAAAGGAGATGACTCGACTAAAAGGTACGTCTTATAGGAATCAAGGGAAATGACTCGACTAAAAGGTACATCTTCGAGAAATCAAAGGGGATGACTCCACTAAAAGGTACGTCATATAGTAATCAAGGGGGATGACTCGACTAAAAGGTACGTCTTATAGGAATCAAAGGGAATGACTCGACTAAAAGGTACGTCTTATATGAATCAAGTGAAATGACTCCACTAAAAGGAACGTCTTCTAGGAATCACAGGAAATGACTCAACTAAAAGGTACGTCTTATAGGAATCAAAGGAGATGACTCGACTAAAAGGTACGTCTTATAGGAATCAAAGGGGATGACTCGACTAAAAGGTACGTTTTATAGGAATCAAAAGGGATGACTCGACTAAAAGGTACGTCATCTAGGAATCAGAGGAAATGACTCAACTAAAAGGTACGTCTTATAGAAATCAAAGGAAATGACTCCACTAAAAGATACGTCTTCAAGGAATCAAAGGATATGACTCAACTAAAAGGGACGTCCTATAGGAATCAAAGGGGATGACTCGACTAACAGATACGTCTTATAGGAATCAAAGAGGATGACTCGACTAAAAGGTACGTCTTATAGGAATTAAAGGAAATCACTCGACTAATAGGTACGTATTCTAGAGGTCAAAGGGGATGACTCGACTAAAAGGTACGTCTTATAGGAATCAAAGGGGATGACTCGACTAAACGGTACGTATTATAGGAATCAAAGGGGATGACTCGACTAAAAGGTACGTCTTATAGGAGTGAAAAGGGATGACTCGACTAAAAGGTACGTCTTATAGGAATCAAAGTGGACGACTCGACTAAAAGGTACGTCTTATAGGAATCAAGGGAAATGACTCGACTAAAAGGTACGTCTTATAGGAATCAAAGGGGATGACTCGACTAAAAGGTACGTCTTATAGTAATCAAGGGGGATGACTCGACTAAAAGGTACGTCTTATAGGAATCAAGGGAAATGACTCAACTAAAAGGTATGTATTCTAGGGGTCAAAGGGGATGACTCGACTAAAAGGTACGTCTTATAGGAATCAAAGGAAATGACTCGACTAAAAGCTACGTCTTATAGGAATCCAAGGAAATGACTCGACTAAAAGGTACGTCTTCTAGGGATCAAAGGGGATGACTCGACTAACAGGTACGTCATATAGGAATCAAAGGAGATGACTCGACTAAAAGGTTCGTCTTATAGGAATCGAAGGGGATGACTCGACCAAAAGGAATGTCTTATAGGAATCCAAGGGGATGACTCGACTAAAAGGTACATCTTATAGGAATCAAAGTGGATGACTCGACTAAAAGGTACGTCTTAAAGGAATCAAGGGAAATGACTCGACTAAAAGGTACGACTTCTAGGAATCAAAGGGCATGAGTCGACTAAAAGGTACGTCTTATAGTAATCAAGGGGGATGATTCGACTAACAGGTACGTCTTCAAGGAATCAAAGGGGGTGACTCGACTAAAAGGTACGTCTTATAGGAATCAAAGGAAATGACTCGACTAAACGGTACGTATTCTAGGGGTCAAAGAGAATGACTCGACTATAAGGTACGTCTTATAGGAATCAAAGGGGATGACTCGACCAAAATGTATGTCTAATAGGAATCCAAGGGGAAGACTCGACTAAATGGTACGTCTTATAGGAATCAATGGGCATGACTCGACTAAAAGGTACGTCTTCTAGGAATCACAGTAAATGACTCAACTAAAAGTTACGTCTTATAGGAATCAAAGGGGATGACTCGACTAAAAGGTACGTCATCTAGGAATCAGAGGAAATGACTCAACTAAAAGGTACGTCTTATAGAAATCAAAGGAAATGACTCCACTAAAACATACGTCTTCAAGGAATCAAAGGATATGACTAAACTAAAAGGGACGTCCTATAGGAATCAAAGGGGATGACTCGACTAAAAGATACGTCTTATAGGAATCAAAGAGGATGACTCGACTAAAAGGTACGTCTTATAGGAATTAAAGGAAATCACTCAACTAATAGGTACGTATTCTAGAGGTCAAAGGGGATGACTCGACTAAAAGGTACGTATTATAGGAATCAAAGGGGATGACTCGACTAAAAGGTACGTCTTATAGGAATCAAAGTGGACGACTCGACTAAAAAGTACGTCTTATAGGAATCAAGGGAAATGACTCGACTAATAGGTACGTCTTATAGGAATCAAAGGGGATGACTCGACTGAAAGGTACGTGTTATAGTAATCAAGGGGGATGACTCGACTAAAAGGTACGTCTTATAGGAATCAAGGGAAATGACTCGACTAAAAGGTATGTAATCTAGGGGTCAAAGGGGATGACTCGACTAAAAGGTACGTCTTATAGGAATCAAAGGAAATGACTCGACTAAAAGCTACGTCTTATAGGAATCCAAGGAAATGACTCGACTAAAAGGTACGTCTTCTAGGGATCAAAGGGGATGACTCGACTAAAAGGTACGTCTTATCGGAATCAAAGGAGATGACTCGACTAAAAGGTTCGTCTTATAGGAATCGAAGGGGATGACTCGACCAAAAGGAACGTCTTATAGGAATCCAAGGGGATGACTCGACTAAAAGGTACATCTTATAGGAATCAAAGTGGATGACTCGACTAAAAGGTACGTCTTATAAGAATCAAGGGAAATGACTCGAATAAAAGGTACGTCTTCTAGGAATCAAAGGGGATGAGTCGACTAAAAGGTACGTCTTATAGTAATCAAGGGGGATGACTCGACTAACAGGTACGTCTTTAAGGAATCAAAGGGGGTGACTCAACTAAAAGGGACGTCCTATAGGAATCAAAGGGGATGACTCGACTAACAGATACGTATTATAGGAATCAAAGAGGATGACTCGACTAAAAGGTACGTCTTATAGGAATTAAAGGAAATCACTCGACTAATAGGTACGTATTCTAGAGGTCAAAGGGGATGACTCGACTAAAAGGTACGTCTTAAAGGAATCAAAGGGGATGACTCGACTAAACGGTACGTATTATAGGAATCAAAGGGGATGACTCGACTAAAAGGTACGTCTTATAGGAGTCAAAAGGGATGACTCGACTAAAAGGTACGTCTTATAGGAATCAAAGTGGACGACTCGACTAAAAGGTACGTCTTATAGGAATCAAGGGAAATGACTCGACTAAAAGGTACGTCTTATAGGAATCAAAGGGGATGACTCGACTAAAAGGTACGTCTTATAGTAATCAAGGGGGATGACTCGACTAAAAGGTACGTCTTATAGGAATCAAGGGAAATGACTCGACTAAAAGGTATGTATTCTAGGGGTCAAAGGGGATGACTCGACTAAAAGGTACGTCTTATAGGAATCAAAGGAAATGACTCGACTAAAAGCTACGTCTTATAGGAATCTAAGGAAATGACTCGACTAAAAGGTACGTCTTCTAGGGATCAAAGGGGATGACTCGACTAACAGGTACGTCTTATAGGAATCAAAGGAGATGACTCGACTAAAAGGTACGTCTTATAGGAATCAAGGGAAATGACTCGACTAAAAGGTACATCTTCGAGAAATCAAAGGGGATGACTCCACTAAAAGGTACGTCATATAGTAATCAAGGGGGATGACTCGACTAAAAGGTACGTCTTATAGGAATCAAAGGGAATGACTCGACTAAAAGGTACGTCTTATATGAATCAAGTGAAATGACTCCACTAAAAGGAACGTCTTCTAGGAATCACAGGAAATGACTCAACTAAAAGGTACGTCTTATAGGAATCAAAGGAGATGACTCGACTAAAAGGTACGTCTTATAGGAATCAAAGGGGATGACTCGACTAAAAGGTACGTTTTATAGGAATCAAAGGGGATGACTCGACTAAAAGGTACGTCATCTAGGAATCAGAGGAAATGACTCAACTAAAAGGTACGTCTTATAGAAATCAAAGGAAATGACTCCACTAAAAGATACGTCTTCAAGGAATCAAAGGATATGACTCAACTAAAAGGGACGTCCTATAGGAATCAAAGGGGATGACTCGACTAACAGATACGTCTTATAGGAATCAAAGAGGATGACTCGACTAAAAGGTACGTCTTATAGGAATTAAAGGAAATCACTCGACTAATAGGTACGTATTCTAGAGGTCAAAGGGGATGACTCGACTAAAAGGTACGTCTTATAGGAATCAAAGGGGATGACTCGACTAAACGGTACGTATTATAGGAATCAAAGGGGATGACTCGACTAAAAGGTACGTCTTATAGGAGTCAAAAGGGATGAATCGACTAAAAGGTACGTCTTATAGGAATCAAAGTGGACGACTCGACTAAAAGGTACGTCTTATAGGAATCAAGGGAAATGACTCGACTAAAAGGTACGTCTTATAGGAATCAAAGGGGATGACTCGACTAAAAGGTACGTCTTATAGTAATCAAGGGGGATGACTCGACTAAAAGGTACGTCTTATAGGAATCAAGGGAAATGACTCAACTAAAAGGTATGTATTCTAGGGGTCAAAGGGGATGACTCGACTAAAAGGTACGTCTTATAGGAATCAAAGGAAATGACTCGACTAAAAGCTACGTCTTATAGGAATCCAAGGAAATGACTCGACTAAAAGGTACGTCTTCTAGGGATCAAAGGGGATGACTCGACTAACAGGTACGTCATATAGGAATCAAAGGAGATGACTCGACTAAAAGGTTCGTCTTATAGGAATCGAAGGGGATGACTCGACCAAAAGGAATGTCTTATAGGAATCCAAGGGGATGACTCGACTAAAAGGTACATCTTATAGGAATCAAAGTGGATGACTCGACTAAAAGGTACGTCTTAAAGGAATCAAGGGAAATGACTCGACTAAAAGGTACGACTTCTAGGAATCAAAGGGCATGAGTCGACTAAAAGGTACGTCTTATAGTAATCAAGGGGGATGACTCGACTAACAGGTACGTCTTCAAGGAATCAAAGGGGGTGACTCGACTAAAAGGTACGTCTTATAGGAATCAAAGGAAATGACTCGACTAAACGGTACGTATTCTAGGGGTCAAAGAGAATGACTCGACTATAAGGTACGTCTTATAGGAATCAAAGGGGATGACTCGACCAAAATGTATGTCTAATAGGAATCCAAGGGGATGACTCGACTAAATGGTACGTCTTATAGGAATCAATGGGCATGACTCGACTAAAAGGTACGTCTTCTAGGAATCACAGTAAATGACTCAACTAAAAGTTACGTCTTATAGGAATCAAAGGGGATGACTCGACTAAAAGGTACGTCATCTAGGAATCAGAGGAAATGACTCAACTAAAAGGTACGTCTTATAGAAATCAAAGGAAATGACTCCACTAAAACATACGTCTTCAAGGAATCAAAGGATATGACTAAACTAAAAGGGATGTCCTATAGGAATCAAAGGGGATGACTCGACTAAAAGATACGTCTTATAGGAATCAAAGAGGATGACTCGACTAAAAGGTACGTCTTATAGGAATTAAAGGAAATCACTCAACTAATAGGTACGTATTCTAGAGGTCAAAGGGGATGACTCGACTAAAAGGTACGTATTATAGGAATCAAAGGGGATGACTCGACTAAAAGGTACGTCTTATAGGAATCAAAGTGGACGACTCGACTAAAAAGTACGTCTTATAGGAATCAAGGGAAATGACTCGACTAATAGGTACGTCTTATAGGAATCAAAGGGGATGACTCGACTGAAAGGTACGTGTTATAGTAATCAAGGGGGATGACTCGACTAAAAGGTACGTCTTATAGGAATCAAGGGAAATGACTCGACTAAAAGGTATGTAATCTAGGGGTCAAAGGGGATGACTCGACTAAAAGGTACGTCTTATAGGAATCAAAGGAAATGACTCGACTAAAAGCTACGTCTTATAGGAATCCAAGGAAATGACTCGACTAAAAGGTACGTCTTCTAGGGATCAAAGGGGATGACTCGACTAAAAGGTACGTCTTATCGGAATCAAAGGAGATGACTCGACTAAAAGGTTCGTCTTATAGGAATCGAAGGGGATGACTCGACCAAAAGGAACGTCTTATAGGAATCCAAGGGGATGACTCGACTAAAAGGTACATCTTATAGGAATCAAAGTGGATGACTCGACTAAAAGGTACGTCTTATAAGAATCAAGGGAAATGACTCGAATAAAAGGTACGTCTTCTAGGAATCAAAGGGGATGAGTCGACTAAAAGGTACGTCTTATAGTAATCAAGGGGGATGACTCGACTAACAGGTACGTCTTTAAGGAATCAAAGGGGGTGACTCGACTAAAAGGTACGTCTTATAGGAATCAAAGGAAATGACTCGACTAAAAGGTACGTATTCTAGGGGTCAAAGAGAATGACTCGACTATAAGGTACGTCTTATAGGAATCAAAGGGGATGACTCGACCAAAAGGTATGTATTATAGGAATCCAAGGGGATGACTCGACTAAATGGTACGTCTTATAGGAATCAATGGGGATGACTCGACTAAAAGGTACGTCTTCTAGGAATCACAGTAAATGACTCAACTAAAAGGTACGTCTTACAGGAATCAAAGGAGATGACTCGACTAAAAGCTACGTCTTATAGGTATCAAGGGAAATGACTCGACTAAAAGGTACGTCTTCTAGAAATCAAAGGGGATGACTCGACTAAAACGTACGTCTTATAGTAATCAAGGGGGATGACTCCACTAAAAGGTACGTCTTATAGTAATCAAAGGGGGTTACTTGACTAAAAGGTACGTATTATAGGAATCAAAGGAAATGACTCGACAATAAGGTAGGTCTTATAGGAATCAAAGGGGATGACTCGACTAAAAGGTACGTCTTATAGGAATCAAGGGAAATGACTCGACTAAAAGGTACGTCTTCAAGGAATCAAAGGATATGACTCAACTAAAAGGGACGTCCTATAGGAATCAAAGGGGATGACTCGACTAAAAGGTACGTCTTATAGGAATCAAAGGGGATGACACGACTAAAAGTTACGTCTTATAGGAATTAATGGAAATGACTTGACTAATAGGTACGTATTCTAGAGGTCAAAGGGGATGACTCGACTAAAAGGTACGTCATCTAGGAATCAGAGGAAATGACTCAACTAAAAGGTACGTCTTATAGAAATCAAAGGAAATGATTCCACTAAAAGATACGTCTTCAAGGAATCAAAGGATATGACTCAACTAAAAGGGACGTCCTATAGGAATCAAAGGGGATGACTCGACTAACAGATACGTCTAATAGGAATCAAAGAGGATGACTCGACTAAAAGGTACGTCTTATAGGAATTAAAGGAAATCACTCGACTAATAGGTACGTATTCTAGAGGTCAAAGGGGATGACTCGACTAAAAGGTACGTCTTATAGGAATCAAAGGGGATGACTCGACTAAACGGTACGTATTATAGGAATCAAAAGGGATGACTCGACTAAAAGGTACGTCTTATAGGAGTCAAAAGGGATGACTCGACTAAAAGGTACGTCTTATAGGAATCAAAGTGGACGACTCGACTAAAAGGTACGTCTTATAGGAATCAAGGGAAATGACTCGACTAAAAGGTACGTCTTATAGGAATCAAAGGGGATAACTCGACTAAAAGGTACGTCTTATAGTAATCAAGGGGGATGACTCGACTAAAAGGTACGTCTTATAGGAATCAAGGGAAATGACTCGACTAAAAGGTATGTATTCTAGGGGTCAAAGGGGATGACTCGAATAAAAGGTACGCCTTATAGGAATCAAAGGAAATGACTCAACTAAAAGCTACGTCTTATAGGAATCCAAGGAAATGACTCGACTAAAAGGTACGTCTTCTAGGGATCAAAGGGGATGACTCGACTAACAGGTACGTCTTATAGGAATCAAAGGAGATGACTCGACTAAAAGGTTCATCTTATAGGAATCGAAGGGGATGACTCGACCAAAAGGAATGTCTTATAGGAATCCAAGGGGATGACTCGACTAAAAGGTACATCTTATAGGAATCAAAGTGGATGACTCGACTAAAAGGTACGTCTTAAAGGAATCAAGGGAAATGACTCGACTAAAAGGTACGTCTTCTAGGAATCAAAGGGCATGAGTCGACTAAAAGGTACGTCTTATAGTAATCAAGGGGGATGACTCGACTAACAGGTACGTCTTCAAGGAATCAAAGGGGGTGACTCGACTAAAAGGTACGTCTTATAGGAATCAAAGGAAATGACTCGACTAAAAGGTAGGTATTCTAGGGGTCAAAGAGAATGACTCAACTATAAGGTAAGTCTTATAGGAATCAAAGGGGATGACTCGACCAAAATGTATGTCTAATAGGAATCCAAGGGGATAACTCGACTAAATGGTACGTCTTATAGGAATCAATGGGGATGACTCGACTAAAAGGTACGTCTTCTAGGAATCACAGTAAATGACTCAACTAAAAGTTACGTCTTATAGGAATCAAAGGGGATGACTCGACTAAAAGGTACGTCATCTAGGAATCAGAGGAAATGACTCAACTAAAAGGTACGTCTTATAGAAATCAAAGGAAATGACTCCACTAAAACATACGTCTTCAAGGAATCAAAGGATATGACTAAACTAAAAGGGACGTCCGATAGGAATCAAAGGGGATGACTCGACTAAAAGATACGTCTTATAGGAATCAAAGAGGATGACTCGACTAAAAGGTACGTCTTATAGGAATTAAAGGAAATCACTCAACTAATAGGTACGTATTCTAGAGGTCAAAGGGGATGACTCGACTAAAAGGTACGTATTATAGGAATCAAAGGGGATGACTCGACTAAAAGGTACGTCTTATAGGAATCAAAGTGGACGACTCGACTAAAAGGTACGTCTTATAGGAATCAAGGGAAATGACTCGACTAATAGGTACGTCTTATAGGAATCAAAGGGGATGACTCGACTGAAAGGTACGTGTTATAGTAATCAAGGGGGATGACTCGACTAAAAGGTACGTCTTATAGGAATCAAGGGAAATGACTCGACTAAAAGGTATGTAATCTAGGGGTCAAAGGGGATGACTCGACTAAAAGGTACGTCTTATAGGAATCAAAGAAAATGACTCGACTAAAAGCTACATCTTATAGGAATCCAAGGAAATGACTCGACTAAAAGGTACGTCTTCTAGGGATCAAAGGGGATGACTCGACTAAAAGGTACGTCTTATCGGAATCAAAGGAGATGACTCGACTAAAAGGTTCGTCTTATAGGAATCGAAGGAAATGACTCGACCAAAAGGAACGTCTTATAGGAATCCAAGGGGATGACTCGACTAAAAGGTACATCTTATAGGAATCAAAGTGGATGACTCGACTAAAAGGTACGTCTTATAAGAATCAAGGGAAATGACTCGAATAAAAGGTACGTCTACTAGGAATCAAAGGGGATGAGTCGACTAAAAGGTACGTCTTATAGTAATCAAGGGGGATGACTCGACTAACAGGTACGTCTTTAAGGAATCAAAGGGGGTGACTCGACTAAAAGGTACGTCTTATAGGAATCAAAGGAAATGACTCGACTAAAAGGTACGTATTCTAGGGGTCAAAGAGAATGACTCGACTATAAGGTACGTCTTATAGGAATCAAAGGGGATGACTCGACCAAAAGGTATGTCTTATAGGAATCCAAGGGGATGACTCGACTAAATGGTACGTCTTATAGGAATCAATGGGGATGACTCAACTAAAAGGTACGTCTTATAGGTATCAAGGGAAATGACTCGACTAAAAGGTACGTCTTCTAGAAATCAAAGGGGATGACTCGACTAAAACGTACGTCTTATAGTAATCAAGGGGGATGACTCGACTAAAAGGTACGTCTTATAGGAATCAAAGGGGGTGACTCGACTAAAAGGTACGTCTTTAAGGAATCAAAGGGGGTGACTCGACTAAAAGGTACGTCTTATAGGAATCAAGGGAAATGACTCGACTAAAAGGTACGTCTTTAAGGAATCAAAGGGGGTGACTCGACTAAAAGGTACGTCTTATAGGAATCAAGGGAAATGACTCGACTAAAAGGTACGTCTTCAAGGAATCAAAGGATATGACTCAACTAAAAGGGACGTCCTATAGGAATCAAAGGGGATGACTCGACTAAAAGGTACGTCTTATAGGAATCAAAGGGGATGACTCGACTAAAAGGTACGTCTTATAGGAATTAATGGAAATGACTTGACTAATAGGTACGTATTCTAGAGGTCAAAGGGGATGACTCGACTGAAAGTTACGTCTTATAGAAATTAAAGGGGATGACTCGACTAAAAGGTATGTCTTATAGGAATCAAAGGGGATGACTCGACTAAAAGGTATGTCTTATAGGAATCAAATGGGATGACTCGACTAAAAGGTACGTCTTATAGGAATCAAAGGGAATGACTCGACTAAAAGGTACGTCTTATATGAATCAAGTGAAATGACTCCACTAAAAGGAACGTCTTCTAGGAATCACAGGAAATGACTCAACTAAAAGGTACGTCTTATAGGAATCAAAGGAGATGACTCGACTAAAAGGAACGTCTTATAGGAACCAAAGAGGATGACTCGACTAAAAAGTACGTCTTATAGGAATCAAAGGGGATGACTCGACTAAAAGGTACGTCATCTAGGAATCAGAGGAAATGACTCAACTAAAAGGTACGTCTTATAGAAATCAAAGGAAATGACTCCACTAAATGGTACGTCTTCAAGGAATCAAAGGATATGACTCAACTAAAAGGGACGTCCTATAGGAATCAAAAGGGATGACTCGACTAAAAGATACGTCTTATAGGAATCAAAGAGAATGACTCGACTAAAAGGTACGTTTTATAGGAATTAAAGGAAATCACTCGACTAATAGGTACGTATTCTAGAGGTCAAAGGGGATGACTCGACTAAAAGGTACGTCTTATAGGAATCAAAGGGGATGACTCGACTAAAAGGTACGTATTATAGGAATCAAAGGGGATGACTCGACTAAAAGGTACGTCTTATAGGAATTAAAAGGGATGACTCGACTAAAAGGTACGTCTTATAGGAATCAAAGTGGACGACTCGACTAAAAGGTACGTCTTATAGGAATCAAGGGAAATGACTCGACTAAAAGGTACGTCTTATAGGAATCAAAGGGGATGACTCGACTAAAAGGTACGTCTTATAGTAATCAAGGGGGATGACTGGACTAAAAGGTACGTCTTATAGGAATCAAGGGAAATGACTCGACTAAAAGGTATGTATTCTAGGGGTTAAAGGGGATGACTCGACTAAAAGGTACGCCTTATAGGAATCAAAGGAAATGACTCGACTAAAAGATACGTCTTATAGGAATCAAAGGAAATGACTCGACTAAAAGGTACGTCTTCTAGGGATCAAAGGGGATGACTCGACTAAAAGGTACGTCTTATAGGAATCAAAGGAGATGACTCGACTAAAAGGTTCGTCTTATAGGAATCGAAGGGGATGACTCGACCAAAAGGAACGTCTTATAGGAATCCAAGGGTATGACTCGACTAAATGGTACGTCTTATAGGAATCAAAGTGGATGACTCGAGTAAAAGGTACGTCTTATAGGAATCAAGGGAAATGACTCGACTAAAAGGTACGTCTTCTAGGAATCAAAGGGAATGACTCGACTAAAAGGTACGTCTTATAGGGATCAAGTGAAATGACTCGACTAAAAGGAACGTATTCTAGGAATCACAGGAAATGACTCAACTAAAAGGTACGTCTTATAGGAATCAAAGGGGATGACTCGACTAAAAGGTACGTCTTATAGGACTTAAGGGAAATGACTCGACTAAAAGATACGTCTTCAAGGAATCAAAGGATATGACTCAACTAAAAGGGACGTCCTATAGGAATCAAAGGGGATGACTCGACTAAAAGGTACGTCTTATAGGAATCAAAGGGGATGACTCGACTAAAAGGTACGTCTTATAGGAATTAATGGAAATGACTTGACTAATAGGTACGTATTCTAGAGGTCAAAGGGGATGACTCGACTGAAAGTTACGTCTTATAGAAATTAAAGGGGATGACTCGACTATAAGGTACGTCTTATAGGAATCAAAGGGGATGACTCGACTAAAAGGTACGTCTTATAGGAATCAAAAGGGATGACTCGACTAAAAGGTACGTCTTATAGGAATCAAAGGAATGACTCGACTAAAAGGTACGTCTTATATGAATCAAGTGAAATGACTCCACTAAAAGGAACGTCTTCTAGGAATCACAGGAAATGACTCAACTAAAAGGTACGTCTTATAGGAATCAAAGGAGATGACTCGACTAAAAGGTACGTCTTATAGGAATCAAAGAGGATGACTTGACTAAAAAGTACGTCTTATAGGAATCAAAGGGGATGACTCGACTAAAAGGTACGTCATCTAGGAATCAGAGGAAATGACTCAACTAAAAGGTACGTCTTATAGAAATCAAAGGAAATGACTCCACTAAAAGGTACGTCTTCAAGGAATCAAAGGATATGACTCAACTAAAAGGGACGTCCTATAGGAATCAAAGGGGATGACTCGACTAAAAGATACGTCTTATAGGAATCAAAGAGGATGACTCGACTAAAAGGTACGTCTTATAGGAATTAAAGGAAATCACTCGACTAATAGGTACGTATTCTAGAGGTCAAAGGGGATGACTCGACTAAAAGGTACGTCTTATAGGAATCAAAGGGGATGACTCGACTAAAAGGTACGTATTATAGGAATCAAAGGGGATGACTCGACTAAAAGGTACGTCTTTTAGGAATTAAAAGGGATGACTCGACTAAAAGGTACGTCTTATAGGAATCAAAGTGGACGACTCGACTAAAACGTACGTCTTATAGGAATCAAGGGAAATGACTTGACTAAAAGGTACGTCTTATAGGAATCAAAGGGGATGACTCGACTAAAAGGTACGTCTTATAGTAATCAAGGGGGATGACTCGACTAAAAGGTACGTCTTATAGGAATCAAGGGAAATGACTCGACTAAAAGGTATGTATTCTAGGGGTTAAAGGGGATGACTCGACTAAAAGGTACGTCTTATAGGAATCAAAGGAAATGACTCGACTAAAAGCTACGTCTTATAGGAATCAAAGGAAATGACTCGACTAAAAGGTACGTCTTCTAGGGATCAAAGGGGATGACTCGACTAAAAGGTACGTCTTATAGGAATCAAAGGAGATGACTCGACTAAAAGGTTCGTCTTATAGGAATCGAAGGGGATGACTCGACCAAAAGGAACGTCTTATAGGAATCCAAGGGGATGACTCGACTAAAAGGTACGTCTTATAGAAATCAAAGTGGATGACTCGACTAAAAGGTACGTCTTATAGGAATCAAGGGAAATGACTCAACTAAAAGGTACGTCTTCTAGGAATCAAAGGGGATGAGTCGACTAAAAGGTACGTTTTATAGTAATCAAGGGGGATGACTCGACTAACAGGTACGTCTTCAAGGAATCAAAGGGGGTGACTCGACTAAAAGGTACGTCTTATAGGAATCAAAGGAAATGACACGACTAAAAGGTACGTATTCTAGGGGTCAAAGAGAATGACTCGACTATAAGGTACGTCTTATAGGAATCAAAGGGGATGACTCGACCAAAAGGTATATCTTATAGGAATCCAAGGGGATGACTCGACTAAATGGTACGTCTTATAGGAATCAATGGGGATGACTCGACTAAAAGGTACGTCTTCTAGGAATCACAGTAAATGACTCAACTAAAAGGTACGTCTTATAGGAATCAAAGGAGATGACTCGACTAAAAGGTACGTCTTATAGGTATCAAGGGAAATGACTCGACTAAAAGGTACGTCTTCTAGAAATCAAAGGGGATGACTCGACTAAAACGTACGTCTTATAGTAATCAAGGGGGATGACTCGACTAAAAGGTACGTCTTATAGGAATCAAAGGGGGTGACTCGACTAAAAGGTACGTATTATAGGAATCAAAGGAAATGACTCGACTAAAAGGTACGTATTCTTGGGGTCAAAGGGAATGACTCGACTAAAAGGTACGTCTTATAGGAATCAATGGGGATGACTCGACTAAAAGGTACGTCTTATAGGAATCAAAGGGAATGACTCGACTAAAAGGTACGTCTTATAGGGATCAAGTGAAATGACTCGACTAAAAGCAACGTATTCTAGGAATCACAGGAAATGACTCAACAAAAAGGTACGTCTTATAGGAATCAAAGGGGATGACTCGACTAAAAGGTACGTCTTATAGGAATCAAGGGAAATGACTCGACTAAAAGGTACGTCTTCAAGGAATCAATGGATATGACTAAACTAAAAGGGACGTCCTATAGGAATCAAAGGGGATGACTCGACTAAAAGGTACGTCTTATAGGAATCAAAGGGGATGACTCGACTAAAAGGTACGTCTTATAGGAATTAATGGAAATGACTTGACTAATAGGTACGTATTCTAGAGGTCAAAGAGGATGACTCGACTGAAAGTTATGTCTTATAGGAATCAAAGGGGATGACTCGACTAAAAGGTACGTCTTATAGGAATCAAAGGGGATGACTCGACTAAAAGGTACGTCTTATAGGAATCAAAAGGGATGACTCGACTAAAAGGTACGTCTTATAGGAATCAAAGTGGATGACTCGACTAAAAGGTATGGCTTATAGGAATCAAGTGAAATGACTCGACTAAAACGTACGTCTTCTAGGAATCAAAGGGGATGACTCGACTAAAAGGTACGTGATATAGTAATCAAGGGGGATGACTTGACTAAAAGGTACGTCTTATAGGAATCTAGGGAAATAACTCGACTAAAAGGTACGTCTTATAGGAATCAAAGGGGATAACTCGACTAAAAGGTATGTCTTCTAGTAATCAAAGGGGATGACTCGACTAAAAGGTACGTCTTATAGTAATCAAGGGGGATGACTCGACTAAAAGGTACGTCTTCAAGGAATCAAAGGGGGTGACTCGACTAAAAGGTATGTCTTATAGGAATCAACGGAAATGACTCGACTAAAAGGTACGTATTCTAGGGGTCAAAGAGAATGCCTCGACTAAAAGGTACGTCTTATAGGAATCAAAGCGGATCACTCGACCAAAAGGTATGTCTTATAGGAATCCAAGGGGATGACTACTAAAAGGTACGTCTTATAGGAATCAAAGGGGATGACTCGACTAAAAGGTACGTCTTCTTGGAATCACAGGAAATGACTCAACTAAAAGGTACGTCTTATTGGAATCAAAGGAGATGACTCGACTAAAAGGTACGAATTATAGGAATCAAGGGAAATGACTCGACTAAAAGGTACGTCTTCTAGATATCAAAGGGGATGACTCCACTAAAAGGTACGTCATATAGTAATCAAGGGGGATGACTCGACTAAAAGGTACGTCTTATAGGAATCAAAGGGAATGACTCGACTAAAAGGTACGTCTTATATGAATCAAGTGAAATGACTTCACTAAAAGGAACGTCTTCTAGGAATCACAGGAAATGACTCAACTAAAAGGTACGTCTTATAGGAATCAAAGGAGATGACTCGACTAAAAGGTACGTCTTATAGGAATCAAAGGGGATGACTCGACTAAAAGGTACGTCTTATAGGAATCAAATGGGATGACTCGACTAAAAGGTACGTCATCTAGGAATCAGAGGAAATGACTCAACTAAAAGGTACGTCTTATAGAAATCAAAGGAAATGACTCCACTAAAAGGTACGTCTTCAAGGAATCAAAGGATATGACTCAACTAAATGGGACGTCCTATAGGAATCAAAGGGGATGACTCGACTAAAAGGTACGTCTTATAGGAATCAAAGAGGATGACTCGACTAAAAGGTACGTCTTATAGGAATTAAAGGAAATGACTCGACTAATAGGTACGTATTCTAGAGGTCAAAGGGGATGACTCGACTAAAAGGTACGTCTTGTAGGAATCAAAGGGGATGACTCGACTAAAAGGTACGTATTATAGGAATCAAAGGGGATGACTCGACTAAAAGGTACGTCTTATAGGAATCAAAAGGGATGACTCGACTAAAAGGTACGTATTATAGGAATCAAAGTGGACGACTCGACTAAAAGGTACGTCTTATAGGAATCAAGGGAAATGACTCGACTAAAAGGTACGTATTATAGGAATCAAAGGGGATGACTCGACTAAAAGGTACGTCTTATAGTAATCAAGGGGGATGACTCGACTAAAAGGTACGTCTTATAGGAATCAAGGGAAATGACTTGACTAAAAGGTATGTATTCTAGGGGTCAAAGGGGATGACTCGACGAAAAGGTACGTCTTATAGGAATCAAAGGAAATGACTCGACTAAAAGCTACGTCTTATAGGAATCAAAGGAAATGACTCGACTAAAAGGTACGTCTTCTAGGGATCAAAGGGGATGACTCGACTAAAAGGTACGTCTTATAGGAATCAAAGGAGATTACTCGACTAAAAGGAACGTCTTCTAGGAATCAAAGGGGATGACTCGACTAAAAGGTACGTCTTATAGTAATCAAGGGGGATGACTCGACTAAAAGGTACGTCTTATAGGAATCAAGGGAAATGACTCGACTAAAAGGTACGTCTTATAGGAATCAAAGGGGATGACTCGACTAAAAGGTACGTCTTATAGTAATCATGGGGGATGACTCGACTAAAAAGTACGTCTTCAAAGAATCAAAAAGGGTGACTCGACTAAAAGGTACATCTTATAGGAATTAAAGGAAATGACTCGACTAATAGGTACGTATTCTAGGGGTCAAAGAAAATGACTCGACTATAAGGTACGTCTTATAGGAATCAAAGGGGACGACTCGACCAAAAGGTACGTCTTATAGGAATCCAAGGGGATGACTCGACTAAAAGGTACGTCTTATAGGAATCAATGGGGATGACTCGACTAAAAGGTACGTCTTCTAGGAATCACAGGAAATGACTCAACTACAAGGTACGTCTTATAGGAATCAAAGGAGATGACTCGACTAAAAGATACGTCTTATAGGTATCAAGGGAAATGACTCGACTAAAAGGTACGTCTTCTATAAATCAAAGGGGATGACTAGACTAAAAGGTACGTCTTATAGTAATCAAGGGGGATGACTCGACTAAAAGGTACGTCTTATAGGAATCAAAGGGGGTGACTCGACTAAAAGGTACGTATTATAGGAATCAAAGGAAATGACTCGACTAAAAGGTACGTATTCTTGGGGTCAAAGGGAATGACTCGACTAAAGGTACGTCTTATAGGAATCAAAGGGGATTACTCGACTAAAAGGTATGTCTTATAGGAATCAAAGGGGATGACTCGACTAAAAGGTACGTCTTATAGGAATCAAGTGAAATGACTCGACTAAAAGGTACGTCTTCTAGGAATCAAAGGGGATGACTCGACTAAAAGGTACGTCTTATAGTAATCAAGGGGGATGACTCGACTAAAAGGTACGTCTTATAGGAATCAAGGGAAATGACTCGACTAAAAGGTACGTCTTATAGGAATCAAAGGGGATGACTCGACTAAAAGGTACGTCTTATAGTAATCATGGGGGATGACTCGACTAAAAAGTACGTCTTCAAAGAATCAAAAAGGGTGACTCGACTAAAAGGTACATCTTATAGGAATTAAAGGAAATGACTCGACTAATAGGTACGTATTCTCTTGGAATAAAAGGAGATGACTCGACTAAAAGGTACGTCTTATAGGAATCAAAGGGGATGACTCGACTAAAAGGTACGTCTTATAGGAATCAAAGGGGATGACTCGACTAAAAGGTACGTCTTATAGGAATCAAAAGGAATGACTTGACTAAAAGGTACGTCTTATAGGAATCAAAGTGGACGACTCGACTAAACGGTACGTCTTATAGGAATCAAGGGAAATGACTCGACTAAAAGGTACGTCTTATAGGAATCAAAGGGGATGACTCGACTAAAAGGTACGTCTTATAGTAATCAAGGGGGATGACTCGATTAAAAGGTACGTCTTATAGGAATCAAGGGAAATGACTCGACTAAAAGGTATGTATTCTAGGGGTCAAAGGGGATGACTCGACTAAAAGGTACGTCTTATAGGAATCAAAGGAAATGACTCGACTAAAAGCTACGTCTTATAGGAATCAAAGGAAATGACTCGACTAAAATGTACGTCTTCTAGGGATCAAAGGGGATGGCTCGACTAAAAGGTACGTCTTATAGGAATCAAAGGGGATGACTCGACTAAGAGGTTTGTCTTATTGGAATCAAAGGGGATGACTCGACCAAAAGGAACGTGTTATAGGAATCCAAGGGGATGACTCGACTAAAAGGTACGTCTTATAGGAATCAAAGTGGATGACTCGACTAAAAGGTACCTCTTATAGGAATCAAGGGAAATGACTCGACTAAAAGGTACGTCTTCTAGGAATCAAAGGGGATGAGTCGACTAAAAGGTGCGTCTTATAGTAATCAAGGGGGATGACTCGACTAAAAGGTACGTCTTCAAGGAATCAAAGGGGGTGACTTGACTAAAAGGTACGTCTTATAGGAATCAAAGGAAATGACTCAACTAAAAGGTACTTATTCTAGGGGTCAAAGAGAATGACTCGACTATAAGGTACGTCTTATAGGAATCAAAGGGGATGACTCGACCAAAAGGTACGTCTTATATGAATCCAAGGGGATGACTCGACTAAAAGGTACGTCTTATAGGAATCAATGGGGATGACTCGACTAAAAGGTACGTCTTTTAGGAATCACAGGAAATGACTCAACTAAAAGGTACGTCTTATAGGAATCAAACGAGATGACTCGACTAAAAGGTACGTCTTATAGGTATCAAGGGAAATGACTCGACTAAAAGATACGTCTTCTAGAAATCAAAGTGGATGACTCGACTAGAAGGTACGTCTTATAGTAATCAAGGGGGATGACTCGACTAAAAGGTACGTCTTATAGGAATCGAAGGGGGTGACTCGACTAAAAGGTACGTATTATAGGAATCAAAGGAAATGACTCGACTAAAAGGTACGTATTCTTGGGGTCAAAGGGAATGACTCAACTAAAAGGTACGTCTTATAGGAATCAAAGGGGATGACTCGACTAAAAGGTACGTCTTCTAGGAATCTATGGGAATGACTCGACTAAAAGGTACGTCTTATAGGGATCAAGTGAAATGACTCGACTAAAAGGAATGTCTTCTAGGAATCACAGGAAATGACTCAACTAAAAGGTACGTCTTATAGGAATCAAAGGGGATGAATCGACTAAAAGGTACGTCTTATAGGAATCAAGGGAAATGACTCGACTAAAAGGTACGTCTTCAAGGAATCAAAGGATATGACTCAACTAAAAGGGACGTCCTATAGGAATCAAAGGGGATGAATCGACTAAAAGGTACGTCTTATAGGAATCAAAGGGGATGACTCGAGTTAAAGGTACGTCTTATAGGAATTAAAGGAAATGACTCGACTAATAGGTACGTATTATAGAGGTCAAAGGGGATGACTCGACTAAAAGGTACGTCTTATAGGAATCAAAGGGGATGACTCGACTAAAAGGTACGTCTTATAGGAATCAAAGGGGATGACTCGTCTAAAAGGTACGTCTTATAGGAATCAAAAGGGATGACTCGACTAAAAGATAATTCTTATAAGAATCAAAGTAAATGACTGGATTAAAAGGTACGTCTTCTAGGGGTCAAAGGGGATGACTCGACTAAAAGGTACATCTTATAGGAATCAAAGGGGATGACTCGACTAAAAGACACGTCTTCTAGGAATCACAGGAAATGACGCAACTAAAAGGTATGTCTTATAGGAATCAAAGGAGATGACTCGACTAAAAGGTACGTCTTATAGGAATCAAAGGGGATGACTCGACTAAAAGATACGTCTTATAGGAATCAAGGGTAATGACTCGACTAAAAGGTACGTCTTCAAGGAATCAAAGGAAATGACTCAACTAAAAGCTATGTCTTATAGGAATCAAAGGGTATGACTCGACTAAAAGAATCGTCTTATTGGAATCAAAGGTGATGACTCGACTAAAAGGTACGTCTTATAGGAATCAAGGGAAATGACTCGACTAAAAGTTACGTCTTCTAGGAATCAAAGGGGATGACTCTCCTAAAAGGTACGTCTTATAGGAATGAAAGGGGATGACTCGACTAAAAGGTACGTCTTATAGGAATCAAAGGGAATGACTCGACTAAAAGGTACGTCTTATAGGAATCAAGTGAAATGACTCGACTAAAAGGAACGTCTTCTAGGAATCACAGGAAATGAATCAACTAAAAGGTATGTCTTATAGGAATAAAAGGAGACGACTCGACTAAAAGGTACATCTTATAGGAATCAAACGGGATGACTCGACTAAAAGGTACGTCTTATAGGAATCAAGGGAAATGAATCGACTAAAAGGTACGTCTTCAAGGAATCAATGGAAATGACTCAACTAAAAGGTAAGTCTTATAGGAATAAAAGGGGATGACTCGACTAAAAGGTATGTCTTATAGGAATCAAAGGGGATGACTCGACTAAAAGGTACGTCTTATAGGAATTAAAGGAAATGACTCGACTAATAGGTACGTATTCTAGAGGTCAAAGGGGATGACTTGACTTAAAGGTACGTCTTATAGGAATCAAAGGGGATGACTCGACTAAAAGGTACGTCTTATAGGAATCAAAGGGGATGACTCGACTAAAAGGTACGTCTTATAGGAATCAAAACGGATGACTCGACTAAAAGATACGTCTTATAGGAATCAAAGTAAATGACTCGATTAAAAGGTACATCTTCTAGGGGTCAAAGTGGATGACTTGACTAAAAGGTACGTCTTATAGGAATCAAAGGGGATGACTCGACTAAAAGGTACGTCTTATAGGAATCAAAAGGGATGACTCGACTAAAAGGTACGTCTTATAGGAATCAAAGTGGATGACTCGACTAAAAGGTACGTCTTATAGGAATAAGGGGAAATGACTCGACTAAAAGATACGTCTTCTAGGAATCAAAGGAGATGACTCGACTAAAATGTACGTATTATAGTAATCAAGAGGGATGACTCGACTTAAAGTTACGTCCTATAGGAATCAAGGGAAATGACTCGACTAAAAGGTACGTCTTATAGGAATCAATGGGGATGACTCGACTATAAGGTACGTCTTCTAGGAATCAAAGGGGATGACTCGACTAAAAGGTACGTCTTATAGTAATCAAGGGGGATGACGAGACTAAAAGGTACGTCTTATAGGAATCAAAGGAAATGACTCGACTAGAAGGTACGTGTTCTAGGGGTCAAAGGGGGTGACTCGACTAAAAGGTACGTCTTATAGGAATCAAAGCGGATCACTCGACAAAAAGGTACGTATTATAGGAATCCAAGGGGATGACACAACTAAAAGGTACGACTTATAGGAATCAAAGGGGATGACTCGACTAAAAGGTACGTCTTCTAGGAATCAAAGGAAATGAGTCAACTAAAAGGTACGTCTTATTGGAATCAAAGGAGATGACTCGACTAAAAGGTACGTCTTATAGGAATAAAGGGAAATGACTCGACTAAAAGGTACGTCTTCTAGAAATCAAAGGGGATGACTCGACTAAAAGGTACGTCTTATAGTAATCAAGGGGGATGGCTCGACTAAAAGGTACGCCTTATAGGAATCAAAGGGGGTGACTCGACTAAAATGTACGTCTTATAGGAATCAAGGAAATGACTCGACTAAAAGGTACGTATTCTTGGGGTCAAAGGGAATGACTCGACTAAAAGGTACGTCTTATAGGAATCAAAGGGGATGGCGCGACTAAAAGGTACGTCTTATAGGAATCAAAGGGAATGACTCAACTAAAAGGTACGTCTTATAGGAATCAAGTGAAATGACTCGACTAAAAGGAACGTCTTCTAGGAATCACAGGAAAACACTCAACTAAAAGGTACGTCTTATAGGAATCAAAGGAGATGACTCGACTAAAAGGTACGTCTTATAGGAATCATAGTCGATGACTCGACTAAAAGGTACGTCTTGTAGGAATCAAGGGAAATGACTCGACTAAAAGGTACGTCTTATAGGAATAAACGGGGATGACTCGACTAAAAGGTACGTCTTATAGGAATCAAAGGGGATGACTCGACTATAAGGTACGTTTTCTAGGAATCAAAGGGAATGACTCGACTAAAAGATACGTCTTATAGTAATCAAGGGGGATGACTCGACTAAAAGGTACGTCTTTAAGGAATCAAAGGGGGTGACTCGACTAAAAGGTACGTCTTATAGGAATCAAAGGAAATGATTCGACTAATAGGTACGTATTCTAGGGGTCAAAGAGAATGACTCGACTAAAAGGTACGTCTTATAGGAATCAAAGAGTATCACTCGACCAAAAGGTACGTATTATAGGAATCCAAGGGGATGACTCGACTAAAAGGTACGTCTTATAGGAATCAAAGGGGATGACTCGACTAAAAGGTACGTCTTCTAGGAATCACAGGAAATGACTCAACTAAAAGGTACATCTTATTGGAATCAAAGGAGATAACTCGACTAAAAGGTACGTCTTATAGGAATCAAGGGAAATGACTCGACTAAAAGGTACGTCTTCTAGAAATCAAAGGGGATGACTCAACTAAAAGGTACGTCTTATAGTAATCAAGGGGGATGACACGACTAAAAGGTACGCCTTATAGGAATCAAAGGGGGTGACTCGACTAAAAGGTACGTCTTATAGGAATCAAAGGGGATGACTCGACAAAAAGGTACGTCTTATAGGAATTAAAGGTAATGACTCGACTAATAGGTACGTATTCTAGAGGTCAAAGGGGATGACTCGACTAAAAGGTACGTCTTATAGGAATCAATGGGGATGACTCGACTTAAAGGTACGTCTTATAGGAATCAAAGGGGATGACTCGACTATAAGGTACGTCTTCTAGGAATCAAAGGGGATGACTAGACTAAAAGGTACGTCTTATAGTAATCAAGGGGGATGACTCGACTAAAAGGTACGTCTTCAAGGAATCAAAGGGGGTGACTCTACTAAAAGGTACATCTTATAGGAATCAATGGAAATGACTCGACTAATAGGTACGTATTCTAGGGGTCAAAGAGAATGACTCGACTAAAAGGTACGTCTTATAGGAATCAAAGCGGATCACTCGACCAAAAGGTACGTATTATAGGAATCCAAGGGGATGACTCGACTAAAAGGTACATCTTATAGGAATCAAAGGGGATGACTCGACTAAAAGGTACGTCTTCTAGGAATCACAGGAAATGACTCAACTAAAAGGTACGTCTTATTGGAATCAAAGGAGATGACTCGACTAAAAGGTACGTCTTATAGGAATCAAGGGAAATGACTCGACTAAAAGGTACATCTTCTAGAAATCAAAGGGGATGACTCGACTAAAAGGTACGTCTTATAGTAATCAAGGGGGATGACTCGACTAAAAGGTACGCCTTATAGGAATCAAATGGGGTGACTCGACTAAAAGGTACGTATTCTTGGGGTCAAAGGGAATGACTCGACTAAAAGGTACGTCTTATAGGAGTCAAAGGGGATGACGCGACTAAAAGGTACGTCTTATAGGAATCAAAGGGAATGACTCGACTAAAAGGTACGTCTTATAGGAATCAAGTTAAATTACTCGACTAAAAGGAACGTCTTCCAGGGATCACAGGAAATCACTCAACTAAAAGGTACGTCTTATAGGAATCAAAGGAGATGACTCGACTAAAAGGTACGTCTTATAGGAATCAAAGTCGATGACTCGACTAAAAGGTACGTCTTCTAGGAATCAAAGGGGATGAGTCGACTAAAAGGTGCATCTTATAGTAATCAAGGGGGATGACTCGACTAAAAGGTACGTCTTCAAGGAATCAAAGGTGGTGACTCGACTAAAAGGTATGTCTTATAGGAATCAAAGGAAATAACTCAACTAAAAGGTACTTATTCTAGGGGTCAAAGAGAATGACTCGACTATAAGGTACGTCTTATAGGAATCAAAGGGGATGACTCGACCAAAAGGTACGTCTTATATGAATCCAAGGGGATGACTCGACTAAAAGGTACGTCTTATAGGAATCAATGGGGATGACTCGACTAAAAGGAACGTCTTTTAGGAATCAGAGGAAATGACTCAACTAAAAGGTACGTCTTATAGGAATCAAAGGAGATGACGCGACTAAAAGGTACGTCTTATAGGTATCAAGGGAAATGACTCGACTAAAAGATACGTCTTCTAGAAATCAAAGGGGATGACTCGACTAGAAGGTACGTCTTATAGTAATCTAGGGGGATGACTCGACTAAAAGGTACGTCTTATAGGAATCGAAGGGGGTGACTCGACTAAAAGGTACGTATTATAGGAATCAAAGGAAATGACTCGACTAAAAGGTACGTATTCTTGGGGTCAAAGGGAATGACTCGACTAAAAGGTACGTCTTATAGGAATCAAAGGGGATGACTCGACTAAAAGGTACGTCTTCTAGGAATCTAAGGGAATGACTCGACTAAAAGGTACGTCTTATAGGGATCAAGTGAAATGACTCGACTAAAAGGAATGTCTTCTAGGAATGACAGGAAATGACTCAACTAAAAGGTACGTCTTATAGGAATCAAAGGGGATGAATCGAATAAAAGGTACGTCTTATAGGAATCAAGGGAAATGACTCGACTAAAAGGTACGTCTTCAAGGAATCAAAGGATATGACTCAACTAAAAGGGACGTCCTATAGGAATCAAAGGGGATGAATCGACTAAAAGGTACGTCTTATAGGAATCAAAGGGGATGACTCGAGTAAAAGGTACGTCTTATAGGAATTAAAGGAAATGACTCGACTAATAGGTACGTATTATAGAGGTCAAAGGGGATGACTCGACTAAAAGGTACATCTTATAGGAATCAAAGGGGATGACTCGACTAAAAGGTACGTCTTATAGGAATCAAAGGGGATGACTCGACTAAAAGGTACGTCTTATAGGAATCAAAAGGGATGACTCGACTAAAATGTACGTCTTATAGGAATTAAAGGAAATGACTCGACTAATAGGTACGTATTCTAGAGGTCAAAGGGGATGACTCGACTTAAAGGTACGTCTTATAGGAATCAAAGGGGATGACTCGACTAAAAGGTACGTCTTATAGGAATCAAAGGGGATGACTCGACTAAAAGGTACGTCTTATAGGAATCAAAACGGATGACTCGACTAAAAGATACGTCTTATAGGAATCAAAGTAAATGACTCGATTAAAAGGTACATCTTCTAGGGGTCAAAGTGGATGACTTGACTAAAAGGTACGTCTTATAGGAATCAAAGGGGATGACTCGACTAAAAGGTACGTCTTATAGGAATCAAAAGGGATGACTCGACTAAAAGGTACGTCTTATAGGAATCAAAGTGGATGACTCGACTAAAAGGTACGTCTTATAGGAATAAGGGGAAATGACTCGACTAAAAGATACGTCTTCTAGGAATCAAAGGAGATGACTCGACTAAAATGTACGTATTATAGTAATCAAGAGGGATGACTCGACTTAAAGTTACGTCCTATAGGAATCAAGGGAAATGACTCGACTAAAAGGTACGTCTTATAGGAATCAAAGGGGATGACTCGACTATAAGGTACGTCTTCTAGGAATCAAAGGGGATGACTCGACTAAAAGGTACGTCTTATAGTAATCAAGGGGGATGACGAGACTAAAAGGTACGTCTTATAGGAATCAAAGGAAATGACTCGACTAAAAGGTACGTGTTCTAGGGGTCAAAGGGGGTGACTCGACTAAAAGGTACGTCTTATAGGAATCAAAGCGGATCACTCGACAAAAAGGTACGTATTATAGGAATCCAAGGGGATGACACAACTAAAAGGTACGACTTATAGGAATCAAAGGGGATGACTCGACTAAAAGGTACGTCTTCTAGGAATCAAAGGAAATGAGTCAACTAAAAGGTACGTCTTATTGGAATCAAAGGAGATGACTCGACTAAAAGGTACGTCTTATAGGAATAAAGGGAAATGACTCGACTAAAAGGTACGTCTTCTAGAAATCAAAGGGGATGACTCGACTAAAAGGTACGTCTTATAGTAATCAAGGGGGATGGCTCGACTAAAAGGTACGCCTTATAGGAATCAAAGGGGGTGACTCGACTAAAATGTACGTCTTATAGGAATCAAGGAAATGACTCGACTAAAAGGTACGTATTCTTGGGGTCAAAGGGAATGACTCGACTAAAAGGTACGTCTTATAGGAATCAAAGGGGATGGCGCGACTAAAAGGTACGTCTTATAGGAATCAAAGGGAATGACTCAACTAAAAGGTACGTCTTATAGGAATCAAGTGAAATGACTCGACTAAAAGGAACGTCTTCTAGGAATCACAGGAAAACACTCAACTAAAAGGTACGTCTTATAGGAATCAAAGGAGATGACTCGACTAAAAGGTACGTCTTATAGGAATCATAGTCGATGACTCGACTAAAAGGTACGTCTTGTAGGAATCAAGGGAAATGACTCGACTAAAAGGTACGTCTTATAGGAATAAACGGGGATGACTCGACTAAAAGGTACGTCTTATAGGAATCAAAGGGGATGACTCGACTATAAGGTACGTTTTCTAGGAATCAAAGGGAATGACTCGACTAAAAGATACGTCTTATAGTAATCAAGGGGGATGACTCGACTAAAAGGTACGTCTTTAAGGAATCAAAGGGGGTGACTCGACTAAAAGGTACGTCTTATAGGAATCAAAGGAAATGATTCGACTAATAGGTACGTATTCTAGGGGTCAAAGAGAATGACTCGACTAAAAGGTACGTCTTATAGGAATCAAAGAGTATCACTCGACCAAAAGGTACGTATTATAGGAATCCAAGGGGATGACTCGACTAAAAGGTACGTCTTATAGGAATCAAAGGGGATGACTCGACTAAAAGGTATGTCTTCTAGGAATCACAGGAAATGACTCAACTAAAAGGTACATCTTATTGGAATCAAAGGAGATAACTCGACTAAAAGGTACGTCTTATAGGAATCAAGGGAAATGACTCGACTAAAAGGTACGTCTTCTAGAAATCAAAGGGGATGACTCAACTAAAAGGTACGTCTTATAGTAATCAAGGGGGATGACACGACTAAAAGGTACGCCTTATAGGAATCAAAGGGGGTGACTCGACTAAAAGGTACGTCTTATAGGAATCAAAGGGGATGACTCGACTAAAAGGTACGTCTTATAGGAATTAAAGGTAATGACTCGACTAATAGGTACGTATTCTAGAGGTCAAAGGGGATGACTCGACTAAAAGGTACGTCTTATAGGAATCAATGGGGATGACTCGACTTAAAGGTACGTCTTATAGGAATCAAAGGGGATGACTCGACTATAAGGTACGTCTTCTAGGAATCAAAGGGGATGACTAGACTAAAAGGTACGTCTTATAGTAATCAAGGGGGATGACTCGACTAAAAGGTACGTCTTCAAGGAATCAAAGGGGGTGACTCTACTAAAAGGTACATCTTATAGGAATCAATGGAAATGACTCGACTAATAGGTACGTATTCTAGGGGTCAAAGAGAATGACTCGACTAAAAGGTACGTCTTATAGGAATCAAAGCGGATCACTCGACCAAAAGGTACGTATTATAGGAATCCAAGGGGATGACTCGACTAAAAGGTACATCTTATAGGAATCAAAGGGGATGACTCGACTAAAAGGTACGTCTTCTAGGAATCACAGGAAATGACTCAACTAAAAGGTACGTCTTATTGGAATCAAAGGAGATGACTCGACTAAAAGGTACGTCTTATAGGAATCAAGGGAAATGACTCGACTAAAAGGTACATCTTCTAGAAATCAAAGGGGATGACTCGACTAAAAGGTACGTCTTATAGTAATCAAGGGGGATGACTCGACTAAAAGGTACGCCTTATAGGAATCAAATGGGGTGACTCGACTAAAAGGTACGTATTCTTGGGGTCAAAGGGAATGACTCGACTAAAAGGTACGTCTTATAGGAGTCAAAGGGGATGACGCGACTAAAAGGTACGTCTTATAGGAATCAAAGGGAATGACTCGACTAAAAGGTACGTCTTATAGGAATCAAGTTAAATTACTCGACTAAAAGGAACGTCTTCCAGGGATCACAGGAAATCACTCAACTAAAAGGTACGTCTTATAGGAATCAAAGGAGATGACTCGACTAAAAGGTACGTCTTATAGGAATCAAAGTCGATGACTCGACTAAAAGGTACGTCTTCTAGGAATCAAAGGGGATGAGTCGACTAAAAGGTGCATCTTATAGTAATCAAGGGGGATGACTCGACTAAAAGGTACGTCTTCAAGGAATCAAAGGTGGTGACTCGACTAAAAGGTATGTCTTATAGGAATCAAAGGAAATAACTCAACTAAAAGGTACTTATTCTAGGGGTCAAAGAGAATGACTCGACTATAAGGTACGTCTTATAGGAATCAAAGGGGATGACTCGACCAAAAGGTACGTCTTATATGAATCCAAGGGGATGACTCGACTAAAAGGTACGTCTTATAGGAATCAATGGGGATGACTCGACTAAAAGGAACGTCTTTTAGGAATCAGAGGAAATGACTCAACTAAAAGGTACGTCTTATAGGAATCAAAGGAGATGACGCGACTAAAAGGTACGTCTTATAGGTATCAAGGGAAATGACTCGACTAAAAGATACGTCTTCTAGAAATCAAAGGGGATGACTCGACTAGAAGGTACGTCTTATAGTAATCTAGGGGGATGACTCGACTAAAAGGTACGTCTTATAGGAATCGAAGGGGGTGACTCGACTAAAAGGTACGTATTATAGGAATCAAAGGAAATGACTCGACTAAAAGGTACGTATTCTTGGGGTCAAAGGGAATGACTCGACTAAAAGGTACGTCTTATAGGAATCAAAGGGGATGACTCGACTAAAAGGTACGTCTTCTAGGAATCTAAGGGAATGACTCGACTAAAAGGTACGTCTTATAGGGATCAAGTGAAATGACTCGACTAAAAGGAATGTCTTCTAGGAATGACAGGAAATGACTCAACTAAAAGGTACGTCTTATAGGAATCAAAGGGGATGAATCGAATAAAAGGTACGTCTTATAGGAATCAAGGGAAATGACTCGACTAAAAGGTACGTCTTCAAGGAATCAAAGGATATGACTCAACTAAAAGGGACGTCCTATAGGAATCAAAGGGGATGAATCAACTAAAAGGTACGTCTTATAGGAATCAAAGGGGATGACTCGAGTAAAAGGTACGTCTTATAGGAATTAAAGGAAATGACTCGACTAATAGGTACGTATTATAGAGGTCAAAGGGGATGACTCGACTAAAAGGTACATCTTATAGGAATCAAAGGGGATGACTCGACTAAAAGGTACGTCTTATAGGAATCAAAGGGGATGACTCGACTAAAAGGTACGTCTTATAGGAATCAAAAGGGATGACTCGACTAAAAGATAATTCTTATAAGAATCAAAGTAAATGACTGGATTAAAAGGTACGTCTTCTAGGGGTCAAAGGGGATGACTCGACTAAAAGGTACATCTTATAGGAATCAAAGGGGATGACTCGACTAAAAGACACGTCTTCTAGGAATCACAGGAAATGACTCAACTAAAAGGTATGTCTTATAGGAATCAAAGGAGATGACTCGACTAAAAGGTACGTCTTATAGGAATCAAACGGGATGACTCGACTAAAAGGTACGTCTTATAGGAATCAAGGGTAATGACTCGACTAAAAGGTACGTCTTCAAGTAATCAAAGGAAATGACTCAACTAAAAGCTTTGTCTTATAGGAATCAAAGGGTATGACTCGACTAAAAGAATCGTCTTATTGGAATCAAAGGTGATGACTCGACTAAAAGGTACGTCTTATAGGAATCAAGGGAAATGACTCGACTAAAAGTTACGTCTTCTAGGAATCAAAGGGGATGACTCTCCTAAAAGGTACGTCTTATAGGAATGAATGGGGATGACTCGAGTAAAAGGTACGTCTTATAGGAATCAAAGGGAATGACTCGACTAAAAGGTACGTCTTATAGGAATCAAGTGAAATGACTCGACTAAAAGGAACGTCTTCTAGGAATCACAGGAAATGAATCAACTAAAAGGTATGTCTTATAGGAATAAAAGGAGACGACTCGACTAAAAGGTACATCTTATAGGAATCAAACGGGATGACTCGACTAAAAGGTACGTCTAATAGGAATCAAGGGAAATGAATCGACTAAAAGGTACGTCTTCAAGGAATCAAAGGATATGACTCAACTAAAAGGTATGTCTTATAGGAATAAAAGGGGATGACTCGACTAAAAGGTATGTCTTATAGGAATCAAAGGGGATGACTCGACTAAAAGGTACGTCTTATAGGAATTAAAGGAAATGACTCGACTAATAGGTACGTATTCTAGAGGTCAAAGGGGATGACTCGACTTAAAGGTACGTCTTATAGGAATCAAAGGGGATGACTCGACTAAAAGGTACGTCTTATAGGAATCAAAGGGGATGACTCGACTAAAAGGTACGTCTTATAGGAATCAAAACGGATGACTCGACTAAAAGGTACGTCTTATAGGAATTAAAGGAAATGACTCGACTAATAGGTACGTATTCTAGAGGTCAAAGGGGATGACTCG
Source organism: Capsicum pubescens (assembly GCA_030864215.1). NCBI lineage: Eukaryota > Viridiplantae > Streptophyta > Magnoliopsida > Solanales > Solanaceae > Capsicum > Capsicum pubescens. The sequence continues at coordinate 273,123,661 of CM061545.1, read as the reverse complement.
ACTTAAAGGTACGTCTTATAGGAATCAAAGGGGATGACTCGACTAAAAGATACGTCTTATAGGAATCAAAGGGGATGACTCGACTAAAAGGTACGTCTTATAGGAATCAAAGGGGATGACTCGACTAAAAGGTACGTCTTATAGGAATCAAAGTCGATGACTCGACTAAAAGGTACGTCTTCTAGGAATCAAAGGGGATGAGTCGACTAAAAGGTGCATCTTATAGTAATCAAGGGGGATGACTCGACTAAAAGGTACGTCTTCAAGGAATCAAAGGTGGTGACTCGACTAAAAGGTACGTCTTATAGGAATCAAAGGAAATGACTCAACTAAAAGGTACTTATTCTAGGGGTCAAAGAGAATGACTCGACTATAAGGTACGTCTTATAGGAATCAAAGGGGATGACTCGACCAAAAGGTACGTCTTATATGATTCCAAGGGGATGACTCGACTAAAAGGTACGTCTTATAGGAATCAATGGGGATGACTCGACTAAAAGGTACGTCTTTTAGGAATCAGAGGAAATGACTCAACTAAAAGGTACGTCTTATAGGAATTAAAGGAGATGACTCGACTAAAAGGTACGTCTTATAGGTATCAAGGGAAATGACTCGACTAAAAGATACGTCTTCTAGAAATCAAAGGGGATGACTCGACTAGAAGGTACGTCTTATAGTAATCAAGGGGGATGACTCGACTAAAAGGTACGTCTTATAGGAATCGAAGGGGGTGACTCGACTAAAAGGTACGTATTCTTGGGGTCAAAGGGAATGACTCGACTAAAAGGTACGTCTTATAGGAATCAAAGGGGATGACTCGACTAAAAGGTACGTCTTCTAGGAATCTAAGGGAATGACTCGACTAAAAGGTACGTCTTATAGGGATCAAGTGAAATGACTCGACTAAAAGGAATGTCTTCTAGGAATCACAGGAAATGACTCAACTAAAAGGTACGTCTTATAGGAATCAAAGGGGATGAATCGACTAAAAGGTACGTCTTATAGGAATCAAGGGAAATGACTCGACTAAAAGGTAGGTCTTCAAGGAATCAAAGGATATGACTCAACTAAAAGGGACGTCCTATAGGAATCAAAGGGGATGAATCGACTAAAAGGTACGTCTTATAGGAATCAAAGGGGATGACTCGAGTAAAAGGTACGTCTTATAGGAATTAAAGGAAATGACTCGACTAATAGGTACGTATTATAGAGGTCAAAGGGGATGACTCGACTAAAAGGTACATCTTATAGGAATCAAAGGGGATGACTCGACTAAAAGGTACGTCTTATAGGAATCAAAGGGGATGACTCGACTAAAAGGTACGTCTTATAGGAATCAAAAGGGATGACTCGACTAAAAGATAATTCTTATAAGAATCAAAGTAAATGACTGGATTAAAAGGTACGTCTTCTAGGGGTCAAAGGGGATGACTCGACTAAAAGGTACATCTTATAGGAATCAAAGGGGATAACTCGACTAAAAGACACGTCTTCTAGGAATCACAGGAAATGACTCAACTAAAAGGTATGTCTTATAGGAATCAAAGGAGATGACTCGACTAAAAGGTACGTCTTATAGGAATCAAAGGGGATGACTCGACTAAAAGGTACGTCTTATAGGAATCAAGGGTAATGACTCGACTAAAAGGTACGTCTTCAAGGAATCAAAGGAAATGACTCAACTAAAAGCTATGTCTTATAGGAATCAAAGGGTATGACTCGACTAAAAGAATCGTCTTATTGGAATCAAAGGTGATGACTCGACTAAAAGGTACGTCTTATAGGAATTAAAGGAAATGACTCGACTAATAGGTACGTATTCTAGAGGTCAAAGGGGATGACTCGACTTAAAGGTACGTCTTATAGGAATCAAAGGGGATGACTCGACTAAAAGGTACGTCTTATAGGAATCAAAGGGGATGACTCAACTAAAAGGTACGTCTTATAGGAATCAAAACGGATGACTCGACTAAAAGATACGTCTTATAGGAATCAAAGTAAATGACTCGATTAAAAGGTACATCTTCTAGGGGTCAAAGTGGATGACTTGACTAAAAGGTACGTCTTATAGGAATCAAAGGGGATGACTCGACTAAAAGGTACGTCTTATAGGAATCAAAGTCGATGACTCGACTAAAAGGTACGTCTTCTAGGAATCAAAGGGGATGAGTCGACTAAAAGGTGCATCTTATAGTAATCAAGGGGGATGACTCGACTAAAAGGTACGTCTTCAAGGAATCAAAGGTGGTGACTCGACTAAAAGGTACGTCTTATAGGAATCAAAGGAAATGACTCAACTAAAAGGTACTTATTCTAGGGGTCAAAGAGAATGACTCGACTATACGGTACATCTTATAGGAATCAAAGGGGATGACTCGACCAAAAGGTACGTCTTATATGAATCCAAGGGGATGACTCGACTAAAAGGTACGTCTTATAGGAATCAATGGGGATGACTCGACTAAAAGGTACGTCTTTTAGGAATCAGAGGAAATGACTCAACTAAAAGGTACGTCTTATAGGAATCAAAGGAGATGACTCGACTAAAAGGTACGTCTTATAGGTATCAAGGGAAATGACTCGACTAAAAGATACGTCTTCTAGAAATCAAAGGGGATGACTCGACTAGAAGGTACGTCTTATAGTAATCAAGGGGGATGACTCGACTAAAAGGTACGTCTTATAGGAATCGAAGGGGGTGACTCGACTAAAAGGTACGTATTATAGGAATCAAAGGAAATGACTCGACTAAAAGGTACGTATTCTTGGGGTCAAAGGGAATGACTCGACTAAAAGGTACGTCTTATAGGAATCAAAGGGGATGACTCGACTAAAAGGTACGTCTTCTAGGAATCTAAGGGAATGACTCGACTAAAAGGTACGTCTTATAGGGATCAAGTGAAATGACTCGACTAAAAGGAATGTCTTCTAGGAATCACAGGAAATGACTCAACTAAAAGGTACGTCTTATAGGAATCAAAGGGGATGAATCGACTAAAAGGTACGTCTTATAGGAATCAAGGGAAATGACTCGACTAAAAGGTAGGTCTTCAAGGAATCAAAGGATATGACTCAACTAAAAGGGACGTCCTATAGGAATCAAAGGGGATGAATCGACTAAAAGGTACGTCTTATAGGAATCAAAGGGGATGACTCGAGTAAAAGGTACGTCTTATAGGAATTAAAGGAAATGACTCGACTAATAGGTACGTATTATAGAGGTCAAAGGGGATGACTCGACTAAAAGGTACATCTTATAGGAATCAAAGGGGATGACTCGACTAAAAGGTACGTCTTATAGGAATCAAAGGGGATGACTCGACTAAAAGGTACGTCTTACAGGAATCAAAAGGGATGACTCGACTAAAAGATAATTCTTATAAGAATCAAAGTAAATGACTGGATTAAAAGGTACGTCTTCTAGGGGTCAAAGGGGATGACTCGACTAAAAGGTACATCTTATAGGAATCAAAGGGGATAACTCGACTAAAAGACACATCTTCTAGGAATCACAGGAAATGACTCAACTAAAAGGTATGTCTTATAGGAATCAAAGGAGATGACTCGACTAAAGGGTACGTCTTATAGGAATCAAAGGGGATGACTCGACTAAAAGGTACGTCTTATAGGAATCAAGGGTAATGACTCGACTAAAAGGTACGTCTTCAAGGAATCAAAGGAAATGACTCAACTAAAAGCTATGTCTTATAGGAATCAAAGGGTATGACTCGACTAAAAGAATCGTCTTATTGGAATCAAAGGTGATGACTCGACTAAAAGGTACGTCTTATAGGAATCAAAGGGGATGACTCGACTATAAGGTACGTCTTCTAGGAATCAAAGGGGATGACTAGACTAAAAGGTACGTCTTATAGTAATCAAGGGGGATGACTCGACTAAAAGGTACGTCTTCAAGGAATCAAAGGGGGTGACTCTACTAAAAGGTACATCTTATAGGAATCAATGGAAATGACTCGACTAATAGGTACGTATTCTAGGGGTCAAAGAGAATGACTCGACCAAAAGGTACGTATTATAGGAATCCAAGGGGATGACTCGACTAAAAGGTACATCTTATAGGAATCAAAGGGGATGACTCGACTAAAAGGTACGTCTTCTAGGAATCACAGGAAATGACTCAACTAAAAGGTACGTCTTATTGGAATCAAAGGAGATGACTCGACTAAAAGGTACGTCTTATAGGAATCAAGGGAAATGACTCGACTAAAAGGTACGTCTTCTAGAAATCAAAGGGGATGACTCGACTAAAAGGTACGTCTTATAGTAATCAAGGGGGATGACTCGACTAAAAGGTACGCCTTATAGGAATCAAATGGGGTGACTCGACTAAAAGGTACGTATTCTTGGGGTCAAAGGGATTGACTCGACTATAAGGTACGTCTTATAGGAGTCAAAGGGGATGACGCGACTAAAAGGTACGTCTTATAGGAATCAAAGGGAATGACTCGACTAAAAGGTACGTCTTATAGGAATCAAGTTAAATTACTCGACTAAAAGGAACGTCTTCCAGGGATCACAGGAAATCACTCAACTAAAAGGTACGTCTTATAGGAATCAAAGGAGATGACTCGACTAAAAGGTACGTCTTATAGGAATCAAAGTCGATGACTCGACTAAAAGGTACGTCTTCTAGGAATCAAAGGGGATGAGTCGACTAAAAGGTGCATCTTATAGTAATCAAGGGGGATGACTCGACTAAAAGGTACGTCTTCAAGGAATCAAAGGTGGTGACTCGACTAAAAGGTATGTCTTATAGGAATCAAAGGAAATGACTCAACTAAAAGGTACTTATTCTAGGGGTCAAAGAGAATGACTCGACTATAAGGTACGTCTTATAGGAATCAAAGGGGATGACTCGACCAAAAGGTACGTCTTATATGAATCCAAGGGGATGACTCGACTAAAAGGTACGTCTTATAGGAATCAATGGGGATGACTCGACTAAAAGGAACGTCTTTTAGGAATCTGAGGAAATGACTCAACTAAAAGGTACGTCTTATAGGAATCAAAGGAGATGACGCGACTAAAAGGTACGTCTTATAGGTATCAAGGGAAATGACTCGACTAAAAGATACGTCTTCTAGAAATCAAAGGGGATGACTCGACTAGAAGGTACGTCTTATAGTAATCAAGGGGGATGACTCGACTAAAAGGTACGTCTTATAGGAATCGAAGGGGGTGACTCGACTAAAAGGTACGTATTATAGGAATCAAAGGAAATGACTCGACTAAAAGGTACGTATTCTTGGGGTCAAAGGGAATGACTCGACTAAAAGGTACGTCTTATAGGAATCAAAGGGGATGACTCGACTAAAAGGTACGTCTTCTAGGAATCTAAGGGAATGACTCGACTAAAAGGTACGTCTTATAGGGATCAAGTGAAATGACTCGACTAAAAGGAATGTCTTCTAGGAATGACAGGAAATGACTCAACTAAAAGGTACGTCTTATAGGAATCAAAGGGGATGAATCGACTAAAAGGTACGTCTTATAGGAATCAAGGGAAATGACTCGACTAAAAGGTACGTCTTCAAGGAATCAAAGGATATGACTCAACTAAAAGGGACGTCCTATAGGAATCAAAGGGGATGAATCGACTAAAAGGTACGTCTTATAGGAATCAAAGGGGATAACTCGAGTAAAAGGTACGTCTTATAGGAATTAAAGGAAATGACTCGACTAATAGGTACGTATTATAGAGGTCAAAGGGGATGACTCGACTAAAAGGTACATCTTATAGGAATCAAAGGGGATGACTCGACTAAAAGGTACGTCTTATAGGAATCAAAGGGGATGACTCGACTAAAAGGTACGTCTTATAGGAATCAAAAGGGATGACTCGACTAAAAGATAATTCTTATAAGAATCAAAGTAAATGACTGGATTAAAAGGTACGTCTTCTAGGGGTCAAAGGGGATGACTCGACTAAAAGGTACATCTTATAGGAATCAAAGGGGATGACTCGACTAAAAGACACGTCTTCTAGGAATCACAGGAAATGACTCAACTAAAAGGTATGTCTTATAGGAATCAAAGGAGATGACTCGACTAAAAGGTACGTCTTATAGGAATCAAACGGGATGACTCGACTAAAAGGTACGTCTTATAGGAATCAAGGGTAATGACTCGACTAAAAGGTACGTCTTCAAGTAATCAAAGGAAATGACTCAACTAAAAGCTTTGTCTTATAGGAATCAAAGGGTATGACTCGACTAAAAGAATCGTCTTATTGGAATCAAAGGTGATGACTCGACTAAAAGGTACGTCTTATAGGAATCAAGGGAAATGACTCGACTAAAAGTTACGTCTTCTAGGAATCAAAGGGGATGACTCTCCTAAAAGGTACGTCTTATAGGAATGAATGGGGATGACTCGACTAAAAGGTACGTCTTATAGGAATCAAAGGGAATGACTCGACTAAAAGGTACGTCTTATAGGAATCAAGTGAAATGACTCGACTAAAAGGAACGTCTTCTAGGAATCACAGGAAATGAATCAACTAAAAGGTATGTCTTATAGGAATAAAAGGAGACGACTCGACTAAAAGGTACATCTTATAGGAATCAAACGGGATGACTCGACTAAAAGGTACGTCTTATAGGAATCAAGGGAAATGAATCGACTAAAAGGTACGTCTTCAAGGAATCAAAGGAAATGACTCAACTAAAAGGTATGTCTTATAGGAATAAAAGGGGATGACTCGACTAAAAGGTATGTCTTATAGGAATCAAAGGGGATGACTCGACTAAAAGGTACGTCTTATAGGAATTAAAGGAAATGACTCGACTAATAGGTACGTCTTATAGGAATCAAAGGGGATGACTCGACTAAAAGGTACGTCTTATAGGAATCAAAGGGGATGACTCGACTAAAAGGTACGTCTTATAGGAATCAAAACGGATGACTCGACTAAAAGATACGTCTTATAGGAATCAAAGTAAATGACTCGATTAAAAGGTACATCTTCTAGGGGTCAAAGTGGATGACTTGACTAAAAGGTACGTCTTATAGGAATCAAAGGGGATGACTCGACTAAAAGGTACGTCTTATAGGAATCAAAGGGGATGACTCGACTAAAAGGTATGTCTTATAGGAATCAAAGGGGATGACTCGACTAAAAGGTACGTCTTATAGGAATCAAAACGGATGACTCGACTAAAAGATACGTCTTATAGGAATCAAAGTAAATGACTCGATTAAAAGGTACATCTTCTAGGGGTCAAAGTGGATGACTTGACTAAAAGGTACGTCTTATAGGAATCAAAGGGGATGACTCGACTAAAAGGTACGTCTTATAGGAATCAAAGTCGATGACTCGACTAAAAGGTACGTCTTCTAGGAATCAAAGGGGATGAGTCGACTAAAAGGTGCATCTTATAGTAATCAAGGGGGATGACTCGACTAAAAGGTACGTCTTCAAGGAATCAAAGGTGGTGACTCGACTAAAAGGTACGTCTTATAGGAATCAAAGGAAATGACTCAACTAAAAGGTACTTATTCTAGGGGTCAAAGAGAATGACTCGACTATAAGGTACGTCTTATAGGAATCAAAGGGGATGACTCGACCAAAAGGTACGTCTTATATGAATCCAAGGGGATGACTCGACTAAAAGGTACGTCTTATAGGAATCAATGGGGATGACTCGACTAAAAGGTACGTCTTTTAGGAATCAGAGGAAATGACTCAACTAAAAGGTACGTCTTATAGGAATCAAAGGAGATGACTCGACTAAAAGGTACGTCTTATAGGTATCAAGGGAAATGACTCGACTAAAAGATACGTCTTCTAGAAATCAAAGGGGATGACTCGACTAGAAGGTACGTCTTATAGTAGTCAAGGGGGATGACTCGACTAAAAGGTACGTCTTATAGGAATCGAAGGGGGTGACTCGACTAAAAGGTACGTATTCTTGGGGTCAAAGGGAATGACTCGACTAAAAGGTACGTCTTATAGGAATCAAAGGGGATGACTCGACTAAAAGGTACGTCTTCTAGGAATCTAAGGGAATGACTCGACTAAAAGGTACATCTTATAGGGATCAAGTGAAATGACTCGACTAAAAGGAATGTCTTCTAGGAATCACAGGAAATGACTCAACTAAAAGGTACGTCTTATAGGAATCAAAGGGGATGAATCGACTAAAAGGTACGTCTTATAGGAATCAAGGGAAATGACTCGACTAAAAGGTAGGTCTTCAAGGAATCAAAGGATATGACTCAACTAAAAGGGACGTCCTATAGGAATCAAAGGGGATGAATCGACTAAAAGGTACGTCTTATAGGAATCAAAGGGGATGACTCCAGTAAAAGGTACGTCTTATAGGAATTAAAGGAAATGACTCGACTAATAGGTACGTATTATAGAGGTCAAAGGGGATGACTCGACTAAAAGGTACATCTTATAGGAATCAAAGGGGATGACTCGACCAAAAGGTACGTCTTATAGGAATCAAAGGGGATGACTCGACTAAAAGGTACGTCTTATAGGAATCAAAAGGGATGACTCGACTAAAAGATAATTCTTATAAGAATCAAAGTAAATGACTGGATTAAAAGGTACGTCTTCTAGGGGTCAAAGGGGATGACTCGACTAAAAGGTACATCTTATAGGAATCAAAGGGGATAACTCGACTAAAAGACACGTCTTCTAGGAATCACAGGAAATGACTCAACTAAAAGGTATGTCTTATAGGAATCAAAGGAGATGACTCGACTAAAAGGTACGTCTTATAGGAATCAAAGGGGATGACTCGACTAAAAGGTACGTCTTATAGGAATCAAGGGTAATGACTCGACTAAAAGGTACGTCTTCAAGGAATCAAAGGAAATGACTCAACTAAAAGCTATGTCTTATAGGAATCAAAGGGTATGACTCGACTAAAAGAATCGTCTTATTGGAATCAAAGGTGATGACTCGACTAAAAGGTACGTCTTATAGGAATTAAAGGAAATGACTCGACTAATAGGTACGTATTCTAGAGGTCAAAGGGGATGACTCGACTTAAAGGTACGTCTTATAGGAATCAAAGGGGATGACTTGACTAAAAGGTACGTCTTATAGGAATCAAAGGGGATGACTCGACTAAAAGGTACGTCTTATAGGAATCAAAACGGATGACTCGACTAAAAGATACGTCTTATAGGAATCAAAGTAAATGACTCGATTAAAAGGTACATCTTCTAGGGGTCAAAGTGGATGACTTGACTAAAAGGTACGTCTTATAGGAATCAAAGGGGATGACTCGACTAAAAGGTACGTCTTATAGGAATCAAAGTCGATGACTCGACTAAAAGGTACGTCTTCTAGGAATCAAAGGGGATGAGTCGACTAAAAGGTGCATCTTATAGTAATCAAGGGGGATGACTCGACTAAAAGGTACGTCTTCAAGGAATCAAAGGTGGTGACTCGACTAAAAGGTACGTCTTATAGGAATCAAAGGAAATGACTCAACTAAAAGGTACTTATTCTAGGGGTCAAAGAGAATGACTCGACTATACGGTACGTCTTATAGGAATCAAAGGGGATGACTCGACCAAAAGGTACGTCTTATATGAATCCAAGGGGATGACTCGACTAAAAGGTACGTCTTATAGGAATCAATGGGGATGACTCGACTAAAAGGTACGTCTTTTAGGAATCAGAGGAAATGACTCAACTAAAAGGTACGTCTTATAGGAATCAAAGGAGATGACTCGACTAAAAGGTACGTCTTATAGGTATCAAGGGAAATGACTCGACTAAAAGATACGTCTTCTAGAAATCAAAGGGGATGACTCGACTAGAAGGTACGTTTTATAGTAATCAAGGGGGATGACTCGACTAAAAGGTACGTCTTATAGGAATCGAAGGGGGTGACTCGACTAAAAGGTACGTATTATAGGAATCAAAGGAAATGACTCGACTAAAAGGTACGTATTCTTGGGGTCAAAGGGAATGACTCGACTAAAAGGTACGTCTTATAGGAATCAAAGGGGATGACTCGACTAAAAGGTACGTCTTCTAGGAATCTAAGGGAATGACTCGACTAAAAGGTACGTCTTATAGGGATCAAGTGAAATGACTCGACTAAAAGGAATGTCTTCTAGGAATCACAGGAAATGACTCAACTAAAAGGTACGTCTTATAGGAATCAAAGGGGATGAATCGACTAAAAGGTACGTCTTATAGGAATCAAGGGAAATGACTCGACTAAAAGGTAGGTCTTCAAGGAATCAAAGGATATCACTCAACTAAAAGGGACGTCCTATAGGAATCAAAGGGGATGAATCGACTAAAAGGTACGTCTTATAGGAATCAAAGGGGATGACTCGAGTAAAAGGTACGTCTTATAGGAATTAAAGGAAATGACTCGACTAATAGGTACGTATTATAGAGGTCAAAGGGGATGGCTCGACTAAAAGTTACATCTTATAGGAATCAAAGGGGATGACTCGACTAAAAGGTACGTCTTATAGGAATCAAAGGGGATGACTCGACTAAAAGGTACGTCTTATAGGAATCAAAAGGGATGACTCGACTAAAAGATAATTCTTATAAGAATCAAAGTAAATGACTGGATTAAAAGGTACGTCTTCTAGGGGTCAAAGGGGATGACTCGACTAAAAGGTACATCTTATAGGAATCAAAGGGGATAACTCGACTAAAAGACACGTCTTCTAGGAATCACAGGAAATGACTCAACTAAAAGGTATGTCTTATAGGAATCAAAGGAGATGACTCGACTAAAAGGTACGTCTTATAGGAATCAAAGGGGATGACTCGACTAAAAGGTACGTCTTATAGGAATCAAGGGTAATGACTCGACTAAAAGGTACGTCTTCAAGGAATCAAAGGAAATGACTCAACTAAAAGCTATGTCTTATAGGAATCAAAGGGTATGACTCGACTAAAAGAATCGTCTTATTGGAATCAAAGGTGATGACTCGACTAAAAGGTACGTCTTATAGGAATCAAGGGAAATGACTCGACTAAAAGTTACGTCTTCTAGGAATCAAAGGGGATGACTCTCCTAAAAGGTACGTCTTATAGGAATGAAAGGGGATGACTCGACTAAAAGGTACGTCTTATAGGAATCAAAGGGAATGACTCGACTAAAAGGTACGTCTTATAGGAATCAAGTGAAATGACTCGACTAAAAGGAACATCTTCTAGGAATCACAGGAAATGAATCAACTAAAAGGTATGTCTTATAGGAATAAAAGGAGACGACTCGACTAAAAGGTACATCTTATAGGAATCAAACGGGATGACTCGACTAAAAGGTACGTCTTATAGGAATCAAGGGAAATGAATCGACTAAAAGGTACGTCTTCAAGGAATCAAAGGAAATGACTCAACTAAAAGGTAAGTCTTATAGGAATAAAAGGGAATGACTCGACTAAAAGGTATGTCTTATAGGAATCAAAGGGGATGACTCGACTAAAAGGTACGTCTTATAGGAATTAAAGGAAATGACTCGACTAATAGGTACGTATTCTAGAGGTCAAAGGGGATGACTCGACTTAAAGGTACGTTTTATAGGAATCAAAGGGGATGACTCGACTAAAAGGTACGTCTTATAGGAATCAAAGGGGATGACTCGACTAAAAGGTACGTCTTATAGGAATCAAAACGGATGACTCGACTAAAAGATACGTCTTATAGGAATCAAAGTAAATGACTCGATTAAAAGGTACATCTTCTAGGGGTCAAAGTGGATGACTTGACTAAAAGGTACGTCTTATAGGAATCAAAGGGGATGACTCGACTAAAAGGTACGTCTTATAGGAATCAAAAGGGATGACTCGACTAAAAGGTACGTCTTATAGGAATCAAAGTGGATGACTCGACTAAAAGGTACGTCTTATAGGAATAAGGGGAAATGACTCGACTAAAAGATACGTCTTCTAGGAATCAAAGGAGATGACTCGACTAAAATGTACGTATTATAGTAATCAAGAGGGATGACTCGACTTAAAGGTACGTCTTATAGGAATCAAGGGAAATGACTCGACTAAAAGGTACGTCTTATAGGAATCAAAGGGGATGACTCGACTATAAGGTACGTCTTCTAGGATTCAAAGGGGATGACTCGACTAAAAGGTACGTCTTATAGTAATCAAGGGGGATGACGAGACTAAAAGGTACGTCTTATAGGAATCAAAGGAAATGACTCGACTAAAAGTTACGTGTTCTAGGGGTCAAAGAGAATGACTCGACTAAAAGGTACGTCTTATAGGAATCAAAGCGGATCACTCGACAAAAAGGTACGTATTATAGGAATCCAAGGGGATGACTCAACTAAAAGGTACGACTTATAGGAATCAAAGGGGATGACTCGACTAAAAGGTACGTCTTCTAGGAATCAAAGGAAATGAGTCAACTAAAAGGTACGTCTTATTGGAATCAAAGGAGATGACTCGACTAAAAGGTATGTCTTATAGGAATCAAGGGAAATGACTGGACTAAAAGGTACGTCTTCTAGAAATCAAAGGGGATGACTCGACTAAATGGTACGTCTTATAGTAATCAAGGGGGATGGCTCGACTAAAAGGTACGCCTTATAGGAATCAAAGGGGGTGACTCGACTAAAATGTACGTTTTATAGGAATCAAGGAAATGACTCGACTAAAAGGTACATATTCTTGGGGTCAAAGGGAATGACTCGACTAAAAGGTACGTCTTATAGGAATCAAAGGGGATGGCGCGACTAAAAGGTACGTCTTATAGGAATCAAAGGGAATGACTCAACTAAAAGGTACGTCTTATAGGAATCAAGTGAAATGACTCGACTAAAAGGAACGTCTTCTAGGAATCACAGGAAATCACTCAACTAAAAGGTACGTCTTATAGGAATCAAAGGAGATGACTCGACTAAAAGGTACGTCTTATAGGAATCATAGTCGATGACTCGACTAAAAGGTACGTCTTGTAGGAATCAAGGGAAATGACTCGACTAAAAGGTACGTCTTATAGGAAAAAACGGGGATGACTCGACTAAAAGGTACGTCTTATAGGAATCAAAGGGGATGACTCGACTATAAGGTACGTTTTCTAGGAATCAAATGGAATGACTCGACTAAAAGATACGTCTTATAGTAATCAAGGGGGATGACTCGACTAAAAGGTACCTCTTTAAGGAATCAAAGGGGGTGACTCGACTAAAAGGTACGTCTTATAGGAATCAAAGGAAATGATTCGACTAATAGGTACGTATTCTAGGGGTCAAAGAGAATGACTCGACTAAAAGCTACATCTTATAGGAATCAAAGAGGATCACTCGACCAAAAGGTACGTATTATAGGAATCCAAGGGGATGACTCGACTAAAAGGTACGTCTTATAGGAATCAAAGTGGATGACTCGACTAAAAGGTACGTCTTCTAGGAATCACAGGAAATGACTCAACTAAAAGGTACATCTTATTGGAATCAAAGAAGATGACTCGACTAAAAGGTACGTCTTATAGGAATCAAGGGAAATGACTCGACTAAAAGGTACGTCTTCTAGAAATCAAAGGGGATGACTCAACTAAAAGGTACGTCTTATAGTAATCAAGGGGGATGACTCGACTAAAAGGTACGCCTTATAGGAATCAAAGCGGGTGACTCGACTAAAAGGTACGTCTTATAGGAATCAAAGGGGATGACTCGACTAAAAGGTACGTCTTATAGGAATTAAAGGTAATGACTCGACTAATTGGTACGTATTCTAGAGGTCAAAGGGGATGACTCGACTAAAAGGTACGTCTTATAGGAATCAATGGGGATGACTCGACTTAAAGGTACGTCTTATAGGAATCAAAGGGGATGACTCGACTATAAGGTACGTCTTCTAGGAATCAAAGGGGATGACTAGACTAAAAGGTACGTCTTATAGTAATCAAGGGGGATGACTCGACTAAAAGGTACGTCTTCAAGGAATCAAAGGGGGTGACTCGACTAAAAGGTACATCTTATAGGAATCAATAGAAATGACTCGACTAATAGGTACGTATTCTAGGGGTCAAAGAGAATGAATCCAAGGGGATGACTCGACTAAAAGGTACGTCTTATAGGAATCAAAGGGGATGACTCGACTAAAAGGTACGTCTTCTAGGAATCACAGGAAATGACTCAACTAAAAGGTACGTCTTATTGGAATCAAAGGAGATGACTCGACTAAAAGGTACGTCTTATAGGAATCAAGGGAAATGACTCGACTAAAAGGTACGTCTTCTAGAAATCAAAGGGGATGACTCGACTAAAAGGTATGTCTTATAGTAATCAAGGGGGATGACTCGACTAAAAGGTACGCCTTATAGGAATCAAATGGGGTGACTCGACTAATAGGTACGTATTCTTGGGGTCAAAGGGAATGACTCGACTAAAAGGTACGTCTTATAGGAGTCAATGGGGATGACGCGACTAAAAGGTACGTCTTATAGTAATCAAAGGGAATGACTCGACTAAAAGGTACGTCTTATAGGAATCAAGTTAAATGACTCGACTAAAAGGAACGTCTTCCAGGGATCACAGGAAATCACTCAAGTAAAAGGTACGTCTTATAGGAATCAAAGGAGATGACTCGACTAAAAGGTACGTCTTATAGGAATCAAAGTCGATGACTCGACTAAAAGGTACGTCTTGTAGGAATCAAGGGAAATGACTCGACTAAAAGGTACGTCTTCAAGGAATCAAAGGATATGACTCAACCATAAGGGACGTCCTATAAGAATCAAAGGGGATGACTAGACTAAAAGGTACGTCTTATAGGAATCAAAGGGGATGACTCGACTAAAAGGTACGTCTTATAGGAATTAAAGGTAATGACTCGACTAATAGGTACGTATTCTAGATGTCAAAGGGGATGACTCGACTAAAAGGTACGTCTTATAGGAATAAACGGGGATGACTCGACTAAAAGGTACGTCTTATAGGAATCAAAGGGGACGACTCGACTATAAGGAACGTTTTCTAGGAATCAAAGGGAATGACTCGACTAAAAGGTACGTCTTATAGTAATCAAGGGGGATGACTCGACTAAAAGGTACGTCTTCAAGGAATCAAAGGGGGTGACTCGACTAAAAGGTACGTCTTATAGGAATCAAAGGAAATGACTCGACTAATAGGTACGTATTCTAGGGGTCAAAGAGAATGACTCGACAAAAATGTACGTCTTATAGGAATCAAAGAGGATCACTCGACCAAAAGGTACGTATTATAGGAATCTAAGGGGATGACTCTCCTAAAAGGTACGTCTTATAGGAATCAAAGGGGATGACTCGACTAAAAGGTACGTCTTCTAGGAATCACAGGAAATGACTCAACTAAAAGGTACATCTTATTGGTATCAAAGGAGATGACTCGACTAAAAGGTACGTCTTATAGGAATAAAGGGAAATGACTCGACTAAAAGGTACGTCTTCTAGAAATCAAAGGGGATGACTCGACTAAAAGGTACGTCTTATAGTAATCAAGGGGGATGACTCGACTAAAAGGTATGCCTTATAGGAATCAAAGGGGGTGACTCGACTAAAAGGTACGTCTTATAGGAATCCAGGAAATGACTCGACTAAAAGGTACGTATTCTTGGGGTCAAAGGGAATGACTCGACTAAAAGGTACGTCTTATAGGAATCAAAGGGGATGACTCTACTAAAAGGTACGTCTTATTGGAATCAAAGGGGATGACTCGACTAAAAGGTACGTCTTATAGGAATCAAAAGGGATGACTCGACTAAAAGATACGTCTTATAGGAATCAAAGTAAATGACTCGATTAAAAGGTACATCTTCTAGGGGTCAAAGGGGATTACTTGACTAAAACGTACGTCTTATAGGAATCAAAGGGGATGACTCGACTAAAAGGTACGTCTTATAGGAATCAAAAGGGATGACTCGACTAAAAGGTACGTCTTATAGGAATCAAAGTGGATGACTCGACTAAAAGGTACGTCTTATAGGAATAAGGGGAAATGACTCGACTAAAAGGTACGTCTTCTAGGAATCAAAGGGGATGACTCGACTAAAATATACGTATTATAGTAATCAAGAGGGATGACTCGACTAAAAGATACGTCTTATAGGAATCAAGGGAAATGACTCGACTAAAAGGTACGTCTTATACGAATCAAAGGGGATGACTCGACTAAAAGGTACGTCTTATAGGAATCAAAGGGGATGACTCGACTATAAGGTACGTCTTCTAGGAATCAAAGGGGATGACTAGACTAAAAGGTACGTCTTATAGTAATCAAGGGGGATGACTCGACTAAAAGGTACGTCTTCAAGGAATCAAAGGGGGTGACTCGACTAAAAGGTACGTCTTATAGGAATCAAAGGAAATGACTCGACTAATAGGTACGTAATATAGGGGTCAAAGAGAATGACTCGACTAAAAGGTACGTCTTATAGGAATCAAAGCGGATCACTCGACCAAAAGGTACGTATTATAGGAATCCAAGGGGATGACTCGACTAAAAGGTACGTCTTATCGGAATCAAAGGGGATGACTCGACTAAAAGGTACGTCTTCTAGGAATCACAGGAAATGACTCAACTAAAAGGTACGTCTTATTGGAATCAAAGGAGATGACTCGACTAAAAGGTACGTCTTATAGGAATCAAGGGAAATGACTCGACTAAAAGGTACGTCTTCTAGAAATCAAAGGGGATGACTCGACGAAAAGGTACGTCTTATAGTAATCAAGGGGGATGACTCGACTAAAAGGTACGCCTTATAGGAATCAAAGGGGGTGACTCAACTAAAAGGTACGTATTCTTGGGGTCAAAGGGAATGACTCGACTAAAAGGTACGTCTTATAGGAGTCAAAGGGGATGACGCGACTAAAAGGTACGTCTTATAGGAATCAAAGGAAATGACTCGACTAAAAGGTACGTCTTATAGGAATCAAGTTAAATGACTCGACTAAAAGGAACGTCTTCCAGGGATCACAGGAAATCACTCAACTAAAAGGTATGTCTTATAGGAATCAAAGGAGATGACTCGACTAAAAGGTATGTCTTATAGGAATCAAAGTCGATGACTCGACTTAAAGGTACGTCTTGTAGGAATCAAGGGAAATGACTCGACTAAAAGGTACGTCTTCAAGGAATCAAAGGATATGACTCAACCATAAGGGACGTCCTATAAGAATCAAAGGGGATGACTCGACTAAAAGGTACGTCTTATAGGAATCAAAGGGGATGACTCGACTTAAAGGTACGTCTTATAGGAATTAAAGGTAATGACTCGACTAATAGGTACGTATTCTAGAGGTCAAAGGGGATGACTCGACTAAAAGGTACGTCTTATAGGAATAAACGGGGATGACTCGACTAAAAGGTACGTCTTATAGGAATCAAAGGGGATGACTCGACTATAAGGTACGTTTTCTAGGAATCAATGGGAATGACTCGACTAAAAGGTACGTCTTATAGTAATCAAGGGGGATGACTCGACTAAAAGGTACGTCTTCAAGGAATCAAAGGATATGACTCAACCATAAGGGACGTCCTATAAGAATCAAAGGGGATGACTCGACTAAAAGGTACGTCTTATAGGAATCAAAGGGGATGACTCGACTTAAAGGTACGTCTTATAGGAATTAAAGGTAATGACTCGACTAATAGGTACGTATTCTAGAGGTCAAAGGGGATGACTCGACTAAAAGGTACGTCTTATAGGAATAAACGGGGATGACTCGACTAAAAGGTACGTCTTATAGGAATCAAAGGGGATGACTCGACTATAAGGTACGTTTTCTAGGAATCAATGGGAATGACTCGACTAAAAGGTACGTCTTATAGTAATCAAGGGGGATGACTCGACTAAAAGGTACGTCTTCAAGGAATCAAAGGGGGTGACTCGACTAAAAGGTACGTCTTATAGGAATCAAAGGAAATGACTCGACTAATAGGTACGTATTCCAGGGGTCAAAGAGAATGACTCGACAAAAAGGTACGTCTTATAGGAATCAAAGAGGATCACTCGACCAAAAGGTACGTATTATAGGAATCCAAGGGGATGACTCGAATAAAAGTTACGTCTTATAGGAATCAAAGTCGATGACTCGACTAAAAGGTACGTCTTGTAGGAATCAAGGGAAATGACTCGACTAAAAGGTACGTCTTCAAGGAATCAAAGTATATGACTCAACCATAAGGGACGTCCTATAAGAATCAAAGGGGATGGCGCGACTAAAAGGTACGTCTTGTAGGAATCAAAGGGAATGACTCGACTAAAAGGTACGTCTTATAGGAATCAAGTTAAATGACTCGACTAAAAGGAACGTCTTCCAGGGATCACAGGAAATCACTCAACTAAAAGGTACGTCTTATAGGAATCAAAGGAGATGACTCGACTAAAAGGTACGTCTTATAGGAATCAAAGTCGATGACTCGACTAAAAGGTACGTCTTGTAGGAATCAAGGGAAATGACTCGACTAAAAGGTACGTCTTTAAGGAATCAAAGGATATGACTCAACCATAAGGGACGTCCTATAAGAATCAAAGGGGATGACTCTACTAAAAGGTACGTCTTATAGGAATCAAAGGGGATGACTCGACTAAAAGGTACGTCTTATAGGAATTAAAGGTAATGACTCGACTAATAGGTACGTATTCTAGAGGTCAAAGGGGATGACTCGACTAAAAGGTACGTCTTATAGGAATAAACGGGGATGACTCGACTAAAAGGTACGTCTTATAGGAATCAAAGGGGATGACTCGACTATAAGGTACGTTTTCTAGGAATCAAAGGGAATGACTCGACGAAAAGGTAAGTCTTATAGTAATCAAGGGGGATGACTCGACTAAATGGTACGTCTTCAAGGAATCAAAGGGGGTGACTCGACTAAAAGATACGTCTTATAGGAATCAAAGGAAATGACTCGACTAATTGGTACGTATTCTAGGGGTCAAAGAGAATGACTCGACAAAAAGGTACGTCTTATAGGAATCAAAGAGGATCACTCGACCAAAAGGTACGTATTATAGGAATCCAAGGGGATGACTCGACTAAAAGGTACGTCTTATAGGAATCAAAGGGGATGACTCGACTAAAAGGTACGTCTTCTAGGAATCACAGGAAATGACTCAACTAAAAGGTACATCTTATTGGAATCAAAGGAGATGACTCGACTAAAAGGTACGTCTTATAGGAATCAAGGGAAATGACTCGACTAAAAGGTACGTCTTCTAGAAATCAAAGGGGATGACTCGACTAAAAGGTACATCTTATAGTAATCAAGGGGGATGACTCGACTAAAAGGTACCCCTAATAAGAATCAAAGGGGGTGACTCGACTAAAAGGTACGTCTTATAGGAATCAAGGAAATGTCTCGACTAAAAGGTACGTATTCTTGGGGTCAAAGGGAATGACTCGACTAAAAGGTACGTCGTATAGGAATCAAAGGGGATGACTCGACTAAAAGGTACGTCTTATAGGAATAAACGGGGATGACTCGACTAAAAGGTACGTCTTATAGGAATCAAAGGGGATGACTCGACTATAAGGTACGTTTTCTAGGAATCAAAGGGAATGACTCGACTAAAAGATACGTCTTATAGTAATCAAGGGGGATGACTCGACTAAAAGGTACGTCTTTAAGGAATCAAAGGGGGTGACTCGACTAAAAGGTACGTCTTATAGGAATCAAAGGAAATGACTCGACTAATAGGTACGTATTCTAGGGGTCAAAGAGATTGACTCGACTAAAAGGTACGTCTTATAGGAATAAGGCGAAATGACTCGACTAAAAGGTACGTCTTCTAGGAATCAAAGGGGATGACTCGACTAAAATATACGTATTATAGTAATCAAGAGGGATGACTCGACTAAAAGGTACGTCTTATAGGAATCAAGGGAAATTACTCGACTAAAAGGTACGTCTTATAGGAATCAAAGGGGATGACTCGACTATAAGGTACGTCTTCTAGGAATCAAAGGGGATGACTCGACTAAAAGGTACGTCTTATAGTAATCAAGGGGGATGACGAGACTAAAAGGTACGTCTGATAGGAATCAAAGGAAATGACTCGACTAAAAGGTATGTGTTCTAGGGGTCAAAGAGAATGACTCGACTAAAAGGTTCGTCTTATAGGAATCAAAGCGGATCACTCGACAAAAAGGTACGTATTATAGGAATCCAAGGGGATGACTCAACGAAAAGGTACGTCTTATAGGAATCAAAGGGGATGACTCGACTAAAAGGTACGTCTTATAGGAATCACAGGAAATGACTCAACTAAAAGTTACGTCTTATTGGAATCAAAGGAGATGACTCGACTAAAAGGTACGTCTTATAGGAATCAAGGGAAATGACTCGACTAAAAGGTACGTCTTCTAGAAATCAAAGGGGATGACTCGACTAAAAGGTACGTCTTATAGTAATCAAGGGGGATGACTCGACTAAAAGGTACGCCTTATAGGAATCAAAGGGGGTGACTCGACTAAAAGGTACGTCTTATAGGAATCAAGGAAATGACTCGACTAAAAGGTACGTATTCTTGGGGTCAAAGGGAATGACTCGACTAAAAGGTACATATTCTTGGGGTCAAAGGGGATGACGCGACTAAAAGGTACGTCTTATAGGAATCAAAGGGAATGACTCGACTAAAAGGTACGTCTTATAGGAATCAGGTGAAATGACTCGAATAAAAGGAACGTCTTCTAGGAATCACAGGAAATCACTCAACTAAAAGGTACGTCTTATAGGAATCAAAGGAGATGACTCGACTAAAAGGTACGCCTTATAGGAATCATAGTCGATGACTCGACTAAAAGGTACGTCTTGTAGGAATCAAGGGAAATGACTCGACTAAAAGGTACGTCTTCAAGGAATCAAAGGATATGACTCAACCATAAGGGACGTCCTATAGGAATCAAAGGGGATGACTCGACTAAAAGGTACGTCTTATAGGAATCAAAGGGGATGACTCGACTAAAAGGTACGTCTTATAGGAATTAAAGGTAATGACTCGACTAATAGGTACGTATTCTAGAGGTCAAAGGGGATGACTCGACTAAAAGATACGTCTTATAGGAATCAATGGGGATGACTCGACTAAAAGGTACTTCTTATAGGAATCAAAGGGGATGACTCGACTATAAGGTATGTCTTCTAGGAATCAAAGGGGATGACTAGACTAAAAGGTACGTCTTATAGTAATCAAGGGGGATGACTCGACTAAAAGGTATGTCTTCAAGGAATCAAAGGGGGTGACTCGACAAAAAGGTACGTCTTATAGGAATCAAAGGAAATGACTCGACTAATAGGTACGTATTCTAGGGCTCAAAGAGAATGACTCGACTAAAAGGTACGTCTTATAGGAATCAAAGCGGATCACTCGACCAAAAGGTACGTATTATAGGAGACCAAGGGGATGACTCGACTAAAAGGTACGTCTTATAGGAATCAAAGGGGATGACTCGACTAAAAGGTACGTCTTCTAGGAATCACAGGAAATGACTCAACTAAAAGGTACGTCTTATTGGAATCAAAGGAGATGACTCGACTAAAAGGTACGTCTTATAGGAATAAAGGGAAATGACTCGACTAAAAGGTACGTCTTCTAGAAATCAAAGGGGATGACTCGACTAAAAGGTACGTCTTATAGTAATCAAGGGGGATGACTCGACTAAAAGGTACGCCTTATAGGAATCAAAGGGGGTGACTCGACTAAAAGGTACGTATTCTTGGCGTCAAAGGGAATGACTCGACTAAAAGGTAAGTCTTATAGGAGTCAAAGGGGATGACGCGACTAAAAGGTACGTCTTATAGGAATCAAAGGGAATGACTCGACTAAAAGGTACGTCTTATAGGAACCAAGTTAAATGACACGACTAAAAGGAACGTCTTCCAGGAATCACAGGAAATCACTCAACTAAAAGGTACGTCTTATAGGAATCAAAGGAGATGACTCGACTAAAAGGTACGTCTTATAGGAATCAAAGTCGATGACTCGACTAAAAGGTACGTCTTGTAGGAATCAAGGGAAATGACTCGACTAAAAGGTACGTCTTCAAGGAATCAACGGATATGACTCAACCATAAGGGACGTCCTATAGGACTCAAAGGGGATGACTCGACTAAAAGATACGTCTTATAGGAATCAATGGGGATGACTCGACTAAAAGGTATGTCTTATAGGAATTAAAGGTAATGACTCGACTAATAGGTACGTATTCTAGAGGTCAAATGGGATGACTCGACTAAAAGGTACGTCTTATAGGAATAAACGGGGATGACTCGACTAAAAGGTACGTCTTATAGGAATCAAAGGGGATGACTCGACTATAAGGTACGTTTTCTAGGAATCAAAGGGAATGACTCGACTAAAAGGTACGTCTTATAGTAATCAAGGGGGATGACTCGACTAAAAGGTACGTCTTTAAGGAATCAAAGGGGGTGACTCGACTAAAAGGTACATCTTATAGGAATCAAAGGAAATGACTCGACTAATAGTTACGTATTCTAGGGGTCAAAGAGAATGACTCGACAAAAAGGTACGTCTTATAGGAATAAGGCGAAATGACTCGACTAAAAGGTACGTCTTCTAGGAATCAAAGGGGATGACTCGACTAAAATATACGTATTATAGTAATAAAGAGGGATGACTCGACTAAAAGGTACGTCTTATAGGAATCAAGGGAAATTACTCGACTAAAAGGTACGTCTTATATGAATCAAAGGGGATGACTCGACTATAAGGTACGTCTTCTAGGAATCAAAGGGGATGACTCGACTAAAAGGTACGTCTTATAGTAATCAAGGGGGATGACGAGACTAAAAGGTACGTCTTATAGGAATCAAAGGAAATGACTCGACTAAAAGGTACGTGTTCTAGGGGTCAAAGAGAATGACTCGACTAAAAGGTACGTCTTATAGGAATCAAAGAGGATCACTAGACAAAAAAGTACGTATTATAGGAATCCAAGGGGATGACTCAACGAAAAGGTACGTCTTATAGGAATCAAAGGGGATGACTCGACTAAAAGGTACGTCTTCTAGGAATCACAGGAAATGACTCAACTAAAAGTTACGTCTTATTGGAATCAAAGGAGATGACTCGACTAAAAGGTACGTCTTATAGGAATCAAGGGAAATGACTCGACTAAAAGGTACGTCTTCTAGAAATCAAAGGGGATGACTCGACTAAAAGGTACGTCTTATAGTAATCAAGAGGGATGACTCGACTAAAAGGTACGCCTTATATGAATCAAAGGGGGTGACTCGACTAAAAGGTACGTCTTATAGGAATCAAGGAAATGACTCGACTAAAAGGTACGTATTCTTGGGGTCAAAGGGAATGACTCGACTAAGAGGTACGTCTTATAGGAATCAAAGGGGATGACGCGACTAAAAGGTACGTCTTATAGGAATCAAAGGGAATGACTCGACTAAAAGGTACGTCTTATAGGAATCAAGTGAAATGACTCGAATAAAAGGAACGTCTTCTAGGAATCACAGGAAATCACTCAACTAAAAGGTACGTCATATAGGAATCAAAGGAGATGACTCGACTAAAAGGTACGTCTTATAGGAATCATAGTCGATGACTCGACTAAAAGGTACGTCTTGTAGGAATCAAGGGAAATGACTCGACTAAAAGGTACGTCTTCAAGGAATCAAAGGATATGACTCAACCATAAGGGACGTCCTATAGGAATCAAAGGGGATGACTCGACTAAAAGGTACGTCTAATAGGAATCAAAGGGGATGACTCGACTTAAAGGTACGTCTTATAGGAATTAAAGGTAATGACTCGACTAATAGGTACGTTTTAGGAATCAAAGGACATGACTCAACTAAAAGGTACGTCTTATAGGAATCAAAGGAGATGACTCAACGAAAAGGTACCTTTTATAGGAATCTAAGGGGATGACTCGACTAAAAGGTACGTCTTATAGGAATCAAAGGGGATGACTCGACTAAAAGGTACGTCTTCAAGGAATCAAAGGAAATGACTCAACTAAAAGGTACGTCTTATAGGAATCAAATGAGATGACTCGACTAAAAGTTACATCTTATAGGAATCAAAGGGGATGACTAGACTAAAAGGAACGTCTTATAGGAATCAAGGGAAATGACTCGACTAAAAGGTACGTCTTCAAGAAATCAAAGGAAATGGCTCAACTAAAAGGTACGTCTTATAGGAATCAAAGGGGATGACCTGACTAAAAGGTACGTATTCTAGGGGTCAAAGTGGATGACTCGACTAAATGATACGTCTTATAGGAATCAAAGGAAATGACTCGACTAAAAGTTACGTAATATAGGAAACAAAGGGGATGACTAGACTAAAAGGTACGTCTTATAGGAATCAAAGGGGATGACTAGACTAAAAGGTACGTCTTATAGGAATCAATGGGGATGACTAGACTAAAAGGTACGTCTTCAAGGAATAAAGGAAATGACTCAACTAAAAGGTACGTCTTATAGGAATCAAAGGGAATGACTCGACTAAAAAGTACGTATTCTAGGGGTCAAAGTGGATGACTTGACTAAATGGTAGGTCTTATAGGAATCAAAGGAATTGACTCGACTAAAAGGTACGTCTTATAGGAATCAACGGAAATGACTCGACATAAAGGTACGTCTTCTAGGGGTCAAAGGGGATAACTCGACTAAAAGTTACGTCTTATAGAAATCAAAGGGGATGACTCGACTAAAAGGTACGTCTTATAGGAATCAAAGGGGATGACTCGACTAAAAGGTATGTCCTATAGGAATCAAGGGAAATGACTCGACTAAAAGGCACATCTTTTAGGAATCAAAGGGGATGACTCGACTAAAAGGTACGTCTTATAGGAATCAAAGGGGATGACTCGACCAAAAGGTACGTCTTATAGGAATCCAAGGGGATGACTCAACTAAAAGGTACGTCTTATTGGAATCAAAGTGGATTACTCAACTAAAAGGTACATCTTATAAGAATCAAGTGAAATGACTTGACTAAAAGGTACGTCTTATAGGAATCAAAGGGGATGACTCGACTAAAAGGTACGTCTTATAGGAATCAAAGGGGATGACTCGACTAATAGGTACGTTTTATAGTAATCAAAGGGGATGACTCGACTAAAAGGTACGTCTTATAGGAATCAAGGGAAATTAATCGACTAAAAGGTACTTTTTCTAGGAATCAAAGGAAATGACTCAACTAAAAGGTACGTCTTATAGGAATCAAAGGAGATGACTCAACTAAAAGGTACGTCTTATAGGAATCTAAGGGGATGACTCGACTAAAAGGTACGTCTTATAGGAATCAAGGGAAATGACTCGACTAAAAGGTACGTCTTCAAGGAATCAAAGGAAATGACTCAACTAAAAGGTACGTCTTATAGGAATCAAAGGGGATGACTCGACTAAAAGGTACGTCTTTTTGAGATCAAAGGGGATGACTCGACTATAAGGTACGTTTTATAGGAATCAAAGGGGATGACTCGACTAAAAGGTACGTCTTATAGGAATCAAGGGAAATGTCTCAACTAAAAGGTACGTTTTAGGAATCAAACGACATGACTCAACTAAAAGGTACGTCTTATAGGAATCAAAGGAGATGACTCAACTAAAAGGTACCTTTTATAGGAATCTAAGGGGATGACTCGACTAAAAGGTACGTCTTATAGGAATCAAAGGGGATGACTCGACTAAAAGGTACGTCTTCAAGGAATCAAAGGAAATGACTCAACTAAAAGGTACGTCTTATAGGAATCAAATGAGATGACTCGACTAAAAGTTACATCTTATAGGAATCAAAGGGGATGACTAGACTAAAAGGAACGTCTTATAGGAATCAAGGGAAATGACTCGACTAAAAGTTACGTCTTCAAGAAATCAAAGGAAATGACTCAACTAAAAGGTACGTCTTATAGGAATCAAAGGGGATGACTCGACTAAAAGGTACGTATTCTAGGGGTCAAAGTGGATGACTCGATTAAAGGATACGTCTTATAGGAATCAAAGGAAATGACTCGACTAAAAGTTACGTAATATAGGAATCAAAGGAAATGACTCGACTAAAAGGTACGTCTTCTAGGGGTCAAAGGGGATGACTCGACTAAAAGTTACGTCTTATAGGAATCAAAGGGGATGACTCGACTAAAAGGTACGTCTTATAGGAATCAAAGGGGATGACTCGACTAAAAGGTACGTCTTATTGGAATCAAAGTGGATGACTCAACTAAAAGGTACGTCTTATAGGAATCAAGTGAAATGACTCGACTAAAACGTATGTCTTATAGGAATCAAAGGGGATGACTCGACTAAAAGGTACGTCTTATAGGAATCAAAGGGGATGACTCGACTAATAGGTACATTTTATAGGAATCAAAGGGGATGACTCGACTAAAAGGTACGTCTTATAGGAATAAAGGGAAATGACTCGACTAAAAGGTACTTTTTCTAGGAATCAAAGGAAATGACTCAACTAAAAGGTACGTCTTATAGGAATCAAAGGGGATGACTCGACTATAAGGTACGTCTTATAGGAATCAAAGGGGATGACTCGACTAAAAGGTACGTCTTATAGGAATCAAAGGAAATGACTAGACTAAAAGGTACGTATTCTAGGGGTCAAAGGGGATGACTCGACTAAAAGGTACGTCTTATAGGAATCTAAGGGGATGACTCGACTAAAAGGTACGTCTTATAGGAATCAAGGGAAATGACTCGACTAAAAGGTACGTCTTCAAGAAATCAAAGGAAATGACTCAACTAAAAGGTACGTCTTATAGGAATCAAAGGGGATGACTCGACTAAAAGGTACGTATTCTAGGGGTCAAAGTGGATGACTCGACTAAAGGATACGTCTTATAGGAATCAAAGGAAATGACTCGACTAAAAGTTACGTAATATAGGAATCAAAGGAAATGACTCGACTAAAAGGTACGTCTTCTAGGGGTCAAAGGGGATGACTCGACTAAAAGTTACGTCTTATAGGAATCAAAGGGGATGACTCGACTAAAAGGTACGTCTTATAGGAATCAAAGGGTATGACTCGACTAAAAGGTACGTCTTATTGGAATCAAAGTGGATGACTCAACTAAAAGGTACGTCTTATAGGAATCAAGTGAAATGACTCGACTAAAACGTACGTCTTATAGGAATCAAAGGGGATGACTCGACTAAAAGGTACGTCTTATAGGAATCAAAGGGGATGACTCGACTAATAGGTACATTTTATAGGAATCAAAGGGGATGACTCGACTAAAAGGTACGTCTTATAGGAATCAAGGGAAATGACTCAACTAAAAGGTACTTTTTCTAGGAATCAAAGGAAATGACTCAACTAAAAGGTACGTCTTATAGGAATCAAAGGGGATGACTCGACTATAAGGTACGTCTTATAGGAATCAAAGGGGATGACTCGACTAAAAGGTACGTCTTATAGGAATCAAAGGAAATGACTAGACTAAAAGGTACGTATTCTAGGGGTCAAAGGGGATGACTCGACTAAAAGGTACGTCTTATAGGAATCTAAGGGGATGACTCGACTAAAAGGTACGTCTTATAGGAATCAAGGGAAATGAATCGACTAAAAGGTACGTCTTCAAGGAATCAAAGAAAATGACTCAACTAAAAGATACGTCTTATAGGAATCAAAGGGGATGACTCGACTAAAAGGTACGTCTTATAGGAATCAAGGGAAATGTCTCGACTAAAAGGTACGTTTTCTAGGAATCAAATGGGATGACTCGACTAAAAGGTACGTCTTATAGGAATCAAAGGAGATGACTCAACTAAAAGGTACCTTTTATAGGAATCTAAGGGGATGACTCGACTAAAAGGTACGTCTTATAGGAATCAAAGGGGATGGCTCGACTAAAAGGTACGTCTTCAAGGAATCAAAGGAAATGACTCAACTAAAAGGTACGTCTTATAGGAATCAAATGAGACGACTCGACTAAAAGTTACATCTTATAGGAATCAAAGGGGATGACTAGACTAAAAGGAACGTCTTATAGGAATCAAGGGAAATGACTCGACTAAAAGGTACGTCTTCAAGAAATCAAAGGAAATGACTCAACTAAAAGGTACGTCTTATAGGAATCAAAGGGGATGACTCGACTAAAAGGTACGTATTCTAGGGGTTAAAGTGGATGACTCGACTAAATGATACGTCTTATAGGAATCAAAGGAAATGACTCGACTAAAAGTTACGTAATATAGGAATCAAAGGGGATGACTAGACTAAAAGGTACGTCTGATAGGAATCAAGGGAAATGACTCGACTAAAAGGTACGTCTTCAAGGAATAAAGGAAATGACTCAACTAAAAGGTACGTCTTATAGGAATCAAAGGGAATGACTCGACTAAAAAGTACGTATTCTAGGGGTCAAAGTGGATGACTTGACTAAATGGTACGTCTTATAGGAATCAAAGGAAATGACTCGACTAAAAGGTACGTCTTATAGGAATCAAAGGAAATGACTCGACATAAAGGTACGTCTTCTAGGGGTCAAAGGGGATAACTCGACTAAAAGTTACGTCTTATAGAAATCAAAGGGGATGACTCGACTAAAAGGTACGTCTTATAGGAATCAAAGGGGATGACTCGACTAAAAGGTACGTCCTATAGGAATCAAGGGAAATGACTCGACTAAAAGGCACATCTTTTAGGAATCAAAGGGGATGACTCGACTAATAGGTACGTCTTATAGGAATCAAAGGGGATGACTCGACCAAAAGGTACGTCTTATAGGAATCCAAGGGGATGACTCAACTAAAAGGTACGTCTTATTGGAATCAAAGTGGATTACTCAACTAAAAGGTACGTCTTATAGGAATCAAGTGAAATGACTCGACTAAAAGGTACGTCTTATAGGAATCAAAGGGGATGACTCGACTAAAAGGTACGTCATATAGGAATCAAAGGGGATGACTCGACTAATAGGTACGTTTTATAGTAATCAAAGGGGATGACTCGACTAAAAGGTATGTCTTATAGGAATCAAGGGAAATGACTCGACTAAAAGGTACTTTTTCTAGGAATCAAAGGAAATGACTCAACTAAAAGGTACGTCTTATAGGAATCAAAGGAGATGACTCAACTAAAAGGTACGTCTTATAGGAATCTAAGGGGATGACTCGACTAAAAGGTACGTCTTATAGGAATCAAGGGAAATGACTCGACTAAAAGGTACGTCTTCAAGGAATCAAACGACATGACTCAACTAAAAGGTACGTCTTATAGGAATCAAAGGAGATGACTCAACTAAAAGGTACCTTTTATAGGAATCTAAGGGGATGACTCGACTAAAAGGTACGTCTTATAGGAATCAAAGGGGATGACTCGACTAAAAGGTACGTCTTCAAGGAATCAAAGGAAATGACTCAACTAAAAGGTACGTCTTATAGGAATCAAATGAGATGACTCGACTAAAAGTTACATCTTATAGGAATCAAAGGGGATGACTAGACTAAAAGGAACGTCTTATAGGAATCAAGGGAAATGACTCGACTAAAAGTTACGTCTTCAAGAAATCAAAGGAAATGACTCAACTAAAAGGTACGTCTTATAGGAATCAAAGGGGATGACTCGACTAAAAGGTACGTATTCTAGGGGTCAAAGTGGATGACTCGATTAAAGGATACGTCTTATAGGAATCAAAGGAAATGACTCGACTAAAAGTTACGTAATATAGGAATCAAAGGAAATGACTCGACTAAAAGGTACGTCTTCTAGGGGTCAAAGGGGATGACTCGACTAAAAGTTACGTCTTATAGGAATCAAAGGGGATGACTCGACTAAAAGGTACGTCTTATAGGAATCAAAGGGGATGACTCGACTAAAAGGTACGTCTTATTGGAATCAAAGTGGATGACTCAACTAAAAGGTACGTCTTATAGGAATCAAGTGAAATGACTCGACTAAAACGTATGTCTTATAGGAATCAAAGGGGATGACTCGACTAAAAGGTACGTCTTATAGGAATCAAAGGGGATGACTCGACTAATAGGTACATTTTATAGGAATCAAAGGGGATGACTCGACTAAAAGGTACGTCTTATAGGAATAAAGGGAAATGACTCGACTAAAAGGTACTTTTTCTAGGAATCAAAGGAAATGACTCAACTAAAAGGTACGTCTTATAGGAATCAAAGGGGATGACTCGACTATAAGGTACGTCTTATAGGAATCAAAGGGGATGACTCGACTAAAAGGTACGTCTTATAGGAATCAAAGGAAATGACTAGACTAAAAGGTACGTATTCTAGGGGTCAAAGGGGATGACTCGACTAAAAGGTACGTCTTATAGGAATCTAAGGGGATGACTCGACTAAAAGGTACGTCTTATAGGAATCAAGGGAAATGACTCGACTAAAAGGTACGTCTTCAAGAAATCAAAGGAAATGACTCAACTAAAAGGTACGTCTTATAGGAATCAAAGGGGATGACTCGACTAAAAGGTACGTATTCTAGGGGTCAAAGTGGATGACTCGACTAAAGGATACGTCTTATAGGAATCAAAGGAAATGACTCGACTAAAAGTTACGTAATATAGGAATCAAAGGAAATGACTCGACTAAAAGGTACGTCTTCTAGGGGTCAAAGGGGATGACTCGACTAAAAGTTACGTCTTATAGGAATCAAAGGGGATGACTCGACTAAAAGGTACGTCTTATAGGAATCAAAGGGGATGACTCGACTAAAAGGTACGTCTTATTGGAATCAAAGTGGATGACTCAACTAAAAGGTACGTCGAATAGGAATCAAGTGAAATGACTCGACTAAAACGTACGTCTTATAGGAATCAAAGGGGATGACTCGACTAAAAGGTACGTCTTATAGGAATCAAAGGGGATGACTCGACTAATAGGTACATTTTATAGGAATCAAAGGGGATGACTCGACTAAAAGGTACGTCTTATAGGAATCAAGGGAAATGACTCAACTAAAAGGTACTTTTTCTAGGAATCAAAGGAAATGACTCAACTAAAAGGTACGTCTTATAGGAATCAATGGGGATGACTCGACTATAAGGTACGTCTTATAGGAATCAAAGGGGATGACTCGACTAAAAGGTACGTCTTATAGGAATCAAAGGAAATGACTAGACTAAAAGGTACGTATTCTAGGGGTCAAAGGGGATGACTCGACTAAAAGGTACGTCTTATAGGAATCTAAGGGGATGACTCGACTAAAAGGTACGTCTTATAGGAATCAAGGGAAATGACTCGACTAAAAGGTACGTCTTCAAGGAATCAAAGAAAATGACTCAACTAAAAGATACGTCTTATAGGAATCAAAGGGGATGACTCGACTAAAAGGTACGTCTTATAGGAATCAAGGGAAATGTCTCGACTAAAAGGTACGTTTTCTAGGAATCAAATGGGATGACTCGACTAAAAGGTACGTCTTATAGGAATCAAAGGAGATGACTCAACTAAAAGGTACCTTTTATAGGAATCTAAGGGGATGACTCGACTAAAAGGTACGTCTTATAGGAATCAAAGGGGATGGCTCGACTAAAAGGTACGTCTTCAAGGAATCAAAGGAAATGACTCAACTAAAAGGTACGTCTTATAGGAATCAAATGAGACGACTCGACTAAAAGTTACATCTTATAGGAATCAAAGGGGATGACTAGACTAAAAGGAACGTCTTATAGGAATCAAGGGAAATGACTCGACTAAAAGGTACGTCTTCAAGAAATCAAAGGAAATGACTCAACTAAAAGGTACGTCTTATAGGAATCAAAGGGGATGACTCGACTAAAAGGTACGTATTCTAGGGGTTAAAGTGGATGACTCGACTAAATGATACGTCTTATAGGAATCAAAGGAAATGACTCGACTAAAAGTTACGTAATATAGGAATCAAAGGGGATGACTAGACTAAAAGGTACGTCTGATAGGAATCAAGGGAAATGACTCGACTAAAAGGTACGTCTTCAAGGAATAAAGGAAATGACTCAACTAAAAGGTACGTCTTATAGGAATCAAAGGGAATGACTCGACTAAAAAGTACGTATTCTAGGGGTCAAAGTGGATGACTTGACTAAATGGTACGTCTTATAGGAATCAAAGGAAATGACTCGACTAAAAGGTACGTCTTATAGGAATCAAAGGAAATGACTCGACATAAAGGTACGTCTTCTAGGGGTCAAAGGGGATAACTCGACTAAAAGTTACGTCTTATAGAAATCAAAGGGGATGACTCGACTAAAAGGTACGTCTTATAGGAATCAAAGGGGATGACTCGACTAAAAGGTACGTCCTATAGGAATCAAGGGAAATGACTCGACTAAAAGGCACATCTTTTAGGAATCAAAGGGGATGACTCGACTAATAGGTACGTCTTATAGGAATCAAAGGGGATGACTCGACCAAAAGGTACGTCTTATAGGAATCCAAGGGGATGACTCAACTAAAAGGTACGTCTTATTGGAATCAAAGTGGATTACTCAACTAAAAGGTACGTCTTATAGGAATCAAGTGAAATGACTCGACTAAAAGGTACGTCTTATAGGAATCAAAGGGGATGACTCGACTAAAAGGTACGTCATATAGGAATCAAAGGGGATGACTCGACTAATAGGTACGTTTTATAGTAATCAAAGGGGATGACTCGACTAAAAGGTATGTCTTATAGGAATCAAGGGAAATGACTCGACTAAAAGGTACTTTTTCTAGGAATCAAAGGAAATGACTCAACTAAAAGGTACGTCTTATAGGAATCAAAGGAGATGACTCAACTAAAAGGTACGTCTTATAAGAATCTAAGGGGATGACTCGACTAAAAGGTACGTCTTATAGGAATCAAGGGAAATGACTCGACTAAAAGGTACGTCTTCAAGGAATCAAAGGAAATGACTCAACTAAAAGGTACGTCTTATAGGAATCAAAGGGGATGACTCGACTAAAAGGTACGTCTTTTTGAGATCAAAGGGGATGATTCGACTATAAGGTACGTCTTATAGGAATCAAGGGAAATGTCTCGACTAAAAGGTACGTTTTAGGAATCAAAGGACATGACTCAACTAAAAGGTACGTCTTATAGGAATCAAAGGAGATGACTCAACTAAAAGGTACCTTTTATAGGAATCTAAGGGGATGACTCGACTAAAAGGTACGTCTTATAGGAATCAAAGGGGATGACTCGACTAAAAGGTACGTCTTCAAGGAATCAAAGGAAATGACTCAACTAAAAGGTACGTCTTATAGGAATCAAATGAGATAACTCGACTAAAAGTTACATCTTATAGGAATCAAAGGGGATGACTAGACTAAAAGGAACGTCTTATAGGAATCAAGGGAAATGACTCGACTAAAAGGTACGTCTTCAAGAAATCAAAGGAAATGACTCAACTAAAAGGTACGTCTTATAGGAATCAATGGGGATGACTCGACTAAAAGGTACGTATTCTAGGGGTCAAAGTGGATGACTCGACTAAATGATACGTCTTATAGGAATCAAAGGAAATTACTCGACTAAAAGTTACGTAATATAGGAATAAAAGGAAATGACTCGACTAAAAGGTACGTCTTCTAGGGGTCAAAGGGGATGACTCGACTAAAAGTTACGTCTTATAGGAATCAAAGGGGATGACTCGACTAAAAGGTACGTCTTATAGGAATCAAAGGGGATGACTCGACTAAAAGGTACGTCTTATTGGAATCAAAGTGGATGACTCAACTAAAAGGTACGTCTTATAGGAATCACGTGAAATGACTCGACTAAAACGTACGTCTTATAGGAATCAAAGGGGATGACTCGACTAAAAGGTACGTCTTATAGGAATCAAAGGGGATGACTCGACTAATAGGTACATTTTATAGGAATCAAAGGGGATTACTCGACTAAAAGGTACGTCTTATAGGAATCAAGGGAAATGACTCGACTAAAAGGTACTTTTTCTAGGAATCAAAGGAAATGACTCAACTAAAAGGTACGTCTTATAGGAATCAAAGGAGATGACTCAACTAAAAGGTACGTCTTATAGGAATCTAAGGGGATGACTCGACTAAAAGGTACGTCTTATAGGAATCAAAGGAGATGACTCAACTAAAAGGTACCTTTTATAGGAATCTAAGGGGATGACTCGACTAAAAGGTACGTCTTATAGGAATCAAAGGGGATGACTCGACTAAAAGGTACGTCTTCAAGGAATCAAAGGAAATGACTCAACTAAAAGGTACGTCTTATAGGAATCAAATGAGACGACTCGACTAAAAGTTACATCTTATAGGAATCAAAGGGGATGACTAGACTAAAAGGAACGTCTTATAGGAATCAAGGGAAATGACTCGACTAAAAGGTACGTCTTCAAGAAATCAAAGGAAATGACTCAACTAAAAGGTACGTCTTATAGGAATCAAAGGGGATGACTCGACTAAAAGGTACGTATTCTAGGGGTTAAAGTGGATGACTCGACTAAATGATACGTCTTATAGGAATCAAAGGAAATGACTCGACTAAAAGTTACGTAATATAGGAATCAAAGGGGATGACTAGACTAAAAGGTACGTCTGATAAGAATCAAGGGAAATGACTCGACTAAAAGGTACGTCTTCAAGGAATAAAGGAAATGACTCAACTAAAAGGTACGTCTTATAGGAATCAAAGGGAATGACTCGACTATAAAGTACGTATTCTAGGGGTCAAAGTGGATGACTTGACTAAATGGTACGTCTTATAGGAATCAAAGGAAATGACTCGACTAAAAGGTACGTCTTATAGGAATCAAAGGAAATGACTCGACATAAAGGTACGTCTTCTAGGGGTCAAAGGGGATAACTCGACTAAAAGTTACGTCTTATAGAAATCAAAGGGGATGACTCGACTAAAAGGTACGTCTTATAGGAATCAAAGGGGATGACTCGACTAAAAGGTACGTCCTATAGGAATCAAGGGAAATGACTCGACTAAAAGGCACATCTTTTAGGAATCAAAGGGGATGACTCGACTATTAGGTACGTCTTATAGGAATCAAAGGGGATGACTCGACCAAAAGGTACGTCTTATAGGAATCCAAGGGGATGACTCAACTAAAAGGTACGTCTTATTGGAATCAAAGTGGATTACTCAACTAAAAGGTACGTCTTATAGGAATCAAGTGAAATGACTCGACTAAAAGGTACGTCTTATAGGAATCAAAGGGAATGACTCGACTAAAAGGTACGTCTTATAGGAATCAAAGGGGATGACTCGACTAATAGGTACGTTTTATAGTAATCAAAGGGGATGACTCGACTAAAAGGTATGTCTTATAGGAATCAAGGGAAATGACTCGACTAAAAGGTACTTTTTCTAGGAATCAAAGGAAATGACTCAACTAAAAGGTACGTCTTATAGGAATCAAAGGAGATGACTCAACTAAAAGGTACGTCTTATAGGAATCTAAGGGGATGACTCGACTAAAAGGTACGTCTTATAGGAATCAAAGGAGATGACTCAACTAAAAGGTACCTTTTATAGGAATCTAAGGGGATGACTCGACTAAAAGGTACGTCTTATAGGAATCAAAGGGGATGACTCGACTAAAAGGTACGTCTTCAAGGAATCAAAGGAAATGACTCAACTAAAAGGTACGTCTTATAGGAATCAAATGAGACGACTCGACTAAAAGTTACATCTTATAGGAATCAATGGGGATGACTAGACTAAAAGGAACGTCTTATAGGAATCAAGGGAAATGACTCGACTAAAAGGTACGTCTTCAAGAAATCAAAGGAAATGACTCAACTAAAAGGTACGTCTTATAGGAATCAAAGGGGATGACTCGACTAAAAGGTACGTATTCTAGGGGTTAAAGTGGATGACTCGACTAAATGATACGTCTTATAGAAATCAAAGGAAATGACTCGACTAAAAGTTACGTAATATAGGAATCAAAGGGGATGACTAGACTAAAAGGTACGTCTGATAAGAATCAAGGGAAATGACTCGACTAAAAGGTACGTCTTCAAGGAATAAAGGAAATGACTCAACTAAAAGGTACGTCTTATAGGAATCAAAGGGAATGACTCGACTATAAAGTACGTATTCTAGGGGTCAAAGTGGATGACTTGACTAAATGGTACGTCTTATAGGAATCAAAGGAAATGACTCGACTAAAAGGTACGTCTTATAGGAATCAAAGGAAATGACTCGACATAAAGGTACGTCTTCTAGGGGTCAAAGGGGATAACTCGACTAAAAGTTACGTCTTATAGAAATCAAAGGGGATGACTCGACTAAAAGGTACGTCTTATAGGAATCAAAGGGGATGACTCGACTAAAAGGTACGTCCTATAGGAATCAAGGGAAATGACTCGACTAAAAGGCACATCTTTTAGGAATCAAAGGGGATGACTCGACTAATAGGTACGTCTTATAGGAATCAAAGGGGATGACTCGACCAAAAGGTACGTCTTATAGGAATCCAAGGGGATGACTCAACTAAAAGGTACGTCTTATTGGAATCAAAGTGGATTACTCAACTAAAAGGTACGTCTTATAGGAATCAAGTGAAATGACTCGACTAAAAGGTACGTCTTATAGGAATCAAAGGGAATGACTCGACTAAAAGGTACGTCTTATAGGAATCAAAGGGGATGACTCGACTAATAGGTACGTTTTATAGTAATCAAAGGGGATGACTCGACTAAAAGGTATGTCTTATAGGAATCAAGGGAAATGACTCGACTAAAAGGTACTTTTTCTAGGAATCAAAGGAAATGACTCAACTAAAAGGTACGTCTTATAGGAATCAAAGGAGATGACTCAACTAAAAGGTACGTCTTATAGGAATCTAAGGGGATGACTCGACTAAAAGGTACGTCTTATAGGAATCAAGGGAAATGACTCGACTAAAAGGTACGTCTTCAAGGAATCAAAGGAAATGACTCAACTAAAAGGTACGTCTTATAGGAATCAAAGGGGATGACTCGACTAAAAGGTACGTCTTTTTGAGATCAAAGGGGATGACTCGACTATAAGGTACGTCTTATAGGAATCAAGGGAAATGTCTCGACTAAAAGGTACGTTTTAGGAATCAAAGGACATGACTCAACTAAAAGGTACGTCTTATAGGAATCAAAGGAGATGACTCAACTAAAAGGTACCTTTTATAGGAATCTAAGGGGATGACTCGACTAGAAGGTACGTCTTATAGGAATCAAAGGGGATGACTCGACTAAAAGGTACGTCTTCAAGGAATCAAAGGAAATGACTCAACTAAAAGGTACGTCTTATAGAAATCAAATGAGATAACTCGACTAAAAGTTACATCTTATAGGAATCAAAGGGGATGACTAGACTAAAAGGAACGTCTTATAGGAATCAAGGGAAATGACTCGACTAAAAGGTACGTCTTCAAGAAATCAAAGGAAATGACTCAACTAAAAGGTACGTCTTATAGGAATCAATGGGGATGACTCGACTAAAAGGTACGTATTCTAGGGGTCAAAGTGGATGACTCGACTAAATGATACGTCTTATAGGAATCAAAGGAAATTACTCGACTAAAAGTTACGTAATATAGGAATCAAAGGAAATGACTCGACTAAAAGGTACGTCTTCTAGGGGTCAAAGGGGATGACTCGACTAAAAGTTACGTCTTATAGGAATCAAAGGGGATGACTCGACTAAAAGGTACGTCTTATAGGAATCAAAAGGGATGACTCGACTAAAAGGTACGTCTTATTGGAATCAAAGTGGATGACTCAACTAAAAGGTACGTCTTATAGGAATCACGTGAAATGACTCGACTAAAACGTACGTCTTATAGGAATCAAAGGGGATGACTCGACTAAAAGGTACGTCTTATAGGAATTAAAGGGGATGACTCGACTAATAGGTACATTTTATAGGAATCAAAGGGGATTACTCGACTAAAAGGTACGTCTTATAGGAATCAAGGGAAATGACTCGACTAAAAGGTACTTTTTCTAGGAATCAAAGGAAATGACTCAACTAAAAGGTACGTCTTATAGGAATCAAAGGAGATGACTCAACTAAAAGGTACGTCTTATAGGAATCTAAGGGGATGACTCGACTAAAAGGTACGTCTTATAGGAATCAAGGGAAATGACTCGACTTAAAGGTACGTCTTCAAGGAATCATAGGAAATGACTCAACTAAAAGATACGTCTTATAGGAATCAAAGGGGATGACTCGACTAAAAGGTACGTCTTATTGAAAACAAAGGGGATGACTCGACTATAAGGTACGTTTTATAGGAATCAAAGGGGATGACTCGACTAAAAGGTACGCCTTATAGGAATCAAGGGAAATGTCTCGACTAAAAGGTACGTTTTCTAGGAATCAAATGGGATGACTCGACTAAAAGGTACGTCATATAGGAATAAAAGGGGATGACTCGACTAAAAGGTACGTTTTATAGGAGTCAAAGGGGATGACTCGACTAAAAGGTACGTCTTATAGGAATCAAGGGAAATGACTTGACTAAAAGGTACGTATTGCAGGGGTCAAAGGGAATGACTCGACTACAAGGTATGTCTTATAAGAATTAAAGGGAATGACTCGACTAAAAGGTACGTCTTATAGGAATCAAAGGGGATGACTCGACTAAGAGGTACGTCTTATAGGAATCAAAAGGGATGACTCGACTAAAAGATACGTCTTATAAGAATCAATGGGAATGACTCGACTAAAAGGTACATCTTAAAGGAAATAAGGGAAATGACTCGACTAAAAGGTACGTCTTCGAGGAATCAAAGGGGATGACTCAACTAATGGAACGTCTTATAGGAATCAAAAGGGATGACTCGACTAAAATGTACGTCTTATAGGAATCAAAGGGGATGACTCGACTAAAAGGAACGTCTTATAGGAATCAAGGGAAATGACTCAACTAAAAGGTACGTCTTCTAGGAATCAAATGGGATGACTCGACTAAAAGGTACATCTTATAGGAATCAAAGGGGATGACTCGACTAAAAGGTATGTCTTATAGGAATCAAAGGGGATGACTCGACTAAAAGGTACGTCTTATAGGTATCAAGTGAAATGACTCGACTAAAAGTTACGTCTTCAAGGAATCAAAGGAAATGACTCAACTAAAAGAACCGTCTTATAGGAATCAAAGGAGATGACTCGACTAAAAGGTACATCTTATAGGAATCAAAGGGGATGACTCGACTAAAAGGTACGTCTTATAGGAATCAAGGGAAATGACTCGACTAAAAGGTACGTCTTCAAGGAATAAAAGGAAATGACTCAACTAAAAGGTACGTCTTATAGGAATCAAAGGGGATGACTCGACTAAAAGTTACCTTTTCAAGGAATCAGAGGAAATGACTCAACTAAAAGGTACGTCTTATAGGAATCAAAGGGGATGACTCGACTAAAAGGTACGTATTCTAGGGGTCAAAGTGGATGACTCGACTAAATGATACGTCTTATAGGAATCAAAGGAAATGACTCGACTAAAAGTTACGTAATATAGGAATCAAAGGAAATGACTTGACTAAAAGGTACGTCTTCTAGGGGTCAAAGGGGATGACTCGACTAAAAGTTACGTCTTATAGGAATCAAAGGGGATGACTCGACTAAAAGGTACATCTTATAGGAATCAAAGGGGATGACTCGACTAAAAGGTACGTCTTATTGGAATCAAAGTGGATGACTCAACTAAAAGGTACATCTTATAGGAATCAAGTGAAATGACTCGACTAAAACGTACGTCTTATAGGAATCAAAGGGGATGACTCGACTAAAAGGTACGGCTTATAGGAATCAAAGGGGATGACTCGACTAATAGGTACATTTTATAGGAATCAAAGGGGATGACTCGACTAAAAAGTACGTCTTATAGGAATCAAGGGAAAGTACTCGACTAAAAGGTACTTTTTCTAGGAATCAATGGAAATGACTCAACTAAAAGGTACGTCTTATAGGAATCAAAGGAGATGACTCAACTAAAAGGTACGTCTTATAGGAATCTAAGGGGATGACTCGACTAAAAGGTACGTCTTATAGGAATCAAGGGAAATGACTCGACTAAAAGGTACGTCTTCAAGGAATCAAAGGAAATGACTCAACTAAAAGATACGACTTATAGGAATCAAAGGGGATGACTCGACTAAAAGGTACGTCTTATTAAAAACAAAGGGGATGACTCGACTATAAGGTTTCGTTTTATAGGAATCAAAGGGGATGACTCGACTAAAAGGTACGTCTTATAGGAATCAAGGGAAATGACTTGACTAAAAGGTACGTATTGCAGGGGTCAAAGGGAATGACTCGACTACAAGGTATGTCTTATAAGAATTAAAGGGAATGACTCGACTAAAAGGTACGTCTTATAGGAATCAAAGGGGATGACTCGACTAAGAGGTACGTCTTATAGGAATCAAAAGGGATGACTCGACTAAAAGATACGTCTTATAAGAATCAATGGGAATGACTCGACTAAAGGTACGTCTTAAAGGAAATAAGGGAAATGACTCGACTAAAAGGTACGTCTTCGAGGAATCAAAGGGGATGAATCGACTAATGGAACGTCTTATAGGAATCAAAAGGGATGACTCGACTAAAATGTACGTCTTATAGGAATCAAAGGGGATGACTCGACTAAAAGGAACGTCTTATAGGAATCAAGGGAAATGACTCAACTAAAAGGTACGTCTTCTAGGAATCAAATGGGATGACTCGACTAAAAGGTACATCTTATAGGAATCAAAGGGGATGACTCGACTAAAAGGTATGTCTTAAAAGAATCAAAGGGGATGACTCGACTAAAAGGTACGTCTTATAGGAATCAAGTGAAATGACTCGACTAAAAGTTACGTCTTCAAGGAATCAAAGGAAATGACTCAACTAAAAGAACCGTCTTATAGGAATCAAAGGAGATGACTCGACTAAAAGTTACATCTTATAGGAATCAAAGGGGATGACTCGACTAAAAGGTACGTCTTATAGGAATCAAGGGAAATGACTCGACTAAAAGGTACGTCTTCAAGGAATCAAAGGAAATGACTCAACTAAAAGGTACGTCTTATAGGAATCAAAGGGGATGACTCGACTAAAAGGTACCTTTTCAAGGAATCAGAGGAAATGACTCAACTAAAAGGTACGTCTTATAGGAATCAAAAGGGATGACTAGACTAAAAGGTACGTCTTATAGGAATCAAAAGGGATGACTCGACTAAAAGGTACGTCTTATAGGAATCACGGGAAATGACTCGCCTGAAAGGTACGTGTTCTAGGAATCAAGGGAAAGTACTCGACTAAAAGGTACTTTTTCTAGGAATCAAAGGAAATGACTCAACTAAAAGGTACGTCTTATAGGAATCAAAGGAGATGACTCAACTAAAAGGTACGTCTTATAGGAATCTAAGGGGATGACTCGACTAAAAGGTACGTCTTATAGGAATCAAGGGAAATGACTCGACTAAAAGGTACGTCTTCAAGGAATCAAAGGAAATGACTCAACTAAAAGATACGTCTTATAGGAATCAAAGGGGATGACTCGACTAAAAGGTACGTCTTATTAAAAACAAAGGGGATGACTCGACTATAAGGTTTCGTTTTATAGGAATCAAAGGGGATGACTCGACTAAAAGGTACGTCTTATAGGAATCAAGGGAAATGACTTGACTAAAAGGTACGTATTGCAGGGGTCAAAGGGAATGACTCGACTACAAGGTATGTCTTATAAGAATTAAAGGGAATGACTCGACTAAAAGGTACGTGTTATAGGAATCAAAGGGGATGACTCGACTAAGAGGTACGTCTTATAGGAATCAAAAGGGATGACTCGACTAAAAGATACGTCTTATAAGAATCAATGGGAATGACTCGACTAAAAGGTACGTCTTAAAGGAAATAAGGGAAATGACTCGACTAAAAGGTACGTCTTCGAGGAATCAAAGGGGATGACTCGACTAATGGTACGTCTTATAGGAATCAAAAGGGATGACTCGACTAAAATGTACGTCTTATAGGAATCAAAGGGGATGACTCGACTGAAAGGAACGTCTTATAGGAATCAAGGGAAATGACTCAACTAAAAGGTACGTCTTCTAGGAATCAAATGGGATGACTCGACTAAAAGGTACATCTTATAGGAATCAAAGGGGATGACTCGACTAAAAGGTATGTCTTATAGGAATCAAAGGGGATGACTCGACTAAAAGGTACGTCTTATAGGAATCAAGTGAAATGACTCGACTAAAAGTTACGTCTTCAAGGAATCAAAGGAAATGACTAAACTAAAAGAACCGTCTTATAGGAATCAAAGGAGATGACTCGACTAAAAGGTACATCTTATAGGAATCAAAGGGGATGACTCGACTAAAAGGTACGTCTTATAGGAATCAAGGGAAATGACTCGACTAAAAGGTACGTCTTCAAGGAATCAAAGGAAATGACTCAACTAAAAGGTACGTCTTATAGGAATCAAAGGGGATGACTCGACTAAAAGGTACCTTTTCAAGGAATCAGAGGAAATGACTCAACTAAAAGGTACGTCTTATAGGAATCAAAGGGGATGACTAGACTAAAAGGTACGTCTTATAGGAATCAAAAGGGATGACTCGACTAAAAGGTACGTCTTATAGGAATCAAAGGGGATGACTCGACTAAAAGGTACGTCTTATAGGAATCAAGGGAAATGACTCGCCTGAAAGGTTCGTGTTCTAGGAATCAAATGGGATGACTCGACTAAAAGGTACGTCATATAGGAATAAAAGGGGATGACTCAACTAAAAGGTACTTCTTATAGGAATCAAGGGAAATGACTCGACTAAAAGGTACGTCTTCTAGGGGTCAAAGGGGATGACTCGACTAAATCGTACTTCTTATAGGAATCAAAGGGGATGACTTGGCTTAAAGGTACGTCTTATAGGAATCAAAGGGGATGACTCAACTAAAAGGTACGTCTTATAGGAATCAAAGGGGATGACTCGACTAAAAGGTACGTCTATAGGAATCAAAGGGGATGACTCGACCAAAAGGTACGTCTTATAGGAATCCAAGGGATGAATCGAATTAAAGGTACGTCTTATAGGAATCAAAGAGGATGACTCGACTAAAAGGTACGTCTTATAGGAATAAAGGGAAATGACTCGACCAAAAGGTACGTCTTATAGGAATCAAAGGGGATGACTCGACTAAAAGGTACGTCATATAGGAATAAAAGGGGATGACTCGACTAAAAGGTACGTTTTATAGAAATCAAAGGGGATGACTCGACTAAAAGGTACGTCTTATAGGAATCAAGGGAAATGACTCGATAAAAAGGTACGTTTTCTAGGAATCAAACGAAATGACTCAACTAAAAGGTACGTCTTCGAGGAATCAAAGGGGATGACTCGACTAATGGTACGTCTTATAGGAATCAAAAGGGATGACTCGACTAAAATGTACGTCTTATAGGAATCAAAGGGGATGACTCGACTAAAAGGTACGTCTTATAGGAATCAAGGGAAATGACTCGACTAAAAGGTACGTCTTCTAGGAATCAAATGGGATGACTCGACTAAAAGGTACATCTTATAGGAATCAAAGGGGATGACTCGACTAAACGGTATGTCTTATAGTAATCAAAGGGGATGACTCGACTAAAAGGTACGTCTTATAGGAATCAAGTGAAATGACTCGACTAATAGTTACGTCTTCAAGGAATCAAAGGAAATGACTCAACTAAAAGAACCGTCT
This sequence comes from Capsicum pubescens, assembly GCA_030864215.1. Lineage (NCBI taxonomy): Eukaryota > Viridiplantae > Streptophyta > Magnoliopsida > Solanales > Solanaceae > Capsicum > Capsicum pubescens. The sequence goes on along the minus strand of CM061545.1, from coordinate 273,080,071 downwards.
TATAGGAATCAAAGGAGATGACTCGACTAAAAGGTACGTCGTATAGGAATCAAAGGGGATGACTCGACGAAAAGGTATGTCTTATAGGAATCAAGGGAAATGACACGACTAAAAGGTACGTCTTCAAGGAATCAAAGGAAATAACTCCACTAAAAGGTACGTCTTATAGGAATCAAAGGGGATGACTCGACTAAAAGGTACCTTTTCGAGGAATCAGAGGAAATGACTCAACTAAAAGATACGTCTTATAGGAATCAAAGGGGATGACTCGACTAAAAGGTACGTCTTATTGAAAACAAAGGGGATGACTCGACTATAAGGTACGTTTTATAGGAATCAAAGGGGATGACTCGACTAAAAGGTACGTCTTATAGGAATCAAGGGAAATGTCTCGACTAAAAGGTACGTTTTCTAGCAATCAAATGGGATGACTCGACTAAAAGGTACGTCATATAGGAATAAAAGGGGATGACTCGACTAAAAGGTACGTTTTATAGGAGTCAAAGGAGATGACTCGACTAAAAGGTACGTCTTATAGGAATCAAGGGAAATGACTTGACTAAAAGGTACGTATTGCAGGGGTCAAAGGGAATGACTCGACTACAAGGTATGTCTTATAAGAATTAAAGGGAATGACTCGACTAAAAGGTACGTCTTATAGGAATCAAAGGGGATGACTCGACTAAGAGGTACGTCTTATAGGAATCTAAAGGGATGACTCGACTAAAAGATACGTCTTATAAGAATCAATGGGAATGACTCGACTAAAAGGTACGTCTTAAAGGAAATAAGGGAAATGACTCGACTAAAAGGTACGTCTTCGAGGAATCAAAGGGGATGACTCGACTAATGGTACGTCTTATAGGAATCAAAAGGGATGACTCGACTAAAATGTACGTCTTATAGGAATCAAAGGGGATGATTCGACTAAAAGGAACGTCTTATAGGAATCAAGGGAAATGACTCAACTAAAAGGTACGTCTTCTAGGAATCAAATGGGATGACTCGACTAAAAGGTACATCTTATAGGAATCAAAGGGGATGACTCGACTAAAAGGTATGTCTTATAGGAATCAAAGGGGATGACTCGACTAAAAGGTACGTCTTATAGGAATCAAGTGAAATGACTCGACTAAAAGTTACGTTTTCAAGGAATCAAAGGAAATGACTCAACTAAAAGAACCGTCTTATAGAAATCAAAGGAGATGACTCGACTAAAAGGTACATCTTATAGGAATCAAAGGGGATGACTCGACTAAAAGGTACGTCTTATAGGAATCAAGGGAAATGACTCGACTAAAAGGTACGTCTTCAAGGAATCAAAGGAAATGACTCAACTAAAAGGTACGTCTTATAGGAATCAAAGGGGATGACTCGACTAAAAGGTACCTTTTCAAGGAATCAGAGGAAATGACTCAACTAAAAGGTACGTCTTATAAGAATCAAAGGGGATGACTAGACTAAAAGGTACGTCTTATAGGAATCAAAAGGGATGACTCGACTAAAAGGTACGTCTTATAGGAATCAAAGGGGATGACTCGACTAAAAGGTACGTCTTATAGGAATCAAGGGAAATGACTCGCCTAAAAGGTACGTGTTCTAGGAATCAAATGGGATGACTCGACTAAAAGGTACGTCTTATAGGAATCAAGGGAAATGACTCGCCTAAAAGGTACGTGTTCTAGGAATCAAATGGGATGACTTGACTAAAAGGTACGTCATATAGGAATAAAAGGGGATGACTCAACTAAAAGGTACTTCTTATAGGAATCAATGGAAATGACTCGACTAAAAGGTACGTCTTCTAGGGGTCAAAGGGGATGACTCGACTAAATCGTACTTCTTATAGGAATCAAAGGGGATGACTTGACTAAAAGGTACGTCTTATAGGAATCAAAGGGGATGACTCAACTAAAAGGTACGTCTTATAGGAATTAAAGGGGATGACTCGACTAAAAGGTACGTCTATAGGAATCAAAGGGGATGACTCGACCAAAAGGTACGTCTTATAGGAATCCAAGGGATGACTCGAATTAAAGGTACGTCTTATAGGAATCAAAGAGGATGACTCGACTAAAAGGTACGTCTTATAGGAATAAAGGGAAATGACTCGACCAAAAGGTACGTCTTATAGGAATCAAAGGGGATGACTCGACTAAAAGGTACGTCATATAGGAATAAAAGGGGATGACTCGACTAAAAGGTACGTTTTATAGAAATCAAAGGGGATGACTCGACTAAAAGGTACGTCTTATAGGAATAAAGGGAAATGACTCGATAAAAAGGTACGTTTTCTAGGAATCAAACGAAATGACTCAACTAAAAGGTACGTCTTCGAGGAATCAAAGGGGATGACTCGACTAATGGTACGTCTTATAGGAATCAAAAGGGATGACTCGACTAAAATGTACGTCTTATAGGAATCAAAGGGGATGATTCGACTAAAAGGTACGTCTTATAGGAATCAAGGGAAATGACTCGACTAAAAGGTACGTCTTCTAGGAATCAAATGGGATGACTCGACTAAAAGGTACATCTTATAGGAATCAAAGGCGATGACTCGACTAAACGGTATGTCTTATAGGAATCAAAGGGGATGACTCGACTAAAAGGTACGTCTTATAGGAATCAAGTGAAATGACTCGACTAAAAGTTACGTCTTCAAGGAATAAAAGGAAATGACTCAACTAAAAGAACCGTCTTATAGGAATCAAAGAAGATGACTCGACTAAAAGGTACGTCGTATAGGAATCAAAGGGGATGACTCGACGAAAAGGTATGTCTTATAGGAATCAAGGGAAATGACTCGACTAAAAGGTACGTCTTCAAGGAATCAAAGGAAATAACTCCACTAAAAGGTACGTCTTATAGGAATCAAAGGGGATGACTCGACTAAAAGGTACCTTTTCAAGGAATCAGAGGAAATGACTCAACTAAAAGGTACGTCTTATAGGAATCAAAGGGGATGACTAGACTAAAAGGTACGTCTTATAGGAATCAAAAGGGATGACTCGACTAAAAGATACGTCTTATAGGAATCAAAGGGGATGACTCGACTAAAAGGTACGTCTTATAGGAATCAAGGGAAATGACTCGCCTAAAAGGTACGTCTTCTAGGAATCAAATGGGATGACTCACCTAAAAGGTACGTAATATAGGAATAAAAGGGGATGACTCAACTAAAAGGTACTTCTTATAGGAATCAAGGGAAATGACTCGACTAAAAGGTACGTCTTCTAGGGGTCAAAGGGAATGACTCGACTAAATCGTACTTCTTATAGGAATCAAAGGGGATGACTTGACTTAAAGGTACGTCTTATAGGAATCAAAGGGGATGACTCGACTAAAAGGTATGTCTTATAGGAATCAAAGGGGATGACTCGACAAAAAGGTACGTCTTATAGGAATCCAAGGGATGACTCGACTAAAAGGTACGTCTTATAGGAATCAAAAAGGATGACTCGACTAAAAGGTACGTCTTATAGGAATAAAGGGAAATGACTCGACCAAAAGGTACGTCTTATATGAATCAAAGGGGATGACTCGACTAAAAGGTACGTCATATAGGAATAAAAGGGGATGACTCGACTAAAAGGTACGTTTTATAGAAATCAAAGGGGATGACTCGACTAAAAGGTACGTCTTATAGGAATCAAGGGAAATGACTCGATAAAAATGTACGTTTTCTAGGAATCAAACGAAATGACTCAACTAAAAGGTACGTCTTATAGGAATCTAAGGGGAAGACTCGACTAAAAGGTACGTCTTATAGGAATCAAGAGAAATGACTCGACTAAAATGTACGTCTTCAAGGAATCGAAGGAAATGACTCAACTTAAAGGTACGTCTTATAGGAATCAAAGGGGATGACTCGACTAAAAGGTACGTCTTATAGGAATCCAAGGGATGACTCGACTAAAAGGTACGTATTATAGGAATCAAAGTGGATGACTCGACTAAAAGGTACGTCTTATAGGAATAAAGGGAAATGACTCAACTAAAAGGTACGTCTTATAGGAATCAAAGAGGAAGACTCGACTAAAAGGTACGTCGTATAGGAATAAAAGGGGATGACTCGACTAAAAGGTACGTTTTATAGGAATCAAAGGGGATGACTCGACTAAAAGCAACGTCTTATAGGAATCAATGGAAATGACTCGACTAAATGGTACGTATTCTAGGGGTCAAAGGGGATGACTCGACTAAAATTTACGTCTTATAGGAATCTTAGGGGTAGACTCGACTAAAAGGTACGTCTTATAGGAATCAAGAGAAATGACTCGACTAAAATGTACGTCTTCAAGGAATCAATGGAAATGACTCAACTTAAAGGTACGTCTTATAGGAATAAAAGGGGATGACTCGACTAAAAGGTACGTCTTATAGGAATCAAAGGGGATGACTCGACTAAAAGGAACGTCTTATAGGAATCAAAGGAAATGACTTGACTAAAAGGTACGTATTCTTGGGATCAAAGGGGATGACTCGACTAAAAGGTACGTCTTATAGGAATCAAAGGGGATGACTCGACTAAAAGGTACGTCTTATAGGAATCAAAGGGAATGACTCGACTAAAAGGTACGTCTTATTGGAATCAAAGTGGATGACTCAACTAAAAGGTACGTCTTATAGGAATCAAGTGAAATGACTCGACTAAAACGTACGTCTTATAGGAATCAAAGGGGATGACTCGACTATAAGGTACGTCTTATAGGAATCAAAGGGGATGACTCGACTAATAGGTACGTTTTATAGGAATCAAAGGGGATGACTCGACTAAAAGGTACGTCTTATAGGAATCAAGGGAAATGACTCGACTAAAAGGTACTTTTTCTAGGAATCAAAGGAAATGACTCAACTAAAAGGTACGTCTTATAGGAATCAAAGGAGATGACCCAACTAAAAGGTACGTCTTATAGGAATCTAAGGGGATGACTCGACTAAAATGTACGTCTTATAGGAATCAAGGGAAATGACTCGACTAAAAGGTACGTCTTCAAGGAATCAAAGGAAATGACTCAACTAAAAGGTACGTCTTATAGGAATCAAAGGGGATGACTCGACTAAAAGGTACGTCTTATTGAAAACAAAGGGGATGACTCGACTATAAGGTACGTTTTATAGGAATCAAAGGGGATGACTCGACTAAAAGGTACGTCTTATAGGAATCAAGGGAAATGTCTCGACTAAAAAGTACGTTTTCTAGGAATCAAATGGGATGACTCAACTAAAAGGTACGTCATATAGGAAAAAAAGGGGATGACTCGACTAAAAGGTACGTTTTATAGGAGTCAAAGGGGATGACTCGACTAAAAGGTACGTCTTATAGAATCAAGGGAAATGACTTGACTAAAAGGTACGTATTGCAGGGGTCAAAGGGAATGACTCGACTACAAGGTATGTCTTATAAGAATTAAAGGGAATGACTCGACTAAAAGGTACGTCTTATAGGAATCAAAGGGGATGACTCGACTAAAAGATACGTCTTATAGGAATCAAAAGGGATGACTCGACTAAAAGATACGTCTTATAAGAATAAATGGGAATGACTCGACTAAAAGGTACGTTTTAAAGGAAATAAGGGAAATGACTCGACTAAAAGGTACGTCTTCGAGGAATCAAAGGGGATGACTCGACTAATGGTACGTCTTATAGGAATCAAAAGGGATGACTCGACTAAAATGTACGTCTTATAGGAATCAAATGGGATGACTCGACTAAAAGGTACGTCTTATAGGAATCAAGGGAAATGACTCAACTAAAAGGTACGTCTTCTAGGAATCAAATGGGATGACTCGACTAAAAGGTACATCTTATAGGAATCAAAGGGGATGACTCGACTAAAAGGTATGTCTTATAGGAATCAAAGGGGATGACTCGACTAAAAGGTACGTCTTATAGGAATCAAGTTAAATGACTCGACTAAAAGTTACGTCTTCAAGGAATCAAAGGAAATGACTCAACTAAAAGAACCGTCTTATAGGAATCAAAGGAGATGACTCGACTAAAAGGTACGTCTTATAGGAATCAAAGGGGATGACTCGACTAAAAGGTATGTCTTATAGGAATCAAGGGAAATGACTCGACTAAAAGGTACGTCTTCAAGGAATCAAAGGAAATGACTCAACTAAAAGGTACGTCTTATAGGAATCAAAGGGGATGACTCGACTAAAAGGTACGTCTTTTTGAGATCAAAGGGGATGACTCGACTATAAGGTACGTTTTATAGGAATCAAAGGGGATGACTCGACTAAAAGGTACGTCTTATAGGAATCAAGGGAAATGTCTCGACTAAAAGGTACGTTTTAGGAATCAAAGGACATGACTCAACTAAAAGGTACGTCTTATAGGAATCAAAGGAGATGACTCAACTAAAAGGTACCTTTTATAGGAATCTAAGGGGATGACTCGACTTAAAGGTACGTCTTATAGGAATCAAAAAGGATGACTCGACTAAAAGGTACGTCTTATAGGAATAAAGGGAAATGACTCGACCAAAAGATACGTCTTATAGGAATCAAAGGGGATGACTCGACTAAAAGGTACGTCATATAGGAATAAAAGGGGATGACTCGACTAAAAGGTACGTCTTATAGGAATCAAGGGAAATGACTCGATAAAAAGGTACGTTTTCTAGGAATCAAACGAAATGACTCAACTAAAAGGTACGTCTTCGAGGAATCAAAGGGGATGACTCGACTAATGGTACGTCTTATAGGAATCAAAAGGGATGACTCGACTAAAATGTACGTCTTATAGGAATCAAAGGGGATGACTCGACTAAAAGGTGCGTCTTATAGGAATCAAGGGAAATGACTCGACTAAAAGGTACGTCTTCTAGGAATCAAATGGGATGACTCGACTAAAAGGTACATCTTATAGGAATCAAAGGGGATGACTCGACTAAAAGGTATGTCTTATAGGAATCAAAGGGGATGACTCGACTAAAAGGTACGTCTTATAGGTATCAAGTGAAATGACTCGACTAAAAGTTACGTCTTCAAGGAATCAAAGGAAATGACTCAACTAAAAGAACCGTCTTATAGGAATCAAAGGAGATGACTCGACTAAAAGGTACGTCGTATAGGAATCAAAGGGGATGACTCGACGAAAAGGTATGTCTTATAGGAATCAAGGGAAATGACTCGACTAAAAGGTACGTCTTCAAGGAATCAAAGGAAATAACTCCACTAAAAGGTACGTCTTATAGGAATCAAAGGGGATGACTCGACTAAAAGGTACCTTTTCAAGGAATCAGAGGAAATGACTCAACTAAAAGGTACGTCTTATAGGAATCAAAGGGGATGACTAGACTAAAAGGTACGTCTTATAGGAATCAAAAGGGATGACTCGACTAAAAGGTACGTCTTATAGGAATCAAAGGGGATGACTCGACTAAAAGGTACGTCTTATAGGAATCAAGGGAAATGACTCGCCTAAAAGGTACGTCTTCTAGGAATCAAATGGGATGACTCGACTAAAAGGTACGTCATATAGGAATAAAAGGGGATGACTAAACTAAAAGGTACTTCTTATAGGAATCAAGGGAAATGACTCGACTAAAAGGTACGTCTTCTAGGGGTCAAAGGGGATGACTCGACTAAATCGTACTTCTTTTAGGAATCAAAGGGGATGACTTGACTTAAAGGTACGTCTTATAGGAATCAAAGGGGATGACTCAACTAAAAGGTACGTCTTATAGGAATCAAAGGGGATGACTCGACTAAAAGGTACGTCTTATAGGAATCAAAGGGGATGACTCGACCAAAAGGTACGTCTTATAAGAATCCAAGGGATGACTCGACTAAAAGGTACGTCTTATAGGAATCAAAGAGGATGACTCGACTAAAAGGTACGTCTTATAGGAATAAAGGGAAATGACTCGACCAAAAGGTACGTCTTATAGGAATCAAAGGGGATAACTCGACTAAAAGGTACGTCATATAGGAATAAAAGGGGATGACTCGACTAAAAGGTACGTTTTATAGAAATCAAAGGGGATGACTCGACTAAAAGGTACGTCTTATAGGAATCAAGGGAAATGACTCGATAAAAAGGTACGTTTTCTAGGAATCAAACGAAATGACTCAACTAAAAGGTACGTCTTATAGGAATCTAAGGGGAAGACTCGACTAAAAGGTACGTCTTATAGGAATCAAGAGAAATGACTCGACTAAAATGTACGTCTTCAAGGAATCAAAGGAAATGACTCAACTTAAAGGTACGTCTTATAGGAATCAAAGGGGATGACTCGACTAAAAGGTACGTCTTATAGGAATCCAAGGGATGACTCGACTAAAAGGTACGTCTTATAGGAATCAAAGTGGATGACTCGACTAAAAGGTACGTCTTATAGGAATAAAGGGAAATGACTCGACTAAAAGGTACGTCTTATAGGAATCAAAGAGGAAGACTCGACTAAAAGGTACGTCATATAGGAATAAAAGGGGATGACTCGACTAAAAGGTACATTTTATAGGAATCAAAGGGGATGACTCGACTAAAAGGAACGTCTTATAGGAATCAATGGAAATGACTCGACTAAAAGGTACGTATTCTTGGGGTCAAAGGGGATGACTCGACTAAAAGGTACGTCTTATAGGAATCTTAGGGGTAGACTCGACTAAAAGGTACGTCTTATAGGAATCAAGAGAAATGACTCGACTAAAATGTACGTCTTCAAGGAATCAAAGGAAATGACTCAAATTAAAGGTACGTCTTATAGGAATAAAAGGGGATGACTCGACTAAAAGGTACGTCTTATAGGAATCAAAGGGGATGACTCGACCAAAAGGAACGTCTTATAGGAATCAAAGGAAATGACTTGACTAAAAGGTACGTATTCTTGGGATCAAAGGGGATGACTCGACTAAAAGGTACGTCTTATAGGAATGAAAAGAGATGACTCGACTAAAAGGTACGTCTTATAGGATTCAAAGGGGATGACTCGACTAAAAGGTATGTCTTATTGGAATCAAAAGGGATGACTCGACAAAAAGATACGTCTTATAGGAATCAAAGGAGATTACTCGACTAAAAGGTACGTCTTATAGGAATCAAGGGAAATGACTCGACTAAAAGGTACGTATTGCAGGGGTCAAAGGGGATGACTCGACTACAAGGTATGTCTTATAAGAATTAAAGGGAATGACTCGACTAAAAGGTATGTCTTATAGGAATCAGAGGGGATGGCTCGACTAAAAGGTACGTCTTATAGGAATCAAAAGAGATGACTAGACTAAAAGATACGTCTTATAGAAATCAATGGGAATGACTCGACTAAAAGGTACGTCTTAAAGGAATCAAGGGAAATGACTCGACTAAAAGGTACGTCTTCGAGGAATCAAAGGGGATGACTCGACTAAAGGTACGTCTTATAGGAATCAAAAGGGATGACTCGACTAAAATGTACGTCTTATAGGAATCAAAGAGGATGACTCGACTAAAAGGTACGTCTTATAGGAATCAAGGGAAATGACTCGACTAAAAGGTACGTCTTCTAGGAATCAAATGGGATGACTCGACTAAAAGGTACGTCTTATAGGAATCAAAGGGGATGACTCGACTAAAAGGTATGTCTTATAGGAATCAAAGGGGATGACTCGACTAAAAGGTACGTCTTATAGGAATCAAGGGAAATGACTCGACTAAAAGGTACGTCTTCAAGGAATCAAAGGAAATGACTCAACTAAAAGGTATGTCTTATAGGAATCAAAGGGGATGACTCGACTAAAAGGTACATTTTATAGGAATCAAAGGGGATGACTCGACTTAAAGGTACGTCTTATAGGAATCAAGAGAAATGACTCGACTAAAATGTACGTCTTCAAGGAATCAAAGGAAATGACTCAACTTAAAGGTACGTCTTATAGGAATCAAAGGGGATGACTCGACTAAAAGGTACGTCTTATAGGAATCAAAGGGGATGACTCGACTAAAACGAACGTCTTATAGGAATCAAAGGGGATGACTCGACTAAAAGGTACGTATTCTTGGGATCAAAGGGGATGACTCGACTAAAAGGTACGTCTTATAGGAATGAAAAGAGATGACTCGACTAAAAGGTACGTCTTATAGGATTCAAAGTGGATGACTCGACTAACAGGTATGTCTTATAGGAATCAAAAGGGATGACTCGACAAAAAGATACGTCTTATAGGAATCAAAGGGGATTACTCGACTAAAAGGTACGTCTTATAGGAATCAAGGGAAATGACTCGACTAAAAGGTACGTATTACAGGGGTCAAAGGGGATGACTCGACAACAAGGTATGTCTTATAAGAATTAAAGGGAATGACTCGACTAAAAGGTATGTCTTATAGGAATCAAAGGGGATGACTCGACTAAAAGGTACGTCTTATAGGAATCAAAAGAAATGACTCGACTAAAAGATACGTCTTATAGAAATCAAAAGGAATGACTCGACTAAAAGATACATCTTAAAGGAATCAAGGGAAATGACTCGACTAAAAGGTACGTCTTCGAGGAATCAAAGGGGATGACTCGACTAAAGGTACGTCTTATAGGAATCAAAAGGGATGACTCGACTAAAATGTACGTCTTATAGGAATCAAAGGGGATGACTCGACTAAAAGGTACGTCTTATAGGAATCAAGGGAAATGACTCGATAAAAAGGTACGTTTTCTAGGAATCAAACGAAATGACTCAACTAAAAGGTACGTCTTATAGGAATCTAAGGGGAAGACTCGACTAAAAGGTACGTCTTATAGGAATCAAGAGAAATGACTCGACTAAAATGTACGTCTTCAAGGAATCAAAGGAAATGACTCAACTTAAAGGTACGTCATATAGGAATAAAAGGGGATGACTCGACTAAAAGGTACGTTTTATAGGAATCAAAGGGGATGACTCGACTAAAAGGAACGTCTTATAGGAATCAATGGAAATGACTCGACTAAAAGGTATGTATTCTTGGGGTCAAAGGGGTTGACTCGACTAAAAGGTACGTCTTATAGGAATCTTAGGGGTAGACTCGACTAAAAGGTACGTCTTATAGGAATCAAGAGAAATGACTCGACTAAAATGTACGTCTTCAAGGAATCAAAGGAAATGACTCAACTTAAAGGTACGTCTTATAGGAATAAAAGGGGATGACTCGACTAAAAGGTACGTCTTATAGGAATCAAAGGGGATGACTCGACTAAAAGGAACGTCTTATAGGAATCAAAGGAAATGACTTGACTAAAAGGTACGTATTCTTGGGATCAAAGGGGATGACTCGACTAAAAGGTACGTCTTATAGGAATGAAAAGAGATGACTCGACTAAAAGGTATGTCTTATAGGATTCAAAGGGGATGACTCGACTAAAAGATATGTCTTATTGGAATCAAAAGGGATGACTCGACAAAAAGATACGTCTTATAGGAATCAAAGGGGATTACTCGACTAAAAGGTACGTCTTATAGGAATCAAGGGAAATGACTCGACTAAAAGGTACGTATTGCAGGGGTCAAAGGGGATGACTCGACTACAAGGTATGTCTTATAAGAATTAAAGGGAATGAATCGACTAAAAGGTATGTCTTATAGGAATCAAAGGGGATGACTCGACTAAAAGGTACGTCTTATAGGAATCAAAAGAGATGACTCGACTAAAAGATACGTCTTATAGAAATCAATGGGAATGACTCGACTAAAAGGTACGTCTTAAAGGAATCAAGGGAAATGACTCGACTAAAAGGTACGTCTTCGAGGAATCAAAGGGGATGACTCGACTAAAGGTATGTCTTATAGGAATCAAAAGGGATGACTCGACTAAAATGTACGTCTTATAGGAATCAAAGAGGATGACTCGACTAAAAGGTACGTCTTATAGGAATCAAGGGAAATGACTCGACTAAAAGGTACGTCTTCTAGGAATCAAATGGGATGACTCGACTAAAAGGTACGTCTTATAGGAATAAAAGGGGATGACTCGACTAAAAGGTATGTCTTATAGGAATCAAAGGGGATGACTCGACTAAAAGGTACGTCTTATAGGAATCAAGGGAAATGACTCGACTAAAAGGTACGTCTTCAAGGAATCAAAGGAAATGACTCAACTAAAAGGTACGTCTTATAGGAATCAAAGGGGATGACTAGACTAAAAGGTACGTTTTATAGGAATCAAAGGGGATGACTCGACTAAAAGGTACGTCTTATAGGAATCAAGAGAAATGACTCGACTAAAATGTACGTCTTCAAGGAATCAAAGGAAATGACTCAACTTAAAGGTACGTCTTATAGGAATCAAAGGGGATGACTCGACTAAAAGGTACGTCTTATAGGAATCAAAGGGGATGACTCGACTAAAAGGAACGTCTTATAGGAATCAAAGGGGATGACTAGACTAAAAGGTACGTATTCTTGGGATCAAAGGGGATGACTCGACTAAAAGGTACGTCTTATAGGAATGAAAAGAGATGACTCGACTAAAAGGTACGTCTTATAGGATTCAAAGTGGATGACTCGACTAAAAGGTATGTCTTATAGGAATCAAAAGGGATGACTCGACAAAAAGATACGTCTTATAGGAATCAAAGGGGATTACTCGACTAAAAGGTACGTCTTATAGGAATCAAGGGAAATGACTCGACTAAAAGGTACGTATTGCAGGGGTCAAAGGGGATGACTCGACAACAAGGTATGTCTTATAAGAATTAAAGGGAATGACTCGACTAAAAGGTATGTATTATAGGAATCAAAGGGGATGACTCGACTAAAAGGTACGTCTTATAGGAATCAAAAGAGATGACTCGACTAAAAGATACGTCTTATAGAAATCAAAAGGAATGACTCGACTAAAAGATACGTCTTAAAGGAATCAAGGGAAATGACTCGACTAAAAGGTACGTCTTCGAGGAATCAAAGGGGATGACTCGACTAAAGGTACGTCTTATAGGAATCAAGAGAAATGACTCGACTAAAATGTACGTCTTCAAGGAATCAAAGGAAATGACTCAACTTAAAGGTACGTCTTATAGGAATCAAAGGGGATGACTCGACTAAAAGGTACGTCTTATAGGAATCAAAGGGGATGACTCGACTAAAAGGAACGTCTTATAGGAATCAAAGGGGATGACTCGACTAAAAGGTACGTATTCTTGGGATCAAAGGGGATGACTCGACTAAAAGGTACGTCTTATAGGAATGAAAAGAGATGACTCGACTAAAAGGTACGTCTTATAGGATTCAAAGTGGATGACTCGACTAAAAGGTATGTCTTATAGGAATCAAAAGGGATGACTCGACAAAACGATACGTCTTATAGGAATCAAAGGGGATTACTCGACTAAAAGGTACGTCTTATAGGAATCAAGGGAAATGACTCGACTAAAAGGTACGTATTGCAGGGGTCAAAGGGGATGACTCGACAACAAGGTATGTCTTATAAGAATTAAAGGGAATGACTCGACTAAAAGGTATGTATTATAGGAATCAAAGGGGATGACTCGACTAAAAGGTACGTCTTATAGGAATCAAAAGAGATGACTCGACTAAAAGATACGTCTTATAGAAATCAAAAGGAATGACTCGACTAAAAGATACGTCTTAAAGGAATCAAGGGAAATGACTCGACTAAAAGGTACGTCTTCGAGGAATCAAAGGGGATGACTCGACTAAAGGTACGTCTTATAGGAATCAAAAGGGATGACTCGACTAAAATGTACGTCTTATAGGAATCAAAGGGGATGACTCGACTAAAATGTACGTCTTATAGGAATCAAGGGAAATGACTCGACTAAAAGGTACGTCTTCTAGGAATCAAATGGGATGACTCGACTAAAAGGTACGTCTTATAGGAATCAAAGGAGATGACTCGACTAAAAGGTATGTCTTATAGGAATCAAAGGGCATGACTCGACTAAAAGGTACGTCTTATAGGCATCAAGTGAAATGACTCGACTAAAAGTTACGTCTTCAAGGAATAAAAGGAAATGACTCAACTAAAAGAACCGTCTTATAGGAATCAAACGAGATGACTCGACTAAAAGGTACGTCTTATAGGAATCAAAGGGGATGACTCGACTAAAAGGTACGTCTTATAGGAATCAAGGGAAATGACTCGACTAAAATGTACGTCTTCAAGGAATCAAAGGAAATGACTCAACTTAAAGGTACGTCTTATAGGAATCAAAGGGGATGACTCGACTAAAAGGTACCTTTTCAAGGAATCAGAGGAAATGACTCAACTAAAAGGTACGTCTTATAGGAATCAAAGGGGATGACTAGACTAAAAGGTATGTCTTATAGGAATCAAAAGGGATGACTCGACTAAAAGGTACGTCTTATAGGAATCAAAGGGGATGACTCGACTAAAAGGTAAGTCTTATAGGAATCAAGGGAAATGACTCGCCTAAAAGGTACGTCTTCTAGGAATCAAATGGGATGACTCGACTAAAAGGTACGTCATATAGGAATAAAAGGGGATGACTCGACTAAAAGGTACTTCTTATAGGAATCAAGGGAAATCACTCGACTAAAAGGTACGTCTTCTAGGGGTCAAAGGGGATGACTCGACTAAATCATACTTCTTATAGGAATCAAAGGGGATGACTTGACTAAAAGGTACGTCTTATAGGAATCAAAGGGGATGACTCAACTAAAAGGTACGTCTTATAGGAATCAAAGGGGATGACTCGACTAAAAGTTACGTCTTATAGGAATCCAAGGGATGACTCGACTAAAAAGTACGTCTTATAGGAATCAAAGAGGATGACTCGACTAAAAGGTACGTCTTATAGGAATAAAGGGAAATGACTCGACTAAAAGGTACGTCTTATAGGAATCAAAGGGGATGACTCGACTAAAAGGTACGTCTTATAGGAATCAAAGGGGATGACTCGACTAAAAGGAACGTCTTATAGGAATCAAAGGAAATGACTTGACTAAAAGGTACGTATTCTTCGGATCAAAGGGGATGACTCGACTAAAAGGTACGTCTTATAGGAATGAAAAGAGATGACTCGACTAAAAGGTACGTCTTATAGGATTCAAAGGGGATGACTCGACTAAAAGGTATGTCTTGTAGGAATCAAAAGGGATGACTCGACAAAAAGATACGTCTTATAGGAATCAAAGGGGATTACTCGACTAAAAGGTACGTCTTATAGGAATCAAGGGAAATGACTCGACTAAAAGGTACGTATTGCAGGGGTCAAAGGGGATGACTCGACTACAAGGTATGTCTTATAAGAATTAAAGGGAATGACTCGACTAAAAGGTATGTCTTATAGGAATCAAAGGGGATGACTCGACTAAAAGGTACGTCTTATAGGAATCAAAAGAGATGACTCGACTAAAAGATACGTCTTATAGAAATCAATGGGAATGACTCGACTAAAAGGTACATCTTAAAGGAATCAAGGGAAATGACTCGACTAAAAGGTACGTCTTCGAGGAATCAAAGGGGATGACTCGACTAAAGGTACGTCTTATAGGAATCAAAAGGGATGACTCGACTAAAATGTACGTCTTATAGGAATCAAAGGGGATGACTCGACTAAAAGGTACGTCTTATAGGAATCAAGGGAAATGACTCTACTAAAAGGTACGTCTTCAAGGAATCAAAGAAAATGACTCAACTAAAAGGTACGTCTTATAGGAATCAAAGGGGATGACTCGACTAAAAGGTACCTTTTCAAGGAATCAGAGGAAATGACTCAACTAAAAGGTACGTCTTATAGGAATCAAAGGGGATGACTAGACTAAAAGTTACGTCTTATAGGAATCAAAAGGGATGACTCGACTAAAAGGTACGTCTTATAGGAATCAAAGGGGATGACTCGACTAAAAGGTACGTCTTATAGGATTCAAGGGAAATGACTCGCCTAAAAGGTACGTCATATAGGAATAAAAGGGGATGACTAGACTAATAGTTACGTCTTATAGGAATCAAAAGGGGATGACTCGCCTAAAAGTTACGTCATATAGGAATCAAAGGGGATGACTAGACTAAAAGTTACGTCTTATAGGAATCAAAAGGGATGACTCGACTAAAAGGTACGTCATATAGGAATAAAAGGGGATGAC
The DNA here is from genome assembly GCA_030864215.1 of Capsicum pubescens. Taxonomy (NCBI): domain Eukaryota; kingdom Viridiplantae; phylum Streptophyta; class Magnoliopsida; order Solanales; family Solanaceae; genus Capsicum; species Capsicum pubescens. The sequence continues at coordinate 273,064,037 of CM061545.1, read as the reverse complement.
TCGACTAAAAGGTACTTCTTATAGGAATCAAGGGAAATCACTCGACTAAAAGGTACGTCTTCTAGGGGTCAAAGGGGATGACTCGACTAAATCGTACTTCTTATAGGAATCAAAGGGGATGACTTGACTAAAAGATACGTCTTATAGGAATCAAAGGGGATGACTCAACTAAAAGGTACGTCTTACAGGAATCAAAGGGGATGACTCGACTAAAAGGTACGTCTTGAAGGAATCAAAGGGGATGACTCGACCAAAAGGTACGTCTTATAGGAATCCAAGGGATGACTCGACTAAAAGGTACGTCTTATAGGAATCAAAGAGGATGACTCGACTAAAAGGTACGTCTTATAGGAATAAAGGGAAATGACTCGACTAAAAGGTACCTTTTCAAGGAATCAGAGGAAATGACTCAACTAAAAGGTACGTCTTGTAGGAATCAAAGGGGATGACTAGACTAAAAGGTATGTCTTATAGGAATCAAAAGGGATGACTCGACTAAAAGGTACGTCTTATAGGAATCAAAGGGGATGACTCGACTAAAAGGTACGTCTTATAGGAATCAAGGGAAATTACTCGCCTGAAAGGTACGTCTTCTAGGAATCAAATGGGATGACTCGACTAAAAGGTACGTCATATAGGAATAAAAGGGGATGATTCGACTAAAAGGTACTTCTTATAGGAATCAAGGGAAATCACTCGACTAAAAGGTACGTCTTCTAGGGGTCAAAGGGGATGACTCGACTAAATCGTACTTCTTATAGGAATCAAAGGGGATGACTTGACTAAAAGGTACGTCTTATAGGAATCAAAGGGGATGACTCAACTAAAAGGTACGTCTTATAGGAATCAAAGGGGATGACTCGACTAAAAGGTACGTCTTATAGGAATCAAAGGGGATGACTCGACCAAAAGGTACGTCTTATAGGAATCCAAGGGATGACTCGACTAAAAAGTACGTCTTATAGGAATCAAAGAGGATGACTCGACTAAAAGGTACGTCTTATAGGAATAAAGGGAAATGACTCGACTAAAAGGTACGTCTTATAGGAATCAAAGGGGATGACTCGACTAAGAGGTACGTCTTATAGGAATCAAAGGGGATGACTCGACTAAAAGGAACGTATTATAGGAATCAAAGGAAATGACTTGACTAAAAGGTACGTATTCTTCGGATCAAAGGGGATGACTCGACTAAAAGGTACGTCTTATAGGAATGAAAAGAGATGACTCGACTAAAAGGTACGTCTTATAGGATTCAAAGGGGATGACTCGACTAAAAGGTATGTCTTATAGGAATCAAAAGGGATGACTCGACAAATAGATACGTCTTATAGGAATCAAAGGGGATTACTCGACTAAAAGGTACGTCTTATAGGAATCAAGGGAAATGATTCGACTAAAAGGTACGTATTGCAGGGGTCAAAGGGGATGACTCGACTACAAGGTATGTCTTATAAGAATTAAAGGGAAAGACTCGACTAAAAGGTATGTCTTATAGGAATCAAAGGGGATGACTCGACTAAAAGGTACGTCTTATAGGAATCAAAAGAGATGACTCGACTAAAAGATACGTCTTATAGAAATCAATGGGAATGACTCGACTAAAAGGTACATCTTAAAGGAATCAAGGGAAATGACTCGACTAAAAGGTACGTCTTCGAGGAATCAAAGCGGATGACTCGACTAAAGGTACGTCTTATAGGAATCAAAAGGGATGACTCGACTAAAATGTACGTCTTATAGGAATCAAAGGGGATGACTCGACTAAAAGGTACATCTTATAGGAATCAAGGGAAATGACTCGACTAAAAGGTACGTCTTCAAGGAATCAAAGGAAATGACTCAACTAAAAGGTACGTCTTATAGGAATCAAAGGGGATGACTCGACTAAAAGGTACCTTTTCAAGGAATCAGAGGAAATGACTCAACTAAAAGGTACGTCTTATAGGAATCAAAGGGGATGACTAGACTAAAAGTTACGTCTTATAGGAATCAAAAGGGATGACTCGACTAAAAGGTACGTCTTATAGGAATCAAAGGGGATGACTCGACTAAAAGGTACGTCTTATAGGAATCAAGGGAAATGACTCGCCTAAAAGGTACGTTTTCTAGGAATCAAATGGGATGACTCGACTAAAAGGTACGTCATATAGGAATAAAAGGGGATGACTCGACTAAAAGGTACTTCTTATAGGAATCAAAGGAAATCACTCGACTAAAAGGTACGTCTTCTAGGGGTCAAAGGGGATGACTCGACTAAATCGTACTTCTTTTAGGAATCAAAGGGGATGACTTGACTAAAAGGTACGTCTTATAGGAATCAAAGGGGATGACTCAACTAAAAGGTACGTCTTATAGGAATCAAAGGGGATGACTCGACTAAAAGGTACGTCTTATAGGAATCAAGGGAAATGACTCGACTAAAATGTACGTCTTCAAGGAATCAAAGGAAATGACTCAACTTAAAGGTACGTCTTATAGGAATCAAAGGGGATGACTCGACTAAAAGGTACCTTTTCAAGGAATCAGAGGAAATGACTCAACTAAAAGGTACGTCTTGTAGGAATCAAAGGGGATGACTAGACTAAAAGGTATGTCTTATAGGAATCAAAAGGGATGACTCGACTAAAAGGTACGTCTTATAGGAATCAAAGGGGATGACTCGACTAAAAGGTACGTCTTATAGGAATCTAGGGAAATGACTCGCCTAAAAGGTACGTCTTCTAGGAATCAAATGGGATGACTCGACTAAAAGGTACGTCATATAGGAATAAAAGGGGATGATTCGACTAAAAGGTACTTCTTATAGGAATCAAGGGAAATCACTCGACTAAAAGGTACGTCTTCTAGGGGTCAAAGGGGATGACTCGACTAAATCGTACTTCTTATAGGAATCAAAGGGGATGACTTGACTAAAAGGTACGTCTTATAGGAATAAAGGGAAATGACTCGACTAAAAGGTACGTCTTATAGGAATCAAAGGGGATGACTCGACTAAAAGGTACGTCTTATAGGAATCAAAGGGGATGACTCGACTAAAAGGAACGTATTATAGGAATCAAAGGAAATGACTTGACTAAAAGGTACGTATTCTTCGGATCAAAGGGGATGACTCGACTAAAAGGTACGTCTTATAGGAATGAAAAGAGATGACTCGACTAAAAGGTACGTCTTATAGGATTCAAAGGGGATGACTCGACTAAAAGGTATGTCTTATAGAAATCAAAAGGGATGACTCGACAAAAAGATACGTCTTATAGGAATCAAAGGGGATTACTCGACTAAAAGGTACGTCTTATAGGAATCAAGGGAAATGATTCGACTAAAAGGTACGTATTGCAGGGGTCAAAGGGGAAGACTCGACTACAAGGTATGTCTTTTAAGAATTAAAGGGAATGACTCGACTAAAAGGTATGTCTTATAGGAATCAAAGGGGATGACTCGACTAAAAGGTACGTCTTATAGGAATCAAAAGAGATGACTCGACTAAAAGATACGTCTTATAGAAATCAATGGGAATGACTCGACTAAAAGGTACATCTTAAAGGAATCAAGGGAAATGACTCGACTAAAAGGTACGTCTTCGAGGAATCAAAGGGGATGACTCGACTAAAGGTACGTCTTATAGGAATCAAAAGGGATGACTCGACTAAAATGTACGTCTTATAGGAATCAAAGGGGATGACTCGACTAAAAGGTACATCTTATAGGAATCAAGGGAAATGACTCGACTAAAAGGTACGTCTTCAAGGAATCAAAGGAAATGACTCAACTAAAAGGTACGCCTTATAGGAATCAAAGGGGATGACTCGACTAAAAGGTACCTTTTCAAGGAATCAGAGGAAATGACTCAACTAAAAGGTACGTCTTATAGGAATCAAAGGGGATGACTAGACTAAAAGTTACGTCTTATAGGAATCAAAAGGGATGACTCGACTAAAAGGTACGTCTTATAGGAATCAAAGGGGATGACTCGACTAAAAGGTACGTCTTATAGGAATCAAAGGAAATGACTCGCCTAAAAGGTACGTTTTCTAGGAATCAAATGGGATGACTCGACTAAAAGGTACGTCATATAGGAATAAAAGGGGATGACTCGACTAAAAGGTACTTCTTATAGGAATCAAGGGAAATCACTCGACTAAAAGGTACGTCTTCTAGGGGTCAAAGGGGATGACTCGACTAAATCGTACTTCTTTTAGGAATCAAAGGGGATGACTTGACTAAAAGGTACGTCTTATAGGAATCAAAGGGGATGACTCAACTAAAAGGTACGTCTTATAGGAATCAAAGGGGATGACTCGACTAAAAGGTACGTCTTGAAGGAATCAAAGGGGATAACTCGACCAAAAGGTACGTCTTATAGGAATCCAAGGGATGACTCGACTAAAAGGTACGTCTTATAGGAATCAAAGAGGATGACTCGACTAAAAGGTACGTCTTATAGGAATAAAGGGAAATGACTCGACTAAAAGGTACGTCTTATAGGAATCAAAGGGGATGACTCGACTAAAAGGTACGTCTTATAAGAATCAAAGGGGATGACTCGACTAAAAGGAACGTCTTATAGGAATCAAAGGAAATGACTTGACTAAAAGGTACGTATTCTAGGGATCAAAGGGGATGAGTAGACTAAAAGATACGTCTTATAGGAATGAAAAGAGATGACTCGACTAAAAGGTACGTCTTATGGGATTCAAAGGGGATGACTCGACTAAAAGGTATGTCTTATAGGAATCAAAAGGGATGACTCGACAAAAAGATACGTCTTATAGGAATCAAAGGGGATTACTTGACTAAAAGGTACGTCTTATAGGAATCAAGGGAAATGACTCGACTAAAAGGTACGTATTGCAGGGGTCAAAGGGGATGACTCGACTACAAGGTATGTCTTATAAGAATTAAAGGGAATGACTCGACTAAAAGGTATGTCTTATAGGAATCAAAGGGGATGACTCGACTAAAAGGTACGTCTTATAGGAATCAAAAGAGATGACTCGACTAAAAGATACGTCATATAGAAATCAATGGGAATGACTCGACTAAAAGGTACGTCTTAAAGGAATCAAGGGAAATGACTCGACTAAAAGGTACGTCTTCGAGGAATCAAAGGGGATGACTCGACTAAAGGTACGTCTTATAGGAATCAAAAGGGATGACTCGACTAAAATGTACGTCTTATAGGAATCAAAGGGGATGACTCGACTAAAAGGTACGTCTTATAGGAATCAAGGGAAATGACTCGACTAAAAGGTACGTCTTCTTGGAATCAAATGGGATGACTCGACTAAAAGGTACGTCTTATAGGAATAAAAGGGGATGACTCGACTAAAAGGTATGTCTTATAGGAATCAAAGGGGATGACTCGACTAAAAGGTACGTCTTATAGGCATCAAGTGAAATGACTCGACTAAAAGTTACGTCTTCAAGGAATCAAAGGAAATGACTCAACTAAAAGAACCTTCTTATAGGAATCAAAGGAGATGACTCGACTAAAAGGTACGTCTTATAGGAATCAAAGGGGATGACTCGACTAAAAGGTACGTCTTATAGGAATCAAGGGAAATGACTCCACTAAAAGGTACGTCTTCAAGGAATCAAAGGAAATGACTCAACTAAAAGGTGAGTCTTATAGGAATCAAAGGGGATGACTCGACTAAAAGGTACCTTTTCAAGGAATCAGAGAAAATGACTCAACTAAAAGGTACGTCTTATAGGAATCAAAGGGGATGACTAGACTAAAAGGTATGTCTTATAGGAATCAAAAGGGATGACTCGACTAAAAGGTACGTATTATAGGAATCAAAGGGGATGACTCGACTAAAAGGTACGTCTTATAGGAATCAAGGGAAATGACTCGCCTAAAAGGTACGTCTTCTAGGAATCAAATGGGATGACTCGACTAAAAGGTACGTCATATAGGAATAAAAGGGGATGATTCGACTAAAAGGTACTTCTTATAGGAATCAAGGGAAATCACTCGACTAAAAGGTACGTCTTCTAGGGGTCAAAGGGGATGACTCGACTAAATCATACTTCTTATAGGAATCAAAGGGGATGACTTGACTAAAAGGTACGTCTTATAGGAATCAAAGGGGATGACTCAACTAAATGGTACGTCTTATAGGAATCAAAGGGGATGACTCGACTAAAAGGTACGTCTTATAGGAATCAAAGGGGATGACTCGACCAAAAGGTACGTCTTATAGGAATCCAAGGGATGACTCGACTAAAAAGTACGTCTTATAGGAATCAAAGAGGATGACTCGACTAAAAGGTACGTCTTATAGGAATAAAGGGAAATGACTCGACTAAAAGGTACGTCTTATAGGAATCAAAGGGGATGACTCGACTAAAAGGTACGTCTTATAGGAATCAAAGGGGATGACTCGACTAAAAGGAACGTCTTATAGGAATCAAAGGAAATGACTTGACTAAAAGGTACGTATTCTTCGGATCAAAGGGGATGACTCGACTAAAAGGTACGTCTTATAGGAATAAAAAGAGATGACTCGACTAAAAGGTACGTCTTATAGGATTCAAAGGGGATGACTCGACTAAAAGGTATGTCTTATAGGAATCAAAAGGGATGACTCGACAAAAAGATACGTCTTATAGGAATCAAAGGGGATTACTCGACTAAAAGGTACGTCTTATAGGAATCAAGGGAAATGATTCGACTAAAAGGTACGTATTGCAGGGGTCAAAGGGGATGACTCGACTACAAGGTATGTCTTATAAGAATTAAAGGGAATGACTCGACTAAAAGGTATGTCTTATAGGAATCATAGGGGATGACTCGACTAAAAGGTACGTCTTATAGGAATCAAAAGAGATGACTCGACTAAAAGATACGTCTTATAGAAATCAATGGGAATGACTCGACTAAAAGGTACATCTTAAAGGAATCAAGGGAAATGACTCGACTAAAAGGTACGTCTTTGAGGAATCAAAGGGGATGACTCGACTAAAGGTACGTCTTATAGGAATCAAAAGGGATGACTCGACTAAAATGTACGTCTTATAGGAATCAAAGGGGATGACTCGACTAAAAGGTACATCTTATAGGAATCAAGGGAAATGACTCGACTAAAAGGTACGTCTTCAAGGAATCAAAGGAAATGACTCAACTAAAAGGTACGTCTAATAGGAATCAAAGGGGATGACTCGACTAAAAGGTACCTTTTCAAGAAATCAGAGGAAATGACTCAACTAAAAGGTACGTCTTATAGGAATCAAAGGGGATGACTAGACTAAAAGTTACGTCTTATAGGAATCAAAAGGGATGACTCGACTAAAAGGTACGTCTTATAGGAATCAAAGGGGATGACTCGACTAAAAGGTACGTCTTATAGGAATCAAGGGAAATGACTCGCCTAAAAGGTACGTTTTCTAGGAATCAAATGGGATGACTCGACTAAAAGGTACGTCATATAGGAATAAAAGGGGATGACTCGACTAAAAGGTACTTCTTATAGGAATCAAGGGAAATCACTCGACTAAAAGGTACGTCTTCTAGGGGTCAAAGGGGCTGACTCGACTAAATCGTACTTCTTATAGGAATCAAAGGGGATGACTTGACTAAAAGGTACGTCTTATAGGAATCAAAGGGGATGACTCAACTAAAAGGTACGTCTTATAGGAATCAAAGGGGATGACTCGACTAAAAGGTACGTCTTGAAGGAATCAAAGGGGATAACTCGACCAAAAGGTACGTCTTATAGGAATCCAAGGGATGACTCGACTAAAAGGTACGTCTTATAGGAATCAAAGAGGATGACTCGACTAAAAGGTACGTCTTATAGGAATAAAGGGAAATGACTCGACTAAAAGGTACGTCTTATAGGAATCAAAGGGGATGACTCGACTAAAAGGTACGTCTTATAGGAATCAAAGGGGATGACTCGACTAAAAGGAACGTCTTATAGGAATCAAAGGAAATGACTTGACTAAAAGGTACGTATTCTTGGGATCAAAGGGGATGAGTCGACTAAAAGGTACGTCTTATAGGAATGAAAAGAGATGACTCGACTAAAAGGTACGTCTTATAGGATTCAATGGGGATGACTCGACTAAAAGGTATGTCTTATAGGAATCAAAAGGGATGACTCGACAAAAAGATACGTCTTATAGGAATCAAAGGGGATTACTCGACTAAAAGGTACGTCTTATAGGAATCAAGGGAAATGACTCGACTAAAAGGTACGTATTGCAGGGGTCAAAGGGGATGACTCGACTACAAGGTATGTTTTATAAGAATTAAAGGGAATGAGTCGACTAAAAGGTATGTCTTATAGGAATCAAAGGGGATGACTTGACTAAAAGGTACGTCTTATAGGAATCAAAAGAGATGACTCGACTAAAAGATACGTCTTATAGAAATCAATGGGAATGACTCGACTAAAAGGTACGTCTTAAAGGAATCAAGGGAAATGACTCGACTAAAAGGTACGTCTTCGAGGAATCAAAGGGGATGACTCGACTAAAGGTACGTCTTATAGGAATCAAAAGGGATGACTCGACTAAAATGTACGTCTTATAGGAATCAAAGGGGATGACTCGACTAAATGGTACGTCTTATAGGAATCAAGGGAAATGACTCGACTAAAAGGTACGTCTTCTAGGAATCAAATGGGATGACTCGACTAAAAGGTACGTCTTATAGGAATAAAAGGGGATGACTCGACTAAAAGGTATGTCTTATAGGAATCAAAGGGGATGACTCGACTAAAAGGTACGTCTTATAGGCATCAAGTGAAATGACTCGACTAAAAGTTACGTCTTCAAGGAATCAAAGGAAATGACTCAACTAAAAGAACCGTATTATAGGAATCAAAGGAGATGACTCGACTAAAAGATACGTCTTATAGGAATCAAAGGGGATGACTCGACTAAAAGGTACGTCTTATAGGAATCAAGGCAAATGACTCCACTAAAAGGTACGTCTTCAAGGAATCAAAGGAAATGACTCAACTAAAAGGTGAGTCTTTTAGGAATCAAAGGGGATGACTCGACTAAAAGGTACCTTTTCAAGGAATCAGAGGAAATGACTCAACTAAAAGGTACGTCTTATAGGAATCAAAGGGGATGACTAGACTAAATGGTACGTCTTATAGGAATCAAAAGGGATGACTCGACTAAAAGGTACGTCTTATAGGAATCAAAGGGGATGACTCGACTAAAAGGTACGTCTTATAGGAATCAAGGGAAATGACTCGCCTAAAAGGTACGTCTTCTAGGAATCAAATGGGATGACTCGACTAAAAGGTACGTCATATAGGAATAAAAGGGGATGACTCGACTAAAAGGTACTTCTTATAGGAATCAAGGGAAATCACTCGACTAAAAGGTACGTCTTCTAGGGGTCAAAGGGGATGACTCGACTAAATCATACTTCTTATAGGAATCAAAGGGGATGACTTGACTAAAAGGTACGTCTTATAGGAATCAATGGGGATGACTCAACTAAAAGGTACGTCTTATAGGAATCAAAGGGGATGACTCGACTAGAAGGTACGTCTTATTGGAATCAAAGGGGATGACTCGACTAAAAGGTACGTCTTATAGGAATCAAAAGAGATGACTCGACCAAAAGATACGTCTTATAGAAATCAATGGGAATGACTCGACTAAAAGGTACGTCTTAAAGGAATCAAGGGAAATGACTCGACTAAAAGGTACGTCTTCGAGGAATCAAAGGGGATGACTCGACTAAAGGTACGTCTTATAGGAATCAAAAGGGATGACTCGACTAAAATGTACGTCTTATAGGAATCAAAGGGGATGACTCGACTAAAAGGTACGTCTTATAGGAATCAAGGGACATGACTCGACTAAAAGGTACGTCTTCTAGGAATCAAATGGGATGACTCGACTAAAAGGTACGTCTTATAGGAATCAAAGGGGATGACTCGACTAAAAGGTATGTCTTATAGGAATCAAAGGGGATGACTCGACTAAAAGGTACGTCTTATAGGCATCAAGTGAAATGACTCGACTAAAAGTTACGTCTTCAAGGAATCAAAGGAAATGACTCAACTAAAAGAACCGTCTTATAGGAATCAAAGGAGATGACTCGACTAAAAGGTACGTCTTATAGGAATCAAAGGGGATGACTCGACTAAAAGGTACGTCTTATAGGAATCAAGGGAAATGACTCGACTAAAAGGTACGTCTTCAAGGAATCAAAGGAAATGACTCAACTAAAAGGTGAGTCTTATAGGAATCAAAGGGGATGACTCGACTAAAAGGTACCTTTTCAAGGAATCAGAGGAAATGACTCAACTAAAAGGTACGTCTTATAGGAATCAAAGGGGATGACTAGACTAAATGGTACGTCTTATAGGAATCAAAAGGGATGACTCGACTAAAAGGTACGTCTTATAGGAATCAAAGGGGATGACTCGACTAAAAGGTACGTCTTATAGGAATCAAGGGAAATGACTCGCCTAAAAGGTACGTCTTCTAGGAATCAAATGGGATGACTCGACTAAAAGGTACGTCATATAGGAATAAAAGGGGATGACTCGACTAAAAGGTACTTCTTATAGGAATCAAGGGAAATCACTCGACTAAAAGGTACGTCTTCTAGGGGTCAAATGGGATGACTCGACTAATAGGTACGTCTTACAGGAATCAAAGGGGATGACTCGACTAAAAGGTATGTCTTATAGGAATCAAAGGGGATGACTCGACTAAAAGGTACGTCTTATAGGAATCAAGTTAAATGACTCGACTAAAAGTTACGTCTTCAAGGAATCAAAGGAAATGACTCAACTAAAAGAACCTTCTTATAGGAATCAAAGGAGATGACTCGACTAAAAGGTACGTCTTATAGGAATCAAAGGGGATTACTCGACTAAAAGGTACGTCTTATAGGAATCAAGGGAAATGACTCGACTAAAAGGTACGACTTCAAGGAATCAAAGGAAATAACTCAACTAAAAGGTATGTCTTATAGGAATCAAAGGGGATGACTCGACTAAAAGGTACCTTTTTAAGGAATCAGAGGAAATGACTCAACTAAAAGGTACGTCTTATAGGAATCAAAGGGGATGACTAGACTAAAAGGTACGTCTTATAGGAATCAAAAGGGATGACTCGACTAAAAGGTACGTCTTATAGGAATCAAAGGGGATGACTCGACTAAAAGGTACGTCTTATAGGAATCAAGGGAAATGACTCGCCTAAAAGGTACGTCTTCTAGGAATCAAATGGGATGACTCGACTAAAAGGTACGTCATATAGGAATAAAAGGGGATGACTCGACTAAAAGGTACTTCTTATAGGAATCAAAGGGGATGACTTGACTAAAAGGTACGTATTCTTGGGATCAAAGGGGATGACTCGACTAAAAGGTACGTCTTATAGGAATGAAAAGAGATAACTCGACTAAAAGGTACGTCTTATAGGATTCAAAGGGGATGACTCGACTAAAAGGTATGTCTTATATGAATCAAAAGGGATGACTCGACAAAAAGATACGTCTTATAGGAATCAAAGGGGATTACTCAACTAAAAGGTACGTCTTATAGGAATCAAGGGAAATGACTCGACTAAAAGGTACGTATTGCAGGGGTCAAAGGGGATGACTCGACTACAAGGTATGTCTTATAAGAATTAAAGGGAATGACTCGACTAAAAGGTATGTCTTATAGGAATCAAAGGGGATGACTCGACTAAAAGGTACGTCTTATAGGAATCAAAAGAGATGACTCGACTAAAAGATACGTCTTATAGAAATCAATGGGAATGACTAGACTAAAAGGTACGTCTTAAAGGAATCAAGGGAAATGACTCGACTAAAAGGTACGTCTTCGAGGAATCAAAGGGGATGACTCGACTAAAGGTACGTCTTATAGGAATCAAAAGGGATGACTCGACTAAAATGTATGTCTTATAGGAATCAATGGGGATGACTCGACTAAAAGGTACGTCTTATAGGAATCAAGGGAAATGACTCGACTAAAAGGTACATCTTCTAGGAATCAAATGGGATGACTCGACTAAAAGGTACGTCTTATAGGAATCAAAGGGGATGACTCGACTAAAAGGTATGTCTTATAGGAATCAAAGGGGATGACTCGACTAAAAGGTACCTCTTATAGGAATCAAGTGAAATGACTCGACTAAAAGTTACGTCTTCAAGGAATCAAAGGAAATGACTCAACTAAAAGTACCGTCTTATAGGAATCAAAGGAGATGACTCGACTAAAAGGTACGTCTTATAGGAATCAAAGGGGATGACTCGACTAAAAGGTTAGACTTATAGGAATCAAGGGAAATGACTCGACTAAAAGGTACGTCTTCAAGGAATCAAAGGAAATGACTCAACTAAAAGGTACGTCTTATAGGAATCAAAGGGGATGACTCGACTAAAAGGTACCTTTTCAAGGAATCAGAGGAAATGACTCAACTAAAAGGTACGTCTTATAGGAATCAAAGGGGATGACTAAACTAAATGGTACGTCTTATAGGAATCAAAAGGGATGACTCGACTAAAAGGTACGTCTTATAGGAATCAAGGGAAATGACTCGCCTAAAAGGTACGGCTTCTAGGAATCAAATGGGATGACTCGACTAAAAGGTACGTCATATAAGAATAAAAGGGGATGACTCGACTAAAAGGTACTTCTTATAGGAATCAAGGGAAATCACTCGACTAAAAGGTACGTCTTCTAGGGGTCAATGGGGATGACTCGACTAAATCGTACTTCTTATAGGAATCAAAGGGGATGACTAGACTAAAAGGTACGTCTTATAGGAATCAAAAGGGATGACTCGACTAAAAGGTACGTCTTATAGGAATCAAAGGGGATGACTCGACTATAAGGTACGTCTTATAGGAATCAAGGGAAATGACTCGCCTAAAAGGTACGGCTTCTAGGAATCAAATGGGATAAATCGACTAAAAGGTACGTCATATAGGAATAAAAGGGGATGACTCGACTAAAAGGTACTTCTTATAGGAATCAAGGGAAATCACTCGACTAAAAGGTACGTCTTCTAGGGGTCAATGGGGATGACTCGACTAAATAGTACTTCTTATAGGAATCAAAGGGGATGACTTGACTAAAAGGTACATCTTATAGGAATCAAAGGGGATGACTCAACTAAAAGGTACGTCTTATAGGAATCAAGGGAAATGACTCGACTAAAAGGTGCGTCTTCTAGGAATCAAATGGGATGACTCGACTAAAAGGTACGTCTTATAGGAATAAAAGGGGATGACTCGACTAAAAGGTATGTTTTATAGGAATCAAAGGGGATGACTCGACTAAAAGGTACGTCATATAGGAATCAAGGGAAATGACTCGACTAAAAGGTACGTATTGCAGGGGTCAAAGGGGATGACTCGACTACAAGGTATGTCTTATAAGAATTAAAGGGAATGACTCGACTAAAAGGTACGTCTTATAGGAATCAAAGGGGATGACTCGACTAAAAGGTACGTCTTATAAGAATCAAAAGGGATGACTCGACTAAAAGATACGTCTTATAGGAATCAATGGGAATGACTCGACTAAAAGGTACGTCTTAAAGGAATCAAGGGAAATGACTAGACAAAAAGGTACGTCTTCGAGGAATCAAAGGGGATGACTCGACTAAAGGTACGTCTTATAGGAATCAAAAGGGATGACTCGACTAAAATGTACGTCTTATAGGAATCAAAGGGGATGACTCGACTAAAAGGTACGTCTTATAGGAATCAAGGGAAATGACTCGACTAAAAGGTACGTCTTCTAGGAATCAAATGGGATGACTCGACTAAAAGGTACGTCTTATAGGAATCAAAGGGGATGACTCGACTAAAAGGTATGTCTTATAGGAATCAAAGGGGATGACTCGACTAAAAGGTACGTCTTATAGGAATCAAGTGAAATGACTCGACTAAAAGTTACGTCTTCAAGGAATCAAAGGAAATGACTCAACTAAAAGAACCTTCTTATAGGAATCAAAGGAGATGACTCGACTAAAAGGTACGTCTTATAGGAATCAAAGGGGATGACTCGACTAAAAGGTACGTCTTATAGGAATCAAGGGAAATGACTCGACTAAAAGGTACGTCTTCAAGGAATCAAAGGAAATGACTCAACTAAAAGGTACGTCTTATAGGAATCAAAGGGGATGACTCGACTAAAAGGTACCTTTTCAAGGAATCAGAGGAAATGACTCAACTAAAAGGTACGTCTTATAGGAATCAAAGGGGATGACTAGACTAAAAGGTACGTCTTATAGGAATCAAAAGGGATGACTCGACTAAAAGGTACGTCTTATAGGAATCAAAGGGGATGACTCGACTAAAAGGTACGTCTTATAGGAATCAAGGGAAATGACTCGCCTAAAAGGTACGTCTTCTAGGAATCAAATGGGATGACTCGACTAAAAGGTACGTCATATAGGAATAAAAGGGGATGACTCGACTAAAAGGTACTTCTTATAGGAATCAAAGGGGATGACTGGACTAAAAGGTACGTATTCTTGGGATCAAAGGGGATGACTCGACTAAAAGGTACGACTTATAGGAATCAAGGGAAATGACTCGACTAAAAGGTACGTCTTCAAGGAATCAAAGGAAATGACTCAACTAAAAGGTACGTCTTATAGGAATCAAAGGGGATGACTCGACTAAAAGGTACCTTTTCAAGGAATCAGAGGAAATGACTCAACTAAAAGGTACGTCTTATAGGAATCAAAGGGGATGACTAGACTAAATGGTACGTCTTATAGGAATCAAAAGGGATGACTCGACTAAAAGGTACGTCTTATAGGAATCAAGGGAAATGACTCGCCTAAAAGGTACGGCTTCTAGGAATCAAATGGGATGACTCGACTAAAAGGTACGTCATATAAGAATAAAAGGGGATGACTCGACTAAAAGGTACTTCTTATAGGAATCAAGGGAAATCACTCGACTAAAAGGTACGTCTTCTAGGGGTCAATGGGGATGACTCGACTAAATCATACTTCTTATAGGAATCAAAGGGGATGACTAGACTAAAAGTTACGTCTTATAGGAATCAAAAGGGATGACTCGACTAAAAGGTACGTCTTATAGGAATCAAAGGGGATGACTCGACTAAAAGGTACGTCTTATAGGAATCAAGGGAAATGACTCGCCTAAAAGGTACGGCTTCGAGGAATCAAATGGGATGACTCGACTAAAAGGTACGTCATATAGGAATAAAAGGGGATGACTCGACTAAAAGGAACTTCTTATAGGAATCAAGGGAAATCACTCGACTAAAAGGTACGTCTTCTAGGGGTCAATGGGGATGACTCGACTAAATCGTACTTCTTATAGGAATCAAAGGGGATGACTTGACTAAAAGGTACATCTTATAGGAATCAAAGGGGATGACTCAACTAAAAGGTACGTCTTATAGGAATCAAGGGAAATGACTCGACTACAAGGTACGTCTTCTAGGAATCAAATGGGATGACTCGACTAAAAGGTACGTCTTATAGGAAAAAAAGGGGATGACTCGACTAAAAGGTATGTTTTATAGGAATCAAAGGGGATGACTCGACTAAAAGGTACGTCTTATAGGAATCAAGGGAAATGACTCGACTAAAAGGTACGTATTGCAGGGGTCAAAGGGGATGACTCGACTACAAGGTATGTCTTATAAGAATTAAAGGGAATGACTCGACTAAAAGGTACGTCTTATAGGAATCAAAGGGGATGACTCGACTAAAAGGTACGTCTTATAAGAATCAAAAGGGATGACTCGACTAAAAGATACGTCTTATAGGAATCAATGGGAATGACTCGACTAAAAGGTACGTCTTAAAGGAATCAAGGGAAATGACTAGGCAAAAAGGTACGTCTTCGAGGAATCAAAGGGGATGACTCGACTAAAGGTACGTCTTATAGGAATCAAAAGGGATGACTCGACTAAAATGTACGTCTTATAGGAATCAAAGGGGATGACTCGACTAAAAGGTACGTCTTATAGGAATCAAGGGAAATGACTCGACTAAAAGGTACCTCTTCTAGGAATCAAATGGGATGACTCGACTAAAAGGTACGTCTTATAGGAATCAAAGGGGATGACTCGACTAAAAGGTATGTCTTATAGGAATCAAAGGGGATGACTCGACTAAAAGGTACGTCTTATAGGAATCAAGTGAAATGACTCGACTAAAAGTTACGTCTTCAAGGAATCAAAGGAAATGACTCAACTAAAAGAACCTTCTTATAGGAATCAAAGGAGATGACTCGACTAAAAGGTACGTCTTATAGGAATCAAAGGGGATGACTCGACTAAAAGGTACGTCTTATAGGAATCAAGGGAAATGACTCGACTAAAAGGTACGTCTTCAAAGAATCAAAGGAAATGACTCAACTAAAAGGTACGTCTTATAGGAATCAAAGGGGATGACTCGACTAAAAGGTACCTTTTCAAGGAATCAGAGGAAATGACTCAACTAAAAGGTACGTCTTATAGGAATCAAAGGGGATGACTAGACTAAATGGTACGTCTTATAGGAATCAAAAGGGATGACTCGACTAAAAGGTACGTCTTATAGGAATCAAGGGAAATGACTCGCCTAACAGGTACGGCTTCTAGGAATCAAATGGGATGACTCGACTAAAAGGTACGTCATATAAGAATAAAAGGGGATGACTCGACTAAAAGGTACTTCTTATAGGAATCAAGGGAAATCACTCGACTAAAAGGTACGTCTTCTAGGGGTCAATGGGGATGACTCGACTAAATCGTACTTCTTATAGGAATCAAAGGGGATGACTAGACTAAAAGGTACGTCTTATAGGAATCAAAAGGGATGACTCGACTAAAAGGTACGTCTTATAGGAATCAAAGGGGATGACTCGACTAAAAGGTACGTCTTATAGGAATCAAGGGAAATGACTCGCCTAAAAGGTACGGCTTCTAGGAATCAAATGGGATGTCTCGACTAAAAGGTACGTCATATAGGAATAAAAGGGGATGACTCGACTAAAAGGAACTTCTTATAGGAATCAAGGGAAATCACTCGACTAAAAGGTACGTCTTCTAGGGGTCAATGGGGATGACTCGACTAAATCGTACTTCTTATAGGAATCAAAGGGGATGACTTGACTAAAAGGTACATCTTATAGGAATCAAAGGGGATGACTCAACTAAAAGGTACGTCTTATAGGAATCAAGGGAAATGACTCGACTAAAAGGTACGTCTTCTAGGAATCAAATGGGATGACTCGACTAAAAGGTACGTCTTATAGGAAAAAAAGGGGATGACTCGACTAAAAGGTATGTTTTATAGGAATCAAAGGGGATGACTCGACTAAAAGGTACGTCTTATAGGAATCAAGGGAAATGACTCGACTAAAAGGTACGTATTGCAGGGGTCAAAGGGGATGACTCGACTACAAGGTATGTCTTATAAGAATTAAAGGGAATGACTCGACTAAAAGGTACGTCTTATAGGAATCAAAGGGGATGACTCGACTAAAAGGTACGTCTTATAAGAATCAAAAGGGATGACTCGACTAAAAGATACGTCTTATAGGAATCAATGGGAATGACTCGACTAAAAGGTACGTCTTAAAGGAATCAAGGGAAATGACTAGGCAAAAAGGTACGTCTTCGAGGAATCAAAGGGGATGACTCGACTAAAGGTACGTCTTATAGGAATCAAAAGGGAGGCCTCGACTAAAATGTACGTCTTATAGGAATCAAAGGGGATGACTCGACTAAAAGGTACGTCTTATAGGAATCAAGGGAAATGACTCGACTAAAAGGTACCTCTTCTAGGAATCAAATGGGATGACTCGACTAAAAGGTACGTCTTATAGGAATCAAAGGGGATGACTCGACTAAAAGGTATGTCTTATAGGAATCAAAGGGGATGACTCGACTAAAAGGTACGTCTTATAGGAATCAAGTGAAATGACTCGACTAAAAGTTACGTCTTCAAGGAATCAAAGGAAATGACTCAACTAAAAGAACCTTCTTATAGGAATCAAAGTAGATGACTCGACTAAAAGGTACGTCTTATAGGAATCAAAGGGGATGACTCGACTAAAAGGTACGTCTTATAGGAATCAAGGGAAATGACTCGACTAAAAGGTACGTCTTCAAGGAATCAAAGGAAATGACTCAACTAAAAGGTACGTCTTATAGGAATCAAAGGGGATGACTCGACTAAAAGGTACCTTTTCAAGGAATCAGAGGAAATGACTCAACTAAAAGGTACGTCTTATAGGAATCAAAGGGGATGACTAGACTAAAAGGTACGTCTTATAGGAATCAAAAGGGATGACTCGACTAAAAGGTACGTCTTATAGGAATCAATGGGGATGACTCGACTAAAAGGTACGTCTTATAGGAATCAAGGGAAATGACTCGCCTAAAAGGTACGTCTTCTAGGAATCAAATGGGATGACTCGACTAAAAGGTACGTCATATAGGAATAAAAGGGGATGACTCGACTAAAAGGTACTTCTTATAGGAATCAAAGGGGATGACTTGACTAAAAGGTACGTATTCTTGGGATCAAAGGGGATGACTCGACTAAAAGGTACGTCTTATAGGAATGAAAAAAGATGACTCGACTAAAAGGTACGTCTTATAGAAATCAAAAGGAATGACTCGACTAAAAGGTACGTCATATAGGAATCAAAGGGGATGACTCGACTAAAAGGTACGTCTAATAGGAATCAAAAGAGATGACTCGACTAAAAGATACGTCTTATAGAAATCAAAAGGAATGACTCGACTAAAAGATACGTCTTAAAGAAATCAAGGGAAATAACTCGACTAAAAGGTACGTCTTCGAGGAATCAAAGGGGATGACTCGACTAAAGGTACGTCTTATAGGAATCAAAAGGGATGACTCGACTAAAATGTACGTCTTATAGGAATCAAAGGGGATGACTCGACTAAAAGGTACGTCTTATAGGAATCAAGGGAAATGACTCGACTAAAAGGTACGTCTTCTAGGAATCAATTGGGATGACTCGACTAAAAGGTACGTCTTATAGGAATCAAAGGAGATGACTCGACTAAAAGGTATGTCTTATAGGAATCAAAGGGGATGACTCGACTAAAAGGTACGTCTTATAGGCATCAAGTGAAATGACTCGACTAAAAGTTATATCTTCAAGGAATCAAAGGAAATGACTCAACTAAAAGAACCGTCTTATAGGAATCAAAGGAGATGACTCGACTAAAAGGTACGTCTTATAGGAATCAAAGGGGATGACTCGACTAAAAGGTACGTCTTATAGGAATCAAGGGAAATGACTCGACTAAAATGTACGTCTTCAAGGAATCAAAGGAAATGACTCAACTTAAAGGTACGTCTTATAGGAATCAAAGGGGATGACTCGACTAAAAGGTTCCTTTTCAAGGAATCAGAGGAAATGACTCAACTAAAAGGTACGTCTTATAGGAATCAAAGGGGATGACTAGACTAAAAGGTATGTCTTATAGGAATCAAAAGGGATGACTCGACTAAAAGGTACGTCATATAGGAATCAAAGGGAAATCACTAGACTAAAAGGTACGTCTTCTAGGAATCAAATGGGATGACTCGACTAAAAGGTACGTCATATAGGAATAAAAGGGGATGACTCGACTAAAAGGTACTTCTTATAGGAATCAAGGGAAATCACTCGACTAAATGGTACGTCTTCTAGGGGTCAAAGGGGATGACTCGACTAAATCGTACTTCTTATAGGAATCAAAGGGGATGACTTGACTAAAAGATACGTCTTATAGGAATCAAAGGGGATGACTCAACTAAAAGGTACGTCTTATAGGAATCAAAGGGGATGACTCGACTAAAAGGTACGTCTTATAGGAATCCAAGGGATGACTCGACTAAAAAGTACGTCTTATAGGAATCAAAGAGGATGACTCGACTAAAAGGTACGTCTTATAGGAATAAAGGGAAATGACTCGACTAAAAGGTACGTCTTATAGGAATCAAAGGGGATGACTCGACTAAAAGGAACGTCTTATAGGAATCAAAGGGGATGACTCGACTAAAAGGAACGTCTTATAGGAATCTAAGGAAATGACTTGACTAAAAGGTACGTATTCTTCGGATCAAAGGGGATGACTCGACTAAAAGGTACGTCTTATAGGAATGAAAAGAGATGACTCGACTAAAAGGTACGTCTTATAGGATTCAAAGGGGATGACTCGACTAAAAGGTATGTCTTATAGGAATCAAAAGGGATGACTCGACAAAAAGATACGTCTTATAGGAATCAAAGGGGATTACTCGACTAAAAGGTACGTCTTATAGGAATCAAGGGAAATGACTCGACTAAAAGGTACGTATTGCAGGGGTCAAAGGGGATGACTCGACTACAAGGTATGTCTTATAAGAATTAAAGGGAATGACTCGACTAAAAGGTATGTCTTATAGGAATCAAAGGGGATGACTCGACTAAAAGGTACGTCTTATAGGAATCAAAAGAGATTACTCGACTAAAAGATACGTCTTATAGAAATCAATGGGAATGACTCGACTAAAAGGTACATCTTAAAGGAATCAAGGGAAATGACTCGACTAAAAGGTACGTCTTCGAGGAATCAAAGGGGATGACTCGACTAAAGGTACGTCTTATAGGAATCAAAAGGGATGACTCGACTAAAATGTACGTCTTATAGGAATCAAAGGGGATGACTCGACTAAAAGGTACATCTTATAGGAATCAAGGGAAATGACTCGACTAAAAGGTACGTCTTCAAGGAATCAAAGGAAATGACTCAACTAAAAGGTACGTCTTATAGGAATCAAAGGGGATGACTCGACTAAAAGGTACCTTTTCAAGGAATCAGAGGAAATGACTCAACTAAAAGGTACGTCTTATAGGAATCAAAAGGGATGACTCGACTAAAAGGTACGTCTTATAGGAATCAAAAGGATGACTAGACTAAAAGTTATGTCTTATAGGAATCAAAAGGGATGAGTCGACTAAAAGGTACGTCTTATAGGAATCAAAGGGGATGACTCGACTAAAAGGTACGTCTTATAGGAATCAAGGGAAATGACTCGCCTAAAAGGTACGTTTTCTAGGAATCAAATGGGATGACTCGACTAAAAGGTACGTCATATAGGAATAAAAGGGGATGACTCGACTAAAAGGTACTTCTTATAGGAATCAAGGGAAATCACTCGACTAAAAGGTACGTCTTCTAGGGGTCAAAGGGGATGACTCGACTAAATCGTACTTCTTATAGGAATCAAAGGGGATGACTTGACTAAAAGGTACGTCTTATAGGAATCAAAGGGGATGACTCAACTAAAAGGTACGTCTTATAGGAATCAAAGGGGATGACTCGACTAAAAGGTACGTCTTGAAGGAATCAAAGGGGATGACTCGACCAAAAGGTACGTCTTATAGGAATCCAAGGGATGACTCGACTAAAAGGTACGTCTTATAGGAATCAAAGAGGATGACTCGACTAAAAGATACGTCTTATAGGAATAAAGGGAAATGACTCGACTAAAAGGTACGTCTTATAGGAATCAAAGGGGATGACTCGACTAAAAGGTACGTCTTATAGGAATCAAAGGGGATGACTCGACTAAAAGGAACGTCTTATAGGAATCAAAGGAAATGACTTGACTAAAAGGTACGTATTCTTGGGATCAAAGGGGATGACTCGACTAAAAGGTACGTCTTATAGGAATGAAAAGAGATGACTCGACTAAAAGGTACGTCTTATAGGATTCAAAGGGGATGACTCGACTAAAAGGTACGTCTTATAGGAATGAAAAGAGATGACTCGACTAAAAGGTACGTCTTATAGGATTCAAAGGGGATGACTCGACTAAAAGGTATGTCTTATAGGAATCAAAAGGGATGACTCGACAAAAAGATACGTCTTATAGGAATCAAGGGAAATGACTCGACTAAAAGGTACGTATTGCAGGGGTCAAAGGGGATGACTCGACTACAAGGTATGTCTTATAAGAATTAAAGGGAATGACTCGACTAAAAGGTATGTCTTATAGGAATCAAAGGGGATGACTCGACTAAAAGGTACGTCTTATAGGAATCAAAAGAGATGACTCGACTAAAAGATACGTCTTATAGAAATCAATGGGAATGACTAGACTAAAAGGTACGTCTTAAAGGAATCAAGGGAAATGACTCGACTAAAAGGTACGTCTTCGAGGAATCAAAGGGGATGACACGACTAAAGGTACGTCTTATAGGAATCAAAAGGGATGACTCGACTAAAATGTACGTCTTATAGGAATCAATGGGGATGACTCGACTAAAAGGTACGTCTTATAGGAATCATGGGAAATGACTTGACTAAAAGGTACGTCTTCTAGGAATCAAATGGGATGAGTCGACTAAAAGGTACGTCTTAAAGGAATCAAAGGGGATGACTCGACTAAAAGGTATGTCTTATAGGAATCAAAGGGGATGACTCGACTAAAAGGTACCTCTTATAGGAATCAAGTGAAATGACTCGACTAAAAGTTACGTCTTCAAGGAATAAAAGGAAATGACTCAACTAAAAGTACCGTCTTATAGGAATCAAAGGAGATGACTCGACTAAAAGGTACGTCTTATAGGAATCAAAGGGGATGACTCGACTAAAAGGTACGTCTTATAGGAATCAAGGGAAATGACTCGACTAAAAGGTACGTCTTCAAGGAATCAAAGGAAATGACTCAACTAAAAGGTACGTCTTATAGGAATCAAAGGGGATGACTCGACTAAAAGGTACCTTTTCAAGGAATCAGAGGAAATGACTCAACTAAAAGGTACGTCTTATAGGAATCAAAGGGGATGACTAGACTAAAAGGTACGTCTTATAGGAATCAAAAGGGATGACTCGACTAAAAGGTACATCTTATAGGAATCAAAGGGGATGACTCGACTAAAAGGTACGTCTTATAGGAATCAAGGGAAATGACTCGCCTAAAAGGTACGTCTACTAGGAATAAAATGGGGTGACTCGACTAAAAGGTACGTCATATAGGAATAAAAGGGGATGACTCGACTAAAAGGTACTTCTTATAGGAATCAAGGGAAATCACTCGACTAAAAGGTACGTCTTCTAGGGGTCAAAGGGGATGACTCGACTAAATCGTACTTCTTATAGGAATCAAAGGGGATGACTTGACTAAAAGGTACGTCTTATAGGAATCAAAGGGGATGACTCAACTAAAAGGTACGTCTTATAGGAATCAAAGGGGATGACTCGACTAAAAGGTACGTCTTATAGGAATCAAAGGGGATGACTCGACCAAAAGGTACGTCTTATAGGAATCCAAGGGATGACTCGACTAAAAGGTACGTCTTTAAGGAATCAAAGGAAATGACTCAACTTAAAGGTACGTCTTATAGGAATCAAAGGGGATGACTCGACTAAAAGGTACGTCTTATAGGAATCCAAGGGATGACTCGACTAAAAGGTACGTCTTATAGGAATCAAAGTGGATGACTCGACTAAAAGGTACGTCTTATAGGAATAAAGGGAAATGACTCGACTAAAAGGTACGTCTTATAGGAATCAAAGGAGATGACTCAACTAAAAGGTACGTCTTATAGGAATCTAAGGGGATGACTCGACTAAAAGGTACGTCTTATAGGAATCAAGGGAAATGACTCGACTAAAAGGTACGTCTTCAAGGAATCAAACGAAATTACTCAACTAAAAGGTACGTCTTGTAGGAATCAAAGGGGATGACTCGACTAAAAGGTACGTCTTATTGAAATCAAAGGGGATGACTCGACTATAAGGTACGTTTTATAGGAATCAAAGGGGATGACTCGACTAAAAGGTACGTCTTATAGGAATCAAGGGAAATGTCTCAACTAAAAGGTACGTTTTCTAGGAATCAAATGGCATGACTCGACTAAAAGGTACGTCATATAGGAATAAAAGGGGATGACTCGACTAAAAGGTATGTTTTATAGGAATCAAAGGGGATGACTCGACTAAAAGGTACGTCTTATAGGAATCAAGGGAAATGACTCGACTAAAAGGTACGTCTTCAAGGAATCAAAGGAAATGACTCGACTAAAAGGTACGTCTTATAGGAATCAAAGGGGATGACTCGACTAAAAGGTACCTTTTCAAGGAATCAGAGGAAATGACTCAACTAAAAGGTACGTCTTATAGGAATCAAAGGGGATGACTAGACTAAAAGGTACGTCTTATAGGAATCAAAAGGGATGACTCGACTAAAAGGTACGTCTTACAGGAATCAAAGGGGATGACTCGACTAAAAGGTACGTCTTATAGGAATCAAGGGAAATGACTCGCCTAAAAGGTACGTCTTCTAGGAATCAAATGGGATGACTCGACTAAAAGGTACGTCATATAGGAATAAAAGGGGATGACTCGACTAAAAGGTACTTCTTATAGGAATCAAAGGGGATGACTTGACTAAAAGGTACGTATTCTTGGGATCAAAGGGGATGACTCGACTAAAAGGTACGTCTTATAGGAATGAAAAGAGATGACTCGACTAAAAGGTACGTCTTATAGGATTCAAAGGGGATGACTCGACTAAAAGGTATGTCTTATAGGAATCAAAAGGGATGACTCGACAAAAAGATACGTCTTATAGGAATCAAAGGGGATTACTCAACTAAAAGGTACGTCTTATAGGAATCAAGGGAAATGACTCGACTAAAAGGTACGTATTGCAGGGGTCAAAGGGGATGACTCGACTACAAGGTATGTCTTATAAGAATTAAAGGGAATGACTCGACTAAAAGGTATGTCTTATAGGAATCAATGGGGATGACTCGACTAAAAGGTACGTCTTATAGGAATCAAAAGAGATGACTCGACTAAAAGATACGTCTTATAGAAATCAATGGGAATGACTATACTAAAAGGTACGTCTTAAAGGAATCAAGGGAAATGACTCGACTAAAAGGTACGTCTTCGAGGAATCAAAGGGGATGACTCGACTAAAGGTACGTCTTATAGGAATCAAAAGGGATGACTCGACTAAAATGTACGTCTTATAGGAATCAATGGGGATGACTCGACTAAAAGGTACGTCTTATAGGAATCAAGGGAAATGACTCGACTAAAAGGTACATCTTCAAGGAATCAAATGGGATGACTCGACTAAAAGGTACGTCTTATAGGAATCAAAGGGGATGACTCGACTAAAAGGTATGTCTTATAGGAATCAAAGGGGATGACTCGACTAAAAGGTACCTCTTATAGGAATCAAGTGAAATGACTCGACTAAAAGTTACGTCTTCAAGGAATCAAAGGAAATGACTCAACTAAAAGTACCGTCTTATAGGAATCAAAAGAGATGACTCGACTAAAAGGTACGTCTTATAGGAATCAAAGGGGATGACTCGACTAAAAGGTACGACTTATAGGAATCAAGGGAAATGACTCGACTAAAATGTACGTCTTCAAGGAATCAAAGGAAATGACTCAACTAAAAGGTACGTCTTATAGGAATCAAAGGGTATGACTCGACTAAAAGGTACCTTTTCAAGGAATCAGAGGAAATGACTCAACTAAAAGGTACGTCTTATAGGAATGAAAGGGGATGACTAGACTAAAAGGTACGTCTTATAGGAATCAAAAGGGATGACTCGACTAAAAGGTACGTCTTATTGGAATCAAAGGGGATGACTCGACTAAAAGGTACGTCTTATAGGAATCAAGGGAAATGACTCGCTTAAAAGGTACGTCTTCTAGGAATCAAATGGGATGACTCGACTAAAAGGTACGTCATATAGGAATAAAAGGGGATGACTCGACTAAAAGGTACTTCTTATAGGAATCAAGGGAAATCACTCGACTAAAAGGTACGTCTTCTAGGGGTCAATGGGGATGACTCGACTAAATCGTACTTCTTATAGGAATCAAAGGGGATGACTTGACTAAAAGGTACGTCTTATAGGAATCAAAGGGGATGACTCAACTAAAAGGTACGTCTTATAGGAATCAAGGGAAATGACTCGACTAAAAGGTACGTCTTCTAGGAATCAAATGGGATGACTCGACTAAAAGGTACGTCTTATAGGAATAAAAGGGGATGACTCGACTAAAAGGTATGTTTTATAGGAATCAAAGGGGATGACTCGACTAAAAGGTACGTCTTATAGGAATCAAGGGAAATGACTCGACTAAAAGGTACGTATTGCAGGGGTCAAAGGGGATGACTCGACTACAAGGTATGTCTTATAAGAATTAAAGGGAATGACTCGACTAAAAGGTACGTCTTATAGAAATCAAAGGTGATGACTCGACTAAAAGGTACGTCTTATAGGAATCAAAAGGGATGACTCGACTAAAAGATACGTCTTATAGGAATCAATGGGAATGACTCGACTAAAAGGTACGTCTTAAAGGTATCAAGGGAAATGACTAGACAAAAAGGTACGTCTTCGAGGAATCAAAGGGGATGACTCGACTAAAGGTACGTCTTATAGGAATCAAAAGGGATGACTCGACTAAAATGTACGTCTTATAGGAATCAAAGGGGATGACTCGACTAAAAGGTACGTCTTATAGGAATCAAGGGAAATGACTCGACTAAAAGGTATGTCTTCTCGGAATCAAATGGGATAACTCGACTAAAAGGTACGTCTTATAGGAATCAAATGGGATGACTCGACTAAAAGGTATGTCTTATAGGAATCAAAGGGGATGACTCGACTTAAAGGTACGTCTTATAGGAATCAAGTGAAAGGACTCGACTAAAAGTTACGTCTTCAAGGAATCAAAGGAAATGACTCAACTAAAAGAACCTTCTTATAGGAATCAAAGGAGATGACTCGACTAAAAGGTACGTCTTATAGGAATCAAAGGGGATGACTCGACTAAAAGGTACGTCTTATAGGAATCAAGGGAAATGACTCGACTAAAAGGTACGTCTTCAAGGAATCAAAGGAAATGACTCAACTAAAAGTACCGTCTTATAGGAATCAAAGGAGATGACTCGACTAAAAGGTACGTCTTATAGGAATCAAAGGGGATGACTCGACTAAAAGGTACGTCTTATAGGAATCAAGTGAAATGACTCGACTAAAAGTTACGTCTTCAAGGAATCAAAGGAAATGACTCAACTAAAAGAACCTTCTTATAGGAATCAAAGGAGATGACTCGACTAAAAGGTACGTCTTATAGGAATCAAAGGGGATGACTCGACTAAAAGGTACCTCTTATAGGAATCAAGTGAAATGACTCGACTAAAAGTTACGTCTTCAAGGAATCAAAGGAAATGACTCAACTAAGAGTACCGTCTTATAGGAATCAAAGGAGATGACTCGACTAAAAGGTACGTCTTATAGGAATCAAAGGGGATGACTCAACTAAAAGGTACGACTTATAGGAATCAAGGGAAATGACTCGACTAAAAGATACGTCTTCAAGGAATCAAAGGAAATGACTCAACTAAAAGGTACGTCTTATAGGAATCAAAGGGGATGACTCGACTAAAAGGTACCTTTTCAAGGAATCAGAGGAAATGACTCAACTAAAAGGTACGTCTTATAGGAATCAAAGGGGATGACTAGACTAAAAGGTACGTCTTATAGGAATCAAAAGGGATGACTCGACTAAAAGGTACGTCTTATAGGAATCAAAGGGGATGACTCGACTAAAAGGTACGTCTTATAGGAATCAAGGGAAATGACTCGCTTAAAAGGTACGTCTTCTAGGAATCAAATGGGATGACTCGACTAAAAGGTACGTCATATAGGAATAAAAGGGGATGAGTCGACTAAAAGGTACTTCTTATAGGAATCAAGGGAAATCACTCGACTAAAAGGTACGTCTTCTAGGGGTCAATGGGGATGACTCGACTAAATCGTACTTCTTATAGGAATCAAAGGGGATGACTTGACTAAAAGGTACGTCTTATAGGAATCAAAGGGGATGACTCAACTAAAAGGTACGTCTTATAGGAATCAAGGGAAATGACTCGACTAAAAGGTACGTCTTCTAGGAATCAAATGGGATGACTCGACTAAAAGGTACGTCTTATAGGAATAAAAGGGGATGACTCGACTAAAAGGTATGTTTTATAGGAATCAAAGGGGATGACTCGACTAAAAGGTACGTCTTATAGGAATCAAGGGAAATGACTCGACTAAAAGGTACGTATTGCAGGGGTCAAAGGGGATGACTCGACTACAAGGTATGTCTTATAAGAATTAAAGGGAATGACTCGACTAAAAGGTACGTCTTATAGGAATCAAAGGGGATGACTCGACTAAAAGGTACGTCTTATAGGAATCAAAAGGGATGACTCGACTAAAAGATACGTCTTATAGGAATCAAAGGGGATGACTCGACTAAAAGGTACGTCTTATAGGAATCAAGGGAAATGACTCGACTAAAAGGTATGTCTTCTAGGAATAAAATGGGATAACTCGACTAAAAGGTACGTCTTATAGGAATCAAAGGGGATGACTCGACTAAAAGGTATGTCTTATAGGAATCAAAGGGGATGACTCGACTAAAAGGTACGTCTTATAGGAATCAAGTGAAATGACTCGACTAAAAGTTACGTCTTCAAGGAATCAAAGGAAATGACTCAACTAAAAGAACCTTCATATAGGAATCAAAGGAGATGACTCGACTAAAAGGTACGTCTTATAGGAATCAAAGGGGATGACTCGACTAAAAGGTACGTCTTATAGGAATCAAGGGAAATGACTCGACTAAAAGGTACGTCTTCAAGAAATCAAAGGAAATGACTCAACTAAAAGGTACGTCTTATAGGAATCAAAGGGATGACTCGACTAAAAGGTACCTTTTCAAGGAATCAGAGGAAATGACTCAACTAAAAGGTACGTCTTATAGGAATCAAAGGGGATGACTAGACTAAAAGGTACGTCTTATAGGAATCAAAAGGGATGACTCGACTTAAAGGTACATCTTATAGGAATCAAAGGGGATGACTCGACTAAAAGGTATGTCTTATAGGAATCAAGGGAAATGACTCGCCTAAAAGGTACGTCTTCTAGGAATCAAATGGGATGACTCGACTAAAAGGTACGTCATATAGGAATAAAAGGGGATGACTCGACTAAAAGGTACTTCTTATAGGAATCAAAGGGGATGACTTGACTAAAAGGTACGTATTCTTGGGATCAAAGGGGATGACTCGACTAAAAGGTACGTCTTATAGGAATGAAAAAAGATGACTCGACTAAAAGGTACGTCTTATAGGATTCAAAGGGGATGACTCGACTAAAAGGTATGTCTTATAGGAATCAAAAGGGATGACTCGACAAAAAGATACGTCTTATAGGAATCAAAGGGGATTACTCAACTAAAAGGTACGTCTTATAGGAATCAAGGGAAATGACTCGACTAAAAGGTACGTATTGCAGGGGTCAAAGGGGATGACTCGTCTACAAGGTATGTCTTATAAGAATTTAAGGGAATGACTCGACTAAAAGGTATGTCTTATAGGAATCAAAGGGGATGACTCGACTAAAAGGTACGTCTTATAGGAATCAAAAGAGATGACTCGACTAAAAGATACGTCTTATAGAAATCAATGGGAATGACTTGACTAAAAGGTACGTCTTAAAGGAATCAAGGGAAATGACTCGACTAAAAGGTACGTCTTCGAGGAATCAAAGGGGATGACTCGACTAAAGGTACGTCTTATAGGAATCAAAAGGGATGACTCGACTAAAATATACGTCTTATAGGAATCAATGGGGATGACTCGACTATAAGGTATGTCTTATAGGAATCAAGGGAAATGACTCGACTAAAAGGTACGTCTTCTAGGAATCAACAGGGATGACTCGACTAAAAGGTACGTCTTATAGGAATCAAAGGGGATGACTCGACTAAAAGGTATGTCTTATAGGAATCAAAGGGGATGACTCGACTAAAAGGTACCTCTTATAGGAATCAAGTGAAATGACTCGACTAAAAGTTACGTCTTCAAGGAATAAAAGGAAATAACTCAACTAAAAGTACCGTCTTATAGGAATCAAAGAAGATGACTCGACTAAAAGGTACGTCTTATAGGAATCAAAGGGGATGACTCGACTAAAAGGTACGTCTTATAGGAATGAAGGGAAATGACTCGACTAAAAGGTACGTCTTCAAGGAATCAAAGGAAATGACTCAACTAAAAGGTACGTTTTATAGGAATCAAAGGGGATGACTCGACTAAAAGGTACCTTTTCAAGGAATCAGAGGAAATGACTCAACTAAAAGGTACGTCTTATAGGAATCAAAGGGGATGACTAGACTAAAAGGTACGTCTTATAGGAATCAAAAGGGATGACTCGACTAAAAGGTACGTCTTATAGGAATCAAAGGGGCTGACTCGACTAAAAGGTACGTCTTATAGGAATCAAGGGAAATGACTCGCCTAAAAGGTACGTCTTCTAGGAATCAAATGGGATGAGTCGACTAAAAGGTACGTCATATAGGAATAAAAGGGGATGACTCGACTAAAAGGTACTTCTTATAGGAATCAAAGGAAATCACTCGACTAAAAGGTATGTCTTCTAGGGGTCGAAGGGGATGACTCGACTAAATCGTACTTCTTATAGGAATCAAAGGGGATGACTTGACTAAAAGGTACGTCTTATAGGAATCAAAGGGGATGACTCAACTAAAAGGTACGTCTTATAGGAATCAAAGGGGATGACTCGACTAAAAGGTACGTCTTATAGGAATCAAAGGGGATGACTCGACCAAAAGGTACGTCTTATAGGAATCCAAGGGATGACTCGACTAAAAGGTACGTCTTTAAGGAATCAAAGGAAATGACTCAACTTAAAGGTACGTCTTATAGGAATCAAAGGCGATGACTCGACTAAAAGGTACGTCTTATAGGAATCCAATGGATGACTCGACTAAAAGGTACGTCTTATAGGAATCAAAGTGGATGACTCGACTAAAAGGTACGTCTTATAGGAATAAAGGGAAATGACTCGACTAAAAGGTACGTCTTATAGGAATCAAAGGAGATGACTCAACTAAAAGGTACGTCTTATAGGAATCTAAGGGGATGACTCGACTAAAAGGTACGTCTTATAGGAATCAAGGGAAATGACTCGACTAAAAAGTACGTCTTCAAGGAATCAAACGAAATGACTCAACTAAAAGGTACGTCTTGTAGGAATCAAAGGGGATGACTCGACTAAAAGGTACATCTTATTGAAATCAAAGGGGATGACTCGACTATGAGGTACGTTTTATAGGAATCAAAGGGGATGACTCGACTAAAAGGTTCGTCTTATAGGAATCAAGGGAAATGTCTCAACTAAAAGGTACGTTTTCTAGGAATCAAATGGCATGACTCGACTAAAAGGTATGTTTTATAGGAATCAAAGGGGATGACTCGACTAAAAGGTACGTCTTATAAGAATCAAGGGAAATGACTCGACTAAAAGGTACGTATTGCAGGGGTCAAAGGGGATGACTCGACTACAAGGTATGTCTTATAAGAATTAAAGGGAATGACTCGACTAAAAGGTACGTCTTATAGGAATCAAAGGGGATGACTCGACTAAAATGTACGTCTTATAGGAATCAAAAGGGATGACTCGACTAAAAGATACGTCTTATAGGAATCAATGGGAATGACTCGACTAAAAGGTATGTCTTAAAGGAATCAAGGGAAATGACTAGACTAAAAGGTACGTCTTCGAGGAATCAAAGGGGATGACTCGACTAAAGGTACGTCTTATAGGAATCAAAAGGGATGACTCGACTAAAATGTACGTCTTATAGGAATCAAAGGGGATGACTCGACTAAAAGGTACGTCTTATAGGTATCAAGGGAAATGACTCGACTAAAAGGTACGTCTTCTAGGAATCAAATGGGATGACTCGACTAAAAGGTACGTCTTATAGGAATCAAAGGGGATGACTCGACTAAAAGGTATGTCTTATAGGAATCAAAGGGGATGACTCGACTAAAAGGTACGTCTTATAGGAATCAAGTGAAATGACTCGACTAAAAGTTACGTCGTCAAGGAATCAAAGGAAATGACTCAACTAAAAGAACCTTCTTATAGGAATCAAAGGAGATGACTCGACTAAAAGGTACGTCTTATAGGAATCAAAGGGGATGACTCGACTAAAAGGTACGTCTTATAGGAATCAAGGGAAATGACTCGACTAAAAGGTAGGTCTTCAAGGAATCAAAGAAAATGACTCAACTAAAAGGTACGTCTTATAGGAATCAAAGGGGATGACTCGACTAAAAGGTACCTTTTCAAGGAATCCGAGGAAATGACTCAACTAAAAGGTACGTCTTATAGGAATCAAAGGGGATGACTAGACTAAAAGGTACGTCTTATAGGAATCAAAAGGGATGACTCGACTAAAAGGTACGTCTTATAGGAATCAAAGGGGATGACTCGACTAAATGGTACGTCTTATAGGAATCAAGGGAAATGACTCGCCTAAAAGGTACGTCTTCTAGGAATCAAATGGGATGACTCGACTAAAAGGTACGTCATATAGGAATAAAAGGGGATGACTTGACTAAAAGGTACATCTTATAGGAATCAAGGGAAATGACTCGACTAAAAGGTACGTCTTCTAGGGGTCAAAGGGGATGACTCGACTAAATCGTACTTCTTATAGGAATCAAAGGGGATGACTTGACTAAAAGGTACGTCTTATAGGAATCAAAGGGGATGACTCAACTAAAAGGTACGTCTTATAGGAATCAAAGAGGATGACTCGACTAAAAGGTACGTCTTATAGGAATCAAAGGGGATGACTCGACCAAAAGGTACGTCTTATAGGAATCCAAGGGATGACTCGACTAAAAGGTACGTCTTTTAGGAATCAAAGAGCATGACTCGACTAAAAGGTACGTCTTATAGGAATAAAGGGAAATGACTCGACCAAAAGGTACGTCTTATAGGAATCAAAGGGTATGACTCGACTAAAAGGTACGTCTTATAGGAATCTTAGGGGAAGACTCGACTAAAAGGTACGTCTTATAGGAATCAAGAGAAATGACTCGACTAAAATGTACGTCTTTAAGGAATCAAAGGAAATGACTCAACTTATAGGTACGTCTTATAGGAATCAAAGGGGTTGACTCGACTAAAAGGTACGTCTTATAGGAATCAAAGGGGATGACTCGACTAAAAGGAACGTCTTATAGGAATCAAAGGAAATGACTTGACTAAAAGGTACGTATTCTTGGGATCAAAGGGGATGACTCGACTAAAAGGTACGTCTTATAGGAATGAAAAGAGATGACTCGACTAAAAGGTACGTCTTATAGGATTCAACGGGGATGACTCGACTAAAAGGTATGTCTTATAGGAATCAAAAGGGATGACTCGACAAAAAGATACGTCTTATAGGAATCAAAGGGGATTACTCGACTAAAAGGTACGTCTTATAGGAATCAAGGGAAATGACTCGACTAAAAGGTACGTATTGCAGGGGTCAAAGGGGATGACTCGACTACAAGGTATGTCTTATAAGAATTAAAGGGAATGACTCGACTAAAAGGTATGTCTTATAGGAATCAAAGGGGATGACTCGACTAAAAGGTACGTCTTATAGGAATCAAAAGAGATGACTCGACTAAAAGATACGTCTTATAGAAATCAATGGGAATGACTCGACTAAAAGGTACGTCTTAAAGGAATCAAGGGAAATGACTCGACTAAAAGGTACGTCTTCGAGGAATCAAAGGGGATGACTCGACTAAAGGTACGTCTTATAGGAATCAAAAGGGATGACTCGACTAAAATGTACGTCTTATAGGAATCAAAGGGGATGACTCGACTAAAAGGTACGTCTTATAGGAATCAAGGGAAATGACTCGACTAAAAGGTACGTCTTCTAGGAATCAAATGGGATGACTCGACTAAAAGGTACGTCTTATAGGAATCAAAGGGGATGACTCGACTAAAAGGTATGTCTTATAGGAATCAAAGGGGATGACTCGACTAAAAGGTACGTCTTATAGGAATCAAGTGAAATGACTCGACTAAAAGTTACGTCTTCAAGGAATCAAAGGAAATGACTCAACTAAAAGAACCGTCTTATAGGAATCAAAGGAGATGAATCGACTAAAAGGTACGTCTTATAGGAATCAAAGGGGATGACTCGACTAAAAGGTACGTCTTATAGGAATCAAGGGAAATGACTCTACTAAAAGGTACGTCTTCAAGGAATCAAAGGAAATGACTCAACTAAAAGATACGTCTTATAGGAAACAAAGGGGATGACTCGACTAAAAGGTACCTTTTCAAGGAATCAGAGGAAATGACTCAACTAAAAGGTACGTCTTATAGGAATCAAAAAGGATGACTAGACTAAAAGGTACTTCTTATAGGAATCAAGGGAAATGACTCGACTAAAAGGTACGTCTTCTAGGGGTCAAAGGGGATGACTCGACTAAATCATACTTCTTATAGGAATCTAAGGGGATGACTTGACTAAAAGGTACGTCTTATTGGAATCAAAGGGGATGACTCAACTAAAAGGTACGTCTTATAGGAATCAAAGAGGATGACTCGACTAAAAGGTACGTCTTATAGGAATCAAAGGGGTTGTCTCGACCAAAAGGTACGTCTTATAGGAATCCAAGGGATGACTTCACTAAAAGGTACGTCTTATAGGAATCAGAGAGGATGACTCGACTAAAAGGTACGTCTTATAGGAATAAAGGGAAATGACTCGACCAAAAGGTACGTCTTATAGGAATCAAAGGGGATGACTCGACTAAAAGGTACGTCATATAGGAATAAAAGGGGATGACTCGACTAAAAGGTACGTCATATAGGAATCAAAGGGGAAGACTCGACTAAAAGGTACGTCATATAGGAATAAAAGGGGATGACTCGACTAAAAGGTACGTTTTATAGGAATCAAAGGGGATGACTCGACTAAAAGGAACGTCTTATAGGAATCAATGGAAATGACTCGACTAAAAGGTACGTATTCTAGGGGTCAAAGGGGATGACTCGACTAAAAGGTACGTCTTATAGGAATCTTAGGGGAAGACTCGACTAAAAGGTACGTCTTATAGGAATAAAGAGAAATGACTCGACTAAAATGTACGTCTTCAAGGAATCAAAGGAAATGACTCAACTTAAAGGTACGTTTTATAGGAATCAACGGGGATGACTCAACTAAAAGGTACGTCTTATAGGAATCAAAGGGGATGACTCGACTAAAAGGAACGTCTTATAGGAATCAAAGGAAATGACTCGACTAAAAGGTACGTATTCTTGGGATCAAAGGGGATGACTCGACTAAAAGGTACGTCTTATAGGAATGAAAAGAGATGACTCGACTAAAAGGTACGTCTTATAGGATTCAAAGGGGATGACTCGACTAAAAGGTATGTCCTATAGGAATCAAAAGGGATGACTCGACAAAAAGATACGTCTTATAGGAATCAAAGGGGATTACTCGACTAAATGGTACGTCTTATAGGAATCAAGGGAAATGACTCGACAAAAAGGTACGTATTGCAGGGGTCAAAGGGGATGACTCGACTACAAGGTATGTCTTATAAGAATTAAAGGGAATGACTCGATTAAAATGTACGTCTTATAGGAATCAAAGGGGATGACTCGACTAAAAGATACGTCTTATAGGAATCAAGGGAAATCACTCGACTAAAAGGTACGTCTTCTAGGGGTCAAAGGGGATGACTCGACTAAATCGTACTTCTTAAAGGAATGAAAGGGGATGACTTGACTAAAAGGTACGTCATATAGGAATCAAAGGGAATGACTCAACTAAAAGGTACGTCTTATAGGAATCAAAGGGGATGACTCGACTAAAAGGTACGTCTTATAGGAATCAAAGGGGATGACTCGACCAAAAGGTACGTCTTATAGGAATCCAAGGGATGACTCGACTAAAAGGTACGTCTTATAGGAATCAAAGAGGATGACTCGACTAAAAGGTACGTCTTATAGGAATAAAGGGAAATGACTCGACTAAAAGGTACGTCTTATAGGAATCAAAGGGGATGACTCGACTAAAAGGTACGTCATATAGGAATAAAAGGGGATGACTCGACTAAAAGGTACGTTTTATAGGAATCAAAGGGGATGACTCAACTAAAAGGTACGTCTTATAGGAATCAAGGGAAATGACTCGACAAAAAGGTACGTTTTCTAGGAATCAAACGAAATGACTCAACTAAAAGGTACGTCTTATAGGAATCTAAGGGGAAGACTCGACTAAAAGGTACGTCTTATAGGAATCATGAGAAATGACTCGACTAAAATGTACGTCTTATAGGAATCAAAGGGGATGACTCGACTAAAAGGTACGTTTTATAGGAATCAAGGGAAATGACTCGACTAAAAGGTACGTCTTCTAGGAATCAAATGGGATGACTCGACTAAAAGGTACGTCTTATAGGAATCAAAGGGGATGACTCGACTAAAAGGTATGTCTTATAGGAATCAAAGGGGATGACTCGACTAAAAGGTACGTCTTATAGGAATCAAGTGAAATGACTCGACTAAAAGTTACGTCTTCAAGGAATCAAAGGAAATGACTCAACTAAAAGAACCGTCTTATAGGAATCAAAGGAGATGACTCGAATAAAAGGTACGTCTTATAGGAATCAAAGGGGATGACTCGACTAAAAGGTACGTCTTATAGGAATCAAGGGAAATGACTCGACTAAAAGGTACGTCTTCAAGGAATCAAAGGAAATGACTCAACTAAAAGATACGTCTTATAGGAATCAAAGGGGATGACTCGACTAAAAGGTACCTTTTCAAGGAATCAGAGGAAATGACTCAACTAAAAGGTACGTCTTATAGGAATCAAAGAGGATGACTAGACTAAAAGGTACGTCTTATAGGAATCAAAAGGGATGACTCGACTAAAAGGTACGTCTTATAGGAATCAAAGGGGATGACTCGACTAAAAGATACGTCTTATAGGAATCAAGGGAAATGACTGGCCTAAAAGGTACGTCTTCTAGGAATCAAATGGGATGACTCGACTAAAAGGTACGTCATATAGGAATAAAAGGGGATGACTTGACTAAAAGGTACTTCTTATAGGAATCAAGGGAAATGACTCGACTAAAAGGTACGTCTTCTAGGGGTCAAAGGGGATGACTCGACTAAATCGTACTTCTTATAGGAATCTAAGGGGATGACTTGACTAAAAGGTACGTCTTATAGGAATCAAAGGGGATGACTCAACTAAAAGGTACGTCTTATAGCAATCAAAGAGGATGACTCGACTAAAAGGTACGTCTTATAGGAATCAAAGGGGATGTCTCGACCAAAAGGTACGTCTTATAGGAATCCAAGGGATGACTCGACTAAAAGGTACGTCTTATAGGAATCAGAGAGGATGACTCGACTAAAAGGTACGTCTTATAGGAATAAAGGGAAATCACTCGACCAAAAGGTACGTCTTATAGGAATCAAAGGGGATGACTCGACTAAAAGGTACGTCATATAGGAATAAAAGGGGATGACTCGACTAAAAGGTACGTATTATAGGAATCAAAGGGGATGACTCGACTAAAAGGTACGTCTTATAAGAATCAAGGGAAATGACTCGACAAAAAGGTACGTTTTCTAGGAATCAAACGAAATGACTCAACTAGAAGGTACGTCTTATAGGAATCTAAGGGGAAGACTCGACTAAAAGGTACGTCTTATAGGAATCAAGAGAAATGACTCGACTAAAATGTACGTCTTCAATGAATCAAAGGAAATGACTCAACTTAAAGGTACGTCTTATAGGAATCAAAGGGGATGACTCGACTAAATGGTACGTCTTATAGGAATCCAAGGGATGACTCGACTAAAAGGTACGTCTTATAGGAATCAAAGTGGATGACTCGACTTAAAGGTACGTCTTATAGGAATAAAGGGAAATGACTCGACTAAATGGTACGTCTTATAGGAATCAAAGGGGAAGACTCGACTAAAAGGTACGTCATATAGGAAAAAAAGGGGTTGACTAGACTAAAAGGTACGTTTTATAGGAATCAAAGGGGATGACTCGACTAAAAGGAACGTCTTATAGGAATCAATGGAAATGACTCGACTAAAAAGTACGTATTCTAGGGGTCAAAGGGGATGACTCGACTAAAAGGTACGTCTTATAGGAATCTTAGGGGAAGACTCGACTAAAAGGTACGTCTTATAGGAATCAAGAGAAATGACTCGACTAAAATGTACGTCTTTAAGGAATCAAAGGAAATGACTCAACTTAAAGGTACGTTTTATAGGAATCAAAGGGGATGACTCAACTAAAAGTTACGTCTTATAGGAATCAATGGGGATGACTCGACTAAAAGGAACGTCTTATAGGAATCAAAGGAAATGACTCGACTAAAAGGTACGTATTCTTGGGATCAAAGGGGATGACTCGACTAAAAGGTACGTCTTATAGGAATGAAAAGAGATGACTCGACTAAAAGGTACGTCTTATAGGATTCAAAGGGGATGACTCGACTAAAAGGTATGTCTTATAGGAATCAAAAGGGATGACTCGACAAAAAGATACGTCTCATAGGAATCAAAGGGGATTACTCGACTAAATGGTACGTCTTATAGGAATCAAGGGAAATGACTCGACTAAAAGGTACGTCTTATAGGAATCAAGGGAAATGACTCGACAAAAAGATACGTCTCATAGGAATCAAAGGGGATTACTCGACTAAATGGTACGTCTTATAGGAATCAAGGGAAATGACTCGACTAAAAGGTACGTCTTCAATGAATCAAAGGAAATGACTCAACTTAAAGGTACGTCTTATAGGAATCAAAGGGGATGACTCGACTAAATGGTACGTCTTATAGGAATCCAAGGGATGACTCGACTAAAAGGTACGTCTTATAGGAATCAAAGTGGATGACTCAACTTAAAGGTACGTTTTATAGGAATCAAAGGGGATGACTCAACTAAAAGGTACGTCTTATAGGAATCAAAGGGGATGACTCGACTAAAAGGAACGTCTTATAGGAATCAAAGGAAATGACTCGACTAAAAGGTACGTATTCTTGGGATCAAAGGGGATGACTCGACTAAAAGGTACGTCTTATAGGAATGAAAAGAGATGACTCGACTAAAAGGTACGTCTTATAGGATTCAAAGGGGATGACTCGACTAAAAGGTATGTCCTATAGGAATGTTAGGGGAAGACTCGACTAAAAGGTACGTCTTATAGGAATCAAGAGAAATGACTCGCCTAAAATGTACGTCTTCAAGGAATCAAAGGAAATGACTCAACTTAAAGGTACGTTTCATAGGAATCAAAGGGGATGACTCAACTAAAAGGTACGTCTTATAGGAATCAAAGGGGATGACTCGACTAAAAGGAACGTCTTATAGGAATCAAAGGAAATGACTCGACTAAAAGGTACATATTCTTGGGATCAAAGGGGATGACTCGACTAAAAGGTACGTCTTATAGGAATGAAAAGAGATGACTCGACTAAAAGGTACGTCTTATAGGATTCAAAGGGGATGACTCGACTAAAAGGTATGTCTTATAGGAATCAAAAGGGATGACTCGACAAAAAGATACGTCTCATAGGAATCAAAGGGGATTACTCGACTAAATGGTACGTCTTATAGGAATCAAGGGAAATGACTTGACAAAAAGGTACGTATTGCAGTGGTCAAAGGGGATGACTCGACTACAAGGTATGTCTTATGAGAATTAAAGGGAATGACTCGACTAAAAGGTACGTCTTATAGGAATCAAAGGGGATGACTCGACTAAAAGATACGTCTTATAGGAATAAAAGGGGATGACTCGACTAAAAGGTACTTCTTATAGGAATCAAGGGAAATCACTCGACTAAAAGGTACGTCTTCTAGGGGTCAAAGGGGATGACTCGACTAAATCGTACTTCTTATAGGAATCAAAGGGGATGACTTGACTAAAAGGTACGTCTTATAGGAATCAAAGGGAATGACTCAACTAAAAGGTACGTCTTATAGGAATCAAAGGGGATGACTCGACTAAAAGGTACGTCTTATAGGAATCAAAGGGGATGACTCGACCAAAAGGTACGTCTTATAGGAATCCAAGGGATGACTCGACTAAAAGGTACGTCTTATAGGAATCAAAGAGGATGACTCGACTAAAAGGTACGTCTTATAGGAATAAAGGGAAATGACTCGACTAAAAGGTACGTCTTATAGGAATCAAAGGGGATGACTCGACTAAAAGGTACGTCATATAGGAATAAAAGGGGATGACTCGACTAAAAGGTACGTTTTATAGGAATCAAAGGGGATGACTCAACTAAAAGGTACGTCTTATAGGAATCAAGGGAAATGACTCGACAAAAAGGTACGTTTTCTAGGAATCAAACGAAATGACTCAACTAAAAGGTACGTCTTATAGGAATCTAAGGGGAAGACTCGACTAAAAGGTACGTCTTATAGGAATCATGAGAAATGACTCGACTAAAATGTACGTCTTCAAGGAATCAAAGGAAATGACTCAACTTAAAGGTACGTCTTATAGGAATCAAAGGGCATGACTCGACTAAAAGGAACGTATTCTTGGGATCAAGGGGATGACTCGACTAAAAGGTACGTCTTATAGGAATGAAAAGAGATGACTCGACTAAAAGGTACGTCTTATAGGATTCAAAGGGGATGACTCGACTAAAAGGTATGTCTTATAGGAATCAAAAGGGATGACTCGACAAAAAGATACGTCTCATAGGAATCAAAGGGGATTACTCGACTAAATGGTACGTCTTATAGGAATCAAGGGAAATGACTCGACTAAAATGTACGTCTTCAATGAATCAAAGGAAATGACTCAACTTAAAGGTACGTCTTATAGGAATCAAAGGGGATGACTCGACTAAATGGTACGTCTTATAGGAATCCAAGGGATGACTCGACTAAAAGGTACGTCTTATAGGAATCAAAGTGGATGACTCGACTTAAAGGTATGTCTTATAGGAATAAAGGGAAATGACTCGACTAAATGGTACGTCTTATATGAATCAAAGGGGAAGACTCGACTAAAAGGTACGTCATATAGGAATAAAAGGGGATGACTAGACTAAAAGGTACGTTATATAGGAATCAAAGGGGATGACTCGACTAAAAGGAACGTCTTATAGGAATCAATGGAAATGACTCGACTAAAAAGTACGTATTCTAGGGGTCAAAGGGGATGACTCGACTAAAAGGTACGTCTTATAGGAATCTTAGGGGAAGACTCGACTAAAAGGTACGTCTTATAGGAATCAAGAGAAATGACTCGACTAAAATGTACGTCTTCAAGGAATCAAAGGAAATGACTCAACTTAAAGGTACGTTTTATAGGAATCAAAGGGGATGACTCAACTAAAAGGTACGTCTTATAGGAATCAAAGGGGATGACTCGACTAAAAGGAACGTCTTATAGGAATCAATGGAAATGACTCGACTAAAAGGTGCATATTCTTGGGATCAAAGGGGATGACTCGACTAAAAGGTACGTCTTATAGGAATGAAAAGAGATGACTCGACTAAAAGGTACGTCTTATAGGATTCAAAGGGGATGACTCGACTAAAAGGTATGTCTTATAGGAATCAAAAGGGATGACTCGACAAAAAGATACGTCTCATAGGAATCAAAGGGGATTACTCGACTAAATGGTACGTCTTATAGGAATCAAGGGAAATGACTTGACAAAAAGGTACGTATTGCTGGGGTCAAAGGGGATGACTCGACTACAAGGTATGTCTTATGAGAATTAAAGGGAATGACTCGACTAAAAGGTACGTCTTATAGGAATCAAAGGGGATGACTCGACTAAAAGATACGTCTTATAGGACTAAAAGGGGATGACTCGACTAAAAGGTACTTCTTATAGGAATCAAGGGAAATCACTCGACTAAAAGGTACGTCTTCTAGGGGTCAAAGGGGATGACACGACTAAATCGTACTTCTTATAGGAATCAAAGGGGATGACTTGACTAAAAGGTACGTCTTATAGGAATCAAAGGGAATGACTCAACTAAAAGGTACGTCTTATAGGAATCAAAGGGGATGACTCGACTAAAAGGTACGTCTTATAGGAATAAAAGGGGATGACTCGACCAAAAGATACGTCATATAGGAATCCAAGGGATGACTCGACTAAAAGGTACGTCTTATAGGAATCAAAGAGGATGACTCGACTAAAAGGTACGTCTTATAGGAATAAAGGGAAATGACTCGACTAAAAGGTACGTCTTATAGGAATCAAAGGGGATGACTCGACTAAAAGGT
Organism: Capsicum pubescens; assembly: GCA_030864215.1. NCBI lineage: Eukaryota > Viridiplantae > Streptophyta > Magnoliopsida > Solanales > Solanaceae > Capsicum > Capsicum pubescens. Next base: position 273,021,875 of record CM061545.1, on the reverse strand, counting down.
ACGTCATATAGGAATAAACGGGGATGACTCGACTAAAAGGTACGTTTTATAGGAATCAAAGGGGATGACTCAACTAAAAGGTACGTCTTATAGGAATCAAGGGAAATGACTCGACAAAAAGGTACGTTTTCTAGGAATCAAACGAAATGACTCAACTAAAAGGTACGTCTTATAGGAATCTAAGGGGAAGACTCGACTAAAAGGTACGTCTTATAGGAATCATGAGAAATGACTCGACTAAAATGTACGTCTTCAAGGAATCAAAGGAAATGACTCAACTTAAAGGTACGTCTTATAGGAATCAAAGGGGATGACTCGACTAAAAGGTACGTCTTATAGGAATCCAAGGGATGACTCGACTAAAAGGTACGTCTTATAGGAATCAAAGTGGATGACTCGACTAAAAGGTACGTCTTATAGGAATAAAGGGAAATGACTCGACTAAAAGGTACGTCTTATAGGAATCAAAGGAGATGACTCAACTAAAAGGTACGTCTTATAGGAATCTAAGGGGATGACTCGACTAAAAGGTACGTCTTATAGGAATCAAGGGAAATGACTCGACTAAAAGGTACGTCTTCAAGGAATCAAACGAAATGACTCAACTAAAAGGTACGTCTTATAGGAATCAAAGGGGATGACTCGACTAAAAGGTACGTCTTATTGAAATCAAAGGGGATGACTCGACTATAAGGTACGTTTTATTGGAATCAAAGGGGATGACTCGACTAAAAGGTACGTCTTATAGGAATCAAGGGAAATGTCTCGACTAAAAGGTACGTTTTCTTTGAATCAAATGGGATGACTCGACTAAAAGGTACGTCATATAGGAATAAAAGGGGATGACTCGACTAAAAGGTACGTTTTATAGGAATCAAAGGGGATGACTCAACTAAAAGGTACGTCTTATAGGAATCAAGGGAAATGACTCGATTAAAAGGTACGTATTGCAGGGGTCAAAGGGGATGACTCGACTACAAAGTATGTCTTATAAGAATTAAAGGGAATGACTCGACTAAAAGGTACGTCTTATAGGAATCAAAGGGGATGACTCGACTAAAAGGTACGTCTTATAGGAATCAAAAGGGATGACTCGACTAAAAGATACGTCTTATAGAAATCAATGGGAATGACTCGACTAAAAGGTACGTCTTAAAGGAATCAAGGGAAATGACTCGACTAAAAGGTACGTCTTCGAGGAATCAAAGGGGATGACTCGACTAAAGGTACGTCTTATAGGAATCAAAAGGGATGACTCAACTAAAATGTACGTCTTATAGGAATCAAAGCGGATGACTCGACTAAAAGGTACGTCTTATAGGAATCAAGGGAAATGACTCGACTAAAAGGTACGTCTTCTAGGAATCAAATGGGATGACTCGACTAAAAGGTACATCTTATAGGAATCAAAGGGGATGACTCGACTAAAAGGTATGTCTTATAGGAATCAAAGGGGATTACTCGACTAAAAGGTACGTCTTATAGGAATCAAGTGAAATGACTCGACTAAAAGTTACGACTTCAAGGAATTAAAGGAAATGACTCAACTAAAAGAACCGTCTTATAGGAATCAAAGGAGATGACTCGACTAAAAGGTACGTCTTATAGGAATCATAGGGGATGACTCGACTAAAAGGTACGTCTTATAGGAATCAAGGGAAATGACTCGACTAAAAGGTACGTCTTCAAGGAATCAAAGGAAATGACTCAACTAAAAGGTACGTCTTATAGGAATCAAAGGGGATGACTCGACTAAAAGGTACCTTTTCAAGGAATCAGAGAAAATGACTTAACTAAAAGGTACGTCTCATAGGAATCAAAGAGGATGACTAGACTAAAAGGTACGTCTTATAGGAATCAAAAGGGATGACTCGACTAAAAGGTACGTCTTATAGGAATCAAAGGGGATGACTCGACTAAAAGGTACGTCTTATAGGAATCAAGGGAAATGACTCGCCTAAAAGGTACGTCTTCTAGGAATCAAATGGGATGACTCGACTAAAAGGTACGTCATATAGGAATAAAAGGGGATGACTTGACTAAAAGGTACTTCTTATAGGAATCAAGGGAAATGACTCGACTAAAAGGTACGTCTTCTAGGGGTCAAAGGGGATGACTCGACTAAATCGTACTTCTTATAGGAATCTAAGGGGATGACTTGACTAAAAGGTACGTTTTATAGGAATCAAAGGGGATGACTCAACTAAAAGGTACGTCTTATAGGAATCAAAGAGGATGACTCGACTAAAAGGTACGTCTTATAGGAATCAAAGGGGATGTCTCGACCAAAAGGTACGTCTTATAGGAATCCAAGGGATGACTCGACTAAAAGGTACGTCTTATAGAAATCAGAGAGGATGACTCGACTAAAAGGTACGTCTTATAGGAATAAAGGGAAATGACTCGACCAAAAGGTACGTCTTATAGGAATCAAAGGGGATGACTCGACTAAAAGGTACGTCATATAGCAATAAAAGGGGATGACTCGACTAAAAGGTACGTATTATAGGAATTAAAGGGGATGACTCGACTAAAAGGTACGTCTTATAAGAATCAAGGGAAATGACTCGACAAAAAGGTACGTTTTCTAGGAATCAAACGAAATGACTCAACTAGAAGGTACGTCTTATAGGAATCTAAGGGGAAGACTCGACTAAAAGGTACGTCTTATAGGAATCAAGAGAAATGACTCGACTAAAATGTACGTCTTTAATGAATCAAAGGAAATGACTCAACTTAAAGGTACGTCTTATAGGAATCAAAGGGGATTACTCGACTAAAAGGTACGTCTTATAGGAATCCAAGGGATGACTCGACTAAAAGGTACGTCTTATAGGAATCAAAGTGGATGACTCGACTAAAAGGTACGTCTTATAGGAATAAAGGGAAATGACTCGACTAAATGGTACGTCTTATAGGAATCAAAGGGGAAGACTCGACTAAAAGGTACGTCATATAGGAATAAAAGGGGATGACTCGACTAAAAGGTACGTTTTAAAGGAATCAAAGGGGATGACTCGACTAAAAGGAACGTCTTATAGGAATCAATGGAAATGACTCGACTAAAAGGTACGTCTTATAGGAATCAAAGGGGATGACTCGACTAAAAGGTACGTCATATAGGAATAAACGGGGATGACTCGACTAAAAGGTACGTTTTATAGGAATCAAAGGGGATGACTCAACTAAAAGGTACGTCTTATAGGAATCAAGGGAAATGACTCGACAAAAAGGTACGTTTTCTAGGAATCAAACGAAATGACTCAACTAAAAGGTACGTCTTATAGGAATCTAAGGGGAAGACTCGACTAAATGGTACGTCTTATAGGAATCATGAGAAATGACTCGACTAAAATGTACGTCTTCAAGGAATCAAAGGAAATGACTCAACTTAAAGGTACGTCTTATAGGAATCAAAGGGGATGACTCGACTAAAAGGTACGTCTTATAGGAATCCAAGGGATGACTCGACTAAAAGGTACGTCTTATAGGAATCAAAGTGGATGACTCGACTAAAAGGTACGTCTTATAGGAATAAAGGGAAATGACTCGACTAAAAGGTACGTCTTATAGGAATCAAAGGAGATGACTCAACTAAAAGGTACGTCTTATAGGAATCTAAGGGGATGACTCGACTAAAAGGTACGTCTTATAGGAATCAAGGGAAATGACTCGACTAAAAGGTACGTCTTCAAGGAATCAAACGAAATGACTCAACTAAAAGGTACGTCTTATAGGAATCAAAGGGGATGACTCGACTAAAAGGTACGTCTTATTGAAATCAAAGGGGATGACTCGACTATAAGGTACGTTTTATTGGAATCAAAGGGGATGACTCGACTAAAAGGTACGTCTTATAGGAATCAAGGGAAATGTCTCGACTAAAAGGTACGTTTTCTTTGAATCAAATGGGATGACTCGACTAAAAGGTACGTCATATAGGAATAAAATGGGATGACTCGACTAAAAGGTACGTTTTATAGGAATCAAAGGGGATGACTCAACTAAAAGGTACGTCTTATAGGAATCAAGGGAAATGACTCGATTAAAAGGTACGTATTGCAGGGGTCAAAGGGGATGACTCGACTACAAAGTATGTCTTATAAGAATTGAAGGGAATAACTCGACTAAAAGGTACGTCTTATAGGAATCAAAAGGGATGACTCGACTAAAAGATACGTCTTATAGAAATCAATGGGAATGACTCGACTAAAAGGTACGTCTTAAAGGAATCAAGGGAAATGACTCGACTAAAAGGTACGTCTTCGAGGAATCAAAGGGGATGACTCGACTAAAGGTACGTCTTATAGGAATCAAAAGGGATGACTCAACTAAAATGTACGTCTTATAGGAATCAAAGGGGATGACTCGACTAAAAGGTACGTCTTATAGGAATCAAGGGAAATGACTCGACTAAAAGGTACGTCTTCTAGGAATCAAATGGGATGACTCGACTAAAAGGTACATCTTATAGGAATCAAAGGGGATGACTCGACTAAAAGGTATGTCTTATAGGAATCAAAGGGGATTACTCGACTAAAAGGTACGTCTTATAGGAATCAAGTGAAATGACTCGACTAAAAGTTACGACTTCAAGGAATTAAAGGAAATGACTCAACTAAAAGAACCGTCTTATAGGAATCAAAGGAGATGACTCGACTAAAAGGTACGTCTTATAGGAATCATAGGGGATGACTCGACTAAAAGGTACGTCTTATAGGAATCAAGGGAAATGACTCGACTAAAAGGTACGTCTTCAAGGAATCAAAGGAAATGACTCAACTAAAAGGTACGTCTTATAGGAATCAAAGGGGATGACTCGACTAAAAGGTACCTTTTCAAGGAATCAGAGAAAATGACTCAACTAAAAGGTACGTCTCATAGGAATCAAAGAGGATGACTAGACTAAAAGGTACGTCTTATAGGAATCAAAAGGGATGACTCGACTAAAAGGTACGTCTTATAGGAATCAAAGGGGATGACTCGACTAAAAGGTACGTCTTATAGGAATCAAGGGAAATGACTCGCCTAAAAGGTACGTCTTCTAGGAATCAAATGGGATGACTCGACTAAAAGGTACGTCATATAGGAATAAAAGGGGATGACTTGACTAAAAGGTACTTCTTATAGGAATCAAGGGAAATGACTCGACTAAAAGGTACGTCTTCTAGGGGTCAAAGGGGATGACTCGACTAAATCGTACTTCTTATAGGAATCTAAGGGGATGACTTGACTAAAAGGTACGTTTTATAGGAATCAAAGGGGATGACTCAACTAAAAGGTACGTCTTATAGGAATCAAAGAGGATGACTCGACTAAAAGGTACGTCTTATAGGAATCAAAGGGGATGTCTCGACCAAAAGGTACGTCTTATAGGAATCCAAGGGATGACTCGACTAAAAGGTACGTCTTATAGAAATCAGAGAGGATGACTCGACTAAAAGGTACGTCTTATAGGAATAAAGGGAAATGACTCGACCAAAAGGTACGTCTTATAGGAATCAAAGGGGATGACTCGACTAAAAGGTACGTCATATAGCAATAAAAGGGGATGACTCGACTAAAAGGTACGTATTATAGGAATTAAAGGGGATGACTCGACTAAAAGGTACGTCTTATAAGAATCAAGGGAAATGACTCGACAAAAAGGTACGTTTTCTAGGAATCAAACGAAATGACTCAACTAGAAGGTACGTCTTATAGGAATCTAAGGGGAAGACTCGACTAAAAGGTACGTCTTATAGGAATCAAGAGAAATGACTCGACTAAAATGTACGTCTTTAATGAATCAAAGGAAATGACTCAACTTAAAGGTACGTCTTATAGGAATCAAAGGGGATTACTCGACTAAAAGGTACGTCTTATAGGAATCCAAGGGATGACTCGACTAAAAGGTACGTCTTATAGGAATCAAAGTGGATGACTCGACTAAAAGGTACGTCTTATAGGAATAAAGGGAAATGACTCGACTAAATGGTACGTCTTATAGGAATCAAAGGGGAAGACTCGACTAAAAGGTACGTCATATAGGAATAAAAGGGGATGACTCGACTAAAAGGTACGTTTTAAAGGAATCAAAGGGGATGACTCGACTAAAAGGAACGTCTTATAGGAATCAATGGAAATGACTCGACTAAAAGGTACGTATTCTAGGGGTCAAAGGGGATGACTCGACTAAAAGGTACGTCTTATAGGAATCTTAGGGGAAGACTCGACTAAAAGGTACGTCTTATAGGAATCAAGAGAAATGACTCGACTAAAATGTACGTCTTCAAGGAATCAAAGGAAATGACTCAACTTAAAGGTACGTTTTATAGGAATCAAAGGGGATGACTCAACTAAAAGGTACGTCTTATAGGAATCAAAGGGGATGACTCGACTAAAAGGAAAGTCTTATAGGAATCAAAGGAAATGACTCGACTAAAAGGTACGTATTCTTGGGATCAAAGGGGATGACTCGACTAAAAGGTACGTCTTATAGGAATGAAAAGAGATGACTCGACTAAAAGGTACGTCTTATAGGATTCAAAGGGGATGACTCGACTAAAAGGTATGTCTTATAGGAATCAAAAGGGATGACTCGACAAAAAGATACGTCTTATAGGAATCAAAGGGGATTACTCGACTAAATGGTACGTCTTATAGGAATCAAGGGAAATGACTCGACTAAAAGGTACGTATTGCAGGGGTCAAAGGGGATGACTCGACTACAAGGTATGTCTTATAAGAATTAAAGGGAATGACTCGACTAAAAGGTACGTCTTATAGGAATCAAAGGGGATGACTCGACTAAAAGGTACGTCTTATAGGAATCAAAAGGGATGACTCGACTAAAAGATACGTCTTATAGAAATCAATGGGATTGACTCGATTAAAAGGTATGTCTTAAAGGAATCAAGGGAAATGACTCGACTAAAAGGTACGTCTTCGAGGAATCAAAGGGGATGACTCGACTAAAGGTACGTCTTATAGGAATCAAAAGGGATGACTCGACTAAAATGTACGTCTTATAGGAATCAAAGGGGATGACTCGACTAAAAGGTACGTCTTATAGGAATCAAGGGAAATGACTCGACTAAAAGGTACGTATTCTAGGGGTCAAAGGGGATGACTCGACTATAAGGTACGTCTTATAGGAATCTTAGGGGAAGACTCGAGTAAAAGGTACGTCTTATAGGAATCAAGAGAAATGACTCGACTAAAATGTACGTCTTCAAGGAATCAAAGGAAATGACTCAACTTAAAGGTACGTTTTATAGGAATCAAAGGGGATGACTCGACTAAAAGGTACGTCTTATAGGAATCAAAGGGGATGACTCGACTAAAAGGAACGTCTTATAGGAATCAAAGGAAATGACACGACTAAAACGTACGTATTCTTGGGATCAAAGGGGATGACTCGACTAAAAGGTACGTCTTATAGGAATGAAAAGAGATGACTCGACTAAAAGATACGTCTTATAGGATTCAAAGGGGATGACTCGACTAAAAGGTATGTCTTATAGGAATCAAAAGGGATGACTCAAAAAAAAAAGATACGTCTTATAGGAATCAAAGGGGATTACTCGACTAAAAGGTACGTCTTATAGGATTCAAAGGAAATGACTCGACTAAAAGGTACGTATTGCAGGGGTCAAAGGGGATGACTCGACTACAAGGTATGTCTTATAAGAATTAAAGGGAATGACTCGACTAAAAGGTACGTCTTCTAGGAATCAAAGGGGATGACTCGACTAAAAGGTACGTCTTATAGGAATGAAAAGAGATGACTCGACTAAAAGGTACGTCTTATAGGATTCAAAGGGGATGACTCGACTAAAAGGTATGTCTTATAGGAATCAAAAGGGATGACTCGACAAAAAGATACGTCTTATAGGAATCAAAGGGGATTACTCGACTAAATGGTACGTCTTATAGGAATCAAGGGAAATGACTCGACTAAAAGGTACGTATTGCAGGGGTCAAAGGGGATGACTCGACTACAAGGTATGTCTTATAAGAATTAAAGGGAATGACTCGACTAAAAGGTACGTCTTATAGGAATCAAAGGGGATGACTCGACTAAAAGGTACGTCTTATAGGAATCAAAAGGGATGACTCGACTAAAAGATACGTCTTATAGAAATCAATGGGATTGACTCGATTAAAAGGTATGTCTTAAAGGAATCAAGGGAAATGACTCGACTAAAAGGTACGTCTTCGAGGAATCAAAGGGGATGACTCGACTAAAGGTACGTCTTATAGGAATCAAAAGGGATGACTCGACTAAAATGTACGTCTTATAGGAATCAAAGGGGATGACTCGACTAAAAGGTACGTCTTATAGGAATCAAGGGAAATGACTCGACTAAAAGGTACGTATTCTAGGGGTCAAAGGGGATGACTCGACTAAAAGGTACGTCTTATAGGAATCTTAGGGGAAGACTCGAGTAAAAGGTACGTCTTATAGGAATCAAGAGAAATGACTCGACTAAAATGTACGTCTTCAAGGAATCAAAGGAAATGACTCAACTTAAAGGTACGTTTTATAGGAATCAAAGGGGATGACTCGACTAAAAGGTACGTCTTATAGGAATCAAAGGGGATGACTCGACTAAAAGGAACGTCTTATAGGAATCAAAGGAAATGACACGACTAAAACGTACGTATTCTTGGGATCAAAGGGGATGACTCGACTAAAAGGTACGTCTTATAGGAATGAAAAGAGATGACTCGACTAAAAGATACGTCTTATAGGATTCAAAGGGGATGACTCGACTAAAAGGTATGTCTTATAGGAATCAAAAGGGATGACTCAAAAAAAAAAGATACGTCTTATAGGAATGAAAGGGGATTACTTGACTAAAAGGTACGTCATATAGGAATCAAAGGAAATGACTCGACTAAAAGGTACGTCTTATAGGAATCAAAGGGGATGACTCGACTAAAAGGTACGTCTTATAGGAATCAAAGGGGATGACTCGACCAAAAGGTACGTCTTATAGGAATCCAAGGGATGACTCGACTAAAAGGTACGTCTTATAGGAATCAAAGAGGATGACTCGACTAAAAGGTACGTCTTATAGGAATAAAGGGAAATGACTCGACTAAAAGGTACGTCTTATAGGAATCAAAGGGGATGACTCGACTAAAAGGTACGTCATATAGGAATAAAAGGGGATGACTCGACTAAAAGGTACGTTTTATAGGAATCAAAGGGGATGACTCAACTAAAAGGTACGTCTTATAGGAATCAAGGGAAATGACTCGACAAAAAGGTACGTTTTCTAGGAATCAAACGAAATGACTCAACTAAAAGGTACGTCTTATAGGAATCTAAGGGGAAGACTCGACTAAAAGGTACGTCTTATAGGAATCATGAGAAATGACTCGACTAAAATGTACGTCTTATAGGAATCAAAGGGGATGACTCGACTAAAAGGTACGTTTTATAGGAATCAAGGGAAATGACTCGACTAAAAGGTACGTCTTCTAGGAATCAAATGGGATGACTCGACTAAAAGGTACGTCTTATAGGAATCAAAGGGGATGACTCGACTAAAAGGTATGTCTTATAGGAATCAAAGGGGATGACTCGACTAAAAGGTACGTCTTATAGGAATCAAGTGAAATGACTCGACTAAAAGTTACGTCTTCAAGGAATCAAAGGAAATGACTCAACTAAAAGAACCGTCTTATAGGAATCAAAGGAGATGACTCGAATAAAAGGTACGTCTTATAGGAATCAAAGGGGATGACTCGACTAAAAGGTACGTCTTATAGGAATCAAGGGAAATGACTCGACTAAAAGGTACGTCTTCAAGGAATCAAAGGAAATGACTCAACTAAAAGATACGTCTTATAGGAATCAAAGGGGATGACTCGACTAAAAGGTACCTTTTCAAGGAATCAGAGGAAATGACTCAACTAAAAGGTACGTCTTATAGGAATCAAAGAGGATGACTAGACTAAAAGGTACGTCTTATAGGAATCAAAAGGGATGACTCGACTAAAAGGTACGTCTTATAGGAATCAAAGGGGATGACTCGACTAAAAGATACGTCTTATAGGAATCAAGGGAAATGACTGGCCTAAAAGGTACGTCTTCTAGGAATCAAATGGGATGACTCGACTAAAAGGTACGTCATATAGGAATAAAAGGGGATGACTTGACTAAAAGGTACTTCTTATAGGAATCAAGGGAAATGACTCGACTAAAAGGTACGTCTTCTAGGGGTCAAAGGGGATGACTCGACTAAATCGTACTTCTTATAGGAATCTAAGGGGATGACTTGACTAAAAGGTACGTCTTATAGGAATCAAAGGGGATGACTCAACTAAAAGGTACGTCTTATAGCAATCAAAGAGGATGACTCGACTAAAAGGTACGTCTTATAGGAATCAAAGGGGATGTCTCGACCAAAAGGTACGTCTTATAGGAATCCAAGGGATGACTCGACTAAAAGGTACGTCTTATAGGAATCAGAGAGGATGACTCGACTAAAAGGTACGTCTTATAGGAATAAAGGGAAATCACTCGACCAAAAGGTACGTCTTATAGGAATCAAAGGGGATGACTCGACTAAAAGGTACGTCATATAGGAATAAAAGGGGATGACTCGACTAAAAGGTACGTATTATAGGAATCAAAGGGGATGACTCGACTAAAAGGTACGTCTTATAAGAATCAAGGGAAATGACTCGACAAAAAGGTACGTTTTCTAGGAATCAAATGAAATGACTCAACTAGAAGGTACGTCTTATAGGAATCTAAGGGGAAGACTCGACTAAAAGGTACGTCTTATAGGAATCAAGAGAAATGACTCGACTAAAATGTACGTCTTCAATGAATCAAAGGAAATGACTCAACTTAAAGGTACGTCTTATAGGAATCAAAGGGGATGACTCGACTAAATGGTACGTCTTATAGGAATCCAAGGGATGACTCGACTAAAAGGTACGTCTTATAGGAATCAAAGTGGATGACTCGACTTAAAGGTACGTCTTATAGGAATAAAGGGAAATGACTCGACTAAATGGTACGTCTTATAGGAATCAAAGGGGAAGACTCGACTAAAAGGTACGTCATATAGGAAAAAAAGGGGTTGACTAGACTAAAAGGTACGTTTTATAGGAATCAAAGGGGATGACTCGACTAAAAGGAACGTCTTATAGGAATCAATGGAAATGACTCGACTAAAAAGTACGTATTCTAGGGGTCAAAGGGGATGACTCGACTAAAAGGTACGTCTTATAGGAATCTTAGGGGAAGACTCGACTAAAAGGTACGTCTTATAGGAATCAAGAGAAATGACTCGACTAAAATGTACGTCTTTAAGGAATCAAAGGAAATGACTCAACTTAAAGGTACGTTTTATAGGAATCAAAGGGGATGACTCAACTAAAAGTTACGTCTTATAGGAATCAATGGGGATGACTCGACTAAAAGGAACGTCTTATAGGAATCAAAGGAAATGACTCGACTAAAAGGTACGTATTCTTGGGATCAAAGGGGATGACTCGACTAAAAGGTACGTCTTATAGGAATGAAAAGAGATGACTCGACTAAAAGGTACGTCTTATAGGATTCAAAGGGGATGACTCGACTAAAAGGTATGTCTTATAGGAATCAAAAGGGATGACTCGACAAAAAGATACGTCTCATAGGAATCAAAGGGGATTACTCGACTAAATGGTACGTCTTATAGGAATCAAGGGAAATGACTCGACTAAAAGGTACGTCTTATAGGAATCAAGGGAAATGACTCGACAAAAAGATACGTCTCATAGGAATCAAAGGGGATTACTCGACTAAATGGTACGTCTTATAGGAATCAAGGGAAATGACTCGACTAAAAGGTACGTCTTCAATGAATCAAAGGAAATGACTCAACTTAAAGGTACGTCTTATAGGAATCAAAGGGGATGACTCGACTAAATGGTACGTCTTATAGGAATCCAAGGGATGACTCGACTAAAAGGTACGTCTTATAGGAATCAAAGTGGATGACTCAACTTAAAGGTACGTTTTATAGGAATCAAAGGGGATGACTCAACTAAAAGGTACGTCTTATAGGAATCAAAGGGGATGACTCGACTAAAAGGAACGTCTTATAGGAATCAAAGGAAATGACTCGACTAAAAGGTACGTATTCTTGGGATCAAAGGGGATGACTCGACTAAAAGGTACGTCTTATAGGAATGAAAAGAGATGACTCGACTAAAAGGTACGTCTTATAGGATTCAAAGGGGATGACTCGACTAAAAGGTATGTCCTATAGGAATGTTAGGGGAAGACTCGACTAAAAGGTACGTCTTATAGGAATCAAGAGAAATGACTCGCCTAAAATGTACGTCTTCAAGGAATCAAAGGAAATGACTCAACTTAAAGGTACGTTTCATAGGAATCAAAGGGGATGACTCAACTAAAAGGTACGTCTTATAGGAATCAAAGGGGATGACTCGACTAAAAGGAACGTCTTATAGGAATCAAAGGAAATGACTCGACTAAAAGGTACATATTCTTGGGATCAAAGGGGATGACTCGACTAAAAGGTACGTCTTATAGGAATGAAAAGAGATGACTCGACTAAAAGGTACGTCTTATAGGATTCAAAGGGGATGACTCGACTAAAAGGTATGTCTTATAGGAATCAAAAGGGATGACTCGACAAAAAGATACGTCTCATAGGAATCAAAGGGGATTACTCGACTAAATGGTACGTCTTATAGGAATCAAGGGAAATGACTTGACAAAAAGGTACGTATTGCAGTGGTCAAAGGGGATGACTCGACTACAAGGTATGTCTTATGAGAATTAAAGGGAATGACTCGACTAAAAGGTACGTCTTATAGGAATCAAAGGGGATGACTCGACTAAAAGATACGTCTTATAGGAATAAAAGGGGATGACTCGACTAAAAGGTACTTCTTATAGGAATCAAGGGAAATCACTCGACTAAAAGGTACGTCTTCTAGGGGTCAAAGGGGATGACTCGACTAAATCGTACTTCTTATAGGAATCAAAGGGGATGACTTGACTAAAAGGTACGTCTTATAGGAATCAAAGGGAATGACTCAACTAAAAGGTACGTCTTATAGGAATCAAAGGGGATGACTCGACTAAAAGGTACGTCTTATAGGAATCAAAGGGGATGACTCGACCAAAAGGTACGTCTTATAGGAATCCAAGGGATGACTCGACTAAAAGGTACGTCTTATAGGAATCAAAGAGGATGACTCGACTAAAAGGTACGTCTTATAGGAATAAAGGGAAATGACTCGACTAAAAGGTACGTCTTATAGGAATCAAAGGGGATGACTCGACTAAAAGGTACGTCATATAGGAATAAAAGGGGATGACTCGACTAAAAGGTACGTTTTATAGGAATCAAAGGGGATGACTCAACTAAAAGGTACGTCTTATAGGAATCAAGGGAAATGACTCGACAAAAAGGTACGTTTTCTAGGAATCAAACGAAATGACTCAACTAAAAGGTACGTCTTATAGGAATCTAAGGGGAAGACTCGACTAAAAGGTACGTCTTATAGGAATCATGAGAAATGACTCGACTAAAATGTACGTCTTCAAGGAATCAAAGGAAATGACTCAACTTAAAGGTACGTCTTATAGGAATCAAAGGGCATGACTCGACTAAAAGGAACGTATTCTTGGGATCAAGGGGATGACTCGACTAAAAGGTACGTCTTATAGGAATGAAAAGAGATGACTCGACTAAAAGGTACGTCTTATAGGATTCAAAGGGGATGACTCGACTAAAAGGTATGTCTTATAGGAATCAAAAGGGATGACTCGACAAAAAGATACGTCTCATAGGAATCAAAGGGGATTACTCGACTAAATGGTACGTCTTATAGGAATCAAGGGAAATGACTCGACTAAAATGTACGTCTTCAATGAATCAAAGGAAATGACTCAACTTAAAGGTACGTCTTATAGGAATCAAAGGGGATGACTCGACTAAATGGTACGTCTTATAGGAATCCAAGGGATGACTCGACTAAAAGGTACGTCTTATAGGAATCAAAGTGGATGACTCGACTTAAAGGTATGTCTTATAGGAATAAAGGGAAATTACTCGACTAAATGGTACGTCTTATATGAATCAAAGGGGAAGACTCGACTAAAAGGTACGTCATATAGGAATAAAAGGGGATGACTAGACTAAAAGGTACGTTATATAGGAATCAAAGGGGATGACTCGACTAAAAGGAACGTCTTATAGGAATCAATGGAAATGACTCGACTAAAAAGTACGTATTCTAGGGGTCAAAGGGGATGACTCGACTAAAAGGTACGTCTTATAGGAATCTTAGGGGAAGACTCGACTAAAAGGTACGTCTTATAGGAATCAAGAGAAATGACTCCACTAAAATGTACGTCTTCAAGGAATCAAAGGAAATGACTCAACTTAAAGGTACGTTTTATAGGAATCAAAGGGGATGACTCAACTAAAAGGTACGTCTTATAGGAATCAAAGGGGATGACTCGACTAAAAGGAACGTCTTATAGGAATCAATGGAAATGACTCGACTAAAAGGTGCATATTCTTGGGATCAAAGGGGATGACTCGACTAAAAGGTACGTCTTATAGGAATGAAAAGAGATGACTCGACTAAAAGGTACGTCTTATAGGATTCAAAGGGGATGACTCGACTAAAAGGTATGTCTTATAGGTATCAAAAGGGATGACTCGACAAAAAGATACGTCTCATAGGAATCAAAGGGGATTACTCGACTAAATGGTACGTCTTATAGGAATCAAGGGAAATGACTTGACAAAAAGGTACGTATTGCTGGGGTCAAAGGGGATGACTCGACTACAAGGTATGTCTTATGAGAATTAAAGGGAATGACTCGACTAAAAGGTACGTCTTATAGGAATCAAAGGGGATGACTCGACTAAAAGATACGTCTTATAGGACTAAAAGGGGATGACTCGACTAAAAGGTACTTCTTATAGGAATCAAGGGAAATCACTCGACTAAAAGGTACGTCTTCTAGGGGTCAAAGGGGATGACACGACTAAATCGTACTTCTTATAGGAATCAAAGGGGATGACTTGACTAAAAGGTACGTCTTATAGGAATCAAAGGGAATGACTCAACTAAAAGGTACGTCTTATAGGAATCAAAGGGGATGACTCGACTAAAAGGTACGTCTTATAGGAATAAAAGGGGATGACTCGACCAAAAGATACGTCATATAGGAATCCAAGGGATGACTCGACTAAAAGGTACGTCTTATAGGAATCAAAGAGGATGACTCGACTAAAAGGTACGTCTTATAGGAATAAAGGGAAATGACTCGACTAAAAGGTACGTCTTATAGGAATCAAAGGGGATGACTCGACTAAAAGGTACGACATATAGGAATAAACGGGGATGACTCGACTAAAAGGTACGTTTTATAGGAATCAAAGGGGATGACTCAACTAAAAGGTACGTCTTATAGGAATCAAGGGAAATGACTCGACAAAAAGGTACGTTTTCTAGGAATCAAACGAAATGACTCAACTAAAAGGTACGTCTTATAGGAATCTAAGGGGAAGACTCGACTAAAAGGTACGTCTTATAGGAATCATGAGAAATGACTCGACTAAAATGTACGTCTTCAAGGAATCAAAGGAAATGACTCAACTTAAAGGTACGTCTTATAGGAATCAAAGGGGATGACTCGACTAAAAGGTACGTCTTATAGGAATCCAAGGGATGACTCGACTAAAAGGTACGTCTTATAGGAATCAAAGTGGATGACTCGACTAAAAGGTACGTCTTATAGGAATAAAGGGAAATGACTCGACTAAAAGGTACGTCTTATAGGAATCAAAGGAGATGACTCAACTAAAAGGTACGTCTTATAGGAATATAAGGGGATGACTCGACTAAAAGGTACGTCTTATAGGAATCAAGGGAAATGACTCGACTAAAAGGTACGTCTTCAAGGAATCAAACGAAATGACTCAACTAAAAGGTACGTCTTATAGGAATCAAAGGGGATGACTCGACTAAAAGGTACGTCTTATTGAAATCAAAGGGGATGACTCGACTATAAGGTACGTTTTATTGGAATCAAAGGGGATGACTCGACTAAAAGGTACGTCTTATAGGAATCAAGGGAAATGTCTCGACTAAAAGGTACGTTTTCTTTGAATCAAATGGGATGACTCGACTAAAAGGTACGTCATATAGGAATAAAAGGGGATGACTCGACTAAAAGGTACGTTTTATAGGAATCAAAGGGGATGACTCAACTAAAAGGTACGTCTTATAGGAATCAAGGGAAATGACTCGATTAAAAGGTACGTATTGCAGGGGTCAAAGGGGATGACTCGACTACAAAGTATGTCTTATAAGAATTAAAGGGAATGACTCGACTAAAAGGTACGTCTTATAGGAATCAAAGGGGATGACTCGACTAAAAGGTACGTCTTATAGGAATCAAAAGGGATGACTCGACTAAAAGATACGTCTTATAGAAATCAATGGGAATGACTCGACTAAAAGGTACGTCTTAAAGGAATCAAGGGAAATGACTCGACTAAAAGGTACGTCTTCGAGGAATCAAAGAGGATGACTCGACTAAAGGTACGTCTTATAGGAATCAAAAGGGATGACTCAACTAAAATGTACGTCTTATAGGAATCAAAGCGGATGACTCGACTAAAAGGTACGTCTTATAGGAATCAAGGGAAATGACTCGACTAAAAGGTACGTCTTCTAGGAATCAAATGGGATGACTCGACTAAAAGGTACATCTTATAGGAATCAAAGGGGATGACTCGACTAAAAGGTATGTCTTATAGGAATCAAAGGGGATTACTCGACTAAAAGGTACGTCTTATAGGAATCAAGTGAAATGACTCGACTAAAAGTTACGACTTCAAGGAATTAAAGGAAATGACTCAACTAAAAGAACCGTCTTATAGGAATCAAAGGAGATGACTCGACTAAAAGGTACGTCTTATAGGAATCATAGGGGATGACTCGACTAAAAGGTACGTCTTATAGGAATCAAGGGAAATGACTCGACTAAAAGGTACGTCTTCAAGGAATCAAAGGAAATGACTCAACTAAAAGGTACGTCTTATAGGAATCAAAGGGGATGACTCGACTAAAAGGTACCTTTTCAAGGAATCAGAGAAAATGACTCAACTAAAAGGTACGTCTCATAGGAATCAAAGAGGATGACTAGACTAAAAGGTACGTCTTATAGGAATCAAAAGGGATGACTCGACTAAAAGGTACGTCTTATAGGAATCAAAGGGGATGACTCGACTAAAAGGTACGTCTTATAGGAATCAAGGGAAATGACTCGCCTAAAAGGTACGTCTTCTAGGAATCAAATGGGATGACTCGACTAAAAGGTACGTCATATAGGAATAAAAGGGGATGACTTGACTAAAAGGTACTTCTTATAGGAATCAAGGGAAATGACTCGACTAAAAGGTACGTCTTCTAGGGGTCAAAGGGGATGACTCGACTAAATCGTACTTCTTATAGGAATCTAAGGGGATGACTTGACTAAAAGGTACGTTTTATAGGAATCAAAGGGGATGACTCAACTAAAAGGTACGTCTTATAGGAATCAAAGAGGATGACTCGACTAAAAGGTACGTCTTATAGGAATCAAAGGGGATGTCTCGACCAAAAGGTACGTCTTATAGGAATCCAAGGGATGACTCGACTAAAAGGTACGTCTTATAGAAATCAGAGAGGATGACTCGACTAAAAGGTACGTCTTATAGGAATAAAGGGAAATGACTCGACCAAAAGGTACGTCTTATAGGAATCAAAGGGGATGACTCGACTAAAAGGTACGTCATATAGCAATAAAAGGGGATGACTCGACTAAAAGGTACGAATTATAGGAATTAAAGGGGATGACTCGACTAAAAGGTACGTCTTATAAGAATCAAGGGAAATGACTCGACAAAAAGGTACGTTTTCTAGGAATCAAACGAAATGACTCAACTAGAAGGTACGTCTTATAGGAATCTAAGGGGAAGACTCGACTAAAAGGTACGTCTTATAGGAATCAAGAGAAATGACTCGACTAAAATGTACGTCTTTAATGAATCAAAGGAAATGACTCAACTTAAAGGTACGTCTTATAGGAATCAAAGGGGATTACTCGACTAAAAGGTACGTCTTATAGGAATCCAAGGGATGACTCGACTAAAAGGTACGTCTTATAGGAATCAAAGTGGATGACTCGACTAAAAGGTACGTCTTATAGGAATAAAGGGAAATGACTCGACTAAATGGTACGTCTTATAGGAATCAAAGGGGAAGACTCGACTAAAAGGTACGTCATATAGGAATAAAAGGGGATGACTCGACTAAAAGGTACGTTTTAAAGGAATCAAAGGGGATGACTCGACTAAAAGGAACGTCTTATAGGAATCAATGGAAATGACTCGACTAAAAGGTACGTCTTATAGGAATCAAAGGGGATGACTCGACTAAAAGGTACGTCATATAGGAATAAACGGGGATGACTCGACTAAAAGGTACGTTTTATAGGAATCAAAGGGGATGACTCAACTAAAAGGTACGTCTTATAGGAATCAAGGGAAATGACTCGACAAAAAGGTACGTTTTCTAGGAATCAAACGAAATGACTCAACTAAAAGGTACGTCTTATAGGAATCTAAGGGGAAGACTCGACTAAAAGGTACGTCTTATAGGAATCATGAGAAATGACTCGACTAAAATGTACGTCTTCAAGGAATCAAAGGAAATGACTCAACTTAAAGGTACGTCTTATAGGAATCAAAGGGGATGACTCGACTAAAAGGTACGTCTTATAGGAATCCAAGGGATGACTCGACTAAAAGGTACGTCTTATAGGAATCAAAGTGGATGACTCGACTAAAAGGTACGTCTTATAGGAATAAAGGGAAATGACTCGACTAAAAGGTACGTCTTATAGGAATCAAAGGAGATGACTCAACTAAAAGGTACGTCTTATAGGAATCAAAGGGGATGACTCGACTAAAAGGTACGTCTTATTGAAATCAAAGGGGATGACTCGACTATAAGGTACGTTTTATTGGAATCAAAGGGGATGACTCGACTAAAAGGTACGTCTTATAGGAATCAAGGGAAATGTCTCGACTAAAAGGTACGTATTCTTTGAATCAAATGGGATGACTCGACTAAAAGGTACGTCATATAGGAATAAAAGGGGATGACTCGACTAAAAGGTACGTTTTATAGGAATCAAAGGGGATGACTCAACTAAAAGGTACGTCTTATAGGAATCAAGGGAAATGACTCGATTAAAAGGTACGTATTGCAGGGGTCAAAGGGGATGACTCGACTACAAAGTATGTCTTATAAGAATTGAAGGGAATGACTCGACTAAAAGGTACGTCTTATAGGAATCAAAACGGATGACTCGACTAAAAGATACGTCTTATAGAAATCAATGGGAATGACTCGACTAAAAGGTACGTCTTAAAGGAATCAAGGGAAATGACTCGACTAAAAGGTACGTCTTCGAGGAATCAAAGGGGATGACTCGACTAAAGGTACGTCTTATAGGAATCAAAAGGGATGACTCAACTAAAATGTACGTCTTATAGGAATCAAAGGGGATGACTCGACTAAAAGGTACGTCTTATAGGAATCAAGGGAAATGACTCGACTAAAAGGTACGTCTTCTAGGAATCAAATGGGATGACTCGACTAAAAGGTACATCTTATAGGAATCAAAGGGGATGACTCGACTAAAAGGTATGTCTTATAGGAATCAAAGGGGATTACTCGACTAAAAGGTACGTCTTATAGGAATCAAGTGAAATGACTCGACTAAAAGTTACGACTTCAAGGAATTAAAGGAAATGACTCAACTAAAAGAACCGTCTTATAGGAATCAAAGGAGATGACTCGACTAAAAGGTACGTCTTATAGGAATCATAGGGGATGACTCGACTAAAAGGTACGTCTTATAGGAATCAAGGGAAATGACTCGACTAAAAGGTACGTCTTCAAGGAATCAAAGGAAATGACTCAACTAAAAGGTACGTCTTATAGGAATCAAAGGGGATGACTCGACTAAAAGGTACCTTTTCAAGGAATCAGAGAAAATGACTCAACTAAAAGGTACGTCTCATAGGAATCAAAGAGGATGACTAGACTAAAAGGTACGTCTTATAGGAATCAAAAGGGATGACTCGACTAAAAGGTACGTCTTATAGGAATCAAAGGGGATGACTCGACTAAAAGGTACGTCTTATAGGAATCAAGGGAAATGACTCGCCTAAAAGGTACGTCTTCTAGGAATCAAATGGGATGACTCGACTAAAAGGTACGTCATATAGGAATAAAAGGGGATGACTTGACTAAAAGGTACTTCTTATAGGAATCAAGGGAAATGACTCGACTAAAAGGTACGTCTTCTAGGGGTCAAAGGGGATGACTCGACTAAATCGTACTTCTTATAGGAATCTAAGGGGATGACTTGACTAAAAGGTACGTTTTATAGGAATCAAAGGGGATGACTCAACTAAAAGGTACGTCTTATAGGAATCAAAGAGGATGACTCGACTAAAAGGTACGTCTTATAGGAATCAAAGGGGATGTCTCGACCAAAAGGTACGTCTTATAGGAATCCAAGGGATGACTCGACTAAAAGGTACGTCTTATAGAAATCAGAGAGGATGACTCGACTAAAAGGTACGTCTTATAGGAATAAAGGGAAATGACTCGACCAAAAGGTACGTCTTATAGGAATCAAAGGGGATGACTCGACTAAAAGGTACGTCATATAGCAATAAAAGGGGATGACTCGACTAAAAGGTACGTATTATAGGAATTAAAGGGGATGACTCGACTAAAAGGTACGTCTTATAAGAATCAAGGGAAATGACTCGACAAAAAGGTACGTTTTCTAGGAATCAAACGAAATGACTCAACTAGAAGGTACGTCTTATAGGAATCTAAGGGGAAGACTCGACTAAAAGGTACGTCTTATAGGAATCAAGAGAAATGACTCGACTAAAATGTACGTCTTTAATGAATCAAAGGAAATGACTCAACTTAAAGGTACGTCTTATAGGAATCAAAGGGGATTACTCGACTAAAAGGTACGTCTTATAGGAATCCAAGGGATGACTCGACTAAAAGGTACGTCTTATAGGAATCAAAGTGGATGACTCGACTAAAAGGTACGTCTTATAGGAATAAAGGGAAATGACTCGACTAAATGGTACGTCTTATAGGAATCAAAGGGGAAGACTCGACTAAAAGGTACGTCATATAGGAATAAAAGGGGATGACTCGACTAAAAGGTACGTTTTAAAGGAATCAAAGGGGATGACTCGACTAAAAGGAACGTCTTATAGGAATCAATGGAAATGACTCGACTAAAAGGTACGTATTCTAGGGGTCAAAGGGGATGACTCGACTAAAAGGTACGTCTTATAGGAATCTTAGGGGAAGACTCGACTAAAAGGTACGTCTTATAGGAATCAAGAGAAATGACTCGACTAAAATGTACGTCTTCAAGGAATCAAAGGAAATGACTCAACTTAAAGGTACGTTTTATAGGAATCAAAGGGGATGACTCAACTAAAAGGTACGTCTTATAGGAATCAAAGGGGATGACTCGACTAAAAGGAAAGTCTTATAGGAATCAAAGGAAATGACTCGACTAAAAGGTACGTATTCTTGGGATCAAAGGGGATGACTCGACTAAAAGGTACGTCTTATAGGAATGAAAAGAGATGACTCGACTAAAAGGTACGTCTTATAGGATTCAAAGGGGATGACTCGACTAAAAGGTATGTCTTATAGGAATCAAAAGGGATGACTCGACAAAAAGATACGTCTTATAGGAATCAAAGGGGATTACTCGACTAAATGGTACGTCTTATAGGAATCAAGGGAAATGACTCGACTAAAAGGTACGTATTGCAGGGGTCAAAGGGGATGACTCGACTACAAGGTATGTCTTATAAGAATTAAAGGGAATGACTCGACTAAAAGGTACGTCTTATAGGAATCAAAGGGGATGACTCGACTAAAAGGTACGTCTTATAGGAATCAAAAGGGATGACTCGACTAAAAGATACGTCTTATAGAAATCAATGGGATTGACTCGATTAAAAGGTATGTCTTAAAGGAATCAAGGGAAATGACTCGACTAAAAGGTACGTCTTCGAGGAATCAAAGGGGATGACTCGACTAAAGGTACGTCTTATAGGAATCAAAAGGGATGACTCGACTAAAATGTACGTCTTATAGGAATCAAAGGGGATGACTCGACTAAAAGGTACGTCTTATAGGAATCAAGGGAAATGACTCGACTAAAAGGTACGTATTCTAGGGGTCAAAGGGGATGACTCGACTAAAAGGTACGTCTTATAGGAATCTTAGGGGAAGACTCGAGTAAAAGGTACGTCTTATAGGAATCAAGAGAAATGACTCGACTAAAATGTACGTCTTCAAGGAATCAAAGGAAATGACTCAACTTAAAGGTACGTTTTATAGGAATCAAAGGGGATGACTCGACTAAAAGGTACGTCTTATAGGAATCAAAGGGGATGACTCGACTAAAAGGAACGTCTTATAGGAATCAAAGGAAATGACACGACTAAAACGTACGTATTCTTGGGATCAAAGGGGATGACTCGACTAAAAGGTACGTCTTATAGGAATGAAAAGAGATTACTCGACTAAAAGATACGTCTTATAGGATTCAAAGGGGATGACTCGACTAAAAGGTATGTCTTATAGGAATCAAAAGGGATGACTCAAAAAAAAAAGATACGTCTTATAGGAATCAAAGGGGATTACTCGACTAAAAGGTACGTCTTATAGGATTCAAAGGAAATGACTCGACTAAAAGGTACGTATTGCAGGGGTCAAAGGGGATGACTCGACTACAAGGTATGTCTTATAAGAATTAAAGGGAATGACTCGACTAAAAGGTACGTCTTCTAGGAATCAAAGGGGATGACTCGACTAAAAGGTACGTCTTATAGGAATGAAAAGAGATGACTCGACTAAAAGGTACGTCTTATAGGATTCAAAGGGGATGACTCGACTAAAAGGTATGTCTTATAGGAATCAAAAGGGATGACTCGACAAAAAGATACGTCTTATAGGAATCAAAGGGGATTACTCGACTAAATGGTACGTCTTATAGG
This sequence comes from Capsicum pubescens, assembly GCA_030864215.1. Classification (NCBI taxonomy): domain Eukaryota; kingdom Viridiplantae; phylum Streptophyta; class Magnoliopsida; order Solanales; family Solanaceae; genus Capsicum; species Capsicum pubescens. The sequence continues at coordinate 272,998,719 of CM061545.1, read as the reverse complement.
AATCAAGGGAAATGACTCGACTAAAAGGTACGTATTGCAGGGGTCAAAGGGGATGACTCGACTACAAGGTATGTCTTATAAGAATTAAAGGGAATGACTCGACTAAAAGGTACGTCTTATAGGAATCAAAGGGGATGACTCGACTAAAAGGTACGTCTTATAGGAATCAAAAGGGATGACTCGACTAAAAGATACGTCTTATAGAAATCAATGGGATTGACTCGATTAAAAGGTATGTCTTAAAGGAATCAAGGGAAATGACTCGACTAAAAGGTACGTCTTCGAGGAATCAAAGGGGATGACTCGACTAAAGGTACGTCTTATAGGAATCAAAAGGGATGACTCGACTAAAATGTACGTCTTATAGGAATCAAAGGGGATGACTCGACTAAAAGGTACGTCTTATAGGAATCAAGGGAAATGACTCGACTAAAAGGTACGTATTCTAGGGGTCAAAGGGGATGACTCGACTAAAAGGTACGTCTTATAGGAATCTTAGGGGAAGACTCGAGTAAAAGGTACGTCTTATAGGAATCAAGAGAAATGACTCGACTAAAATGTACGTCTTCAAGGAATCAAAGGAAATGACTCAACTTAAAGGTACGTTTTATAGGAATCAAAGGGGATGACTCGACTAAAAGGTACGTCTTATAGGAATCAAAGGGGATGACTCGACTAAAAGGAACGTCTTATAGGAATCAAAGGAAATGACACGACTAAAACGTACGTATTCTTGGGATCAAAGGGGATGACTCGACTAAAAGGTACGTCTTATAGGAATGAAAAGAGATGACTCGACTAAAAGATACGTCTTATAGGATTCAAAGGGGATGACTCGACTAAAAGGTATGTCTTATAGGAATCAAAAGGGATGACTCAAAAAAAAAAGATACGTCTTATAGGAATCAAAGGGGATTACTCGACTAAAAGGTACGTCTTATAGGATTCAAAGGAAATGACTCGACTAAAAGGTACGTATTGCAGGGGTCAAAGGGGATGACTCGACTACAAGGTATGTCTTATAAGAATTAAAGGGAATGACTCGACTAAAAGGTACGTCTTCTAGGAATCAAAGGGGATGACTCGACTAAAAGGTACGTCTTATAGGAATCAAAAGGGAAGACTCGACTAAAAGATACGTCTTATAGAAATCAATGGGAATGACTCGATTAAAAGGTATGTCTTAAAGGAATCAAGGGAAATGACTCGACTAAAAGGTACGTCTTCAAGGAATCAAAGGGGATGACTCGACTAAAGGTACGTCTTATAGGAATCAAAAGGGATGATTCGACTAAAATGTACGTCTTATAGGAATCAAAGGGGATGACTCGACTAAAAGGAACGTCTTATAGGAATCAATGGAAATGACTCGACTAAAAGGTACGTATTCTAGGGGTCAAAGGGGATGACTCGACTAAAAGATACGTCTTATAGGAATCTTAGGGGAAGACTCGACTAAAAGGTACGTCTTATAGGAATCAAGAGAAATGACTCGACTAAAATGTACGTCTTCAAGGAATCAAAGGAAATGACTCAACTTAAAGGTACGTTTTATAGGAATCAAAGGGGATGACTCAACTAAAAGGTACGTCTTATAGGAATCAAAGGGGATGACTCGACTAAAAGGAAAGTCTTATAGGAATCAAAGGAAATGACTCGACTAAAAGGTACGTATTCTTGGGATCAAAGGGGATGACTCGACTAAAAGGTACGTCTTATAGGAATGAAAAGAGATGACTCGACTAAAAGGTACGTCTTATAGGATTCAAAGGGGATGACTCGACTAAAAGGTATGTCTTATAGGAATCAAAAGGGATGACTCGACAAAAAGATACGTCTTATAGGAATCAAAGGGGATTACTCGACTAAATGGTACGTCTTATAGGAATCAAGGGAAATGACTCGACTAAAAGGTACGTATTGCAGGGGTCAAAGGGGATGACTCGACTACAAGGTATGTCTTATAAGAATTAAAGGGAATGACTCGACTAAAAGGTACGTCTTATAGGAATCAAAGGGGATGACTCGACTAAAAGGTACGTCTTATAGGAATCAAAAGGGATGACTCGACTAAAAGATACGTCTTATAGAAATCAATGGGATTGACTCGATTAAAAGGTATGTCTTAAAGGAATCAAGGGAAATGACTCGACTAAAAGGTACGTCTTCGAGGAATCAAAGGGGATGACTCGACTAAAGGTACGTCTTATAGGAATCAAAAGGGATGACTCGACTAAAATGTACGTCTTATAGGAATCAAAGGGGATGACTCGACTAAAAGGTACGTCTTATAGGAATCAAGGGAAATGACTCGACTAAAAGGTACGTATTCTAGGGGTCAAAGGGGATGACTCGACTAAAAGGTACGTCTTATAGGAATCTTAGGGGAAGACTCGAGTAAAAGGTACGTCTTATAGGAATCAAGAGAAATGACTCGACTAAAATGTACGTCTTCAAGGAATCAAAGGAAATGACTCAACTTAAAGGTACGTTTTATAGGAATCAAAGGGGATGACTCGACTAAAAGGTACGTCTTATAGGAATCAAAGGGGATGACTCGACTAAAAGGAACGTCTTATAGGAATCAAAGGAAATGACACGACTAAAACGTACGTATTCTTGGGATCAAAGGGGATGACTCGACTAAAAGGTACGTCTTATAGGAATGAAAAGAGATGACTCGACTAAAAGATACGTCTTATAGGATTCAAAGGGGATGACTCGACTAAAAGGTATGTCTTATAGGAATCAAAAGGGATGACTCAAAAAAAAAAGATACGTCTTATAGGAATCAAAGGGGATTACTCGACTAAAAGGTACGTCTTATAGGATTCAAAGGAAATGACTCGACTAAAAGGTACGTATTGCAGGGGTCAAAGGGGATGACTCGACTACAAGGTATGTCTTATAAGAATTAAAGGGAATGACTCGACTAAAAGGTACGTCTTCTAGGAATCAAAGGGGATGACTCGACTAAAAGGTACGTCTTATAGGAATCAAAAGGGAAGACTCGACTAAAAGATACGTCTTATAGAAATCAATGGGAATGACTCGATTAAAAGGTATGTCTTAAAGGAATCAAGGGAAATGACTCGACTAAAAGGTACGTCTTCAAGGAATCAAAGGGGATGACTCGACTAAAGGTACGTCTTATAGGAATCAAAAGGGATGATTCGACTAAAATGTACGTCTTATAGGAATCAAAGGGGATGACTCGACTAAAAGGTACGTCTTATAGGAATCAAGGGAAATGACTCGACTAAAAGGTACGTATTCTAGGGGTCAATGGGGATGACTCGACTAAAAGGTACGTCTAATAGGAGTCTTAGGGGAAGACTCGACTAAAAGGTACGTCTTATAAGAATCAAGAGAAATGACTCGACTAAAATGTACGTCTTCAAGGAATCAAAGGAAATGACTCAACTTAAAGGTACGTTTTATAGGAATCAAAGGGGATGACTCGACTAAAAGGTACGTCTTATAAGAATCAAAGGGGATGACTCGACTAAAAGTAACGTCTTATAGGAATCAAAGGAAATGACTCGACTAAAAGGTACGTATTCTTGGGATCAAAGGGGATGACTCGACTAAAAGGTACGTCTTATAGGAATCAAGGGAAATGACTCGAACAAAAGGTACGTATTGCAGGGGTCAAAGGGGATGACTCGACTACAAGGTATGTCTTATAAGAATTAAAGGGAATGACTCAACTAAAAGGTACGTCTTATAGGAATAAAAGGGGATGACTCGACTAAAAGGTACGTCTTATAGGAATCAAAAGGGATGACTCGACTAAAAGATACGTCTTATAGAAATCAATGGGAATGACTCGACTATAAGGTACGTCTTAAAGGAATCAAGGGAAATGACTCAACTAAAAGGTACGTCTTCGAGGAATCAAAGGGGATGACTCGACTAAAGGTACGTCTTATAGGAATCAAAAGGGATGACTCGACTAAAATGTACGTCTTATAGGAATCAAAGGGGATGACTCGACTAAAAGGTACGTCTTATAGGAATCAAGGGAAATGACTCGACTAAAAGGTACGTCTTCTAGAAATCAAATGGGATGACTCGACTAAAAGGTATGTCTTATAGGAATCAAAGGGGATGACTCGACTAAAAGGTACGTCTTATAGGAATCAAGTGAAATGACTCGACTAAAAGTTACGTCTTCAAGGAATCAAAGGAAATGACTCAACTAAAAGAACCGTCTTATAGGAATCAAAGGAGATGACTCGACTAAAAGGTACGTCTTATAGGAATCAAAGGGGATGACTCGACTAAAAGGTACGTCTTATAGGAATCAAGGGAAATGACTCGACTAAAAGGTACGTCTTCAAGGAATCGAAGGAAATGACTCAACTAAAAGGTACGTCTTATAGGAATCGAAGGGGATGACTCGACTAAAAGGTACCTTTTCATGGAATCAGAGGAAATGACTCAACTAAAAGGTACGTCTTATAGGAATCAAAGGGGATGACTAGACTAAAAGGTACGTCTTATAGGAATCAAAAGGGATGACTCGACTAAAAGGTACGTCTTATAGGAATCAAAGGGGATGACTCGACTAAAGGTACGTCTTATAGGAATCAAAAGGGATGATTCGACTAAAATGTACGTCTTATAGGAATCAAAGGGGATGACTCGACTAAAAGGTACGTCTTATAGGAATCAAGGGAAATGACTCGACTAAAAGGTACGTATTCTAGGGGTCAAAGGGGATAACTCGACTAAAAGGTACGTCTTATAGGAGTCTTAGGGGAAGACTCGACTAAAAGGTACGTCTTATAGGAATCAAGAGAAATGACTCGACTAAAATGTACGTCTTCAAGGAATCAAAGGAAATGACTCAACTTAAAGGTACGTTTTATAGGAATCAAAGGGGATGACTCGACTAAAAGGTACGTCTTATAAGAATCAAAGGGGATGACTCGACTAAAAGGTACGTCTTATAGGAATCAAGGGAAATGACTCGAACAAAAGGTACGTATTGCAGGGGTCAAAGGGGATGACTCGACTACAAGGTATGTCTTATAAGAATTAAAGGGAATGACTCAACTAAAAGGTACGTCTTATAGGAATAAAAGGGGATGACTCGACTAAAAGGTACGTCTTATAGGAATCAAAAGGGATGACTCGACTAAAAGATACGTCTTATAGAAATCAATGGGAATGACTCGACTATAAGGTACGTCTTAAAGGAATCAAGGGAAATGACTCAACTAAAAGGTACGTCTTCGAGGAATCAAAGGGGATGACTCGACTAAAGGTACGTCTTATAGGAATCAAAAGGGATGACTCGACTAAAATGTACGTCTTATAGGAATCAAAGGGGATGACTCGACTAAAAGGTACGTCTTATAGGAATCAAGGGAAATGACTCGACTAAAAGGTACGTCTTCTAGAAATCAAATGGGATGACTCGACTAAAAGGTATGTCTTATAGGAATCAAAGGGGATGACTCGACTAAAAGGTACGTCTTATAGGAATCAAGTGAAATGACTCGACTAAAAGTTACGTCTTCAAGGAATTAAAGGAAATGACTCAACTAAAAGAACCGTCTTATAGGAATCAAAGGAGATGACTCGACTAAAAGGTACGTCTTATAGGAATCAAAGGGGATGACTCGACTAAAAGGTACGTCTTATAGGAATCAAGGGAAATGACTCGACTAAAAGGTACGTCTTCAAGGAATCGAAGGAAATGACTCAACTAAAAGGTACGTCTTATAGGAATCGAAGGGGATGACTCGACTAAAAGGTACCTTTTCATGGAATCAGAGGAAATGACTCAACTAAAAGGTACGTCTTATAGGAATCAAAGGGGATGACTAGACTAAAAGGTACGTCTTATAGGAATCAAAAGGGATGACTCGACTAAAAGGTACGTCTTATAGGAATCAAAGGGGATGACTCGACTAAAGGTACGTCTTATAGGAATCAAAAGGGATGATTCGACTAAAATGTACGTCTTATAGGAATCAAAGGGGATGACTCGACTAAAAGGTACGTCTTATAGGAATCAAGGGAAATGACTCGACTAAAAGGTACGTATTCTAGGGGTCAAAGGGGATAACTCGACTAAAAGGTACGTCTTATAGGAGTCTTAGGGGAAGACTCGACTAAAAGGTACGTCTTATAGGAATCAAGAGAAATGACTCGACTAAAATGTACGTCTTCAAGGAATCAAAGGAAATGACTCAACTTAAAGGTACGTTTTATAGGAATCAAAGGGGATGACTCGACTAAAAGGTACGTCTTATAAGAATCAAAGGGGATGACTCGACTAAAAGTAATGTCTTATAGGAATCAAAGGAAATGACTCGACTAAAAGGTACGTATTTTTGGGATCAAAGGGGATGACTCGACTAAAAGGTACGTCTTATAGGAATCAAGGGAAATGACTCGACTAAAAGGTACGTATTGCAGGGGTCAAAGGGGATGACTCGACTACAAGGTATGTCTTATAAGAATTAAAGGGAATGACTCGACTAAAAGGTACGTCTTATAGGAATAAAAGGGGATGACTCGACTAAAAGGTACGTCTTATAGGAATCAAAAGGGATGACTCGACTAAAAGATACGTCTTATAGAAATCAATGGGAATGACTCGACTATAAGGTACGTCTTAAAGGAATCAAGGGAAATGACTCAACTAAAAGGTACGTCTTCGAGGAATCAAAGGGGATGACTCGACTAAAGGTACGTCTTATAGGAATCAAAAGGTATGACTCGACTGAAATGTACGTCTTATAGGAATCAAAGGGGATGACTCGACTAAAAGGTACGTCTTATAGGAATCAAGGGAAATGACTCGACTAAAAGGTACGTCTTCTAGAAATCAAATGGGATGACTCGACTAAAAGGTATGTCTTATAGGAATCAAAGGGGATGACTCGACTAAAAGGTACGTCTTATAGGAATCAAGTGAAATGACTCGACTAAAAGTTACGTCTTCAAGGAATCAAAGGAAATGACTCAACTAAAAGAACCGTCTTATAGGAATCAAAGGAGATGACTCGACTAAAAGGTACGTCTTATAGGAATCAAAGGGGATGACTCGACTAAAAGGTACGTCTTATAGGAATCAAGGGAAATGACTCGACTAAAAGGTACGTCTTCAAGGAATCGAAGGAAATGACTCAACTAAAAGGTACGTCTTATAGGAATCAAAGGGGATGACTCGACTAAAAGGTACCTTTTCAAGGAATCAGAGGAAATGACTCAACTAAAAGGTACGTCTTATAGGAATCAAAGGGGATGACTAGACTAAAAGGTACGTCTTATAGGAATCAAAAGGGATGACTCGACTAAAAGGTACGTCTTATAGGAATCAAAGGGGATGACTCGACTAAAAGGTACGTCTTATAGGAATCAAGGGAAATGACTCGCCTAAAAGGTACGTCTTCTAGGAATCAAATGGGATGACTCGACTAAAAGGTACGTCATATAGGAATAAACGGGGATGACTCGACTAAAAGGTACTTCTTATAGGAATCAAGGGGAAATGACTCGACAAAAAGGTACGTCTTCTAGGGGTCAAAGGGGATGACTCGACTTAATCGTACTTCTTATAGGAATCAAAGGGGCTGACTTGACTAAAAGGTACGTCTTATAGGAATCAAAGGGGATGACTCAACTAAAAGGTTCGTCTTATAGGAATCAAAGGGGATGACTCGACTAAAAGGTACGTCTTATAGGAATCAAAGGGGATGACTCGACCAAATGGTACGTCTTATAGGAATCCAAGGGATGACTCGACTAAAAGGTACGTCTTATAGGAATCAAAGAGGATGACTCGACTAAAAGGTACGTCTTATAGGAATAAAGGGAAATGACTCGACTAAAAGGTACGTCTTATAGGAATCAAAGGGGATGACTCGACTAAAAGGTACGTCATATAGGAATAAAAGGGGATGACTCGACTAAAAGGTACGTTTTATAGGAATCAAAGGGGATGACTCGACTAAAAGGTACGTCTTATAGGAATCAAGGGAAATGACTCGACAAAAAGGTACGTTTTCTAGGAATCAAACGAAATGACTCAACTAAAAGGTACGTCTTATAGGAATCTAAGGGGAAGACTCGACTAAAAGGTACGTCTAATAGGAATCAAGTGAAATGACTCGACTAAAATGTACGTCTTCAAGGAATCAAAGGAAATGACTCAACTTAAAGGTACGTCTTATAGGAATCAAAGGGGATGACTGGACTAAAAGGTACGTCTTATAGGAATCCAAGGGATGACTCGACTAAAAGGTACGTCTTATAGGAATCAAAGTGGATGACTCGACTAAAAGGTACGTCTTATAGGAATAAAGGGAAATGACTCGACTAAAAGGTACGTCTTATAGGAATCAAAGGGGAAGACTCGACTAAAAGGTATGTCATATAGGAATAAAAGGGGATGACTCGACTAAAAGGTACGTTTTATAGGAATCAAAGGGGATAACTCGACTAAAAGGAACGTCTTATAGGAATCAATGGAAATTACTCGACTAAAAGGTACGTATTCTAGGGGTCAAAGGGGATGACTCGACTAAAAGGTACGTCTTATAGGAATCTTAGGGGAAGACTCGACTAAAAGGTACGTCTTATAGGAATCAAGAGAAATGACTCGACTAAAATGTACGTCTTCAAGGAATCAAAGGAAATGACTCAACTTAAAGGTACGTCTTATAGGAATCAAAGGGGATGACTCGACTAAAAGGTACGTCTTATAGGAATCAAAGGGGATGACTCGACTAAAGGGAACGTCTTATAGGAATCAAAGGAAATGACTCGACTAAAAGGTACGTATTCTTGGGATCAAAGGGGATGACTCGACTAAAAGGTACGTGTTATAGGAATGAAAAGAGATGACTCGACTAAAAGGTACGTCTTATAGGATTCAAAGGGGATGACTCGACTAAAAGGTATGTCTTATTGGAATCAAAAGGGATGACTCGACAAAAAGATACGTCTTATAGGAATCAAAGGGGATTACTCGACTAAAAGGTACGTCTTATAGGAATCAAGGGAATTGACTCGACTAAAAGGTACGTATTACAGGGGTCAAAGGGGATGACTCGACTACAAGGTATGTCTTATAAGAATTAAAGGGAATGACTCGACTAAAAGGTACGTCTTATAGGAATCAAAGGGGATGACTCGACTAAAAGGTACGTCTTGTAGGAATCAAAAGGGATGACTCGACTAAAAGATACGTCTTATAGGAATCAATGGGAATGACTCGACTAAAAGGTACGTCTTAAAGGAATCAAGGGAAATGACTCGACTAAAAGGTACGTCTTCGAGGAATCAAAGGGGATGACTCGACTAAAGGTACGTCTTATAGGAATCAAAAGGGATGAATCGACTAAAATGTACGTCTTATAGGAATCAAAGGGGATGACTCGACTAAAAGGTACGTCTTATAGGAATCAAGGGAAATGACTCGACTAATAGGTACGTTTTCTAGGAATCAAATGGTATGACTCGACTAAAAGGTACGTCTTATAGGAATCAAAGGGGATGACTCGACTAAAAGGTATGTCTTATAGGAATCAAAGGGGATGACTCGAGTAAAAGGTACGTCTTATAGGAATCAAGTGAAATGACTCGACTAAAAGATACGTCTTCAAGGAATCAAAGGAAATGACTCAACTAAAAGAACCGTCTTATAGGAATCAAAGGAGATGACTCGACTAAAAGGTACGTCTTATAGGAATCAAAGAGGATGACTCGACTAAAAGGTACGTCTTATAGGAATCAAGGGAAATGACTCGACTAAAAGGTACGTCTTCAAGGAATCAGAGGAAATGACTCAACTAAAAGGTACGTCTTATAGGAATCAAAGGGGATGGCTAGACTAAAAGATACATCTTATAGGAATCAAAAGGGATGACTCGACTAAAAGGTACGTCTTATAGGAATCAAAGGGGATGACTCGACTAAAAGGTACGTCTTATAGGAATCAAGGGAAATGACTCGCCTAAAAGGTACGTCTTCTAGCAATCAAACGGGATGACTCGACTAAAAGGTACGTCATATAGGAATAAAAGGGGATGACTCGACTAAAAGGTACGTCTTATAGAAATCAAGGGAAATGACTCGACTAAAAGGTACGTCTTCTAGGGGTCAAAGGGGATGACTCGACTAAATCGTACGTCTTATAGGAATCAAAGGGGATGACTCGACTAAAAGGTACGTCTTATAGGAAACAAAGGGGATGACTCAACTAAAAGGTACGTCTTATAGGAATCAAGGGAAATGACTCGACTAAAAGGCACCTCTTTTAGGAATCAAAGTGGATGACTCGACTAAAAGGTACGTCTTATAGGAATCAAAGGGGACGACTCGTCCAAAAGGTACGTCTTATAGGAATCCATGGGATGACTCGACTAAAAGGTACGTCTTATAGGAATCAAAGTGGATGACTCGACTAAAAGGTACGTCTTATAGGAATAAAGGGAAATGACTCGACGAAAAGGTACGTCTTATAGGAATCAAAGGGGATGACTCGACTAAAAGATACGTCATATAGGAATAAAAGGGGATGACTCGACTAAAAGGTACGATTTATAGGAATCAAAGGGGATGACTCGACTAAAAGGTACGTCTTATATGAATTAAGGGAAATGACTGGACAAAAAGGTACGTTTTCTAGGAATCAAACGAAATGACTCAACTAAAAGGTACGTCTTAGAGGAATCTAAGGGGAAGACTCGACTAGAAGGTACGTCTTATAGGAATCAAGAGAAATGACTCGACTAAAATGTACGTCTTCATGGAATCAAAGGAAATGACTTAACTTAAAGGTACGTCTTATAGGAATCAAAGGGGATGACTCGACTAAAAGGTACGTCTAATAAGAATCCAAGGGATGACTCGACTAAAAGGTACTTCTTATAGGAATCAAAGTGGATGACTCGACTAAAAGGTACGTCTTATAGGAATAAAGGGAAATGACTCGACTAAAAGGTACGTCTTATAGGAATCAAAAGTTATGACTCGACTAAAAGGTACGTCATATAAAAATAAAAGGGGATGACTCGACTAAAAGGTACATTTTATAGGAATCAAAGGGGATGACTCGACTAAAAGGAACGTCTTATAGGAATCAAAGGAAATGAATCGACTAAAAGGTACGTATTCTTGGGGTTAAAGGGGATGACTCGACTAAAAGGTACGTCATATAGGAATCAAAGGGTATGACTCGACTAAAAGGAACGTCTTATAGGAATCAATGGAAATGACTCGACTAAAAGGTACGTATTCTAGGGGTCAAAGGGGATGACTGAACTAAAAGTTACGTCTTATAGGAATCTAAGGGGAAGACTCAACTAAAAGGTACGTCTTATAGGAATCAAGAGAAATGACTCGACTAAAATGTACGTCTTCAAGGAATCAAAGGAAATGACTCAACTAAAAGAACCGTCTTATAGGAATCAAAGGAGATGACTCCACTAAAAGGTACGTCTTATAGGAATCAAAGGGGATGACTCGACTAAAAGGTACGTCTTATAGGAATCAAGGGAAATGACTCGACTAAAAGGTACGTCTTCAAGGAATCAGAGGTAATGACTCAACTAAAAGGTACGTCTTATAGGAATCAAAGGGGATGACTAGACTAAAAGGTACATCTTATAGGAATCAAAAGGGATGACTCGACTAAAAGTACGTCTTATTGGAATCAAAGGGGATTACTCGACTAAAAGGTACGTCTTATAGGAATCAAGGGAAATGACTCGCCTAAAAGGTACGTCTTCTAGGAATCAAATAGGATGACTCAACTAAAAGATACGTCATATAGGAATAAAAGGGGATGACTCGACTAAAAGGTACGTCTTATAGAAATCAAGGGAAATGACTCGACTAAAAGGTACGTCTTCTAGGGGTCAAAGGGGATGACTCGACTAAATCGTACGTCTTATAGGAATCAAAGGGGATGACTCGACTAAATCGTACGTCTTATAGGAATCAAAGGGGATGACTCGACTAAAAGGTACGTCTTATAGGAAACAAAGGGGATGACTCAACTAAAAGGTACGTCTTATAGGAATCAAGGGAAATGACTCGACTAAAAGGCACCTCTTTTAGGAATCAAAGGGGATGACTCGACTAAAAGGTACGTCTTATAGGAATCAAAGGGGATGACTCGTCCAAAAGGTACGTCTTATAGGAATCCAAGGGATGACTCGACTAAAAGGTACGTCTTATAGGAATCAAAGTGGATGACTCGACTAAAAGGTACGTCTTATAGGAATAAAGGGAAATGACTCGACTAAAAGGTACGTCTTATAGGAATCAAAGGGGATGACTCGACTAAAAGATACGTCATATAGGAATAAAAGGGGATGACTCGACTAAAAGGTACGTTTTATAGGAATCAAAGGGGATGACTCGACTAAAAGGTACGTCTTATAGGAATTAAGGGAAATGACTAGACAAAAAGGTACGTTTTCTAGGAATCAAACGAAATGACTCAACTAAAAGGTACATCTTAGAGGAATATAAGGGGAAGACTTGACTAGAAGGTACGTCTTATAGGAATCAAGAGAAATGACTCGACTAAAATGTACGTCTTCAAGGAATCAAAGGAAATGACTCAACTTAAAGGTACGTCTTATAGGAATCAAAGGGGATGACTCGACTAAAAGGTACGTCTTATAAGAATCCAAGGGATGACTCGACTAAAAGGTACTTCTTATAGGAATCAAAGTGGATGACTCGACTAAAACGTACGTCTTATAGGAATAAAGGGAAATGACTCGACTAAAAGGTACGTCTTATAGGAATCAAAAGGTATGACTCGACTAAAAGGTACGTCATATAAGAATAAAAGGGGATGACTCGACTAAAAGGTACATTTTATAGGAATCAAAGGGGATGACTCGACTAAAAGGAACGTCTTATAGGAATCAATGGAAATTAATCGACTAAAAGGTACGTATTCTTGGGGTTAAAGGGGATGACTCGACTAAAAGGTACGTCATATAGGAATCAAAGGGGATGACTCGACTAAAAGGAACGACTTATAGGAATCAATGGAAATGACTCGACTAAAAGGTACGTATTCTAGGGGTCAAAGGGGATGACTCAACTAAAAGGTACGTCTTATAGGAATCTAAGGGGAAGACTCAACTAAAAGGTACGTCTTATAGGAATCAAGAGAAATGACTCGACTAAAATGTACGTCTTCAAGGAATCAAAGGAAATGACTCAACTTAAAGGTACGTCTTATAGGAATCAAAGGGGATGACTCAACTAAAAGGTACGTCTTATAGGAATCAAAGGGGATGACTCGACTAAAAGGAACGCCTTATAGGAATCAAAGGAAATGACTCGACTAAAAGGTACGTATTCTTGGGGTCAAAGGGGATGACTCAACTAAAAGGTACGTCTTATAGGAATCAAAAGAGATGACTCGACTAAAAGGTACGTCTTATAGGATTCAAAGGGGATGACTCGACTAAAAGGTATGTCTTATAGGAATCAAAAGGGATGACTCAACTAAAAGATACGTCTTATAGGAATCAAAGGGGATTACTCGACTAAAAGGTATGTCCTATAGGAATCAAGGGAAATGACTCGACTAAAAGGTACGTATTGCAGGGGTCAAAGGGGATGACTCGACTAAAAGGTACGTCTTATAGGAATCAAAGGGGATGACTCGACTAAAAGGTACGTCTTATAGGAATCAAAAGGGATGACTCGACTAAAAGATACGTCTTATAGGAATCAAAGGAAATGACTCGACTAAAAGGTACGTCTTCAAGGGGTCAAAGGGGATGACTAGACTAAAAGGTACGTCTGCTAGGGGTCAAGGGGGAATGATTCTACTAAAAGGTACGGCTTATAGGAATCAAGAGAAATGACTCGACTAAAATGTACGTCTTCAAGGAATCAAAGGAAATGACTCAACTTAAAGGTACGTCTTATAGGAATCAAAAGGGATGACTCGACTAATAGGTACGTCTTATAGGAATCAAAGGGGATGACTCGACTAAAAGGAACGTCTTATAAGAATCAAAGGAAATGACTCGACTAAAAGGTTCGTATTCTTGGGATCAAAGGGGATGACTCGACTAAAAGGTACGTCTTATTGGAATGAAAAGAGATGACTCGACTAAAAGGTACGTCTTATAGGATTCAAAGGGGATGACTCGACTAAAAGGTATGTCTTATAGGAATCAAAAGGGATAACTCGACAAAAAGATACGTCTTATAGGAATCAAAGGGGATTACTCGACTAAAAGGTACGTCTTATAGGAATCAAGGGAAATGACTCGACTAAAAGGTACGTATTGCAGGGGTCAAAGGGGATGACTCGACTACAAGGTATGTCTTATAAGAATTAAAGGGAATGAATCGACTAAAAGGTACGTCTTATAGGAATCAAAGGGGATGACTCGACTAAAAGGTACGTCTTATAGGAATAAAAAGGGATGACTCGACTAAAAGATACGTCTTATTGGAATCAATGGGAATGACTCGACTTAAAGGTACGTCTTAAAGGAATCAAGGGAAATGACTCGACTAAAAGGTACGACTTCGAGGAATCAAAGGGGATGACTCGACTAAAGGTACGTCTTATAGAAATCAAAAGGGATGAATCGACTAAAATGTACGTCTTATAGGAATCAAAGGGGATGACTCGAGTAAAAGGTACGTCTTATAGGAATCAAGGGAAATGACTCAACTAAAAGGTACGTCTTCTAGGAATCAAATGGGATGACTCGACTAAAAGGTACGTCTTATAGGAATCAAAGGGGATGACTCGACTAAAAGGTATGTCTTATAGGAATCAAAGGGGATGACTCGAGTAAAAGGTACGTCTTATAGGAATCAAGTGAAATGACTCGACTAAAAGTTACGTCTTCAAGGAATCAAAGGAAATTACTCAACTAAAAGAACCGTCTTATAGGAATCTAAGGAGATGACTCGACTAAAAGGTACGTCTTATAGGAATCAAAGGAGATGACTCGACTAAAAGGTACGTCTTATAGGAATCAAGGGAAATGACTCGACTAAAAGGTACGTCTTCAAGGAATCAGAGGAAATGACTCAACTAAAAGGTACGTCTTATAGGAATCAAAGGGGATGACTAAACTAAAAGGTACATCTTATAGGAATCAAAAGGGATGACTCGACTAAAAGGTACGTCTTATAGGAATCAAAGGGGATGACTCGACTAAAAGGTACGTCTTATAGGAATCAAGGGAAATGACTCGCCTAAAAGGTACGTCTTCTAGGAATCAAATGGGATGACTCGACTAAAAGGTACGTCATATAGGAATAAAAGGGGATGACTAGACTAAAAGGTACGTCTTATAGAAATCAAGGGAAATGACTCGACTAAAAGGTACGTCTTCTAGGGGTTAAAGGGGATGACTCGACTAAATCGTACGTCTTATAGGAATCAAAGGGGATGACTCGACTAAAAGGTACGTCTTATAGGAAACAAAGGGGATGACTCAACTAAAAGATACGTCTTATAGGAATCAAGGGAAATGACTCGACTAAAAGGCACCTCTTTTAGGAATCAAAGGGGATGACTCGACTAAAAGGTACGTCTTTTAGGAATCAAAGGGGATGACTCGTCCAAAAGGTACGTTTTATAGGAATCCAAGGGATGACTCGACTAAAAGGTACGTCTTATAGGAATCAAAGTGGATGACTCGACTAAAAGGTACGTCTTATAGGAATAAAGGGAAATGACTCGACTAAAAGGTACGTTTTATAGGAATTAAGGGAAATGACTGGACAAAAAGGTACGTTTTCTAGGAATCAAACGAAATGACTCAACTAAAAGGTACGTCTTAGAGGAATCTAAGGGGAAGACTCGACTATAAGGTACGTCTTGTAGGAATCAAGAGAAATGACTCGACTAAAATGTACGTCTTCAAGGAATCAAAGGAAATGACTCAACTTAAAGGTACGTCTTATAGGAATCAAAGGGGATGACTCGACTAAAAGGTACGTCTAATAAGAATCCAAGGGATGACTCGACTAAAAGGTACTTCTTATAGGAATCAAAGTGGATGACTCGACTAAAAGGTACGTCTTATAGGAATAAAGGGAAATGACTCGACTAAAAGGTACGTCTTATAGGAATCAAAAGGTATGACTCGACTAAAAGGTACGTCATATAAGAATAAAAGGGGATGACTCGACTAAAAGGTACATTTTATAGGAATCAAAGGGGATGACTCGACTAAAAGGAACGTCTTATAGGAATCAAAGGAAATGAATCGACTAAAAGGTACGTATTCTTGGGGTTAAAGGGGATGACTCGACTAAAAGGTACGTCATATAGGAATCAAAGGGGATGACTCGACTAAAAGGAACGTCTTATAGGAATCAATGGAAATGACTTGACTAAAAGGTACGTATTCTAGGTGTCAAAGGGGATGACTGAACTAAAAGTTACGTCTTATAGGAATCTAAGGGGAAGACTCAACTAAAAGGTACGTCTTATAGGAATCAAGAGAAATGACTCGACTAAAATGTACGTCTTCAAGGAATCAAAGGAAATGACTCAACTAAAAGAACAGTCTTATAGGAATCAAAGGAGATGACTCGACTAAAAGGTACGTCTTATAGGAATCAAAGGGGATGACTCGACTAAAAGGTACGTCTTATAGGAATCAAGGGAAATGACTCGACTAAAAGGTACGTCTTCAAGGAATCAGAGGTAATGACTCAACTAAAAGGTACGTCTTATAGGAATCAAAGGGGATGACTAGACTAAAAGGTACATCTTATAGGAATCAATAGGGATGACTCGACTAAAAGGTACGTCTTATAGGAATCAAAGGGGATGACTCGACTAAAAGTTACGTCTTATAGGAATCAAGGGAAATGACTCGCCTAAAAGGTACGTCTTCTAGGAATCAAATGGGATGACTCGACTAAAAGATACGTCATATAGGAATAAAAGGGGATGACTCGACTAAAAGGTACGTCTTATAGAAATCAAGGGAAATGACTCGACTAAAAGGTACGTCTTCTAGGGGTCAAAGGGGATGACTCGACTAAATCGTACGTCTTATAGGAATCAAAGGGGATGACTCGACTAAAAGGTACGTCTTATAGGAAACAAAGGGGATGACTCAACTAAAAGGAACGTCTTATAGGAATCAATGGAAATGACTCGACTAAAAGGTACGTATTCTAGGGGTCAAAGGGGATGACTGAACTAAAAGTTACGTCTTATAGGAATCTAAGGGGAAGACTCAACTAAAAGGTACGTCTTATAGGAATCAAGAGAAATGACTCGACTAAAATGTACGTCTTCAAGGAATCAAAGGAAATGACTCAACTAAAAGAACCGTCTTATAGGAATCAAAGGAGATGACTCGACTAAAAGGTACGTCTTATAGGAATCAAAGGGGATGACTCGACTAAAAGGTACGTCTTATAGGAATCAAGGGAAATGACTCGACTAAAAGGTACGTCTTCAAGGAATCAGAGGTAATGACTCAACTAAAAGGTACGTCTTATAGGAATCAAAGGGGATGACTAGACTAAAAGGTACATCTTATAGGAATCAAAAGGGATGACTCGACTAAAAGTACGTCTTATAGGAATTAAAGGGGATTACTCGACTAAAAGGTACGTCTTATAGGAATCAAGGGAAATGACTCGCCTAAAAGGTACGTCTTCTAGGAATCAAATAGGATGACTCAACTAAAAGATACGTCATATAGGAATAAAAGGGGATGACTCGACTAAAAGGTACGTCTTATAGAAATCAAGGGAAATGACTCGACTAAAAGGTACGTCTTCTAGGGGTCAAAGGGGATGACTCGACTAAATCGTACGTCTTATAGGAATCAAAGGGGATGACTCGACTAAAAGGTACGTCTTATAGGAAACAAAGGGGATGACTCAACTAAAAGGTACGTCTTATAGGAATCAAGGGAAATGACTCGACTAAAAGGCACCTCTTTTAGGAATCAAAGGGGATGACTCGACTAAAAGGTACGTCTTATAGGAATCAAAGGGGATGACTCGTCCAAAAGGTACGTCTTATAGGAATCCAAGGGATGACTCGACTAAAAGGTACGTCTTATAGGAATCAAAGTGGATGACTCGACTAAAAGGTACGTCTTATAGGAATAAAGGGAAATGACTCGACTAAAACGTACGTCTTATAGGAATCAAAGGGGATGACTCGACTAAAAGATACGTCATATAGGAATAAAAGGGGATGACTCGACTAAAAGGTACGTTTTATAGGAATCAAAGGGGATGACTCGACTAAAAGGTACGTCTTATAGGAATTAAGGGAAATGACTGGACAAAAAGGTACGTTTTCTAGGAATCAAACGAAATGACTCAACTAAAAGGTACATCTTAGAGGAATATAAGGGGAAGACTCGACTAGAAGGTACGTCTTATAGGAATCAAGAGAAATGACTCGACTAAAATGTACGTCTTCAAGGAATCAAAGGAAATGACTCAACTTAAAGGTACGTCTTATAGGAATCAAAGGGGATGACTCGACTAAAAGGTACGTCTTATAAGAATCCAAGGGATGACTCGACTAAAAGGTACTTCTTATAGGAATCAAAGTGGATGACTCGACTAAAAGGTACGTCTTATAGGAATAAAGGGAAATGACTCGACTAAAAGGTACGTCTTATAGGAATCAAAAGGTATGACTCGACTAAAAGGTACGTCATATAAGAATAAAAGGGGATGACTCGACTAAAAGGTACATTTTATAGGAATCAAAGGGGATGACTCAACTAAAAGGAACGTCTTATAGGAATCAAAGGAAATGAATCGACTAAAAGGTACGTATTCTTGGGGTTAAAGGGGATGACTCGACTAAAAGGTACGTCATATAGGAATCAAAGGGGATGACTCGACTAAAAGGAACGACTTATAGGAATCAATGGAAATGACTCGACTAAAAGGTACGTATTCTAGGGGTCAAAGGGGATGACTCAACTAAAAGGTACGTCTTATAGGAATCTAAGGGGAAGACTCAACTAAAAGGTACGTCTTATAGGAATCAAGAGAAATGACTCGACTAAAATGTACGTCTTCAAGGAATCAAAGGAAATGACTCAACTTAAAGGTACGTCTTATAGGAATCAAAGGGGATGACTCAACTAAAAGGTACGTCTTATAGGAATCAAAGGGGATGACTCGACTAAAAGGAACGCCTTATAGGAATCAAAGGATATGACTCGACTAAAAGGTACGTATTCTTGGGGTCAAAGGGGATGACTCAACTAAAAGGTACGTCTTATAGGAATCAAAAGAGATGACTCGACTAAAAGGTACGTCTTATAGGATTCAAAGGGGATGACTCGACTAAAAGGTATGTCTTATAGGAATCAAAAGGGATGACTCAACTAAAAGATACGTCTTATAGGAATCAAAGGGGATTACTCGACTAAAAGGTACGTCCTATAGGAATCAAGGGAAATGACTCGACTAAAAGGTACGTATTGCAGGGGTCAAAGGGGATGACTCGACTAAAAGGTACGTCTTATAGGAATCAAAGGGGATGACTCGACTAAAAGGTACGTCTTATAGGAATCAAAAGGGATGACTCGACTAAAAGATACGTCTTATAGGAATCAAAGGAAATGACTCGACTAAAAGGTACGTCTTCAAGGGGTCAAAGGGGATGACTAGACTAAAAGGTACGTCTGCTAGGGGTCAAGGGGGAATGATTCTACTAAAAGGTACGTCTTATAGGAATCAAGAGAAATGACTCGACTAAAATGTACGTCTTCAAGGAATCAAAGGAAATGACTCAACTTAAAGGTACGTCTTATAGGAATCAAAAGGGATGACTCGACTAAAAGGTACGTCTTATAGGAATCAAAGGGGATGACTCGACTAAAAGGAACGTCTTATAGGAATCAAAGGAAATGACTCGACTAAAAGGTTCGTATTCTTGGGATCAAAGGGGATGACTCGACTAAAAGGTACGTCTTATTGGAATGAAAAGAGATGACTCGACTAAAAGGTACGTCTTATAGGATTCAAAGGGGATGACTCGACTAAAAGGTATGTCTTATAGGAATCAAAAGGGATAACTCGACAAAAAGATACGTCTTATAGGAATCAAAGGGGATTACTCGACTAAAAGGTACGTCTTATAGGAATCAAGGGAACTGACTCGACTAAAAGGTACGTATTGCAGGGGTCAAAGGGGATGACTCGACTACAAGGTATGTCTTATAAGAATTAAAGGGAATGACTCGACTAAAAGGTACGTCTTAAAGGAATCAAAGGGGATGACTCGACTAAAAGGTACGTCTTATAGGAATAAAAAGGGATGACTCGACTAAAAGATACGTCTTATAGGAATCAATGGGAATGACTCGACTTAAAGGTACGTCTTAAAGGAATCAAGGGAAATGACTCGACTAAAAGGTACGACTTCGAGGAATCAAAGGGGATGACTCGACTAAAGGTACGTCTTATAGAAATCAAAAGGGATGAATCGACTAAAAGGTACGTCTTATAGGAATCAAGGGAAATGACTCGACTAAAAGGCACCTCTTTTAGGAATCAAAGGGGATGACTCGACTAAAAGGTACGTATTATAGGAATCAAAGGGGATGACTCTACTAAAAGGTACGTCTTATAGGAATCCAAGGGATGACTCGACTAAAAGGTACGTCTTATAGGAATCAAAGTGGATGACTCGACTAAAAGGTACGTCTTATAGGAATAAAGGGAAATGACTCGACTAAAAGGTACGTCTTATAGGAATCAAAGGGGATGACTCGACTAAAAGATACGTCATATAGGAATAAAAGGGGATGACTCGACTAAAAGGTACGTTTTATAGGAATCAAAGGGGATGACTCGACTAAAAGGTACGTCTTATAGGAATTAAGGGAAATGACTGGACAAAAAGGTACGTTTTCTAGGAATCAAACGAAATGACTCAACTAAAAGGTACATCTTAGAGGAATATAAGGGGAAGACTCGACTAGAAGGTACGTCTTATAGGAATCAAGAGAAATAACTCGGCTAAAATGTACGTCTTCAAGGAATCAAAGGAAATGACTCAACTTAAAGGTACGTCTTATAGGAATCAAAGGGGATGACTCGACTAAAAGGTACGTCTTATAAGAATCCAAGGGATGACTCGACTAAAAGGTACTTCTTATAGGAATCAAAGTGGATGACTCGACTAAAAGGTACGTCTTATAGGAATAAAGGGAAATGACTCGACTAAAAGGTACGTCTTATAGGAATCAAAAGGTATGACTCGACTAAAAGGTACGTCATATAAGAATAAAAGGGGATGACTCGACTAAAAGGTACATTTTATAGGAATCAAAGGGGATGACTCAACTAAAAGGAACGTCTTATAGGAATCAAAGGAAATGAATCGACTAAAAGGTACGTATTCTTGGGGTTAAAGGGGATGACTCGACTAAAAGGTACGTCATATAGGAATCAAAGGGGATGACTCGACTAAAAGGAACGACTTATAGGAATCATTGGAAATGACTCGACTAAAAGGTACGTATTCTAGGGGTCAAAGGGGATGACTCAACTAAAAGGTACGTCTTATAGGAATCTAAGGGGAAGACTCAACTAAAAGGTACGTCTTATAGGAATCAAGAGAAATGACTCGACTAAAATGTACGTCTTCAAGGAATCAAAGGAAATGACTCAACTTAAAGGTACGTCTTATAGGAATCAAAGGGGATGACTCAACTAAAAGGTACGTCTTATAGGAATCAAAGGGGATGACTCGACTAAAAGGAACGCCTTATAGGAATCAAAGGAAATGACTCGACTAAAAGGTACGTATTCTTGGGGTCAAAGGGGATGACTCAACTAAAAGGTACGTCTTATAGGAATCAAAAGAGATGACTCGACTAAAAGGTACGTCTTATAGGATTCAAAGGGGATGACTCGACTAAAAGGTATGTCTTATAGGAATCAAAAGGGATGACTCAACTAAAAGATACGTCTTATAGTAATCAAAGGGGATTACTCGACTAAAAGGTACGTCCTATAGGAATCAAGGGAAATGACTCGACTAAAAGGTACGTATTGCAGGGGTCAAAGGGGATGACTCGACTAAAAGGTACGTCTTATAGGAATCAAAGGGGATGACTCGACTAAAAGGTACGTCTTATAGGAATCAAAAGGGATGACTCGACTAAAAGATACGTCTTATAGGAATCAAAGGAAATGACTCGACTAAAAGGTACGTCTTCAAGGGGTCAAAGGGGATGACTAGACTAAAAGGTACGTCTGCTAGGGGTCAAGGGGGAATGATTCTACTAAAAGGTACGTCTTATAGGAATCAAGAGAAATGACTCGACTAAAATGTACGTCTTCAAGGAATCAAAGGAAATGACTCAACTTAAAGGTACGTCTTATAGGAATCAAAAGGGATGACTCGACTAAAAGGTACGTCTTATAGGAATCAAAGGGGATGACTCGACTAAAAGGAACGTCTTATAGGAATCAAAGGAAATGACTCGACTAAAAGGTTCGTATTCTTGGGATCAAAGGGGATGACTCGACTAAAAGGTACGTCTTATTGGAATGAAAAGAGATGACTCGACTAAAAGGTACGTCTTATAGGATTCAAAGGGGATGACTCGACTAAAAGGTATGTCTTATAGGAATCAAAAGGGATAACTCGACAAAAAGATACGTCTTATAGGAATCAAAGGGGATTACTCGACTAAAAGGTACGTCTTATAGGAATCAAGGGAACTGACTCGACTAAAAGGTACGTATTGCAGGGGTCAAAGGGGATGACTCGACTACAAGGTATGTCTTATAAGAATTAAAGGGAATGACTCGACTAAAAGGTACGTCTTATAGGAATCAAAGGGGATGACTCGACTAAAAGGTACGTCTTATAGGAATAAAAAGGGATGACTCGACTAAAAGATACGTCTTATAGGAATCAATGGGAATGACTCGACTTAAAGGTACGTCTTAAAGGAATCAAGGGAAATGACTCGACTAAAAGGTACGACTTCGAGGAATCAAAGGGGATGACTCGACTAAAGGTACGTCTTATAGAAATCAAAAGGGATGAATCGACTAAAATGTACGTCTTATAGGAATCAAAGGGGATGACTCGAGTAAAAGGTACGTCTTATAGGAATCAAGGGAACTGACTCAACTAAAAGGTACGTCTTCTAGGAATCAAATGGGATGACTAGACTAAAAGGTACGTCTTATAGGAATCAAAGGGGATGACTCGACTAAAAGGTATGTCTTATAGGAATCAAACGGGATGACTCGAGTAAAAGGTACGTCTTATAGTAATCAAGTGAAATGACTCGACTAAAAGTTACGTCTTCAAGGAATCAAAGGAAATTACTCAACTAAAAGAACCGTCTTATAGGAATCAAAGGAGATGACTCGACTAAAAGGTACGTCTTATAGGAATCAAAGGAGATGACTCGACTAAAAGGTACGTCTTATAGGAATCAAGGGAAATGACTCGACTAAAAGGTACGTCTTCAAGGAATCATAGGAAATGACTCAACTAAAAGGTACGTCTTATAGGAATCAAAGGGGATGACTAAACTAAAAGGTACATCTTATAGGAATCAAAAGGGATGACTCGACTAAAAGGTACGTCTTATAGGAATCAAAGGGGATGACTCGACTAAAGGGTACGTCTTATAGGAATCAAGGGAAATGACTCGCCTAAAAGGTACGTCTTCTAGGAATCAAATGGGATGACTCGACTAAAAGGTACGTCATATAGGAATAAAAGGGGATGACTCGACTAAAAGGTACGTCTTATAGAAATCAAGGGAAATGACTCGACTAAAAGGTACGTCTTCTAGGGGTTAAAGGGGATGACTCGACTAAATCGTACGTCTTATAGGAATCAAAGGGGATGACTCGACTAAAAGGTACGTCTTATAGGAATCAAAGGGGATGACTCAACTAAAAGATACGTCTTATAGGAATGAAGGGAAATGACTCGACTAAAAGGCACCTCTTTTAGGAATCAAAGGGGATGACTCGACTAAAAGGTACGTCTTTTAGGAATCAAAGGGGATGACTCGTCCAAAAGGTACGTCTTATAGGAATCCAAGGGATGACTCGACTAAAAGGTACGTCTTATAGGAATCAAAGTGGATGACTCGACTAAAAGGTACGTCTTATAGGAATAAAGGGAAATGACTCGACTAAAAGGTACGTTTTATAGGAATTAAGGGAAATGACTGGACAAAAAGGTACGTTTTCTAGGAATCAAACGAAATGACTCAACTAAAAGGTACGTCTTAGAGGAATCTAAGGGGAAGACTCGACTAGAAGGTACGTCTTATAGGAATCAAGAGAAATGACTCGACTAAAATGTACGTCTTCAAGGAATCAAAGGAAATGACTCAACTTAAAGGTACGTCTTATAGGAATCAAAGGGGATGACTCGACTAAAAGGTACGTCTAATAAGAATCCAAGGGATGACTCGACTAAAAGGTACTTCTTATAGGAATCAAAGTGGATGACTCGACTAAAAGGTACGTCTTATAGGAATAAAGGGAAATGACTCGACTAAAAGGTACGTCTTATAGGAATCAAAAGGTATGACTCGACTAAAAGGTACGTCATATAAGAATAAAAGGGGATGACTCGACTAAAAGGTACATTTTATAGGAATCAAAGGGGATGACTCAACTAAAAGGAACGTCTTATAGGAATCAAAGGAAATGAATCGACTAAAAGGTACGTATTCTTGGGGTTAGAGGGGATGACTCGACTAAAATGTACGTCATATAGGAATCAAAGGGGATGACTCGACTAAAAGGAACGTCTTATAGGAATCAATGGAAATGACTTGACTAAAAGGTACGTATTCTAGGTGTCAAAGGGGATGACTGAACTAAAAGTTACGTCTTATAGGAATCTAAGGGGAAGACTCAACTAAAAGGTACGTCTTATAGGAATCAAGAGAAATGACTCGACTAAAATGTACGTCTTCAAGGAATCAAAGGAAATGACTCAACTAAAAGAACAGTCTTATAGGAATCAAAGGAGATGACTCGACTAAAAGGTACGTCTGATAGGAATCAAAGGGGATGACTCGACTAAAAGGTACGTCTTATAGGAATCAAGGGAAATGACTCGACTAAAAGGTACGTCTTCAAGGAATCAGAGGTAATGACTCAACTAAAAGGTACGTCTTATAGGAATCAAAGGGGATGACTAGACTAAAAGGTACATCTTATAGGAATCAAAAGGGATGACTCGACTAAAAGGTACGTCTTATAGGAATCAAAGGGGATGACTCGACTAAAAGTTACGTCTTACAGGAATCAAGGGAAATGACTCGCCTAAAAGGTACGTCTTCTAGGAATCAAATGGGATGACTCGACTAAAAGATACGTCATATAGGAATAAAAGGGGATGACTCGACTAAAAGGTACGTCTTATAGAAATCAAGGGAAATGAGTCGACTAAAAGGTACGTCTTCTAGGGGTCAAAGGGGATGACTCGACTAAATCGTACGTCTTATAGGAATCAAAGGGGATGACTCGACTAAAAGGTACGTCTTATAGGAAACAAAGGGGATGACTCAACTAAAAGGTACGTCTTATAGGAATCAAGGGAAATGACTCGACTAAAAGGCACCTCTTTTAGGAATCAAAGGGGATGACTCGACTAAAAGGTACGTCTTATAGGAATCAAAGGGGATGACTCGTCCAAAGGTTACATCTTATAGGAATCCAAGGGATGACTCGACTAAAAGGTCCGTCTTATAGGAATCAAAGTGGATGACTCGACTAAAAGGTACGTCTTTTAGGAATAAAGGGAAATGACTCGACTAAAAGGTACGTCTTATAGGAATCAAAGGGGATGACTCGACTAAAAGATACGTCATAAAGGAATAAAAGGGGATGACTCGACTAAAAGGTACGTTTTATAGGAATCAAAGGGGATGACTCGACTAAAAGGTACGTCTTATAGGAATTAAGGGAAATGACTGGACAAAAAGGTACGTTTTCTAGGAATCAAATGAAATGACTCAACTAAAAGGTACATCTTAGAGGAATCTAAGGGGAAGACTCGACTAGAAGGTACGTCTTATAGGAATCAAGAGAAATGACTCGACTAAAATGTACGTCTTCAAGGAATCAAAGGAAATGACTCAACTTAAAGGTACGTCTTATAGGAATCAAAGGAGATGACTTGACTAAAAGGTACGTCTTATAAGAATCCAAGGGATGACTCGACTAAAAGGTACTTCTTATAGGAATCAAAGTGGATGACGCGACTAAAAGGTACGTCTTATAGGAATAAAGGGAAATGACTCGACTAAAAGGTACGTCTTATAGGAATCAAAAGGTATGACTCGACTAAAAGGTACGTCTTATAAGAATAAAAGGGGATGACTCGACTAAAAGGTACATTTTATTGGAATCAAAGGGGATGACTCGACTAAAAGGAACGTCTTATAGGAATCAAAGGAAATGAATCGACTAAAAGGTACGTATTCTTGGGGTTAAAGGGGATGACTCGACTAAAAGGTACGTCATATAGGAATCAAAGGGGATGACTCGACTAAAAGGAACGTCTTATAGGAATCAATGGAAATGACTCGACTAAAAGGTACGTATTCTAGGGGTCAAAGGGGATGACTCAACTAAAAGGTACGTCTTATAGGAATCTAAGGGGAAGACTCAACTAAAAGGTACGTCTTATAGGAATCAAGAGAAATGACTCGACTAAAATGTACGTCTTCAAGGAATCAAAGGAAATGACTCAACTTAAAGGTACGTCTTATAGGAATCAAAGGGGATGACTCAACTAAAAGGTATGTCTTATAGGAATCAAAGGGAATGACTCGACTTAAAGGTACGTCTTAAAGGAATCAAGGGAAATGAATCGACTAAAAGGTACGACTTCGAGGAATCAAAGGGGATGACTCGACTAAAGGTACGTCTTATAGAAATCAAAAGGGATGAATCGACTAAAATGTACGTCTTATAGGAATCAAAGGGGATGACTCGACTAAAAGGTACGTCTTATAGGAATCAAGGGAAATGACTCAACTAAAAGGTACGTCTTCTAGGAATCAAATGGGATGACTCGACTAAAAGGTACGTCTTATAGGAATCAAAGGGGATGACTCGACTAAAAGGTATGTCTTATAGGAATGAAAGGGGATGACTCGAGTAAAAGGTACGTCTTATAGGAATCAAGTGAAATAACTCGACTAAAAGTTACGTCTTCAAGGAATAAAAGGAAATTACTCAACTAAAAGAACCGTCTTATAGGAATCAAAGGAGATGTCTCGACTAAAAGGTACGTCTTATAGGAATCAAGGGAAATGACTCGACTAAAAGGTACGTCTTCAACGAATCAGAGGAAATGACTCAACTAAAAGGTACGTCTTATAGGAATAAAAGGGGATGACTCGACTAAAAGGTACATCTTATAGGAATCAAAAGGGATGACTCGACTAAAAGGTACGTCTTATAGGAATCAAAGGGGATGACTCGACTAAAAGGTACGTCTTATAGGAATCAAG
Organism: Capsicum pubescens; assembly: GCA_030864215.1. Lineage (NCBI taxonomy): Eukaryota > Viridiplantae > Streptophyta > Magnoliopsida > Solanales > Solanaceae > Capsicum > Capsicum pubescens. The sequence continues at coordinate 272,971,225 of CM061545.1, read as the reverse complement.
GGAAATGACTCGCCTAAAAGGTACGTCTTCTAGGATTCAAATGGGATGACTCGACTAAAAGGTACGTCATATAGGAATAAAAGGGGATGACTCGACTAAAAGGTACGTCTTATAGAAATCAAGGGAAATGACTCGACTAAAAGGTACGTCTTCTAGGGGTTAAAGGGGATGACTCGACTAAATCGTACGTCTTATAGGAATCAAAGGGGATGACTCGACTAAAAGGTACGTCTTATAGGAAACAAAGGGGATGACTTAACTAAAAGATACGTCTTATAGGAATCAAGGGAAATGACTTCACTAAAAGGCACCTCTTTTAGGAATCAAAGGGGATGACTCGACTAAAAGGTACGTCTTTTAGGAATCAAAGGGGATGACTCGTCCAAAAGGTACGTCTTATAGGAATCCAAGGGATGACTCGACTAAAAGGTACGTCTTATAGGAATCAAAGTGGATGACTCGACTAAAAGGTACGTCTTATAGGAATAAAGGGAAATGACTCGACTAAGAGGTACGTCTTATAGGAATTAAGGGAAATGACTGGACAAAAAGGTACGTTTTCTAGGAATCAAACGAAATGACTCAACTAAAAGGTACGTCTTAGAGGAATCTAAGGGGAAGACTCGACTAGAAGGTACGTCTTATAGGAATCAAGAGAAATGACTCGACTAAAATGTACGTCTTCAAGGAATCAAAGGAAATGACTCAACTTAAAGGTACGTCTTATAGGAATCAAAGGGGATGACTCGACTAAAAGGTACGTCAAATAAGAATCCAAGGGATGACTCGACTAAAAGGTACTTCTTATAGGAATCAAAGTGGATGACTCGACTAAAAGGTACGTCTTATAGGAATAAAGGGAAATGACTCGACTAAAAGGTACGTCTTATAGGAATCAAAAGGTATGACTCGACTAAAAGGTACGTCATATAAGAATAAAAGGGGATGACTCGACTAAAAGGTACATTTTATAGGAATCAAAGGGGATGACTCGACTAAAAGGAACGTCTTATAGGAATCAAAGGAAATGAATCGACTAAAAGGTACGTATTCTTGGGGTTAAAGGGGATGACTCGACTAAAAGGTACGTCATATAGGAATCAAAGGGGATGACTCGACTAAAAGGAACGTCTTATAGGAATCAATGGAAATGACTCGACTAAAAGGTACGTATTCTAGGTGTCAAAGGGGATGAATGAACTAAAAGTTACGTCTTAAAGGAATCAAAGGGGAAGACTCAACTAAAAGGTACGTCTTATAGGAATCAAGAGAAATGACTCGACTAAAATGTACGTCTTCAAGGAATTAAAGGAAATGACTCAACTAAAAGAACCGTCTTATAGGAATGAAAGGAGATGACTCGACTAAAAGGTACGTCTTATAGGAATCAAAGGGGATGACTCGACTAAAAGGTACGTCTTATAGGAATCAAGGGAAATGACTCGACTAAAAGGTACGTCTTCAAGGAATCAGAGGTAATGACTCCACTAAAAGGTATGTCTTATAGGAATCAAAGGGGATGACTAGACTAAAAGGTACATCTTATAGGAATCAAAAGGGATGACTCGACTAAAAGGTACGTCTTATAGGAATCAAAGGGGATGACTCGACTAAAAGGTACGTCTTATAGAAATCAAGGGAAATGACTCGACTAAAAGGTACGTCTTCTAGGGGTCAAAGGGGATGACTCGACTAAATCGTACGTCTTATAGGAATCAAAGGGGATGACTCGACTAAAAGGTACGTCTTATAGGAAACAAAGGGGATGACTCAACTAAAAGGTACGTCTGATAGGAATCAAGGGAAATGACTCGACTAAAAGGCACCTCTTTTAGGAATCAAAGGGGATGACTCGACTAAAAGGTACGTCTTATAGGAATCAAAGGGGATGACTCGTCCAAAAGGTACATCTTATAGGAATCCAAGGGATGACTCGACTAAAAGGTACGTCTTATAGGAATCAAAGTGGATGACTCGACTAAAAGGTACGTCTTATAGGAATAAAGGGAAATGACTCGACTAAAAGGTACGTCTTATAGGAATCAAAGGGGATGACTCGACTAAAAGATACGTCATATAGGAATAAAAGGGGATGACTCGACTCAAAGGTACGTTTTATAGGAATCAAAGGGGATGACTCGACTAAAAGGTAAGTCTTATAGGAATTAAGGGAAATGACTGGACAAAAAGGTACGTTTTCTAGGAATCAAACGAAATGACTCAACTAAAAGGTACATCTTAGAGGAATCTAAGGGGAAGACTCGACTAGAAGGTACGTCTTATAGGAATCAAGAGAAATGACTCGACTAAAATGTACGTCTTCAAGGAATCAAAGGAAATGACTCAACTTAAAGGTACGTCTTATAGGAATCAAAGGGGATGACTCGACTAAAAGGTACGTCTTATAAGAATCCAAGGGATGACTCGACTAAAAGGTACTTCTTATAGGAATCAAAGTGGATGACTCGACTAAAAGGTACGTCTTATAGGAATAAAGGGAAATGACTCGACTAAAAGGTACGTCTTATAGGAATCAAAAGGTATGACTCGACTAAAAGGTACGTCATATAAGAATAAAAGGGGATGACTCGACTAAAAGGTACATTTTATAGGAATCAAAGGGGATGACTCGACTAAAAGGAACGTCTTATAGGAATCAAAGGAAATGAATCGACTAAAAGGTACGTATTCTTGGGGTTAAAGGGGATGACTCGACTAAAAGGTACGTCATATAGGAATCAAAGGGGATGACTCGACTAAAAGGAACGTCTTATAGGAATCAATGGAAATGACTCGACTAAAAGGTACGTATTCTAGGTGTCAAAGGGGATGAATGAACTAAAAGTTACGTCTTAAAGGAATCAAAGGGGAAGACTCAACTAAAAGGTACGTCTTATAGGAATCAAGAGAAATGACTCGACTAAAATGTACGTCTTCAAGGAATTAAAGGAAATGACTCAACTAAAAGAACCGTCTTATAGGAATGAAAGGAGATGACTCGACTAAAAGGTACGTCTTATAGGAATCAAAGGGGATGACTCGACTAAAAGGTACGTCTTATAGGAATCAAGGGAAATGACTCGACTAAAAGGTACGTCTTCAAGGAATCAGAGGTAATGACTCCACTAAAAGGTATGTCTTATAGGAATCAAAGGGGATGACTAGACTAAAAGGTACATCTTATAGGAATCAAAAGGGATGACTCGACTAAAAGGTACGTCTTATAGGAATCAAAGGGGATGACTCGACTAAAAGGTACGTCTTATAGAAATCAAGGGAAATGACTCGACTAAAAGGTACGTCTTCTAGGGGTCAAAGGGGATGACTCGACTAAATCGTACGTCTTATAGGAATCAAAGGGGATGACTCGACTAAAAGGTACGTCTTATAGGAAACAAAGGGGATGACTCAACTAAAAGGTACGTCTGATAGGAATCAAGGGAAATGACTCGACTAAAAGGCACCTCTTTTAGGAATCAAAGGGGATGACTCGACTAAAAGGTACGTCTTATAGGAATCAAAGGGGATGACTCGTCCAAAAGGTACATCTTATAGGAATCCAAGGGATGACTCGACTAAAAGGTACGTCTTATAGGAATCAAAGTGGATGACTCGACTAAAAGGTACGTCTTATAGGAATAAAGGGAAATGACTCGACTAAAAGGTACGTCTTATAGGAATCAAAGGGGATGACTCGACTAAAAGATACGTCATATAGGAATAAAAGGGGATGACTCGACTCAAAGGTACGTTTTATAGGAATCAAAGGGGATGACTCGACTAAAAGGTAAGTCTTATAGGAATTAAGGGAAATGACTGGACAAAAAGGTACGTTTTCTAGGAATCAAACGAAATGACTCAACTAAAAGGTACATCTTAGAGGAATCTAAGGGGAAGACTCGACTAGAAGGTACGTCTTATAGGAATCAAGAGAAATGACTCGACTAAAATGTACGTCTTCAAGGAATCAAAGGAAATGACTCAACTTAAAGGTACGTCTTATAGGAATCAAAGGGGATGACTCGACTAAAAGGTACGTCTTATAAGAATCCAAGGGATGACTCGACTAAAAGGTACTTCTTATAGGAATCAAAGTGGATGACTCGACTAAAAGGTACGTCTTATAGGAATAAAGGGAAATGACTCGACTAAAAGGTACGTCTTATAGGAATCAAAAGGTATGACTCGACTAAAAGGTACGTCATATAAGAATAAAAGGGGATGACTCGACTAAAAGGTACATTTTATAGGAATCAAAGGGGATGACTCGACTAAAAGGAACGTCATATAGGAATCAAAGGAAATGAATCGACTAAAAGGTACGTATTCTTGGGGTTAAAGGGGATGACTCGACTAAAAGGTACGTCATATAGGAATCAAAGGGGATGACTCGACTAAAAGGAACGTCTTATAGGAATCAATGGAAATGACTCGACTAAAAGGTACGTATTCTAGGGGTCAAAGGGGATGACTCAACTAAAAGGTACGTCTTATAAGAATAAAAGGGGATGACTCGACTAAAAGGTACATTTTATAGGAATCAAAGGGGATGACTCGACTAAAAGGAACGTCTTATAGGAATCAAAGGAAATGAATCGACTAAAAGGTACGTATTCTTGGGGTTAAAGGGGATGACTCGACTAAAAGGTACGTCATATAGGAATCAAAGGGGATGACTCGACTAAAAGGAACGTCTTATTGGAATCAATGGAAATGACTCGACTAAAAGGTACGTATTCTAGGGGTCAAAGGGGATGACTCAACTAAAAGGTACGTCTTATAGGAATCTAAGGGGAAGACTCAACTAAAAGGTACGTCTTATAGGAATCAAGAGAAATGACTCGACTAAAATGTACGTCTTCAAGGAATCAAAGGAAATGACTCAACTTAAAGGTACGTCTTATAGGAATCAAAGGGGATGACTCAACTAAAAGGTATGTCTTATAGGAATCAAAGGGAATGACTCGACTTAAAGGTACGTCTTAAAGGAATCAAGGGAAATGACTCGACTAAAAGGTACGACTTCGAGGAATCAAAGAGGATGACTCGACTAAAGGTACGTCTTATAGAAATCAAAAGGGATGAATCGACTAAAATGTACGTCTTATAGGAATCAAAGGGGATGACTCGACTAAAAGGTACGTCTTATAGGAATCAAGGGAAATGACTCAACTAAAAGGTACGTCTTCTAGGAATCAAATGGGATGACTCGACTAAAAGGTACGTCTTATAGGAATCAAAGGGGATGACTCGACTAAAAGGTATGTCTTATAGGAATCAAAGGGGATGACTCGAGTAAAAGGTACGTCTTATAGGAATCAAGTGAAATAACTCGACTAAAAGTTACGTCTTCAAGGAATCAAAGGAAATTACTCAACTAAAAGAACCGTCTTATAGGAATCAAAGGAGATGACTCGACTAAAAGGTACGTCTTATAGGAATCAAGGGAAATTACTCGACTAAAAGGTACGTCTTCAACGAATCAGAGGAAATGACTCAACTAAAAGGTACGTCTTATAGGAATCAAAGGGGATGACTCGACTAAAAGGTACATCTTATAGGAATCAAAAGGGATGACTCGACTAAAAGGTACGTCTTATAGGAATCAAAGGGGATGACTCGACTAAAAGGTACGTCTTATAGGAATCAAGGGATATGACTCGCCTAAAAGGTACGTCTTCTAGGAATAAAATGGGATGACTCGACTAAAAGGTACGTCATATAGGAATAAAAGGGGATGACTCGACTAAAAGGTACGTCTTATAGAAATCAAGGGAAATGACTCGACTAAAAGGTACGTCTTCTAGGGGTTAAAGGGGATGACTCGACTAAATCGTACGTCTTATAGGAATCAAAGGGGATGACTCGACTAAAAGGTACGTCTTATAGGAAACAAAGGGGATGACTCAACTAAAAGATACGTCTTATAGGAATCAAGGGAAATGACTCGACTATAAGGCACCTCTTTTAGGAATCAAAGGGGATGACTCGACTAAAAGGTACGTCTTTTAGGAATCAAAGGGGATGACTCGTCCAAAAGGTACGTCTTATAGGAATCCAAGGGATGACTCGACTAAAAGGTACGTCTTATAGGAATCAAAGTGGATGACTCGACTAAAAGGTACGTCTTATAGGAATAAAGGGAAATGACTCGACTAAAAGGTACGTCTTATAGGAATTAAGGGAAATGACTGGACAAAAAGGTACGTTTTCTAGGAATCAAACGAAATGACACAACTAAAAGGTACGTCTTAGAGGAATCTAAGGGGAAGACTCGACTAGAAGGTACGTCTTATAGGAATCAAGAGAAATGACTCGACTAAAATGTACGTCTTCAAGGAATCAAAGGAAATAACTCAACTTAAAGGTACGTCTTATAGGAATCAAAGGGGATGACTCGACTAAAAGGTACGTCAAATAAGAATCCAAGGGATGACTCGACTAAAAGGTACTTCTTATAGGAATCAAAGTGGATGACTCGACTAAAAGGTACGTCTTATAGGAATAAAGGGAAATGACTCGACTAAAAGGTACGTCTTATAGGAATCAAAAGGTATGACTCGACTAAAAGGTACGTCATATAAGAATAAAAGGGGATGACTCGACTAAAAGGTACATTTTATAGGAATCAAAGGGGATGACTCGACTAAAAGGAACGTCTTATAGGAATCAAAGGAAATGAATCGACTAAAAGGTACGTATTCTTGGGGTTAAAGGGGATGACTCGACTAAAAGGTACGTCATATAGGAATCAAAGGGGATGACTCGACTAAAAGGAACGTCTTATAGGAATCAATGGAAATGACTCGACTAAAAGGTACGTATTCTAGGTGTCAAAGGGGATGACTGAACTAAAAGTTACGTCTTATAGGAATCAAAGGGGAAGACTCAACTAAAAGGTACGTCTTATAGGAATCAAGAGAAATGACTCGACTAAAATGTACGTCTTCAAGGAATCAAAGGAAATGACTCAACTTAAAGGTACGTCTTATAGGAATCAAAGGGGATGACTCAACTAAAAGGTATGTCTTATAGGAATCAAAGGGAATGACTCGACTTAAAGGTACGTCTTAAAGGAATCAAGGGAAATGACTCGACTAAAAGGTACGACTTCGAGGAATCAAAGAGGATGACTCGACTAAAGGTACGTCTTATAGAAATCAAAAGGGATGAATCGACTAAAATGTACGTCTTATAGGAATCAAAGGGGATGACTCGACTAAAAGGTACGTCTTATAGGAATCAAGGGAAATGACTCAACTAAAAGGTACGTCTTCTAGGAATCAAATGGGATGACTCGACTAAAAGGTACGTCTTATAGGAATCAAAGGGGATGACTCGACTAAAAGGTATGTCTTATAGGAATCAAAGGGGATGACTCGAGTAAAAGGTACGTCTTATAGGAATCAAGTGAAATAACTCGACTAAAAGTTACGTCTTCAAGGAATCAAAGGAAATTACTCAACTAAAAGAACCGTCTTATAGGAATCAAAGGAGATGACTCGACTAAAAGGTACGTCTTATAGGAATCAAGGGAAATGACTCGACTAAAAGGTACGTCTTCAACGAATCAGAGTTAATGACTCAACTAAAAGGTACGTCTTATAGGAATCAAAGGGGATGACTCGACTAAAAGGTACATCTTATAGGAATCAAAAGGGATGACTCGACTAAAAGGTACGTCTTATAGGAATCAAAGGGGATGACTCGACTAAAAGGTACGTCTTATAGGAATCAAGGGATATGACTCGCCTAAAAGGTACGTCTTCTAGGAATAAAATGGGATGACTCGACTAAAAGGTACGTCATATAGGAATAAAAGGGGATGACTCGACTAAAAGGTACGTCTTATAGAAATCAAGGGAAATGACTCGACTAAAAGGTACGTCTTCTAGGGGTTAAAGGGGATGACTCGACTAAATCGTACGTCTTATAGGAATCAAAGGGGATGACTCGACTAAAAGGTACGTCTTATAGGAAACAAAGGGGATGACTCAACTAAAAGATACGTCTTATAGGAATCAAGGGAAATGACTCGACTATAAGGCACCTCTTTTAGGAATCAAAGGGGATGACTCGACTAAAAGGTACGTCTTTTAGGAATCAAAGGGGATGACTCGTCCAAAAGGTACGTCTTATAGGAATCCAAGGGATGACTCGACTAAAAGGTACGTCTTATAGGAATCAAAGTGGATGACTCGACTAAAAGGTACGTCTTATAGGAATAAAGGGAAATGACTCGACTAAAAGGTACGTCTTATAGGAATTAAGGGAAATGACTGGACAAAAAGGTACGTTTTCTAGGAATCAAACGAAATGACTCAACTAAAAGGTACGTCTTAGAGGAATCTAAGGGGAAGACTCGACTAGAAGGTACGTCTTATAGGAATCAAGAGAAATGACTCGACTAAAATGTACGTCTTCAAGGAATCAAAGGAAATAACTCAACTTAAAGGTACGTCTTATAGGAATCAAAGGGGATGACTCGACTAAAAGGTACGTCAAATAAGAATCCAAGGGATGACTCGACTAAAAGGTACTTCTTATAGGAATCAAAGTGGATGACTCGACTAAAAGGTACGTCTTATAGGAATAAAGGGAAATGACTCGACTAAAAGGTACGTCTTATAGGAATCAAAAGGTATGACTCGACTAAAAGGTACGTCATATAAGAATAAAAGGGGATGACTCGACTAAAAGGTACATTTTATAGTAATCAAAGGGGATGACTCGACTAAAAGGAACGTCTTATAGGGGATGACTCGACTAAAAGGTACGTCATATAGGAATCAAAGGGGATGACTCGACTAAAAGGAACGTCTTATAGGAATCAATGGAAATGACTCGACTAAAAGGTACGTATTCTAGGTGTCAAAGGGGATGACTGAACTAAAAGTTACGTCTTATAGGAATCAAAGGGGAAGACTCAACTAAAAGGTACGTCTTATAGGAATCAAGAGAAATGACTCGACTAAAATGTACGTCTTCAAGGAATCAAAGGAAATGACTCAACTTAAAGGTACGTCTTATAGGAATCAAAGGGGATGACTCAACTAAAAGGTATGTCTTATAGGAATCAAAGGGAATGACTCGACATAAAGGTACGTCTTAAAGGAATCAAGGGAAATGACTCGACTAAAAGGTACGACTTCGAGGAATCAAAGAGGATGACTCGACTAAAGGTACGTCTTATAGAAATCAAAAGGGATGAATCGACTAAAATATACGTCTTATAGGAATCAAAGGGGATGACTCGACTAAAAGGTACGTCTTATAGGAATCAAGGGAAATGACTCAACTAAAAGGTACGTCTTCTAGGAATCAAATGGGATGACTCGACTAAAAGGTACGTCTTATAGGAATCAAAGGGGATGACTCGACTAAAAGGTATGTCTTATAGGAATCAAAGGGGATGACTTGAGTAAAAGGTACGTCTTATAGGAATCAAGTGAAATAACTCGACTAAAAGTTACGTCTTCAAGGAATCAAAGGAAATTACTCAACTAAAAGAACCGTCTTATAGGAATCAAAGGAGATGACTCGACTAAAAGGTACGTCTTATAGGAATCAAGGGAAATGACTCGACTAAAAGGTACGTCTTCAACGAATCAGAGGAAATGACTCAACTAAAAGGTACGTCTTATAGGAATCAAAGGGGATGACTCGACTAAAAGGTACATCTTATAGGAATGAAAAGGGATGACTCAACTAAAAGGTACGTCTTATAGGAATCAAAGGGGATGACTCGACTAAAAGGTACGTCTTATAGGAATCAAGGGATATGACTCGCCTAAAAGGTACGTCTTCTAGGAATCAAATGGGATGACTCGACTAAAAGGTACGTCATATAGGAATAAAAGGGGATGACTCGACTAAAAGGTACGTCTTATAGAAATCAAGGGAAATGACTCGACTAAAAGGTACGTCTTCTAGGGGTTAAAGGGGATGACTCGACTAAATCGTACGTCTTATAGGAATCAAAGGGGATGACTCGACTAAAAGGTACGTCTTATAGGAAACAAAGGGGATGACTCAACTAAAAGATACGTCTTATAGGAATCAAGGGAAATGACTCGACTAAAAGGCACCTCTTTTAGGAATCAAAGGGGATGACTCGACTAAAAGGTACGTCTTTTAGGAATCAAAGGGATGACTCGTCCAAAAGGTACGTCTTATAGGAATCCAAGGGATGACTCGACTAAAAGGTACGTCTTATAGGAATCAAAGTGGATGACTCGACTAAAAGGTACGTCTTATAGGAATAAAGGGAAATGACTCGACTAAAAGGTACGTCTTATAGGAATTAAGGGAAATGACTGGACAAAAAGGTACGTTTTCTAGGAATCAAACGAAATGACTCAACTAAAAGGTACGTCTTAGAGGAATCTAAGGGGAAGACTCGACTAGAAGGTACGTCTTATAGAAATCAAGAGAAATGACTCGACTAAAATGTATGTCTTCAAGGAATCAAAGGAAATAACTCAACTTAAAGGTACGTCTTATAGGAATCAAAGGGGATGACTTGACTAAAAGGTACGTCAAATAAGAATCCAAGGGATGACTCGACTAAAAGGTACTTCTTATAGGAATCAAAGTGGATGACTCGACTAAAAGGTACGTCTTATAGGAATAAAGGGAAATGACTCGACTAAAAGGTACGTCTTATAGGAATCAAAAGGTATGACTCGACTAAAAGGTACGTCATATAAGAATAAAAGGGGATGACTCGACTAAAATGTACATTTTATAGGAATCAAAGGGGATGACTCGACTAAAAGGAACGTCTTATAGGAATCAAAGGAAATGAATCGACTAAAAGGTACGTATTCTTTGGGTTAAAGGGGATGACTCGACTAAAAGGTACATCATATAGGAATCAAAGGGGATGACTCGACTAAAAGGAACGTCTTATAGGAATCAATGGAAATGACTCGACTAAAAGGTACGTATTCTAGGTGTCAAAGGGGATGACTGAACTAAAAGTTACGTCTTATAGGAATCAAAGGGGAAGACTCAACTAAAAGGTACGTCTTATAGGAATCAAGAGAAATGACTCGACTAAAATGTACGTCTTCAAGGAATTAAAGGAAATGACTCAACTAAAAGAACCGTCTTATAGGAATCAAAGGAGATGACTCGACTAAAAGGGACGTCTTATAGGAATCAAAGGGGATGACTCGACTAAAAGGTACGTCTTATAGGAATCAAGGGAAATGACTCGACTAAAAGGTACGTCTTCAAGGAATCAGAGGTAATGACTCAACTAAAAGGTACGTCTTATAGGAATCAAAGGGGATGACTAGACTAAAAGGTACATCTTATAGGAATCAAAAGGGATGACTCGACTAAAAGGTACGTCTTATAGGAATCAAAGGGGATGACTCGACTAAAAGGTACGTCTTATAGGAATCAAGGGAAATGACTCGCCTAAAAGGTACGTCTTCTAGGAATCAAATGGGATGACTCGACTAAAAGATACGTCATATAGGAATAAAAGGGGATGACTCGACTAAAAGGTACGTCTTATAGAAATCAAGGGAAATGACTCGACTAAAAGGTACGTCATCTAGGGGTCAAAGGGGATGACTCGACTAAATCGTACGTCTTATAGGAATCAAAGGGGATGACTCGACTAAATGGTACGTCTTATAGGAAACAAAGGGGATGACTCAACTAAAAGGTACGTCTTATAGGAATCAAGGGAAATGACTCGACTAAAAGGCACCTCTTTTAGGAATCAAAGGGGATGACTCGACTAAAAGGTACGTCTTATAGGAATCAAAGGGGATGACTCGTCCAAAAGGTACATCTTATAGGAATCCAAGGGATGACTCGACTAAAAGGTACGTCTTATAGGAATCAAAGTGGATGACTCGACTAAAAGGTACGTCTTATAGGAATAAAGGGAAATGACTCGACTAAAAGGTACGTCTTATAGGAATCAAAGGGGATGACTCGACTAAAAGATACGTCATATAGGAATAAAAGGGGATGACTCGACTCAAAGGTACGTTTTATAGGAATCAATGGGGATGACTCGACTAAAAGGTAAGTCTTATAGGAATTAAGGGAAATGACTGGACAAAAAGGTACGTTTTCTAGGAATCAAACGAAATGACTCAACTAAAAGGTACATCTTAGAGGAATCTAAGGGGAAGACTCGACTAGAAGGTACGTCTTATAGGAATCAAGAGAAATGACTCGACTAAAATGTACGTCTTCAAGGAATCAAAGGAAATGACTCAACTTAAAGGTACGTCTTATAGGAATCAAAGGGGATGACTCGACTAAAAGGTACGTCTTATAAGAATCCAAGGGATGACTCGACTAAAAGGTACTTCTTATAGGAATCAAAGTGGATGACTCGACTAAAAGGTACGTCTTATAGGAATAAAGGGAAATGACTCGACTAAAAGGTACGTCTTATAGGAATCAAAAGGTATGACTCGACTAAAAGGTACGTCATATAAGAATAAAAAGGGATGACTCGACTAAAAGGTACATTTTATAGGAATCAAAGGGTATGACTCGACTAAAAGGAACGTCTTATAGGAATCAAAGGAAATGAATCGACTAAAAGGTACGTATTCTTGGGGTTAAAGGGGATGACTCGACTAAAAGGTACGTCATATAGGAATCAAAGGGGATGACTCGACTAAAAGGAACGTCTTATAGGAATCAATGGAAATGACTCGACTAAAAGGTACGTATTCTAGGGGTCAAAGGGGATGACTCAACTAAAAGGTACGTCTAATAGGAATCTAAGGGGAAGACTCAACTAAAAGGTACGTCTTATAGGAATCAAGAGAAATGACTCGACTAAAATGTACGTCTTCAAGGAATCAAAGGAAATGACTCAACTTAAAGGTACGTCATATAGGAATCAAAGGGGATGACTCAACTAAAAGGTACGTCTTATAGGAATCAAAGGGGATGACTCGACTAAAAGGAACGTCTTATAGGAATCAAAGGAAATTACTCGACTAAAAGGTACGTATTCTTGGGGTCAAAGGGGTTGACTCAACTAAAAGGTACGTCTTATAGGAATCAAAAGAGATGACTCGACTAAAAGGTACGTCTTATAGGATTCAAAGGGCATGACTCGACTAAAAGGTATGTCTTATAGGAATCAAAAGGGATGACTCAACTAAAAGATACGTCTTATAGGAATCAAAGGGGATTACTCGACTAAAAGGTACGTCCTATAGGAATCAAGGGAAATGACTCGACTAAAAGGTACGTATTGCAGGGGTCAAAGGGGATGACTCGACTAAAAGGTACGTCTTATAGGAATCAAAGGGGATGACTCGACTAAAAGGTATGTCTTATAGGAATCAAAAGGGATGACTCGACTAAAAGATACGTCTTATAGGAATCAAAGGAAATAACTCGACTAAAAGGTACGTCTTCAAGGGGTCAAAGGGGATGACTAGACTAAAAGGTACGTCTGCTAGGGGTCAAGGGGGAATGATTCTACTAAAAGGTACGTCTTATAGGAATCAAGAGAAATGACTCGACTAAAATGTACGTCTTCAAGGAATCAAAGTAAATGACTCAACTTAAAGGTACGTCTTATAGGAATCAAAGGGGATGACTCGACTAAAAGGTACGTCTTATAGGAATCAAAGGGGATGACTCGACTAACAGGAACGTCTTATAGGAATAAAAGGAAATGACTCGACTAAAAGGTACGTATTCTTGGGATCAAAGGGGATGACTCGACTAAAAGGTACGTCTTATAGGAATGAAAAGAGATGACTCGACTAAAAGGTACGTCTTATAGGATTCAAAGGGGATGACTCGACTAAAAGGTATGTATTATAGGAATAAAAAGGGATGACTCGACAAAAAGATACGTCTTATAGGAATCAAAGGGGATTACTCGACTAAAAGGTACGTCTTATAGGAATCAAGGGAAATGACTCGACTAAAAGGTACGTCTTCAAGGAATCAGAGGTAATGACTCAACTAAAAGGTACGTCTTATAAGAATCAAAGGGGATGACTAGACTAAAAGGTACATCTTATAGGAATCAAAAAGGATGACTCGACTAAAAGGTACGTCTTATAGGAATCAAAGGGGATGACTCGACTAAAAGGTACGTCTTATAGGAATCAAGGGAAATGACTCGCCTAAAAGGTACGTCTTCTAGGAATCAAATGGGATGACTCGACTAAAAGATACGTCATATAGGAATAAAAGGGGATGACTCGACTAAAAGGTACGTCTTATAGAAATCAAGGGAAATGACTCGACTAAAAGGTACGTCTTCTAGGGGTCAAAGGGGATGACTCGACTAAATCGTACGTCTTATAGGAATCAAAGGGGATGACTCGACTAAAAGGTACGTCTTATAGGAAACAAAGGGGATGACTCAACTAAAAGGTACGTCTTATAGGAATCAAGGGAAATGACTCGACTAAAAGGCACCTCTTTTAGGAATCAAAGGGGATGACTCGACTAAAAGGTACGTCTTATAGGAATCAAAGGGGATGACTCGTCCAAAAGGTACATCTTATAAGAATCCAAGGGATGAGTCGACTAAAAGGTACGTCTTATAGGAATAAAAGTGGATGACTCGACTAAAAGGTACGTCTTATAGGAATAAAGGGAAATGACTCGACTAAAAGGTACGTCTTATAGGAATCAAAGGGGATGACTCGACTAAAAGATACGTCATATAGGAATAAAAGTGGATGACTCGACTAAAAGGTACGTTTTATAGGAATCAAAGGGGATGACTCGACTAAAAGGTACGTCTTATAGGAATTAAGGGAAATGACTGGACAAAAAGGTACGTTTTCTAGGAATCAAACGAAATGACTCAACTAAAAGGTACATCTTAGAGGAATCTAAGGGGAAGACTCGACTAGAAGGTACGTCTTATAGGAATCAAGAGAAATGACTCGACTAAAATGTACGTCTTCAACGAATCAAAGTAAATGACTCAACTTAAAGGTACGTCTTATAGGAATCAAAGGGGATGACTCGACTAAAAGGTACGTCTTATAAGAATCCAAGGGATGACTCGACTAAAAGGTACTTCTTATAGGAATCAAAGTGGATGACTCGACTAAAAGGTACGTCTTATAGGAATAAAGGGAAATGACTCGACTAAAAGGTACGTCTTATAGGAATCAAAAGGTATGACTCGACTAAAAGGTACGTCATATAAGAATAAAAGGGGATGACTCGACTAAAAGGAACGTCTTATAGGAATCAAAGGAAATGAATCGACTAAAAGGTACGTATTCTTGGGGTTAAAGGG
The DNA here is from genome assembly GCA_030864215.1 of Capsicum pubescens. Lineage (NCBI taxonomy): Eukaryota > Viridiplantae > Streptophyta > Magnoliopsida > Solanales > Solanaceae > Capsicum > Capsicum pubescens. The sequence continues at coordinate 272,955,957 of CM061545.1, read as the reverse complement.
GATGACTCGACTAAAAGGTACGTCATATAGGAATCAAAGTGGATGACTCGACTAAAAGGAACGTCTTATAGGAATCAATGGAAATGACTCGACTAAAAGGTACGTATTCTAGGGGTCAAAGGGGATGACTCAACTAAAAGCTACGTCTTATAGGAATCTAAGGGGAAGACTCAACTAAAAGGTACGTCATATAGGAATCAAGAGAAATGACTCGACTAAAATGTACGTCTTCAAGGAATCAAAGGAAATGACTCAACTTAAAGGTACGTCTTATAGGAATCAAAGGGGATGACTCAACTAAAAGGTACGTCTTATAGGAATCTATGGGGATGACTCGACTAAAAGGAACGTCTTATAGGAATCAAAGGAAATGACTCGACTAAAAGGTACGTATTCTTGGGGTCAAAGGGGATGACTCAACTAAAAGGTACGTCTTATAGGAATCAAAAGAGATGACTCGACTAAAAGGTACGTCTTATAGGATTCAAAGGGGATGACTCGACTAAAAGGTATGTCTTATAGGAATCAAAAGGGATGACTCAACTAAAAGATACGTCTTATAGGAATCAAAGGGGATTACTCGACTAAAAGGTACGTCCTATAGGAATCAAGGGAAATGACTCGACTAAAAGGTACGTATTGCAGGGGTCAAAGGGGATGACTCGACTAAAAGGTACGTCTTATAGGAATCAAAGGGGATGACTCGACTAAAAAGTACGTCTTATAGGAATCAAAAGGGATGACTCGACTAAAAGATACGTCTTATAGGAATCAAAGGAAATAACTCGACTAAAAGGTACGTCTTCAAGGGGTCAAAGGGGATGAATAGACTAAAAGGTACGTCTGCTAGGGGTCAAGGGGGAATGATTCTACTAAAAGGTACGTCTTATAGGAATCAAGAGAAATGACTCGACTAAAATGTACGTCTTCAAGGAATCAAAGGAAATGACTCGACAAAAAAGATACGTCTTATAGGAATCAAAGGGGATTACTCGACTAAAAGGTACGTCTTATAGGAATCAAGGGAAATGACTCGACTAAAAGGTACGTATTGCAGGGGTCAAAGGGGATGACTCGACTACAAGGTATGTCTTATAAGAATTAAAGGGAATGAGTCGACTAAAAGGTACGTCTTATAGGAATCAAAGGGGATGACTCGATTAAAAGGTACGTCTTATAGGAATCAAAAGGGATGACTCGACTAAAAGATACGTCTTATAGAAATCAATGGGAATGACTCGACTTAAAGGTACGTCTTAAAGGAATCAAGGGAAATGACTCGACTAAAAGGTACGACTTCGAGGAATCAAAGGGGATGACTCGACTAAAGGTACGTCTTATAGAAATCAAAAGGGATGAATCGACTAAAATGTACGTCTTATAGGAATCAAAGGGGATGACTCGACTAAAAGGTACGTCTTATAGGAATCAAGGGAAATGACTCAACTAAAAGGTACGTTTTATAGGAATCAAATGGGATGACTCGACTAAAAGGTACGTTTTATAGGAATCAAAGGGGATGACTCGACTAAAAGGTATGTCTTATAGGAATCAAAGGGGATGACTCGAGTAAAAGGTACGTCTTATAGGAATCAAGTGAAATGACTCCACTAAAAGTTACGACTTTAAGGAATCAAAGGAAATTACTCAACTAAAAGAACCGTCTTATAGGAATCAAAAGAGATGACTCGACTAAAAGGTACGTCTTATAGGAATCAAAGGAGATGACTCGTCTAAAAGGTACGTCTTATAGGAATCAAGGGAAATGACTCGACTAAAAGGTACGTCTTCAAGGAATCAGAGGAAATGACTCAACTAAAAGGTACGTCTTATAGGAATCAAAGGGGATGACTAAACTAAAAGGTACATCTTATAGGAATCAAAAGGGATGACTCGACAAAAAGGTACGTCTTATAGGAATCAAAGGGGATGACTCGACTAAAAGGTACGTCTTATAGGAATCAAGGGAAATGACTCGCCTAAAAGGTACGTCTTCTAGGAATCAAATGGGATGACTCGACTAAAAGGTACGTCATATAGGAATAAAAGGGGATGACTCGACTAAAAGGTACGTCTTATAGAAATCAAGGGAAATGACTCGACTAAAAGGTACGTCTTCTAGGGGTTAAAGGGGATTACTCGACTAAATCGTACGTCTTATAGGAATCAAAGGGGATGACTCGACTAAAAGGTACGTCTTATAGGAAACAAAGGGGATGACTCAACTAAAAGGTACGTCTTATAGGAATCAAGGGAAATGACTCAACTAAAAGGCACCTCTTTTAGGAATGAAAGGGGATGACTCGACTAAAAGATACGTCTTTTAGGAATCAAAGGGGATGACTCGTCCAAAAGGTATGTCTTATAGGAATCCAAGGGATGACTCGACTAAAAGGTACGTCTTATAGGAATCAAAGTGGATGACTCGACTAAAAGGTACGTCTTATAGGAATAAAGGGAAATGACTCGACTAAAAGGTACGTCTTATAGGAATCAAAGGGGATGACTCGACTAAAAGATACGTCATATAGGAATAAAAGGGGATGACTCGACTAAAAGGTACGTTTTATAGGAATCAAAGGGGATGACTCGACTAAAAGGTACGTCTTATAGGAATTAAGGGAAATGACTGGACAAAAAGGTACGTTTTCTAGGAATCAAACGAAATGACTCAACTAAAAGGTACGTCTTATAGGAATCTAAGGGGAAGACTCGACTAGAAGGTACGTCTTATAGGAATCAAGAGAAATGACTCGACTAAAATGTACGTCTTCAAGGAATCAAAGGAAATGACTCAACTTAAAGGTACGTCTTATAGGAATCAAAGGGGATGACTCAACTAAAAGGTACGTCTTATAGGAATCAAAGGGGATGACTCGACTAAAAGGAACGTCTTATAGGAATCAAAGGAAATGACTCGACTAAAAGGTACGTATTCTTGGGGTCAAAGGGGATGACTCAACTAAAAGGTACGTCTTATAGGAATCACAAGAGATGACTCGACTAAAAGGTACGTCTTATAGGATTCAAAGGGGATGACTCGACTAAAAGGTATGTCTTATAGGAATCAAAAGGGATGACTCAACTAAAAGATACGTCTTATAGGAATCAAAGGGGATTACTCGACTAAAAGGTACGTCCTATAGGAATCAAGGGAAATGACTCGACTAAAAGGTACGTATTGCAGGGGTCAAAAGGGGATGACTCGACTAAAAGGTACGTCTTATAGGAATCAAAGGGGATGACTCGACTAAAAGGTACGTCTTATAGGAATCAAACGGGATGACTCGACTAAAAGATACGTCTTATAGGAATCAAAGGAAATGACTCGACTAAAAGATACGTCTTCAAGGGGTCAAAGGGGATGACTAGACTAAAAGGTACGTCTGCTAGGGGTCAAGGGGGAATGATTCTACTAAAAGGTACGTCTTATAGGAATCAAGAGAAATGACTCGACTAAAATGTACGTCTTCAAGGAATCAAAGGAAATGACTCAACTTAAAGGTACGTCTTATAGGAATCAAAGGGGATGACTCGACTAAAAGGTACGTCTTATAGGAATCAAAGGGGATGACTCGACTAAAAGGAACGTCTTATAGGAATCAAAGGAAATGACTCGACTAAAAGGTACGTATTCTTGGGATCAAAGGGGATGACTCGACTAAAAGGTACGTCTTATAGGAATGAAAAGAGATGACTCGACTAAAAGGTACGTCTTATAGGATTCAAAGGGGATGACTCGACTAAAAGGTATCTCTTATAGGAATCAAAAGGGATGACTCGACAAAAAGATACGTCTTATAGGAATCAAAGGGGATTACTCGACTAAAAGGTACGTATTGCAGGGGTCAAAGGGGATGACTCGACTACAAGGTATGTCTTATATGAATTAAAGGGAATGACTCGACTAAAAGGTACGTCTTATAGGAATCAAAGGGGATGACTCGACTAAAATGTACGTCTTATAGGAATCAAAAGGGATGACTCAACTAAAAGATACGTCTTATAGGAATCAATGGGAATGACTCGACTTAAAGGTACGTCTTAAAGGAATCAAGGGAAATGACTCGACTAAAAGGTACGACTTCGAGGAATCAAAGGGGATGACTTGACTAAAGGTACGTCTTATAGAAATCAAAAGGGATAAATCGACTAAAATGTATGTCTTATAGGAATCAAAGGGGATGACTCGACTAAAAGGTACGTCTTATAGGAATCAAGGGAAATGACTCAACTAAAAGGTACGTCTTCTAGGAATCAAATGGGATGACTCGACTAAAAGGTACGTCTTATAGGAATCAAAGGGGATGACTCGACTAAAAGGTATGTCTTATAGGAAGCAAAGGGGATGACTCGAGTAAAAGGTATGTCTTATAGGAATCAAGTGAAATGACTCGACTAAAAGTTACGTCTTCAAGGAATCAAAGGAAATTACTCAACTAAAAGAACCGTCTTATAGGAATCAAAGGAGATGACTCGACTAAAAGGTACGTCTTATAGGAATCAAAGGAGATGACTCGACTAAAAGGTACGTCTTATAGGAATCAAGGGAAATGACTCGACTAAAAGGTACGTCTTCAAGGAATCAGAGGAAATGACTCAACTAAAAGGTACGTCTTATAGGAATCAAAGGGGATGACTAAACTAAAAGGTACATCTTATAGGAATCAAAAGGGATGACTCGAAAAAAAGGTACGTCTTATAGGAATCAAAGGGGATGACTCGACTAAAAGGTACGTCTTATAGGAATCAAGGGAAATGACTCGCCTTAAAGGTACGTCTTCTAGGAATCAAATGGGATGACTCGACTAAAAGGTACGTCATATAGGAATAAAAGGGGATGACTCGACTAAAAGGTACGTCTTATAGAAATCAAGGGAAATGACTCGACTAAAAGGTACGTCTTCTAGGGGTTAAAGGGGATGACTCGACTAAATCGTACGTCTTATAGGAATCAAAGGGGATGACTCGACTAAAAGGTACGTCTTATAGGAAACAAAGGGGATGACTCAACTAAAAGGTACGTCTTATAGGAATCAAGGGAAATGACTCGACTAAAAGGCACCTCTTTTAGGAATCAAAGGGGATGACTCGACTAAAAGGTACGTCTTTTTGGAATCAAAGGGGATGACTTGTCCAAAAGGTACGTCTTATAGGAATCAAGGGATGACTCGACTAAAAGGTACGTCTTATAGGAATCAAAGTGGATGACTCGACTAAAAGGTACGTCTTATAAAAATAAAGGGAAATGACTCGACTAAAAGGTACGTCTTATAGGAATCAAAGGGGATGACTCGACTAAAAGATACGTCATATAGGAATAAAAGGGGATGACTCGACTAAAAGGTACGTCTTATAGGAATCAAAGGGGATGACTCTACTAAAAGGTACGTTTTCTAGGAATCAAACGAAATGACTCAACTAAAAGGTACGTCTTATAGGAATCAAGAGAAATGACCCGACTAAAATGTACGTCTTCAAGGAATCAAGAGAAATGACTCGACTAAAAGGTACGTCTAATAAGAATCCAAGGGATGACTCGACTAAAAGGTACTTCTTATAGGAATCATAGTGGATGACTCGACTAAAAGGTACGTCTTATAGGAATAAAGGGAAATGACTCGACTAAAAGGTACGTCTTATAGGAGTCAAAGGGGATGACTCGACTAAAAGGTACGTCTTATAGGAATCAAGGGAAATGACTCGCCTAAAAGGTACGTCTTCTAGGAATCAAATAGGATGACTCGACTAAAAGATACGTCATATAGGAATAAAAGGGGATGACTCGACTAAAAGGTACGTCTTATAGAAATCAAGGGAAATGACTCGACTAAAAGGTACGTCTTCTAGGGGTCAAAGGGGATGACTCGACTAAATCGTACGTCTTATAGGAATCAAAGGGGATGACTCGACTAAAAGGTACGTCTTATAGGAAACAAAGGGGATGACTCAACTAAAAGGTACGTCTTATAGGAATCAAGGGAAATGACTCGACTAAAAGGCACCTCTTTTAGGAATCAAAGGGGATGACTCGACTAAAAGGTACGTTTTATAGGAATCAAAGGGGATGACTCGTCCAAAAGGTACATCTTATAGGAATCCAAGGGATGAGTCGACTAAAAGGTACGTCTTATAGGAATAAAAGTGGATGACTCGACTAAAAGGTACGTCTTATAGGAATAAAGGGAAATGACTCGACTAAAAGGTACGTCTTATAGGAATCAAAGGGGATGACTCGACTAAAAGATACGTCATATAGGAATAAAAGTGGATGACTCGACTAAAAGGTACGTTTTATAGGAATCAAAGGGGATGACTCGACTAAAAGGTACGTCTTATAGGAATTAAGGGAAATGACTGGACAAAAAGGTACGTTTTCTAGGAATCAAACGAAATGACTAAACTAAAAGGTACATCTTAGAGGAATCTAAGGGGAAGACTCGACTAGAAGGTACATCTTATAGGAATCAAGAGAAATGACTCGACTAAAATGTACGTCTTCAAGGAATCAAAGGAAATGACTCAACTTAAAGGTACGTCTTATAGGAATCAAAGGGGATGACTCGACTAAAAGGTACGTCTTATAAGAATCCAAGGGATGACTCGACTAAAAGGTACTTCTTATAGGAATCAAAGTGGATGACTCGACTAAAAGGTACGTCTTATAGGAATAAAGGGAAATGACTCGACTAAAAGGTACGTCTTATAGGAATCAAAAGGTATGACTCGACTAAAAGGTACGTCATATAAGAATAAAAGGGGATGACTCGACTAAAAGGTACATTTTATAGGAATCAAAGGGGATGACTCGACTAAAAGGAACGTCTTATAGGAATCAAAGGAAATGAATCGACTAAAAGGTACGTATTCTTGGGGTTAAAGGGGATGACTCGACTAAAAGGTACGTCATATAGGAATCAAAGGGGATGACTCGACTAAAAGGAACGTCTTATAGGAATCAATGGAAATGACTCGACTAAAAGGTACGTATTCTAGGGGTCAAAGGGGATGACTCAACTAAAAGGTACGTCTTATAGGAATCTAAGGGGAAGACTCAACTAAAAGGTACGTCTTATAGGAATCAAGAGAAATGACTCGACTAAAATGTACGTCTTCAAGGAATCAAAGGAAATAACTCAACTTAAAGGTACGTCTTATAGGAATCAAAGGGGATGACTCAACTAAAAGGTACGTCTTATAGGAATCAAAGGGGATGACTCGACTAAAAGGAACGTCTTATAGGAATCAAAGGAAATGACTCGACTAAAAGGTACGTATTCTTGGGGTCAAAGGGGATGACTCAACTAAAAGGTACGTCTTATAGGAATCAAAAGAGATGACTCGACTAAAAGGTACGTCTTATAGGATTCAAAGGGGATGACTCGACTAAAAGGTATGTCTTATAGGAATCAAAAGGGATGACTCAACTAAAAGATACGTCTTATAGGAATCAAAGGGGATTACTCGACTAAAAGGTACGTCTTATAGGAATCAAGGGAAATGACTCGACTAAAAGGTACGTATTGCAGGGGTCAAAGGGGATGACTCGACTAAAAGGTACGTCTTATAGGAATCAAAGGGGATGACTCGACTAAAAGGTACGTCTTATAGGAATCAAAAGGGATGACTCGACTAAAAGATACGTCTTATAGGAATCAAAGGAAATAACTCGACTAAAAGGTACGTCTTCAAGGGGTCAAAGGGGATGACTAGACTAAAAGGTACGTCTCCTAGGGGTCAAGGGGGAATGATTCTACTAAATGGTACGTCTTATAGGAATCAAGAGAAATGACTCGACTAAAATGTACGTCTTCAAGGAATCAAAGGAAATGACTCAACTTAAAGGTACGTCTTATAGGAATCAAAGGGGATGACTCGACTTAAAGGTACGTCTTATAGGAATCAAAGGGGATGACTCGACTAAAAGGAACGTCTTATAGGAATCAAAGGAAATGACTCGACTAAAAGGTACGTATTCTTGGGATCAAAGGGGATGACTCGACTAAAAGGTACGTCTTATAGGAATGAAAAGAGATGACTCGACTAAAAGGTACGTCTTATAGGATTCAAAGGGGATGACTCGACTAAAAGGTATGTCTTATAGGAATCAAAAGGGATGACTCGACAAAAAGATACGTCTTATAGGAATCAAAGGGGATTACTCGACTAAAAGGTACGTCTTATAGGAATCAAGGGAAATGACTCGACTAAAAGGTACGTATTGCAGGGGTCAAAGGGGATGACTCGACTACAAGGTATGTCTTATAAGAATTAAAGGGAATGACTCGACTAAAAGGTACGTCTTATAGGAATCAAAGGGGATGACTCGATTAAAAGGTACGTCTTATAGGAATCAAAAGGGATGACTCGACTAAAAGATACGTCTTATAGAAATCAATGGGAATGACTCGACTTAAAGGTACGTCTTAAAGGAATCAAGGGAAATGACTCGACTAAAAGGTATGACTTCAAGGAATCAAAGGGGATGACTCGACTAAAGGTACGTCTTATAGAAATCAAAAGGGATGAATCGACTAAAATTTACGTCTTATAGGAATCAAAGGGGATGACTCGACTAAAAGGTACGTCTTATAGGAATCAAGGGAAATGACTCAACTAAAAGGTACGTCTTCTAGGAATCAAATGGGATGACTCGACTAAAAGGTACGTCTTATAGGAATCAAAGGGGATGACTCGACTAAAAGGTATGTCTTATAGGAATCAAAGGGGATGACTCGAGTAAAAGGTACGTCTTACAGGAATCAAGTGAAATGACTCGACTAAAAGTTACGTCTTCAAGGAATCAAAGGAAATTACTCAACTAAAAGAACCGTCTTATAGGAATCAAAGGAGATGACTCGACTAAAAGGTACGTCTTATAGGAATCAATGGAGATGACTCGTCTAAAAGGTACGTCTTATAGGAATCAAGGGAAATGACTCGACTAAAAGGTACGTCTTCAAGGAATCAGAGGAAATGACTCAACTAAAAGGTACGTCTTATAGGAATCAAAGGGGATGACTAAACTAAAAGGTACATCTTATAGGAATCAAAAGGGATGACTCGACTAAAAGGTACGTCTTATAGGAATCAAAGGGGATGACTCGACTAAAAGGTACGTCTTATAGGAATCAAGGGAAATGACTCGCCTAAAAGGTACGTCTTCTAGGAATCAAATGGGATGACTCGACTAAAAGGTACGTCATATAGGAATAAAAGGGGATGACTCGACTAAAAGGTACGTCTTATAGAAATCAAGGGAAATGACTCGACTAAAAGGTACGTCTTCTAGGGGTTAAAGGGGATGACTCGACTAAATCGTACGTCTTATAGGAATCAAAGGGGATGACTCGACTAAAAGGTACGTCTTATAGGAAACAAAGGGGATGACTCAACTAAAAGGTACGTCTTATAGGAATCAAGGGAAATGACTCGACTAAAAGGCACCTCTTTTGGGAATGAAAGGGGATGACTCGACTAAAAGGTACGTCTTTTAGGAATCAAAGGGGATGACTCGTCCAAAAGGTACGTCTTATAGGAATCCAAGGGATGACTCGACTAAAAGGTACGTCTTATAGGAATCAAAGTGGATGACTCGACTAAAAGGTACGTCTTATAGGAATAAAGGGAAATGACTCGACTAAAAGGTACGTCTTATAGGAATCAAAGGGGATGACTCGACTAAAAGATACGTCATATAGGAATAAAAGGGGATGACTCGACTAAAAGGTACGTTTTATAGGAATCAAAGGGGATGACTCGACTAAAAGGTACGTCTTATAGGAATTAAGGGAAATGACTGGACAAAAAGGTACGTTTTCTAGGAAACAAACGAAATGACTCAACTAAAAGGTACGTCTTATAGGAATCTAAGGGGAAGACTCGACTAGAAGGTACGTCTTATAGGAATCAAGAGAAATGACTCGACTAAAATGTACGTCTTCAAGGAATCAAAGGAAATGACTCAACTTAAAGGTACGTCTTATAGGAATCAAAGGGGATGACTCAACTAAAAGGTACGTCTTATAGGAATCAAAGGGGATGACTCGACTAAAAGGAACGTCTTATAGGAATCAAAGGAAATGACTCGACTAAAAGGTACGTATTCTTGGGGTCAAAGGGGATGACTCAACTAAAAGGTACGTCTTATAGGAATCAAAAGAGATGACTCGACTAAAAGGTACGTCTTATAGGATTCAAAGGGGATGACTCGACTAAAAGGTATGTCTTATAGGAATCAAAAGGGATGACTCAACTAAAAGATATGTCTTATAGGAATCAAAGGGGATTACTCGACTAAAAGGTACGTCCTATAGGAATCAAGGGAAATGACTCGACTAAAAGGTACGTATTGCAGGGGTCAAAGGGGATGACTCGACTAAAAGGTACGTCTTATAGGAATCAAAGGGGATGACTCGACTAAAAGGTACGTCTTATAGGAATCAAACGGGATGACTCGACTAAAAGGTACGTCTTCAAGGGGTCAAAGGGGATGACTAGACTAAAAGGTACGTCTGCTAGGGGTCAAGGGGGAATGATTCTACTAAAAGGTACGTCTTATAGGAATCAAGAGAAATGACTCGACTAAAATATACGTCTTCAAGGAATCAAAGGAAATGACTCAACTTAAAGGTACGTCTTATAGGAATCAAAGGGGATGACTCGACTAAAAGGTACGTCATATAGGAATCAAAGGGGATGACTCGACTAAAAGGTACGTCTTATAGGAATCAATGGAGATGACTCGTCTAAAAGGTACGTCTTATAGGAATCAAGGGAAATGACTCGACTAAAAGGTACGTCTTCAAGGAATCAGAGGAAATGACTCAACTAAAAGGTACGTCTTATAGGAATCAAAGGGGATGACTAAACTAAAAGGTACATCTTATAGGAATCAAAAGGGATGACTCGACTAAAAGGTACGTCTTATAGGAATCAAAGGGGATGACTCGACTAAAAGGTACGTCTTATAGGAATCAAGGGAAATGACTCGCCTAAAAGGTACGTCTTCTAGGAATCAAATGGGATGACTCGACTAAAAGGTACGTCATATAGGAATAAAAGGGGATGACTCGACTAAAAGGTACGTCTTATAGAAATCAAGGGAAATGACTCGACTAAAAGGTACGTCTTCTAGGGGTTAAAGGGGATGACTCGACTAAATCGTACGTCTTATAGGAATCAAAGGGGATGACTCGACTAAAAGGTACGTCTTATAGGAAACAAAGGGGATGACTCAACTAAAAGGTACGTCTTATAGGAATCAAGGGAAATGACTCGACTAAAAGGCACCTCTTTTGGGAATGAAAGGGGATGACTCGACTAAAAGGTACGTCTTTTAGGAATCAAAGGGGATGACTCGTCCAAAAGGTACGTCTTATAGGAATCCAAGGGATGACTCGACTAAAAGGTACGTCTTATAGGAATCAAAGTGGATGACTCGACTAAAAGGTACGTCTTATAGGAATAAAGGGAAATGACTCGACTAAAAGGTACGTCTTATAGGAATCAAAGGGGATGACTCGACTAAAAGATACGTCATATAGGAATAAAAGGGGATGACTCGACTAAAAGGTACGTTTTATAGGAATCAAAGGGGATGACTCGACTAAAAGGTACGTCTTATAGGAATTAAGGGAAATGACTGGACAAAAAGGTACGTTTTCTAGGAAACAAACGAAATGACTCAACTAAAAGGTACGTCTTATAGGAATCTAAGGGGAAGACTCGACTAGAAGGTACGTCTTATAGGAATCAAGAGAAATGACTCGACTAAAATGTACGTCTTCAAGGAATCAAAGGAAATGACTCAACTTAAAGGTACGTCTTATAGGAATCAAAGGGGATGACTCAACTAAAAGGTACGTCTTATAGGAATCAAAGGGGATGACTCGACTAAAAGGAACGTCTTATAGGAATCAAAGGAAATGACTCGACTAAAAGGTACGTATTCTTGGGGTCAAAGGGGATGACTCAACTAAAAGGTACGTCTTATAGGAATCAAAAGAGATGACTCGACTAAAAGGTACGTCTTATAGGATTCAAAGGGGATGACTCGACTAAAAGGTATGTCTTATAGGAATCAAAAGGGATGACTCAACTAAAAGATATGTCTTATAGGAATCAAAGGGGATTACTCGACTAAAAGGTACGTCCTATAGGAATCAAGGGAAATGACTCGACTAAAAGGTACGTATTGCAGGGGTCAAAGGGGATGACTCGACTAAAAGGTACGTCTTATAGGAATCAAAGGGGATGACTCGACTAAAAGGTACGTCTTATAGGAATCAAACGGGATGACTCGACTAAAAGGTACGTCTTCAAGGGGTCAAAGGGGATGACTAGACTAAAAGGTACGTCTGCTAGGGGTCAAGGGGGAATGATTCTACTAAAAGGTACGTCTTATAGGAATCAAGAGAAATGACTCGACTAAAATATACGTCTTCAAGGAATCAAAGGAAATGACTCAACTTAAAGGTACGTCTTATAGGAATCAAAGGGGATGACTCGACTAAAAGGTACGTCATATAGGAATCAAAGGGGATGACTCGACTAAAAGGAACGTCTTATAGGAATCAAAGGAAATGACTCGACTAAAAGGTACGTATTCTTGGGATCAAAGGGGATGACTCGACTAAAAGGTACGTCTTATAGGAATGAAAAGAGATGACTCGACAAAAAGGTACGTCTTATAGGATTCAAAGGGGATGACTCGACTAAAAGGTATCTCTTATAGGAATCAAAAGGGATGACTCGACAAAAAGATACGTCTTATAGGAATCAAAGGGGATTACTCGACTAAAAGGTACGTATTGCAGGGGTCAAAGGGGATGACTCGACTACAAGGTATGTCTTATAAGAATTAAAGGGAATGACTCGACTAAAAGGTACGTCTTATAGGAATCAAAGGGGATGACTCGACTAAAAGGTACGTCTTATAGGAATCAAAAGGGATAACTCAACTAAAAGATACGTCTTATAGGAATCAATGGGAATGACTCGACTTAAAGGTACGTCTTAAAGGAATCAAGGGAAATGACTCGACTAAAAGATACGACTTCGAGGAATCAAAGGGGATGACTCGACTAAAGGTACGTCTTATAGAAATCAAAAGGGATGAATCGACTAAAATGTACGTCTTATAGGAATCAAAGGGGATGACTCGACTAAAAGGTACGTCTTATAGGAATCAAGGGAAATGACTCAACTAAAAGGTACGTCTTCTAGGAATCAAATGGGATGACTCGACTAAAAGGTACGTCTTATAGGAATCAAAGGGGATGACTCGACTAAAAGGTATGTCTTATAGGAATCAAAGGGGATGACTCGAGTAAAAGGTATGTCTTATAGGAATCAAGTGAAATGACTCGACTAAAAGTTACGTCTTCAAGGAATCAAAGGAAATTACTCAACTAAAAGAACCGTCTTATAGGAATCAAAGGAGATGACTCGACTACAAGGTACGTCTTATAGGAATCAAAGGAGATGACTCGACTAAAAGGTACGTCTTATAAGAATCAAGGGAATTGACTCGACTAAAAGGTACGTCTTCAAGGAATCAGAGGAAATGACTCAACTAAAAGGTACGTCTTATAGGAATCAAAGGGGATGACTAAACTAAAAGGTACATCTTATAGGAATCAAAAGGGATGACTCGACTAAAAGGTACGTCTTATAGGAATCAAAGGGGATGACTCGACTAAAAGGTACGTCTTATAGGAATCAAGGGAAATGACTCGCCTTAAAGGTACGTCTTCTAGGAATCAAATGGGATGACTCGACTAAAAGGTACGTCATATAGGAATAAAAGGGGATGACTCGACTAAAAGGTACGTCTTTTAGAAATCAAGGGAAATGACTCGACTAAAAGGTACGTCTTCTAGGGGTTAAAGGGGATGACTCGACTAAATCGTACGTCTTATAGGAATCAAAGGGGATGACTCGACTAAAAGGTACGTCTTATAGGAAACAAAGGGGATGACTCAACTAAAAGGTACGTCTTATTGGAATCAAGGGAAATGACTCGACTAAAAGGCACCTCTTTTAGGAATCAAAGGGGATGACTCGACTAAAAGGTACGTCTTTTAGGAATCAAAGGGGATGACTCGTCCAAAAGGTACGTCTTATAGGAATCAAGGGATGACTCGACTAAAAGGTACGTCTTATAGGAATCAAAGTGGATGACTCGACTAAAAGGTACGTCTTATAGGAATAAAGGGAAATGACTCGACTAAAAGGTACGTCTTATAGGAATCAAAGGGGATGACTCGACTAAAAGATACGTCATATAGGAATAAAAGGGGATGACTCGACTAAAAGGTACGTCTTATAGGAATCAAAGGGGATGACTCTACTAAAAGGTACGTTTTCTAGGAATCAAACGAAATGACTCAACTAAAAGGTAAGTCTTATAGGAATCTAAGGGGAAGACTCGACTAGAAGGTACGTCTTATAGGAATCAAGAGAAATGACCCGACTAAAATGTACGTCTTCAAGGAATCAAGAGAAATGACTCGACTAAAAGGTACGTCTTATAAGAATCCAAGGGATGACTCGACTAAAAGGTACTTCTTATAGGAATCAAAGTGGATGACTCGTCTAAAAGGTACGTCTTATAGGAATAAAGCGAAATGACTCGACTAAAAGGTACGTCTTATAGGAATCAAAAGGTATGACTCGACTAAAAGGTACGTCATATAAGAATAAAAGGGGATGACTCGACTAAAAGGTACATTTTATAGGAATCAAAGGGGATGACTCGACTAAAAGGAACGTCTTATAGGAATCAAAGGAAATGAATCGACTAAAAGGTACGTATTCTTGGGGTTAAAGGGGATGACTCGACTAAAAGGTACGTCATATAGGAATCAAAGGGGATGACTCGACTAAAAGGAACGTCTTATAGGAATCAATGGAAATGACTCGACTAAAAGGTACGTATTCTAGGTGTCAAAGGGGATGACTGAACTAAAAGTTACGTCTTATAGGAATCAAAGGGGAAGACTCAACTAAAAGGTACGTCTTATAGGAATCAAGAGAAATGACTCGACTAAAATGTACGTCTTCAAGGAATCAAAGGAAATGACTCAACTAAAAGAACCGTCTTATAGGAATCAAAGGAGATGACTCGACTAAAAGGTACGTCTTATAGGAATCAAAGGGGATGACTCGACTAAAAGATACGTCTTATAGGAATCAAGGGAAATGACTCGACTAAAAGGTACGTCTTCAAGGAATCAGAGGTAATGACTCAACTAAAAGGTACGTCTTATAGGAATCAAAGGGGATGACTAGACTAAAAGGTACATCTTATAGGAATCAAAAGGGATGACTCGACTAAAAGGTACGTCTTATAGGAATCAAAGGGGATGACTCGACTAAAAGGTACGTCTTGTAGGAATCAAGGGAAATGACTCGCCTAAAAGGTACGTCTTCTAGGAATCAAATGGGATGACTCGACTAAAAGATACGTCATATAGGAATAAAAGGGGATGACTCGACTAAAAGGTACGTCTTATAGAAATCAAGGGAAATGACTCGACTAAAAGGTACGTCTTCTAGGGGTCAAAGGGGATGACTCGACTAAATCGTACGTCTTATAGGAATCAAAGGGGATGACTCGACTAAAAGGTACGTCTTATAGGAAACAAAGGGGATGACTCAACTAAAAGGTACGTCTTATAGGAATCAAGGGAAATGACTCGACTAAAAGGCACCTCTTTTAGGAATCAAAGGGGATGAATCGACTAAAAGGTACGTCTTATAGGAATCAAAGGGGATGACTCGTCCAAAAGGTACATCATATAGGAATCCAAGGGATGACTCGACTAAAAGGTACGTCTTATAGGAATCAAAGTGGATGACTCGACTAAAAGGTACGTCTTATAGGAATAAAGGGAAATGACTCGACTAAAAGGTACGTCTTATAGGAATCAAAGGGGATGACTTGACTAAAAGATACGTCATATAGGAATAAAAGGGGATGACTCGACTAAATGGTACGTTTTATAGGAATCAAAGGTGATGACTCGACTAAAAGGTACGTCTTATAGGAATTAAGGGAAATGACTGGACAAAAAGGTACGTTTTCTAGGAATCAAACGAAATGACTCAACTAAAAGGTACATCTTAGAGGAATCTAAGGGGAAAACTCGACTAGAAGGTACGTCTTATAGGAATCAAGAGAAATGACTCGACTAAAATGTACGTCTTCAAGGAATCAAAGGAAATGACTCAACTTAAAGGTACGTCTTATAGGAATCAAAGGGGATGACTCGACTAAAAGGTACGTCTTATAAGAATCCAAGGGATGACTCGACTAAAAGGTACTTCTTATAGGAATCAAAGTGGATGACTCGACTAAAAGGTACGTCTTATAGGAATAAAGGGAAATGACTCGACTAAAAGGTACGTCTTATAGGAATCAAAAGGTATGACTCGACTAAAAGGTACGTCATATAAGAATAAAAGGGGATGACTCGACTAAAAGGTACATTTTATAGGAATCAAAGGGGATGACTCGACTAAAAGGAACGTCTTATAGGAATCAAAGGAAATGAATCGACTAAAAGGTACGTATTCTTGGTGTTAAAGGGGATGACTCGACTAAAAGGTACGTCATATAGGAATCAAAGGGGATGACTCGACTAAAAGGAACGTCTTATAGGAATCAATGGAAATGACTCGACTAAAAGGTACGTATTCTAGGGGTCAAAGGGGATGACTCAACTAAAAGGTACGTCTTATAGGAATCTAAGGGGAAGACTCAAATAAAAGGTACGTCTTATAGGAATCAAGAGAAATGACTCGACTAAAATGTACGTCTTCAAGGAATCAAAGGAAATGACTAAACTTAAAGGTACATCTTATAGGAATCAAAGGGGATGACTCAACTAAAAGGTACGTCTTATAGGAATAAAAGGGGATGACTCGACTAAAAGGAACGTCTTATAGGAATCAAAGGAAATGACTCGACTAAAAGGTACGTATTCTTGTGGTCAAAGGGGATGACTCAACTAAAAGGTACGTCTTATAGGAATCAAAAGAGATGACTCGACTAAAAGGTACGTCTTATAGGATTCAAAGGGGATGACTCGACTAAAAGGTATGTCTTATAGGAATCAAAAGGGATGACTCAACTAAAAGATACGTCTTATAGGAATCAAAGGGGATTACTCGACTAAAAGGTACATCCTATAGGAATCAAGGGAAATGACTCGACTAAAAGGTACGTATTGCAGGGGTCAAAGGGGATGACTCGACTAAAAGGTACGTCTTATAGGAATCAAAGGGGATGACTCGACTAAAAGGTACGTCTTATAGGAATCAAAAGGGATGACTCGACTAAAAGATACGTCTTATAGGAATCAAAGGAAATAACTCGACTAAAAGGTACGTCTTCAAGGGGTCAAAGGGGATGACTAGACTAAAAGGTACGTCTGCTAGGGGTCAAGGGGGAATGATTCTACTAAAAGGTACGTCTTATAGGAATCAAGAGAAATGACTCGACTAAAATATACGTCTTCAAGGAATCAAAGGAAATGACTCAACTTAAAGGTACGTCTTATAGGAATCAAAGGGGATGACTCGACTAAAAGGTACGTCTTATAGGAATCAAAGGGGATGACTCGACTAAAAGGAACGTCTTATAGGAATCAAAGGAAATAACTCGGCTAAAAGGTACGTATTCTTGGGATCAAAGGGGATGACTCGACTAAAAGGAACGTCTTATAGGAATGAAAAAAGATGACTCGACTAAAAGGTACGTCTTATAGGATTCAAAGGGGATGACTCGACCAAAAGGTATGTCTTATAGGAATCAAAAGGGATGACTCGACAAAAAGATACGTCTTATAGGAATCAAAGGGGATTACTCGACTAAAAGGTACGTCTTATAGGAATCAAGGGAAATGACTCGACTAAAAGGTACGTATTGCAGGGGTCAAAGGGGATGACTCGACTACAAGGTATGTCTTATAAGAATTAAAGGGAATGACTCGACTAAAAGGTACGTCTTATAGGAATCAAAGGGGATGACTCGACTAAAAGGTACGTCTTATAGGAATCAAAAGGGATGACTCGACTAAAAGATACGTCTTATAGAAATCAATGGGAATGACTCGACTTAAAGGTACGTCTTAAAGGAATCAAGGGAAATGACTCGACTAAAAGGTACGACTTCGAGGAATCAAAGGGGATGACTCGACTAAAGGTACGTCTTATAGAAATCAAAAGGGATGAATCGACAAAAATGTACGTCTTATAGGAATCAAAGGGGATGACTCGACTAAAAGGTACGTCTTATAGGAATCAAGGGAAATGACTCAACTAAAAGGTACGTCTTCTAGGAATCAAATGGGATGACTCGACTAAAAGGTACGTCTTATAGGAATCAAAGGGGATGACTCGACTAAAAGGTATGTCTTATAGGAATCAAAGGGGATGACTCGAGTAAAAGGTACGTCTTATAGGAATCAAGTGAAATGACTCGACTAAAAGTTACGTCTTCAAGGAATCAAAGGAAATTACTCGACTAAAAGAACCGTCTTATAGGAATCAAAGGAGATGACTCGACTAAAAGGTACATCTTATAGGAATCAAAGGAGATGACTCGACTAAAAGGTACGTCTTATAGGAATCAAGGGAAATGACTCGACTAAAAGGTACGTCTTCAAGGAATCAGAGGAAATGACTCAACTAAAAGGTACGTCTTATAGGAATCAAAGGGGATGACTAAACTAAAAGGTACATCTTATAGGAATCAAAAGGGATGACTCGACTAAAAGGTACGTCTTATAGGAATCAAAGGGGATGACTCGACTAAAAGGTACGTCTTATAGGAATCAAGGGAAATGACTCGCCTAAAAGGTACGTCTTCTAGGAATCAAATGGGATGACTCGACTAAAAGGTACGTCATATAGGAATAAAAGGGGATGACTCGACTAAAAGGTACGTCTTATAGAAATCAAGGGAAATGACTCGACTAAAAGGTACGTCTTCTAGGGGTCAAAGGGGATGACTCGACTAAATCGTACGTCTTATAGGAATCAAAGGGGATGACTCGACTAAAAGGTACGTCTTATAGGAAACAAAGGGGATGACTCAACTAAAAGGTACGTCTTATAGGAATCAAGGGAAATGACTCGACTAAAAGGCACCTCTTTTAGGAATCAAAGGGGATGACTCGACTAAAAGGTACGTCTTATAGGAATCAAAGGGGATGACTCGTCCAAAAGGTACATCTTATAGGAATCCAAGGGATGACTCGACTAAAAGGTACGTCTTATAGGAATCAAAGTGGATGACTCGACTAAAAGGTACGTCTTATAGGAATAAAGGGAAATGACTCGACTAAAAGGTACGTCTTATAGGAATCAAAGGGGATGACTCGACAAAAAGATACGTCATATAGGAATAAAAGGGGATGACTCGACTAAAAGGTACGTTTTATAGGAATCAAAGGTGATGACTCGACTAAAAGGTACGTCTTATAGGAATTAAGGGAAATGACTGGACAAAAAGGTACGTTTTCTAGGAATCAAACGAAATGACTCAACTAAAAGGTACATCTTAGAGGAATCTAAGGGGAAAACTCGACTAGAAGGTACGTCTTCTTGGAATCAAGAGAAATGACTCAACTAAAATGTACGTCTTCAAGGAATCAAAGGAAATGACTCAACTTAAAGGTACGTCTTATAGGAATCAAAGGGGATGACTCGACTAAAAGATACGTCTTATAGGAATCAAAGGAAATAACTCGACTAAAAGGTACGTCTTCAAGGGGTCAAAGGGGATGACTAGACTAAAAGGTACGTCTGCTAGGGGTCAAGGGGGAATGATTCTACTAAAAGGTACGTCTTATAGGAATCAAGAGAAATGACTCGACTAAAATATACGTCTTCAAGGAATCAAAGGAAATGACTCAACTTAAAGGTACGTCTTATAGGAATCAAAGGGGATGACTCGACTAAAAGGTACGTCTTATAGGAATCAAAGGGGATGACTCGACTAAAAGGAACGTCTTATAGGAATCAAAGGAAATGACTCGACTAAAAGGTACGTATTCTTGGGATCAAAGGGGATGACTCGACTAAAAGGAACGTCTTATAGGAATGAAAAAAGATGACTCGACTAAAAGGTACGTCTTATAGGATTCAAAGGGGATGACTCGACCAAAAGGTATGTCTTATAGGAATCAAAAGGGATGACTCGACAAAAAGATACGTCTTATAGGAATCAAAGGGGATTACTCGACTAAAAGGTACGTCTTATAGGAATCAAGGGAAATGACTCGACTAAAAGGTACGTATTGCAGGGGTCAAAGGGGATGACTCGACTACAAGGTATGTCTTATAAGAATTAAAGGGAATGACTCGACTAAAAGGTACGTCTTATAGGAATCAAAGGGGATGACTCGACTAAAAGGTACGTCTTATAGGAATCAAAAGGGACGACTCGACTAAAAGATACGTCTTATAGAAATCAATGGGAATGACTCGACTTAAAGGTACGTCTTAAAGGAATCAAGGGAAATGACTCGACTAAAAGGTACGACTTCGAGGAATCAAAGGGGATGACTCGACTAAAGGTACGTCTTATAGAAATCAAAAGGGATGAATCGACAAAAATGTACGTCTTATAGGAATCAAAGGGGATGACTCGACTAAAAGGTACGTCTTATAGGAATCAAGGGAAATGACTCAACTAAAAGGTACGTCTTCTAGGAATCAAATGGGATGACTCGACTAAAAGGTACGTCTTATAGGAATCAAAGGGGATGACTCGACTAAAAGTTACGTCTTATAGGAATCAAAGGGGAAGACTCGAGTAAAAGGTACGTCTTATAGGAATCAAGTGAAATGACTCGACTAAAAGTTACGTCTTCAAGGAATCAAAGGAAATTACTCAACTAAAAGAACCGTCTTATAGGAATCAAAGGAGATGACTCGACTAAAAGGTACATCTTATAGGAATCAAAGGAGATGACTCGACTAAAAGGTACGTCTTATAGGAATCAAGGGAAATGACTCGACTAAAAGGTACGTCTTCAAGGAATCAGAGGAAATGACTCAACTAAAAGGTACGTCTTATAGGAATCAAAGGGGATGACTAAACTAAAAGGTACATCTTATAGGGATCAAAAGGGATGACTCGACTAAAAGGTACGTCTTATAGGAATCAAAGGGGATGACTCGACTAAAAGGTACGTCTTATAGGAATCAAGGGAAATGACTCGCCTAAAAGGTACGTCTTCTAGGAATCAAATGGGATGACTCGACTAAAAGGTACGTCATATAGGAATAAAAGGGGATGACTCGACTAAAAGGTACGTCTTATAGAAATCAAGGGAAATGACTCGACTAAAAGGTACGTCTTCTAGGGGTCAAAGGGGATGACTCGACTAAATCGTACGTCTTATAGGAATCAAAGGGGATGACTCGACTAAAAGGTACGTCTTATAGGAAACAAAGGGGATGACTCAACTAAAAGGTACGTCTTATAGGAATCAAGGGAAATGACTCGACTAAAAGGCACCTCTTTTAGGAATCAAAGGGGATGAATCGACTAAAAGGTACGTCTTATAGGAATCAAAGGGGATGACTCGTCCAAAAGGTACATCTTATAGGAATCCAAGGGATGACTCGACTAAAAGGTACGTCTTATAGGAATCAAAGTGGATGACTCGACTAAAAGGTACGTCTTATAGGAATAAAGGGAAATGACTCGACTAAAAGGTACGTCTTATAGGAATCAAAGGGGATGACTCGACTAAAAGATACGTCATATAGGAATAAAAGGGGATGACTCGACTAAAAGGTACGTTTTATAGGAATCAAAGGTGATGACTCGACTAAAAGGTACGTCTTATAGGAATTAAGGGAAATAACTGGACAAAAAGGTACGTTTTCTAGGAATCAAACGAAATGACTCAACTAAAAGGTACATCTTAGAGGAATCTAAGGGGAAAACTCGACTAGAAGGTACGTCTTATAGGAATCAAGAGAAATGACTCGACTAAAATGTACGTCTTCAAGGAATCAAAGGAAATGACTCAACTTAAAGGTACGTCTTATAGGAATCAAAGGGGATGACTCGACTAAAAGGTACGTCTTATAAGAATCCAAGGGATGACTCGACTAAAAGGTACTTCTTATAGGAATCAAAGTGGATGACTCGACTAAAAGGTACGTCTTATAGGAATAAAGGAAAATGACTCGACTAAAAGGTAAGTCTTATAGGAATCAAAAGGTATGACTCGACTAAAAGGTACGTCATATAAGAATAAAAGGGGATGACTCGACTAAAAGGTACATTTTATAGGAATCAAAGGGGATGACTCGACTAAAAGGAACGTCTTATAGGAATCAAAGGAAATGAATCGACTAAAAGGTACGTATTCTTGGTGTTAAAGGGGATGACTCGACTAAAAGGTACGTCATATAGGAATCAAAGGGGATGACTCGACTAAAAGGAACGTCTTATAGGAATCAATGGAAATGACTCGACTAAAAGGTACGTATTCTAGGGGTCAAAGGGGATGACTCAACTAAAAGGTACGTCTTATAGGAATCTAAGGGGAAGACTCAAATAAAAGGTACGTCTTATAGGAATCAAGAGAAATGACTCGACTAAAATGTACGTCTTCAAGGAATCAAAGGAAATGACTAAACTTAAAGGTACATCTTATAGGAATCAAAGGGGATGACTCAACTAAAAGGTACGTCTTATAGGAATAAAAGGGGATGACTCGACTAAAAGGAACGTCTTATAGGAATCAAAGGAAATGACTCGACTAAAAGGTACGTATTCTTGTGGTCAAAGGGGATGACTCAACTAAAAGGTACGTCTTATAGGAATCAAAAGAGATGACTCGACTAAAAGGTACGTCTTATAGGATTCAAAGGGGATGACTCGACTAAAAGGTATGTCTTATAGGAATCAAAAGGGATGACTCAACTAAAAGATACGTCTTATAGGAATCAAAGGGGATTACTCGACTAAAAGGTACATCCTATTGGAATCAAGGGAAATGACTCGACTAAAAGGTACGTATTGCAGGGGTCAAAGGGGATGACTCGACTAAAAGGTACGTCTAATAGGAATCAAAGGGGATGACTCGACTAAAAGGTACGTCTTATAGGAATCAAAAGGGATGACTCGACTAAAAGATACGTCTTATAGGAATCAAAGGAAATAACTCGACTAAAAGGTACGTCTTCAAGGGGTCAAAGGGGATGACTAGACTAAAAGGTACGTCTGCTAGGGGTCAAGGGGGAATGATTCTACTAAAAGGTACGTCTTATAGGAATCAAGAGAAATGACTCGACTAAAATATACGTCTTCAAGGAATCAAAGGAAATGACTCAACTTAAAGGTACGTCTTATAGGAATCAAAGGGGATGACTCGACTAAAAGGTACGTCTTATAGGAATCAAAGGGGATGACTCGACTAAAAGGAACGTCTTATAGGAATCAAAGGAAATAACTCGGCTAAAAGGAACGTATTCTTGGGATCAAAGGGGATGACTCGACTAAAAGGAACGTCTTATAGGAATGAAAAAAGATGACTCGACTAAAAGGTACGTCTTATAGGATTCAAAGGGGATGACTCGACCAAAAGGTATGTCTTATAGGAATCAAAAGGGATGACTCGACAAAAAGATACGTCTTATAGGAATCAAAGGGGATTACTCGACTAAAAGGTACGTCTTATAGGAATCAAGGGAAATGACTCGACTAAAAGGTACGTATTGCAGGGGTCAAAGGGGATGACTCGACTACAAGGTATGTCTTATAAGAATTAAAGGGAATGACTCGACTAAAAGGTACGTCTTATAGGAATCAAAGGGGATGACTCGACTAAAAGGTACGTCTTATTGGAATCAAAAGGGATGACTCGACTAAAAGATACGTCTTATAGAAATCAATGGGAATGACTCGACTTAAAGGTACGTCTTAAAGGAATCAAGGGAAATGACTCGACTAAAAGGTACGACTTCGAGGAATCAAAGGGGATGACTCGACTAAAGGTACGTCTTATAGAAATCAAAAGGGATGAATTGACAAAAATGTACGTCTTATAGGAATCAAAGGGGATGACTCGACTAAAAGGTACGTCTTATAGGAATCAAGGGAAATGACTCAACTAAAAGGTACGTCTTCTAGGAATCAAATGGGATGACTCGACTAAAAGGTACGTCTTATAGGAATCAAAGGGGATGACTCGACTAAAAGGTATGTCTTATAGGAATCAAAGGGGATGACTCGAGTAAAAGGTACGTCTTATAGGAATCAAGTGAAATGACTCGACTAAAAGTTACGTCTTCAAGGAATCAAAGGAAATTACTCAACTAAAAGAACCGTCTTATAGGAATCAAAGGAGATGACTCGACTAAAAGGTACATCTTATAGGAATCAAAGGAGATGACTCGACTAAAAGGTACGTCTTATAGGAATCAAGGGAAATGACTCGACTAAAAGGTACGTCTTCAAGGAATCAGAGGAAATGACTCAACTAAAAGGTACGTCTTATAGGAATCAAAGGGGATGACTAAACTAAAAGGTACATCTTATAGGAATCAAAAGGGATGACTCGACTAAAAGGTACGTCTTATAGGAATCAAAGGGGATGACTCGACTAAAAGGTACGTCTTATAGGAATCAAGGGAAATGACTCGCCTAAAAGGTACGTCTTCTAGGAATCAAATGGGATGACTCGACTAAAAGGTACGTCATATAGGAATAAAAGGGGATGACTCGACTAAAAGGTACGTCTTATAGAAATCAAGGGAAATGACTCGACTAAAAGGTACGTCTTCTAGGGGTCAAAGGGGATGACTCGACTAAATCGTACGTCTTATAGGAATCAAAGGGGATGACTCGACTAAAAGGTACGTCTTATAGGAAACAAAGGGGATGACTCAACTAAAAGGTACGTCTTATAGGAATCAAGGGAAATGACTCGACTAAAAGGCACCTCTTTTAGGAATCAAAGGGGATGACTCGACTAAAAGGTACGTCTTATAGGAATCAAAGGGGATGACTCGTCCAAAAGGTACATCTTATAGGAATCCAAGGGATGACTCGACTAAAAGGTACGTCTTATAGGAATCAAAGTGGATGACTCGACTAAAAGGTACGTCTTATAGGAATAAAGGGAAATGACTCGACTAAAAGGTACGTCTTATAGGAATCAAAGGGGATGACTCGACAAAAAGATACGTCATATAGGAATAAAAGGGGATGACTCGACTAAAAGGTACGTTTTATAGGAATCAAAGGTGATGACTCGACTAAAAGGTACGTCTTATAGGAATTAAGGGAAATGACTGGACAAAAAGGTACGTTTTCTAGGAATCAAACGAAATGACTCAACTAAAAGGTACATCTTAGAGGAATCTAAGGGGAAAACTCGACTAGAAGGTACGTCTTATTGGAATCAAGAGAAATGACTCAACTAAAATGTACGTCTTCAAGGAATCAAAGGAAATGACTCAACTTAAAGGTACGTCTTATAGGAATCAAAGGGGATGACTCGACTAAAAGATACGTCTTATAGGAATCAAAGGAAATAACTCGACTAAAAGGTACGTCTTCAAGGGGTCAAAGGGGATGACTAGACTAAAAGGTACGTCTGCTAGGGGTCAAGGGGGAATGATTCTACTAAAAGGTACGTCTTATAGGAATCAAGAGAAATGACTCGACTAAAATATACGTCTTCAAGGAATCAAAGGAAATGACTCAACTTAAAGGTACGTCTTATAGGAATCAAAGGGGATGACTCGACTAAAAGGTACGTCTTATAGGAATCAATGGGGATGACTCGACTAAAAGGAACGTCTTACAGGAATCAAAGGAAATGACTCGACTAAAAGGTACGTATTCTTGGGATCAAAGGGGATTACTCGACTAAAAGGAACGTCTTATAGGAATGAAAAAAGCTGACTCGACTAAAAGGTACGTCTTATAGGATTCAAAGGGGATGACTCGACCAAAAGGTATGTCTTATAGGAATCAAAAGGGATGACTCGACAAAAAGATACGTCTTATAGGAATCAAAGGGGATTACTCGACTAAAAGGTACGTCTTATAGAAATCAAGGGAAATGACTCGACTAAAAGGTACGTATTGCAGGGGTCAAAGGGGATGACTCGACTACAAGGTATGTCTTATAAGAATTAAAGGGAATGACTCGACTAAAAGGTACGTCTTATAGGAATCAAAGGGGATGACTCGACTAAAAGGTACGTCTTATAGGAATCAAAAGGGATGACTCGACTAAAAGATACGTCTTATAGAAATCAATGGGAATGACTCGACTTAAAGGTACGTCTTAATGGAATCAAGGGAAATGACTCGACTAAAAGGTACGACTTCGAGGAATCAAAGGGGATGACTCGACTAAAGGTACGTCTTATTGAAATCAAAAGGGATGAATCGACAAAAATGTACGTCTTATAGGAATCAAAGGGGATGACTCGACTAAAAGGTACGTCTTATAGGAATCAAGGGAAATGACTCAACTAAAAGGTACGTCTTCTACGAATCAAATGGGATGACTCGACTAAAAGGTACGTCTTATAGGAATCAAAGGGGATGACTCGACTAAAAGGTATGTCTTATAGGAATCAAAGGGGATGACTCGAGTAAAAGGTACGTCTTATAGGAATCAAGTGAAATGACTCGACTAAAAGTTACGTCTTCAAGGAATCAAAGGAAATTACTCAACTAAAAGAACCGTCTTATAGGAATCAAAGGAGATGACTCGACTAAAAGGTACATCTTATAGGAATCAAAGGAGATGACTCGACTAAAAGGTACGTCTTATAGGAATCAAGGGAAATGACTCGACTAAAAGGTACGTCTTCAAGGAATCAGAGGAAATGACTCAACTAAAAGGTACGTCTTATAGGAATCAAAGGGGATGACTAAACTAAAAGGTACATCTTATAGGAATCAAAAGGGATGACTCGACTAAAAGGTACGTCTTATAGGAATCAAAGGGGATGACTCGACTAAAAGGTACGTCTTATAGGAATCAAGGGAAATGACTCACCTAAAAGGTACGTCTTCTAGGAATCAAATGGGTTGACTCGACTAAAAGGTACGTCATATAGGAATAAAAGGGGATGACTCGACTAAAAGGTACGTCTTATAGAAATCAAGGGAAATGACTCGACTAAAAGGTACGTCTTCTAGGGGTCAAAGGGGATGACTCGACTAAATCGTACGTCTTATAGGAATCAAAGGGGATGACTCGACTAAAAGGTACGTCTTATAGGAAACAAAGGGGATGACTCAACTAAAAGGTACGTCTTATAGGAATCAAGGGAAATGACTCGACTAAAAGGCACCTCTTTTAGGAATCAAAGGGGATGACTCGACTAAAAGGTACGTCTTATAGGAATCAAAGGGGATGACTCGTCCAAAAGGTACATCTTATAGGAATCCAAGGGATGACTCGACTAAAAGGTACGTCTTATAGGAATCAAAGTGGATGACTCGACTAAAAGGTACGTCTTATAGGAATAAAGGGAAATGACTCGACTAAAAGGTACGTCTTATAGGAATCAAAGGGGATGACTCGACTAAAAGATACGTCATATAGGAATAAAAGGGGATGACTCGACTAAAAGGTACGTTTTATAGGAATCAAAGGTGATGACTCGACTAAAAGGTACGTCTTATAGGAATTAAGGGAAATGACTGGACAAAAAGGTACGTTTTCTAGGAATCAAACGAAATGACTCAACTAAAAGGTACATCTTAGAGGAATCTAAGGGGAAAACTCGACTAGAAGGTACGTCTTATTGGAATCAAGAGAAATGACTCAACTAAAATGTACGTCTTCAAGGAATCAAAGGAAATAACTCAACTTAAAGGTACGTCTTATAGGAATCAAAGGGGATGACTCGACTAAAAGGTACGTCTTATAAGAATCCAAGGGATGACTCGACTAAAAGGTACTTCTTATAGGAATCAAAGTGGATGACTCGACTAAAAGGTACGTCTTATAGGAATAAAGGGAAATGACTCGACTAAAAGGTACGTCTTATAGGAATCAAAAGGTATGACTCGACTAAAAGGTACGTCATATAAGAATAAAAGGGGATGACTCGACTAAAAGGTACATTTTATAGGAATCAAAGGGGATGACTCGACTAAAAGGAACGTCATATAGGAATCAAAGGAAATGAATCGACTAAAAGGTACGTATTCTTGGTGTTAAAGGGGATGACTCGACTAAAAGGTACGTCATATAGGAATCAAAGGGGATGACTCGACTAAAAGGAACGTCTTATAGGAATCAATGGAAATGACTCGACTAA
The DNA here is from genome assembly GCA_030864215.1 of Capsicum pubescens. NCBI lineage: Eukaryota > Viridiplantae > Streptophyta > Magnoliopsida > Solanales > Solanaceae > Capsicum > Capsicum pubescens. The sequence goes on along the minus strand of CM061545.1, from coordinate 272,927,628 downwards.
AAGGTACGTATTCTAGGGGTCAAAGGGGATGACTCAACTAAAAGGTACGTCTTATAGGAATCTAAGGGGAAGACTCAACTAAAAGGTACGTCTTATAGGAATCAAGAGAAATGACTCGACTAAAATGTACATCTTCAAGGAATCAAAGGAAATGACTCAACTTAAAGGTACGTCTTATAGGAATCAAAGGGGATGACTCAACTAAAAGGTACGTCTTATAGGAATGAAAGGGGATGACTCGACTAAAAGGAACGTCTTATAGGAATCAAAGGAAATGACTCGACTAAAAGGTACGTATTCTTGGGGTCAAAGGGGATGACTCAACTAAAAGGTACGTCTTATAGGAATCAAAAGAGATGACTCGACTAAAAGGTACGTCTTATAGGATTCAAAGGGGATGACTCGACTAAAAGGTATGTCTTATAGGAATCAAAAGGGATGACTCAACTAAAAGATACGTCTTATAGGAATCAAAGGGGATTACTCGACTAAAAGGTACGTCCTATAGGAATCAAGGGAAATGACTCGACTAAAAGGTACGTATTGCAGGGGTCAAAGGGGATGACTCGACTTAAAGGTACGTCTTATAGGAATCAAAGGGGATGACTCGACTAAAAGGTACGTCTTATAGGAATCAAAAGGGATGACTCGACTAAAAGATACGTCTTATAGGAATCAAAGGAAATAACTCGACTAAAAGGTACGTCTTCAAGGGGTCAAAGGGGATGACTAGACTAAAAGGTACGTCTGCTAGGGGTCAAGGGGGAATGATTCTACTAAAAGGTACGTCTTATAGGAATCAAGAGAAATGACTCGACTAAAATATACGTCTTCAAGGAATCAAAGGAAATGACTCAACTTAAAGGTACGTCTTATAGGAATCAAAGGGGATGACTCGACTAAAAGGTACGTCTAATAGGAATCAAAGGGGATGACTCGACTAAAAGGAACGTCTTATAGGAATCAAAGGAAATGACTCGACTAAAAGGTACGTATTCTTGGGATCAAAGGGGATGACTCGACTAAAAGGTACGTCTTATAGGAATGAAAAGAGATGATTCGACTAAAAGGTACGTCTTATAGGATTCAAAGGGGATGACTCGACCAAAAGTTATGTCTTATAGGAATCAAAAGGGATGACACGACAAAAAGATACGTCTTATAGGAATCAAAGGGGATTACTAGACTAAAAGGTACGTCTTATAGGAATCAAGGGAAATGACTCGACTAAAAGGTACGTATTGCAGGGGTCAAAGGGGATGACTCGACTACAAGGTATGTCTTATAAGAATTAAAGGGAATGACTCGACTAAAAGGTACGTCTTATAGGAATCAAAGGGGATGACTCGACTAAAAGGTACGTCTTATAGGAATCAAAAGGGATGACTCGACTAAAAGATACGTCTTATAGAAATCAATGGGAATGACTCGACTTAAAGGTACGTCTTAAAGGAATCAAGGGAAATGACTCGACTAAAAGGTACGACTTCGAGGAATCAAAGGGGATGACTCGACTAATGGTACGTCTTATAGAAATCAAAAGGGATGAATCGACTAAAATGTACGTCTTATAGGAATCAAAGGGGATGACTCGACTAAAAGGTACGTCTTATAGGAATCAAGGGAAATGACTCAACTAAAAGGTACGTCTTCTAGGAATCAAATGGGATGACTCGACTAAAAGGTACGTCTTATAGGAATCAAAGGGGATGACTCGACTAAAAGGTATGTCTTATAGGAATCAAAGGGGATGACTGGAGTAGAAGGTACGTCTTATAGGAATCAAGTGAAATGACTCGACTAAAAGTTACGTCTTCAAGGAATCAAAGGAAATTACTCAACTAAAAGAACCGTCTTATAGGAATCAAAGGAGATGACTCGACTAAAAGGTACGTCTTATAGGAATCAAAGGAGATGACTCGACTAAAAGGTACGTCTTATAGGAATCAAGGGAAATGACTCGACTAAAAGGTACGTCTTCAAGGAATCAGAGGAAATGACTCAACTAAAAGGTACGTCTTATAGGAATCAAAGGGGATGACTAAACTAAAAGGTACATCTTATAGGAATCAAAAGGGATGACTCGACTAAAAGGTACGTCTTATAGGAATCAAAGGGGATGACTCGACTAAAAGGTATGTCTTATAGGAATCAAGGGAAATGACTCGCCTAAAAGGTACGTCTTCTAGGAATCAAATGGGATGACTCGACTAAAAGGTACGTCATATAGGAATACAAGGGGATGACTCGACTAAAAGGTACGTCTTATAGAAATCAAGGGAAATGACTCGACTAAAAGGTACGTCTTCTAGGGGTTAAAGGGGATGACTCGACTAAATCGTACGTCTTATAGGAATCAAAGGGGATGACTCGACTAAAAGGTACGTCTTATAGGAAACAAAGGGGATGACTCAACTAAAAGGCACCTCTTTTAGGAATGAAAGGGGATGACTCGACTAAAAGGTACGTCTTTTAGGAATCAAAGGGGATGACTCGTCCAAAAGGTACGTCTTATAGGAATCCAAGGGATGACTCGACTAAAAGGTACGTCTTATAGGAATCAAAGTGGATGACTCGACTAAAAGGTACGTCTTATAGGAATAAAGGGAAATGACTCGACTAAAAGGTACGTCTTATAGGAATCAAAGGGGATAACTCGACTAAAAGATACGTCATATAGGAATAAAAGGGGATGACTCGACTAAAAGGTACGTTTTATAGGAATCAAAGGGGATGACTCGACTAAAAGGTACGTCTTATAGGAATTAAGGGAAATGACTGGACAAAAAGGTACGTTTTCTAGGAATCAAACGAAATGACTCAACTAAAAGGTACGTCTTATAGGAATCTAAGGGGAAGACTCGACTAGAAGGTACGTCTTATAGGAATCAAGAGAAATGACTCGACTAAAATGTACGTCTTCAAGGAATCAAAGGAAATGACTCAACTTAAAGGTACGTCTTATAGGAATCAAAGGGGATGACTCAACTAAAAGGTACGTCTTATAGGAATCAAAGGGGATGACTCGACTAAAAGGAACGTCTTATAGGAATCAAAGGAAATGACTCGACTAAAAGGTACGTATTCTTGGGGTCAAAGGGGATGACTCAACTAAAAGGTACGTCTTATAGGAATCAAAAGAGATGACTCAACTAAAAGGTACGTCTTATAGGATTCAAAGGGGATGACTCGACTAAAAGGTATGTCTTATAGGAATCAAAAGGGATGACTCAACTAAAAGATACGTCTTATAGGAATCAAAGGGGATTACTCGACTAAAAGGTACGTCCTATAGGAATCAAGGGAAATGACTCGACTAAAAGGTACGTATTGCAGGGGTCAAAGGGGATGACTCGACTAAAAGGTACGTCTTATAGGAATCAAAGGGGATGACTCGACTAAAAGGTACGTCTTATAGGAATCAAATGGGATGACTCGACTAAAAGATACGTCTTATAGGAATCAAAGGAAATGACTCGACTAAAAGGTACGTCTTCAAGGGGTCAAAGGGGATGACTAGACTAAAAGGTACGTCTGCTAGGGGTCAAGGGGGAATGATTCTACTAAAAGTTACGTCTTATAGGAATCAAGAGAAATGACTTGACTAAAATGTACGTCTTCAAGGAATCAAAGGAAATGACTCAACTTAAAGGTACGTCTTATAGGAATCAAAGGGGATGACTCGACTAAAAGGTACGTCTTATAGGAATCAAAGGGGATGACTCGACTAAAAGGAACGTCTTATAGGAATCAAAGGAAATGACTCGACTAAAAGGTACGTATTCTTGGGATCAAAGGGGATGACTCGACTAAAAGGTACGTCTTATAGGAATGAACAGAGATGACTCGACTAAAAGGTACGTCTTATAGGATTCAAAGGGGATGACTCGACTAAAAGGTATGTCTTATAGGAATCAAAAGGGATGACTCGACAAAAAGATACGTCTTATAGGAATCAAAGGGGATTACTCGACTAAAAGGTACGTATTGCAGGGGTAGAAGGGGATGACTCGACTACAAGGTATGTCTTATAAGAATTAAAGGGAATGACTCGACTAAAAGGTACGTCTTATAGGAATCAAAGGGGATGACTCGACTAAAAGGTACGTCTTATAGGAATCAAAAGGGATGACTCGACTAAAAGATACGTCTTATAGGAATCAATGGGAATGACTCGACTTAAAGGTACGTCTTAAAGGATTCAAGGGAAATGACTCGACTAAAAGGTACGACTTCGAGGAATCAAAGGGGATGACTCGACTAAAGGTACGTCTTATAGAAATCAAAAGGGATGAATCGACTAAAATGTACGTCTTATAGGAATCAAAGGGGATGACTCGACTAAAAGGTACGTCTTATAGGAATCAAGGGAAATGACTCAACTAAAAGGTACGTCTTCTAGGAATCAAATGGGATGACTCGACTAAAAGGTACGTCTTATAGGAATCAAAGGGGATGACTCGACTAAAAGGTATGTCTTATAGGAATCAAAGGGGATGACTCGAGTAAAAGGTATGTCTTATAGGAATCAAGTGAAATGACTCGACTAAAAGTTACGTCTTCAAGGAATCAAAGGAAATTACTCAACTAAAAGAACCGTCTTATAGGAATCAAAGGAGATGACTCGACTAAAAGGTACGTCTTATAGGAATCAAAGGAGATGACTCGACTAAAAGGTACGTCTTATAGGAATCAAGGGAAATGACTCGACTAAAAGGTACGTCTTCAAGGAATCAGAGGAAATGACTCAACTAAAAGGTACATCTTATAGGAATCAAAGGGGATGACTAAACTAAAAGGTACATCTTATAGGAATCAAAAGGGATGACTCGACTAAAAGGTACGTCTTATAGGAATCAAAGAGGATGACTCGACTAAAAGGTACGTCTTATAGGAATCAAGGGAAATGACTCGCCTAAAAGGTACGTCTTCTAGGAATCAAATGGGATGACTCGACTAAAAGGTACGTCATATAGGAATAAAAGGGGATGACTCGACTAAAAGGTACGTCTTATAGAAATCAAGGGAAATGACTCGACTAAAAGGTACGTCTTCTAGGGGTTAAAGGGGATGACTCGACTAAATCGTACGTCTTATAGGAATCAAAGGGGATGACTCGACTAAAAGGTACGTCTTATAGGAAACAAAGGGGATGACTCAACTAAAAGGTACGTCTTATAGGAATCAAGGGAAATGACTCGACTAAAAGGCACCTCTTTTAGGAATCAAAGGGGATAACTCGACTAAAAGGTACGTCTTTTAGGAATCAAAGGGGATGACTCGTCCAAAAGGTACGTCTTATAGGAATCAAGGGATGACTCGACTAAAAGAGACGTCTTATAGGAATCAAAGTGGATGACTCGACTAAAAGGTACGTCTTATAGGAATAAAGGGAAATGACTCGACTAAAAGGTACGTCTTATAGGAATCAAAGGGGATGACTCGACTAAAAGATACGTCATATAGGAATAAAAGGGGATGACTCGACTAAAAGGTACGTCTTATAGGAATCAAAGGGGATGACCCTACTAAAAGGTACGTTTTCTAGGAATCAAACGAAATAACTCATCTAAAAGGTACGTCTTATAGGAATCTAAGGGGAAGACTCAACTAGAAGGTACGTCTTATAGGAATCAAGAGAAATGACTCGACTAAAATGTACGTCTTCAAGGAATCAAAGGAAATGACTCAACTTAACGGTACGTCTTATAGGAATCAAAGGGGATGACTCGACTAAAAGGTACGTCTTATAAGAATCCAAGGGATGTCTCGACTTAAAGGTACGTCTTATAGGAATTAAAGTGGATGACTCGACTAAAAGGTACGTCTTATAGGAATAAAGGGAAATGACTCGGCTAAAAGGTACGTCTTATAGGAATCAAAAGGTATGACTCGACTAAAAGGTACGTCATATAAGAATAAAAGGGGATGACTCGACTAAAAGGTACATTTTATAGGAATCAAAGGGGATGACTCGACTAAAAGGAACGTCTTATAGGAATCAAAGGAAATGAATCGACTAAAAGGTACGTATTCTTGGGGTCAAAGGGGATGACTCGACTAAAAGGTACGTCATATAGGAATCAAAGGGGATGACTCGACTAAAAGGAACGTCTTATAGGAATCAATGGAAATGACTCGACTAAAAGGTACGTATTCTAGGGGTCAAAGGGGATGACTCGACTAAAAGGTACGTCTTATAGGAATCTAAGGGGAAGACTCAACTAAAAGGTACGTCTTATAGGAATCAAGAGAAATGACTCGAGTAAAATGTACGTCTTCAAGGAATCAAAGGAAATGACTCAACTTAAAGGTACGTCTTATAGGAATCAAAGGGGATGACTCGACTAAAAGGTACGTCTTATAGGAATCAAGGGAAATGACTCACCTAAAAGGTACGTCTTCTAGGAATCAAATGGGTTGACTCGACTAAAAGGTACGTCATATAGGAATAAAAGGGGATGACTCGACTAAAAGGTACGTCTTATAGAAATCAAGGGAAATGACTCGACTAAAAGGTACGTCTTCTAGGGGTCAAAGGGGATGACTCGACTAAATCGTACGTCTTATAGGAATCAAAGGGGATGACTCGACTAAAAGGTACGTCTTATAGGAAACAAAGGGGATGACTCAACTAAAAGGTACGTCTTATAGGAATCAAGGGAAATGACTCGACTAAAAGGCACCTCTTTTAGGAATCAAAGGGGATGACTCGACTAAAAGGTACGTCTTATAGGAATCAAAGGGGATGACTCGTCCAAAAGGTACATCTTATAGGAATCCAAGGGATGACTCGACTAAAAGGTACGTCTTATAGGAATCAAAGTGGATGACTCGACTAAAAGGTACGTCTTATAGGAATAAAGGGAAATGACTCGACTAAAAGGTACGTCTTATAGGAATCAAAGGGGATGACTCGACTAAAAGATACGTCATATAGGAATAAAAGGGGATGACTCGACTAAAAGGTACGTTTTATAGGAATCAAAGGTGATGACTCGACTAAAAGGTACGTCTTATAGGAATTAAGGGAAATGACTGGACAAAAAGGTACGTTTTCTAGGAATCAAACGAAATGACTCAACTAAAAGGTACATCTTAGAGGAATCTAAGGGGAAAACTCGACTAGAAGGTACGTCTTATTGGAATCAAGAGAAATGACTCAACTAAAATGTACGTCTTCAAGGAATCAAAGGAAATAACTCAACTTAAAGGTACGTCTTATAGGAATCAAAGGGGATGACTCGACTAAAAGGTACGTCTTATAAGAATCCAAGGGATGACTCGACTAAAAGGTACTTCTTATAGGAATCAAAGTGGATGACTCGACTAAAAGGTACGTCTTATAGGAATAAAGGGAAATGACTCGACTAAAAGGTACGTCTTATAGGAATCAAAAGGTATGACTCGACTAAAAGGTACGTCATATAAGAATAAAAGGGGATGACTCGACTAAAAGGTACATTTTATAGGAATCAAAGGGGATGACTCGACTAAAAGGAACGTCATATAGGAATCAAAGGAAATGAATCGACTAAAAGGTACGTATTCTTGGTGTTAAAGGGGATGACTCGACTAAAAGGTACGTCATATAGGAATCAAAGGGGATGACTCGACTAAAAGGAACGTCTTATAGGAATCAATGGAAATGACTCGACTAAAAGGTACGTATTCTAGGGGTCAAAGGGGATGACTCAACTAAAAGGTACGTCTTATAGGAATCTAAGGGGAAGACTCAACTAAAAGGTACGTCTTATAGGAATCAAGAGAAATGACTCGACTAAAATGTACATCTTCAAGGAATCAAAGGAAATGACTCAACTTAAAGGTACGTCTTATAGGAATCAAAGGGGATGACTCAACTAAAAGGTACGTCTTATAGGAATGAAAGGGGATGACTCGACTAAAAGGAACGTCTTATAGGAATCAAAGGAAATGACTCGACTAAAAGGTACGTATTCTTGGGGTCAAAGGGGATGACTCAACTAAAAGGTACGTCTTATAGGAATCAAAAGAGATGACTCGACTAAAAGGTACGTCTTATAGGATTCAAAGGGGATGACTCGACTAAAAGGTATGTCTTATAGGAATCAAAAGGGATGACTCAACTAAAAGATACGTCTTATAGGAATCAAAGGGGATTACTCGACTAAAAGGTACGTCCTATAGGAATCAAGGGAAATGACTCGACTAAAAGGTACGTATTGCAGGGGTCAAAGGGGATGACTCGACTTAAAGGTACGTCTTATAGGAATCAAAGGGGATGACTCGACTAAAAGGTACGTCTTATAGGAATCAAAAGGGATGACTCGACTAAAAGATACGTCTTATAGGAATCAAAGGAAATAACTCGACTAAAAGGTACGTCTTCAAGGGGTCAAAGGGGATGACTAGACTAAAAGGTACGTCTGCTAGGGGTCAAGGGGGAATGATTCTACTAAAAGGTACGTCTTATAGGAATCAAGAGAAATGACTCGACTAAAATATACGTCTTCAAGGAATCAAAGGAAATGACTCAACTTAAAGGTACGTCTTATAGGAATCAAAGGGGATGACTCGACTAAAAGGTACGTCTAATAGGAATCAAAGGGGATGACTCGACTAAAAGGAACGTCTTATAGGAATCAAAGGAAATGACTCGACTAAAAGGTACGTATTCTTGGGATCAAAGGGGATGACTCGACTAAAAGGTACGTCTTATAGGAATGAAAAGAGATGATTCGACTAAAAGGTACGTCTTATAGGATTCAAAGGGGATGACTCGACCAAAAGTTATGTCTTATAGGAATCAAAAGGGATGACACGACAAAAAGATACGTCTTATAGGAATCAAAGGGGATTACTAGACTAAAAGGTACGTCTTATAGGAATCAAGGGAAATGACTCGACTAAAAGGTACGTATTGCAGGGGTCAAAGGGGATGACTCGACTACAAGGTATGTCTTATAAGAATTAAAGGGAATGACTCGACTAAAAGGTACGTCTTATAGGAATCAAAGGGGATGACTCGACTAAAAGGTACGTCTTATAGGAATCAAAAGGGATGACTCGACTAAAAGATACGTCTTATAGAAATCAATGGGAATGACTCGACTTAAAGGTACGTCTTAAAGGAATCAAGGGAAATGACTCGACTAAAAGGTACGACTTCGAGGAATCAAAGGGGATGACTCGACTAATGGTACGTCTTATAGAAATCAAAAGGGATGAATCGACTAAAATGTACGTCTTATAGGAATCAAAGGGGATGACTCGACTAAAAGGTACGTCTTATAGGAATCAAGGGAAATGACTCAACTAAAAGGTACGTCTTCTAGGAATCAAATGGGATGACTCGACTAAAAGGTACGTCTTATAGGAATCAAAGGGGATGACTCGACTAAAAGGTATGTCTTATAGGAATCAAAGGGGATGACTGGAGTAGAAGGTACGTCTTATAGGAATCAAGTGAAATGACTCGACTAAAAGTTACGTCTTCAAGGAATCAAAGGAAATTACTCAACTAAAAGAACCGTCTTATAGGAATCAAAGGAGATGACTCGACTAAAAGGTACGTCTTATAGGAATCAAAGGAGATGACTCGACTAAAAGGTACGTCTTATAGGAATCAAGGGAAATGACTCGACTAAAAGGTACGTCTTCAAGGAATCAGAGGAAATGACTCAACTAAAAGGTACGTCTTATAGGAATCAAAGGGGATGACTAAACTAAAAGGTACATCTTATAGGAATCAAAAGGGATGACTCGACTAAAAGGTACGTCTTATAGGAATCAAAGGGGATGACTCGACTAAAAGGTATGTCTTATAGGAATCAAGGGAAATGACTCGCCTAAAAGGTACGTCTTCTAGGAATCAAATGGGATGACTCGACTAAAAGGTACGTCATATAGGAATACAAGGGGATGACTCGACTAAAAGGTACGTCTTATAGAAATCAAGGGAAATGACTCGACTAAAAGGTACGTCTTCTAGGGGTTAAAGGGGATGACTCGACTAAATCGTACGTCTTATAGGAATCAAAGGGGATGACTCGACTAAAAGGTACGTCTTATAGGAAACAAAGGGGATGACTCAACTAAAAGGCACCTCTTTTAGGAATGAAAGGGGATGACTCGACTAAAAGGTACGTCTTTTAGGAATCAAAGGGGATGACTCAACTTAAAGGTACGTCTTATAGGAATCAAAGGGGATGACTCGACTAAAAGGTACGTCTAATAGGAATCAAAGGGGATGACTCGACTAAAAGGAACGTCTTATAGGAATCAAAGGAAATGACTCGACTAAAAGGTACGTATTCTTGGGATCAAAGGGGATGACTCGACTAAAAGGTACGTCTTATAGGAATGAAAAGAGATGATTCGACTAAAAGGTACGTCTTATAGGATTCAAAGGGGATGACTCGACCAAAAGTTATGTCTTATAGGAATCAAAAGGGATGACACGACAAAAAGATACGTCTTATAGGAATCAAAGGGGATTACTAGACTAAAAGGTACGTCTTATAGGAATCAAGGGAAATGACTCGACTAAAAGGTACGTATTGCAGGGGTCAAAGGGGATGACTCGACTACAAGGTATGTCTTATAAGAATTAAAGGGAATGACTCGACTAAAAGGTACGTCTTATAGGAATCAAAGGGGATGACTCGACTAAAAGGTACGTCTTATAGGAATCAAAAGGGATGACTCGACTAAAAGATACGTCTTATAGAAATCAATGGGAATGACTCGACTTAAAGGTACGTCTTAAAGGAATCAAGGGAAATGACTCGACTAAAAGGTACGACTTCGAGGAATCAAAGGGGATGACTCGACTAATGGTACGTCTTATAGAAATCAAAAGGGATGAATCGACTAAAATGTACGTCTTATAGGAATCAAAGGGGATGACTCGACTAAAAGGTACGTCTTATAGGAATCAAGGGAAATGACTCAACTAAAAGGTACGTCTTCTAGGAATCAAATGGGATGACTCGACTAAAAGGTACGTCTTATAGGAATCAAAGGGGATGACTCGACTAAAAGGTATGTCTTATAGGAATCAAAGGGGATGACTGGAGTAGAAGGTACGTCTTATAGGAATCAAGTGAAATGACTCGACTAAAAGTTACGTCTTCAAGGAATCAAAGGAAATTACTCAACTAAAAGAACCGTCTTATAGGAATCAAAGGAGATGACTCGACTAAAAGGTACGTCTTATAGGAATCAAAGGAGATGACTCGACTAAAAGGTACGTCTTATAGGAATCAAGGGAAATGACTCGACTAAAAGGTACGTCTTCAAGGAATCAGAGGAAATGACTCAACTAAAAGGTACGTCTTATAGGAATCAAAGGGGATGACTAAACTAAAAGGTACATCTTATAGGAATCAAAAGGGATGACTCGACTAAAAGGTACGTCTTATAGGAATCAAAGGGGATGACTCGACTAAAAGGTATGTCTTATAGGAATCAAGGGAAATGACTCGCCTAAAAGGTACGTCTTCTAGGAATCAAATGGGATGACTCGACTAAAAGGTACGTCATATAGGAATACAAGGGGATGACTCGACTAAAAGGTACGTCTTATAGAAATCAAGGGAAATGACTCGACTAAAAGGTACGTCTTCTAGGGGTTAAAGGGGATGACTCGACTAAATCGTACGTCTTATAGGAATCAAAGGGGATGACTCGACTAAAAGGTACGTCTTATAGGAAACAAAGGGGATGACTCAACTAAAAGGCACCTCTTTTAGGAATGAAAGGGGATGACTCGACTAAAAGGTACGTCTTTTAGGAATCAAAGGGGATGACTCGTCCAAAAGGTACGTCTTATAGGAATCCAAGGGATGACTCGACTAAAAGGTACGTCTTATAGGAATCAAAGTGGATGACTCGACTAAAAGGTACGTCTTATAGGAATAAAGGGAAATGACTCGACTAAAAGGTACGTCTTATAGGAATCAAAGGGGATAACTCGACTAAAAGATACGTCATATAGGAATAAAAGGGGATGACTCGACTAAAAGGTACGTTTTATAGGAATCAAAGGGGATGACTCGACTAAAAGGTACGTCTTATAGGAATTAAGGGAAATGACTGGACAAAAAGGTACGTTTTCTAGGAATCAAACGAAATGACTCAACTAAAAGGTACGTCTTATAGGAATCTAAGGGGAAGACTCGACTAGAAGGTACGTCTTATAGGAATCAAGAGAAATGACTCGACTAAAATGTACGTCTTCAAGGAATCAAAGGAAATGACTCAACTTAAAGGTACGTCTTATAGGAATCAAAGGGGATGACTCAACTAAAAGGTACGTCTTATAGGAATCAAAGGGGATGACTCGACTAAAAGGAACGTCTTATAGGAATCAAAGGAAATGACTCGACTAAAAGGTACGTATTCTTGGGGTCAAAGGGGATGACTCAACTAAAAGGTACGTCTTATAGGAATCAAAAGAGATGACTCAACTAAAAGGTACGTCTTATAGGATTCAAAGGGGATGACTCGACTAAAAGGTATGTCTTATAGGAATCAAAAGGGATGACTCAACTAAAAGATACGTCTTATAGGAATCAAAGGGGATTACTCGACTAAAAGGTACGTCCTATAGGAATCAAGGGAAATGACTCGACTAAAAGGTACGTATTGCAGGGGTCAAAGGGGATGACTCGACTAAAAGGTACGTCTTATAGGAATCAAAGGGGATGACTCGACTAAAAGGTACGTCTTATAGGAATCAAATGGGATGACTCGACTAAAAGATACGTCTTATAGGAATCAAAGGAAATGACTCGACTAAAAGGTACGTCTTCAAGGGGTCAAAGGGGATGACTAGACTAAAAGGTACGTCTGCTAGGGGTCAAGGGGGAATGATTCTACTAAAAGTTACGTCTTATAGGAATCAAGAGAAATGACTTGACTAAAATGTACGTCTTCAAGGAATCAAAGGAAATGACTCAACTTAAAGGTACGTCTTATAGGAATCAAAGGGGATGACTCGACTAAAAGGTACGTCTTATAGGAATCAAAGGGGATGACTCGACTAAAAGGAACGTCTTATAGGAATCAAAGGAAATGACTCGACTAAAAGGTACGTATTCTTGGGATCAAAGGGGATGACTCGACTAAAAGGTACGTCTTATAGGAATGAACAGAGATGACTCGACTAAAAGGTACGTCTTATAGGATTCAAAGGGGATGACTCGACTAAAAGGTATGTCTTATAGGAATCAAAAGGGATGACTCGACAAAAAGATACGTCTTATAGGAATCAAAGGGGATTACTCGACTAAAAGGTACGTATTGCAGGGGTAGAAGGGGATGACTCGACTACAAGGTATGTCTTATAAGAATTAAAGGGAATGACTCGACTAAAAGGTACGTCTTATAGGAATCAAAGGGGATGACTCGACTAAAAGGTACGTCTTATAGGAATCAAAAGGGATGACTCGACTAAAAGATACGTCTTATAGGAATCAATGGGAATGACTCGACTTAAAGGTACGTCTTAAAGGATTCAAGGGAAATGACTCGACTAAAAGGTACGACTTCGAGGAATCAAAGGGGATGACTCGACTAAAGGTACGTCTTATAGAAATCAAAAGGGATGAATCGACTAAAATGTACGTCTTATAGGAATCAAAGGGGATGACTCGACTAAAAGGTACGTCTTATAGGAATCAAGGGAAATGACTCAACTAAAAGGTACGTCTTCTAGGAATCAAATGGGATGACTCGACTAAAAGGTACGTCTTATAGGAATCAAAGGGGATGACTCGACTAAAAGGTATGTCTTATAGGAATCAAAGGGGATGACTCGAGTAAAAGGTATGTCTTATAGGAATCAAGTGAAATGACTCGACTAAAAGTTACGTCTTCAAGGAATCAAAGGAAATTACTCAACTAAAAGAACCGTCTTATAGGAATCAAAGGAGATGACTCGACTAAAAGGTACGTCTTATAGGAATCAAAGGAGATGACTCGACTAAAAGGTACGTCTTATAGGAATCAAGGGAAATGACTCGACTAAAAGGTACGTCTTCAAGGAATCAGAGGAAATGACTCAACTAAAAGGTACATCTTATAGGAATCAAAGGGGATGACTAAACTAAAAGGTACATCTTATAGGAATCAAAAGGGATGACTCGACTAAAAGGTACGTCTTATAGGAATCAAAGAGGATGACTCGACTAAAAGGTACGTCTTATAGGAATCAAGGGAAATGACTCGCCTAAAAGGTACGTCTTCTAGGAATCAAATGGGATGACTCGACTAAAAGGTACGTCATATAGGAATAAAAGGGGATGACTCGACTAAAAGGTACGTCTTATAGAAATCAAGGGAAATGACTCGACTAAAAGGTACGTCTTCTAGGGGTTAAAGGGGATGACTCGACTAAATCGTACGTCTTATAGGAATCAAAGGGGATGACTCGACTAAAAGGTACGTCTTATAGGAAACAAAGGGGATGACTCAACTAAAAGGTACGTCTTATAGGAATCAAGGGAAATGACTCGACTAAAAGGCACCTCTTTTAGGAATCAAAGGGGATAACTCGACTAAAAGGTACGTCTTTTAGGAATCAAAGGGGATGACTCGTCCAAAAGGTACGTCTTATAGGAATCAAGGGATGACTCGACTAAAAGAGACGTCTTATAGGAATCAAAGTGGATGACTCGACTAAAAGGTACGTCTTATAGGAATAAAGGGAAATGACTCGACTAAAAGGTACGTCTTATAGGAATCAAAGGGGATGACTCGACTAAAAGATACGTCATATAGGAATAAAAGGGGATGACTCGACTAAAAGGTACGTCTTATAGGAATCAAAGGGGATGACCCTACTAAAAGGTACGTTTTCTAGGAATCAAACGAAATAACTCATCTAAAAGGTACGTCTTATAGGAATCTAAGGGGAAGACTCAACTAGAAGGTACGTCTTATAGGAATCAAGAGAAATGACTCGACTAAAATGTACGTCTTCAAGGAATCAAAGGAAATGACTCAACTTAACGGTACGTCTTATAGGAATCAAAGGGGATGACTCGACTAAAAGGTACGTCTTATAAGAATCCAAGGGATGTCTCGACTTAAAGGTACGTCTTATAGGAATTAAAGTGGATGACTCGACTAAAAGGTACGTCTTATAGGAATAAAGGGAAATGACTCGGCTAAAAGGTACGTCTTATAGGAATCAAAAGGTATGACTCGACTAAAAGGTACGTCATATAAGAATAAAAGGGGATGACTCGACTAAAAGGTACATTTTATAGGAATCAAAGGGGATGACTCGACTAAAAGGAACGTCTTATAGGAATCAAAGGAAATGAATCGACTAAAAGGTACGTATTCTTGGGGTCAAAGGGGATGACTCGACTAAAAGGTACGTCATATAGGAATCAAAGGGGATGACTCGACTAAAAGGAACGTCTTATAGGAATCAATGGAAATGACTCGACTAAAAGGTACGTATTCTAGGGGTCAAAGGGGATGACTCGACTAAAAGGTACGTCTTATAGGAATCTAAGGGGAAGACTCAACTAAAAGGTACGTCTTATAGGAATCAAGAGAAATGACTCGAGTAAAATGTACGTCTTCAAGGAATCAAAGGAAATGACTCAACTTAAAGGTACGTCTTATAGGAATCAAAGGGGATGACTCAACTAAAAGGTACGTCTTATAGGAATCAACGGGGATGCCTCGACTAAAAGGTACGTCTTATAGGAATCAAAGGAAATGACTCGACTAAAAGGTACGTATTCTTGGGGTCAAAGGGGAAGACTCAACTAAAAGGTACGTCTTATAGGAATCAAAAGAGATGACTAGACTAAAAGGTACGTCTTATAGGATTCAAAGGGGATGACTCGACTAAAAGGTATGTCTTATAGGAATCAAAAGGGATGACTCGACTAAAAGATACGTCTTATAGGAATCAAAGGGGATTACACGACTAAAAGGTACGTCCTATAGGAATCAAGGGAAATGACTCAACTAAAAGGTACGTATTGCAGGGGTCAAAGGGGTTGACTCGACTAAAAGGTACGTCATATAGGAATCAAAGGGGATGACTCGACTAAAAGGAACGTCTTATAGGAATCAATGGAAATGACTCGACTAAAAGGTACGTATTCTAGGGGTCAAAGGGGATGACTCGACTAAAAGGTACGTCTTATTGGAATCTAAGGGGAAGACTCAACTAAAAGGTACGTCTTATAGGAATCAAGAGAAATGACTCGAGTAAAATGTACGTCTTCAAGGAATCAAAGGAAATGACTCAACTTAAAGGTACGTCTTATAGGAATCAAAGGGGATGACTCAACTAAAAGGTACGTCTTATAGGAATCAAAGGGGATGCCTCGACTAAAAGGAACATCTTATAGGAATCAAAGGAAATGACTCGACTAAAAGGTACGTATTCTTGGGGTCAAAGGGGAAGACTCAACTAAAAGGTACGTCTTATAGGAATCAAAAGAGATGACTAGACTAAAAGATACGTCTTATAGGATTCAAAGGGGATGACTCGACTAAAAGGTATGTCTTATAGGAATCAAAAGGGATGACTCGACTAAAAGATACGTCTTATAGGAATCAAAGGGGATTACTCGACTAAAAGGTGCGTCCTATAGGAATCAAGGGAAATGACTCAACTAAAAGGTACGTATTGCAGGGGTCAAAGGGGATGACTCGACTAAAAGGTACGTCTTATAGGAATCAAAGGGGATGAGTCGACTAAAAGGTACGTCTTATAGGAATCAAAAGGGATGACTCGACTAAAAGATACGTCTTATAGGAATCAAAGGAAATGACTCGACTAAAAGGTACGTCTTCAAGGGGTCAAAGGGGATGACTAGACTAAAAGGTACGTCTGCTAGGGGTCAAGGGGGAATGATTCTACTAAAAGGTACGTCTTATAGGAATCAAGAGGTATAACTCGACTAAAAGGTATGTCTTATAGGAATTAAAGGGGATAACTCGACTAAAAGATACGTCTTATAGGAATCAAAGGGAATGACTCGACTAAAAGGTACGTCTTAAAGTAATCAACGGAAATGACTCGACTAAAAGGTACATTTTCGAGGAATCAAAGGGGATGACTCGACTATAAGGTACGTCTTAAAGGAATCAAAAGGGATGACTCGACTAAAAGGTACGTCTTATAGGAATCCAAGGGGATGACTCGACTAAAAGGTACGTCTTATAGGAATCAAGGGAAATGACTCGACTAAATGGTACGTCTTCTAGGAATCAAATGGGATGACTCGACTAAAAGGTACGTCTTATAGGAATCAAAGGGGATGACTCGACTAAAAGGTAAGTCTTATAGGAATTAAAGGGGATGACTCGACTAAAAGGTACGTCTTATAGGAATCAAGAGAAATGACACGACTAAAAGGTATGTCTTTAAGGAATCAAAGGAAATGACTCAACTAAAACGTACGTCTTATAGGAATATAAGGGGAAGACTCGACTAAAAGGTACGTCTTATAGGAATCAAGAGAAATGACTCGACTAAAATGTACGTCTTCAAGGAATCAAAGAAAATGACTCAACTTAAAGGTACGTCTTATAGGAATCAAAGGGGATGACTCGACTAAAAGGTACGTCTTGTAGGAATCAAAGGGGATGACTCGACTTAAAGGAACGTCTTATAGGAATCAAAGGAAATAACTCGACTAAAAGGTACGTATTCTTGGGGTCAAAGGGGATGACTCGACTAAAAGGTACGTCTTATAGGAATAAAAAGATATGACTCGACTAAAAGGTACGTCTTATAGGATTCAAAGGGGATGACTCGACTAAAAGGTATGTCTTATAGGAATCAAATGGGATGACTCGACTAAAAGATACGTCTTATAGGAATCAAAGGGGATTACTCGACTAAAAGGTACGTCTTATAGGAATCAAGGGAAATGACTCGACTAAAAGGTACGTATTGCAGGGGTCAAAGGGGATGACTCGACTACAAGGTATGTCTTATATGAATTAAAGGGGATGACTCGACTAAAAGTTACGTCTTATAGGAATCAAAGGGGATGACTCGACTAAAAGGAACGTCTTATAGGAATCAAAGGAAATGACTCGACTAAAAGGTACGTATTCTTGGGGTCAAAGGGGATGACTCGACTATAAGGTACGTCTTATAGGAATCAAAAGAGATGACTCGACTAAAAGGTACGTCTTATTGGATTCAAAGGGGATGACTCGACTAAAAGGTATGTCTTATAGGAATCAAATGGGATGACTCGACTAAAAGATACGTCTTATAGGAATCAAAGGGGATTACTCGACTAAAAGGTACGTCTTATAGGAATCAAGGGAATTGACTCGACTAAAAGGTACGTATTGTAGGGGTCAAAGGGGATGACTCGACTACAAGGTATGTCTTATATGAATTACAGGGGATGACTCGACTAAAAGGTACGTCTTATAGGAATCAAAGGGGATGACTCGACTAAAAGGTACGTCTTATAGGAATCAAAATGAATGACTCGACTAAAAGATACGTGTTATAGGAATCAAAGGAAATGACTCGACTAAAAGGTACGTCTTCAAGGGGTCAAAGGGGAGACCAGACTAAAAGGTACGTCTGCTAGGGGTCAAGGGGGAATGATTCTACTAAAAGGTACGTCTTATAGGAATCAAAAGGTATAACTCGACTAAAAGGTATGTCTTATAGGAATCAAAGGAAATGACTCGACTAAAAGGTACGTCTTATAGGAATCAAAGGAAATGACTCGACTAAAAGGTACGTCTTCTAGGGGTCAAAGGGGATAACTCGATTAAAAGTTACGTCTTATAGGAATCAAAGGGGATGACTGGACTAAAAGGTACGTCTTATAGGAATCAAAGGGGATGACTCGACTAAAAGGTACGTCTTATAGGAATCAAGGGAAATGACTCGACTAAAAGGCAAATCTTTTAGGAATCAAAGGGGATGACTCGACTAAAAGGTACGTCTTATAGGAATCAAAGGGGATGAATCGACCAAAAGGTACGTCTTATAGGAATCAAAGGGGATGACTCAACTAAAAGGTACGTCTTATTGGAATCAAAGTGGATTACTCAACTAAAAGGTACGTCTTATAGGAATCAAGTGAAATGACTCGACTAACAGGTACGTCTTATAGGAATCAAAGGGGATGACTCGACTAAAAGGTACGTCTTATAGGAATCAAAGGGGATGACTCGACTAATAGGTATGTTTTATAGGAATCAAAGGGGAAGACTCGACTAAAAGGTACGTCTTATAGGAATCAAGGGAAATGACTCGACTAAAAGGTACTTTTTCTAGGAATCAAAGGAAATGACTCAACTAAAAGGTACGTCTTATAGGAATCAAAGGAGATGACTCAACTAAAAGGTACGTCTTATAGGAATCTAAGGGGATGACTCGACTAAAAGGTACGTCTTATAGGAATCAAGGGAAATGACTCGACTAAAAGGTACGTCTTCAAGAAATCAAAGGAAATGACTCAACTAAAAGGTACGTCATATAGGAATCAAAGGGGATGACTCGACTAAAAGGTACGTCTTATTGAAATCAAAGGGGATGACTCGACTATAAGGTACGTTTTATAGGAATCAAAGGGTATGACTCCACTAAAAGGTACGTCTTATAGGAATCAAGAGAAATGTCTCGACTAAAAGGTACGTTTTCTAGGAATCAAAGGACATGACTCAACTAAAAGGTACATCTAATAGGAATCAAAGGAGATGACTCAACTAAAAGGTACCTTTTATAGGAATCTAAGGGGATGACTCGACTAAAAGGTACGTCTTATAGGAATCAAAGGGGATGACTCGACTAAAAGGTACGTCTTCAAGGAATCAAAGGAAATGACTCAACTAAAAGGTACGTCTTATAGGAATCAAAGGAGATGACTCGACTAAAAGGTACATCTTATAGGAATCAAAGGGGATGACTAGACTAAAAGGTACGTGTTCGAGGAATCAAAGGGGATGACTCGACTATAAGGTACGTCTTATAGGAATCAAAAGGGATGACTCGACTAAAAGGTACGTCTTATAGGAATCAAAGGGGATGACTCGACTAAAAGGTACGTCTTATAGGAATCAAGGGAAATGACACGACTAAAAGGTACGTCTTCTAGGAATCAAATGGGATGACTCGACTAAAAGGTACGTCTTATAGGAAACAAAGGGGATGACTCGACTAAAAGGTACGTCATATAGGAATTAAAGGGGATGACTCGACTAAAAGGTACGTCTTATAGGAATCAAGAGAAATGACTCGACTAAAAGGTACGTCTTCAAGGAATCAAAGGAAATGACTCAACTAAAAGGTACGTCTTATAGGAATCAAAGGAGATGACTCGAGTAAAAGGTACGTCATATCGGAATCAAAGGGGATGACTAGACTAAAAGGTACGTCTTATAGGAATCAAGGGAAATGACTCGACTAAAAGGTACGTCTTCAAGGAATAAAGGAAATGACTCAACTAAAAGGTACGTCTTATAGGAATCAAAGGGAATGACTCGACTAAAAAGTACGTATTCTAGGGGTCAAAGTGGATGACTTGACTAAATGGTACGTCTTATAGGAATCAAAGGAAATGACTCGACTAAAAGGGACGTCTTATAGGAATCAAAGGAAATGACTCGACTAAAAGGTACGTCTTCTAGGGGTCAAAGGGGATAACTCGACTAAAAGTTACGTCTTATAGGAATCAAAGGGGATGACTCGACTAAAAGGTACGTCTTATAAGAGTCAAAGGGGATGACTCGACTAAAAGGTACGTCTTATAGGAATCAAGGGAAATGACTCGACTAAAAGGCACATCTTTTAGGAATCAAAGGGGATGACTCGACTAAAAGGTACGTCTTATAGGAATCAAGGGAAATGACTCGACTAAAAGGCACATCTTTTAGGAATCAAAGGGGATGACTCGACTATAAGGTACGTCTTATAGGAATCAAAAGCGATGACTCGACTAAAAGGTACGTCTTATTGGATTCAAAGGGGATGACTCGACTAAAAGGTATGTCTTATAGGAATCAAATGGGATGACTCGACTAAAAGATACGTCTTATAGGAATCAAAGGGGATTACTCGACTAAAAGGTACGTCTTATAGGAATCAAGGGAATTGACTCGACTAAAAGGTACGTATTGTAGGGGTCAAAGGGGATGACTCGACTACAAGGTATGTCTTATATGAATTAAAGGGGATGACTCGACTAAAAGGTACGTCTGATAACGCTCAATCTACAGCTCTCGTAGGAGTGTAAAGCGGTCGTTAGCAAATATAGAACCCAACTGGGTTGGGTATCGATCCCACAGGGAATAGCTTGGTCAACAAGTAAGTAAAGATTGCTAGACTTTTAGTGCAAGTCTCGTAAAAAGGGGGGATTGTAATGTGTCACCAAAACAATTAAATAAAAGCTGAAAATAGCAAAGCAAAAGAGAAAGATTGTTACGTAAGTTGTAAACAATGAGAATTGAGAAGTTGGGGTTATGTCCACCTTCTGAGGTATACGTCTCTATTGGCTATGAGTGTGTAGAATTCTGACATGCAACTGCTTATAGAGAATTGTATTCGATGGTAAATCCAAGCGTCTTTCGACCTAAACAAGGACTATTTCACTTTAACTCTCTCGAGCTTAAAGCGTATCTAACGGTACGAATTCTCCAAGAGGTTAGTCCAGTTACGGCACTAGCTTTTTAATAGGAAAGGGTGTCCTACTACCTTGACATTATCTCTTTTCCAGCCAAATAACTTTTCTCTCGAACAAGTTAAATGTTAGACTGGCGTATTCTTGCGTTTGCAACCGCAAAGAATGTAGATTAAGATGAAGAGAATAATGATATAAGCAATATACGTGCCTCGAACTCACAAACTCACAGCAATAGATAGTATCTCATACGGCTTCCATAACCCCAACAGAGAGGTTTAGTTACCCATGAATGCGAAGAAAACCACAATTGACATTGTTATTATACCACAATAATGATCAATTTCGTGTAGCCCAAGAGTGGTAGGCGTTAGGTGTGATTTCTTGTAGAGTAACGTTTCTCTTGTTGCGGAAATTTAAGAATATAAGAATAGACGAAAATAGAATTGATGGAAAGAGTAGAAGAGTTGTAGAATTGTTTGTATTGTAGAATAAGAGAGGAGTAGCCGATGAGAGGGATGGAAGAAGGTATTGTGTTCTCCCTCCTTCCTCCCTCCTTGTTTTCTAAAATCTCTAGCATGATAGGGTATTTATAATACCCATATCCTAATCCTACTAAGCTAATGAAATAAATAACCAAATCCTACTAGACTAATGAAATCCTTAACCCAAATGTACTAGGTTAAGGTAACATTATCATAATCCACATAAAATAATGAAATACATAACCTAATTGTACTAGGTTAATGTATCATTGTCAAAATCCAGCTTTGTGTCTGTAAGTCCCCAAAGTCTTCAGAATTGCTGTTTTAGCCCGGGACAGATTTTCCATGCAGCAGTTTTGGTCCCCCAAAGTCTTCAGAAATGCTGTTTTAGCCCGGGACAGATTTTCCATGCAACAGTTTTGGTCCTTAGGCGTGTAAACTCCCTTCCCTTCCTTCGTGAGCTTTCTTTAGCGTCAAGTAAGCCATAAAATGCTGAATTATGCATCATTTATACCTGAAACTTTACTAATCATGTTCGTTAGCTCATTTACAGGAAAAAGGACTAAAAGTGCATGAAATATATAATTTGTTCTCAAAACTAGGCTAAAATATGGACAAAATATATTGATATAGGCGCGTAAATTCGCCTATCATCAACACCCCACACTTAGAGCTTTGTTCGTCCTCGAACAACATATCATGTCCTTCTAAGCATCAACTTAAGGTTTTTACAGAAACAACACAAAACATTCTTTAAGACAAGCACAACAATTATCAACAAAGAGTAGCTTTCCAATTATAAGTAGAAACAGTTTAACCTCTAGCGTAGACTCGTGATGGTGATCAACTCGCATGCAAACATTAAAGTGCATAGAATCATATACAACTATCCAAAACTCATCAACCATGTGTGTCTCACCATATAGTACCCATAATCACTCACAAAATATAGCATATTTTTCAAACATAGGTATTAAAATGTCCTTGCTCTCACTCTCACAAAGAATTCATATGTAGCAACTGATGACCATAGGCTTGCCCTTAATGTAATACTCTACTAAATGTTGGAATGTTAAGATTAGGATCAAGTAGGTCTTTTGATGGTTGTAATGTAGGCTAAGGGACGGGTAGGACTATTTTGGCCAGGAATAGTGACTAAGTTCCTAAGCGCTTTAATACATCACTTTGTATCATTGACACTTTTTTCTTTCAACCTTTCTTCTTTCTTTTGTTATACCACCCTTGTTCTCCTCTTTTGTTTTTCAATTTTAAGCACAACTCGCTTTTCAGCTTTCTTTTCCTTTTTCTTTTCACAACATACCTCTTATGATAGCACTTTTTTTTTTCATAACACATTCAAGCACCATTACAATTTATAGCATCATACTCACCCAATTTCCTCTTATGTTGTCACATGACTTTTTCACTTTAAAGCACTTAGGAATTTGGATCAAATTATGGTCTTGAAAAAAATGGATTAGGCTTACATACAAGGTTGTCAAAGAAATAGGCTAAAGGCTCAAAAGGGTTAACTAGGATGATGTCCATGGGTAGGTAAAACTGAAGGTAAACATGTATAGGTTGCCAAAGAAATGCCTAAATCATATCCTAAACTTACACTCCTTATTTTCGCTTTGCATACATACCAGGCAAGTTCTAGCATCAGCCACATAGAATATACTATTATCTCACACACACAAGGCACATGGTCGACTTGATTGGAAGTAATATAGACTCTCGACCCAACAAGTGAAGGAATTGAATCACACAATATCACATATTGAGTCACAACTAGAGCCTAAATGTCTAAATAGTCACAATTGAAGCACATACTCTTGTTCTAATCTCATGCTGCCTATCAAAATAATTTCATGCGAAGCTAGAAAAAATTTACTACTAAAAAAAATGAAAAAAAAACGAAACAAAAACAAAGCAAACAAACATAGATGCAATAGAGAAGTATAGCATACGATACTGCCACCCCACACTTAAACGGGACACTGCCCTCAGTGGAAATAAATACGAGGAACCTGGTTAGTCGGACTCTTCCTCATTGTCGGGGGTCATACCCCCTTCGTCGGAATCATCATAAGAGTCGTCGTCAGAGTTCTCCTCCTCGTCAGAGTCTGGTAAGCGTCGATCGTCATCAGTCGGCACATCATCATCTAGAGGTTCCTCAAAGTATACGCCCACTCCACACATCTCCCGTGCATGCATGTTCATGGGATAATCGTGGTCCAGCTGTTGGAGCTCTGCAGCAGTTGGAATACGACCTCCGCTCATCATTGTAAACCTCATCATGCCGTACATATGGCGGGAGAAACTCTCATCCCGAGCATGTCTCTCTGCCGTAGTAAGGTTTATGCCATGTGTTGATTCAGCATCTTTGACCTTTGTGAGGTCAACCTTCTTCGGATTGTGTGGGAGTTTATGATCAGCTGGTTCCTCTTCGATATCCTCCTTCCGCAATATTGCTGTCAACAAATTGCCAAATGTGAAATGGGACCTTTTGTGTAGTCTGGCCTTCCTCATGGTGGATCGAATGATTGCCCCAAAGTTGATTGGGACATTCGTCATCAAAGCATAGACCAAACACACTCTATCTCTTGATATCTTGGTGTATTGAGTCCCAGGAATAAGACATGAGTTGACAATGCGCATCCAGATTCTTGCTTCCCTATTTAGTGGAGCATAGGGAAAGGTGTTGTGTCGGCCTGTTTCTTTATGTCTGCCCCACCTTGCCATTGATCTGCTTCCACAAAGCGTGTGTCGTATTGCTCTATAAGGAGGCCTGCTGCACAGCTCTTTGAATGGTGCTGCGTCGATTGAAGGTAAGCCAAGAAAAGAGTTGATCCAGTCCGCGGTGAGCTGTAACACCTGGCCCCGATTTTTGACTTCATTGCCTGTTGTGTTTGGCGACCAGTTGGCATAAAACTCTCTTGTTAGATCCAGATTGCACTCTCCCATGTCGCGGAAGATGAAATCCAACTTCAAAGCCATTATTTTTGCCAACATACGCGGCTCCTTCTTTGCTAAGGTATCCTTGTTGATCAAGTCGACGTGCACATATTTTCTTTCTTTGTTGTTGCTGTACCATGCTTTGGCTTCTTCCTCAAGAACCCATTTTATTCCGAACATTCTGCGTGGTGGTTGTGCTGAGGATGATTCTCCTTGGTCTTTTCGACTTCTCTTCTTGCCCTTTTGGGAAGTGGTCGCCTTCTCCTTGCCTTGCCTCGCTTTAGGTGCCATTGTACCTGAGACTAGAAATAGTGTTAGTTGCAGCACAGTTTCGCTTGATACAATCTATAAGCAAGCATTAGGGGTACCACCCCACACTTAGTTTTGTTATCACAAATCAGTGAGGTGAAAGTAGTTGATTTACTCAGATTTTGTTGACATACGTTTAAGGATTGCATTCCGGCAAGAAAATCAGTAATGCATCACTTACTTGCAGCCATTGGGATACTTTCATGGTAAATATAGCAACACTACTACATGGGGGTTATCGTTATTCTTACAACAATCACAACCTCCTAAGTCGGTAGGTACTATAAGTCTTATCCCGATGGCCGGGATAGTCTAACATGTCAGTATCCAAACAACAATCTTAAGCAATATTCATAGCCATAGCAATTCCGCAAATATCATAATAATGCTATTGAAACCAAATTCAAGTCGGAAACAAGTCAAGATTTACCTACGTATATGTTCACTCACATGATTTTGTAACAACAATCCAAACACATGAACATCACCAACAATCTTATATAATTTAGCAGTTAATAATAGCCATAGCAACGTAGTACTTACGAGAAATAAATGAAGAATAAGAGAGCACTTACTTGCTTGAAGCTTGTGGAGATGGTTTTGTGAATTGGAAGAGCAAAAGAAGAAAAATTTTAGAGGATTTGGGAGAGTATGCGGCGCCTTTAGGGTAGTTTCTATTGTGGTTGTGTTTATAAGACTAAGTCCTCTTTATATAGGAAGAGTATGGGTCGGGTTATGACCCATTTACAATCGGTTTTGGAGACAAAATTCCTACATATGCGGCGCATTGTCTATGGCATAATGGGACATATGCGCCGCATAGTCTATGGCATTTGTAGACATATGCGGCGCATTGTCTATGGCATAATGGGACATATGCGCCGCATAGTCTATGGCATATGAGATACTGAGACCAAATGCCATAGCATAGGCGGCGCATAGTCAAAAGCATACTTAGGAATAGGCGGCGCATAGTGTATAGCACACTAGATTCCGAGACCTTAGGCTATAGGATAGGTTGTGCATCGTTTGTGGCCTAGTTTTTCCAAGGCCTAGCCTTCCTCGAAGCCTATTTTGGCGTGGGAAAGGCTCAATCCATAGCCTTATGCATCACCCTTCCTAATTTACCAACTTTACCATACAATGCGTCCAAATCGTCAATTGAAATCAATCTCCTCGTTGAAAACTTCTTGCACCTATATTCGCTCAAACAAATGAAAACGATTAGTACGATGGGTTGCCTCCCACCAAGCGCCTTAGTTTTGGTCGTGGCACGACTCTTATTTTTGGATTTTTATTTATCAAAAGCAAAACACATACTGAAATAAAAAAATGATAAACGATAAACGATAAACGTTAAACGATGGGTTGCCTCCCATCTAGCGCCTTATTTATTGTCGTGGCTCGACGTAGTAATCTCGAGTACTTAGACTTCGTCGAGATAAGTGATGGCCATGTTATTCATCGAGTCAAGAGGGCCGATATACGGCTTAACACGTTGGCCGTTCACTTTGAAGAGAACACCCTTATTGTCTTCCAATTCAACTACTCCAGATGAGTAGACTTGGATAACTTTAAATGGACCAGACCACTTAGATTTTAACTTACCTAGGAAGAGCTTAAATCTGGAGTTGAAGAGTAGTACCATATCACCCTTTTGGAAGTTTCGTCGAACAATCCGCTGATCATGATACTTCTTCATCCGCTCCTTGTATAAATCCGATCTTTCATATGCATGGAGACGGAACTCATCTAATTCGTTCAGCTGCTCCAACCTCAGATTCTTCACATCATTCCAATTCAGATTCAAGTGCTTCAATGCCCACAATGCCTTGTATTCAAGCTCGATGGGTAGATGACAAGCCTTCCCATAAACTAGTTGATAAGGAGACATGCCAATGGGTGTCTTGAATGCAGTCCTATATGCCCATAGTGCATCATCTAGCTTTCGAGACCAATCCTTCCTATTTGCATTAACCGTCTTTGCAAGGATTTGCTTAATCTCGCGATTGGAAACCTCTACTTGTCCACTAGTTTGGGGATGATAAGGCGTAGCTACCTTGTGTTGCTTGACACCATACTTGGCCAATACAGATTTGAATAGCTTGTTGCAAAAGTGAGATCCTCCATCACTTATGATAGTACGAGGTACCCCAAAGCGAGAGAAGATATTCTTCTTTAAGAACGTTACAACACGCTTTCCTTCGTTGTCGGCCAATGCTACAGCTTCAACCCATTTCGAAACATAATCCACAGCAACCAAGATGTACTTCATTCCAAACGAATTCACGAATGGTCCCATGAAATCAATACCCCACACATCAAAAAGTTCTACCTCCATAATTTTAGACATGGGCATTTCATGGTGTTTTGAAATAGTACCTTGACGTTGGCATTGGTCACACCTTCTCACATAGTCGTATGCATCTCTGAATATCGAGGGCCAATAATATCCACTTTGCAATACTTTTCTTGCGGTTCGATTCCCTGCATGATGTCCACCAACTTGCGAAGTGTGGCATGCTTCCAATATAGCAGGTACTTCTTCATGGGATATACATCGTCGAATGATCCCATCCGCGCATCTTCGAAACAAATAAGGTTCATCCCAATAGTAGTGCTGAACGTCATGCATAAACTTCCTCCTTTGGTGGTAAGATAAGTTGGCAGGTATCACATTACTCTCTACGAAATTTGCAAAGTCGGCATACCATGGTACTTTCTCCATTTTTGTCGCCAATATCTCCTCGTCAGGGAATGCATCATCAATCTGAATTTTAGGTTGCGCCACATGTTCATTCTCAAGTCTAGATAGGTGATCAGCCACTTGGTTCTCGCAACCTCTTCTATCTTTGACTTCGAAATCAAACTCTTGCAGCAGCAGTACCCATCGAATTAACCTTGGTTTGGCATCATTCTTCGTCATTAGATACTTAAGAGCTGCATGGTCTGTATGGACGATCACATTGGTACCCAATAGATAGGCACGAAACTTCTCAAACGCATATACAACCGCTAGGAGCTCTTGTTCAGTAACAGTGTAGTTCCTTTGGGCTTCATTTAGGACCTTACTCGCATAGTAGATAGGATGAAATAGTTTCTCCTTTCTTTGTCCAAGAACAGCACCAACGGCTACACCACTAGCATCGCACATGACTTCAAACGGGAGCGTCCAATCTGGTGATACCATGATAGGGGCTTCAATAAGTTTTCCTTTAAGACATTCGAATGATTTTAAGCAATTGTCATTGAAGTCGAACTTCGCATCTTTCTCCAGTAGTTTGCACAATGGACTAGAGATTTTGGAAAAGTCTTTGATGAATCTACGATAGAAACCAGCATGGCCAAAAAAACTACGGACTCCCTTCACCGAAATTGGAGGCGGTAGCTTCTCAATTACCTCTATTTTTGCTCGATCAACCTCTATTCCTTTTTCAGAGATCTTGTGCCCAAGAACGATTCCTTCTTTTACCATGAAGTGGCACTTCTCCCAATTCAGCACAAGGTTGAACTCTACACATCTTTGCAATGCCATGCTCAAGTTTGCCAAACATGCTTCAAAAGACTCACCGACAACTGAAAAGTCGTCCATAAATACCTCCAAAGTGTCTTCAACCATATCAGAGAAAATAGACATCATACACCGTTGAAAGGTGGCTGGTGCATTACACAACCCGAATGGCATGCGTTTGAAGGCAAACGTACCATATGGGCATGTGAACGTTGTCTTCTCTTGATCTTCGGGAGAAATACAAATCTGATTATAACCTGAATAACCATCCAAGAAGCAAAACCATCCTTTCCCCGCTAATCGATCTAGCATTTGGTCCATAAATGGCATGGGGAAGTGATCCTTGAGTGTCCACGAATTCAGCTTGCGGTAGTCCATGCATACTCTCCATCCAGTAACGGGCCTGAGTGGAATCAGTTCATTCTTTGCATTTGCGACTACCGTCATTCCTCCTTTCTTGGGAACACATTGTACAGGACTTACCCACGTACTATCAGAGATAGGATATACAACTCCTGCGTCTAACCACTTTATAATCTCCTTCTTCACCACTTCTTGCATAGGTGGGTTTAAACGCCTTTGATGTTCAATGGTGGGTGTGCACTTTTCTTGAAGCTGAATTTTATGTGAGCAAATCCCAGGTGGAATACCAATAATATCCGCAATGGTCCATCCAATGGCTCTAATATATTTTTGTAAGATCGAAATAAGAGCTGCAACTTGTTGCTCACCCAAATCGGCTGCCACTATGACTGGAAGTGTGTTTCCGCTTCCTAAGAATGCGTACTTCAGATGACTTGGCAGCTCCTTCAATTCTAGTGTGGGTGGTTCTTCAATAGATGGCTTGGCTGGTGGTGTGGGTCGATTCTTGAGATCAAGATCCAGCTTCTTGGGAATATAGCGATATGTCCCTAATCCCGATAGCGCACAAACAGCTTCTTCAGAAATTTCAGCATCCTCGTTCTCTCCTTTCATGAGCAAAACCTCCAAAGGATCATCAAGAATTTGCTCTTCTTCACGGCATCCTTTCTCATCATTAAAGACAACATCAGCCACAGAAAATACACTCAGATCTTTGGGTTGCTTCATTGATTTGCAAACATCAAATCGAACCACTTCGTCATTTATTCTGAATGAAAGTTCATTAGCTCTCAAATCAATGAGCACACTTCCTGTAGCAAGGAAAGGGCGTCCCAAGATTATGGGAACCTCTGAATCTGCTTCACAATCCAAGATGACAAAGTCTGCTGGAAAGATAAATGAAGAAACCTTTACCAAGACATCACATAGAATACCAACCGGTCGTTTTACCGACCTATCTGCCATAACCAGCCTCATGTTAGTTGGCGTAGGATCTCCTAACCCCAACTTCTTGTAGATCGATAATGGCATCAAGTTGATGCTGGCTCCTAAGTCACATAATGCTTTGGCAAAGTTCAAAGATCCGACAGTGCAAGGAATAGTGAAAGCTCCGGGGTCGGCCTTCTTCTGAACTATCGATCGGGTAGCAATTGCACTACAATGATGCACATCATCCTTCAGCTCATAACTTGCTGCCCTCTTCTTAGTCAAAAGATCTTTCATAAACTTCGCATACCCAGGCATTTGTTCAAGTTCCTCCACCAATGGAACATTAATGGTCAGCTGCTTTAACATAGTCATGAATTTGCTGAACTTCGTGTCCTCAGCCACCTTCTTCAATCTTTGAGGAAAAGGTGGTGGTGGGTATGGAAGTGTTCTCTCCATGGCTTTCTTCTCCTCTTGCTTCCGCTGTTCTATTTTTTCAGGCTGCACGTCACTGGGCATGACGTCCTTGATGTCAGGACTGGTTGTTGCGGCATCTTCTCCTTTTGCGTTATCATCCATGTCCGCAACTTCTTCAACCACTTGCTTGACTTTTGCTGAAGGTTCCAGCACCTTACCACTTCTGGTAGTGATGGCCATGCATGACCCATCTTTCCTTGGGTTTTGCACAGTATCGCTAGGTAAAGTGCCAGCCTTTCTTTGATTGAGTGCTGCTGAAAGTTGGCTTAGTTGCTGCTCTATTTGCTTGATTGAAGTGGAATGAGAATCAACTAGTTGTTTCATAGAAGACAATTCATTGATTACCTCAGTAACTCCCGCGCTTGTTGTTTCCACTCCTTTCAATAATTTAGCCATCATGTCTTCCATACTTCCAGAATTAGATGTGGTGGTATCACGTCTACCAGGGGGAACATAAACACCACTCTTTTCATTGTTTTTTCTCCAACTACCTTGGTCCTTGTTTCCAGAATTATCATAATAGTTCCGACCTTGGTTTCCTTGGGCATTCCCTCGGAAACCCCCCTGATTGTTCAAGTAGTTGGCTTCTTCTTCTGAATCAGATTCGTCTCTTCCTTTTAGCGCCACAGCTTTCACTTTTTCGGTCTTCCCTGATAATAAATGCTTTGTAAGAAGATCCATCTGTGTTTTCATGTGCGCCATATCTTGATCACGTTCTTCTTGTCTTCTTCTTTGGTCTGCAGTAATGCCTATAGATAAAGTGGGGCTTGCTACCTCGGAATCCCTGGTATGCCAAGCTCTACTTTGTTTCGTCATGCGATCTAGCATATTGCTTGCTTGACCAAATGTGAGGTCCATAAAAGATCCTCCAGCTGCGTTATCCACCACTGGCTTAGTTATTGAATTCAAGGCTCTATACAATATCTCCATGAGGTGAACATTAGTCATGTGATGGTTTGGGCATCTTGCTAGCTTTGTCTTGAACCTCTCCCATGTTTCATGAAGAGCTTCAGTGGGAAGCTGACGAAAGTTGCTGATTTCATCTCTCAATTGTGCCCTTTTGGAAGGCGGAAAGAATCTTTCTAGGAAAGCGTCTCTCAATTGCCTCCAATTTGTAATTGAATCAGGAGTCAGCCCATTCAACCATAGTGTTGCTTCCCCAGACAGAGACAATGGAAATAAACGTAATCGAATTGCATTCTGACCAAAACCAGGATTGTCAAAAGACTTGCATGTAGAAATAAAGTTGATGAGATGCATATTCGGATCATCGCCTGCTAGTCCACCAAACAATCCCTTGAGTTGCAATAACTGAATCATGGTGCTTGTGATGTTGAACTTGGCTCCGGGCGCTAATGGTGGTGGAATGATAGCTCCAGTGGCTCCGGCACCATCAAGATCATCATCATCATCGTCGAAGGCTGGCTGCATAGGTTGGTGATCATATCTATACCGAGCTTGTCGACCTCTTCTGTTGGCAGGTGTTACGATTTCAGCATCACGCCTAGGGTTTAGTAACTCGTCATCACCTAAATCCTCATCGTCAGGATTTGGTGCTCGTGCAGGGTTATCAATGTTCTGCTGTTGAACCTGGGCTGCGGCAAGGGCAGCCAATCTTGCTTGTTCCTGTTGAGCAGCCATCCTTGCGATTTCAGCTTGTGCTTCCATTCTACCAATGCGTTGTGGTTCAGGATTGATTGGTAATAACGGTTGACCAGAACTTCGAGTATGGGGCATGCACTAAAATAAAAACCTGCAGTAGACAAAAACAAAAACTAAAAGTAAAAGTACGAGAATCTTTGACCAAAGGGTCTAGTAATTATTACGAACTTAATTGACACTT
The DNA here is from genome assembly GCA_030864215.1 of Capsicum pubescens. NCBI lineage: Eukaryota > Viridiplantae > Streptophyta > Magnoliopsida > Solanales > Solanaceae > Capsicum > Capsicum pubescens. The sequence continues at coordinate 272,895,141 of CM061545.1, read as the reverse complement.
GTATTCCCCGGCAACGGCGCCAATTTTTGATAACGCTCAATCTACAGCTCTCGTAGGAGTGTAAAGCGGTCGTTAGCAAATATAGAACCCAACTGGGTTGGGTATCGATCCCACAGGGAATAGCTTGGTCAACAAGTAAGTAAAGATTGCTAGACTTTTAGTGCAAGTCTCGTAAAAAGGGGGGATTGTAATGTGTCACCAAAACAATTAAATAAAAGCTGAAAATAGCAAAGCAAAAGAGAAAGATTGTTACGTAAGTTGTAAACAATGAGAATTGAGAAGTTGGGGTTATGTCCACCTTCTGAGGTATACGTCTCTATTGGCTATGAGTGTGTAGAATTCTGACATGCAACTGCTTATAGAGAATTGTATTCGATGGTAAATCCAAGCGTCTTTCGACCTAAACAAGGACTATTTCACTTTAACTCTCTCGAGCTTAAAGCGTATCTAACGGTACGAATTCTCCAAGAGGTTAGTCCAGTTACGGCACTAGCTTTTTAATAGGAAAGGGTGTCCTACTACCTTGACATTATCTCTTTTCCAGCCAAATAACTTTTCTCTCGAACAAGTTAAATGTTAGACTGGCGTATTCTTGCGTTTGCAACCGCAAAGAATGTAGATTAAGATGAAGAGAATAATGATATAAGCAATATACGTGCCTCGAACTCACAAACTCACAGCAATAGATAGTATCTCATACGGCTTCCATAACCCCAACAGAGAGGTTTAGTTACCCATGAATGCGAAGAAAACCACAATTGACATTGTTATTATACCACAATAATGATCAATTTCGTGTAGCCCAAGAGTGGTAGGCGTTAGGTGTGATTTCTTGTAGAGGAACGTTTCTCTTGTTGCGGAAATTTAAGAATATAAGAATAGACGAAAATAGAATTGATGGAAAGAGTAGAAGAGTTGTAGAATTGTTTGTATTGTAGAATAAGAGAGGAGTAGCCGATGAGAGGGATGGAAGAAGGTATTGTGTTCTCCCTCCTTCCTCCCTCCTTGTTTTCTAAAATCTCTAGCATGATAGGGTATTTATAATACCCATATCCTAATCCTACTAAGCTAATGAAATAAATAACCAAATCCTACTAGACTAATGAAATCCTTAACCCAAATGTACTAGGTTAAGGTAACATTATCATAATCCACATAAAATAATGAAATACATAACCTAATTGTACTAGGTTAATGTATCATTGTCAAAATCCAGCTTTGTGTCTGTAAGTCCCCAAAGTCTTCAGAATTGCTGTTTTAGCCCGGGACAGATTTTCCATGCAGCAGTTTTGGTCCCCCAAAGTCTTCAGAAATGCTGTTTTAGCCCGGGACAGATTTTCCATGCAACAGTTTTGGTCCTTAGGCGTGTAAACTCCCTTCCCTTCCTTCGTGAGCTTTCTTTAGCGTCAAGTAAGCCATAAAATGCTGAATTATGCATCATTTATACCTGAAACTTTACTAATCATGTTCGTTAGCTCATTTACAGGAAAAAGGACTAAAAGTGCATGAAATATATAATTTGTTCTCAAAACTAGGCTAAAATATGGACAAAATATATTGATATAGGCGCGTAAATTCGCCTATCATCAACGTCTTATAGGAATCAAAGGGGATGACTCGACTAAAAGGTACGTCTTATAGGAATCAAAATGAATGACTCGACTAAAAGATACGTCTTATAGGAATCAAAGGAAATGACTCGACTAAAAGGTACGTCTTCAAGGGGTCAAAGGGGAGACCAGACTAAAAGGTACGTCTGCTAGGGGTCAAGGGGGAATGATTCTACTAAAAGGTACGTCTTATAGGAATCAAAAGGTATAACTCGACTAAAAGGTATGTCTTATAGGAATCAAAGGAAATGACTCGACTAAAAGGTACGTCTTATAGGAATCAAAGGAAATGACTCGACTAAAAGGTACGTCTTTTAGGGGTCAAAGGGGATAACTCGATTAAAAGTTACGTCTTATAGGAATCAAAGGGGATGACTGGACTAAAAGGTACGTCTTATAGGAATCAAAGGGGATGACTCGACTAAAAGGTACGTCTTATAGGAATCAAGGGAAATGACTCGACTAAAAGGCAAATCTTTTAGGAATCAAAGGGGATGACTCGACTAAAAGGTACGTCTTATAGGAATCAAAGGGGATGACTAGACTAAAAGGTACGTGTTCGAGGAATCAAAGGGGATGACTCGACTATAAGGTACGTCTTATAGGAATCAAAAGGGATGACTCGACTAAAAGGTACGTCTTATAGGAATCAAAGGGGATGACTCGACTAAAAGGTACGTCTTATAGGATTCAAGGGAAATGACACGACTAAAAGGTACGTCTTCTAGGAATCAAATGGGATGACTCGACTAAAAGGTACGTCTTATAGGAAACAAAGGGGATGACTCGACTAAAAGGTACGTCATATAGGAATTAAAGGGGATGACTCGACTAAAAGGTACGTCTTATAGGAATCAAGAGAAATGACTCGACTAAAAGGTACGTCTTCAAGGAATCAAAGGAAATGACTCAACTAAAAGGTACGTCTTATAGGAATCAAAGGAGATGACTCGAGTAAAAGGTACGTCATATCGGAATCAAAGGGGATGACTAGACTAAAAGGTACGTCTTATAGGAATCAAGGGAAATGACTCGACTAAAAGGTACGTCTTCAAGGAATAAAGGAAATGACTCAACTAAAAGGTACGTCTTATAGGAATCAAAGGGAATGACTCGACTAAAAAGTACGTATTCTAGGGGTCAAAGTGGATGACTTGACTAAATGGTACGTCTTATAGGAATCAAAGGAAATGACTCGACAAAAAGGGACGTCTTATTGGAATCAAAGGAAATGACTCGACTAAAAGGTACGTCTTCTAGGGGTCAAAGGGGATAACTCGACTAAAAGTTACGTCTTATAGGAATCAAAGGGGATGACTCGACTAAAAGGTACGTCTTATAAGAGTCAAAGGGGATGACTCGACTAAAAGGTACGTCTTATAGGAATCAAGGGAAATGACTCGACTAAAAGGCACATCTTTTAGGAATCAAAGGGGATGACTCGACTAAAAGGTACGTCTTATAGGAATCAAGGGAAATGACTCGACTAAAAGGCACATCTTTTAGGAATCAAAGGGGATGACTCGACTATAAGGTACGTCTTATAGGAATCAAAAGAGATGACTCGACTAAAAGGTACGTCTTATTGGATTCAAAGGGGATGACTCGACTAAAAGGTATGTCTTATAGGAATCAAATGGGATGACTCGACTAAAAGATACGTCTTATAGGAATCAAAGGGGATTACTCGACTAAAAGGTATGTCTTATAGGAATCAAGGGAATTGACTCGACTAAAAGGTACGTATTGTAGGGGTCAAAGGGGATGACTCGACTACAAGGTATGTCTTATATGAATTAAAGGGGATGACTCAACTAAAAGGTACGTCTTATAGGAATCAAAGGGGATGACTCGACTAAAAGGTACGTCTTATAGGAATCAAAATGAATGACTCGACTAAAAGATACGTCTTATAGGAATCAAAGGAAATGACTCGACTAAAAGGTACGTCTTCAAGGGGTCAAAGGGGAGACCAGACTAAAAGGTACGTCTGCTAGGGGTCAAGGGGGAATGATTCTACTAAAAGGTACGTCTTATAGGAATCAAAAGGTATAACTCGACTAAAAGGTATGTCTTATAGGAATCAAAGGAAATAACTCGACTAAAAGGTACGTCTTATAGGAATCAAAGGAAATGACTCGACTAAAAGGTACGTCTTCTAGGGGTCAAAGGGGATAACTCGATTAAAAGTTACGTCTTATAGGAATCAAAGGGGATGACTGGACTAAAAGGTACGTCTTATAGGAATCAAAGGGGATGACTCGACTAAAAGGTACGTCTTATAGGAATCAAGGGAAATGACTCGACTAAAAGGCAAATCTTTTAGGAATCAAAGGGGATGACTCGACTAAAAGGTACGTCTTATAGGAATCAAAGGGGATGAATCGACCAAAAGGTACGTCTTATAGGAATCTAAGGGGATGACTCAACTAAAAGGTACGTCTTATTGGAATCAAAGTGGATTACTCAACTAAAAGGTACGTTTTATAGGAATCAAAGGGTATGACTCCACTAAAAGGTACGTCTTATAGGAATCAAGAGAAATGTCTCGACTAAAAGGTACGTTTTCTAGGAATCAAAGGACATGACTCAACTAAAAGGTACATCTAATAGGAATCAAAGGAGATGACTCAACTAAAAGGTACCTTTTATAGGAATCTAAGGGGATGACTCGACTAAAAGGTACGTCTTATAGGAATCAAAGGGGATGACTCGACTAAAAGGTACGTCTTCAAGGAATCAAAGGAAATGACTCAACTAAAAGGTACGTCTTATAGGAATCAAAGGAGATGACTCGACTAAAAGGTACATCTTATAGGAATCAAAGGGGATGACTAGACTAAAAGGTACGTGTTCGAGGAATCAAAGGGGATGACTCGACTATAAGGTACGTCTTATAGGAATCAAAAGGGATGACTCGACTAAAAGGTACGTCTTATAGGAATCAAAGGGGATGACTCGACTAAAAGGTACGTCTTATAGGAATCAATGGAAATGACACGACTAAAAGGTACGTCTTCTAGGAATCAAATGGGATGACTCGACTAAAAGGTACGTCTTATAGGAAACAAAGGGGATGACTCGACTAAAAGGTACGTCATATAGGAATTAAAGGGGATGACTCGACTAAAAGGTACGTCTTATAGGAATCAAGAGAAATGACTCGACTAAAAGGTACGTCTTCAAGGAATCAAAGGAAATGACTCAACTAAAAGGTACGTCTTATAGGAATCAAAGGAGATGACTCGAGTAAAAGGTACGTCATATCGGAATCAAAGGGGATGACTAGACTAAAAGGTACGTCTTATAGGAATCAAGGGAAATGACTCGACTAAAAGGTACGTCTTCAAGGAATAAAGGAAATGACTCAACTAAAAGGTACGTCTTATAGGAATCAAAGGGAATGACTCGACTAAAAAGTACGTATTCTAGGGGTCAAAGTGGATGACTTGACTAAATGGTACGTCTTATAGGAATCAAAGGAAATGACTCGACTAAAAGGGACGTCTTATAGGAATCAAAGGAAATGACTCGACTAAAAGGTACGTCTTCTAGGGGTCAAAGGGGATAACTCGACTAAAAGTTACGTCTTATAGGAATCAAAGGGGATGACTCGACTAAAAGGTACGTCTTATAAGAGTCAAAGGGGATGACTCGACTAAAAGGTACGTCTTATAGGAATCAAGGGAAATGACTCGACTAAAAGGCACATCTTTTAGGAATCAAAGGGGATGACTCGACTAAAAGGTACGTCTTATAGGAATCAAAGGGGATGACTCGACCAAAAGGTACGTCTTATAGGAATCCAAGGGGATGACTCAAGTAAAAGGTACGTCTTATTGGAATCAAATTGGATTACTCAACTAAAAGGTACGTCTTATAGGAATCAAGTGAAATGACTCGACTAACAGGTACGTCTTATAGGAATCAAAGGGGATGACTCCACTAAAAGGTACGTCTTATAGGAATCAAAGGGGATGAATCGACTAATAGGTACGTTTTATAGGAATCAAAGGGGATGACTCGACTAAAAGGTACGTCTTATAGGAATCAAGGGAAATGAATCGACTAACAGGTACTTTTTCTAGGAATCAAAGGAAATGACTCAACTAAAAGGTACGTCTTATAGGAATCAAAGGAGATGACTCAACTAAAAGGTACGTCTTATAGGAATCTAAGGGGATGAATCGACTAAAAGGTACGTCTTATAGGAATCAAGGGAAATGACTCGACTAAAAGGTACGTCTTCAAGAAATCAAAGGAAATGACTCAACTAAAAGGTACGTCTTATAGGAATCAAAGGGGATGACTTGACTAAAAGGTACGTCTTATTGAAATCAAAGGGGATGACTCGACTATAAGGTACGTTTTATAGGAATCAAAGGGGATGACTCGACTAAAAGGTACGTCTTATAGGAATCAAGGGAAATGTATCGACTAAAAGGTACGTTTTCTAGGAATCAAAGGACATGACTCAACTAAAAGGTACGTCTTATAGGAATCAAAGGAGATGACTCAACTAAAAGGTACCTTTTATAGGAATCTAAGGGGATGACTCGACTAAAAGGTACGTCTTATAGGAATCAAAGGGGATGACTCGACTAAAAGGTACGTCCTCGAGAAATCAAAGGGGATGACTCGACTATAAGGTACGTCTTATAGGAATCAAAAGGGATGACTCGACTAAAAGGTACGTCTTATAGGAATCAAAGGGGATGACTAGACTAAAAGGTACGTCTTATAGGAATCAAAGGGGATGACTCGACTAAAAGGTACGTCTTATAGGAATTAAAGGGGATGACTCGACTAAAAGGTACGTCTTATAGGAATCAAGAGAAATGACTCGACTAAAAGGTACGTCTTATAGGAATCAAAGGGGATGACTCGACTAAAAGGTACGTCTTATAGGAATTAAAGGGGATGACTCGACTAAAAGGTACGTCTTATAGGAATCAAGAGAAATGACTCGACTAAAAGGTACGTCTTCAAGGAATCAAAGGAAATGACTCAACTAAAAGGTACGTCCTCGAGAAATCAAAGGGGATGACTCGACTATAAGGTACGTCTTATAGGAATCCAAAGGGATGACTCGACTAAAAGGTACGTCTTATAGGAATCTAAGGGGATGACTCGACTAAAAGGTACGTCTTATAGGAATCAAGGGAAATGACTCGACTAAAAGGTACGTCTTCAAGAAATCAAAGGAAATGACTCAACTAAAAGGTACGTCTTATAGGAATCAAAGGGGATGACTTGACTAAAAGGTACGTCTTATTGAAATCAAAGGGGATGGCTCGACTATAAGGTACGTTTTATAGGAATCAAAGGGGATGACTCGACTAAAAGGTACGTCTTATAGGAATCAAGGGAAATGTCTCGACTAAAAGGTACGTTTTCTAGGAATCAAAGGACATGACTCAACTAAAAGGTACGTCTTATAGGAATCAAAGGAGATGACTCAACTATAAGGTACCTTTTATAGGAATCTAAGGGGATAACTCGACTAAAAGGTACGTCTTATAGGAATCAAAGGGGATGACTAGACTAAAAGGTACGTCCTCGAGAAATCAAAGGGGATGACTCGACTATAAGGTACGTCTTATAGGAATCAAAAGGGATGACTCGACTAAAAGGTACGTCTTATAGGAATCAAAGGGATGACTCGACTAAACGGTACGTCTTATAGGAATGAAGGGAAATGACACGACTAAAAGGTACGTCTTCAAGGAATCAAATGGGATGACTCGACTAAAAGGTACGTCTTATAGGAATCAAAGGGGATGACTCGACTAAAAGGTACGTCTTATAGGAATTAAAGGGGATGACTCGACTAAAAGGTACGTCTTATAGGAATCAAGAGAAATGACTCGACTAAAAGGTACGTCTTCAAGGAATCAAAGGAAATGACTCAACTAAAAGGTACGTCCTCGAGAAATCAAAGGGGATGACTCGACTATAAGGTACGTCTTCTAGGAATCAAAAGGGATGACTCGACTAAAAGGTACGTCTTATAGGAATCTAAGGGGATGACTCGACTAAAAGGTACGTCTTATAGGAATCAAGGGAAATGACTCGACTAAAAGGTACGTCTTCAAGAAATCAAAGGAAATGACTCAACTAAAAGGTACGTCTTATAGGAATCAAAGGGGATGACTTGACTAAAAGGTACGTCTTATTGAAATCAAAGGGGATGACTCGACTATAAGGTACGTTTTATAGGAATCAAAGGGGATGACTCGACTAAAAGGTACGTCTTATAGGAATCAAGGGAAATGTCTCGACTTAAAGGTACGTTTTCTAGGAATCAAAGGACATGACTCAACTAAAAGGTACGTCTTATAGGAATCAAAGGAGATGACTCAACTATAAGGTACCTTTTATAGGAATCTAAGGGGATAACTCGACTAAAAGGTACGTCTTATAGGAATCAAAGGGGATGACTCGACTAAAAGGTACGTCTTCATGGAATCAAAGGAAATGACTCAACTAAAAGGTACGTCTTATAGGAATAAAAGGAGATGACTCGACTAAACGGTACATCTTATAGGAATCAAAGGGGATGACTAGACTAAAAGGTACGTCCTCGAGAAATCAAAGGGGATTACTCGACTATAAGGTACGTCTTATAGGAATCAAAAGGGATGACTCGACTAAAAGCTACGTCTTATAGGAATCAAAGGGGATGGCTCGACTAAAAGGTACGTCTTATAGGAATGAAGGGAAATGACACGACTAAAAGGTACGTCTTCAAGGAATCAAATGGGATGACTCGACTAAAAGGTACGTCTTATAGGAATCAAAGGGGATGACTCGACTAAAAGGTACGTCTTATAGGAATTAAAGGGGATGACTCGACTAAAAGGTACGTCTTATAGGAATCAAGAGAAATGACTCGACTAAAAGGTACGTCTTCAAGGAATCAAAGGAAATGACTCAACTAAAAGGTACGTCCTCGAGAAATCAAAGGGGATGACTCGACTATAAGGTACGTCTTATAGGAATCAAAAGGGATGACTCGACTAAAAGGTACGTCTTATAGGAATCTAAGGGGATGACTCGACTAAAAGGTACGTCTTATAGGAATCAAGGGAAATGACTCGACTAAAAGGTACGTCTTCAAGAAATCAAAGGAAATGACTCAACTAAACGGTACGTCTTATAGGAATCAAAGGGGATGACTTGACTAAAAGGTACGTCTTATTGAAATCAAAGGGGATGACTCGACTATAAGGTACGTTTTATAGGAATCAAAGGGGATGACTCGACTAAAAGGTACGTCTTATAGGAATCAAGGGAAATGTCTCGACTAAAAGGTACGTTTTCTAGGAATCAAAGGACATGACTCAACTAAAAGGTACGTCTTATAGGAATCAAAGGAGATGACTCAACTATAAGGTACCTTTTATAGGAATCTAAGGGGATAACTCGACTAAAAGGTACGTCTTATAGGAATCAAAGGGGATGACTCGACTAAAAGGTACGTCTTCATGGAATCAAAGGAAATGACTCAACTAAAAGGTACGTCTTATAGGAATAAAAGGAGATGACTCGACTAAACGGTACATCTTATAGGAATCAAAGGGGATGACTAGACTAAAAGGTACGTCCTCGAGAAATCAAAGGGGATGACTCGACTATAAGGTACGTCTTATAGGAATCAAAAGGGATGACTCGACTAAAAGCTACGTCTTATAGGAATCAAAGGGGATGACTCGACTAAAAGGTACGTCTTATAGGAATGAAGGGAAATGACACGACTAAAAGGTACGTCTTCTAGGAATCAAATGGGATGACTCGACTAAAAGGTACGTCTTATAGGAATCAAAGGGGATGACTCGACTAAAAGGTACGTCTTATAGGAATTAAAGGGGATGACTCGACTAAAAGGTACGTCTTATAGGAATCAAGAGAAATGACTCGACTAAAAGGTACGTCTTCATGGAATCAAAGGAAATGACTCAACTAAAAGGTACGTCTTATAGGAATCAAAGGAGATGACTCGAGTAAAAGGTACGTCTTATCGGAATCAAAGGGGATGACTAGACTAAAAGTTACGTCTTATAGGAATCAAGGGAAATGACTCGACTAAAAGGTACGTCTTCAAGGAATAAAGGAAATGACTCAACTAAAAGGTACGTCTTATAGGAATCAAAGGGAATGACTCGACTAAAAAGTACGTATTCTAGGGGTCAAAGTGGATGACTTGACTAAATGGTACGTCTTATAGGAATCAAAGGAAATGACTCAACTAAAAGGTACGTCTTATGGGAATCAAAGGAAATGTCTCGACTAAAAGGTACGTCTTCTAGGGGTCAAAGGGGATAACTCGACTAAAAGTTACGTCTTATAGGAATCAAAGGAGATGACTCGAGTAAAAGGTACGTCTTATCGGAATCAAAGGGGATGACTAGACTAAAAGTTACGTCTTATAGGAATCAAGGGAAATGACTCGACTAAAAGGTACGTCTTCAAGGAATAAAGGAAATGACTCAACTAAACGGTACGTCTTATAGGAATGAAACGGGATGACTTGACTAAAAGGTACGTCTTATTGAAATCAAAGGGGATGACTCGACTATAAGGTACGTTTTATAGGAATCAAAGGGGATGACTCGACTAAAAGGTACGTCTTATAGGAATCAAGGGAAATGTCTTGACTAAAAGGTACGTTTTCTAGGAATCAAAGGACATGACTCAACTAAAAGGTACGTCTTATAGGAATCAAAGGAGATGACTCAACTATAAGGTACCTTTTATAGGAATCTAAGGGGATAACTCGACTAAAAGGTACGTCTTATAGGAATCAAAGGGGATGACTCGACTAAAAGGTACGTCTTCATGGAATCAAAGGAAATGACTCAACTAAAAGGTACGTCTTATAGGAATAAAAGGAGATGACTCGACTAAACGGTACATCTTATAGGAATCAAAGGGGATGACTAGACTAAAAGGTACGTCCTCGAGAAATCAAAGGGGATGACTCGACTATAAGGTACGTCTTATAGGAATCAAAAGGGATGACTCGACTAAAAGCTACGTCTTATAGGAATCAAAGGGGATGACTCGACTAAAAGGTACGTCGTATAGGAATGAAGGGAAATGACACGACTAAAAGGTACGTCTTCTAGGAATCAAATGGGATGACTCGACTAAAAGGTACGTCTTATGGGAATCAAAGGGGATGACTCGACTAAAAGGTACGTCTTATAGGAATTAAAGGGGATGACTCGACTAAAAGGTACGTCTTATAGGAATCAAGAGAAATGACTCGACTAAAAGGTACGTCTTCAAGGAATCAAAGGAAATGACTCAACTAAAAGGTACGTCTTATAGGAATCAAAGAAGATAACTCGAGTAAAAGGTACGTCTTATCGGAATCAAAGGGGATGACTAGACTAAAAGTTACGTCTTATAGGAATCAAGGGAAATGACTCGACTAAAAGGTACGTCTTCAAGGAATAAAGGAAATGACTCAACTAAAAGGTACGTCTTATAGGAATCAAAGAGAATGACTCGACTAAAAAGTACGTATTCTAGGAGTCAAAGTGGATGACTTGACTAAATGGTACGTCTTATAGGAATCAAAGGAAATGACTCAACTAAATGGTACGTCTTATAGGAATCAAAGGAAATGTCTCGACTAAAAGGTACGTCTTCTAGGGGTCAAAGGGGATAACTCGACTAAAAGTAACGTCTTATAGATATCAAAGGGGATGACTCGACTAAAAGGTACGTCTTATAGGAATCAAAGGGGATGACTCGACTAAAAGGTACGTCTTATAGGAATCAAGGGAAATGACTCGACTAAAAGGCACATCTTTTAGGAATCAAAGGGGATGACTCGACTAAAAGGTACGTCTTATAGGAATCAAAGGGGATGACTCCACCAAAAGGTACGTCTTATAGGAATCCAAGGGGATGTCTCAACTAAAAGGTGCGTCTTATTGGAATCAAAGTGGATTACTCAACTAAAAGGTACGTCTTATAGGAATCAAGTGAAATGACTCGACTGACAGGTACGTCTTATAGGAATCAAAGGGGATGACTCGACTAAAAGGTACGTCTTATAGGAATCAAAGGGGATGACTCGACTAATAGGTACGTTTTATAGGAATCAAAGGGGATGACTCGACTAAAAGGTACGTCTTATAGGAATCAAGGGAAATGACCCGACTAAAAGGTACTTTTTCTAGGAATCAAAGGAAATGACTCAACTAAAAGGTACGTCTTATAGGAATCAAAGGAGATGACTCACCTAAAAGGTACGTCTTATAGGAATCTAAGGGGATGACTCGACTAAAAGGTACGTCTTATAGGAATCAAGGGAAATGACTCGACTAAAAGGTACGTCTTCAAGAAATCAAAGGAAATGACTCAACTAAAAGGTACGTGTTATAGGAATCAAAGGGGATGACTCAACTAAAAGGTACGTCTTATTGAAATCAAAGGGGATGACTCGACTATAAGGTACGTTTTATAGGAATCAAAGGGGATGACTCGACTAAAAGGTAAGTCTTATAGGAATCAAGGGAAATGTCTCGACTAAAAGGTACGTTTTCTAGGAATCAAAGGACATGACTCAACTAAAAGGTACGTCTTATAGGAATCAAAGGAGATGACTCAACTAAAAGGTACCTTTTATAGGAATCTAAGGGGATGACTCGACTAAAAGGTACGTCTTATAGGAATCAAAGGGGGTGACTCGACTAAAAGGTACGTCTTCAAGGAATCAAAGGAAATGACTCAACTAAAAGGTACGTCTTATAGGAATAAAAGGAGATGACTCGACTAAAAGGTACATCTTATAGGAATCAAAGGGGATGACTAGACTAAAAGGTACGTCTTCAAGAAACCAAAGGAAATGACTCAACTAAAAGGTACGTCTTATAGGAATAAAAGGGGATGACTTGACTAAAAGGTACGTCTTATTGAAATCAAAGGGGATGACTCGACTATAAGGTACGTTTTATAGGAATTAAAGGGGATGACTCGACTAAAAGGTACGTCTTATAGGAATGAAGGGAAATGTCTCGACTAAAAGGTACGTTTTCTAGGAATCAAAGGACATGACTCAACTAAAAGGTACGTCTTATAGGAATCAAAGGAGATGACTCAACTAAAAGGTACCTTTTATAGGAATCTAAGGGGATGACTCGACTAAAAGGTACGTCTTATAGGAATCAAAGGGGATGACTCGACTAAAAGGTACGTCTTCATGGAATCAAAGGAAATGACTCAACTAAAAGGTACGTCTTATAGGAATAAAAGGAGATGACTCGACTAAAAGGTACATCTTATAGGAATCAAAGGGGATGACTAGACTAAATGATACGTCTTCGAGAAATCAAAGGGGATGACTCGACTATAAGGTACGTCTTATAGGAATCAAAAGGGATGACTCGACTAAAAGGTACGTCTTATAGGAATCAAATGGGATGACTCGACTAAAAGGTACGTCTTATAGGAATCAAGGGAAATGACACGACTAAAAGGTACGTCTTCTAGGAATCAAATGGGATGACTCGACTAAAAGGTACGTCTTATAGGAATCAAAGAGGATGACTCGACTAAAAGGTACGTCTTATAGGAATTAAAGGGGATGACTCGACTAAAAGGTACGTCTTATAGGAATCAAGAGAAATGACTCGACTAAAAGGTACGTCTTCAAGGAATCAAAGGAAATGACTCAACTAAAAGGTACGTGTTATAGGAATCAAAGGGGATGACTCAACTAAAAGGTATGTCTTATTGAAATCAAAGGGGATGACTCGACTATAAGGTACGTTTTATAGGAATCAAAGGGGATGACTCGACTAAAAGGTAAGTCTTATAGGAATCAAGGGAAATGTCTCGACTAAAAGGTACGTTTTCTAGGAATCAAAGGACATGACTCAACTAAAAGGTACGTCTTATAGGAATCAAAGGAGATGACTCAACTAAAAGGTACCTTTTATAGGAATCTAAGGGGATGACTCGACTAAAAGGTACGTCTTATAGGAATCAAAGGGGGTGACTCGACTAAAAGGTACGTCTTCAAGGAATCAAAGGAAATGACTCAACTAAAAGGTACGTCTTATAGGAATAAAAGGAGATGACTCGACTAAAAGGTACATCTTATAGGAATCAAAGGGGATGACTAGACTAAAAGGTACGTCTTCAAGAAACCAAAGGAAATGACTCAACTAAAAGGTACGTCTTATAGGAATAAAAGGGGATGACTTGACTAAAAGGTACGTCTTATTGAAATCAAAGGGGATGACTCGACTATAAGGTACGTTTTATAGGAATTAAAGGGGATGACTCGACTAAAAGGTACGTCTTATAGGAATGAAGGGAAATGTCTCGACTAAAAGGTACGTTTTCTAGGAATCAAAGGACATGACTCAACTAAAAGGTACGTCTTATAGTAATCAAAGGAGATGACTCAACTAAAAGGTACCTTTTATAGGAATCTAAGGGGATGACTCGACTAAAAGGTACGTCTTATAGGAATCAAAGGGGATGACTCGACTAAAAGGTACGTCTTCATGGAATCAAAGGAAATGACTCAACTAAAAGGTACGTCTTATAGGAATAAAAGGAGATGACTCGACTAAAAGGTACATCTTATAGGAATCAAAGGGGATGACTAGACTAAATGATACGTCTTCGAGAAATCAAAGGGGATGACTCGACTATAAGGTACGTCTTATAGGAATCAAAAGGGATGACTCGACTAAAAGGTACGTCTTATAGGAATCAAATGGGATGACTCGACTAAAAGGTACGTCTTATAGGAATCAAGGGAAATGACACGACTAAAAGGTACGTCTTCTAGGAATCAAATGGGATGACTCGACTAAAAGGTACGTCTTATAGGAATCAAAGAGGATGACTCGACTAAAAGGTACGTCTTATAGGAATTAAAGGGGATGACTCGACTAAAAGGTACGTCTTATAGGAATCAAGAGAAATGACTAGACTAAAAGGTACGTCTTCAAGGAATCAAAGGAAATGACTCAACTAAAAGGTACGTCTTATAGGAATCAAAGGAGATGACTCAACTAAAAGGTACGTCTTATAGGAATCAAAGGGAATGACACGACTAAAAAGTACGTATTCTAGGGGTCAAAGTGGATGACTTGACTAAATGGTACGTCTTATAGGAATCAAAGGAAATGACTCGACTAAAAGGTACGTCTTATAGGAATCAAAGGAAATGTCTCGACTAAAAGGTACGTCTTCTAGGGGTCAAAGCGGATAACTCGACTAAAAGTTACGTCTTATAGGAATCAAAGGGGATGACTCGACTAAAAGGTACGTCTTATAGGAATCAAAGGGGATGACTCGACTAAAAGGTACGTCTTATAGGAATCAAGGGAAATGACTCGACTAAAAGGCACATCTTTTAGGAATCAAAGGGGATGACTCGACTAAAAGGTACGTCTTATAGGAATCAAAGGGGATGACTCGACCAAAAGGTACATCTTATAGGAATCCAAGGGGATGACTCTACTAAAAGGTACGTCTTATTGGAATCAAAGTGGATTACTCAACTAAAAGGTACGTCTTATAGGAATCAAGTGAAATGACTCGACTAACAGGTACGTCTTATAGGAATCAAATGGGATGACTCGACTAAAAGGTACGTCTTATAGGCATCAAAGGGGATGACTCGACTAATAGGTATGTTTTATAGGAATCAAAGGGGATGACTCGACTAAAAGGTACGTCTTATAGGAATCAAGGGAAATGACCCGACTAAAAGGTACTTATTCTAGGAATCAAAGAAAATGACTCAACTAAAAGGTACGTCTTATAGGAATCAAAGGAGATGACTCAACTAAAAGGTACCTTTTATAGGAATCTAAGGGGATGACTCGACTAAAAGGTACGTCTTATAGGAATCAAAGGGGATGACTCGACTAAAAGGTACGTCTTCAAGGAATCAAAGGAAATGACTCAACTAAAAGGTACGTCTTATAGGAATCAAAGGGGATGACTAGACTAAAAGGTACATCTTATAGGAATCAAAGGGGATGACTAGACTAAAAGGTACGTCTTCAAGAAACCAAAGGAAATGACTCAACTAAAAGGTACGTCTTATAGGAATAAAAGGGGATGACTTGACTAAAAGGTACGTCTTATTGAAATCAAAGGGGATGACTCGACTATAAGGTACATTTTATAGGAATTAAAGGGGATGACTCGACTAAAAGGTACGTCTTATAGGAATCAAGGGAAATGTCTCAACTAAAAGGTACGTTTTCTAGGAATCAAAGGACATGACTCAACTAAAAGGTACGTCTTATAGGAATCAAAGGAGATGACTCAACTAAAAGGTACCTTTTATAGGAATCTAAGGGGATGACTCGACTAAAAGGTACGTCTTATAGGAATCAAAGGGGATGACTCGACTAAAAGGTACGTCTTCATGGAATCAAAGGAAATGACTCAACTAAAAGGTACGTCTTATAGGAATAAAAGGAGATGACTCGACTAAAAGGTATATCTTATAGGAACGAAAGGGGATGACTAGACTAAATGGTACGTCTTCGAGAAATCAAAGGGGATGACTCGACTATAAGGTACGTCTTATAGGAATCAAAAGGGATGACTCGACTAAAAGTTACGTCTTATAGGAATCAAAGGGGATGACTCGACTAAAAGGTACGTCTTATAGGAATCAAGGGAAATGACACGACTAAAAGGTACGTCTTCTAGGAATCAAATGGGATGACTCGACTAAAAGGTACGTCTTATAGGAATCTAAGGGGATGACTCGACCAAAAGGTACATCTTATAGGAATCCAAGGGAATGACTCAACTAAAAGGTATGTCTTATAGGAATCAAAGGAGATGACTCAACTAAAAGGTACGTCTTATAGGAATCTAAGGGGATGACTCGACTAAAAGGTATATCTTATAGGACTCAAGGGAAATGACTCGACTAAAAGGTACGTCTTATAGGAATCAAGTGAAATGACTCGACTAACAGGTACGTCTTATAGGAATCAAATGGGATGACTCGACTAAAAGGTACGTCTTATAGGCATCAAAGGGGATGACTCGACTAATAGGTATGTTTTATAGGAATCAAAGGGGATGACTCGACTAAAAGGTACGTCTTATAGGAATCAAGGGAAATGACCCGACTAAAAGGTACTTATTCTAGGAATCAAAGAAAATGACTCAACTAAAAGGTACGTCTTATAGGAATCAAAGGAGATGACTCAACTAAAAGGTACCTTTTATAGGAATCTAAGGGGATGACTCGACTAAAAGGTACGTCTTATAGGAATCAAAGGGGATGACTCGACTAAAAGGTACGTCTTCAAGGAATCAAAGGAAATGACTCAACTAAAAGGTACGTCTTATAGGAATCAAAGGGGATGACTAGACTAAAAGGTACATCTTATAGGAATCAAAGGGGATGACTAGACTAAAAGGTACGTCTTCAAGAAACCAAAGGAAATGACTCAACTAAAAGGTACGTCTTATAGGAATAAAAGGGGATGACTTGACTAAAAGGTACGTCTTATTGAAATCAAAGGGGATGACTCGACTATAAGGTACATTTTATAGGAATTAAAGGGGATGACTCGACTAAAAGGTACGTCTTATAGGAATCAAGGGAAATGTCTCAACTAAAAGGTACGTTTTCTAGGAATCAAAGGACATGACTCAACTAAAAGGTACGTCTTATAGGAATCAAAGGAGATGACTCAACTAAAAGGTACCTTTTATAGGAATCTAAGGGGATGACTCGACTAAAAGGTACGTCTTATAGGAATCAAAGGGGATGACTCGACTAAAAGGTACGTCTTCATGGAATCAAAGGAAATGACTCAACTAAAAGGTACGTCTTATAGGAATAAAAGGAGATGACTCGACTAAAAGGTATATCTTATAGGAACGAAAGGGGATGACTAGACTAAATGGTACGTCTTCGAGAAATCAAAGGGGATGACTCGACTATAAGGTACGTCTTATAGGAATCAAAAGGGATGACTCGACTAAAAGTTACGTCTTATAGGAATCAAAGGGGATGACTCGACTAAAAGGTACGTCTTATAGGAATCAAGGGAAATGACACGACTAAAAGGTACGTCTTCTAGGAATCAAATGGGATGACTCGACTAAAAGGTACGTCTTATAGGAATCTAAGGGGATGACTCGACCAAAAGGTACATCTTATAGGAATCCAAGGGAATGACTCAACTAAAAGGTATGTCTTATAGGAATCAAAGGAGATGACTCAACTAAAAGGTACGTCTTATAGGAATCTAAGGGGATGACTCGACTAAAAGGTATATCTTATAGGACTCAAGGGAAATGACTCGACTAAAAGGTACGTCTTCAAGAAATCAAAGGAAATGACTCAACTAAAAGGTACGTCTTATAGGAATCAAAGGGGATGACTCGACTAAAAGGTACGTCTTATTGAAATCAAAGGGGATGACTCGACTATAAGGTACGTTTTATAGGAATCAAAGGGGATGACTCGACTAAAAGGTACGTCTTATAGGAATCAAGGGAAATGTCTCAACTAAAAGGTACGTTTTCTAGGAATAAAAGGAGATGACTCAACTAAAAGGTATATCTTATAGGAATGAAAGGGGATGACTAGACTAAATGGTACGTCTTCGAGAAATCAAAGGGGATGACTCGACTATAAGGTACGTCTTATAGGAATCAAAAGGGATGACTCGACTAAAAGTTACGTCTTATAGGAATCAAAGGGGATGACTCGACTAAAAGGTACGTCTTATAGGAATCAAGGGAAATGACACGACTAAAAGGTACGTCTTCTAGGAATCAAATGGGATGACTCGACTAAAAGGTACGTCTTATAGGAATCAAAGGGGATGACTCGACCAAAAGGTACATCTTATAGGAATCCAAGGGAATGACTCAACTAAAAGGTACGTCTTATTGGAATCAAAGTGGATTACTCAACTAAAAGGTACGTCTTATAGGAATCAAGTGAAATGACTCGACTAACAGGTACGTCTTATAGGAATCAAAGGGGATGACTCGACTAAAAGGTACGTCTTATAGGCATCAAAGGGGATGACTCGACTAATAGGTACGTTTTATAGGAATCCAAGGGGATGACTCGACTAAAAGGTACGTCTTATAGGAATCAAGGGAAATGACCCGACTAAAAGGTACTTTTTCTAGGAATCAAAGGAAATGACTCAACTAAAAGGTATGTCTTATAGGGATCAAAGGAGATGACTCAACTAAAAGGTACGTCTTATAGGAATCTAAGGGGATGACTCGACTAAAAGGTATATCTTATAGGACTCAAGGGAAATGACTCGACTAAAAGGTACGTCTTCAAGAAATCAAAGGAAATGACTCAACTAAAAGGTACGTCTTATAGGAATCAAAGGGGATGACTCGACTAAAAGGTACGTCTTATTGAAATCAAAGGGGATGACTCAACTATAAGGTACGTTTTATAGGAATCAAAGGGGATGACTCGACTAAAAGGTACGTCTTATAGGAATCAAGGGAAATGTCTCAACTAAAAGGTACGTTTTCTAGGAATCAAAGGACATGACTCAACTAAAAGGTACGTCTTATAGGAATCAAAGGAGATGACTCAACTAAAAGGTACCTTTTATAGGAATCTAAGGGGATGACTCGACTAAAAGGTACGTCTTATAGGAATCAAAGGGGATGACTCGACTAAAGGTACGTCTTCAAGGAATCAAAGCAAATGACTCGACTAAAAGGTACGTCTTATAGGAATAAAAGGAGATGACTCGACTAAAAGGTACATCATATAGGAATCAAAGGGGATGACTAGACTAAAAGGTACGTCTTATAGGAATCAAAGGGGATGACTCGACTAAAAGGTACGTCTTATAGGAATCAAGGGAAATGACACGACTAAAAGGTACGTCTTCTAGGAATCAAATGGGATGACTCGACTAAAAGGTACGTCTTATAGGAATCAAAGGGGATGACTCGACCAAAAGGTACATCTTATAGGAATCCAAGGGAATGACTCAACTAAAAGGTACGTCTTATTGGAATCAAAGTGGATTACTCAACTAAAAGGTACGTCTTATAGGAATCAAGTGAAATGACTCGACTAACAGGTACGTCTTATAGGAATCAAAGGGGATGACTCGACTAAAAGGTACGTCTTATAGGCATCAAAGGGGATGACTCGACTAATAGGTACGTTTTATAGGAATCCAAGGGGATGACTCGACTAAAAGGTACGTCTTATAGGAATCAAGGGAAATGACCCGACTAAAAGGTACTTTTTCTAGGAATCAAAGGAAATGACTCAACTAAAAGGTATGTCTTATAGGGATCAAAGGAGATGACTCAACTAAAAGGTACGTCTTATAGGAATCTAAGGGGATGACTCGACTAAAAGGTATATCTTATAGGACTCAAGGGAAATGACTCGACTAAAAGGTACGTCTTCAAGAAATCAAAGGAAATGACTCAACTAAAAGGTACGTCTTATAGGAATCAAAGGGGATGACTCGACTAAAAGGTACGTCTTATTGAAATCAAAGGGGATGACTCAACTATAAGGTACGTTTTATAGGAATCAAAGGGGATGACTCGACTAAAAGGTACGTCTTATAGGAATCAAGGGAAATGTCTCAACTAAAAGGTACGTTTTCTAGGAATCAAAGGACATGACTCAACTAAAAGGTACGTCTTATAGGAATCAAAGGAGATGACTCAACTAAAAGGTACCTTTTATAGGAATCTAAGGGGATGACTCGACTAAAAGGTACGTCTTATAGGAATCAAAGGGGATGACTCGACTAAAGGTACGTCTTCAAGGAATCAAAGCAAATGACTCGACTAAAAGGTACGTCTTATAGGAATAAAAGGAGATGACTCGACTAAAAGGTACATCATATAGGAATCAAAGGGGATGACTAGACTAAAAGGTACGTCTTCAAGAAATCAAAGGAAATGACTCAACTAAAAGGTACGTCTTATAGGAATCAAAGGGGATGACTTGACTAAAAGGTACGTCTTATTGAAATCAAAGGGGATGACTCGACTATAAGGTACGTTTTACAGGAATCAAAGGGGATGACTCAAATAAAAGGCACGTCTTATAGGAATCAAGGGAAATGTCTCAACTAAAAGGTACGTTTTCTAGGAATCAAAGGACATGACTCAACTAAAAGGTACCTTTTATAGGAATCTAAGGGGATGACTCGACTAAAAGGTACGTCTTATAGGAATCAAAGGGGATGACTCGACTAAAAGGTACGTCTTCATGGAATCAAAGGAAATGACTCAACTAAAAGGTACGTCTTATAGGAATAAAAGGAGATGACTCGACTAAAAGGTACATCTTATAGGAATCAAAGGGGATGGCTAGACTAAAAGGTACGTCTTCGAGAAATCAAAGGGGATGACTCGACTATAAGGTACGTCTTATAGGAATCAAAAGGGATGACTCGACTAAAAGGTACGTCTTATAGGAATCAAAGGGGATGACTCGACTAAAAGGTACGTCTTATAGGAATCAAGGGAAATGACACGACTAAAAGGTACGTCTTCTAGGAATCAAATGGGATGACTCGACTAAAAGGTACGTCTTATAGGAATCAAAGGGGATGACTCGACTAAAAGGTACGTCTTATAGGAATCAAGAGAAATGACTCGACTAAAAGGTACGTCTTCAAGGAATCAAAGGAAATGACTCAACTAAAAGGTACGTCTTATAGGAATCAAAGGAGATGACTCGAGTAAAAGGTACGTCTTATAGGAATCAAAGGAAATGACTCGACTAAAAGGTACGTCTTATAGGAATCAAAGGAAATGTCTCAACTAAAAGGTACGTCTTCTAGGGGTCAAAGGGGATAACTCGACTAAAAGTTACGTCTTATAGGAATCAAAGGGGATAACTCGACTAAAAGGTACGTCTTATAGGAATCAAAGGGGATGACTCGACTAAAAGGTACGTCTTATAGGAATCAAGGGAAATGACTCGACTAAAAGGCACATCTTTTAGGAATCAAAGGGGATGACTCGACTAAAAGGTACGTCTTATAGGAATCAAAGGGGATGACTCGACCAAAAGGTACGTCTTATAGGAATCGAAGGGGATGACTCAACTAAAAGGTATGTCTTATTGGAATCAAAGTGGATTACTCAACTAAAAGGTACGTCTTATAGGAATCAAGTGAAATGACTCGACTAACAGGTACGTCTTATAGGAATCAAAGGGGATGACTCGACTAAAAGGTACGTCTTATAGGCATCAAAGGGGATGACTCGACTAATAGGTACGTTTTATAGGAATCAAAGGGGATGACTCGACTAAAAGGTACGTCTTATAGGAATCAAGGGAAATGACCCAACTAAAAGGTACTTTTTCTAGGAATCAAAGGAAATGACTCAACTAAAAGGTACGTCTTATAGGAATCAAAGGAGATGACTCAACTAAAAGGTACGTCTTATAGGAATCTAAGGGGATGACTCGACTAAATGGTACATCTTATAGGACTCAAGGGAAATGACTCGACTAAAAGGTACGTCTTCAAGAAATCAAAGGAAATGACTCAACTAAAAGGTACGTCTTATAGGAATCAAAGGGGATGACTCGACTAAAAGGTACGTCTTATTGAAATCAAAGGGGATGACTCGACTATAAGGTACGTTTTATAGGAATCAAAGGGGATGACTCGACTAAAAGGTACGTCTTATAGGAATCAAGGGAAATGTCTCGACTAAAAGGTACGTTTTCTAGGAATCAAAGGACATGACTCAACTAAAAGGTACGTCTTATAGGAATCAAAGGAGATGACTCTACCAAAAGGTACCTTTTATAGGAATCTAAGGGGATGACTCGACTAAAAGGTACGTCTTATAGGAATCAAAGGGGATGACTCGACTAAAAGGTACGTCTTCAAGGAATCAAAGGAAATGACTCAACTAAAAGGTACGTCTTATAGGAATAAAAGGAGATGACTCGACTAAAAGGTACATCTTATAGGAATCAAAGGGGATGACTAGACTAAAAGGTACGTCTTCAAGAAATCAAAGGAAATGAATCAACTAAAAGGTACGTCTTATAGGAATCAAAGGGGATGACTTGACTAAAAGGTACGTCTTATTGAAATCAAAGGGGATGACTCGACTATAAGGTACGTTTTATAGGAATCAAACGGGATGACTCGACTAAAAGGTACGTCTTATAGGAATCAAGGGAAATGTCTCGACTAAAAGGTACGTTTTCTAGGAATCAAAGGACATGACTCAACTAAAAGGTACGTCTTATAGGAATCAAAGGAGATGACTCAACTAAAAGGTACCTTTTATAGGAATCTAAGGGGATAACTCGACTAAAAGGTACGTCTTATAGGAATCAAAGGGGATGACTCGACTAAAAGGTACGTCTTCATGGAATCAAAGGAAATGACTCAACTAAAATGTACGTCTTATAGGAATAAAAGGAGATGACTCGACTAAAAGGTACATCTTATAGGAATCAAAGGGGATGACTAGACTAAAAGGTACGTCTTCGAGAAATCAAAGGGGATGACTCGACTATAAGGTACGTCTTATAGGAATCAAAAGGGATGACTCGACTAAAAGGTACGTCTTATAGGAATCAAAAGGGATGACTCGACTAAAAGGTACGTCTTATAGGAATCAAGGGAAATGACACGACTAAAAGGTACGTCTTCTAGGAATCAAATGGGAAGACTCGACTAAAAGGTACGTCTTATAGGAATCAAAGGGGATGACTCGACTAAAAGGTACGTCTTATAGGAATTAAAGGGGATGACTCGACTAAAAGGTACGTCTTATAGGAATCAAGAGAAATGACTCGACTAAAAGGTACGTCTTCAAGGAATCAAAGGAAATGACTCAACTAAAAGGTACGTCTTATAGGAATCAAAGGAGATGACTCGAGTAAAAGGTACGTCTTATCGGAATCAAAGGGGATGACTAGACTAAAAGTTACGTCTTATAGGAATCAAGGGAAATGACTCGACTAAAAGGTACGTCTTCAAGGTATAAAGGAAATGACTCAACTAAAAGATACGTCTTATAGGAATCAAAGGGAATGACTCGACTAAAAAGTACGTATTCTAGGGGTCAAAGTGGATGACTTTACTAAATGGTACGTCTTATAGGAATCAAGGGGATGACTAGACTAAAAGGTACGTCTTATAGGAATCAAGGGAAATGACTCGACTAATAGGTACGTCTTCTAGGAATCAAAGGAAATGACTCAACTAAAAGGTACGTCTTATAGGAATAAAAGGAGATGACTCGACTAAAAGGTACGTCTTATAGGAATCAAAGGGGATGACTCGACTAAAAGATACGTCTTATAGAAATCAACGGAAATGACTCGACTAAAAGGTACGTCTTATAGGAATCCAAGGGGATGACTCGACCAAAAGGTACGTCTTATAGGAATCCAAGGGGATGACTCGACTAATAGGTACGTCTTATAGGAATCAAAGTGGATGACTTGACTAAAAGGTACGTCTTATAGGAATCTAAGGGGATGACTGGACTAAAAGGTACGTCTTATAGGAATCAAGGGAAATGACTCGACTAAAAGGTACGTCTTCAAGAAATCAAAGGAAATGACTCAACAAAAAGGTACGTCTTATAGGAATCAAAGGGGATGACTCGACTAAAAGGTACGTCTTATTGAAATCAAAGGGGATGACTCGACTATAAGGTACGTTTTATAGGAATCAAAGGGGATGACTCGACTAAAAGGTACGTCATATAGGAATCAAGGGAAATGTCTTGACTAAAAGGTACGTTTTCTAGGAATCAAAGGACATGACTCAACTAAAAGGTACGTCTTATAGGAATCAAAGGAGATGACTAAACTAAAAGGTACCTTTTATAGGAATCTAAGGGGATGACTCGACTAAAAGGTACGTCTTATAGGAATCAAAGGGGATGACTCGACTAAAAGGTACGTCTTGAAGGAATCAAAGGAAATGACTCAACTAAAAGGTACGTCTTATAGGAATTAAAGGAGATGACTCGACTAAAAGGTACATCTTATAGGAATCAAAGGGGATGACTAGACTAAAAGGTACGTCTTATAGGAATCAAGGGAAATGACTCAACTAAAAGGTACGTCTTCAAGGAATCAAAGGAAATGACTCAACTAAAAGGTACGTCTTATAGGAATCAAAGGGGATGACTCGACTAAAAGGTACGTATTCTAGGGGTCAAAGTGGATGACTCGACTAAATGGTACGTCTTATAGGAATCAAAGGAAATGACTCAAGTAAAAGGTACGTAATATAGGAATCAAAGGAAATGACTCGACTAAAAGGTACGTCTTCTAGTGGTTAAAGGGGTTGACTCGACTAAAAGTTACGTCTTATAGGAATCAAAGGGGATAACTCGACTAAACGGTACGTCTTATAGGAATCAAAGGGGATGACTCGACTAAAAGCTACGTCTTATAGGAATCAAGGGAAATGACTCGACTAAAAGGCACATCTTTTAGGACCTAAAGGGGATGACTCGACTAAAAGGTACGTCTTATAGGAATCAAAGGGGATGACTCGACCAAAAGGTACGTCTTCTAGGAATCCAAGAGGATGACTCAAATAAAAGGTACGTCTTATTGGAATCAAAGTGGATGACTCAACTAAAAGGTACGTCTTATAGGAATCAAGTGAAATGACTCGTCTAAAAGGTACGTCTTATAGGAATCAAAGGGGATGACTCGACTAAAAGGTACGTCTTATAGGAATCAAAGGTGATGACTCGACTAAAAGGTACGTATTATAGGAATCAAAGGGGATGACTCGACTAAAAGTTACGTCTTATAGGAATCAAGGGAAATGACTCGACTAAAAGGTACTTTTTCTAGGTATCAAAGGAAATGACTCACTTAAAAGGTTCGTCTTATAGGAATCAAAGGAGATGAGTCAACTAAAAGGTACGTCTTATAGGAATCTATGGGGATGACTCGACTAAAAGATACGTCTTATAGGAATCAAGGGAAATGACTCGACTAAAAGGTACGTCTTCAAGGAATCAAAGGAAATGACTCAACTAAAAGGTACGACTTATAGGAATCAATGGTGCTAACTCGACTAAAAGGTACGTCTTATAGAAATCAAAGGGGATGACTCGACTATAAGGTACGTTTTATAGGAATCAAAGGGGATGACTCAACTAAAAGGTACGTCGTATAGGAATCAAGGGAAATGTCTCGACTAAGAGGTACGTTTTCTAGGAATCAAAGGACATGACTCAACTAAAAGGTACGTCTTATAGGAATCAAAGAAGATGACTAAACTAAAAGGTACCTTTTATAGGAATCTAAGGGGATGACTCGACTAAAAGGTACGTCTTATAGGAATCAAGGGAAATGACTCGACTAAAAGGTACGTCTTCAAGGAATCAAAGGAAATGACTCAACTAAAAGGTACGTCTTATAGGAATCAAAGGGGATGACTCGACTAAAAGGTACCTCTTATAGGAATCAAAGGGGATGACTCGACTAAAAGGTACGTCTTATAGGAATCAAAGGAAATAACTCGACTAAAAGGTACGTATTCTAGGGGTCAAAGCGGATGACTAGACTAAAAGGTACGTCTTATAGGAATCAAAGGGGATGACTCGACTAAAAGATATGTCTTATAGGAATCATAAGGGATGACTCGACTAAAAGATACATCTTATAGGAATCAATGGAAATGACTCGACTAAAAGGTACGTCTTCTATGGGTCAAAGGGGATGACTCGACTAAAAGGTACGTCTTCTAGGGGTCAAGGGGGAATGATTCGACTAAAAGGTATGTCCTATAGGAATCAAGAGGTATAACTCGACTAAAACGTATGTCTTATAGGAATGAAAGGGGAAGACTCGACTAAAAGGTATGTCTTATAGGAATCAAAGGGAATCACTTGACTAAAAGGTACGTCATAAAGGAACCAAGGGAAATGACTCAATTAAAAGGTACGTCTTCTAGGAATCAAAACGGATGACTCGACTATAAGGTACGTCTTATAGTAATCAAAAGGGATGACTCGACTAAAAGGTACGTCTTATAGGAATCAAAGGGGATGACTCGACTAAAACGTACGTCTTATAGGAAAAAAGGTAAATGACTCGACTAAAATATACGTCTTCTAGGAATAAAAGGAAATGACTCAACTTAAAGGTACGTGTTATAGGAATCAAAGGGGATGACTCGACTAAAAGGTACTTCTTATAGGAATCAAAGGGCATGACTTGACTAAAAGGTACGTCTTAAAGGAATCAAGGGAAATGACTCGATTAAAAGTTACGTCTTCTAGGAATCAAAAGGGATGACTCGACTAAAAGGTACGTCTTATCAAAAGGGATGACTCGACTAAAAGGTACGTCTTATAGGAATCAAAGGGGATGACTCGACTAATAGGTACGTCTTATAGGAATCAAGTGAAATGGCTCGACTCAAAGGTACGTCTTCTAGGAATAAAAGGAAATGACTCAACTAAAAGGTACGTCTTATAGAAATAAAAGGAGATGACTCGACTTAAAGATACGTCTTATAGGAATCAAAGGGGATAACTTGACTAAAAGATACGTCTTATAGATATCAAGGGAAATGACTCGACTAAAAGGTACGTCGTCAAGGAATCAAAGGAAATGACTCAACTAAAAGGTACGTCTTATAGGAATCAAAGAGGATGACTCGACTAAAAGGTACGTCTTCTAGGGGTCAAAGTGGATGACTCGACTAAAAGGTACGTCTTATAGGAATCAAAGAAAATGACTCGACTAAAAGGTACGTCTTATAGGAATCAAAGGAAATGACTCGACTAAAAGGTACGTCTTCTAGGGGTCAAAGGGGATGACTCGACTAAAACGTACGTCTTATAGGAATCAAAGGCGATTACTCGACTAAAATGTACGTCTTATAGGAATCAAAGGGGATGACTCGACTAAAAGGTACGTCTTATAGGAATCAAGGGAAATGACTCGTATAAAAGGCACATATTTTAGGAATTAAAGGGGATAACTCGACTAAAAGGTACGTCTTATAGGAATCAAAGGGGATGACTCGACCAAAAGGTACGTCTTATAGGAATCCAAGGGGATGACTCGACTAAAAGGTACGTCTTATAGGAATCAAAGTTGATGACTCGAATAAACGGTACATCTTATAGGAATAAAGGGAAATAACTCGACTAAAAGGTACGTCTTATAGGAATCAAAGGGGATGACTCGACTAAAAGGTACGTCTTATAGGAATCAAAGGGGATGACTCGACAAAAAGGTACGTTTTATAGGAATCAAAGTAGATGACTCGACTAAAAGGTACGTCTTATAGGAATCAAGGGAAATGACTCGACTAAAAGGTACGTTTTCTAGGAATCAAAGGAAATGACTCAACTAAGAGGTACGTCTTATAGGAATCAAAGGAGATGACTCAACTAAAAGATACGTCTTATAGGAATCTAAGGGGAAGACTCGACTAAAAGGTACGTCTTATAGGAATCAAGAGAAATGACTCGACTAAAATGTACGTCTTCAAGGAATCAAAGGAAATGACTAAACTTAAAGATACGTCTTATAGGAATCCAAGGGGATGACTCGACTAAAAGGTACGTCTTATAGGAATCAATGGGGATGACTAGACAAAAAGGTACGTCGTATAGGAATCAAGGGAAATGACTCGACTAAAAGGTACGTCTTAAAGGATTCAAAGGAAATGACTCAACTAAAAGGTACGTCTTATAGGAATCAAAGGGGATGACTCGACTAATTGGTACGGATGACTCGACTAAAAGGTACGCATTCTAGGGGTCAAAGTGGATGACTCGACTAAATGGTACGTCTTATAGGAATCAAAGGAAATGACTAGACTAAAAGGTACGTAATATAGGAATCAAAGGAAATGACTCGACTAAAAGGTACGTCTTCTAGGGGTCAAAGGGGATGACTCGACTAAAAGTTACGTCTTATAGGAATCAAAGGGGATGACTCGACTAAAAGGTACGTCTTATAGGAATCAAAGGGGTTGACTCGACTAAAAGGTACGTCTTATAGGAATCAAGGGAAATGACTCGACTAAAAGGCACATATTTTAGGAATTTAAGGGGATGACTCGACTAAAAGGTACGTCTTATAGGAATCAAAGGGGATGACCCGACCAAAAGGTACGTCTTCTAGGAATCCAAGGGGATGACTCAACTAAAAGGTACGTCTTATTGGAATCAAAGTGGATGACTCAACTAAAAGGTACGTCTTATAGGAATCAAGTGAAATGACTCGACTAAAAGGTACGTCATATAGAAATCAAAGGGGATGACTCGACTAAAAGGTACGTCTTATAGGAATAGAAGGGGATGACTCGACTAAAAGGTACGTTTTATGGAATCAAAGGGGATGACTCGACAAAAAGGTACGTCTTATAGGAATCAAGGGAAATGACTCGACTAAAAGGTACTTTTTCTAGGAATCAAAGGAAATGACTCAACTAAAAGGTACGTCTTATAGGAATCAAAGGAGATGGCTCAACTAAAAGGTACGTCTTCAAGGAATCAAAGGAAATGACTCAACTAAAAGGTACGTCATATAGGAATCAAAGGGGATGACTCGACTAAAAGGTACGTCTTATAGAAATCAAAGGGGATGACTCGACTATAAGGTACGTATTATAGGAATCAAAGGGGCTGATTCGACTAAAAGGTACGTCTTATAGGAATCAAGGGAAATATCTCAACTAAAAGGTACGTATTCTAGGGGTCAAGGGGGAATGATTCAACTAAATGGTACGTCGTAGAGGAATCAAAGGGGATGACTCAACTAAAAGGTACGTCTTATAGGAATAAGAGGGGATGACTCGACTAAAAGGTACGTCTTATAGGAATCAAAGGAAATGACTCGACTAAAAGGTACGTATTCTAGGGGTCAAAGCGGATGACTCGACTAAAAGGTACGTCTTATAGGAATCAATGGGGATGACTCGACTAAAAGGTATGTCTTATAGGAATCAAAAGGGATGACTCGACTAAAAGATACGTCTTATAGGAATCAAAGGAAATGACTCGACTAAAAGGTACGTCTTATAGGAATCAAGGGGGAATGATTCGACTAAAAGATATGTCCTATAGGAATCAAGAGGTATAACTCGACTAAAAGGTATGTCGTATAGGAATGAAAGGGGATGACTCGACTAAAAGGTACGTCTTTTACGAATCAAAGAGAATGACTTGACTAAAAGGTACGTCTTAAAGGAATCAAGGGAAATGACTCGATTAAAAGGTACGTCTTCTAGGAATCAAAAGGGATGACTCGACTAAAAGGTACGTCTAATAGTAATCAAAAGGGATGACTCGACTAAAAGGTACGTCTTATAGGAATCAAAAGGGATGACTCGACTAAAACGTACGTCTTATAGGAAAAAAGGGAAATGACTCAACTAAAAGATACGATTTCTAGGAATGAAATGGGATGACTCGACTAAAAGGTACGTCTTATAGGAATCAAAGGGGATGACTCGACTAAAAGGTACGTCTTATAGGAATCAAAGGGGATTACTCGACTTAAAGGTACGTCTTATAGGAATCAAGTGAATTGGCTCGACTCAAAGGTACTTCTTCTAGGTATAAAAGGAAATAACTCAACTAAAAGGTACGTCTTATAGAAATAAAAGGAGATGACTCGACTAAAAGGTACGTCTTATAGGAATCAAAGGGGATAACTTGACTAAAAGATACGTCTTATAGGAATCAAGGGAAATGACTCGACTAAAAGGTACGTCTTCAAGGAATCAAAGGAAATGACTCAACTAAAAGGTACGTCTTATAGGAATCAAAGAGTATGACTCGACTAAAAGGTACGTCTTCTAGGGGTCAAAGTGGATGACTCGACTAAAAGGTACGTCTTATAGGAATCAAAGGAAATGACTCGACTAAAAGGTACGTCTTGTAGGAATCAAAGGAAATGACTCGACTAAAAGGTACGTCTTCTAGGGGTCAAAGGGGATGACTCGACTAAAACGTACGTCTTATAGGAATCAAAGGCGATGACTCGACTAAAAGGTACGTCTTATAGGAATCAAAGGGGATGACTCGACTAAAAGGTACGTCATATAGGAATCAAGGGAAATGACTCGTATAAAAGGCACATATTTTAGGAATTAAAGGGGATGACTCGACTAAAAGGTACGTCTTATAGGAATAAAAAGGGATGAATCGACCAAAAGGTACGTCTTATAGGAATCCAAGGGGATGACTCGACTAAAAGGTACGTATTATAGGAATCAAAGTTGATGACTCGAATAAACGGTACATCTTATAGGAATAAAGGGAAATGATCGACTAAAAGGTACGTCTTATAGGAATCAAAGGGGATGACTTGACTAAAAGGTACGTCTTATAGGAATCAAAGGGGATGACTCGACCAAAAGGTACGTTTTATAGGAATCAAAGTAGATGACTCGACTAAAAGGTACGTCTTATAGGAATCAAGGGAAATGACTCGACTAAAAGGTACGTTTTCTAGGAATCAAAGGAAATCACTCAACTAAGAGGTACGTCTTATAGGAATCAAAGGAGATGACTCAACTAAAAGAAACGTCTTATAGGAATCTAAGGGGAAGACTCGACTAAAAGGTACATCTTATAGGAATCAAGAGAAATGACTCGACTAAAATGTACGTCTTCAAGGAATCAAAGGAAATGACTAAACTTAAAGATACGTCTTATAGGAATCCAAGGGGATGACTCGACTAAAAGGTACGTCTTATAGGAATCAATGGGGATGACTAGACTAAAAGGTACGTCTTATAGGAATCAAGGGAAATGACACGACTAAAAGGTACGTCTTAAAGGATTCAAAGGGAATGACTCAACTAAGTCTTATAGGAATCAAAGGGGATGACTCGACTAATTGGTACGGATGACTCGACTAAAAGGTACACATTCTAGGGGTCAAAGTGGATGACTCGACTAAATGGTACGTCTTATAGGAATCAAAGGAAATGACTCGACTAAAAGGTACGTAATATAGGAATCAAAGGAAATGACTCGACTAAAAGGTACGTCTTCTAGGGGTCAAAGGGGATGACTAGACTAAAAGTTACGTCTTATAGGAATCAAAGGGGATGACTCGACTAAAAGGTACGTCTTATAGGAATCAAAGGGGATGACTCGACTAAAAGGTACGTCTTATAGGAATCAAGGGAAATGACTCGACTAAAAGGAACATCTTTTAGGAATTTAAGGGGATGACTCGACTAAAAGGTACGTCTTATAGGAATCAAAGGGGATGACCCGACCAAAAGGTACGTCTTCTAGGAATCCAAGGGGATGACTCAACTAAAAGGTACGTCTTATTGTAATCAAAGTGGATGACTCAACTAAAAGGTACGTCTTATAGGAATAGAAGGGGATGACTCGACTAAAAGGTACGTTTTATAGGAATCAAAGGGGATGACTCGACAAAAAGGTACGTCTTATAGGAATCAAGGGAAATGACTCGACTAAAAGGTACTTTTTCTAGGAATCAAAGGAAATGACTCAACTAAAAGGTACGTCTTATAGGAATCAAAGGAGATGGCTCAACTAAAAGGTACGTCTTATAGGAATCTATGGGGATGACTCGACTAAAAGGTACGTCTTATAGGAATCAAGGGAAATGACTCGACTAAAAGATACGTCTTCAAGGAATCAAAGGAAATGACTCAACTAAAAGGTACGTCATATAGGAATCAAAGGGGATGACTCGACTAAAAGGTACGTCTTATAGAAATCAAAGGGGATGACTCGACTATAAGGTACGTATTATAGGAATCAAAGGCGATGACTCGACTAAAAGGTACGTCTTATAGGAATCAAGGGAAATCTCTCAACTAAAAGGTACGTATTCTAGGGGTCAAGGGGGAATGATTCAACTAAATGGTACGTCGTATAGGAATCAATGGGGATGACTCGACTAAAAGGTACGTCTTACCGGAATCAAAGGGGATGACTCGACTAAAAGGTACGTCTTATAGGAATCAAAGGAAATGACTCGACTAAAAGGTACGTATTCTAGGGGTCAAAGCGGATGACTCGACTAAAAGGTACGTCTTATAGGAATCAAAGGGGATGACTCGACTAAAAGGTATGTCTTATAGGAATCAAAAGGGATGACTAGACTAAAAGATACGTCTTATAGGAATCAAAGGAAATGACTCGACTAAAAGGTACGTCTTATAGGAATCAAGGGGGAATGATTCGACTAAAAGATATGTCCTATAGGGATCAAGAGGTATAGCTCGACTAAAAGGTATGTCTTATAGGAATGAAAGGGGATGACTCGACTAGAAGGTACGTCTTATAGGAATCAAAGGGGATGACTCGACTAATAGGTACGTCTTATAGGAATCAAGTGAAATGGCTCGACTCAAAGGTACGTCTTCTAGAAATAAAAGGAAATGACTCAACTAAAAGGTACGTCTTATAGAAATAAAAGGAGATGACTCGACTAAAAGATACGTCTTATAGGAATCAAAGGGGATAACTTGACTAAAAGATACGTCTTATAGGAATCAAGGGAAATGACTCGACTAAAAGGTATGTCTTCAAGGAATCAAAGGAAATGACTCAACTAAAAGGTACGTCTTATAGGAATCAAAGAGGATGACTCGACTAAAAGGTACGTCTTATAGGAATCAAAGGGGATGACTCGACTAAAAGGTACGTCTTATAGGAATCAAGGGAAATGACTCGACTAAAAGGAACATCTTTTAGGAATTTAAGGGGATGACTCGACTAAAAGGTACGTCTTATAGGAATCAAAGGGGATGACCCGACCAAAAGGTACGTCTTCTAGGAATCCAAGGGGATGACTCAACTAAAAGGTACGTCTTATTGTAATCAAAGTGGATGACTCAACTAAAAGGTACGTCTTATAGGAATAGAAGGGGATGACTCGACTAAAAGGTACGTTTTATAGGAATCAAAGGGGATGACTCGACAAAAAGGTACGTCTTATAGGAATCAAGGGAAATGACTCGACTAAAAGGTACTTTTTCTAGGAATCAAAGGAAATGACTCAACTAAAAGGTACGTCTTATAGGAATCAAAGGAGATGGCTCAACTAAAAGGTACGTCTTATAGGAATCTATGGGGATGACTCGACTAAAAGGTACGTCTTATAGGAATCAAGGGAAATGACTCGACTAAAAGATACGTCTTCAAGGAATCAAAGGAAATGACTCAACTAAAAGGTACGTCATATAGGAATCAAAGGGGATGACTCGACTAAAAGGTACGTCTTATAGAAATCAAAGGGGATGACTCGACTATAAGGTACGTATTATAGGAATCAAAGGCGATGACTCGACTAAAAGGTACGTCTTATAGGAATCAAGGGAAATGTCTCAACTAAAAGGTACGTATTCTAGGGGTCAAGGGGGAATGATTCAACTAAATGGTACGTCGTATAGGAATCAATGGGGATGACTCGACTAAAAGGTACGTCTTACCGGAATCAAAGGGGATGACTCGACTAAAAGGTACGTCTTATAGGAATCAAAGGAA
The DNA here is from genome assembly GCA_030864215.1 of Capsicum pubescens. Lineage (NCBI taxonomy): Eukaryota > Viridiplantae > Streptophyta > Magnoliopsida > Solanales > Solanaceae > Capsicum > Capsicum pubescens. The sequence goes on along the minus strand of CM061545.1, from coordinate 272,861,032 downwards.
ATGACTCGACTAAAAGGTACGTATTCTAGGGGTCAAAGCGGATGACTCGACTAAAAGGTACGTCTTATAGGAATCAAAGGGGATGACTCGACTAAAAGGTATGTCTTATAGGAATCAAAAGGGATGACTCGACTAAAAGATACGTCTTATAGGAATCAAAGGAAATGACTCGACTAAAAGGTACGTCTTATAGGAATCAAGGGGGAATGATTCGACTAAAAGATATGTCCTATAGGGATCAAGAGGTATAGCTCGACTAAAAGGTATGTCTTATAGGAATGAAAGGGGATGACTCGACTAGAAGGTACGTCTTAAAGGAATCAAAGGGGATGACTCGACTAATAGGTACGTCTTATAGGAATCAAGTGAAATGGCTCGACTCAAAGGTACGTCTTCTAGAAATAAAAGGAAATGACTCAACTAAAAGGTACGTCTTATAGAAATAAAAGGAGATGACTCGACTAAAAGATACGTCTTATAGGAATCAAAGGGGATAACTTGACTACAAGATACGTCTTATAGGAATCAAGGGAAATGACTCGACTAAAAGGTATGTCTTCAAGGAATCAAAGGAAATGACTCAACTAAAAGGTACGTCTTATAGGAATCAAAGAGGATGACTCGACTAAAAGGTACGTCTTCTAGGGGTCAAAGTGGATGACTCGACTAAAAGGTACGTCTTATAGGAATCAAAGGAAATGACTCGACTAAAAGGTACGTCTTATAGGAATCAAAGGAAATGACTCGACTAAAAGGTACGTCTTCTAGGGGTCAAAGTGGATGACTCGACTAAAACGTACGTCTTATAGGAATCAAAGGCGATTACTCGACTAAAATGTACGTCTTATAGGAATCAAAGGGGATGACTCGACTAAAAGGTACGTCTTATAGGAATCAAGGGAAATGACTCGTATAAAAGGCACATATTTTGGGAATTAAAGGGGATGACTCGACTAAAAGGTACGTCGTATAGGAATCAAAGGGGATCACTCGACCAAAAGGTACGTCTTATAGGAATCCAAGGGGATGACTCGACTAAAAGGTACGTCTTATAGGAATCAAAGTTGATGACTCGAATAAACGGTACATCTTATAGGAATAAAGGGAAATAACTCGACTAAAAGATACGTCTTATAGGAATCAAAGGGGATGACTCGACTAAAAGGTACGTCTTATAGGAATCAAAGGGGATGACCCGACCAAAAGGTACGTCTTCTAGGAATCCAAGGGGATGACTCAACTAAAAGGTACGTCTTATTGTAATCAAAGTGGATGACTCAACTAAAAGGTACGTCTTATAGGAATAGAAGGGGATGACTCGACTAAAAGGTACGTTTTATAGGAATCAAAGGGGATGACTCGACAAAAAGGTACGTCTTATAGGAATCAAGGGAAATGACTCGACTAAAAGGTATGTCTTCAAGGAATCAAAGGAAATGACTCAACTAAAAGGTACGTCTTATAGGAATCAAAGAGGATGACTCGACTAAAAGGTACGTCTTATAGGAATCAAAGGGGATGACTCGACTAAAAGGTACGTCTTATAGGAATCAAGGGAAATGACTCGACTAAAAGGAACATCTTTTAGGAATTTAAGGGGATGACTCGACTAAAAGGTACGTCTTATAGGAATCAAAGGGGATGACCCGACCAAAAGGTACGTCTTCTAGGAATCCAAGGGGATGACTCAACTAAAAGGTACGTCTTATTGTAATCAAAGTGGATGACTCAACTAAAAGGTACGTCTTATAGGAATAGAAGGGGATGACTCGACTAAAAGGTACGTTTTATAGGAATCAAAGGGGATGACTCGACAAAAAGGTACGTCTTATAGGAATCAAGGGAAATGACTCGACTAAAAGGTACTTTTTCTAGGAATCAAAGGAAATGACTCAACTAAAAGGTACGTCTTATAGGAATCAAAGGAGATGGCTCAACTAAAAGGTACGTCTTATAGGAATCTATGGGGATGACTCGACTAAAAGGTACGTCTTATAGGAATCAAGGGAAATGACTCGACTAAAAGATACGTCTTCAAGGAATCAAAGGAAATGACTCAACTAAAAGGTACGTCATATAGGAATCAAAGGGGATGACTCGACTAAAAGGTACGTCTTATAGAAATCAAAGGGGATGACTCGACTATAAGGTACGTATTATAGGAATCAAAGGCGATGACTCGACTAAAAGGTACGTCTTATAGGAATCAAGGGAAATGTCTCAACTAAAAGGTACGTATTCTAGGGGTCAAGGGGGAATGATTCAACTAAATGGTACGTCGTATAGGAATCAATGGGGATGACTCGACTAAAAGGTACGTCATACCGGAATCAAAGGGGATGACTCGACTAAAAGGTACGTCTTATAGGAATCAAAGGAAATGACTCGACTAAAAGGTACGTATTCTAGGGGTCAAAGCGGATGACTCGACTAAAAGGTACGTCTTATAGGAATCAAAGGGGATGACTCGACTAAAAGGTATGTCTTATAGGAATCAAAAGGGATGACTCGACTAAAAGATACGTCTTATAGGAATCAAAGGAAATGACTCGACTAAAAGGTACGTCTTATAGGAATCAAGGGGGAATGATTCGACTAAAAGATATGTCCTATAGGGATCAAGAGGTATAGCTCGACTAAAAGGTATGTCTTATAGGAATGAAAGGGGATGACTCGACTAGAAGGTACGTCTTATAGGAATCAAAGGGGATGACTCGACTAATAGGTACGTCTTATAGGAATCAAGTGAAATGGCTCGACTCAAAGGTACGTCTTCTAGAAATAAAAGGAAATGACTCAACTAAAAGGTACGTCTTATAGAAATAAAAGGAGATGACTCGACTAAAAGATACGTCTTATAGGAATCAAAGGGGATAACTTGACTAAAAGATACGTCTTATAGGAATCAAGGGAAATGACTCGACTAAAAGGTATGTCTTCAAGGAATCAAAGGAAATGACTCAACTAAAAGGTACGTCTTATAGGAATCAAAGAGGATGACTCGACTAAAAGGTACGTCTTCTAGGGGTCAAAGTGGATGACTCGACTAAAAGGTACGTCTTATAGGAATCAAAGGAAATGACTCGACTAAAAGGTACGTCTTATAGGAATCAAAGGAAATGACTCGACTAAAAGGTACGTCTTCTAGGGGTCAAAGTGGATGACTCGACTAAAACGTACGTCTTATAGGAATCAAAGGCGATTACTCGACTAAAATGTACGTCTTATAGGAATCAAAGGGGATGACTCGACTAAAAGGTACGTCTTATAGGAATCAAGGGAAATGACTCGTATAAAAGGCACATATTTTGGGAATTAAAGGGGATGACTCGACTAAAAGGTACGTCGTATAGGAATCAAAGGGGATCACTCGACCAAAAGGTACGTCTTATAGGAATCCAAGGGGATGACTCGACTAAAAGGTACGTCTTATAGGAATCAAAGTTGATGACTCGAATAAACGGTACATCTTATAGGAATAAAGGGAAATAACTCGACTAAAAGATACGTCTTATAGGAATCAAAGGGGATGACTCGACTAAAAGGTACGTCTTATAGGAATCAAAGGGGATGACTCGACAAAAAGGTACGTTTTATAAGAATCAAAGTAGATGACTCGACTAAAAGGTACATCTTATAGGAATCAAGGGAAATGACTCGACTAAAAGGTACGTTTTCTAGGAATCAAAGGAAATCACTCAACTAAGAGGTACGTCTTATATGAATCAAAGGAGATGACTCAACTAAAAGATACGTCTTATAGGAATCTAAGCGGAAGACTCGACTAAAAGGTACGTCTTATAGGAATCAAGAGAAATGACTCGACTAAAATGTACGTCTTCAAGGAATCAAAGGAAATGACTAAACTTAAAGATACGTCTTATAGGAATCCAAGGGGATGACTCGACTAAAAGGTACGTCTTATAGGAATCAATGGGGATGACTAGACTAAAAGGTACGTCTTATAGGAATCAAGGGAAATGACTCGACTAAAAGGTACGTCTTAAAGGATTCAAAGGAAATGACTCAACTAAAAGGTACGTCTTATAGGAATCAAAGGGGATGACTCGACTAATTGGTACGGATGACTCGACTAAAAGGTACGCATTCTAGGGGTCAAAGTGGATGACTCGACTAAAAGGTACGTCTTATAGGAATCAAAGGAAATGACTAGACTAAAAGGTACGTAATATAGGAATCAAAGGAAATGACTCGACTAAAAGGTACGTCTTCTAGTGGTCAAAGGGGATGACTCGACTAAAAGTTACGTCTTATAGGAATCAAAGGGGATGACTCGACTAAAAGGAACGTCTTATAGGAATCAAAGGGGATGACTCGACTAAAAGGTACGTCTTATAGGAATCAAGGGAAATGACTCGACTAAAAGGTACGTTTTCTAGGAATCAAAGGAAATGACTCAACTAAGAGGTACGTCTTATAGGAATCAAAGGAGATGACTCAACTAAAAGATACGTCTTATAGGAATCTAAGCGGAAGACTCGACTAAAAGGTACGTCTTATAGGAATCAAGAGAAATGACTCGACTAAAATGTACGTCTTCAAGGAATCAAAGGAAATGACTAAACTTAAGGATACGTCTTATAGGAATCCAAGGGGATGACTCGACTAAAAGGTACGTCTTATAGGAATCAATGGGGATGACTAGACTAAAAGGTACGTCTTATAGGAATCAAGGGAAATGACTCGACTAAAAGGTACGTCTTAAAGGATTCAAATGAAATGACTCAACTAAAAGGTACGTCTTATAGGAATCAAAGGGGATGACTCGACTAATTGGTACGGATGACTCGACTAAAAGGTACGCATTCTAGGGGTCAAAGTGGATGACTCGACTAAAAGGTACGTCTTATAGGAATCAAAGGAAATGACTAGACTAAAAGGTACGTAATATAGGAATCAAAGGAAATGACTCGACTATAAGGTACGTCTTCTAGGGGTCAAAGGGGCTGACTCGACTAAAAGTTACGTCTTATAGGAATCAAAGGGGATGACTCGACTAAAAGGTACGTCTTATAGGAATCAAAGGGGATGACTCGACTAAAAGGTACGTCTTATAGGAATCAAGGGAAATGACTCGACTAAAAGGCACATCTTTTAGGAATTTAAGGGGATGACTCGACTAAAAGGTACGTCTTATAGGAATCAAAGGGAATGACCCGACCAAAAGGTACGTCTTCTAGGAATCCATGGGGATGACTCAACTAAAAGGTACGTCTTATTGGAATCAAAGTGGATGACTCAACTAAAAGGTATGTCTTATAGGAATCAAGTGAAATGACTCGACTAAAAGGTACGTCGTATAGAAATCAAAGGGGATGACTCGACTAAAAGGTACGTCTTATAGGAATAGAAGGGGATGACTCGACTAAAAGGTACGTTTTATAGGAATCAAAGGGGATGACTCGACAAAAAGGTACGTCTTATAGGAATCAAGGGAAATGACTCGACTAAAAGGTACTTTTCTAGGAATCAAAGGAAATGACTCAACTAAAAGGTACGTCTTATAGGAATCAAAGGAGATGGCTCAACTAAAAGGTACGTCTTCAAGGAATCAAAGGAAATGACTCAACTAAAAGGTACGTCATATAGGAATCAAAGGAGATGACTCGACTAAAAGGTACGTCTTATAGAAATCAAAGGGGATGACTCGACTATAAGGTACGTATTATAGGAATCAATGGGAAATGACTCGACTAAAAGGTACGTCTTATAGGAATCAAGGGAAATGTCTCAACTAAAAGGTACGTATTCTAGGTGTCAAGGGGGAATGATTCAACTAAATGGTACGTCGTATAGGAATCAAAGGGGATGACTCAACTAAAAGGTACGTCTTATAGGAATCAAAGGGGATGACTCGACTAAATGGTACGTCTTATAGGAATCAAAGGAAATGACTCGACTAAAAGGTACGTATTCTAGGGGTCAAAGTGGATGACTCGACTAAAAGGTACGTCTTATAGGAATCAATGGGGATGACTCGACTAAAAGGTATGTCTTATAGGAATCAAAAGGGATGACTCGACTAAAAGATACGTCTTATAGGAATCAAAGGAAATGACTCGACTAAAAGGTACGTCTTATAGGAATCAAGGGGGAATGATTCGACTAAAAGATATGTCCTATAGGAATCAAGAGGTATAACTCGACTAAAAGGTATGTCGTATAGGAATGAAAGGGGATGACTCGACTAAAAGGTACGTCTTTTAGGAATCAAAGGGAATGACTTTACTAAAAGGTACGTCTTAAAGGAATCAAGGGAAATGACTCGATTAAAAGGTACGTCTTCTAGGAATCAAAAAGGATGACTCGACTAAAAGGTACGTCTTATAGTAATCAAAAGGGATGACTCGACTAAAAGGTACGTCTTTTAGGAATCAAAAGGGATGACTCGACTAAAACGTACGTCTTATAGGAAAAAAGGGAAATGACTCAACTAAAAGATACGATTTCTAGGAATGAAATGGGATGAATCGACTAAAAGGTACGTCTTATAGGAATCAAAGGGGATGACTCGACTAAAAGGTACGTCTTATAGGAATCAAAGGGGATGACACGACTAAAAGGTACGTCTTATAGGAATCAAGTGAAATGGCTCGACTCAAAGGTACTTCTTCTAGGTATAAAAGGAAATAACTCAACTAAAAGGTACGTCTTATAGAAATAAAAGGAGATGACTCGACTAAAAGGTACGTCTTATAGGAATCAAAGGGGATAACTTGACTAAAAGATACGTCTTATAGGAATCAAGGGAAATGACTCGACTAAAAGGTACGTCTTCAAGGAATCAAAGGAAATGACTCAACTAAAAGGTACGTCTTATAGGAATCAAAGAGGATGACTCGACTAAAAGGTACGTCTTCTAGGGGTCAAAGTGGATGACTCGACTAAAAGGTACGTCTTATAGGAATCAAAGGAAATGACTCGACTAAAAGGTACGTCTTGTAGGAATCAAAGGAAATGACTCGACTAAAAGGTACGTCTTCTAGGGGTCAAAGGGGATGACTCGACTAAAACGTACGTCTTATAGGAATCAAAGGCGATGACTCGACTAAAAGGTACGTCTTATAGGAATCAAAGGGGATAACTCGACTAAAAGGTACGTCTTATAGGAATCAAGGGAAATGACTCGTATAAAAGGCACATATTTCAGGAATTAAAGGGGATGACTCGACTAAAAGGTACGTCTTATAGGAATCAAAAGGGATGACTCGACCAAAAGGTACGTCTTATAGGAATCCAAGGGGATGACTCGACTAAAAGGTACGTATTATAGGAATCAAAGTTGATGACTCGAATAAACGGTACATCTTATAGGAATAAAGGGAAATGATCGACTAAAAGGTACGTCTTATAGGAATCAAAGGGGATGACTTGACTAAAAGGTACGTCTTATAGGAATCAAAGGGGATGACTCGACCAAAAGGTACGTTTTATAGGAATCAAAGTAGATGACTCGACTAAAAGGTACGTCTTATAGGAATCAAAGTAGATGACTCGACTAAAAGGTACGTTTTATAGGAATCAAAGTAGATGACTCGACCAAAAGGTACGTTTTATAGGAATCAAAGTAGATGACTCGACTAAAAGGTACGTCTTATAGGAATCAAGGGAAATGACTCGACTAAAAGGTACGTTTTCTAGGAATCAAAGGAAATGACTCAACTAAGAGGTACGTCTTATAGGAATCAAAGGAGATGACTCAACTAAAAGAAACGTCTTATAGGAATCAAAGGGGAAGACTCGACTAAAAGGTACGTGTTATAGGAATCAAGAGAAATGACTCGACTAAAATGTACGTCTTCAAGGAATCAAAGGAAATGACTAAACTTAAAGATACGTCTTATAGGAATCCAAGGGGATGACTCGACTAAAAGGTACGTCTTATAGGAATCAATGGGGATGACTAGACTAAAAGGTACGTCTTATAGGAATCAAGGGAAATGACTCGACTAAAAGGTACGTCTTAAAGGATTCAAAGGAAATGACTCAACTAAGTCTTATAGGAATCAAAGGGGATGACTCGACTAATTGGTACGGATGACTCGACTAAAAGGTACGCATTCTAGGGGTCAAAGTGGATGACTCGACTAAATGGTACGTCTTATAGGAATCAAAGGAAATGACTCGACTAAAAGGTACGTAATATAGGAATCAAAGGAAATGACTCGACTAAAAGGTACGTCTTCTAGGGGTCAAAGGGGATGACTAGACTAAAAGTTACGTCTTAAAGGAATCAAAGGGGATGACTCAACTAAAAGGTACGTCTTATAGGAATCAAAGGGGATGACTCGACTAAAAGGTACGTCTTATAGGAATCAAGGGAAATGACTCGACTAAAAGGGACATCTTTTAGGAATTTAAGGGGATGACTCGTCTAAAAGGTACGTCTTATAGGAATCAAAGGGGATGACCCGACCAAAAGGTACGTCTTCTAGGAATCCAAGGGGATGACTCAACTAAAAGGTACGTCTTATTGGAATCAAAGTGGATGACTCAACTAATAGGTATGTCTTATAGGAATAGAAGGGGATGACTCGACTAAAAGGTACGTTTTATAGGAATCAAAGGGGATGACTCGACAAAAAGGTACGTCTTATAGGAATCAAGGGAAATGACTCGACTAAAAGGTACTTTTTCTAGAAATCAAAGGAAATGACTCAACTAAAAGGTACGTCTTATAGGAATCAAAGGAGATGGCTCAACTAAAAGGTACGTCTTATAGGAATCTATGGGGATGACTCGACTAAAAGGTACGTCTTATTGGAATCAAGGGAAATGACTCGACTAAAAGGTACGTCTTCAAGGAATCAAAGGAAATGACTCAACTAAAAGGTACGTCATATAGGAATCAAAGGGGATGACTCGACTAAAAGGTACGTCTTATAGAAATCAAAGGGGATGAGTCGACTATAAGGTACGTATTATAGGAATCAAAGGGGCTGATTCGACTAAAAGGTACGTCTTATAGGAATCAAGGGAAATGTCTCAACTAAAAGGTACGTATTCTAGGGGTCAAGGGGGAATGATTCAACTAAATGGTACGTCGTATTGGAATCAAAGGGGATGACTCGACTAAAAGGTAGGTCTTATAGGAATCAAAGGAAATGACTCGACTAAAAGGTACGTATTCTAGGTGTCAAAGCGGATGACTCGACTAAAAGGTACGTCTTATAGAAATCAAAGGGGATGACTCGACTAAAAGGTATGTCTTATAGGAATCAAAAGGGATGACTCGACTAAAAGATACGTCTTATAGGAATCAAAGGAAATGACTCGACTAAAAGGTACGTCTTATAGAAATGAAGGGGGAATGATTCGACTAAAAGATATGTCCTATAGGAATCAAGAGGTATAACTCGACTAAAAGGTATATCTTATAGGAATGAAAGGGGATGACTCGACTAAAAGGTACGTCTTATAGGAATCAAAGGGAATGACTTGACTAAAAGGTACGTCTTAAAGGAATCAAGGGATGACTCGACTAAAAGGTACGTCTTACAGTAATCAAAAGGGATGACTCGACTAAAAGGTACGTCTTATAGGAATCAAAGGGGATGACTCGACTAAAACGTACGTCTTATAGGAAAAAAGGGAAATGACTCAACTAAAAGATACGTCTTCTAGGAATGAAATGGGATGACTCGACTAAAAGGTACGTCTTATAGGAATCAAAGGGGATGACTCGACTAAAAGGTACGTCTTATAGGAATCAATGGGGATGACTCGACTAAAAGGTACGTCTTATAGGAATCAAGTGAAATGGCTCGACTCAAAGGTACGTCTTCTAGGAATAAAAGGAAATGACTCAACTAAAAGGTACGTCTTATAGGAATAAAAGGAGATGACTCGACTAAAAGGTACGTCTTATAGGAATCAAAGGGGATAACTCGACTAAAAGATACGTCTTATAGGAATCAAGGGAAATGACTCGACTAAAAGGTACGTCTTCAAGGAATCAAAGGAAATGACTCAACTAAAAGGTACGTCTTATAGGAATCAAAGGGGATGACTCGACTAAAAGGTACGTCTTCTAGGGGTCAAAGTGGATGACTCGACTAAAAGGTTCGTCTTATAGGAATCAAATGAAATGACTCGACTAAAAGGTACGTCTTATAGGAATCAAAGGAAATGACACGACTAAAAGGTACGTCTTCTAGGGGTCAAAGGGGATGACTCGACTAAAACGTACGTCTTATAGGAATCAAAGGCGATGACTCGACTAAAAGGTACGTCTTATAGGAATCAAAGGGGATGACTCGACTAAAAGGTACGTCTTATAGGAATCAAGGGAAATGACTCGTATAAAAGGCACATATTTTAGGAATTAAAGGGGATGACTCGACTAAAAGATACGTCTTATATGAATCAAAGGGGATGACTCGACCAAATGGTACGTCTTATAGGAATCCAAGGGGATGACTCGACTAAAAGGTACGTCTTATAGGAATCAAAGTTGATGACTCGACTAAAAGGTACGTCTTATAGGAATAAAGGGAAATGACTCGACTAAAAGGTACGTCTTATAGGAATAAAAGGGGATGACTCGACTAAAAGGTACGACTTATAGGAATCAAAGGGGATGACTCGACTAAAAGGTACGTTTTATAGGAATCAAAGTGGATGACTCGACTAAATGGTACGTCTTATAGGAATCAAGGGAAATGACTCGACGAAAAGGTACGTTTTCTAGGAATCAAAGGAAATGACTCAACTAAAAGGTACGTCTTATAGGAATCAAAGGATATGACTCAACTAAAAGGTACGTCTTATAGGAATCTAAGGGGAAGACTCGACTAAAAGGTACGTCTTATAGGAATCAAGAGAAATGACTCGACTAAAATGTACGTCTTCAAGGAATCAAAGCAAATGACTCAACTTAAAGATACGTCTTATAGGAATCAAAGGGGATGACCCGACTAAAAGGTACGTCTTATAGGAATCAAAGGGGAAGACTCGACTAAAAGGAACGTCTTATAGGAATCAAAGGAAATGACTCAAATAAAAGGCACATCTTTTAGGAATCAAAGGGGATGACTCGACTAAAAGGTACGTCATATAGAAATCAAAGGGGATGACTCGACCAAAAGGTACGTCTTATAGGAATCCAAGGGGATGACTCAACTAAAAGATACGTCTTATTGGAATCAAAGTGGATGACACAACTAAAAGTTACGTCTTATAGGAATCAAGTGAAATGACTCGACTAAAAGGTACGTCTTATTGGAATCAAAGGGGATGACTCGACTAAAAGGTACGTGTTATAGGAATCAAAGGGGATGACTCGACTAAAAGGTACGTTTTATAGGAATCAAAGGGGATTACTCGACTAAAAGCTACGTTTTATAGGAATCAAGGGAAATGACTCGACTAAAAGGTACTTTTTGTACGAATCAAAGGAAATGACTCAACTAAAAGGTACGTCTTATAGGAATCAAAGTAGATGACTCAACTAAATGGTACGTCTTATAGGAATCTAAGGGGATGACTCGACTAAAAGGTACGTCTTATAGGAATCAAGGGAAATGACTCGACTAAAAGGTACGTCTTCAAGGAATCAAAGGAAATTACTCAACTAAAAGGTACGTATTATAGGAATTAGAGGGGATGACTCGACTAAAAGGTACGTCTTATAGGAATTAAGGGAAATGACTCGACTAAAAGGTACGTCTAAAAGGAATCAAAGGAAATGACTCAACTAAAAGGTAAGTGTTATAGGAATCAAATGGGATGACTCGACTAAAAGGTACGTCTTATTGAAATCAAAGGGGATGACTCGACTATAAGGTACGTTTTATAGGAATCAAAGGCGATGACTCGACTAAAAGGTACGTCTTATAGGAATCAAGGGAAATCTCTCAACTAAAAGGTACGTATTCTAGGGGTCAAGGGGGAATGATTCAACTAAATGGTACGTCGTATAGGAATCAATGGGGATGACTCGACTAAAAGGTACGTCTTGCCGGAATCAAAGGGGATGACTCGACTAAAAGGTACGTCTTATAGGAATCAAAGGAAATGACTCGACTAAAAGGTACGTATTCTAGGGGTCAAAGCGGATGACTCGACTAAAAGGTACGTCTTATAGGAATCAAAGGGGATGACTCGACTAAAAGGTATGTCTTATAAGAATCAAAAGGGATGACTAGACTAAAAGATACGTCTTATAGGAATCAAAGGAAATGACTCGACTAAAAGGTACGTCTTATAGGAATCAAGGGGGAATGATTCGACTAAAAGATATGTCCTATAGGGATCAAGAGGTATAGCTCGACTAAAAGGTATGTCTTATAGGAATGAAAGGGGATGACTCGACTAGAAGGTACGTCTTATAGGAATCAAAGGGGATGACTCGACTAATAGGTACGTCTTATAGGAATCAAGTGAAATGGCTCGACTCAAAGGTACGTCTTCTAGAAAAAAAAGGAAATGACTCAACTAAAAGGTACGTCTTATAGAAATAAAAGGAGATGACTCGACTAAAAGATACGTCTTATAGGAATCAAAGGGGATAACTTGACTAAAAGATACGTCTTATAGGAATCAAGGGAAATGACTCGACTAAAAGGTATGTCTTCAAGGAATCAAAGGAAATGACTCAACTAAAAGGTACGTCTTATAGGAATCAAAGAGGATGACTCGACTAAAAGGTACGTCTTATAGGAATCAAAGGGGATGACTCGACTAAAAGGTACGTCTTATAGGAATCAAGGGAAATGACTCGACTAAAAGGAACATCTTTTAGGAATTTAAGGGGATGACTCGACTAAAAGGTACGTCTTATAGGAATCAAAGGGGATGACCCGACCAAAAGGTACGTCTTCTAGGAATCCAAGGGGATGACTCAACTAAAAGGTACGTCTTATTTTAATCAAAGTGGATGACTCAACTAAAAGGTACGTCTTATAGGAATAGAAGGGGATGACTCGACTAAAAGGTACGTTTTATAGGAATCAAAGGGGATGACTCGACAAAAAGGTACGTCTTATAGGAATCAAGGGAAATGACTCGACTAAAAGGTAATTTTTCTAGGAATCAAAGGAAATGACTCAACTAAAAGGTACGTCTTATAGGAATCAAAGGAGATGGCTCAACTAAAAGGTACGTCTTATAGGAATCTATGGGGATGACTCGACTGAAAGGTACGTCTTATAGGAATCAAGGGAAATGACTCGACTAAAAGATACGTCTTCAAGGAATCAAAGGAAATGACTCAACTAAAAGGTACGTCATATAGGAATCAAAGGGGATGACTCGACTAAAAGGTACGTCTTATAGAAATCAAAGGGGATGACTCGACTATAAGGTACGTATTATAGGAATCAAAGGCGATGACTCGACTAAAAGGTACGTCTTATAGGAATCAAGGGAAATGTCTCAACTAAAAGGTACGTATTCTAGGGGTCAAGGGGGAATGATTCAACTAAATGGTACGTCGTATAGGAATCAATGGGGATGACTCGACTAAAAGGTACGTCTTACCGGAATCAAAGGGGATGACTCGACTAAAAGGTACGTCTTATAGGAATCAAAGGAAATGACTCGACTAAAAGGTACGTATTCTAGGGGTCAAAGCGGATGACTCGACTAAAAGGTACGTCTTATAGGAATCAAAGGGGATGACTCGACTAAAAGGTATGTCTTATAGGAATCAAAAGGGATGACTCGACTAAAAGATACGTCTTATAGGAATCAAAGGAAATGACTCGACTAAAAGGTACGTCTTATAGGAATCAAGGGGGAATGATTCGACTAAAAGATATGTCCTATAGGGATCAAGAGGTATAGCTCGACTAAAAGGTATGTCTTATAGGAATGAAAGGGGATGACTCGACTAGAAGGTACGTCTTATAGGAATCAAAGGGGATGACTCGACTAATAGGTACGTCTTATAGGAATCAAGTGAAATGGCTCGACTCAAAGGTACGTCTTCTAGAAATAAAAGGAAATGACTCAACTAAAAGGTACGTCTTATAGAAATAAAAGGAGATGACTCGACTAAAAGATACGTCTTATAGGAATCAAAGGGGATAACTTGACTAAAAGATACGTCTTATAGGAATCAAGGGAAATGACTCGACTAAAAGGTATGTCTTCAAGGAATCAAAGGAAATGACTCAACTAAAAGGTACGTCTTATAGGAATCAAAGAGGATGACTCGACTAAAAGGTACGTCTTCTAGGGGTCAAAGTGGATGACTCGACTAAAAGGTACGTCTTATAGGAATCAAAGGAAATGACTCGACTAAAAGGTACGTCTTATAGGAATCAAAGGAAATGACTCGACTAAAAGGTACGTCTTCTAGGGGTCAAAGTGGATGACTCGACTAAAACGTACGTCTTATAGGAATCAAAGGCGATTACTCGACTAAAATGTACGTCTTATAGGAATCAAAGGGGATGACTCGACTAAAAGGTACGTCTTATAGGAATCAAGGGAAATGACTCGTATAAAAGGCACATATTTTGGGAATTAAAGGGGATGACTCGACTAAAAGGTACGTCGTATAGGAATCAAAGGGGATCACTCGACCAAAAGGTACGTCTTATAGGAATCCAAGGGGATGACTCGACTAAAAGGTACGTCTTATAGGAATCAAAGTTGATGACTCGAATAAACGGTACATCTTATAGGAATAAAGGGAAATAACTCGACTAAAAGATACGTCTTATAGGAATCAAAGGGGATGACTCGACTAAAAGGTACGTCTTATAGGAATCAAAGGGGATGACTCGACAAAAAGGTACGTTTTATAAGAATCAAAGTAGATGACTCGACTAAAAGGTACGTCTTATAGGAATCAAGGGAAATGACTCGACTAAAAGGTACGTTTTCTAGGAATCAAATGAAATCACTCAACTAAGAGGTACGTCTTATATGAATCAAAGGAGATGACTCAACTAAAAGATACGTCTTATAGGAATCTAAGCGGAAGACTCGACTAAAAGGTACGTCTTATAGGAATCAAGAGAAATGACTCGACTAAAATGTACGTCTTCAAGGAATCAAAGGAAATGACTAAACTTAAAGATACGTCTTATAGGAATCCAAGGGGATGACTCGACTAAAAGGTACGTCTTATAGGAATCAATGGGGATGACTAGACTAAAAGGTACGTCTTATAGGAATCAAGGGAAATGACTCGACTAAAAGGTACGTCTTAAAGGATTCAAAGGAAATGACTCAACTAAAAGGTACGTCTTATAGGAATCAAAGGGGATGACTCGACTAATTGGTACGGATGACTCGACTAAAAGGTACGCATTCTAGGGGTCAAAGTGGATGACTCGACTAAAAGGTACGTCTTATAGGAATCAAAGGAAATGACTAGACTAAAAGGTACGTAATATAGGAATCAAAGGAAATGACTCGACTAAAAGGTACGTCTTCTAGTGGTCAAAGGGGATGACTCGACTAAAAGTTACGTCTTATAGGAATCAAAGGGGATGACTCGACTAAAAGGAACGTCTTATAGGAATCAAAGGGGATGACTCGACTAAAAGGTACGTCTTATAGGAATCAAGGGAAATGACTCGACTAAAAGGTACGTTTTCTAGGAATCAAAGGAAATGACTCAACTAAGAGGTACGTCTTATAGGAATCAAAGGAGATGACTCAACTAAAAGATACGTCTTATAGGAATCTAAGCGGAAGACTCGACTAAAAGGTACGTCTTATAGGAATCAAGAGAAATGACTCGACTAAAATGTACGTCTTCAAGGAATCAAAGGAAATGACTAAACTTAAGGATACGTCTTATAGGAATCCAAGGGGATGACTCGACTAAAAGGTACGTCTTATAGGAATCAATGGGGATGACTAGACTAAAAGGTACGTCTTATAGGAATCAAGGGAAATGACTCGACTAAAAGGTACGTCTTAAAGGATTCAAATGAAATGACTCAACTAAAAGGTACGTCTTATAGGAATCAAAGGGGATGACTCGACTAATTGGTACGGATGACTCGACTAAAAGGTACGCATTCTAGGGGTCAAAGTGGATGACTCGACTAAAAGGTACGTCTTATAGGAATCAAAGGAAATGACTAGACTAAAAGGTACGTAATATAGGAATCAAAGGAAATGACTCGACTATAAGGTACGTCTTCTAGGGGTCAAAGGGGATGACTCGACTAAAAGTTACGTCTTATAGGAATCAAAGGGGATGACTCGACTAAAAGGTACGTCTTATAGGAATCAATGGGGATGACTCGACTAAAAGGTACGTCTTATAGGAATCAAGGGAAATGACTCGACTAAAAGGCACATCTTTTAGGAATTTAAGGGGATGACTCGACTAAAAGGTACGTCTTATAGGAATCAAAGGGAATGACCCGACCAAAAGGTACGTCTTCTAGGAATCCAAGGGGATGACTCAACTAAAAGGTACGTCTTATTGGAATCAAAGTGGATGACTCAACTAAAAGGTACGTCTTATAGGAATCAAGTGAAATGACTCGACTAAAAGGTACGTCGTATAGAAATCAAAGGGGATGACTCGACTAAAAGGTACGTCTTATAGGAATAGAAGGGGATGACTCGACTAAAAGGTACGTTTTATAGGAATCAAAGGGGATGACTCGACAAAAAGGTACGTCTTATAGGAATCAAGGGAAATGACTCGACTAAAAGGTACTTTTCTAGGAATCAAAGGAAATGACTCAACTAAAAGGTACGTCTTATAGGAATCAAAGGAGATGGCTCAACTAAAAGGTACGTCTTCAAGGAATCAAAGGAAATGACTCAACTAAAAGGTACGTCATATAGGAATCAAAGGAGATGACTCGACTAATAGGTACGTCTTATAGAAATCAAAGGGGATGACTCGACTATAAGGTACGTATTATAGGAATCAATGGGAAATGACTCGACTAAAAGGTACGTCTTATAGGAATCAAGGGAAATGTCTCAACTAAAAGGTACGTATTCTAGGGGTCAAGGGGGAATGATTCAACTAAATGGTACGTCGTATAGGAATCAAAGGGGATGACTCAACTAAAAGGTACGTCTTATAGGAATCAAAGGGGATGACTCGACTAAAAGGTACGTCTTATAGGAATCAAAGGAAATGACTCGACTAAAAGGTACGTATTCTAGGGGTCAAAGTGGATGACTCGACTAAAAGGTACGTCTTATAGGAATCAATGGGGATGACTCGACTAAAAGGTATGTCTTATAGGAATCAAAAGGGATGACTCGACTAAAAGATACGTCTTATAGGAATCAAAGGAAATGACTCGACTAAAAGGTACGTCTTATAGGAATCAAGGGGGAATGATTCGACTAAAAGATATGTCCTATAGGAATCAAGAGGTATAACTCGACTAAAAGGTATGTCGTATAGGAATGAAAGGGGATGACTCGACTAAAAGGTACGTCTTTTAGGAATCAAAGGGAATGACTTTACTAAAAGGTACGTCTTAAAGGAATCAAGGGAAATGACTCGATTAAAAGGTACGTCTTCTAGGAATCAAAAAGGATGACTCGACTAAAAGGTACGTCTTATAGTAATCAAAAGGGATGACTCGACTAAAAGGTACGTCTTTTAGGAATCAAAAGGGATGACTCGACTAAAACGTACGTCTTATAGGAAAAAAGGGAAATGACTAAACTAAAAGATACGATTTCTAGGAATGAAATGGGATGACTCGACTAAAAGGTACGTCTTATAGGAATCAAAGGGGATGACTCGACTAAAAGGTACGTCTTATAGGAATCAAAGGGGATGACACGACTAAAAGGTACGTCTTACAGGAATCAAGTGAAATGGCTCGACTCAAAGGTACTTCTTCTAGGTATAAAAGGAAATAACTCAACTAAAAGGTACGTCTTATAGAAATAAAAGGAGATGACTCGACTAAAAGGTACGTCTTATAGGAATCAAAGGGGATAACTTGACTAAAAGATACGTCTTATAGGAATCAAGGGAAATGACTCGACTAAAAGGTACGTCTTCAAGGAATCAAATGAAATGACTCAACTAAAAGGTACGTCTTATAGGAATCAAAGAGGATGACTCGACAAAAAGGTACGTCTTCTAGGGGTCAAAGTGGATGACTCGACTAAAAGGTACGTCTTATAGGAATCAAAGGAAATGACTCGACTAAAAGGTACGTCTTGTAGGAATCAAAGGAAATGACTCGACTAAAAGGTACGTCTTCTAGGGGTCAAAGGGGATGACTCGACTAAAACGTACGTCTTATAGGAATCAAAGGCGATGACTCGACTAAAAGGTACGTCTTATAGGAATCAAAGGGGATAACTCGACTAAAAGGTACGTCTTATAGGAATCAAGGGAAATGACTCGTATAAAAGGCACATATTTCAGGAATTAAAGGGGATGACTCGACTAAAAGGTACGTCTTATAGGAATCAAAAGGGATGACTCGACCAAAAGGTACGTCTTATAGGAATCCAAGGGGATGACTCGACTAAAAGGTACGTATTATAGGAATCAAAGTTGATGACTCGAATAAACGGTACATCTTATAGGAATAAAGGGAAATGATCGACTAAAAGGTACGTCTTATAGGAATCAAAGGGGATGACTTGACTAAAAGGTACGTCTTATAGGAATCAAAGGGGATGACTCGACCAAAAGGTACGTTTTATAGGAATCAAAGTAGATGACTCGACTAAAAGGTACGTCTTATAGGAATCAAAGTAGATGACTCGACTAAAAGGTACGTTTTATAGGAATCAAAGTAGATGACTCGACCAAAAGGTACGTTTTATAGGAATCAAAGTAGATGACTCGACTAAAAGGTACGTCTTATAGGAATCAAGGGAAATGACTCGACTAAAAGGTACGTTTTCTAGGAATCAAAGGAAATGACTCAACTAAGAGGTACGTCTTATAGGAATCAAAGGAGATGACTCAACTAAAAGAAACGTCTTATAGGAATCAAAGGGGAAGACTCGACTAAAATGTACGTCTTCAAGGAATCAAAGGAAATGACTAAACTTAAAGATACGTCTTATAGGAATCCAAGGGGATGACTCGACTAAAAGGTACGTCTTATAGGAATCAATGGGGATGACTAGACTAAAAGGTACGTCTTATAGGAATCAAGGGAAATGACTCGACTAAAAGGTACGTCTTAAAGGATTCAAAGGAAATGACTCAACTAAGTCTTATAGGAATCAAAGGGGATGACTCGACTAATTGGTACGGATGACTCGACTAAAAGGTACGCATTCTAGGGGTCAAAGTGGATGACTCGACTAAATGGTACGTCTTATAGGAATCAAAGGAAATGACTCGACTAAAAGGTACGTAATATAGGAATCAAAGGAAATGACTCGACTAAAAGGTACGTCTTCTAGGGGTCAAAGGGGATGACTAGACTAAAAGTTACGTCTTAAAGGAATCAAAGGGGATGACTCAACTAAAAGGTACGTCTTATAGGAATCAAAGGGGATGACTCGACTAAAAGGTACGTCTTATAGGAATCAAGGGAAATGACTCGACTAAAAGGGACATCTTTTAGGAATTTAAGGGGATGACTCGTCTAAAAGGTACGTCTTATAGGAATCAAAGAGGATGACCCGACCAAAAGGTACGTCTTCTAGGAATCCAAGGGGATGACTCAACTAAAAGGTACGTCTTATTGGAATCAAAGTGGATGACTCAACTAATAGGTATGTCTTATAGGAATAGAAGGGGATGACTCGACTAAAAGGTACGTTTTATAGGAATCAAAGGGGATGACTCGACAAAAAGGTACGTCTTATAGGAATCAAGGGAAATGACTCGACTAAAAGGTACTTTTTCTAGAAATCAAAGGAAATGACTCAACTAAAAGGTACGTCTTATAGGAATCAAAGGAGATGGCTCAACTAAAAGGTACGTCTTATAGGAATCTATGGGGATGACTCGACTAAAAGGTACGTCTTATAGGAATCAAGGGAAATTACTCGACTAAAAGGTACGTCTTCAAGGAATCAAAGGAAATGACTCAACTAAAAGGTACGTCATATAGGAATCAAAGGGGATGACTCGACTAAAAGGTACGTCTTATAGAAATCAAAGGGGATGAGTCGACTATAAGGTACGTATTATAGGAATCAAAGGGGCTGATTCGACTAAAAGGTACGTCTTATAGGAATCAAGGGAAATGTCTCAACTAAAAGGTACGTATTCTAGGGGTCAAGGGGGAATGATTCAACTAAATGGTACGTCGTATTGGAATCAAAGGGGATGACTCGACTAAAAGGTAGGTCTTATAGGAATCAAAGGAAATGACTCGACTAAAAGGTACGTATTCTAGGTGTCAAAGCGGATGACTCGACTAAAAGGTACGTCTTATAGAAATCAAAGGGGATGACTCGACTAAAAGGTATGTCTTATAGGAATCAAAAGGGATGACTCGACTAAAAGATACGTCTTATAGGAATCAAAGGAAATGACTCGACTAAAAGGTACGTCTTATAGAAATGAAGGGGGAATGATTCGACTAAAAGATATGTCCTATAGGAATCAAGAGGTATAACTCGACTAAAAGGTATGTCTTATAGGAATGAAAGGGGATGACTCGACTAAAAGGTACGTCTTATAGGAATCAAAGGGAATGACTTGACTAAAAGGTACGTCTTAAAGGAATCAAGGGATGACTCGACTAAAAGGTACGTCTTACAGTAATCAAAAGGGATGACTCGACTAAAAGGTACGTCTTATAGGAATCAAAGGGGATGACTCGACTAAAACGTACGTCTTATAGGAAAAAAGGGAAATGACTCAACTAAAAGATACGTCTTCTAGGAATGAAATGGGATGACTCGACTAAAAGGTACGTCTTATAGGAATCAAAGGGGATGACTCGACTAAAAGGTACGTCTTATAGGAATCAATGGGGATGACTCGACTAAAAGGTACGTCTTATAGGAATCAAGTGAAATGGCTCGACTCAAAGGTACGTCTTCTAGGAATAAAAGGAAATGACTCAACTAAAAGGTACGTCTTATAGGAATAAAAGGAGATGACTCGACTAAAAGGTACGTCTTATAGGAATCAAAGGGGATAACTCGACTAAAAGATACGTCTTATAGGAATCAAGGGAAATGACTCGACTAAAAGGTACGTCTTCAAGGAATCAAAGGAAATGACTCAACTAAAAGGTACGTCTTATAGGAATCAAAGGGGATGACTCGACTAAAAGGTACGTCTTCTAGGGGTCAAAGTGGATGACTCGACTAAAAGGTTCGTCTTATAGGAATCAAATGAAATGACTCGACTAAAAGGTACGTCTTATAGGAATCAAAGGAAATGACACGACTAAAAGGTACGTCTTCTAGGGGTCAAAGGGGATGACTCGACTAAAACGTACGTCTTATAGGAATCAAAGGCGATGACTCGACTAAAAGGTACGTCTTATAGGAATCAAAGGGGATGACTCGACTAAAAGGTACGTCTTATAGGAATCAAGGGAAATGACTCGTATAAAAGGCACATATTTTAGGAATTAAAGGGGATGACTCGAATAAAAGATACGTCTTATATGAATCAAAGGGGATGACTCGACCAAATGGTACGTCTTATAGGAATCCAAGGGGATGACTCGACTAAAAGGTACGTCTTATAGGAATCAAAGTTGATGACTCGACTAAAAGGTACGTCTTATAGGAATAAAGGGAAATGACTCGACTAAAAGGTACGTCTTATAGGAATAAAAGGGGATGACTCGACTAAAAGGTACGACTTATAGGAATCAAAGGGGATGACTCGACTAAAAGGTACGTTTTATAGGAATCAAAGTGGATGACTCGACTAAATGGTACGTCTTATAGGAATCAAGGGAAATGACTCGACGAAAAGGTACGTTTTCTAGGAATCAAAGGAAATGACTCAACTAAAAGGTACGTCTTATAGGAATCAAAGGATATGACTCAACTAAAAGGTACGTCTTATAGGAATCTAAGGGGAAGACTCGACTAAAAGGTACGTCTTATAGGAATCAAGAGAAATGACTCGACTAAAATGTACGTCTTCAAGGAATCAAAGGAAATGACTCAACTTAAAGATACGTCTTATAGGAATCAAAGGGGATGACTCGACTAAAAGGTACGTCTTATAGGAATCAAAGGGGAAGACTCGACTAAATGGAACGTCTTATAGGAATCAAAGGAAATGACTCAAATAAAAGGCACATCTTTTAGGAATCAAAGGGGATGACTCGACTAAAAGGTACGTCATATAGAAATCAAAGGGGATGACTCGACCAAAAGGTACGTCTTATAGGAATCCAAGGGGATGACTCAACTAAAAGATACGACTTATTGGAATCAAAGTGGATGACACAACTAAAAGTTACGTCTTATAGGAATCAAGTGAAATGACTCGACTAAAAGGTACGTCTTATTGGAATCAAAGGGGATGACTCGACTAAAAGGTACGTGTTATAGGAATCAAAGGGGATGACTCGACTAAAAGGTACGTTTTATAGGAATCAAAGGGGATTACTCGACTAAAAGCTACGTTTTATAGGAATCAAGGGAAATGACTCGACTAAAAGGTACTTTTTGTACGAATCAAAGGAAATGACTCAACTAAAAGGTACGTCTTATAGGAATCAAAGTAGATGACTCAACTAAATGGTACGTCTTATAGGAATCTAAGGGGATGACTCGACTAAAAGGTACGTCTTATAGGAATCAAGGGAAATGACTCGACTAAAAGGTACGTCTTCAAGGAATCAAAGGAAATTACTCAACTAAAAGGTACGTATTATAGGAATTAGAGGGGATGACTCGACTAAAAGGTACGTCTTATAGGAATTAAGGGAAATGACTCGACTAAAAGGTACGTCTAAAAGGAATCAAAGGAAATGACTCAACTAAAAGGTAAGTGTTATAGGAATCAAATGGGATGACTCGACTAAAAGATACGTCTTATTGAAATCAAAGGGGATGACTCGACTATAAGGTACGTTTTATAGGAATCAAAGGGGATGACTCGACTAAAAGGTACGTTTTCTAGGAATCAAAGGACATGACTCAACTAAAAGATACGTCTTATAGGAATCAAAGGTGATGACTTAACTAAAAGGTACCTTTTATAGGAATCTAAGGGGATGACTCGACTAAAAGGTACGTCTTATAGGAATCAAAGGGGATGACTCGACTAAAAGGTACGACTTCAAGGAATCAATGGAAATGACTCAACTAAAAGGTACGTCTTATAGGAATCAAAGGAGATGACTCGACTAAAAGGTACGTCTTATAGGAATGAAAGGGGATGACTAGACTAAAAGGTACGTCTTATAGGAATCAAGGGAAATGACTCGACTAAAAGGTACGTCTTCAAGGAATCAAAGGAAATGACTCAACTAAACGGTACGTTTTATAGGAATAAAAGGGGATGACTCGACTAAAAGGTACGTATTCTAGGGGTCAAAGTGGATGACTCGACTAAATGGTACGTCTTATAGGAATCAAAGGAAATGACTCGACTAAAAGGTACGTCATATAGGAATCAAAGGAAATGACTCGACTAAAAGGTACGTCATATAGGAATCAAAGGAAATGACTCGACTAAAAGGTACGTCTTCTACGGGTCAGAGGGGATGACTCGACTAAAAGTTACGTCTTATAGGAATCAAAGGGGATGACTAGACTAAAAGGTACGTCTTATAGGAATTAAAGGGGATGACTCGACTAAAAGTTACGTCTTATAGGAATCAAAGGGGATGACTCGACTAAAAGGCACATCTTTTAGGAATTAAAGGAGATGACTCGACTAAAAGGTACGTCTTATAGGAATCAAAGGGGGTGACTCGACTAAAAGGTACGTCTTATAGGAATCAAAGGGGATGACTTGACTAAAAGGTACGTTTTATAGGAATCAAAGGGGATGACTCGACTAAAAGGTACGTTTTATAGGAATCAAAGGGGATGACTCGACTAATAGGTACGTCTTATAGGAATCAAGGGAAATGACTCGACTAAAAGGTACTTTTTCTAGGAATCAAAGGAAATGACTCGACTAAAAGGTACGTCTTCTAGGGGTTAAAGGGGATGACTCGACTAAAACGTACATCTTATAGGAATCAAAGGCGATGACTTGACTAAAAGGTACGTCTTATAGGAATCAAAGGGGATGACTCGACTAAAAGGTACGTCTTATAGGAATAAAGGGAAATGACTCGTATAAAAGGCACATATTTTAGGAATTAAAGGGGATGACTCGACTAAAATATACGTCTTATATGAATCAAAGGGGTTGACTCGACCAAAAGGTATGTCTTATAGGAATCCAAGGGGATGACTCGACTAAAAGGTACGTCTTATAGGAATCAAAGTTGATGACTCGACTAAAAGGTATGTCTTACAGGAATAAAGGGAAATGACTCGACTAAAAGGTACGTCTTATAGCAATCAAAGGGGATGACTCGACTAAAAGGTACGACTTATAGGAATCAAAGGGGATGACTCAACTAAAAGGTACGTTTTATAGGAATCAAAGTGGATGACTCGACTAAATGGTACGTCTTATAGGAATCAAGGGAAATGACTCGACTAAAAGGTACATTTTCTAGGAATCAAAGTAAATGACTCAACTAAAAGGTACGTCTTATAGGAATCTAAGGGGAAGACACGACTAAAAGGTACGTCTTATAGGAATCAAGAGAAATGACTCGACTAAAATGTACGTCTTCAAGGAATCAAAGGAAATAACTCAACTTAAAGATACGTCTTATTGGAATCAAAGGGGATGACTCGACTAAAAGGTACGTCTTATAAAAATCAAAGGGGATGACTCGACTAAAAGGAACGTCTTATAGGAATCAAAGGAAATGACTCGAATAAAAGGCACATCTTTTAGGAATCAAAGGGGATGACTCGACTAAAAGATACGTCTTATAGAAATCAAAGGGGATGACTCGACAAAAAGGTACGTCTTATAGGAATCCAAGGGGATGACTCAACTAAAAGTTACGTCTTATTGGAATCAAAGTGGATGACTCAACTAAAAGGTATGTCTTATAGGAATCAAGTGAAATGACTCGACCAAAAGGTACGTCTTATAGGAATCAAAGGGGATGACTCGACTAAAAGGTACGTTTTATAGGAATCAAAGGGGATGACTCGACTAAAAGGTACGTCTTATAGGAATCAAGGTAAATGACTCAACTAAAAGGTACGTCTTATAGGAATCAAAGGAAATGACTCAACTAAAAGGTACGTCTTATAGGAATCAAAGTAGATGACTCAACTAAATGGTACGTCTTATAGGAATCAAAGGGGATGACTCGACTAAAAGCTACGTCTTATAGGAATCAAGGTAAATGACTCAACTAAAAGGTACGTCTTATAGGAATCAAAGGGGATGACTCGACTAAAAGGTACGTCTTATTAAAATCAAAGGGGATGACTCGACTATAAGGTAAATTTTATAGGAATCAAAGGGGATGACTCGACTAAAAGGTACGTCTTATAGGAATCAAGGGAAATGTCTCGACTAAAAGGTACGTTTTCTAGGAATCAAAGGACATGACTCAACTAAAAGGTACGTCTTATAGGAATCAAAGGAGATGACTCAACTAAAAGGTAGCTTTTATAGGAATCTAAGGGGATGACTCGACTAAAAGGTATGTCTTATAGGAATCAAAGGGGATGACTCGACTAAACGGTACGTCTTAAAGGAATCAAAGGAAATGACTCAACTAAAAGGTACGTCTTATAGGAATCAAAGGAGATGACTCGACTAAAAGGTACGTCTTATAGGAATGAAAGGGGATGACTAGACTAAAAGGTACGTCTTATAGGAATCAAGGGAAATGACTCGACTAAAAGGTACGTCTTCAAGTAATCAAAGGAAATGACTCAACTAAAAGGTACGTCTTATAGGAATCAAAGGGGATGACTCGACTAAAAGGTACGTATTTTAGGGGTCAAAGTGGATGACTCGACTAAATGGTACGTCTTATAGGAATCAAAGGAAATGACTCGACTAAAAGGTACGTCTTCTACGGGTCAAAGGGGATGACTCGACAAAAAGTTACGTCTTATAGGAATCAAAGGGGATGACTCGACTAAAAGGTACGTCTTATAGGAATCAAAGGGGATGACTCGATTAAAAGGTACGTCTTATAGGAATCAAGGGAAATGACTCGACTAAAAGGCACATCTTTTAGGAATTAAAGGGGATGACTCGACTAAAAGGTACGTCTTATAGGAATCAAAGGGGGTGACTCGACTAAAAGGTACGTCTTATAGGAATCAAAGGGGATGACTCGACTAAAAGGTTCATTTTATAGGAATCAAAGGGGATGACTCGACTAAAAGGTACGTTTTATAGGAATCAAAGGGGATGACTCGACTAATAGGTACGTCTTATAGGAATCAAGGGAAATGACTCGACTAAAAGGTACTTTTTCTAGGAATCAAAGGAAATGACTCAACTAAAAGGTACGTATTATAGGAATCAATGGAGATGACTCAACTAAAAGGTACGTCTTATAGGAATCTAAGGGGATGACTCGACTAAAAGGTACGTCTTATAGGAATCAAGCTAAATGACTCGACTAAAAGGTACGTCTTCAAGGAATCAATGGAAATGACTCAACTAAAAGGTACGTCTTATAGAAATCAAAGGGGACGACTCTACTAAAAGGTACGTCTTATAGGAATCAAAGGAGATGGCTCAACTAAAAGGTACGTCTTATAGGAATCTATGGGGATGACTCGACTAAAAGGTACATCTTATAGGAATCAAGGGAAATGACTCGACTAAAAGGTACGTCTTCAAGGAATCAAAGGAAATGACTCAACTAAAAGGTACGTCTAATAGGAATCAAAGGGGATGACTCGACTAAAAGGTACGTCTTATAGAAATCAAAGGGGATGTCTCGACTATAAGGTACGTTTTATAGGAATCAAAGGGGATGACTCGACTAAAAGGTACGTCTTATAGGAATCAAGGGAAATGTCTCGACTAAAAGGTACGTCTTCTAGGGGTCAAGGGGGAATGATTCAACTAAAAGGTACGTCGTATAGGAATCAAAGGGGATGACTCGACTAAAAGGTACGTCTTGTAGGAATCAAAGGGGATGACTCGACTAAAAGGTACGTCTTATAGGAATCAAAGGAAATGACTCGACTAAAAGGTACGTATTCTAGGGGTCAAAGCGGATGACTCAACTAAAAGGTACGTCTTATAGGAATCAAAGGGGATGACTCGACTAAAAGGTATGTCTAATAGGAATCAAAAGGGAAGACTCGACTAAAAGATAAGTCTTATAGGAATCAAAGGAAATGACTCGACTAAAAGGTACGTCTTCTAGGGGTCAAAGGGGATGACTCGACTAAAAGGTACGTCTTCTAGAGGTCAAGGAGGAATGATTCGACTAAAAGATATATCCTATAGGAATCAAGAGGTATAACTCGACTAAAAGGTATGTCTTATAGGATTCAAAGGGGATGACTCAACTAAAAGGTACGTCTTATAGGAATCAAGAGAAATGACTCGACTAAAATGTATGTCTTCAAGGAATCAAAGGAAATGACTCAACTTAAAGATACGTTTTATTGGAATCAAAGGGGATGACTCGACTAAAAGGTACGTCTTATAGAAATCAAAGGGGATGACTCGACTAAAAGGAACGTCTTATAGGAATCAAAGGAAATGACTCGAATAAAAGGCACATCTTTTAGAAATCAACGGGGATGACTCGACTAAAAGGTACGTCTTATAGAAATAAAAGGGGATGACTCGACCAAAAGGTACGTCTTATAGGAATCCAAGGGGAAGACTCAACTAAAAGATACGTCTTATTGGAATCAAAGTGGATGACTCAACTAAAAGGTATGTCTTATAGGAATCAAGTGAAATGACTCGACCAAAAGGTACGTCTTATAGGAATCAAAGGGGATGACTCGACTAAAAGGTACGTCTTATAGGAATCAAAGGGGATGACTCGACTAAAAGGTACGTTTTATAGGAATCAAAGGGGATGACTCGACTAAAAGGTACGTCTTATAGGAATCAAGGGAAATGACTCGACTAAAAGGTACTTTTTGTAGGAATCAAAGGAAATGACTCAACTAAAAGGTACGTCTTATAGGAATCAAAGTAGATGACTCAACTAAATGGTACGTCTTATAGGAATCTAAGGGAATGACTCGACTAAAAGGTACGTTTTATAGGAATCAAGGTAAATGACTCGACTAAAAGGTACGTCTTCATGGAATCAAAGGAAGTGACTCAACTAAAAGGTACGTCTTATAGGAATCAAAGGGGATGACTCGACTAAAAGGTACGTCTTATTAAAATCAAAGGGGATGACTCGACTATAAGGTACATTTTATTGGAATCAAAGGGGATGACTCGACTAAAAGGTACGTCTTATAGGAATCAAGGGAAATGTCTCGACTAAAAGGTACGTTTTCTAGGAATCAAAGGACATGACTCAACTAAAAGGTACGTCTTATAGGAATCAAAGGAGATGACTCAACTAAAAGGTACCTTTTATAGGAATCTAAGGGGATGACTAGACTAAAAGGTATGTCTTATAGGAATGAAAGGGGATGACTCGACTAAACGGTACGTCTTAAAGGAATCAAAGGAAATGACTCAACTAAAAGGTACGTGTTATAGGAATCAAAGGAGATAACTCGACTAAATGGTACGTCTTATAGGAATGAAAGAGGATGACTAGACTAAAAGGTACGTCTTATAGGAATCAAGGGAAATGACTCGAGTAAAAGGTACGTCTTAAAGTAATCAAAGGAAATGACTCAACTAAAAGGTACGTCTTATAGGAATCAAAGGGGATGACTCGACTAAAAGGTACGTATTTTAGGGGTCAAAGTGGATGACTCGACTAAATGGTACGTCTTATAGGAATCAAAGGAAATGACTCGACTAAAAGGTACGTCATATAGGAATCAAAGGAAATGACTCGACTAAAAGGTACGTCTTCTACGGGTCAAAGGGGATGACTCGACTAAAAGTTACGTCTTATAGGAATCAAAGGGGATGACTCGACTAAAAGGTACGTCTTATAGGAACCAAAGGGGATGACTCGACTAAAAGGTACGTCTTATAGGAATCAAGGGAAATGACTCGACTAAAAGGCACATCTTTTAGGAATTAAAGGGGATGACCCGACTAAAAGGTACGTCTTATAGGAATCAAAGGGGGTGACTCGACTAAAAGGTACGTCTTATAGGAATCAAAGGGGATGACTCGACTAAAAGGTATGTTTTATAGGAATCAAAGGGGATGACTCGACTAAAAGGTACGTTTTATAGGAATCAACGGGGATGACTCGACTAATAGGTACGTCTTATAGGAATCAAGGGAAATGACTCGACTAAAAGGTACTCTTTCTAGGAATCAAAGGAAATGACTCAACTAAAAGGTACATCTTATAGGAATCAATGGAGATGACTCAACTAAAAGGTACGTCTTATAGGAATCTAAGGGGATGACTCGACTAAAAGGTACGTCTTATAGGAATCAAGCTAAATGACTCGACTAAAAGGTACGTCTTCAAGGAATAAATGGAAATGACTCAACTAAAAGGTACGTCTTATAGGAATCAAAGGGGATGACTCGACTAAAAGGTACGTCTTCTAGGGGTCAAAGGGGATGACTCAACTAAAAGGTACGTCTTATTGGAATCAAAGGAGATGGCTCAACTAAAAGGTACGTCTTATAGGAATCTATAGGGATGACTCGACTAAAAGGTACATCTTATAGGAATCAAGGGAAATGACTCGACTAAAAGGTACGTCTTCAAGGAATCAAAGGAAATGACTCAACTAAAAGGTACGTCTTATAGGAATCAAAGGGGATGACTCGACTAAAAGGTACGTCTTATAGAAATCAAAGGGGATGTCTCGACTATAAGGTACGTTTTATAGGAATCAAAGGGGATGACTCGACTAAAAGGTACGTCTTATAGGAATCAAGGGAAATATCTCGACTAAAAGGTACGTCTTCTAGGGGTCAAGGGGGAATGATTCAACTAAAAGGTACGTCGGATAGGAATCAAAGGGGATGACTCGACTAAAAGGTACGTCTTATAGAAATCAAAGGGGATGACTCGACTAAAAGGAACGTCTTATAGGAATCAAAGGAAATGACTCGAATAAAAGGCACATCTTTTAGAAATCAACGGGGATGACTCGACTAAAAGGTACGTCTTATAGAAATAAAAGGGGATGACTCGACCAAAAGGTACGTCTTATAGGAATCCAAGGGGAAGACTCAACTAAAAGATACGTCTTATTGGAATCAAAGTGGATGACTCAACTAAAAGGTATGTCTTATAGGAATCAAGTGAAATGACTCGACCAAAAGGTACGTCTTATAGGAATCAAAGGGGATGACTCGACTAAAAGGTGCGTCTTATAGGAATCAAAGGGGATGACTCGACTAAAAGGTACGTTTTATAGGAATCGAAGGGGATGACTCGACTAAAAGGTACGTCTTATAGGAATCAAGGGAAATGACTCGACTAAAAGGTACTTTTTGTAGGAATCAAAGGAAATGACTCAACTAAAAGGTACGTCTTATAGGATCCAAAGTAGATGACTCAACTAAATGGTACGTCTTATAGGAATCTAAGGGAATGACTCGACTAAAAGGTACGTTTTATAGGAATCAAGGTAAATGACTCGACTAAAAGGTACGTCTTCATGGAATCAAAGGAAGTGACTCAACTAAAAGGTACGTCTTATAGGAATCAAAGGGGATGACTCGACTAAAAGGTACGTCTTATTAAAATCAAAGGGGATGACTCGACTATAAGGTACATTTTATAGGAATCAAAGGGGATGACTCGACTAAAAGGTACGTCTTATAGGAATCAAGGGAAATGTCTCGACTAAAAGGTACGTTTTCTAGGAATCAAAGGACATGACTCAACTAAAAGGTACGTCTTATAGGAATCAAAGGAGATGACTCAACTAAAAGGTACCTTTTATAGGAATCTAAGGGGATGACTAGACTAAAAGGTATGTCTTATAGGAATGAAAGGGGATGACTCGACTAAACGGTACGTCTTAAAGGAATCAAAGGAAATGACTCAACTAAAAGGTACGTGTTATAGGAATCAAAGGAGATAACTCGACTAAATGGTACGTCTTATGGGAATGAAAGAGGATGACTAGACTAAAAGGTACGTCTTATAGGAATCAAGGGAAATGACTCGAGTAAAAGGTACGTCTTAAAGTAATCAAAGGAAATGACTCAACTAAAAGGTACGTCTTATAGGAATCAAAGGGGATGACTCGACTAAAAGGTACGTATTTTAGGGGTCAAAGTGGATGACTCGACTAAATGGTACGTCTTATAGGAATCAAAGGAAATGACTCGACTAAAAGGTACGTCATATAGGAATCAAAGGAAATGACTCGACTAAAAGGTACGTCTTCTACGGGTCAAAGGGGATGACTCGACTAAAAGTTACGTCTTATAGGAATCAAAGGGGATGACTCGACTAAAAGGTACGTCTTATAGGAACCAAAGGGGATGACTCGACTAAAAGGTACGTCTTATAGGAATCAAGGGAAATGACTCGACTAAAAGGCACATCTTTTAGGAATTAAAGGGGATGACCCGACTAAAAGGTACGTCTTATAGGAATCAAAGGGGGTGACTCGACTAAAAGGTACGTCTTATAGGAATCAAAGGGGATGACTCGACTAAAAGGTACGTTTTATAGGAATCAAAGGGGATGACTCGACTAAAAGGTACGTTTTATAGGAATCAACGGGGATGACTCGACTAATAGGTACGTCTTATAGGAATCAAGGGAAATGACTCGACTAAAAGGTACTCTTTCTAGGAATCAAAGGAAATGACTCAACTAAAAGGTACATCTTATAGGAATCAATGGAGATGACTCAACTAAAAGGTACGTCTTATAGGAATCTAATGGGATGACTCGACTAAAAGGTACGTCTTATAGGAATCAAGCTAAATGACTCGACTAAAAGGTACGTCTTCAAGGAATAAATGGAAATGACTCAACTAAAAGGTACGTCTTATAGGAATCAAAGGGGATGACTCGACTAAAAGGTACGTCTTCTAGGGGTCAAAGGGGATGACTCAACTAAAAGGTACGTCTTATTGGAATCAAAGGAGATGGCTCAACTAAAAGGTACGTCTTATAGGAATCTATAGGGATGACTCGACTAAAAGGTACATCTTATAGGAATCAAGGGAAATGACTCGACTAAAAGGTACGTCTTCAAGGAATCAAAGGAAATGACTCAACTAAAAGGTACGTCTTATAGGAATCAAAGGGGATGACTCGACTAAAAGGTACGTCTTATAGAAATCAAAGGGGATGTCTCGACTATAAGGTACGTTTTATAGGAATCAAAGGGGATGACTCGACTAAAAGGTACGTCTTATAGGAATCAAGGGAAATATCTCGACTAAAAGGTACGTCTTCTAGGGGTCAAGGGGGAATGATTCAACTAAAAGGTACGTCGGATAGGAATCAAAGGGGATGACTCGACTAAAAGGTACGTCTTATAGGAATCAAAGGGGATGACTCGACTAAAAGGTACGTCTTATAGGAATCAATGGAAATGACTCGACTAAAAGGTACGTATTCTAGGGGTCAAAGCGGATGACTCGACTAAAAGGTACGTCTTATAGGAATCAAAGGGGATGACTCGACTAAAAGGTATGTCTTATAGGAATGAAAAGGGAAGACTCGACTAAAAGGTCGGTCTTATAGGAATCAAAGGAAATGACTCGACTAAAAGGTACGTGTTCTAGGGGTCAAAGGGGATGACTCGACTAAAAGGTACGTCTTCTAGGGGTCAAGGGGGAATGATTCGACTAAAAGATATGTCCTATAGGAATCAAGAGGTATAACTCGACTAAAAGGTATGTCTTATAGGAATTAAAGGGGATGACTCAACTAAAAGGTACGTCTTATAGGAATCAAAGGGAATGACTTGACTAAAAGGTACGTCTTAAAGGAATCAAGGGAAATGACTCGATTAAAAGGTACGTCTTCTAGGAATCAAAGGGGATGACTCGACTAAAAGGTATGTCTTATAGGAATCAAAAGGGAAGACTCGACTAAAAGATACGTCTTATAGGAATCAAAGGAAATGACTCGACTAAAAGGTACGTCTTCTAGGGTTCAAAGGGGATGACTCGACTAAAAGGTACGTCATCTAGGGGTCAAGGGGGAATGATTCGACTAAAAGATATATCCTATAGGAATCAAGAGGTATAACTCTACTAAAAGGTATGTCTTATAGGAATCAAAGGGGATGACTCAACTAAAAGGTACGTCTTATAGGAATCTAGAGAAATGACTCGACTAAAATGTACGTCTTCAAGGAATCAAAGGAAATGACTCAACTTAAAGATACGTTTTATTGGAATCAAAGGGGATGACTCGACTAAAAGGTACGTCTTATAGAAATCAAAGGGGATGACTCGACTAAAAGGAACGTATTGTAGGAATCAAAGGAAATGACTCGAATAAAAGGCACATCTTTTAGGAATCAACGGGGATGACTCGACTAAAAGGTACGTCTTATAGAAATCAAAGGGGATGACTCGACCAAAAGGTACGTCTTATAGGAATCCAAGGGGAAGACTCAACTAAAAGATACGTCTTATTGGAATCAAAGTGGATGACTCAACTAAAAGGTATGTCTTATAGGAATCAAGTGAAATGAATCGACCAAAAGGTACGTCTTATAGGAATCAAAGGGGATGACTCGACTAAAAGGTACGTCTTATAGGAATCAAAGGGGATGACTCTACTAAAAGGTACGTTTTATAGGAATCAAAGGGGATGACTCGACTAAAAGGTACGTCTTATAGGAATCAAGGGAAATGACTCGACTAAAAGGTACTTTTTGTAGGAATCAAAGGAAATGACTCAACTAAAAGGTACGTCTTATAGGAATCAAAGTAGATGACTCAACTAAATGGTACGTCTTAAAGGAATCTAAGGGAATGACTCGACTAAAAGGTACGTTTTATAGGAATCAAGGTAAATGACTCGATTAAAAGGTACGTCTTCATGGAATCAAAGGAAGTGACTCAACTAAAAGGTACGTCTTATAGGAATCAAAGGGGATGACTCGACTAAAAGATACGTCTTATTAAAATCAAAGAGGATGACTCGACTATAAGGTACATTTTATAGGAATCAAAGGGGATGACTCGACTTAAAGGTACGTCTTATAGGAATCAAGGGAAATGTCTCGACTAAAAGGTACGTTTTCTAGGAATCAAAGGACATGACTCAACTAAAAGGTACGTCTTATAGGAATCAAAGGAGATGACTCAACTAAAAGGTACCTTTTATAGGAATCTAAGGGGATGACTCGACTAAAAGGTATGTCTTATAGGAATCAAAGGGGATGACTCGACTAAACGGTACGTCTTAAAGGAATCAAAGGAAATGACTCAACTAAAAGGTACGTCTTATAGGAATCAAAGGAGATAACTCGACTAAAAGGTACGTCTTATAGGAATGAAAGGGGATGACTAGACTAAAAGGTACGTCTTATAGGAATCAAGGGAAATGACTCGAGTAAAAGGTACGTCTTCAAGTAATCAAAGGAAATGACTCAACTAAAAGGTACGTCTTATAGGAATCAAAGGGGATGACTCGACTAAAAGGTACGTATTTTAGGGGTCAAAGTGGATGACTCGACTAAATGGTACGTCTTATAGGAATCAAAGGAAATGACTCGACTAAAAGGTACGTCATATAGGAATCAAAGGAAATGACTCGACTAAAAGGTACGTCTTCTACGGGTCAAAGGGGATGACTCGACTAAAAGTTACGTCTTATAGGAATCAAAGGGGATGACTCGACTAAAAGGTATGTCTTATAGGAATCAAAGGGGATGACTCGACTAATAGGTACGTCTTATAGGAATCAAGGGAAATGAGTCGACTAAAAGGCACATCTTTTAGGAATTAAAGGGGATGACCCGACTAAAAGGTGCGTCTTATAGGAATCAAAGGGGGTGACTCGACTAAAAGGTACGTCTTATAGGAATCAAAGGGGATGACTCGACTAAAAGGTACGTTTTACAGGAATCAAAGGGGATGACTCGACTAAAAGGTACGTTTTATAGGAATCAAAGGGGATGACTCGACTAATAGGTACGTCTTATAGGAATCAAGGGAAATGACTCGACTAAAAGGTACTCTTTCTAGGAATCAAAGGAAATGACTCAACTAAAAGGTACATCTTATTGGAATCAATGGAGATGACTCAACTAAAAGGTACGTCTTATAGGAATCTAAGGGGATGACTCGTCTAAAAGGTACGTCTTATAGGAATCAAGCTAAATGACTCGACTAAAAGGTACGTCTTCAAGGAATCAATGGAAATGACTCAACTAAAAGGTACGTCTTATAGGAATCAAAGGGGATGACTCGACTAAAAGGTACGTCTTCTAGGGGTCAAAGGGGATGACTCAACTAAAAGGTACGTCTTATAGGAATCAAAGGAGATGGCACAACTAAAAGGTACGTCTTATAGGAATCTATGGGGATGACTCGACTAAAAGGTACATCTTATAGGAATCAAGGGAAATGACTCGACTAAAAGGTACGTCTTCAAGGAATCAAAGGAAATGACTCAACTAAAAGGTACGTCTTATAGGAATCAAAGGGGATGACTCGACTAAAAGGTACGTCTTATAGAAATCAAAGGGGATGTCTCGACTATAAGGTACGTTTTATAGGAATCAAAGGGGATGACTCGACTAAAAGGTACGTCTTGTAGGAATCAAGGGAAATGTCTCGACTAAAAGGTACGTCTTCTAGGGGTCAAGGGGGAATGATTCAACTAAAAGGTACGTCGTATAGGAATCAAAGGGGATGACTCTACTAAAAGGTACGTCTTATAGGAATCAAAGGGGATGACTCGACTAATAGGTACGTCTTATAGGAATCAAAGGAAATGACTCGACTAAAAGGTACGTATTCTAGGGGTCAAAGCGGATGACTCGACTAAAAGGTACGTCTTATAGGAATCAAAGGGGATGACTCGACTAAAAGGTATGTCTTATAGGAATGAAAAGGGAAGACTCGACTAAAAGGTATGTCTTATAGGAATGAAAAGGGAAGACTCGACTAAAATGTACGTCGTCAAGGAATCAAAGGAAATGACTCAACTTAAAGATACGTCTTATAGGAATCAAAGGGGATGACTCGACTAAAAGGTACGTCTTATAGGAATCAAAGGGGATGACTCGACTAAAAGGAATGTCTTATAGGAATCAATGGAAATGACGCGAATAAAAGGCACATCTTTTAGGAATCAAAGGGGATGACTTGACTAAAAGGTACGTCTTATAGAAATCAAAGGGGATGACTCGACCAAAAGGTACGTCTTATAGGAATCCAAGGGGATGACTCAACTAAAAGATACGTCTTATTGGAATCAAAGTGGATGACTCAACTAAAAGATATGTCTTATAGGAATCAAGTGAAATGACTCGACTAAAAGGTACGTCTTATAGGAATCAAAGGGGATGACTCGACTAAAAGGTACGTCTTATAGGAATCAAAGGGGATGACTCGACTAAAAGGTACGTTTTATAGGAATCAAAGGGGATGACTCGACTAAAAGGTACGTCTTATAGGAATCAAGGGAAATGACTAAACTAAAAGGTACGTCTTATAGGAATCAAAGTTGATGACTCAACTAAATGGTACGTCTTATAGGAATCTAAGGGGATGACTCGACTAAAAGGTACGTCTTATAGGAATCAAGGGAAATGACTCGATTAAAAGGTACGTCTTCAAGGAATCAAAGGAAATGACTCAACTAAAAGGTACGTCTTATAGGAATCAAAGGGGATGACTCGACTAAAAGGTACGTCTTATTGAAATCAAAGGGGATGACTCGACTATAAGGTACGTTTTATAGGAATCAAAGGAGATGACTCGACTAAAAGGTACGTCTTATAGGAATCAAGGGAAATGTCTCGACTAAAAGGTACGTTTTCTAGGAATCAAAGGACATGACTCAACTTAAAGGTACGTCTTATAGGAATCAAAGGAGATGACTCAACTAAAAGGTACCTTTTATAGGAATCTAAGGGGATGACTCGACTAAAAGGTACGTCTTATAGGAATCAAAGGGGATGACTCGACTAAAAGGTACGTCTTCAAGGAATCAAAGGAAATGACTCAAATAAAGGTACGTCTTATAGGAATCAAAGGAGATGACTCGACTAAATGGTACGTCTTATAGGAATGAAAGGGGATGACTAGACTAAAAGGTACGTCTTATAGGAATCAAGGGAAATGACTCGACTAAAAGGTACATCTTCAAGGAATCAAAGGAAATGACTCAACTAAAAGGTAGGTCTTATAGGAATCAAAGGGGATGACTCGACTAAAAGGTACGTATTCTAGGGGTCAAAGTGGATGACTCGACTAAATGGTACGTCTTATAGGAATCAAAGGAAATGACTCGACTAAAAGGTACGTCTTCTACGGGTCAATAGGGATGACTCGACTAAAAGTTACGTCTTATAGGAATCAAAGGGGATGACTCAACTAAAAGGTACGTCTTATAGTAATCAAAAGGGGATGACTCGACTAAAAGGTACGTCTTAGAGGAATCAAGGGAAATGACTCGACTAAAAGGCACATCTTTTAGGAATTAAAGGGGATGACTCGACTAAAAGGTACGTCTTATAGGAATCAAAGGGGGTGACTCGACTAAAAGGTACGTCTTATAAGAATCAAAGGGGATGACTCGACTAAAAGGTACGTTTTATTGGAATCAAAGGGGATGACTCAACTAAAAGGTACGTTTTATAGGAATCAAAGGGGATGACTCGAATAATAGGTACGTCTTATAGGAATCAAGGGAAATGACTCAACTAAAAGGTACTTTTTCTAGGAATCAAAGGAAATGACTCAACTAAAAGGTACGTCTTATAGGAATCAATGGAGATGACTCAACTAAAAGGTACGTCTTATAGGAATCTAAGGGGATGACTC
Organism: Capsicum pubescens; assembly: GCA_030864215.1. Lineage (NCBI taxonomy): Eukaryota > Viridiplantae > Streptophyta > Magnoliopsida > Solanales > Solanaceae > Capsicum > Capsicum pubescens. The sequence continues at coordinate 272,823,048 of CM061545.1, read as the reverse complement.
GACTAAAAGATACGTCTTATAGGAATCAAGCGAAATGACTCGACTAAAAGGTACGTCTTCAAGGAATCAATGGAAATGACTCAACGAAAAGGTACGTCTTATAGGAATCAAAGGGGATGACTCGACTAAAAGGTACGTCTTCTAGGGGTCAATGGGGATGACTCAACTAAAAGGTACGTCTTATAGGAATCAAAGGAGATGGCTCAACTAAAAGGTACGTCTTATAGGAATCTATGGGGATGACTCGACTAAAAGGTACGTCTTATAGGAATCAAGGGAAATGACTCGACTAAAAGGTACGTCTTCAAGGAATCAAAGGAAATGACTCAACTAAAAGGTACGTCTTATAGGAGTCAAAGGGGATGACTCGACTAAAAGGTACGTCTTATAGAAATCAAAGGGGATGTCTCGACTATAAGGTACGTTTTATAGGAATCAAACGGGATGACTCGACTAAAAGGTACGTCTTATAGGGGTCAAGGGGGAATGATTCAACTAAAAGGTACGTCGTATAGGAATCAAAGGGGATGACTCGACTAAAAGGTATGGCTTATAGGAATGAAAAGGGATGACTCGACTAAAAGATACGTCTTATAGGAATCAAAGGAAATGACTCGACTAAAAGGTACGTCTTCTAGGGGTCAAAGGGGATGAGTCGATTAAAAGGTACGTCTTCTAGGAATCAAAAGGGATGACTCGACTAAAAGGTATGTCTTATAGTAATCAAAAGGGATGACTCGACTAAATGGTACGTCTTATAGGAATCAAAGGAGATGACTCGACTAAAACGTACGTCTTATAGGAAAAAAGGGAAATGACTCGACTCAAAGATACGTCTTCTAGGAATCAAAATGGGATGACTCGACTAAAAGATACGTCTTATAGGAATCAAAGGGGATGACTCGACTAAAAGGTACGTCTTATAGGAATCAAAGGGGATGACTCCACTAAAAGGTACGTCTTATAGGAATCAAGTGAAATGGCTTGACTCAAAGGTACGTCTTCTAGGGGTCAAGGGGGAATGAGTCGACTAAAAGATATGTCCTATAGGAATCAAGAGGTATAACTCGACTAAAAGGTATGTCTTATAGGAATCAAAGGGGATGACTCGACTAAAAGGTACGTCATATAGGAATCAAAGGGAATGACTTTACTAAAAGGTACGTCTTAAAGAAATCAAGGGAAATGACTCGATTAAAAGGTACGTCTTCTAGGAATCAAAAGGGATGACTCGACTAAAAGGTACGTCTTATAGTAATCAAAATGGATGACTCGACTAAAAGGTACGTCTTATAGGAATCAAAGGGGATGAATCGACTAAAACGTACGTCTTATAGGAAAAAAGGGAAATAAATCGACTAAAAGATACGTCTTCTAGGAATCAAAATGGGATGACTCGACTAAAAGATACGTCTTATAGGAATCAAAGGGGATGACTCGACTAAAAGGTACGTCTTATAGGAATCAAAGGGGATGACTCGACTAAAAGGTACGTCTTCTAGGGGTCAAAGTGGATAACTCGACTAAAAGGTACGTCTTATAGGAATCAAAGGAAATGACTCGACTAAAAGGTACGTCTTATAGGAATCAATGAAAATGACTCGACTAAAAGGTACGTCTTCTAAGGGTCAAAGGGGATGACTCGACTAAAACGTACGTCTTATAGGAATCAAAGGCGATGACTCGACTAAAAGGTACGTCTTATAGGAATCAAAGGGGATGACTCGACTAAATGGTACGTCTTATAGGAATCAAGGGAAATGACTCGTATAAAAGGCACATATTTTAGGAATTAAAGGGGATGACTCGACTAAAAGGTACGTCTTATATGAATCAAAGGGGATGACTCGACCAAAAGGTACGTCTTATAGGAATCCAAGGGGATGACTCAACTAAAAGGTACGTCTTATAGGAATCAAAGTAGATGACTCGACTAAAAGGTACGTCTTATAGGAATAAAGGGAAATGACACGACTAAAAGGTACGTCTTATAGAAATCAAAGGGGATGACTCGACTAAAAGGTACGTTTTATAGGAATCAAAGGGGATGACTCGACTAATAGGTACGTCTTATAGGAATCAAGGGAAATGACTCGACTAAAAGGTACTTTTTCTAGGAATCAAAGGAAATGACTCAACTAAAAGTACGTCTTATAGGAATCAATGGAGATGACTCAACTAAAAGGTACGTCTTATAGGAATCTAAGGGGATGACTCGACTAATAGGTACGTCTTATAGGAATCAAGCTAAATGACTCGACTAAAAGGTACGTCTTCAAGGAATCAATGGAAATGACTCAACTAAAAGGTACGTCTTATCGGAATCAAAGGGGATGACTCGACTAAAAGGTACGTCTTCTAGGGGTCAAAGGGGATGACTCAACTAAAAGGTACGTCTTATAGGAATCAAAGGAGATGGCTCAACTAAAAGGTACGTCTTATAGGAATCTATGGGGATGACTCGACTAAAAGGTACATATTATAGGAATCAAGGGAAATGACTCGACTAAAAGGTACGTCTTCAAGGAATCAAAGGAAATGACTCAACAAAAAGGTACGTGTTATAGGAATCAAAGGGGATGACTCGACTAAAAGGTACGTCTTATAGAAATCAAAGGGGATGTCTCGACTATAAGGTACGTTTTATAGGAATCAAAGGCGATGACTCGACTAAAAGGTACGTCTTATAGGAATCAAGGGAAATGTCTCGACTAAAAGGTACGTCTTCTAGGGGTCAAGGGGGAATAATTCAACTAAAAGGTACGTCGTATAGGAATCAAAGGGGATGACTCGACTAAAAGGTACGTCTTATAGGAATCAATGGGGATGACTCGACTAAAAGGTACGTCTTATAGGAATCAAAGGAAATGACTCGACTAAAAGGTACGTATTCTAGGGGTCAAAGCGGATGACTCGACTAAAAGGTACGTCTTATAGGAATCAAAGGGGATGACTCGACTAAAAGGTATGTCTTATAGGAATCAAAAGGGAAGACTCGACTAAAAGATACGTCTTATAGGAATCAAAGGAAATGAATCGACTAAAAGGTACGTCTTCTAGGGGTCAAAGGGGATGACTCGACTAAAATGTACGTCTTCTAGGGGTCATGGGGGAATGATTCGACTAAAAGATATGTCCTATAGGAATCAAGAGGTATAACTCGACTAAAAGGTATGTCTTATAGGAATCTAAGGGGATGACTCAACTAAAAGGTACGTCTTATAGGAATCAAAGGGAATGACTTGACTAAAAGGTATGTCTTAAAGGAATCAAGGGAAATGACTCGATTAAAAGGTACGTCTTCTAGGAATCAAAAGGGATGACTCGACTAAAAGGTACGTCTTATAGTAATCAAAAGGGATGACTCGACTAAAAGGAACGTCTTATAGGAATCAAAGGGGATGACTCGACTAAAACGTACGTCTTATAGGAAAAAAGGGAAATGACTCGACTAAAAGATACGTCTTCTAGGAATCAAACGGGATGACTCGACTAAAAGATACGTCTTATAGGAATCAAAGGGGATGACTCGACTAAAAGGTACGTCTTATAGGAATCAAAGGGGATGACTCGACTAAAAGGTACGTCTTATAGGAATCCAAGGGGATGACTCAACTAAAAGGTACGCCTTATAGGAATCAAAGTTGATGACTCGACTAAAAGGTACGTCTTATAGGAATAAAGGGAAATGACTCGACTAAAAGGAACGTCTTATATGAATCAATGGGGATGACTCGACTAAAAGGTACGATTTATAGGAATCAAAGGGGATGACTCGACTAATAGGTACGTCTTATAGGAATCAAGGGAAATGACTCGACTAAAAGGTACTTTTTCTAGGAATCAAAGGTAATGACTCAACTAAAAGGTACGTCTTATAGGAATCAATGGAGATGACTCAACTAAAAGGTACGTCTTATAGGAATCTAAGGGGATGACTCGACTAAAAGGTACGTCTTATAGGAATCAAGCTAAATGACTCGACTAAAACGTACTTCTTATAGGAATCAATGGAAATGACGCGAATAAAAGGCACATCTTTTAGGAATCAAAGGGGATGACTTGACTAAAAGGTACGTCTTATAGAAATCAAAGGGGATGACTCGACCAAAAGGTACGTCTTATAGGAATCCAAGGGGATGACTCAACTAAAAGATACGTCTTATTGGAATCAAAGTGGATGACTCAACTAAAAGATATGTCTTATAGGAATCAAGTGAAATGACTCGACTAAAAGGTACGTCTTATAGGAATCAAAGGGGATGACTCGACTAAAAGGTACGTCTTATAGGAATCAAAGGGGATGACTCGACTAAAAGGTACGTTTTTTAGGAATCAAAGGGGATGACTCGACTAAAAGGTACGTCTTATAGGAATCAAGGGAAATGACTCAACTAAAAGGTACGTCTTATAGGAATCAAAGTAGATGACTCAACTAAATGGTACGTCTTATAGGAATCTAAGGGGATGACTCGACTAAAAGGTACGTCTTATAGGAATCAAGGGAAATGACTCGACTAAAAGGTACGTCTTCAAGGAATCAAAGGAAATGACTCAACTAAAAGGTACGTCTTATAGGAATCAAAGGGGATGACTCGACTAAAAGGTACGTCTTATTGAAATCAAAGGGGATGACTCGACTATAAGGTACGTTTTATAGGAATCAAAGGAGATGACTCGACTAAAAGGTACGTCTTATAGGAATCAAGGGAAATGTCTCGACTAAAAGGTACGTTTTCTAGGAATCAAAGGACATGACTCAACTAAAAGGTACGTCTTATAGGAATCAAAGGAGATGACTCAACTAAAAGGTACCTTTTATAGGAATCTAAGGGGATGACTCGACTAAAAGGTACGTCTTATAGGAATCAAAGGGGATGACTCGACTAAAAGGTACGTCTTCAAGGAATCAAAGGAAATGACTCAACTAAAAGGTACGTCTTATAGGAATCAAAGGAGATGACTCGACTAAATGGTACGTCTTATAGGAATGAAAGGGGATGACTAGACTAAAAGGTACGTCTTATAGGAATCAAGGGAAATGACTCGACTAAAAGGTACGTCTTCAAGGAATCAAAGGAAATGACTCAACTAAAAGGTAGGTCTTATAGGAATCAAAGGGGATGACTCTACTAAAAGGTACGTATTCTAGGGGTCAAAGTGGATGACTCGACTAAATGGTACGTCTTATAGGAATCAAAGGAAATGACTCGACTAAAAGGTACGTCTTCTACGGGTCAACGGGGATGACTCGACTAAAAGTTACGTCTTATAGGAATCAAAGGGGATGACTGAACTAAAAGGTACGTCTTATAGGAATCAAAGGGGATGACTCGACTAAAAGGTATGTCTTATAGGAATCAAGGGAAATGACTCGACTAAAAGGCACATCTTTTAGGAATTAAAGGGGATGACTCGAGTAAAAGGTACGTTTTATAGGAATCAAAGGGGGTGACTCGACTAAAAGGTACGTCTTATAGGAATCAAAGGGGATGACTCGACTAAAAGGTACGTTTTATTGGAGTCAAAGGGGATGACTCGACTAAAAGGTACGTTTTATAGGAATCAAAGGGGATGACTCGAATAATAGGTATGTCTTATAGGAATCAAGGGAAATGACTCGACTAAAAGGTACTTTTTCTAGGAATCAAAGGAAATGACTCAACTAAAAGGTACGTCTTATAGGAATCAATGGAGATGACTCAACTAAAAGGTACGTCTTATAGGAATCTAAGGGGATGACTCGACTAAAAGATACGTCTTATAGGAATCAAGCGAAATGACTCGACTAAAAGGTACGTCTTCAAGGAATCGATGGAAATGACTCAACGAAAAGGTACGTCTTATAGGAATCAAAGGGGATGACTCGACTAAAAGGTACGTCTTCTAGGGGTCAAAGGGGATGACTCAACTAAAAGGTACGTCTTATAGGAATCAAAGGAGATGGCTCAACTAAAACGTACGTCTTATAGGAATCTATGGGGATGACTCGACTAAAACGTACGTCTTAGAGGAATCAAGGGAAATGACTCGACTAAAAGGTACGTCTTCAAGGAATCAAAGAAAATGACTCAACTAAAAGGTACGTCTTATAGGAATCAAAGGGGCTGACTCGACTAAAAGGTACGTCTTATAGAAATCAAAGGGGATGTCTCGACTATAAGGTACGTTTTATAGGAATCAAACGGGATGACTCTACTAAAAGGTACGTCTTATAGGGGTAAAGGGGGAATGATTCAACTAAAAGGTACGTCGTATAGGAATCAAAGGGGATGACTCGACTAAAAGGTATGTCTTATAGGAATCAAAAGGGATGACTCGACTAAAAGATACGTCTTATAGGAATCAAAGGAAATGACTCGACTAAAAGGTACGTCTTCTAGGGGTCAAAGGGGATGAGTCGACTAAAAGGTACGTCTTCTAGGGGTCCAGGGGGAATGATTCGACTAAAAGATATGTCCTATAGGAATCAAGAGGTATAACTCAACTAAAAGGTATGTCTTATAGGAATCAAAGGGGATGACTCGACTAAAAGGTACGTCTTATAGGAATCAAAGGGAATGACTTGACTAAAAGGTACGTCTTAAAGGAATCAAGGGAAATGACTCGATTAAAAGGTACGTCTTCTAGGAATCAAAAGGGATGACTCGACTAAAAGGTATGTCTTATAGTAATCAAAAGGGATGACTCGACTAAAAGGTACGTCTTATAGGAATCAAAGGAGATGACTCGACTAAAACGTACGTCTTATAGGAAAAAAGGGAAATGACTCGACTAAAAGATACGTCTTCTAGGAATCAAAATGGGATGACTCGACTAAAAGATACGTCTTATAGGAATCAAAGGGGATGACTCGACTAAAAGGTACGTCTTATAGGAATCAAAGGGGATGACTCGACTAAAAGGTACGTCTTATAGGAATCAAGTGAAATGGCTCGACTCAAAGGTACGTCTTCTAGGAATAAAAGGAAATGACTCAACTAATAGGTACGTCTTATAGGAATAAATGGAGATGACTCGACTAAAAGGTACGCCTTATAGGAATCAAAGGGGATAACTCGACTAAAAGATACGTCTTATAGGAATCAAGGGAAATGACTCGACTAAAAGGTACGTCTTCAAGGAATCAAAGGAAATGACTCAACTAAAAGGTACGTCTTATAGGAATCAAAGGGGATGACTCGACTAAAAGGTACGTCTTCTAGGGGTCAAAGTGGATGACTCGAGTAAAAGGTACGTCTTATAGGAATCAAAGGAAATGACTCGACTAAAAGGTACGTCTTCAAGGAATCAAAGGAAATGACTCAACTAAAAGGTACGTCTTATAGGAATCAAAGGGGATGACTCGACTAAAAGGTACGTCTTCTAGGGGTCAAAGTGGATGACTCGAATAAAAGGTACGTCTTATAGGAATCAAAGGAAATGACTCGACTAAAAGGTACGTCTTATAGGAATCAAAGAAAATGACTCGACTAAAAGGTACGTCTTCTAGGGGTCAAAGGGGATGACTCGACTAAAACGTACGTCTTATAGGAATCAAAGGCGATGACTCGACTAAAAGGTACGTCTTATAGGAATAAAGGGGATGACTCAACTAAAAGGTACGTCTTATAGGAATCAAAGGAAATGACTCGTATAAAAGGCACATATTTTAGGAATTAAAGGGGATGACTCGACTAAAAGGTACGTCTTATATGAATCAAAGGGGATGACTCGACCAAAAGGTACGTCTTATAGGAATCCAAGGGGATGACTCAACTAAAAGGTACGTCTTATAGGAATCAATGTTGATGACTCGACTAAAAGGTACGTCTTATAGGTATAAAGGGAAATGACTTGACTAAAAGGTACGTCTTATAGGAATCAAAGGGGATGACTCGACTAAAAGGTACGACTTATAGGAATCAAAGGGGATGACTCGACTAAAAGGTACGTTTTATAGGAATCAAAGTGGAAGACTCGACTAAAAGGTACGTCTTATAGGAATCAAGGGAAATGACTCGACTAAAAGGTACGTTTTCTAGGAATCAATGGAAATGACTCAACTAAAAGGTACGTCTTATGGGAACCAAAGGATATGACTCAACTAAAAGGTACGTCTTATAGGAATCTAAGGGGAAGACTCGACTAAAAGGTACGTCTTATAGGAATCAAGAGAAATGACTCGACTAAAATGTACGTCTTCAAGGAATCAAAAGAAATGACTCAACTTAATGATACGTCTTATAGGAATCAAAGGGGATGACTCGACTAAAAGGTACGTCTTATAGGAATCAAAGGGGATGACTCGACTAAAAGGAACGTCTTATAGGAATCAAAGGAAATGACTCGAATAAAAGGCACATCTTTTAGGAATCAATCGGGATGACTCGACTATAAGGTACGTCTTATAGAAATAAAGGGGATGACTCGACCAAAAGGTACGTCATATAGGAATCCAAGGGGATGACTCAACTAAAAGATACGTCTTATTGGAATCAAAGTGGATGACTCAACTAAAAGGTACGTCTTATAGGAATCAAGTGAAATGACTCGACTAAAAGGTACGTCTTATAGAAATCAAAGGGGATGACTCGACTAAAAGGTACGTCTTATAGGAATCAAAGGGGATGACTCGACTAAAAGGTACGTTTTATAGGAATCAAAGGGGATGACTCGACTAAAATGTACGTCTTATAGGAATCAAGGGAAATGACTCGACTAAAAGGTACTTTTTGTAGGAATCAAAGGAAATGACTCAACTAAAAGGTACGTCTTATAGGAATCAAAGGGGATGACTCAACTAAAAGGTACGTCTTATAGGAATCCAAGGGGATGACTCAACTAAAAGGTACGCCTTATAGGAATCAAAGTTGATGACTCGACTAAAAGGTACGTCTTATAGGAATAAAGGGAAATGACTCGACTAAAAGGAACGTCTTATATGAATCAATGGGGATGACTCGACTAAAAGGTACGATTTATAGGAATCAAAGGGGATGACTCGACTAATAGGTACGTCTTATAGGAATCAAGGGAAATGACTCGACTAAAAGGTACTTTTTCTAGGAATCAAAGGTAATGACTCAACTAAAAGGTACGTCTTATAGGAATCAATGGAGATGACTCAACTAAAAGGTACGTCTTATAGGAATCTAAGGGGATGACTCGACTAAAAGGTACGTCTTATAGGAATCAAGCTAAATGACTCGACTAAAACGTACTTCTTATAGGAATCAATGGAAATGACGCGAATAAAAGGCACATCTTTTAGGAATCAAAGGGGATGACTTGACTAAAAGGTACGTCTTATAGAAATCAAAGGGGATGACTCGACCAAAAGGTACGTCTTATAGGAATCCAAGGGGATGACTCAACTAAAAGATACGTCTTATTGGAATCAAAGTGGATGACTCAACTAAAAGATATGTCTTATAGGAATCAAGTGAAATGACTCGACTAAAAGGTACGTCTTATAGGAATCAAAGGGGATGACTCGACTAAAAGGTACGTCTTATAGGAATCAAAGGGGATGACTCGACTAAAAGGTACGTTTTTTAGGAATCAAAGGGGATGACTCGACTAAAAGGTACGTCTTATAGGAATCAAGGGAAATGACTCAACTAAAAGGTACGTCTTATAGGAATCAAAGTAGATGACTCAACTAAATGGTACGTCTTATAGGAATCTAAGGGGATGACTCGACTAAAAGGTACGTCTTATAGGAATCAAGGGAAATGACTCGACTAAAAGGTACGTCTTCAAGGAATCAAAGGAAATGACTCAACTAAAAGGTACGTCTTATAGGAATCAAAGGGGATGACTCGACTAAAAGGTACGTCTTATTGAAATCAAAGGGGATGACTCGACTATAAGGTACGTTTTATAGGAATCAAAGGAGATGACTCGACTAAAAGGTACGTCTTATAGGAATCAAGGGAAATGTCTCGACTAAAAGGTACGTTTTCTAGGAATCAAAGGACATGACTCAACTAAAAGGTACGTCTTATAGGAATCAAAGGAGATGACTCAACTAAAAGGTACCTTTTATAGGAATCTAAGGGGATGACTCGACTAAAAGGTACGTCTTATAGGAATCAAAGGGGATGACTCGACTAAAAGGTACGTCTTCAAGGAATCAAAGGAAATGACTCAACTAAAAGGTACGTCTTATAGGAATCAAAGGAGATGACTCGACTAAATGGTACGTCTTATAGGAATGAAAGGGGATGACTAGACTAAAAGGTACGTCTTATAGGAATCAAGGGAAATGACTCGACTAAAAGGTACGTCTTCAAGGAATCAAAGGAAATGACTCAACTAAAAGGTAGGTCTTATAGGAATCAAAGGGGATGACTCTACTAAAAGGTACGTATTCTAGGGGTCAAAGTGGATGACTCGACTAAATGGTACGTCTTATAGGAATCAAAGGAAATGACTCGACTAAAAGGTACGTCTTCTACGGGTCAACGGGGATGACTCGACTAAAAGTTACGTCTTATAGGAATCAAAGGGGATGACTGAACTAAAAGGTACGTCTTATAGGAATCAAAGGGGATGACTCGACTAAAAGGTATGTCTTATAGGAATCAAGGGAAATGACTCGACTAAAAGGCACATCTTTTAGGAATTAAAGGGGATGACTCGACTAAAAGGTACGTTTTATAGGAATCAAAGGGGGTGACTCGACTAAAAGGTACGTCTTATAGGAATCAAAGGGGATGACTCGACTAAAAGGTACGTTTTATTGGAGTCAAAGGGGATGACTCGACTAAAAGGTACGTTTTATAGGAATCAAAGGGGATGACTCGAATAATAGGTATGTCTTATAGGAATCAAGGGAAATGACTCGACTAAAAGGTACTTTTTCTAGGAATCAAAGGAAATGACTCAACTAAAAGGTACGTCTTATAGGAATCAATGGAGATGACTCAACTAAAAGGTACGTCTTATAGGAATCTAAGGGGATGACTCGACTAAAAGATACGTCTTATAGGAATCAAGCGAAATGACTCGACTAAAAGGTACGTCTTCAAGGAATCGATGGAAATGACTCAACGAAAAGGTACGTCTTATAGGAATCAAAGGGGATGACTCGACTAAAAGGTACGTCTTCTAGGGGTCAAAGGGGATGACTCAACTAAAAGGTACGTCTTATAGGAATCAAAGGAGATGGCTCAACTAAAAGGTACGTCTTATAGGAATCTATGGGGATGACTCGACTAAAACGTACGTCTTAGAGGAATCAAGGGAAATGACTCGACTAAAAGGTACGTCTTCAAGGAATCAAAGAAAATGACTCAACTAAAAGGTACGTCTTATAGGAATCAAAGGGGCTGACTCGACTAAAAGGTACGTCTTATAGAAATCAATGGGGATGTCTCGACTATAAGGTACGTTTTATAGGAATCAAACGGGATGACTCTACTAAAAGGTACGTCTTATAGGGGTAAAGGGGGAATGATTCAACTAAAAGGTACGTCGTATAGGAATCAAAGGGGATGACTCGACTAAAAGGTATGTCTTATAGGAATCAAAAGGGATGACTCGACTAAAAGATACGTCTTATAGGAATCAAAGGAAATGACTCGACTAAAAGGTACGTCTTCTAGGGGTCAAAGGGGATGAGTCGACTAAAAGGTACGTCTTCTAGGGGTCCAGGGGGAATGATTCGACTAAAAGATATGTCCTATAGGAATCAAGAGGTATAACTCAACTAAAAGGTATGTCTTATAGGAATCAAAGGGGATGACTCGACTAAAAGGTACGTCTTATAGGAATCAAAGGGAATGACTTGACTAAAAGGTACGTCTTAAAGGAATCAAGGGAAATGACTCGATTAAAAGGTACGTCTTCTAGGAATCAAAAGGGATGACTCGACTAAAAGGTATGTCTTATAGTAATCAAAAGGGATGACTCGACTAAAAGGTACGTCTTATAGGAATCAAAGGAGATAACTCGACTAAAACGTACGTCTTATAGGAAAAAAGGGAAATGACTCGACTAAAAGATACGTCTTCTAGGAATCAAAATGGGATGACTCGACTAAAAGATACGTCTTATAGGAATCAAAGGGGATGACTCGACTAAAAGGTACGTCTTATAGGAATCAAAGGGGATGACTCGACTAAAAGGTACGTCTTATAGGAATCAAGTGAAATGGCTCGACTCAAAGGTACGTCTTCTAGGAATAAAAGGAAATGACTCAACTAATAGGTACGTCTTATAGGAATAAATGGAGATGACTCGACTAAAAGGTACGCCTTATAGGAATCAAAGGGGATAACTCGACTAAAAGATACGTCTTATAGGAATCAAGGGAAATGACTCGACTAAAAGGTACGTCTTCAAGGAATCAAAGGAAATGACTCAACTAAAAGGTACGTCTTATAGGAATCAAAGGGGATGACTCGACTAAAAGGTACGTCTTCTAGGGGTCAAAGTGGATGACTCGAGTAAAAGGTACGTCTTATAGGAATCAAAGGAAATGACTCGACTAAAAGGTACGTCTTCAAGGAATCAAAGGAAATGACTCAACTAAAAGGTACGTCTTATAGGAATCAAAGGGGATGACTCGACTAAAAGGTACGTCTTCTAGGGGTCAAAGTGGATGACTCGACTAAAAGGTACGTCTTATAGGAATCAAAGGAAATGACTCGACTAAAAGGTACGTCTTATAGGAATCAAAGAAAATGACTCGACTAAAAGGTACGTCTTCTAGGGGTCAAAGGGGATGACTCGACTAAAACGTACGTCTTATAGGAATCAAAGGCGATGACTCGACTAAAAGGTACGTCTTATAGGAATAAAGGGGATGACTCAACTAAAAGGTACGTCTTATAGGAATCAAAGGAAATGACTCGTATAAAAGGCACATATTTTAGGAATTAAAGGGGATGACTCGACTAAAAGGTACGTCTTATATGAATCAAAGGGGATGACTCGACCAAAAGGTACGTCTTATAGGAATCCAAGGGGATGACTCAACTAAAAGGTACGTCTTATAGGAATCAATGTTGATGACTCGACTAAAAGGTACGTCTTATAGGTATAAAGGGAAATGACTTGACTAAAAGGTACGTCTTATAGGAATCAAAGGGGATGACTCGACTAAAAGGTACGACTTATAGGAATCAAAGGGGATGACTCGACTAAAAGGTACGTTTTATAGGAATCAAAGTGGAAGACTCGACTAAAAGGTACGTCTTATAGGAATCAAGGGAAATGACTCGACTAAAAGGTACGTTTTCTAGGAATCAATGGAAATGACTCAACTAAAAGGTACGTCTTATGGGAACCAAAGGATATGACTCAACTAAAAGGTACGTCTTATAGGAATCTAAGGGGAAGACTCGACTAAAAGGTACGTCTTATAGGAATCAAGAGAAATGACTCGACTAAAATGTACGTCTTCAAGGAATCAAAAGAAATGACTCAACTTAATGATACGTCTTATAGGAATCAAAGGGGATGACTCGACTAAAAGGTACGTCTTATAGGAATCAAAGGGGATGACTCGACTAAAAGGAACGTCTTATAGGAATCAAAGGAAATGACTCGAATAAAAGGCACATCTTTTAGGAATCAATCGGGATGACTCGACTATAAGGTACGTCTTATAGAAATAAAGGGGATGACTCGACCAAAAGGTACGTCATATAGGAATCCAAGGGGATGACTCAACTAAAAGATACGTCTTATTGGAATCAAAGTGGATGACTCAACTAAAAGGTACGTCTTATAGGAATCAAGTGAAATGACTCGACTAAAAGGTACGTCTTATAGAAATCAAAGGGGATGACTCGACTAAAAGGTACGTCTTATAGGAATCAAAGGGGATGACTCGACTAAAAGGTACGTTTTATAGGAATCAAAGGGGATGACTCGACTAAAATGTACGTCTTATAGGAATCAAGGGAAATGACTCGACTAAAAGGTACTTTTTGTAGGAATCAAAGGAAATGACTCAACTAAAAGGTACGTCTTATAGGAATCAAAGGAGATGACTCAACTAAATGGTACGTCTTATAGGAATCGAAGGGGATGACTCGACTAAAAGGTACGTCTTATAGGAATCAAGGGAAATGACTCGACTAAAAGGTACGTCTTCAAGGAATCAAAGGAAATGACTCAACTAAAAGGTACGTCTTATAGTAATCAAAGGGGATGACTCGACTAAAAGGTACGTCTTATTGAAATCAAAGGGGATGACTTGACTATAAGGTACGTTTTATAGGAATCAAAGGGGATGACTCGACTAAAAGGTACGTCTTATAGGAATCAAGGGAAATGTCTCGACTAAAAGGTACGTTTTCTAGGAATCAAAGGACATGACTCAACTAAAAGGTACGTCTTATAGGAATCAAAGGAGATGACACAACTAAAAGGTACCTTTTATAGGAATCTAAGGGTTGACTCGACTAAAAGGTACGTCTTATAGGAATCAAAGGGGATGACTCGACTAATAGGTACGTTTTATAGGAATCAAAGGGGATGACTCGACTAAAAGGTACGTCTTATAGGAATCAAGGGAAATGACTCGACTAAAAGGTACGTTTTATTGGACTCAAAGGGGATGACTCGACTAAAAGGTACGTTTTATAGGAATCAAAGGGGATGACTCGAATAATAGGTACGTCTTATAGGAATCAAGGGAAATGACTCGACTAAAAGGTACTTTTTCTATGAATCAAAGGAAATGACTCAACTAAAAGGTACGTCTTATAGGAATCAATGGAGATGTCTCAACTAAAAGGTACGTCTTATAGGAATCTAAGGGGATGACTCGACTAAAAGATACGTCTTATAGGAATCAAGCGAAATGACTCGACTAAAAGGTACGTCTTCAAGGAATCAATGGAAATGACTCAACGAAAAGGTACGTCTTATAGGAATCAAAGGGGATGACTCGACTAAAAGGTACGTCTTCTAGGGGTCAAAGGGGATGACTCAACTAAAAGGTACGTCTTATAGGAATCAAAGGAGATGGCTCAAATAAAAGGTACGTCTTATAGGAATCTATGGGGATGACTCGACTAAAAGGTACGTCTTATAGGAATCAAGGGAAATGACTCGACTAAAAGGTACGTCTTCAAGGAATCAAAGGAAATGACTCAACTAAAAGGTACGTCTTATAGGAATCAAAGGGGATGACTCGACTAAAAGGTACGTCTTATAGAAATCAAAGGGGATGTCTCGACTATAAGGTACGTTTTATAGGAATCAAACGGGATGACTAGACTAAAAGGTACGTCTTATAGGGGTCAAGGGGGAATGATTCAACTAAAAGGTACGTCGTATAGGAATCAAAGGGGATGACTCGACTAAAAGGTATGTCTTATAGGAATCAAAAGGGATGACTCGACTAAAAGATACGTCTTATAGAAATCAAAGGAAATGACTCGACTAAAAGGTACGTCTTCTAGGGGTCAAAGGGGATGAGTCGACTAAAAGGTACGTCTTCTAGGGGTCAAGGGGGAATGATTCGACTAAAAGATATGTCCTATAGGAATCAAGAGGTATAACTCGACTAAAAGGTATGTCTTATAGGAATCAAAGGGGATGACTCGACTAAAAGGTACGTCTTATAGGAATCAAAGGGAATGACTTGACTAAAAGGTACGTCTTAAGGGAATCAAGGGAAATGACTCGATTAAAAGGTTCGTCTTCTAGGAATCAAAAGGGATGACTCGACTAAAAGGTATGTCTTATAGTAATCAAAAGGGATGACTCGACTAAAAGGTACGTCTTATAGGAATCAAAGGAGATGACTCGACTAAAACGTACGTCTTATAGGAAAAAAGGGAAATGACTCGACTAAAACATACGTCTTCTAGGAATCAAAATGGGATGACTCGACTAAAAGATACGTCTTATAGGAATCAAAGGGGATGACTCGACTAAAAGGTACGTCTTATAGGAATCAAAGGGGATGACTCCACTAAAAGGTACGTCTTATAGGAATTAAGTGAAATGGCTCGACTCAAAGGTACGTCTTCTAGGGGTCATGGGGGAATGATTCAACTAAAAGATATGTCCTATAGGAATCAAGAGGTATAACTCGACTAAAAGGTACGTCTTATAGGAATCAAGTGAAATGGCTCGAGTCAAAGGTACGTCTTCTAGGAATAAAAGGAAATGACTCAACTAAAAGGTACGTCTTATAGGAATAAACGGAGATGACTCGACTAAAAGGTACGTCTTATAGGAATCAAAGGGGATAACTCGACTAAAAGATACGTCTTATAGGAATCAAAGGAAATGACTCGACTAAAAGGTACGTCTTCTAGGGGTCAAAGGGGATGAGTCGACTAAAAGGTACGTCTTCTAGGGGTCCAGGGGGAATGATTCGACTAAAAGATATGTCCTATAGGAATCAAGAAGTATAACTCAACTAAAAGGTATGTCTTATAGGAATCAAAGGGGATGACTCGACTAAAAGGTACGTCTTATAGGAATCAAAGGGAATGACTTGACTAAAAGGTACGTCTTAAAGGAATCAAGGGAAATGACTCGATTAAAAGGTACGTCTTCTAGGAATCAAAAGGGATGACTCGACTAAAAGGTATGTCTTATAGTAATCAAAAGGGATGACTCGACTAAAAGGTACGTCTTATAGGAATCAAAGGAGATGACTCGACTAAAACGTACGTCTTATAGGAAAAAAGGGAAATGACTCGACTAAAAGATACGTCTTCTAGGAATCAAAATGGGATACCTCGACTAAAAGATACGTCTTATAGGAATCAAAGGGGATGACTCGACTAAAAGGTACGTCTTATAGGAATCAAAGGGGATGACTCGACTAAAACGTACGTCATATAGGAATCAAGTGAAATGGCTCGACTCAAAGGTACGTCTTCTAGGAATAAAAGGAAATGACTCAACTAATAGGTACGTCTTATAGGAATAAACGGAGATGACTCGACTAAAAGGTACGTCTTATAGGAATCAAAGGGGATAACTCGACTAAAAGATACGTCTTATAGGAATCAAAGGCGATGACTCGACTAAAAGGTACGTCTTATAGGAATCAAAGGGGATGACTCAACTAAAAGGTACGTCTTATAGGAATCAAAGGAAATGACTCGTATAAAAGGCACATATTTTAGGAATTAAAGGGGATGACTCGACTAAAAGGTACGTCTTATATGAATCAAAGGGGATGACTCGACCAAAAGGTACGTCTTATAGGAATCCAAGGGGATGACTCAACTAAAAGGTACGTCTTATAGGAATCAATGTTGATGACTCGACTAAAAGGTACGTCTTATAGGTATAAAGGGAAATGACTTGACTAAAAGGTACGTCTTATAGGAATCAAAGGGGATGACTCGACTAAAAGGTACGACTTATAGGAATCAAAGGGGATGACTCGACTAAAAGGTACGTTTTATAGGAATCAAAGTGGAAGACTCGACTAAAAGGTACGTCTTATAGGAATCAAGGGAAATGACTCGACTAAAAGGTACGTTTTCTAGGAATCAATGGAAATGACTCAACTAAAAGGTACGTCTTATGGGAACCAAAGGATATGACTCAACTAAAAGGTACGTCTTATAGGAATCTAAGGAGAAGACTCGACTAAAAGGTACGTCTTATAGGAATCAAGAGAAATGACTCGACTAAAATGTACGTCTTCAAGGAATCAAAAGAAATGACTCAACTTAATGATACGTCTTATAGGAATCAAAGGGGATGACTCGACTAAAAGGTACGTCTTATAGGAATCAAAGGGGATGACTCGACTAAAAGGAACGTCTTATAGGAATCAAAGGAAATGACTCGAATAAAAGGCACATCTTTTAGGAATCAATCGGGATGACTCGACTATAAGGTACGTCTTATAGAAATAAAGGGGATGACTCGACCAAAAGGTACGTCATATAGGAATCCAAGGGGATGACTCAACTAAAAGATACGTCTTATTGGAATCAAAGTGGATGACTCAACTAAAAGGTACGTCTTATAGGAATCAAGTGAAATGACTCGACTAAAAGGTACGTCTTATAGAAATCAAAGGGGATGACTCGACTAAAAGGTACGTCTTATAGGAATCAAAGGGGATGACTCGACTAAAAGGTACATTTTATAGGAATCAAAGGGGATGACTCGACTAAAATGTACGTCTTATAGGAATCAAGGGAAATGACTCGACTAAAAGGTACTTTTTGTAGGAATCAAAGGAAATGACTCAACTAAAAGGTACGTCTTATAGGAATCAAAGGAGATGACTCAACTAAATGGTACGTCTTATAGGAATCGAAGGGGATGACTCGACTAAAAGGTACGTCTTATAGGAATCAAGGGAAATGACTCGACTAAAAGGTACGTCTTCAAGGAATCAAAGGAAATGACTCAACTAAAAGGTACGTCTTATAGTAATCAAAGGGGATGACTCGACTAAAAGGTACGTCTTATTGAAATCAAAGGGGATGACTCGACTATAAGGTACGTTTTATAGGAATCAAAGGGGATGACTCGACTAAAAGGTACGTCTTATAGGAATCAAGGGAAATGTCTCGACTAAAAGGTACGTTTTCTAGGAATCAAAGGACATGACTCAACTAAAAGGTACGTCTTATAGGAATCAAAGGAGATGACACAACTAAAAGGTACCTTTTATAGGAATCTAAGGGTTGACTCGACTAAAAGGTACGTCTTATAGGAATCAAAGGGGATGACTCGACTAATAGGTACGTTTTATAGGAATCAAAGGGGATGACTCGACTAAAAGGTACGTCTTATAGGAATCAAGGGAAATGACTCGACTAAAAGGTACGTTTTATTGGACTCAAAGGGGATGACTCGACTAAAAGGTACGTTTTATAGGAATCAAAGGGGATGACTCGAATAATAGGTACGTCTTATAGGAATCAAGGGAAATGACTCGACTAAAAGGTACTTTTTCTATGAATCAAAGGAAATGACTCAACTAAAAGGTACGTCTTATAGGAATCAATGGAGATGTCTCAACTAAAAGGTTCGTCTTATAGGAATCTAAGGGGATGACTCGATTAAAAGATACGTCTTATAGGAATCAAGCGAAATGACTCGACTAAAAGGTACGTCTTCAAGGAATCAATGGAAATGACTCAACGAAAAGGTACGTCTTATAGGAATCAAAGGGGATGACTCGACTAAAAGGTACGTCTTCTAGGGGTCAAAGGGGATGACTCAACTAAAAGGTACGTCTTATAGGAATCAAAGGAGATGGCTCAAATAAAAGGTACGTCTTATAGGAATCTATGGGGATGACTCGACTAAAAGGTACGTCTTATAGGAATCAAGGGAAATGACTCGACTAAAAGGTACGTCTTCAAGGAATCAAAGGAAATGA
Organism: Capsicum pubescens; assembly: GCA_030864215.1. NCBI lineage: Eukaryota > Viridiplantae > Streptophyta > Magnoliopsida > Solanales > Solanaceae > Capsicum > Capsicum pubescens. Next base: position 272,803,730 of record CM061545.1, on the reverse strand, counting down.
CTCAACTAAAAGGTACGTCTTATAGGAATCAAAGGGGATGACTCGACTAAAAGGTACGTCTTATAGAAATCAAAGGGGATGTCTCGACTATAAGGTACGTTTTATAGGAATCAAACGGGATGACTAGACTAAAAGGTACGTCTTATAGGGGTCAAGGGGGAATGATTCAACTAAAAGGTACGTCGTATAGGAATCAAAGGGGATGACTCGACTAAAAGGTATGTCTTATAGGAATCAAAAGGGATGACTCGACTAAAAGATACGTCTTATAGAAATCAAAGGAAATGACTCGACTAAAAGGTACGTCTTCTAGGGGTCAAAGGGGATGAGTCGACTAAAAGGTACGTCTTCTAGGGGTCAAGGGGGAATGATTCGACTAAAAGATATGTCCTATAGGAATCAAGAGGTATAACTCGACTAAAAGGTATGTCTTATAGGAATCAAAGGGGATGACTCGACTAAAAGGTACGTCTTATAGGAATCAAAGGGAATGACTTGACTAAAAGGTACGTCTTAAGGGAATCAAGGGAAATGACTCGATTAAAAGGTTCGTCTTCTAGGAATCAAAAGGGATGACTCGACTAAAAGGTATGTCTTATAGTAATTAAAAGGGATGACTCGACTAAAAGGTACGTCTTATAGGAATCAAAGGAGATGACTCGACTAAAACGTACGTCTTATAGGAAAAAAGGGAAATGACTCGACTAAAACATACGTCTTCTAGGAATCAAAATGGGATGACTCGACTAAAAGATACGTCTTATAGGAATCAAAGGGGATGACTCGACTAAAAGGTACGTCTTATAGGAATCAAAGGGGATGACTCCACTAAAAGGTACGTTTTATAGGAATTAAGTGAAATGGCTCGACTCAAAGGTACGTCTTCTAGGGGTCATGGGGGAATGATTCAACTAAAAGATATGTCCTATAGGAATCAAGAGGTATAACTCGACTAAAAGGTACGTCTTATAGGAATCAAGTGAAATGGCTCGAGTCAAAGGTACGTCTTCTAGGAATAAAAGGAAATGACTCAACTAAAAGGTACGTCTTATAGGAATAAACGGAGATGACTCGACTAAAAGGTACGTCTTATAGGAATCAAAGGGGATAACTCGACTAAAAGATACGTCTTATAGGAATCAAAGGAAATGACTCGACTAAAAGGTACGTCTTCTAGGGGTCAAAGGGGATTGAGTCGACTAAAAGGTACGTCTTCTAGGGGTCCAGGGGGAATGATTCGACTAAAAGATATGTCCTATAGGAATCAAGAAGTATAACTCAACTAAAAGGTATGTCTTATAGGAATCAAAGGGGATGACTCGACTAAAAGGTACGTCTTATAGGAATCAAAGGGAATGACTTGACTAAAAGGTACGTCTTAAAGGAATCAAGGGAAATGACTCGATTAAAAGGTACGTCTTCTAGGAATCAAAAGGGATGACTCGACTAAAAGGTATGTCTTATAGTAATCAAAAGGGATGACTCGACTAAAAGGTACGTCTTATAGGAATCAAAGGAGATGACTCGACTAAAACGTACGTCTTATAGGAAAAAAGGGAAATGACTCGACTAAAAGATACGTCTTCTAGGAATCAAAATGGGATGACTCGACTAAAAGATACGTCTTATAGGAATCAAAGGGGATGACTCGACTAAAAGGTACGTCTTATAGGAATCAAAGGGGATGACTCGACTAAAAGGTACGTCATATAGGAATCAAGTGAAATGGCTCGACTCAAAGGTACGTCTTCTAGGAATAAAAGGAAATGACTCAACTAATAGGTACGTCTTATAGGAATAAACGGAGATGACTCGACTAAAAGGTACGTCTTATAGGAATCAAAGGGGATAACTCGACTAAAAGATACGTCTTATAGGAATCAAAGGCGATGACTCGACTAAAAGGTACGTCTTATAGGAATCAAAGGGGATGACTCAACTAAAAGGTACGTCTTATAGGAATCAAAGGAAATGACTCGTATAAAAGGCACATATTTTAGGAATTAAAGGGGATGACTCGACTAAAAGGTACGTCTTATATGAATCAAAGGGGATGACTCGACCAAAAGGTACGTCTTATAGGAATCCAAGGGGATGACTCAACTAAAAGGTACGTCTTATAGGAATCAATGTTGATGACTCGACTAAAAGGTACGTCTTATAGGTATAAAGGGAAATGACTTGACTAAAAGGTACGTCTTATAGGAATCAAAGGGGATGACTCGACTAAAAGGTACGACTTATAGGAATCAAAGGGGATGACTCGACTAAAAGGTACGTTTTATAGGAATCAAAGTGGAAGACTCGACTAAAAGGTACGTCTTATAGGAATCAAGGGAAATGACTCGACTAAAAGGTACGTTTTCTAGGAATCAATGGAAATGACTCAACTAAAAGGTACGTCTTATGGGAACCAAAGGATATGACTCAACTAAAAGGTACGTCTTATAGGAATCTAAGGGGAAGACTCGACTAAAAGGTACGTCTTATAGGAATCAAGAGAAATGACTCGACTAAAATGTACGTCTTCAAGGAATCAAAAGAAATGACTCAACTTAATGATACGTCTTATAGGAATCAAAGGGGATGACTCGACTAAAAGGTACGTCTTATAGGAATCAAAGGGGATGACTCGACTAAAAGGAACGTCTTATAGGAATCAAAGGAAATGACTCGAATAAAAGGCACATCTTTTAGGAATCAATCGGGATGACTCGACTATAAGGTACGTCTTATAGAAATAAAGGGGATGACTCGACCAAAAGGTACGTCATATAGGAATCCAAGGGGATGACTCAACTAAAAGATACGTCTTATTGGAATCAAAGTGGATGACTCAACTAAAAGGTACGTCTTATAGGAATCAAGTGAAATGACTCGACTAAAAGGTACGTCTTATAGAAATCAATGGGGATGACTCGACTAAAAGGTACGTCTTATAGGAATCAAAGGGGATGACTCGACTAAAAGGTACGTTTTATAGGAATCAAAGGGGATGACTCGACTAAAATGTACGTCTTATAGGAATCAAGGGAAATGACTCGACTAAAAGGTACTTTTTGTAGGAATCAAAGGAAATGACTCAACTAAAAGGTACGTCTTATAGGAATCAAAGGAGATGACTCAACTAAATGGTACGTCTTATAGGAATCGAAGGGGATGACTCGACTAAAAGGTACGTCTTATAGGAATCAAGGGAAATGACTCGACTAAAAGGTACGTCTTCAAGGAATCAAAGGAAATGACTCAACTAAAAGGTACGTCTTATAGTAATCAAAGGGGATGACTCGACTAAAAGGTACGTCTTATTGAAATCAAAGGGGATGACTCGACTATAAGGTACGTTTTATAGGAATCAAAGGGGATGACTCGACTAAAAGGTACGTCTTATAGGAATCAAGGGAAATGTCTCGACTAAAAGGTACGTTTTCTAGGAATCAAAGGACATGACTCAACTAAAAGGTACGTCTTATAGGAATCAAAGGAGATGACACAACTAAAAGGTACCTTTTATAGGAATCTAAGGGTTGACTCGACTAAAAGGTACGTCTTATAGGAATCAAAGGGGATGACTCGACTAATAGGTACGTTTTATAGGAATCAAAGGGGATGACTCGACTAAAAGGTACGTCTTACAGGAATCAAGGGAAATGACTCGACTAAAAGGTACGTTTTATTGGACTCAAAGGGGATGACTCGACTAAAAGGTACGTTTTATAGGAATCAAAGGGGATGACTCGAATAATAGGTACGTCTTATAGGAATCAAGGGAAATGACTCGACTAAAAGGTACTTTTTCTATGAATCAAAGGAAATGACTCAACTAAAAGGTACGTCTTATAGGAATCAATGGAGATGACTCAACTAAAAGGTACGTCTTATAGGAATCTAAGGGGATGACTCGACTAAAAGATACGTCTTATAGGAATCAAGCGAAATGACTCGACTAAAAGGTACGTCTTCAAGGAATCAATGGAAATGACTCAACGAAAAGGTACGTCTTATAGGAATCAAAGGGGATGACTCGACTAAAAGGTACGTCTTCTAGGGGTCAAAGGGGATGACTCAACTAAAAGGTACGTCTTATAGGAATCAAAGGAGATGGCTCAAATAAAAGGTACGTCTTATAGGAATCTATGGGGATGACTCGACTAAAAGGTACGTCTTATAGGAATCAAGGGAAATGACTCGACTAAAAGGTACGTCTTCAAGGAATCAAAGGAAATGACTCAACTAAAAGGTACGTCTTATAGGAATCAAAGGGGATGACTCGACTAAAAGGTACGTCTTATAGAAATCAAAGGGGATGTCTCGACTATAAGGTACGTTTTATAGGAATCAAACGGGATGACTAGACTAAAAGGTACGTCTTATAGGGGTCAAGGGGGAATGATTCAACTAAAAGGTACGTCGTATAGGAATCAAAGGGGATGACTCGACTAAAAGGTATGTCTTATAGGAATCAAAAGGGATGACTCGACTAAAAGATACGTCTTATAGAAATCAAAGGAAATGACTCGACTAAAAGGTACGTCTTCTAGGGGTCAAAGGGGATGAGTCGACTAAAAGGTACGTCTTCTAGGGGTCAAGGGGGAATGATTCGACTAAAAGATATGTCCTATAGGAATCAAGAGGTATAACTCGACTAAAAGGTATGTCTTATAGGAATCAAAGGGGATGACTCGACTAAAAGGTACGTCTTATAGGAATCAAAGGGAATGACTTGACTAAAAGGTACGTCTTAAGGGAATCAAGGGAAATGACTCGATTAAAAGGTTCGTCTTCTAGGAATCAAAAGGGATGACTCGACTAAAAGGTATGTCTTATAGTAATCAAAAGGGATGACTCGACTAAAAGGTACGTCTTATAGGAATCAAAGGAGATGACTCGACTAAAACGTACGTCTTATAGGAAAAAAGGGAAATGACTCGACTAAAACATACGTCTTCTAGGAATCAAAATGGGATGACTCGACTAAAAGATACGTCTTATAGGAATCAAAGGGGATGACTCGACTAAAAGGTACGTCTTATAGGAATCAAAGGGGATGACTCCACTAAAAGGTACGTCTTATAGGAATTAAGTGAAATGGCTCGACTCAATGGTACGTCTTCTAGGGGTCATGGGGGAATGATTCAACTAAAAGATATGTCCTATAGGAATCAAGAGGTATAACTCGACTAAAAGGTACGTCTTGTAGGAATCAAGTGAAATGGCTCGAGTCAAAGGTACGTCTTCTAGGAATAAAAGGAAATGACTCAACTAAAAGGTACGTCTTATAGGAATAAACGGAGATGACTCGACTAAAAGGTACGTCTTATAGGAATCAAAGGGGATAACTCGACTAAAAGATACGTCTTATAGGAATCAAAGGAAATGACTCGACTAAAAGGTACGTCTTCTAGGGGTCAAAGGGGATGAGTCGACTAAAAGGTACGTCTTCTAGGGGTCCAGGGGGAATGATTCGACTAAAAGATATGTCCTATAGGAATCAAGAAGTATAACTCAACTAAAAGGTATGTCTTATAGGAATCAAAGGGGATGACTCGACTAAAAGGTACGTCTTATAGGAATCAAAGGGAATGACTTGACTAAAAGGTACGTCTTAAAGGAATCAAGGGAAATGACTCGATTAAAAGGTACGTCTTCTAGGAATCAAAAGGGATGACTCGACTAAAAGGTATGTCTTATAGTAATCAAAAGGGATGACTCGACTAAAAGGTACGTCTTATAGGAATCAAAGGAGATGACTCGACTAAAACGTACGTCTTATAGGAAAAAAGGGAAATGACTCGACTAAAAGATACGTCTTCTAGGAATCAAAATGGGATGACTCGACTAAAAGATACGTCTTATAGGAATCAAAGGGGATGACTCGACTAAAAGGTACGTCTTATAGGAATCAAAGGGGATGACTCGACTAAAAGGTACGTCATATAGGAATCAAGTGAAATGGCTCGACTCAAAGGTACGTCTTCTAGGAATAAAAGGAAATGACTCAACTAATAGGTACGTCTTATAGGAATAAACGGAGATGACTTGACTAAAAGGTACGTCTTATAGGAATCAAAGGGGATAACTCGACTAAAAGATACGTCTTATAGGAATCAAGGGAAATGACTCGACTAAAAGGTACGTCTTCAAGGAATCAAAGGAAATGACTCAACTAAAAGGTACGTCTTATAGGAATCAAAGGGGATGACTCGACTAAAAGGTACGTCTTCTAGGGGTCAAAGTGGATGACTCGACTAAAAGGTACGTCTTATAGGAATCAAAGGAAATGACTCGACTTAAAGGTACGTCTTCAAGGAATCAAAGGAAATGACTCAACTAAAAGGTACGTCTTATAGGAATCAAAGGGGATGACTCGACTAAAAGGTACGTCTTCTAGGGGTCAAAGTGGATGACTCGACTAAAAGGTACGTCTTATAGGAATCAAAGGAAATGACTCGACTAAAAGGTACGTCATATAGGAATCAAAGAAAATGACTCGACTAAAAGGTACGTCTTCTAGGGGTCAAAGGGGATGACTCGACTAAAACGTACGTCTTATAGGAATCAAAGGCGATGACTCGACTAAAAGGTACGTCTTATAGGAATCAAAGGGGATGACTCAACTAAAAGGTACGTCTTATAGGAATCAAAGGAAATGACTCGTATAAAAGGCACATATTTTAGGAATTAAAGGGGATGACTCGACTAAAAGGTACGTCTTATATGAATCAAAGGGGATGACTCGACCAAAAGGTACGTCTTATAGGAATCCAAGGGGATGACTCAACTAAAAGGTACGTCTTATAGGAATCAATGTTGATGACTCGACTAAAAGGTACGTCTTATAGGTATAAAGGGAAATGACTTGACTAAAAGGTACGTCTTATAGGAATCAAAGGGGATGACTCGACTAAAAGGTACGACTTATAGGAATCAAAGGGGATGACTCGACTAAAAGGTACGTTTTATAGGAATCAAAGTGGAAGACTCGACTAAAAGGTACGTCTTATAGGAATCAAGGGAAATGACTCGACTAAAAGGTACGTTTTCTAGGAATCAATGGAAATGACTCAACTAAAAGGTACGTCTTATGGGAACCAAAGGATATGACTCAACTAAAAGGTACGTCTTATAGGAATCTAAGGGGAAGACTCGACTAAAAGTTACGTCTTATAGGAATCAAGAGAAATGACTCGACTAAAATGTACGTCTTCAAGGAATCAAAAGAAATGACTCAACTTAATGATACGTCTTATAGGAATCAAAGGGGATGACTCGACTAAAAGGTACGTCTTATAGGAATCAAAGGGGATGACTCGACTAAAAGGAACGTCTTATAGGAATCAAAGGAAATGACTCGAATAAAAGGCACATCTTTTAGGAATCAAACGGGATGACTCGACTATAAGGTACGTCTTATAGAAATAAAGGGGATGACTCGACCAAAAGGAACGTCATATAGGAATCCAAGGGGATGACTCAACTAAAAGATACGTCTTATTGGAATCAAAGTGGATGACTCAACTAAAAGGTACGTCTTATAGGAATCAAGTGAAATGACTCGACTAAAAGGTACGTCTTATAGAAATCAAAGGGGATGACTCGACTAAAAGGTACGTCTTATAGGAATCAAAGGGGATGACTCGACTAAAAGGTACGTTTTATAGGAATCAAAGGGGATGACTCGACTAAAATGTACGTCTTATAGGAATCAAGGGAAATGACTCGACTAAAAGGTACTTTTTGTAGGAATCAAAGGAAATGACTCAACTAAAAGGTACGTCTTATAGGAATCAAAGGAGATGACTCATCTAAATAGTACGTCTTATAGGAATCGAAGGGGATGACTCGACTAAAAGGTACGTCTTATAGGAATCAAGGGAAATGACTCGACTAAAAGGTACGTCTTCAAGGAATCAAAGGAAATGACTCAACTAAAAGGTACGTCTTATAGTAATCAAAGGGGATGACTCGACTAAAAGGTACGTCTTATTGAAATCAAAGGGGATGACTCGACTATAAGGTACGTTTTATAGGAATCAAAGGGGATGACTCGACTAAAAGGTACGTCTTATAGGAATCAAGGGAAATGTCTCGACTAAAAGGTACGTTTTCTAGGAATCAAAGGACATGACTCAACTAAAAGGTACGTCTTATAGGAATCAAAGGAGATGACACAACTAAAAGGTACCTTTTATAGGAATCTAAGGGTTGACTCGACTAAAAGGTACGTCTTATAGGAATCAAAGGGGATGACTCGACTAATAGGTACGTTTTATAGGAATCAAAGGGGATGACTCGACTAAAAGGTACGTCTTATAGGAATCAAGGGAAATGACTCGACTAAAAGGTACGTTTTATTGGACTCAAAGGGGATGACTCGACTAAAAGGTACGTTTTATAGGAATCAAAGGGGATGACTCGAATAATAGGTACGTCTTATAGGAATCAAGGGAAATGACTCGACTAAAAGGTACTTTTTCTATGAATCAAAGGAAATGACTCAACTAAAAGGTACGTCTTATAGGAATCAATGGAGATGACTCAACTAAAAGGTACGTCTTATAGGAATCTAAGGGGATGACTCGACTAAAAGATACGTCTTATAGGAATCAAGCGAAATGACTCGACTAAAAGGTACGTCTTCAAGGAATCAATGGAAATGACTCAACGAAAATGTATGTCTTATAGGAATCAAAGGGGATGACTCGACTAAAAGGTACGTCTTCTAGGGGTCAAAGGGGATGACTCAACTAAAAGGTACGTCTTATAGGAATCAAAGGAGATGGCTCAAATAAAAGGTACGTCTTATAGGAACTTATGGGGATGACTCGACTAAAAGGTACGTCTTATAGGAATCAAGGGAAATGACTCGACTAAAAGGTACGTCTTCAAGGAATCAAAGGAAATGACTCAACTAAAAGGTACGTCTTATAGGAATTAAAGGGGATGACTCGACTAAAAGGTACGTCTTATAGAAATCAAAGGGGATGTCTCGACTATAAGGTACGTTTTATAGGAATCAAACGGGATGACTCGACTAAAAGGTACGTCTTATAGGGGTCAAGGGGGAATGATTCAACTAAAAGGTACGTCGTATAGGAATCAAAGGGGATGACTCAACTAAAAGGTATGTCTTATAGGAATCAAAAGGAATGACTCGACTAAAAGATACGTCTTATAGAAATCAAAGGAAATGACTCGACTAAAAGGTACGTCTTCTAGGGGTCAAAGGGGATGAGTCGACTAAAAGGTACGTCTTCTAGGGGTCAAGGGGGAATGATTCGACTAAAAGATATGTCCTATAGGAATCAAGAGGTATAACTCGACTAAAAGGTATGTCTTATAGGAATCAAAGGGGATGACTCGACTAAAAGGTACGTCTTATAGGAATCAAAGGGAATGACTTGACTAAAAGGTACGTCTTAAGGTAATCAAGGGAAATGACTCGATTAAAAGGTTCGTCTTCTAGGAATCAAAAGGGATGACTCGACTAAAAGGTATGTCTTATAGTAATCAAAAGGGATGACTCGACTAAAAGGTACGTCTTATAGGAATCAAAGGAGATGACTCGACTAAAACGTACGTCTTATAGGAAAAAAGGGAAATGACTCGACTAAAACATACGTCTTCTAGGAATCAAAATGGGATGACTCGACTAAAAGATACGTCTTATAGGAATCAAAGGGGATGACTCGACTAAAAGGTACGTCTTATAGGAATCAAAGGGGATGACTCCACTAAAAGGTACGTCTTATAGGAATTAAGTGAAATGGCTCGACTCAAAGGTACGTCTTCTAGGGGTCATGGGGGAATGATTCAACTAAAAGATATGTCCTATAGGAATCATGAGGTATAACTCGACTAAAAGGTATGTCTTATAGGAATCAAGTGAAATAGCTCGACTCAAAGGTACGTCTTCTAGGAATAAAAGGAAATGACTCAACTAAAAGGTACGTCTTATAGGAATAAACGGAGATGACTCGACTAAAAGGTACGTCTTATAGGAATCAAAGGGGATAACTCGACTAAAAGATACGTCTTATAGGAATCAAGGGAAATGACTCGACTAAAAGGTACGTCTTCAAGGAATCAAAGGAAATGACTCAACTAAAAGGTACGTCTTATAGGAATCAAAGGGGATGACTCGACTAAAAGGTACGTCTTCTAGGGGTCAAAGTGGATGACTCGACAAAAAGGTACGTCATATAGGAATCAAAGGAAATGACTCGAATAAAAGGTACGTCTTATAGGAATCAAAGAAAATGACTCGACTAAAAGGTACGTCTTCTAGGGGTCAAAGGGGATGACTCGACTAAAATGTACGTCTTATAGGAATCAAAGGAGATGACTCGACTAAAAGGTACGTCGTATAGGAATCAATGGGGATGACTCGACTAAAAGGTACGTCGTATAGGAATCAAGGGAAATGACTCGTATAAAAGGCACATATTTTAGGAATTAAAGGGGATGACTCGACTAAAAGGTACGTCTTATATGAATCAAAGGGGATGACTCGACCAAAAGGTACGTCTTATAGGAATCCAAGGGGATGACTCAACTAAAAGGTACGTCTTATAGGAATCAAAGTTGATGACTCGACTAAAAGCTACGTCTTATAGGAATAAAGGGAAATGACTTGACTAAAAGGTACGTCTTATAGGAATCAAAGGGGATGACTCGACTAAAAGGTACGACTTATAGGAATCAAAGGGGATGACTCGACTAAAAGGTACGTTTTATAGGAATCAAAGTGGAAGACTCGACTAAAAGGTACGTCTTATAGGAATCAAGGGAAATGACTCGACTAAAAGGTACGTTTTATAGGAATCAATGGAAATGACTCAACTAAAAGGTACGTCTTATGGGAATCAAAGGATATGACTCAACTAAAAGGTACGTCTTATAGGAATCTAAGGGGAAGACTCGACTAAAAGGTACGTCTTATAGGAATCAAGAGAAATGACTCGACTAAAATGTATGTCTTCAAGGAATCAAAAGAAATGACTCAACTTAATGATACGTCTTATAGGAATCAAAGGGGATGACTCGACTAAAAGGTACGTCTTATAGGAATCAAAGGGGATGACTCGACTAAAAGGAACGTCTTATAGGAATCAAAGGAAATGACTCGAATAAAAGACACATCTTTTAGGAATCAAACGGGATGACTCGACTATAAGGTACGTCTTATAGAAATCAAAGGGGATGACTCGACCAAAATGTACGTCTTATAGGAATCCAAGGGGATGACTCAACTAAAAGATACGTGTTATTGGAATCAAAGTGGATGACTCAACTAAAAGGTACGTCTTATAGGAATCAAGTGAAATGACTTGACTAAAAGGTACGTCTTATAGGAATCAAAGGGGATGACTCGACTAAAAGGTACGTCTTATAGGAATCAAAGGGGATGACTCGACTAAAAGGTACGTTTTATAGGAATCAAAGGGGATGACTCGACTAAAAGGTACTTTTTGTAGGAATCAAAGGAAATGACTCAACTAAAAGGTACGTCTTATAGGAATCAAAGGAGATGACTCAACTAAATGGTACGTCTTATAGGAATCGAAGGGGATGACTCGACTAAAAGGTACGTCTTATAGGAATCAAGGGAAATGACTTGACTAAAAGGTACGTCTTCAAGGATTCAAAGGAAATGACTCAACTAAAAGGTACGTCTTATAGGAATCAAAGGGGATGACTCGACTAAAAGGTACGTCTTATTGAAATCAAAGGGGATGACTCGACTATAAGGTACGTTTTATAGGAATCAAAGGGGATGACTCGACAAAAGGGTACGTCTTATAGGAATCAAGGGAAATGTCTCGACTAAAAGGTACGTTTTCTAGGAATCAAAGGACATGACTCAACTAAAAGGTACGTCTTATAGGAATCAAAGGAGATGACACAACTAAAAGGTACCTTTTATAGGAATCTAAGGGATGACTCGACTAAAAGATACGTCTTATAGGAATCAAAGGGGATGACTCGACTAATAGGTACGTTTTATAGGAATCAAAGGGGATGACTCGACTAAAAGGTACGTCTTATAGGAATCAAGGGAAATGACTCGACTAAAAGGTACGTTTTATTGGAATCAAAGGGGATGACTCGACTAAAAGGTACGTTTTATAGGAATCAAAGGGGATGACTCGAATAATAGGTACGTCTTATAGGAATCAAGGGAAATGACTCGACTAAAAGGTACTTTTTCTAGGAATCAAAGGAAATGACTCAACTAAAAGGTACGTCTTATAGGAATCAATGGAGATGACTCAACTAAAAGGTACGTCTTATAGGAATCTAAGGGGATGACTCGACTAAAAGATACGTCTTATAGGAATCAAGCGAAATGACTCGACTAAAAGGTACGTCTTCAAGGAATCAATGGAAATGACTCAATGAAAAGGTACGTCTTATAGGAATCAAAGGGGATGACTCGACTAAAAGGTACGTCTTCTAGGGGTCAAAGGGGATGACTCAACTAAAAGGTACGTCTTATAGGAATCAAAGGAGATGGCTCAACTAAAAGGTACGTCTTATAGGAATCTATGGGGATGACTCGACTAAAAGGTACGTCTTATAGGAATCAAGGGAAATGACTCGACTAAAAGGTACGTCTTCAAGGTATCAAAGGAAATGACTCAACTAAAAGGTACGTCTTATTGGAATCAAAGGGGATGACTCGACTAAAAGGTACGTCTTATAGAAATCAAAGGGGATGTCTCGACTATAAGGTACGTTTTATAGGAATCAAACGGGATGACTCGACTAAAAGGTACGTCTTATAGGGGTCAAGGGGGAATGATTCAACTAAAAGGTACGTCGTATAGGAATCAATGGGGATGACTCGACTAAAAGGTATGTCTTATAGGAATCAAAAGGGATGACTCGACTAAAAGATACGTCTTATAGGAATCAAAGGAAATGACTCGACTAAAAGGTACGTCTTCTAGGGGTCAAAGGGGATGAGTCGACTAAAAGGTACGTCTTCTAGGGGTCAAGGGGGAATGATTCGACTAAAAGATATGTCCAATAGGAATCAAGAGGTATAACTCGACTAAAAGGTATGTCTTATAGGAATCAAAGGGGATGACTCGACTAAAAGGTACGTCTTATAGGAATCAAAGGGAATTACTTGACTAAAAGGTACGTCTTAAAGGAATCAAGGGAAATGACTCGATTAAAAGGTACGTCTTCTAGGAATCAAAAGGCATGACTCGACTAAAAGGTATGTCTTATAGTAATCAAAAGGGATGACTCGACTAAAAGGTACGTCTTATAGGAATCAAAGGAGATGACTCGACTAAATGGTACGTCTTATAGGAAAAAAGGGAAATGACTCGACTAAAAGATACTTCTTCTAGGAATCAAAATGGGATGACTCGACTAAAAGATACGTCTTATAGGAATCAAAGGGGATGACTTCACTAAAAGGTACGTCTTATAGGAATCAAAGGGGATGACTCCACTAAAAGGTACGTCTTATAGGAATCAAGTGAAATGGTTCGACTCAAAGGTACGTCTTCTAGGGGTCAAGGGGGAATGATTCGACTAAAAGATATGTCCTATAGGAATCAAGAGGTAAAACTCGACTAAAAGGTATGTCTTATAGGAATCAAAGGGGATGACTCGACTAAAAGGTACGTCTTATAGGAATCAAAGGGAATGATTTGACTAAAAGGTACGTCTTAAGGGAATCAAGGGAAATGACTCGATTAAAAGGTTCGTCTTCTAGGAATCAAAAGGGATGACTCGACTAAAAGGTATGTCTTATAGTAATCAAAAGGGATGACTCGACTAAAAGGTACGTCTTATAGAATCAAAGGAGATGACTCGACTAAAACGTACGTCTTATAGGAAAAAAGGGAAATGACTCGACTAAAATATACGTCTTCTAGGAATCAAAATGGGATGACTCGACTAAAAGGTACGTCTTATAGGAATCAAAGGGGATGACTCGACTAAAAGGTACGTCTTATAGAAATCAAAGGGGATGTCTCGACTATAAGGTACGTTTTATAGGAATCAAACGGGATGACTCGACTAAAAGGTAAGTCTTATAGGGGTCAAGGGGGAATGATTCAACTAAAAGGTACGTCGTATAGGAATCAAAGGGGATGACTCGACTAAAAGGTATGTCTTATAGGAATCAAAAGGGATGACTCGACTAAAAGATACGTCTTATAGAAATCAAAGGAAATGACTCGACTAAAAGGTACGTCTTCTCGGGGTCAAAGGGGATGAGTCGACTAAAAGGTACGTCTTCTAGGGGTCAAGGGGGAATGATTCGACTAAAAGATATGTCCTATAGGAATCAAGAGGTATAACTCGACTAAAAGGTATGTCTTATAGGAATCAAAGGGGATGACTCGACTAAAAGGTACGTCTTATAGGAATCAAAGGGAATGACTTGACTAAAAGGTACGTCTTAAGGGAATCAAGGGAAATGACTCGATTAAAAGGTTCGTCTTCTAGGAATCAAAAGGGATGACTCGACTAAAAGGTATGTCTTATAGTAATCAAAAGGGATGACTCGACTAAAAGGTACGTCTTATAGGAATCAAAGGAGATGACTCGACTAAAACGTACGTCTTATAGGAAAAAAGGGAAATGACTCGACTAAAACATACGTCTTCTAGGAATCAAAATGGGATGACTCGACTAAAAGATACGTCTTATAGGAATCAAAGGGGATGACTCGACTAAAAGGTACGTCTTATAGGAATCAAAGGGGATGACTCCACTAAAATGTACGTCTTATAGGAATTAAGTGAAATGGCTCGACTCAAAGGTACGTCTTCTAGGGGTCATGGGGGAATGATTCAACTAAAAGATATGTCCTATAGGAATCAAGAGGTATAACTCGACTAAAAGGTACGTCTTATAGGAATCAAGTGAAATGGCTCGACTCAAAGGTACGTCTTCTAGGAATAAAAGGAAATGACTCAACTAAAAGGTACGTCTTATAGGAATAAACGGAGATGACTCGACTAAAAGGTACGTCTTATAGGAATCAAAGGGGATAACTTGACTAAAAGATACGTCTTATAGGAATCAAGGGAAATGACTCGACTAAAAGGTACGTCTTAAAGGAATCAAAGGAAATGACTCAACTAAAAGGTACGTCTTATAGGAATCAAAGGGGATGACTCGACTAAAAGGTACGTCTTCTAGGGGTCAAAGTGGATGACTCGACAAAAAGGTACGTCTTATAGGAATCAAAGGAAATGACTCAAATAAAAGGTACGTCTTATAGGAATCAAAGAAAATGACTCGACTAAAAGGTACGTCTTCTAGGGGTCAAAGGGGATGACTCGACTAAAATGTACGTCTTATAGGAATCAAAGGAGATGACTCGACTAAAAGGTACGTCTTATAGGAATCAATGGGGATGACTCGACTAAAAGGTACGTCTTATAGGAATCAAGGGAAATGACTCGTATAAAAGGCACATATTTTAGGAATTAAAGGGGATGACTCGACTAAAAGGTACGTCTTATATGAATCAAAGGGGATGACTCGACCAAAAGGTACGTCTTATAGGAATCCAAGGGGATGACTCAACTAAAAGGTACGTCTTATAGGAATCAAAGTTGATGACTCGACTAAAAGGTACGTCTTATAGGAATAAAGGGAAATGACTTGACTAAAAGGTACATCTTATAGGAATCAAAGGGGATGACTCGACTAAAAGGTACGACTTATAGGAATCAAAGGGGATGACTCGACTAAAAGGTACGTTTTATAGGAATCAAAGTGGAAGACTCGACTAAAAGGTACGTCTTATAGGAATCAAGGGAAATGACTCGACTAAAAGGTACGTTTGCTAGGAATCAATGGAAATGACTCAACTAAAAGGTACGTCTTATGGGAATCAAAGGATATGACTCAACTAAAAGGTACGTCTTATAGGAATCTAAGGGGAAGACTCGACTAAAAGGTACGTCTTATAGGAATCAAGAGAAATGACTCGACTAAAATGTATGTCTTCAAGGAATCAAAAGAAATGACTCAACTTAATGATACGTCTTATAGGAATCAAAGGGGATGACTCGACTAAAAGGTACGTCTTATAGGAATCAAAGGGGATGACTCGACTAAAAGGAACGTCTTATAGGAATCAAAGGAAATGACTCGAATAAAAGGCACATCTTTTAGGAATCAAACGGGATGACTCGACTATAAGGTACGTCTTATAGAAATCAAAGGGGATGACTCGACCAAAAGGTACGTCTTATAGGAATCCAAGGGGATGACTCAACTAAAAGATACGTCTTATTGGAATCAAAGTGGATGACTCAACTAAAAGGTACGTCTTATAGGAATCAAGTGAAATGACTTGACTAAAAGGTACGTCTTATAGGAATCAAAGGGGATGACTCGACTAAAAGGTACGTCTTATAGGAATCAAAGGGGATGACTCGACTAAAAGGTACGTTTTATAGGAATCAAAGGGGATGACTCGACTAAAAGGTACTTTTTGTAGGAATCAAAGGAAATGACTCAACTAAAAGGTACGTATTATAGGAATCAAAGGAGATGACTCAACTAAATGGTACGTCTTATAGGAATCGAAGGGGATGACTCGACTAAAAGGTACGTCTTATAGGAATCAAGGGAAATGACTTGACTAAAAGGTACGTCTTCAAGGATTCAAAGGAAATGACTCAACTAAAAGGTACGTCTTATAGGAATCAAAGGGGATGACTCGACTAAAAGGTACGTCTTATTGAAATCAAAGGGGATGACTCGACTATAAGGTACGTTTTATAGGAATCAAAGGGGATGACTCGACTAAAGGGTACGTCTTATAGGAATCAAGGGAAATGTCTCGACTAAAAGGTACGTTTTCTAGGAATCAAAGGACATGACTCAACTAAAAGGTACGTCTTATAGGAATCAAAGGAGATGACACAACTAAAAGGTACCTTTTATAGGAATCTAAGGGATGACTCGACTAAAAGATACGTCTTATAGGAATCAAAGGGGATGACTCGACTAATAGGTACGTTTTATAGGAATCAAAGGGGATGACTCGACTAAAAGGTACGTCTTATAGGAATCAAGGGAAATGGCTCGACTAAAAGGTACGTTTTATTGGAATCAAAGGGGATGACTCGACTAAAAGGTACGTTTTATAGGAATCATAGGGGATGACTCGAATAATAGGTACGTCTTATAGGAATCAAGGGAAATGACTCGACTAAAAGGTACTTTTTCTAGGAATCAAAGGAAATGACTCAACTAAAAGGTACGTCTTATAGGAATCAATGGAGATGACTCAACTAAAAGGTACGTCTTATAGGAATCTAAGGGGATGACTCGACTAAAAGATACGTCTTATAGGAATCAAGCGAAATGACTCGACTAAAAGGTACGTCTTCAAGGAATCAATGGAAATGACTCAATGAAAAGGTACGTCTTATAGGAATCAAAGGGGATGACTCGACTAAAAGGTACGTCTTCTAGGGGTCAAAGGGGATGATTCAACTAAAAGGTACGTCTTACAGGAATCAAAGGAGATGGCTCAACTAAAAGGTACGTCTTATAGGAATCTATGGGGATGACTCGACTAAAAGGTACGTCTTATAGGAATCAAGAGAAATGACTCGACTAAAAGGTACGTCTTCAAGGAATCAAAGGAAATGACTCAACTAAAAGGTACGTCTTATTGGAATCAAAGGGGATGACTCGACTAAAAGGTACGTCTTATAGAAATCAAAGGGGATGTCTCGACTATAAGGTACGTTTCATAGGAATCAAACGGGATGACTCGACTAAAAGGTACGTCTTATAGGGGTCAAGGGGGAATGATTCAACTAAAAGGTACGTCGTATAGGAATCAAAGGGGATGACTCGACTAAAAGGTATGTCTTATAGGAATCAAAAGGGATGACTCGACTAAAAGATACGTCTTATAGGAATCAAAGGAAATGACTCGACTAAAATGTACGTCTTCTAGGGGTCAAAGGGGATGAGTCGACTAAAAGGTACGTCTTCTAGGGGTCAAGGGGGAATGATTCGACTAAAAGATATGTCCTATAGGATTCAAGAGGTATAACTCGACTAAAAGGTATGTCTTATAGGAATCAAAGGGGATGACTCGACTAAAAGGTACGTCTTATAGGAATCAAAGGGAATTACTTGACTAAAAGGTACGTCTTAAAGGAATCAAGGGAAATGACTCGATTAAAAGGTACGTCTTCTAGGAATCAAAAGGGATGACTCGACTAAAAGGTATGTCTTATAGTAATCAAAAGGGATGACTCGACTAAAAGGTACGTCTTATAGGAATCAAAGGAGATGACTCGACTAAAAGGTACGTCTTATAGGAAAAAAGGGAAATGACTCGACTAAAAGATACGTCTTCTAGGAATCAAAATGGGATGACTCGACTAAAAGATACGTCTTATAGGAATCAAAGGGGATGACTTGACTAAAAGGTACGTCTTATAGGAATCAAAGGGGATGACTCCACTAAAAGGTACGTCTTATAGGAATCAAGTGAAATGGTTCGACTCAAAGGTACGTCTTCTAGGGGTCAAGGGGGAATGATTCGACTAAAAGATATATCCTATAGGAATCAAGAGGTAAAACTCGACTAAAAGGTATGTCTTATAGGAATCAAAGGGGATGACTCGACTAAAAGGTACGTCTTATAGGAATCAAAGGGAATGATTTGACTAAAAGGTACGTCTTAAGGGAATCAAGGGAAATGACTCGATTAAAAGGTTCGTCTTCTAGGAATCAAAAGGGATGACTCGACTAAAAGGTATGTCTTATAGTAATCAAAAGGGATGACTCGACTAAAAGGTACGTCTTATAGGAATCAAAGTAGATGACTCGACTAAAACGTACGTCTTATAGGAAAAAAGGGAAATGACTCGACTAAAATATACGTCTTCTAGGAATCAAAATGGGATGACTCGACTAAAAGATACGTCTTATAGGAATCAAAGGGGATGACTCGACTAAAAGGTACGTCTTATAGGAATAAAAGGGGATGACTCCACTAAAAGGTACGTATTATAGGAATTAAGTGAAATGGCTCGACTGAAAGGTACGTCTTCTAGGGGTCATGGGGGAATGATTCAACTAAAAGATATGTCCTATAGGAATCAAGAGGTATAACTCGACTAAAAGGTACGTCTTATAGGAATCAAGTGAAATGGCTCGACTCAAAGGTACGTCTTCTAGGAATAAAAGGAAATGACTCAACTAAAAGGTACGTCTTATAGGAATAAACGGAGATGACTCGACTAAAAGGTACGTCTTATAGGAATCAAAGGGGATAACTCGACTAAAAGGTATGTCTTATAGGAATCAAAGGGGATGACTCGACTAAAAGGTACGTCTTATAGGAATCAAAGGGAATGACTTGACTAAAACGTACGTCTTAAGGGAATCAAGGGAAATGACTCGATTAAAAGGTTCGTCTTCTAGGAATCAAAAGGGATGACTCGACTAAAAGGTATGTCTTATAGTAATCAAAAGGGATGACTCGACTAAAAGGTACGTCTTATAGGAATCAAAGGAGATGACTCGTCTAAAACGTACGTCTTATAGGAAAAAAGGGAAATGACTCGACTAAAATATACGTCTTCTAGGAATCAAAATGGGATGACTCGACTAAAAGATACGTCTTATAGGAATCAAAGGGGATGACTCGACTAAAAGGTACGTCTTATAGGAATCAAAGGGGATGACTCCACTAAAAGGTACATCTTAGAGGAATTAAGTGAAATGGCTCGACTCAAAGGTACGTCTTCTAGGGGTCATGGGGGAATGATTCAACTAAAAGATATGTCCTATAGGAATCAAGAGGTATAACTCGACTAAAAGGTACGTCTTATAGGAATCAAGTGAAATGGCTCGACTCAAAGGTACGTCTTCTAGGAATAAAAGGAAATGACTCAACTAAAAGGTACGTCTTTTAGGAATAAACGGAGATGACTCGACTAAAAGGTACGTCTTATAGGAATCAAAGGGGATAACTCGACTAAAAGATACGTCTTATAGGAATCAAGGGAAATGACTCGACTAAAAGGTACGTCTTCAAGGAATCAAAGGAAATGACTCAACTAAAAGGTACGTCTTATAGGAATCAAAGGGGATGACTCGACTAAAAGGTACGTCTTCTAGGGGTCAAAGTGGATGACTCGACAAAAAGGTACGTCTTATAGGAATCAAAGGAAATGACTCGAATAAAAGGTACGTCTTATAGGAATCAAAGAAAATGACTCGACTAAAAGGTACGTCTTCTAGGGGTCAAAGGGGATGACTCGACTAAAAGGTACGTCTTATAGGAATCAATGGGGATGACTCGACTAAAAGGTACGTCTTATAGGAATCAAGGGAAATGACTCGTATAAAAGGCACATATTTTAGGAATTAAAGGGGATGACTCGACTAAAAGGTACGTCTTATATGAATCAAAGGGGATGACTTGACCAATAGGTACGTCTTATAGGAATCCAAGGGGATGACTCAACTAAAAGGTACGTCTTATAGGAATCAAAGTTGATGACTCGACTAAAAGGTACGTCTTATAGGAATAAAGGGAAATGACTTGACTAAAAGGTACGTCTTATAGGAATCAAAGGGGATGACTCGACTAAAAGGTACGACTTATAGGAATCAAAGGGGATGACTCGACTAAAAGGTACGTTTTATAGGAATCAAAGTGGAAGACTCGACTAAAAGGTACGTCTTATAGGAATCAAGGGAAATGACTCGACTAAAAGGTACGTTTTCTAGGAATCAATGGAAATGACTCAACTAAAAGGTACGTCTTATGGGAATCAAAGGATATGACTCAACTAAAAGGTACGTCTTATAGGAATCAAAGGGGAAGACTCGACTAAAAGGTACGTCTTATAGGAATCAAGAGAAATGACTCGACTAAAATGTATGTCTTCAAGGAATCAAAAGAAATGACTCAACTTAATGATACGTCTTATAGGAATCAAAGGGGATGACTCGACTAAAAGGTACGTCTTATAGGAATCAAAGGGGATGACTCGACTAAAAGGAACGTCTTATAGGAATCAAAGGAAATGACTCGAATAAAAGGCACATCTTTTAGGAATCAAACGGGATGGCTCGACTATAAGGTACGTCTTATAGAAATCAAAGGGGATGACTCGACCAAAAGGTACGTCTTATAGGAATCCAAGGGGATGACTCAACTAAAAGATACGTCTTATTGGAATCAAAGTGGATGACTCAACTAAAAGGTACGTCTTATAGGAATCAAGTGAAATGACTTGACTAAAAGGTACGTCTTATAGGAATCAAAGGGGATGACTCGACTAAAAGGTACGTCTTATAGGAATCAAAGGGGATGACTCGACTAAAAGGTACGTTTTATAGGAATCAAAGGGGATGACTCGACTAAAAGGTACTTTTTGTAGGAATCAAAGGAAATGACTCAACTAAAAGGTACGTCTTATAGGAATCAAAGGAGATGACTCAACTAAATGGTACGTCTTATAGGAATCGAAGGGGATGACTCGACTAAAAGGTACGTCTAATAGGAATCAAGGGAAATGACTCGACTAAAAGGTACGTCTTCAAGGATTCAAAGGAAATGACTCAACTAAAAGGTACGTCTTATAGGAATCAAAGGGGATGACTCGACTCAAAGGTACGTCTTATTGAAATCAAAGGGGATGACTCGACTATAAGGTACGTTTTATAGGAATCAAAAGGGATGACTCGACTAAAAGGTACGTCTTATAGGAATCAAGGGAAATGTCTCGACTAAAAGGTACGTTTTCTAGGAATCAAAGGACATGACTCAACTAAAAGGTACGTCTTATAGGAATCAAAGGAGATGACACAACTAAAAGGTACCTTTTATAGGAATCTAAGGGATGACTCGACTAAAAGATACGTCTTATAGGAATCAAAGGGGATGACTCGACTAATAGGTACGTTTTATAGGAATCAAAGGGGATGACTCGACTAAAAGGTATGTCTTATAGGAATCAAGGGAAATGACTCGACTAAAAGGTACGTTTTATTGGAATCAAAGGGGATGACTCGACTAAAAGGTACGTTTTATAGGAATCAAAGGGGATGACTCGAATAATAGGTACGTCTTATAGGAATCAAGGGAAATGACTCGACTAAAAGGTACTTTTTCTAGGAATCAAAGGAAATGACTCAACTAAAAGGTACGTCTTATAGGAATCAATGGAGATGACTCAACTAAAAGGTACGTCTTATAGGAATCTAAGGGGATGACTCGACTAAAAGATACGTCTTATAGGAATCAAGCGAAATGACTCGACTAAAAGGTACGTCTTCAAGGAGTCAATGGAAATGACTCAATTAAAAGGTACGTCTTATAGGAATCAAAGGGGATGACTCGACTAAAAGGTACGTCTTCTAGGGGTCAAAGGGGATGACTCAACTAAAAGGTACGTCTTATAGGAATCAAAGGAGATGGCTCAACTAAAAGGTACGTCTTATAGGAATCTATGGGGATGACTCGACTAAAAGGTACGTCTTATAGGAATCAAGGGAAATGACTCGACTAAAAGGTACGTCTTCAAGGAATCAAAGGAAATGACTCAACTAAAAGGTACGTCTTATTGGAATCAAAGGGGATGACTCGACTAAAAGGTACGTCTTATAGAAATCAAAGGGGATGTCTCGACTATAAGGTACGTTTTATAGGAATCAAACGGGATGACTCGACTAAAAGGTACGTCTTATAGGGGTCAAGGGGGAATGATTCAACTAAAAGGTACGTCGTATAGGAATCAAAGGGGATGACTCGACTAAAAGGTATGTCTTATAGGAATCAAAAGGGATGACTCGACTAAAAGATACGTCTTATAGGAATCAAAGGAAATGACTCGACTAAAAGGTACGTCTTCTAGGGGTCAAAGGGGATGAGTCGACTAAAAGGTACGTCTTCTAGGGGTCAAGGGGGAATGATTCGACTAAAAGATATGTCCTATAGGAATCAAGAGGTATAACTCGACTAAAAGGTATGTCTTATAGGAATCAAAGGGGATGACTCGACTAAAAGGTACGTCTTATAGGAATCAAAGGGAATGACTTGACTAAAAGGTACGTCTTAAAGGAATCAAGGGAAATGACTCGATTAAAAGGTACGTCTTCTAGGAATCAAAAGGGATGACTCGACTAAAAGGTATGTCTTATAGTAATCAAAAGGGATGACTCGACTAAAAGGTACGTCTTATAGGAATCAAAGGAGATGACTCGACTAAAAGGTACGTCTTATAGGAAAAAAGGGAAATGACTCGACTAAAAGATACGTCTTCTAGGAATCAAAATGGGATGACTCGACTAAAAGATACGTCTTATAGGAATCAAAGGGGATGACTTGACTAAAAGGTACGTCTTATAGGAATCTATGGGGATGACTCGACTAAAAGGTACGTCTTATAGGAATCATGGGAAATGACTCGACTAAAAGGTACGTCTTCAAGGAATAAAAGGAAATGACTCAACTAAAAGGTACGTCTTATAGGAATCAAAGGGGATGACTCGACTAAAAGGTACGTCTTATAGAAATCAAAGGGGATGTCTCGACTATAAGGTACGTTTTATAGGAATCAAACGGGATGACTCGACTAAAAGGTACGTCTTATAGGGGTCAAGGGGGAATGATTCAACTAAAAGGTACGTCGTATAGGAATCAAAGGGGATGACTCGACTAAAAGGTATGTCTTATAGGAATCAATTGGGATGACTCGACTAAAAGATACGTTTTATAGGAATCAAAGGAAATGACTCGACTAAAAGGTACGTCTTCTAGGGGTCAAAGGGGATGAGTCGACTAAAAGGTACGTCTTCTAGGGGTCATGGGGCAATGATTCGACTAAAAGATATGTCCTATAGGAATCAAGAGGTATA
Organism: Capsicum pubescens; assembly: GCA_030864215.1. NCBI lineage: Eukaryota > Viridiplantae > Streptophyta > Magnoliopsida > Solanales > Solanaceae > Capsicum > Capsicum pubescens. Next base: position 272,779,838 of record CM061545.1, on the reverse strand, counting down.
ACTCGACTAAAAGGTATGTCTTATAGGAATCAAAGGGGATGACACGACTAAAAGGTACGTCTTATAGGAATCAAAGGGAATGACTTGACTAAAAGGTACGTCTTAAAGGAATCAAGGGAAATGACTCGATTAAAAGGTACGTCTTCTAGGAATCAAAAGGGATGACTCGACTAAAAGGTATGTCTTATAGTAATCAAAAGGGATGACTCGACTAAAAGGTACGTCTTATAGGAATCAAAGGAGATGACTCGACTAAAAGGTACGTCTTATAGGAAAAAAGGGAAATGACTCGACTAAAAGATACGTCTTCTAGGAATCAAAATGGGATGACTCGACTAAAAGATACGTCTTATAGGAATCAAAGGGGATGACTCGACTAAAAGGTACGTCTTATAGGAATCAAAGGGGATGACTCCACTAAAAGGTACGTCTTATAGGAATCAAGTGAAATGGCTCGACTCAAAGGTACGTCTTCTAGGGGTCAAGGGGGAATGATTCGACTAAAAGATATGTCCTATAGGAATCAAGAGGTATAACTCGACTAAAAGGTATGTCTTATAGGAATCAAAGGGGATGACTCGACTAAAAGGTACGTCTTATAGGAATCAAAGGGAATGACTTGACTAAAAGGTACGTCTTAAAGAAATCAAGGGAAATGACTCGATTAAAAGGTACGTCATCTAGGAATCAAAAGAGATGACTCTACTAAAAGGTACGTCTTATAGTAATCAAAAGGGATGACTCGACTAAAAGGTACGTCTTATAGGAATCAAAGGGGATGACTCGACTAAAACATACGTCTTATAGGAAAAAAGGGAAATGACTCGACTAAAAGATACGTCTTCTAGGAATCAAATGGGATGACTCGACTAAAAGATACGTCTTATAGGAATCAAAGGGGATGACTCGACTAAAAGGTACGTCTTATAGGAATCAAAGGGGATGACTCGACTAAAAGGTACGTCTTATAGGAATCAAGTGAAATGGCTCGACTCAAAGGTACTTCTTCTAGGAATAAAAGGAAATGACTCAACTAAAAGGTACGTCTTATAGGAATAAACGGAGATGACTCGACTAAAAGGTACGTCTTATAGGAATCAAAGGGGATAACTCGACTAAAAGATACGTCTGATAGGAATCAAGGGAAATGACTCGACTAAAAGGTACGTCTTCAAGGAATCAAAGGAAATGACTCAACTAAAAGGTACGTCTTATAGGAATCAAAGGGGATGACTCGACTAAAAGGTACGTCTTCTAGGGGTCAAAGTGGATAACTCGACTAAAAGGTATGTCTTACAGGAATCATAGGAAATGACTCGACTAAAAGGTACGTCTTATAGGAATCAAAGAAAATGACTCGACTAAAAGGTACGTCTTCTAGGGGTCAAAGGGGATGACTCGACTAAAACGTACGTCTTATAGGAATCAAAGGCGATGACTCGACTAAAAGGTACGTCTTATAGGAATCAAAGGGGATGACTCGACTAAAAGGTACGTCTTATAGGAATCAAGGGAAATGACTCGTATAAAAGGCACATATTTTAGGAATTAAAGGGGATTACTCGACTAAAAGGTACGTCTTATATGAATCAAAGGGGATGACTCGACCAAAAGGTACGTCTTATAGGAATCCAAGTGGATGACTCAACTAAAAGGTACGTCTTATAGGAATCAAGGTTGATGACTCGACTAAAAGGTACGTCTTATAGGAATAAAGGGAAATGATTCGAGTAAAAGGTACGTCTTATAGGAATCAAAGGGGATGACTCGACTAAAAGGTACGACTTATAAGAATCAAAGGGGATGACTCGACTAAAAGCTACGTTTTATAGGAATCAAAGTGGAAGACTCGACTAAAAGGTACGTCTTATAGGAATCAAGGGAAATGACTCGACTAAAAGGTACGTTTTCTAGGAATCAATGGAAATGACTCAACTAAAAGGTACGTCTTATGGGAATCAAAGGATATGACTCAACTAAAAGGTACGTCTTATAGGAATCTAAGGGGAAGACTCGACTAAAAGGTGCGTCTTATAGGAATAAAGAGAAATGACTCCACTAAAATGTACGTCTTCAAGGAATCAAAAGAAATGACTCAACTTAATGATACATCTTATAGGAATCAAAGGGGATGACTCGACTAAAAGGTACGTCTTATAGGAATCAAAGGGGATGACTCGACTAAAAGGAACGTCTTATAGGAATCAAAGGAAATGACTCGAATAAAAGGCACATCTTTTAGGAATCAAACGGGATGACTCGACTATAAGGTACGTCTTATAGAAATCAAAGGGGATGACTCGACCAAAAGGTACGTCTTATAGGAATCCAAGGGGATGACTCAACTAAAAGATACGTCTTATTGGAATCAAAGTGGATGACTCGACTAAAAGGTACGTCTTATAGGAATCAAAGGGGATGACTCGACTAAAAGGTTCGTTTTATAGGAATCAAAGGGGATGACTCGACTAAAAGGTACGTCTTATAGGAATCAAGGGAAATGACTCGACTAAAAGGTACTTTTTGTAGGAATCAAAGGAAATGACTCAACTAAAAGGTACGTCTTATAGGAATCAAAGGAGATGACTCAACTAAATGGTACGTCTTATAGGAATCGAAGGGGATGACTCGACTAAAAGGTACGTCTTATAGGAATCAAGGGAAATGACTCGACTAAAAGGTACGTCTTCAAGGAATCAAAGGAAATGACTCAACTAAAAGATACGTCTTATAGGAATCAAAGGGGATGACTCGACTAAAAGGTACGTCTTATTGAAATCAAAGGGGATGACTCGACTATAAGGTACGTTTTATAGGAATCAAAGGGGATGACTCGACTAAAAGGTACGTCTTATAGGAATCAAGGGAAATGTCTCGACTAAAAGGTACGTTTTCTAGGAATCAAAGGACATGACTCAACTAAAAGGTACGTCTTATAGGAATCAAAGGAGATGACACAACTAAAAGGTACCTTTTATAGGAATCTAAGGGGATGACTCGACTAAAAGGTATGTCTTATAGGAATCAAAGGGGATGACTCGACTAAAAGGTACGTCTTCAAGGAATCAAAGGAAATGACTCAACTAAAAGGTACGTCTTATAGGAATCAAAGGAGATAACTCGACTAAAAGGTACGTCTTATAGGAATGAAAGGGGATGACTAGACTAAAAGGTACGTCTTATAGGAATCAAGGGAAATGACTCGACTAAAAGGTATGTCTTCAAGGAATCAAAGGAAATGACTCGACTAAAAGGTACGTCATATAGGAATCAAAGGAAATGACTCGATTAAAAGGTACGTGTTCTAGGAGTCAATGGGGATGACTCGACTAAAAGTTACGTCTTATAGGAATCAAAGGGGATGACTCGACTAAAAGGTACGTCTTATAGGAATCAAAGGGGACGACTCGACTAAAAGGTACGTCTTATAGGAATCAAGGGAAATGACTCGACTAAAAGGCACATCTTTTAAGAATTTAAGGGGATGACTCGACTAAAAGGTACGTCTTATAGGAATCAAAGGGGATGACTCGACCATAAGGTACGTCTTATTGGAATCAAAGTGGATGACTCAACTTAAGGTACGTCTTATAGGAATCAAGTGAAATGACTCGACTGAAAGGTACGTCTTATAGGAATCAAAGGGGATGACTCGACTAAAAGGTACGTCTTATAGGAATCAAAGGGGATGACTCGACTAAAAGGTACGTTTTATATGAATCAAAGGGGATGACTCGACTAAAAGGTACGTCTTATAGGAATCAAGGGAAATGACTCGACTAAAAGGTACTTTTTGTAGGAATCAAAGGAAATGACTCAACTAAAAGGTACGTCTTATAGGAATCAAAGGAGATGACTCAACTAAATGGTACGTCTTATAGGAATCGAAGGGGATGACTCGACTAAAAGGTACGTCTTATAGGAATCAAGGGAAATGACTCGACTAAAAGGTACGTCTTCAAGGAATCAAAGGAAATGACTCAACTAAAAGATACGTCTTATAGGAATCAAAGGGGATGACTCGACTAAAAGGTACGTCTTATTGAAATCAAAGGGGATGACTCGACTATAAGGTACGTTTTATAGGAATCAAAGGGGATGACTCGACTAAAAGGTACGTCTTATAGGAATCAAGGGAAATGTCTCGACTAAAAGGTACGTTTTCTAGGAATCAAAGGACATGACTCAACTAAAAGGTACGTCTTATAGGAATCAAAGGAGATGACACAACTAAAAGGTACCTTTTATAGGAATCTAAGGGGATGACTCGACTAAAAGGTACGTCTTATAGGAATCAAAGGGGATGACTCGACTAAAAGGTACGTCTTCAAGGAATCAAAGGAAATGACTCAACTAAAAGGTACGTCTTATAGGAATCAAAGGAGATAACTCGACTAAAAGGTACGTCTTATAGGAATGAAAGAGGATGACTTGACTAAAAGGTACGTCTTATAGGAATCAAGGGAAATGACTCGACTAAAAGGTATGTCTTCAAGGAATCAAAGGAAATGACTCGACTAAAAGGTACGTCATATAGGAATCAAAGGAAATGACTCGATTAAAAGGTACGTGTTCTAGGAGTCAATGGGGATGACTCGACTAAAAGTTACGTCTTATAGGAATCAAAGGGGATGACTCGACTAAATGGTACGTCTTATAGGAATCAAAGGGGACGACTCGACTAAAAGGTACGTCTTATAGGAATCAAGGGAAATGACTCGACTAAAAGGCACATCTTTTAAGAATTTAAGGGGATGACTCGACTAAAAGGTACGTCTTATAGGAATCAAAGGGGATGACTCGACCATAAGGTACGTCTTATTGGAATCAAAGTGGATGACTCAACTTAAGGTACGTCTTATAGGAATCAAGTGAAATGACTCGACTGAAAGGTACGTCTTATAGGAATCAAAGGGGATGACTCGACTAAAAGGTACGTCTTATAGGAATCAAAGGGGATGACTCGACTAAAAGGTACGTTTTATATGAATCAAAGGGGATGACTCGACTAAAAGGTACGTCTTATAGGAATCAAGGGAAATGACTCGACTAAAAGGTACTTTTTCTAGGAATCAAAGAAAATGACTCAACTAAAAGGTACGTCTTATAGGAATCAATGGAGATGACTCAACTAAAAGGTACGTCTTATAGGAATCTAAGGGGATGACTCGACTAAAAGGTACTTCTTATAGGAATCAAGGGAAATGACTCGACTAAAAGGTACGTCTTCAAGGAATCAATGGAAATGACTCAACTAAAAGGTACGTCTTATAGGAATCAACGGGGATGATTCGACTAAAAGGTACGTCTTCTTGGGGTCAAAGGGGATGACTCGACTAAAAGTTACGTCTTATAGGAATCAGAGGGGATTACTCGACTAAATGGTACGTCTTATAGGAATCAAAGGGGATGACTCGACTAAAAGGTACGTCTTATAGGAATCAAGGGAAATGACTCTACTAAAAGGCATATCTTTTAGGAATTAAAGGGGATGACTCGACTAAAAGGTACGTCTTATCGGAATCAAAGGGGATGACTCGACCAAAATGTACGTCTTCTAGGAATCCGAGGGGATGACTCAACTAAAAGGTACGTCTTATTGGAATCAAAGTGGATGACTCAACTAAAAGCTACGTCTTATAGGAATCAAGTGAAATGACTCGACTAAAAGGTACGTCTTATAGGAATCAAAGGGGATGACTCGACTAAAAGGTACGTCTTATAGGAATCAAAGGGGATGACTCGACTAAAAGGTACGTTTTATAGGAATCAAAGGGGATGACTCGACTTAAAGGTACGTCTTATAGGAATCAAGGGAAATGACTCGACTAAAAGGTTCTTTTTCTAGGAATCAAAGGAAATGACTCAACTAAAAGGTACGTCTTTTAGGAATCAAAGGGGATGACTCGACTAAAAGGTATGTCTTATAGGAATGAAAAGGGATGACTCGACTAAAAGATATGTCTTATAGGAATCAAAGAAAATGACTAGACTAAAAGGTACGTCTTCTAGGGGTAAAGGGGGAATGATTCGACTAAAAGATATGTCCTATAGGAATCAAGAGGTATAACTCGACTAAATGGTATGTCTTATAGGAATCAAAGGGGATGACCCGACTAAAAGGTACGTCTTATAGGAATAAAAGGGAATGACTTGACTAAAAGGTACGTCTTAAAGGAATCAAGGGAAATGACTCGATTAAAAGGTACGTCTTTTATGGATCAAAAGGGATGACACGACTAAAAGGTACGTCTTATAGTAATCAAAAGGGATGACTCGACTAAAAGGTACGTCTTATAGGAATCAAAGGGGATGACTCGACTAAAACGTACGTCTTTTAGGAAAAAAGGGAAATGACTCGCCTAAAAGATACGTCTTCTAGGAATCAAATGGGATGACTCGACTAAAAGATACATCTTATAGGAATCAAAGGGGATGACTCGACTAAAAGGTACGTCTTATAGGAATCAAAGGGGATGACTCGACTAAAAGGTACTTCTTATAGGAATCAAGGGAAATGACTCGACTAAAAGGTACGTCTTCAAGGAATCAATGGAAATGACTCAACTAAAAGGTACGTCTTATAGGAATCAACGGGGATGATTCGACTAAAAGGTACGTCTTCTTGGGGTCAAAGGGGATGACTCGACTAAAAGTTACGTCTTATAGGAATCAGAGGGGATTACTCGACTAAATGGTACGTCTTATAGGAATCAAAGGGGATGACTCGACTAAATGGTACGTCTTATAGGAATCAAAGGGGATGACTCGACTAAAAGGTACGTCTTATAGGAATCAAGGGAAATGACTCTACTAAAAGGCATATCTTTTAGGAATTAAAGGGGATGACTCGACTAAAAGGTACGTCTTATCGGAATCAAAGGGGATGACTCGACCAAAATGTACGTCTTCTAGGAATCCGAGGGGATGACTCAACTAAAAGGTACGTCTTATTGGAATCAAAGTGGATGACTCAACTAAAAGCTACGTCTTATAGGAATCAAGTGAAATGACTCGACTAAAAGGTACGTCTTATAGGAATCAAAGGGGATGACTCGACTAAAAGGTACGTCTTATAGGAATCAAAGGGGATGACTCGACTAAAAGGTACGTTTTATAGGAATCAAAGGGGATGACTCGACTTAAAGGTACGTCTTATAGGAATCAAGGGAAATGACTCGACTAAAAGGTTCTTTTTCTAGGAATCAAAGGAAATGACTCAACTAAAAGGTACGTCTTTTAGGAATCAAAGGGGATGACTCGACTAAAAGGTATGTCTTATAGGAATGAAAAGGGATGACTCGACTAAAAGATATGTCTTATAGGAATCAAAGAAAATGACTAGACTAAAAGGTACGTCTTCTAGGGGTAAAGGGGGAATGATTCGACTAAAAGATATGTCCTATAGGAATCAAGAGGTATAACTCGACTAAATGGTATGTCTTATAGGAATCAAAGGGGATGACCCGACTAAAAGGTACGTCTTATAGGAATAAAAGGGAATGACTTGACTAAAAGGTACGTCTTAAAGGAATCAAGGGAAATGACTCGATTAAAAGGTACGTCTTTTATGGATCAAAAGGGATGACACGACTAAAAGGTACGTCTTATAGTAATCAAAAGGGATGACTCGACTAAAAGGTACGTCTTATAGGAATCAAAGGGGATGACTCGACTAAAACGTACGTCTTTTAGGAAAAAAGGGAAATGACTCGCCTAAAAGATACGTCTTCTAGGAATCAAATGGGATGACTCGACTAAAAGATACATCTTATAGGAATCAAAGGGGATGACTCGACTAAAAGGTACGTCTTATAGGAATCAAAGGGGATGACTCGACTAAAAGGTACGTCTTATAGGAATCAAGTGAAATGGCTCGACTCAAAGGTACGTCTTCTAGGAATAAAATGAAATGACTCAACTAAAAGGTACGTCTTATAGGAATAAAAGGAGGTGACTCGACTAAAAGATACGTCTTATAGGAATCAAGGGAAATGACTCGACTAAAAGGTACGTCTTCAAGGAATCAAAGGAAATGACTCAACTAAAAGGTACGTCTTATAGGAATCAAAGGGGATGACTGGACTAAAAGGTACGTCTTATAGAAATCCAAGGGGATGACTCGACTAAAAGGTACATTTTATAGGAATCAAAGGGGATGACTCGACTAAAAGGTACGTCTCATAGGAATCAAGGGAAATGTCTCGACTAAAAGGTACATTTTCTAGGAATCAAAGGAAATGACTCAACTAAAAGGTACGTCTTATAGGAATCAAAGGGGATGACTCGACTAAAAGGTACGTATTCTAGGGGTCAAAGTGGATGACTCGACTAAATGGTACGTCTTATAGGAATCAAAGGAAATGACTCGACTAAAAGGTACGTCATATAGGAATCAAAGGAAATGACTCGATTAAAAGGTACGTGTTCTAGGAGTCAAAGGGGATGACACGACTAAAAGTTACGTCTTATAGGAATCAAAGGGGATGACTCGACTAAAAGGTACATCTTATGGGAATCAAAGGGGACGACTCGACTAGAAGGTACGTCTTATAGGAATCAAGGGAAATGACTCGACTAAAAGGCACATCTTTTAGGAATTTAAGGGGATGACTCGACTAAAAGGTACGTCTTATAGGAATCAAAGGGGATGACTCGACCATAAGGTACGTCTTATTGGAATCAAAGTGGATGACTCAACTTAAGGTACGTCTAATAGGAATCAAGTAAAATTACTCGACTGAAAGGTACGTCTTATAGGAATCAAAGCGGATGACTCGACTAAAAGGTACGTCTTATAGGAATAAAAGGGGATGACTCGACTAAAAGGTACGTTTTATATGAATCAAAGGGGATGACTCGACTAAAAGGTACGTCTTATAGGAATCAAGGGAAATGACTCGACTAAACGGTACTTTTTCTAGGAATCAAAGGAAATGACTCAACTAAAAGGTACGTCTTATAGGAATCAATGGAGATGAATCAACTAAAAGGTACGTCTTATAGGAATCTAAGGGGATGACTCGACTAAAAGGTACGTCTTATAGGAATCAAGGGAAATGACTCGACTAAAAGGTACGTCTTCAAGGAATCAATGGAAATGACTCAACTAAAAGGTACGTCTTATAGGAATCAACGGGGATGACTCGACTAAAAGGTACGTCTTCTTGGGGTCAAAGGGGATGACTCGACTAAAAGTTACGTCTTATAGGAATCAAAGGGGATGACTCGACTAAAAGGTACGTCTTATAGGAATCAAAGGGGATGACTCGACTAAAAGGTACGTCTTATAGGAATCAAGGGAAATGACTCTACTAAAAGGCACATCTTTTAGGAATTAAAGGGGATGACTCGACTAAAAGGTACGTCTTATCGGAATCAAAGGGGATGACTCGACCAAAATGTACGTCTTCTAGGAATCTAAGGGGATGACTCAACTAAAAGGTACGTCTTATTGGAATCAAAGTGGATGACTCAACTAAAAGCTACGTCTTATAGGAATCAAGTGAAATGACTCGACTAAAAGGTACGTCTTATAGGAATCAAAGGGGATGACTCGACTAAAAGGTACATTTTATAGGAATCAAAGGGGATGACTCGACTAAAAGGTACGTCTTATAGGAATCAAGGGAAATGACTCGACTAAAAGGTTCTTTTTCTAGGAATCAAAGGAAATGACTCAACTAAAAGGTACGTCTTACAGGAATCAAAGAGGATCACTCGACTAAAAGGTACGTATTCTAGGGGTCAAAGTGGATGACTCGACTAAATGGTACGTCTTATAGGAATCAAAGGAAATGACTTGACTAAAAGGTACGTCATATAGGAATCAAAGGAAATGACTCGATTAAAAGGTACGTGTTCTAGGAGTCAAAGGGGATGACTCGACTAAAAGTTACGTCTTATAGGAATCAAAGGGGATGACTCAACTAAAAGGTACGTCTTATAGGAATCAAAGGGGACGACTCGACTAAAAGGTACGTCTTATAGGAATCAAGGGAAATGACTCGACTAAAAGGCACATCTTTTCGGAATTTAAGGGGATGACTCGACTAAAAGGTACGTCTTATAGGAATCAAAGGGGATGACTCGACCATAAGGTACGTCTTATTGGAATCAAAGTGGATGACTCAACTTAAGGTACGTCTTATAGGAATCAAGTGAAATGACTCGACTGAAAGGTAAGTCTTATAGGAATCAAAGGGGATGACTCGACTAAAAGGTACGTCTTATAGGAATAAAAGGGGATGACTCGACTAAAAGGTACGTTTTATATGAATCAAAGGGGATGACTCGACTAAAAGGTACGTCTTATAGGAATCAAGGGAAATGACTCGACTAAAAGGTACTTTTTCAAGGAATCAAAGGAAATGACTCAACTAAAAGGTACGTCTTATAGGAATCAATGGAGATGACTCAACTAAAAGGTACGTCTTATAGGAATCTAAGGGGATGACTCGACTAAAAGGTACGTCTTATAGGAATCAAGGGAAATGACTCGACTAAAAGGTACGTCTTCAAGGAATCAATGGAAATGACTCAACTAAAAGGTACGTCTTATAGGAATCAACGGGGATGACTCGACTAAAAGGTACGTCTTCTTGGGGTAAAGGGGATGACTCGAGTAAAAGTTACATCTTATAGGAATCAAAGGGGATTACTCGACTAAAAGGTACGTCTTATAGGAATCAAAGGGGATGACTCGACTAAAAGGTACGTCTTATAGGAATCAAGGGAAATGACTCTACTAAAAGGCACATCTTTTAGGAATTAAAGGGGATGACTCGACTAAAAGGTACGTCTTATCGGAATCAAAGGGGATGACTCGACCAAAATGTACGTCTTCTAGGAATCCAAGGGGATGACACAACTAAAAGGTACGTCTTATTGGAATCAAAGTGGATGACTCAACTAAAAGCTACGTCTTATAGGAATCAAGTGAAATGACTCGACTAAAAGGTACGTCTTATAGGAATCAAAGGGGATGACTCGACTAAAATGTACGTCTTATAGGAATCAAAGGGGATGACTCGACTAAAAGGTACGTTTTATAGGAATCAAAGGGGATGACTCGACTTAAAGGCACGTCTTATAGGAATCAAGGGAAATGACTCGACTAAAAGGTTCTTTTTCTAGGAATCAAAGGAAATGACTCAACTAAAAGGTACGTCTTTTAGGAATCAAAGGGGATGACTCGACTAAAAGGTATGTCTTATAGGAATGAAAAGGGATGACTCGACTAAAAGATATGTCTTATAGGAATCAAAGAAAATGACTCGACTAAAAGGTACGTCTTCTAGGGGTCAAGGGGGAATGATTCGACTAAAAGATATGTCCTATAGGAATCAAGAGGTATAACTCGACTAAATGGTATGTCTTATAGGAATCAAAGGGGATGACCCGACTAAAAGGTACGTCTTATAGGAATAAAAGGGAATGACTTGACTAAAAGGTACGTCTTAAAGGAATCAAGGGAAATGACTCGATTAAAAGGTACGTCTTTTATGGATCAAAAGGGATGACACGACTAAAAGGTACGTCTTATAGTAATAAAAAGGGATGACTCGACTAAAAGGTACGTCTTATAGGAATCAAAGGGGATGACTCGACTAAAACGTACGTCTTTTAGGAAAAAAGGGAAATGACTCGACTAAAAGATACGTCTTCTAGGAATTAAATGGGATGACTCGACTAAAAGATACGTCTTATAGGAATCAAAGGGGATGACTCGACTAAAAGGTACGTCTTATAGGAATCAAAGGGGATGACTCGACTAAAAGGTACGTCTTATAGGAATCAAGTGAAATGGCTCGACTCAAAGGTACGTCTTCTAGGAATAAAATGAAATGACTCAACTAAAAGGTACGTCTTATAGGAATAAAAGGAGGTGACTCGACTAAAAGGTACGTCTTATAGGAATCAAAGGGGATAACTCGACTAAAAGATACGTCTTATAGGAATCAAGGGAAATGACTCAACTAAAAGGTACGTCTTATAGGAATCAAAGGGGATGACTCGACTAAAAGGTACGTCTTATAAAAATCCAAGGGGATGACTCGACTAAAAGGTACATTTTATAGGAATCAAAGGGGATGACTCGACTAAAAGGTACGTCTCATAGGAATGAAGGGAAATGTCTCGACTAAAAGGTACGTTTTCTAGGAATCAAAGGAAATGACTCAACTAAAAGGTACGTCTTATAGGAATCAAAGGGGATGACTCGACTAAAAGGTACGTATTCTAGGGGTCAAAGTGGATGACTCGACTAAATGGTACGTCTTATAGGAATCAAAGGAAATGACTCGACTAAAAGGAACGTCATATAGGAATCAAAGGAAATGACTCGATTAAAAGGTACGTGTTCTAGGAGTCAAAGGGGATAACTCGACTAAAAGTTACGTCTTATAGGAATCAAAGGGGATGACTCGACTAAAAGGTACGTCTTATAGGAATCAAAGGGGACGACTCAACTAAAAGGTACGTCTTATAGGAATCAAGGGAAATGACTCGACTAAAAGGCACATCTTTTAGGAATTTAAGGGGATGACTCGACTAAAAGGTACGTCTTATAGGAATCAAAGGGGATGACTCGACCATAAGGTACGTCTTATTGGAATCAAAGTGGATGACTCATCTTAAGGTACGTCTTATAGGAATCAAGTGAAATGACTCGACTGAAAGGTACGTCTTATAGGAATCAAAGCGGATGACTCGACTAAAAGGTACGTCTTACAGGAATAAAAGGGGATGACTCGACTAAAAGGTACGTTTTATATGAATCAAAGGGGTTGACTCGACTAAAAGGTACGTCTTATAGGAATCAAGGGAAATGACTCGACTAAAAGGTACTTTTTCTAGGAATCAAAGGAAATGACTCAACTAAAAGGTACGTCTTATAGGAATCAATGGAGATGACTCAACTAAAAGGTACGTCTTATAGGAATCTAAGGGGATGACTCGACTAAAAGGTACGTCTTATAGGAATCAAGGGAAATGACTCGACTAAAAGGTACGTCTTCAAGGAATAAATGGAAATGACTCAACTAAAAGGAACGTCTTATAGGAATCAACGGGGATGACTCGACTAAAAGGTACGTCTTCTTGGGGTCAAAGGGGATGACTCGACTAAAAGTTACGTCTTATAGGAATCAAAGGGGATGACTCGACTAAAAGGTACGTCTTATAGGAATCAAAGGGGATGACTCGACTAAAAGTTACGTCTTATAGGAATCAAGGGAAATGACTCTACTAAAAGGCACATCTTTTAGGAATTAAAGGGGATGACTCGACTAAAAGGTACGTCTTATCGGAATCAAAGGGGATGACTCGACCAAAATGTACGTCTTCTAGGAATCCAAGGGGATGACTCAACTAAAAGGTACGTCTTATTGGAATCAAAGTGGATGACTCAACTAAAAGCTACGTCTTATTGGAATCAAGTGAAATGACTCGACTAAAAGGTACGTCTTATAGGAATCAAAGGGGATGACTCGACTAAAAGGTACGTCTTATAGGAATCAAAGGGGATGACTCGACTAAAAGGTACATTTTATAGGAATCAAAGGGGATGACTCGACTAAAAGGTACGTCTTATAGGAATCAAGGGAAATGACTCGACTAAAAGGTTCTTTTTCTAGGAATCAAAGGAAATGAAAAAACTAAAAGGTACGTCTTATAGGAATCAAAGGGGATGACTCGACTTAAAGGTACGTATTCTAGGGGTCAAAGTGGATGACTCGACTAAATGGTACGTCTTATAGGAATCAAAGGAAATGACTCGACTAAAAGGTACGTCATATAGGAATCAAAGGAAATGACTCGATTAAAAGGTACGTGTTCTAGGAGTCAAAGGGGATGACTCGACTAAAAGTTACGTCTTATAGGAATTAAAGGGGATGACTCAACTAAAAGGTACGTCTTATAAGAATCAAAGGGGACGACTCGACTAAAAGGTACGTCTTATAGGAATCAAGGGAAATGACTCGACTAAAAGGCACATCTTTTTGGAATTTAAGGGGATGACTCGACTAAAAGGTACGTCTTATAGGAATCAAAGGGGATGACTCGACCATAAGGTACGTCTTATTGTAATCAAAGTGGATGACTCAACTTAAGGTACGTCTTATAGGAATCAAAGGGGATGACTCGACTAAAAGGTACGTCTTATAGGAATAAAAGGGGATGACTCGACTAAAAGGTACGTTTTATATGATTCAAAGTGGATGACTCGACTAAAAGGTACGTCTTATAGGAATCAAGGGAAATGACTCGACTAAAAGGTACTTTTTCTAGGAATCAAAGGAAATGACTCAACTAAAAGGTAAGTCATATAGGAATCAATGGAGATGACTCAACTAAAAGGTACGTCTTATAGGAATCTAAGGGGATGACTCGACTAAAAGGTACGTCTTATAGGAATCAAGGGAAATGACTCGACTAAAAGGTACGTCTTCAAGGAATCAATGGAAATGACTCAACTAAAAGGTACGTCTTATAGGAATCAACGGGGATGACTCGACTAAAAGGTACGTCTTCTTGGGGTCAAAGGGGATGACTCGACTAAAAGTTACGTCTTATAGGAATCAAAGGGGATGACTCAACTAAAAGGTACGTCTTATAGGAATCAAAGGGGATGACTCGACTAAAAGGTACGTCTTATAGGAATCAAGGGAAATGACTCTACTAAAAGGCACATCTTTTAGGAATTAAAGGGGATGACTCGACTAAAAGGTACGTCTTATCGGAATCAAAGGGGATGACTCGACCAAAATGTACGTCTTCTAGGAATCCAAGGGGATGACACAACTAAAAGGTACGTCTTATTGGAATCAAAGTGGATGACTCAACTAAAAGCTACGTCTTATAGGAATCAAGTGAAATGACTCGACTAAAAGGTACGTCTTATAGGAATCAAAGGGGATGACTCGACTAAAAGGTACGTCTTATAGGAATCAAAGGGGATGACTCGACTAAAAGGTACGTTTTATAGGAATCAAAGGGGATGACTCGACTAAAAGGTACATCTTATAGGAATCAAGGGAAATGACTCGACTAAAAGGTTCTTTTTCTAGGAATCAAAGGAAATGACTCAACTAAAAGGTACGTCTTATAGGAATCAAAGGGGATGACTCGACTAAAAGGTATGTCTTATAGGAATGAAAAGGGATGACTCGACTAAAAGATACGTCTTATAGGAATCAAAGAAAATGACTCGACTAAAAGGTAGGTCTTCTAGGGGTCAAGGGGGAATGATTCGACTAAAAGATATGTCCTATAGGAATCAAGAGGTATAACTCGACTAAAAGGTATGTCTTATAGGAATCAAAGGGGATGACCCGACTAAAAGGTACGTCTTATAGCAATAAAAGGGAATGACTTGACTAAAAGGTACGTCGTAAAGTAATCAAGGGAAATGACTAGATTAAAAGGTACGTCTTTTAGGGATCAAAAGGGATGACTCGACTAAAAGGTACGTCTTATAGTAATCAAAAGGGATGACTCGACTAAAAGGTACGTCTTATAGGAATCAAAGGGGATGACTCGACTAAAATGTACGTATTTTAGGAAAAAAGGGAAATGACTCGACTAAAAGATACGTCTTCTAGGAATCAAATGGGATTACTCGACTAAAAGATACGTCTTATAGGAATCAAAGGGGATGACTCGACTAAAAGGTACGTCTTATAGGAATCAAAGGGGATGACTCGACTAAAATGTACGTCTTTTAGGAAAAAAGGGAAATGACTCGACTAAAAGATACGTCTTCTAGGAATCAAATGGGATGACTTGACTAAAAGATACGTCTTATAGGAATCAAAGGGGATGACTCGACTAAAAGGTACGTCTTATGGGAATCAAAGGGGATGACTCGACTAAAAGGTACGTCTTATAGGAATCAAGTGAAATGGCTCGACTCAAACGTACGTCTTCTAGGAATAAAAGGAAATGACTCAACTAAAAGGTACGTCTTATAGGAATAAAAGGAGATGACTCGACTAAAAGGTACGTCTTATAGGAATCAAAGGGGATGACTCGACTAAAAGGTACGTCTTCAAGGAATCAGAGGAAATGACTCAACTAAAAGGTACGTCTTATAGGAATCAAAGGGGATGACTCGACTAAAAGGTACGTCTTCTAGGGGTCAAAGTGGATGACTCGACTAAAATGTACGTCTTATAGGAATCAAAGGAAATGACTCGACTAAAAGGTACGTCTTATAGGAATCAAAGGAAATGACTCGACTAAAAGGTACGTCTTCTAGGGGTCAAAGGGGATGACTCGACTAAAACGTACGTCTTATATGAATCAAAGGGGATGACTCGACCAAAAGGTACGTCTTATAGGAATCCAAGGGGATGACTCGACTAAAAGGTATGTCTTATAGGAATCAAAGTTGATGACTCGACTAAAAGGTACGTCTTAAAGGAATAAAGGGAAATGACTCGACTAAAAGGTACGTCTTATAGGAATCAAAGGGGATGACACGACTAAAAGGTACGACTTATAGGAATCAAAGGGGATGACTCGACTAAAAGGTACGTTTTATAGGAATCAAAGTGGATGACTCGACTAAAAGGTACGTCTTATAGGAATCAAGGGAAATGACTCGACTAAAAGGTACGTTTTCTAGGAATCAAAGGAAATGACTCAACTAAAAGATACCTTTTATAGGAATCAAAGGATATGACTCAACTAAAAGGTACGTCTTATAGGAATCTAAGGGGAAGACTCGACTAAAAGTTATGTCTTCAAGGAATCAAAGGAAATGACTCGACTAAAAGGTACGTCATATAGGAATCAAAGGAAATGACTCTATTAAAAGGTACGTGTTCTAGGAGTCAAAGGGGATGACTCGACTAAAAGTTACGTCTTATAGGAATCAAAGGGGATGACTCGACTAAAAGGTACGACTTATAGGAATCAAAGGGGACGACTCGACTAAAAGGTACGTCTTATAGGAATCAAGGGAAATGACTCGACTAAAAGGCACATCTTTTAGGAATTTAAGGGGATGACTCGACTAAAAGGTACGTCTTATAGGAATCAAAGGGGATGACTCGACCATAAGGTACGTCATATTGGAATCAAAGTGGATGTCTCAACTTAAGGTACGTCTTATAGGAATCAAGTGAAATGACTCGACTGAAAGGTACGTCTTATAGGAATCAAAGGGGATGACTCGACTAAAAGGTACGTTTTATATGAATCAAAGGGGATGACTCGACTAAAAGGTACGTCTTATAGGAATCAAGGGAAATGACTCGACTAAAAGGTACTTTTTCTAGGAATCAAAGGAAATGACTCAACTAAAAGGTACGTCTTATAGGAATCTAAGGGGATGACTCGACTAAAAGGTACGTCTTATAGGAATCAAGGGAAATGACTCAACTAAAAGGTACGTCTTCAAGGAATCAATGGAAATGACTCAACTAAAAGGTACGTCATATAGGAATCAACGGGGATGACTCGACTAAAAGGTACGTCTTCTTGGGGTCAAAGGGGATGACTCGACTAAAAGTTACGTCTTATAGGAATCAAAGGGGATTACTCGACTAAAAGGTACGTCTTATAGGAATCAAAGGGGATGACTCGACTAAAAGGTACGTCTTATAGGAAACAAGGGAAATGACTCTACTAAAAGGCACATCTTTTAGGAATTAAAGGGGATGACTCGACTAAAAGGTACGTCTTATCAGAATCAAAGGGGATGACTCGACCAAAACGTACGTCTTTTAGGAATCCAAGGGGATGACTCAACTAAAAGGTACGTCTTATTGGAATCAAAGTGGATGACTCAACTAAATGCTACGTCTTATAGGAATCAAGTGAAATGACTCGACTAAAAGGTACGTCTTATAGGAATCAAAGGGGATGACTCGACTAAAAGGTACGTCTTATAGGAATCAAAGGGGATGACTCGACTAAAAGGTACGTTTTATAGGAATCAAAGGGGATGACTCGACTAAAAGGTACGTCTTATAGGAATCAAGGGAAATGACTCGACTAAAAGGTTCTTTTTCTAGGAATCAAAGGAAATGACTCAACTAAAAGGTACGTCTTATAGGAATCAAAGGGGATGACTCGACTAAAAGGTATGTCTTATAGGAATGAAAAGGGATGACTCGACTAAAAGATACGTCTTATAGGAATCAAAGAAAATGACTCGACTAAAAGGTACGTCTTCTAGGGGTCAAGGGGGAATGATTCGACTAAAAGATATGTCCTATAGGAATCAAGAGGTATAACTCGACTAAAAGGTATGTCTTATAGGAATCAAAGGGGATGACCCGATTAAAAGGTACGTCTTATAGGAATAAAAGGGAACGACTTGACTAAAAGGTACGTCTTAAAGGAATCAAGGGAAATGACTCGATTAAAAGGTACGTCTTTTAGGGATCAAAAGGGATGACTCGACTAAAAGGAATGTCTTATAGTAATCAAAAGGGATGACTCGACTAAAAGGTACATCTTATAGGAATCAAAGGGGATGACTCGACTAAAACGTACGTCTTTTAGGAAAAAAGGGAAATGACTCGACTAAAAGATACGTCTTCTAGGAATCAAATGGGATGACTCGACTAAAAGATACGTCTTATAGGAATCAAAGGGGATGACTCGACTAAAAGGTACGTCTTATAGGAATCAAAGGAAATGACTCGACTAAAAGGTACGTCTTCAAGGAATCAAAGGAAATGACTCAACTAAAAGGTACGTCTTATAGGAATCAGAGGGGATGACTCGACTAAAAGTTACGTCTTATAGAAATCCAAGGGGATGACTCGACTAAAAGGTACGTTTTATAGGAATCAAAGGGGATGACTCGACTAAAAGGTACGTCTCATAGAAATCAAGGGAAATGTTTCGACTAAAAGGTACGTTTTCTAGGAATCAAAGGAAATGACTCAACTAAATGGTACGTCTTATAGGAATCAAAGGAAATGACTCGACTAAAAGGTACGTCATATAGGAATCAAAGGAAATGACTCGATTAAAAGGTACGTGTTCTAGGAGTCAAAGGGGATGACTCGACTAAAAGTTACGTCTTATAGGAATCAAAGGGGATGACTCGACTAAAAGATACGTCTTATAGGAATCAAAGGGGACGACTCGACTAAAAGGTACGTCTTATAGGAATCAAGTGAAATGACTCGACTGAAAGGCACATCTTTTAGGAATTTAAGGGGATGACTCGACTAAAAGGTACGTCTTATAGGAATCAAAGGGGATGACTCGACCATAAGGTACGTCTTATTGGAATCAAAGTGGATGACTCAACTTAAGGTACGTCTTATAGGAATCAAGTGAAATGACTCGACTGAAAGGTACGTCTTATAGGAATCAAAGCGGATGACTCGACTAAAAGGTACGTCTTATAGGAATAAAAGGGGATGACTCGACTAAAAGGTACGTTTTATATGAATCAAAGGGGATGACTCGACTAAAAGGTACGTCTTATAGGAATCAAGGGAAATGACTCGACTAAAAGGTACTTTTTCTAGGAATCAAAGGAAATGACTCAACTAAAAGGTACGTCTTATAGGAATCAATGGAGATGACTCAACTAAAAGGTACGTCTTATAGGAATCTAAGGGGATGACTCGACTAAAAGGTACGTCTTATAGGAATCAAGGGAAATGACTCGACTAAAAGGTACGTCTTCAAGGAATCAATGGAAATGACTCAACTAAAAGGTACGTCTTATAGGAATCAACGGGGATGAGTCGACTAAAAGGTACGTCTTCTTGGGGTCAAAGGGGATGACTCGACTAAAAGGTACGTCTTATAGGAATCAAAGGGGATGACTCGACTAAAAGGTACGTCTTATAGGAATCAAGGGAAATGACTCGACTAAAAGGTACGTTTTCTAGGAATCAAAGGAAATGACTCAACTAAAAGATACGTCTTATAGGAATCAAAGGATATGACTCAACTAAAAGGTACGTCTTATAGGAATCTAAGGGGAAGACTCGACTAAAAGTTATGTCTTCAAGGAATCAAAGGAAATGACTCGACTAAAAGGTACGTCATATAGGAATCAAAGGAAATGACTCTATTAAAAGGTACGTGTTCTAGGAGTCAAAGGGGATGACTCGACTAAAAGTTACGTCTTATAGGAATCAAAGGGGATGACTCGACTAAAAGGTACGTCTTATAGGAATCAAAGGGGACGACTCGACTAAAAGGTACGTCTTATAGGAATCAAGGGAAATGACTCGACTAAAAGGCACATCTTTTAGGAATTTAAGGGGATGACTCGACTAAAAGGTACGTCTTATAGGAATCAAAGGGGATGACTCGACCATAAGGTACGTCTTATTGGAATCAAAGTGGATGACTCATCTTAAGGTACGTCTTATAGGAATCAAGTGAAATGACTCGACTGAAAGGTACGTCTTATAGGAATCAAAGGGGATGACTCGACTAAAAGGTACGTTTTATATGAATCAAAGGGGATGACTCGACTAAAAGGTACGTCTTATAGGAATCAAGGGAAATGACTCGACTAAAAGGTACTTTTTCTAGGAATCAAAGGAAATGACTCAACTAAAAGGTACGTCTTATAGGAATCTAAGGGGATGACTCGACTAAAAGGTACGTCTTATAGGAATCAAGGGAAATGACTCAACGAAAAGGTACGTCTTCAACGAATCAATGGAAATGACTCAACTAAAAGGTACGTCATATAGGAATCAACGGGGATGACTCGACTAAAAGGTACATCTTCTTGGGGTCAAAGGGGATGACTCGACTAAAAGTTACGTCTTATAGGAATTAATGGGGATTACTCGACTAAAAGGTACGTCTTATAGGAATCAAAGGGGATGACTCGACTAAAAGGTACGTCTTATAGGAATCAAGGGAAATGACTCTACTAAAAGGCACATCTTTTAGGAATTAAAGGGGATGACTCGACTAAAAGGTACGTCTTATCGGAATCAAAGGGGATGACTCGACCAAAACGTACGTCTTCTAGGAATCCAAGGGGATGACTCAACTAAAAGGTACGTCTTATTGGAATCAAAGTGGATGACTCAACTAAATGCTACGTCTTATAGGAATCAAGTGAAATGACTCGACTAAAAGGTACGTCTTATAGGAATCAAAGGGGATGACTCGACTAAAAGGTACGTCTTATAGGAATCAAAGGGGATGACTCGACTAAAAGGTACGTTTTATAGGAATCAAAGGGGATGACTCGACTAAAAGGTACGTCTTATAGGAATCAAGGGAAATGACTCGACTAAAAGGTTCTTTTTCTAGGAATCAAAGGAAATGACTCAACTAAAAGGTACGTCTTATAGGAATCAAAGGGGATGACTCGACTAAAAGGTATGTCTTATAGGAATGAAAAGGGATGACTCGACTAAAAGATACGTCTTATAGGAATCAAAGAAAAAGACTCGACTAAAAGGTACGTCTTCTAGGGGTCAAGGGGGAATGATTCGACTAAAAGATATGTCCTATAGGAATCAAGAGGTATAACTCGACTAAAAGGTATGTCTTATAGGAATCAAAGGGGATGACCCGATTAAAAGGTACGTCTTATAGGAATAAAAGGGAACGACTTGACTAAAAGGTACGTCTTAAAGGAATCAAGGGAAATGACTCGATTAAAAGGTACGTCTTTTAGGGATCAAAAGGGATGACTCGACTAAAAGGTACGTCTTATAGTAATCAAAAGGGATGACTCGACTAAAAGGTACGTCTTATAGGAATCAAAGGGGATGACTCGACTAAAACGTACGTCTTTTAGGAAAAAAGGGAAATGACTCGACTAAAAGATACGTCTTCTAGGAATCAAATGGGATGACTCGACTAAAAGATACGTCTTATAGGAATCAAAGGGGATGACTCGACTAAAAGGTACGTCTTATAGGAATCAAAGGAAATGACTCGACTAAAAGGTACGTCTTCAAGGAATCAAAGGAAATGACTCAACTAAAAGGTACGTCTTATAGGAATCAAAGGGGATGACTCGACTAAAAGGTACGTCTTATAGAAATCCAAGGGGATGACTCGACTAAAAGGTACGTTTTATAGGAATCAAAGGGGATGACTCGACTAAAAGGTACGTCTCATAGAAATCAAGGGAAATGTATCGACTAAAAGGTACGTTTTCTAGGAATCAAAGGAAATGACTCAACTAAAAGGTACGTCTTATAGGAATCAAAGGAAATGACTCGACTAAAAGGTACGTCATATAGGAATCAAAGGAAATGACTCGATTAAAAGGTACGTGTTCTAGGAGTCAAAGGGGATGACTCGACTAAAAGTTACGTCTTATAGGAATCAAAGGGGATGACTCGACTAAAAGATACGTCTTATAGGAATCAAAGGGGACGACTCGACTAAAAGGTACGTCTTATAGGAATCAAGTGAAATGACTCGACTAAAAGGCACATCTTTTAGGAATTTAAGGGGATGACTCGACTAAAAGGTACGTCTTATAGGAATCAAAGGGGATGACTCGACCATAAGGTACGTCTTATTGGAATCAAAGTGGATGACTCAACTTAAGGTACGTCTTATAGGAATCAAGTGAAATGACTCGACTGAAAGGTACGTCTTATAGGAATCAAAGCGGATGACTCGACTAAAAGGTACGTCTTATAGGAATAAAAGGGGATGACTCGACTAAAAGGTACGTTTTATATGAATCAAAGGGGATGACTCGACTAAAAGGTACGTCTTATAGGAATCAAAGGGGACGACTCGACTAAAAGGTACGTCTTATAGGAATCAAGGGAAATGACTCGACTAAAAGGCACATCTTTTAGGAATTTAAGGGGATGACTCGACTAAAAGGTACGTCTTATAGGAATCAAAGGGGATGACTCGACCATAAGGTACGTCTTATTGGAATCAAAGTGGATGACTCATCTTAAGGTACGTCTTATAGGAATCAAGTGAAATGACTCGACTGAAAGGTACGTCTTATAGGAATCAAAGGGGATGACTCGACTAAAAGGTACGTTTTATATGAATCAAAGGGGATGACTCGACTAAAAGGTACGTCTTATAGGAATCAAGGGAAATGACTCGACTAAAAGGTACTTTTTCTAGGAATCAAAGGAAATGACTCAACTAAAAGGTACGTCTTATAGGAATCTAAGGGGATGACTCGACTAAAAGGTACGTCTTATAGGAATCAAGGGAAATGACTCAACGAAAAGGTACGTCTTCAACGAATCAATGGAAATGACTCAACTAAAAGGTACGTCATATAGGAATCAACGGGGATGACTCGACTAAAAGGTACATCTTCTTGGGGTCAAAGGGGATGACTCGACTAAAAGTTACGTCTTATAGGAATTAATGGGGATTACTCGACTAAAAGGTACGTCTTATAGGAATCAAAGGGGATGACTCGACTAAAAGGTACGTCTTATAGGAATCAAGGGAAATGACTCTACTAAAAGGCACATCTTTTAGGAATTAAAGGGGATGACTCGACTAAAAGGTACGTCTTATCGGAATCAAAGGGGATGACTCGACCAAAACGTACGTCTTCTAGGAATCCAAGGGGATGACTCAACTAAAAGGTACGTCTTATTGGAATCAAAGTGGATGACTCAACTAAATGCTACGTCTTATAGGAATCAAGTGAAATGACTCGACTAAAAGGTACGTCTTATAGGAATCAAAGGGGATGACTCGACTAAAAGGTACGTCTTATAGGAATCAAAGGGGATGACTCGACTAAAAGGTACGTTTTATAGGAATCAAAGGGGATGACTCGACTAAAAGGTACGTCTTATAGGAATCAAGGGAAATGACTCGACTAAAAGGTTCTTTTTCTAGGAATCAAAGGAAATGACTCAACTAAAAGGTACGTCTTATAGGAATCAAAGGGGATGACTCGACTAAAAGGTATGTCTTATAGGAATGAAAAGGGATGACTCGACTAAAAGATACGTCTTATAGGAATCAAAGAAAAAGACTCGACTAAAAGGTACGTCTTCTAGGGGTCAAGGGGGAATGATTCGACTAAAAGATATGTCCTATAGGAATCAAGAGGTATAACTCGACTAAAAGGTATGTCTTATAGGAATCAAAGGGGATGACCCGATTAAAAGGTACGTCTTATAGGAATAAAAGGGAACGACTTGACTAAAAGGTACGTCTTAAAGGAATCAAGGGAAATGACTCGATTAAAAGGTACGTCTTTTAGGGATCAAAAGGGATGACTCGACTAAAAGGTACGTCTTATAGTAATCAAAAGGGATGACTCGACTAAAAGGTACGTCTTATAGGAATCAAAGGGGATGACTCGACTAAAACGTACGTCTTTTAGGAAAAAAGGGAAATGACTCGACTAAAAGATACGTCTTCTAGGAATCAAATGGGATGACTCGACTAAAAGATACGTCTTATAGGAATCAAAGGGGATGACTCGACTAAAAGGTACGTCTTATAGGAATCAAAGGAAATGACTCGACTAAAAGGTACGTCTTCAAGGAATCAAAGGAAATGACTCAACTAAAAGGTACGTCTTATAGGAATCAAAGGGGATGACTCGACTAAAAGGTACGTCTTATAGAAATCCAAGGGGATGACTCGACTAAAAGGTACGTTTTATAGGAATCAAAGGGGATGACTCGACTAAAAGGTACGTCTCATAGAAATCAAGGGAAATGTATCGACTAAAAGGTACGTTTTCTAGGAATCAAAGGAAATGACTCAACTAAAAGGTACGTCTTATAGGAATCAAAGGAAATGACTCGACTAAAAGGTACGTCATATAGGAATCAAAGGAAATGACTCGATTAAAAGGTACGTGTTCTAGGAGTCAAAGGGGATGACTCGACTAAAAGTTACGTCTTATAGGAATCAAAGGGGATGACTCGACTAAAAGATACGTCTTATAGGAATCAAAGGGGACGACTCGACTAAAAGGTACGTCTTATAGGAATCAAGTGAAATGACTCGACTAAAAGGCACATCTTTTAGGAATTTAAGGGGATGACTCGACTAAAAGGTACGTCTTATAGGAATCAAAGGGGATGACTCGACCATAAGGTACGTCTTATTGGAATCAAAGTGGATGACTCAACTTAAGGTACGTCTTATAGGAATCAAGTGAAATGACTCGACTGAAAGGTACGTCTTATAGGAATCAAAGCGGATGACTCGACTAAAAGGTACGTCTTATAGGAATAAAAGGGGATGACTCGACTAAAAGGTACGTTTTATATGAATCAAAGGGGATGACTCGACTAAAAGGTACGTCTTATAAGAATCAAGGGAAATGACTCGACTAAAAGGTACTTTTTCTAGGAATCAAAGGAAATGACTCAACTAAAAGGTACGTCTTATAGGAATCAATGGAGATGACTCAACTAAAAGGTACGTCTTATAGGAATCTAAGGGGATGACTCGACTAAAAGGTACGTCTTATAGGAATCAAGGGAAATGACTCGACTAAAAGGTACGTCTTCAAGGAATCAATGGAAATGACTCAACTAAAAGGTACGTCTTATAGGAATCAACGGGGATGACTCGACTAAAAGGTACGTCTTCTTGGGGTCAAAGGGGATGACTTGACTAAAAGGTACGTCTTATAGGAATCAAAGGGGATGACTCGACTAAAAGGTACGTCTTATAGGTATCAAGGGAAATGACTCTACTAAAAGGCACATCTTTTAGGAATTAAAGGGGATGACTCGACTAAAAGGTACGGTTTATCGGAAATAAAGAGGATGACTCGACCAAAATGTACGTCTTCTAGGAATCCAAGGGGATGACTCAACTAAAAGGTACGTCGTATTTGAATCAAAGTGGATGACTCAACTAAAAGCTACGTCTTATAGGAATCAAGTGAAATGACTCGACTAAAAGGTACGTCTTATAGGAATCAAAGGGGATGACTCGACTAAAAGGTACGTCTTATAGGAATCAAAGGGGATGACTCGACTAAAAGGTACGTTTTATAGGAATCAAAGGGGATGACTCGACTAAAAGGTACGTCTTATAGGAATCAAGGGAAATGACTCGACTAAAAGGTTCTTTTTCTAGGAATCAAAGGAAATGACTCAACTAAAAGGTACGTCTTATAGGAATCAAAGGGGATGACTCGACTAAAAGGTATGTCTTATAAGAATGAAAAGGGATGACTCGACTAAAAGATACGTCTTATAGGAATCAAAGAAAATGACTCGACTAAAAGGTACGTCTTCTAGGGGTCAAGGGGGAATGATTCGACTAAAAGATATGTCCTATAGGAATCAAGAGGTATAACTCGACTAAAAGGTATGTCTTATAGGAATCAAAGGGGATGACCCGACTAAAAGGTACGTCTTATAGGAATAAAAGGGAATGACTTGACTAAAAGGTACGTCTTAAAGGAATCAAAGGAAATGACTCGATTAAAAGGTACGTCTTTTAGGGATCAAAAGGGATGACCCGACTAAAAGGTACGTCTTATAGTAATCAAAAGGGATGACTCGACTAAAAGGTACGTCTTATAGGAATCAATGGGGATGACTCGACTAAAAGGTACGTCTTATAGGAATCAAGTGAAATGGCTCGACTCAAAGGTACGTCTTCTAGGAATAAAAGGAAATGACTCAACTAAAAGGTACGTCTTATAGGAATCAATGGAGATGACTCAACTAAAAGGTACGTCTTATAGGAATCTAAGGGGATGACTCGACTAAAAGGTACGTCTTATAGGAATCAAGGGAAATGACTCGACTAAAAGGTACGTCTTCAAGGAATCAATGGAAATGACTCAACTAAAAGGTACGTCTTATAGGAATCAACGGGGATGACTCGACTAAAAGGTACGTCTTCTTGGGGTCAAAGGGGATGACTCGACTAAAAGGTACGTCTTATAGGAATCAAAGGGGATGACTCGACTAAAAGGTACGTCTTATAGGAATCAAGGGAAATGACTCTACTAAAAGGCACATCTTTTAGGAATTAAAGGGGATGACTCGACTAAAAGGTACGTCTTATCGGAAATAAAGAGGATGACTCGACCAAAATGTACGTCTTCTAGGAATCCAAGGGGATGACTCAACTAAAAGGTACGTCGTATTTGAATCAAAGTGGATGACTCAACTAAAAGCTACGTCTTATAGGAATCAAGTGAAATGACTCGACTAAAAGGTACGTCTTATAGGAATCAAAGGGGATGACTCGACTAAAAGGTACGTCTTATAGGAATCAAAGGGGATGACTCGACTAAAAGGTACGTTTTATAGGAATCAAAGGGGATGACTCGACTAAAAGGTACGTCTTATAGGAATCAAGGGAAATGACTCGACTAAAAGGTTCTTTTTCTAGGAATCAAAGGAAATGACTCAACTAAAAGGTACGTCTTATAGGAATCAAAGGGGATGACTCGACTAAAAGGTATGTCTTATAAGAATGAAAAGGGATGACTCGACTAAAAGATACGTCTTATAGGAATCAAAGAAAATGACTCGACTAAAAGGTACGTCTTCTAGGGGTCAAGGGGGAATGATTCGACTAAAAGATATGTCCTATAGGAATCAAGAGGTATAACTCGACTAAAAGGTATGTCTTATAGGAATCAAAGGGGATGACCCGACTAAAAGGTACGTCTTATAGGAATAAAAGGGAATGACTTGACTAAAAGGTACGTCTTAAAGGAATCAAAGGAAATGACTCGATTAAAAGGTACGTCTTTTAGGGATCAAAAGGGATGACCCGACTAAAAGGTACGTCTTATAGTAATCAAAAAGGATGACTCGACTAAAAGGTACGTCTTATAGGAATCAATGGGGATGACTCGACTAAAACGTACGTCTTTTAGGAAAAAAGGGAAATGACTCGACTAAAAGATACGTCTTCTAGGAATCAAATGGGATGACTCGACTAAAAGATACGTCTTATAGGAATCAAAGGGGATGACTCGACTAAAAGGTACGTCTTATAGGAATCAAAGGGGATGACTCGACTAAAAGGTACGTCTTATAGGAATCAAGTGAAATGGCTCGACTCAAAGGTACGTCTTCTAGGAATAAAAGGAAATGACTCAACTAAAAGGTACGTCTTATAGGAATATAAGGAGATGACTCGACTAAAAGGTACGTCTTATAGGAATCAAAGGGGATAACTCGACTAAAAGATACGTCTTATAGGAATCAAGGGAAATGACTCGACTAAAAGGTACGTCTTCAAGGAATCAAAGGAAATGACTCAACTAAAAGGTACGTCTTATAGGAATCAAAGGGGATGACTCGACTAAAAGGTACGTCTTATAGAAATCCAAGGGGATGACTCGACTAAAAGGTACGTTTTATAGGAATCAAAGGGGATGACTCGACTAAAAGGTACGTCTCATAGGAATCAAGGGAAATGTCTCGACTAAAAGGTACGTTTTCTAGGAATCAATGGAAATGACACAACTAAAAGGTACGTCTTATAGGAATCAAAGGGGATGACTCGACTAAAAGGTACGTATTCTAGGGGTCAAAGTGGATGACTCGACTAAATGGTACGTCTTATAGGAATCAAAGGAAATGACTCGACTAAAAGGTACGTCATATAGGAATCAAAGGAAATGACTCGATTAAAAGGTACGTGTTCTAGGAGTCAAAGGGGATGACTCGACTAACACTTACGTCTTATAGGAATCAAAGGGGATGACTCGACTAAAAGGTACGTCTTATAGGAATCAAAGGGGACGACTCGACTAAAAGGTACGTCTTATAGGAATCAAGGGAAATGAATCGACTAAAAGGCACATCTTTTAGGAATTTAAGGGGATGACTCGACTAAAAGGTACGTCTTATAGGAATCAAAGAGGATGACTCGACCATAAGGTACGTCTTATTGGAATCAAAGTGGATGACTCAACTTAAGGTACGTCTTATAGGAATCAAGTGAAATCACTCGACTGAAAGGTACGTCTTATAGGAATCAAAGGGGATGACTCGACTAAAAGGTACGTCTTATAGGAATAAAAGGGGATGACTCGACTAAAAGGTACGTTTTATATGAATCAAAGGGGATGACTCGACTAAAAGGTACGTCTTATAGGAATCAAGGGAAATGACTCGACTAAAAGGTACTTTTTCTAGGAATCAAAGGAAATGACTCAACTAAAAGGTACGTCTTATAGGAATCAATGGAGATGACTCAACTAAAAGGTACGTCTTATAGGAATCTAAGGGGATGACTCGACTAAAAGATACGTCTTATAGGAATCAAGGGAAATGACTCGACTAAAAGGTACGTCTTCAAGGAATCAATGGAAATGACTCAACTAAAAGGTACGTCTTATAGGAATCAACGGGGATGACTCGACTAAAAGGTACGTCTTCTTGGGGTCAAAGGGGATGACTCGACTAAAAGTTACGTCTTATAGGAATCAAAGGGGATGACTCGACTAAAAGGTACGTCTTATAGGAATCAAAGGGGATGACTCGACTAAAAGGTACGTCTTATAGGAATCAAGGGAAATGACTCTACTAAAAGGAACATCTTTTAGGAATTAAAGGGGATGACACGACTAAAAGGTACGTCTTATCGGAAATAAAGGGGATGAGTCGACCAAAATGTACGTCTTCTAGGAATCCAAGGGGATGACTCAACTAAAAGGTATGTCGTATTGGAATCAAAGTGGATGACTCAACTAAAAGCTACGTCTTATAGGAATCAAGGGAAATGAATCGACTAAAAGGTACGTCTTATAGGAATCAAAGGGGATGACTCGACTAAAAGGTACGTCTTATAGGAATCAAAGGGGATGACTCGACTTAAAGGTACGTCTTATAGGAATCAAGGGAAATGACTCGACTAAAAGGTTCTTTTTCTAGGAATCAAAGGAAATGACTCAACTAAAAGGTACGTCTTATAGGAATCAAAAGGGATGACTCGACTAAAAGGTATGTCTTATAAAAATGAAAAGGGATGACTCGACTAAAACATACGTCTTATAGGTATCAAAGAAAATGACTCGACTAAAAGGTACGTCTTCTAGGGGTCAAGGGGGAATGATTCGACTAAAAGATATGTCCTATAGGAATCAAGAGGTATAACTCGACTAAAAGGTATGTCTTATAGGAATCAAAGGGGATGACCCGACTAAAAGGTACGTCTTATAGGAATAAAAGGGAATGACTTGACTAAAAGGTACGTCTTAAAGGAATCAAGGGAAATGACTCGATTAAAAGGTACGTCTTTTAGGGATCAAAAGGGATGACTCGACTAAAAGGTACGTCTTATAGTAATCAAAAGGGATGACTCGACTAAAAGGTACGTCTTATAGGAATCAAAGGGGATGACTCGACTAAAATGTATGTCTTTTAGGAAAAAAGGGAAATGACTCGACTAAAAGATACGTCTTCTAGGAATCAAATGGGATGACTCGACTAAAAGATACGTCTTATAGGAATCAAAGTGATGACTCGACTAAAAGGTACGTCTTATAGGAATCAAAGGGGATGACTCGACTAAAAGGTACGTCTTATAGGAATCAAGTGAAATGGCTCGACTCAAACGTACGTCTTCTAGGAATAAAAGGAAATGACTCAACTAAAAGGTACGTCTTATAGGAATAAAAGAAGATGACTCGACTAAAAGGTACGTCTTATAGGAATCCAAGGGGATAACTCGACTAAAAGATACGTCTTATAGGAATCAAGGGAAATGACTCGACTAAGAGGTACGTCTTCAAGGAATCAATGGAAATGACTCAACTAAAAGGTACGTCTTATAGGAATCAACGGGGATGACTCGACTAAAAGGTACGTCTTCTTGGGGTCAAAGGGGATGACTCGACTAAAAGTTACGTCTTATAGGAATCAAGGGAAATGACTCGACTAAAAGGTACGTCTTCAAGGAATCAATGGAAATGACTCAACTAAAAGGTACGTCTTATAGGAATCAACGGGGATGACTCGACTAAAAGGTACGTCTTCTTGGGGTCAAAGGGGATGACTCGACTAAAAGTTACGTCTTATAGGAATCAAAGGGGATGACTCGACTAAAAGGTACGTCTTATAGGAATCAAAGGGGATGACTCGACTAAAAGGTACGTCTTATAGGAATCAAGGGAAATGACTCTACTAAAAGGAACATCTTTTAGGAATTAAAGGGGATGACACGACTAAA
Organism: Capsicum pubescens; assembly: GCA_030864215.1. Taxonomy (NCBI): domain Eukaryota; kingdom Viridiplantae; phylum Streptophyta; class Magnoliopsida; order Solanales; family Solanaceae; genus Capsicum; species Capsicum pubescens. The sequence continues at coordinate 272,748,752 of CM061545.1, read as the reverse complement.
AGGTACGTCTTATCGGAAATAAAGGGGATGAGTCGACCAAAATGTACGTCTTCTAGGAATCCAAGGGGATGACTCAACTAAAAGGTACGTCGTATTGGAATCAAAGTGGATGACTCAACTAAAAGCTACGTCTTATAGGAATCAAGTGAAATGAATCGACTAAAAGGTACGTCTTATAGGAATCAAAAGGGATGACTCGACTAAAAGGTACGTCTTATAGGAATCAAAGGGGATGACTCGACTAAAAGGTACGTTTTATAGGAATCAAAGGGGATGACTCGACTTAAAGGTACGTCTTATAGGAATCAAGGGAAAGGACTCGACTAAAAGGTTCTTTTTCTAGGAATCAAAGGAAATGACTCAACTAAAAGGTACGTCTTATAGGAATCAAAAGGGATGACTCGACTAAAAGGTATGTCTTATAAAAATGAAAAGGGATGACTCGACTAAAACATACGTCTTATAGGTATCAAAGAAAATGACTCGACTAAAAGGTACGTCTTCTAGGGTTCAAGGGGGAATGATTCGACTAAAAGATATGTCCTATAGGAATCAAGAGGTATAACTCGACTAAAAGGTATGTCTTATAGGAATCAAAGGGGATGACCCGACTAAAAGGTACGTCTTATAGGAATAAAAGGGAATGACTTGACTAAAAGGTACGTCTTAAAGGAATCAAGGGAAATGACTCGATTAAAAGGTACGTCTTTTAGGGATCAAAAGGGATGACTCGACTAAAAGGTACGTCTTATAGTAATCAAAAGGGATGACTCGACTAAAAGGTACGTCTTATAGGAATCAAAGGGGATGACTCGACTAAAATGTATGTCTTTTAGGAAAAAAGGGAAATGACTCGACTAAAAGATACGTCTTCTAGGAATCAAATGGGATGACTCGACTAAAAGATACGTCTTATAGGAATCAAAGTGATGACTCGACTAAAAGGTACGTCTTATAGGAATCAAAGGGGATGACTCGACTAAAAGGTACGTCTTATAGGAATCAAGTGAAATGGCTCGACTCAAACGTACGTCTTCTAGGAATAAAAGGAAATGACTCAACTAAAAGGTACGTCTTATAGGAATAAAAGAAGATGACTCGACTAAAAGGTACGTCTTATAGGAATCCAAGGGGATAACTCGACTAAAAGATACGTCTTATAGGAATCAAGGGAAATGACTCGACTAAGAGGTACGTCTTCAAGGAATCAAAGGAAATGACTCAACTAAAAGGTATGTCTTATAGGAATCAAAGGGGATGACTCGACTAAAAGGTACGTCTTCTAGGGGTCTAAGTGGATGACTCGACTAAAACGTATGTCTTATAGGAATCAAAGGAGATGACTCGACTAAAAGGTACGTCTTATTGGAATCAAAGGGGATGACTCGACTAAAAGGTACGTCTTATAGGAATCAAGGGAAATGACTCGTATAAAAGGCACATATTTTAGGAATTAAAGGGGTTGACTCGACTAAAAGGTACGTCTTATATGAATCAAAGGGGATGACTCGACCAAAAGGTACGTCTTATAGGAATCCAAGGGGATGACTCGACTAAAAGGTACGTCTTATAGGAATCAAAGGTGATGACTCGACTAAAAGGTACGTCTTAAAGGAATAAAGGGAAATGACTCAACTAAAAGGTACGTCTTATAGGAATCAAAGGGGATGACACGACTAAAAGGTACGACTTATAGGAATCAAAGGGTATGACTCGACTAAAAGGTACGTTTTATAGGAATCAAAATGGATGACTCGACTAAAAGGTACGTCTTATAGGAAACAAGGGATATGACTCAACTAAAAGATACGTCTTATAGGAATCAAAGGATATGACTCAACTAAAAGGTACGTCTTATAGGAATCTAAGGGGAAGACTCGACTAAAAGGTACGTCTTATAGGAATCAAGAGAAATGACTCGACTAAAATGTACGTCTTCAAGGAATCAAAGGAAATGACTCAACTTAAAGATACGTCTTATAGGAATCAAAGGGGATGACTCGACTAAAAGGTACGTCTTATAGGAATCAAAGGGGATGACTCGACTAAAAGGAACGTCTTATAGAAATCAAAGGAAATGACTCGAATAAAAGGCACATCTTTTAGGAATCAAAGGGGATGACTCGACTAAAAAGTACGTCTTATAGAAATCAAAGAGGATGACTCGACCAAAAGGTACATCTTATAGGAATCCAAGGGGATGACTCAACTAAAATATACGTCTTATTTGAATCAAAGTGGATGACTCAACTAAAAGGTACGTCTTATAGGAATCAAGTGAAATTACTCGACTAAAAGGTACGTCTTATAGGAATCAAAGGGGATGACTCGACAAAAAGGTACGTCTTATAGGAATCAAAGGGAATGACTCGATTAAAAGGTACGTTTTATAGGAATTAAAGGGGATGACTCGACTAAAAGGTACGTCTTATAGAAATCAAGGGAAAAGACTCGACTAAATGGTACTTTTTGTAGGAATCAAAGGAAATGACTCAACTAAAAGGTACATCTTATTGGAATCAAAGGAGATGACTCAACTAAATGGTACGTCTTCTAGGAATCTAAGGGGATGACTCGACTAAAAGGTACGTCTTATAGGAATCAAGGGAAATGACTCGACTAAAAGGTACGTCTTCAAGGAATCAAAGGAAATGACTCAACTAAAAGGTACATCTTATAGGAATCAAAGGGGATGACTCGACTAAAAGGTATGTCTTATAAGAATGAAAAGGGATGACTCGACTAAAAGATACGTCTTATAGGAATCAAAGAAAATGACTCGACTAAAAGGTACGTCTTCTAGGGGTCAAGGGGGAATGATTCGACTAAAAGATATGTCCTATAGGAATCAAGAGGTATAACTCGACTAAAAGGTATGTCTTATAGGAATCAAAGGGGATGACCCGACTAAAAGGTACGTCTTATAGGAATAAAAGGGAATGACTTGACTAAAAGGTACGTCTTAAAGGAATCAAAGGAAATGACTCGATTAAAAGGTACGTCTTTTAGGGATCAAAAGGGATGACCCGACTAAAAGGTACGTCTTATAGTAATCAAAAGGGATGACTCGACTAAAAGGTACGTCTTTTAGGAAAAAAGGGAAATGACTCGACTAAAAGATACGTCTTCTAGGAATCAAATGGGATGACTCGACTAAAAGATACGTCTTATAGGAATCAAAGGGGATGACTCGACTAAAAGGTACGTCTTATAGGAATCAAAGGGGATGACTCGACTAAAAGGTACGTCTTATAGGAATCAAGTGAAATGGCTCGACTCAAAGGTACGTCTTCTAGGAATAAAAGGAAATGACTCAACTAAAAAGTACGTCTTATAGGAATATAAGGAGATGACTCGACTAAAAGGTACGTCTTATAGGAATCAAAGGGGATAACTCGACTAAAAGATACGTCTTATAGGAATCAAGGGAAATGACTCGACTAAAAGGTACGTCTTCAAGGAATCAAAGGAAATGACTCCACTAAAAGGTACGTCTTATTGGAATCAAAGGGGATGACTCGACTAAAAGGTACGTCTTATAGAAATCCAAGGGGATGACTCGACTAAAAGGTACGTTTTATAGGAATCAAAGGGGATGACTCGACTAAAAGGTACGTCTCATAGGAATCAAGGGAAATGTCTCGACTAAAAGGTACGTTTTCTAGGAATCAATGGAAATGACACAACTAAAAGGTACGTCTTATAGGAATCAAAGGGGATGACTCGACTAAAAGGTACGTATTCTAGGGGTCAAAGTGGATGACTCGACTAAATGATACGTCTTATAGGAATCAAAGGAAATGACTCGACTAAAAGGTACGTCATATAGGAATCAAAGGAAATGACTCGATTAAAAGGTACGTGTTCTAGGAGTCAAAGGGGATGACTCGACTAACACTTACGTCTAATAGGAATCAAAGGGGATGACTCGACTAAAAGGTACGTCTTATAGGAATCAAAGGGGACGACTCGACTAAAAGGTACGTCTTATAGGAATCAAGGGAAATGAATCGACTAAAAGGCACATCTTTTAGGAATTTAAGGGGATGACTCGACTAAAAGGTACGTCTTATAGGAATCAAAGAGGATGACTCGACCATAAGGTACGTCTTATTGGAATAAAAGTGGATGACTCAACTTAAGGTACGTCTTATAGGAATCAAGTCAAATCACTCGACTGAAAGGTACGTCTTATAGGAATCAAAGGGGATGACTCGACTAAAAGGTACGTCTTATAGGAATAAAAGGGGATGACTCGACTAAAAGGTACGTTTTATATGAATCAAAGGGGATGACTCGACTAAAAGGTACGTCTTATAGGAATCAAGGGAAATGACACGACTAAAAGGTACTTTTTCTAGGAATCAAAGGAAATGACTCAACTAAAAGGTACGTCTTATAGGAATCAATGGAGATGACTCAACTAAAAGGTACGTCTTATAGGAATCTAAGGGGATGACTCGACTAAAAGGTACGTCTTATAGGAATCAAGGGAAATGACTCGACTAAAAGGTACGTCTTCAAGGAATCAATGGAAATGACTCAACTAAAAGGTACGTCTTATAGGAATCAACGGGGATGACTCGACTAAAAGGTACGTCTTCTTGGGGTCAAAGGGGATGACTCGACTAAAAGTTACGTCTTATAGGAATCAAAGGGGATGACTCGACTAAAAGGTACGTCTTATAGGAATCAAAGGGGATGACTCGACTAAAAGGTACGTCTTATAGGAATCAAGGGAAATGACTCTACTAAAAGGCACATCTTTTAGGAATTAAAGGGGATGACACGACTAAAAGGTACGTCTTATCGGAAATAAAGGGGATGACTCGACCAAAATGTACGTCTTCTAGGAATCCAAGGGGATGACTCAACTAAAAGGTACGTCGTATTGGAATCAAAGTGGATGACTCAACTAAAAGCTACGTCTTATAGGAATCAAGTGAAATGACTCGACTAAAAGGTACGTCTTATAGGAATCAAAGGGGATGACTCGACTAAAAGGTACGTCTTATAGGAATCAAAGGGGATGACTCGACTAAAAGGTACGTTTTATAGGAATCAAAGGGGATGACTCGACTTAAAGGTACGTCTTATAGGAATCAAGGGAAATGACTCGACTAAAAGGTTCTTTTTCTAGGAATCAAAGGAAATGACTCAACTAAAAGGTACGTCTTATAGGAATCAAAGGGGATGACTCGACTAAAAGGTATGTCTTATAAGAATGAAAAGGGATGACTCGACTAAAAGATACGTCTTATAGGTATCAAAGAAAATGACTCGACTAAAAGGTACGTCTTCTAGGGGTCAAGGGGGAATGATTCGACTAAAAGATATGTCCTATAGGAATCAAGAGGTATAACTCGACTAAAAGGTATGTCTTATAGGAATCAAAGGGGATGACCCGACTAAAAGGTACGTCTTATAGGAATAAAAGGGAATGACTTGACTAAAAGGTACGTCTTAAAGGAATCAAGGGAAATGACTCGATTAAAAGGTACGTCTTTTAGGGATCAAAAGGGATGACTCGACTAAAAGGTACGTCTTATAGTAATCAAAAGGGATGACTCGACTAAAAGGCACGTCTTATAGGAATCAAAGGGGATGACTCGACTAAAATGTACGTCTTTTAGGAAAAAAGGGAAATGACTCGACTAAAAGATACGTCTTCTAGGAATCAAATGGGATGACTCGACTAAAAGATACGTCTTATAGGAATCAAAGTGATGACTCGACTAAAAGGTACGTCTTATAGGAATCAAAGGGGATGACTCGACTAAAAGGTACGTCTTATAGGAATCAAGTGAAATGGCTCGACTCAAACGTACGTCTTCTAGGAATAAAAGGAAATGACTCAACTAAAAGGTACGTCTTATAGGAATAAAAGAAGATGACTCGACTAAAAGTTACGTCTTATAGGAATCAAAGGGGATGACTCGACTAAAAGGTACGTCTTATAGGAATCAAGGGAAATGACTCAACTAAAAGGCACATCTTTTAGGAATTAAAGGGGATGACTCGACTAAAAGGTATGTCTTATAGGAATCAAAGGGGAAGACTCGACTAAAAGGTACGTCTTCTAGGGGTCAAAGTGGATGACTCGACTAAAACGTACGTTTTATAGGAATCAAAGGTGATGACTCGACTAAAAGGTACGTCTTATAGGAATCAAGGAAAATGACTCGTATAAAAGGCACATATTTTAGGAATTAAAGGGGTTGACTCGACTAAAAGGTACGTCTTATATGAATCAAAGGGGATGACTCGACCAAAAGGTACGTCTAATAGGAATCCAAGGGGATGACTCGACTAAAAGGTACGTCTTATAGGAATCAAAGGTGATGACTCGACTAAAAGGTACGTCTTAAAGGAATAAAGGGAAATGACTCGACTAAAAGGTACGTCTTATAGGAATCAAAGGGGATAACACGACTAAAAGGTACGACTTATAGGAATCAAAGGGGATGACTCGACTAAAAGGTACGTTTTATAGGAATCAAAGTGGATGACTCGACTAAAAGGTACGTCTTATAGGAATCAAGGGAAATGACTCGACTAAAAGGTACGTTTTCTAGGAGTCAAAGGAAATGACTCAACTAAAAGATATGTCTTATAGGAATCAAAGGATATGACACAACTAAAAGGTACGTCTTATAGGAATCTAAGGGGAAGACTCGACTAAAAGGTACGTCTTATAGGAATCAAGAGAAATGACTCGACTAAAATGTAAGTCTTCAAGGAATCAAAGGAAATGACTCAACTTAAAGATACGTCTTATAGGAATCAAAGGGGATGACTCGATTAAAAGGTACGTCTTATAGGAATCAAAGGGGATGACTCGACTAAAAGGAACGTCTTATAGAAATCAAAGGAAATGACTCGAATAAAAGGCACATCTTTTAGGAATCAAAGGGGATGACTCGACTAAAAGGTACGTCTTATAGAAATCAAAGAGGATGACTCGACCAAAAGGTACGTCTTATAGGAATCCAAGGGGATGACTCAACTAAAAGTTACGTATTATTTGAATCAAAGTGGATGACTCAACTAAAAGGTACGTCTTATAGGAATCAAGTGAAATTACTCGACTAAAAGGTACGTCTTATAGGAATCAAAGGGGATGACTCGACAAAAAGGTACATCTTATAGGAATCAAAGGGAATGACTCGATTAAAAGGTACGTTTTATAGGAATTAAAGGGGATGACTCGACTAAAAGGTACGTCTTATAGAAATCAAGGGAAATGACTCGACTAAAAGGTTCTTTTTCTAGGAATCAAAGGAAATGACTCAACTAAAAGGTACGTCTTATAGGAATCAAAGGGGACGACTCGACTAAAAGGTACGTCTTATAGGAATCAAGGGAAATGAATCGACTAAAAGGCACATCTTTTAGGAATTTAAGGGGATGACTCGACTAAAAGGTACGTCTTATTGGAATCAAAGAGGATGACTCGACCATAAGGTACGTCTTATTGGAATAAAAGTGGATGACTCAACTTAAGGTACGTCTTATAGGAATCAAGTGAAATCACTCGACTGAAAGGTACGTCTTATAGGAATCAAAGGGGATGACTCGACTAAAAGGTACGTCTTATAGGAATAAAAGGGGATGACTCGACTAAAAGGTACGTTTTATATGAATCAAAGGGGATGACTCGACTAAAAGGTACGTCTTATAGGAATCAAGGGAAATGACTCGACTAAAAGGTACTTTTTCTAGGAATCAAAGGAAATGACTCAACTAAAAGGTACGTCTTATAGGAATCAATGGAGATGACTCAACTAAAAGGTACGTCTTATAGGAATCTAAGGGGATGACTCGACTAAAAGGTACGTCTTATAGGAATCAAGGGAAATGACTCGACTAAAAGGTACGTCTTCAAGGAATCAATGGAAATGACTCAACTAAAAGGTACGTCTTATAGGAATCAACGGGGATGACTCGACTAAAAGGTACGTCTTCTTGGGGTCAAAGGGGATGACTCGACTAAAAGTTACGTCTTATAGGAATCAAAGGGGATGACTCGACTAAAAGGTACGTCTTATAGGAATCAAAGGGGATGACTCGACTAAAAGGTACGTCTTATAGGAATCAAGGGAAATGACTCTACTAAAAGGCACATCTTTTAGGAATTAAAGGGGATGACACGACTAAAAGGTACGTCTTATCGGAAATTAAGGGGATGACTCGACCAAAATGTACGTCTTCTAGGAATCCAAGGGGATGACTCAACTAAAAGGTACGTCGTATTGGAATCAAAGTGGATGACTCAACTAAAAGCTACGTCTTATAGGAATCAAGTGAAATGACTCGACTAAAAGGTACGTCTTATAGGAATCAAAGGGGATGACTCGACTAAAAGGTACGTCTTATAGGAATCAAAGGGGATGACTCGACTAAAAGGTACGTTTTATAGGAATCAAAGGGGATGACTCGACTTAAAGGTACGTCTTATAGGAATCAAGGGAAATGACTCGACTAAAAGGTTCTTTTTCTAGGAATCAAAGGAAATGACTCAACTAAAAGGTACGTCTTATAGGAATCAAAGGGGATGACTCGACTAAAAGGTATGTCTTATAAGAATGAAAAGGGATGACTCGACTAAAAGATACGTCTTATAGGTATCAAAGAAAATGACTCGACTAAAAGGTACGTCTTCTAGGGGTCAAGGGGGAATGATTCGACTAAAAGATATGTCCTATAGGAATCAAGAGGTATAACTCGACTAAAAGGTATGTCTTATAGGAATCAAAGGGGATGACCCGACTAAAAGGTACGTCTTATAGGAATAAAAGGGAATGACTTGACTAAAAGGTACGTCTTAAAGGAATCAAGGGAAATGACTCGATTAAAAGGTACGTCTTTTAGGGATCAAAAGGGATGACTCGACTAAAAGGTACGTCTTATAGTAATCAAAAGGGATGACTCGACTAAAAGGCACGTCTTATAGGAATCAAAGGGGATGACTCGACTAAAATGTACGTCTTTTAGGAAAAAAGGGAAATGACTCGACTAAAAGATACGTCTTCTAGGAATCAAATGGGATGACTCGACTAAAAGATACGTCTTATAGGAATCAAAGTGATGACTCGACTAAAAGGTACGTCTTATAGGAATCAAAGGGGATGACTCGACTAAAAGGTACGTCTTATAGGAATCAAGTGAAATGGCTCGACTCAAACGTACGTCTTCTAGGAATAAAAGGAAATGACTCAACTAAAAGGTACGTCTTATAGGAATAAAAGAAGATGACTCGACTAAAAGTTACGTCTTATAGGAATCAAAGGGGATGACTCGACTAAAAGGTACGTCTTATAGGAATCAAGGGAAATGACTCAACTAAAAGGCACATCTTTTAGGAATTAAAGGGGATGACTCGACTAAAAGGTACGTCTTATAAGAATCAAAGGGGAAGACTCGACTAAAAGGTACGCCTTCTAGGGGTCAAAGTGGATGACTCGACTAAAACGTACGTCTTATAGGAATCAAAGGTGATGACTCGACTAAAAGGTACGTCTTATAGGAATCAAGGAAAATGACTCGTATAAAAGGCACATATTTTAGGAATTAAAGGGGTTGACTCGACTAAAAGGTACGTCTTATATGAATCAAAGGGGATGACTAGACCAAAAGGTACGTCTTATAGGAATCCAAGGGGATGACTCGACTAAAAGGTACGTCTTATAGGAATCAAAGGTGATGACTCGACTAAAAGGTACGTCTTAAAGGAATAAAGGGAAATGACTCGACTAAAAGGTACGTCTTATAGGAATCAAAGGGGATAACACGACTAAAAGGTACGACTTATTGGAATCAAAGGGGATGACTCGACTAAAAGGTACGTTTTATAGGAATCAAAGTGGATGACTCGACTAAAAGGTACGTCTTATAGGAATCAAGGGAAATGACTCGACTAAAAGGTACGTTTTCTAGGAGTCAAAGGAAATGACTCAACTAAAAGATATGTCTTATAGGAATCAAAGGATATGACACAACTAAAAGGTACGTCTTATAGGAATCTAAGGGGAAGACTCGACTAAAAGGTACGTCTTATAGGAATCAAGAGAAATGACTCGACTAAATTGTAAGTCTTCAAGGAATCAAAGGAAATGACTCAACTTAAAGATACGTCTTATAGGAATCAAAGGGGATGACTCGACTAAAAGGTACGTCTTATAGGAATCAAAGGGGATGACTCGACTAAAAGGAACGTCTTATAGAAATCAAAGGAAATGACTCGAATAAAAGGCACATCTTTTAGGAATCAAAGGGGATGACTCGACTAAAAGGTACGTCTTATAGAAATCAAAGAGGATGACTCGACCAAAAGGTACGTCTTATAGGAATCCAAGGGGATGACTCAACTAAAAGTTACGTATTATTTGAATCAAAGTGGATGACTCAACTAAAAGGTACGTCTTATAGGAATCAAGTGAAATTACTCGACTAAAAGGTACGTCTTATAGGAATCAAAGGGGATGACTCGACAAAAAGGTACATCTTATAGGAATCAAAGGGAATGACTCGATTAAAAGGTACGTTTTATAGGAATTAAAGGGGATGACTCGACTAAAAGGTACGTCTTATAGAAATCAAGGGAAATGACTCGACTAAAAGGTTCTTTTTCTAGGAATCAAAGGAAATGACTCAACTAAAAGGTACGTCTTATAGGAATCAAAGGGGACGACTCGACTAAAAGGTACGTCTTATAGGAATCAAGGGAAATGAATCGACTAAAAGGCACATCTTTTAGGAATTTAAGGGGATGACTCGACTAAAAGGTACGTCTTATAGGAATCAAAGAGGATGACTCGACCATAAGGTACGTCTTATTGGAATAAAAGTGGATGACTCAACTTAAGGTACGTCTTATAGGAATCAAGTGAAATCACTCGACTGAAAGGTACGTCTTATAGGAATCAAAGGGGATGACTCGACTAAAAGGTACGTCTTATAGGAATAAAAGGGGATGACTCGACTAAAAGGTACGTTTTATATGAATCAAAGGGGATGACTCGACTAAAAGGTACGTCTTATAGGAATCAAGGGAAATGACTCGACTAAAAGGTACTTTTTCTAGGAATCAAAGGAAATGACTCAACTAAAAGGTACGTCTTATAGGAATCAATGGAGATGACTCAACTAAAAGGTACGTCTTATAGGAATCTAAGGGGATGACTCGACTAAAAGGTACGTCTTATAGGAATCAAGGGAAATGACTCGACTAAAAGGTACGTCTTCAAGGAATCAATGGAAATGACTCAACTAAAAGGTACGTCTTATAGGAATCAACGGGGATGACTCGACTAAAAGGTACGTCTTCTTGGGGTCAAAGGGGATGACTCGACTAAAAGTTACGTCTTATAGGAATCAAAGGGGATGACTCGACTAAAAGGTACGTCTTATAGGAATCAAAGGGGATGACTCGACTAAAAGGTACGTCTTATAGGAATCAAGGGAAATGACTCTACTAAAAGGCACATCTTTTAGGAATTAAAGGGGATGACACGACTAAAAGGTACGTCTTATCGGAAATAAAGGGGATGACTCGACCAAAATGTACGTCTTCTAGGAATCCAAGGGGATGACTCAACTAAAAGGTACGTCGTATTGGAATCAAAGTGGATGACTCAACTAAAAGCTACGTCTTATAGGAATCAAGTGAAATGACTCGACTAAAAGGTACGTCTTATAGGAATCAAAGGGGATGACTCGACTAAAAGGTACGTCTTATAGGAATCAAAGGGGATGACTCGACTAAAAGGTACGTTTTATAGGAATCAAAGGGGATGACTCGACTTAAAGGTACGTCTTATAGGAATCAAGGGAAATGACTCGACTAAAAGGTTCTTTTTCTAGGAATCAAAGGAAATGACTCAACTAAAAGGTACGTCTTATAGGAATCAAAGGGGATGACTCGACTAAAAGGTATGTCTTATAAGAATGAAAAGGGATGACTCGACTAAAAGATACGTCTTATAGGTATCAAAGAAAATGACTCGACTAAAAGGTACGTCTTCTAGGGGTCAAGGGGGAATGATTCGACTAAAAGATATGTCCTATAGGAATCAAGAGGTATAACTCGACTAAAAGGTATGTCTTATAGGAATCAAAGGGGATGACCCGACTAAAAGGTACGTCTTATAGGAATAAAAGGGAATGACTTGACTAAAAGGTACGTCTTAAAGGAATCAAGGGAAATGACTCGATTAAAAGGTACGTCTTTTAGGGATCAAAAGGGATGACTCGACTAAAAGGTACGTCTTATAGTAATCAAAAGGGATGACTCGACTAAAAGGCACGTCTTATAGGAATCAAAGGGGATGACTCGACTAAAATGTACGTCTTTTAGGAAAAAAGGGAAATGACTCGACTAAAAGATACGTCTTCTAGGAATCAAATGGGATGACTCGACTAAAAGATACGTCTTATAGGAATCAAAGTGATGACTCGACTAAAAGGTACGTCTTATAGAAATCAAAGGGGATGACTCGACTAAAAGGTACGTCTTATAGGAATCAAGTGAAATGGCTCGACTCAAACGTACGTCTTCTAGGAATAAAAGGAAATGACTCAACTAAAAGGTACGTCTTATAGGAATAAAAGAAGATGACTCGACTAAAAGTTACGTCTTATAGGAATCAAAGGGGATGACTCGACTAAAAGGTACGTCTTATAGGAATCAAGGGAAATGACTCAACTAAAAGGCACATCTTTTAGGAATTAAAGGGGATGACTCGACTAAAAGGTACGTCTTATAGGAATCAAAGGGGAAGACTCGACTAAAAGGTACGTCTTCTAGGGGTCAAAGTGGATGACTCGACTAAAACGTACGTCTTATAGGAATCAAAGGTGATGACTCGACTAAAAGGTACGTCTTATAGGAATCAAGGAAAATGACTCGTATAAAAGGCACATATTTTAGGAATTAAAGGGGTTGACTCGACTAAAAGGTACGTCTTATATGAATCAAAGGGGATGACTCGACCAAAAGGTACGTCTTATAGGAATCCAAGGGGATGACTCGACTAAAAGGTACGTCTTATAGGAATCAAAGGTGATGACTCGACTAAAAGGTACGTCTTAAAGGAATAAAGGGAAATGACTCGACTAAAAGGTACGTCTTATAGGAATCAAAGGGGATAACACGACTAAAAGGTACGACTTATAGGAATCAAAGGGGATGACTCGACTAAAAGGTACGTTTTATAGGAATCAAAGTGGATGACTCGACTAAAAGGTACGTCTTATAGGAATCAAGGGAAATGACTCGACTAAAAGGTACGTTTTCTAGGAGTCAAAGGAAATGACTCAACTAAAAGATATGTCTTATAGGAATCAAAGGATATGACACAACTAAAAGGTACGTCTTATAGGAATCTAAGGGGAAGACTCGACTAAAAGGTACGTCTTATAGGAATCAAGAGAAATGACTCGACTAAAATGTAAGTCTTCAAGGAATCAAAGGAAATGACTCAACTTAAAGATACGTCTTATAGGAATCAAAGGGGATGACTCGACTAAAAGGTACGTCTTATAGGAATCAAAGGGGATGACTCGACTAAAAGGAACGTCTTATAGAAATCAAAGGAAATGACTCGAATAAAAGGCACATCTTTTTGGAATCAAAGGGGATGACTCGACTAAAAGGTACGTCTTATAGAAATCAAAGAGGATGACTCGACCAAAAGGTACGTCTTATAGGAATCCAAGGGGATGACTCAACTAAAAGTTACGTATTATTTGAATCAAAGTGGATGACTCAACTAAAAGGTACGTCTTATAGGAATCAAGTGAAATTACTCGACTAAAAGGTACATCTTATAGGAATCAAAGGGGATGACTCGACAAAAAGGTACATCTTATAGGAATCAAAGGGAATGACTCGATTAAAAGGTACGTTTTATAGGAATTAAAGGGGATGACTCGACTAAAAGGTACGTCTTATAGAAATCAAGGGAAATGACTCGACTAAAAGGTACTTTTTGTAGGAATCAAAGGAAATGACTCAACTAAAAGGTACGTCTTATTGGAATCAAAGGAAATGACTCAACTAAATGGTACGTCTTCTAGGAATCTAAGGGGATGACTCGACTAAAAGGTACGTCTTATAGGAATCAAGGGAAATGACTCGACTAAAAGGTACGTCTTCAAGGAATCAAAGGAAATGACTCAACTAAAAGGTACATCTTATAGGAATCAAAGGGGATGACTCGACTAAATGGTATGTCTTATTGATATCAAAGGGGATTACTCGACTAAATGGTACGTCTTATAAGAATCAAAGGGGATGACTCGACTAAAAGGTACGTCTTATAGGAATCAAGGGAAATGACTCTACTAAAAGGCACATCTTTTAGGAATTAAAGGGGATGACTCGACTAAAAGGTACGTCATATCGGAATCAAAGGGGATGACTCGACCAAAATGTACGTCTTCTAGGAATCCAAGGGGATGACTCAACTAAAAGGTACGTCTTATTGGAATCAAAGTGGATGACTCAACTAAATGCTACGTCTTATAGGAATCAAGTGAAATGACTCGACTAAAAGGTACGTCTTATAGGAATCAAAGGGGATGACTCGACTAAAAGGTACGTCTTATAGGAATCAAAGGGGATGACTCGACTAAAAGGTACGTTTTATAGGAATCAAAGGGGATGACTCGACTTAAAGGTACGTCTTATAGGAATCAAGGTAAATGACTCGACTAAAAGGTTCTTTTTCTAGGAATCAAAGGAAATGACTCAACTAAAAGGTACGTCTTTTAGGAATCAAAGGGGATGACTCGACTAAAAGGTATGTCTTATAGGAATGAAAAGGGATGACTCGACTAAAAGATATGTCTTATAGGAATCAAAGAAAATGACTAGACTAAAAGGAACGTCTTCTAGGGGTCAAGGGGGAATGATTCGACTAAAAGATATGTCCTATAGGAATCAAGAGGTATAACTCGACTAAATGGTATGTCTTATAGGAATCAAAGGGGATGACCCGACTAAAAGGTACGTCTTATAGGAATAAAAGGGAATGACTTGACCAAAAGGTACGTCTTAAAGGAATCAAGGGAAATGACTCGATTAAAAGGTACGTCTTTTATGGATCAAAAGGGATGACACGACTAAAAGGTACGTCTTATAGTAATCAAAAGGGATGACTCGACTAAAAGGTACGTCTTATAGGAATCAAAGGGGATGACTCGACTAAAACGTACGTCTTTTAGGAAAAAAGGGAAATGACTCGACTAAAAGATACGTCTTCTAGGAATCAAATGGGATGACTCGACTAAAAGATACGTCTTATAGGAATCAAAGGGGATGACTCGACTAAAAGGTACGTCTTATAGGAATCAAAGGGGATGACTCGACTAAAAGGTACGTCTTATAGGAATCAAGTGAAATGGCTCGACTCAAAGGTACGTCTTCTAGGAATAAAATGAAATGACTCAACTAAAAGGTACGTCTTATAGGAATAAAAGGAGGTGACTCGACTAAAAGGTACGTCTTATTGGAATCAAAGGGGATAACTCGACTAAAAGATACGTCTTATAGGAATAAAGGGAAATGACTCGACTAAAAGGTACGTCTTCAAGGAATCAAAGGAAATGACTCAACTAAAAGATACGTCTTATAGGAATCAAAGGGGATGACTGGACTAAAAGGTACGTCTTATAGAAATCCAAGGGGATGACTCGACTAAAAGGTACATTTTATAGGAATCAAAGGGGATGACTCGACTAAAAGGTACGTCTCATAGGAATCAAGGGAAATGTCTCGACTAAAAGGTACGTTTTCTAGGAATCAAAGGAAATGACTCAACTAAAAGGTACGTCTTATAGGAATCAAAGGGGATGACTCGACTAAAAGGTACGTATTCTAGGGGTCAAAGTGGATGACTCGACTAAATGGTACGTCTTATAGGAATCAAAGGAAATGACTCGACTAAAAGGTACGTCATATAGGAATCAAAGGAAATGACTCGATTAAAAGGTACGTGTTCTAGGAGTCAAAGGGGATGACTCGACTAAAAGTTACATCTTATAGGAATCAAAGGGGATGACTCGACTAAAAGGTACGTCTTATAGGAATCAAAGGGGACGACTCGACTAAAAGGTACGTCTTATAGGAATCAAGGGAAATGACTCGACTAAAAGGCACATCTTTTAGGAATTTAAGGGGATGACTCGTCTAAAAGGTACGTCTTATAGGAATCAAAGGGGATGACTCGACCATAAGGTATGTCTTATTGGAATCAAAGTGGATGACTCAACTTAAGGTACGTCTAATAGGAATCAAGTGAAATGACTCGACTGAAAGGTACGTCTTATAGGAATCAAAGCGGATGACTCGACTAAAAGGTACGTCTTATAGGAATAAAAGGGGATGACTCGACTAAAAGGTACGTTTTATATGAATCAAAGGGGATGACTCGACTAAAAGGTACGTCTTATAGGAATCAAGGGAAATGACTCGACTAAACGGTACTTTTTCTAGGAATCAAAGGAAATGACTCAACTAAAAGGTACGTCTTATAGGAATCAATGGAGATGAATCAACTAAAAGGTACGTCTTATAGGAATCAAAGGGGATGACTCGACTAAAAGGTACGTCTTATAGGAATCAAGGGAAATGACTCGACTAAAAGGTACGTCTTCAAGGAATCAATGGAAATGACTCAACTAAAAGGTACGTCTTATAGGAATCAACGGGGATGACTCGACTAAAAGGTACGTCTTCTTGGGGTCAAAGGGGATGACTCGACTAAAAGTTACATCTTATAGGAATCAAAGGGGATGACTCGACTAAAAGGTACGTCTTATAGGAATCAAAGGGGATGACTCGACTAAAAGGTACGTCTTATAGGAATCAAGGGAAATGACTCTACTAAAAGGAACATCTTTTAGGAATTAAAGGGGATGACTCGACTAAAAGGTACGTCTTATCGGAATCAAAGGGGATGACTCGACCAAAATGTACGTCTTCTAGGAATCCAAGGGGATGACTCAACTAAAAGGTACGTCTTATTGGAATCAAAGTGGATGACTCAACTAAAAGCTACGTCTTATAGGAATCAAGTGAAATGACTCGACTAAAAGGTACGTCTTATTGGAATCAAAGGGGATGACTCGACTAAAAGGTACGTCTTATAGGAATCAAAGGGGATGACTCGACTAAAAGGTACGTTTTATAGGAATCAAAGGGGATGACTCGACTAAAAGGTACGTCTTATAGGAATCAAGGGAAATGACTCGACTAAAAGGTTCTTTTTCTAGGAATCAAAGGAAATGACTCAACTAAAAGGTACGTCTTATAGGAATCAAAGGGGATGACTCGACTAAAAGGTACGTATTCTAGGGTTCAAAGTGGATGACTCGACTAAATGGTACGTCTTATAGGAATCAAAGGAAATGACTTGACTAAAAGGTACGTCATATAGGAATCAAAGGAAATGACTCGATTAAAAGGTACGTGTTCTAGGAGTCAAAGGGGATGACTCGACTAAAAGTTACGTCTTATAGGAATCAAAGGGGATGACTCAACTAAAAGGTACGTCTTATAGGAATCAAAGGGGACGACTCGACTAAAAGGTACGTCTTATAGGAATCAAGGGAAATGACTCGACTAAAAGGCACATCTTTTCGGAATTTAAGGGGATGACTCGACTAAAAGGTACGTCTTATAGGAATCAAAGGGGATGACTCGACCATAAGGTACGTCTTATTGGAATCAAAGTGGATGACTCAAATTAAGGTACGTCTTATAGGAATCAAAGGGGATGACTCGACTAAAAGGTACGTTTTATAGGAATCAAGGGAAATGACTCGACTAAAAGGTACGTCTTCAAGGAATCAATGGAAATGACTCAACTAAAAGGTACGTCTTATAGGAATCAACGGGGATGACTCGACTAAAAGGTACGTCTTCTTGGGGTCAAAGGGGATGACTCGACTAAAAGTTACATCTTATAGGAATCAAAGGGGATGACTCGACTAAAAGGTACGTCTTATAGGAATCAAAGGGGATGACTCGACTAAAAGGTACGTCTTATAGGAATCAAGGGAAATGACTCTACTAAAAGGAACATCTTTTAGGAATTAAAGGGGATGACTCGACTAAAAGGTACGTCTTATCGGAATCAAAGGGGATGACTCGACCAAAATGTACGTCTTCTAGGAATCCAAGGGGATGACTCAACTAAAAGGTACGTCTTATTGGAATCAAAGTGGATGACTCAACTAAAAGCTACGTCTTATAGGAATCAAGTGAAATGACTCGACTAAAAGGTACGTCTTATTGGAATCAAAGGGGATGACTCGACTAAAAGGTACGTCTTATAGGAATCAAAGGGGATGACTCGACTAAAAGGTACGTTTTATAGGAATCAAAGGGGATGACTCGACTAAAAGGTACGTCTTATAGGAATCAAGGGAAATGACTCGACTAAAAGGTTCTTTTTCTAGGAATCAAAGGAAATGACTCAACTAAAAGGTACGTCTTATAGGAATCAAAGGGGATGACTCGACTAAAAGGTACGTATTCTAGGGTTCAAAGTGGATGACTCGACTAAATGGTACGTCTTATAGGAATCAAAGGAAATGACTTGACTAAAAGGTACGTCATATAGGAATCAAAGGAAATGACTCGATTAAAAGGTACGTGTTCTAGGAGTCAAAGGGGATGACTCGACTAAAAGTTACGTCTTATAGGAATCAAAGGGGATGACTCAACTAAAAGGTACGTCTTATAGGAATCAAAGGGGACGACTCGACTAAAAGGTACGTCTTATAGGAATCAAGGGAAATGACTCGACTAAAAGGCACATCTTTTCGGAATTTAAGGGGATGACTCGACTAAAAGGTACGTCTTATAGGAATCAAAGGGGATGACTCGACCATAAGGTACGTCTTATTGGAATCAAAGTGGATGACTCAAATTAAAGTACGTCTTATAGAAATCGAAGGGGATGACTCGACTAAAAGGTACGTCTTATAGGAATAAAAGGGGATGACTCGACTAAAAGATACGTTTTATATGAATCAAAGGGGATGACTCGACTGAAAGGTACGTCTTATAGGAATCAAGGGAAATGACTCGACTAAAAGGTACTTTTTCAAGGAATCAAAGGAAATGACTCAACTAAAAGGTACGTCTTATAGGAATCAATAGAGATGACTCAACTAAAAGGTACGTCTTATAGGAATCTAAGGGGATGACTCGACTAAAAGGTACGTCTTATAGGAATCAAGGGAAATGACTCGACTAAAAGGTACGTCTTCAAGGAATCAATGGAAATGACTCAACTAAAAGGTACGTCTTATAGGAATCAACGGGGATGACTCGACTAAAAGGTACGTCTTCTTGGGGTCAAAGGGGATGACTCGACTAAAAGTTACGTCTTATAGGAATCAAAGGGGATTACTCGACTAAAAGGTACGTCTTATAGGAATCAAAGGGGACGACTCGACTAAAAGGTACGTCTTATAGGAATCAAGGGAAATGACTCGACTAAAAGGCACATCTTTTCGAAATTTAAGGGGATGACTCGACTAAAAGGTACGTCTTATAGGAATCAAAGGGGATGACTCGACCATAAGGTACGTCTTATTGGAATCAAAGTGGATGACTCAACTTAAGGTACGTCTTATAGGAATCAAGTGAAATGACTCGACTGTAAGGTACGTCTTATAGAAATCGAAGGGGATGACTCGACTAAAAGGTACGTCTTATAGGAATAAAAGGGGATGACTCGACTAAAAGGTACGTTTTATATGAATCAAAGGGGATGACTCGACTGAAAGGTACGTCTTATAGGAATCAAGGGAAATGACTCGACTAAAAGGTACTTTTTCAAGGAATCAAAGGAAATGACTCAACTAAAAGGTACGTCTTTTAGGAATCAAAGGGGATGACTCGACTAAAAGGTATGTCTTATAGGAATGAAAAGGGATGACTCGACTAAAAGATATGTCTTATAGGAATCAAAGAAAATGACTAGACTAAAAGGAACGTCTTCTAGGGGTCAAGGGGGAATGATTCGACTAAAAGATATGTCCTATAGGAATCAAGAGGTATAACTCGACTAAATGGTATGTCTTATAGGAATCAAAGGGGATGACCCGACTAAAAGGTACGTCTTATAGGAATAAAAGGGAATGACTTGACTAAAAGGTACGTCTTAAAGGAATCAAGGGAAATGACTCGATTAAAAGGTACGTCTTTTATGGATCAAAAGGGATGACACGACTAAAAGGTACGTCTTATAGTAATCAAAAGGGATGACTCGACTAAAAGGTACGTCTTATAGGAATCAAAGGGGATGACTCGACTAAAACGTACGTCTTTTAGGAAAAAAGGGAAATGACTCGACTAAAAGATACGTCTTCTAGGAATCAAATGGGATGACTCGACTAAAAGATACGTCTTATAGGAATCAAAGGGGATTACTCGACTAAAAGGTACGTCTTATAGGAATCAAAGGGGATGACTCGACTAAAAGGTACGTCTTATAGGAATCAAGTGAAATGGCTCGACTCAAAGGTACGTCTTCTAGGAATAAAATGAAATGACTCAACTAAAAGGTACGTCTTATAGGAATAAAAGGAGGTGACTCGACTAAAAGGTACGTCTTATTGGAATCAAAGGGGATAACTCGACTAAAAG
This sequence comes from Capsicum pubescens, assembly GCA_030864215.1. Taxonomy (NCBI): domain Eukaryota; kingdom Viridiplantae; phylum Streptophyta; class Magnoliopsida; order Solanales; family Solanaceae; genus Capsicum; species Capsicum pubescens. The sequence continues at coordinate 272,728,090 of CM061545.1, read as the reverse complement.
ATACGTCTTATAGGAATAAAGGGAAATGACTCGACTAAAAGGTACGTCTTCAAGGAATCAAAGGAAATGACTCAACTAAAAGGTACGTCTTATAGGAATCAAAGGGGATGACTGGACTAAAAGGTACGTCTTATAGAAATCCAAGGGGATGACTCGACTAAAAGGTACATTTTATAGGAATCAAAGGGGATGACTCGACTAAAAGGTACGTCTCATAGGAATCAAGGGAAATGTCTCGACTAAAAGGTACGTTTTCTAGGAATCAAAGGAAATGACTCAACTAAAAGGTACGTCTTATAGGAATCAAAGGGGATGACTCGACTAAAAGGTACGTATTCTAGGGGTCAAAGTGGATGACTCGACTAAATGGTACGTCTTATAGGAATCAAAGGAAATGACTCGACTAAAATGTACGTCATATAGGAATCAAAGGAAATGACTCGATTAAAAGGTACGTGTTCTAGGAGTCAAAGGGGATGACTCGACTAAAAGTTACATCTTATAGGAATCAAAGGGGATGACTCGACTAAAAGGTACGTCTTATAGGAATCAAAGGGGACGACTCGACTAGAAGGTACGTCTTATAGGAATCAAGGGAAATGACTCGACTAAAAGGCACATCTTTTAGGAATTTAATGGGATGACTCGTCTAAAAGGTACGTCTTATAGGAATCAAAGGGGATGACTCGACCATAAGGTATGTCTTATTGGAATCAAAGTGGATGACTCAACTTAAGGTACGTCTAATAGGAATCAAGTGAAATGACTCGACTGAAAGGTACGTCTTATAGGAATCAAAGCGGATGACTCGACTAAAAGGTACGTCTTATAGGAATAAAAGGGGATGACTCGACTAAAAGGTACGTTTTATATGAATCAAAGGGGATGACTCGACTAAAAGGTACGTCTTATAGGAATCAAGGGAAATGACTCGACTAAACGGTACTTTTTCTAGGAATCAAAGGAAATGACACAACTAAAAGGTACGTCTTATAGGAATCAATGGAGATGAATCAACTAAAAGGTACGTCTTATAGGAATCTAAGGGGATGACTCGACTAAAAGGTACGTCTTATAGGAATCAAGGGAAATGACTCGACTAAAAGGTACGTCTTCAAGGAATCAATGGAAATGACTCAACTAAAAGGTACGTCTTATAGGAATCAACGGGGATGACTCGACTAAAAGGTACGTCTTCTTGGGGTCAAAGGGGATGACTCGACTAAAAGTTACGTCTTATAGGAATCAAAGGGGATGACTCGACTAAAAGGTACGTCTTATAGGAATCAAAGGGGATGACTCGACTAAAAGGTACGTCTTATAGGAATCAAGGGAAATGACTCTACTAAAAGGAACATCTTTTAGGAATTAAAGGGGATGACTCGACTAAAAGGTACGTCTTATCGGAATCAAAGGGGATGACTCGACCAAAATGTACGTCTTCTAGGAATCCAAGGGGATGACTCAACTAAAAGGTACGTCTTATTGGAATCAAAGTGGATGACTCAACTAAAAGCTACGTCTTATAGGAATCAAGTGAAATGACTCGACTAAAAGGTACGTCTTATTGGAATCAAAGGGGATGACTCGAATAAAAGGTACGTCTTATAGGAATCAAAGGGGATGACTCGACTAAAAGGTACGTTTTATAGGAATCAAAGGGGATGACTCGACTAAAAGGTACGTCTTATAGGAATCAAGGGAAATGACTCGACTAAAAGGTTCTTTTTCTAGGAATCAAAGGAAATGACTCAACTAAAAGGTACGTCTTATAGGAATCAAAGGGGATGACTCGACTAAAAGGTACGTATTCTAGGGTTCAAAGTGGATGACTCGACTAAATGGTACGTCTTATAGGAATCAAAGGAAATGACTTGACTAAAAGGGGACGACTCGACTAAAAGGTACGTCTTATAGGAATCAAGGGAAATAACTCGACTAAAAGGCACATCTTTTCGGAATTTAAGTGGATGACTCGACTAAATGGTACGTCTTATAGGAATCAAAGGAAATGACTCGACTAAAAGGTACGTCATATAGGAATCAAAGGAAATGACTCGATTAAAAGGTACGTGTTCTAGGAGTCAAAGGGGATGACTCGACTAAAAGTTACGTCTTATAGGAATTAAAGGGGATGACTCAACTAAAAGGTACGTCTTATAAGAATCAAAGGGGACGACTCGACTAAAAGGTACGTCTTATAGGAATCAAGGGAAATGACTCGACTAAAAGGCACATCTTTTAGGAATTTAAGGGGATGACTCGACTAAAAGGTACGTCTTATAGGAATCAAAGGGGATGACTCGACCATAAGGTACGTCTTATTGTAATCAAAGTGGATGACTCAACTTAAGGTACGTCTTATAGGAATCAAGTGAAATGACTCGACTGAAAGGTACGTCTTATAGGAACCAAAGGGGATGACTCGACTAAAAGGTACGTCTTATAGGAATAAAAGGGGATGACTCGACTAAAAGGTACGTTTTATATGATTCAAAGTGGATGACTCGACTAAAAGGTACGTCTTATAGGAATCAAGGGAAATGACTCGACTAAAAGGTACTTTTTCTAGGAATCAAAGGAAATGACTCAACTAAAAGGTACGTCTTATAGGAATCAATGGAGATGACTCAACTAAAAGGTACGTCTTATAGGAATCTAAGGGGATGACTCGACTAAAAGGTACGTCTTATAGGAATCAAGGGAAATGACTCGACTAAAAGGTACGTCTTCAAGGAATCAATGGAAATGACTCAACTAAAAGGTACGTCTTATAGGAATCAACGGGGATGACTCGACTAAAAGGTACGTCTTCTTGGGGTCAAAGGGGATGACTCGACTAAAAGTTACGTCTTATAGGAATCAAAGGGGATGACTCAACTAAAAGGTACGTCTTATAGGAATCAAAGGGGATGACTCGACTAAAAGGTACGTCTTATAGGAATCATGGGAAATGACTCTACTAAAAGGCACATCTTTTAGGAATTAAAGGGGATGACTCGACTAAAAGGTACGTCTTATCGGAATCAAAGGGGATGACTCGACCAAAATGTACGTCTTCTAGGAATCCAAGGGGATGACTCAAGTAAAAGGTACGTCTTATTGGAATCAAAGTGGATGACTCAACTAAAAGCTACGTCTTATAGGAATCAAGTGAAATGACTCGACTAAAAGGTACGTCTTATAGGAATCAAAGGGGATGACTCGACTAAAATGTACGTCTTATAGGAATCAAAGGGGATGACTCGACTAAAATGTACGTTTTATAGGAATCAATGGGGATGACTCGACTTAAAGGTACGTCTTATAGGAATCAAGGGAAATGACTCGACTAAAAGGTTCTTTTTCTAGGAATCAAAGGAAATGACTCAACTAAAAGGTACGTCTTTTAGGAATCAAAGGGGATGACTCGACTAAAAGGTATGTCTTATAGGAATGAAAAGGGATGACTCGACTAAAAGATATGTCTTATAGGAATCAAAGAAAATGACTCGACTAAAAGGTACGTCTTCTAGGGGTCAAGGGGGAATGATTCGACTAAAAGATATGTCCTATAGGAATCAAGAGGTATAACTCGACTAAATGGTATGTCTTATAGGAATCAAAGGGGATGACCCGACTAAAAGGTACGTCTTATAGGAATAAAAGGGAATGACTTGACTAAAAGGTACGTCTTAAAGGAATCAAGGGAAATGACTCGATTAAAAGGTACGTCTTTTATGGATCAAAAGGGATGACACGACTAAAAGGTACGTCTTATAGTAATAAAAAGGGATAACTCGACTAAAAGGTACGTCTTATAGGAATCAAAGGGGATGACTCGACTAAAACGTACGTCTTTTAGGAAAAAAGGGAAATGACTCGACTAAAAGATACGACTTCTAGGAATCAAATGGGATGACTCGACTAAAAGATACGTCTTATAGGAATCAAAGGGGATGACTCGACTAAAAGGTACGTCTTATAGGAATCAAAGGGGATGACTCGACTAAAAGGTACGTCTTATAGGAATCAAGTGAAATGGCTCGACTCAAAGGTACGTCTTCTAGGAATAAAATGAAATGACTCAACTAAAAGGTACGTCTTATAGGAATTAAAGGAGGTGACTCGACTAAAAGGTACGTCTTATAGGAATCAAAGGGGATAACTTGACTAAAAGATACGTCTTATAGGAATCAAGGGAAATGACTCGACTAAAAGGTACGTCTTCAAGGAATCAAAGGAAATGACTCAACTAAAAGGTACGTCTTATAGGAATCAAAGGGGATGACTCGACTAAAAGGTACGTCTTATAGAAATCCAAGGGGATGACTCGACTAAAAGGTACATTTTATAGGAATCAAAGGGGATGACTCGACTAAAAGGTACGTCTCATAGGAATGAAGGGAAATGTCTCGACTAAAAGGTACGTTTTCTAGGAATCAAAGGAAATGACTAAACTAAAAGGTACGTCTTATAGGAATCAAAGGGGATGACTCGACTAAAAGGTACGTATTCTAGGGGTCAAAGTGGATGACTCGACTAAATGGTACGTCTTATAGGAATCAAAGGAAATGACTCGACTAAAAGGTACGTCATATAGGAATCAAAGGAAATGACTCGATTAAAAGGTACGTGTTCTAGGAGTCAAAGGGGATGACTCGACTAAAAGTTACGTCTTATAGGAATCAAAGGGGATGACTCGACTAAAAGGTACGTCTTATAGGAATCAAAGGGGACGACTCGACTAAAAGGTACGTCTTATAGGAATCAAGGGAAATGACTCGACTAAAAGGCACATCTTTTAGGAATTTATGGGGATGACTCGACTAAAAGGTACGTCTTATAGGAATCAAAGGGGATGACTCGACCATAAGGTACGTCTTATTGGAATCAAAGTGGATGACTCAACTTAAGGTACGTCTTATAGGAATCAAGTGAAATGACTCGACTGAAAGGTACGTCTTATAGGAATCAAAGCGGATGACTCGACTAAAAGGTACGTCTTATAGGAATAAAAGGGGATGACTCGACTAAAAGGTACGTTTTATATGAATCAAAGGGGATGACTCGACTAAAAGGTACGTCTTATAGGAATCAAGGGAAATGACTCGACTAAAAGGTACTTTTTCTAGGAATCAAAGGAAATGACTCAACTAAAAGGTACGTCTTATAGGAATCAATGGAGATGACTCAACTAAAAGGTACGTCTTATAGGAATCTAAGGGGATGACTCCACTAAAAGGTACGTCTTATAGGAATCAAGGGAAATGACTCGACTAAAAGGTACGTCTTCAAGGAATCAATGGAAATGACTCAACTAAAAGGAACGTCTTATAGGAATCAACGGGGATGACTCGACTAAAAGGTACGTCTTCTTGGGGTCAAAGGGGATGACTCGACTAAAAGTTACGTCTTATAGGAATCAAAGGGGATGACTCGACTAAAAGGTACGACTTATAGGAATCAAAGGGGATGACTCGACTAAAAGGTACGTCTTATAGGAATCAAGGGAAATGACTCTACTAAAAGGCACATCTTTTAGGAATTAAAGGGGATGACTCGACTAAAAGGTACGTCTTATCGGAATCAAAGGGGATGAATCGACCAAAATGTACGTCTTCTAGGAATCCAAGGGGATGACTCAACTAAAAGCTACGTCTTATAGGAATCAAGTGAAATGACTCGACTAAAAGGTACGTCTTATAGGAATCAAAGGGGATGACTCGACTAAAAGGTACGTCTTATAGGAATCAAAGGGGATGACTCGACTAAAAGGTACGTTTTATAGGAATCAAAGGGGATGACTCGACTAAAAGGTACGTCTTATAGGAATCAAGGGAAATGACTCGACTAAAAGGTTCTTTTTCTAGGAATCAAAGGAAATGAAAAAACTAAAAGGTACGTCTTATAGGAATCAAAGGGGATGACTCGACTTAAAGGTACGTATTCTAGGGGTCAAAGTGGATGACTCGACTAAATGGTACGTCTTATAGGAATCAAAGGAAATGACTCGACTAAAAGGTACGTCATATAGGAATCAAAGGAAATGACTCGATTAAAAGGTACGTGTTCTAGGAGTCAAAGGGGATGACTCGACTAAAAGTTACGTCTTATAGGAATTAAAGGGGATGACTCAACTAAAAGGTACGTCTTATAAGAATCAAAGGGGACGACTCGACTAAAAGGTACGTCTTATAGGAATCAAGGGAAATGACTCGACTAAAAGGCACATCTTTTAGGAATTTAAGGGGATGACTCGACTAAAAGGTACGTCTTATAGGAATCAAAGGGGATGACTCGACCATAAGGTACGTCTTATTGTAATCAAAGTGGATGACTCAACTTAAGGTACGTCTTATAGGAATCATGTGAAATGACTCGACTGAAAGTACGTCTTATAGGAACCAAAGGGGATGACTCGACTAAAAGGTACGTCTTATAGGAATAAAAGGGGATGACTCGACTAAAAGGTACGTTTTATATGATTCAAAGTGGATGACTCGACTAAAAGGTACGTCTTATAGGAATCAAGGGAAATGACTCGACTAAAAGGTACTTTTTCTAGGAATCAAAGGAAATGACTCAACTAAAAGGTACGTCTTATAGGAATCAATGGAGATGACTCAACTAAAAGGTACGTCTTACAGGAATCTAAGGGGATGACTCGACTAAAAGGTACGTCTTATAGGAATCAAGGGAAATGACTCGACTAAAAGGTACGTCTTCAAGGAATCAATGGAAATGACTCAACTAAAAGGTACGTCTTATAGGAATCAACGGGGATGACTCGACTAAAAGGTACGTCTTCTTGTGGTCAAAGGGGATGACTCGACTAAAAGTTACGTCTTATAGGAATCAAAGGGGATGACTCAACTAAAAGGTACGTCTTATAGGAATCAAAGGGGATGACTCGACTAAAAGGTACGTCTTATAGGAATCATGGGAAATGACTCTACTAAAAGGCACATCTTTTAGTAATTAAAGGGGATGACTCGACTAAAAGGTACGTCTTATCGGAATCAAAGGGGATGACTCGACCAAAATGTACGTCTTCTAGGAATCCAAGGGGATGACTCAACTAAAAGGTACGTCTTATTGGAATCAAAGTGGATGACTCAACTAAAAGCTACGTCTTATAGGAATCAAGTGAAATGACTCGACTAAAAGGTACGTCTTATAGGAATCAAAGGGGATGACTCGACTAAAAGGTACGTCTTATAGGAATCAAAGGGGATGACTCGACTAAAAGGTATGTTTTATAGGAATCAAAGGGGATGACTCGGCTAAAAGGTACATCTTATAGGAATCAAGGGAAATGACTCGACTAAAAGGTTCTTTTTCTAGGAATCAAAGGAAATGACTCAACTAAAAGGTACGTCTTATAGGAATCAAAGGGGATGACTCGACTAAAAGGTATGTCTTATAGGAATGAAAAGGGATGACTCGACTAAAAGATACGTCTTATAGGAATCAAAGAAAATGACTCGACTAAAAGGTACGTCTTCTAGGGGTCAAGGGGGAATGATTCGACTAAAAGATATGTCCTATAGGAATCAAGAGGTATAACTCGACTAAAAGGTATGTCTTATAGGAATCAAAGGGGATGACCCGACTAAAAGGTACGTCTTATAGGAATAAAAGGGAATGACTTGAATAAAAGGTACGTCGTAAAGTAATCAAGGGAAATGACTAGATTAAAAGGTACGTCTTTTAGGGATCAAAAGGGATGACTCGACTAAAAGGTACGTCTTATAGTAATCAAAAGGGATGACTCGACTAAAAGGTACGTCTTATAGGAATCAAAGGGGATGACTCGACTAAAATGTACGTCTTTTAGGAAAAAAGGGAAATGACTCGACTAAAAGATACGTCTTCTAGGAATCAAATGGGATGACTCGACTAAAAGATATGTCTTATAGGTATCAAAGGGGATGACTCGACTAAAAGGTACGTCTTATAGGAATCAAAGGGGATGACTCGACTAAAATGTACGTCTTTTAGGAAAAAAGGGAAATGACTCGACTAAAAGATACGTCTTCTAGGAATCAAATGGGATGACTCGACTAAAAGATACATCTTATAGGAATCAAAGGGGATGACTCGACTAAAAGGTACGTCTTATAGGAATCAAAGGGGATGACTCGACTAAAAGGTACGTCTTATAGGAATCAAGTGAAATGGCTCGACTCAAACGTACGTCTTCTAGGAATAAAAGGAAATGACTCAACTAAAATGTACGTCTTATAGGAATAAAAGGAGATGACTCGACTAAAAGGTACGTCTTATAGGAATCAAAGGGGATGACTCGACTAAAAGGTACGTCTTCAAGGAATCAAAGGAAATGACTCAACTAAAAGGTACGTCTTATAGGAATCAAAGGGGATGACTCGACTAAAAGGTACGTCTTCTAGGGGTCAAAGTGGATGACTCGACTAAAAGGTACGTCTTATAGGAATCAAAGGAAATGACTCGACTAAAAGGTACGTCTTATAGGAATCAAAGGAAATGACTCGACTAAAAGGTACGTCTTCTAGGGGTCAAAGGGGATGACTCGACTAAAACGTACGTCTTATAGGAATCAAAGGCGATGACTCGACTAAAAGGTACGTCTTATAGGAATCAAAGGGGATGACTCGACTAAAAGGTACGTCTTATAGGAATCAAGGGAAATGACTCGTATAAAAGGCACATATTTTAGGAATTAAAGGGGTTGACTCGACTAAAAGGTACGACTTATATGAATCAAAGGGGATGACTCGACCAAAAGGTACGTCTTATAGGAATCCAAGGGGATGACTCGACTAAAAGGTATGTCTTATAGGAATCAAAGTTGATGACTCGACTAAAAGGTACGTCTTAAAGGAATAAAGGGAAATGACTCGACTAAAAGGTACGTCTTATAGGAATCAAAGGGGATGACACGACTAAAAGGTACGACTTATAGGAATCAAAGGGGATGACTCGACTAAAAGGTACGTTTTATAGGAATCAAAGTGGATGACTCGACTAAAAGGTACGTCTTATAGGAATCAAGGGAAATGACTCGACTAAAAGGTACGTTTTCTAGGAATCAAAGGAAATGACTCAACTAAAAGATACGTCTTATAGGAATCAAAGGATATGACTCAACTAAAAGGTACGTCTTATAGGAATCTAAGGGGAAGACTCGACTAAAAGTTATGTCTTCAAGGAATCAAAGGAAATGACTCGACTAAAAGGTACGTCATATAGGAATCAAAGGAAATGACTCTATTAAAAGGTACGTGTTCTAGGAGTCAAAGGGGATGACTCGACTAAAAGTTACGTCTTATAGGAATCAAAGGGGATGACTCGACTAAAAGGTACGTCTTATAGGAATCAAAGGGGACGACTCGACTAAAAGGTACGTCTTATAGGAATCAAGGGAAATGACTCGACTAAAAGGCACATCTTTTAGGAATTTAAGGGGATGACTCGACTAAAAGGTACGTCTTATAGGAATCAAAGGGGATGACTCGACCATAAGGTACGTCTTATTGGAATCAAAGTGGATGACTCAACTTAAGGTACGTCTTATAGGAATCAAGTGAAATGACTCGACTGAAAGGTACGTCTTATAGGAATCAAAGGGGATGACTCGACTAAAAGGTACGTTTTATATGAATCAAAGGGGATGACTCGACTAAAAGGTACGTCTTATAGGAATCAAGGGAAATGACTCGACTAAAAGGTACTTTTTCTAGGAATCAAAGGAAATGACTCAACTAAAAGGTACGTCTTATAGGAATCAATGGAGATGACTCAACTAAAAGGTACGTCTTATAGGAATCTAAGGGTATGACTCGACTAAAAGGTACGTCTTATAGGAATCAAGGGAAATGACTCAACTAAAAGGTACGTCTTCAAGGAATCAATTGAAATGACTCAACTAAAAGGTACGTCATATAGGAATCAACGGGGATGACTCGACTAAAAGGTACGACTTCTTGGGGTCAAAGGGGATGACTCGACTAAAAGTTACGTCTTATAGGAATCAAAGGGGATTACTCGACTAAAAGGTACGTCTTATAGGAATCAAAGGGGATGACTCGACTAAAAGGTACGTCTTATAGGAATCAAGGGAAATGACTCTACTAAAAGGCACATCTTTTAGGAATTAAAGGGGATGACTCGACTAAAAGGTACGTCTTATCGGAATCAAAGGGGATGACTCGACCAAAACGTACGTCTTCTAGGAATCCAAGGGGATGACTCAACTAAAAGGTACGTCTTATTGGAATCAAAGTGGATGACTCAACTAAATGCTACGTCTTATAGGAATCAAGTGAAATGACTCGACTAAAAGGTACGTCTTATAGGAATCAAAGGGGATGACTCGACTAAAAGGTACGTCTTATAGGAATCAAAGGGGATGACTCGACTAAAAGGTACGTTTTATAGGAATCAAAGGGGATGACTCGACTAAAAGGTACGTCTTATAGGAATCAAGGGAAATGACTCGACTAAAAGGTTCTTTTTCTAGGAATCAAAGGAAATGACTCAACTAAAAGGTACGTCTTATAGGAATCAAAGGGGATGACACGACTAAAAGGTATGTCTTATAGGAATGAAAAGGGATGACTCGACTAAAAGATACGTCTTATAGGAATCAAAGAAAATGACTCGACTAAATGGTACGTCTTCTAGGGGTCAAGGGGGAATGATTCGACTAAAAGATATGTCCTATAGGAATCAAGAGGTATAACTCGACTAAAAGGTATGTCTTATAGGAATCAAAGGGGATGACCCGATTAAAAGGTACGTCTTCTAGGAATAAAAGGTAACGACTTGACTAAAAGGTACGTCTTAAAGGAATCAAGGGAAATGACTCGATTAAAAGGTACGTCTTTTAGGGATCAAAAGGGATGACTCGACTAAAAGGTACGTCTTATAGTAATCAAAAGGGATGACTCGACTAAAAGGTACGTCTTATAGGAATCAAAGGGGATGACTCAACTAAAACGTACGTCTTTTAGGAAAAAAGGGAAATGACTCGACTAAAAGATACGTCTTCTAGGAATCAAATGGGATGACTCGACTAAAAGATACGTCTTATAGGAATCAAAGAGGATGACTCGACTAAAAGGTACGTCTTATAGGAATCAAAGGGGATGACTCGACTAAAAGGTACGTCTTATAGGAATCAAGTGAAATGGCTCGACTCAAAGGTACGTCTTCTAGGAATAAAAGGAAATGACTCAACTAAAAGGTACGTCTTATAGGAATATAAGGAGATGACTCGACTAAAAGGTACGTCTTCAAGGAATCAAAGGAAATGACTCAACTAAAAGGTACGACTTATAGGAATTAAAGGGGATGACTCGACTAAAAGGTACGTCTTATAGAAATCCAAGGGGATGACTCGACTAAAAGGTACATTTTATAGGAATCAAAGGGGATGACTCGACTAAAAGGTACGTCTCATAGGAATGAAGGGAAATGTCTCGACTAAAAGGTACATTTTCTAGGAATCAAAGGAAATGACTCAACTAAAAGGTACGTCTTATAGGAATCAAAGGGGATGACTCGACTAAAAGGTACGTATTCTAGGGGTCAAAGTGGATGACTCGACTAAATGGTACATCTTATAGGAATCAAAGGAAATGACTAGACTAAAAGGTACGTCATATAGGAATCAAAGGAAATGACTCGATTAAAAGGTACGTGTTCTAGGAGTCAAAGGGGATGACTCGACTAAAAGTTACGTCTTATAGGAATCAAAGGGGATGACTCGACTAAAAGGTACGTCTTATAGGAATCAAAGGGGACGACTCGACTAAAAGGTACGTCTTATAGGAATCAAGGGAAATGACTCGACTAAAAGGCACATCTTTTAGGAATTTAAGGGGATGACTCGACTAAAAGGTACGTCTTATAGGAATCAAAGGGGATGACTCGACCATAAGGTACGTCTTATTGGAATCAAAGTGGATGACTCAACTTAAGGTACGTCTTATAGGAATCAAGTGAAATGACTCGACTGAAAGGTACGTCTTATAGGAATCAAAGCGGATGACTCGACTAAAAGGTACGTCTTATAGGAATAAAAGGGGATGACTCGACTAAAAGGTACGTTTTATATGAATCAAAGGGGATGACTCGACTAAAAGGTACGTCTTATAGGAATCAAGGGAAATGACTCGACTAAAAGGTACTTTTTCTAGGAATCAAAGGAAATGACTCAACTAAAAGGTATGTCTTATAGGAATCAATGGAGATGACTCAACTAAAAGGTACGTCTTATAGGAATCTAAGGGGATGACTCGACTAAAAGGTACGTCTTATAGGAATAAAGGGAAATGACTCGACTAAAAGGTACGTCTTCAAGGAATCAATGGAAATGACTCAACTAAAAGGAACGTCTTATAGGAATCAACGGGGATGACTCGACTAAAAGGTACGTCTTCTTGGGGTCAAAGGGGATGACTCGACTAAAAGTTACGTCTTATAGGAATCAAAGGGGATGACTCGACTAAAAGGTACGTCTTATAGGAATCAAAGGGGATGACTCGACTAAAAGGTACGTCTTATAGGAATCAAGGGAAATGACTCTACTAAAAGGAACATCTTTTAGGAATTAAAGGGGATGACTCGACTAAAAGGTACGTCTTATCGGAATCAAAGGGGATGACTCGACCAAAATGTACGTCTTCTAGGAATCCAAGGGGATGACTCAACTAAAAGGTACGTCTTATTGGAATCAAAGTGGATGACTAAACTAAAAGCTACGTCTTATAGGAATCAAGTGAAATGACTCGACTAAAAGGTACGTCTTATAGGAATCAAAGGGGATGACTCGACTAAAAGGTACGTCTTATAGGAATCAAAGGGGATGACTCGACTAAAAGGTACGTTTTATAGGAATCAAAGGGGATGACTCGACTAAAAGGTACGTCTTATAGGAATCAAGGGAAATGACTCGACTAAAAGGTTCTTTTTCTAGGAATCAAAGGAAATGAAAAAACTAAAAGGTACGTCTTATAGGAATCAAAGGGGATGACTCGACTTAAAGGTACGTATTCTAGGGGTCAAAGTGGATGACTCGACTAAATGGTACGTCTTATAGGAATCAAAGGAAATGACTCGACTAAAAGGTACGTCATATAGGAATCAAAGGAAATGACTCGATTAAAAGGTACGTGTTCTAGGAGTCAAAGGGGAGGACTCGACTAAAAGTTATGTCTTATAGGAATTAAAGGGGATGACTCAACTAAAAGGTACGTCTTATAAGAATCAAAGGGGACGACTCGACTAAAAGGTACGTCTTATAGGAATCAAGGGAAATGACTCGACTAAAAGGCACATCTTTTAGGAATTTAAGGGGATGACTCGACTAAAAGGTACGTCTTATAGGAATCAAAGGGGATGACTCGACCATAAGGTACGTCTTATTGTAATCAAAGTGGATGACTCAACTTAAGGTACGTCTTATAGGAATCAAGTGAAATGACTCGACTGAATGGTACGTCTTATAGGAATCAAAGGGGATGACTCGACTAAAAGGTACGTCTTATTGGAATAAAAGGGGATGACTCGACTAAAAGGTACGTTTTATATGATTCAAAGTGGATGACTCGACTAAAAGGTACGTCTTATAGGAATCAAGGGAAATGACTCGACTAAAAGGTACTTTTTCTAGGAATCAAAGGAAATGACTCAACTAAAAGGTACGTCTTATAGGAATCAATGGAGATGACTCAACTAAAAGGTACGTCTTATAGGAATCTAAGGGGATGACTCGACTAAAAGGTACGTCTTATAGGAATCAAGGGAAATGACTCGACTAAAAGGTACGTCTTCAAGGAATCAATGGAAATGACTCAACTAAAAGGTACGTCTTATAGGAATCAACGGGGATGACTCGACTAAAAGGTACGTCCTCTTGGGGTCAAAGGGGATGACTCGACTAAAAGTTACGTCTTATAGGAATCAAAGGGGATGACTCAACTAAAAGGTACGTCTTATAGGAATCAAAGGGGATGACTCGACTAAAAGGTACGTCTTATAGGAATCAAGGGAAATGACTCTACTAAAAGGCACATCTTTTAGGAATTAAAGGGGATGACTCGAGTAAAAGGTACGTCTTATCGGAATCAAAGGGGATGACTCGACCAAAATGTACGTCTTCTAGGAATCCAAGGGGATGACTCAACTAAAAGGTACGTCTTATTGGAATCAAAGTGGATGACTCAACTAAAAGCTACGTCTTATAGGAATCAAGTGAAATGACTCGACTAAAAGGTACGTCTTATAGGAATCAAAGGGGATGACTCGACTAAAAGGTACGTCTTATAGGAATCAAAGGGGATGACTCGACTAAAAGGTACGTTTTATAGGAATCAAAGGGGATGACTCGACTAAAAGGTACATCTTATAGGAATCAAGGGAAATGACTCGACTAAAAGGTTCTTTTTCTAGGAATCAAAGGAAATGACTCAACTAAAAGGTACGTCTTATAGGAATCAAAGGGGATGACTCGACTAAAAGGTATGTCTTATAGGAATGAAAAGGGATGACTCGACTAAAAGATACGTCTTATAGGAATCAAAGAAAATGACTCGACTAAAAGGTACGTCTTCTAGGGGTCAAGGGGGAATGATTCGACTAAAAGATATGTCCTATAGGAATCAAGAGGTATAACTCGACTAAAAGGTATGTCTTATAGGAATCAAAGGGGATGACCCGACTAAAAGGTACGTCTTATAGGAATAATAGGGAATGACTTGACTAAAAGGTACGTCGTAAAGTAATCAAGGGAAATGACTAGATTAAAAGGTACGTCTTTTAGGGATCAAAAGGGATGACTCGACTAAAAGGTATGTCTTATAGTAATCAAAAGGGATGACTCGACTAAAAGGTACGTCTTATAGGAATCAAAGGGGATGACTCGACTAAAATGTACGTCTTTTAGGAAAAAAGGGAAATGACTCGACTAAAAGATACGTCTTCTAGGAATCAAATGGGATGACTCGACTAAAAGATACGTCTTATAGGAATCAAAGGGGATGACTCGACTAAAAGGTACGTCTTATAGGAATCAAAGGGGATGACTCGACTAAAATGTACGTGTTTTAGGAAAAAAGGGAAATGACTCGACTAAAAGATACGTCTTCTAGGAATCAAATGGGATGACTCGACTAAAAGATACATCTTATAGGAATCAAAGGGGATGACTCGACTAAAAGGTACGTCTTATAGGAATCAAAAGGGATGACTCGACTAAAATGTACGTCTTATAGGAATCAAGTGAAATGGCTCGACTCAAACGTACGTCTTCTAGGAATAAAAGGAAATGACTCAACTAAAATGTACGTCTTATAGGAATAAAAGGAGATGACTCGACTAAAAGGTACGTCTTATAGGAATCAAAGGGGATGACTCGACTAAAAGATACGTCTTCAAGGAATCAAAGGAAATGACTCAACTAAAAGGTACGTCTTATAGGAATCAAAGGAGATGACTCGACTAAAAGGTACGTCTTCTAGGGGTCAAAGTGGCTGACTCGACTAAAAGGTACGTCTTATAGGAATCAAAGGAAATGACTCGACTAAAAGGTACGTCTTATAGGAATCAAAGGAAATGACTCGACTAAAAGGTACGTCTTCTAGGGGTCAAAGGGGATGACTCGACTAAAACGTACGTCTTATAGGAATCAAAGGCGATGACTCGACTAAAAGGTACGTCTTATAGGAATCAAAGGGGATGACTCGACTAAAAGGTACGTCTTATAGGAATCAAAGGAAATGACTCGTATAAAAGGCACATATTTTAGGAATTAAAGGGGTTGACTCAACTAAAAGGTACGACTTATATGAATCAAAGGGGATGACTCGACCAAAAGGTACGTCTTATAGGAATCCAAGGGGATGACTCGACTAAAAGGTATGTCTTATAGGAATCAAAGTTGATGACTCGACTAAAAGGTACGTCTTAAAGGAATAAAGGGAAATAACTCGACTAAAAGGTACGTCTTATAGGAATCAAAGGGGATGACACGACTAAAAGGTACGACTTATAGGAATCAAAGGGGATGACTCGACTAAAAGGTACGTTTTATAGGAATCAAAGTGGATGACTCGACTAAAAGGTACGTCTTATAGGAATCAAGGGAAATGACTCGACTAAAAGGTACGTTTTCTAGGAATCAAAGGAAATGACTCAACTAAAAGATACGTCTTATAGGAATCAAAGGATATGACTCAACTAAAAGGTACGTCTTATAGGAATCTAAGGTGAAGACTCGACTAAAAGTTATGTCTTCAAGGAATCAAAGGAAATGACTCGACTAAAAGGTACGTCATATAGGAATCAAAGGAAATGACTCTATTAAAAGGTACGTGTTCTAGGAGTCAAAGGGGATGACTCGACTAAAAGTTACGTCTTATAGGAATCAAAGGGGATGACTCGACTAAAAGGTACGTCTTATAGGAATCAAAGGGGACGACTCGACTAAAAGGTACGTCTTATAGGAATCAAGGGAAATGACTCGACTAAAAGGCACATCTTTTAGGAATTTAAGGGGATGACTCGACTAAAAGGTACGTCTTATAGGAATCAAAGGGGATGACTCGACCATAAGGTACGTCTTATTGGAATCAAAGTGGATGACTCAACTTAAGGTACGTCTTATAGGAATCAAGTGAAATGACTCGACTGAAAGGTACGTCTTATAGGAATCAAAGGGGATGACTCGACTAAAAGGTACGTTTTATATGAATCAAAGGGGATGACTCGACTAAAAGGTACGTCTTATAGGAATCAAGGGAAATGACTCGACTAAAAGGTACTTTTTCTAGGAATCAAAGGAAATGACTCAACTAAAAGGTACGTCTTATAGGAATCAATGGAGATGACTCAACTAAAAGGTACGTCTTATAGGAATCTAAGGGGATGACTCGACTAAAAGGTACGTCTTATAGGAATCAAGGGAAATGACTCAACTAAAAGGTACGTCTTCAAGGAATCAATGGAAATGACTCAACTAAAAGGTACGTCATATAGGAATCAACGGGGATGACTCGACTAAAAGGTACGTCTTCTTGGGGTCAAAGGGGATGACTCGACTAAAAGTTACGTCTTATAGGAATCAAAGGGGATTACTCGACTAAAAGATACGTCTTATAGGAATCAAAGGGGATGACTCGACTAAAAGGTACGTCTTATAGGAATCAAGGGAAATGACTCTACTAAAAGGCACATCTTTTAGGAATTAAAGGGGATGACTCGACTAAAAGGTACGTCTTATCGGAATCAAAGGGGATGACTCGACCAAAACGTACGTCTTCTAGGAATCCAAGGGGATGACTCAACTAAAAGGTACGTCTTATTGGAATCAAAGTGGATGACTCAACTAAATGCTACGTCTTATAGGAATCAAGTGAAATGACTCGACTAAAAGGTACGTCTTATAGGAATCAAAGGGGATGACTCGACTAAAAGGTACGTCTTATAGGAATCAAAGGGGATGACTCGACTAAAAGGTACGTTTTATAGGAATCAAAGGGGATGACTCGACTAAAAGCTACGTCTTATAGGAATCAAGTGAAATGGCTCGACTCAAAGGTACGTCTTCTAGGAATAAAAGGAAATGACTCAACTAAAAGGTACTTTTTCTAGGAATCAAAGGAAATGACTCAACTAAAAGGTACGTCTTATAGGAATCAATGGAGATGACTCAACTAAAAGGTACGTCTTATAGGAATCTAAGGGGATGACTCGACTAAAAGGTACGTCTTATAGGAATCAAGGGAAATGACTCAACTAAAAGGTACGTCTTCAAGGAATCAATGGAAATGACTCAACTAAAAGGTACGTCATATAGGAATCAACGGGGATGACTCGACTAAAAGGTACGTCTTCTTGGGGTCAAAGGGGATGACTCGACTAAAAGTTACGTCTTATAGGAATCAAAGGGGATTACTCGACTAAAAGATACGTCTTATAGGAATCAAAGGGGATGACTCGACTAAAAGGTACGTCTTATAGGAATCAAGGGAAATGACTCTACTAAAAGGCA
Organism: Capsicum pubescens; assembly: GCA_030864215.1. Lineage (NCBI taxonomy): Eukaryota > Viridiplantae > Streptophyta > Magnoliopsida > Solanales > Solanaceae > Capsicum > Capsicum pubescens. The sequence continues at coordinate 272,710,074 of CM061545.1, read as the reverse complement.
CATCTTTTAGGAATTAAAGGGGATGACTCGACTAAAAGGTACGTCTTATCGGAATCAAAGGGGATGACTCGACCAAAACGTACGTCTTCTAGGAATCCAAGGGGATGACTCAACTAAAAGGTACGTCTTATTGGAATCAAAGTGGATGACTCAACTAAATGCTACGTCTTATAGGAATCAAGTGAAATGACTCGACTAAAAGGTACGTCTTATAGGAATCAAAGGGGATGACTCGACTAAAAGGTACGTCTTATAGGAATCAAAGGGGATGACTCGACTAAAAGGTACGTTTTATAGGAATCAAAGGGGATGACTCGACTAAAAGGTACGTCTTATAGGAATCAAGGGAAATGACCCGACTAAAAGGTTCTTTTTCTAGGAATCAAAGGAAATGACTCAACTAAAAGGTACGTCTTATAGGTATCAAAGGGGATGACTCGACTAAAAGGTATGTCTTATAGGAATGAAAAGGGATGACTCGACTAAAAGATACGTCTTATAGGAATCAAAGAAAATGACTCGACTAAAAGGTACGTCTTCTAGGGGTCAAGGGGGAATGATTCGACTAAAAGATATGTCCTATAGGAATCAAGAGGTATAACTCGACTAAAAGGTATGTCTTATAGGAATCAAAGGGGATGACCCGATTAAAAGGTACGTCTTATAGGAATAAAAGGGAACGACTTGACTAAAAGGTACGTCTTAAAGGAATCAAGGGAAATGACTCGATTAAAAGGTACGTCTTTTAGGGATCAAAAGGGATGACTCGACTAAAAGGTACGTCTTATAGTAATCAAAAGGGATGACTCGACTAAAAGGTACGTCTTATAGGAATCAAAGGGGATGACTCGACTAAAACGTTCGTCTTTTAGGAAAAAAGGGAAATGACTCGACTAAAAGATACGTCTTCTAGGAATCAAATGGGATGACTCGACTAAAAGATACGTCTTATAGGAATCAAAGGGGATGACTCGACTAAAAGGTACGTCTTATAGGAATCAAAGGGGATGACTCGACTAAAAGGTACGTCTTATAGGAATCAAGTGAAATGGCTCGACTCAAAGGTACGTCTTCTAGGAATAAAAGGAAATGACTCAACTAAAAGGTACGTCTTATAGGAATATAAGGAGATGACTCGACTAAAAGGTACGTCTTATAGGAATCAAAGGGGATAACTCGACTAAAAGATACGTCTTATAGGAATCAAGGGAAATGACTCGACTAAAAGGTACGTCTTATAGGAATCAAAGGGGATGACTCGACTAAAAGGTACGTCTTATAGGAATCAAAGGGGATGACTCGACTAAAAGGTACGTTTTATAGGAATCAAAGGGGATGACTCGACTAAAAGGTACGTCTTATAGGAATCAAGGGAAATGACTCGACTAAAAGGTTCTTTTTCTAGGAATCAAAGGAAATGACTCAACTAAAAGGTACGTCTTATAGGAATCAAAGGGGATGACACGACTAAAAGGTATGTCTTATAGGAATGAAAAGGGATGACTCGACTAAAAGATACGTCTTATAGGAATCAAAGAAAATGACTCGACTAAAAGGTACGTCTTCTAGGGGTCAAGGGGGAATGATTCGACTAAAAGATATGTCCTATAGGAATCAAGAGGTATAACTCGACTAAAAGGTATGTCTTATAGGAATCAAAGGGGATGACCCGATTAAAAGGTACGTCTTCTAGGAATAAAAGGTAACGACTTGACTAAAAGGTACGTCTTAAAGGAATCAAGGGAAATGACTCGATTAAAAGGTACGTCTTTTAGGGATCAAAAGGGATGACTCGACTAAAAGGTACGTCTTATAGTAATCAAAAGGGATGACTCGACTAAAAGGTACGTCTTATAGGAATCAAAGGGGATGACTCAACTAAAACGTACGTCTTTTAGGAAAAAAGGGAAATGACTCGACTAAAAGATACGTCTTCTAGGAATCAAATGGGATGACTCGACTAAAAGATACGTCTTATAGGAATCAAAGAGGATGACTCGACTAAAAGGTACGTCTTATAGGAATCAAAGGGGATGACTCGACTAAAAGGTACGTCTTATAGGAATCAAGTGAAATGGCTCGACTCAAAGGTACGTCTTCTAGGAATAAAAGGAAATGACTCAACTAAAAGGTACGTCTTATAGGAATATAAGGAGATGACTCGACTAAAAGGTACGTCTTCAAGGAATCAAAGGAAATGACTCAACTAAAAGGTACGACTTATAGGAATTAAAGGGGATGACTCGACTAAAAGGTACGTCTTATAGAAATCCAAGGGGATGACTCGACTAAAAGGTACATTTTATAGGAATCAAAGGGGATGACTCGACTAAAAGGTACGTCTCATAGGAATGAAGGGAAATGTCTCGACTAAAAGGTACATTTTCTAGGAATCAAAGGAAATGACTCAACTAAAAGGTACGTCTTATAGGAATCAAAGGGGATGACTCGACTAAAAGGTACGTATTCTAGGGGTCAAAGTGGATGACTCGACTAAATGGTACATCTTATAGGAATCAAAGGAAATGACTAGACTAAAAGGTACGTCATATAGGAATCAAAGGAAATGACTCGATTAAAAGGTACGTGTTCTAGGAGTCAAAGGGGATGACTCGACTAAAAGTTACGTCTTATAGGAATCAAAGGGGATGACTCGACTAAAAGGTACGTCTTATAGGAATCAAAGGGGACGACTCGACTAAAAGGTACGTCTTATAGGAATCAAGGGAAATGACTCGACTAAAAGGCACATCTTTTAGGAATTTAAGGGGATGACTCGACTAAAAGGTACGTCTTATAGGAATCAAAGGGGATGACTCGACCATAAGGTACGTCTTATTGGAATCAAAGTGGATGACTCAACTTAAGGTACGTCTTATAGGAATCAAGTGAAATGACTCGACTGAAAGGTACGTCTTATAGGAATCAAAGCGGATGACTCGACTAAAAGGTACGTCTTATAGGAATAAAAGGGGATGACTCGACTAAAAGGTACGTTTTATATGAATCAAAGGGGATGACTCGACTAAAAGGTACGTCTTATAGGAATCAAGGGAAATGACTCGACTAAAAGGTACTTTTTCTAGGAATCAAAGGAAATGACTCAACTAAAAGGTATGTCTTATAGGAATCAATGGAGATGACTCAACTAAAAGGTACGTCTTATAGGAATCTAAGGGGATGACTCGACTAAAAGGTACGTCTTATAGGAATAAAGGGAAATGACTCGACTAAAAGGTACGTCTTCAAGGAATCAATGGAAATGACTCAACTAAAAGGAACGTCTTATAGGAATCAACGGGGATGACTCGACTAAAAGGTACGTCTTCTTGGGGTCAAAGGGGATGACTCGACTAAAAGTTACGTCTTATAGGAATCAAAGGGGATGACTCGACTAAAAGGTACGTCTTATAGGAATCAAAGGGGATGACTCGACTAAAAGGTACGTCTTATAGGAATCAAGGGAAATGACTCTACTAAAAGGAACATCTTTTAGGAATTAAAGGGGATGACTCGACTAAAAGGTACGTCTTATCGGAATCAAAGGGGATGACTCGACCAAAATGTACGTCTTCTAGGAATCCAAGGGGATGACTCAACTAAAAGGTACGTCTTATTGGAATCAAAGTGGATGACTAAACTAAAAGCTACGTCTTATAGGAATCAAGTGAAATGACTCGACTAAAAGGTACGTCTTATAGGAATCAAAGGGGATGACTCGACTAAAAGGTACGTCTTATAGGAATCAAAGGGGATGACTCGACTAAAAGGTACGTTTTATAGGAATCAAAGGGGATGACTCGACTAAAAGGTACGTCTTATAGGAATCAAGGGAAATGACTCGACTAAAAGGTTCTTTTTCTAGGAATCAAAGGAAATGAAAAAACTAAAAGGTACGTCTTATAGGAATCAAAGGGGATGACTCGACTTAAAGGTACGTATTCTAGGGGTCAAAGTGGATGACTCGACTAAATGGTACGTCTTATAGGAATCAAAGGAAATGACTCGACTAAAAGGTACGTCATATAGGAATCAAAGGAAATGACTCGATTAAAAGGTACGTGTTCTAGGAGTCAAAGGGGAGGACTCGACTAAAAGTTATGTCTTATAGGAATTAAAGGGGATGACTCAACTAAAAGGTACGTCTTATAAGAATCAAAGGGGACGACTCGACTAAAAGGTACGTCTTATAGGAATCAAGGGAAATGACTCGACTAAAAGGCACATCTTTTAGGAATTTAAGGGGATGACTCGACTAAAAGGTACGTCTTATAGGAATCAAAGGGGATGACTCGACCATAAGGTACGTCTTATTGTAATCAAAGTGGATGACTCAACTTAAGGTACGTCTTATAGGAATCAAGTGAAATGACTCGACTGAATGGTACGTCTTATAGGAATCAAAGGGGATGACTCGACTAAAAGGTACGTCTTATTGGAATAAAAGGGGATGACTCGACTAAAAGGTACGTTTTATATGATTCAAAGTGGATGACTCGACTAAAAGGTACGTCTTATAGGAATCAAGGGAAATGACTCGACTAAAAGGTACTTTTTCTAGGAATCAAAGGAAATGACTCAACTAAAAGGTACGTCTTATAGGAATCAATGGAGATGACTCAACTAAAAGGTACGTCTTATAGGAATCTAAGGGGATGACTCGACTAAAAGGTACGTCTTATAGGAATCAAGGGAAATGACTCGACTAAAAGGTACGTCTTCAAGGAATCAATGGAAATGACTCAACTAAAAGGTACGTCTTATAGGAATCAACGGGGATGACTCGACTAAAAGGTACGTCCTCTTGGGGTCAAAGGGGATGACTCGACTAAAAGTTACGTCTTATAGGAATCAAAGGGGATGACTCAACTAAAAGGTACGTCTTATAGGAATCAAAGGGGATGACTCGACTAAAAGGTACGTCTTATAGGAATCAAGGGAAATGACTCTACTAAAAGGCACATCTTTTAGGAATTAAAGGGGATGACTCGAGTAAAAGGTACGTCTTATCGGAATCAAAGGGGATGACTCGACCAAAATGTACGTCTTCTAGGAATCCAAGGGGATGACTCAACTAAAAGGTACGTCTTATTGGAATCAAAGTGGATGACTCAACTAAAAGCTACGTCTTATAGGAATCAAGTGAAATGACTCGACTAAAAGGTACGTCTTATAGGAATCAAAGGGGATGACTCGACTAAAAGGTACGTCTTATAGGAATCAAAGGGGATGACTCGACTAAAAGGTACGTTTTATAGGAATCAAAGGGGATGACTCGACTAAAAGGTACATCTTATAGGAATCAAGGGAAATGACTCGACTAAAAGGTTCTTTTTCTAGGAATCAAAGGAAATGACTCAACTAAAAGGTACGTCTTATAGGAATCAAAGGGGATGACTCGACTAAAAGGTATGTCTTATAGGAATGAAAAGGGATGACTCGACTAAAAGATACGTCTTATAGGAATCAAAGAAAATGACTCGACTAAAAGGTACGTCTTCTAGGGGTCAAGGGGGAATGATTCGACTAAAAGATATGTCCTATAGGAATCAAGAGGTATAACTCGACTAAAAGGTATGTCTTATAGGAATCAAAGGGGATGACCCGACTAAAAGGTACGTCTTATAGGAATAATAGGGAATGACTTGACTAAAAGGTACGTCGTAAAGTAATCAAGGGAAATGACTAGATTAAAAGGTACGTCTTTTAGGGATCAAAAGGGATGACTCGACTAAAAGGTATGTCTTATAGTAATCAAAAGGGATGACTCGACTAAAAGGTACGTCTTATAGGAATCAAAGGGGATGACTCGACTAAAATGTACGTCTTTTAGGAAAAAAGGGAAATGACTCGACTAAAAGATACGTCTTCTAGGAATCAAATGGGATGACTCGACTAAAAGATACGTCTTATAGGAATCAAAGGGGATGACTCGACTAAAAGGTACGTCTTATAGGAATCAAAGGGGATGACTCGACTAAAATGTACGTGTTTTAGGAAAAAAGGGAAATGACTCGACTAAAAGATACGTCTTCTAGGAATCAAATGGGATGACTCGACTAAAAGATACATCTTATAGGAATCAAAGGGGATGACTCGACTAAAAGGTACGTCTTATAGGAATCAAAAGGGATGACTCGACTAAAATGTACGTCTTATAGGAATCAAGTGAAATGGCTCGACTCAAACGTACGTCTTCTAGGAATAAAAGGAAATGACTCAACTAAAATGTACGTCTTATAGGAATAAAAGGAGATGACTCGACTAAAAGGTACGTCTTATAGGAATCAAAGGGGATGACTCGACTAAAAGATACGTCTTCAAGGAATCAAAGGAAATGACTCAACTAAAAGGTACGTCTTATAGGAATCAAAGGAGATGACTCGACTAAAAGGTACGTCTTCTAGGGGTCAAAGTGGCTGACTCGACTAAAAGGTACGTCTTATAGGAATCAAAGGAAATGACTCGACTAAAAGGTACGTCTTATAGGAATCAAAGGAAATGACTCGACTAAAAGGTACGTCTTCTAGGGGTCAAAGGGGATGACTCGACTAAAACGTACGTCTTATAGGAATCAAAGGCGATGACTCGACTAAAAGGTACGTCTTATAGGAATCAAAGGGGATGACTCGACTAAAAGGTACGTCTTATAGGAATCAAAGGAAATGACTCGTATAAAAGGCACATATTTTAGGAATTAAAGGGGTTGACTCAACTAAAAGGTACGACTTATATGAATCAAAGGGGATGACTCGACCAAAAGGTACGTCTTATAGGAATCCAAGGGGATGACTCGACTAAAAGGTATGTCTTATAGGAATCAAAGTTGATGACTCGACTAAAAGGTACGTCTTAAAGGAATAAAGGGAAATAACTCGACTAAAAGGTACGTCTTATAGGAATCAAAGGGGATGACACGACTAAAAGGTACGACTTATAGGAATCAAAGGGGATGACTCGACTAAAAGGTACGTTTTATAGGAATCAAAGTGGATGACTCGACTAAAAGGTACGTCTTATAGGAATCAAGGGAAATGACTCGACTAAAAGGTACGTTTTCTAGGAATCAAAGGAAATGACTCAACTAAAAGATACGTCTTATAGGAATCAAAGGATATGACTCAACTAAAAGGTACGTCTTATAGGAATCTAAGGTGAAGACTCGACTAAAAGTTATGTCTTCAAGGAATCAAAGGAAATGACTCGACTAAAAGGTACGTCATATAGGAATCAAAGGAAATGACTCTATTAAAAGGTACGTGTTCTAGGAGTCAAAGGGGATGACTCGACTAAAAGTTACGTCTTATAGGAATCAAAGGGGATGACTCGACTAAAAGGTACGTCTTATAGGAATCAAAGGGGACGACTCGACTAAAAGGTACGTCTTATAGGAATCAAGGGAAATGACTCGACTAAAAGGCACATCTTTTAGGAATTTAAGGGGATGACTCGACTAAAAGGTACGTCTTATAGGAATCAAAGGGGATGACTCGACCATAAGGTACGTCTTATTGGAATCAAAGTGGATGACTCAACTTAAGGTACGTCTTATAGGAATCAAGTGAAATGACTCGACTGAAAGGTACGTCTTATAGGAATCAAAGGGGATGACTCGACTAAAAGGTACGTTTTATATGAATCAAAGGGGATGACTCGACTAAAAGGTACGTCTTATAGGAATCAAGGGAAATGACTCGACTAAAAGGTACTTTTTCTAGGAATCAAAGGAAATGACTCAACTAAAAGGTACGTCTTATAGGAATCAATGGAGATGACTCAACTAAAAGGTACGTCTTATAGGAATCTAAGGGGATGACTCGACTAAAAGGTACGTCTTATAGGAATCAAGGGAAATGACTCAACTAAAAGGTACGTCTTCAAGGAATCAATGGAAATGACTCAACTAAAAGGTACGTCATATAGGAATCAACGGGGATGACTCGACTAAAAGGTACGTCTTCTTGGGGTCAAAGGGGATGACTCGACTAAAAGTTACGTCTTATAGGAATCAAAGGGGATTACTCGACTAAAAGATACGTCTTATAGGAATCAAAGGGGATGACTCGACTAAAAGGTACGTCTTATAGGAATCAAGGGAAATGACTCTACTAAAAGGCACATCTTTTAGGAATTAAAGGGGATGACTCGACTAAAAGGTACGTCTTATCGGAATCAAAGGGGATGACTCGACCAAAACGTACGTCTTCTAGGAATCCAAGGGGATGACTCAACTAAAAGGTACGTCTTATTGGAATCAAAGTGGATGACTCAACTAAATGCTACGTCTTATAGGAATCAAGTGAAATGACTCGACTAAAAGGTACGTCTTATAGGAATCAAAGGGGATGACTCGACTAAAAGGTACGTCTTATAGGAATCAAAGGGGATGACTCGACTAAAAGGTACGTTTTATAGGAATCAAAGGGGATGACTCGACTAAAAGGTACGTCTTATAGGAATCAAGGGAAATGACTCGACTAAAAGGTTCTTTTTCTAGGAATCAAAGGAAATGACTCAACTAAAAGGTACGTCTTATAGGTATCAAAGGGGATGACTCGACTAAAAGGTATGTCTTATAGGAATGAAAAGGGATGACTCGACTAAAAGATACGTCTTATAGGAATCAAAGAAAATGACTCGACTAAAAGGTACGTCTTCTAGGGGTCAAGGGGGAATGATTCGACTAAAAGATATGTCCTATAGGAATCAAGAGGTATAACTCGACTAAAAGGTATGTCTTATAGGAATCAAAGGGGATGACCCGATTAAAAGGTACGTCTTATAGGAATAAAAGGGAACGACTTGACTAAAAGGTACGTCTTAAAGGAATCAAGGGAAATGACTCGATTAAAAGGTACGTCTTTTAGGGATCAAAAGGGATGACTCGACTAAAAGGTACGTCTTATAGTAATCAAAAGGGATGACTCGACTAAAAGGTACGTCTTATAGGAATCAAAGGGGATGACTCGACTAAAACGTTCGTCTTTTAGGAAAAAAGGGAAATGACTCGACTAAAAGATACGTCTTCTAGGAATCAAATGGGATGACTCGACTAAAAGATACGTCTTATAGGAATCAAAGGGGATGACTCGACTAAAAGGTACGTCTTATAGGAATCAAAGGGGATGACTCGACTAAAAGGTACGTCTTATAGGAATCAAGTGAAATGGCTCGACTCAAAGGTACGTCTTCTAGGAATAAAAGGAAATGACTCAACTAAAAGGTACGTCTTATAGGAATATAAGGAGATGACTCGACTAAAAGGTACGTCTTATAGGAATCAAAGGGGATAACTCGACTAAAAGATACGTCTTATAGGAATCAAGGGAAATGACTCGACTAAAAGGTACGTCTTCAAGGAATCAATGGAAATGACTCAACTAAAAGGTACGTCTTATAGGAATCAAAGGGGATGACTCGACTAAAAGGTACGTCTTATAGAAATCCAAGGGGATGACTCGACTAAAAGGTACGTTTTATAGGAATCAAAGGGGATGACTCGACTAAAAGGTACGTCTCATAGAAATCAAGGGAAATGTCTCGACTAAAAGGTACGTCTTATAGGAATCAAAGGGGACGACTCGACTAAAAGGTACGTCTTATAGGAATCAAGGGAAATGACTCGACTAAAAGGCACATCTTTTAGGAATTTAAGGGGATGACTCGACTAAAAGGTACGTCTTATAGGAATCAAAGGGGATGACTCGACCATAAGGTACGTCTTATTGGAATCAAAGTGGATGACTCAACTTAAGGTACGTCTTATAGGAATCAAGTGAAATGACTCGACTGAAAGGTACGTCTTATAGGAATCAAAGGGGATGACTCGACTAAAAGGTACGTTTTATATGAATCAAAGGGGATGACTCGACTAAAAGGTACTTTTTCTAGGAATCAAAGGAAATGACTCAACTAAAAGGTACGTCTTATAGGAATCAATGGAGATGACTCAACTAAAAGGTACGTCTTATAGGAATCTAAGGGGATGACTCGACTAAAAGGTACGTCTTATAGGAATCAAGGGAAATGACTCAACTAAAAGGTACGTCTTCAAGGAATCAATGGAAATGACTCAACTAAAAGGTACGTCATATAGGAATCAACGGGGATGACTCGACTAAAAGGTACGTCTTCTTGGGGTCAAAGGGGATGACTCGACTAAAAGTTACGTCTTATAGGAATCAAAGGGGATTACTCGACTAAAAGATACGTCTTATAGGAATCAAAGGGGATGACTCGACTAAAAGGTACGTCTTATAGGAATCAAGGGAAATGACTCTACTAAAAGGCACATCTTTTAGGAATTAAAGGGGATGACTCGACTAAAAGGTACGTCTTATCGGAATCAAAGGGGATGACTCGACCAAAACGTACGTCTTCTAGGAATCCAAGGGGATGACTCAACTAAAAGGTACGTCTTATTGGAATCAAAGTGGATGACTCAACTAAATGCTACGTCTTATAGGAATCAAGTGAAATGACTCGACTAAAAGGTACGTCTTATAGGAATCAAAGGGGATGACTCGACTAAAAGGTACGTCTTATAGGAATCAAAGGGGATGACTCGACTAAAAGGTACGTTTTATAGGAATCAAAGGGGATGACTCGACTAAAAGGTACGTCTTATAGGAATCAAGTGAAATGGCTCGACTCAAAGGTACGTCTTCTAGGAATAAAAGGAAATGACTCAACTAAAAGGTACTTTTTCTAGGAATCAAAGGAAATGACTCAACTAAAAGGTACGTCTTATAGGAATCAATGGAGATGACTCAACTAAAAGGTACGTCTTATAGGAATCTAAGGGGATGACTCGACTAAAAGGTACGTCTTATAGGAATCAAGGGAAATGACTCAACTAAAAGGTACGTCTTCAAGGAATCAATGGAAATGACTCAACTAAAAGGTACGTCATATAGGAATCAACGGGGATGACTCGACTAAAAGGTACGTCTTCTTGGGGTCAAAGGGGATGACTCGACTAAAAGTTACGTCTTATAGGAATCAAAGGGGATTACTCGACTAAAAGATACGTCTTATAGGAATCAAAGGGGATGACTCGACTAAAAGGTACGTCTTATAGGAATCAAGGGAAATGACTCTACTAAAAGGCACATCTTTTAGGAATTAAAGGGGATGACTCGACTAAAAGGTACGTCTTATCGGAATCAAAGGGGATGACTCGACCAAAACGTACGTCTTCTAGGAATCCAAGGGGATGACTCAACTAAAAGGTACGTCTTATTGGAATCAAAGTGGATGACTCAACTAAATGCTACGTCTTATAGGAATCAAGTGAAATGACTCGACTAAAAGGTACGTCTTATAGGAATCAAAGGGGATGACTCGACTAAAAGGTACGTCTTATAGGAATCAAAGGGGATGACTCGACTAAAAGGTACGTTTTATAGGAATCAAAGGGGATGACTCGACTAAAAGGTACGTCTTATAGGAATCAAGGGAAATGACTCGACTAAAAGGTTCTTTTTCTAGGAATCAAAGGAAATGACTCAACTAAAAGGTACGTCTTATAGGTATCAAAGGGGATGACTCGACTAAAAGGTATGTCTTATAGGAATGAAAAGGGATGACTCGACTAAAAGATACGTCTTATAGGAATCAAAGAAAATGACTCGACTAAAAGGTACGTCTTCTAGGGGTCAAGGGGGAATGATTCGACTAAAAGATATGTCCTATAGGAATCAAGAGGTATAACTCGACTAAAAGGTATGTCTTATAGGAATCAAAGGGGATGACCCGATTAAAAGGTACGTCTTATAGGAATAAAAGGGAACGACTTGACTAAAAGGTACGTCTTAAAGGAATCAAGGGAAATGACTCGATTAAAAGGTACGTCTTTTAGGGATCAAAAGGGATGACTCGACTAAAAGGTACGTCTTATAGTAATCAAAAGGGATGACTCGACTAAAAGGTACGTCTTATAGGAATCAAAGGGGATGACTCGACTAAAACGTTCGTCTTTTAGGAAAAAAGGGAAATGACACGACTAAAAGATACGTCTTCTAGGAATCAAATGGGATGACTCGACTAAAAGATACGTCTTATAGGAATCAAAGGGGATGACTCGACTAAAAGGTACGTCTTATAGGAATCAAAGGGGATGACTCGACTAAAAGGTACGTCTTATAGGAATCAAGTGAAATGGCTCGACTCAAAGGTACGTCTTCTAGGAATAAAAGGAAATGACTCAACTAAAAGGTACGTCTTATAGGAATATAAGGAGATGACTCGACTAAAAGGTACGTCTTATAGGAATCAAAGGGGATAACTCGACTAAAAGATACGTCTTATAGGAATCAAGGGAAATGACTCGACTAAAAGGTACGTCTTCAAGGAATCAATGGAAATGACTCAACTAAAAGGTACGTCTTATAGGAATCAAAGGGGATGACTCGACTAAAAGGTACGTCTTATAGAAATCCAAGGGGATGACTCGACTAAAAGGTACGTTTTATAGGAATCAAAGGGGATGACTCGACTAAAAGGTACGTCTCATAGAAATCAAGGGAAATGTCTCGACTAAAAGGTACGTTTTCTAGGAATCAAAGGAAATGACTCAACTAAAAGGTACGTCTTATAGGAATCAAAGGGGATGACTCGACTAAAAGGTACGTATTCTAGGGGTCAAAGTGGATGACTCGACTAAATGGTACGTCTTATAGGAATCAAAGGAAATGACTCGACTAAAAGGTACGTCATATAGGAATCAAAGGAAATGACTCGATTAAAAGGTACGTGTTCTAGGAGTCAAAGGGGATGACTCGACTAAAAGTTACGTCTTATAGGAATCAAAGGGGATGACTCGACTAAAAGGTACGTCTTATAGGAATCAAAGGGGATGACTCGACTAAAAGGTACGTCTTATAGGAATCAAGTGAAATGACTCGACTAAAAGGCACATCTTTTAGGAATTTAAGGGGATGACTCGACTAAAAGGTACGTCTTATAGGAATCAAAGGGGATGACTCGACCATAAGGTACGTCTTATTGGAATCAAAGTGGATGACTCAACTTAAGGTACGTCTTATAGGAATCAAGTGAAATGACTCGACTGAAAGGTACGTCTTATAGGAATCAAAGCGGATGACTCGACTAAAAGGTACGTCTTATAGGAATAAAAGGGGATGACTCGACTAAAAGGTACGTTTTATATGAATCAAAGGGGATGACTCGACTAAAAGGTACGTCTTATAGGAATCAAGGGAAATGACTCGACTAAAAGGTACTTTTTCTAGGAATCAAAGGAAATGACTCAACTAAAAGGTACGTCTTATAGGAATCAATGGAGATGACTCAACTAAAAGGTACGTCTTATAGGAATCTAAGGGGATGACTCGACTAAAAGGTACGTCTTATAGGAATCAAGGGAAATGACTCGACTAAAAGGTACGTCTTCAAGGAATCAATGGAAATGACTCAACTAAAAGGTACGTCTTATAGGAATCAACGGGGATGACTCGACTAAAAGGTACGTCTTCTTGGGGTCAAAGGGGATGACCTGACTAAAAGGTACGTCTTATAGGAATCAAAGGGGATGACTCGACTAAAAGGTACGTCTTATAGGAATCAAGGGAAATGACTCTACTAAAAGGCACATCTTTTAGGAATTAAAGGGGATGACTCGACTAAAAGGTACGTCTTATCGGAAATAAAGAGGATGACTCAACCAAAATGTACGTCTTCTAGGAATCCAAGGGGATGACTCAACTAAAAGGTACGTCGTATTTGAATCAAAGTGGATGACTCAACTAAAAGCTACGTCTTATAGGAATCAAGTGAAATGACTCGACTAAAAGGTACGTCTTATAGGAATCAAAGGGGATGACTCGACTAAAAGGTACGTCTTATAGGAATCAAAGGGGATGACTCGACTAAAAGGTACGTTTTATAGGAATCAAAGGGGATGACTCGACTAAAAGGTACGTCTTATAGGATTCAAGGGAAATGACTCGACTAAAAGGTTCTTTTTCTAGGAATCAAAGGAAATGACTCAACTAAAAGGTACGTCTTATAGGAATCAAAGGGGATGACTCGACTAAAAGGTATGTCTTATAAGAATGAAAAGAGATGACTCGACTAAAAGATACGTCTTATAGGAATCAAAGAAAATGACTCGACTAAAAGGTACGTCTTCTAGGGGTCAAGGGGGAATGATTCGACTAAAAGATATGTCCTATAGGAATCAAGATGTATAACTCGACTAAAAGGTATGTCTTATAGGAATCAAAGGGGATGACCCGACTAAAAGGTACGTCTTATAGGAATAAAAGGGAATGACTTGACTAAAAGGTACGTCTTAAAGGAATCAAGGGAAATGACTCGATTAAAAGGTACGTCTTTTAGGGATCAAAAGGGATGACCCGACTAAAAGGTACGTATTATAGTAATCAAAAGGGATGACTCGACTAAAAGGTACGTCTTATAGGAATCAAAGGGGATGACTCGACTAAAACGTACGTCTTTTAGGAAAAAAGGGAAATGACTCGACTAAAAGATACGTCTTCTAGGAATCAAATGGGATGACTCGACTAAAAGATACGTCTTATAGGAATCAAAGGGGATGACTCGACTAAAAGGTACGTCTTATAGGAATCAAAGGGGATGACTCGACTAAAAGGTACGTCTTATAGGAATCAAGTGAAATGGCTCGACTCAAAGGTACGTCTTCTAGGAATAAAAGGAAATGACTCAACTAAAAGGTACGTCTTATAGGAATATAAGGAGATGACTCGACTAAAAGGTACGTCTTATAGGAATCAAAGGGGATAACTCGACTAAAAGATGCGTCTTATAGGAATCAAGGGAAATGACTCGACTAAAAGGTACGTCTTTAAGGAATCAAAGGAAATGACTCAACTAAAAGTTACGTCTTATAGGAATCAAAGGGGATGACTCGACTAAAAGGTACGTCTTATAGAAATCCAAGGGGATGACTCGACTAAAAGGTACGTTTTATAGGAATCAAAGGGGATGACTCGACTAAAAGGTACGTCTCATAGGAATCAAGGGAAATGTCTCGACTAAAAGGTACGTTTTCTAGGAATCAATGGAAATGACACAACTAAAAGGTACGTCTTATAGGAATCAAAGGGGATGACTCGACTAAAAGGTACGTATTCTAGGGGTCAAAGTGGATGACTCGACTAAATGGTACGTCTTATAGGAATCAAAGGGGATGACTCGACTAAAAGGTACGTCATATAGGAATCAAAGGAAATGACTCGATTAAAAGGTACGTGTTCTAGGAGTCAAAGGGGATGACTCGACTAACACTTACATCTTATAGGAATCAAAGGGGATGACTCGACTAAAAGGTACGTCTTATAGGAATCAAAGGGGACGACTCGACTAAAAGGTACGTCTTATAGGAATCAAGGGAAATGAATCGACTAAAAGGCACATCTTTTAGGAATTTAAGGGGATGACTCGACTAAAAGGTACGTCTTATAGGAATCAAAGGGGATGACTCGACCATAAGGTACGTCTTATTGGAATCAAAGTGGATGACTCAACTTAAGGTACGTCTTATAGGAATCAAGTGAAATGACTCGACTGAAAGGTACGTCTTATAGGAATCAAAGGGGATGACTCGACTAAAAGGTACGTCTTATAGGAATAAAAGGGGATGACTCGACTAAAAGGTACGTTTTATATGAATCAAAGGGGATGACTCGACTAAAAGGTACGTCATATAGAAATCAAGGGAAATGACTCGACTAAAAGGTACTTTTTCTAGGAATCAAAGGAAATGACTCAACTAAAAGGTACGTCTTATAGGAATCAATGGAGATGATTCAACTAAAAGGTACGTCTTATAGGAATCTAAGGGGATGACTCGACTAAAAGGTACGTCTTATAGGAATCAAGGGAAATGACTCGACTAAAAGGTACGTCTTCAAGGAATCAATGGAAATGACTCAACTAAAAGGTACGTCTTATAGGAATCAACGGGGATGACTCGACTAAAAGGTACGTCTTCTTGGGGTCAAAGGGGATGACTCGACTAAAAGTTACGTCTTATAGGAATCAAAGGGGATGACTCGACTAAAAGGTACGTCTTATAGGAATCAAAGGGGATGACTCGACTAAAAGGTACGTCTTATAGGAATCAAGGGAAATGACTCTACTAAAAGGCACATCTTTTAGGAATTAAAGGGGATGACACGACTAAAAGGTACGTCTTATCGGAAATAAAGGGGATGACTCGACCAAAATGTACGTCTTCTAGGAATCCAAGGGGATGACTCAACTTAAAGGTACGTCGTATTGGAATCAAAGTGGATGACTCAACTAAAAGATACGTCTTATAGGAATCAAGTGAAATGACTCGACTAAAAGGTACGTCTTATAGGAATCAAAGGGGATGACTCGACTAAAAGGTACGTCTTATAGGAATCAAAGGGGATGACTCGACTAAAAGGTACGTTTTATAGGAATCAAAGGGGATGACTCGACTTAAAGGTACGTCTTATAGGAATCAAGGGAAATGACTCGACTAAAAGGTTCTTTTTCTAGGAATCAAAGGAAATGACTCAACTAAAAGGTACGTCTTATAGGAATCAAAGGGGATGACTCGACTAAAAGGTATGTCTTATAAGAATGAAAAGGGATGACTCGACTAAAAGATACGTCTTATAGGTATCAAAGAAAATGACTCGACTAAAAGGTATGTCTTCTAGGGGTCAAGGGGGAATGATTCGACTAAAAGATATGTCCTATAGGAATCAAGAGGTATAACTCGACTAAAAGGTATGTCTTATAGGAATCAAAGGGGATGACCCGACTAAAAGGTACGTCTTATAGGAATAAAAGGGAATGACTTGACTAAAAGGTACGTCTTAAAGGAATCAAGGGAAATGACTCGATTAAAAGGTACGTCTTTTAGGGATCAAAAGGGATGACTCGACTAAAAGGTACGTCTTATAGTAATCAAAAGGGATGACTCGACTAAAAGGTACGTCTTATAGGAATCAAAGGGGATGACTCGACTAAAATGTACGTCTTTTAGGAAAAAAGGGAAATGACTCGACTAAAAGATACGTCTTCTAGGAATCAAATGGGATGACTCGACTAAAAGATACGTCTTATAGGAATCAAAGTGATGACTCGACTAAAAGGTACGTCTTATAGGAATCAAAGGGGATGACTCAACTAAAAGGTACGTCTTATAGGAATCAAGTGAAATGGCTCGACTCAAACGTACGTTTTCTAGGAATAAAAGGAAATGACTCAAGTAAAAGGTACGTCTTATAGGAATAAAAGAAGATGACTCGACTAAAAGGTACGTCTTATAGGAATCCAAGGGGATAACTCGACTAAAAGATACATCTTATAGGAATCAAGGGAAATGACTCGACTAAGAGGTACGTCTTCAAGGAATCAAAGGAAATGACTCAACTAAAAGGTACGTCTTATAGGAATCAAAGGGGATGACTCGACTAAAAGGTACGTCTTCTAGGGGTCAAAGTGGATGACTCGACTAAAACGTACGTCTTATAGGAATCAAAGGTGATGACTCGACTAAAAGGTACGTCTTATAGGAATCAAAGGGGATGACTCGACTAAAAGGTACGTCTTATAGGAATCAAGGGAAATGACTCGTATAAAAGGCACATATTTTAGGAATTAAAGGGGTTGACTCGACTAAAAGGTACGTCTTATATGAATCATAGGGGATGACTCGACCAAAAGGTACGTCTTATAGGAATCCAAGGGGATGACTCGACTAAAAGGTACGTCTTATAGGAATCAAAGGTGATGACTCGACTAAAAGGTACGTCTTAAAGGAATAAAGGGAAATGACTCGACTAAAAGGTACGTCTTATAGGAATCAAAGGGGATGACACGACTAAAAGGTACGACTTATAGGAATCAAAGGGTATGACTCGACTAAAAGGTACGTTTTATAGGAATCAAAGTGGATGACTCGACTAAAAGGTACGTCTTATAGGAATCAAGGGAAATGACTCGACTAAAAGGTACGTTTTCTAGGAATCAAAGGAAATGACTCAACTAAAAGATACGTCTTATAGGAATCAAAGGATATGACTCAACTAAAAGGTACGTCTTATAGGAATCTAAGGGGAAGACTCGACTAAAAGGTACGTCTTATAGGAATCAAGAGAAATGACTCGACTAAAATGTACGTCTTCAAGGAATCAAAGGAAATGACTCAACTTAAAGATACGTCTTATAGGAATCAAAGGGGATGACTCGACTAAAAGGTACGTCTTATAGGAATCAAAGGGGATGACTCGACTAAAAGGAACGTCTTATAGAAATCAAAGGAAATGACTCGAATAAAAGGCACATCTTTTAGGAATCAAAGGGGATGACTCGACTAAAAGGTACGTCTTATAGAAATAAAAGAGGATGACTCGACCAAAAGGTACGTCTTATAGGAATCCAAGGGGATGACTCAACTAAAATATACGTCTTATTTGAATCAAAGTGGATGACTCAACTAAAAGGTACGTCTTATAGGAATCAAGTGAAATTACTCGACTAAAAGGTACGTCTTATAGGAATCAAAGGGGATGACTCGACAAAAAGGTACGTCTTATAGGAATCAAAGGGAATGACTCGATTAAAAGGTACGTTTTATAGGAATTAAAGGGGATGACTCGACTAAAAGGTACGTCTTATAGAAATCAAGGGAAAAGACTCGACTAAAAGGTACTTTTTGTAGGAATCAAAGGAAATGACTCAACTAAAAGGTACATCTTATTGGAATCAAAGGAGATGACTCAACTTAATGGTACGTCTTCTAGGAATCTAAGGGGATGACTCGACTAAAAGGTACGTCTTATAGGAATCAAGGGAAATGACTCGACTAAAAGGTACGTCTTCAAGGAATCAAAGGAAATGACTCAACTAAAAGGTACATCTTATAGGAATCAAAGGGGATGACTCGACTAAAAGGTATGTCTTATTGATATCAAAGGGGATGACTCGACTATAACGTACGTTTTATAGGAATCAAAGGGGATGACTCGACTAAAAGGTACGTCTTATAGGAATCAAGGGAAATGTCTCGACTAAAAGGTACGTTTTCTAGGAATCAAAGGACATGACTCAACTAAAAGGTACGTTTTATAGGAATCAAAGGAGATGACTCAACTAATAGGTACCTTTTATAGGAATCTAAGGGGATGACTCGACTAAAAGGTACGTCTTATAGGAATCAAAGGGGATGACTCGACTAAAAGGTACGTCTTCAAGGAATCAAAGGAAATGACTCAACTAAAAGGTACGTCTTATAGGAATCAATGGAGATGACTCGACTAAAAGGTACGTCTTATAGGAATGAAAGGGGATGACTAGACTAAAAGGTACGTCTTATAGGAATCAAGGGAAATGACTCGACTAAAAGGTACGTCTTCAAGGAATCAAAGGAAATGACTCAACTAAAAGGTACGTCTTATAGGAATCAAAGGGGATGACTCGACTAAAAGGTACGTATTCTAGGGGTCAAAGTGGATGACTCGACTAAATGGTACATCTTATAGGAATCAAAGTAAATGACTCGACTAAAAGGTACGTCATATAGAATCAAAGGAAATGACTCGACTAAAAGGTACGTCTTCTAGGGGTCAAAGGGGATGACTCGACTAAAAGTTACGTCTTATAAGAATCAAAGGGGATGACTCGACTAAAAGGTACGTCTTATAGGAATCAAGGGAAATGACTCAACTAAAAGGCACATCTTTTAGGAATTAAAGGGGATGACTCGACTAAAAGGTACGTCTTATAGGAATCAACGGGGAAGACTCGACTAAAAGGTACGTCTTCTAGGGGTCAAAGTGGATGACTCGACTAAAACGTACGTCTTATAGGAATCAAAGGTGATGACTCGACTAAAAGGTACGTCTTATAGGAATCAAAGGGGATGACTCGACTAAAAGGTACGTCTTATAGGAATCAAGGAAAATGACTCGTATAAAAGGCACATATTTTAGGAATTAAAGGGGTTGACTCGACTAAAAGGTACGTCTTATATGAATCAAAGGGGATGACTCGACCAAAAGGTACGTCTTATAGGAATCCAAGGGGATGACTCGACTAAAAGGTACGTCTTATAGGAATCAAAGGTGATGACTCGACTAAAAGGTACGTCTTAAAGGAATAAAGGGAAATGACTCGACTAAAAGGTACGTCTTATAGGAATCAAAGGGGATGACACGACTAAAAGGTACGACTTATAGGAATCAAAGGGGATGACTCGACTAAAAGGTACGTTTTATCGGAATCAAAGTGGATGACTCGACTAAAAGGTACGTCTTATAGGAATTAAGGGAAATGACTCGACTAAAAGGTACGTTTTCTAGGAATCAAAGAAAATGACTCAACTAAAAGATACGTCTTATAGGAATCAAAGGATATGACTCAACTAAAAGGTACGTCTTATAGGAATCTAAGGGGAAGACTCGACTAAAAGGTACGTCTTATTGGAATCAAGAGAAATGACTCGACTAAAATGTACGTCTTCAAGGAATCAAAGGAAATGACTCAACTTAAAGATACGTCTTATAGGAATCAAAGGGTATGACTCGACTAAAAGGTACGTCTTATAGGAATCAAAGGGGATGACTCGACTAAAAGGAACGTCTTATAGAAATCAAAGGAAATGACTCGAATAAAAGGCACATCTTTTAGGAATCAATGGGGATGACTCGACTAAAAGGTACGTCGTATAGAAATCAAAGAGGATGACTCGACCAAAAGGTACGTCTTATAGGAATCCAAGGGGATGACTCAACTAAAAGTTACGTCTTATTTGAATCAAAGTGGATGACTCAACTAAAAGGTACGTCTTATAGGAATCAAGTGAAATTACTCGACTAAAAGGTACGTCTTATAGGAATCAAAGGGGATGACTCGACAAAAAGGTACATCTTATAGGAATCAAAGGGAATGACTCGATTAAAAGGTACGTTTTATAGGAATTAAAGGGGATGACTCGACTAAAAGGTACGTCTTATAGAAATCAAGGGAAATGACTCGACTAAAAGGTACTTTTTGTAGGAATCAAAGGAAATGACTCAACTAAAAGGTACGTCTTATTGGAATCAAAGGAAATGACTCAACTAAATGGTACGTCTTCTAGGAATCTAAGGGGATGACTCGACTAAAAGGTACGTCATATAGGAATCAAGGGAAATGACTCGACTAAAAGGTACGTCTTCAAGGAATCAAAGGAAATGACTCAACTAAAAGGTACATCTTATAGGAATCAAAGGGGATGACTCGACTAAAAGGTATGTCTTATTGATATCAAAGGGGATGACTCGACTATAAGGTACGCTTTATAGGAATCAAAGGGGATGACTCGACTAAAAGGTACGTCTTATAGGTATCAAGGGAAATGTCTCGACTAAAAGGTACGTTTTCTAGGAATCAAAGGACATGACTCAACTAAAAGGTACGTTTTATAGGAATCAAAGGAGATGACTCAACTAATAGGTACCTTTTATAGGAATCTAAGGGGATGACTCGACTAAAAGGTACGTCTTATAGTAATCAAAGGGGATGACTCGACTAAAAGGTACGTCTTCAAGGAATCAAAGGAAATGACTCAACTAAAAGGTACGTCTTATAGGAATCAATGGAGATGACTCGACTAAAAGGTACGTCTTATAGGAATGAAAGGGGATGACTAGACTAAAAGGTACGTCTTATAGGAATCAAGGGAAATGACTCGACTAAAAGGTACGTCTTCAAGGAATCAAAGGAAATGACTCAACTAAAAGGTACGTCTTATAGGAATCAAAGGGGATGACTCGACTAAAAGGTACGTATTCTAGGGGTCAAAGTGGATGACTCGACTAAATGGTACATCTTATAGGAATCAAAGTAAATGACTCGACTAAAAGGTACGTCATATAGAATCAAAGGAAATGACTCGACTAAAAGGTACGTCTTCTAGGGGTCAAAGGGGATGACTCGACTAAAAGTTACGTCTTATAGGAATCAAAGGGGATGACTCGACTAAAAGGTACGTCTTATAGGAATCAAAGGAAATGACTCAACTAAAAGGCACATCTTTTAGGAATTAAAGGGGATGACTCGACTAAAAGGTACGTCTTATTGGAATCAAAGGGGAAGACTCGACTAAAAGGTACGTCTTCTAGGGGTCAAAGTGGATGACTCGACTAAAACGTACGTCTTATAGGAATCAAAGGTGATGACTCGACTAAAAGGTACGTCTTATAGGAATCAAAGGGGATGACTCGACTAAAAGGTACGTCTTATAGGAATCAAGGGAAATGACTCGTATAAAAGGCACATATTTTAGGAATTAAAGGGGTTGACTCGACTAAAAGGTACGTCTTATATGAATCAAAGGGGATGACTCGACCAAAAGGTACGTCTTATAGGAATCCAAGGGGATGACTCGACTAAAAGGTACGTCTTATAGGAATCAAAGGTGATGACTCGACTAAAAGGTACGTCTTAAAGGAATAAAGGGAAATGACTCGACTAAAAGGTACGTCTTATAGGAATCAAAGGGGATGACACGACTAAAAGGTACGACTTATAGGAATCAAAGGGGATGACTCGACTTAAAGGTACGTTTTATAGGAATCAAAGTGGATGACTCGACTAAAATGTACGTCTTATAGGAATCAAGGGAAATGACTCGACTAAAAGGTACGTTTTCTAGGAATCAAAGGAAATGACTCAACTAAAAGATACGTCTTATAGGAATCAAAGGATATGACTCAACTAAAAGGTACGTCTTATAGGAATCTAAGGGGAAGACTCGACTAAAAGGTACGTCTTATAGGAATCAAGAGAAATGACTCGACTAAAATGTACGTCTTCAAGGAATCAAAGGAAATGACTCAACTTAAAGATACGTCTTATAGGAATCAAAGGGGATGACTCGACTAAAAGGTACTTCTTATAGGAATCAAAGGGGATGACTCGACTAAAAGGAACGTCTTATAGAAATCAAAGGAAATGACTCGAATAAAAGGCACATCTTTTAGGAATCAAAGGGGATGACTCGACTAAAAGGTACGTCTTATAGAAATCAAAGAGGATGACTCGACCAAAAGGTACGTCTTATAGGAATCCAAGGGGATGACTCAACTAAAAGTTACGTCTTATTTGAATCAAAGTGGATGACTCAACTAAAAGGTACGTCTTATAGGAATCAAGTGAAATTACTCGACTAAAAGGTACGTCTTATAGGAATCAAAGGGGATGACTCGACAAAAAGGTACGTCTTATAGGAATCAAAGGGAATGACTCGATTAAAAGGTAAGTTTTATAGGAATTAAAGGGGATGACTCGACTAAAAGGTACGTCTTATAGAAATCAAGGGAAATGACTCGACTAAAAGGTACTTTTTGTAGGAATCAAAGGAAATGACTCAACTAAAAGGTACGTCTTATTGGAATCAAAGGAGATGACTCAACTAAATGGTACGTCTTCTAGGAATCTAAGGGGATGACTCGACTAAAAGGTACGTCTTATAGGAATCAAGGGAAATGACTCGACTAAAAGGTACGTCTTCATGGAATCAAAGGAAATGACTCAACTAAAAGGTACATCTTATAGGAATCAAAGGGGATGACTCGACTAAAAGGTATGTCTTATTGATATCAAAGGGGATGACTCGACTATAAGGTACGTTTTATAGGAATCAAAGGGGATGACTCGACTAAAAGGTACGTCTTATAGGAATCAAGGGAAATGTCTCGACTAAAAGGTACGTTTTCTAGGAATCAAAGGACATGACTCAACTAAAAGGTACGTTTTATAGGAATCAAAGGAGATGACTCAACTAATAGGTACCTTTTATAGGAATCTAAGGGGATGACTCGACTAAAAGGTACGTCTTATATGAATCAATGGGGATGACTCGACTAAAAGGTACGTCTTCAAGGAATCAAAGGAAATGACTCAACTAAAAGGTACGTCTTATAGGAATCAATGGAGATGACTCGACTAAAAGGTACGTCTTATAGGAATGAAAGGGGATGACTAGACTAAAAGGTACGTCATATAGGAATCAAGGGAAATGACTCGACTAAAAGGTACGTCTTCAAGGAATCAAAGGAAATGACTCAACTAAAAGGTACGTCTTATAGGAATCAAAGGGGATGACTCGACTAAAAGGTACGTATTCTAGGGGTCAAAGTGGATGACTCGACTAAATGGTACATCTTATAGGAATCAAAGTAAATGACTCGACTAAAAGGTACGTCATATAGAATCAAAGGAAATGACTCGACTAAAAGGTACGTCTTCTAGGGGTCAAAGGGGATGACTCGACTAAAAGTAACGTCTTATAGGAATCAAAGGGGATGACTCGACTAAAAGGTACGTCTTATAGGAATCAAGGGAAATGACTCAACTAAAAGGCACATCTTTTAGGAATTAAAGGGGATGACTCGACTAAAAGGTACGTCTTATAGGAATCAAAGGGGAAGACTCGACTAAAAGGTACGTCTTATAGGAATCAAGGGAAATGACTCGACTAAAAGGCACATCTTTTAGGAATTTGAGGGGATGACTGGACTAAAAGATACGTCTTATAGAAATCAAAGGGGATGACTGGACCAAAAGATACGTCTTCTAGGAATCCAAGGGGATGACTCAACTAAAAGGTACGTCTTATTGGAATCAAAGTGGATGACTCAACTAAAAGGTACGTCTTATAGGAATCAAGTGAAATGACTCGACTAAAAGGTACGTCTTATAGGAATCAAAGGGGATGACTCGACTAAAAGGTACGTGTTATAGGAATCAAAGGGTATGAGTCGACTAAAAGGTACGTCTTATAGGAATCAAGGGAAATGACTCGACTAAAAGGTACTTTTTCTAGGAATCAAAGGAAATGACTCAACTAAAAGGTACGTCTTATAGGAATCAATGGAGATGACTCAACTAAAAGGTATGTCTTATAGGAATCTAAGGGGATGACTCGACTAAAAGGTACGTCTTATAGGAATCAAGGGAAATGACTCGACTAAAAGGTACGTCTTCAAGGAATCAAAGGAAATGACTCAATTAAAAGGTACGTCTTATAGGAATAAAAGGGGATGACTCGACTAAAAGGTAATGTCTTCTAGGGGTCAAAGGGGATGAGTCGACTAAAAGTTACGTCTTATAGGAATCAAAGGGGATGACTCGACTAAAAGGTACGTCTTATAGGAATCAAAGGGGATGACTCGACTAAAAGGTACGTCTTATAGGAATCAAGGGAAATGACTCGACTAAAAGGCACATCTTTTAGGAATTAAAGGGGATGACTCGACTAAAAGGTACGTCTTATCGAAATCAAAGGGGATGACTCGACCAAAATTTACGTCTTCTAGGAATCCAAGGGGATGACTCAACTAAAAGGTACGTCTTATTGGAATCAAAGTGGATGACTCAACTAAAAGCTACGTCTTATAGGAATCACGTGAAATGACTCGACTAAAAGGTACGTCTTATAGGAATCAAAGGGGATGACTCGACTAAAAGTTACGTGTTATAGGAATCAAAGGGGATAACTCGACTAAAATGTACGTTTTATAGGAATCAAAGGGGATGACTCGACTAAAAGGTACGTCTTATAGGAATCAAGGGAAATGACTCGACTAAAAGGTTTTTTTTCTAGGAATCAAAGGAAATGACTCAACTAAAAGGTACGTCTTATAGGAATCAAAGGGGATGACTCGACTAAAAGGTATGTCTTATAGGAATGAAAAGGGATGACTCGACTAAAAGATACGTCTTATAGGAATCAAAGAAAATGACTCGACTAAAAGGTACGTCTTCTAGGGGTCAAGGAGGAATGATTCGACTAAAAGATATGTCCTATAGGAATCAAGAGGTATAACTCGACTAAAAGGTATGTCTTATAGGAATCAAAGGGGATGACCCGACTAAATGGTACGTCTTATAGGAATAAAAGGGAATGACTTGACTAAAAGGTACGTCTTAAAGGAATCAAGGGAAATGACTCGATTAAAAGGTACGTCTTCTAGGAATCAAAAGGGATGACTCGACTAAAAGGTACGTCTTATAGTACTCAATTGGGATGACTCGACTAAAAGGTACGTCTTATAGGAATCAAAGGGGATGACTCGACTAAAACGTACGTCTTATAGGAAAAAAGGGAAATGACTCGACTAAAAGATACGTCTTCTAGGAATCAAATGGGATGACTCGACTAAAAGATACGTCTTATAGGAATTAAAGGGGATGACTCGACTAAAAGGTACGTCTTATAGGAATCAAAGGGGATGACTCGACTAAAAGGTACGTCTTATAGGAATCAAGTGAAATGGCTCGACTCAAAGGTACGTCTTCTAGGAATAAAAGGAAATGACTCAACTAAAAGGTACGTCTTATAGGAATCAAGGGAAATAACTCGACTAAAAGGAACATCTTTTAGGAATCAAAGGGGATGACTCGACTAAAAGGTACGTCTTATAGGAATCAAAGGGGATGACTCGACCAAAAGGTACGCCTTATAGGAATCCAAGGGGATGACTCGACTAAAAGGTACGTCTTATAGGAATCAAAGGGGATGACTAGACTAAAAGGTACGTCTTCTAGGAATCACAGGAAATGACTCAACTAAAATGTACGTCTTATAGGAATAAAAGGAGATGACTCGACTAAAAGGTACGTCTTATAGGAATCAAAGGGGATAACTCGACTAAAAGATACATCTTATAGGAATCAAGGGAAATGACTCGACTAAAAGGTACGTCTTCAAGGAATCAAAGGAAATGACTCAACTAAAAGGTACGTCTTATAGGAATCAAAGGGGATGACTCGACTAAAAGGTACGTCTTCTAGGGGTCAAAGTGGATGACTCGACTAAAAGGTACATCTTATAGGAATCAAAGGAAATGACTAGACTAAAAGGTACGTCTTATAGGAATCAAAGGAAATGACTCGACTAAAAGGTACGTCTTCTAGGGGTCAAAGGGGATGACTCGCCAAAAACGTACGTCTTATAGGAATCAAAGGCGATGACTCGACTAAAAGGTACGTCTTATAGGAATCAAAGGGGATGACTCGACTAAAAGGTACGTCTTATAGGAATCAAGGGAAATGACTCGTATAAAAGGCATATATTTTAGGAATTAAAGGGGATGACTCGACTAAAAGGTACGTCTTATATGAATCAAAGGGGATGACTCGACCAAAAGGTACGTCTTATAGGAATCCAAGGGGATAACTCGACTAAAAGGTACGTCTTATAGGAATC
The DNA here is from genome assembly GCA_030864215.1 of Capsicum pubescens. NCBI lineage: Eukaryota > Viridiplantae > Streptophyta > Magnoliopsida > Solanales > Solanaceae > Capsicum > Capsicum pubescens. The sequence goes on along the minus strand of CM061545.1, from coordinate 272,682,836 downwards.
AAAGTTGATGAATCGACTAAAAGGTACGTCTTATAGGAATAAAGGGAAATGATTCGACTAAAAGGTACGTCTTATAGGAATCAAAGGGGATGACACGACTAAAAGGTACGACTTATAGGAATCAAAGGGGATGACTCGACTAAAAGGTACGTTTTATAGGAATCAAAGTGGCTGACTTGACTAAAAGGTACGTCTTATAGGAATCAAGGGAAATGACTCGACTAAAAGGTACGTTTACTAGGAATCAAAGGAAATGACTCAACTAAAAGATACGTCTTATAGGAATCAAAGGATATGACTCAACTAAAAGGTACGTCTTATAGGAATCTAAGGGGAAGACTCGATTAAAAGGTACGTCTAATAGGAATCAAGAGAAAAGACTCGACTAAAATGTACGTCTTCAAGGAATCAAAGGAAATCACTCAACTTAAAGATACGTCTTATAGGAATCAAAGGGGATGACTCGACTAAAAGGTACGTCTTATAGGAATCAAAGGGGATGACTCGACTAAAAGGTACGTCTTATAGGAATCAAGGGAAATGACTCAACTAAAAGGCACATCTTTTAGGAATTAAAGGGGATGACTCGACTAAAAGGTACGTCTTATAGGAATGAAAGGGGAAGACTCGACTAAAAGATACGTCTTCTAGGGGTCAAAGTGGATGACTCGACTAAAACGTACGTCTTATAGGAATCAAAGGTGATGACTCGACTAAAAGGTACGTCTTATAGGAATCAAAAGGGATGACTCGACTAAAAGGTACGTCTTATAGGAATCAAGGGAAATGACTCGTATAAAAGGCACATATTTTAGGAATTAAAGGGGTTGACTCGACTAAAAGGTACGTCTTATATGAATCAAAGGGGATGACTCGACCAAAAGGTACGTCTTATAGGAATCCAAGGGGATGACTCGACTAAAAGGTACGTCTTATAGTAATCAAAGGTGATGACTCGACTAAAAGGTACGTCTTAAAGGAATAAAGGGAAATGACTCGACTAAAAGGTACGTCTTATAGGAATCAAAGGGGATGACACGACTAAAAGGTACGACTTATAGGAATCAAAGGGGATGACTCGACTAAAAGGTACGTTTTATAGGAATCAAAGTGGATGACTCGACTAAAAGGTACGTCTTATAGGAATCAAGGGAAATGACTCGACTAAAAGGTACGTTTTCTAGGAATCAAAGGAAATGACTCAACTAAAAGATACGTCTTATAGGAATCAAAGGATATGACTCAACTAAAAGGTACGTCTTATAGGAATCTAAGGGGAAGACTCGACTAAAAGGTACGTCTTATAGGAATCAAGAGAAATGACTCGACTAAAATGTACGTCTTCAAGGAATCAAAGGAAATGACTCAACTTAAATATACGTCTTATAGGAATCAAAGGGGATGACTCGACTAAAAGGTACGTCTTATAGGAATCAAAGGGGATGACTCGACTAAAAGGAACGTCTTATAGAAATCAAAGGAAATGACTCGAATAAAAGGCACATCTTTTAGGAATCATAGGGGATGACTCGACTAAAAGGTACGTCTTATAGAAATCAAAGAGGATGACTCGACCAAAAGGTACGTCTTATAGGAATCCAAGGGGATGACTCAACTAAAAGTTATGTCCTATAGGAATCAAGAGGTATAACTCGACTAAAAGGTATGTCTTATAGGAATCAAAGGGGATGACCCGACTAAATGGTACGTCTTATAGGAATAAAAGGGAATGACTTGACTAAAAGGTACGTCTTAAAGGAATCAAGGGAAATGACTCGATTAAAAGGTACGTCTTCTAGGAATCAAAAGGGATGACTCGACTAAAAGGTACGTCTTATAGTACTCAATTGGGATGACTCGACTAAAAGGTACGTCTTATAGGAATCAAAGGGGATGACTCGACTAAAACGTACGTCTTATAGGAAAAAAGGGAAATGACTCGACTAAAAGATACGTCTTCTAGGAATCAAATGGGATGACTCGACTAAAAGATACGTCTTATAGGAATCAAAGGGGATGACTCGACTAAAAGGTACGTCTTATAGGAATCAAAGGGGATGACTCGACTAAAAGGTACGTCTTATAGGAATCAAGTGAAATGGCTCGACTCAAAGGTACGTCTTCTAGGAATAAAAGGAAATGACTCAACTAAAAGGTACGTCTTATAGGAATCAAGGGAAATAACTCGACTAAAAGGAACATCTTTTAGGAATCAAAGGGGATGACTCGACTAAAAGGTACGTCTTATAGGAATCAAAGGGGATGACTCGACCAAAAGGTACGCCTTATAGGAATCCAAGGGGATGACTCGACTAAAAGGTACGTCTTATAGGAATCAAAGGGGATGACTAGACTAAAAGGTACGTCTTCTAGGAATCACAGGAAATGACTCAACTAAAATGTACGTCTTATAGGAATAAAAGGAGATGACTCGACTAAAAGGTACGTCTTATAGGAATCAAAGGGGAAGACTCGATTAAAAGGTACGTCTAATAGGAATCAAGAGAAAAGACTCGACTAAAATGTACGTCTTCAAGGAATCAAAGGAAATCACTCAACTTAAAGATACGTCTTATAGGAATCAAAGGGGATGACTCGACTAAAAGGTACGTCTTATAGGAATCAAAGGGGATGACTCGACTAAAAGGTACGTCTTATAGGAATCAAGGGAAATGACTCAACTAAAAGGCACATCTTTTAGGAATTAAAGGGGATGACTCGACTAAAAGGTACGTCTTATAGGAATGAAAGGGGAAGACTCGACTAAAAGATACGTCTTCTAGGGGTCAAAGTGGATGACTCGACTAAAACGTACGTCTTATAGGAATCAAAGGTGATGACTCGACTAAAAGGTACGTCTTATAGGAATCAAAAGGGATGACTCGACTAAAAGGTACGTCTTATAGGAATCAAGGGAAATGACTCGTATAAAAGGCACATATTTTAGGAATTAAAGGGGTTGACTCGACTAAAAGGTACGTCTTATATGAATCAAAGGGGATGACTCGACCAAAAGGTACGTCTTATAGGAATCCAAGGGGATGACTCGACTAAAAGGTACGTCTTATAGTAATCAAAGGTGATGACTCGACTAAAAGGTACGTCTTAAAGGAATAAAGGGAAATGACTCGACTAAAAGGTACGTCTTATAGGAATCAAAGGGGATGACACGACTAAAAGGTACGACTTATAGGAATCAAAGGGGATGACTCGACTAAAAGGTACGTTTTATAGGAATCAAAGTGGATGACTCGACTAAAAGGTACGTCTTATAGGAATCAAGGGAAATGACTCGACTAAAAGGTACGTTTTCTAGGAATCAAAGGAAATGACTCAACTAAAAGATACGTCTTATAGGAATCAAAGGATATGACTCAACTAAAAGGTACGTCTTATAGGAATCTAAGGGGAAGACTCGACTAAAAGGTACGTCTTATAGGAATCAAGAGAAATGACTCGACTAAAATGTACGTCTTCAAGGAATCAAAGGAAATGACTCAACTTAAATATACGTCTTATAGGAATCAAAGGGGATGACTCGACTAAAAGGTACGTCTTATAGGAATCAAAGGGGATGACTCGACTAAAAGGAACGTCTTATAGAAATCAAAGGAAATGACTCGAATAAAAGGCACATCTTTTAGGAATCATAGGGGATGACTCGACTAAAAGGTACGTCTTATAGAAATCAAAGAGGATGACTCGACCAAAAGGTACGTCTTATAGGAATCCAAGGGGATGACTCAACTAAAAGTTATGTCCTATAGGAATCAAGAGGTATAACTCGACTAAAAGGTATGTCTTATAGGAATCAAAGGGGATGACCCGACTAAATGGTACGTCTTATAGGAATAAAAGGGAATGACTTGACTAAAAGGTACGTCTTAAAGGAATCAAGGGAAATGACTCGATTAAAAGGTACGTCTTCTAGGAATCAAAAGGGATGACTCGACTAAAAGGTACGTCTTATAGTACTCAATTGGGATGACTCGACTAAAAGGTACGTCTTATAGGAATCAAAGGGGATGACTCGACTAAAACGTACGTCTTATAGGAAAAAAGGGAAATGACTCGACTAAAAGATACGTCTTCTAGGAATCAAATGGGATGACTCGACTAAAAGATACGTCTTATAGGAATCAAAGGGGATGACTCGACTAAAAGGTACGTCTTATAGGAATCAAAGGGGATGACTCGACTAAAAGGTACGTCTTATAGGAATCAAGTGAAATGGCTCGACTCAAAGGTACGTCTTCTAGGAATAAAAGGAAATGACTCAACTAAAAGGTACGTCTTATAGGAATCAAGGGAAATAACTCGACTAAAAGGAACATCTTTTAGGAATCAAAGGGGATGACTCGACTAAAAGGTACGTCTTATAGGAATCAAAGGGGATGACTCGACCAAAAGGTACGCCTTATAGGAATCCAAGGGGATGACTCGACTAAAAGGTACGTCTTATAGGAATCAAAGGGGATGACTAGACTAAAAGGTACGTCTTCTAGGAATCACAGGAAATGACTCAACTAAAATGTACGTCTTATAGGAATAAAAGGAGATGACTCGACTAAAAGGTACGTCTTATAGGAATCAAAGGGGATAACTCGACTAAAAGATACATCTTATAGGAATCAAGGGAAATGACTCGACTAAAAGGTACGTCTTCAAGGAATCAAAGGAAATGACTCAACTAAAAGGTACGTCTTATAGGAATCAAAGGGGATGACTCGACTAAAAGGTACGTCTTCTAGGGGTCAAACTGGATGACTCGACTAAAAGGTACATCTTATAGGAATCAAAGGAAATGACTAGACTAAAAGGTACGTCTTATAGGAAGCAAAGGAAATGACTCGACTAAAAGGTACGTCTTCTAGGGGTCAAAGGGGATGACTCGCCAAAAACGTACGTCTTATAGGAATCAAAGGCGATGACTCGACTAAAAGGTACGTCTTATAGGAATCAAAGGGGATGACTCGACTAAAAGGTACGTCTTATAGGAATCAAGGGAAATGACTCGTATAAAAGGCATATATTTTAGGAATTAAAGGGGATGACTCGACTAAAAGGTACGTCTTATATGAATCAAAGGGGATGACTCGACCAAAAGGTACGTCTTATAGGAATCCAAGGGGATAACTCGACTAAAAGGTACGTCTTATAGGAATCAAAGTTGATGAATCGACTAAAAGGTACGTCTTATAGGAATAAAGGGAAATGATTCGACTAAAAGGTACGTCTTATAGGAATCAAAGGGGATGACACGACTAAAAGGTACGACTTATAGGAATCAAAGGGGATGACTCGACTAAAAGGTACGTTTTATAGGAATCAAAGTGGCTGACTTGACTAAAAGGTACGTCTTATAGGAATCAAGGGAAATGACTCGACTAAAAGGTACGTTTACTAGGAATCAAAGGAAATGACTCAACTAAAAGATACGTCTTATAGGAATCAAAGGATATGACTCAACTAAAAGGTACGTCTTATAGGAATCTAAGGGGAAGACTCGATTAAAAGGTACGTCTAATAGGAATCAAGAGAAAAGACTCGACTAAAATGTACGTCTTCAAGGAATCAAAGGAAATCACTCAACTTAAAGATACGTCTTATAGGAATCAAAGGGGATGACTCGACTAAAAGGTACGTCTTATAGGAATCAAAGGGGATGACTCGACTAAAAGGTACGTCTTATAGGAATCAAGGGAAATGACTCAACTAAAAGGCACATCTTTTAGGAATTAAAGGGGATGACTCGACTAAAAGGTACGTCTTATAGGAATGAAAGGGGAAGACTCGACTAAAAGATACGTCTTCTAGGGGTCAAAGTGGATGACTCGACTAAAACGTACGTCTTATAGGAATCAAAGGTGATGACTCGACTAAAAGGTACGTCTTATAGGAATCAAAGGGGATGACTCGACTAAAAGGTACGTCTTATAGGAATCAAGGGAAATGACTCGTATAAAAGGCACATATTTTAGGAATTAAAGGGGTTGACTCGACTAAAAGGTACGTCTTATATGAATCAAAGGGGATGACTCGACCAAAAGGTACGTCTTATAGGAATCCAAGGGGATGACTCGACTAAAAGGTACGTCTTATAGTAATCAAAGGTGATGACTCGACTAAAAGGTACGTCTTAAAGGAATAAAGGGAAATGACTCGACTAAAAGGTACGTCTTATAGGAATCAAAGGGGATGACACGACTAAAAGGTACGACTTATAGGAATCAAAGGGGATGACTCGACTAAAAGGTACGTTTTATAGGAATCAAAGTGGATGACTCGACTAAAAGGTACGTCTTATAGGAATCAAGGGAAATGACTCGACTAAAAGGTACGTTTTCTAGGAATCATAGGAAATGACTCAACTAAAAGATACGTCTTATAGGAATCAAAGGATATGACTCAACTAAAAGGTACGTCTTATAGGAATCTAAGGGGAAGACTCGACTAAAAGGTACGTCTTATAGGAATCAAGAGAAATGACTCGACTAAAATGTACGTCTTCAAGGAATCAAAGGAAATGACTCAACTTAAATATACGTCTTATAGGAATCAAAGGGGATGACTCGACTAAAAGGTACGTCTTATAGGAATCAAAGGGGATGACTCGACTAAAAGGAACGTCTTATAGAAATCAAAGGAAATGACTCGAATAAAAGGCACATCTTTTAGGAATCATAGGGGATGACTCGACTAAAAGGTACGTCTTATAGAAATCAAAGAGGATGACTCGACCAAAAGGTACGTCTTATAGGAATCCAAGGGGATGACTCAACTAAAAGTTACGTCTTATTTGAATCAAAGAGGATGACTCAACTAAAAGGTACGTCTTATAGGAATCAAGTGAAATGACTCGACTAAAAGGTACGTCTTATAGGAATAAAAGGGGATGACTCGACAAAAAGGTACGTCTTATAGGAATCAAAGGGAATGACTCGATTAAAAGGTACGTCTTATAGAAATCAAGGGAAATGACTCGACTAAAAGGTACTTTTTGTAGGAATCAAAGGAAATGACTCAACTAAAAGGTACGTCTTATTGGAATCAAAGGAGATGACTCAACTAAATGGTACGTCTTCTAGGAATCTAAGGGGATGACTCGACTAAAAGGTACGTCTTATAGGAATCAAGGGAAATGACTCGACTAAAAGGTACGTCTTCAAGGAATCAAAGGAAATGACTCAACTAAAAGGTACATCTTATAGGAATCAAAGGGGATGACTCGACTAAAAGGTATGTCTTATTGATATCAAAGGGGATGACTCGACTATAAGGTACGTTTTATAGGAATCAAAGGGGATTACTCGACTAAAAGGTACGTCTTATAGGAATCAAGGAAAATGTCTCGACTAAAAGGTACGTTTTCTAGGAATCAAAGGACATGACTCAACTAAAAGGTACGTTTTATAGGAATCAAAGGAGATGACTCAACTAATAGGTACCTTTTATAGGAATCTAAGGGGATGACTCGACTAAAAGGTACGTCTTATAGGAATCAAAGGGGATGACTCGACTAAAAGGTACGTCTTCAAGGAATCAAAGGAAATGACTCAACTAAAAGGTACGTCTTATAGGAATCAATGGAGATGACTCGACTAAAAGGTACGTCTTATAGGAATGAAAGGGGATGACTAGACTAAAAGGTACGTCTTATAGGAATCAAGGGAAATGACTCGACTAAAAGGTACGTCTTCAAGGAATCAAAGGAAATGACTCAACTAAAAGGTACGTCTTATAGGAATCAAAGGGGATGACTCGACTAAAAGGTACGTATTCTAGGGGTCAAAGTGGATGACTCGACTAAATGGTACATCTTATAGGAATCAAAGTAAATGACTCGACTAAAAGGTACGTCATATAGAATCAAAGGAAATGACTCGACTAAAAGGTACGTCTTCTAGGGGTCAAAGGGGATGACTCGACTAAAAGTTACGTCTTATAGGAATCAAAGGGGATGACTCGACTAAAAGGTACATCTTATAGGAATCAAGGGAAATGACTCAACTAAAAGGCACATCTTTTAGGAATTAAAGGGGATGACTCGACTAAAAGATACGTCTTATAGGAATCAAAGGGGAAGACTCGACTAAAAGGTACGTCTTATAGGAATCAAGGGAAATGACTTGACTAAAAGGCACATCTTTTAGGAATTTGAGGGGATGACTGGACTAAAAGATACGTCTTATAGAAATCAAAGGGGATGACTCGACCAAAAGATACATCTTCTAGGAATCCAAGGGGATGACTCAACTAAAAGGTACGTCTTATTGGAATCAAAGTGGATGACTCAACTAAAAGGTACGTCTTATAGGAATCAAGTGAAATGACTCGACTAAAAGGTACGTCTCATAGGAATCAAAGGGGATGACTCGACTAAAAGGTACGTTTTATAGGAATCAAAGGGTATGAGTCGACTAAAAGGTACGTCTTATAGGAATCAAGGGAAATGACTCGACTAAAAGGTACTTTTTCTAGGAATCAAAGGAAATGACTCAACTAAAAGGTACGTCTTATAGGAATCAATGGAGATGACTCAACTAAAAGGTACGTCTTATAGGAATCTAAGGGGATGACTCGACTAAAAGGTACGTCTTATAGGAATCAAGGGAAATAACTCGACTAAAAGGTACGTCTTCAAGGAATCAAAGGAAATGACTCAACTAAAAGGTACGTCTTATTGGAATAAAAGGGGATGACTCGACTAAAAGGTACGTCTTCTAGGGGTCAAAGGGGATGACTCGACTAAATGTTACGTCTTATAGGAATCAAAGGGGATGACTCGACTAAAAGGTACGTCTTATAGGAATCAAAGGGGATGACTCGACTAAAAGGTACGTCTTATAGGAATCAAGGGAAATGACTCGACTAAAAGGCACATCTTTTAGGAATTAAAGGGGATGACACGACTAAAAGGTACGTCTTATCGAAATCAAAGGGGATGACTCGACCAAAATTTACGTCTTCTAGGAATCCAAGGGGATGACTCAACTAAAAGGTACGTCTTATTGGAATCAAAGTGGATGACTCAACTAAAAGCTACGTCTTATAGGAATCACGTCAAATGACTCGACTAAAAGGTACGTCTTATAGGAATCAAAGGGGATGACTCGACTAAAAGTTACGTCTTATAGGAATCAAAGGGGATGACTCGACTAAAAGCTACGTCTTATAGGAATCAAGGGAAATGACTCTACTAAAAGGTTTTTTTTCTAGGAATCAAAGGAAATGACTCAACTAAAAGGTACGTCTTATAGGAATCAAAGGGGATGACTCGACTAAAAGGTATGTCTTATAGGAATGAAAAGGGATGACTCGACTAAAAGATACGTCTTATAGGAATCAAAGAAAATGACTCGACTAAAAGGTACGTCTTCTAGGGGTCAAGGAGGAATGATTCGACTAAAAGATATGTCCTATAGGAATCAAGATGTATAACTCGACTAAAAGTTACGTCTTATAGGAATCAAAGGGGATGACTCGACTAAAAGGTACGTTTTATAGGAATCAAAGGGGATGACTCGACTAAAAGCTACGTCTTATAGGAATCAAGGGAAATGACTCTACTAAAAGGTTTTTTTTCTAGGAATCAAAGGAAATGACTCTACTAAAAGGTACGTCTTATAGGAATCAAAGGGGATGACTCGACTAAAAGGTATGTCTTATAGGAATGAAAAGGGATGACTCGACTAAAAGATACGTCTTATAGGAATCAAAGAAAATGACTCGACTAAAAGGTACGTCTTCTAGGGGTCAAGGAGGAATGATTCGACTAAAAGATATGTCCTATAGGAATCAAGATGTATAACTCGACTAAAAGGTATGTCTTATAGGAATCAAAGGGGATGACCCGACTAAATGGTACGTCTTATAGGAATAAAAGGGAATGACTTGACTAAAAGGTACGTCTTAAAGGAATCAAGGGAAATGACTCGATTAAAAGGTACGTCTTCTAGGAATCAAAAGGGATGACTCGACTAAAAGGTACGTCTTATAGTACTCAAAAGGGATGACTCGACTAAAAGGTACGTCTTATAGGAATCAAAGGGGATGACTCGACTAAAACGTACGTCTTATAGGAAAAAAGGGAAATGACTCGACTAAAAGATACGTCTTCTAGGAATCAAATGGGATGACTCGACTAAAAGATACGTCTTATAGGAATCAAAGGGGATGACTCGACTAAAAGGTACGTCTTATAGGAATCAAAGGGGATGACTCGACTAAAAGGTACGTCTTATAGGAATCAAGTGAAATGGCTCGACTCAAAGGTACGTCTTCTAGGAATAAAAGGAAATGACTCAACTAAAAGGTACATCTTATAGGAATAAAAGGAGATGACTCGACTAAAAGGTACGTCTTATAGGAATCAAAGGGGATAACTCGACTAAAAGATACGTCTTATAGGAATCAAGGGAAATGACTCGACTAAAAGGTACGTCTTCAAGGAATCAAAGGAAATGACTCAACTAAAAGGTACGTCTTATAGGAATCAAAGGGGATGACTCGACTAAAAGGTACGTCTTCTAGGGGTCAAAGTGGATGACTCGACTAAAAGGTACGTCTTATAGGAATCAAAGGAAATGACTCGACTAAAAGGTACGTCTTATAGGAATCAAAGGAAATGACTCGACTAAAAGGTACGTCTTCTAGGGGTCAAAGGGGATGACTCGCCAAAAACGTACGTCTTATAGGAATCAAAGGCGATGACTCGACTAAAAGGTACGTCTTATAGGAATCAAAGGGGATGACTCGACTAAAAGGTACGTCTTATAGGAATCAAGGGAAATGACTCGTATAAAAGGCACATATTTTAGGAATTAAAGGGGATGACTCGACTAAAAGGTACGTCTTATATGAATCAAAGGGGATGACTCGACCAAAAGGTACGTCTTATAGGAATCCAAGGGGATAACTCGACTAAAAGGTACGTCTTATAGGAATCAAAGTTGATGACTCGACTAAAAGGTACGTCTTATAGGAATAAAGGGAAATGATTCGACTAAAAGGTACGTCTTATAGGAATCAAAGGGGATGACACGACTAAAAGGTACGACTTATAGGAATCAAAGGGGATGACTCGACTAAAAGGTACGTTTTATAGGAATCAAAGTGGCTGACTTGACTAAAAGGTACGTCTTATAGGAATCAAGGGAAATGACTCGACTAAAAGGTACGTTTTCTAGGAATCAAAGGAAATGACTCAACTAAAAGATACGTCTTATAGGAATCAAAGGATATGACTCAACTAAAAGGTACGTCTTATAGGAATCTAAGGGGAAGACTCGACTAAAAGGTACGTCTAATAGGAATCAAGAGAAAAGACTCGACTAAAATGTACGTCTTCAAGGAATCAAAGGAAATGACTCAACTTAAAGATACGTCTTATAGGAATCAAAGGGGATGACTCGACTAAAAGGTACGTCTTATAGGAATCAAAGGGGATGACTCGACTAAAAGGTACGTCTTATAGGAATCAAGGGAAATGACTCAACTAAAAGGCACATCTTTTAGGAATTAAAGGGGATGACTCGACTAAAAGGTACGTCTTATAGGAATGAAAGGGGAAGACTCGACTAAAAGATACGTCTTCTAGGGGTCAAAGTGGATGACTCGACTAAAACGTACGTCTTATAGGAATCAAAGGTGATGACTCGACTAAAAGGTACGTCTTATAGGAATCAAAGGGGATGACTCGACTAAAAGGTACGTCTTATAGGAATCAAGGGAAATGACTCGTATAAAAGGCACATATTTTAGGAATTAAAGGGGTTGACTCGACTAAAAGGTACGTCTTATATAAATCAAAGGGGATGACTCGACCAAAAGGTACGTCTTATAGGAATCCAAGGGGATGACTCGACTAAAAGGTACGTCTTATAGGAATCAAAGGTGATGACTCGACTAAAAGGTACGTCTTAAAGGAATAAAGGGAAATGACTCGACTAAAAGGTACGTCTTATAGGAATCAAAGGGGATGACACGACTAAAAGGTACGACTTATAGGAATCAAAGGGGATGACTCGACTAAAAGGTACGTTTTATAGGAATCAATGTGGATGACTCGACTAAAAGGTACGTCTTATAAGAATCAAGGGAAATGACTCGACTAAAAGGTACGTTTTCTAGGAATCAAAGGAAATGACTCAACTAAAAGATACGTCTTATAGGAATCAAAGGATATGACTCAACTAAAAGGTACGTCTTATAGGAATCTAAGGGAAAGACTCGACTAAAAGGTACGTCTTATTGGAATCAAGAGAAATGACTCGACTAAAATGTACGTCTTCAAGGAATCAAAGGAAATGACTCAACTTAAATATACGTCTTATAGGAATCAAAGGGGATGACTCGACTAAAAGGTACGTCTTATAGGAATCAAAGGGGATGACTCGACTAAAAGGAACGTCTTATAGAAATCAAAGGAAATGACTCGAATAAAAGGCACATCTTTTAGGAATCAAAGGGGATGACTCGACTAAAAGGTACGTCTTATAGAAATCAAAGAGGATGACTCGACCAAAAGGTACGTCTTATAGGAATCCAAGGGGATGACTCAACTAAAAGTTACGTCTTATTTGAATCAAAGTGGATGACTCAACTAAAAGGTACGTCTTATAGGAATCAAGTGAAATGACTCGACTAAAAGGTACGTCTTATAGGAATAAAAGGGGATGACTCGACAAAAAGGTACGTCTTATAGGAATCAAAGGGAATGACTCGATTAAAAGGTACGTTTTATAGGAATTAAAGGGGATGACTCGACCAAAAGGTACGTCTTATAGAAATCAAGGGAAATGACTCGACTAAAAGGTACTTTTTGTAGGAATCAAAGGAAATGACTCAACTAAAAGGTACGTCTTATTGGAATCAAAGGAGATGACTCAACTAAATGGTACGTCTTCTAGGAATCTAAGGGGATGACTCGACTAAAAGGTACGTCTTATAGGAATCAAGGGAAATGACTCGACTAAAAGGTACGTCTTCAAGGAATCAAAGGAAATGACTCAACTAAAAGGTACATCTTATAGGAATCAAAGGGGATGACTCGACTAAAAGGTATGTCTTATTGATATCAAAGGGGATGACTCGACTATAAGGTACGTTTTATAGGAATCAAAGGGGATGACTCGACTAAAAGGTACGTCTTATAGGAATCAAGGAAAATGTCTCGACTAAAAGGTACGTTTTCTAGGAATCAAAGGACATGACTCAACTAAAAGGTACGTTTTATAGGAATCAAAGGAGATGACTCAACTAATAGGTACCTTTTATAGGAATCTAAGGGGATGACTCGACTAAAAGGTACGTCTTATAGGAATCAAAGGGGATGACTCGACTAAAAGGTACGTCTTCAAGGAATCAAAGGAAATGACTCAACTAAAAGGTACGTCTTATAGGAATCAATGGAGATGACTCGACTAAAAGGTACGTCTTATAGGAATGAAAGGGGATGACTAGACTAAAAGGTACGTCTTATAGGAATCAAGGGAAATGACTCGACTAAAAGGTACGTCTTCAAGGAATCAAAGGAAATGACTCAACTAAAAGGTACGTCTTATAGGAATCAAAGGGGATGACTCGACTAAAAGGTACGTATTCTAGGGGTCAAAGTGGATGACTCGACTAAATGGTACATCTTATAGGAATCAAAGTAAATGACTCGACTAAAAGGTACGTCATATAGAATCAAAGGAAATGACTCGACTAAAAGGTACGTCTTCTAGGGGTCAAAGGGGATGACTCGACTAAAAGTTACGTCTTATAGGAATCAAAGGGGATGACTCGACTAAAAGGTACGTCTTATAGGAATCAAGGGAAATGACTCAACTAAAAGGCACATCTTTTAAGAATTAAAGGGGATAACTCGACTAAAAGGTACGTCTTATAGGAATCAAAGGGGAAGACTCGACTAAAAGGTACGTCTTATAGGAATCAAGGGAAATGACTCGACTAAAAGGCACATCTTTTAGGAATTTGTGGGGATGACTGGACTAAAAGATACGTCTTATAGAAATCAAAGGGGATGACTCGACCAAAAGATACGTCTTCTAGGAGTCCAAGGGGATGACTCAACTAAAAGGTACGTCTTATTGGAATCAAATTGGATGACTCAACTAAAAGGTACTTCTTATAGGAATCAAGTGAAATGACTCGACTAAAAGGTACGTCTTATAGGAATCAAAGGGGATGACTCGACTAAAAGGTACGTTTTATAGGAATCAAAGGGTATGAGTCGACTAAAAGGTACGTCTTATAGGAATCAAGGGAAATGACTCGACTAAAAGGTAATTTTTCTAGGAATCAAAGGAAATGACTCAACTAAAAGGTACGTCTTATAGGAATCAATGGAGATGACTCAACTAAAAGGTACGTCTTATAGGAATCTAAGGGGATGACTCGACTAAAAGGTACGTCTTATAGGAATCAAGGGAAATGACTCGACTAAAAGGTACGTCTTCAAGGAATCAAAGGAAATGACTCAACTAAAAGGTACGTCTTATAGGAATAAAAGGGGATGACTTGACTAAAAGGTACGTCTTCTAGGGGTCAAAGGGGATGACTCGACTAAAAGTTACGTCTTATAGGAATCAAAGGGGATGACTCGACTAAAAGGTACGTCTTATAGGAATCAAAGGGGATGACTCGACTAAAAGGTACGTCTTATAGGAATCAAGGGAAATGACTCGACTAAAAGGCACATCTTTTAGGAATTAAAGGGGATGACTCGACTAAAAGGTACGTCTTATCGAAATCAAAGGGGATGACTCGACCAAAATTTACGTCTTCTAGGAATCCAAGGGGATGACTCAACTAAAAGGTACGTCTTATTGGAATCAAAGTGGATGACTCAACTAAAAGCTACGTCTTATAGGAATCACGTGAAATGACTCGTCTAAAAGGTACGTCTTATAGGAATCAAAGGGGATGACTCGACTAAAAGTTACGTCTTATAGGAATCAAAGGGGATGACTCGACTAAAAGGTACGTTTTATAGGAATCAAAGGGGATGACTCGACTAAAAGCTACGTCTTATAGGAATCAAGGGAAATGACTCTACTAAAAGGTTTTTTTTCTAGGAATCAAAGGAAATGACTCAACTAAAAGGTACGTCTTATAGGAATCAAAGGGGATGACTCGACTAAAAGGTATGTCTTATAGGAATGAAAAGGGATGACTCGACTAAAAGATACGTCTTATAGGAATCAAAGAAAATGACTCGACTAAAAGGTACGTCTTCTAGGGGTCAAGGAGGAATGATTCGACTAAAAGATATGTCCTATAGGAATCAAGAGGTATAACTCGACTAAAAGGTATGTCTTATAGGAATCAAAGGGGATGACCCGACTAAATGGTACGTCTTATAGGAATAAAAGGGAATGACTTGACTAAAAGGTACGTCTTAAAGGAATCAAGGGAAATGACTCGATTAAAAGGTACGTCTTCTAGGAATCAAAAGGGATGACTCGACTAAAAGGTACGTCTTATCGTACTCAAAAGGGATGACTCGACTAAAAGGTACGTCTTATAGGAATCAAAGGGGATGACTCGACTAAAAGGTACGTCTTCTAGGGGTCAAAGTGGATGACTCGACTAAAAGGTACGTCTTATAGGAATCAAAGGAAATGACTCGACTAAAAGGTACGTCTTATAGGAATCAAAGGAAATGACTCGACTAAAAGGTACGTCTTCTAGGGGTCAAAGGGGATGACTCGCCTAAAACGTACGTCTTATAGGAATCAAAGGCGATGACTCGACTAAAAGGTACGTCTTATAGGAATCAAAGGGGATGACTCGACTAAAAGGTACGTCTTATAGGAATCAAGGGAAATGACTCGTATAAAAGGCACATATTTTAGGAATTAAAGGGGATGACTCGACTAAAAGGTACGTCTTATATGAATCAAAGGGGATGACTCGACCAAAAGGTATGTCTTATAGGAATCCAAGGGGATAACTCGACTAAAAGGTACGTCTTATAGGAATCAAAGTTGATGACTCGACTAAAAGGTACGTCTTATAGGAATAAAGGGAAATGATTCGACTAAAAGGTACGTCTTATAGGAATCAAAGGGGATGACACGACTAAAAGGTACGACTTATAGGAATCAAAGGGGATGACTCGACTAAAAGGTACGTTTTATAGGAATCAAAGTGGCTGACTTGACTAAAAGGTACGTCTTATAGGAATCAAGGGAAATGACTCGACTAAAAGGTACGTTTTCTAGGAATCAAAGGAAATGACTCAACTAAAAGATACGTCTTATAGGAATCAAAGGATATGACTCAACTAAAAGGTACGTCTTATAGGAATCTAAGGGGAAGACTCGACTAAAAGGTACGTCTTATAGGAATCAAGAGAAAAGACTCGACTAAAATGTACGTCTTCAAGGAATCAAAGGAAATGACTCAACTTAAAGATACGTCTTATAGGAATCAAAGGGGATGACTCGACTAAAAGGTACGTCTTATAGGAATCAAAGGGGATGACTCGACTAAAAGGAACGTCTTATAGAAATCAAAGGAAATGACTCGAATAAAAGGCACATCTTTTAGGAATCAAAGGGGATGACTCGACTAAAAGGTACGTCTTATAGAAATCAAAGAGGATGACTCGACCAAAAGGTACGTCTTATAGGAATCCAAGGGGATGACTCAACTAAAAGATACCTCTTATTGGAATCAAAGTGGATCACTCAACTAAAAGGTACGTCTTATAGGAATCAAGTGAAATGACTCGACTAAAAGGTACGTCTTATAGGTATCCAAGGGGATGACTCGACTAAAAGGTACGTCTTATAGGAATCAAAGGGGATGACTCGATTAAAAGGTACGTTTTATAGGAATCAAAGGGGATGACTCGACTAAAAGGTACGTCTTATAGGAATCAAGGGAAATGACTCGACTAAAAGGTAATTTTTGTAGGAATCAAAGGAAATGACTCAACTAAAAGGTACGTCTTATAGGAATCAAAGGAGATGACTCAACTAAATGGTACGTCTTATAGGAATCTAAGGGGATGACTCGACTAAAAGGTACGTCTTATAGGAATCAAGGGAAATGACTCGACTAAAAGGTACGTCTTCAAGGAATCAAAGGAAATGACTCAACTAAAAGGTACGTCTTATAGGAATCAAAGGGGATGACTCGACTAAAAGGTATGTCTTATTGAAATCAAAGGGGATGACTCGACTATAAGGTACGTTTTATAGGAATCAAAGGGGATGACTCGACTAAAAGGTACGTCTTATAGGAATCAAGGGAAATGTCTCGACTAAAAGGTACGTTTTCAAGCAATCAAAGGACATGACTCAACTAAAAGGTACGTCTTATAGGAATCAAAGGAGATGACTCAACTAAAAGGTACCTTTTATAGGAATCTAAGGGGATGACTCGACTAAAAGGTACGTCTTATAGGAATCAAAGGGGATGACTCGACTAAAAGGTACATCTTCAAGGAATCAAAGGAAATGACTCAACTAAAAGGTACGTCTGATAGGAATCAAAGGAGATGACTCGACTAAAAGGTACGTCATATAGGAATGATAGGGGATGACTAGACTAAAAGGTACGTCTTATAGAAATCAAGGGAAATGACTCGACTAAAAGGTACGTCTTCAAGGAATCAAAGGAAATGACTCCACTAAAAGGTACGTCTTATAGAAATCAAAGGGGATGACTCGACTAAAAGGTACGTATTCTAGGGGTCAAAGCGGATGACTCGACTAAATGGTACATCTTATAGGAATCAAAGGAAATGACTCGACTAAAAGGTACGTCATATAGGAATCAAAGGAAATGACTCGACTAAAAGGTACGTCTTCTAGGGGTCAAAGGGGATGACTCGACTAAAAGTTACGTCTTATAGGAATCAAATGAGATGAATCGACTAAAAGGTACGACTTATAGGAATCAAAGGGGACGACTCGACTAAAAGGTACGTCTTATAGGAATCAAGGGAAATGACTCGACTAAAAGGCACATCTTTTAGGAATTTGAGGTGATGACTCGACTAAAACGTACGACTTATAGGAATCAAAGGGGATGACTCGACCAAAATATACGTCTTCTAGGAATCCAAGGGGATGACTCAACTAAAAGGTACGTCTTATTGGAATCAAAGTGGATGACTCAACTAAAAGGTACGTCTTATAGGAATCAAGTGAAATAACTCGACTAAAAGGTACGTCTTATAGGAATCAAAGGGGATGACTCGACTAAAAGATACGTCTTATAGGAATCAAAGGGGATGACTCGACTAAAAGGTACGTTTTATAGGAATTAAAGGGGATGAGTCGACTAAAAGGTACGTCTTATAGGAATCAAGGGAAATGACTCGACTAAAAGGTACTTTTTCTAGGAATCAAAGGAAATGACTCGACTAAAAGGTACGTCTTATAGGAATCAATGGAGATGACTCAACTAAAAGGTACGTCTTATAGGAATCTAAGGGGATGACTCGACTAAAAGGTACATCTTATAGGAATCAAGGGAAATGACTCGACTAAAAGGCACATCTTTTAGGAATTAAAGGGGATGACTCGACTAAAAGGTACGTCTTATCGAAATCAAAGGGGATGACTCGACCAAAATGTACGTCTTCTAGGAATCCAAGGGGATGACTCAACTAAAAGGTACGTCTTATTGGAATCAAAGTGGATGACTCAACTAAAAGCTACGTCTTATAGGAATCAAGTGAAATGACTCGACTAAAAGGTACGTCTTTTAGGAATCAAAGGGGATGACTCGACTAAAAGGTACGTCTTATAGGAATCAAAGGGGATGACTCGACTAAAAGGTACGTTTTATAGGAATCAAAGGGGATGACTCGACTAAAAGGTACGTCTTATAGGAATCAAGGGAAATGACTCGACTAAAAGGTTCTTTTTCTAGGAATCAAAGGAAATGACTCAACTAAAAGGTACGTCTTATAGAAATCAATGGGGATGACTCGACTAAAAGGTATGTCTTATAGGAATGAAAAGGGATGACTCGACTAAAAGATACGTCTTATAGGAATCAAAGAAAATGACTCGACTAAAAGGTACGTCTTCTAGGGGTCAAGGGGGAATGATTCGACTAAAAGATATGTCCTATAGGAATCAAGAGGTATAACTCGACTAGAAGGTATGTCTTATAGGAATCAAAGGGGATGAACCGACTAAAAGGTACGTCTTATAGGAATAAAAGGGAATGACTTGACTAAAAGGTACGTCTTAAAGGAATCAAGGGAAATTACTCGATTAAAAGGTACGACTTCTAGGAATCAAAAGGGATGACTCGACTAAAAGGTACGTCTTATAGTAATCAAAAGGGATGACTCGACTAAAAGGTACGTCTTATAGGAATCAAAGGGGATGACTCGACTAAAATGTACGTCTTATAAGAAAAAAAGAGAAATGACTCGACTAAAAGATACGTCTTCTAGGAATCAAATGGAATGACTCGACTAAAAGATACGTCTTATAGGAATCAAAGGGGATGACTCGACTAAAAGGTACGTCTTATAGGAATCAAAGGGGATGACTCGACTAAAAGGTACGTCTTATAGGAATCAAGGGAAATGTCTCGACTAAAAGGTACGTTTTCTAGCAATCAAAGGACATGACTCAACTAAAAGGTACGTCTTATAGGAATCAAAGGAGATGACTCAACTAAAAGGTACCTTTTATAGGAATCTAAGGGGATGACTCGACTAAAAGGTACGTCTTATAGGAATCAAAGGGGATGACTCGACTAAAAGGTACGTCTTCAAGGAATCAAAGGAAATGACTCAACTAAAAGGTACGTCTTATAGGAATCAAAGGAGATGACTCGACTAAAAGGTACGTCATATAGGAATGATAGGGGATGACTAGACTAAAAGGTACGTCTTATAGGAATCAAGGGAAATGACTCGACTAAAAGGTACGTCTTCAAGGAATCAAAGGAAATGACTCCACTAAAAGGTACGTCTTATAGAAATCAAAGGGGATGACTCGACTAAAAGGTACGTATTCTAGGGGTCAAAGTGGATGACTCGACTAAATGGCACATCTTATAGGAATTAAAGGAAATGACTCGACTAAAAGGTACGTCATATAGGAATCAAAGGAAATGACTCGACTAAAAGGTACGTCTTCTAGGGGTCAAAGGGGATGACTCGACTAAAAGTTACGTCTTATAGGAATCAAAAGAGATGAATCGACTAAAAGGTACGTCTTATAGGAATCAAAGGGGACGACTCGACTAAAAGGTACGTCTTATAGGAATCAAGGGAAATAACTCGACTAAAAGGCACATCTTTTAGGAATTTGAGGTGATGACTAGACTAAAACGTACATCTTATAGGAATCAAAGGGGATGACTCGACCAAAAGATACGTCTTCTAGGAATCCAAGGGGATGACTCAACTAAAAGGTACGTCTTATTGGAATCAAAGTGGATGACTCAACTAAAAGGTACGTCTTATAGGAATCAAGTGAAATAACTCGACTAAAAGGTACGTCTTATAGGAATCAAAGGGGATGACTCGACTAAAAGATACGTCTTATAGGAATCAAAGGGGATGACTCGACTAAAAGGTACGTTTTATAGGAATTAAAGGGGATGAGTCGACTAAAAGGTACGTCTTATAGGAATCAAGGGAAATGACTCGACTAAAAGGTACTTTTTCTAGGAATCAAAGGAAATGACTCGACTAAAAGGTACGTCTTATAGGAATCAATGGAGATGACTCAACTAAAAGGTACGTCTTATAGGAATCTAAGGGGATGACTCGACTAAAAGGTACATCTTATAGGAATCAAGGGAAATGACTCGACTAAAAGGCACATCTTTTAGGAATTAAAGGGGATGACTCGACTAAAAGGTACGTCTTATCGAAATCAAAGGGGATGACTCGACCAAAATGTACGTCTTCTAGGAATCCAAGGGGATGACTCAACTAAAAGGTACGTCTTATTGGAATCAAAGTGGATGACTCAACTAAAAGCTACGTCTTATAGGAATCAAGTGAAATGACTCGACTAAAAGGTACGTCTTATAGGAATCAAAGGGGATGACTCGACTAAAAGGTACGTCTTATAGGAATCAAAGGGGATAACTCGACTAAAAGGTACGTTTTATAGGAATCAAAGGGGATGACTCGACTAAAAGGTACGTCTTAAAGGAATCAAGGGAAATGACTCCACTAAAAGGTTCTTTTTCTAGGAATCAGAGGAAATGACTCAACTAAAAGGTACGTCTTATAGGAATCAAAGGGGATAACTCGACTAAAAGGTATGTCATATGGGAATGAAAAGGGATGACTCGACTAAAAGATACGTCTTATAGGAATCAAAGAAAATGACTCGACTAAAAGGTACGTCTTCTAGGGGTCAAGGGGGAATGATTCGACTAAAAGATATGTCCTATAGGAATCAAGAGGTATAACTCGACTAAAAGGTATGTCTTATAGGAATCAAAGGGGATGACCCGACTAAAAGGTACGTCTTATAGGAATAAAAGGGAATGACTTGACTAAAAGGTACGTCTTAAAGGAATCAAGGGAAATGACTCGATTAAAAGGTACGTCTTCTAGGAAACAAAAGGGATGACTCGACTAAAAGGTACGTCTTATAGTAATAAAAAGGGATGACTCGACTAAAAGGTACGTCTTTTAGGAATCAAAGGGGATGACTCGACTAAAACGTACGTCTTATAGGAAAAAAGAGAAATGACTCGACTAAAAGATACGTCTTCAAGGAATCAAATGGAATGACTCGACTAAAAGATACGTCTTATAGGAATCAAAGGGGATGACTCGACTAAAAGGTACGTCTTATAGGAATCAAAGGGGATGACTCGACTAAAAGGTACGTCTTATAGGAATCAAGGGAAATGTCTCGACTAAAAGGTACATTTTCTAGCAATCAAAGGACATGACTCAACTAAAAGGTACGTCTTATAGGAATCAAAGGAGATGACTCAACTAAAAGGTACCTTTTATAGGAATCTAAGGGGATGACTCGACTAAAAGGTACGTCTTATAGGAATCAAAGGGGATGACTCGACTAAAAGGTACGTCTTCAAGGAATCAAAGGAAATGACTCAACTAAAAGGTACGTCTTATAGGAATCAAAGGAGATGACTCGACTAAAAGGTACGTCATATAGGAATGATAGGGGATGACTAGACTAAAAGGTACGTCTTATAGGAATCAAGGGAAATGACTCGACTAAAAGGTACGTCTTCAAGGAATCAAAGGAAATGACTCCACTAAAAGGTACGTCTTATAGAAATCAAAGGGGATGACTCGACTAAAAGGTACGTATTCTAGGGGTCAAAGTGGATGACTCGACTAAATGGTACATCTTATAGGAATCAAAGGAAATGACTCGACTAAAAGGTACGTCATATAGGAATCAAAGGAAATGACTCGACTAAAAGGTACGTCTTCTAGGGGTCAAAGGGGATGACTCGACTAAAAGTTACGTCTTATAGGAATCAAAAGAGATGAATCGACTAAAAGGTACGTCTTATAGGAATCAAAGGGGACGACTCGACTAAAAGGTACGTCTTATAGGAATCAAGGGAAATGACTCGACTAAAAGGCACATCTTTTAGGAATTTGAGGTGATGACTCGACTAATACGTACGTCTTATAGGAATCAAAGGGGATGACTCGACCAAAAGATACGTCTTCTAGGAATCCAAGGGGATGACTCAACTAAAAGGTACGTCTTATTGGAATCAAAGTGGATGACTCAACTAAAAGGTACGTCTTATAGGAATCAAGTGAAATAACTCGACTAAAAGGTACGTCTTATAGGAATCAAAGGGGATGACTCGACTAAAAGATACGTCTTATAGGAATCAAAGGGGATGACTCGACTAAAAGGTACGTTTTATAGGAATTAAAGGGGATGAGTCGACTAAAAGGTACGTCTTATAGGAATCAAGGGAAATGACTCGACTAAAAGGTACTTTTTCTAGGAATCAAAGGAAATGACTCGACTAAAAGGTACGTATTATAGGAATCAATGGAGTTGACTCAACTAAAAGGTACGTCTTATAGGAATCTAAGGGGATGACTCGACTAAAAGGTACATCTTATAGGAATCAAGGGAAATGACTCGACTAAAAGGCACATCTTTTAGGAATTAAAGGGGATGACTCGACTAAAAGGTACGTCTTATCGAAATCAAAGGGGATGACTCAACCAAAATGTACGTCTTCTAGGAATCCAAGGGGATGACTCAACTAAAAGGTACGTCTTGTTGGAATCAAAGTGGATGACTCAACTAAAAGCTACGTCTTATAGGAATCAAGTGAAATGACTCGACTAAAAGGTACGTCTTATAGGAATCAAAGGGGATGACTCGACTAAAAGGTACGTCTTATAGGAATCAAAGGGGATGACTCGACTAAAAGGTACGTTTTATAGGAATCAAAGGGGATGACTCGACTAAAAGGTACGTCTTAAAGGAATCAAGGGAAATGACTCGACTAAAAGGTTCTTTTTCTAGGAATCAAAGGAAATGACTCAACTAAAAGGTACGTCTTATAGGAATCAAAGGGGATGACTCGACTAAAAGGTATGTCTTATAGGAATGAAAAGGGATGACTCGACTAAAAGATACGTCTTATAGGAATCAAAGAAAATGACTCGACTAAAAGGTACGTCTTCTAGGGGTCAAGGGGGAATGATTAGACTAAAAGATATGTCCTATAGGAATCAAGAGGTATAACTCGACTAAAAGGTATGTCTTATAGGAATCCAAGGGGATGACCCGACTAAAAGGTACGTCTTATAGGAATAAAAGGGAATGACTTGACTAAAAGGTACGTCTTAAATGAATCAAGGGAAATGACTCGATTAAAAGGTACGTCTTCTAGGAAACAAAAGGGATGACTCGACTAAAAGGTACGTCTTATAGTAATCAAAAGGGATGACTCGACTAAAAGGTACGTCTTTTAGGAATCAAAGGGGATGACTCGACTAAAACGTACGTCTTATAGGAAAAAAGAGAAATGACTCGACTAAAAGATACGTCTTCTAGGAATCAAATGGAATGACTCGACTAAAAGATACGTCTTATAGGAATCAAAGGGGATGACTCGACTAAAAGGTACGTCTTATAGGAATCAAAGGGGATGACTCGACTAAAAGGTACGTCTTATAGGAATCAAGGGAAATGTCTCGACTAAAAGGTACATTTTCTAGCAATCAAAGGACATGACTCAACTAAAAGGTACGTCTTATAGGAATCAAAGGAGATGACTCAACTAAAAGGTACCTTTTATAGGAATCTAAGGGGATGACTCGACTAAAAGGTACGTCTTATAGGAATCAAAGGGGATGACTCGACTAAAAGGTACGTCTTCAAGGAATCAAAGGAAATGACTCAACTAAAAGGTACGTCTTATAGGAATCAAAGGAGATGACTCGACTAAAAGGTACGTCATATAGGAATGATAGGGGATGACTAGACTAAAAGGTACGTCTTATAGGAATCAAGGGAAATGACTCGACTAAAAGGTACGTCTTCAAGGAATCAAAGGAAATGACTCCACTAAAAGGTACGTCTTATAGAAATCAAAGGGGATGACTCGACTAAAAGGTACGTATTCTAGGGGTCAAAGTGGATGACTCGACTAAATGGTACATCTTATAGGAATCAAAGGAAATGACTCGACTAAAAGGTACGTCATATAGGAATCAAAGGAAATGACTCGACTAAAAGGTACGTCTTCTAGGGGTCAAAGGGGATGACTCGACTAAAAGTTACGTCTTATAGGAATCAAAAGAGATGAATCGACTAAAAGGTACGTCTTATAGGAATCAAAGGGGACGACTCGACTAAAAGGTACGTCTTATAGGAATCAAGGGAAATGACTCGACTAAAAGGCACATCTTTTAGGAATTTGAGGTGATGACTCGACTAAAACGTACGTCTTATAGGAATCAAAGTGGATGACTCGACCAAAAGATACGTCTTCTAGGAATCCAAGGGGATGACTCAACTAAAAGGTACGTCTTATTGGAATCAAAGTGGATGACTCAACTTAAAGGTACGTCTTATAGGAATCAAGTGAAATAACTCGACTAAAAGGTACCTCTTATAGGAATCAAAGGGGATGACTCGACTAAAAGATACGTCTTATAGGAATCAAAGGGGATGACTCGACTAAAAGGTACGTTTTATAGGAATTAAAGGGGATGAGTCGACTAAAAGGTACGTCTTATAGGAATCAAGGGAAATGACTCGACTAAAAGGTACTTTTTCTAGGAATCAAAGGAAATGACTCGACTAAAAGGTACGTCTTATAGGAATCAATGGAGATGACTCAACTAAAAGGTACGTCTTATAGGAATCAAAGGGGATGACTCGACTAAAAGGTACATCTTATAGGAATCAAGGGAAATGACTCGACTAAAAGGCACATCTTTTAGGAATTAAAGGGGATGACTCGACTAAAAGGTACGTCTTATCGAAATCAAAGGGGATGACTCAACCAAAATGTACGTCTTCTAGGAATCCAAGGGGATGACTCAACTAAAACGTACGTCTTGTTGGAATCAAAGTGGATGACTCAACTAAAAGCTACGTCTTATAGGAATCAAGTGAAATGACTCGACTAAAAGGTACGTCTTATAGGAATCAAAGGGGATGACTCGACTAAAAGGTACGTCTTATAGGAATCAAAGGGGATGACTCGACTAAAAGGTACGTTTTATAGGAATCAAAGGGGATGACTCGACTAAAAGGTACGTCTTAAAGGAATCAAGGGAAATGACTCGACTAAAAGTTTCTTTTTCTAGTAATCAAAGGAAATGACTCAACTAAAAGGTACGTCTTATAGGAATCAAAGGGGATGACTCGACTAAAAGGTATGTCTTATAGGAATGAAAAGGGATGACTCGACTAAAAGATACGTCTTATAGGAATCAAAGAAAATGACTCGACTAAAAGGTACGTCTTCTAGGGGTCAAGGGGGAATGATTCGACTAAAAGATATGTCCTATAGGAATCAAGAGGTATAACTTGACTAAAAGGTATGTCTTATAGGAATCAAAGGGGATGACCCGACTAAAAGGTACGTCTTATAGGAATAAAAGGGAATGACTTGACTAAAAGGTACTTCTTAAAGGAATCAAGGGAAATGACTCGATTAAAAGGTACGTCTTCTAGGAATCAAAAGGGATGACTCGACTAAAAGGTACGTCTTATAGTAATCAAAAGGGATGACTCGACTAACAGGTACGTCTTATAGGAATCAAAGGGGATGACTCGACTAAAACGTACGTCTTATAGGAAAAAAGAGAAATGACTCGACTAAAAGATACGTCTTCTAGGAATCAAATGGAATGACTCGACTAAAAGATACGTCTTATAGGAATCAAAGGGGATGACTCGACTAAAAGGTACGTCTTATAGGAATCAAAGGGGATGACTCGACTAAAAGGTACGTCTTATAGGAATCAAGTGAAATGGCTCGACTCAAAGGTACGTCTTCTAGGAATAAAAAGAAATGACTCAACTAAAAGGTACGTCTTATAGGAATAAAAGGAGATGACTCGACTAAAAGGTACGTCTTATAGGAATCAAAGGGGATAACTCGACTAAAAGATACGTCTTATAGGAATCAATGGAAATGACTCGACTAAAAGGTACGTCTTCAAGGAATCAAAGGAAATGACTAAACTAAAAGGTACGTCTTATAGGAATCAAAGGGGATGACTCGACTCAAAGGTACGTCTTCTAGGGGTCAAAGTGGATGACTCGACTAAAAGGTACGTCTTATAGGAATTGAAGGAAATGACTCGACTAAAAGGTACGTCTTATAGGAATCAAAGGAAATGACTCGACTAAAAGGTACGTCTTCTAGAGGTCAAAGGGGATGACTCGACTAAAACGTACGTCTTATAGGAATCAAAGGCGATGACTCGACTAAAAGGTACGTCTTATAGGAATCAAAGGGGATGACTCGACTAAAAGGTACATCTTATAGGAATCAAGGGAAATGACTCGTATAAAAGGCACATATTTTAGGAATTAAAGGGGATGACTCGACTAAAAGGTACGTCTTATATGAATCAAAGGGGATGACTCGACCAAAAGGTACGTCTTATAGGAATCCAAGGGGATAACTCGACTAAAAGGTACGTCTTATAGGAATCAAAGTTGATGACTCGACTTAAAGGTACGTCTTATAGGAATAATGGGAAATGACTCGACTAAAAGGTACGTCTTATAGGAATCAAAGGGGATGACACGACTAAAAGGTACGACTTATAGGAATCAAAGGGGATGACTCGACTAAAAGGTACGTTTTATAGGAATCAAAGTGGATGACTCGACTAAAAGGTACGTCTTATAGGAATCAAGGGAAATGACTCGACTAAAAGGTACGTTTTCTACGAATCAAAGGAAATGACTCAATTAAAAGATACGTCTTATAGGAATCAAAGGATATGACTCAACTAAAAGGTACGTCTTATAGGAATCTAAGGGGAAGACTCGACTAAAAGGTACGTCTTATAGGAATCAAGAGAAATGACTCGACTAAAATGTACGTCTTCAAGGAATCAAAG
Organism: Capsicum pubescens; assembly: GCA_030864215.1. NCBI lineage: Eukaryota > Viridiplantae > Streptophyta > Magnoliopsida > Solanales > Solanaceae > Capsicum > Capsicum pubescens. The sequence continues at coordinate 272,655,274 of CM061545.1, read as the reverse complement.
GAAATGACTCAACTTGAAGATGCGTCTTGTAGGAATCAAAGGGGATGACTCGACTAAAAGGTACGTCTTATAGGAATCAAAGGGGATGACTCGATTTAAAGGAACGTCTTATAGAAATCAAAGGAAATGACTCGAATAAAATGCACATCTTTTAGGAATCAAAGGGGATGACTCGACTAAAAGGTACGTCTTATAGAAATCAAAGAGGATGACTCGACCAAAAGGTACGTCTTACAGGAATCCAAGGGGATGACTCAACTAAAAGATACGTCTTATTGGAATCAAAGTGGATGACTCAACTAAAAGGTACGTCTTATAGGAATCAAGTGAAATGACTCGACTAAAAGGTACGTCTTATAGGAATCAAAGGGGATGACTCGACTAAAAGGTACGTCTTATTGGAATCAAAGGGGATGACTCGATTAAAAGGTACGTTTTATAGGAATCAAAGGGGATGACTCGACTAAAAGGTACGTCTTATAGGAATCAAGGGAAATGACTCGACTAAAAGATACCTTTTGTATGAATCAAAGGAAATGACTCAACTAAAAGGTACGTCTTATAGGAATCAAAGGAGATGACTCAACTAAATGGTACGTCTTATAGGAATCTAAGGGGATGACTCGACAAAAAGGTACGTCTTATAGGAATAAGGGGAAATGACTCGACTAAAAGGTACGTCTTCAAGGAATCAAAGGAAATGACTCAACTAAAAGGTACGTCTTATAGGAATCAAAGGGGATGACTCGACTAAAAGGTATGTCTTATTGAAATCAAAGGGGTTGACTCGACTATAAGGTACGTTTTATAGGAATCAAAGGGGATGACTCGACTAGAAGGTACGTCTTATAGGAATCAAGGGAAATGTCTCGACTAAAAGCTACATTTTCTAGCCACAAAGGACATGACTCAACTAAAAGGTACGTCTTATAGGAATCAAAGGAGATGACTCAACTAAAAGGTACCTTTCATAGGAATCTAAGGGGATGACTCGACTAAAAGGTACGTCTTATAGGAATCAAAGGGGATGACTCGACTACAAGGTACGTCTTCAAGGAATCAAAGGAAATGACTCAACTAAAAGGTACGTCTTATAGGAATCAAAGGAGATGACTCGACTAAAAGGTACGTCTTATAGGAATGAAAGGGGATGACTAGACTAAAAGGTACGTCTTATAGGAATCAAGGGAAATGACTCGACTAAAAGGTACGTCTTCAAGGAATCAAAGAAAATGACTCCACTAAAAGGAACGTCTTATAGAAATCAAAGGGGATGACTCGACTAAAAGGTACGTATTATAGGGGTCAAAGTGGATGACTCGACTAAATGGTACATCTTATAGGAATCAAAGGAAATGACTCGACTAAAAGGTACGTCATATAGGAATCAAAGAAAATGACTCGACTAAAAGGTACGTCTTCTAGGGGTCAAAGGGGAATACTCGACTAAAAGTTACATCTTATAGGAATCAAAGGGGATGAATCGACTAAAAGGTACGTCTTATAGGAATCAAAGGGGACGAATCGACTAAAAGGTTCGTCTTATAGGAATCAAGGGAAATGACTCGACTAAAAGGCACATCTTTTAGGAATTTGAGGGGATGACTCGACTAAAAGGTACGTCTTATAGGAATCAAAGGGGATGACTCGACCAAAAGATACGTCTTCTAGGAATCCAAGGGGATGACTCAACTAAAAGGTACGTCTTATTGGAATCAAAGTGGATGACTCAACTAAAAGGTACGTCTTATAGGAATCAAGTGAAATAAGTCGACTAAAAGGTACGTCTTATAGGAATCAAAGGGGATGACTCGACTAAAAGGTACGTCTTATAGGAATCAAAGGGGATGACTCGACTAAAAGGTACGTTTTATAGGAATCAAAGGGGATGAGTCGACTAAAAGGTACGTCTTATAGGAATCAAGGGAAATGACTCGACTAAAAGGTACTTTTTCTAGGAATCAAAGGAAATGACTCGACTAAAAGGTACTTCTTATAGGAGTCAATGGAGATGACTCAACTAAAAGGTACGTCTTATAGGAATCTAAGGGGATGACTAGACTAAAAGGTACGTCTTATAGGAATCAAGGGAAATGACTCGACTAAAAGGTACGTCTTCAAGGAATCAAAGGAAATGACTCAACTAAAACGTACGTCTTATAGGAATAAAAGGGGATGACTCGACTAAAAGGTACGTCTTCTAGGGGTCAAAGTGGATGACGCGACTAAAAGTTACGTCTTATAGGAATCAAAGGGGATGACTCGACTAAAAGGTACGTCTTATAGGAATCAAAGGGGATGACTCGACTAAAAGGTACGTCTTATAGGAATCAAGGGAAATGACTCAACTAAAAGGCACATCTTTAAGGAATTAAAGGGGATGACTCGACTAAAAGGTACGTCTTATAGGAATCAAAGGGGATGACTCGACCAAAAGGTACGTCTTCTAGGAATCCAAGGGGCTGACTCAACTAAAAGGTACGTCTTATTGGAATCAAAGTGGATGACTCAACTAAAAGCTACGTCTTATAGGAATCAAGTGAAATGACTCGACCAAATGGTACGTCTAATAGGAATCAAAGGGGATGACTCGACTAAAAGGTACGTCTTATAGGAATCAAAGGGGATGACTCGACTAAAAGGTACGTTTTATTGGAATCAAAGGGGATGACTCGACTAAAAGGTACGTCTTATAGGAATCAAGGGAAATGACTCGACTAAAAGGTTCTTTTTCTAGGAATCAAAGGAAATGACTCAACTAAAAGGTACGTCTTATAGGAATCAATGGAGATAACTCAACTAAAAGTTACGTCTTATAGGAATCTAAGGGGATGACTCGACTAAAAGGTATGTCTTATAGAAATCAAGGGAAATGACTCGACTAAAAGGTACGTCTTCAAGGAATCAAAGGAAATGACTCAACTAAAAGGTATGTCTTATAGGAATCAAATGGGATGAATCGACTAAAAGGTACGTCTTATAGGAATCAAAGGGGATGACTCGACTAAAAGGTACGTCTTATAGAAATCAAAGGGGATGACTCGACTATAAGGTAGGTTTTATAGGAATCAAAGGGGATGACTCGACTAAAAGGTACGTCTTATAGGAATCAAGGGAAATGTCTCGACTAAAAGGTACGTTTTCTAGGAATCAAAGGACATGACTCAACTAAAAGGTACGTCTTATAGGAATCAAAGGAGATGAGTCAACTAAAAGGTACCTTTTATAGGAATCTAAGGGGATGACTCGACTAAAAGGTACGTCTTATAGGAATCAAGGGAAATGACTCGACTAAAAGGTACGTCTTCAAGGAATCAAAGGAAATGACTCAACTAAAAGGTACGTCTTATAGGAATCAAAGGGGATGACTTGACTAAAAGGTACATCTTATAGGAATCAAAGGGGATGACTAAACTAAAAGGTACGTCTTAAAGGAATCAAAGGAAATGACTCGACTAAAAGGTATGTCTTATAGGAATCAAAAGGGGATGACTCGACTAAAAGGTATGTCTTATAGGAATCAAAAGGGATGACTCGACTAAAAGAAACGTCTTGTAGGAATCAAAGGAAATGACTCGACTAAAAGATACGTCTTTTAGGGGTCAAAGGGGATGACTCGACTAAAAGGTACGCCTTCTAGGGGTCAAGGGGGAATGATTCAACTAAAAGTTATGTCCTATAGGAATCAAGAGGTATAACTCGACTAAAACGTATGTCTTATAGGAATCAAAGGGGATGACTCGGCTAATAGGTACGTCTTATAGGAATCAAAGGGAATGACTTGACTAAAGGTAAGTCTTAAAGGAATCAAGGGAACTGACTCGATTAAAAGGTATGTCTTCTAGGAATCAAAAGGGATGACTCGACTAAAAGGTACGTCTTATAGTAATCAAAAGGGATGACTCGACTAAAAGGTATGTCTTATAGGAATCAAAGGGGATGACTCGACTAAAAGGTACGTCTTATAGGAAAAAAGGGAAATGACTCGACTAAAAGATACGTCTTCTAGGAATCAAATGGGATGACTCGACTAAAAGGTACGTCCTATAGGAATCAAAGGGGATGACTCGACTAAAAGGTACGTCTTATAGGAATCAAAGGGGATGACTCGACTAAAAGGTACGTCTTATAGGAATCAAGTGAAATGGCTCGACTCAAAGGTACGTCTTAGAGGAATAAAAGGAAATGACTCAACTAAAAGGTACGTCTTATAGGAATAAAAGGGATAACTCGACTAAAAGATACGTCTTATAGGAATTAAGGGAAATGACTCGACTAAAAGGTACGTCTTCAAGGAATCAAAGGAAATGACTCTACTAAAAGGTACGTCTTATAGGAATCAAAGGGGATGACTCGACTAAAAGGTATGTCTTCTAGGGGTCAAAGTGGATGACTCGACTAAAAGGTACGTCTTATAGGAATCAAAGGAAATGACTCGACTAAAAGGTACGTCTTATAGGAATCAAAGGAAATGACTCGACTAAAAGGTACGTCTTCTAGGGGTCAAAGGGGATGACTCGACTAAAACGTACGTCTTATAGGAATCAAAGGCGATGACTAGACTAAAAGGTACGTCTTATAGGAATCAAAGGGGATGACTCAACCAAAAGGTACGTCTTATAGGAATCAAGGGAAATGACTCGTATAAAAGGCACATATTTTAGGAATTAAAGGGGATGACTCGACTAAAAGGTACGTCTTGTAGGAATCAAAGGGGATGACTCGACCAAAAGGTACGTCTTATAGGAATCCAAGGGGATGACTCGACTAAAAGGTACGTCTTATAGGAATCAAAGTTGATGACTCGACTAAAAGGTACGTCTTATAGGAATAAAGGGAAATGACTCGACTAAAAGGTACGTCTTATAGGAATCATAGAGGATGACTCGACTAAAAGGTACGACTTATAGGAATCAAAGGGGATGACTCAAATAAAAGGTACATTTTATAGGAATCAAAGTGGATGACTCGACTAAAAGGTACGTCTTATAGGAATCAAGGGAAATGACTCGACTAAAAGGTACGTTTTCTTGGAATCAAAGGAAATGACTCAACTAAAAGGTACGTCTTATAGGATTCAAAGCAGATGACTCAACTAAAAGGTAAGTCTTATAGGAATCTAAGGGGAAGACACGACTAAAAGGTACGTCTTATAGGAATGAAGAGAAATGACTCGACTAAAATGTACGACTTCAAGGAATCAAAGGAAATGACTCAACTTAAAGATACGTCTTATAGGAATCAAAGGGGATGACTCGACTAAAAGGTACGTCTTATCGGAATCAAAGGGGATGACTCGACTAAAAGGAACGTCTTATAGGAATCAAAGGAAATGACTCGAATAAAAGGCACATCTTTTAGGAATCAAAGCGGTTGACTCGACTAAAAGGTACGTCTTATATGAATCAAAGGGGATGACTCGACCAAAAGGTACGTCTTATAGGAATCCAAGGGGATGACTCAACTAAAAGATACGTCTTATTGGAATCAAAGTGGATGACTCGACTAAAAGGTACGTCTTATAGGAATAAAAGGGGATGACTCGACTAAAAGGTACGTTTTATATGAATCAAAGGGGATGACTCGACTAAAAGGTACGTGTTATAGGAATCAAAGGGGATGACTCGACTATAAGGTACGTCTTATAAGAATCAAAGGAAATCACTCGACTAAAAGGTACTTTTTCTAGGAATCAAAGGAAATGACTCAACTAAAAGGTACGTCTTATAGGAATCAAAGGAGATGACTCAACTAAAAGGTTTGTCTTATAGGAATCAAGGGAAATGACTCGACTAAAAGGTACGTCTTCAAGGAATCAAAGTAAATGACTCAACTAAAAGGTACGTCTTATAGGAATAAAAGGGGATGACTCGACTAAAAGGTACGTCTTATAGAAATAAAAGGGGATGACTCGACTAAAACGTACGTTTTATAGGAATCAAACGGGATGACTAGACTAAAAGGTACGTCTTATAGGAATCAAGGGAAATGTCTCGACTAAAAGGTACGTTTTCCAGTAATCCAAGGAAATGACTCAACTAAAAGGTACGTCTTATAGGAATCAAAGGAGATGACTCAACTAAAAGGTACCTTTTATAGGAATCTAAGGGGATGACACGACTAAAAGGTACGTCTTATAGGAATCAAGGGAAATGACTCGACTAAAAGGTACGTCTTCAAGGAATCAAAGGAAATGACTCAACTAAATGGTACGTCTTATAGGAATCAAAGGGGATGACTCGACTATAAGGTACGTCTTATAGGAATCAAAGGGGATGACTCGACTAAAAGGTACGTCTTATAGAAATCAAAGGAAATGACTCGACTAAAAGGTACGTCTTCAAGGAATCAAAGGAAATGACTCAACTAAATGGTACGTCTTATAGGAATCAAAGGGGATCACTCGACAAAACGGTACGTCTTATAGGAATCAAAGGGGATGACTCGACTAAAAGATATGTCTTATAGGAATCAAAAGGGATGACTCGACTAAAAGATACGTCTTATAGGAATCAAAGGAAATGACTCGACTAAAAGGTACGTCTTCTAGGGGTCAAAGGGGATGACTCGACTAAAAGGTACGTCTTCTAGGGGTCAAGGGGGAATGATTCGACCTAAAGGTACGTCCTATAGGAATCAAGAGGTATAACTTGACTAAAAATATGTCTTATAGGAATCAAAGGGGATGACTTGAGTAAAAGGTACGTCTTATAGGAATCAAAGGGAATGACTTGACTAATAGGTACGTCTTAATGGAATCAAAAGGAATGACTCGACTAAAAGGTACGTCTTATAGAAATCAAAAGGGATGACTCGACTAAAAGGTACGTCTTATAGGAATCAAAGGGGATGACTCAACCAAAAGGTACGTCTTATAGGAATCAAGGGAAATGACTCGTATAAAAGGCACATATTTTAGGAATTAAAGGGGATGACTCGACTAAAAGGTACGTCTTGTAGGAATCAAAGGGGATGACTCGACCAAAAGGTACGTCTTATAGGAATCCAAGGGGATGACTCGACTAAAAGGTACGTCTTATAGGAATCAAAGTTGATGACTCGACTAAAAGGTACGTCTTATAGGAATAAAGGGAAATGACTCGACTAAAAGGTACGTCTTATAGGAATCATAGAGGATGACTCGACTAAAAGGTACGACTTATAGGAATCAAAGGGGATGACTCAAATAAAAGGTACATTTTATAGGAATCAAAGTGGATGACTCGACTAAAAGGTACGTCTTATAGGAATCAAGGGAAATGACTCGACTAAAAGGTACGTTTTCTTGGAATCAAAGGAAATGACTCAACTAAAAGGTACGTCTTATAGGATTCAAAGTAGATGACTCAACTAAAAGGTAAGTCTTATAGGAATCTAAGGGGAAGACACGACTAAAAGGTACGTCTTATAGGAATCAAGAGAAATGACTCGACTAAAATGTACGACTTCAAGGAATCAAAGGAAATGACTCAACTTAAAGATACGTCTTATAGGAATCAAAGGGGATGACTCGACTAAAAGGTACGTCTTATCGGAATCAAAGGGGATGACTCGACTAAAAGGAACGTCTTATAGGAATCAAAGGAAATGACTCGAATAAAAGGCACATCTTTTAGGAATCAAAGCGGTTGACTCGACTAAAAGGTACGTCTTATATGAATCAAAGGGGATGACTCGACCAAAAGGTACGTCTTATAGGAATCCAAGGGGATGACTCAACTAAAAGATACGTCTTATTGGAATCAAAGTGGATGACTCGACTAAAAGGTACGTCTTATAGGAATAAAAGGGGATGACTCGACTAAAAGGTACGTTTTATATGAATCAAAGGGGATGACTCGACTAAAAGGTACGTCTTATAGGAATCAAAGGGGATGACTCGACTATAAGGTACGTCTTATAAGAATCAAAGGAAATCACTCGACTAAAAGGTAGTTTTTCTAGGAATCAAAGGAAATGACTCAACTAAAAGGTACGTCTTATAGGAATCAAAGGAGATGACTCAACTAAAAGGTTTGTCTTATAGGAATCAAGGGAAATGACTCGACTAAAAGGTACGTCTTCAAGGAATCAAAGTAAATGACTCAACTAAAAGGTACGTCTTATAGGAATAAAAGGGGATGACTCGACTAAAAGGTACGTCTTATAGAAATAAAAGGGGATGACTCGACTAAAACGTACGTTTTATAGGAATCAAACGGGATGACTAGACTAAAAGGTACGTCTTATAGGAATCAAGGGAAATGTCTCGACTAAAAGGTACGTTTTCCAGTAATCCAAGGAAATGACTCAACTAAAAGGTACGTCTTATAGGAATCAAAGGAGATGACTCAACTAAAAGGTACCTTTTATAGGAATCTAAGGGGATGACACGACTAAAAGGTACGTCTTATAGGAATCAAGGGAAATGACTCGACTAAAAGGTACGTCTTCAAGGAATCAAAGGAAATGACTCAACTAAATGGTACGTCTTATAGGAATCAAAGGGGATGACTCGACTATAAGGTACGTCTTATAGGAATCAAAGGGGATGACTCGACTAAAAGGTACGTCTTATAGAAATCAAAGGAAATGACTCGACTAAAAGGTACGTCTTCAAGGAATCAAAGGAAATGACTCAACTAAATGGTACGTCTTATAGGAATCAAAGGGGATCACTCGACTAAACGGTACGTCTTATAGGAATCAAAGGGGATGACTCGACTAAAAGATATGTCTTATAGGAATCAAAAGGGATGACTCGACTAAAAGATAGGTCTTATAGGAATCAAAGGAAATGACTCGACTAAAAGGTACGTCTTCTAGGGGTCAAAGGGGATGACTCGACTAAAAGGTACGTCTTCTAGGGGTCAAGGGGGAATGATTCGACCTAAAGGTACGTCCTATAGGAATCAAGAGGTATAACTTGACTAAAAATATGTCTTATAGGAATCAAAGGGGATGACTTGAGTAAAAGGTACGTCTTATAGGAATCAAAGGGAATGACTTGACTAATAGGTACGTCTTAATGGAATCAAAAGGAATGACTCGACTAAAAGGTACGTCTTATAGAAATCAAAAGGGATGACTCGACTAAAAGGTACGTCTTATAGGAATCAAAGGGGATGACTCAACCAAAAGGTACGTCTTATAGGAATCAAGGGAAATGACTCGTATAAAAGGCACATATTTTAGGAATTAAAGGGGATGACTCGACTAAAAGGTACGTCTTGTAGGAATCAAAGGGGATGACTCGACCAAAAGGTACGTCTTATAGGAATCCAAGGGGATGACTCGACTAAAAGGTACGTCTTATAGGAATCAAAGTTGATGACTCGACTAAAAGGTACGTCTTATAGGAATAAAGGGAAATGACTCGACTAAAAGGTACGTCTTATAGGAATCATAGAGGATGACTCGACTAAAAGGTACGACTTATAGGAATCAAAGGGGATGACTCAAATAAAAGGTACATTTTATAGGAATCAAAGTGGATGACTCGACTAAAAGGTACGTCTTATAGGAATCAAGGGAAATGACTCGACTAAAAGGTACGTTTTCTTGGAATCAAAGGAAATGACTCAACTAAAAGGTACGTCTTATAGGATTCAAAGTAGATGACTCAACTAAAAGGTAAGTCTTATAGGAATCTAAGGGGAAGACACGACTAAAAGGTACGTCTTATAGGAATCAAGAGAAATGACTCGACTAAAATGTACGACTTCAAGGAATCAAAGGAAATGACTCAACTTAAAGATACGTCTTATAGGAATCAAAGGGGATGACTCGACTAAAAGGTACGTCTTATCGGAATCAAAGGGGATGACTCGACTAAAAGGAACGTCTTATAGGAATCAAAGGAAATGACTCGAATAAAAGGCACATCTTTTAGGAATCAAAGCGGTTGACTCGACTAAAAGGTACGTCTTATATGAATCAAAGGGGATGACTCGACCAAAAGGTACGTCTTATAGGAATCCAAGGGGATGACTCAACTAAAAGATACGTCTTATTGGAATCAAAGTGGATGACTCGACTAAAAGGTACGTCTTATAGGAATAAAAGGGGATGACTCGACTAAAAGGTACGTTTTATATGAATCAAAGGGGATGACTCGACTAAAAGGTACGTCTTATAGGAATCAAAGGGGATGACTCGACTATAAGGTACGTCTTATAAGAATCAAAGGAAATCACTCGACTAAAAGGTAGTTTTTCTAGGAATCAAAGGAAATGACTCAACTAAAAGGTACGTCTTATAGGAATCAAAGGAGATGACTCAACTAAAAGGTTTGTCTTATAGGAATCAAGGGAAATGACTCGACTAAAAGGTACGTCTTCAAGGAATCAAAGTAAATGACTCAACTAAAAGGTACGTCTTATAGGAATAAAAGGGGATGACTCGACTAAAAGGTACGTCTTATAGAAATAAAAGGGGATGACTCGACTAAAACGTACGTTTTATAGGAATCAAACGGGATGACTAGACTAAAAGGTACGTCTTATAGGAATCAAGGGAAATGTCTCGACTAAAAGGTACGTTTTCCAGTAATCCAAGGAAATGACTCAACTAAAAGGTACGTCTTATAGGAATCAAAGGAGATGACTCAACTAAAAGGTACCTTTTATAGGAATCTAAGGGGATGACACGACTAAAAGGTACGTCTTATAGGAATCAAGGGAAATGACTCGACTAAAAGGTACGTCTTCAAGGAATCAAAGGAAATGACTCAACTAAATGGTACGTCTTATAGGAATCAAAGGGGATGACTCGACTATAAGGTACGTCTTATAGGAATCAAAGGGGATGACTCGACTAAAAGGTACGTCTTATAGAAATCAAAGGAAATGACTCGACTAAAAGGTACGTCTTCAAGGAATCAAAGGAAATGACTCAACTAAATGGTACGTCTTATAGGAATCAAAGGGGATCACTCGACTAAACGGTACGTCTTATAGGAATCAAAGGGGATGACTCGACTAAAAGATATGTCTTATAGGAATCAAAAGGGATGACTCGACTAAAAGATACGTCTTATAGGAATCAAAGGAAATGACTCGACTAAAAGGTACGTCTTCTAGGGGTCAAAGGGGATGACTCGACTAAAAGGTACGTCTTCTAGGGGTCAAGGGGGAATGATTCGACCTAAAGGTACGTCCTATAGGAATCAAGAGGTATAACTCGACTAAAAATATGTCTTATAGGAATCAAAGGGGATGACTTGAGTAAAAGGTACGTCTTATAGGAATCAAAGGGAATGACTTGACTAATAGGTACGTCTTAATGGAATCAAAAGGAATGACTCGACTAAAAGGTACGTCTTATAGAAATCAAAAGGGATGACTCGACTAAAAGGTACGTCTTATAGGAATCAAAGGGGATGACTCAACCAAAAGGTACGTCTTATAGGAATCAAGGGAAATGACTCGTATAAAAGGCACATATTTTAGGAATTAAAGGGGATGACTCGACTAAAAGGTACGTCTTGTAGGAATCAAAGGGGATGACTCGACCAAAAGGTACGTCTTATAGGAATCCAAGGGGATGACTCGACTAAAAGGTACGTCTTATAGGAATCAAAGTTGATGACTCGACTAAAAGGTACGTCTTATAGGAATAAAGGGAAATGACTCGACTAAAAGGTACGTCTTATAGGAATCAAAGGGGATGACTCGACTAAAAGGAACGTCTTATAGGAATCGAGGGAAATGACTCGACTAAAAGATACGTCTTCTAGGAATCAAATGGGATGACTCGACTAAAAGGTACGTCTTATAGGAATCAAAGGGGATGACTCGACTAAAAGGTACGTCTTAACGAAATCCAGGGAAATGTCTCGATTAAAAGGTACGTCTTCTAGGAATCAAAAGGGATGACTCGACTAAAAGGTACGTCTTATAGTAATCAAAAGGGACGACTCGACTTAAAGGTACGTCTTACAGGAATCAAAGGGGATGACTCGACTAAAAGGTACGTCTTATAGGAATCAAGGGAAATGACTCGATTAAAAGATACGTCTTCTAGGAATCAAATGGGATGACTCGACTAAAAGGTACGTCTTATAGGAATCAAAGGAAATGACTCAACTAAATGGTACGTCTTAAAGGAATCAAAGGAAATGACTCGACTAAAAGGTACGTCTTATAGGAATCAAAGGGGATGACTCGACTAAAAGGTACGTCTTATAGGAATCAAGTGAAATGGTTCGACTCAAAGGTACGTCTTCTAGGAATAAAAGGAAATGACTCAACTAAAAGGTACGTCTTATAGGAATAAAAGGAGATGACTCGACTAAAAGGTACGTCTTATAGGAATCAAAGGGGATAACTCGACTAAAAGGTTCGTCTTATAGGAATCAAAGGGGATGACTCGACTAAAAGGAACGTCTTATAGGAATCAAAGGAAATGACTCGAATAAAAGGCACATCTTTTAGGAATAAAAGCGGTTGACTCGACTAAAAGGTACGTCTTATATGAATCAAAGGGGATGACTCGACCAAAAGGTACATCTTATAGGAATCCAAGGGGATGACTCAACTAAAAGATACGTCTTATTGGAATCAAAGTGGATGACTCAACTAAAAGGTACGTCTTATAGGAATCAAGTAAAATGACTCGACTAAAAGGTACGTCTTATAGGAATCAAAGGGGATGACTCGACTAAAAGGTACGTCTTATAGGAATCAATGGGGATCACTCGACTAAAAGGTACGTTTTATAGGAATCAAAGGGAATGTCTCGACTATAAGGTACGTCTTATAAGAATCAAAGGAAATCACTCGACTAAAAGGTACTTTTTCTAGGAATCAAAGGAAATGACTCAACTAAAAGGTACGTCTTATAGTAATCAAAGGAGATGACTCAACTAAAAGGTACGTCTTATAGGAATCAAGGGAAATGACTCGACTAAAAGGTACGTCTTCAAGGAATCAAAGGAAATGACTCAACTAAAAGGTACGTCTTATAGGAATAAAAGGGGATGACTCGACTAAAAGATACGTCATATTGGAATCAAAGTGGATGACTCAACTAAAAGGTACGTCTTATAGGAATCAAGTAAAATGACTCGACTAAAAGGTACGTCTTATAGGAATCAAAGGGGATGACTCGACTAAAAGGTACGTCTTATAGGAATCAATGGGGATGACTCGACTAAAAGGTACGTTTTATAGGAATCAAAGGGAATGACTCGACTATAAGGTACGTCTTATAAGAATCAAAGGGGATGACTCAACTAAAAGGTACGTCTTAAAGGAATCAAAGGAAATGACTCGACTAAAAGGTACGTATTCTAGGGGTCAAAGCGGATGACTCGACTAAAAGGTACGTCTTATAGGAATCAAAGGGGATGACTCGACTAAAAGGTATGTCTTATAGGAATCAAAAGGGATGACTCGACTAAAAGAAACGTCTTATAGGAATCAAAGGAAATGACTCGACTAAAAGATACGTCTTTTAGGGGTCAAAGGGGATGACTCGACTAAAAGGTACGTCTTCTAGGGGTCAAGGGGGAATGATTCAACTAAAAGGTATGTCCTATAGGAATCAAGAGGTATTACTCGACTAAAACGTATGTCTTATAGGAATCAAAGGGGATGACTCGGCTAATAGGTACGTCTTATAGGAATCAAAGGGAATGACTTGACTAAAGGTAAGTCTTAAAGGAATCAAGGGAACTGACTCGATTAAAAGGTACGTCTTCTAGGAATCAAAAGGGATGTCTCGACTAAAAGGTACGTCTTATAGTAATCAAAAGGGATGACTCGACTAAAAGGTATGTCTTATAGGAATCAAAGGGGATGACTCGACTAAAAGGTACGTCTTATAGGAAAAAAGGGAAATGACTCGACTAAAAGATACGTCTTCTAGGAATCAAATGGGATGACTCGACTAAAAGGTACGTCTTATAGGAATCAAAGGGGATGACTCGACTAAAAGGTACGTCTTATAGGAATCAAAGGGGATGACTCGACTAAAAGGTACGTCTTATAGGAATCAAGTGAAATGGCTCGACTCAAAGGTACGTCTTAGAGGAATAAAAGGAAATGACTCAACTAAAAGGTACGTCTTATAGGAATAAAAGGGGATAACTCGACTAAAAGATACGTCTTATAGGAATCAAGGGAAATGACTCGACTAAAAGGTACGTCTTCAAGGAATCAAAGGAAATGACTCAACTAAAAGGTACGTCTTATAGGAATAAAAGGGGATGACTCGACTAAAAGATACTTTTTCTAGGAATCAAAGGAAATGACTCAACTAAAAGTACGTCTTATAGTAATCAAAGGAGATGACTCAACTAAAAGGTACGTCTTATAGGAATCAAGGGAAATGACTCGACTAAAAGGTACGTCTTCAAGGAATCAAAGGAAATGACTCAACTAAAAGGTACGTCTTATAGGAATAAAAGGGGATGACTCGACTAAAAGATACGTCATATTGGAATCAAAGTGGATGACTCAACTAAAAGGTACGTCTTATAGGAATCAAGTAAAATGACTCGACTAAAAGGTACGTCTTATTGGAATCGAAGGGGATGACTCGACTAAAAGGTACGTCTTATAGGAATCAATGGGGATGACTCGACTAAAAGGTACGTTTTATAGGAATCAAAGGGAATGTCTCGACTATAAGGTACGTCTTATAAGAATCAAAGGAAATCACTCGACTAAAAGGTACTTTTTCTAGGAATCAAAGGAAATGACTCAACTAAAAGGTACGTCTTATAGTAATCAAAGGAGATGACTCAACTAAAAGGTACGTCTTATAGGAATCAAGGGAAATGACTCGACTAAAAGGTACGTCTTCAAGGAATCAAAGGAAATGACTCAACTAAAAGGTACGTCTTATAGGAATAAAAGGGGATGACTCGACTAAAAGATACGTCATATTGGAATCAAAGTGGATGACTCAACTAAAAGGTATGTCTTATAGGAATCAAGTAAAATGACTCGACTAAAAGGTACGTCTTATAGGAATCAAAGGGGATGACTCGACTAAAAGGTACGTCTTATAGGAATCAATGGGGATGACTCGACTAAAAGGTACGTTTTATAGGAATCAAAGGGAATGACTCGACTATAAGGTACGTCTTATAAGAATCAAAGGGGATGACACAACTAAAAGGTACGTCTTAAAGGAATCAAAGGAAATGACTCGACTAAAAGGTACGTATTCTAGGGGTCAAAGCGGATGACTCGACTAAAAGGTACGTCTTATAGGAATCAAAGGGGATGACTCGACTAAAAGGTATGTCTTATAGGAATCAAAAGGGATGACTCGACTAAAAGAAACGTCTTATAGGAATCAAAGGAAATGACTCGACTAAAAGATACGTCTTTTAGGGGTCAAAGGGGATGACTCGACTAAAAGGTACGTCTTCTAGGGGTCAAGGGGGAATGATTCAACTAAAAGGTATGTCCTATAGGAATCAAGAGGTATTACTCGACTAAAACGTATGTCTTATAGGAATCAAAGGGGATGACTCGGCTAATAGGTACGTCTTATAGGAATCAAAGGGAATGACTTGACTAAAGGTAAGTCTTAAAGGAATCAAGGGAACTGACTCGATTAAAAGGTACGTCTTCTAGGAATCAAAAGGGATGTCTCGACTAAAAGGTACGTCTTATAGTAATCAAAAGGGATGACTCGACTAAAAGGTATGTCTTATAGGAATCAAAGGGGATGACTCGACTAAAAGGTACGTCTTATAGGAAAAAAGGGAAATGACTCGACTAAAAGATACGTCTTCTAGGAATCAAATGGGATGACTCGACTAAAAGGTACGTCTTATAGGAATCAAAGGGGATGACTCGACTAAAAGGTACGTCTTATAGGAATCAAAGGGGATGACTCGACTAAAAGGTACGTCTTATAGGAATCAAGTGAAATGGCTCGACTCAAAGGTACGTCTTAGAGGAATAAAAGGAAATGACTCAACTAAAAGGTACGTCTTATAGGAATAAAAGGGGATAACTCGACTAAAAGATACGTCTTATAGGAATCAAGGGAAATGACTCGACTAAAAGGTACGTCTTCAAGGAATCAAAGGAAATGACTCAACTAAAAGGTACGTCTTATAGGAATAAAAGGGGATGACTCGACTAAAAGATACTTTTTCTAGGAATCAAAGGAAATGACTCAACTAAAAGTACGTCTTATAGTAATCAAAGGAGATGACTCAACTAAAAGGTACGTCTTATAGGAATCAAGGGAAATGACTCGACTAAAAGGTACGTCTTCAAGGAATCAAAGGAAATGACTCAACTAAAAGGTACGTCTTATAGGAATAAAAGGGGATGACTCGACTAAAAGATACGTCATATTGGAATCAAAGTGGATGACTCAACTAAAAGGTACGTCTTATAGGAATCAAGTAAAATGACTCGACTAAAAGGTACGTCTTATTGGAATCGAAGGGGATGACTCGACTAAAAGGTACGTCTTATAGGAATCAATGGGGATGACTCGACTAAAAGGTACGTTTTATAGGAATCAAAGGGAATGACTCGACTATAAGGTACGTCTTATAAGAATCAAAGGAAATCACTCGACTAAAAGGTACTTTTTCTAGGAATCAAAGGAAATGACTCAACTAAAAGGTACGTCTTATAGGAATCAAAGGAGATGACTCAACTAAAAGGTACGTCTTATAGAAATCAAGGGAAATGACTCGACTAAAAGGTACGTCTTCAAGGAATCAAAGGAAATGACTCAACTAAAAGGTACGTCTTATAGTAATAAAAGGGGATGACTCGACTAAAAGGTACGTCTTATAGAAATCAAAGGGGATGACTCGACCAAAACGTACGTTCTATAGGAATCAAAGGGGATGACTCGACTAAAAGGTACGTCTTATAGGAATCAAGGGAAATGTCTCGACTAAAAGGTACGTTTTCTAGGAATCCAAGGAAATGACTCAACTAAAAGGTACGTCTTATAGGAATTAAAGGAGTTGACTCAACTAAAAGGTACCTTTTATAGGAATCTAAGGGGATGACTCGACTAAAAGGTACGTCTTATAGGAATCAAGGGAAATGACTCGACTAAAAGGTACGTCTTCAAGGAATCAAATTAAATGACTCAACTAAATGGTACGTTTTATAGGAATCAAAGGGGATGACTCGACTATAAGGTACGTCTTATAGGAATCAAAGGGGATGACTCGACTAAAAGGTACGTCTTATAGAAATCAAAGGAAATGACTCGACTAAAAGGTACGTCTTCAAGGAATCAAAGAAAATGACTCAACTAAATGGTACGTCTTATAGGAATCAAAGGGGATCACTCGACTAAAAGGTACGTCCTATAGGAATCAAAGGGGATGACTCGACTAAAAGGTATGTCTTATAGGAATCAAAAGGGATGACTCGACTAAAAGATACGTCTTATAGGAATCAAGGGAAATGACTCGACTAAAAGGTACATTTTCTTGGAATCAAAGGAAATGACTCAACTAAAAGGTACGTCTTATAGGATTCAAAGTAGATGACTCAACTAAAAGGTAAGTCTTATAGGAATCTAAGGGGAAGACACGACTAAAAGGTACGTCTTATAGGAATCAAGAGAAATGACTCGACTAATATGTACGACTTCAAGGAATCAAAGGAAATGACTCAACTTAAAGATACGTCTTATAGGAATCAAAGGGGATGACTCGACTAAAAGGTACGTCTTATCGGAATCAAAGGGGATGACTCGACTAAAAGGAACGTCTTATAGGAATCAAAGGAAATGACTCGAATAAAAGGCACATCTTTTAGGAATCAAAGCGGTTGACTCGACTAAAAGGTACGTCTTATATGAATCAAAGGGGATGACTCGACCAAAAGGTACGTCTTATAGGAATCCAAGGGGATGACTCAACTAAAAGATACGTCTTATTGGAATCAAAGTGGATGACTCGACTAAAAGGTACGTCTTATAGGAATAAAAGGGGATGACTCGACTAAAAGGTACGTTTTATATGAATCAAAGGGGATGACTCGACTAAAAGGTACGTCTTATAGGAATCAAAGGGGATGACTCGACTATAAGGTACGTCTTATAAGAATCAAAGGAAATCACTCGACTAAAAGGTAGTTTTTCTAGGAATCAAAGGAAATGACTCAACTAAAAGGTACGTCTTATAGGAATCAAAGGAGATGACTCAACTAAAAGGTTTGTCTTATAGGAATCAAGGGAAATGACTCGACTAAAAGGTACGTCTTCAAGGAATCAAAGTAAATGACTCAACTAAAAGGTACGTCTTATAGGAATAAAAGGGGATGACTCGACTAAAAGGTACGTCTTATAGAAATAAAAGGGGATGACTCGACTAAAACGTACGTTTTATAGGAATCAAACGGGATGACTAGACTAAAAGGTACGTCTTATAGGAATCAAGGGAAATGTCTCGACTAAAAGGTACGTCTTATAGGAATCAAAGGAGATGACTCAACTAAAAGGTACGTCTTATAGGAATCAAAGGAGATGACTCAACTAAAAGGTACCTTTTATAGGAATCTAAGGGGATGACACGACTAAAAGGTACGTCTTATAGGAATCAAGGGAAATGACTCGACTAAAAGGTACGTCTTCAAGGAATCAAAGGAAATGACTCAACTAAATGGTACGTCTTATAGGAATCAAAGGGGATGACTCGACTATAAGGTACGTCTTATAGGAATCAAAGGGGATGACTCGACTAAAAGGTACGTCTTATAGAAATCAAAGGAAATGACTCGACTAAAAGGTACGTCTTCAAGGAATCAAAGGAAATGACTCAACTAAATGGTACGTCTTATAGGAATCAAAGGGGATCACTCGACTAAACGGTACGTCTTATAGGAATCAAAGGGGATGACTCGACTAAAAGATATGTCTTATAGGAATCAAAAGGGATGACTCGACTAAAAGATACGTCTTATAGGAATCAAAGGAAATGACTCGACTAAAAGGTACGTCTTCTAGGGGTCAAAGGGGATGACTCGACTAAAAGGTACGTCTTCTAGGGGTCAAGGGGGAATGATTCGACCTAAAGGTACGTCCTATAGGAATCAAGAGGTATAACTCGACTAAAAATATGTCTTATAGGAATCAAAGGGGATGACTTGAGTAAAAGGTACGTCTTATAGGAATCAAAGGGAATGACTTGACTAATAGGTACGTCTTAATGGAATCAAAAGGAATGACTCGACTAAAAGGTACGTCTTATAGAAATCAAAAGGGATGACTCGACTAAAAGGTACGTCTTATAGGAATCAAAGGGGATGACTCAACCAAAAGGTACGTCTTATAGGAATCAAGGGAAATGACTCGTATAAAAGGCACATATTTTAGGAATTAAAGGGGATGACTCGACTAAAAGGTACGTCTTGTAGGAATCAAAGGGGATGACTCGACCAAAAGGTACGTCTTATAGGAATCCAAGGGGATGACTCGACTAAAAGGTACGTCTTATAGGAATCAAAGTTGATGACTCGACTAAAAGGTACGTCTTATAGGAATAAAGGGAAATGACTCGACTAAAAGGTACGTCTTATAGGAATCAAAGGGGATGACTCGACTAAAAGGAACGTCTTATAGGAATCGAGGGAAATGACTCGACTAAAAGATACGTCTTCTAGGAATCAAATGGGATGACTCGACTAAAAGGTACGTCTTATAGGAATCAAAGGGGATGACTCGACTAAAAGGTACGTCTTAACGAAATCCAGGGAAATGTCTCGATTAAAAGGTACGTCTTCTAGGAATCAAAAGGGATGACTCGACTAAAAGGTACGTCTTATAGTAATCAAAAGGGACGACTCGACTTAAAGGTACGTCTTACAGGAATCAAAGGGGATGACTCGACTAAAAGGTACGTCTTATAGGAATCAAGGGAAATGACTCGATTAAAAGATACGTCTTCTAGGAATCAAATGGGATGACTCGACTAAAAGGTACGTCTTATAGGAATCAAAGGAAATGACTCAACTAAATGGTACGTCTTATAGGAATCAAAGGGGATGACTCGACTAAAAGGTACGTCTTATAGGAATCAAGTGAAATGGCTCGACTCAAAGGTACGTCTTCTAGGAATAAAAGGAAATGACTCAACTAAAAGGTACGTCTTATAGGAATAAAAGGAGATGACTCGACTAAAAGGTACGTCTTATAGGAATCAAAGGGGATAACTCGACTAAAAGGTTCGTCTTATAGGAATCAAAGGGGATGACTCGACTAAAAGGAACGTCTTATAGGAATCAAAGGAAATGACTCGAATAAAAGGCACATCTTTTAGGAATAAAAGCGGTTGACTCGACTAAAAGGTACGTCTTATATGAATCAAAGGGGATAACTCGACCAAAAGGTACATCTTATGGGAATCCAAGGGGATGACTCAACTAAAAGATACGTCTTATTGGAATCAAAGTGGATGACTCAACTAAAAGATACGTCTTATAGGAATCAAGTAAAATGACTCGACTAAAAGGTACGTCTTATAGGAATCAAAGGGGATGACTCGACTAAAAGGTACGTCTTATAGGAATCAATGGGGATCACTCGACTAAAAGGTACGTTTTATAGGAATCAAAGGGAATGTCTCGACTATAAGGTACGTCTTATAAGAATCAAAGGAAATCACTCGACTAAAAGGTACTTTTTCTAGGAATCAAAGGAAATGACTCAACTAAAAGGTACGTCTTATAGTAATCAAAGGAGATGACTCAACTAAAAGGTACGTCTTATAGGAATCAAGGGAAATGACTCGACTAAAAGGTACGTCTTCAAGGAATCAAAGGAAATGACTCAACTAAAAGGTACGTCTTATAGGAATAAAAGGGGATGACTCGACTAAAAGATACGTCATATTGGAATCAAAGTGGATGACTCAACTAAAAGGTACGTCTTATAGGAATCAAGTAAAATGACTCGACTAAAAGGTACGTCTTATAGGAATCAAAGGGGATGACTCGACTAAAAGGTACGTCTTATAGGAATCAATGGGGATGACTCGACTAAAAGGTACGTTTTATAGGAATCAAAGGGAATGACTCGACTATAAGGTACGTCTTATAAGAATCAAAGGGGATGACTCAACTAAAAGGTACGTCTTAAAGGAATCAAAGGAAATGACTCGACTAAAAGGTACGTATTCTAGGGGTCAAAGCGGATGACTCGACTAAAAGGTACGTCTTATAGGAATCAAAGGGGATGACTCGACTAAAAGGTATGTCTTATAGGAATCAAAAGGGATGACTCGACTAAAAGAAACGTCATATAGGAATCAAAGGAAATGACTCGACTAAAAGATACGTCTTTTAGGGGTCAAAGGGGATGACTCGACTAAAAGGTACGTCTTCTAGGGGTCAAGGGGGAATGATTCAACTAAAAGGTATGTCCTATAGGAATCAAGAGGTATTACTCGACTAAAACGTATGTCTTATAGGAATCAAAGGGGATGACTCGGCTAATAGGTACGTCTTATAGGAATCAAAGGGAATGACTTGACTAAAGGTAAGTCTTAAAGGAATCAAGGGAACTGACTCGATTAAAAGGTACGTCTTCTAGGAATCAAAAGGGATGTCTCGACTAAAAGGTACGTCTTATAGTAATCAAAAGGGATGACTCGACTAAAAGGTATGTCTTATAGGAATCAAAGGGGATGACTCGACTAAAAGGTACGTCTTATAGGAAAAAAGGGAAATGACTCGACTAAAAGATACGTCTTCTAGGAATCAAATGGGATGACTCGACTAAAAGGTACGTCTTATAGGAATCAAAGGGGATGACTCGACTAAAAGGTACGTCTTATAGGAATCAAAGGGGATGACTCGACTAAAAGGTACGTCTTATAGGAATCAAGTGAAATGGCTCGACTCAAAGGTACGTCTTAGAGGAATAAAAGGAAATGACTCAACTAAAAGGTACGTCTTATTGGAATAAAAGGGGATAACTCGACTAAAAGATACGTCTTATAGGAATCAAGGGAAATGACTCGACTAAAAGGTACGTCTTCAAGGAATCAAAGGAAATGACTCAACTAAAAGGTACGTCTTATAGGAATAAAAGGGGATGACTCGACTAAAAGATACTTTTTCTAGGAATCAAAGGAAATGACTCAACTAAAAGGTACGTCTTATAGTAATCAAAGGAGATGACTCAACTAAAAGGTACGTCTTATAGGAATCAAGGGAAATGACTCGACTAAAAGGTACGTCTTCAAGGAATCAAAGGAAATGACTCAACTAAAAGGTACGTCTTATAGGAATAAAAGGGGATGACTCGACTAAAAGATACGTCATATTGGAATCAAAGTGGATGACTCAACTAAAAGGTACGTCTTATAGGAATCAAGTAAAATGACTCGACTAAAAGGTACGTCTTATTGGAATCGAAGGGGATGACTCGACTAAAAGGTACGTCTTATAGGAATCAATGGGGATGACTCGACTAAAAGGTACGTTTTATAGGAATCAAAGGGAATGACTCGACTATAAGGTACGTCTTATAAGAATCAAAGGAAATCACTCGACTAAAAGGTACTTTTTCTAGGAATCAAAGGAAATGACTCAACTAAAAGGTACGTCTTATAGGAATCAAAGGAGATGACTCAACTAAAAGGTACGTCTTATAGAAATCAAGGGAAATGACTCGACTAAAAGGTACGTCTTCAAGGAATCAAAGGAAATGACTCAACTAAAAGGTACGTCTTATAGTAATAAAAGGGGATGACTCGACTAAAAGATACGTCTTATAGAAATCAAAGGGGATGACTCGACCAAAACGTACGTTCTATAGGAATCAAAGGGGATGACTCGACTAAAAGGTACGTCTTATAGGAATCAAGGGAAATGTCTCGACTAAAAGGTACGTTTTCTAGGAATCCAAGGAAATGACTCAACTAAAAGGTACGTCTTATAGGAATTAAAGGAGTTGACTCAACTAAAAGGTACCTTTTATAGGAATCTAAGGGGATGACTCGACTAAAAGGTACGTCTTATAGGAATCAAGGGAAATGACTCGACTAAAAGGTACGTCTTCAAGGAATCAAATTAAATGACTCAACTAAATGGTACGTCTTATAGGAATCAAAGGGGATGACTCGACTATAAGGTACGTCTTATAGGAATCAAAGGGGATGACTCGACTAAAAGGTACGTCTTATAGAAATCAAAGGAAATGACTCGACTAAAAGGTACGTCTTCAAGGAATCAAAGAAAATGACTCAACTAAATGGTACGTCTTATAGGAATCAAAGGGGATCACTCGACTAAAAGGTACGTCCTATAGGAATCAAAGGGGATGACTCGACTAAAAGGTATGTCTTATAGGAATCAAAAGGGATGACTCGACTAAAAGATACGTCTTATAGGAATCAAAGGAAATGACTCGACTAAAAGGTACGTCTTCTAGGGGTGAAAGGGGATAACTCGACTAAAAGGTACATCTTCTAGGGGTCAAGGGGGAATGATTCGACTAAAAGGTACGTCCTATAGGAATCAAGAGGTATAACTCGACTAAAAATATGTCTTATAGGAATCAAAGGGGATGACTTGACTAAAAGGTACGTCTTATAGGAATCAAAGGGAATGACTTGACTAATAGGTACGTCATAAAGGAATCAAGGGAAATGACTCGATTAAAAGGTACGTCATCTAGGAATCAAAAGGGATGACTCGACTAAAAGGTACATCTTATAGAAATCAAAAGGGATGACTCGACTAAAAGGTACGTCTTATAGGAATCAAAGGGGATGACTCGTCTAAAAGATACGTCTTCTAGGAATCAAATGGGATGACTCGACTAAAAGGTACGTCTTATAGGAATCAAAGGGGATGACTCGACTAAAAGATACGTCTTATAGGAATCAATGGGGATGACTTGACTAAAAGGTACGTCCTAAAGAAATCCAGGGAAATGACTCAATTAAAAGGTACGTCTTCTAGGAATCAAAAGGGATGACTCGACTAAATGGTACGTCTTATAGTAATCAAAAGGGACGACTCGACTAAAAGGTACGTCTTATAGGAATCAAAGGGGATGACTCGACTAAAAGGTACGTCTTATAGGAATCAAGGGAAATGACTCGACTAAAAGATACGTCTTATAGGAATCAAAGGGGATGACTCGACTAAAAGGAACGTCTTATAGGAATCGAGGGAAATGACTCGACTAAAAGATACGTCTTCTAGGAATCAAATGGGATGACTCGACTAAAAGGTACGTCTTATAGGAATCAAGGGAAATGACTCGACTAAAAGGTACGTCTTCAAGGAATCAAAGGAAATGACTCAACTAAAAGGTACGTCTTATAGGAATAAAAGGGGATGACTCGACTAAAAGATACGTCATATTGGAATCAAAGTGGATGACACAACTAAAAGGTACGTCTTATAGGAATCAAGTAAAATGACTCGACTAAAAGGTACGTCTTATAGGAATCAAAGGGGATGACTCGACTAAAAGGTACGTCTTATAGGAATCAATGGGGATGACTCGACTAAAAGGTACGTTTTATAGGAATCAAAGGGAATGACTCGACTATAAGGTACGTCTTATAAGAATCAAAGGGGATGACTCAACTAAAAGGTACGTCTTAAAGGAATCAAAGGAAATGACTCGACTAAAAGGTACGTATTCTAGGGGTCAAAGCGGATGACTCGACTAAAAGGTACGTCTTATAGGAATCAAAGGGGATGACTCGACTAAAAGGTATGTCTTATAGGAATCAAAAGGGATGACTAGACTAAAAGAAACGTCTTATAGGAATCAAAGGAAATGACTCGACTAAAAGATACGTCTTTTAGGGGTCAAAGGGGATGACTCGACTAAAAGGTACGTCTTCTAGGGGTCAAGGGGGAATGATTCAACTAAAAGGTATGTCCTATAGGAATCAAGAGGTATTACTCGACTAAAACGTATGTCTTATAGGAATCAAAGGGGATGACTCGGCTAATAGGTACGTCTTATAGGAATCAAAGGGAATGACTTGACTAAAGGTAAGTCTTAAAGGAATCAAGGGAACTGACTCGATTAAAAGGTACGTCTTCTAGGAATCAAAAGGGATGTCTCGACTAAAAGGTACGTCTTATAGTAATCAAAAGGGATGACTCGACTAAAAGGTATGTCTTATAGGAATCAAAGGGGATGACTCGACTAAAAGGTACGTCTTATAGGAAAAAAGGGAAATGACTCGACTAAAAGATACGTCTTCTAGGAATCAAATGGGATGACTCGACTAAAAGGTACGTCTTATAGGAATCAAAGGGGATGACTCGACTAAAAGGTACGTCTTATAGGAATCAAAGGGGATGACTCGACTAAAAGGTACGTCTTATAGGAATCAAGTGAAATGGCTCGACTCAAAGGTACGTCTTAGAGGAATAAAAGGAAATGACTCAACTAAAAGGTACGTCTTATTGGAATAAAAGGGGATAACTCGACTAAAAGATACGTCTTATAGGAATCAAGGGAAATGACTCGACTAAAAGGTACGTCTTCAAGGAATCAAAGGAAATGACTCAACTAAAAGGTACGTCTTATAGGAATAAAAGGGGATGACTCGACTAAAAGATACTTTTTCTAGGAATCAAAGGAAATGACTCAACTAAAAGGTACGTCTTATAGTAATCAAAGGAGATGACTCAACTAAAAGGTACGTCTTATAGGAATCAAGGGAAATGACTCGACTAAAAGGTACGTCTTCAAGGAATCAAAGGAAATGACTCAACTAAAAGGTACGTCTTATAGGAATAAAAGGGGATGACTCGACTAAAAGATACGTCATATTGGAATCAAAGTGGATGACTCAACTAAAAGGTACGTCTTATAGGAATCAAGTAAAATGACTCGACTAAAAGGTACGTCTTATTGGAATCGAAGGGGATGACTCGACTAAAAGGTACGTCTTATAGGAATCAATGGGGATGACTCGACTAAAAGGTACGTTTTATAGGAATCAAAGGGAATGACTCGACTATAAGGTACGTCTTATAAGAATCAAAGGAAATCACTCGACTAAAAGGTACTTTTTCTAGGAATCAAAGGAAATGACTCAACTAAAAGGTACGTCTTATAGGAATCAAAGGAGATGACTCAACTAAAAGGTACGTCTTATAGAAATCAAGGGAAATGACTCGACTAAAAGGTACGTCTTCAAGGAATCAAAGGAAATGACTCAACTAAAAGGTACGTCTTATAGTAATAAAAGGGGATGACTCGACTAAAAGATACGTCTTATAGAAATCATAGGGGATGACTCGACCAAAACGTACGTTCTATAGGAATCAAAGGGGATGACTCGACTAAAAGGTACGTCTTATAGGAATCAAGGGAAATGTCTCGACTAAAAGGTACGTTTTCTAGGAATCCAAGGAAATGACTCAACTAAAAGGTACGTCTTATAGGAATTAAAGGAGTTGACTCAACTAAAAGGTACCTTTTATAGGAATCTAAGGGGATGACTCGACTAAAAGGTACGTCTTATAGGAATCAAGGGAAATGACTCGACTAAAAGGTACGTCTTCAAGGAATCAAATTAAATGACTCAACTAAATGGTACGTCTTATAGGAATCAAAGGGGATGACTCGACTATAAGGTACGTCTTATAGGAATCAAAGGGGATGACTCGACTAAAAGGTACGTCTTATAGAAATCAAAGGAAATGACTCGACTAAAAGGTACGTCTTCAAGGAATCAAAGAAAATGACTCAACTAAATGGTACGTCTTATAGGAATCAAAGGGGATCACTCGACTAAAAGGTACGTCCTATAGGAATCAAAGGGGATGACTCGACTAAACGGTATGTCTTATAGGAATCAAAAGGGATGACTCGACTAAAAGATACGTCTTATAGGAATCAAAGGAAATGACTCGACTAAAAGGTACGTCTTCTAGGGGTGAAAGGGGATAACTCGACTAAAAGGTACATCTTCTAGGGGTCAAGGGGGAATGATTCGACTAAAAGGTACGTCCTATAGGAATCAAGAGGTATAACTCGACTAAAAATATGTCTTATAGGAATCAAAGGGGATGACTTGACTAAAAGGTACGTCTTATAGGAATCAAAGGGAATGACTTGACTAATAGGTACGTCATAAAGGAATCAAGGGAAATGACTCGATTAAAAGGTACGTCATCTAGGAATCAAAAGGGATGACTCGACTAAAAGGTACATCTTATAGAAATCAAAAGGGATGACTCGACTAAAAGGTACGTCTTATAGGAATCAAAGGGGATGACTCGTCTAAAAGATACGTCTTCTAGGAATCAAATGGGATGACTCGACTAAAAGGTACGTCTTATAGGAATCAAAGGGGATGACTCGACTAAAAGATACGTCTTATAGGAATCAATGGGGATGACTTGACTAAAAGGTACGTCCTAAAGAAATCCAGGGAAATGACTCAATTAAAAGGTACGTCTTCTAGGAATCAAAAGGGATGACTCGACTAAATGGTACGTCTTATAGTAATCAAAAGGGACGACTCGACTAAAAGGTACGTCTTATAGGAATCAAAGGGGATGACTCGACTAAAAGGTACGTCTTATAGGAATCAAGGGAAATGACTCGACTAAAAGATACGTCTTATAGGAATCAAAGGGGATGACTCGACTAAAAGGAACGTCTTATAGGAATCGAGGGAAATGACTCGACTAAAAGATACGTCTTCTAGGAATCAAATGGGATGACTCGACTAAAAGATACGTCTTATAGGAATCAAAGGGGATGACTCGACTAAAAGGAACGTCTTATAGGAATCGAGGGAAATGACTCGACTAAAAGATACGTCTTCTAGGAATCAAATGGGATGACTCGACTAAAAGGTACGTCTTATAGGAATCAATGGGGATGACTCGACTAAAAGGTACGTCTTATAGGAATCAAAGGGGATGACTCGACTAAAAGGTACGTCTTATAGGAATCAAGTGAAATGGCTCGACTCAAAGGTACGTCTTCTAGGAATAAAAGAAAATGACTCAACTAAAAGGTACGTCTTATAGGAATAAAAGGAGATGACTCGACTTAAAGGTACGTCTTATAGGAATCAAAGGGGATAACTCGACTAAAAGATACGTCTTATAGGAATCAAGGGAAATGACTCGACTAAAAGGTACGTCTCAAGGAATCAAACGAAATAACTCAACGAAAAGGTACGTCTTATAGGAATCAAAGGGGATGACTCGACTAAAAGGTACGTCTTCTAGGGGTCAAAGTGGATGACTCGACTAAAAGGTACGTCTTATAGGAATCCAAGGAAATAACTCGACTAAAACGTATATCTTATAGGAATCAAAGGAAATGACTCGACTAAAAGGTACGTCTTCTAGGAATAAAAAGAAATGACTCAACTAAAAGGTACGTCTTATAGGAATAAAAGGAGATGAGTCGACTAAAAAGTACGTCTTATAGGAATCAAAGAGGATAACTCGACTAAAAGATACGTCTTATAGGAATCAAGGGAAATGACTCGACTAAAAGGTACGTCTTCAAGGAATCAAAGAAAATGACTCAACTAAAAGGTACATCTTATAGGAATCAAAGGGGATGACTCGACTAAAAGGTACGTCTTCTATGGGTCAAAGTGGATGACTCGACTAAAAGGTACGTCTTATAGGAATCAATGGAAATGACTCGACTAAAAGGTACGTCTTATAGGAATCAAAGGAAATGACTCGACTAAAAGGTACGTCTTCTAGGGGTCAAAGGGGATGACTCGACTAAAACGTACGTCTTATAGGAATCAAAGGCGATGACTCGACTAAAAGGTACGTCTTATAGGAATCAAAGGGGATGACACGACTAAAAGGTACGTCTTATAGGATTCAAGGGAAATGACTCGTATAAAAGGCACATATTTTACGAATTAATGGGGATGACTCGACTAAAAGGTACGTCTTATAGGAATCAAAGGGGATGACTCGACCAAAAGGTACGTCTTATAGGAATCCAAGGGGATGACTCGACTAAAAGGTACGTCTTATTGGAATTAAAGTTGATGACTCGACTAAAACGTACGTCTTATTGGAATAAAGGGAAATGACTCGACTAAAAGGGACGTCTTATAGGAATCAAAGGGGATGACTCGACTAGAAGGTACGACTTATAGGAATCAAAGGGGATGACTCGACTAAAAGGTATGTTTTATAGGAATCAAAGTGGATGACTCGACTAAAAGGTACGTCTTATAGGAATCAAGGGAAATGACTCGACTAAAAGGTACGTTTTCTTGGAATCAAAGGAAATGACTCAACTAAAAGGTACGTCTTATAGGATTCAAAGGAGATGACTCAACTAAAAGGTACGTCTTATAGGAATCTAAGGGGAAGACTCGACTAAAAGGTACGTCTTATAGGAATCAAGAGAAATGACTCCACTAAAATGTACGTCTTCAAGGAATCAAAGGAAATGACACAACTTAAAAATACGTCTTATAGGAATCAAAGGGGATGACTCGACTAAAAGGTACGTCTTATAGGAATCAAAGGGGATGACTCGACTAAAAGGTACGTCTTATAGGAATCAAAGGGGATGACTCGACTATAAGGTACGTCTTATAAGAATCAAAGGAAATCACTCGACTAAAAGGTACTTTTTCTAGGAATCAAAGGAAATGACTCAACTAAAAGGTACGTCTTGTAGGAATCAAAGGAAATGACTCAACTAAAAGGTACGTCTTATAGGAATCAAGGGAAATGACTCGACTAAAAGGTACGTCTTCAAGGAATCAAAGGAAATGACTCAACTAAAAGGTACGTCTTGTAGTAATAAAAGGGGATGACTCGACTAAAAGGTACGTCTTATAGAAATCAAAGGGGATGACTCGACCAAAACGTACGTTCTATAGGAATCAAAGGGGATGACTCGACTAAAAGGTACGTCTTATAGGAATCAAGGGAAATGTCTCGACTAAAAGGTACGTTTTCTAGGAATCCAAGGAAATGACTCAACTAAAAGGTACGTCTTATAGGAATTAAAGGAGTTGACTCAACTAAAAGGTACCTTTTATAGGAATCTATGTGGATGACTCGACTAAAAGGTACGTCTTATAGGAATCAAGGGAAATGACTCGACTAAAAGGTACGTCTTCAAGGAATCAAATTAAATGACTCAACTAAATGGTACGTCTTATAGGAATCAAAGGGGATGACTCGACTATAAGGTACGTCTTATAGGAATCAAAGGGGATGACTCGACTAAAAGGTACGTCTTATAGAAATCAAAGGAAATGACTCGACTAAAAGGTACGTCTTCAAGGAATCAAAGAAAATGACTCAACTAAATGGTACGTCTTATAGGAATCAAAGGGGATCACTCGACTAAAAGGTACGTCTTATAGGAATCAAAGGGGATGACTCGACTAAAAGGTATGTCTTATAGGAATCAAAAGGGATGACTCGACTAAAAGATACGTCTTATAGGAATCAAAGGAAATGACTCGACTAAAAGGTACGTCTTCTAGGGGTGAAAGGGGATAACTCGACTAAAAGGTACATCTTCTAGGGGTCAAGGGGGAATGATTCGACTAAAAGGTACGTCCTATAGGAATCAAGAGGTATAACTCGACTAAAAATATGTCTTATAGGAATCAAAGGGGATGACTTGACTAAAAGGTACGTCTTATAGGAATCAAAGGGAATGACTTGACTAATAGGTACGTCATAAAGGAATCAAGGGAAATGACTTGATTAAAAGGTACGTCATCTAGGAATCAAAAGGGATGACTCGACTAAAAGGTACATCTTATAGAAATCAAAAGGGATGACTCGACTAAAAGGTACGTCTTATAGGAATCAAAGGGGATGACTCGTCTAAAAGATACGTCTTCTAGGAATCAAATGGGATGACTCGACTAAAAGGTACGTCTTATAGGAATCAAAGGGGATGACTCGACTAAAAGATACGTCTTATAGGAATCAATGGGGATGACTTGACTAAAAGGTACGTCCTAAAGAAATCCAGGGAAATGACTCAATTAAAAGGTACGTCTTCTAGGAATCAAAAAGGATGACTCGACTAAAAGGTACGTCTTATAGTAATCAAAAGGGACGACTCGACTAAAAGGTACGTCTTATAGGAATCAAAGGGGATGACTCGACTAAAAGGTACGTCTTATAGGAATCAAGGGAAATGACTCGACTAAAAGATACGTCTTCTAGGAATCAAATGGGATGACTCGACTAAAAGGTACGTCTTATAGGAATCAATGGGGATGACTCGACTAAAAGGTACGTCTTATAGGAATCAAAGGGGATGACTCGACTAAAAGGTACGTCTTATAGGAATCAAGTGAAATGGCTCGACTCAAAGGTACGTCTTCTAGGAATAAAAGAAAATGACTCAACTAAAAGGTACGTCTTATAGGAATAAAAGGAGATGACTCGACTTAAAGGTACGTCTTATAGGAATCAAAGGGGATAACTCGACTAAAAGATACGTCTTATAGGAATCAAGGGAAATGACTCGACTAAAAGGTACGTCTCAAGGAATCAAACGAAATAACTCAACGAAAAGGTACGTCTTATAGGAATCAAAGGGGATGACTCGACTAAAAGGTACGTCTTCTAGGGGTCAAAGTGGATGACTCGACTAAAAGGTACGTCTTATAGGAATCCAAGGAAATGACTCGACTAAAACGTATATCTTATAGGAATCAAAGGAAATGACTCAACTAAAAGGTACGTCTTCTAGGAATAAAAAGAAATGACTCAACTAAAAGGTACGTCTTATAGGAATAAAAGGAGATGAGTCGACTAAAAAGTACGTCTTATAGGAATCAAAGAGGATAACTCGACTAAAAGATACGTCTTATAGGAATCAAGGGAAATGACTCGACTAAAAGGTACGTCTTCAAGGAATCAAAGAAAATGACTCAACTAAAAGGTACATCTTATAGGAATCAAAGGGGATGACTCGACTAAAAGGTACGTCTTCTATGGGTCAAAGTGGATGACTCGACTAAAAGGTACGTCTTATAGGAATCAATGGAAATGACTCGACTAAAAGGTACGTCTTATAGGAATCAAAGGAAATGACTCGACTAAAAGGTACGTCTTCTAGGGGTCAAAGGGGATGACTCGACTAAAACGTACGTCTTATAGGAATCAAAGGCGATGACTCGACTAAAAGGTACGTCTTATAGGAATCAAAGGGGATGACACGACTAAAAGGTACGTCTTATAGGATTCAAGGGAAATGACTCGTATAAAAGGCACATATTTTACGAATTAATGGGGATGACTCGACTAAAAGGTACGTCTTATAGGAATCAAAGGGGATGACTCGACCAAAAGGTACGTCTTATAGGAATCCAAGGGGATGACTCGACTAAAACGTACGTCTTATTGGAATTAAAGTTGATGACTCGACTAAAACGTACGTCTTATTGGAATAAAGGGAAATGACTCGACTAAAAGGGACGTCTTATAGGAATCAAAGGGGATGACTCGACTAGAAGGTACGACTTATAGGAATCAAAGGGGATGACTCGACTAAAAGGTATGTTTTATAGGAATCAAAGTGGATGACTCGACTAAAAGGTACGTCTTATAGGAATCAAGGGAAATGAATCGACTAAAAGGTACGTTTTCTTGGAATCAAAGGAAATGACTCAACTAAAAGGTACGTCTTATAGGATTCAAAGGAGATGACTCAACTAAAAGGTACGTCTTATAGGAATCTAAGGGGAAGACTCGACTAAAAGGTACGTCTTATAGGAATCAAGATAAATGACTCGACTAAAATGTACGTCTTCAAGGAATCAAAGAAAATGACACAACTTAAAAATACGTCTTATAGGAATCAAAGGGGATGACTCGACTAAAAGGTACGTCTTATAGGAATCAAAGGGGATGACTCGACTAAAAGGTACGTCTTATAGGAATCAAAGGGGATGACTCGACTATAAGGTACGTCTTATAAGAATCAAAGGAAATCACTCGACTAAAAGGTACTTTTTCTAGGAATCAAAGGAAATGACTCAACTAAAAGGTACGTCTTGTAGGAATCAAAGGAGATGACTCAACTAAAAGGTACGTCTTATAGGAATCAAGGGAAATGACTCGACTAAAAGGTACGTCTTAGAGGAATCAAAGGAAATGACTCAACTAAAAGGTACGTCTTATAGGAATAAAAGGGGATGACTCGACTAAAAGATACGTCTTATTGGAATCAAAGTGGATGACTCAACTAATAGGTACGTCTTAAAGGAATCAAGGGAAATGACTCGATTAAAAGGTACATCATCTAGGAATCAAAAGGGATGACTCGACTAAAAGGTACATCTTATAGAAAACAAAAGGGATGACTCGACTAAAAGGTACGTCTTATAGGAATCAAAGGGGATGACTCGTCTAAAAGATACATCTTCTAGGAATCAAATGGGATGACTCGACTAAAAGGTACGTCTTATAGTAATCAAAGGGGATGACTCGACTAAAAGATACGTCTTATAGGAATCAATGGGGATGACTTGACTAAAAGGTACGTCCTAAAGAAATCCAGGGAAATGACTCAATTAAAAGGTACGTCTTCTAGGAATCAAAAGGGATGACTCGACTAAAACGTACGTCTTATAGTAATTAAAAGGGACGAGTCGACTAAAAGGTACGTCTTATAGGAATCAAAGGGGATGACTCGACTAAAAGGTACGTCTTATAGGAATCAAGGGAAATGACTCGACTAAAAAATACGTCTTCTAGGAATCAAATGGGATGACTCGACTAAAAGGTACATCTTATAGGAATCAAAGGGGATGACTCGACTAAAAGGTACGTCTTATAGGAATCAAAGGGGATGACTCGACTAAAAGGTACGTCTTATAGGAATCAAGTGAAATGGCTCGACTAAAAGGTACGTCTTCTAGGAATAAAAGGAAATGACTCAACTAAAAGGTACGTCTTATAGGAATAAAAGGAGATGACTCGACTAAAAGGTACGTCTTATAGGAATCAAAGGGGATAACTCGACTAAAAGATACGTCTTATAGGAATCAAGGGAAATGACTCGACTAAAAGGTACGTGTCAAGGTATCAAATTAAATAACTCAACGAAAAGGAACGTCTTATAGGAATCAAAGGGGATGACTCGACTAAAAGGTATGTCTTCTAGGGGTCAAAGTGGATGACTCGACTAAAAGGTACGTCTTATAGGAATCAAAGGGGATGACTCGACTAAAAGGTACGTCTTATAGGAATCAAAGGGGATGACTCGACTAAAAGGTACGTTTTATAGGAATCAAAGTGAATGACTCAACTATAAGTTACGTCTTATAAGAATCAAAGGAAATCACTCGACTAAAAGGTACTTTTTCTAGGAATCAAAGGAAATGACTCAACTAAAAGGTACGTCTTATAGGAATCAAAGGAGATGACTCAACTAAAAGGTACGTCTTATAGGAATCAAGGGAAATGACTCGACTAAAAGGTACGTCTTCAAGGAATCAAAGGAAATGACTCACCTAAAAGGTACGTCTTATAGGAATAAAAGGGGATGACTCGACTAAAAGATACGTCTTATTGGAATCAAAGTGGATGACTCAACTAAAAGGTACGTCTTATAGGAATCAAGTAAAATGACTCGACTAAAAGGTACGTCTTATAGGAATCAAAGGGGATGACTCGACTAAAAGGTACGTCTTATAGAAATCAAAGGAAATGACTCGACTAAAAGGTACGTTTTCAAGGAATCAAAGGAAATGACTCAACTAAATGGTACGTCTTATAGGAATCAAAGGGGATCACTCGACTAAAAGGTACGTCTTATAGGAATCAAAGGGGATGACTCGACTAAAAGGTATGTCTTATAGGAATCAAAAGGGATGACTCGACTAAAAGATACGTCTTATAGGAATCAAAGTAAATGACTCGACTAAAAGGTACGTCTTCTAGGGGTCAAAGGGGATGACTCGACTAAAAGGTACGTCTTCTAGGGGTCAAGGGGAAATGATTCGACAAAAAGGTACGTCCTATAGGAATCAAGAGGTATAACTCGACTAAAAATATGTCTTATAGGAATCAAAGGGGATGACTTGACTAAAAGGTACGTCTTATAGGAATCAAAGGGAATGACTTGACTAATAGGTACGTCTTAAAGGAATCAAGGGAAATGACTCGATTAAAAGGTACATCATCTAGGAATCAAAAGGGATGACTCGACTAAAAGGTACGTCTTATAGAAATCAAAAGGGATGACTCGACTAAAAGGTACGTCTTATAGGAATCAAAGGGGATGACTCGTCTAAAAGAACCGTCTTCTAGGAATCAAATGGGATGACTCGACTAAAAGGTACGTCTTATAGTAATCAAAGGGGATGACTCGACTAAAAGATACGTCTTATAGGAATCAATGGGGATGACTTGACTAAAAGGTACGTCCTAAAGAAATCCAGGGAAATGACTCAATTAAAAGGTACGTCTTCTAGGAATCAAAAGGGATGACTCGACTAAAAGGTACGTCTTATAGTAATCAAAAGGGACGAGTCGACTAAAAGGTACGTCTTATAGGAATCAAATGGGATGACTCGACTAAAAGGTACATCTTATAGGAATCAAGGGAAATGACTCGACTAAAAGATACGTCACTAGGAATCAAATGGGATGACTCGACTAAAAGGTACGTCTTATAGGAATAAAAGGGGATGACTCGACTAAAAGGTATGTCTTATAGGAATCAAAGGGGATGACTCGACTAAAAGGTACGTCTTATAGGAATCAAGTGAAATGGCTCGACTCAAAGGTACGTCTTCTAGGAATAAAAGGAAATGACTCAACTAAAAGGTACGTCTTATAGGAATAAAAGTAGATGACTCGACTAAAAGGTACATATTATAGGAATCAAAGGGGATAACTCGACTAAAAGATACGTCTTATAGGAATCAAGGGAAATGACTCGACTAAAAGGTACGTCTCAAGGAATCAAACGAAATAACTCAACGAAAAGGTACGTCTTATAGGAATCAAAGGGGATGACTCGACTAAAAGGTACGTCTTCTAGGGGTCAAAGTGGATGACTCGACTAAAAGGTACGTCTTATAGGAATCCAAGGAAATGACTCGACTAAAAGGTATGTCTTATAGGAATCAAAGGAAATGACTCGACTAAAAGGTACGTCTTCTAGGAATAAAAGGAAATGACTCAACTAAAAGGTACGTCTTATAGGAATAAAAGGAGATGAGTCGACTAAAAGGTACGTCTTATAGGAATCAAAGAGGATAACTCGACTAAAAGATACGTCTTATAGGAATCAAGGGAAATGACTCAACTAAAAGGTACGTCTTCAAGGAATCAAAGAAAATGACTCAACTAAAAGGTACGTCTTATAGGAATCAAAGGGGATGACTCAACTAAAAGGTACGTCTTCTAGGGATCAAAGTGGATGACTCGACTAAAAGGTACGTCTTATAGGAATCAAAGGAAATGACTTGACTAAAAGGTACGTCTTATAGGATTCAAAGGAAATGACTCGACTAAAAGGTACGTCTTCTAGGGGTCAAAGGGGATGACTCGACTAAAACGTACGTCTTATAGGAATCAAAGGCGATGACTCGACTAAAAGGTACGTCTTATAGGAATCAAAGGGGTTGACTCGACTAAAAGGTACGTCTTATAGGAATCAAGGGAAATGACTCGTATAAAAGGCACATATTTTAAGAATTAATGGGGATGACTCGACTAAAAGATACGTCTTATAGGAATCAAAGGGGATGACTCGACCAAAAGGTACGTCTTATAGGAATCCAAGGGGATGAATCGACTAAAAGGTACGTCTTATAGGAATCAAAGTTGATGACTCGACTAAAAGGTACGTCTTATTGGAATAAAGGGAAATGACTGGACTAAAAGGTACGTCTTATAGGAATCAAAGGGGATGACTCGACTAGAAGGTACGACTTATAGGAATCAAAGGGGATGACTCGACTAAAAGGTATGTTTTATAGGAATCAAAGTGGATGACTCGACTAAAAGGTACGTCTTATAGGAATCAAGGGAAATGACTCGACTAAAAGGTACGTTTTCTTGGAATCAAAGTAAATGACTCAACTAAAAGGTACGTCTTATAGGATTCAAAGGAGATGACTCAACTAAAAGATACGTCTTATAGGAATCTAAGGGGAAGACTCGACTAAAAGGTACGTCTAATAGAAATCAAGAGAAATGACTCGACTAAAATGTACGTCTTCAAGGAATCAAAGGAAATGACTCAACTTAAAAATACGTCTTATAGGAATCAAAGGGGATGACTCGACTAAAAGGTACGTCTTATAGGAATCAAAGGGGATGACTCGACTAAAAGGAACGTCTAATAGGAATCAAAGGAAATGACTTGACTAAAAGGTACGTCTTATAGGATTCAAAGGAAATGACTCGACTAAAAGGTACGTCTTCTAGGGGTCAAAGGGGATGACTCGACTAAAACGTACGTCTTATAGGAATCAAAGGCGATGACTCGACTAAAAGGTACGTCTTATAGGAATCAAAGGGGTTGACTCGACTAAAAGGTACGTCTTATAGGAATCAAGGGAAATGACTCGTATAAAAGGCACATATTTTAAGAATTAATGGGGATGACTCGACTAAAAGATACGTCTTATAGGAATCAAAGGGGATGACTCGACCAAAAGGTACGACTTATAGGAATCCAAGGGGATGAATCGACTAAAAGGTACGTCTTATAGGAATCAAAGTTGATGACTCGACTAAAAGGTACGTCTTATTGGAATAAAGGGAAATGACTGGACTAAAAGGTACGTCTTATAGGAATCAAAGGGGATGACTCGACTAGAAGGTACGACTTATAGGAATCAAAGGGGATGACTCGACTAAAAGGTATGTTTTATAGGAATCAAAGTGGATGACTCGACTAAAAGGTACGTCTTATAGGAATCAAGGGAAATGACTCGACTAAAAGGTACGTTTTCTTGGAATCAAAGTAAATGACTCAACTAAAAGGTACGTCTTATAGGATTCAAAGGAGATGATTCAACTAAAAGATACGTCTTATAGGAATCTAAGGGGAAGACTCGACTAAAAGGTACGTCTAATAGAAATCAAGAGAAATGACTCGACTAAAATGTACATCTTCAAGGAATCAAAGGAAATGACTCAACTTAAAAATACGTCTTATAGGAATCAAAGGGGATGACTCGACTAAAAGGTACGTCTTATAGGAATCAAAGGGGATGACTCGACTAAAAGGAACGTCTAATAGGAATCAAAGGAAATGACTCGAATAAAAGGCACATCGTTTAGGAATCAAAGGGGATGACTCGACTAAAAGGTACGTCTTATAGGAATCAAAGGGGATTACTCGCCCAAAAGTTACATCTTATAGGAATCCAAGGGGATGACTCAACTAAAAGATACGTCTTATTGGAATCAAAGTGGATGACTCAAGTAAAAGGTACGTCTTATAGGAATCAAGTAAAATGACTCGACTAAAAGGTACGTCTTATAGGAATCAAAGGGGATGACTCGAATAAAAGGTACGTCTTATAGGAATCAAAGGGGATGACTCGACTAAAAGGTACATTTTATAGGAATCAAAGGGAATGACTCGACTAAAAGGTACGTCTTATAGGAATCAAAGGAAATCACTCGACTAAAAGGTACTTTTTCTAGGAATCAAAGGAAATGACTCAACTAAAAGGTACGTCTTATAGGAATCAAAGGAGATGACTCAATTAAAAGGTACGTCTTATAAGAATCTAAGGGGATGACTCGACTAAAAGGTACGTCATATAGGAATCAAGGGAAATGACTCGACTAAAAGGTACGTCTTCAAGGAATCAAAGGAAATGACTCAACTAAAATGTACGTCCTATAGGAATAAAAGGGGATGACTCGACTAAAAGGTACGTCTTATAGAAATCAAAGGGGATGACTCGACTAAAACGTACATTTTATAGGAATCAAAGGGGATGACTCAACTAAAAGGTACGTCTTATAGGAATCAAGGGAAATGTCTCGACTAAAAGGTATGTTTTCTAGGAATCCAAGGAAATGACTCAACTAAAAGATACGTCTTATAGGAATCAAAGGAGAGGACTCAACTAAAAGGTAGCTTTTATAGGAATCTAAGGGGATGACTCGACTAAAAGGTACGTCTTATAGGAATCAAGGGAAATGACTCGACTAAAAGGTACGTCTTCAAGGAATCAAAGGAAATGACTCAACTAAATGGTAAGTCTTATAGGAATCAAAGGGGATGACTCCACTATAAGGTACGTCTTATTGGAATCAAAGTGGATGACTCGACTAAAAGGTACGTCTTATAGGAATCAAAGGAAATGACTCGACTAAAAGGTAGGTATCCTTGGGGTCAAAGCGGATCACTCGACTAAAAGGTACGTCTTATAGGAATCAAAGGGGATGACCCGACTAAAAGGTATGTCTTATAGGAATCAAAAGGGATGACTCGACTAAAAGATACTTCTTATATGAATCAAAGGAAATGACTCGACTAAAAGGTACGTCTTCTAGGGGTCAATGGGGATGACTCGACTAAAAGGTACGTCTTCTAGGGGTCATGGGGGAATGATTCGACTAAAAGGTACGTCTTCTAGGAATCAAAAGGGATGACCCGACTAAAAGGTACGTCTTATAGTAATCAAAAGGGACGACTCGACTAAAAGGTACGTCTTATAGGAATCAAAGGGGATGACTCGACTAAAAGGTACATCTTATAGGAATCAAGGGAAATGACTCGACTAAGTGATACGTCTTCTAGGAATCAAATGGGATGACTCGACTAAAAGGTACGTCTTTTAGGAATCAAAGGGGATGACTCGACTAAAAGGTACGTCTTATAGGAATCAAAGGGGATGACTCGACTAAAAGGTACGTCTTATAGGAATCAAGTGAAATGGCTCGACTCAAAGGTACGTCTTCTAGGAATAAAAGGAAATGACTCAACTAAAATGTACGTCTTATAGGAATAAAAGGAGATAACTCGACTAAAAGGTACGTCTTATAGGAATCAAAGGGGATGACTCGACTAAAAGGTACGTCTTATAGGAATCAAGGGAAATGGCTCGACTCAAAGGTACGTCTTCAAGGAATAAAAGGAAATGACTCAACTAAAAGGTACGTCTTATAGGAATCAAAGGGGATGACTCGACTAAAAGGTACGTCTTCTAGGGGTCAAAGTGGATGACTCGACTGAAAGGTACGTCTTATAGGAATCCAAGGAAATGACTCGACTAAAAGGTATGTCTTATAGGAATCAAAGGAAATGACTCGACTAAAAGGTACGTCTTCTAGGAATAAAAGAAAATAACTCAACTAAAAGGTACGTCTTATAGGAATAAAAGGAGATGAGTCGACTAAAAGGTACGTCTTATAGGAATCAAAGAGGATAACTCGACTAAAAGATACGTCTTATAGGAATCAAGGGAAATGACTCGACTAAAAGGTACGTTTTCAAGGAATCAAAGAAAATGACTCAACTAAAAGGTACGTCTTATAGGAATCAAAGGGGATGACTCTACTAAAAGGTACGTCTACTAGGGGTCAAAGTGGATTACTCGACTAAAAGGTACGTCTTATAGGAATCAAAGGAAATGACTCGACTAAAAGGTACGTCTTATAGGAATCAAAGGAAATGACTCGACTAAAAGGTACGTCTTCTAGGGGTCAAAGGGGATAACTCGACTAAAACGTACGTCTTATAGGAATCAAAGGCGATGTCTCGACTAAAAGGTACGTCTTATAGGAATCAAAGGGGATGACTCGACCAAAAGGTACGTCTTATAGGAACCAAGGGAAATGACTCGTATAAAAGGCACATACTTTACGAATTAATGGGGATGACTCGACTAAAAGGTACGTCTTATAGGAATCAAAGGGGATGACTCGACCAAAAGGTACGTCTTATAGGAATCCAAGGGGATGACTCGACTAAAAGGTACGTCTTATAGGAATCAAAGTTGATGACTCGACTAAAAGGTACGTCTTATTGGAATAAAAGGAAATGACTCGACTAAAAGGTACGTCTTATAGGAATCAAAGGGGATGACTCGACTAGAAGGTACGACTTATAGGAATCAAAGGGGATGACTCGACTAAAAGGTATGTTTTATAGGAATCAAAGTGGATGACTCGACTAAAAGGTACGTCTTATAGGAATCAAGGGAAATGACTCGACTAAAAGGTACGTTTTCTTGGAATCAAAGGAAATGACTCAACTAAAAGGTACGTCTTATAGGATTCAAAGGAGATGACTCAACTAAAAGGTACGTCTTATAGGAATCTAAGGGGAAGACTCGACTAAAAGGTACGTCTTATAGGAATCAAGAGAAATGACTCGACAAAAATGTACGTCTTCAAGGAATCAAAGGAAATGACTCAACTTAAAAATATGTCTTATAGGAATCAACGGGGATGACTCGACTAAAAGGTACGTCTTATAGGAATCAAAGGGGATGACTCGACTAAAAGGAACGTCTAATAGGAATCAAAGGAAATGACTCGAATAAAAGGCACATCTTTTAGGAATCAAAGGGGATGACTCGACTAAAAGGTACGTCTTATAGGAATCAAAGGGGATTACTCGACCAAAAGGTACGTCTTATAGGAATCCAAGGGGATGACTCAACTAAAAGATACGTCTTATTGGAATCAAAGTGGATGACTCAAGTAAAAGGTACGTCTTATAGGAATCAAGTAAAATGACCCGACTAAAAGGTACGTCTTATAGTAATCAAAAGGGACGACTCGACTAAAAGGTACGTCTTATAGGAATCAAAGGGGATGACTCGACTAAAAGGTACATCTTATAGGAATCAAGGGAAATGACTCGACTAAGTGATACGTCTTCTAGGAATCAAATGGGATGACTCGACTAAAAGGTACGTCTTTTAGGAATCAAAGGGGATGACTCGACTAAAAGGTACGTCTTATAGGAATCAAAGGGGATGACTCGACTAAAAGGTACGTCTTATAGGAATCAAGTGAAATGGCTCGACTCAAAGGTACGTCTTCTAGGAATAAAAGGAAATGACTCAGCTAAAATGTACGTCTTATAGGAATAAAAGGAGATAACTCGACTAAAAGGTACGTCTTATAGGAATCAAAGGGGATAACTCGACTAAAAGATACGTCTTATAGGAATCAAGGGAAATGACTCGACTAAAAGGTACGTCTCAAGGAATCAAACGAAATAACTCAACGAAAAGGTACGTCTTATAGGAATCAAAGGGGATGACTCGACTAAAAGGTACGTCTTCTAGGGGTCAAAGTGGATGACTCGACTGAAAGGTACGTCTTATAGGAATCCAAGGAAATGACTCGACTAAAAGGTATGTCTTATAGGAATCAAAGGAAATGACTCGACTAAAAGGTACGTCTTCTAGGAATAAAAGAAAATAACTCAACTAAAAGGTACGTCTTATAGGAATAAAAGGAGATGAGTCGACTAAAAGGTACGTCTTATAGGAATCAAAGAGGATAACTCGACTAAAAGATACGTCTTATAGGAATCAAGGGAAATGACTCGACTAAAAGGTACGTTTTCAAGGAATCAAAGAAAATGACTCAACTAAAAGGTACGTCTTATAGGAATCAAAGGGGATGACTCGACTAAAAGGTACGTCTACTAGGGGTCAAAGTGGATGACTCGACTAAAAGGTACGTCTTATAGGAATCAAAGGAAATGACTCGACTAAAAGGTACGTCTTATAGGAATCAAAGGAAATGACTCGACTAAAAGGTACGTCTTCTAGGGGTCACAGGGGATAACTCGACTAAAACTTACGTCTTATAGGAATCAAAGGCGATGACTCGACTAAAAGGTACGTCTTATAGGAATCAAAGGGGATGACTCGACCAAAAGATACGTCTTATAGGAATCAAGGGAAATGACTCGTATAAAAGGCACATATTTTACGAATTAATGGGGATGACTCGACTAAAAGGTACGTCTTATAGGAATCAAAGGGGATGACTCGACCAAAAGGTACGTCTTATAGGAATCCAAGGGGATGACT
Source organism: Capsicum pubescens (assembly GCA_030864215.1). Taxonomy (NCBI): domain Eukaryota; kingdom Viridiplantae; phylum Streptophyta; class Magnoliopsida; order Solanales; family Solanaceae; genus Capsicum; species Capsicum pubescens. The sequence continues at coordinate 272,612,346 of CM061545.1, read as the reverse complement.
CGACTAAAAGGTACGTCTTATAGGAATCAAAGTTGATGACTCGACTAAAAGGTACGTCTTATTGGAATAAAAGGAAATGACTCGACTAAAAGGTACGTCTTATAGGAATCAAAGGGGATGACTCGACTAGAAGGTACGACTTATAGGAATCAAAGGGGATGACTCGAGTAAAAGGTATGTTTTATAGGAATCAAAGTGGATGACTCGACTAAAAGGTACGTCTTATAGGAATCAAGGGAAATGACTCGACTAAAAGGTACGTTTTCTTGGAATCAAAGGAAATGACTCAACTAAAAGGTACGTCTTATAGGATTCAAAGGAGATGACTCAACTAAAAGGTACGTCTTATAGGAATCTAAGGGGAAGACTCGACTAAAAGGTACGTCTTATAGGAATCAAGAGAAATGACTCGACTAAAATGTACGTCTTCAAGGAATCAAAGGAAATGACTCAACTTAAAAATATGTCTTATAGGAATCAACGGGGATGACTCGACTAAAAGGTACGTCTTATAGGAATCAAAGGGGATGACTCGACTAAAAGGAACGTCTAATAGGAATCAAAGGAAATGACTCGAATAAAAGGCACATCTTTTAGGAATCAAAGGGGATGACTCGACTAAAAGGTACGTCTTATAGGAATCAAAGGGGATTACACGACCAAAAGGTACGTCTTATAGGAATCCAAGGGGATGACTCAACTAAAAGATACGTCTTATTGGAATCAAAGTGGATGACTCAAGTAAAAGGTACGTCTTATAGGAATCAAGTAAAATGACTCGACTAAAAGGTACGTCTTATAGGAATCAAAGGGGATGACTCGAATAAAAGGTACGTCTTATAGGAATCAAAGGGGATGACTCGACTAAAAGGTACGTTTTATAGGAATCAAAGGGAATGACTCGACTAAAAGGTACGTCTTATAGGAATCAAAGGAAATCACTCGACTAAAAGGTACTTTTTTTAGGAATCAAAGGAAATGACTCAACTAAAAGGTACGTCTTATAGGAATCAAAGGAGATGACTCAACTAAAAGGTACGTCTTATAAGAATCTAAGGGGATGACTCGACTAAAAGGTACGTCTTATAGGAACCAAGGGAAATGACTCGACTAAAAGGTACGTCTTCAAGGAATCAAAGGAAATGACTCAACTAAAATGTACGTCTTATAGGAATAAAAGGGGATGACTCGACTAAAAGGTACGTCTTATAGAAATCAAAGGGGATGACTCAACTAAAACGTACGTTTTATATGAATCAAAGGGGATGACTCAACTAAAAGGTACGTCTTATAGGAATCAAGGGAAATGTCTCGACTAAAAGGTATGTTTTCTAGGAATCCAAGGAAATGACTCAACTAAAAGGTACGTCTTATAGGAATCAAAGGAGATGACTCAACTAAAAGGTACCTTTTATAGGAATCTAAGGGGATGACTCGACTAAAAGGTACGTCTTATAGGAAACAAGGGAAATGACTCGACTAAAATGTACGTCTTCAAGGAATCAAAGGAAATGACTCAACTAAATGGTACATCTTATAGGAATCAAAGGGGATGACTCCACTATAAGGTACGTCTTATTGGAATCAAAGGGGATGACTCGACTAAAAGATACGTCTTATAGGAATCAAAGGAAATGACTCGACTAAAAGGTAGGTATCCTAGGGGTCAAAGCGGATCACTCGACTAAAAGGTACGTCTTATAGGAATCAATGGGGATGACTCGACTAAAAGGTATGTCTTATAGGAATCAAAAGGGATGACTCGACTAAAAGATACGTCTTATAGAAATCAAAGGAAATGACTCGACTAAAAGGTACGTCTTCTAGGGGTCAAAGGGGATGACTCGACTAAAAGATACGTCCTATAGGAATCAAGAGGTATAACTCGACTAAAATGTATGTCTTATAGGAATCAAAGGGGATGACTTGACTAAAAGGTACGTCTAATAGGAATCAAAGGGAATGACTTGACTAATAGGTACGTCTTAAAGGAATCAAGGGAAATGAATCGATTAAAAGGTACGTCATGTAGGAATTAAAAGGGATGACTCGACTAAAAGGTACGTCTTGTAGAAATCAAAAGGGATGACTCAACTAAAATGTACGTCTTATAGGAATCAAAGGGGATGACTCGACTAAAAGGAACGTCTTATAGGAATCAAGGGAAATGACTCGACTAAAAGATACGTCTTCTAGGAATCAAATGGGATGACTCGACTAAAAGGTACGTCTTATAGGAATCAAAGGGGATGACTCGACTAAAAGGTACGTCTTATAGGAATCAAAGGGGATGACTTGACTAAAAGCTACGTCTTAAAGGAATCAAGGGAAATGACTCGATTATATGGTACGTATTCTAGGAATCAAAAGGGATGACTCGACTAAAAGGTACGTCTTATAGTAATCAAAAGGGATGACTCGACTAAAACGTACGTCTTATAGGAATCAAAGGGGATGACTTGACTAAAAGGTACTTCTTATAGGAATCAAAGGGGATGACTCGACTAAAAGGTACGTCTTATTGGAATCAAGTGAAATAGCTCGACTCAAAGGTACGTCATCTAGGAATAAAAGGAAATGACTCAACTAAAAGGTACGTCTTATAGGAATAAAAGGAGATGACTCGACTAAAAGGTACGTCTTATAGGAATCAAAGGGGATAACTCGACTAAAAGATACGTCTTATAGGAATCAAGGGAAATGACTCGACTAAAAGGTACGTCTCAAGGAATCAAACGAAATAACTCAACGAAAAGGTACGTCTTATAGGAATCAAAGGGGATGACTCGACTAAAAGGTACGTCTTCTAGGGGTCAAAGTGGATGACTCAACTAAAATGTACGTCTTATAGGAATCAAAGGAAATGACTCGACTAAAAGGTACGTCTTATAGGAATCAAAGGAAATGACTCGACTAAAAGGTACGTCTTTTAGGAATAAAAGGAAATGACTCAACTAAAAGGTTCGTCTTATAGGAATAAAAGGAGAAGATTCGACTAAAAGGTACGTCTTATAGGAATCAAAGAGGACAACTCGACTAAAAGATACGTCTTATAGGAATCAAGGGAAATGACTCGACTAAAAGGTACGTCTTCAAGGAATCAAAGAAAATGACTCAACTAAAAGGTACGTCTTCTAGGGGTCCATGGGGATGACTCGACTAAAACATACGTCTTATAGGAATCAAAGGCGATGACTCGACTAAAAGGTACGTCTTATAGGAATCAAAGGGGATGACTCGACTAAAATGTACGTCTTATAGGAATCAAGGTAAATGACTCGTATAAAAGGCACATATTTTAGGAATTAATGGGGATGACTCGACTAAAAGGTACGTCTTATAGGAATCAAAGGGGATGACTCGACCATAAGGTACGTCTTATAGGAATCCAAGGGGATGAATCGACTAAAAGATACGTCTTATAGGAATCAAAGTTGATGACTCGACTAAAAGGTACGTCTTATTGGAATAAAGGGAAATGACTCGACTAAAAGGTACGTCTTATAGGAATCAAAGGGGATGACTCGACTAGAAGGTACGACTTATAGGAATCAAAGGATATGACTCGACTAAAAGGTATGTTTTATAGGAATCAAAGTGGATGACTCGACTAAAAGGTACGTCTTATAGGAATCAAGGGAAATGACACGACTAAAACATACGTTTTCTTGGAATCAAAGGAAATGACTCAACTAAAAGATACGTCTTATAGGATTCAAAGGAGATGACTCAACTAAAAGGTACGTCTTATAGGAATCTAAGGGGAAGACTCGACTAAAAGGTACGTCTTATAGGAATCAAGAGAAATGACTCGACTAAAATGTACATCTTCAAGGAATCAAAGGAAATGACTCAACTTAAAGATACGTCTTATAGGAATCAAAGGGGATGACTCGAATAAAAGGTCCGTCTTATAGGAATCAAAGGGGATGACTCGACTAAAAGGAACGTATTATAGGAATCAAAGGAAATGACTCGAATAAAAGGCACATCTTTTAGGAATCAAAGGGGATGACTCGACTAAAAGGTACGTCTTATAGGAATCAAAGGGGATGACTCGACCAAAAGGTACGTCTTATAGGTATCCAAGGGGATGAATCAACTAAAAGATACTTCTTATTGGAATCAAAGAGGATGACTCAACTAAAAGGTACGTCTTATAGGAATCAAGTAATATGACTCGACTAAAAGGTACGTCTTATAGGAATCAAAGGGGATGACTCGACTAAAAGGTACGTCTTATAGGAATCAAAGGGGATGACTCGACTTAACGGTACGTTTTATAGGAATCAAAGGGGATGACTCGACTATAAGGTACGTCTTATAGGAATCAAAGGAAATCACTCGACTAAAAGGTACTTTTTCTAGGAATCAAAGGAAATGACTCAACTAAAAGTTACGTCTTATAGGAATCAAAGGAGATGACTAAACTAAAAGGTACGTCTTATAAGAATCTAAGGGGATGACTCCACTAAAAGGTACGTCTTATAGGAATCAAGGGAAATGACTCGACTAAAAGGTACGTCTTCAAGGAATCAAAGGAAATGACTCAACTAAAAGGTACGTCTTATAGGAATAAAAGGGGATGACTCGACTAAAAGGTACGTCTTATAGAAATCCAAGGGGATGACTCGACTAAAAGGTACGTTTTATAGGAATCAAAGGGGATGACTCGACTAAAAGGTACGTCTCATAGGAATCAAGGAAAATGTCTCGACTAAAAGGTACGTTTTCTAGGAATCAAAGGAAATGACTCAACTAAAAGGTACGTCTTATAGGAATCAAAGGAGATGAGTCAACTAAAAGGTACCTTTTATAGGAATCTAAGGGGATGACTCGACTAAAAGGTACGTCTTATAGGAATCACGGGAAATGACTCGACTAAAAGGTACGTCTTCAAGGAATCAAAGAAAATGACTCAACTAAATGGTACGTCTTATAGGAATCAAAGGGGATGACTCCACTATAAGGTACGTCTTATTGGAATCAAAGGGGATGACTCGACTAAAAGGTACGTCTTATAGGAATCAAAGGAAATGACTCGACTAAAAGGTAGGTATCCTAGGGGTCAAAGCGGATCACTCGACAAAAAGGTACGTCTTATAGGAATCAAAGGGGATGACTCGACTAAAAGGTATGTCTTATAGGAATCAAAAGGGATGACTCAACTAAAAGATACGTCTTATAGGAATCAAAGGAAATGACTCGACTGAAAGGTACGTTTTCTAGGGGTCAAAGGGGATGACTCGACTAAAAGGTACGTCTTCTAGAGGTAAAGGGGGAATGATTCGACTAAAAGGTATGTCCTATAGGAATCAAGAGGTATAACTCGACTAAAAGGTATGTCTTATAGGAATCAAAGGGGATAACTTGACTAAAAGGTACGTCTAATAGGAAACAAAGGGAATGACTTGACTAATAGGTACGTCTTAAACGAATCAAGGGAAATGACTCGATTAAAAGGTACGTCATCTAGGAATTTAAAGGGATGACTCGACTAAAAGGTACGTCTTATAGAAATCAAAAGGGATGAATCGACTAAAAGGTACGTCTTATAGGAATCAAAGGGGATGACTCGACTAAAAGGTACGTCTTATAGGAATCAAGGGAAATGACTCGACTAAAAGATACGTCTTATAGGAATCAAATGGGATGACTCGACTAAAAGGTACGTCTTATAGGAATCAAAGGGGATGACTCGACTAAAAGGTACGTCTTATAGGAATCAAAGGGGATGACTCGACTAAAAGGTACGTCCTATTGGAATCAAGTGAAATGGCTCGACTCAAAGGTACGTCTTCTAGGAATAAAAGGAAATGACTCAGCTAAAAGGTACGTCTTATAGGAATAAAAGGAGATGACTCGACTAAAAGGTACGTCTTATAGGAATCAAAGGGGATAACTCGACTAAAAGATACGTCTTATAGGAATCAAGGGAGATGACTCGACTAAAAGGTACGTCTTATAGGAATCAAGGGAAATGACTCGACTAAAAGATACGTCTTTTAGGAATCAAATGGGATGACTCGACTAAAAGGTACGTCTTATAGGAATCAAAGGGGATGACTCGACTAAAAGGTACGTCTTATAGGAATCAAAGGGGATGACTCGACTAAAAGGTACGTCCTATTGGAATCAAGTGAAATGGCTCGACTCAAAGGTACGTCTTCTAGGAATAAAAGGAAATGACTCAGCTAAAAGGTACGTCTTATAGGAATAAAAGGAGATGACTCGACTAAAAGGTACGTCATATAGGAATCAAAGGGGATAACTCGACTAAAAGATACGTCTTATAGGAATCAAGGGAGATGACTCGACTAAAAGGTACGTCTTATAGGAATCAAAGAGGACAACTCGACTAAAAGATACGTCTTATAGGAATCAAGGGAAATGACTCGACTAAAAGGTACGTCTTCAAGGAATCAAAGAAAATGACTCAACTAAAAGGTACGTCTTCTAGGGGTCCATGGGGATGACTCGACTAAAACATACGTCTTATAGGAATCAAAGGCGATGACTCGACTAAAAGGTACGTCTTATAGGAATCAAAGGGGATGACTCGACTAAAATGTACGTCTTATAGGAATCAAGGTAAATGACTCGTATAAAAGGCACATATTTTAGGAATTAATGGGGATGACTCGACTAAAAGGTACGTCTTATAGGAATCAAAGTGGATGACTCGACCATAAGGTACGTCTTATAGGAATCCAAGGGGATGAATCGACTAAAAGATACGTCTTATAGGAATCAAAGTTGATGACTCGACTAAAAGGTACGTCTTATTGGAATAAAGGGAAATGACTCGACTAAAAGGTACGTCTTATAGGAATCAAAGGGGATGACTCGACTAGAAGGTACGACTTATAGGAATCAAAGGATATGACTCGACTAAAAGGTATGTTTTATAGGAATCAAAGTGGATGACTCGACTAAAAGGTACGTCTTATAGGAATCAAGGGAAATGACACGACTAAAACATACGTTTTCTTGGAATCAAAGGAAATGACTCAACTAAAAGATACGTCTTATAGGATTCAAAGGAGATGACTCAACTAAAAGGTACGTCTTATAGGAATCTAAGGGGAAGACTCGACTAAAAGGTACGTCTTATAGGAATCAAGAGAAATGACTCGACTAAAATGTACATCTTCAAGGAATCAAAGGAAATGACTCAACTTAAAGATACGTCTTATAGGAATCAAAGGGGATGACTCGAATAAAAGGTCCGTCTTATAGGAATCAAAGGGGATGACTCGACTAAAAGGAACGTATTATAGGAATCAAAGGAAATGACTCGAATAAAAGGCACATCTTTTAGGAATCAAAGGGGATGACTCGACTAAAAGGTACGTCTTATAGGAATCAAAGGGGATGACTCGACCAAAAGGTACGTCTTATAGGTATCCAAGGGGATGAATCAACTAAAAGATACTTCTTATTGGAATCAAAGAGGATGACTCAACTAAAAGGTACGTCTTATAGGAATCAAGTAATATGACTCGACTAAAAGGTACGTCTTATAGGAATCAAAGGGGATGACTCGACTAAAAGGTACGTCTTATAGGAATCAAAGGGGATGACTCGACTTAACGGTACGTTTTATAGGAATCAAAGGGGATGACTCGACTATAAGGTACGTCTTATAGGAATCAAAGGAAATCACTCGACTAAAAGGTACTTTTTCTAGGAATCAAAGGAAATGACTCAACTAAAAGTTACGTCTTATAGGAATCAAAGGAGATGACTAAACTAAAAGGTACGTCTTATAAGAATCTAAGGGGATGACTCCACTAAAAGGTACGTCTTATAGGAATCAAGGGAAATGACTCGACTAAAAGGTACGTCTTCAAGGAATCAAAGGAAATGACTCAACTAAAAGGTACGTCTTATAGGAATAAAAGGGGATGACTCGACTAAAAGGTACGTCTTATAGAAATCCAAGGGGATGACTCGACTAAAAGGTACGTTTTATAGGAATCAAAGGGGATGACTCGACTAAAAGGTACGTCTCATAGGAATCAAGGAAAATGTCTCGACTAAAAGGTACGTTTTCTAGGAATCAAAGGAAATGACTCAACTAAAAGGTACGTCTTATAGGAATCAAAGGAGATGACTCAACTAAAAGGTACCTTTTATAGGAATCTAAGGGGATGACTCGACTAAAAGGTACGTCTTATAGGAATCACGGGAAATGACTCGACTAAAAGGTACGTCTTCAAGGAATCAAAGAAAATGACTCAACTAAATGGTACGTCTTATAGGAATCAAAGGGGATGACTCCACTATAAGGTACGTCTTATTGGAATCAAAGGGGATGACTCGACTAAAAGGTACGTCTTATAGGAATCAAAGGAAATGACTCGACTAAAAGGTAGGTATCCTAGGGGTCAAAGCGGATCACTCGACAAAAAGGTACGTCTTATAGGAATCAAAGGGGATGACTCGACTAAAAGGTATGTCTTATAGGAATCAAAAGGGATGACTCAACTAAAAGATACGTCTTATAGGAATCAAAGGAAATGACTCGACTGAAAGGTACGTTTTCTAGGGGTCAAAGGGGATGACTCGACTAAAAGGTACGTCTTCTAGAGGTAAAGGGGGAATGATTCGACTAAAAGGTATGTCCTATAGGAATCAAGAGGTATAACTCGACTAAAAGGTATGTCTTATAGGAATCAAAGGGGATAACTTGACTAAAAGGTACGTCTAATAGGAAACAAAGGGAATGACTTGACTAATAGGTACGTCTTAAACGAATCAAGGGAAATGACTCGATTAAAAGGTACGTCATCTAGGAATTTAAAGGGATGACTCGACTAAAAGGTACGTCTTATAGAAATCAAAAGGGATGACTCGACTAAAAGGTACGTCTTATAGGAATCAAAGGGGATGACTCGACTAAAAGGTACGTCTTATAGGAATCAAGGGAAATGACTCGACTAAAAGATACGTCTTTTAGGAATCAAATGGGATGACTCGACTAAAAGGTACGTCTTATAGGAATCAAAGGGGATGACTCGACTAAAAGGTACTTTTTCTAGGAATCAAAGGAAATGACTCAACTAAAAGTTACGTCTTATAGGAATCAAAGGAGATGACTAAACTAAAAGGTACGTCTTATAAGAATCTAAGGGGATGACTCCACTAAAAGGTACGTCTTATAGGAATCAAGGGAAATGACTCGACTAAAAGGTACGTCTTCAAGGAATCAAAGGAAATGACTCAACTAAAAGGTACGTCTTATAGGAATAAAAGGGGATGACTCGACTAAAAGGTACGTCTTATAGAAATCCAAGGGGATGACTCGACTAAAAGGTACGTTTTATAGGAATCAAAGGGGATGACTCGACTAAAAGGTACGTCTCATAGGAATCAAGGAAAATGTCTCGACTAAAAGGTGCGTTTTCTAGGAATCAAAGGAAATGACTCAACTAAAAGGTACGTCTTATAGGAATCAAAGGAGATGACTCAACTAAAAGGTACCTTTTATAGGAATCTAAGGGGATGACTCGACTAAAAGGTACGTCTTATAGGAATCACGGGAAATGACTCGACTAAAAGGTACGTCTTCAAGGAATCAAAGAAAATGACTCAACTAAATGGTACGTCTTATAGGAATCAAAGGGGATGACTCCACTATAAGGTACGTCTTATTGGAATCAAAGGGGATGACTCGACTAAAAGGTACGTCTTATAGGAATCAAAGGAAATGACTCGACTAAAAGGTAGGTATCCTAGGGGTCAAAGCGGATCACTCGACAAAAAGGTACGTCTTATAGGAATCAAAGGGGATGACTCGACTAAAAGGTATGTCTTATAGGAATCAAAAGGGATGACTCAACTAAAAGATACGTCTTATAGGAATCAAAGGAAATGACTCGACTGAAAGGTACGTTTTCTAGGGGTCAAAGGGGATGACTCGACTAAAAGGTACGTCTTCTAGAGGTAAAGGGGGAATGATTCGACTAAAAGGTATGTCCTATAGGAATCAAGAGGTATAACTCGACTAAAAGGTATGTCTTATAGGAATCAAAGGGGATAACTTGACTAAAAGGTACGTCTAATAGGAAACAAAGGGAATGACTTGACTAATAGGTACGTCTTAAACGAATCAAGGGAAATGACTCGATTAAAAGGTACGTCATCTAGGAATTTAAAGGGATGACTCGACTAAAAGGTACGTCTTATAGAAATCAAAAGGGATGACTCGACTAAAAGGTACGTCTTATAGGAATCAAAGGGGATGACTCGACTAAAAGGTACGTCTTATAGGAATCAAGGGAAATGACTCGACTAAAAGATACGTCTTTTAGGAATCAAATGGGATGACTCGACTAAAAGGTACGTCTTATAGGAATCAAAGGGGATGACTCGACTAAAAGGTACGTCTTATAGGAATCAAAGGGGATGACTCGACTAAAAGGTACGTCCTATTGGAATCAAGTGAAATGGCTCGACTCAAAGGTACGTCTTCTAGGAATAAAAGGAAATGACTCAGCTAAAAGGTACGTCTTATAGGAATAAAAGGAGATGACTCGACTAAAAGGTACGTCTTATAGGAATCAAAGGGGATAACTCGACTAAAAGATACGTCTTATAGGAATCAAGGGAGATGACTCGACTAAAAGGTACGTCTCAAGGAATCAAACGAAATAACTCAACGAAAAGGTACGTCTTATGGGAATTAAAGGGGATGACTCGACTAAAAGGTATGTCTTCTAGGGGTCAAAGTGGATGAATCAACTAAAAGGTACGTCTAATAGGAATCAAAGGAAATGACTCGACTAAAAGTTAAGTCTTATAGGAATCAAAGGAAATGGCTTTACTAAAAGGTACGTCTTCTAGGAATAAAAGGAAATGACTCAACTAAAAGGTACGTCTTATAGGAATAAAAGAGATGATTCGACTAAAAGGTACGTCTTATAGGAATCAAAGAGGATAACTCGACTAAAAGGTACGTCTTCAAAGAAATCAATGAAAATGACTCAACGAAAAGGTACGTCTTCTAGGGGTCCATGGGGATGACTCGACTAAAACATACGTCTTATAGGAATCAAAGGCGATGACTCAACTAAAAGGTACGTCTTATAGGAATCAAAGGGGATGACTCGACTAAAAGGTACGTCTTATAGGAATCAAGGGAAATGACTCGTGTAAAAGGCACATATTTTAGGAATTAAAGGGGATGACTCGACTAAAAGGTACGTCTTATAGGAATCAAAGGGGATGACTCAACCATAAGGTACGTCTTATAGGAATCCAAGGGGATGACTCGACTAAAAGGTACGTCTTTTAGGAATCAAAGTTGATGACTCGACTAAAAGGTACGTCTTATTGGAATAAAGGGAAATGACTCGACTAAAAGGTACGTCTTATAGGAATCAAAGGGGATGACTCGACTAAAAGGTACGACTTATAGGAATCAAAGGATATGACTCGACTAAAAGGTATGTTTTATAGGAATCAAAGTGGATGACTCGACTAAAAGGTACGTCTTATAGGAATCAAGGGAAATGACACGACTAAAACATACGTTTTCTTGGAATCAAAGGAAATGACTCAACTAAAAGATACGTCTTATAGGATTCAAAGGAGATGACTCAACTAAAAGGTACGTCTTATAGGAATCTAAGGGGAAGACTCGACTAAAAGGTACGTCTTATAGGAATCAAGAGAAATGACTCGACTAAAATGTACGTCTTCAAGGAATCAAAGGAAATGACTCAACTTAAAGATACGTCTTATAGGAATCAAAGGGGATGACTCGAATAAAAGGTCCGTCTTATAGGAATCAAAGGGGATGACTCGACTAAAAGGAACGTATTATAGGAATCAAAGGAAATGACTCGAATAAAAGGCACATCTTTTAGGAATCAAAGGGGATGACTCGACTAAAAGGTACGTCTTATAGGAATCAAAGGGGATGACTCGACCAAAAGGTACGTCTTATAGGTATCCAAGGGGATGAATCAACTAAAAGATACTTCTTATTGGAATCAAAGAGGATGACTCAACTAAAAGGTACGTCTTATAGGAATCAAGTAATATGACTCGACTAAAAGGTACGTCTTATAAGAATCAAAGGGGATGACTCGACTAAAAGGTACGTCTTATAGGAATCAAAGGGGATGACTCGACTTAACGGTACGTTTTATAGGAATCAAAGGGGATGACTCGACTATAAGGTACGTCTTATAGGAATCAAAGGAAATCACTCGACTAAAAGGTACTTTTTCTAGGAATCAAAGGAAATGACTCAACTAAAAGTTACGTCTTATAGGAATCAAAGGAGATGACTAAACTAAAAGGTACGTCTTATAAGAATCTAAGGGGATAACTCCACTAAAAGGTACGTCTTATAGGAATCAAGGGAAATGACTCGACTAAAAGGTACGTCTTCAAGGAATCAAAGGAAATAACTCAACTAAAAGGTACGTCTTATAGGAATAAAAGGGGATGACTCGACTAAAAGGTACGTCTTATAGAAATCCAAGGGGATGACTCGACTAAAAGGTACGTTTTATAGGAATCAAAGGGGATGACTCGACTAAAAGGTACGTCTCATAGGAATCAAGGAAAATGTCTCGACTAAAAGGTGCGTTTTCTAGGAATCAAAGGAAATGACTCAACTAAAAGGTACGTCTTATAGGAATCAAAGGAGATGACTCAACTAAAAGGTACCTTTTATAGGAATCTAAGGGGATGACTCGACTAAAAGGTACGTCTTATAGGAATCACGGGAAATGACTCGACTAAAAGGTACGTCTTCAAGGAATCAAAGAAAATGACTCAACTAAATGGTACGTCTTATAGGAATCAAAGGGGATGACTCCACTATAAGGTACGTCTTATTGGAATCAAAGGGGATGACTCGACTAAAAGGTACGTCTTATAGGAATCAAAGGAAATGACTCGACTAAAAGGTAGGTATCCTAGGGGTCAAAGCGGATCACTCGACAAAAAGGTACGTCTTATAGGAATCAAAGGGGATGACTCGACTAAAAGGTATGTCTTATAGGAATCAAAAGGGATGACTCAACTAAAAGATACGTCTTATAGGAATCAAAGGAAATGACTCGACTAAAAGGTACGTTTTCTAGGGGTCAAAGGGGATGACTCGACTAAAAGGTACGTCTTCTAGAGGTAAAGGGGGAATGATTCGACTAAAAGGTACGTCCTATAGGAATCAAGAGGTATAACTCGACTAAAAGGTATGTCTTATAGGAATCAAAGGGGATGACTTGACTAAAAGGTACGTCTAATAGGAAACAAAGGGAATGACTTGACTAATAGGTACGTCTTAAACGAATTAAGGGAAATGACTCGATTCAAAGGTACGTCATCTAGGAATTTAAAGGGATGACTCGACTAAAAGGTACGTCTTATACAAATCAAAAGGGATGACTCGACTAAAAGGTACGTCTTATAGGAATCAAAGGGGATGACTCGACTAAAAGGTACGTCTTATAGGAATCAAGGGAAATGACTCGACTAAAAGATACGTCTTTTAGGAATCAAATGGGATGACTCGACTAAAAGGTACGTCTTATAGGAATCAAAGGGGATGACTCGACTAAAAGGTACGTCTTATAGGAATCAAAGGGGATGACTCGACTAAAAGGTACGTCTTATTGGAATCAAGTGAAATGGCTCGACTCAAAGGTACGTCTTCTAGGAATAAAAGGAAATGACTCAGCTAAAAGGTACGTCTTATAGGAATAAAAGGAGATGACTCGACTAAAAGGTACGTCTTATAGGAATCAAAGGGGATAACTCGACTAAAAGATACGTCTTATAGGAATCAAGGGAGATGACTCGACTAAAAGGTACGTCTCAAGGAATCAAACGAAATAACTCAACGAAAAGGTACGTCTTATAGGAATCAAAGGGGATGACTCGACTAAAAGGTATGTCTTCTAGGGGTCAAAGTGGATGAATGAACTAAAAGGTACGTCTAATAGGAATCAAAGGAAATGACTCGACTAAAAGTTAAGTCTTATAGGAATCAAAGGAAATGGCTTTACTAAAAGGTACGTCTTCTAGGAATAAAAGGAAATGACTCAACTAAAAGGTACGTCTTATAGGAATAAAAGAGATGATTCGACTAAAAGGTACGTCTTATAGGAATCAAAGAGGATAACTCGACTAAAAGGTACGTCTTTAAAGAAATCAATGAAAATGACTCAACGAAAAGGTACGTCTTCTAGGGGTCCATGGGGATGACTCGACTAAAACATACGTCTTATAGGAATCAAAGGCGATGACTCAACTAAAAGGTACGTCTTATAGGAATCAAAGGGGATGACTCGACTAAAAGGTACGTCTTATAGGAATCAAGGGAAATGACTCGTATAAAAGGCACATATTTTAGGAATTAAAGGGGATGACTCGACTAAAAGGTACGTCTTATAGGAATCAAAGGGGATGACTCAACCATAAGGTACGTCTTATAGGAATCGAAGGGGATGACTCGACTAAAAGGTACGTCTTTTAGGAATCAAAGTTGATGACTCGACTAAAAGGTACGTCTTATTGGAATAAAGGGAAATGACTCGACTAAAAGGTACGTCTTATAGGAATCAAAGGGGATGACTCGACTAGAAGGTACGACTTATAGGAATCAAAGGATATGACTCGACTAAAAGGTATGTTTTATAGGAATCAAAGTGGATGACTCGACTAAAAGGTACGTCTTATAGGAATCAAGGGAAATGACACGACTAAAAGGTACGTTTTCTTGGAATCAAAGGAAATGACTCAACTAAAAGGTACGTCTAATAGGATTCAAAGGAGATGACTCAACTAAAAGGTACGTCTTATAGGAATCTAAGGGGAAGACTCGACTAAAAGGTACGTCGTATAGGAATCAAGAGAAATGACTCGACTAAAATGTACGTCTTCAAGGAATCAAAGGAAATGACTCAACTTAAAGATACGTCTTATAGGAATTAAAGGGGATGACTCGACTAAAAGTAACATCTTATAGGAATCAAAGGAAATGACTCGAATAAAAGGCACATCTTTTAGGAATCAATGGGGATGACTCGACTAAAAGGTACGTCTTCTAGGGGTCAAGGGGATGACTCGACCAAAAGGTACGTCTAATAGGTATCCAAGGGGATGAATCAACTAAAAGATACGTCTTATGGGAATCAAAGAGGATGACTCAACTAAAAGGTACGTCTTATAGGAATCAAGTAAAATGACTCGACTAAAAGGTACGTCTTATAGGAATCAAAAGGGATGACTCGACTAAAAGGTACGTCTTATAGGAATCAAAGGGGATGACTCGACTAAAAGGTACGTTTTATAGGAATAAAGGGGATGACTCGACTATAAGGTACGTCATATAGGAATCAAAGGAAATCACTCGACTAAAAGGTACTTTTTCTAGGAATCAAAGGAAATGACTCAACTAAAAGGTATGTCTTATAGGAATCAAAGGAGATGACTCAACTAAAAGGTACATCTTATAAGAATCTAAGGGGATGACTCCACTAAAAGGTATGTCTTATAGGAATCAAGGGAAATGACTCGACTAAAAGATACGTCTTCTAGGAATCAAATGGGATGACTCAACTAAAAGGTACGTCTTATAGGAATAAAAGGGGATGACTCGACTAAAAGGTACGTCTTATAGAAATCCAAGTGGATGACTCGACTAAAAGGTACGTTTTATAGGAATCAAAGGGGATGACTCGACTAAAAGGTACGTCTCATAGGAATCAAGGGAAATGTCTCGACTAAAAGGTACATTTTCTAGGAATCAAAGGAAATGACTCAACTAAAAGGTACGTCTTATAGGAATCAAAGGAGATGACTCAACTAAAAGGTACCTTTTATAGGAATCTAAGGGGATGACTCGACTAAAAGGTACGTCTTATAGGAATCAAGGGAAATGACTCGACTAAAAGGTGCGTCTTCAAGGAATCAAAGGAAATGACTCAACTAAATGGTACGTCTTATAGGAATCAAAAGGGATGACTCCACTATAAGGTACGTCTTATTGGAATGAAAGGGGATGACTCGACTAAAAGGTACGTCTTATAGGAATCAAAGGAAATGACTCGACTAAAAGGTAGGTATCGTAGGGGTCAAAGCGGATCACTCGACAAAATGGTACGTCTTATAGGAATCAAAGGGGATGACTCGACTAAAAGGTACGTCTTATTGGAATCAAGTGAAATGGCTCGACTCAAAGGTACGTCTTCTAGGAATAAAAGGAAATGACTCAACTAAAAGGTACGTCTTATAGGAATCAAAGTTGATGACTCGACTAAAAGGTACGTCTTATTGGAATAAAGGGAAATGACTCGACTAAAAGGTACGTCTTATAGGAATCAAAGGGGATGACTCAACTAGAAGGTACGACTTATAGGAATCAAAGGATATGACTCGAGTAAAAGGTATGTTTTATAGGAATCAAAGTGGATGACTCGACTAAAAGGTACGTCTTATAGGAATCAAGGGAAATGACACGACTAAAAGGTACGTTTTTTTGGAATCAAAGGAAATGACTCAACTAAAAGGTACGTCTTATAGGATTCAAAGGAGATGACTCAACTAAAAGGTACGTCTTATAGGAATCTAAGGGGGAGACTCGACTAAATGGTACGTCGTATGGGAATCAAGAGAAATGACTCGACTAAAATGTACGTCTTCAAGGAATCAAAGGAAATGACTCAACTTAATAATACGTCTTATAGGAATCAAAGGGGATGACTCGACTAAAAGTAACGTCTTATAGGAATCAAAGGAAATGACTCGAATAAAAGGCACATCTTTTAGGAATCAAAGGGGATGACTCGACTAAAAGGTACGTCTTCTAGGGGTCAAGGGGATGACTCGACCAAAAGGTACGTCTAATAGGTATCCAAGGGGATGAATCAACTAAAAGATACGTCTTATTGGAATCAAAGAGGATGAATCAACTAAAAGGTACGTCTTAGAGGAATCAAGTAAAATGACTCGACTAAAAGGTACGTCTTATAGGAATCAAAAGGGATGACTCGACTAAAAGGTACGTCTTATAGGAATCAAAGGGGATGACTCGACTAATTGGTACGTTTGATAGGAATCAAAGGGGATGACTCGACTATAAGGTACGTCTTATATGAATCAAAGGAAATCACTCGACTAAAAGGAACTTTTTCTTGGAATCAATGGAAATGACTCAACTAAAAGGTACGTCTTATAGGAATCAAAGAAGATTACTCATCTAAAAGGTACGTCTTATAAGAATCTAAGGGGATGACTCGACTAAAAGATACGTCTTATAGGAATCAAGGGAAATGACTCGACTAAAAGGTACGTCTTCAAGGATTCAAAGGAAATGACTCAACTAAAAGGTACGTCTTATAGGAATAAAAGGGGATGACTCGACTAAAAGGTACGTCTTATAGAAATCCAAGTGGATCACTCGACTAAAAGGTACGTCTTATAGGAATCAAAGGAAATGACTCGACTAAAAGGTAGGTATCGTAGGGGTCAAAGCGGATCACTCGACAAAAAGGTACGTCTTATAGGAATCATAGGGGATGACTCGACTAAAAGGTACGTCTTATTGGAATCAAGTGAAATGGCTCGACTCAAAGGTACGTCTTCTAGGAATAAAAGGAAATGACTCAGCTAAAAGGTACGTCTTATAGGAATCAAAGTTGATGACTCGACTAAAAGGTACGTGTTATTGGAATAAAGGGAAATGACTCGACTAAAAGGTACGTCTTATAGGAATCAAAGGGGATGACTCGACTAGAAGGTACGACTTATAGGAATCAAAGGATATGACTCGACTAAAAGGTATGTTTTATAGGAATCAAAGTGGATGACTCGAGTAAAAGGTACGTCTTATAGGAATCAAGGGAAATGACACGACTAAAAGGTACGTTTTCTTGGAATCAAAGGAAATGACTCAACTAAAAGGTACGTCTTATAGGATTCAAAGGAGATGACTCAACTAAAAGGTACGTCTTATAGGAATCTAAGGGGAAGACTCGACTAAAAGGTACGTCGTATAGGAATCAAGAGAAATGACTCGACTAAAATGTACGTCTTCAAGGAATCAAAGGAAATGACTCAACTTAAAGATACGTCTTATAGGAATCAAAGGGGATGACTCGACTAAAAGTAACGTCATAAAGGAATCAAAGGAAATGACTCGAATAAAAGGCACATCTTTTAGGAATCAAAGGGGATGACTCGACTAAAAGGTACGTCTTCTAGGGGTCAAGGGGATGACTCGACCAAAAGGTACGTCTAATAGGTATCCAAGGGGATGAATCAACTAAAAGATACGTCTTATTGGAATCAAAGAGGATGACTCAACTAAAAGGTACGTCTTATAGGAATCAAGTAAAATGACTCGACTAAAAGGTACGTCTTATAGGAATCAAAAGGGATGACTCGACTAAAAGGTACGTCTTATAGGAATCAAAGGGGATGACTCAACTAGAAGGTACGACTTATAGGAATCAAAGGATATGACTCGAGTAAAAGGTATGTTTTATAGGAATCAAAGTGGATGACTCGACTAAAAGGTACGTCTTATAGGAATCAAGGGAAATGACACGACTAAAAGGTACGTTTTTTTGGAATCAAAGGAAATGACTCAACTAAAAGGTACGTCTTATAGGATTCAAAGGAGATGACTCAACTAAAAGGTACGTCTTATAGGAATCTAAGGGGGAGACTCGACTAAAAGGTACGTCGTATAGGAATCAAGAGAAATGACTCGACTAAAATGTACGTCTTCAAGGAATCAAAGGAAATGACTCAACTTAAAGATACGTCTTATAGGAATCAAAGGGGATGACTCGACTAAAAGTAACGTCTTATAGGAATCAAAGGAAATGACTCGAATAAAAGGCACATCTTTTAGGAATCAAAGGGGATGACTCGACTAAAAGGTACGTCTTCTAGGGGTCAAGGGGATGACTCGACCAAAAGGTACGTCTAATAGGTATCCAAGGGGATGAATCAACTAAAAGATACGTCTTATTGAAATCAAAGAGGATGACTCAACTAAAAGGTACGTCTTATAGGAATCAAGTAAAATGACTCGACTAAAAGGTACGTCTTATAGGAATCAAAAGGGATGACTCGACTAAAAGGTACGTCTTATAGGAATCAAAGGGGATGACTCGACTAAATGGTACGTTTGATAGGAATCAAAGGGGATGACTCGACTATAAGGTACGTCTTATCTGAATCAAAGGAAATCACTCGACTAAAAGGAACTTTTTCTTGGAATCAAAGGAAATGACTCAACTAAAAGGTACGTCTTATAGGAATCAAAGAAGATGACTCATCTAAAAGGTACGTCTTATAAGAATCTAAGGGGATAACTCGACTAAAAGATACGTCTTATAGGAATCAAGGGAAATGACTCGACTAAAAGGTACGTCTTCAAGGATTCAAAGGAAATGACTCAACTAAAAGGTACGTCTTATAGGAATAAAAGGGGATGACTCGACTAAAAGGTACGTCTTATAGAAATCCAAGTGGATGACTCGACTAAAAGGTACGTCTTATAGGAATCAAAGGAAATGACTCGACTAAAAGGTAGGTATCGTAGGGGTCAAAGCGGATCACTCGACAAAAAGGTACGTCTTATAGGAATCAAAGGGGATGACTCGACTAAAAGGTACGTCTTATTGGAATCAAGTGAAATGGCTCGACTCAAAGGTACGTCTTCTAGGAATAAAAGGAAATGACTCAGCTAAAAGGTACGTCTTATAGGAATCAAAGTTGATGACTCGACTAAAAGGTACGTCTTATTGGAATAAAGGGAAATGACTCGACTAAAAGGTACGTCTTATAGGAATCAAAGGGGATGAATCGACTAGAAGGTACGACTTATAGGAATCAAAGGATATGACTCGACTAAAAGGTATGTTTTATAGGAATCAAAGTGGATGACTCGAGTAAAAGGTACGTCTTATAGGAATCAAGGGAAATGACACGACTAAATGGTACGTTTTCTTGGAATCAAAGGAAATGACTCAACTAAAAGGTACGTCTTATAGGATTCAAAGGAGATGACTCAACTAAAAGGTACGTCTTATAGGAATCTAAGGGGAAGACTCGACTAAAAGGTACGTCGTATAGGAATCAAGAGAAATGACTCGACTAAAATGTACGTCTTCAAGGAATCAAAGGAAATGACTCAACTTAAAGATACGTCTTATAGGAATCAAAGGGGATGACTCGACTAAAAGTAACGTCATATAGGAATCAAAGGAAATGACTCGAATAAAAGGCACATCTTTTAGGAATCAAAGGGGATGACTCGACTAAAAGGTACGTCTTCTAGGGGTCAAGGGGATGACTCGACCAAAAGGTACGTCTAATAGGTATCCAAGGGGATGAATCAACTAAAAGATACGTCTTATTGGAATCAAAGAGGATGACTCAACTAAAAGGTACGTCTTATAGGAATCAAGTAAAATGACTCGACTAAAAGGTACGTCTTATAGGAATCAAAAGGGATGACTCGACTAAAAGGTACGTCTTATAGGAATCAAAGGGGATGACTCGACTAAAAGGTACGTTTTATAGGAATCAAAGGGGATGACTCGACTATAAGGTACGTCATATAGGAATCAAAGGAAATCACTCGACTAAAAGGTACTTTTTCTAGGAATCAAAGGAAATGACTCAACTAAAAGGTACGTCTTATAGGAATCAAAGGAGATGACTCAACTAAAAGGTACGTCTTCAAGGAATCAAAGGAAATGACTCAACTAAAAGGTACGTCTTATAGGAATAAAAGGGGATGACTCGACTAAAAGGTACGTCTTATAGAAATCCAAGTGGATGACTCCACTAAAAGGTACGTTTTATAGGAATCAAAGGGGATGACTCGACTAAAAGGTACGTCTCATAGGAATCAAGGGAAATGTCTCGACTAAAAGGTACGTTTTCTAGGAATCAAAGGAAATGACTCAACTAAAAGGTACGTCTTATAGGAATCAAAGGAGATGACTCAACTAAAAGGTACCTTTTATAGGAATCTAAGGGGATGACTCAACTAAAAGGTACGTCTTATAGGAATCAAGGGAAATGACTCGACTAAAAGGTGCGTCTTCAAGGAATCAAAGGAAATGACTCAACTAAATGGTACGTCTTATAGGAATCAAAGGGGATGACTCCACTATAAGGTACGTCTAATTGGAATGAAAGGGGATGACTCGACTAAAAGGTACGTCTTATAGGAATCAAAGGAAATGACTCGACTAAAAGGTAGGTATCCTAGGGGTCAAAGCGGATCACTCGACAAAAAGGTACGTCTTATAGGAATCAAAGGGGATGACTCGACTAAAAGGTATGTCTTATAGGAATCAAAAGGGATGACTCGACTAAAAGATACGTCTTATAGGAATCAAAGGAAATGACTCGACTAAAAGGTACGTTTTCTAGGGGTCAAAGGGGATGACTCGACTAAAAGGTACATCTTCTAGGGGTCAAGGGGGAATGATTCGACTAAAAGGTACGTCCTATAGGAATCAAGAGGTATAACTCGACTAAAAGGTATTTCTTATAGGAATCAAATGGGATGACTTGACTAAAAGGTACGTCTAATAGGAATCAAAGGGAATGACTTGACTAATAGGTACGTCTTAAAGGAATCAAGGGAAATGACTCGATTAAAAGGTACGTCATCTAGGAATTAAAAAGGATGACTCGACTAAAAGGTACATCTTATAGGAATCAAGGGAAATGACTCGACTAAAAGATACGTCTTCTAGGAATCAAATGGGATGACTCGACTAAAAGGTACGTCTTATAGGAATCAAAGGGGATGACTCGACTAAAAGGTACGTCTTATAGGAATCAAAGGGGATGACTTGACTAAAAGCTACGTCTTAAAGGAATCAAGGGAAATGACTCGATTAAAAGGTTCGTCTTCTAGGAATCAAAAGGGATGACTCGACTAAAAGGTACGTCTTATAGTAATCAAAAGGGATGACTCGACTAAAAGGTACGTCTTATAGGAATCAAAGGGGATGACTCGACTAAAAGGTACGTCTTATAGGAATCAAGGGAAATGACTCGACTAAAAGATACGTCTTTTAGGAATCAAATGGGATGACTCGACTAAAAGGTACGTCTTATAGGAATCAAAGGGGATGACTCGACTAAAAGGTACGTCTTATAGGAATCAAAGGGGATGACTCGACTAAAAGGTACGTCTCATTGGAATCAAGTGAAATGGCTCGACTCAAAGGTACGTCTTCTAGGAATAAAAGGAAATGACTCAGCAAAAAGGTACGTCTTATAGGAATAAAAGGAGATGACTCGACTAAAAGGTACGTCTTATAGGAATCAAAGGGGATAACTCGACTAAAAGATACGTCTTATAGGAATCAAGGGAAATGACTCGACTAAAAGGTACGTCTCAAGGAATAAAACGAAATAACTCAACGAAAAGGTACGTCTTATAGAAATCAAAGGGGATAACTCGACTAAATGATACGTCTTATAGGAATCAAGGGAAATGACTCGACTAAAAGGTACGTCTCAAGGAATCAAACGAAATAACTCAATGAAAAGGTACGTCTTATAGGAATCAAAGGGGATGACTCAACTAAAGGGTACGTCTTATAGGAATCAAAGGATATGACTCGACTAAAAGTTACGTCTTATAGGAATCAAAGGAAATGACTCGACTAAAAGGTACGTCTTCTAGGAATAAAAGGAAATGACTCAACTAAAAGGTACGTCTTATAGGAATATAAGAGATGATTCGACTCAAAGGTACGTCTTATAGGAATCAAAGAGGATAACTCGACTAAAAGATACGTCTTATAGGAATCAAGGGAAATGACTCGACTAAAAGGTACGTCTTCAAGGAATCAAAGAAAATGACTCAACTAAAAGGTACGTCTTCTAGGGGTCCATGGGGATGACTCGACTAAAACATACGTCTTATAGGAATCAAAGGCGATGACTTGACTAAAAGGTACGTCTTATAGGAATCAAAGGTGATGACTCGACTAAAAGGTACGTCTTATAGGAATCAAGGTAAATGACTCGTATAAAAGGCACATATTTTAGGAATTAAAGGGGATGACTCGACTAAAAGGTACGTCTTATAGGAATCAAAGGGGAAGACTCGACCATAAGGTACGTCTTATAGGAATCCAAGGGGATGGCTCGACTAAAAGGTACGTCTTATAGGAATCAAAGTTTATGACTGGACTAAAAGGTACGTCTTATTGGAATAAAGGGAAATGACTCGACTAAAAGGTACGTCTTATAGGAATCAAAGGGGATGACTCGACTAGAAGGTACGACTTATAGAATTCAAAGGATATGACTCGACAAAAAGGTATGTTTTATAGGAATCAAAGTGGATGACTCGACTAAAAGGTACGTCTTATAGGAATCAAGGGAAATGACACGACTAAAAGGTACGTTTTATTGGAATCAAAGGAAATGACTCAACTAAAAGGTACGTCTTATAGGATTCAAAGGAGATGACTCAACTAAAAGGTACGTCTTATAGGAATCTAAGGGGAAGACTCGACGAAAAGGTACGTCTTATAGGAATCAAGAGAAATGACTCGACTAAAATGTACGTCTTCAAGGAATCAAAGGAAATGACTCAACTTAAAGATACGTCTTATAGGAATCAAAGGGGATTACTCGATTAAAAGGTACGTCTTATAGGAATCAAAGGGGATGACTCGACTAAAAGGAACGTCTTATAGGAATCAAAGGGGATGACTCGACTAAAAGGTATGTTTTATAGGAATCAAAGGGGATGACTCGACTATAAGGTACGTCTTATAGGAATCAAAGGAAATCACTCGACTAAAAGGTACTTTTTCTAGGAATCAAAGGAAATGACTCAACTAAAAGGTACGTCTTATAGGAATCAAAGGAGATGACTCAACTAAAAGGTACGTCTTATAAGAATCTAAGGGGATGACTCCACTAAAAGGTACGTCTTATAGGAATCAAGGGAAATGACTCGACTAAAAGGTACGTCTTCAAGGAATCAAAGGAAATGACTCAACTAAAAGGTACGTCTTATAGGAATAAAAGGGGATGACTCGACTAAAAGGTACGTCTTATAGAAATCCAAGGGGATGACTCGACTAAAAGGTACGTTTTATAGGAATCAAAGGGGATGACTCGACTAAAAGGTACGTCTCATAGGAATCAAGGGAAATGTCTCAACTAAAAGGTATGTTTTCTAGGACTCAAAGGAAATGACTCAACTAAAAGGTACGTCTTATAGGAGTCAAAGGAGATGACTCAACTAAAAGGTACCTTTTATAGGAATCTAAGGGGATGACTCGACTAAAAGGTTAGTCTTATAGGAATCAAGGGAAAGACTCGACTAAAAGGTGCGTCTTCAAGGAATCAAAGGAAATGACTCAACTAAATGGTACGTCTTATAGGAATCAAAGGGAATGACACGACTATAAGGTACATCTTATAGGAATCAAAGGGGATGACTCGACTAAAAGGTACGTCTTATAGGAATCAATGGAAATGACTCGACTAAAAGGTACGTCTTATAGGAATCAAAGGAAATGACTCGACTAAAAGGTACGTCTTCTAGGGGTCAAAGGGGATGACTCGACTAAAAGATACGTCTTCTAGGGGTCAAGGGGGAATGATTCGACTAAAAGGTACGTCCTATAGGAATCAAGAGGTATAACTCGACTAAAAGGTATGTCTTATAGGAATCAAAGGGGATGACTCGACTAAAAGGTACATCTTATAGGAATCAAAGGGAATGACTTGACTAAAAGGTACGTCTTAAAGGAATCAAGGGAAATGACTCGATTAAAAGGTACGTCATCTTGGAATCAAAAGGGATGACTCGACTAAAAGGTACGTCTTCTACGAATCAAATGGGATGACTCGACTAAAAGGTACGTCTTATAGGAATCAAAGGGGATGACTCGACTAAAAGGTACGTCTTATAGGAATCAAAGGGGATAACTCGACTAAAAGGTACGTCTTATAGGAATCAAGTGAAATGGCTCGACTCAAAGGTACGTCTTCTAGGAATAAAAGGAAATGACTCAACTAAAAGGTACGTCTTATAGTAATAAAAGGAGATGACTCGACTAAAAGGTACGTCATATAAGATTCAAAGGGGTTAACTCGACTAAAAGATACGTCTTATAGGAGTCAAGGGAAATGACTCGACTAAATGGTACGTCTCAAGGAATCAAAGGACATGACTCAACTAAAAGGTACGTCTTATAGGAATCAAAGGGGATGACTCGACTAAATGGTACGTCTTCTAGGGGGAATGATTCGACTAAAAGGTACGTCCTATAGGAATCAAGAGGTATAACTCAACTAAAAGGTACGTCTTATAGGAATCAATGGAAATGACTGACTAAAAGGTAGGTATTCTAGGGGTCAAAGCGGATCACTCGACAAAAAGGTACGTCTTATAGGAATCAAAGGGGATGACTCGACTAAAAGGTACGTCTTATTGGAATCAAGTGAAATGGCTCGACTCAAAGGTACGTCTTCTAGGAATAAAAGGAAATGACTCAGCTAAAAGGTATGTCTTATAGGAATCAAAGTTGATGACTCGACTAAAAGGTACGTCTTATTGGAATAAAGGGAAATGACTCGACTAAAAGGTACGTCTTATAGGAATCAAAGGGGATGACTCGACTAGAAGGTACGACTTATAGGAATCAAAGGATATGACTCGACTAAAAGGTATGTTTTATAGGAATCAAAGTGGATGACTCGAGTAAAAGGTACGTCTTATAGGAATCAAGGGAAATGACACGACTAAAAGGTACGTTTTCTTGGAATCAAAGGAAATGACTCAACTAAAAGGTACGTCTTATAGGATTCAAAGGAGATGACTCAACTAAAAGGTACGTCTTATAGGAATCTAAGGGGAAGACTCGACTAAAAGGTACGTCGTATAGGAATCAAGAGAAATGACTCGACTAAAATGTACGTCTTCAAGGAATCAAAGGAAATGACTCAACTTAAAGATACGTCTTATAGGAATCAAAGGGGATGACTCGACTAAAAGTAACGTCATATAGGAATCAAAGGAAATGACTCGAATAAAAGGCACATCTTTTAGGAATCAAAGGGGATGACTCGACTAAAAGGTACGTCTTCTAGGGGTCATGGGGATGACTCGACCAAAAGGTACGTCTAATAGGTATCCAAGGGGATGAATCAACTAAAAGATACGTCTTATTGGAATCAAAGAGGATGACTCAACTAAAAGGTACGTCTTATAGGAATGAAGTAAAATGACTCGACTAAATGGTACGTCTTATAGGAATCAAAAGGGATGACTCGACTAAAAGGTACGTCTTATAGGAATCAAAGGGGATGACTCGACTAAAAGGTACGTTTTATAGGAATCAAAGGGGATGACTCGACTATAAGGTACGTCATATAGGAATCAAAGGAAATCACTCGACTAAAAGGTACTTTTTCTAGGAATCAAAGGAAATGACTCAACTAAAAGGTACGTCTTATAGGAATCAAAGGAGATGACTCAACTAAAAGGTACGTCTTCAAGGAATCAAACGAAATGACTCAACTAAAAGGTGCGTCTTATAGGAATAAAAGGGGATGACTCGACTAAAAGGTACGTCTTATAGAAATCCAAGTGGATGACTCGACTAAAAGGTACGTTTTATAGGAATCAAAGGGGTTGACTCGACTAAAAGGTACGTCTCATAGGAATCAAGGGAAATGTCTCGACTAAAAGGTACGTTTTCTAGGAATCAAAGGAAATGACTCAACTAAAAGGTACGTCTTATAGGAATCAAAGGAGATGACTCAACTAAAAGGTACCTTTTATAGGAATCTAAGGGGATGACTCGACTAAAAGGTACGTCTTATAGGAATCAAGGGAAATGACTCGACTAAAAGGTGCGTCTTCAAGGAATCAAAGGAAATGACTCAACTAAATGGTACGTCTTATAGGAATCAAAGGGGATGACTCCACTATAAGGTACGTCTAATTGGAATGAAAGGGGATGACTCGACTAAAAGGTACGTCTTATAGGAATCAAAGGAAATGACTCGACTAAAAGGTAGGTATCCTAGGGGTCAAAGCGGATCACTCGACAAAAAGGTACGTCTTATAGGAATCAAAGGGGATGACTCGACTAAAAGGTATGTCTTATAGGAATCAAAAGGGATGACTCGACTAAAAGATACGTCTTATAGGAATCAAAGGAAATGACTCGACTAAAAGGTACGTTTTCTAGGGGTCAAAGGGGATGACTCGACTAAAAGGTACATCTTCTAGGGGTCAAGGGGGAATGATTCGACTAAAAGGTACGTCCTATAGGAATCAAGAGGTATAACTCGACTAAAAGGTTTGTCTTATAGGAATCAAATGGGATGACTTGACTAAAAGGTACGTCTAATAGGAATCAAAGGGAATGACTTGACTAATAGGTACGTCTTAAAGGAATCAAGGGAAATGACTCGATTAAAAGGTACGTCATCTAGGAATTAAAAGGGATGACTCGACTAAAAGGTACATCTTATAGGAATCAAGGGAAATGACTCGACTAAAAGATACATCTTCTAGGAATCAAATGGGATGACTCGACTAAAAGGTACGTCTTATAGGAATCAAAGGGGATGACTCGACCAAAAGGTACGTCTTATAGGAATCAAAGGGGATGACTTGACTAAAAGCTACGTCTTAAAGGAATCAAGGGAAATGACTCGATTAAAAGGTACGTCTTCTAGGAATCAAAAGGGATGACTCGACTAAAAGGTACGTCTTATAGTAATCAAAAGGGATAACTCGACTAAAAGGTACGTCTTATAGGAATCAAAGTTGATGACTCGACTAAAAGGTACGTCTTATTGGAATAAAGGGAAATGACTCGACTAAAAGGTACGTCTTATAGGAATCAAAGGGGATGACTCGACTAGAAGGTACGACTTATAGGAATCAAAGGATATGACTCGACTAAAAGGTATGTTTTATAGGAAT
Source organism: Capsicum pubescens (assembly GCA_030864215.1). NCBI lineage: Eukaryota > Viridiplantae > Streptophyta > Magnoliopsida > Solanales > Solanaceae > Capsicum > Capsicum pubescens. The sequence goes on along the minus strand of CM061545.1, from coordinate 272,584,373 downwards.
CAAAGTGGATGACTCGAGTAAAAGGTACGTCTTATAGGAATCAAGGGAAATGACACGACTAAAAGGTACGTTTTCTTGGAATCAAAGGAAATGACTCAACTAAAAGGTATGTCTTATAGGATTCAAAGGAGATGACTCAACTAAAAGGTACGTCTTATAGGAATATAAGGGGAAGACTTGACTAAAAGGTACGTCGTATAGGAATCAAGAGAAATGACTCGACTAAAATGTACGTCTTCAAGGAATCAAAGGAAATGACTCAACTTAAAGATACGTCTTATAGGAATCAAAGGGGATGACTCGACTAAAAGTAACGTCATATAGGAATCAAAGGAAATGACTCGAATAAAAGGCACATCTTTTAGGAATCAAAGGGGATGACTCGACTAAAAGGTACGTCTTCTAGGGGTCAAGGGGATGACTCGACCAAAAGGTACGTCTAATAGGTATCCAAGGGGATGAATCAACTAAAAGATACGTCTTATTGGAATCAAAGAGGATGACTCAACTAAAAGGTACGTCTTATAGGAATCAAGTAAAATGACTCGACTAAAAGGTACGTCTTATAGGAATCAAAAGGGATGACTCGACTAAAAGGTACGTCTTATAGGAATCAAAGGGGATGACTCGACTAAAAGGTACGTTTTATAGGAATCAAAGGGGATGACTCGACTATAAGGTACGTCATATAGGAATCAAAGGAAATCACTCGACTAAAAGGTACTTTTTCTAGGAATCAAAGGAAATGACTCAACTAAAAGGTACGTCTTATAGGAATCAAAGGAGATGACTCAACTAAAAGGTACGTCTTCAAGGAATCAAAGGAAATGACTCAACTAAAAGGTACGTCTTATAGGAATAAAAGGGGATGACTCGACTAAAAGGTACGTCTTATAGAAATCCAAGTGGATGACTCGACTAAAAGGTACGTTTTATAGGAATCAAAGGGGATGACTCGACTAAAAGGTACGTCTCATAGGAATCAAGGGAAATGTCTCGACTAAAAGGTACGTTTTCTAGGAATCAAAGGAAATGACTCAACTAAAAGGTACGTCTTATAGGAATCAAAGGAGATGACTCAACTAAAAGGTACCTTTTATAGGAATCTAAGGGGATGACTCGACTAAAAGGTACGTCTTATAGGAATCAAGGGAAATGACTCGACTAAAAGGTGCGTCTTCAAGGAATCAAAGGAAATGACTCAACTAAATGATACGTCTTATAGGAATCAAAGGGGATGACTCCACTATAAGGTACGTCTAATTGGAATGAAAGGGGATGACTCGACTAAAAGGTACGTCTTATAGGAATCAAAGGAAATGACTCGACTAAAAGGTAGGTATCCTAGGGGTCAAAGCGGATCACTCGACAAAAAGGTACGTCTTATAGGAATCAAAGGGGATGACTCGACTAAAAGGTATGTCTTATAGGAATCAAAAGGGATGACTCGACTAAAAGATACGTCTTATAGGAATCAAAGGAAATGACTCGACTAAAAGGTACGTTTTCTAGGGGTCAAAGGGGATGACTCGACTAAAAGGTACATCTTCTAGGGGTCAAGGGGGAATGATTCGACTAAAAGGTACGTCCTATTGGAATCAAGAGGTATAACTCGACTAAAAGGTATGTCTTATAGGAATCAAATGGGATGACTTGACTAAAAGGTACGTCTAATAGGAATCAAAAGGAAAGACTTGACTAATAGGTACGTCTTAAAGGAATCAAGGGAAATGACTCGATTAAAAGGTACGTCATCTAGGAATTAAAAGGGATGACTCGACTAAAAGGTACATCTTATAGGAATCAAGGGAAATGACTCGACTAAAAGATACATCTTCTAGGAATCAAATGGGATGACTCGACTAAAAGGTACGTCTTATAGGAATCAAAGGGGATGACTCGACTAAAAGGTACGTCTTATAGGAATCAAAGGGGATGACTTGACTAAAAGCTACGTCTTAAAGGAATCAAGGGAAATGACTCGATTAAAAGGTACGTCTTCTAGGAATCAAAAGGGATGACTCGACTAAAAGGTACGTCTTATAGTAATCAAAAGGGATGACTCGACTAAAAGGTACGTCTTATAGGAATCAAAGGGGATGACTCGACTAAAAGGTACGTCTTATAGGAATCAAGGGAAATGACTCGACTAAAAGATACGTCTTTTAGGAATCAAATGGTATGACTCGACTAAAAGGTACGTCTTATTGGAATCAAAGGGGATGACTCGACTAAAAGGTACGTCTTATAGGAATCAAAGGGGATGACTCGACTAAAAGGTACGTCTTATTGGAATCAAGTGAAATGGCTCGACTCAAAGGTACGTCTTCTAGGAATAAAAGGAAATGACTCAGCAAAAAGGTACGTCTTATAGGAATAAAAGGAGATGACTTGACTAAAAGGTACGTCTTATAGGAATCAAAGGGGATAACTCGACTAAAAGATACGTCTTATAGGAATCAAGGGAAATGACTCGACTAAAAGGTACGTCTCAAGGAATCAAACGAAATAACTCAACGAAAAGGTACGTCTTATATGAATCAAAGGGGATAACTCGACTAAATGATACGTCTTATAGGAATCAAGGGAAATGACTCGACTAAAAGGTACGTCTCAAGGAATCAAACGAAATAACTCAACGAAAAGGTACGTCTTATAGGAATCAAAGGGGATGACTCAACTAAAGGGTACGTCTTATAGGAATCAAAGGATATGACTCGACTAAAAGTTACGTCTTATAGGAATCAAAGGAAATGACTCGACTAAAAGGTACGTCTTCTAGGAATAAAAGGAAATGACTCAACTAAAAGGTACGTCTTATAGGAATAAAAGAGATGATTCGACTCAAAGGTACGTCTTATAGGAATCAAAGAGGATAACTCGACTAAAAGATACGTCTTATAGGAATCAAGGGAAATGACTCGACTAAAAGGTACGTCTTCAAGGAATCAAAGAAAATGACTCAACTAAAAGGTACGTCTTCTAGGGGTCCATGTGGATGACTCGACTAAAAGGTACGTCTTATAGGAATCAAAGGTGATGACTCGACTAAAAGGTACGTCTTATAGGAATCAAGGGAAATGACTCGTATAAAAGGCACATATTTTAGGAATTAAAGGGGATGACTCGACTAAAAGGTACGTCTTATAGGAATCAAAGGGGATGACTCGACCATAAGGTACGTCTTATAGGAATCCAAGGGGATGACTCGACTAAAAGGTACGTCTTATAGGAATCAAAGTTTATGACTGGACTAAAAGGTACGTCTTATTGGAATAAAGGGAAATGACTCGACTAAAAGGTACGTCTTATAGGAATCAAAGGGGATGACTCGACTAGAAGGTACGACTTATAGGAATCAAAGGATATGACTCGACAAAAAGGTATGTTTTATAGGAATCAAAGTGGATGACTCGACTAAAAGGTACGTCTTATAGGAATCAAGGGAAATGACACGACTAAAAGGTACGTTTTCTTGGAATCAAAGGAAATGACTCAACTAAAAGGTACGTCTTATAGGATTCAAAGGAGATGACTCAACTAAAAGGTACGTCTTATAGGAATCTAAGGGGAAGACTCGACGAAAAGGTACGTCTTATAGGAATCAAGAGAAATGACTCGACTAAAATGTACGTCTTCAAGGAATCAAAGGAAATGTATCAACTTAAAGATACGTATTATAGGAATCAAAGGGGATTACTCGATTAAAAGGTACGTCTTATAGGAATCAAAGAGGATGACTCGACTAAAAGGAACGTCTTATAGGAATCAAAAGAAATGACTCGAATAAAAGGCACATCTTTTAGGAATCAAAGGGGATGACTCGACTAAAAGGTACGTCTTATAGGAATCAATGGGGATGACTCGACCAAAAGGTACGTCTAATAGGTATCCAAGGGGATGAATCAACTAAAAGATACGTCTTATTGGAATCAAAGAGGATGACTCAACTAAAAGGTACATCTTATAGGAATCAAGTAAAATGACTCGACTAAAAGGTACGTCTTATAGGAATCAAAAGGGATTACTCGACTAAAAGGTACGTCTTATAGGAATCAAAGGGGATGACTCGACTAAAAGGTATGTTTTATAGGAATCAAAGGGGATGACTCGACTATAAGGTACGTCTTATAGGAATCAAAGGAAATCACTCGACTAAAAGGTACTTTTTCTAGGAATCAAAGGAAATGACTCAACTAAAAGGTACGTCTTATAGGAATCAAAGGAGATGACTCAACTAAAAGGTACGTCTTATAAGAATCTAAGGGGATGACTCCACTAAAAGGTACGTCTTATAGGAATCAAGGGAAATGACTCGACTAAAAGGTACGTCTTCAAGGAATCAAAGGAAATGACTCAACTAAAAGGTACGTCTTATAGGAATAAAAAGGGATGACTCGACTAAAAGGTACGTCTTATAGAAATCCAAGGGGATGACTCGACTAAAAGGTACGTTTTATAGGAATCAAAGGGGATGACTCGACTAAAAGGTACGTCTCATAGGAATCAAGGGAAATGTCTCAACTAAAAGGTATGTTTTCTAGGACTCAAAGTAAATGACTCAACTAAAAGGTACGTCTTATAGGAGTCAAAGGAGATGACTCAACTAAAAGGTACCTTTTATAGGAATCTAAGGGGATGACTCGACTAAAAGGTTAGTCTTATAGGAATCAAGGGAAAGACTCGACTAAAAGGTGCGTCTTCAAGGAATCAAAGGAAATGACTCAACTAAATGGTACGTCTTATAGGAATCAAAGGGGATGACTCGACTATAAGGTACATCTTATAGGAATCAAAAGGGATGACTCGACTAAAAGGTACGTCTTAGAGGAATCAATGGAAATGACTCGACTAAAAGGTAGGTATTCTAGGGGTCAAAGCGGATCACTCGACTAAAAGGTACGTCTTATAGGAATCAAAGGGGATGACTCGACTAAAAGGTATGTCTTATAGGAATCAAAAGGGATGACTCAACTAAATGATATGTCTTATAGGAATCAAAGGAAATGACTCGACTAAAAGGTACGTCTTCTAGTGGTCAAAGGGGATGACTCGACTAAAAGATACGTCTTCTAGGGGTCAAGGGGGAATGATTCGACTAAAAGGTACGTCCTATAGGAATCAAGAGGTATAACTCGACTAAAAGGTATGTCTTATAGGAATCAAAGGGGATGACTCGACTAAAAGGTACGTCTTATAGGAATCAAAGGGAATGACTTGACTAAAAGGTACGTCTTAAAGGAATCAAGGGAAATGACTCGATTAAAAGGTACGTCATCTTGGAATCAAAAGGGATGACTCGACTAAAGGGTACGTCTTCTAGGAATCAAATGGGATGACTCGACTAAAAGGTACGTCTTATAGGAATCAAAGGGGATGACTCGACTAAAAGGTACGTCTTATAGGAATCAAAGGGGATAACTCGACTAAAAGGTACGTCTTATAGGAATCAAGTCAAATGGTTCGACTCAAAGGTACGTCTTCTAGGAATAAAAGGAAATGACTCAACTAAAAGGTACATCTTATAGTAATAAAAGTAGATGACTCGACTAAAAGGTACGTCATATAAGATTCAAAGGGGTTAACTCAACTAAAAGATACGTCTTATAGGAGTCAAGGGAAATGACTCGACTAAAAGGTACGTCTCAAGGAATCAAAGGAAATGACTCAACTAAAAGGTACGTCTTATAGGAATCAAAGGGGATGACTCGACTAAATGGTACGTCTTCTAGGGGTCAAGGGGGAATGATTCGACTAAAAGGTACGTCCTATAGGAATCAAGAGGTATAACTCGACTAAAAGGTACGTCTTATAGGAATCAATGGAAATGACTCGACTAAAAGGTAGGTATTGTAGGGGTCAAAGCGGATCACTCGACTAAAAGGTATGTCATATAGGAATCAAAGGTAATGACTCGACTAAAAGGTACGTCTTCTAGGGGTCAAAGGGGATGACTTGACTAAAAGGTACGTCTTCTAGGGGTCAAGGGGGAATGATTCGACTAAAAGGTACGTCCTATAGGAATCAAGAGGTATAACTCGACTAAAAGGTATGTCTTATAGGAATCAAAGGGGATGACTTGACTAAAAGGTACGTCTTATAGGAATCAAAGGGAATGACTTGACTAAAAGGTACGTCTTAAAGAAATCAAGGTAAATGACTCGATTAAAAGGTACGTCATCTAGGAATTAAAAGGGATGACCTGACTAAAAGGTACGTCTTATAGAAATCAAAAGGGATGACTCGACAAAAAGGTACGTCTTATAGGAATCAAAGGGGATGACTCGACTAAAAGGAACGTCTTATAGTAATCAAGGGAAATGACTCGACTAAAAGATACGTCTTCTAGGAATCAAATGGGATGACTCGACTAAAAGGTACGTCTTATAGGAATCAAAGGGGATGACTAGACTAAAAGGTACGTCTTATAGGAATCAAAGGGGATGACTTGACTCAAAGCTACGTCTTAAAGGAATCAAGGGAAATGACTCGATTAAAAGGTACGTCTTCTAGGAATCAAAAGGGATGACTCGACTAAAAGGTACGTCTTATAGTAATCAAAAGGGATGACTCAACTAAAAGGTACGTCTTATAGGAATCAAAGGGGATGACTTGACTAAAAGGTACGTCTTATAGGAATCAAGGGAAATGACTCGACTAAGTGATATGTCTTCTAGGACTCAAATGGGGTGACTCGACTAAAAGGTATGTCTTATAGGAATCAAAGGGGGTGACTCGACTAAAAGGTACGTCTTATAGGAATCAAGTGAAATGGCTCGACTCAAAGGTACGTCTTCTAGGAATAAAAGGAAATGACACAACTAAAAGGTACGTCTTATAGGAATAAAAGGAGATGACTCGACTAAAAGGTACGTCTTATAGGAATCAAAGGGGATAACTCGACTAAAAGATACGTCTTATAGGAATCAAGGGAAATGACTCGACTAAAAGGTACGTCTCAAGGAATCAAACGAAATAACTCAACGAAAAGGTACGTCTTATAGGAATCAAAGGGGATGACTCGACTAAAAGGTACGTCTTCTAGGGGTCAAAGTGGATGACTCGACTAAAAGGTACGTCTTATAGGAATCCAAGGAAATGACTCGACTAAAAGGTATGTCTTATAGGAATCAAAGGAAATGAGTCGACTAAAAGGTACGTCTTCTAGGAATAAAAGGAAATGACTCAACTAAAAGGTAAGTCTTATAGGAATAAAAGGAGATGAGTCGACTAAAAGGTACGTCTTATAGGAATCAAAGAGGATAACTCGACTAAAAGATACGTCTTATAGGAATCAAGGGAAATGACTCGACTAAAAGGTACGTCTTCAAGGAATCAAAGAAAATGACTCAACTAAAAGGTACGTCTTATAGGAATCAAAGGGGATGACTCGACTAAAAGGTACGTCTACTAGGGGTCAAAGTGGATGACTCGACTAAAAGGTACGTCTTATAGGAATCAAAGGAAATGACTCGACTAAAAGGTACGTCTTATAGGAATCAAAGGAAATGACTCGACTAAAAGGTACGTCTTCTAGGGGTCAAAGGGGATAACTCGACTAAAACGTACGTCTTATAGGAATCAAAGGCGATGACTCGACTAAAAGGTACGTCTTATAGGAATCAAAGGGGATGACTCGACCAAAAGGTACGTCTTATAGGAATCAAGGGAAATGACTCGTATAAAAGGCACATATTTTACGAATTAATGGGGATGACTCGACTAAAAGGTACGTCTTATAGGAATCAAAGGGGATGACTCGACCAAAAGGTACGTCTTATAGGAATCCAAGGGGATGACTCGACTAAAAGGTACGTCTTATAGGAATCAAAGTTGATGACTCGACTAAAAGGTACGTCTTATTGGAATAAATGGAAATGACTCGACTAAAAGGTACGTCTTGTAGGAATCAAAGGGGATGACTCGACTAGAAGGTACGACTTATAGGAATCAAAGGGGATGACTCGACTAAAAGGTATGTTTTATAGGAATCAACGTGGATGACTCGACTAAACGGTACGTCTTATAGGAATCAAGGGAAATGACTCGACCAAAAGGTACGTTTTCTTGGAATCAAAGGAAATGACTCAACTAAAAGGTACGTCTTATAGGATTCAAAGGAGATGACTCAACTAAAAGGTACGTCTTATAGGAATCTAAGGGGAAGACTCGACTAAAAGGTACGTCTTATAGGAATCAAGAGAAATGACTCGACTAAAATGTACGTCTTCAAGGAATCAAAGGAAATGACTCAACTTAATAATACGTCTTATAGGAATCAACGGGGATGACTCGACTAAAAGGTACGTCTTATAGGAATCAAAGGGGATGACTCGACTAAAAGGAACGTCTAATAGGAATCAAAGGAAATGACTCGAATAAAAGGCACATCTTTTAGGAATCAAAGGGGATGACTCGACTAAAAGGTACGTCTTATAGGAATCAAAAGGGATTACTCGACCAAAAGGTACGTCTTATAGGAATCCAAGGGGATGACTCATCTAAAAGATACGTCTTATTGGAATCAAAGTGGATGACTCAAGTAAAAGGTACATCTTATAGGAATCAAGTAAAATGACTCGACTAAAAGGTACGTCTTATAGGAATCAAAGGGGATGACTCGAATAAAAGGTACGTCTTATAGGAATCAAAGGGGATGACTCGACTAAAAGGTACGTTTTATAGGAATCAAAGAAAATGACTCGACTAAAAGGTACGTCTTATAGGAATCAAAGGAAATCACTCGACTAAAAGGTACTTTTTCTAGGAATCAAAGGAAATGACTCAACTAAAAGGTACGTCTTATAGGAATCAAAGGAGATGACTCAACTAAAAGGTACGTCTTATAAGAATCTATGGGGATGACTCGACTAAAAGGTACGTCTTATAGGAATCAAGGGAAATGACTCGACTAAAAGGTACGTCTTCAAGGAATCAAAGTAAATGACTCAACTAAAATGTATGTCTTATAGGAATAAAAGGGGATGACTCGACTAAAAGGTACGTCTTATAGAAATCAAAGGGGATGACTCGACTAAAACGTACGTTTTATAGGAATCAAAGGGGATGACTCAACTAAAAGGTACGTCTTATAGGAATCAAGGGAAATGTCTCGACTAAAAGGTATGTTTTCTAGGAATCCAAGGAAATGACTCAACGAAAAGGTACGTCTTATAGGAATCAAAGGAGATGACTCAACTAAAAGGTACCTTTTATAGGAATCTAAGGGGATGACTCGACTAAAAGGTACGTCTTATAGGAAACAAGGGAAATGACTCGACTAAAAGGTACGTCTTCAAGGAATCAAAGGAAATGACTCAACTAAATGGTACATCTTATAGGAATCAAAGGGGATGACTCCACTATAAGGTACGCCTTATTGGAATCAAAGGGGATGACTCGACTAAAAGATACGTCTTATAGGAATCAAAGGAAATGACTCGACTAAAAGGTAGGTATCCTAGGGGTCAAAGCGGATCACTCGACTAAAATGTACGTCTTATAGGAATCAATGGGGATGACTCGAATAAAAGGTATGTCTGATAGGAATCAAAAGGGATGACTCGACTAAAAGATACGTCTTATAGAAATCAAAGGAAATGACTCGACTAAAAGGTACGTCTTCTAGGGGTCAAAGGGGATGACTCGACTAAAAGGTACGTCTTCTAGGGGTCATGGGGGAATGATTCGACTAAAAGGTACGTCCTATAGGAATCAAGAGGTATAACTCGACTAAAAGGTATGTCTTATAGGAATCAAAGGGGATGACTTGACTAAAAGGTACGTCTAATAGGAATCAAAGGGAATGACTTGACTAATAGGTACGTCTTATAGGAATCAAGGGAAATGACTCGTATAAAAGGCACATATTTTACGAATTAATGGGGATGACTCGACTAAAAGGTACGTCTTATAGGAATCAAAGGGGATGACTCGACCAAAAGGTACGTCTTATAGGAATCCAAGGGGATGACTCGACTAAAAGGTACGTCTTATAGGAATCAAAGTTGATGACTCGACTAAAAGGTACGTCTTATTGGAATAAATGGAAATGACTCGACTAAAAGGTACGTCTTGTAGGAATCAAAGGGGATGACTCGACCAAAAGGTACGTCTTATAGGAATCAAGGGAAATGACTCGTATAAAAGGCACATATTTTACGAATTAATGGGGATGACTCGACTAAAAGGTACGTCTTATAGGAATCAAAGGGGATGACTCGACCAAAAGGTACGTCTTATAGGAATCCAAGGGGATGACTCGACTAAAAGGTACGTCTTATAGGAATCAAAGTTGATGACTCGACTAAAAGGTACGTCTTATTGGAATAAATGGAAATGACTCGACTAAAAGGTACGTCTTGTAGGAATCAAAGGGGATGACTCGACTAGAAGGTACGACTTATAGGAATCAAAGGGGATGACTCGACTAAAAGGTATGTTTTATAGGAATCAACGTGGATGACTCGACTAAACGGTACGTCTTATAGGAATCAAGGGAAATGACTCGACCAAAAGGTACGTTTTCTTGGAATCAAAGGAAATGACTCAACTAAAAGGTACGTCTTATAGGATTCAAAGGAGATGACTCAACTAAAAGGTACGTCTTATAGGAATCTAAGGGGAAGACTCGACTAAAAGGTACGTCTTATAGGAATCAAGAGAAATGACTCGACTAAAATGTACGTCTTCAAGGAATCAAAGGAAATGACTCAACTTAAAAATACGTCTTATAGGAATCAACGGGGATGACTCGACTAAAAGGTACGTCTTATAGGAATCAAAGGGGATGACTCGACTAAAAGGAACGTCTAATAGGAATCAAAGGAAATGACTCGAATAAAAGGCACATCTTTTAGGAATCAAAGGGGATGACTCGACTAAAAGGTACGTCTTATAGGAATCAAAGGGGATTACTCGACCAAAAGGTACGTCTTATAGGAATCCAAGGGGATGACTCATCTAAAAGATACGTCTTATTGGAATCAAAGTGGATGACTCAAGTAAAAGGTACATCTTATAGGAATCAAGTAAAATGACTCGACTAAAAGGTACGTCTTATAGGAATCAAAGGGGATGACTCGAATAAAAGGTACGTCTTATAGGAATCAAAGGGGATGACTCGACTAAAAGGTACGTTTTATAGGAATCAAAGAAAATGACTCGACTAAAAGGTACGTCTTATAGGAATCAAAGGAAATCACTCGACTAAAAGGTACTTTTTCTAGGAATCAAAGGAAATGACTCAACTAAAAGGTACGTCTTATAGGAATCAAAGGAGATGACTCAACTAAAAGGTACGTCTTATAAGAATCTATGGGGATGACTCGACTAAAAGGTACGTCTTATAGGAATCAAGGGAAATGACTCGACTAAAAGGTACGTCTTCAAGGAATCAAAGTAAATGACTCAACTAAAATGTATGTCTTATAGGAATAAAAGGGGATGACTCGACTAAAAGGTACGTCTTATAGAAATCAAAGGGGATGACTCGACTAAAACGTACGTTTTATAGGAATCAAAGGGGATGACTCAACTAAAAGGTACGTCTTATAGGAATCAAGGGAAATGTCTCGACTAAAAGGTATGTTTTCTAGGAATCCAAGGAAATGACTCAACGAAAAGGTACGTCTTATAGGAATCAAAGGAGATGACTCAACTAAAAGGTACCTTTTATAGGAATCTAAGGGGATGACTCGACTAAAAGGTACGTCTTATAGGAAACAAGGGAAATGACTCGACTAAAAGGTACGTCTTCAAGGAATCAAAGGAAATGACTCAACTAAATGGTACATCTTATAGGAATCAAAGGGGATGACTCCACTATAAGGTACGCCTTATTGGAATCAAAGGGGATGACTCGACTAAAAGATACGTCTTATAGGAATCAAAGGAAATGACTCGACTAAAAGGTAGGTATCCTAGGGGTCAAAGCGGATCACTCGACTAAAATGTACGTCTTATAGGAATCAATGGGGATGACTCGAATAAAAGGTATGTCTGATAGGAATCAAAAGGGATGACTCGACTAAAAGATACGTCTTATAGAAATCAAAGGAAATGACTCGACTAAAAGGTACGTCTTCTAGGGGTCAAAGGGGATGACTCGACTAAAAGGTACGTCTTCTAGGGGTCATGGGGGAATGATTCGACTAAAAGGTACGTCCTATAGGAATCAAGAGGTATAACTCGACTAAAAGGTATGTCTTATAGGAATCAAAGGGGATGACTTGACTAAAAGGTACGTCTAATAGGAATCAAAGGGAATGACTTGACTAATAGGTACGTCTTAAAGGAATCAAGGGAAATGAATCGATTAAAAGGTACGTCATCTAGGAATTAAAAGGGATGACTCGACTAAAAGGTACGTCTTGTAGAAATCAAAAGGGATGACTCAACTAAAATATACGTCTTATAGGAATCAAAGGGGATGACTCGACTAAAAGGAACGTCTTATAGGAATCAAGGGAAATGACTCGACTAAAAGATACGTCTTCTAGGAATCAAATGGGATGACTCGACTAAAAGGTACGTCTTATAGGAATCAAAGGGGATGACTCGACTAAAAGGTACGTCTTATAGGAATCAAAGGGGATGACTTGACTAAAAGCTACGTCTTAAAGGAATCAAGGGAAATGACTCGATTATATGGTACGTCTTCTAGGAATCAAAAGGGATGACTCGACTAAAAGGTACGTCTTATAGTAATCAAAAGGGATGACTCGACTAAAACGTACGTCTTATAGGAATCAAAGGGGATGACTCGACTAAAAGGTACGTCTTATAGGAATCAAAGGGGATGACTCGACTAAAAGGTACGTCTTATTGGAATCAAGTGAAATGGCTCGACTCAAAGGTACGTCATCTAGGAATAAAAGGAAATGACTCAACTAAAAGGTACGTCTTATAGGAATAAAAGGAGATGACTCGACTAAAAGGTACGTCTTATAGGAATCAAAGGGGATAACTCGACTAAAAGATACGTCTTATAGGAATCAAGGGAAATGACTCGACTAAAAGGTACGTCTCAAGGAATCAAACGAAATAACTCAACGAAAAGGTACGTCTTATAGGAATCAAAGGGGATGACTCGACTAAAAGGTACGTCTTCTAGGGGTCAAAGTGGATGACTCAACTAAAATGTACGTCTTATAGGAATCAAAGGAAATGACTCGACTAAAAGGTACGTCTTATAGGAATCAAAGGAAATGACTCGACTAAAAGGTACGTCTTCTAGGAATAAAAGGAAATGACTCAACTAAAAGGTTCGTCTTATAGGAATAAAAGGAGAAGATTCGACTAAAAGGTACGTCTTATAGGAATCAAAGAGGATAACTCGACTAAAAGATACGTCTTATAGGAATCAAGGGAAATGACTCGACTAAAAGGTACGTCTTCAAGGAATCAAAGAAAATGACTCAACTAAAAGGTACGTCTTCTAGGGGTCCTTGGGGATGACTCGACTAAAACATACGTCTTACAGGAATCAAAGGCGATGACTCGACTAAAAGGTACGTCTTATAGTAATCAAAGGGGATGACTCGACTAAAATGTACGTCTTATAGGAATCAAGGTAAATGACTCGTATAAAAGGTACGTCTTATAGGAATTAAAGGGGATGACTCGACTAAAATGTACGTCTTATAGGAATTAAAGGGGATGACTCGACTAAAAGGTACGTCTTATAGGAATCAAAGGGGATGACTCGACCATAAGGTACGTCTTATAGGAATCCAAGGGGATGACTCGACTAAAAGGTACGTCTTATAGGAATCAAAGTTGATGACTCGACTAAAAGGTACGTCTTATTCGAATAAAGGGAAATGACTCGACTAAAAGGTACGTCTTATAGGAATCAAAGGGGATGACTCGACTAGAAGGTACGACTTATAGGAATCAAAGGATATGACTCGACTAAAAGGTATGTTTTATAGGAATCAAAGTGGATGACTCGACTAAAAGGTACGTCTTATAGGAATCAAGGGAAATGACACGACTAAAACGTACGTTTTCTTGGAATCAAAGGAAATGACTCAACTAAAAGATACGTCTTATAGGATTCAAAGGAGATGACTCAACTAAAAGGTACGTCTTATAGGAATCTAAGGGGAAGACTCGACTAAAAGGTACGTCTTATAGGAATCAAGAGAAATGACTCGACTAAAATGTACGTCTTCAAGGAATCAAAGGAAATGACTCAACTTAAAGATACGTCTTATAGGAATCAAAGGGGATGACTCGAATAAAAGGTCCGTCTTATAGGAATCAAAGGGGATGACTCGACTAAAAGGAACGTATTATAGGAATCAATGGAAATGACTCGAATAAAAGGCATATCTTTTAGGAATCAAAGGGGATGACTCGACTAAAAGGTACGTCATATAGGAATCAAAGGGGATGACTCGACCAAAAGGTACGTCTTATAGGTATCCAAGGGGATGAATCAACTAAAAATACTTCTTATTGGAATCAAAGAGGATGACTCAACTAATAGGTACGTCTTATAGGAATCAAGTAAAATGACTCGACTAAAAGGTACGTCTTATAGGAATCAAAGGGGATGACTCGACTAAAAGGTACGTCTTATAGGAATCAAAGGGGATGACTCGACTTAACGGTACGTTTTATAGGAGTCAAAGGGGATGACTCGACTATAAGGTACGTCTTATAGGAATCAAAGGAAATCACTCGACTAAAAGGTACTTTTTCTAGGAATCAAAGGAAATGACTCAACTAAAAGGTACGTCTTATAGGAATCAAAGGAGATGACTAAACTAAAAGGTACGTCTTATAAGAATCTAAGGGGATGACTCCACTAAAAGGTACGTCTTATAGGAATCAAGGGAAATGACTCGACTAAAAGGTACGTCTTCAAGGAATCAAAGGAAATGACTCAACTAAAAGGTACGTCTTATAGGAATAAAAGGGGATGACTCGACTAAAAGGTACGTCTTATAGAAATCCAAGGGGATGACTCGACTAAAAGGTACGTTTTATAGTAATCAAAGGGGATGACTCGACTAAAAGGTACGTCTCATAGGAATCAAGGAAAATGTCTCGACTAAAAGGTACGTTTTCTAGGAATCAAAGGAAATGACTCAACTAAAAGGTACGTCTTATAGGAATCAAAGGAGATGACTCAACTAAAAGGTACCTTTTATAGGAATCTAAGGGGATGACTCGACTTAAAGGTACGTCTTATAGGAATCACGGGAAATGACTAGACTAAAAGGTACGTCTTCAAGGAATCAAAGAAAATGACTCAACTAAATGGTACGTCTTATAGGAATCAAAGGGGATGACTCCACTATAAGGTACGTCTTATTGGAATCAAAGGGGATGACTCGACTAAAAGGTACGTCTTATAGGAATCAAAGGAAATGACTCGACTAAAAGGTAGGTATCCTAGGGGTCAAAGCGGATCACTCGACAAAAAGGTACGTCTTATAGGAATCAAAGGGGATGACTCTACTAAAAGGTATGTTTTATAGGAATCAAAAGGGATGACTCGACTAAAAGATATGTCTTATAGGAATCAAAGGAAATGACTAGACTAAAAGGTACGTTTTCTAGGGGTCAAATGGGATGACTCGACTAAAAGGTACGTCTTCTAGGGGTCAAGGAGGATTGATTCGACTAAAAGGTACGTCTTATAGGAATCAAGAGGTATAACTCGACTAAAAGGTATGTCTTATAGGAATCAAAGGGGATGACTTGACGAAAAGGTACGTCTAATAGGAAACAAAGGGAATGACTTGACTAATAGGTACGTCTTAAACGAATCAAGGGAAATGACTCGATTAAAAGGTACGTCATCTAGGAATTTAAAGGGATGACTCGACTAAAAGGTACGTCTTATAGAAATCAAAAGGGATGACTCGACTAAAAGGTACGTCTTATTGGAATCAAAGGGGATGACTCGACTAAAAGGTACGTCTTATAGGAATCAAAGGGGATGACTTGACTAAAAGCTACGTCTTAAAGGAATCAAGGGAAATGACTCGATTATATGGTACGTCTTCTAGGAATCAAAAGGGATGACTCGACTAAAAGGTACGTCTTATAGGAATCAAAGGGGATGACTCGAATAAAAGGTACGTCTTATAGGAATCAAAGGGGATGACTCGACTAAAAGGTACGTTTTATAGGAATCAAAGAAAATGACTCGACTAAAAGGTACGTCTTATAGGAATCAAAGGAAATCACTCGACTAAAAGGTACTTTTTCTAGGAATCAAAGGAAATGACTCAACTAAAAGGTACGTCTTATAGGAATCAAAGGAGATGACTAAACTAAAAGGTACGTCTTATAAGAATCTAAGGGGATGACTCCACTAAAAGGTACGTCTTATAGGAATCAAGGGAAATGACTCGACTAAAAGGTACGTCTTCAAGGAATCAAAGGAAATGACTCAACTAAAAGGTACGTCTTATAGGAATAAAAGGGGATGACTCGACTAAAAGGTACGTCTTATAGAAATCCAAGGGGATGACTCGACTAAAAGGTACGTTTTATAGTAATCAAAGGGGATGACTCGACTAAAAGGTACGTCTCATAGGAATCAAGGAAAATGTCTCGACTAAAAGGTACGTTTTCTAGGAATCAAAGGAAATGACTCAACTAAAAGGTACGTCTTATAGGAATCAAAGGAGATGACTCAACTAAAAGGTACCTTTTATAGGAATCTAAGGGGATGACTCGACTAAAAGGTACGTCTTATAGGAATCACGGGAAATGACTAGACTAAAAGGTACGTCTTCAAGGAATCAAAGAAAATGACTCAACTAAATGGTACGTCTTATAGGAATCAAAGGGGATGACTCCACTATAAGGTACGTCTTATTGGAATCAAAGGAAATGACTCGACTAAAAGGTACGTCTTCTAGGAATAAAAGAAAATGACTCAACTAAAAGGTTCGTCTTATAGGAATAAAAGGAGAAGATTCGACTAAAAGGTACGTCTTATAGGAATCAAAAAGGATAACTCGACTAAAAGATACGTCTTATAGGAATCAAGGGAAATGACTCGACTAAAAGGTACGTCTTCAAGGAATCAAAGAAAATGACTCAACTAAAAGGTACGTTTTCTAGGGGTCCATGGGGATGACTCGACTAAAACATACGTCTTACAGGAATCAAAGGCGATGACTCGACTAAAAGGTACGTCTTATAGGAATCAAAGGGGATGACTCGACTAAAATGTACGTCTTATAGGAATCAAGGTAAATGACTCGTATAAAAGGCACATATTTTAGGAATTAAAGGGGATGACTCGACTAAAAGGTACGTCTTATAGGAATCAAAGGGGATGACTCGACCATAAGGTACGTCTTATAGGAATCCAAGGGGATGACTCGACTAAAAGGTACGTCTTATAGGAATCAAAGTTGATGACTCGACTAAAAGGTACGTCTTATTGGAATAAAGGGAAATGACTCGACTAAAAGGTACGTCTTATAGGAATCAAAGGGGATGACTCGACTAAAAGGTACGTCTTATAGGAATCAAAGTTGATGACTCGACTAAAAGGTACGTCTTATTGGAATAAAGGGAAATGACTCGACTAAAAGGTACGACTTATAGGAATCAAAGGATATGACTCGACTAAAAGGTATGTTTTATAGGAATCAAAGTGGATGACTCGACTAAAAGGTACGTCTTATAGGAATCAAGGGAAATGACACGACTAAAACGTACGTTTTCTTGGAATCAAAGGAAATGACTCAACTAAAAGATACGTCTTATAGGATTCAAAGGAGATGACTCAACTAAAAGGTACGTCTTATAGGAATCTAAGGGGAAGACTCGACTAAAAGGTACGTCTTATAGGAATCAAGAGAAATGACTCGACTAAAATGTACGTCTTCAAGGAATCAAAGGAAATGACTCAACTTAAAGATACGTCTTATAGGAATCAAAGGGGATGACTCGAATAAAAGGTCCGTCTTATAGGAATCAAAGGGGATGACTCGACTAAAAGGAACGTATTATAGGAATCAAAGGAAATGACTCGAATAAAAGGCATATCTTTTAGGAATCAAAGGGGATGACTCGACTAAAAGGTACGTCTTATAGGAATCAAAGGGGATGACTCGACCAAAAGGTACGTCTTATAGGTATCCAAGGGGATGAATCAACTAAAAGATACTTCTTATTGGAATCAAAGAGGATGACTCAACTAAAAGGTACGTCTTATAGGAATCAAGTAAAATGACTCGACTAAAAGGTACGTCTTATAGGAATCAAAGGGGATGACTCGACTAAAAGGTACGTCTTATAGGAATCAAAGGGGATTACTCGACTTAACGGTACGTTTTATAGGAGTCAAAGGGGATGACTCGACTATAAGGTACGTCTTATAGGAATCAAAGGAAATCACTCGACTAAAAGGTACTTTTTCTAGGAATCAAAGGAAATGACTCAACTAAAAGGTACGTCTTATAGGAATCAAAGGAGATGACTAAACTAAAAGGTACGTCTTATAAGAATCTAAGGGGATGACTCCACTAAAAGGTACGTCTTATAGGAATCAAGGGAAATGACTCGACTAAAAGGTACGTCTTCAAGGAATCAAAGGAAATGACTCAACTAAAAGGTACGTCTTATAGGAATAAAAGGGGATGACTCGACTAAAAGGTACGTCTTATAGAAATCCAAGGGGATGACTCGACTAAAAGGTACGTTTTATAGTAATCAAAGGGGATGACTCGACTAAAAGGTACGTCTCATAGGAATCAAGGAAAATGTCTCGACTAAAAGGTACGTTTTCTAGGAATCAAAGGAAATGACTCAACTAAAAGGTACGTCTTATAGGAATCAAAGGAGATGACTCAACTAAAAGGTACCTTTTATAGGAATCTAAGGGGATGACTCGACTAAAAGGTACGTCTTATAGGAATCACGGGAAATGACTAGACTAAAAGGTACGTCTTCAAGGAATCAAAGAAAATGACTCAACTAAATGGTACGTCTTATAGGAATCAAAGGGGATGACTCCACTATAAGGTACGTCTTATTGGAATCAAAGGGGATGACTCGACTAAAAGGTACGTCTTATAGGAATCAAAGGAAATGACTCGACTAAAAGGTAAGTATCCTAGGGGTCAAAGCGGATCACTCGACAAAAAGGTACGTCTTATAGGAATCAAAGGGGATGACTCGACTAAAAGGTATGTTTTATAGGAATCAAAAGGGATGACTCGACTAAAAGATACGTCTTATAGGAATCAAAGGAAATGACTCGACCAAAAGGTACGTTTTCTAGGGGTCAAAGGGGATGACTCGACTAAAAGGTACGTCTTCTAGGGGTCAAGGAGGAATGATTCGACTAAAAGGTACGTCCTATAGGAATCAAGAGGTATAACTCGACTAAAAGGTATGTCTTATAGCAATCAAAGGGGATGACTTGACTAAAAGGTACGTCTAATAGGAAACAAAGGGAATGACTTGACTAATAGGTACGTCTTAAACGAATCAAGGGAAATGACTCGATTAAAAGGTACGTCATCTAGGAATTTAAAGGGATGACTCGACTAAAAGGTACGTCTTATAGAAATGAAAAGGGATGACTCGACTAAAAGGTACGTCTTATAGGAATCAAAGGGGATGACTCGACTAAAAGGAACGTCTTAGTGGAATCAAGGGAATTGACTCGACTAAAAGATACGTCTTCTAGGAATCAAATGGGATGACTCGACTAAAAGGTACGTCTTATAGGAATTAAAGGGGATGACTCGACTAAAAGGTACGTCTTATAGGAATCAAAGGGGATGACTTGACTAAAAGCTAAGTCTTAAAGGAATCAAGGGAAATGACTCGATTAAAAGGTACGTCTTCTAGGAATCAAAAGGGATGACTCGACTAAAAGGTACGTCTTATAGTAATCAAAAGGGATGACTCGACTAAAAGATACGTCTTATAGGAATCAAAGGGGATGACTCGACTAAAAGGTACGTCTTATAGGAATCAAGGGAAATGACTCGACTAAAAGATACATCTTTTAGGAATCAAATGGGATGACTCGACTAAAAGGTACGTCTTATAGGAATCAAAGGGGATGACTCGACTAAAAGGTACGTCTTATAGGAATCAAAGGGGATGACTCGACTAAAAGGTACGTCTTATTGGAATCAAGTGAAATGGCTCGACTCAAAGGTACGTCTTCTAGGAATAAAAGGAAATGACTCAGCTAAAAGGTACGTCTTATAGGAATAAAAGGAGATGACTCGACTAAAAGGTACGTCTTATAGGAATCAAAGGGGATAACTCGACTAAAAGATACATCTTATAGGAATCAAGGGAAATGACTCGACTAAAAGGTACGTCTCAAGGAATCAAACGAAATAACTCAACGAAAAGGTACGTCTTATAGGAATCAAAGGGGATGACTCGACTAAAAGGTATGTCTTCTAGGGGTCAAAGTGGATGAATCAACTAAAAGGTACGTCTAATAGGAATCAAAGGAAATGACTCGACTAAAAGTTAAGTCTTATAGGAATCAAAGGAAATGGCTTTACTAAAAGGTACGTCTTCTAGGAATAAAAGGAAATGACTCAACTAAAAGGTACGTCTTATAGGAATAAAAGAGATGATTCGACTAAAAGGTACGTCTTATAGGAATCAAAGAGGATAACTCGACTAAAAGGTACGTCTTCAAGGAATCAATGAAAATGACTCAACGAAAAGGTACGTCTTCTAGGGGTCCATGGGGATGACTCGACTAAAACATACGTCTTATAGGAATCTAAGGCGATGACTCAACTAAAAGGTACGTCTTATAGGAATCAAAGGGGATGACTCGACTAAAAGGTACGTCTTATAGGAATCAAGGGAAATGACTCGTATAAAAGGCACATATTTTAGGAATTAAAGGGGATGACTCGACTAAAAGGTACGTCTTATAGGAATCAAAGGGGATGACTCGACCATAAGGTACGTCTTATAGGAATCCAAGGGGATGACTCGACTAAAAGGTACGTCTTATAGGAATCAAAGTTGATGACTCGACTAAAAGGTACGTCTTATTGGAATAAAGGGAAATGACTCGACTAAAAGATCGTCTTATAGGAATCAAAGGGGATGACTCGACTAGAAGGTACGACTTATAGGAATCAAAGGATATGACTCGACTAAAAGGTATGTTTTATAGGAATCAAAGTGGATGACTCGACTAAAAGGTACGTCTTATAGGAATCAAGGGAAATGACACGACTAAAAGGTACGTTTTCTTGGAATCAAAGGAAATGACTCAACTAAAAGGTACGTCTTATAGGATTCAAAGGAGATGACTCAACTAAAAGGTACGTCTTATAGGAATCTAAGGGGAAGACTCGACTAAAAGGTACGTCTTATAGGAATCAAGGGAAATGACTCGTATAAAAGGCACATATTTTAGGAATTAAAGGGGATGACTCGACTAAAAGGTACGTCTTATAGGAATCAAAGGGGATGACTCGACCATAAGGTACGTCTTATAGGAATCCAAGGGGATGACTCGACTAAAAGGTACGTCTTATAGGAATCAAAGTTGATGACTCGACTACAAGGTACGTCTTATTGGAATAAAGGGAAATGACTCGACTAAAAGATCGTCTTATAGGAATCAAAGGGGATGACTCGACTAGAAGGTACGACTTATAGGAATCAAAGGATATGACTCGACTAAAAGGTATGTTTTATAGGAATCAAAGTGGATGACTCGACTAAAAGGTACGTCTTATAGGAATCAAGGGAAATGACACGACTAAAAGGTACGTTTTCTTGGAATCAAAGGAAATGACTCAACTAAAAGGTACGTCTTATAGGATTCAAAGGAGATGACTCAACTAAAAGGTACGTCTTATAGGAATCTAAGGGGAAGACTCGACTAAAAGGTACGTCGTATAGGAATCAAGAGAAATGACTCGACTAAAATGTACGTCTTCAAGGAATCAAAGGAAATAACTCAACTTAAAGATACGTCTTATAGGAATTAAAGGGGATGACTCGACTAAAAGTAACGTCTTATAGGATTCAAAGGAAATGACTCGAATAAAAGGCACATCTTTTAGGAATCAAAGGGGATGACTCGACTAAAAGGTACGTCTTCTAGGGGTCAAGGGGATGACTCGACCAAAAGGTACGTCTAATAGGTATCCAAGGGGATGAATCAACTAAAAGATACGTCTTATTGGAATCAAAGAGGATGACTCAACTAAAAGGTACGTCGTATAGGAATCAAGTAAAATGACTCGACTAAAAGGTACGTCTTATAGGAATCAAAAGGGATGACTCGACTAAAAGGTACGTCTTATAGGAATCAAAGGGGATGACTCGACTAAAAGGTACGTTTTATAGGAATCAAAGGGGATAACTCGACTATAAGGTACGTCATATAGGAATCAAAGGAAATCACTCGACTAAAAGGTACTTTTTCTAGGAATCAAAGGAAATGACTCAACTAAAAGGTACGTCTTATAGGAATCAAAGGAGATGACTCAACTAAAAGGTACGTCTTATAAGAATCTAAGGGGATGACTCCACTAAAAGGTATGTCTTATAGGAATCAAGGGAAATGACTCGACTAAAAGGTACGTCTTCAAGGAATCAAAGGAAATGACTCAACTAAAAGGTACGTCTTATAGGAATAAAAGGGGATGACTCGACTAAAAGGTACGTCTTATAGAAATCCAAGTGGATGACTCGACTAAAAGGTACGTTTTATAGGAATCAAAGGGGATGACTCGACTAAAAGGTACGTCTCATAGGAATCAAGGGAAATGTCTCGACTAAAAGGTACGTTTTCTAGGAATCAAAGGAAATGACTCAACTAAAAGGTACGTCTTATAAGAATCAAAGGAGATGACTCAACTAAAAGGTACCTTTTATAGGAATCTAAGGGGATGACTCGACTAAAAGGTACGTCTTATAGGAATCAAAGGAAATGACTCGACTAAAAGGTAGGTATCGAAGGGGTGAAAGCGGATCACTCGACAAAAAGGTACGTCTTATAGGAATCAAAGGGGATGACTCGACTAAAAGGTACGTCTTATTGGAATCAAGTGAAATGGCTCGACTCAAAGGTACGTCTTCTAGGAATAAAAGGAAATGACTCAACTAAAAGGTACGTCTTATAGGAGTCAAAGTTGATGACTCGACTAAAAGGTACGTCTCATTGGAATAAAGGGAAATGACTCGACTAAAAGGTACGTCTTATAGGAATCAAAGGGGATGACTCGACTAGAAGGTACGACTTATAGGAATCAAAGGATATGACTCGACTAAAAGGTATGTTTTATAGGAATCAAAGTGGATGACTCGACTAAAAGGTACGTCTTAT
This sequence comes from Capsicum pubescens, assembly GCA_030864215.1. Lineage (NCBI taxonomy): Eukaryota > Viridiplantae > Streptophyta > Magnoliopsida > Solanales > Solanaceae > Capsicum > Capsicum pubescens. The sequence continues at coordinate 272,561,056 of CM061545.1, read as the reverse complement.
AGGAATCAAGGGAAATGACACGACTAAAAGGTACGTTTTCTTGGAATCAAAGGAAATGACTCAACTAAAAGGTACGTCTTATAGGATTCAAAGGAGATGACTCAACTAAAAGGTACGTCTTATAGGAATCTAAGGGGAAGACTCGACTAAAAGGTACGTCTTATAGGAATCAAGGGAAATGACTCGTATAAAAGGCACATATTTTAGGAATTAAAGGGGATGACTCGACTATAAGGTACGTCTTATAGGAATCAAAGGGGATGACTCGACCATAAGGTACGTCTAATAGGAATCAAAGGGGATGACTCAACTAAAAGGTACGTCTTATAGGAATCAAAGTTGATGACTCGACTAAAAGGTACGTCTTATTGGAATAAAGGGAAATGACTCGACTAAAAGATCGTCTTATAGGAATCAAAGGGGATGACTCGACTAGAAGGTACGACTTATAGGAATCAAAGGATATGACTCGACTAAAAGGTATGTCTTATAGGAATCAAAGTGGATGACTCGACTAAAAGGTACGTCTTATAGGAATCAAGGGAAATGACACGACTAAAAGGTACGTTTTCTTGGAATCAAAGGAAATGACTCAACTAAAAGGTACGTCTTATAGGATTCAAAGGAGATGACTCAACTAAAAGGTACGTCTTATAGGAATCTAAGGGGAAGACTCGACTAAAAGGTACGTCGTATAGGAATCAAGAGAAATGACTCGACTAAAATGTACGTCTTCAAGGAATCAAAGGAAATAACTCAACTTAAAGATACGTCTTATAGGAATTAAAGGGGATGACTCGACTAAAAGTAACGTCTTATAGGATTCAAAGGAAATGACTCGAATAAAAGGCACATCTTTTAGGAATCAAACGGGATGACTCGACTAAAAGGTACGTCTTCTAGGGGTCAAGGGGATGACTCGACCAAAAGGTACGTCTAATAGGAATCCAAGGGGATGAATCAACTAAAAGATACGTCTTATTGGAATCAAAGAGGATGACTCAACTAAAAGGTACGTCGTATAGGAATCAAGTAAAATGACTCGACTAAAAGGTACGTCTTATAGGAATCAAAAGGGATGACTCGACTAAAAGGTACGTCTTATAGGAATCAAAGGGGATGACTCGACTAAAAGGTACGTTTTATAGGAATCAAAGGGGATGACTCGACTATAAGGTACGTCATATAGGAATCAAAGGAAATCACTCAACTAAAAGGTACGTCTTATAGGAATCAAAGGAGATGACTCAACTAAAAGGTACGTCTTATAGGAATCAAAGGAGATGACTCAACTAAAAGGTACGTCTTATAAGAATCTAAGGGGATGACTCCACTAAAAGGTATGTCTTATAGGAATCAAGGGAAATGACTCGACTAAAAGGTACGTATTCAAGGAATCAAAGGAAATGACTCAACTAAAAGGTACGTCTTATAGGAATAAAAGGGGATGACTCGACTAAAAGGTACGTCTTATAGAAATCCAAGTGGATGACTCGACTAAAAGGTACGTTTTATAGGAATCAAAGGGGATGACTCGACTAAAAGGTACGTCTCATAGGAATCAAGGGAAATGTCTCGACTAAAAGGTACGTTTTCTAGGAATCAAAGGAAATGACTCAACTAAAAGGTACGTCTTATAAGAATCAAAGGAGATGACTCAACTAAAAGGTACCTTTTATAGGAATCTAAGGGGATGACTCGACTAAAAGGTACGTCTTATAGGAATCAAAGGAAATGACTCGACTAAAAGGTAGGTATCGAAGGGGTGAAAGCGGATCACTCGACAAAAAGGTACGTCTTATAGGAATCAAAGGGGATGACTCGACTAAAAGGTACGTCTTATTGGAATCAAGTGAAATGGCTCGACTCAAAGGTACGTCTTCTAGGGGTCAAGGGGATGACTCGACCAAAAGGTACGTCTAATAGGAATCCAAGGGGATGAATCAACTAAAAGATACGTCTTATTGGAATCAAAGAGGATGACTCAACTAAAAGGTACGTCGTATATGAATCAAGTAAAATGACTCGACTAAAAGGTACGTCTTATAGGAATCAAAAGGGATGACTCGACTAAAAGGTACGTCTTATAGGAATCAAAGGGGATGACTCGACTAAAAGGTACGTTTTATAGGAATCAAAGGGGATGACTCGACTATAAGGTACGTCATATAGGAATCAAAGGAAATCACTCAACTAAAAGGTACGTCTTATAGGAATCAAAGGAGATGACTCAACTAAAAGGTACGTCTTATAGGAATCAAAGGAGATGACTCAACTAAAAGGTACGTCTTATAAGAATCTAAGGGGATGACTCCACTAAAAGGTATGTCTTATAGGAATCAAGGGAAATGACTCGACTAAAAGGTACGTCTTCAAGGAATCAAAGGAAATGACTCAACTAAAAGGTACGTCTTATAGGAATAAAAGGGGATGACTCGACTAAAAGGTACGTCTTATAGAAATCCAAGTGGATGACTCGACTAAAAGGTACGTTTTATAGGAATCAAAGGGGATGACTCGACTAAAAGGTACGTCTCATAGGAATCAAGGGAAATGTCTCGACTAAAAGGTACGTTTTCTAGGAATCAAAGGAAATGACTCAACTAAAAGGTACGTCTTATAAGAATCAAAGGAGATGACTCAACTAAAAGGTACCTTTTATAGGAATCTAAGGGGATGACTCGACTAAAAGGTACGTCTTATAGGAATCAAAGGAAATGACTCGACTAAAAGGTAGGTATCGAAGGGGTGAAAGCGGATCACTCGACAAAAAGGTACGTCTTATAGGAATCAAAGGGGATGACTCGACTAAAAGGTACGTCTTATTGGAATCAAGTGAAATGGCTCGACTCAAAGGTACGTCTTCTAGGAATAAAAGGAAATGACTCAACTAAAAGGTACGTCTTATAGGAATCAAAGTTGATGACTCGACTAAAAGGTACGTCTCATTGGAATAAAGGGAAATGACTCGACTAAAAGGTACGTCTTATAGGAATCAAAGGGGATGACTCGACTAGAAGGTACGACTTATAGGAATCAAAGGATATGACTCGACTAAAAGGTATGTTTTATAGGAAACAAAGTGGAGGACTCGACTAAAAGGTACGTCTTATAGGAATCAAGGGAAATGACACGACTAAAAGGTACGTTTTCTTGGAATCAAAGGAAATGACTCAACTAAAAGGTACGTCTTATAGGATTCAAAGGAGATGACTCAACTTAAAAATACGTCTTATAGGAATCAACGGGGATGACTCGACTAAAAGGTACGTCTTATAGGAATCAAAGGGGATGACTCGACTAAAAGGAACGTCTAATAGGAATCAAAGGAAATGACTCGAATAAAAGGCACATCTTTTAGGAATCAAAGGGGATGACTCGACTAAAAGGTACGTCTTATAGGAATCAAAGGGGATTACTCGACCAAAAGGTACGTCTTATAGGAATCCAAGGGGATGACTCATCTAAAAGATACGTCTTATTTGAATCAAAGTGGATGACTCAAGTAAAAGGTACATCTTATAGGAATCAAGTAAAATGACTCGACTAAAAGGTACGTCTTATAGGAATCAAAGGGGATGACTCGAATAAAAGGTACGTCTTATAGGAATCAAAGGGGATGACTCGACTAAAAGGTACGTTTTATAGGAATCAAAGGGAATGACTCGACTAAAAGGTACGTCTTATAGGAATCAAAGGAAATCACTCGACTAAAAGGTACTTTTTCTAGGAATCAAAGGAAATGACTCAACTAAAAGGTACGTCTTATAGGAATCAAAGGAGATGACTCAACTAAAAGGTACGTCTTATAAGAATCTAAGGGGATGACTCGACTAAAAGGTACGTCTTATAGGAATCAAGGGAAATGACTCGACTAAAAGGTACGTCTTCAAGGAATCAAAGGAAATGACTCAACTAAAATGTACGTCTTATAGGAATAAAAGGGGATGACTCGACTAAAAGGTACGTCTTATAGAAATCAAAGGGGATGACTCGACTAAAACGTACGTTTTATAGGAATCAAAGGGGATGACTCAACTAAAAGGTACGTCTTATAGGAATCAAGGGAAATGTCTCGACTAAAAGGTATGTTTTCTAGGAATCCAAGGAAATGACTCAACGAAAAGGTACGTCTTATAGGAATCAAAGGAGATGACTCAACTAAAAGGTACCTTTTATAGGAATCTAAGGGGATGACTCGACTAAAAGGTACGTCTTATAGGAAACAAGGGAAATGACTCGACTAAAAGGTACGTCTTCAAGGAATCAAAGGAAATGACTCAACTAAATGGTACATCTTATAGGAATCAAAGGGGATGACTCCACTATAAGGTACGTCTTATTGGAATCAAAGGGGATGACTCGACTAAAAGATACGTCTTATAGGAATCAAAGGAAATGACTCGACTAAAAGGTAGGTATCCTAGGGGTCAAAGCGGATCACTCGACTAAAATGTACGTCTTATAGGAATCAATGGGGATGACTCGAATAAAAGGTATGTCTTATAGGAATCAAAAGGGATGACTCGACTAAAAGATACGTCTTATAGAAATCAAAGGAAATGACTCGACTAAAAGGTACGTCTTCTAGGGGTCAAAGGGGATGACTCGACTAAAAGGTACGTCTTCTAGGGGTCATGGGGGAATGATTCGACTAAAAGGTATGTCCTATAGGAATCAAGAGGTATAACTCGACTAAAAGGTATGTCTTATAGGAATCAAAGGGGATGACTTGACTAAAAGGTACGTCTAATAGGAATCAAAGGGAATGACTTGACTAATAGGTACGTCTTAAAGGAATCAAGGGAAATGAATAGATTAAAAGGTACGTCATCTAGGAATTAAAAGGGATGACTCGACTAAAAGGTACGTCTTGTAGAAATCAAAAGGGATGACTCAACTAAAATGTACGTCTTATAGGAATCAAAGGGGATGACTCGACTAAAAGGAACGTCTTATAGGAATCAAGGGAAATGACTCGACTAAAAGATACGTCTTCTAGGAATCAAATGGGATGACTCGACTAAAAGGTACGTGTTATAGGAATCAAAGGGGATGACTCGACTAAAAGGTACGTCTTATAGGAATCAAAGGGGATGACTTGACTAAAAGCTACGTCTTAAAGGAATCAAGGGAAATGACTCGATTATATGGTACGTCTTCTAGGAATCAAAAGGGATGACTCGACTAAAAGGTACGTCTTATAGTAATCAAAAGGGATGACTCGACTAAAACGTACGTCTTATAGGAATCAAAGGGGATGACTCGACTAAAAGGTACGTCTTATAGGAATCAAAGGGGATGACTCGACTAAAAGGTACGTCTTATTGGAATCAAGTGAAATGGCTCGACTCAAAGGTACGTCATCTAGGAATAAAAGGAAATGACTCAACTAAAAGGTACGTCTTATAGGAATAAAAGGAGATGACTCGACAAAAGGTACGTCTTATAGGAATCAAAGGGGATAACTCGACTAAAAGATACGTCTTATAGGAATCAAGGGAAATGACTCGACTAAAAGGTACGTCTCAAGGAATCAAACGAAATAACTCAACGAAAAGGTACGTCTTATAGGAATCAAAGGGGATGACTCGACTAAAAGGTACGTCTTCTAGGGGTCAAAGTGGATGACTCAACTAAAATGTACGTCTTATAGGAATCAAAGGAAATGACTCGACTAAAAGGTACGTCTTATAGGAATCAAAGGAAATGACTCGACTAAAAGGTACGTCTTCTAGGAATAAAAGGAAATGACTCAACTAAAAGGTTCATCTTATAGGAATAAAAGGAGAAGATTCGACTAAAAGGTACGTCTTATAGGAATCAAAGAGGATAACTCGACTAAAAGATACGTCTTATAGGAATCAAGGGAAATGACTCGACTAAAAGGTACGTCTTCAAGGAATCAAAGAAAATGACTCAACTAAAAGGTACGTCGTCTAGGGGTCCATGGGGATGACTCGACTAAAACATACGTCTTACAGGAATCAAAGGCGATGACTCGACTAAAAGGTACGTCTTATAGGAATCAAAGGGGATGACTCGACTAAAATGTACGTCTTATAGGAATCAAGGTAAATGACTCGTATAAAAGGCACATATTTTAGGAATTAAAGGGGATGACTCGACTAAAAGGTACGTCTTATAGGAATCAAAGGGGATGACTCGACCATAAGGTACGTCTTATAGGAATCCAAGGGGATGACTCGACTAAAAGGTACGTCTTATAGGAATCAAAGTTGATGACTCGACTAAAAGGTACGACTTATTGGAATAAAGGGAAATGACTCGACTAAAAGGTACGTCTTATAGGAATCAAAGAGGATGACTCGACTAGAAGGTACGACTTATAGGAATCAAAGGATATGACTCGACTAAAAGGTATGTTTTATAGGAATCAAAGTGGATGACTCGACTAAAAGGTACGTCTTATAGGAATCAAGGGAAATGACACGACTAAAACGTACGTTTTCTTGGAATCAAAGGAAATGACTCAACTAAAAGATACGTCTTATAGGATTCAAAGGAGATGACTCAACTAAAAGGTACGTCTTATAGGAATCTAAGGGGAAGACTCGACTAAAAGGTACGTCTTATAGGAATCAAGAGAAATGACTCGACTAAAATGTACGTCTTCAAGGAATCAAAGGAAATGACTCAACTTAAAGATACGTCTTATAGGAATCAAAGGGGATGACTCGAATAAAAGGTCCGTCTTATAGGAATCAAAGGGGATGACTCGACTAAAAGGAACGTATTATAGGAATCAAAGGAAATGACTCGAATAAAAGGCATATCTTTTAGGAATCAAAGGGGATGACTCGACTAAAAGGTACGTCATATAGGAATCAAAGGGGATGACTCGACCAAAAGGTACGTCTTATAGGTATCCAAGGGGATGAATCAACTAAAAAATACTTCTTATTGGAATCAAAGAGGATGACTCAACTAAAAGGTACGTCTTATAGGAATCAAGTAAAATGACTCGACTAAAAGGTACGTCTTATAGGAATCAAAGGGGATGACTCGACTAAAAGGTACGTCTTATAGGAATCAAAGGGGATGACTCGACTTAACGGTACGTTTTATAGGAGTCAAAGGGGATGACTCGACTATAAGGTACGTCTTATAGGAATCAAAGGAAATCACTCGACTAAAAGGTACTTTTTCTAGGAATCAAAGGAAATGACTCAACTAAAAGGTACGTCTTATAGGAATCAAAGGAGATGACTAAACTAAAAGGTACGTCTTATAAGAATCTAAGGGGATGACTCCACTAAAAGGTACATCTTATAGGAATCAAGGGAAATGACTCGACTAAAAGTTACGTCTTCAAGGAATCAAAGGAAATGACTCAACTAAAAGGTACGTCTTATAGGAATAAAAGGGGATGACTCGACTAAAAGGTACGTCTTATAGAAATCCAAGGGGATGACTCGACTAAAAGGTACGTTTTATAGTAATCAAAGGGGATGACTCGACTAAAAGGTACGTCTCATAGGAATCAAGGAAAATGTCTCGACTAAAAGGTACGTTTTCTAGGAATCAAAGGAAATGACTCAACTAAAAGGTACGTCTTATAGGAATCAAAGGAGATGACTCAACTAAAAGGTACCTTTTAGAGGAATCTAAGGGGATGACTCGACTAAAAGGTACGTCTTATAGGAATCACGGGAAATGACTAGACTAAAAGGTACGTCTTTAAGGAATCAAAGAAAATGACTCAACTAAATGGTACGTCTTATAGGAATCAAAGGGGATGACTCCACTATAAGGTACGTCTTATTGGAATCAAAGGGGATGACTCGACTAAAAGGTACGTCTTATAGGAATCAAAGGAAATGACTCGACTAAAAGGTAGGTATCCTAGGGGTCAAAGCGGATCACTCGACAAAAAGGTACGTCTTATAGGAATCAAAGGGGATGACTCGACTAAAAGGTATGTTTTATAGGAATCAAAAGGGATGACTCGACTAAAAGATACGTCTTATAGGAATCAAAGGAAATGACTCGACTAAAAGGTACGTTTTCTAGGGGTCAAAGGGGATGACTCGACTAAAAGGTACGTCTTCTAGGGGTCAAGGAGGATTGATTCGACTAAAAGGTACGTCCTATAGGAATCAAGAGGTATAACTCGACTAAAAGGTATGTCTTATAGGAATCAAAGGGGATGACTTGACTAAAAGGTACGTCTAATAGGAAACAAAGGGAATGACTTGACTAATAGGTACGTCTTAAACGAATCAAGGGAAATGACTCGATTAAAAGGTACGTCATCTAGGAATTTAAAGGGATGACTCGACTAAAAGGTACGTCTTATAGAAATCAAAAGGGATGACTCGACTAAAAGGTACGTCTTATTGGAATCAAAGGGGATGACTCGACTAAAAGGTACGTCTTATAGGAATCAAAGGGGATGACTTGACTAAAAGCTACGTCTTAAAGGAATCAAGGGAAATGACTCGATTATATGGTACGTCTTCTAGGAATCAAAAGGGATGACTCGACTAAAAGGTATGTCTTATAGTAATCAAAAGGGATGACTCGACTAAAACGTACGTCTTATAGGAATCAAAGGGGATGACTCGACTAAAAGGTACGTCTTATAGGAATCAAAGGGGATGACTCGACTAAAAGGTACGTCTTATTGGAATCAAGTGAAATGGCTCGACTCAAAGGTACGTCATCTAGGAATAAAAGGAAATGACTCAACTAAAAGGTACGTCTTATAGGAATAAAAGGAGATGACTCGACTAAAAGGTACGTCTTATAGGAATCAAAGGGGATAACTCGACTAAAAGATACGTCTTATAGGAATCAAGGGAAATGACTCGACTAAAAGGTACGTCTCAAGGAATCAAACGAAATAACTCAACGAAAAGATACGTCTTATAGGAATCAAAGGGGATGACTCGACTAAAAGGTACGTCTTCTAGGGGTCAAAGTGGATGACTCAACTAAAATGTACGTCTTATAGGAATCAAAGGAAATGACTCGACTAAAAGGTACGTCTTATAGGAATCAAAGGAAATGACTCGACTAAAAGGTACGTCTTCTAGGAATAAAAGGAAATGACTCAACTAAAAGGTTCGTCTTATAGGAATAAAAGGAGAAGATTCGACTAAAAGGTACGTCTTATAGGAATCAAAAAGGATAACTCGACTAAAAGATACGTCTTATAGGAATCAAGGGAAATGACTCGACTAAAAGGTACGTCTTCAAGGAATCAAAGAAAATGACTCAACTAAAAGGTACGTTTTCTAGGGGTCCATGGGGATGACTCGACTAAAACATACAACTTACAGGAATCAAAGGCGATGACTCGACTAAAAGGTACGTCTTATAGGAATCAAAGGGGATGACTCGACTAAAATGTACGTCTTATAAGAATCAAGGTAAATGACTCGTATAAAAGGCACATATTTTAGGAATTAAAGGGGATGACTCGACTAAAAGGTACGTCTTATAGGAATCAAAGGGGATGACTCGACCATAAGGTACGTCTTATAGGAATCCAAGGGGATGACTCGACTAAAAGGTACGTCTTATAGGAATCAAAGTTGATGACTCGACTAAAAGGTACGTCTTATTGGAATAAAGGGAAATGACTCGACTAAAAGGTACGTCTTAGAGGAATCAAAGGGGATGACTCGACTAAAAGGTACGTCTTATAGGAATCAAAGTTGATGTCTCGACTAAAAGGTACGTCTTATTGGAATAAAGGGAAATGACTCGACTAAAAGGTACGACTTATAGGAATCAAAGGATATGACTCGACTAAAAGGTATGTTTTATAGGAATCAAAGTGGATGACTCGACTAAAAGGTACGTCTTATAGGAATCAAGGGAAATGACACGACTAAAACGTACGTTTTCTTGGAATCAAAGGAAATGACTCAACTAAAAGATACGTCTTATAGGATTCAAAGGAGATGACTCAACTAAAAGGTACGTCTTATAGGAATCTAAGGGGAAGACTCGACTAAAAGGTACGTCTTATAGGAATCAAGAGAAATGACTCGACTAAAATGTACGTCTTCAAGGAATCAAAGGAAATGACTCAACTTAAAGATACGTCTTATAGGAATCAAAGGGGATGACTCGAATAAAAGGTCCGTCTTATAGGAATCAAAGGGGATGACTCGACTAAAAGGAACGTATTATAGGAATCAAAGGAAATGACTCGAATAAAAGGCATATCTTTTAGGAATCAAAGGGGATGACTCGACTAAAAGGTACGTCTTATAGGAATCAAAGGGGATGACTCGACCAAAAGGTACGTCTTATAGGTATCCAAGGGGATGAATCAACTAAAAGATACTTCTTATTGGAATCAAAGAGGATGACTCAACTAAAAGGTACGTCTTATAGGAATCAAGTAAAATGACTCGACTAAAAGGTACGACTTATAGGAATCAAAGGGGATGACTCGACTAAAAGGTACGTCTTATAGGAATCAAAGGGGATGACTCGACTTAACGGTACGTTTTATAGGAGTCAAAGGGGATGACTCGACTATACGGTACGTCTTATAGGAATCAAAGGAAATCACTCGACTAAAAGGTACTTTTTCTAGGAATCAAAGGAAATGACTCAACTAAAAGGTACGTCTTATAGGAATCAAAGGAGATGACTAAACTAAAAGGTACGTCTTATAAGAATCTAAGGGGATGACTCCACTAAAAGGTACGTCTTATAGGAATCAAGGGAAATGACTCGACTAAAAGGTACGTCTTCAAGGAATCAAAGGAAATGACTCAACTAAAAGGTACGTCTTATAGGAATAAAAGGGGATGACTCGACTAAAAGGTACGTCTTATAGAAATCCAAGGGGATGACTCGACTAAAAGGTACGTTTTATAGTAATCAAAGGGGATGACTCGACTAAAAGGTACGTCTCATAGGAATCAAGGAAAATGTCTCGACTAAAAGGTACGTTTTCTAGGAATCAAAGGAAATGACTCAACTAAAAGGTACGTCTTATAGGAATCAAAGGAGATGACTCAACTAAAAGGTACCTTTTATAGGAATCTAAGGGGATGACTCGACAAAAAGGTACGTCTTATAGGAATCACGGGAAATGACTAGACTAAAAGGTACGTCTTCAAGGAATCTAAGAAAATGACTCAACTAAATGGTACGTCTTATAGGAATCAAAGGGGATGACTCCACTATAAGGTACGTCTTATTGGAATCAAAGGGGATGACTCGACTAAAAGGTACGTCTTATAGGAATCAAAGGAAATGACTCGACTAAAAGGTAAGTATCCTAGGGGTCAAAGCGGATCACTCGACAAAAAGGTACGTCTTATAGGAATCAAAGGGGATGACTCGACTAAAAGGTATGTTTTATAGGAATCAAAAGGGATGACTCGACTAAAAGATACGTCTTATAGGAATCAAAGGAAATGACTCGACTAAAAGGTACGTTTTCTAGGGGTCAAAGGGGATGACTCGACTAAAAGGTACGTCTTCTAGGGGTCAAGGAGGAATGATTCGACTAAAAGGTACGTCCTATAGGAATCAAGAGGTATAACTCGACTAAAAGGTATGTCTTATAGGAATCAAAGGGGATGACTTGACTAAAAGGTACGTCTAATAGGAAACAAAGGGAATGACTTGACTAATAGGTACGTCTTAAACGAATCAAGGGAAATGACTCGATTAAAAGGTACGTCATCTAGGAATTTAAAGGGATGACTCGACTAAAAGGTACGTCTTATAGAAATGAAAAGGGATGACTCGACTAAAAGGTACGTCTTATAGGAATCAAAGGGGATGACTCGAATAAAAGGAACGTCTTAGTGGAATCAAGGGAATTGACTCGACTAAAAGATACGTCTTCTAGGAATCAAATGGGATGACTCGACTAAAAGGTACGTCTTATAGGAATTAAAGGGGATGACTCGACTAAAAGGTACGTCTTATAGGAATCAAAGGGGATGACTTGACTAAAAGCTAAGTCTTAAAGGAATCAAGGGAAATGACTCGATTAAAAGGTACGTCTTCTAGGAATCAAAAGGGATGACTCGACTAAAAGGTACGTCTTATAGTAATCAAAAGGGATGACTCGACTAAAAGATACGTCTTATAGGAATCAAAGGGGATGACTCGACTAAAAGGTACGTCTTATAGGAATCAAGGGAAATGACACGACTAAAAGATACGTCTTTTAGGAATCAAATGGGATGACTCGACTAAAAGGTACGTCTTATAGGAATCAAAGGGGATGACTCGACTAAAAGGTACGTCTTATAGGAATCAAAGGGGATGACTCGACTAAAAGGTACGTCTTATTGGAATCAAGTGAAATGGCTCGACTCAAAGGTACGTCTTCTAGGAATAAAAGGAAATGACTCAGCTAAAAGGTACGTCTTATAGGAATAAAAGGAGATGACTCGACTAAAAGGTACGTCTTATAGGAATCAAAGGGGATAACTCGACTAAAAGATACGTCTTATAGGAATCAAGGGAAATGACTCGACTAAAAGGTACGTCTCAAGGAATCAAACGAAATAACTCAACGAAAAGGTACGTCTTATAGGAATCAAAGGGGATGACTTGACTAAAAGGTATGTCTTCTAGGGGTCAAAGTGGATGAATCAACTAAAAGGTACGTCTAATAGGAATCAAAGGAAATGACTCGACTAAAAGTTAAGTCTTATAGGAATCAAAGGAAATGGCTTTACTAAAAGGTACGTCTTCTAGGAATAAAAGGAAATGACTCAACTAAAAGGTACGTCTTATAGGAATAAAAGAGATGATTCGACTAAAAGGTACGTCTTATTGGAATCAAAGAGGATAACTCGACTAAAAGGTACGTCTTCAAGGAATCAATGAAAATGACTCAACGAAAAGGTACGTCTTCTAGGGGTCCATGGGGATGACTCGACTAAAACATACGTCTTATAGGAATCTAAGGCGATGACTCAACTAAAAGGTACGTCTTATAGGAATCAAAGGGGATGACTCGACTAAAAGGTACGTCTTATAGGAATCAAGGGAAATGACTCGTATAAAAGGCACATATTTTAGGAATTAAAGGGGATGACTCGACTAAAAGGTACGTCTTATAGGAATCAAAGGGGATGACTCGACCATAAGGTACGTCTTATAGGAATCCAAGGGGATGACTCGACTAAAAGGTACGTCTTATAGGAATCAAAGTTGATGACTCGACTAAAAGGTACGTCTTATTGGAATAAAGGGAAATGACTCGACTAAAAGATCGTCTTATAGGAATCAAAGGGGATGACTCGACTAGAAGGTACGACTTATAGGAATCAAAGGATATGACTCGACTAAAAGGTATGTTTTATAGGAATCAAAGTGGATGACTCGACTAAAAGGTACGTCTTATAGGAATCAAGGGAAATGACACGACTAAAAGGTACGTTTTCTTGGAATCAAAGGAAATGACTCAACTAAAAGGTACGTCTTATAGGATTCAAAGGAGATGACTCAACTAAAAGGTACGTCTTATAGGAATCTAAGGGGAAGACTCGACTAAAAGGTACGTCTTATAGGAATCAAGGGAAATGACTCGTATAAAAGGCACATATTTTAGGAATTAAAGGGGATGACTCGACTAAAAGGTACGTCTTATAGGAATCAAAGGGGATGACTCAACCATAAGGTACGTCTTATAGGAATCCAAGGGGATGACTCGACTAAAAGGTACGTCTTATAGGAATCAAAGTTGATGACTCGACTAAAAGGTACGTCTTATTAGAATAAAGGGAAATGACTCGACTAAAAGATCGTCTTATAGGAATCAAAGGGGATGACTCGACTAGAAGGTACGACTTATAGGAATCAAAGAATATGACTCGACTAAAAGGTATGTTTTATAGGAATCAAAGTGGATGACTCGACTAAAAGGTACGTTTTCTTGGAATCAAAGGAAATGACTCAACTAAAAGGTACGTCTTATAGGATTCAAAGGAGATGACTCAACTAAAAGGTACGTCTTATAGGAATCTAAGGGGAAGACTCGACTAAAAGGTACGTCGTATAGGAATCAAGAGAAATGACTCGACTAAAATGTACGTCTTCAAGGAATCAAAGGAAATGACTCAACTTAAAGATACGTCTTATAGGAATTAAAGGGGATGACTCGACTAAAAGTAACGTCTTATAGGATTCAAAGGAAATGACTCGAATAAAAGGCACATCTTTTAGGAATCAAAGGGGATGACTCGACTAAAAGGTACGTCTTCTAGGGGTCAAGGGGATGACTCAACCAAAAGGTACGTCTAATAGGTATCCAAGGGGATGAATCAACTAAAAGATACGTCTTATTGGAATCAAAGAGGATGACTCAACTAAAAGGTACGTTGTATAGGAATCAAGTAAAATTACTCGACTAAAAGGTACGTCTTATAGGAATCAAAAGGGATGACTCGACTAAAAGGTACGTCTTATAGGAATCAAAGGGGATGACTCGACTAAAAGGTACGTTTTATAGGAATCAAAGGGGATGACTCGACTATAAGGTACGTCATATAGGAATCAAAGGAAATCACTCGACTAAAAGGTACTTTTTCTCGGAATCAAAGGAAATGACTCAACTAAAAGGTACGTCTTATAGGAATCAAAGGAGATGACTCAACTAAAAGGTACGTCTTATAAGAATCTAAGGGGATGACTCCACTAAAAGGTATGTCTTATAGGAATCAAGGGAAATGACTCGACTAAAAGTTACGTCTTCAAGGAATCAAAGGAAATGACTCAACTAAAAGGTACGTCTTATAGGAATAAAAGGGGATGACTCGACTAAAAGGTACGTCTTATAGAAATCCAAGTGGATGACTCGACTAAAAGGTACGTTTTATAGGAATCAAAGGGGATGACTCGACTAAAAGGTACGTCTCATAGGAATCAAGGGAAATGTCTCGACTAAAAGGTACGTTTTCTAGGAATCAAAGGAAATGACTCAACTAAAAGGTACGTCTTATAAGAATCAAAGGAGATGACTCAACTAAAAGGTACCTTTTATAGGAATCTAAGGGGATGACTCGACTAAAAGATACGTCTTATAGGAATCAAAGGAAATGACTCGACTAAAAGGTAGGTATCGAAGGGGTGAAAGCGGATCACTCGACAAAAAGGTACGTCTTATAGGAATCAAAGGGGATGACTCGACTAAAAGGTACGTCTTATTGGAATCAAGTGAAATGGCTCGACTCAAAGGTACGTCTTCTAGGAATAAAAGGAAATGACTCAACTAAAAGGTACGTCTTATAGGAATCAAAGTTGATGACTCGACTAAAAGGTACGTCTCATTGGAATAAAGGGAAATGACTCGACTAAAAGGTACGTCTTATAGGAATCAAAGGGGATGACTCGACTAGAAGGTACGACTTATAGGAATCAAAGCATATGACTCGACTAAAAGGTATGTTTTATAGGAATCAAAGTGGATGACTCGACTAAAAGGTACGTCTTATAGGAATCAAGGGAAATGACACGACTAAAAGGTACGTTTTCTTGGAATCAAAGGAAATGACTCAACTAAAAGGTACGTCTTATAGGATTCAAAGGAGATGACTCAACTAAAAGGTACGTCTTATAGGAATCTAAGGGGAAGACTCGACTAAAAGGTACGTCGTACAGGAATCAAGAGAAATGACTCGACTAAAATGTACGTCTTCAAGGAATCAAAGGAAATGACTCAACTTAAAGATACGTCTTATAGGAATCAAAGGGGATGACTCGACTAAAAGTAACGTCTTATAGGAATCAAAGGAAATGACTCGAATAAAAGGCACATCTTTTAGGAATCAAAGGGGATGACTCGACTAAAAGGTACGTCTTCTAGGGGTCAAGGGGATGACTCGACCAAAAGGTACGTCTAATAGGTATCCAAGGGGATGAATCAACTAACAGATACGTCTTATTGGAATCAAAGAGGATGACTCAACTAAAAGGTACGTCTTATAGGAATCAAGTAAAATGACTCGACTAAAAGGTACGTCTTATAGGAATCAAAAGGGATGACTCGACTAAAAGGTACGTCTTATAGGAATCAAAGGGGATGACTCGACTAAATGGTACGTTTTATAGGAATCAAAGGGGATGACTCGACTATAAGGTACGTCTTATAGGAATCAAAGGAAATCACTCGACTAAAAGGTACTTTTTCTAGGAATCAAAGGAAATGACTCAACTAAAAGGTACGTCTTATAGGAATCAAAGGAGATGACTCAACTAAAAGGTACGTCTTATAAGAATCTAAGGGGATGACTCCACTAAAAGGTACGTCTTATAGGAATCAAGGGAAATGACTCGACTAAAAGGTCCCTCTTCAAGGAATCAAAGGAAATGACTCAACTAAAAGGTACGTCTTATAGGAATAAAAGGGGATGACTCGACTAAAAGGTACGTCTTATAGGTATCAAAGGGGATGACTCGACTAAAAGGAACGTTTTATAGGAATCAAAGGTGATGACTCGACTAAAAGGTACGTCTCATAGGAATCAAGGGAAATGACTCGACTAAAAGGTATGTCTTCTAGGAATCAAAGAAAATGACTCAACAATAAGGTACGTCTTATAGGAATCAAGGAAAATGACTTGACTAAAAGGTACCTTTTATAGGAATCTAAGGGGATGACTCGACTAAAAGGTACGTCTTATAGGAATCAAGGGAAATGACTCGACTAAAAGGTGCGTCTTCAAGGAATCAAAGGAAATGACTCAACTAAATGGTACGTCTTATAGGAATCAAAGGGGATGACTCCACTATAAGGTACGTCTTATTGGAATGAAAGGGGATGACTCGACTAAAAGGTACGTCTTATAGGAATCAAAGGAAATGACTCGACTAAAAGGTAGGTATCGTAGGGGTCAAAGCGGATCACTCGACAAAAAGGTACGTCTTATAGGAATCAAAGGGGATGACTCGACTAAAAGGTACGTCTTATTGGAATCAAGGGAAATGACACGACTAAAAGGTACGTTTTCTTGGAATCAAAAGAAATGACTCAACTAAAAGGTACGTCTTATAGGATTCAAAGGAGATGACTCAACTAAAAGGTACGTCTTATAGGAATCTAAGGGGAAGACTCGACTAAAAGGTACGTCGTATAGGAATCAAGAGAAATGACTCGACTAAAATGTACGTCTTCAAGGAATCAAAGGAAATGACTCAACTTAAAGATACGTCTTATAGGAATCAAAGGGGATGACTCGACTAAAAGTAACGTCATATAGGAATCAAAGGAAATGACTCGAATAAAAGGCACATCTTTTAGGAATCAAAGGGGATGACTCGACTAAAAGGTACGTCTTCTAGGGGTCAAGGGGATGACTCGACCAAAAGGTACGTCTAATAGGTATCCAAGGGGATGAATCAACTAAAAGATACGTCTTATTGGAATCAAAGAGGATGACACAACTAAAAGGTACGTCTTATAGGAATCAAGTAAAATGACTCGACTAAAAGGTACGTCTTATAGGAATCAAAAGGGATGACTCGACTAAAAGGTACGTCTTATAGGAATCAAAGGGGATGACTCGACTAAAAGGTACGTTTTATAGGAATCAAAGGGGATGACTCGACTATAAGGTACGTCATATAGGAATCAAAGGAAATCACTCGACTAAAAGGTACTTTTTCTAGGAATCGAAGGAAATGACTCAACTAAAAGGTACGTCTTATAGGAATCAAAGGAGATGACTCAACTAAAAGGTACGTCTTATAAGAATCTAAGGGGATGACTCCACTAAAAGGTACGTCTTATAGGAATCAAGGGAAATCACTCGACTAAAAGGTACGTCTTCAAGGAATCAAAGGAAATGACTCAACTAAAAGGTACGTCTTATAGGAATAAAAGGGGATGACTCGACTAAAATGTACGTCTTATAGAAATCCAAGGGGATGACTCGACTAAAAGGTACGTTTTATAGGAATCAAAGGGGATGACTCGACTAAAAGGTACGTCTCATAGGAATCAAGGAAAATGTCTCGACTAAAAGGTACGTTTTCTAGGAATCAAAGGAAATGACTCAACTAAAAGGTACGTCTTATAGGAATCAAAGGAGATGACTCAACTAAAAGGTACCTTTTATAGGAATCTAAGGGGATGACTCGACTAAAAGGTACGTCTTATAGGAATCACGGGAAATGACTAGACTAAAAGGTACGTCTTCACGAAATCAAAGAAAATGACTCAACTAAATGGTACGTCTTATAGGAATCAAAGGGGATGACTCCACTATAAGGTACGTCTTATTGGAATCAAAGGGGATGACTCGACTAAAAGGTACGTCTTATAGGAATCAAAGGAAATGACTCGACTAAAAGGTAGGTATCCTAGGGGTCAAAGCGGATCACTCGACAAAAAGGTACGTCTTATAGGAATCAAAGGGGATGACTCGACTAAAAGGTATGTTTTATAGGAATCAAAAGGGATGACTCGACTAAAAGATACGTCTTATAGGAATCAAAGGAAATGACTCGACTAAAAGGTACGTTTTCTAGGGGTCAAAGGGGATGACTCGACTAAAAGGTACGTCTTCTAGGGGTCAAGGGGGAATGATTCGACTAAAAGGTACGTCCTATAGGAATCAAGAGGTATAACTCGACTAAAAGGTATGTCTTATAGGAATCAAAGGGGATGACTTGACTAAAAGGTACGTCTAATAGGAAACAAAGGGAATGACTTGACTAATAGGTACGTCTTAAACGAATCAAGGGAAATGACTCGATTAAAAGGTACGTCATCTAGGAATTTAAAGGGATGACTCGACTAAAAGGTACGTCTTATAGAAATCAAAAGGTATGACTCGACTAAAAGGTACGTCTTATAGGAATCAAAGGGGATGACTCGACTAAAAGGAACATCTTAGTGGAATCAAGGGAATTGACTCGACTAAAAGATACGTCTTCTAGGAATCAAATCGGATGACTCGACTAAAAGGTACGTCTTATAGGAATCAAAGGGGATGACTCGACTAAAAGGTACGTCTTATAGGAATCAAAGGGGATGACTTGACTAAAAGCTAAGTCTTAAAGGAATCAAGGGAAATGACTCGATTAAAAGGTACGTCTTCTAGGAATCAAAAGGGATGACTAGACTAAAAGGTACGTCTTATAGTAATCAAAAGGGATGACTCGACTAAAAGGTACGTCTTATAGGAATCAAAGGGGATGACTCGACTAAAAGGTACGTCTTATAGGAATCAAGGGAAATGACTCGACTAAAAGATACGTCTTTTAGGAATCAAATGGGATGACTCGACTAAAAGGTACGTCTTATAGGAATCAAAGGGGATGACTCGACTAAAAGGTACGTCTTATAGGAATCAAAGGGGATGACTCGACTAAAAGGTACGTCTTATTGGAATCAAGTGAAATGGCTCGACTCAAAGGTACGTCTTCTAGGAATAAAAGGAAATGACTCAGCTAAAAGGTACGTCTTATAGGAATAAAAGGAGATGACTCGACTAAAAGGTACGTCTTATAGGAATCAAAGGGGATAACTCGACTAAAAGATACGTCTTATAGGAATCAAGGGAAATGACTCGACTAAAAGGTACGTCTCAAGGAATCAAACGAAATAACTCAACGAAAAGGTACGTCTTATAGGAATCAAAGGGGATGACTCGACTAAAAGGTATGTCTTCTAGGGGTCAAAGTGGATGAATCAACTAAAAGGTACGTCTAATAGGAATCAAAGGAAATGACTCGAGTAAAAGTTAAGTCTTATAGGAATCAAAGGAAATGGCTTTACTAAAAGGTACGTCTTCTAGGAATAAAAGGAAATGACTCAACTAAAAGGTACGTCTTATAGGAATAAAAGAGATGATTCGACTAAAAGGTACGTCTTATAGGAATAAAAGAGGATAACTCGACTAAAAGGTACGTCTTCAAGGAATCAATGAAAATGACTCAACGAAAAGGTACGTCTTCTAGGGGTCCATGGGGATGACTCGACTAAAACATACGTCTTATAGGAATCAAAGGCGATGACTCAACTAAAAGGTACGTCTTATAGGAATCAAAGGGGATGACTCGACTAAAAGGTACGTCTTATAGGAATCAAGGGAAATGACTCGTATAAAAGGCACATATTTTAGGAATTAAAGGGGATGACTCGACTAAAAGGTACGTCTTATAGGAATCAAAGGGGATGACTCGACCATAAGGTACGTCTTATAGGAATCCAAGGGGATGACTCGACTAAAAGGTACGTCTTATAGGAATCAAAGTTGATGACTCGACTAAAAGGTACGTCTTATTGGAATAAAGGGAAATGACTCGACTAAAAGATCGTCTTATAGGAATCAAAGGGGATGACTCGACTAGAAGGTACGACTTATAGGAATCAAAGGATATGACTCGACTAAAAGGTATGTTTTATAGGAATCAAAGTGGATGACTCGACTAAAAGGTACGTCTTATAGGAATCAAGGGAAATGACACGACTAAAAGGTACGTTTTCTTGGAATCAAAGGAAATAACTCAACTAAAAGGTACGTCTTATAGGATTCAAAGGAGATGACTCAACTAAAAGGTACGTCTTATAGGAATCTAAGGGGAAGACTCGACTAAAAGGTACGTCGTATAGGAATCAAGAGAAATGACTCGACTAAAATGTACGTCTTCAAGGAATCAAAGGAAATGACTCAACTTAAAGATACGTCTTATAGGAATTAAAGGGGATGACTCGACTAAAAGTAACGTCTTATAGGAATCAAAGGAAATGACTCGAATAAAAGGCACATCTTTTAGGAATCAAAGGGGATGACTCAACTAAAAGGTACGTCTTCTAGGGGTCAAGGGGATGACTCGACCAAAAGGTACGTCTAATAGGTATCCACGGGGATGAATCAACTAAAAGATACGTCTTATTGGAATCAAAGAGGATGACTTAACTAAAAGGTACGTCTTATAGGAATCAAGTAAAATGACTCGACTAAAATGTACGTCTTATAGGAATCAAAAGGGATGACTCGACTAAAAGGTACGTCTTATAGGAATCAAAGGGGATGACTCGACTAAAAGGTACGTTTTATAGGAATCAAAGGGGATGACTCGACTATAAGGTACGTCATATAGGAATCAAAGGAAATCACTCGACTAAAAGGTACTTTTTCTAGGAATCAAAGGAAATGACTCAACTAAAAGGTACGTCTTATAGGAATCAAAGGAGATGACTCAACTAAAAGGTACGTCTTATAAGAATCTAAGGGGATGACTCCACTAAAAGGTATGTCTTATAGGAATCAAGGGAAATGACTCGACTAAAAGGTACGTCTTCAAGGAATCAAAGGAAATGACTCAACTAAAAGGTACGTCTTATAGGAATAAAAGGGGATGACTCGACTAAAAGGTACGTCTTATAGAAATCCAAGTGGATGACTCGACTAAAAGGTACATTTTATAGGAATCAAAGGGGATGACTCGACTAAAAGGTACGTCTCATAGGAATCAAGGGAAATGTCTCGACTAAAAGGTACGTTTTCTAGGAATCAAAGGAAATGACTCAACTAAAAGGTACGTCTTATAGGAATCAAAGGAGATGACTCAACTAAAAGGTACCTTTTATAGGAATCTGAGGGGATGACTCGACTAAAAGGTACGTCTTATAGGAATCAAAGGAAATGACTCGACTAAAAGGTAGGTATCGTAGGGGTCAAAGCGGATCACTTGACAAAAAGGTACGTCTTATAGGAATCAAAGGGGATGACTCGACTAAAAGGTAAGTCTTATTGGAATCAAGTGAAATGGCTCGACTCAAAGGTACGTCTTCTAGGAATAAAAGGAAATGACTCAACTAAAAGGTACGTCTTATAGGAATCAAAGTTGATGACTCGACTAAAAGGTACGTCTTATTGGAATAAAGGGAAATGACTCGACTAAAAGGTACGTCTTATAGGAATCAAAGGGGATGACTCGACTAGAAGGTACGACTTATAGGAATCAAAGGATATGACTCGACTAAAAGGTATGTTTTATAGGAATCAAAGTGGATGACTCGACTAAAAGGTACGTCTTATAGGAATCAAGGGAAATGACACGACTAAAAGGTACGTTTTCTTGGAATCAAAGGAAATGACTCAACTAAAAGGTACGTCTTATAGGATTCAAAGGAGATGACTCAACTAAAAGGTACGTCTTATAGGAATCTAAGGGGAAGACTCGACTAAAAGGTACGTCGTATAGGAATCAAGAGAAATGACTCGACTAAAATGTACGTCTTCAAGGAATCAAAGGAAATGACTCAACTTAAAGATACGTCTTATAGGAATCAAAGGGGATGACTCGACTAAAAGTAACGTCTTATAGGAATCAAAGGAAATGACTCAAATAAAAGGCACATCTTTTAGGAATCAAAGGGGATGACTCGACTAAAAGGTACGTCTTCTAGGGGTCAAGGGGATGACTCGACCAAAAGGTACGTCTAATAGGTATCCAAGGGGATGAATCAACTAAAAGATACGTCTTATTGGAATCAAAGAGGATGACTCAACTAAAAGGTACGTCTTATAGGAATCAAGAAAAATGACTCGACTAAAAGGTACGTCTTATAGGAATCAAAAGGGATGACTCGACTAAAAGGTACGTCTTATAGGAATCAAAGGGGATGACTCGACTAAATGGTACGTTTTATAGGAATCAAAGGGGATGACTCGACTATAAGGTACGTTTTATAGGAATCAAAGGAAATCACTCGACTAAAAGGTACTTTTTCTAGGAATCAAAGGAAATGACTCAACTAAAAGGTACGTCTTATAGGAATCAAAGGAGATGACTCAACTAAAAGGTACGTCTTATAAGAATCTAAGGGGATGACTCCACTAAAAGGTACGTCTTATAGGAATCAAGGGAAATGACTCGACTAAAAGGTACGTCTTCAAGGAATCAAAGGAAATGACTCAACTAAAAGGTACGTCTTATAGGAATAAAAGGGGATGACTCGACTAAAAGGTACGTCTTATAGAAATCCAAATGGATGACTCGACTAAAAGGTACGTTTTATAGGAATCAAAGGGGATGACTCGACTAAAAGGTACGTCTCATAGGAATCAAGGGAAATGTCTCGACTAAAAGGTACGTTTTCTAGGAATCAAAGGAAATGACTCAACTAAAAGGTACGTCTTATAGGAATCAAAGGAGATGACTCAACTAAAAGGTACCTTTTATAGGAATCTAAGGGGATGACTCGACTAAAAGGTACGTCTTATAGGAATCAAGGGAAATGACTCGACTAAAAGGTGCGTCTTCAAGGAATCAAAGGAAATGACTCAACTAAATGGTACGTCTTATAGGAATCAAAGGGGATGACTCCACTATAAGGTACGTCTTATTGGAATGAAAGGGGATGACTCGACTAAAAGGTACGTCTTATAGGAATCAAAGGAAATGACTCGACTAAAAGGTAGGTATCGTAGGGGTCAAAGCGGATCACTCGACAAAAAGGTACGTCTTATAGGAATCAAAGGGGATGACTCGACTAAAAGGTACGTCTTATTGGAATCAAGTGAAATGGCTCGACTCAAAGGTACGTCTTCTAGGAATAAAAGGAAATGACTCAGCCAAAAGGTACGTCTTATAGGAATCAAAGTTGATGACTCGACTAAAAGGTATGTCTTATTGGAATAAAGGGAAATGACTCGACTAAAAGGTACGTCTTATAGGAATCAAAGGGGATGACTCGACTAGAAGGTACGACTTATAGGAATCAAAGGATATGACTCGACTAAAAGGTATGTTTTATAGGAATCAAAGTGGATGACTCGACTAAAAGGTACGTCTTATAGGAATCAAGGGAAATGACACGACTAAAAGGTACGTTTTCTTGGAATCAAAAGAAATGACTCAACTAAAAGGTACGTCTTATAGGATTCAAAGGAGATGACTCAACTAAAAGGTACGTCTTATAGGAATCTAAGGGGAAGACTCGACTAAAAGGTACGTCGTATAGGAATCAAGAGAAATGACTCGACTAAAATGTACGTCTTCAAGGAATCAAAGGAAATGACTCAACTTAAAGATACGTCTTATAGGAATCAAAGGGGATGACTCGACTTAAAGTAACGTCATATAGGAATCAAAGGAAATGACTCGAATAAAAGGCACATCTTTTAGGAATCAAAGGGGATGACTCGACTAAAAGGTACGTCTTCTAGGGGTCAAGGGGATGACTCGACCAAAAGGTACGTCTAATAGGTATCCAAGGGGATGACACGACTAAAAGGTACGTCATATAGGAATCAAAGGAAATCACTCGACTAAAAGGTACTTTTTCTAGGAATCAAAGGAAATGACTCAACTAAAAGGTACGTCTTATAGGAATCAAAGGAGATGACTCAACTAAAAGGTACGTCTTATAAGAATCTAAGGGGATGACTCCACTAAAAGGTACGTCTTATAGGAATCAAGGGAAATGACTCGACTAAAAGGTACGTCTTCAAGGAATCAAAGGAAATGACTCAACTAAAAGGTACGTCTTATAGGAATAAAAGGGGATGACTCGACTAAAAGGTACGTCTTATAGAAATCCAAGTGGATGACTCGACTAAAAGGTACGTTTTATAGGAATCAAAGGGGATGACTCGACTAAAAGGTACGTCTCATAAGAATCAAGGGAAATGTCTCGACTAAAAGGTACGTTTTCTAGGAATCAAAGGAAATGACTCAACTAAAAGGTACGTCTTATAGGAATCAAAGGAGATGACTCAACTAAAAGGTACCTTTTATAGGAATCTAAGGGGATGACTCGACTAAAAGGTACGTCTTATAGGAATCAAGGGAAATGACTCGACTAAATGGTGCGTCTTCAAGGAATCAAAGGAAATGACTCAACTAAATGGAACGTCTTATAGGAATCAAAGGGGATGACTCCACTATAAGGTACGTCTTATTGGAATGAAAGGGGATGACTCGACTAAAAGGTACGTCTTATAGGAATCAAAGGAAATGACTCGACTAAAAGGTAGGTATCCAAGGGGTCAAAGCGGATCACTCGACAAAAAGGTACGTCTTATAGGAATCAAAGGGGATGACTCGACTAAAAGATACGTCTTAGAGGAATCAAAGGAAATGACTCGACTAAAAGGTACGTTTTCTAGGGGTCAAAAGGGATGACTCGACTAAAAGGTACATCTTCTAGGGGTCAAGGGGGAATTATTCGACTAAAAGGTACGTCCTATAAGAATCAAGAGGTATAACTCGACTAAAAGGTATGTCTTATAGGAATCAAAGGGGATGACTTGACTAAAAGGTACGTCTAATAGGAATCAAAGGGAATGACTTGACTAATAGGTACGTCTTAAAGGAATCAAGGGAAATGACTCGATTAAAAGGTACGTCATCTAGGAATTAAAAGGGATGACTCGACTAAAAGGTACATCTTATAGGAATCAAGGGAAATGACTCGACTAAAAGATACGTCTTCTAGGAATCAAATGGGATGACTCGACTAAAAGGTACGTATTATAGGAATCAAAGGGGATGACTCGACTAAAAGGTACGTCTTATTGGAATCAAGTGAAATGGCTCGACTCAAAGGTACGTCTTCTAGGAATAAAAGGAAATGACTCAGCAAAAAGGTACGTCTTATTGGAATAAAAGGAGATGACTCGACTAAAAGGTACGTCTTATAGGAATCAAAGGGGATAACTCGACTAAAAGATACATCTTATAGGAATCAAGGGAAATGACTCGACTAAAAGATACATCTCAAGGAATCAAACGAAATAACTCAACGAAAAGGTACGTCTTATAGGAATCAAAGGGGATAACTCGACTAAATGATACGTCTTATAGGAATCAAGGGAAATGACTCGACTAAAAGGTACGTCTCAAGGAATCAAACGAAATAACTCAACGAAAAGGTACGTCTTATAGGAATCAAAGGGGATGACTCAACTAAGGGGTACGTCTTATAGGAATCAAAGGATATGACTCGACTAAAAGTTACGTCTTATAGGAATCAAAGGAAATGACTCGACTAAAAGGTACGTCTTCTAGGAATAAAAGGAAATGACTCAACTAAAAGGTACGTCTTATAGGAATAAAAGAGATGATTCGACTCAATGGTACGTCTTATAGGAATCAAAGAGGATAACTCGACTAAAAGATACGTCTTATAGGAATCAAGGGAAATGACTCGACTAAAAGGTACGTCTTCAAGGAATCAAAGAAAATAACTCAACTAAAAGGTACGTCTTCTAGGGGTCCATGGGGATGACTCGACTAAAACATACGTCTTATAGGAATCAAAGGCGATGACTCGACTAAAAGGTACGTCTTATAGGAATCAAAGGGGATGACTCGACTAAAAGGTACGTCTTATAGGAATCAAGGGAAATGACTCGTATAAAAGGCACATATTTTAGGAATTAAAGGGGATGACTCGACTAAAAGGTACGTCTTATAGGAATCAAAGGGGATGACTCGACCATAAGGTACGTCTTATAGGAATCCAAGGGGATGACTCGACTAAAAGGTACGTCTTATAGGAATCAAAGTTTATGACTCGACTAAAAGGTACGTCTTATTGGAATAAAGGGAAATGACCCGACTAAAAGGTACGTCTTATAGGAATCAAAGGGGATGACTCGACTAGAAGGTACGACTTATAGGAATCAAAGGATATGACTCGACAAAAAGGTATGTTTTATAGGAATCAAAGTGGATGACTCGACTAAAAGATACGTCTTATAGGAATCAAGGGAAATGACACGACTAAAAGGTACGTTTTCTTGGAATCAAAGGAAATGACTCAACTAAAAGGTACGTCTTATAGGATTCAAAGGAGATGACTCAACTAAAAGGTACGTCTTATAGGAATCTAAGGGGAAGACTCGACGAAAAGGTACGTCTTATAGGAATCAAGAGAAATGACTCGACTAAAATGTACGCCTTCAAGGAATCAAAGGAAATGACTCAACTTAAAGATACGTCTTATAGGAATCAAAGAGGATTACTCGATTAAAAGGTACGTCTTATAGGAATCAAAGGGGATGACTCGACTAAAAGGAACGTCTTATAGGAATCAAAGGAAATGACTCGAATAAAAGGCACATCTTTTAGGAATCAAAGGGGATGACTCGACTAAAAGGTACGTCATATAGGAATCAATGGGGATGACTCGACCAAAAGGTACGTCTAATAGGTATCCAAGGGGATGAATCAACTAAAAGATACGTCTTATTGGAATCAAAGAGGATGACTCAACTAAAAGGTACGCCTTATAGGAATCAAGAAAAATGACTCGACTAAAAGGTACGTCTTATAGGAATCAAAAGGGATGACTCGACTAAAAGGTACGTCTTATAGGAATCAAAGGGGATGACTCGACTAAAAGGTATGTTTTATAGGAATCAAAGGGGATGACTCGACTATAAGGTACGTCTTATAGGAATCAAAGGAAATCACTCGACTAAAAGGTACTTTTTCTAGGAATGAAAGGAAATGACTCAACTAAAAGGTACGTCTTATAGGAATCAAAGGAGATGACTCAACTAAAAGGTACGTCTTATAAGAATCTAAGGGGATGACTCCACTAAAAGTTACGTCTTATAGGAATCAAGGGAAATGACTCGAATAAAAGGTACGTCTTCAAGGAATCAAAGGAAATGACTCAACTAAAAGGTACGTCTTATAGGAATAAAAGTGGATGACTCGACTAAAAGGTACGTCTTATAGAAATCCAAGGGGATGACTCGACTAAAAGGTACGTTTTATAGGAATCAAAGGGGATGACTCGACTAAAAGGTACGTCTCATAGGAATCAAGGGAAATGTCTCAACTAAAAGGTATGTTTTCTAGGACTCAAAGGAAATGACTCAACTAAAAGGTACGTCTTATAGGAGTCAAAGGAGATGACTCAACTAAAAGGTACCTTTTATAGGAATCTAAGGGGATGACTCGACTAAAAGGATATTCTTATAGGAATCAAGGGAAAGACTCGACTAAAAGGTGCGTCTTCAAGGAATCAAAGGAAATGACTCAACTAAATGGTACGTCTTATAGGAATCAAAGGGGATTACTCGTCTATAAGGTACATCTTATAGGAATCAAAGGGGATGACTCGACTAAAAGGTACGTCTTATAGGAATCAATGGAAATGACTCGACTAAAAGGTAGGTATTCAAGGGGTCAAAGCGGATCACTCGACTAAAAGTTACGTCTTATAGGAATCAAAGGGGATGACTCGACTAAAAGGTATGTCTTATAGGAATCAAAAGGGATGACTCAACTAAATGATATGTCTTATAGGAATCAAAGGAAATGACTCGACTAAAAGATACGTCTTCTAGGGGTCAAAGGGGATGACTCGACTAAAAGATACGTCTTCTAGGGGTCAAGGGGGAATGATTCGACTAAAAGGTACATCCTATAGGAATCAAGTGGTATAACTCGACTAAAAGGTATGTCTTATAGGAATCAAAGGGGATGACTCGACTAAAAGGTACGTCTTATAGGAATCAAAGGGAATGACTTGACTAAAAGGTACGTCTTAAAGGAATCAAGGAAAATGACTCGATTAAAAGGTACGTCATCTTGGAATCAAAAGGGATAACTCGACTAAAAGGTACGTCTTCTAGGAATCAAACGAGATGACTCGACTAAAAGGTACGTCTTATAGGAATCAAAGGGGATGACTCGACTAAAAGGTACGTCTTATAGGAATCAAAGGGGATAACTTGACTAAAAGGTACGTCTTATAGGAATCAAGTGAAATGGCTCGACTCAAAGGTATGTCTTCTAGGAATAAAAGGAAATGACTCAACTAAAAGGTACGTCTTATAGTAATAAAAGGAGATGACTCGACTAAAAGGTACGTCATATAAGAATCAAAGGGGTTAACTCGACTAAAAGATACGTCTTATAGGAGTCAAGGGAAATGACTCGACTAAAAGGTACGTCTCAAGGAATCAAAGGAAATGACTCAACTAAAAGGTACGTCTTATAGGAATCAAAGGGGATGACTCGACTAAATGGTATGTCTTCTAGGGGTCAAGGGGGAATGATTCGACTAAAAGGTACGTCCTATAGGAATCAAGAGGTATAACTCGACTAAAAGGTACGTCTTATAAGAATCAATGGAAATGACTCGACTAAAAGGTAGGTATTCTAGGGGTCTAAGCGGATCACTCGACTAAAAGGTATGTCTTATAGGAATCAAAGGTAATGACTCGACTAAAAGGTACGTCTTCTAGGGGTCAAAGGGGATGACTTGACTAAAAGGTACGTCTTCTAGGGGTCAAGGGGGAATGATTCGACTAAAAGGTACGTCCTATAGGAATCAAGAGGTATAACTCGACTAAAAGGTATGTCTTATAGGAATCAAAGGGGATGACTTCACTAAAAGGTACGTCTTATAGGAATCAAAGGGAATGACTTGACTAAAAGG
The DNA here is from genome assembly GCA_030864215.1 of Capsicum pubescens. NCBI lineage: Eukaryota > Viridiplantae > Streptophyta > Magnoliopsida > Solanales > Solanaceae > Capsicum > Capsicum pubescens. Next base: position 272,531,685 of record CM061545.1, on the reverse strand, counting down.
TACGTCTTAAAGAAATCAAGGGAAATGACTCGATTAAAAGATACGTCATCTAGGAATTAAAAGGGATGACTCGACTAAAAAGTACGTCTTATAGAAATCAAAAGGGATGACTCGACAAAAAGGTACGTCTTATAGGAATCAAAGGAAATGACTCGACTAAAAGGAACGTCTTATAGTAATCAAGGGAAATGACTCGACTAAAAGATACGTCTTCTAGGAATCAAATGGGATGACTTGACTAATAGGTACGTCTTATAGGAATCAAAGGGGATGACTCGACTTAAAGGTACGTCTTATAGGAATCAAAGGGGATGACTTGACTCAAAGCTACGTCTTAAAGGAATCAAGGGAAATGACTCGATTAAAAGGTACGTCTTCTAGGAATCAAAAGGGATGACTCGACTAAAAGGTACATCTTATAGTAATCAAAAGGGATGACTCGACTAAAAGGTACGTCTTATAGGAATCAAAGGGGATGACTCGACTAAAAGGTACGTCTTATATGAATCAAGGGAAATGACTCGACTAAAGATACGTCTTATAGGAATCAAATGGGATGACTCGACTAAAAGGTACGTCTTATAGGAATCAAAGGGGATGACTCTACTAAAAGGTACGTCTTATAGGAATCAAAGGGGATGACTCGACTAAAAGGTACGTCTTATTGGAATCATGTGAAATGGCTCGACTCAAAGGTACGTCTTCTAGGAATAAAAGGAAATGACTCAACTAAAAGGTACGTCTTATAGGAATAAAAGGAGATGACTCGACTAAAAGGTATGTCTTATAGGAATCAAAGGGGATAACTCGACTAAAAGATACGTCTTATAGGAATCAAGGGAAATGACTCGACTAAAAGGTACGTCTCAAGGAATCAAACGAAATAACTCAACGAAAAGGTTCGTCTTATAGGAATCAAAGGGGATGACTCGACTAAAAGGTACGTCTTCTAGGGGTCAAAGTGGATGACTCAACTAAAAGGTACGTCTTATAGGAATCAAAGGAAATGACTCGACTAAAAGGTACGTCTTATAGGAATCTATGGAAATGATTCGACTAAAAGGTACGTCTTCTAGGAATAAAAGGAAATGACTCAACTAAAAGGTACGTCTTATAGGAATCAAAGAGGATAACTCGACTAAAAGATACGTCTTATAGGAATCAAGGGAATTGACTCGACTAAAAGGTACGTCTTCAAGGAATCAAAGAAAATGACTCAACTAAAAGGTACGTCTTCTAGGGGTCCATGGGGATGACTCGACTAAAACATACGTCTTATAGGAATCAAAGGCGATGACTCAACTAAAAGGTACGTCTTATAGGAATCAAAGGGGATGACTCGACTAAAAGGTACGTCTTATAGGAATCAAGGGAAATGACTCGTATAAAAGCCACATATTTTAGGAATTAAAGGGGATGACTCGACCAAAAGGTACGTCTTATAGGAATCAAAGGGGATGACTCGACCATAAGGTACGTCTTATAGGAATCCAAGGGGATGACTCGACTAAAAGATACGTCTTATAGGAATCAAAGTTGATGGCTCGACTAAAAGGTACGTCTTATTGGAATAAAGGGAAATGACTCGACTAAAAGGTACGTCTTATAGGAATAAAAAGGGGTACGACTTATAGGAATCAAAGGATATGACTCGACTAAAAGGTATGTTTTATAGGAATCAATGTGGATGACTCGACTAAAAGGTACGTCTTATAGGAATCAAGGAAAATGACACGAGTAAAAGGTACGTTTTCTTGGAATCAAAGGAAATGACTCAACTAAAAGGTACGTCTTATAGGTTTCAAAGGAGATGACTCAACAAAAAGGTACGTCTTATAGGAATCTAAGAGGAAGACTCGACTAAAAGGTACGTCATATAGGAATCAAGAGAAATGGCTCGACTAAAATGTACGTCTTCAAGGAATCAAAGGAAATGACTCAACTTAAAGATACGTCTTATAGGAATCAAAGGGGATGACTCGATTAAAAGGTACGTCTTATAGGAATCAAAGGGGATGACTCGACTAAAAGGAACGTCTTATAGGAATCAAAGGAAATGACTCGAATAAAAGGCACATCTTTTAGGAATCAAAGGGGATGACTCGACTAAAAGGTACGTCTTATAGGAATCAAAGGGGATGACTCGAACAAAAGGTACGTCTTATAGGTATCCATGGGGATGAATCAACTAAAAGATACGTCTTATTGGAATCAAAGAGGATGACTCAACTAAGAGGTACGTCTTATAGGAATCAAGTAAAATGACTCGACTAAAAGGTACGTCTTATAGGAATCAAAGGGGATGACTCGACTAAAAGGTACGTCTTATAGGAATCAAAGGGGATGACTCGACTAAAAGATACGTTTTATAGGAATCAAAGGGGATGACTCGAGTATAAGGTACGTCTTATAGGAATCAAAGGAAATCACTCGACTAAAAGGTACTTTTTCTAGGAATCAAAGGAAATGACTCAACTAAAAGGTACGTCTTATAGGAATCAAAGGAGATGACTCAACTAAAAGGTACGTCTTATAAGAATCTATGGGATGACTAGACTAAAAGGTACGTCTTATAGGAATCAAGGGAAATGACTCGACTAAAAGGTACGTCTTCAAGGAATCAAAGGAAATGACTCAACTAAAAGATACGTCTTATAGGAATAAAAGGGGATGACTCGACTAAAAGGTACATCTTCTAGGGGTCAAAGTGGATGACTCAACTAAATGGTACGTCTTATAGGAATCAAAGGAAATGACTCGACTAAAAGGTACGTCTTATAGGAATCAATGGAAATGACTCGACTAAAAGGTACGTCTTCTAGTAATAAAAGGAAATGAGTCAACTAAAAGGTACGTCTTATAGGAATAAAAGGAGATGATTCGACTAAAAGGTATGTCTTATAGGCATCAAAGAGGATAACTCGACTAAAAGATACGTCTTATAGGAATCAAGGGAAATGACTCGACTAAAAGGTACGTCTTCAAGGAATCAAAGAAAATGACTCAACTAAAAGGTACGTCTTCTAGGGGTCCATGGGGATGACTCGACTAAAACATACGTCTTATAGGAATCAAAGGCGATGCCTCGACTAAAAGGTATATCTTATAGGAATCAAAGGGGATGACTCGACTAAAAGGTACGTCTTATAGGAATCAAGGAAAATGACTCGTATAAAAGCCACATATTTTAGGAATTAAAGGAGATGACTCGACTAAAAGGTACGTCTTATAGGAATCAAAGGGGATGATTCGACCATAAGGTACGTCTTATAGGAATCCAAGGTGATGACTCGACTAAAAGATACGTCTTATAGGAATCAAAGTTGATGACTCGACTAAAAGGTACGTCTTATTGGAATAATGGGAAATGACTCGGCTAAAAGGTACGTCTTATAGGAATCAAAGGGGATGACTCGACTAGAAGATACGACTTATAGGAATCAAAGGATATGACTCGACTAAAAGGTATGTTTTATAGGAATCAAAGTGGATGACTCGACTAAAAGGTACGTCTTATAGGAATCAAGGGAAATGACACGACTAAAAGGTACGTTTTCTTGGAATCAAAGGAAATGACTCAACTAAAAGGTACGTCTTATAGGATTCAAAGGACATGACTCAACTAAAAGGTACGTCTTATAGGAATCTAAGGGGAAGACTCGACTAAAAGGTACATCTTATAGGAATCAAGAGAAATGACTCGACTAAAATGTACGTCTTCAAGGAATCAAAGGAAATGACTCAACTTAAAGATACGTCTTATAGGAATCAAAGGGGATGACTCGATTAAAAGGTACGTCTTATAGGACTCAAAGGGGATGACTCGACTAAAAGGAACGTCTTATAGGAATCAATGGAAATGACTCAAATAATAGGCACATCTTTTTGGAATCAATGGGGATGACTCGACTAAAAGGAACGTCTTATATGAATCAAAGGGGATGACTCGAACAAAAGGTACGTCTTATAGGTATCCAAGGGGATGAATCAACAAAAAGATACGTCTAATTGGAATCAAAGAGGATGACTCAACTAAAAGGTACGTCTTATAGGAATCAAGCAAAATAACTCGACTAAAAGGTACGTCTTATAGAAATCAAAGGGGATGACTCGACTAAAAGGTACGTCTTATAGGAATCAAAGGGGATGACTCGACTAAAAGGTACGTTTTATAGGAATCAAAGGGGATGACTCGACTATAAGGTACGTCTTATAGGAATCAAAGGAAATCACTCGACTAAAAGGTACTTTTGCTTGTAATCAAAGGAAACAACTCAACTAAAAGGTACGTCTTATAGGAATCAAAGGAGATGACTCAACTAAAAGGTACGTCTTATAAGAATCTAAGGGATGACTAGACTAAAAGGTACGTCTTATAGGAATCAAGGGAAATGACTCGACTAAAAGGTACGTCTTCAAGGAATCAAAGGAAATGACTCAACTAAAAGGTACGTCTTATAGGAATAAAAGGGGATGACTCGACTAAAAGGTACGTCTTATAGAAATCCAAGGGGATGACTCGACTAAAAGGTACGTTTTATAGGAATCAAAGGGGATGACTCGACTAAAAGGTACGTCTCATAGGAATCAGGGGAAATGTCTCGACTAAAAGGTATGTTTTCTAGGAATCAAAGGAAATGACTCAACTAAAAGGTACGTCTTATAGGAATCAAAGGAGATGACTCAACTAAAAGGTACCTTTTATAGGAATCTAAGGGGATGACTCGACTAAAAGGTACGTCTTATAGGAATCAAGGGAAATGACTCGACTAAAAGGTACTTCTTCAAGGAATCAAAGGAAATGACTCAACTAAATGGTACGTCTAATAGGAATCAAAGGGGATGACTCGACTATAAGGTACGTCTTATAGGAATCAAAGGGAATGACTTGACTAAAAGGTACGTCTTAATGGAATCAAGGGAAATGAATCGATTAAAAGGTACGTCATCTTGGAATCAAAAGGGATGACTCGACTAAAAGGTACGTCTTCCAGGAATCAAATGGGATGACTCGACTAAAAGGTACGTCTTATAGAATTCAAAGGGGATGACTCGACTAAAAGGTACGTCTTATAGGAATCAAAGGGGATAACTCGACTAAAAGGTACGTCTTATAGGAATCAAGTGAAATGGTTCGACTCAAAGGTACGTCTTCTAGGAATAAAAGGAAATGACTCAACTATAAGGTACGTCTTATAGGAATAAAAGAGATGACTCGACTAAAAGGTACGTCATATAGGAATCAAAGGGGATAACTCGACTAAAAGATACGTCTTATAGGAATTAAGGGAAATGACTCGACTAAAAGGTACGTCTCATGGAATCAAAGGAAATGACTCAACTAAAAGGTACGTCTTATAGGAATCAAAGGGGATGACTCGACTAAAAGGTACGTCTTCTAGGGGTCAAGGGGGAATGATTCGACTAAAAGGTACGTCCTATAGGAATCAAGAGGTATAACTCGACTAAAAGGTACGTTTTATAGGAATCAATGGAAATGACTCGACTAAAAGGTAGGTATTCTAGGGGTCAAAGCGGATCACTCGACTAAAAGGTATGTCATACAGGAATCAAAGGTAATGACCCGACTAAAAGGTACATCTTCTAGGAGTCAAAGGGGATGACTCGACTAAAAGATACGTCTTCTAGGGGTCAAGGGGGAATGATTCGACTAAAAGGTACGTCCTATAGGAATCAAGAGGTATAACTCGATTAAAAGGTATGTCTTATAGGAATCAAAGGGGATGACTCGACTAAAAGGTACGTCGTATAGGAATCAAAGAGAATGACTTGACTAAAAGGTACGTCTTAAAGGAATCAAGGGAAATGACTCGATTAAAAGGTACGTCATCTTGGAATCAAAAGGGAAGACTCGACTTAAAGGTACGTCTTCTAGGAATCAAATGGGATGACTCGACTAAAAGGTACGTCGTATAGGAATCAAAGGGGATGACTCGACTAAAAGGTACGTCTTATAGGAATCAAAGGGGATTACTCGACTAAAAGGTACGTCTTATAGGTATCAAGTGAAATGGCTCGACTCAAAGGTACGTCTTCTAGGAATAAAAGGAAATGACTTAACTAAAAGGTACGTCTTATAGGAATAAAAGGAGGTGACTCGACTAAAAGATACGTCTTATAGGAATCAAGGGAAATGACTCGACTAAAAGGTACGTCTCAAGGAATCAAAGGAAATGACTCAACTAAAAGATACGTCTTCTAGGGGTCAAAGTGGATAACTCGACTAAAAGGTTGGTCTTATAGGAATCAAAGGAAATGACTCAACGAAAAGGTACTTCTTATAGGAATCTAAGGAAATGACTCGACTAAAATGTACGTCTTCTAGGGGTCAAAGGGGATGACTCGACTAAAAGGTATGTCTAATAGAAATCCAAGGGGATGACTCGACTAAAAGGTACGTTTTATAGGAATCAAAGGGGATGACTCGACTAAAAGGTACGTCTCATAGGAATCAAGGGAAATGTCTCGACTAAAAGGTATGTTTTCTTGGAATCAAAGGAAATGACTCAACTAAAAGGTACATCTTATAGGAATCAAAGGAGATGACTCAACTAAAAGGTACCTTTTATAGGAATCTAAGGGGATGACTCGACTAAAAGGTACGTCTTATAGGAATCAAGGGAAATGACTCGACTAAAAGGTACGTCTTCAAGGAATCAAACGAAATGACTCAACTAAATGGTACGTCTTATAGGAATCAAAGGGGATGACTCGACTATAAGGTACATCTTATAGGAATCAAAGGGGATGACTCGACTAAAAGGTACGTCTTATAGGAATCAATGGAAATGACTCGACAAAAAGGTAGGTATTCTAGGGGTCAAAGCGGATCACTCGACTAAAAGGTACGTCTTATAGGAATCAAAGGGGATGACTCGACTAAAAGGTATGTCTTAAAGGAATCAAAAGGGATGACTCGACTAAAAGATACGTCTTATAGAATCAAAGGAAATGACTCGACTAAAAGGTATGTCTTCTAGGGGTCAAAGGGGATGACTCGACTAAAAGGTACGTCTTCTAGGGGTCAAAGGGGAATGATTTGACTAAAAGGTAAGTCCTATAGGAATCAAGAGGTATAACTCGAGTAAAAGGTATGTCTTATAGGAATCAAAGGGGATGACTCGACTAAAAGGTACGTCTTATAGGAATCAAAGGGATGACTTGACTAAAAGGTACGTCTTAAAGGAATCAAGGGAAATGACTCGATTAAAAGGTACGTCATCTTGGAATCAAAAGGGATGACTCGACTAAAAGGTACGTCTTCTAGGAATCAAATAGGTTGACTCGACTAAAAGGTACGTCTTATAGAATTCAAAGGGGATGACTCGACTAAAAGGTACGTCTTATAGGAATCAAAGGGGATAACTCGACTAAAAGGTACGTCTTATAGGAATCAAGTGAAATGGCTCGACTCAAAGGTACGTCTTCTAGGAATAAAAGGAAATGACTCAACTAAAAGGTACGTATTATAGGAATAAAAGAGATGACTCGACTAATAGGTACGTCATATAGGAATCAAAGGGGATAACTCGACTAAAAGATACGTCTTATAGGAATCAAGGGAAATGACTCGACTAAAAGGTACGTCTCAAGGAATCAAAGGAAATGACTCAACTAAAAGGTACGTCTTATAGGAATCAAATGGGATGACTCAACTAAAAGGTACGTCTTCTAGGGGTCAAGGGGGAATGATTCGACTAAAAGGTACGTCCTATAGGAATCAAGAGGTATAACTCGACTAAAAGGTACGTCTTATAGGAATCAATGGAAATGACTCGACTAAAAGGTAGGTATTCTAGGGGTCAAAGTGGATCACTCGACTAAAAGGTATGTCTTATAGGAATCAAAGGTAATGACTCGACTAAAAGGTACGTCTTCTAGGGGTCAAAGGGGATGACTTGACTAAAAGGTACGTCTTCTAGGGGTCAAGGGGGAATGATTCGACTAAAAGGTAGGTCCTATAGGAATCAAGAGGTATAACTCGACTAAAAGGTATGTCTTATAGGAATCAAAGGGGATGACTCGACTAAAAGGTACGTCTTATAGGAATCAAAGGGAATGACTTGACTAAAAGGTACGTCTTAAAGGAATCAAGGGAAATGACTCGATTAAAAGGTACGTCATCTTGGAATCAAAAGGGATGACTCGACTAAAAGGTACGTCTTCTAGGAATCAAATGGGATGACTCGACTAAAAGGTACGTCTTATAGGAATCAAAGGGGATGACTCGACTAAAAGGTACGTCTTGTAGGAATCAAAGGGGATTACTCGACTAAAAGGTACGTCTTATAGGAATCAAGTGAAATGGCTCGACTCAAAGGTACGTCTTCTAGGAAAAAGGAAATGACTTAACTAAAAGGTACGTCTTATAGGAATAAAAGGAGATGACTCGACTAAAAGGTACGTCTTATAGGAATCAAAGGGGATAACTCGACTAGAAGATACGTCTTATAGGAATCAAGGGAAATGACTCGACTAAAAGGTACGTCTCAAGGAATCAATGGAAATGACTCAACTAAAAGGTATGTCTTATAGGAATCAAAGGGGATGACTCGACTAAAAGATACGTCTTCTAGGGGTCAAAGTGGATGACTCGACTAAAAGGAACGTCTTATAGGAATCAAAGGAAATGACTCGAATAAAAGGCACATCTTTTAGGAATCAAAGGGGTTGACTGGACTAAAAGGTACGTCTTATAGGAATCAAAGGGGATGACTCGACCAAAAGGTACGTCTTATAGGAATCCAAGGGGATGACTCAACTAAAAGATACGTCTTATTGGAATCAAAGTGGATGACTAAACTAAAAGGTACGTCTTATAGGAATCAAGTAAAATTACTCGACTAAAAGGTACGTCTTATAGGAATCAAAGGGGATGACTCGACTAAAAGGTACGTCTTATAGGAATCAAAGGGGATGACTCGACTAAAAGGTACGTTTTATAGGAATCAAATGGGATGACTCGACTAAAAGGTACGTCTTATAGGAATCAAATGGGATGACTCGACTAAAAGGTAATTTTTCTAGGAATAAAAGGAAATGACTCAACTAAAAGGTACGTCTTATAGGAATCAAAGGAGATGACTCAACTAAAAGGTACGTCTTATAAGAATCTAAGGGGATGACTCGACTAAAAGGTACGTCTTATAGGAATCAAGGGAAATGACTCGACTAAATGGTACGTCTTCAAGGAATCAAAGGAAATGACTCATCTAAAAGGTACGTCTTATAGGAATAAAAGGGGATGACTCGACTAAAAGGTACGTATTATAGAACTCAAAGGTGATGACTCGACTAAAAGGTACGTTTTATAGGAATCAAAGGGGATGGCTCGATTAAAAGGTACCTTTTATAGGAATCAAGGGAAATGACTCGACTAAAAGGTACGTCTTCAAGGAATCAAAGTAAATGACTCAACTAAATGGTACGTCTTAAAGGATTCAAAGGGGATGACTCGACTATAAGGTACGTCTTATAGGAATCAAAGGGGATGACTCGACTAAAAGGTACATCTTATGGGAATCAAAGGAAATGACTCGACAAAAAGGTAGGTATTCTAGGGGTCAAAGCAGATCACTCGTCTAAAAGGTACGTCTTATAGGAATCAAAGGGGATGACTCGACTAAAAGGTATGTCTTATTGGAATCAAAAGGGATGACTCGACTAAAAGATACGTCTTATAGAATCAATGAAAATGACTCGACTAAAAGGTATGTCTTCTAGGGGTCAAAGGGGATGACTCGACTAAAAGGTACATCTTCTAGGGGTCAAGGGGGAATGATTCGACTAAAAGGTACATCCTATAGGAATCAAGAGGTATAACTCGACCAAAAGGTATGTCTTATAGGAATCAAAGGGGATGACTCGACTAAAAGGTACATCTTATAGGAATTAAAGAGAATGACTTGACTAAAAGTTACGTCTTAAAGGAATCAAGGGAAATGACTCGATTAAAAGGTACGTCATCTAGGAATCAAAAGGGATGACTCGACTAAAAGGTACGTCTTATAGGAATCAAAAGGGATGACTCGACTACAAGGTACGTCTTATAGGAATCAAAGGGGATGACTCGACTAAGAGGAACGTCTTATATTAATCAAGGGAAATGACTCGACTAAAAGATACGTCTTCTAGGAATCAAATGGGATGACTCGACTAAAAGGTACATCTTATAGGAATCAAAGGGGATGACTCGACTAAAAGGTACGTCGTATAGGAATCAATGGGGATGACTCGACTAAAAGGTACGTCTTATAGGAATCAAGTGAAATGGCTCGACTCAAAGGTACGTCTTCTAGGAATCAAAGGAAATGACTAAACTAAAAGGTACGTCTTATAGGAATAAAAGGAGATGACTCGACTAAAAGGTACATCTTATAGGAATCAAAGGGGATGAATCGACTAAAAGATACGTCTTATAGGAATCAAGGGAAATGACTCGACTAAAAGATACGTCTTCAAGGAATCAAAGGAAATGACTCAACTAAAAGGTACGTCTTATAGGAATCAAAGGGGATGACTCGACTAAAAGGTACGTCTTCTAGGGGTCAAAGTGGTTGACTCGACTAAAAGGTACGTCTTATAGAAATCAAAGGAAATAACTCGACTAAAAGGTACGTCTTCTAGGGTTCAAAGGGGATGACTCGACTAAAACTTACGTCTTATAGGAATCAATGGGGATGACTCGACTAGAAGGTACGTCTTATTGGAATCAAAGGGGATGACTCGACTAAAAGGTACGTCTTATAGGAATCAAGGGAAATGACTCGACTAAAAGGCACATATTTTAGGAATCAAAGGGGATGACTCGACTAAAAGGGAAGTCCTATAGGAATCCAAGGGGATGACTCAACCAAAAGGTACGTCTTATAGGAATCCAAGGGGATGACTTGACTAATAGGTAAGTCTTATAGGAATCAAAGTGGATGACTCGACTAAAATGTACGTCTTGTAGGAATAAAGGGAAATGACTAGACTAAAAGGTACGTCTTATAGGAATCAAAGGGGATGACTCGACTAAAAGGTACGTCTTATAGGAATCAAAGGAGATCACTCGACTAGAAGGTAATTTTTCTAGGAATCAAAGGAAATGACTCAACTAAAAGGTACGTCTTATATGAATCAAAGGAGATGACTCAACTAAAAGGTAGGTCTTATAAGAATCTAAGGGGATGACTCGACTAGAAGGTACGTCTTATAGGAATCAAGGGAAATGACTCGACTAAAAGTTACGTCTTCAAGGAATCAAAGGAAATGACTCATCTAAAAGGTACGTCTTATAGGAATAAAAGGGGATGACTCGACTAAAAGGTACGTATTATAGAACTCAAAGGGGATGACTCGACTAAAAGGTACGTTTTATAGGAATCAAAGGGGATGGCTCGACTAAAAGGTACCTTTTATAGGAATCAAGGGAAATGACTCGACTAAAAGGTACGTCTTCAAGGAATCAAAGTAAATGACTCAACTAAATGGTACGTCTTAAAGGATTCAAAGGGGATGACTCGACTATAAGGTACGTCTTATAGGAATCAAAGGGGATGACTCGACTAAAAGGTACATCTTATAGGAATCAAAGGAAATGACTCGACTAAAAGGTAGGTATTCTAGGGGTCAAAGCAGATCACTCGACTAAAAGGTACGTCTTATAGAAATCAAAGGGGATGACTCGACTAAAATGTATGTCTTATAGGAATCAAAAGGGATGACTCGACTAAAAGATACGTCTTATAGAATCAAAGGAAATGACTCGACTAAAAGGTATGTCTTCTAGGGGTCAAAGGGGATGACTCGACTAAAAGGTACGTCCTATAGGAATCAAGAGGTAAAACTCGACTAAAAGGTATGTCTTATAGGAATCAAAGGGGATGACTCGACTAAAAGGTACGTGTTATAGGAATCAAAAAGAATGACTTGACTAAAAGTTACGTCTTAAAGGAATCAAGGGAAATGACTCGATTAAAAGGTACGTCATTTAGGAATCAAAAGGGATGACTCGACTAAAAGGTACGTCTTATAGGAATCAAAAGGGATGACTCGACTACAAGGTACGTCTTATAGGAATCAAAGGGGATGACTCGACTAAGAGGAACGTCTTATATTAATCAAGGGAAATGACTCGACTAAAAGATACGTCTTCTAGGAATCAAATGGGATAACTCGACTAAATGGTACATCTTATAGGAATCAAAGGGGATGACTCGACTAAAAGGTACGTCTTATAGGAATCAAAGGGGATGACTCGACTAAAAGGTACGTCTTATAGGAATCAAGTGAAATGGCTCGACTCAAAGGTACGTCTTCTAGGAATCAAAGGAAATGACTCAACTAAAAGGTACGTCTTATAGGAATAAAAGGAGATAACTCGACTAAAAGGTACGTCTTATAGGAATCATAGAGGATGAATCGACTAAAAGATACGTCTTATAGGAATCAAGGTAAAATGACTCGACTAAAAGATACGTCTTCAAGGAATCAAAGGAAATGACTCAACTAAAAGCTACGTCTTATAGGAATTAAAGGGGATGACTCGACAAAATGGTAAGTCTTCTAGGGGTCAAAGTGGTTGACTCGACTAAAAGGTACGTCTTATAGGAATCAAAGGAAATGACTCGACTAAAAGGTACATCTTCTAGGGGTCAAAGGGGATGACTAGACTAAAACATAGGTGTTATAGGAATCAATGGGGATGACTCGACTAAAAGGTACGTCTTATTGGAATCAAAGGGGATGACTCGACTAAAAGGTACGTCTTATAGGAATCAAGGGAAATGACTCGACTAAAAGGCACATATGTTAGGAATCAAAGGGGATGACTCGACTAAAAGGGACGTCTTATAGGAATCCAAGGGGATGACTCAACCAAAAGGTACGTCTTATAGGATTCCAAGGGGATGACTCGACTAATAGGTACGTCTTATAGGAATCAAAGTGGATGACTCGACTAAAAGGTATGTCTTGTAGGAATAAAGGGAAATGACTCGACTAAAAGGTACGTCTTATAGGAATCAAAGGGGATGACTCGACTAAAAGGTACGTCTTATAGGTATCAAAGGGGATGACTCGACTAAAAGGTATGTTTCATAGGAATCAAAGGGGAAGACTCGACTAAATGGTACATTTTATAGGAATCAAGGGAAATAACTCGACTAAAAGGTACGTTTTCTAGGAATCAAAGAAAATGACAAAACTAAAAGGTACGTCTTATAGGAATCAAAGGAGATGACTGAACTAAAAGGTACGTCTTATAGGAATCTAAGGGGAAGACTCGACTAAAAGGTACGTCTTATAGGAATCAAGAGAAATAACTCGACTAAAATGTACGTCTTATAGGAATCAAAGGGGATGACTCGACTATAAGGTACGTCTTATAGCAATCAAAGGGGATGACTTGACTAAAAGATACGTCTTATAGGAATCAAAGGGGATGACTCGACTAAAAGGTATGTCTTATAGGAATCAAGGTAAATGACTCGACTAAAAGGTACTTTTTCTAGGAATCAAAGGAAATTACTCAACTAAAAGGTACGTCTTATTGGAATCAAAGGAGATGACTCAACTAAAAGGTACGTCTTATAGGAATCAAAGGAGATGACTCAACTAAAAGGTACGTCTTATAGGAATCTAAGGGGAAGACTCGACTAAAAGGTACGTCTTATAGAAATCAAGAGAAATAACTCGACTAAAATGTACGTCTCCAAGGAATCAAAGGAAATGACTCAACTTAAAGATACGCCTTATAGGAATCAAACGGGATGACTCGACTAAAAGGTATGTCTTATAGGAATCAAAGGGGATGACTCGACTAAAAGGAACGTCTTATAGGAATCAACGGAAATGACTCGACTAAAAGGTACATATTCTAGGGGTCAAAGGGGATGACTCGACTAAAAGGTACGTCTTATAGGAATCAAAGGAGATGACTCGACTAAAAGGTACGTCTTATAGGAATCAAAAGGTATCACTCGACTAAAAGGTATGTCTTATAGAAATCAAAAGGGATGACTCGACTAAAAGATATGTCTTATAGGAATCAAAGGGGATGACTCGACTAAAAGGTACGTCTTATAGGAATCAATGGGAATGACTCGACTAAAAGGTACGTATTCCAGGGGTCAAAGGGGATGACTCGACTATAAGGTACGTCTTATAAGAATTAAAGGGGATGACTCGACTAAAAGGTACACTTATAGGAATCAAAGGGGATTACTCGACTAAAAGGTATGTCTTATAGGAATCAAAAGGGATGACTCGATTAAAAGATCAGTCTTATAGGAATCAAAGGAAATGACTCGACTAAAAGGTACGTCTTCTAGGGGTCAAAGGGGATGACTCGACTAAAAGGTACGTCTGCTAGGGGTCAAGGGGGAATGATTTGACTAAAAGGTACCTCTTATAGGAATCAAGAGGTATAACTCGACTAAAACGTATGTCTTATAGGAATCAAAGGGGATGACTCGACTAAAAGGTACGTCTTATTGGAATCAAAGGGAATGACTCGACTAAAAGGTACGTCTTAAAGGAATCAAGGTAAATGACTCGACAAAAAGGTACGTCTTCAAGGAATCAAAGGGGATGACTCGACTAAAAGGTACGTCTTATAGGAATCTAGGGAAACGACTCGACTAAAAGGTACGTCTTCTAGGAATCAAATGGGATGACTCGACTAAAAGATACCTCTTATAGGAATCAAAGGGGATCGACTCGACTAAAAGGTATGTCTTATAGTAATCAAAGGGGAAGACTCGACTATAAGGTACGTCTTATAGGAATCAAGTGAAATGACTCGACTAAAAGGTACGTCTTCAAGGAATCAAAGGAAATGACTCAACTATAAGGTTCGTCTTATAGGAATCAAAGGAGATGACTCGACTAAAAGGTACGTCTTATAGGAATCAAAGGGGATGACTCGACTAAAAGATACGTCTTAAAGGAATCAAGGGAAATGACTCGACTAACAGGTTTGTCTTCAAGGAATCAAAGGAACTGAGTCAACAATAAGGTACGTCTTATAGGAATCAAAGGGGATGACTCGACTAAAAGGTACGTCTTATAGGAATCAAAGGAAATGAATCGACTAAAAGGTACGTCTTATAGGAATCAAAGGAAATGAATCGACTAAAAGGTACGTCTTCTAGGGGTCAAAGGGGATGACTCGACTAAACGTTACATCTTATAGGAATCAAAGGGGATGACTCGACTAAAAGGTACGTCTTATAGGAATAAAAGGGGATGACTCGACTAAAAGGTACGTCTTATAGGAATCAAGGGAATTGACTCGACTAAAAGGCACATCTTTTAGGAATCAAAGGGGATGACTCGACTTAAAGTTACGTCTTATAGTAATCAAAGGGGATGACTCGACCAAAAGGTACGTCTTATAGGAATCCAAGGGGATGACTCAACTAAAAGATACGTCTTATTGGAATCAAAGTGGATGACTCAACTAAAAGGTACGTCTTATAGGAATCAAAGGGGATGACTCGACCAAAAGGTACGTCTTATAGGAATCAAAAGGGATGATTTGACTAAAAGGTATGTCTTATAGGAATCAAAGGGGATCACTCGACTAAAAGGTGCGTCATATAGGAATCTAGGGAAATGACTCGATTAAAAGGTACGTCTTCTAGGAATCAAATGGGATGACTCGACTAAAAGGTAGGTCTTATAGGAATAAAAGGGGATGACTCAACTAAAAGGTACGTCTTATAGGAATCAAACTGGATGACTCAACTAAAAGGTACGTCTTATAGGAATCAAGTGAAATGACTCAACTAAAAGGTACGTTTTATAGGAATCAAAGGAGATAACTCGACTAAAAGGTACGTCTTATAGGAATCAAAGGGGATGACTCGACTAAAAGGTACATTTTGCAGGAATCAAAGGGGATGACTCGACTAAAAGGTACGTCTTATAGGAATCAAGAGGTATAACTCGACTAAAACGTATGTCTTATAGGAATCAAAGGGGATGACTCGACTAAAAGGTACGTCTTATTGGAATCAAAGGGAATGACTCGACTAAAAGGTACGTCTTAAAGGAATCAAGGGAAATGACTCGACAAAAAGGTACGTCTTCGAGGAATCAAAGGGGATGACTCGACTAAAAGGTACGTCTTATAGGAATCAAAAGGGATGACTTGACTAAAAGGTACGTCATATAGGAATTAATGGGGATGACTCGACTAAAAGGTACGTCTTATAGGAATCTAGGGAAATGACTCGACTAAAAGGTACGTCTTCTAGGAATCAAATGGGATGACTCGACTAAAAGATACCTCTTATAGGAATCAAAGGGGATCGACTCGACTAAAAGGTATGTCTTATAGGAATCAAATGGGAAGACTCGACTATAAGGTACGTCTTATAGGAATCAAGTGAAATGACTCGACTAAAAGGTACGTCTTCAAGGAATCAAAGGAAATGACTCAACTATAAGGTTCGTCTTATAGGAATCAAAGGAGATGACTCGACTAAAAGGTACGTCTTATAGGAATCAAAGGGGATGACTCGACTAAAAGATACGTCTTAAAGGAATCAAGGGAAATGACTCGACTAACAGGTTTGTCTTCAAGGAATAAAAGGAACTGAGTCAACAATAAGGTACGTCTTGTAGGAATCAAAGGGAATGACTCGACTAAAAGGTACGTCTTATAGGAATCAAAGGAAATGAATCGACTAAAAGGTACGTCTTATAGGAATCAAAGGAAATGACTCGACTAAAAGGTACGTCTTCTAGGGGTCAAAGGGGATGACTCGACTAAACGTTACATCTTATAGGAATCAAAGGGGATGACTCGACTAAAAGGTACGTCTTATAGGAATAAAAGGGGATGACTCGACTAAAAGGTACGTCTTATAGGAATCAAGGGAATTGACTCGATTAAAAGGCACATGTTTTAGGAATCAAAGGGGATGACTCTACTTAAAGTTACGTCTTATAGTAATCAAAGGGGATGACTCGACCAAAAGGTACGTCTTATAGGAATCCAAGGGGATGACTCAACTAAAAGATACGTCTTATTGGAATCAAAGTGGATGACTCAACTAAAAGGTACGTCTTATAGGAATCAAAGGGGATGACTCGACCAAAAGGTACGTCTTATAGGAATCAAAAGGGATGACTTGACTAAAAGGTACGTCTTATAGGAATCAAAGGGGATCACTCGACTAAAAGGTACGTCATATAGGAATCTAGGGAAATGACTCGATTAAAAGGTACGTCTTCTAGGAATCAAATGGGATGACTCGACTAAAAGGTACGTCTTATAGGAATAAAAGGGGATGACTCGACTAAAAGGTACGTCTTATAGGAATCAAAGTGGATGACTCAACTAAAAGGTACGTCTTATAGGAATCAAGTGAAATGACTCAACTAAAAGGTACGTCTTATAGGAATCAAAGGAGATAACTCGACTAAAAGGTACGTCTTATAGGAATCAAAGGGGATGACTCGACTAAAAGGTACGTTTTGCAGGAATCAAAGGGGATGACTCGACTAAAAGGTGCGTCTTATAGGAATCAAGAGGTATAACTCGACTAAAAGGTATGTCTTATAGGAATCAAAGGGGATTACTCGACTAAAAGGTACGTCTTATAGGAATCAAAGAGAATGACTTGACTAAAAGTTAAGTCTTAAAGGAATCAAGGGAAATGACTCGATTAAAAGGTACGTCATCTAGGAATCAAAAGGGATGACTCGACTAAAAGGTTTGTCTTATAGGAATCAAAAGGGATGACTCGAATAAAAGGTACGTCTTATAGGAATCCAAGGGGATGACTCGACTAAAATGAACGTCTTATAGGAATCAAGGGAAATGACTCGACTAAAAGATACGTCTTCTAAGAATCAAATGGGATGACTCGACTAAAAGGTACGTCTTATAGGAATCAAGGGAAATGACTCGACTAAAAGGTACGTCTTCAAGGAATCAAAGGAACTGACTCAACAATAAGGTACGTCTTATAGGAATCAAAGGGGATGACTCGACTAAAAGGTACGTCTTATAGGAATCAAAGGAAATGAATCGACTAAAAGGGACGTCTTCTAGGGGTCAAAGGGGATGACTCGACTAAACGTTACGTCTTATAGGAATCAAAGGGGATGACTCGACTAAAAGGTACGTCTTATAGGAATCAAGGGAAATAACTCGACTAAAAGGCACATCTTTTAGGAATCAAAGGGGATGACTCGACTTTAAGTTACGTCTTATAGTCATCAAAGGGGATGACTCAACTAAAAGATACGTCTTATTGGAATCAAAGTGGATGACTCTACTAAAAGGTACGTCTTATAGGAATCAAAGGGGATGACTCGACCAAAAGGTACGTCTTATAGGAATCAAAAGGGATGACTCGACTAAAAGGTACGTCTTATAGGAATCAACGTGGATGACTCAACTAAAAGGTACGTCTTATAGGAATAAAGTGAAATGACTTGACTAAAAGGTACGTCTTATAGGAATCAAAGGGGATGACTCAACTAAAAGGTACGTCTTATAGGAATCAAAGGGGATGACTCGACTAATAGGTACGTTTTATAGGAATCAAAGGGGATGACTCGACTAAAAGGTACGTCTTATAGGAATCAAGAGGTATAACTCGACTAAAAGGTATGTCTTATAGGAATCAAAGGGGATGACTCAACTAAAAGGTACGTCTTATAGGAATCAAAGGGGATGACTCAACTAAAAGGTACGTCTTATAGGAATCAAAGGGGATGACTCGACTAATAGGTACGTTTTATAGGAATCAAAGGGGATGACTCGACTAAAAGGTACGTCTTATAGGAATCAAGAGGTATAACTCGACTAAAAGGTACGTCTTATAGGAATCAAAGGGGATGACTCAACTAAAAGGTACGTCTTATAGGAATCAAAGGGGATGACTCGACTAATAGGTACGTTTTATAGGAATCAAAGGGGATGACTCGACTAAAAGGTACGTCTTATAGGAATCAAGAGGTATAACTCGACTAAAAGGTATGTCTTATAGGAATCAAAGGGGATGACTCGACTAAAAGGTACGTCTTATAGGAATCAAAGGGGATGACTCGACTAAAAGGTACGTCTTATAGGAATCAAAGAGAATGACTTGTCTAAAAGTTACGTTTTAAAGAAATCAAGGTAAATGACTCGATTAAAAGGTACGTCATCTAGGAATCAAAAGGGATGACTCGACTAAAAGGTACGTCTTATAGGAATCAAAAGAGATGACTCGAATAAAAGGTACGTCTTATAGGAATCCAAGGGGATGACTCGACTAAAAGGAACGTCTTATAGGAATCGAGTGAAATGACTCGACTAAAAGATACGTCTTATAGGAATCAAAAGGGATGACTCGAATAAAAGGTACGTCTTATAGGAATCAAAGGGGATGACTCGACTAAAAGGAACGTCTTATAGGAATCAAGTGAAATGACTCGACTAAAAGATACGTCTTCTAGGAATCAAATGGGATGACTCGACTAAAAGGTACGTCTTATAGGAATCAAAGGGGATGACTCGACTAAAAGGTACGTCTTATAGGAATCAAAGGGGATGACTCGACTAAAAGGTACGTCTTATAGGTATCAAGTGAAATGACTCGACTAAAAGGTACGTCTTATAGGAATCAAGAGGTATAACTCGACCAAAAGGTATGTCTTATAGGAATCAAAGGGGATGACTCGACTAAAAGGTACGTCTTATAGGAATCAAAGGGGATGACTCGACTAAAAGGTACGTCTTATAGGAATCAAAGAGAATGACTTGTCTAAAAGTTACGTCTTAAAGGAATCAAGGGAAATGACTCGATTAAAAGGTACGTCATCTAGGAATCAAAAGGGATGACTCGACTAAAAGGTACGTCTTATAGGAATCAAAAGGGATGACTCGAATAAAAGGTACGTCTTATAGGAATCAAAGGGGATGACTCGACTAAAAGGAACGTCTTATAGGAATCAAGTGAAATGACTCGACTAAAAGATACGTCTTCTAGGAATCAAAGGAAATGACTCAACTAAAATGTACGTCTTATAGGAATAAAAGGAGATGACTAGACTAAAAGGTACGTCTTATAGGAATCAAATGGGATGACTCGACTAAAAGATACGTCTTATAGGAATCAAGGGAAATGGCTCGACTAAAAGGTACGTCTTCAAGGAATCAAAGGAAATGACTCAACTAAAAGGTACGTCTTATAGGAATCAAAGTGGATGACTCGACTAAAAGGTACGTCTTCTAGGGGTCAAAGTGGATAACTCGACTAAAAGGTACGTATTATAGGAATCAAAGGAAATGACTCGACTACAAGGTACGTCTTCTAAGGGTCAAAGGGGATGACTCGACTAAAACTTACGTCTTATAGGTATCAATGGGGATTACTCGACTAAAAGGTACGTCTTATAGGAATCAAAGGGGATGACTCCACTAAAAGGTACGTCTTATAGGAATCAAGGGAAATGACTCGACTTAAAAGCACATATTTTAGAAATCAAAGGGGATGACTCGACTAAAAGGTACGTCTTATAGGAATCCAAGGGGATGACTCGACCAAAAGGTACGTCTTATAGGAATCCAAGGGGATGACTCGACTAATAGGTACGTCTTATAGGAATCAAAGTGGATGACTCGACTAAAAGGTACGTTTTATAGGAGACAAAGGGGATGACTCGACTAAAAGGTACGTCTTATAGGAATCAAGAGGTATAACTCGACTAAAAGGTATGTCTTATAGGAATCAAAGGGGATGACTCGACAAAAAGGTACGTCTTATAGGAATCAAAGAGAATGACTTGACTAAAAGTTATGTTTTAAAGGAATCAAGGGAAATGACTCGATTAAAAGGTACGTCATCTAGGATTCAAAAGGGATGACTCGACTAAAAGGTACGTCTTATAGGAATCAAAAGGGATGACTCGAGTAAAAGGTACGTCATATAGGAATCAAAGGGGATGACTCGACTAAAAGGAACGTCTTATAGGAATCAAGGGAAATGACTCGACTAAAAGATACGTCTTCTAGGAATGAAATGGGATGACTCGACTACAAGGTACGTCTTATAGGAATCAAAGGGGATGACTCGACTAAAAGGTACGTCTTATAGGAATCAAAGGGGATGACTCGACTAAAAGGTACGTCTTATAGGTATCAAGTGAAATTGCTCGACTCAAAGGTACGTCTTCTAGGAATCAAAGGAATTTACTCAACTAAAAGGTACGTCTTATAGGAATAAAAGGAGATGACTCGACTAAAAGGTACGTCTTATAGGAATCAAAGGGGATGACTCGACTAAAAGATACGTCTTATAGGAATCAAGGGAAATGACTCGACTAAAAGGTACGTCTTCAAGGAATCAAAGGAAATGACTCAACGAAAAGGTACGTCTTATAGGAATCAAAGGGGATGACTCGACTAGTAGGTACGTCTTCTAGGGGTTAAAGTGGATAACTCGACTAAAAGGTACGTCTTATAGGAATCAAAGGAAATGACTCGACTACAAGGTACGTCTTCTAGGGGTCAAAGGGGATGACTCGACTAAAACTTACGTATTATAGGAATCAATGGGGATGACTCGACTAAAAGGTACGTCTTATAGGAATCAAAGGGGATGACTCCACTAAAAGGTACGTCTTATAGGAATCAAAGGGGATGACTCGACTAAAAGGTACGTCTTATAGGAATCAAAGGGGATGACTCGACTAAAAGGTACGTCTTATAGGAATCAAAGGGGATGACTCGACTAAAAGGTACGTCTTATAGGAATCAAAGAGAATGACTTGTCTAAAAGTTACGTTTTAAAGGAATCAAGGTAAATGACTCGATTAAAAGGTACGTCATCTAGGAATCAAAAGGGATGACTCGACTAAAAGGTACGTCTTATAGGAATCAAAAGAGATGACTCGAATAAAAGGTACGTCTTATAGGAATCCAAGGGGATGACTCGACTAAAAGGAACGTCTTATAGGAATCGAGTGAAATGACTCGACTAAAAGATACGTCTTATAGGAATCAAAAGGGATGACTCGAATAAAAGGTACGTCTTATAGGAATCAAAGGGGATGACTCGACTAAAAGGAACGTCTTATAGGAATCAAGTGAAATGACTCGACTAAAAGATACGTCTTCTAGGAATCAAATGGGATGACTCGACTAAAAGGTACGTCTTATAGGAATCAAAGGGGATGACTCGACTAAAAGGTACGTCTTATAGGAATCAAAGGGGATGACTCGACTAAAAGGTACGTCTTATAGGTATCAAGTGAAATGACTCGACTAAAAGGTACGTCTTATAGGAATCAAGAGGTATAACTCGACCAAAAGGTATGTCTTATAGGAATCAAAGGGGATGACTAGACTAAAAGGTACGTCTTATAGGAATCAAAGGGGATGACTCGACTAAAAGGTACGTCTTATAGGAATCAAAGAGAATGACTTGTCTAAAAGTTACGTCTTAAAGGAATCAAGGGAAATGACTCGATTAAAAGGTACGTCATCTAGGAATCAAAAGGGATGACTCGACTAAAAGGTACGTCTTATAGGAATCAAAAGGGATGACTCGAATAAAAGGTACGTCTTATAGGAATCAAAGGGGATGACTCGACTAAAAGGAACGTCTTATAGGAATCAAGTGAAATGACTCGACTAAAAGATACGTCTTCTAGGAATCAAAGGAAATGACTCAACTAAAATGTACGTCTTATAGGAATAAAAGGAGATGACTAGACTAAAAGGTACGTCTTATAGGAATCAAATGGGATGACTCGACTAAAAGATACGTCTTATAGGAATCAAGGGAAATGGCTCGACTAAAAGGTACGTCTTCAAGGAATCAAAGGAAATGACTCAACTAAAAGGTACGTCTTATAGGAATCAAAGTGGATGACTCGACTAAAAGGTACGTCTTCTAGGGGTCAAAGTGGATAACTCGACTAAAAGGTACGTATTATAGGAATCAAAGGAAATGACTCGACTACAAGGTACGTCTTCTAAGGGTCAAAGGGGATGACTCGACTAAAACTTACGTCTTATAGGTATCAATGGGGATTACTCGACTAAAAGGTACGTCTTATAGGAATCAAAGGGGATGACTCCACTAAAAGGTACGTCTTATAGGAATCAAGGGAAATGACTCGACTTAAAAGCACATATTTTAGAAATCAAAGGGGATGACTCGACTAAAAGGTACGTCTTATAGGAATCCAAGGGGATGACTCGACCAAAAGGTACGTCTTATAGGAATCCAAGGGGATGACTCGACTAATAGGTACGTCTTATAGGAATCAAAGTGGATGACTCGACTAAAAGGTACGTTTTATAGGAGACAAAGGGGATGACTCGACTAAAAGGTACGTCTTATAGGAATCAAGAGGTATAACTCGACTAAAAGGTATGTCTTATAGGAATCAAAGGGGATGACTCGACAAAAAGGTACGTCTTATAGGAATCAAAGAGAATGACTTGACTAAAAGTTATGTTTTAAAGGAATCAAGGGAAATGACTCGATTAAAAGGTACGTCATCTAGGATTCAAAAGGGATGACTCGACTAAAAGGTACGTCTTATAGGAATCAAAAGGGATGACTCGAGTAAAAGGAACGTCTTATAGGAATCAAAGGGGATGACTCGACTAAAAGGAACGTCTTATAGGAATCAAGGGAAATGACTCGACTAAAAGATACGTCTTCTAGGAATGAAATGGGATGACTCGACTACAAGGTACGTCTTATAGGAATCAAAGGGGATGACTCGACTAAAAGGTACGTCTTATAGGAATCAAAGGGGATGACTCGACTAAAAGGTACGTCTTATAGGTATCAAGTGAAATTGCTCGACTCAAAGGTACGTCTTCTAGGAATCAAAGGAATTTACTCAACTAAAAGGTACGTCTTATAGGAATAAAAGGAGATGACTCGACTAAAAGGTACGTCTTATAGGAATCAAAGGGGATGACTCGACTAAAAGATACGTCTTATAGGAATCAAGGGAAATGACTCGACTAAAAGGTACGTCTTCAAGGAATCAAAGGAAATGACTCAACGAAAAGGTACGTCTTATAGGAATCAAAGGGGATGACTAGACTAGTAGGTACGTCTTCTAGGGGTTAAAGTGGATAACTCGACTAAAAGGTACGTCTTATAGGAATCAAAGGAAATGACTCGACTACAAGGTACGTCTTCTAGGGGTCAAAGGGGATGACTCGACTAAAACTTACGTCTTATAGGAATCAATGGGGATGACTCGACTAAAAGGTACGTCTTATAGGAATCAAAGGGGATGACTCCACTAAAAGGTACGTCTTATAGGAATCAAAGGGGATGACTCGACTAAAAGGTACGTCTTATAGGATTCCAAGGGGATGACTCGACCAAAAGGTACGTCTTATAAGAATCCAAGGGGATGACTCGACTAATAGGTACGTCTTATAGGAATCAAAGTGGATGACTCGACTAAAAGGTACGTCTTGTAGGAATAAAGGGAAATGACTCGACTAAAAGGTACGTCTTATAGGAATCAAAGGGGATGACTCGACTAAAAGGTACGTCTTATAGGAATCCAAGGAGATGACTCGACCAAAAGGTACGTCTTATAGGAATACAAGGGGATGACTCGACTAATAGGTACGTCTTATAGGAATCAAAGTGGATGACTCGACTAAAAGGTACGTTTTATAGGAGACAAAGGGGATGACTCGACTAAAAGGTACGTCTTATAGGAATCAAGAGGTATAACTCGACTAAAAGGTATGTCTTATAGGAATCAAAGGGGATGACTCGACAAAAAGGTACGTCTTATAGGAATCAAGAGGTATAACTCGACTAAAAGGTATGTCTTATAGGAATCAAAGGGGATGACTCGACAAAAAGGTACGTCTTATAGGAATCAAAGAGAATGACTTGACTAAAAGTTACGTTTTAATGGAATCAAGGGAAATGACTCGATTAAAAGGTACGTCATCTAGGATTCAAAAGGGATGACTCGACTAAAAGGTACGTCTTATAGGAATCAAAAGGGATGACTCGAGTAAAAGGTACATCTTATAGGAATCAAAGGGGATGACTCGACTACAAGGAACGTCTTATAGGAATCAAGGTAAATGACTCGACTAAAAGATACGTCTTCTAGGAATCAAATGGGATGACTCGACTAAAAGGTACGTCTTATAGGAATCAAAGGGGATGACTTGACTAAAAGGTACGTCTTATAGGAATCAAAGGGGATGACTCGACTAAAAGGTACGTCTTATAGGTATCAAGTGAAATGGCTCGACTCAAAGGTACGTCTTCTAGGAATCAAAGGAAATGACTCAACTAAATGGTACGTCTTATAGGAATAAAAGGAGATGACTCGACTAAAAGGTATGTCTTATAGGAATCAAAGGGGATGTCTCGACTAAAAGATACGTCTTATAGGAATCAAGGTAAATGACTCGACTAAAAGGTACGTCTTCAAGGAATCAAAATAAATGACTCAACTAAAAGGTACGTCTTATAGGAATCAAAGGAAATGACTCGACTACAAGGTACGTCTTCTAGGGGTCAAAGGGGATGACTCGACTAAAACTTACGTCTTATAGGAAGCAATGGGGATGACTCGACTAAAAGGTACGTCTTATAGGAATCAAAGGGGATGACTCCACTAAAAGGTACGTCTTATAGGAATCAAGGGAAATGACTCGACTAAAAGGCACATATTTTAGGTATCAAAGGGGATGACTCGACTAAAAGGTATGTCTTATAGGAATCCAAGGGGATGACTCGACTAAAAGGTACGTCTTATAGGAATCAAAGGGGATGACTCGACTAAAAGGTACGTCTTATAGGTATCAAAGGGGATGTCTCGTCTAAAAGGTACGTTTCATAGGAATCAAAGGTGATGACTCGACTAAAAGGTACGTCTTATAGGAATCAAGAGGTATAACTCGACTAAAAGGTATTTCTTATAGGAATCAAAGGGGATGACTCGACTAAAAGGTACGTCTTATAGGAATCAAAGAGAATGACTTGACTAAAAGTTACGTCATAAAGGAATCAAGGGAAATGACTCGATTAAAAGGTACGTCATCTAGGAATCTAAAGGGATGACTCGACTAAATGGTACGTCTTATAGGAATCAAAAGGGATGACTCGAATAAAAGGTACGTCTTATAGGAATCAAAGGGGATGACTCGACTAAAAGGTACGTCTTATAGGAATCAAAGGGGATGACTCGACTAAAAGGAACGTCTTATAGGAATCAAGGGAAATGACTCGACTAAAAGATACGTCTTCTAGGAATCAAATGGGATGACTCGACTAAAAGGTACGTCTTATAGGAATCAATGGGGATGACTCGACTAAAAGGTACGTCTTATAGGAATCCAAGGGGATGACTCGACTAAAAGGCACGTCTTATAGGTATCAAGTGAAATGGCTCGACTCAAAGGTACTTCTTCTAGGAATCAAAGGAAATGACTCAACTAAAAGGTACGTCTTATAGGAATAAAAGGAGATGACTCGACTAAAAGGTACGTCTTATAGGAATCAAAGGGGATGACTCGACTAAAAGATACGTCTTATAGGAATCAACGGAAATGACTCGACTAAAAGGTACGTCTTATAGGAATCCAAGGGGATGACTCGACCAAAAGGTACGTCTTATAGGAATCCAAGGGGATGACTCGACTAATAGGTACGTCTTATAGGAATCAAAGTGGATGACTTGACTAAAAGGTACGTCTTGTAGGAATAAAGGGAAATGACTCGACTAAAGGGTACGTCTTATAGGAATCAAAGGGGATGACTCGACTAAAAGGTACGTCTTATTGGTATCAAAGGGGATGTCTCGACTAAAAGGTACGTTTCATAGGAATCAAAGGGGATGACTCGACTAAAAGGTACGTCTTATAGAAATAAAGAGGTATAACTCGACTAAAAGGTATTTCTTATAGGAATCAAAGGGGATGACTCGACTAAAAGGTACGTCTTATAGGAATCAAAGAGAATGACTTGACTAAAAGTTACGTCTTAAAAGAATCAAGGGAAATGACTCGATTAAAAGGTACGTCATCTAGGAATCAAAAGGGATGACTCGACTTAAAGATACGTCTTATAGGAATCAAAAGGGATGACTCGAATAAAAGGTACGTCTTATAGGAATCAAAGGGGATGACTCGACTAAAAGGAACGTCTTATAGGAATCAAGGGAAATGACTCGACTAAAAGATTCGTCTTCTAGGAATCAAATGGGATGACTCGACTAAAAGGTTCGTCTTATAGGAATCAAAGGGGATGACTCGACTAAAAGGTACGTCTTATCGGAATCAAAGGGGATGACTCGACTAAAAGGTACGTCTTATAGGTATCAAGTGAAATGGCTCGACTCAAAGGTACGTCTTCTAGGAATCAAAGGAAATGACTCAACTAAAAGGTACGTCTTATAGGAATAAAAGTAGATGACTCGACTAAAAGGTACGTCTTATAGGAATCAAAGGGGATGACTCGACTAAAAGATACGTCTTATAGGAATCAAGGGAAATGACTCGACTAAAAGGTACGTCTTCAAGGAATCAAAGGAAATGACTCAACGAAAAGGTACGTCTTATAGGAATCAAAGGGGATGACTCGACTAATAGGTACGTCTTCTAGGGGTTAAAGTGGATAACTCGACTACAAGGTACGTCTTCTAGGGGTCAAAGGGGATGACTCGACTAAAACTTACGTCTTATAGGAATCAATGGGGATGACTCGACTAAAAGGTACGTCTTATAGGAATCAAAGGGGATGACTCCACTAAAAGGTACGTTTTATAGGAATCAAAGGGGATGACTCGACTAAAAGGTACGTCTTATAGGATTCCAAGGGGATGACTCGACCAAAAGGTACGTCTTATAAGAATCCTAGGGGATGACTCGACTAATAGGTACGTCTTATAGGAATCAAAGTGGATGACTCGACTAAAAGGTACGTCTTGTAGGAATAAAGGGAAATGACTCGACTAAAAGGTACGTCTTATAGGAATCAAAGGGGATGACTCGACTAAAAGATACGTCTTATAGGTATCAAAGGGGATGTCTCAACTAAAAGGTAAGTTTCATAGGAATCAAAGGGGATGACTCGACTAAAAGGTACGTCTTATAGGAATAAAAGGAAATGACTCGACTAAAATGTACGTTTTCTAGAAATGAAAGGAAATGACTCAACTAAAGGTACGTCTTATTGGAATCAAAGGAGATAACTCAACTAAAAGGTACGTCTTATAGGAATCTAAGGGGAAGACTCGACTAAAAGGTACGTCTTATAGGAATCAAGAGAAATAACTCGACTAAAATGTACGTCTCCAAGGAATCAAAAGAAATTACTCAACTTAAAGATACGTCTTATAGGAATTAAAAGGGATGACTCGACTAAAAGGTACGTCTTATAGGAATCAAGGAAATGACTCGATTAAAAGGTACATTTTCCAGGAATCAAAGGAAATTACTCAACTAAAAGGTACGTCTTATTGGAATCAAAGGAGATGACTCAACTAAAAGGTATGTCTTATAAGAATCAAAGGAGATGACTCCACTAAAAGGTACGTCTTATAGGAATCTAAGGGGAAGACTCGACTAAAATGTACGTCTCCAAGGAATCAATCGAAATGACTCAACTTAATGATACGTCTTATAGGAATCAAAGGGGATGAGTCGACTAAAAGGTACGTCTTATAGGAATCAAAGGGGATGACTCGACTAAAAGTAACGTCTTATAGGAATCAAAGGAAATGACTCGACTAAAAGGTACATATTCTAGGGGTCAAAGGGGATGACTAGACTAAAATGTACGTCTTATAGGAATCAATGAAGATAACTCGACTAAAAGGTACGTCTTATAGGAATCAAAGGGGATGACTCGACTAAAATGTAGGTCTTATAGGAATCAAGGGGAATGACTCGACTAAAAGGTACGTATTCCAGGGGTCAAAGGGGATGACTCGACTATAAGGTACGTCTTATAAGAATTAAATGGGATGACTCAACTAAAAGGTATGTCTTATAGGAATCAAAAGGGATGACTCGACTTCAAGATCCGTCTTATAGGAATCAAAGGAAATGACTCGACTAAAAGGTACGTCTTCTATGGGTCAAAGGGGATGACTCGAATAAAAAGGTACGTCTGCTAGGGGTCAAGGGGGAATGATTTGACTAAAAGGTACGTCTTATAGGAATCAAGAGGTATAACTCGACTAAAAGGGATGTCTTATAGGAATCAAAGGGGATGACTCGACTAAAAGGTACGTCTTATTGGAATCAAAGGGAATGACTCGACTAAAAGGTACGTCTTAAAGTAATCAAGGGAAATGACTCAACTAAAAGGTACGTCTTCGATGAATCAAAGGGGATGATTCGACTAAAAGGTACGTCTTATAGAAATCAAAAGGGATGACTTGACTAAAAGGTACGTCTTATAGGAATCAAAGGGGATGACTCGACTAAAAGTTACGTCTTATAGGAATCTAGGGAAATGACTCGA
This sequence comes from Capsicum pubescens, assembly GCA_030864215.1. Lineage (NCBI taxonomy): Eukaryota > Viridiplantae > Streptophyta > Magnoliopsida > Solanales > Solanaceae > Capsicum > Capsicum pubescens. Next base: position 272,502,196 of record CM061545.1, on the reverse strand, counting down.
CTAAAAGGTACGTCTTCTAGGAATCAAAGGGGATGACTCGACTAAATGGTACGTCTTAAAGGGAATCAAAGGGGATGACTCGACTAAAAGGTACGTCTTATAGGAATCCAGGGAAATGAGTCTACTAAAAGGCTTATCTTTTAGGAATTAAAGGGGATGACTCAACTTAAAGGTACGTCTTATAGGAATCAAAGGGGATGACTCGACCAAAAGGTATGTCTTATAGAAATCCAAGGGGATGACTCAACTAAAAGATACGTCTTATTAGAATCAAAGTGGATGACTCAACTAAAAGGTACGTCTTATAGGAATCAAAGGGGATGACTCGACTAAAAGGTACGTTTTATAGGAATCAAAGGGGAAGACTCGACTAAAAGGTACGTCTTATAGGAATCAAGGGAAATGACTCGACTAGAAGGTACGTTTTCAAGGAATCAAAGGAAATGAGTCAACTAAAAGGTACGTCTTATAGGAATCAAAGGAAATGACTCAACTAAAAGGTACGTCTTATAGGAATCTAAGTGGAAGACTCGACTAAAAGATACGTCTTATAGGAATCAAGAGAAATGAGTCGACTAAAATGTACGTCTCCAAGGAATCAAAGGAAAGTACTCAACTTAAAGATACGTCTTATAGGAATCAAAGGAGATGACTCAACTAAAAGGTACGTCTTATAGGAATCTAAGGGGAAGACTCGACTAAAAGGTACGTCTTATAGGAATCAAGAGAAATAACTCGACTAAAATGTACGTCTCCAAGGAATCAAAAGAAATGACTCAACTTAAAGATACGTCTTATAGGAATTAAAAGGGATGACTCGACTAAAAGGTACGTCTTATAGGAATCAAGGGAAATGACTCGATTAAAAGGTACATTTTCCAGAAATCAAAGGAAATTACTCAACTAAAAGGTACGTCTTATAGGAATCAAAGGAGATGACTCAACTAAACGGTATGTCTTATAAGAATCAAAGGAGATGACTTAACTAAAAGGTACGTCTTATAGGAATCTAAGGGGAAGACTCGACTAAAAGATACGTCTTATAGGAATCAAGAGAAATAACTCGATAAAATGTACGTCCCCAAGGAATCAATCGAAATGACTCAACATAAAGATACGTCTTATAGGAATCAAAGGGGATGACTCGACTAAAAGGTACGTCTTATAGGAATCAAAGGGGATGACTCAACTAAAAGGAACGTCTTATAGGAATCAAAGGAAATGACTCGACTAAAAGGTACATATTCTAGGGGTCAAAGGGGATGACTAGACTAAAATGTACGTCGTATAGGAATCAAAGGAGATAACTCGACTAAAAGGTACGTCTTATAGGAATCAAAGGGGATGACTCGACTAAAATGTACGTCTTATAGGAATCAAGGGGAATGACTCGACTAAAAGGTACGTATTCCAGGGGTCAAAGGGGATGACTCGACTATAAGGTACGTCTTATAAGAATTAAATGGGATGACTAGACTAAAAGGTACACTTATAGGAATCAAAGGGGATGACTCAACTAAAAGGTATGTCTTATAGGAATCAAAAGGGATGACTCGACTTCAAGATCCGTCTTATAGGAATCAAAGGAAATGACTCGACTAAAAGGTACGTCTTCTAGGGGTCAAAGGGGATGACTCGACTAAAAGGTACGTCTGCTAGGGGTCAAGGGGGAATGATTCGACTAAAAGGTACGTCTTATAGGAATCAAGAGGTATAACTCGACTAAAAGGGATGTCTTATAGGAATCAAAGGGGATGACTCGACTAAAAGGTACGTCTTATTGGAATCAAAGGGAATGACTCGACTAAAAGGTACGTCTTAAAGTAATCAAGGGAAATGACTCGACTAAAAGGTACGTCTTCGATGAATCAAAGGGGATGATTCGACTAAAAGGTACGTCTTATAGAAATCAAAAGGGATGACTTGACTAAAAGGTATGTCTTATAGGAATCAAAGGGGATGACTCGACTAAAAGTTACGTCTTATAGGAATCTAGGGAAATGACTCGACTAAAAGGTACGTCTTCTAGGAATCAAAGGGGATGACTCGACTAAATGGTACGTCTTAAAGGGAATCAAAGGGGATGACTCGACTAAAAGATACGTCTTATAGGAATCCAGGGAAATGACTCGACTAAAAGGCACATCTTTTAGGAATCGAAGGGGATGACTCAACTTAAAGGTACGTCTTATAGGAATCAAAGGGGATGACTCGACCAAAAGGTACGTCTTATAGAAATCCAAGGGGATGACTCAACTAAAAGATACCTCTTATTGGAATCAAAGTGGATGACTCAACTAAAAGGTACGTCTTATAGGAATCAAAGGGGATGACTCGACTAAAAGGTACGTTTTATAGGAATCAAAGGGGATGACTCGACTAAAAGGTACGTCTTATAGGAATCAAGGGAAATGACTCGACTAGAAGGTACGTTTTCAAGGAATCAAAGGAAATGACTCAACTAAAAGGTACGTCTTATAGGAATCAAAGGAGATGACTCAACTAAAAGGTACGTCTTATAGGAATCTAAGTGGAAGACTCGACTAAAAGATACGTCTTATAGGAATCAAGAGAAATGAGTCGACTAAAATGTACGTCTCCAAGGAATCAAAGGAAATGACTCAACTTAAAGATACGTCTTATAGGAATCAAAGGAGATGACTCAACTAAAAGGTATGTCTTATAGGAATCTAAGGGGAAGACTCGACTATAAGGTACGTCTTATAGGAATCAAGAGAAATAACTCGACTAAAATGTACGTCTCCAAGGAATCAAAAGAAATGACTCAACTTAAAGATACGTCTGATAGGAATCAAAAGGGATGACTCGACTAAAAGGTACGTCTTATAGGAATCAAGGTAATGACTCGATTAAAAGGTACATTTTCCAGGAATCAAAGGAAATTACTCAACTAAAAGGTACGTCTTATAGGAATCAAATGAGATGACTCAACTAAACGGTATGTCTTATAAGAATCAAAGGAGATGACTCAACTAAAAGGTACGTCTTATAGGAATCTAGGGGGAAGTCTCGACTAAAAGATACGTCTTATAGGAATCAAGAGAAATAACTCGACTAAAATGTACGTCTCCAAGGAATCAATCGAAATGACTCAACATAAAGATACGTCTTATAGGAATCAAAGGGGATGACTCGACTAAAAGGTACGTCTTATAGGAATCAAAGGGGATGACTCAACTAAAAGAAACGTCTTATAGGAATCAAAGGAAATGACTCGACTAAAAGGTACATATTCTAGGGGTCAAAGGGGATGACTAGACTAAAATGTACGTCGTATAAGAATCAAAGGAGATAACTCGACTAAAAGGTACGTCTTATAGGAATCAAAGGGGATGACTTGACTAAAATGTATGTCTTATAGGAATCAAGGGGAATGACTCGACTAAAAGGTACGTATTCCAGGGGTCAAAGGGGATGACTCGACTATAAGGTACGTCTTATAAGAATTAAATGGGATGACTCGACTAAAAGGTACACTTATAGGAATCAAAGGGGATGACTCAACTAAAAGGTATGTCTTATAGGAATCAAAAGGGATGACTCGACTTCAAGATCCATCTTATAGGAATCAAAGGAAATGACTCGACTAAAAGGTACGTCTTCTAGGGGTCAAAGGGGATGACTCGACTAAAAGGTACGTCTGCTAAAGGTCAAGGGGGAATGATTCGACTAAAAGGTACGTCTTATAGGAATCAAGAGGTATAACTCGACTAAAAGGGATGTCTTATAGGAATCAAAGGGGATGACTCGACTAAAAGGTACGTCTTATTGGAATCAAAGGGAATGACTCGACTAGAAGGTACGTCTTAAAGGAATCAAGGGAAATGACTCGACTAAAAGGTACGTCTTCGATGAATCAAAGGAGATGACTCAACTAAAAGGTATGTCTTATAGGAATCTAAGGGGAAGACTCGACTAAAAGGTACGTCTTATAGGAATCAAGAGAAATAACTCGACTAAAATGTATGTCTCCAAGGAATCAAAAGAAATGACTCAACTTAAAGAGACGTCTTATAGGAATCAAATGGGATGACTCGACTAAAAGGTACGTCTTATAGGAATCAAGGGAAATGACTCGATTAAAAGGTACATTTTCCAGGAATCAAAGGAAATTACTCAACTAAAAGGTACGTCTTATAGGAATCAAAGGAGATGACTCAACTAAAAGGTATGTCTTATAAGAATCAAAGGAGATGACTCAACTAAAAGATACGTCTTATAGGAATCTAAGGGGAAGACTCGACTAAATGATACGTCTTATAGGAATCAAGAGAAATAACTCGACTAAAATGTACGTCTCCAAGGAATCAATCGAAATGACTCAACTTAAAGATACGTCTAATAGGAATCAATGGGGATGACTCGACTAAAAGGTACGTCTTATAGGAATCAAAGGGGATGACTCGACTAAAAGGAACGTCTTATAGGAATCAAAGGAAATGACTCGACTAAAAGGTACATATTCTAGGGGTCAAAGGGGATGACTAGACTAAAATGTACGTCTTATAGGAATCAATGAAGATAACTCGACTAAAAGGTACGTCTTATAGGAATCAAAGGGGATGACTCGACTAAAATGTACGTCTTATAGGAATCAAGGGGAATGACTCGACTAAAATGTACGTATTCCAGGGGTCAAAGGGGATGACTCGACTATAAGGTACGTCTTATAAGAATTAAATGGGATGACTCGACTAAAAGGTACACTTATAGGAATCAAAGGGGATGACTCAACTAAAAGGTATGTCTTATAGGAATCAAAAGGGATGACTCGACTTCTAGATCCGTCTTATAGGAATCAAAGGAAATGACTCGACTAAAAGGTACGTCTTCTAGGGGTCAAAGGGGATGACTCGACTAAAAGGTACGCTTGCTAGGGGTCAAGGGGGAATGATTCGACTAAAAGGTACGTCTTATAGGAATCAAGAGGTATAACTCGACTAAAAGGGATGTCTTATAGGTATCAAAGGGGATGACTCGACTAAAAGGTACATCTTATTGGAATCAAAGGGAATGACTCGACTAAAAGGTACGTCTTAAAGGAATCAAGGGAAATGACTCGACTAAAAGGTACGTCTTCGATGAATCAAAGGGGATGACTCGACTAAAAGGTACGTCTTATAGAAATCAAAAGGGATGACTTGACTAAAAGGTACGTCTTATAGGAATCAAAGGGGATGACTCGACTAAAAGGTACGTCTTATAGGAATCTAGGGAAATGACTCGACTAAAAGGTTCTTCTTCTAGGAATCAAAGGGGATGACTCGACTAAATGGTACGTCTTAAAGGGAATCAAAGGGGATGACTCGACTAAAAGGTACGCCTTATAGGAATCCAGGGAAATGACTCGACTAAAAGGCACATCTTTTAGGAATCAAAGGGGATGACTCGACTTAAAGGTACGTCTTATAGGAATCAAAGGGGATGACTCGACCAAAAGGTACGTCTTATAGAAATCCAAGGGGATGACTCAACTAAAAGATACGTCTTATTGGAATCAAAGTGGATGACTCAACTAAAAGGTACGTCTTATAGGAATCAAAGGGGATGACTCGACTAAAAGGTACGTTTTATAGGAATCAAAGGGGATGACTCGACTAAAAGGTACGTCTTATAAGAATCAAGGGAAATGACTCGACTAGAAGGTACGTTTTCAAGGAATCAAAGGAAATGACTCAACTTAAAGATACGTCTTATTGGAATCAAAGGAGATGACTCAACTAAAAGGTACGTCTTATAGGAATCTAAGGGGAAGACTCAACTAAAAGGTACGTCTTATAAGAATCTAAGGGGATGACTCCACTAAAAGGTACGTCTTATAGGAATCAAGGGAAATGACTCGACTAAAAGGTACGTCTTCAAGGAATCAAAGGAAATGACTCAACTAAAAGGTACGTCTTATAGGAATCAAGAGGTATAACTCGACTAAAAGGGATGTCTTATAGGTATCAAAGGGGATGACTCGACTAAAAGGTACATCTTATTGGAATCAAAGGGAATGACTCGACTAAAAGGTACGTCTTAAAGGAATCAAGGGAAATGACTCGACTAAAAGGTACGTCTTCGATGAATCAAAGGGGATGACTCGACTAAAAGGTACGTCTTATAGAAATCAAAAGGGATGACTTGACTAAAAGGTACGTCTTATAGGAATCAAAGGGGATGACTCGACTAAAAGGTACGTCTTATAGGAATCTAGGGAAATGACTCGACTAAAAGGTTCTTCTTCTAGGAATCAAAGGGGATGACTCGACTAAATGGTACGTCTTAAAGGGAATCAAAGGGGATGACTCGACTAAAAGGTACGCCTTATAGGAATCCAGGGAAATGACTCGACTAAAAGGCACATCTTTTAGGAATCAAAGGGGATGACTCGACTTAAAGGTACGTCTTATAGGAATCAAAGGGGATGACTCGACCAAAAGGTACGTCTTACAGAAATCCAAGGGGATGACTCAACTAAAAGATACGTCTTATTGGAATCAAAGTGGATGACTCAACTAAAAGGTACGTCTTATAGGAATCAAAGGGGATGACTCGACTAAAAGGTACGTTTTATAGGAATCAAAGGGGATGACTCGACTAAAAGGTACGTCTTATAAGAATCAAGGGAAATGACTCGACTAGAAGGTACGTTTTCAAGGAATCAAAGGAAATGACTCAACTTAAAGATACGTCTTATTGGAATCAAAGGAGATGACTCAACTAAAAGGTACGTCTTATAGGAATCTAAGGGGAAGACTCGACTAAAAGGTACGTCTTATAGGAATCAAGAGAAATAACTCGACTAAAATGTACGTCTCCAAGGAATCAAAAGAAATGACTCAACTTAAAGATACGTCTTATAGGAATCAAAAGGGATGACTCGACTAAAAGGTACGTCTTATAGGAATCAAGGGAAATGACTCGATTAAAAGGTACATTTTCCAGGAATCAAAGGAAATTACTCAACTAAAAGGTACGTCTTATGGGAATCAAAGGAGATGACTCAACTAAAAGGTATGTCTTATAACAATCAAAGGAGATGACTCAACTAAAAGGTACGTCTTATAGGAATCTAAGGGGAAGACTCGACTAAAAGATACGTCTTATAGGAATCAAAGGGGATGACTCGACTAAAAGGTACGTCTTATAGGAATCAAAGGGGATGACTCAACTAAAAGGAACGTCTTATAGGAATCAAAGGAAATGGCTCGACTAAAAGGTACATATTCTAGGGGTCAAAGGGGATGCTAGACTAAAATGTACGTCTTATAGGAATCAAAGGAGATAACTCGACTAAAAGGTACGTCTTATAGGAATCAAAGGGGATGACTCGACTAAAATGTACGTCTTATAGGAATCAAGGGGAATGACTCGACTAAAAGGTACGTATTCCAGGGGTCAAAGGGGATGACTCGACTATAAGGTACGTCTTATAAGAATTAAATGGGATGACTCGACTAAAAGGTACACTTATAGGAATCAAAGGGGATGACTCAACTAAAAGGTATGTCTTATAGGAATCAAAAGGGATGACTCGACTTCAAGATCCGTATGATAGGAATCAAAGGAAATGACTCGACTAAAAGGTACGTCTTCTAGGGGTCAAAGGGGATGACTCGACTAAAAGGTACGTCTGCTAGGGGTCAAGGGGGAATGATTCGACTAAAAGGTACGTCTTATCGGAATCAAGAGGTATAACTCGACTAAAAGGGATGTCTTATAGGAATCAAAGGGGATGACTCGACTAAAAGGTACGTCTTATTGGAATCAAAGGGAATGACTCGACTAAAAGGTACGTCTTAAAGGAATCAAGGGAAATGACTCGACTAAAAGGTACGTCTTCGATGAATCAAAGGAGATGACTCAACTAAAAGGTACGTCTTATACGAATCTAAGGGGAAGACTCGACTAAAAGGTACGTCTTATAGGAATCAAGAGAAATAACTCGACTAAAATGTACGTATCCAAGGAATCAAAAGAAATGACTCAACTTAAAGATACGTCTTATAGGAATCAAAAGGGATGACTCGACAAAAGGGTACGTCTTATAGGAATCAAGGGAAATGACTCGATTAAAAGGTACATTTTCCAGGAATCCAAGGAAATTACTCAACTAAAAGGTATGTCTTATAAGAATCAAAGGAGATGACTCAACTAAAAGGTACGTCTTATAGGAATCTAAGGGGAAGACTCGACTAAAAGATACGTCTTATAGGAATCAAGAGAAATAACTCGACTAAAATGTACGTCTCCAAGGAATCAATAGAAATGACTCAACTTAAAGATACGTCTTATAGGAATCAAAGGGGATGACTCGACTAAAAGGTACGTCTTATAGGAATCAAAGGGGATGACTCGACTAAAAGGAACGTCTTATAGGAATCAAAGGAAATGACTCGACTAAAAGGTACATATTCTAGGGGTCAAAGGGGATGACTAGACTAAAATGTACGTCTTATAGTAATCAATGGAGATAACTCGACTAAAAGGTACGTCTTATAGGAATCAAAGGGGATGACTCGACTAAAATGTACGTCTTATAGGAATCAAGGGGAATGACTCGACTAAAAGGTACGTATTCCAGGGGTCAAAGGGGATGACTCGACTATAAGGTACGTCTTATAAGAATTTAATGGGATGACTCGACTAAAAGGTACACTTATAGGAATCAAAGGGGATGACTCAACTAAAAGGTATGTCTAATAGGATTCAAAAGGGATGACTCGACTTCAAGATCCGTCTTATAGGAATCAAAGGAAATGACTCGACTAAAAGGTACGTCTTCTAGGGGTCAAAGGGGATGACTCGACTAAATGGTACGTCTGCTAGGGGTCAAGGGGGAATGATTCGACTAAAAGGTACGTCTTATAGGAATCAAGAGGTATAACTCGACTAAAAGGGATGTCTTATAGGAATCAAAGGGGATGACTCGACTAAAAGGTACGTCTTATTGGAATCAAAGGGAATGACTCGACTAAAAGGTACGTCTTAAAGAAATCAAGGGAAATGACTCGACTAAAAGGTAAGTCTTCGATGAATCAAAGGGGATGACTCGACTAAAAGGTACGTCTTATAGAAATCAAAAGGGATGACTTGACTAAAAGGTACGTCTGATAGGAATCAAAGGGGATGACTCGACTAAAAGGTACGTCTTATAGGAATCTAGGGAAATGACTCGACTAAAAGGTACGTCTTCTAGGAATCAAAGGGGATGACTCGACTAAATGGTACGTCTTAAAGGGAATCAAAGGGGATGACACGACTAAAAGGTACGTCTTATAGGAATCCAGGGAAATGACTCGACTAAAAGGCACATCTTTTAGGAATCAAAGGGGATGACTCGACTTAAAGGTATGTCTTATAGGAATCAAAGGGGATGACTCGACCAAAAGGTACGTCTTATAGAAATCCAAGGGGATGACTCAACTAAAAGATACGTCTTATTGGAATCAAAGTGGATGACTCAACTAAAAGGTACGTCTTATAGGAATCAAAGGGGATGATTCGACTAAAAGGTACGTTTTATAGGAATCAAAGGGGATGACTCGACTAAAAGGTACGTCTTATAGGAATCAAGGGAAATGACTCGACTAGAAGGTACCTTTTCAAGGAATCAAAGGAAATGACTCAACTAAAAGGTACGTCTTATAGGAATCAAAGGAGATGACTCAACTAAAAGGTACGTCTTATAGGAATCTAAGGGGAAGACTCGACTAAAAGATACGTCTTATACGAATCAAGAGAAATGAGTCGACTAAAATGTACGTCTCCAAGGAATCAAAGGAAATGTGCCTTTTAGTCGAGTCATTTCCCTTGATTCCTATAAGACGTACCTTTTAGACGAGTAATCCCCTTTGAATCCTATAAGACGTACCTTCTAGTCGAGTCATCCCTTTTGATTCCCATAAGACGTACCTTTTAGTCGAGTCATCCTCTTTGACCCATAGAAGACGTACCTTTTAGTCGAGTAATTTCCTTTGATTCCAATAAGACGTACCTTTTTGTCGAGTCATTTCCTTTGATTCCTATAAGACGTAGCTTTTAGTCGAGTCATCCACTTTGACCCCTAGAATACATATCTTTTAGTCGATTCATCCCCTTTGATTCCTATAAGACGTACCTTTTAGTTGAGTCATTTCCTTTGATTCCTTAAATACGTACCTTTTAGCCGAGTCATTTCCCTTGATTCCTATAAGAAGTACCTTTTAGTCAAGTCATCCCCTTTGATTCCTATAAGACGTACCTTTTAGTCGAGTCATCTCCTTTGATTCCTATAAGACGTACCTTTTAGTTAAGTCATTTCCTTTGATTCCTAGAAAACGTACCATTTAGTCGAGTCATTTGACTTGATTCCTATAAGACGTACCATTTAGTCGAGTTATTTCCTTTGATTCCTATAAGACGTACCTTATAGTCGAGTCATCCCCTTTGATTCCTATAAGACGTACCTTTTAGTCTAGTCATCCCCTTTGATTCCTATAAGACGTACCTTTTAGTTGATTCATTTCCTTTGATTCCTTGAAGACGTATCTTTTAGTCGAGTCATTTCCCCTGATTCCTATAAGACGTACCTTTTAGTCGAGTCATCCACTTAGATTCCTATAAAAGGTACCTTTTAGTTGAGTCATCTCCTTTGATTCCTATAAGACGTAGCTTTTAGTTGAGTCATTTCCTTTGATTCCTAGAATACGTACCATTTAGTCGAGTCATTTCCCTTGATTCCTATAAGACGTACCTTTTAGTCGAGTCATCCCCTTTGATTCCTATAAGACGTACCTTTTAGTCGAGTCAGATCCTTTGATTCCTATAAGACGTACCTTTTAGTTGAGACATTTCCTTTGATTCCTAGAAGACGTACCATTTAGTCGAGTCATTTGACTTGATTCCTATAAGATGTACCTTTTAGTCGAGTTATTTCCTTTGATTCCTATAAGACGTAACTTTTAGTCGAGTCATCCCCTTTGATTCCTATAAGACGTACCTTTTAGTCGAGTCATCCCCTTTGATTCCTATAAGACGTACCTTTTAGTCAAGTCATTTCCCTTTATTCCTATAAGACGTACCTTTTAGTCGAGTCATCCCCTTAGATTCCTATAATAGGTACCTTTTAGTTGAGTCATCTCCTTTGATTCCAATAAGACATACCTTTTAGTTGAGTCATTTCCTTTGATTCCTAGAATACGTACCTTTTAGTCGAGTCATTTCCCTTGATTCCTATAAGACGTACCTTTTAGTCGAGTCATCCACTTTGATTCCTATAAGACGTACCTTTTAGTCGAATCATCCCCTTGGATTCCTATAAGACGTACCTTTTGGTCGAGTCATCCCGTTTGATTCCTATAAGACGTACCTTTTAGTAGAGTCATCCCCTTTGATTCCTAAAAGACGTACCTTTTAGTCGAGTCATTTCCCTGGATTCCTATAAGACGTACCTTCTAGTCGAGTCATCCCCTTTGATTCCTATAAGACGTACCTTTTAGTCGAGTCATCCCCTTTGATTCCTATAAGACGTACCTTTTAGTCGAGTCATCCCCTTTGACCCCTAGAAGACGTACCTTTTAGTTGAGTCATTTCCTTTGATTCCTATAAGACGTACCTTTTAGTCGAGTCATTTCCTTTGATTCCAATAAGACGTGCATTTTAGTCGAGTCATCCCCTTTGACCCCGAGAATACGTACATTTTAGTCGAGTCATCCCCTTTGATTCTTATATGACGTACCTTTTAGTTGAGTTATTTCCTTTGATTCCATGAAAACGTACCTTTTAGTCGAGTCATTTCCCTTGATTCCTATAAGACGTACCTTTTAGTCGAGTCATCCCCTTTGATTCCTATGAGATGTACCTTTTAGTCGAGTCATGTCCATTGATTCCTATATGACGTACCTTTTAGTTGAATCATTTCCTTTGATTCCTAGAAGACGTACGTTTTAGTCGAGTCATTTCACTTGATTCCTATAAGACGTACCTTTTAGTCGAGTCATCCACTTTGATTCCTATAAGACGTACCTTTTAGTCGAGTCATCCCCTTTGATTCCTATAAGACGTACCATTTAGTCGAGTCATCCCCTTTGATTCTTAGAACACGTACCTTTTAGTCGAGTCATTTCCCTTGATTCCTATAATACGTACCTTTAAGTCGAGTCATCCCCTTTGATTCCTATAAGACGTACCTTTTAGTCGAGTCATCCCCTTTGATTACTATAAGACGTACCTTTTGGTCGAGTCTTTTCCTATGATTCCTAGAAGACGTACCTTTTAGTCGAGTCATTTCCCTTGATTCCTATAAGACGTACCTTTTAGTCGAGTCATCCCCTTTGATTCCTATAAGACGTACCTTTTAGTCGAGTCATCCCCTTTGATTCCTATAAGATGTACCTTTTAGTCGTGTCATCCCCTTTGATTCCTAGAGGACGTACCTTTTAGTAGAGTCATTTCCCTTGATTCCTTTAAGCCGTACCTTTTAGTCGAGTCATTCCCTTTGATTCCTATAAGACGTACCTTTTAGTAGAGTCATCCCCTTTGACCACTAGAAGACATACCATTTAGTCATTTCCTTTGATTCCTATAAGACGTACCTTTTAGTCGAGTCATCCCTTTTGATTCCTATAAGACGTACCTTTTAGTCGAGTCATCACCTTTGACCCCTAAAAGACGTACCTTTTAGTCGAGTCATTTCCTTTGAATCCTATGAGACGTATCTTTTAGTCGAGTCATCCCTTTTGATTCCTATAAGTCATACCTTTTAGTCGAGTCATCCCCTTTGATTCCTATAAGACGTACCTTTTAGTCGAGTCATCCCCTTTGATTCTTATAAGATATACCTTTTAGTCGAGTCATCCCCTATGACCCCTAGAATACGTACCTGTTAGTCGAGTCATTTTCTTTGATTCCTATAAGACGTACCTTTTAGTCAATTTATCCGCTTTGATTCCTATAAGACGTACCTTTTAGTCGAGTCATCCCCTTTGATTCCTATAAGACGTACCTTTTAGTTGATTCATTTCCTTTAATTCCTTGAAGACGTACCTTTTAGTCGAGTCATTTCCCTTGATTGCTATAAGACGTACCTTTTAGTCGAGTCTTCCCCTTAGATTCCAATAAGACGTACCTTTTAGTTGAGTCATCTCCTTTGATTCCTATAAGATGTACCTTTTGGTTGAGTCATTTCCTTTGATTCCTAGAAAATGTACCTTTTAGTCGAGTCATTTCCCTTGATTCCTATAAAACGTACCTATTTGTCGAGTCATCCCCTTTGATTCCTATAAAACGTACCTTTTAGTCGAGTCATCCCCTTTGATTACTATAAGACGTACCTTTTAGTCGAGTCATCCCCTTTGATTCCTATAAGACGTACCTTTTAGTTGAGTCATTTCCCTTGATTCCTATAAGACGTACCTTTCAGTCGAGTCATCCACTTTGATTCCTATAAGACGTACCTTTTAGTCGAGTCATCCCCTTGGATTCCTATAAGATGTACCTTTTGGTCGAGTCATCCCCTTTGATTCCTATAAGACGTACCTTTTAGTCGAGTCATCCCCTTTGATTCCTAAAAGATGTGCCTTTTAGTCGAGTCATTTCCCTTGATTCCTATAAGACGTACCTTTTAGACGAGTAATCCCCTTTGATTCCTATAAGACGTACGTTCTAGTCGAGTCATCCCCTTTGATTCCTATAAGACGTACCTTTTAGTCGAGTCATCCCCTTTGACCCATAGAAGACGTACCTTTTAGTCGAGTCATTTCCTTTGATTCCAATAAGACGTACCTTTTTGTGGAGTCATTTCCTTTGATTCCTACAAGACGTAGCTTTTAGTCGAGTCATCCACTTTGACCCCTAGAATACATATCTTTTAGTCAATTCATCCCCTTTGATTCCTATAAGACGTACCTTTTAGTTGAGTCATTTCCTTTGATTCCTTAAATACGTACCTTTTAGTCGTGTCATTTCCCTTGATTCCTATAAGACGTACCTTTTAGTCGAGTCATCCCCATTGATTCCTATAAGACGTACCTTTTACTCGAGTCATCTCCTTTGATTCCTATAAGACGTACCTTTTAGTTGCGTCATTACCTTTGATTCCTAGAAAACGTACCATTTAGTCGAGTTATTTCCTTTGATTCCTATAGGACGTACCTTTTAGTCGAGTCATCCCCTTTGATTCCTATAAGACGTACCTTTTAGTCTAGTCATCCACTTTGATTCCTATCAGACGTACCTTTTAGTTGATTCATTTCCTTTGATTCCTTGAACACGTATCTTTTAGTCGAGTCATTTCCCTTGATTCCTATAAGACGTACCTTTTAGTCGAGTCATCCACTTAGATTCCTATAAAAGGTACCTTTTAGTTGAGTCATCTCCTTTGATTTCTATAAGACGTAGCTTTTAGTTGAGTCATTTCCATTGATTCCTAGAATATGTACCATTTAGTCGAGTCATTTCCCTTGATTCCTATAAGACGTACCTTTTAGTCGAGTTATCCCCTATGATTCCTATAAGACGTACCTTTTAGTCGAGTCAGATCCTTTGATTCCTATAAGACGTACCTTTTAGTTGAGACATTTCCTTTGATTCCTAGAAGACGTACCATTTAGTCGAGTCATTTGACTTGATTCCTATACGACGTACCTTTTAGTCGAGTTATTTCCTTTGATTCCTATAAGACGTAACTTTTAGTCGAGTCATCCCCTTTGATTCCTATAAGACGTACCTTTTAGTCGAGTCATCCCCTTTGATTCCTATAAGACGTACCTTTTAGTTGAGTCATTTCCATTGATTCCTTGAAGACGTACCTTTTAGTCGAGTCATCCCCTTAGATTCCTATAAAAGGTACCTTTTAGTTGAGTCATCTCCTTTGATTCCAATAAGACGTACCTTTTAGTTGAGTCATTTCCTTTGATTCCTAGAATACGTACCTTTTAGTCGAGTCATTTCCCTTGATTTCTATAAGACATACCTTTTAGTCGAGTCATCCCCTTTGATTCCTATACAACGTACCTTTTAGTCGAGTCATCCCCTTTGATTCCTATAAGACGTACCTTTTAGTCTAGTCATCCACTTTGATTCCTATCAGACGTACCTTTTAGTTGATTCATTTCCTTTGATTCCTTGAACACGTATCTTTTAGTCGAGTCATTTCCCTTGATTCCTATAAGACGTACCTTTTAGTCGAGTCATCCACTTAGATTCCTATAAAAGGTACCTTTTAGTTGAGTCATCTCCTTTGATTTCTATAAGACGTAGCTTTTAGTTGAGTCATTTCCATTGATTCCTAGAATATGTACCATTTAGTCGAGTCATTTCCCTTGATTCCTATAAGACGTACCTTTTAGTCGAGTCATCCCCTATGATTCCTATAAGACGTACCTTTTAGTCGAGTCAGATCCTTTGATTCCTATAAGACGTACCTTTTAGTTGAGACATTTCCTTTGATTCCTAGAAGACGTACCATTTAGTCGAGTCATTTGACTTGATTCCTATACGACGTACCTTTTAGTCGAGTTATTTCCTTTGATTCCTATAAGACGTAACTTTTAGTCGAGTCATCCCCTTTGATTCCTATAAGACGTACCTTTTAGTCGAGTCATCCCCTTTGATTCCTATAAGACGTACCTTTTAGTTGAGTCATTTCCATTGATTCCTTGAAGACGTACCTTTTAGTCGAGTCATCCCCTTAGATTCCTATAAAAGGTACCTTTTAGTTGAGTCATCTCCTTTGATTCCAATAAGACGTACCTTTTAGTTGAGTCATTTCCTTTGATTCCTAGAATACGTACCTTTTAGTCGAGTCATTTCCCTTGATTTCTATAAGACATACCTTTTAGTCGAGTCATCCCCTTTGATTCCTATACAACGTACCTTTTAGTCGAGTCATCCCCTTTGATTCCTATAAGACGTACCTTTTAGTCGAGTCGTCCCCTTTGATTCCTATAAGACGTACCTTTTAGTTGAGTCATTTCCTTTGATTCCTTGAAGAAGTACCTTTTAGTCGAGTCATTTCCCTTGATTCCTATAAGACGTACCTTTTAGTCGAGTCATCCCTTTAGATTACTATAAGACGTCACTTTTAGTTGAGTCATCTGCTTTGATTCCTATATGACGTACCTTTTAGTTGAGTAATTTCCTTTGATTCCTAGAAAAAGTACCTTTTAGTAGAATCATTTCCCTTGATTCCAATAAGAAGTAACTTTTAGTCGAGTCATCCCCTTTGATTCCTATAAAACGTACCTTTTAGTCGAGTCATCCCCTTTGATTACTATAAGACGTACCTTTTAGTCGAGTCATCCCCTTTGATTCTTATAAGATGTACCTTTTAGTCAAGTCATTTCACTTGATTCCTATAAGACGTACCTTTTAGTTGTGTCATCCCCTTGGATTCCTATGAGACGTACCTTTTGGTCGAGTTATCCCCTTTGATTCCTATAAGACGTACCTTTAAGTCGAGTCATCCCCTTTGATTTCTAAAAGATGTGCCTTTTAGTCGAGTCATTTCCCTTGATTCCTATAAGACGTACCTTTTAGTCGAGTCATCTCCTTTGATTCCTATAAGACGTACCTTTTAGTTGAGTCATCCCCTTGGATTCCTATAAGACGTACCTTTTCGTCAAGTCATCCCCTTTGATTCCTAAAAGATGTGCCTTTTAGTCGAGTCATTTCCCTTGATTCCTATAAGACGTACCTTTTAGTCGAGTCATCCCCTTTGATTCCTAAAAGATGTGCCTTTTAGTCGAGTCAGTTCCCTTGATTCTTATAAGTCGTACCTTTAAGTCGAGTCATCCCCTTTGATTCCTATAAGACGTACCTTTTAGTCGAGTCATCCCGTTTGATTCCTATAAGACGTTCCTTTTAGTCGAGTCATCCCCTTTGACCCCTAGAAGACGTTCATTTTAGTCGAGTCATTTCCTTTGATTCCTATAAGACGTACCTTTTAGACGAGTCATTTCCTTTGATTCCTATAAGACGTACCTTTTAGTCGAGTCATCCACGTTGACCCCTAAAATACGTACCTTTTAGTCGACTCATCCCCTTTAATTCCAATAAGACGTACCTTTTAGTTAAGTCATTTCCTTTGATTCCTTGAAGACGTACGTTTTAGTCGAGTCATTTCTCTTGATTTCTATAAGACGTACCTTTTAGTCG
This sequence comes from Capsicum pubescens, assembly GCA_030864215.1. NCBI lineage: Eukaryota > Viridiplantae > Streptophyta > Magnoliopsida > Solanales > Solanaceae > Capsicum > Capsicum pubescens. The sequence continues at coordinate 272,485,054 of CM061545.1, read as the reverse complement.
AGTCATCCCCTTTGATTCCTATAAAACGTACCTTTTAGTCGAGTCATCTCCTTTGATTCCTATAAGACGTACCTTTTAGTTGAGTCATTTCCTTTGATTCTTTGAAGACGTATCTTTTAGTCGAGTCATTTCACATGATTCCTATAAGACGTACCTTTATGTCGAGTCATCCCCTTTGATTCCTATAAGACGTACCTGTTAGTCGAGTCATCCTGTTTGATTCCCATAAGACGTACCTTTTGGTCGAGTCATCCCATTTGATTCCTAGAAGACGTACCTTTTAGTCGAGTCATTTCCCTTGATTCCTATATGACGTACCTTTTAGTCGAGTCATCCCCATTGATTCCTATAAGACGTACCTTTTAGTCGAGTCATCCCTTTAGATTCTTATAAGACGTACCTTTTTGTCGAGTCAACCCCTTTGATTCCTCGAAGACGTACCTTTTAGTCGAGTCACTTCCCTTGATTCCTTTAAGAAGTACCTTTTAGTCGAGTCATTCCATTTGATTCCTGTAATACGTACCTTTTAGTTGAGTCATTTCCTTTGATTCCTCGAAGACGTACCGTTTAGTCGAGTCATTTCCCTTAATTGCTATAAGACGTACCTTTTAGTCGAGTCATCCCCTTAGATTCCTATAAGACGTACCTTTTAGTTGAGTCATCTCCTTTGATTCCTATAAGACGTACCTTTGGTTGAGTCATTTCCTTTGATTCCTAGAAAACGTACCTTTTAGTCAGGTCATTTCCCTTGATTCCAATAAGACGTACCTTTTAGTCGAGTCATCCCCTTTGATTCCTATAAAACGTACCTTTTAGTCGAGTCATCCCCTTTGATTATGATAAGACATACCTTTTTGTCGAGTCATCCCCTTTGATTCCTATAAGACGTACCTTTTAGTTGAGTCATTTCCCTTGATTCCTATAAGACGTACTTTTTAGTCGAGTCATCCACTTTGATTCCTATAAGACGTACCTTTTAGTCGAGTCATCCCCTAGGATTCCTATAAGACGTACCTTTTGGTCGAGTCATCCCCTTTGTTTCCTATAAGACGTACCGTTTAGTCGAGTCATCCCCTTTGATTCCTAAAAGATGTGCCTTTTAGTTGAGTCATTTCCCTTGATTCCTATTAGACGTACCTTTTTGTCGAGTAATCCCCTTTGATTCCTATAAAACGTACCTTTTAGTCGAGTCATCCCCTTTGATTCCTATAAGACATACCTTTTAGTCGAGTCATCCCCTTTGACCCATAGAAGACGTACCTTTTAGTCGAGTCATTTCTTTTGATTCCTATAAGACGTACCTTTTTGTCGAGTCATTTCCTTTGATTCCTATAAGACGTACCTTTTAGTCGAGTCATCCACTTTGACCCCTAGAATTCATATCTTTTAGTCGAGTCATCCCCTTTGATTCCTATAAGACGTACCGTTTAGTTGAGTCATTTCCTTTGATTCCTTTAAGACGTACCTTCTAGTCGAGTCATTTCCCTTGATTCCTATAAGACGTACCTTTTAGTCGAGTCATCCCCTTAGATTCCTATAAGACGTACCTTTTAGTCGAGTCATCTCCTTTGATTCCTATGAGACGTACCTTTTAGTTGAGTCATTTACTTTGATTCATAGAAAACGTACCATTTAGTCGAGTCATTTGACTTGATTCCTATAAGATGTACCTTTTAGTCGAGTCATCCCCTTTGATTCCTATAAGATGTACCTTTTAGTCGAGTTATCCCCTTTGATTCATATAAGATGTTCCTTTTAGTCGAGTCATCCCATTTGATTCCTAGAAGACGTACCTTTTAGTCGAGTCATTTCCCTTGATTCCTATAAGACGTATCTTTGAGTCGAGTCATCCCCTTTGATTCCTATAAGACGTATCTTTTAGTCGAGTCATCCCTATCGATTCCTATAAGACATACCTTTTAGTCGAGTCATCCCCTTTGATTCCTATAAGACGTACCTTTTAGTCTAGTCATCCCCTTTCATTCATATACGACGTACCTTTTAGTCGAGTCATCCCCTTTGACCCCTAGAATACGTACCTTTTAGTCGAGTTATTTCCTTTGATTCCTATAACACGTACCTTTTAGTCGAGTAATCCCCTTTGATTCGTATAAGACGTACCTTTTAGTCGAGTCAACCCCTTTGATTCCTATAAGACGTACCTTTTAGTTGAGTCATTTCTTTTGATTCCTTGAAGATGTACCTTTTACTCGATTCATTTCCCTTGATTCCTATAAGACGTACCATTTAGTCGAGTCATCCCCTTAGATTTCTATAAAAGGTATCTTTTAGATGAGTCATCTCCTTTGATTCCTATAAGACGTACCTTTTAGTTGAGTTATTTCCTTTGATTCCTAGAAAACGTACCTTTTAGTCGAGACATTTCCCTTGATTCCAATAAGACATACCTTTTAGTCGAGTCATCCCCTTTGATTCCTATAAGACGTACATTTTAGTCGTGTCATCCCCTTTGATTCATATAAGATGGACCTTTTAGTTGAGTCATTTCGTTTGATTCCTTGAAGACGTAACTTTTAGTCGAGTCATTTCCCTTGATTCTTATAAGACGTACCTTATAGTCGAGTTATTTCCTATGATTCCTAGAAGACGTAACTTTTAGTCGAGTCATCCCCTTTGATTCCTATAAGACGTACCTTTTAGTCGAGTCATCCCCTTTGATTCCTATAAGACGTACCTTTTAGTTGAGTCATTTCCATTGATTCCTTGAAGACGTACCTTTTAGTCCAGTCATTTCCCTTTATTCCTATAAGACGTACCTTTTAGTCGAGTCATCCCCTTAGTTTCCTATAAAAGGTACCTTTTAGTTGAGTAATCTCCTTTGATTCCAATAAGACGTACCTTTTAGTTGAGTCATTTCCTTTAATTCCTTGAAGATGTACCTTTTAGTCGAGTCATTTCACATGATTCCTATAAGACGTACCTTTATGTCGAGTCATCCCTTTTGATTCCTATAAGACGTACCTGTTAGTCGAGTCATCCCCTTTGATTCCTATAAGACGTATCTTTTAGTCGAGTCATCCCATTTGATTCCTAGAAGACGTACCTTTTAGTCGAGTCATTTCCCTTAATTCCTATATGACGTACCTTTTAGTCGAGTCATCCCCATTGATTCCTATAAGACGTACCTTTTAGTCGAGTCATCCCTTTAGATTCTTATAAGACGTACCTTTTTGTCGAGTCATCCCCTTTGATTCCTCGAAGACGTACCTTTTAGTCGAGTTACTTCCCTTGATTCCTTTAAGAAGTACCTTTTAGTCGATTCATTCCTTTTGATTCCTGTAAGACGTACCTTTTAGTTGAGTCATTTCCTTTGATTCCTCGAAGACGTACCATTTAGTCGAGTCATTTCCCTTAATTGCTATAAGACGTACCTTTTAGTCGAGTCATCCCCTTAGATTCCTATAAGACGTACCTTTTAGTTGAGTCATCTCCTTTGATTCCTATAAGACGTACCTTTTGTTGAGTCATTTCCTTTCATTCCTAGAAAACGTACCTTTTAGTCGAGTCATTTCCCTTGATTCCAATAAGACGTACCTTTTAGTCGAGTCATCCCCTTTGATTCCTATAAAACGTACCTTTTAGTCGAGTCATCCCCTTTGATTATTATAAGACGTACCTTTTAGTCGAGTTATCCCCTTTGATTCCTATAAGACGTACCTTTTAGTTGAGTCGTTTCCCTTGATCCTATAAGACGTACTTTTTAGTCGAGTCATCCACTTTGATTCCTATAAGATGTACCTTTTAGTCGAGTCATCCCCTAGGATTCCTATAAGACGTACCTTTTGGTCGAGTCATCCTCTTTGTTTCCTATAAGACGTACCGTTTAGTCGAGTCATCCCCTTTGATTCCTAAAAGATGTGCCTTTTAGTCGAGTCATTTCCCTTGATTCCTATTAGACGTACCTTTTAGTCGAGTAATCCCCTTTGATTCCTATAAAACGTACCTTTTAGTCGAGTCATCCCCTTTGATTCCTATAAGACATACCTTTTAGTCGAGTCATCCCCTTTGACCCATAGAAGACGTACCTTTTAGTCGAGTCATTTATTTTGATTCCTATAAGACGTACCTTTTTGTCGAGTCATTTCCTTTGATTCCTATAAGACGTACCATTTAGTCGAGTCATCCACTTAGACCCCTAGAATTCATATATTTTAGTCGAGTCATCCCCTTTGATTCCTATAAGACGTACCGTTTAGTAGAGTCATTTCCTTTGATTCGTTGAAGACGTACCTTTTAGTCGAGTCATTTCCCTTGATTCCTATAAGACGTACCTTTTAGTCGAGTCATCCCCTTAGATTCCTATAAGACGTACCTTTTAGTCGAGTCATCTCCTTCGATTCCTATAAGACGTACCTTTTAGTAGAGTCATTTACTTTGATTCATAGAAAACGTACCATTTAGTCGAGTCATTTGACTTGATTCCTATAAGACGTACCTTTTAGTGAAGTCATCCCCTTTGAATCCTATAAGATGTACCTTTTAGTCGAGTCATCCCCTTTGATTCATATAAGATGTTCCTTTTAGTCGAGTCATCCCATTTGATTCCTAGAAGACGTACCTTTTAGTCGAGTCATTTCCCTTGATTCCTATAAGACGTATCTTTTAGTCGAGTCATCCCCTTTGATTCCTATGAGACGTATCTTTTAGTCGAGTCATCCCTATCAATTCCTATAAAACATACCTTTTAGTCGAGTCATCCCCTTTGATTCCTATAAGACGTACCTTTTAGTCGAGTCATCCCCTTTGATTCCTATACGACGTACCTTTTAGTTGAGTCATCCCCTTTGACCCCTAGAATACGTACCTTTTTGTCGAGTCATTTCCTTTGATTCCTATAACTCGTACCTTTTAGTCGAGTATTCACCTTTGATTCGTATAAGACGTACCTTTTAGTCGAGTCAACCCCTTTGATTCCTATAAGACGTACCTTTTAGTTGAGTCATTTCTTTTGATTCCTTGAAGATGTACCTTTTAGTCGATTCATTTCCCTTGATTCCTATAAGACGTACCATTTAGTCGAGTCATCCCCTTAGATTTCTATAAAAGGTACCTTTTAGATGAGTCATCTCCTTTGATTCCTATAAGACGTACCTTTTAGTTGAGTCATTTCCTTTGATTCCTAGAAAACGTACCTTTTAGTCGAGACATTTCCCTTGATTCCTATAAGACATACCTTTTAGTCGAGTCATCCCCTTTGATTCCTATAAAACGTACCTTTTAGTCGAGTCATCCCCTTTGATTCCCATAAGACGTACGTTTTAGTCGTGTCATCCCCTTTTATTCATATAAGACGTACCTTTTAGTTTAGTCATATCCTTTGATTCCTTGAAGACGTAACTTTTAGTCGAGTCATTTCCCTTGATTCCTATAAGACGTACCTTTTAGTCGAGTTATTTCCTATGATTCCTAGAAGACGTAACTTTTAGTCGAGTCATCCACTTTGATTCCTATAAGACGTACCTTTTAGTCGAGTCATCCCCTTTGATTCCTATAAGACGTACCTTTTAGTTGAGTCATTTCCATTGATTCCTTTAAGACGTACCTTCTAGTCGAGTCATTTCCCTTGATTCCTATAAGACGTACCTTTTAGTCGAGTCATCCCCTTAGATTCCTATAAGACGTACCTTTTAGTCGAGTCATCTCCTTTGATTCCTATGAGACGTACCTTTTAGTTGAGTCATTTACTTTGATTCATAGAAAACGTACCATTTAGTCGAGTCATTTGACTTGATTCCTATAAGATGTACCTTTTAGTCGAGTCATCCCCTTTGATTCCTATAAGATGTACCTTTTAGTCGAGTTATCCCCTTTGATTCATATAAGATGTTCCTTTTAGTCGAGTCATCCCATTTGATTCCTAGAAGACGTACCTTTTAGTCGAGTCATTTCCCTTGATTCCTATAAGACGTATCTTTGAGTCGAGTCATCCCCTTTGATTCCTATAAGACGTATCTTTTAGTCGAGTCATCCCTATCGATTCCTATAAGACATACCTTTTAGTCGAGTCATCCCCTTTGATTCCTATAAGACGTACCTTTTAGTCTAGTCATCCCCTTTCATTCATATACGACGTACCTTTTAGTCGAGTCATCCCCTTTGACCCCTAGAATACGTACCTTTTAGTCGAGTTATTTCCTTTGATTCCTATAACACGTACCTTTTAGTCGAGTAATCCCCTTTGATTCGTATAAGACGTACCTTTTAGTCGAGTCAACCCCTTTGATTCCTATAAGACGTACCTTTTAGTTGAGTCATTTCTTTTGATTCCTTGAAGATGTACCTTTTACTCGATTCATTTCCCTTGATTCCTATAAGACGTACCATTTAGTCGAGTCATCCCCTTAGATTTCTATAAAAGGTATCTTTTAGATGAGTCATCTCCTTTGATTCCTATAAGACGTACCTTTTAGTTGAGTTATTTCCTTTGATTCCTAGAAAACGTACCTTTTAGTCGAGACATTTCCCTTGATTCCAATAAGACATACCTTTTAGTCGAGTCATCCCCTTTGATTCCTATAAGACGTACATTTTAGTCGTGTCATCCCCTTTGATTCATATAAGACGGACCTTTTAGTTGAGTCATTTCGTTTGATTCCTTGAAGACGTAACTTTTAGTCGAGTCATTTCCCTTGATTCTTATAAGACGTACCTTATAGTCGAGTTATTTCCTATGATTCCTAGAAGACGTAACTTTTAGTCGAGTCATCCCCTTTGATTCCTATAAGACGTACCTTTTAGTCGAGTCATCCCCTTTGATTCCTATAAGACGTACCTTTTAGTTGAGTCATACCATTGATTCCTTGAAGACGTACCTTTTAGTCCAGTCATTTCCCTTTATTCCTATAAGACGTACCTTTTAGTCGAGTCATCCCCTTAGTTTCCTATAAAAGGTACCTTTTAGTTGAGTAATCTCCTTTGATTCCAATAAGACGTACCTTTTAGTTGAGTCATTTCCTTTAATTCCTTGAAGATGTACCTTTTAGTCGAGTCATTTCACATGATTCCTATAAGACGTACCTTTATGTCGAGTCATCCCTTTTGATTCCTATAAGACGTACCTGTTAGTCGAGTCATCCCCTTTGATTCCTATAAGACGTATCTTTTAGTCGAGTCATCCCATTTGATTCCTAGAAGACGTACCTTTTAGTCGAGTCATTTCCCTTAATTCCTATATGACGTACCTTTTAGTCGAGTCATCCCCATTGATTCCTATAAGACGTACCTTTTAGTCGAGTCATCCCTTTAGATTCTTATAAGACGTACCTTTTTGTCGAGTCATCCCCTTTGATTCCTCGAAGACGTACCTTTTAGTCGAGTTACTTCCCTTGATTCCTTTAAGAAGTACCTTTTAGTCGATTCATTCCTTTTGATTCCTGTAAGACGTACCTTTTAGTTGAGTCATTTCCTTTGATTCCTCGAAGACGTACCATTTAGTCGAGTCATTTCCCTTAATTGCTATAAGACGTACCTTTTAGTCGAGTCATCCCCTTAGATTCCTATAAGACGTACCTTTTAGTTGAGTCATCTCCTTTGATTCCTATAAGACGTACCTTTTGTTGAGTCATTTCCTTTCATTCCTAGAAAACGTACCTTTTAGTCGAGTCATTTCCCTTGATTCCAATAAGACGTACCTTTTAGTCGAGTCATCCCCTTTGATTCCTATAAAACGTACCTTTTAGTCGAGTCATCCCCTTTGATTATTATAAGACGTACCTTTTAGTCGAGTCATCCCCTTTGATTCCTATAAGACGTACCTTTTAGTTGAGTCGTTTCCCTTGATCCTATAAGACGTACTTTTTTGTCGAGTCATCCACTTTGATTCCTATAAGATGTACCTTTTAGTCGAGTCATCCCCTAGGATTCCTATAAGACGTACCTTTTGGTCGAGTCATCCTCTTTGTTTCCTATAAGACGTACCGTTTAGTCGAGTCATCCCCTTTGATTCCTAAAAGATGTTCCTTTTAGTCGAGTCATTTCCCTTGATTCATATTAGACGTACCTTTTAGTCGAGTAATCCCCTTTGATTCCTATAAAACGTACCTTTTAGTCGAGTCATCCCCTTTGATTCCTATAAGACATACCTTTTAGTCGAGTCATCCCCTTTGACCCATAGAAGACGTACCTTTTAGTCGAGTCATTTCCTTTGATTCCTATAAGACGTACCTTTTTGTCGAGTCATTTCCTTTGATTCCTATAAGACGTACCATTTAGTCGAGTCATCCACTTAGACCCCTAGAATTCATATATTTTAGTCGAGTCATCCCCTTTGATTCCTATAAGACGTACCGTTTAGTAGAGTCATTTCCTTTGATTCGTTGAAAACGTACCTTTTAGTCGAGTCATTTCCCTTGATTCCTATAAGACGTACCTTTTAGTCGAGTCATCCCCTTAGATTCCTATAAGACGTACCTTTTAGTCGAGTCATCTCCTTCGATTCCTATAAGACGTACCTTTTAGTAGAGTCATTTACTTTGATTCATAGAAAACGTACCATTTAGTCGAGTCATTTGACTTGATTCCTATAAGACGTACCTTTTAGTGAAGTCATCCCCTTTGATTCCTATAAGATGTACCTTTTAGTCGAGTCATCCCCTTTGATTCATATAAGATGTTCCTTTTAGTCGAGTCATCCCATTTGATTCCTAGAAGACGTACCTTTTAGTCGAGTCATTTCCCTTGATTCCTATAAGACGTATCTTTTAGTCGAGTCATCCCCTTTGATTCCTATGAGACGTATCTTTTAGTCGAGTCATCCCTATCAATTCCTATAAAACATACCTTTTAGTCGAGTCATCCCCTTTGATTCCTATAAGACGTACCTTTTAGTCGAGTCATCCCCTTTGATTCCTATACGACGTACCTTTTAGTTGAGTCATCCCCTTTGACCCCTAGAATACGTACCTTTTTGTCGAGTCATTTCCTTTGATTCCTATAACTCGTACCTTTTAGTCGAGTATTCACCTTTGATTCGTATAAGACGTACCTTTTAGTCGAGTCAACCCCTTTGATTCCTATAAGACGTACCTTTTAGTTGAGTCATTTCTTTTGATTCCTTGAAGATGTACCTTTTAGTCGATTCATTTCCCTTGATTCCTATAAGACGTACCATTTAGTCGAGTCATCCCCTTAGATTTCTATAAAAGGTACCTTTTAGATGAGTCATCTCCTTTGATTCCTATAAGACGTACCTTTTAGTTGAGTCATTTCCTTTGATTCCTAGAAAACGTACCTTTTAGTCGAGACATTTCCCTTGATTCCTATAAGACATACCTTTTAGTCGAGTCATCCCCTTTGATTCCTATAAAACGTACCTTTTAGTCGAGTCATCCCCTTTGATTCCCATAAGACGTACGTTTTAGTCGTGTCATCCCCTTTTATTCATATAAGACGTACCTTTTAGTTTAGTCATATCCTTTGATTCCTTGAAGACGTAACTTTTAGTCGAGTCATTTCCCTTGATTCCTATAAGACGTACCTTTTAGTCGAGTTATTTCCTATGATTCCTAGAAGACGTAACTTTTAGTCGAGTCATCCACTTTGATTCCTATAAGACGTACCTTTTAGTCGAGTCATCCCCTTTGATTCCTATAAGACGTACCTTTTAGTTGAGTCATTTCCATTGATTCCTTGAAGACGTACCTTTTAGTCGAGTCATTTCCCTTTATTCCTATAAGACGTACCTTTTAGTCGAGTCATCCCCTTAGATTCCTATAAAAGGTACCTTTTAGTTGAGTCATCTCCTTATATTCCAATAAGACGTACCTTTTAGTTGAGTCATTTCCTTTGATTCCTAGAATACGTACCTTTTAGTCGAGTCATTTCCATGATTTCTATAAGACATACCTTTTAGTCGAGTCATCCCCTTTGATTCCTATACAACGTACCTTTTAGTCGAGTCATCCTCTTTGATTCCTATAAGACGTACCTTTTAGTCGAGTCATCCCCTTTGATTCCTATAAGACGTACCTTTTAGTTGAGTCATTTCCTTTGATTCCTTGAAGAAGTACCTTTTAGTCGAGTCATTTCCCTTGATTCCTATAAGACGTACCTGTTAGTCGAGTCATCCCCTTTGATTCCTATAAGACGTACCTTTTAGTCGAGTCATCCCATTTGATTCCAAGAAGACGTACCTTTTAGTCGAGTCATTTCCCTTGATTCCTATATGACGTACCTTTTAGTCGAGTCATCCCCATTGATTCCTATAAGACGTACCTTTTAATCGAGTCATCCCTTTAGATTCTTATAAGACGTACCTTTTTGTCGAGTCATCTTCTTTGATTCCTCAAAGACATACCTTTTAGTCGAGTCACTTCCCTTGATTCCTTTAAGAAGTACCTTTTAGTCGAGTCATTCTATTTGATTCCTGTAAGACGTACCTTTTAGTTGAGTCATTTCCTTTGATTCCTCGAAGACGTACCGTTTAGTCGAGTCATTTCCCATAATTGCTATAAGACGTACCTTTTAGTCGAGTCATCCCCTTAGATTCCTATAAGACGTATCTTTTAGTTGAGTCATCTCCTTTGATTCCTATAAGAAATACCTTTGGTTGAGTCATTTCCTTTGAATCCTAGAAAACGTACCTTTTAGTCGAGTCATTTCCCTTGATTCCAATAAGACGTACCTTTTAGTCGAGTCATCCCCTTTGATTCCTATAAAACGTACCTTTTAGTCGAGTCATCCCCTTTAATTATTATAAGACGTACCTTTTAGTCGAGTCATCCCCTTTGATTCCTATAAGACGTACCTTTTAGTTGAGTCATTTCCCTTGATTCCTATAAGACGTACTTTTTAGACGAGTCATCCACTTTGATTCCTATAAGACGTACCTTTTAGACGAGTCATCCCCTAGGACTCCTATAAGACGTACCTTTTGGTCGAGTCATCCCCTTTGTTTCCTATAAGACGTACCATTTAGTCGAGTCATCCCCTTTGATTCCTAAAAGATATACCTTTTAGTCTAGTCATTTCCCTTGATTCCTATTAGACGTACCTTTTAGTCGAGTAATCCCCTTTGATTCCTATAAAACGTACCTTTTAGTCGAGTCATCCCCTTTGATTCCTATAAGACATACCTTTTAGTCGAGTCATCCCCTTTGACCCATAGAAGACGTACCTTTTAGTCGAGTCATTTCCTTTGATTCCTATAAGACGTACCTTTTTGTCGAGTCATTTCCTTTGATTCCTATAAGACGTACCTTTTAGTCGAGTCATCCACTTTGACCCCTAGAATTCATATCTTTTAGTCGAGTTATCCCCATTGATTCCTATAAGACGTACCGTTTAGTTGAGTCATTTCCTTTGATTCCTTGAAGACGTACCTTTTAGTCGAGTCATTTCCCTTGATTCTTATAAGACGTACCTTTTAGTCGAGTCATCCCCTTAGATTCCTATAAGACGTACCTTTTAGTCGAGTCATCTCCTTTGATTCCTATAAGACGTACCTTTTAGTTGAGTCATTTACTTTGATTCATAGAAAACGTACCATTTAGTCGAGTCATTTGACTTGATTCCTATAAGACGTACCTTTTAGTCGAGTCATCCCCTTTGATTCCTATAAGATGTACCTTTTAGTCGAGTCATCCCCTTTGATTCATATAAGATGTTCCTTTTAGTCGAGTCATCCCATTTGATTCCTAGAAGACGTACCTTTTAGTCGAGTCATTTCCCTTGATTCCTATAAGACGTATCTTTTAGTCGAGTCATCCCCTTTGATTCCTATAAGACGTATCTTTTAGTCGAGTCATCCCTATCGATTCCTATAAGACATACCTTAAGTCGAGTCATCCCCTTTTTTTCCTATAAGACGTACCTTTTAGTCGAGTCATCCCCTTTGATTCCTATACGACGTACCTTTTAGTCGAGTCATCCCCTTTGACCCCTAGAATACGTACCTTTTAGTCGAGTCATTTCCTTTGATTCCTATAACACGTACCTTTTAGTCGAGTAATCCCCTTTGATTCGTATAAGACGTACCTTTTAGTCGAGTCAACCCCTTTGATTCCTATAAGACTTACCTTTTAGTTGAGTCATTTCTTTTGATTCCTTGAAGATGTACCTTTTAGTCGATTCAATTCCCTTGATTCCTATAAGAGGTACCATTTAGTCGAGTCATCCCCTTAGATTTCTATAAAAGGTACCTTTTAGATGAGTCATCTCCTTTGATTCCTATAAGACGTACCTTTTAGTTGAGTCATTTCCTTTGATTCCTAGAAAACGTACCTTTTAGTCGAGACATTTCCCTTGATTCCTATAAGACGTACCTTTTAGTCGAGTCATCCCCTTTGATTCCTATAAAACGTACCTTTTAGTCGAGTCATCCCCTTTGATTCCTATAAGACGTACATTTTAGTCGTGTCATCCCCTTTGATTCATATAAGACGTACCTTTTAGTTGAGTCATTTCCTTTGATTCCTTGAAGACGTAACTTTTAGTCGAGTCATTTCTCTTGATTCCTATAAGACGTACCTTTTTGCCGAGTTATTAACTATGATTCCTAGAAGACGTAACTTTTAGTCGAGTCATCCCCTTTGATTCCTATAAGACGTACCTTTTAGTCGAGTCATCCTCTTTGATTCCTATAAGACGTACCTTTTATTTGAGTCATTTCCATTGATTCCTTGAAGACGTACCTTTTAGTCGAGTCATTTCCCTTTATTCCTATAAGACGTACCTTTTAGTCGAGTCATCCCCTTAGATTCCTATAAAAGGTACCTTTTAGTTGAGTCATCTCCTTTGACTCCAATAAGACGTACCTTTTAGTTGAGTCATTTCCTTTGATTCCTAGAATACGTACCTTTTAGTCGAGTCATTTCCATGATTTCTATAAGACATACCTTTTAGTCGAGTCATCCCCTTTGATTCCTATACAACGTACCTTGTAGTCGAGTCATCCCCTTTGATTCCTATAAGACGTACATTTTAGTCGTGTCATCCCCTTTGATTCATATAAGACTTACCTTTTAGTTGAGTCATTTCCTTTGATTCCTTGAAGACGTAACTTTTAGTCGAGTCATTTCCCTTGATTCCTATAAGACGTACCTTTTAGTCGAGTTATTTCCTATGATTCCTAGAAGACGTAACTTTTAGTCGAGTCATCCCCTTTGATTCCTATAAGACGTACCTTTTAGTCGAGTCATCCTCTTTGATTCCTATAAGACGTACCTTTTATTTGAGTCATTTCCATTAATTCCTTGAAGACGTACCTTTTAGTCGAGTCATTTCCCTTAATTCCTATAAGACGTACCTTTTAGTCGAGTCATCCCCTTAGATTCCTATAAAAGGTACCTTTTAGTTGAGTCATCTCCTTTGATTCCAATAAGATGTACCTTGTAGTTGAGTCATTTCCTTTGATTCCTAGAATACGTACCTTTTAGTCGAGTCATTTCCCTTGATATCTATAAGACATACCTTTTAGTCGAGCCATCCCCTTTGATTCCTATACAACGTACCTTTTAGTCGAGTCATCCCCTTTGATTCCTATAAGACGTACCTTTTGGTTGAGTCATTTCCTTTGATTCCTTGAAGAAGTACCTTTTAGTCGAGTCATTTCCCTTGATTCCTATAAGACGTACCTTTTAGTCGAGTCATCCCTTTAGATTCCTATAAGACGTACCTTTTAGTTGAGTCATATCCTTTGATTCCTATATGACGTACCTTTTAGTTGAGTCATTTCCATTGATTCCTAGAAAAAGTACCTTTTAGTCGAGTCATTTACCTTGATTCATATAAGACGTAACTTTTAGTCGAGTCATCCCCTTTGATTCCTATAAAACGTACCTTTTAGTCGAGTCATCCCCTTTGATTCCTATAAGACGTACCTTTTAGTCGAGTCATCCCCTTTGATTCTTATAAGATGTACCTTTTAGTCGAGTCATTTCACTTGATTCCTATAAGACGTACCTTTTAGTTGAGTCATCCCCTTGGATTCCTATGAGACGTACCTTTTGGTCGAGTTATCCCCTTTGATTCCTATAAGACGTACCTTTAAGTCGAGTCATCCCCTTTGATTCCTAAAAGATGTGACTATTAGTCGAGTCATTTCCCTTGATTCCTATAAGACGTACCTTTTAGTCGAGTCATCTCCTTTGATTCCTATAAGACGTACCTTTTAGTTGAGTCATCCCCTTGGATTCCAAGAAGATGTACCTTTTGGTCAAGTCATCCCCTTTGATTCCTATAAGACGTACCTTTTAGTCAAGTCATCCCATTTGATTCCTAAAAGATGTGCCTTTTAGTCGAGTCATTTCCCTTGATTCCTATAAAACGTACCTTTTAGTCGAGTCATCCCCTTTGATTCCTAAAAGATGTGCCTTTTAGTCGAGTCATTTCCCTTGATTCCTATAAGACGTACCTTTAAGTCGAGCCATCGCCTTTGATTCCTATAAGACGTACCTTTTACTCGAGTCATCCCGTTTGATTCCTATAAGATGTTACTTTTAGTCGAGTCATCCCCTTTGACCCTTAGAAGACGTTAATTTTAGTCGAGTCATTTCCTTTGATTCCTATAAGACGTACCTTTTAGACGAGTCATTTCCTTTGAATCCTATAAGACGTACCTTTTAGTTGAGTCATCCACGTTGACCCCTAAAATACGTACCTTTTAGTCGAGTCATCCCTTTTGATTCCTATAAGACGTACTTTTTAGTTGAGTCATTTCCTTTGATTCATTGAAGACGTACGTTTTAGTCGAGTCATTTCTCTTGATTCCTATAAGACGTACCTTTTAGTCGAGTCATCCCCTTTGATTCCTATAAAACGTACCTTTTAGTCGAGTCATCTCCTTTGATTCCTATAAGACGTACCTTTTAGTTGAGTCATTCCCTTTGATTCCTTGAAGACGTAACTTTTAGTCGAGTCATTTCACATGATTCCTATAAGACGTACCTTTATGTCGAGTCATCCCCTTTGATTCCTATAAGACGTACCTGTTAGTCGAGTTATCCCCTTTGATTCCTATAAGACGTACCTTTTAGTCGAGTCATCCCATTTGATTCCTAAAAGACGTACCTTTTAGTCGAGTCATTTCCCTTGATTCCTATAAGACGTACCTTTTAGTCGAGTCATCCCTATTGATTCCTATAAGACGTACCTTTTAGTCGAGTCATCCCTTTAGATTCCTATAAGACGTACCTTTTAGTCGAGTCATCCCCTTTGATTCCTCGAAGACGTACCTTTTAGTCGAGTCACTTCTCTTCATTCCTGTAAGACGTACCTTTTAGTCGAGTCATTCCATTTGATTCCTATAAGACGTACCTTTTAGTTGAGTCCTTTCCTTTGATTCCTCGAAGACGTACCATTTAGTCGAGTCATTTCCCTTAATTGCTATAAGACGTACCTTTTAGTCGAGTCATCCCCATAGATTCCTATAAGACGTACCTTTTAGTTGAGTCATCTCCTTTGATTCCTATAAGACGTACCTTTGGTTGAGTCATTTTCTTTGATTCCTAGAAAACGTACCTTTTAGTCGAGTCATTTCCCTTGATTCCAATAAGACGTACCTTTTAGTCGAGTCATTCCCTTTGTTTCCTATAAAACGTACCTTTTAGTCGAGTCATCCCCTTTGATTATTATCAGACGTACCTTTTAGTCGAGTCATCCCCTTTGATTCCTATAAGACGTACCTTTTAGTTGAGTCATTTCCCTTGATTCCAATAAGATGTACTTTTTAGTCGAGTCATCCACTTTGATTCCTATATGACGTACCTTTTAGTCGAGTCATCCCCTAGGATTCCTATAAGACGTACCTTTTGGTCGAGTCATCCCCTTTGTTTCCTATAAGTCGTACGGTTTAGTCGAGTCATCCCCTTTGATTCATAATAGATGTGCCTTTTAGTCGAGTCATTTCCCGTGATTCCTATTAGACGTACCTTTTAGTCGAGTAATCCCCTTTGATTCCTATAAAACGTACCTTTTAGTCGAGTCATCCCCTTTGATTCCTATAAGACATTCCTTTTAGTCGAGTCATACCCTTTGACCTATAGAAGACGTACCTTTTAGTCGAGTCATTTCCTTTGATTCCTATAAGACGTACTTTTTTGTCGAGTCATTTCCTTTGATTCCTATAAGACGTACCTTTTAGTCGAGTCATCAACTTTCACCCCTAGAATTCATATCTTTTAGTCGAGTCATCCCCTTTGATTCCTATAAGACGTACCTTTTAGTTGAGTCATTTCCTTTGATTCCTTGAAGACGTACCTTTTAGTCGAGTCATTTCCTTTGATTCCTATAAGACGTACCTTTTAGTCGAGTCATCCCCTTAGATTCCTATAAGACGTACCTTTTAGTCGAGTCATCTCCATTGATTCCTATAAGACGTATCATTTAGTTGAGTCATTTACTTTGATTCATAGAAAACGTACCATTTAGTCGAGTCATTTGACTTGATTCCTATAAGACGTACCGTTTAGTCGAGTCATCCCTTTTGATTCCTATAAGATGTACCTTTTGGTCGAGTCATCCCCATTGATTCATATAAGATGTTCCTTTTAGTCGAGTCATCCCATTTGATTCCTAGAAGACGTACCTTTTAGTCGAGTCATTTCCCTTGATTCCTTTAAGCCGTACCTTTTAGTCGAGTCATTCCCTTTGATTCCTATAAGACGTACCTTTTAGTAGAGTCATCCCCTTTGACCACTAGAAGACATACCATTCAGTCATTTCCTTTGATTCCTTGAAGACGTACCTTTTAGTCGAGTCATCCCTTTTGATTCCAATAAGACGTACCTTTATGTCGAGTCATCCCCTTTGATTCCTATAAGACGTACCTGTTAGTCGAGTCATCCCCTTTGATTCCTATAAGACGTACCTTTTAGTCGAGTCATCCCATTTGATTCCTAGAAGGTGTACCTTTTAGTCGAGTCATCCCTTTTGATTCCAATAAGACGTACCTTTATGTCGAGTCATCCCCTTTGATTCCTATAAGACGTACCTGTTAGTCGAGTCATCCCCTTTGATTCCTATAAGACGTACCTTTTAGTCGAGTCATCCCATTTGATTCCTAGAAGGCGTACCTTTTAGTCGAGTCATCCCATTTGATTCCTAAAAGATGTGCCTTTTAGTCGAGTCATTTCCCTTGATTCCTATAAAACGTACCTTTTAGTCGAGTCATCCCCTTTGATTCCTAAAAGATGTGCCTTTTAGTCGAGTCATTTCCCTTGATTCCTATAAGACGTACCTTTAAGTCGAGCCATCGCCTTTGATTCCTATAAGACGTACCTTTTACTCGAGTCATCCCGTTTGATTCCTATAAGATGTTACTTTTAGTCGAGTCATCCCCTTTGACCCTTAGAAGACGTTAATTTTAGTCGAGTCATTTCCTTTGATTCCTATAAGACGTACCTTTTAGACGAGTCATTTCCTTTGAATCCTATAAGACGTACCTTTTAGTTGAGTCATCCACGTTGACCCCTAAAATACGTACCTTTTAGTCGAGTCATCCCTTTTGATTCCTATAAGACGTACTTTTTAGTTGAGTCATTTCCTTTGATTCATTGAAGACGTACGTTTTAGTCGAGTCATTTCTCTTGATTCCTATAAGACGTACCTTTTAGTCGAGTCATCCCCTTTGATTCCTATAAAACGTACCTTTTAGTCGAGTCATCTCCTTTGATTCCTATAAGACGTACCTTTTAGTTGAGTCATTTCCTTTGATTCCTTGAAGACGTAACTTTTAGTCGAGTCATTTCACATGATTCCTATAAGACGTACCTTTATGTCGAGTCATCCCCTTTGATTCCTATAAGACGTACCTGTTAGTCGAGTTATCCCCTTTGATTCCTATAAGACGTACCTTTTAGTCGAGTCATCCCATTTGATTCCTAAAAGACGTACCTTTTAGTCGAGTCATTTCCCTTGATTCCTATAAGACGTACCTTTTAGTCGAGTCATCCCTATTGATTCCTATAAGACGTACCTTTTAGTCGAGTCATCCCTTTAGATTCCTATAAGACGTACCTTTTAGTCGAGTCATCCCCTTTGATTCCTTGAAGACGTACCTTTTAGTCGAGTCACTTCTCTTGATTCCTGTAAGACGTACCTTTTAGTCGAGTCATTCCATTTGATTCCTATAAGACGTACCTTTTAGTTGAGTCATTTCCTTTGATTCCTCGAAGACGTACCATTTAGTCGAGTCATTTCCCTTAATTGCTATAAGACGTACCTTTTAGTCGAGTCATCCCCTTAGATTCCTATAAGACGTACCTTTTAGTTGAGTCATCTCCTTTGATTCCTATAAGACGTACCTTTGGTTGAGTCATTTCCTTTGATTCCTAGAAAACGTACCTTTTAGTCGAGTCATTTCCCTTGATTCCAATAAGACGTACCTTTTAGTCGAGTCATTCCCTTTGTTTCCTATAAAACGTACCTTTTAGTCGAGTCATCCCCTTTGATTATTATCAGACGTACCTTTTAGTCGAGTCATCCCCTTTGATTCCTATAAGACGTACCTTTTAGTTGAGTCATTTCCCTTGATTCCAATAAGATGTACTTTTTAGTCGAGTCATCCACTTTGATTCCTATATGACGTACCTTTTAGTCGAGTCATCCCCTAGGATTCCTATAAGACGTACCTTTTGGTCGAGTCATCCCCTTTGTTTCCTATAAGTCGTACCGTTTAGTCGAGTCATCCCCTTTGATTCATAATAGATGTGCCTTTTAGTCGAGTCATTTCCCGTGATTCCTATTAGACGTACCTTTTAGTCGAGTAATCCCCTTTGATTCCTATAAAACGTACCTTTTAGTCGAGTCATCCCCTTTGATTCCTATAAGACATTCCTTTTAGTCGAGTCATACCCTTTGACCCATAGAAGACGTACCTTTTAGTCGAGTCATTTCCTTTGATTCCTATAAGACGTACCTTTTTGTCGAGTCATTTCCTTTGATTCCTATAAGACGTACCTTTTAGTCGAGTCATCAACTTTCACCCCTAGAATTCATATCTTTTAGTCGAGTCATCCCCTTTGATTCCTATAAGACGTACCTTTTAGTTGAGTCATTTCCTTTGATTCCTTGAAGACGTACCTTTTAGTCGAGTCATTTCCTTTGATTCCTATAAGACGTACCTTTTAGTCGAGTCATCCCCTTAGATTCCTATAAGACGTACCTTTTAGTCGATTCATCTCCATTGATTCCTATAAGACGTACCATTTAGTTGAGTCATTTACTTTGATTCATAGAAAACGTACCATTTAGTCGAGTCATTTGACTTGATTCCTATAAGACGTACCGTTTAGTCGAGTCATCCCTTTTGATTCCTATAAGATGTACCTTTTGGTCGAGTCATCCCCATTGATTCATATAAGATGTTCCTTTTAGTCGAGTCATCCCATTTGATTCCTAGAAGACGTACCTTTTAGTCGAGTCATTTCCCTTGATTCCTTTAAGCCGTACCTTTTAGTCGAGTCATTCCCTTTGATTCCTATAAGACGTACCTTTTAGTAGAGTCATCCCCTTTGACCACTAGAAGACATACCATTCAGTCATTTCCTTTGATTCCTTGAAGACGTACCTTTTAGTCGAGTCATCCCTTTTGATTCCAATAAGACGTACCTTTATGTCGAGTCATCCCCTTTGATTCCTATAAGACGTACCTGTTAGTCGAGTCATCCCCTTTGATTCCTATAAGACGTACCTTTTAGTCGAGTCATCCCATTTGATTCCTAGAAGGCGTACCTTTTAGTCGAGTCATTTCCCTTGATTCCTATAAGACGTACCTTTTAGTCGAGTCATCCCCATTGATTCCTATAAGACGTACCTTTTAGTCGAGTCATCCCTTTAGATTCCTATAATACGTACCTTTTAGTCGAGTAATCCCCTTTGATTCCTCGAAGACGTACCTTTTAGTCGAGTCACATCCCTTGATTCCTTTAAGACGTACCTTTTAGTCGAGTCATTCCATTTGATTCCTGTAAGACGTACCTTTTAGTTGAGTCATTTCCTTTGATTCCTCGAAGACGTACCGTTTAGTCGAGTCATTTCCCTTAATTGCTATAAGACGTACCTTTTAGTCGAGTCATCCCCTTGGTTTCCTATAAGACGTACCTTTTAGTTTAGTCATCTCCTTTGATTCCTATAAGACATACCTTTGGTTGAGTCATTTCCTTTGATTCCTAGAAAACGTACCTTTTATTCGTGTGATTTCCCTTGATTCCAATAAGACGTACCTTTTTGTCGAGTCATCCCCTTTGATTCCTATAAAACGTACCTTTTAGTCGAGTCATCCCCTTTGATTATTATAAGACGTACCTTTTAGTCGAGTCATCCCCTTTGATTCCTATAAGACGTACCTTTTAGTTGAGTCATTTCCCTTGATTCCTATAAGACGTACTTTTTAGTCGAGTCATCCACTTTGATTCCTATAAGACGTACCTTTCAGTCGAGTCATCCCCTAGGATTCCTATAAGACGTACCTTTTGGTCGAGTCATCCCCTTTGTTTCCTATAAGACGTACCGTTTAGTCGAGTCATCCCCTTTGATTCCTAAAAGATGTGCCTTTTAGTCGAGTCATTTCCCGTGATTCCTATTAGACGTACCTTTTAGTCGAGTAATAGCCCTTTGATTCCTATAAAACGTACCTTTTAGTCGAGTCATCCACTTTGATTCTTATAAGACATACCTTTTAGTCGAGTCATCCCCTTTGACCCATAGAAGACGTACCTTTTAGTCGAGTCATTTCCTTTAATTCCTATAAGACGTACCTTTTTGTCGAGTCATTTTCTTTGATTCCTATAAGACGTACCTTTAAGTCAAGTCATCCACATTGACCCCTAGAATTCATATCTTTTAGTCGAGTCATCCCCTTTAATTCCTATAAGACGTACCTTTTAGTTGAGTTATTTCCTTTGATTCCTTGAAGACTTACCTTTTAGTTGAGTCATTTCCCTTGATTCCTTTAAGACGTACCTTTTAGTCGAGTCATCCCCTTAGATTTCTATAAGACGTACCTTTTAGTCGAGTCATCTCCATTGATTCCTATAAGACGTACCTTTTAGTTGAGTCATTTACTTTGATTCATAGAAAACGTACCATTTAGTCGAGTCATTTGACTTGATTCCTATAAGACGTACCTTTTAGTCGAGTCATCCCCTTTGATTATTATAAGACGTACCTTTTAGGCGAGTAATACACCTTTGATTCCTATAAGACGTACCTTTTAGTTGAGTCATTTCCCTTGATTCCTATAAGACGTACTTTTTAGTCGAGTCATCCACTTTGATTCCTATAAGACGTACCTTTCAGTCGAGTCATCCCCTAGGATTCCTATAAGACGTACCTTTTGGTCGAGCCATCCCCTTTGTTTCCTATAAGACGTACCGTTTAGTCGAGTCATCCCTTTTGATTCCTAAAAGATGTGCCTTTTAGTCGAGTCATTTCCCGTGATTCCTATTAGACGTACCTTTTAGTCGAGTAATCCCCTTTGATTCCTATAAAACGTACCTTTTAGTCGAGTCATCCACTTTGATTCTTATAAGACATACCTTTTAGTCGAGTCATCCCCTTTGACCCATAGAAGACGTACCTTTTAGTCGAGTCATTTCCTTTGATTCCTATAAGACGTACCTTTTTGTCGAGTCATTTCCTTTGATTCCTATAAGACGTACCTTTTAGTCGAGTCATCCACATTGACCCCTAGAATTCATATCTTTTAGTCGAGTCATCCCCTTTAATTCCTATAAGACGTACCTTTTAGTTGAGTTATTTCCTTTGATTCCTTGAAGACTTACCTTTTAGTTGAGTCATTTCCCTTGATTCCTATAAAACGTACCGTTTAGTCGAGTCATCCCCTTAGATTCCTATAAGACGTACCTTTTAGTCGAGTCATCTCCATTGATTCCTATAAGACGTAACTTTTAGTTGAGTCATTTACTTTGATTCATAGAAAACGTACCATTTAGTCGAGTCATTTGACTTGATTCCTATAAGACGTACCTTTTAGTCGAGTCATCCCCTTTGATTCCTATAAGATGTACCTTTTAGTCGAGTCATCCCCTTTGATTCATATAAGATGTTCCTTTTAGTCGAGTCATCCCATTTGATTCCTAGAAGACGTACCTTTTAGTCGAGTCATTTCCCTTGATTCTATAAGACGTACCTTTTAGTCGAGTCATCCCCTTTGATTCCTATAAGACGTATCTTTTAGTCGAGTCATCCCTATCGATTCCTATAAGACATACCTTTTAGTCGAGTCATCCCCTTTAATTACTATAAGACGTACCTTTTAGTCGAGTCATCCCCTTTGATTCCTATACGACGTACCTTTTAGTCGAGTCATCCCCTTTGACCCCTAGAATACGTACCTTTTAGTCGAGTCATTTCCTTTGATTCCTATAACACATACCTTTTAGTCGAGTCATCCACTTTGACCCCTAGAATTCATATTTTTTAGTCGAGTCATCCCCTTTGATTCCTATAAGACGTACCTTTTAGTTGAGTCATTTCCTTTGATTCCTTGAAAACGTACCTTTTAGTCGAGTCATTTCCCTTGATTCCTATAAGACGTACCTTTTAGTCGAGTCATCCCCTTAGATTCCTATAAGACGTACCTTTTAGTCGAGTCATCTCCTTTGATTCCTATAAGACGTACCTTTTAGTTGAGTCATTTACTTTGATTCATAGAAAATGTACCATTTAGTCGAGTCATTTGACTTGATTCCTATAAGACGTACCTTTTAGTCGAGTCATCCCCTTTGATTCCTATAAGATGTACCTTTTAGTCGAGTCATCCCCTTTGATTCATATAAGATGTTCCTTTTAGTCGAGTCATCCCATATGATTCCTAGAAGACGTACCTTTTAGTCGAGTCATTTCCCTTGATTCCTATAAGACGTATCTTTTAGTCGAGTCATCACCTTTGATTCCTATAAGACGTATCTTTTAGTCGAGTCATCCCTATCGATTCCTATAAGACATACCTTTAAGTCGAGTCATCCCCTTTGATTCCTATAAGACGTATCTTTTAGTCGAGTCATCCCCTTTGATTCCTAAACGACGTACCTTTTAGTCGAGTCATCCCCTTTGACCCCTAGAATACGTACCTTTTAGTCGAGTCATTTCCTTTGATTCCTATAACACGTACCTTTTAGTCGAGTAATCCCCTTTGATTCGTATAAGACGTACCTTTTAGTCGAGTCAACCCCTTTGATTCCTATAAGAGGTACCTTTTAGTTGAGTCATTTCTTTTGATTCCTTAAAGATGTAACTTTTAGTCGATTCATTTCCCTTGATTCCTATAAGACGTTCCATTTAGTCGAGTCATCCCCTTAGATTTTTATAAAAGGTACCTTTTAGATGAGTCATCTCCTTTGATTCCTATAAGACGTACCTTTTAGTTGAGTTATTTCCTTTGATTCCTAGTAAACGTACCTTTTAGTCGAGACATTTCCCTTGATTCCTATAAGACATACCTTTTAGTCGAGTCATCCCCTTTGATTCCTATAAAATGTACCTTTTAGTCGAGTCATCCCCTTTGATTCCTATAAGACGTACCTTTTAGTCGTGTCATCCTCTTTGATTCATATAAGACGTACCTTTTAGTTGAGTCATTTCCTTTGATTCCTTGAAGACGTAACTTTTAGTCGAGTCATTTCCCTTGATTCCTATAAGACGTACCTTTTAGTCGAGTTATTTCCTATGATTCCTAGAAAACGTAACTTTTAGTCGAGTCATCCCCTTTGATTCCTATAAGACGTACCATTTAGTCGAGTCATTCCTTTGATTCCTATAAGACGTACCTTTTAGTTGAGTCATTTCCATTGATTCCTTGAAGATGTACCTTTTAGTCGAGTCATTTCCCTTTATTCCTATAAGACGTACCTTTTAGTCGAGTCATCCCCTTAGATTCCTATAAAAGGTACATTTTAGTTGAGTCATCTCCTTTGATTCCAATAAGAAGTACCTTTTAGTCGAGTCATTTCACATGATTCCTATAAGACGTACCTTTATGTCGAGTCATCCTCTTTGATTCCTATAAGACGTACCTGTTAGTCGAGCCATCCCCTTTGATTCCTATAAGACGTACCTTTTAGTTGAGTCATCCCATTTGATTCCTAGAAGACGTACCTTTTAGTCGAGTCATTTCCCATAATTCCTATATGACGTACCTTTTAGTCGAGTCATCCCCATTGATTCCTATAAGACGTACCTTTTAGTCGAGTCATCCCTTTAGATTCTTATAAGACGTACATTATTGTCGAGTCATCCCCTTTGATTCCTCGAAGACGTACCTTTTATTCGAGTCACTTCCCTTGATTCCTTTAAGAAGTACCTTTTAGTCGAGTCATTCCATTTGATTCCTGTAAGACGTACCTTTTAGTTAAGTCATTTCCTCTGATTCCTCGAAGACGTACCGTTTAATTGAGTCATTTCCCTTAATTGCTATAAGACGTACCTTTTAGTCGAGTCATCCCCTTAGATTCCTAAAAGACGTACCTTTTAGTTGAGTCATCTCCTTTGATTCCTATAAGACGTACCTTTGGTTGAGTCATTTCCTTTGATTCCTAGAAAACGTACCTTTTAGTCGAGTCATTTCCCTTGATTCCAATAAGACGTACCTTTTAGTCGAGTCATCCCCTTTGATTCCTATAAAACGTACCTTTTAGTCGAGTCATCCCCTTTGATTATTATAAGACGTACCTTTTAGTCGAGTCATCCCCTTTGATTCCTATAAGACGTACCTTTTAGTCGAGTCATCCCATTTGATTCCTAGAAGACGTACCTTTTAGTCTAGTCATCCCCATTGATTCCTATAAGACGTACCTTTTAGTCGAGTCATCCCTTTAGATTCTTATAAGACGTACCTTTTTGTCGAGTCATCCCTTTTGATTCCTCGAAGACGTACCTTTTAGTCGAGTCACTTCCCTTGATTCCTTTAAGAAGTACCTTTTAGTCGAGTCATTCCATTTGATTCCTGTAAGACGTACCTTTTAGTTGAGTCATTTCCCTTGATTCCTATAAGACGTACTTTTTAGTCGAGTCATCGACTTTGATTCCTATAAGACGTACCTTTTAGTCGAGTCATCCCCTAGGATTCCTATAAGACGTACCTTTTGGTCGAGTCATCCCCTTTGTTTACTATAAGACGTACCATTTAGTAGAGTCATCCCCTTTGATTCCTAAAAGATGTGCCTTTTAGTCGAGTCATTTCCCGTGATTCCTATTAGACGTACCTTTTAGTCGAGTAATCCCCTTTGATTCCTATAAAACGTACCTTTTAGTCGAGTCATCCCCTTTGATTCCTATAAGACATACCTTTTAGTCGAGTCATCCCCTTTGACCCATAGAAGACGTACCTTTTAGTCGAGTCATTTCCTTTGATTCCTATAAGACGTACCTTTTTGTCGAGTCATTTCCTTTGATTCCTATAAGACGTACCTTTTAGTCGAGTCATCCACTTTGAACCCTAGAATTCATATCTTTTAGTCGAGTCATCCCCTTTGATTCCTATAAGACGTACCATTTAGTTGAGTCATTTCCTTTGATTCCTTGAAGACGTACCTATTAGTCGAGTCATTTCCCTTGATTCCTATAAGACGTACCTTTTAGTCGAGTCATCCCCTTAGATTCCTATAAGACGTACCTTTTAGTCGAGTCATCTCCTTTGATTCCTATAAGACGTACCTTTTAGTTGAGTCATTTACTTTGATTCATAGAAAACGTACCATTTAGTCGAGTCATTTGACTCGATTACTATAAGACGTACCTTTTAGTCGAGTCATCCCCTTTGATTCCTATAAGATGTACCTTTTAGTCGAGTCATACCCTTTGATTCATATAAGATGTTCCTTTTAGTCGAGTCATTTCCCTTGATTCCTATAAGACGTATCTTTTAGTCGAGTCATCCCCTTTGATTCCTATAAGACGTATCTTTTAGTCGAGTCATCCCTATCGATTCCTATAAGACATACCTTTTAGTCGAGTCATCCCTTTTGATTCCTATAAGACGTACCTTTTAGTCGAGTCATTTCCCTTGATTCCTATAAGACGTATCTTTTAGTCGAGTCATCCCCTTTGATTCCTATAAGACGTATCTTTTAGTCGAGTCATCCCTATCGATTCCTATAAGACATACCTTTTAGTCGAGTCATCCCTTTTGATTCCTATAAGACGTACCTTTTAGTCGAGTCATCCCCTTTGATTTCTATACGACGTACCTTTTAGTCGAGTCATCCCCTTTGACCCCTAGAATACGTACCTTTTAGTCGAGTCATTTCCTTTAATTCCTATAACACGTACCTTTTAGTCGAGTAATCCCCTTTGATTCGTATAAGTCGTACCTTTTAGTCGAGTCAACCCCTTTGATTCCTATAAGACGTACCTTTTAGTTGAGTCATTTCTTTTGATTCCTTGAAGATGTACCTTTTAGTCGATTTATTTCCCTTGATTCCTATAAGACGTACCATTTAGTCGAGTCATCCCCTTAGATTTCTATAAAAGGTACCTTTTAGATGAGTCATCTCCTTTGATTCCTATAAGACGTACCTTTTAGTTGAGTCATTTCCTTTGATTCCTAGAAAACGTACCTTTTAGTCGAGACATTTCCCTTGATTCCTATAAGACATACCTTTTAGTCGAGTCATCCCCTTTTATTCCTATAAAACGTACCTTATAGTCGAGTCATCCCCTTTGATTCCTATAAGACGTACCTTTTAGTCGTGTCATCCCCTTTGATTCATATAAGACGTACCTTTTAGTTGAGTCATTTCCTTTGATTCATATAAGACGTACCTTTTAGTCGAGTTATTTCCTATGATTCCTAGAAGACGTAACTTTTAGTCGAGTCATCCCCTTTGATTCCTATAAGACGTACCTTTTAGTCGAGTCATCCCCTTTGATTCCTATAAGACGTACCTTTTATTTGAGTCATTTACATTGATTCCTTGAAGACGTACCTTTTAGTCGAGTCATTTCCCTTTATTCCAATAAGACTTACCTTTTAGTCGAGTCATCCCCTTAGATTCCTATAAAAGGTACCTTTTAGTTGTGTCATCTCCTTTGATTCCAATAAGACGTACCTTTTAGTTGAGTCATTTCCTTTGATTCATTGAAGACGTACCTTTTAGTCGAGTCATTTCACATGATTCCTATAGGACGTACCTTTATGTCGAGTCATCCCCTTTGATTCATATAAGACGTACCTTTTGGTCGAGTCATCCCATTTGATTCCTAGAAGACGTACCTTTTAGTCGAGTCATTTCCCTTGATTCCTATATGACGTACCTTTTAGTCGAGTCATCCCCATTGATTCCTATAAGACGTACCTTTTAGTCGAGTCATCCCTTTAGATTTTTATAAGACGTACCTTTTTGTCGAGTCATCCCCTTTGATTCCTCGAAGACGTACCTTTTAGTCGAGTCACTTCCCTTGATTCCTTTAAGAAGTACCTTTTAGTCGAGTCATTCCATTTGATTCCTGTAAGACGTACCTTTTAGTTGAGTCATTTCCTTTGATTCCTCGAAGACGTACCGTTTAGTCGAGTCATTTCCCTTAATTGCTATAAGACGTACCTTTTAGTCGAGTCATCCCCATAGATTCCTATAAGACGTACCTTTTAGTTGAGTCATCTCCTTTGATTCCTATAAGACGTACCTTTGGTAGAGTCATTTCCTTTGATTCCTAGAAAACGTACCTTTTAGTCGAGTCATTTCCCTTGATTCTAATAAGACGTACCTTTTAGTCGAGTCATCCCCTTTGATTCCTATAAAACGTACCTTTTAGTCGAGTCATCCCCTGTGATTATTATAAGACGTACCTTTTAGTTGAGTCATCCCCTTTGATTCCTATAAGACGTACCTTTTAGTTGAGTCATTTCCTTTGATTCCTTGAAGACGTACCTTTTAGTCGAGTCATCCACTTTGATTCCTATAAGACGTACCTTTTAGTCGAGTCATCCCCTAGGATTCCTATAAGACGTACCTTTTGGTCGAGTCATCCCCTTTGTTTCCTATAAGACATACCGTTTAGTCGAGTCATCCCCTTTGATTCCTAAAAGATGTGCCTTTTAGTCGAGTCATTTCCCTTGATTCCTATTAGACGTACCTTTTAGTCGAGTAATTTCCTTTTGATTCCTATAAAACATACCTTTTAGTCGAGTCATCCCCTTTGATTCCTATAAGACATACCTTTTAGTCGAGTCATCCCCTTTGACCCATAGAAGACGTACCTTTTAGTCGAGTCATTTCCTGTGATTCCTATAAGACGTACCTTTTTGTCGAGTCATTTCCTTTGATTCCTATAAGACGTACCTTTTAGTCGAGTCATCCACTTTGACCCCTAGAATTCATATCTTTTAGTCGAGTCATCCCCTTTGATTCCTATAAGACGTACCGTTTAGTTGAGTCATTTCCTTTGATTCCTTGAAGACGTACCTTTTAGTCGAGTCATTTCCCTTGATTCCTATAAGACGTACCTTTTAGTCGAGTCATCCCCTTAGATTCCTATAAGACGTAACTTTTAGTCGAGTCATCTCCTTTGACTCCTATAAGCGTACCTTTTAGTTGAGTCATTTACTTTGATTCATAGAAAACGTACCATTTAGTCGAGTCATTTAACTTGATTCCTATAAGACGTACCTTTTAGTCGAGTCATCCCCTTTGATTCCTATAAGATGTACCTTTTAGTCTAGTCATCCCCTTTGATTCATATAAGATGTTCCTTTTAGTCGAGTCATCCCATTTGATTCCTAGAAGACGTACCTTTTAGTCGAGTCATTTCCCTTGATTCCTATAAGACGTATCTTTTAGTCGAGTCATCCCCTTTGATTCCTATAAGACGTATCTTTTAGTCGAGTCATCCCTATCGATTCCTATAAGACATACCTTTTAGTCTAGTCATCCGCTTTGATTCCTATAAGACGTACCTTTTAGTCGAGTCATCCCCTTTGATTCATATACGACGTACCTTTTACTCGAGTCATCCCCTTTGACCCCTAGAATACGTACCTTTTAGTCGAGTCATTTCCTTTGATTCCTATAACACGTACCTTTTAGTCGAGTAATCCCCTTTGATTCGTATAAGACGTACCTTTTAGTCGAGTCAACCCCTTTGATTCCTATAAGACGTACCTTTTAGTTGAGTCATTTCTTTTGATTCCTTGAAGATGTACCTTTTAGTCGATTCATTTCCCTTGATTCCTATAAGACGTACCATTTTGTCGAGTCATCCCCTTAGATTTCTATAAAAGGTACCTTTTAGATGAGTCATCTCCTTTGATTCCTATAAGACGTACCTTTTAGTTGAGTCATTTCCTTTGATTCCTAGAAAACGTACCTTTTAGTCGAGACATTTCCCTTGATTCCTATAAGACGTACCTTTTAGTCGAGTCATCCCCTTTGATTCCTATAAAACGTACCTTTTAGTCGAGTCATCCCCTTTGATTCCTATAAGACGTACCTTTTAGTCGTGTCATCCCCTTTGATTCATATAAGACGTACCTTTTAGTTGAGTCATTTCCTTTGATTCCTTGAAGACGTAACTTTTAGTCGAGTTATTTCCTATGATTCCTAGAAGACGTAACTTTTAGTCGAGTCATCCCCTTTGATTCCTATAAGACGTAGCTTTTAGTCGAGTCATCCCCTTTGATTCCTATAAGACGTACTTTTTAGTTGACTCATTTCCATTGATTCCTTGAAGACGTATCTTTTAGTCGAGTCATTTCCCTTTATTCCTATAAGACGTACCTTTTAGTCGAGTCATCCCCTTTGACCCATAGAAGACGTACCTTTTAGTCGAGTCATTTCCTGTGATTCCTATAAGACGTACCTTTTTGTCAAGTCATTTCCTTTGATTCCTATAAGACGTACCTTTTAGTCGAGTCATCCACTTTGACCCCTAGAATTCATATCTTTTAGTCGAGTCATCCCCTTTGATTCCTATAAGACGTACCGTTTAGTTGAGTCATTTCCATTGATTCCTTGAAGACGTACCTTTTAGTCGAGTCATTTCCCTTGATTCCTATAAGACGTACCTTTTAGTCGAGTCATCCCCTTAGATTCCTATAAGACGTAACTTTTAGTCAAGTCATCTCCTTTGACTCCTATAAGCGTACCTTTTAGTTGAGTCATTTACTTTGATTCATAGAAAACGTACCATTTAGTCGAGTCATTTAACTTGATTCCTATAAGACGTACCTTTTAGTCGAGTCATCCCCTTTGATTCCTATAAGATGTACCTTTTAGTCGAGTCATCCCCTTTGATTCATATAAGATGTTCCTTTTAGTCGAGTCATCCCATTTGATTCCTAGAAGACGTACCTTTTAGTCGAGCCATTTCCCTTGATTCCTATAAGACGTATCTTTTAGTCGAGTCATCCCCTTTGATTCCTATAAGACGTATCTTTTAGTCGAGTCATCCCTATCGATTCCTATAAGACATACCTTTTAGTCTAGTCATCCGCTTTGATTCCTATAAGACGTACCTTTTAGTCGAGTCATCCCCTTTGATTCATATACGACGTACCTTTTACTCGAGTCATCCCCTTTGACCCCTAGAATACGTACCTTTTAGTCGAGTCATTTCCTTTGATTCCTATAACACGTACCTTTTAGTCGAGTAATCCCCTTTGATTCGTATAAGACGTACCTTTTAGTCGAGTCAACCCCTTTGATTCCTATAAGACGTACCTTTTAGTTGAGTCATTTCTTTTGATTCCTTGAAGATGTACCTTTTAGTCGATTCATTTCCCTTGATTCCTATAAGACGTACCATTTTGTCGAGTCATCCCCTTAGATTTCTATAAAAGGTACCTTTTAGATGAGTCATCTCCTTTGATTCCTATAAGACGTACCTTTTAGTTGAGTCATTTCCTTTGATTCCTAGAAAACGTACCTTTTAGTCGAGACATTTCCCTTGATTCCTATAAGACGTACCTTTTAGTCGAGTCATCCCCTTTGATTCCTATAAAACGTACCTTTTAGTCGAGTCATCCCCTTTGATTCCTATAAGACGTACCTTTTAGTCGTGTCATCCCCTTTGATTCATATAAGACGTACCTTTTAGTTGAGTCATTTCCTTTGATTCCTTGAAGACGTAACTTTTAGTCGAGTTATTTCCTATGATTCCTAGAAGACGTAACTTTTAGTCGAGTCATCCCCTTTGATTCCTATAAGACGTAGCTTTTAGTCGAGTCATCCCCTTTGATTCCTATAAGACGAACTTTTTAGTTGACTCATTTCCATTGATTCCTTGAAGACGTATCTTTTAGTCGAGTCATTTCCCTTTATTCCTATAAGACGTACCTTTTAGTCGAGTCATCCCCTTAGATTCCTATAAAAGGTACCTTTTAGTTGAGTAATCTCCTTTGATTCCAATAAGACGTACCTTTTAGTTGAGTCATTTCCTTTGATTCCTAAAATACGTACCTTTTAGTCGAGTCATTTCACTTGATTTCTATAAGACATACCTTTTAGTCGAGTCATCCCCTTTGATTCCTATACAACGTACCTTTTAGTCGAGTCATCCCCTTTGATTCCTATAAGTCGTACCTTTTAGTCGAGTCATCCCCTTTGATTCCTATAAGACGTATCTTTTAGTTGAGTCATTTCCTTTGATTCCTTGAAGAAGTACCTTTTAGTCGAGTCATTTCCCTTGATTCCAATAAGACGTACCTTTTAGTCGAGTCATCCCTTTAGATTCCTATAAGACGTACCTTTTAGTTGAGTCATCTCCTTTGATTCCTATATAACGTACCTTTTAGTTGAGTCATTTCCTTTGATTCCAAGAAAAAGTACCTTTTATTCGAGTCATTTCCCTTGATTCCTATAAGACGTAACTTTTAGTCGAGTCATCCCCTTTGATTCCTATAAAACGTACCTTTTAGTCGAGTCATCCCCTTTGATTCCTATAAGACGTACCTTTTAGTCGAGTCATCCCCTTTTATTCCTATAAGATGTACCTTTTAGTCGAGTCATTTCACTTGATTCCTATAAGACGTACCTTTTAGTCGAGTCATCTCCTTTGATTCCTATAAGACGTACCTTTTAGTTGAGTCATCCCCTTGGATTCCAATAAGACGTATTTTTGGTCAAGTCATCCCCTTTGATTCCTATAAGACGTACCTTTTAGTCAAGTCATCCCCTTTGATTCCTAAAAGATGTGCCTTTTAGTCGAGTCATTTCCCTTGATTCCTCTAAGACGTACCTTTAAGTCGAGCCATCCCCTTTGATTATTATAAGACGTACCTTTTAGTCGAATCATCCCGTTTGATTCCTATAAGACGTTACTTTTAGTCGAGTCATCCCCTTTGACCCCTAGAAGACCTTCCTTTTAGTCGAGTCATTTCCTTTGATTCCTATAAGACGTACATTTTAGATGAGTTATTTCCTTTGATTCCTATAAGACGTACCTTTTAGTCGAGTCATCCACGTTGACCCCTAAAATACGTACCTTTTAGTCGAGTCATCCCCTTTGATTCCTATAAGACGTACTTTTTAGTTGAGTCATTTCCTTTGATTCCTTGAAGACGTACGTTTTAGTCAAGTCATTTCTCTTGATTCCTATAAGACGTACCTTTTAGTCGAGTCATCCCCTTTGATTCCTATAAAACGTACCTTTTAGTCGAGTCATCTCCTTTGATTCCTATAAGACGTACCTTTTAGTTGAGTCATTTCCTTTGATTCCTTGAAGTCGTACCTTTTAGTCGAGTCATTTCACATGATTCCTATAAGACGTACCTTTATGTCGAGTCATCCCCTTTGATTCC
The DNA here is from genome assembly GCA_030864215.1 of Capsicum pubescens. Taxonomy (NCBI): domain Eukaryota; kingdom Viridiplantae; phylum Streptophyta; class Magnoliopsida; order Solanales; family Solanaceae; genus Capsicum; species Capsicum pubescens. The sequence continues at coordinate 272,452,344 of CM061545.1, read as the reverse complement.
TATAAGACGTACCTGTTAGTCGAGTCATCCCCTTTGATTCCTATAAGACGTACCTTTTAGTCGAGTCATTTCCCTTGATTCCTATAAGACGTACCTTTTAGTCGAGTCATCCCTATTGATTCCTATAAGACGTACCTTTTAGTCGAGTCATCCCTTTAGATTCCTATAAGACGTACCTTTTAGTCGAGTCATCCCCTTTGATTCCTCGAAGACGTACCTTTTAGTCGAGTCACTTCCCTTGATTCCTTTAAGACGTACCTTTTAGTCGAGTCATTCCATTTGATTCCTATAAGACCTACCTTTTAGTTGAGTCATTTCCTTTGATTCCTCGAAGACGTACCATTTAGTCGAGTCATTTCCCTTAATTGCTATAAGACGTACCTTTTAGTCGAGTCATCCCCTTAGATTCCTATAAGACGTACCTTTTAGTTGAGTCATCTCCTTTGATTCCTATAAGACGTACCTTTGGTTGAGTCATTTCCTTTGATTCCTAGAAAATGTACCTTTTAGTCGAGTCATTTTCCTTGATTCCAATAAGACGTACCTTTTAGTCGAGTCATCCCCTTTGTTTCCTATAAAACGTACCTTTTAGTCGAGTCATCCCCTTTGATTATTATCAGACGTACCTTTTAGTCGAGTCATCCCCTTTGATTCCTATAAGACGTACCCTTTAGTTGAGTCATTTCCCTTGATTCCTATAAGATGTACTTTTTAGTCGAGTCATCCACTTTGATTCCTATATGACGTACCTTTTAGTCGAGTCATCCCCTAGGATTCCTATATGACGTACCTTTTAGTCGAGTCATCTACTTTGATTCCTATAAGACGTACCTTTTAGTTGAGTCATCCCCTTGGATTCCCATAAGACGTACCTTTTGGTCAAGTCATCCCCTTTGATTCCTATAAGACGTACCTTTTAGTCAAGTCATCCCCTTTGATTCCTAAAAGATGTGCCTTTTAGTCGAGTCATTTCCCTTGATTCCTATAAGACGTACCTTTTAGTCGAGTCATCCCCTGTGATTCCTAAAAGATGTGCCTTTTAGTCGAGTCATTTCCCTTGATTCCTATAAGACGTACCTTTAAGTCGAGCCATCCCCTTTGATTATTATAAGACGTACCTTTTAGTCGAGTCATCCCGTTTGATTCCTATAAGACGTTACTTTTAGTCGAGTCATCCCCTTTGACCCCTAGAAGACGTTCCTTTTAGTCGAGTCATTTCCTTTGATTCCTATAAGACGTACCTTTTTGTCGAGTCATTTCCTTTGATTCCTATAAAACGTACCTTTTAGTCGAGTCATCAACTTTGGCCCCTAGAATTCATATCCTTTAGTCGAGTCATCCCCTTTGATTCCTATAAGACGTACCTTTTAGTTGAGTCATTTCCTTTGATCCCTTGAAGACGCACCTTTTAGTCGAGTCATTTCCCTTGATTCCTATAAGACGTACCTTTTAGTCGAGTCATCCCCTTAGATTCCTATAAGACGTACCTTTTAGTCGAGTCATCTCCACTGATTCCTATAAGACGTACCTTTTAGTTGAGTCAGTTACTTTGATTCATAGAAAACGTACCATTTAGTCGAGTCATTTGACTTGATTCCTATAAGACGTACCTTTTAGTCGAGTCATCCCCTTTGATTCCTATAAGACGTACCTGTTAGTCGAGTCATCCCCTTTGATTCCTATAAGACGTACCTTTTAGTCGAGTCATCCCATTTGATTCCTAGAAGACGTCCCTTTTAGTCGAGTCATTTCCCTTGATTCCTATAAGACGTACCTTTTAGTCGAGTCATCCCTATTGATTCCTATAAGACGTACCTTTTAGTCGAGTCATCCCTTTAGATTCCTATAAGACGTACCTTTTAGTCGAGTCATCCCCTTTGATTCCTCGAAGACGTACCTTTTAGTCGAGTCACTTCCCTTTATTCCTTTAAGACCTACCTTTTAGTCGAGTCATTCCATTTGATTCCTATATGACGTACCTTTTAGTTGAGTCATTTCCTTTGATTCCTCGAAGACGTACCATTTAGTCGAGTCATTTCCCTTAATTGCTATAAGACGTACCTTTTAGTCGAGTCATCCCCTTAGATTCCTATAAGACGTACCTTTTAGTTGAGTCATCTCCTTTGATTCCTATAAGACGTACCATTGGTTGAGTCATTTCCTTTGATTCCTAGAAAATGTACCTTTTAGTCGAGTCATTTCCCTTGATTCCAATAAGACGTACCTTTTTGTCGAGTCATCCCCTTTGTTTCCTATAAAACGTACCTTTTAGTCGAGTCATCCCCTTTGATTATTATCAGACGTACCTTTTAGTCGAGTCATCCCCTTTGATTCCTATAAGACGTACCTTTTAGTTGAGTCATTTCCCTTGATTCCTATAAGATGTACTTTTTAGTCGAGTCATCCACTTTGATTCCTATATGACGTACCTTTTAGTCGAGTCATCCCCTAGGATTCCTATATGACGTACCTTTTAGTCGAGTCATCTCCTTTGATTCCTATAAGACGTACCTTTTAGTTGAGTCATCCCCTTGGATTCCAATAAGACGTACCTTTTGGTCAAGTCATCCCCTTTGATTCCTATAAGACGTACCTTTTAGTCAAGTCATCCCCTTCGATTCCTAAAAGATGTGCCTTTTAGTCGAGTCATTTCCCTTGATTCCTATAAGACGTACCTATTAGTCGAGTCATCCCCTTTGATTCCTAAAAGATGTGCCTTTTAGTCGAGTCATTTCCCTTGATTCCTATAAGACGTACCTTTAAGTCGAGCCATCCCCTTTGATTATTATAAGACGTACCTTTTAGTCGAGTCATCCCGTTTGATTCCTATAAGACGTTACTTTTAGTCGAGTCATCCCCTTTGATTCCTATAAGACGTACCTTTTAGTCGAGTCATTTCCCTTGATTCCTATAAGACGTACCTTTTAGTCGAGTCATCCCTATTGATTCCTATAAGACGTACCTTTTAGTCGAGTCATCCCTTTAGATTCCTATAAGACGTACCTTTTAGTCGAGTCATCCCCTTTGATTCCTCGAAGACGTACCTTTTAGTCGAGTCACTTCCCTTGATTCCTTTAAGACGTACCTTTTAGTCGAGTCATTCCATTTGATTCCTATAAGACCTACCTTTTAGTTGAGTCATTTCCTTTGATTCCTCGAAGACGTACCATTTAGTCGAGTCATTTCCCTTAATTGCTATAAGACGTACCTTTTAGTCGAGTCATCCCCTTAGATTCCTATAAGACGTACCTTTTAGTTGAGTCATCTCCTTTGATTCCTATAAGACGTACCTTTGGTTGAGTCATTTCCTTTGATTCCTAGAAAATGTACCTTTTAGTCGAGTCATTTTCCTTGATTCCAATAAGACGTACCTTTTAGTCGAGTCATCCCCTTTGTTTCCTATAAAACGTACCTTTTAGTCGAGTCATCCCCTTTGATTATTATCAGACGTACCTTTTAGTCGAGTCATCCCCTTTGATTCCTATAAGACGTACCCTTTAGTTGAGTCATTTCCCTTGATTCCTATAAGATGTACTTTTTAGTCGAGTCATCCACTTTGATTCCTATATGACGTACCTTTTAGTCGAGTCATCCCCTAGGATTCCTATATGACGTACCTTTTAGTCGAGTCATCTACTTTGATTCCTATAAGACGTACCTTTTAGTTGAGTCATCCCCTTGGATTCCCATAAGACGTACCTTTTGGTCAAGTCATCCCCTTTGATTCCTATAAGACGTACCTTTTAGTCAAGTCATCCCCTTTGATACCTAAAAGATGTGCCTTTTAGTCGATTCATTTCCCTTGATTCCTATAAGACGTACCTTTTAGTCGAGTCATCCCCTGTGATTCCTAAAAGATGTGCCTTTTAGTCGAGTCATTTCCCTTGATTCCTATAAGACGTACCTTTAAGTCGAGCCATCCCCTTTGATTATTATAAGACGTACCTTTTAGTCGAGTCATCCCGTTTGATTCCTATAAGACGTTACTTTTAGTCGAGTCATCCCCTTTGACCCCTAGAAGACGTTCCTTTTAGTCGAGTCATTTCCTTTGATTCCTATAAGACGTACCTTTTTGTCGAGTCATTTCCTTTGATTCCTATAAAACGTACCTTTTAGTCGAGTCATCAACTTTGGCCCCTAGAATTCATATCCTTTAGTCGAGTCATCCCCTTTGATTCCTATAAGACGTACCTTTTAGTTGAGTCATTTCCTTTGATCCCTTGAAGACGCACCTTTTAGTCGAGTCATTTCCCTTGATTCCTATAAGACGTACCTTTTAGTCGAGTCATCCCCTTAGATTCCTATAAGACGTACCTTTTAGTCGAGTCATCTCCACTGATTCCTATAAGACGTACCTTTTAGTTGAGTCAGTTACTTTGATTCATAGAAAACGTACCATTTAGTCGAGTCATTTGACTTGATTCCTATAAGACGTACCTTTTAGTCGAGTCATCCCCTTTGATTCCTATAAGACGTACCTGTTAGTCGAGTCATCCCCTTTGATTCCTATAAGACGTACCTTTTAGTCGAGTCATCCCATTTGATTCCTAGAAGACGTCCCTTTTAGTCGAGTCATTTCCCTTGATTCCTATAAGACGTACCTTTTAGTCGAGTCATCCCTATTGATTCCTATAAGACGTACCTTTTAGTCGAGTCATCCCTTTAGATTCCTATAAGACGTACCTTTTAGTCGAGTCATCCCCTTTGATTCCTCGAAGACGTACCTTTTAGTCGAGTCACTTCCCTTTATTCCTTTAAGACCTACCTTTTAGTCGAGTCATTCCATTTGATTCCTATATGACGTACCTTTTAGTTGAGTCATTTCCTTTGATTCCTCGAAGACGTACCATTTAGTCGAGTCATTTCCCTTAATTGCTATAAGACGTACCTTTTAGTCGAGTCATCCCCTTAGATTCCTATAAGACGTACCTTTTAGTTGAGTCATCTCCTTTGATTCCTATAAGACGTACCATTGGTTGAGTCATTTCCTTTGATTCCTAGAAAATGTACCTTTTAGTCGAGTCATTTCCCTTGATTCCAATAAGACGTACCTTTTTGTCGAGTCATCCCCTTTGTTTCCTATAAAACGTACCTTTTAGTCGAGTCATCCCCTTTGATTATTATCAGACGTACCTTTTAGTCGAGTCATCCCCTTTGATTCCTATAAGACGTACCTTTTAGTTGAGTCATTTCCCTTGATTCCTATAAGATGTACTTTTTAGTCGAGTCATCCACTTTGATTCCTATATGACGTACCTTTTAGTCGAGTCATCCCCTAGGATTCCTATATGACGTACCTTTTAGTCGAGTCATCTCCTTTGATTCCTATAAGACGTACCTTTTAGTTGAGTCATCCCCTTGGATTCCAATAAGACGTACCTTTTGGTCAAGTCATCCCCTTTGATTCTATAAGACGTACCTTTTAGTCAAGTCATCCCCTTCGATTCCTAAAAGATGTGCCTTTTAGTCGAGTCATTTCCCTTGATTCCTATAAGACGTACCTATTAGTCGAGTCATCCCCTTTGATTCCTAAAAGATGTGCCTTTTAGTCGAGTCATTTCCCTTGATTCCTATAAGACGTACCTTTAAGTCGAGCCATCCCCTTTGATTATTATAAGACGTACCTTTTAGTCGAGTCATCCCGTTTGATTCCTATAAGACGTTACTTTTAGTCGAGTCATCCCCTTTGATTCCTATAAGACGTACCTTTTAGTCGAGTCATTTCCCTTGATTCCTATAAGACGTACCTTTTAGTCGAGTCATCCCTATTGATTCCTATAAGACGTACCTTTTAGTCGAGTCATCCCTTTAGATTCCTATAAGACGTACCTTTTAGTCGAGTCATCCCCTTTGATTCCTCGAAGACGTACCTTTTAGTCGAGTCACTTCCCTTGATTCCTTTAAGACGTACCTTTTAGTCGAGTCATTCCATTTGATTCCTATAAGACCTACCTTTTAGTTGAGTCATTTCCTTTGATTCCTCGAAGACGTACCATTTAGTCGAGTCATTTCCCTTAATTGCTATAAGACGTACCTTTTAGTCGAGTCATCCCCTTAGATTCCTATAAGACGTACCTTTTAGTTGAGTCATCTCCTTTGATTCCTATAAGACGTACCTTTGGTTGAGTCATTTCCTTTGATTCCTAGAAAATGTACCTTTTAGTCGAGTCATTTTCCTTGATTCCAATAAGACGTACCTTTTAGTCGAGTCATCCCCTTTGTTTCCTATAAAACGTACCTTTTAGTCGAGTCATCCCCTTTGATTATTATCAGACGTACCTTTTAGTCGAGTCATCCCCTTTGATTCCTATAAGACGTACCCTTTAGTTGAGTCATTTCCCTTGATTCCTATAAGATGTACTTTTTAGTCGAGTCATCCACTTTGATTCCTATATGACGTACCTTTTAGTCGAGTCATCCCCTAGGATTCCTATATGACGTACCTTTTAGTCGAGTCATCTACTTTGATTCCTATAAGACGTACCTTTTAGTTGAGTCATCCCCTTGGATTCCCATAAGACGTACCTTTTGGTCAAGTCATCCCCTTTGATTCCTATAAGACGTACCTTTTAGTCAAGTCATCCCCTTTGATTCCTAAAAGATGTGCCTTTTAGTCGAGTCATTTCCCTTGATTCCTATAAGACGTACCTTTTAGTCGAGTCATCCCTGTGATTCCTAAAAGATGTGCCTTTTAGTCGAGTCATTTCCCTTGATTCCTATAAGACGTACCTTTAAGTCGAGCCATCCCCTTTGATTATTATAAGACGTACCTTTTAGTCGAGTCATCCCGTTTGATTCCTATAAGACGTTACTTTTAGTCGAGTCATCCCCTTTGACCCCTAGAAGACGTTCCTTTTAGTCGAGTCATTTCCTTTGATTCCTATAAGACGTACCTTTTTGTCGAGTCATTTCCTTTGATTCCTATAAAACGTACCTTTTAGTCGAGTCATCAACTTTGGCCCCTAGAATTCATATCCTTTAGTCGAGTCATCCCCTTTGATTCCTATAAGACGTACCTTTTAGTTGAGTCATTTCCTTTGATCCCTTGAAGACGCACCTTTTAGTCGAGTCATTTCCCTTGATTCCTATAAGACGTACCTTTTAGTCGAGTCATCCCCTTAGATTCCTATAAGACGTACCTTTTAGTCGAGTCATCTCCACTGATTCCTATAAGACGTACCTTTTAGTTGAGTCAGTTACTTTGATTCATAGAAAACGTACCATTTAGTCGAGTCATTTGACTTGATTCCTATAAGACGTACCTTTTAGTCGAGTCATCCCCTTTGATTCCTATAAGACGTACCTGTTAGTCGAGTCATCCCCTTTGATTCCTATAAGACGTACCTTTTAGTCGAGTCATCCCATTTGATTCCTAGAAGACGTCCCTTTTAGTCGAGTCATTTCCCTTGATTCCTATAAGACGTACCTTTTAGTCGAGTCATCCCTATTGATTCCTATAAGACGTACCTTTTAGTCGAGTCATCCCTTTAGATTCCTATAAGACGTACCTTTTAGTCGAGTCATCCCCTTTGATTCCTCGAAGACGTACCTTTTAGTCGAGTCACTTCCCTTTATTCCTTTAAGACCTACCTTTTAGTCGAGTCATTCCATTTGATTCCTATATGACGTACCTTTTAGTTGAGTCATTTCCTTTGATTCCTCGAAGACGTACCATTTAGTCGAGTCATTTCCCTTAATTGCTATAAGACGTACCTTTTAGTCGAGTCATCCCCTTAGATTCCTATAAGACGTACCTTTTAGTTGAGTCATCTCCTTTGATTCCTATAAGACGTACCATTGGTTGAGTCATTTCCTTTGATTCCTAGAAAATGTACCTTTTAGTCGAGTCATTTCCCTTGATTCCAATAAGACGTACCTTTTTGTCGAGTCATCCCCTATGTTTCCTATAAAACGTACCTTTTAGTCGAGTCATCCCCTTTGATTATTATCAGACGTACCTTTTAGTCGAGTCATCCCCTTTGATTCCTATAAGACGTACCTTTTAGTTGAGTCATTTCCCTTGATTCCTATAAGATGTACTTTTTAGTCGAGTCATCCACTTTGATTCCTATATGACGTACCTTTTAGTCGAGTCATCCCCTAGGATTCCTATATGACGTACCTTTTAGTCGAGTCATCTCCTTTGATTCCTATAAGACGTACCTTTTAGTTGAGTCATCCTCTTGGATTCCAATAAGACGTACCTTTTGGTCAAGTCATCCCCTTTGATTCCTATAAGACGTACCTTTTAGTCAAGTCATCCCCTTTGATTCCTAAAAGATGTGCCTTTTAGTCGAGTCATTTCCCTTGATTCCTATAAGACGTACCTATTAGTCGAGTCATCCCCTTTGATTCCTAAAAGATGTGCCTTTTAGTCGAGTCATTTCCCTTGATTCCTATAAGACGTACCTTTAAGTCGAGCCATCCCCTTTGATTATTATAAGACGTACCTTTTAGTCGAGTCATCCCGTTTGATTCCTATAAGACGTTACTTTTAGTCGAGTCATCCCCTTTGACCCCTAGAAGACGTTCATTTTAGTCGAGTCATTTCCTTTGATTCCTATAAGACCTACCTTTTAGACGAGTCATTTCCTTTGATTCCTATAAGACTTACCTTTTAGTCGAGTCATCCACGTTGACCCCTAAAATACGTACCTTTTAGTCGAGTCATCCCCTTTGATTCCTATAAGACGTACTTTTTAGTTGAGTCATTTCCTTTGATTCCTTGAAGACGTACATTTTAGTCGAGTCATTTCTCTTGATTCCTATAAGACGTACCTTTTAGTCCAGTCATCCCCTTTGATTCCTATAAAATGTACCTTTTAGTCGAGTCATCTCCTTTGATTCCAATAAGACGTACCTTTTAGTTGAGTCATTTCCTTTGATTCCTTGAAGTCGTACCTTTTAGTCGAGTCAATTCACATGATTCCTATAAGACGTACCTTTATGTCGAGTCATCCCCATTGATTCCTATAAGACATTCCTTTTAGTCGAGTCATCCCGTTTGACCCATAGAAGACGTACCTTTTAGTCGAGTCATTTCCTTTGATTCCTATAAGACGTACCTTTTTGTCGAGTCATTTCCTTTGATTCCTATAAAACGTACCTTTTAGTCGAGTCATCAACTTTGGCCCCTAGAATTCATATCCTTTAGTCGAGTCATCCCCTTTGATTCCTATAAGACGTACCTTTTAGTTGAGTCATTTCCTTTGATCCCTTGAAGACGCACCTTTTAGTCGAGTCATTTCCCTTGATTCCTATAAGACGTACCTTTTAGTCGAGTCATCCCCTTAGATTCCTATAAGACGTACCTTTTAGTCGAGTCATCTCCACTGATTCCTATAAGACGTACCTTTTAGTTGAGTCAGTTACTTTGATTCATAGAAAACGTACCATTTAGTCGAGTCATTTGACTTGATTCCTATAAGACGTACCTTTTAGTCGAGTCATCCCCTTTGATTCCTATAAGATGTACCTTTTAGTCGAGTCATCCCCTTTAATTCATATAAGATGTTCCTTTTAGTCGAGTCATCCCATTTGATTCCTAGAAGACGTACCTTTTAGTCGAGTCATTTCCCTTGATTCCTTTAAGCCGTACCTTTTAGTCGAGTCAATCCCTTTGATTCCTATAAGACGTACCTTTTAGTAGAGTCATCCCCTTTGACCACTAGAAGACATACCATTTAGTCATTTCCTTTGATTCCTTGAAGACGTACCTTTTAGTCGAGTCATCCCTTTTGATTCCTATAAGACGTACCTTTATGTCGAGTCATCCCCTTTTATTCCTATAAGACGTACCTGTTAGTCGAGTCATCCCCTTTGATTCCTATAAGACGTACCTTTTAGTCCAGTCATCCCATTTGATTCCTAGAAGACGTACCTTTTAGTCGAGTCATTTCCCTTGATTCCTATAAAACGTACCTTTTAGTCGAGTCATCCCCATTGATTCCTATAAGACGTACCTTTTAGTCGAGTCATCCCTTTAGATTCCTATAATACGTACCTTTTAGTCGAGTCATCCCCTTTGATTCCTTGAAGACGTACCTTTTAGTCGAGTCACATCCCTTGATTCCTTTAAGACGTACCTTTTAGTCGAGTCATTCCATTTGATTCCTGTAAGACGTACCTTTTAGTTGAGTCATTTCCTTTGATTCCTCGAAGACTTACCGTTTAGTCGAGTCATTTCCCTTAATTGCTATACGACGTAACTTTTAGTAGAGTCATCCCCTTAGATTCCTATAAGACGTACCTTTTAGTTTAGTCATCTCCTTTGATTCCTATAAGACGTACCTTTGGTTGAGTCATTTCCTTTGATTCCTAGAAAACGTACCTTTTAGTCGAGTCATTTCCCTTGATTCCAATAAGACGTACCTTTTAGTCGAGTCATCCCCTTTGATTCCTATAAAACGTACCTTTTAGTCGAGTCATCCCCTTTGATTATTATAAGACGTACCTTTTAGTCGAGTCATCCCCTTTGATTCCTATAAGACGTACCTTTTAGTTGAGTGATTTTCCTTGATTCCTATAAGACGTACTTTATAGTCGAGTCATCCACTTTGATTCCTATAAGACGTACCTTTTAGTCGAGTCATCCCCTAGGATTCCTATAAGACGTACCGTTTAGTCGAGTCATCCCCTTTGATTTCTAAAAGATGTGCCTTTTAGTCGAGTCATTTCCCGTGATTCCTATTAGACGTACCTTTTAGTCGAGTAATCCCCTTTGATTCCTATAAAACGTACCTTTTAGTCGAGTCATCCCCTTTGATTCCTATAAGACATACCTTTTAGTCGAGTCATCCCCTTTGACCCATAGAAGACGTACCTTTTAGTCGAGTCATTTCCTTTGATTCCTATAAGACGTACCTTTTAGTCGAGTCATCCACATTGACCCCTAGAATTCATATCTTTTAGTCGAGTCATCCCCTTTAATTCCTATAAAACGTACCTTTTAGTTGAGTTATTTCCTTTGATTCCTTGAAGACGTACCTTTTAGTCGATTCATTTCCCTTGATTCCTATAAGACGTACCATTTAGTCGAGTCATCTCCATTGATTCCTATAAGACGTACCTTTTAGTTGAGTCATTTACTTTGATTCATAGAAAACATACCATTTAGTCGAGTCATTTGACTTGATTCCTATAAGACATACCTTTTAGTCGAGTCATCCCCTTTGATTCCTATAAGATGTACCTTTTAGTCGAGTCATCCCCTTTGATTCATATAAGATGTTCCTTTTAGTCGAGTCATCCCATTTGATTCCTAGAAGACGTACCTTTTAGTCGAGTCATTTCCCTTGATTCTATAAGACGTACCTTTTAGTCGAGTCATCCCCTTTGATTCATATAAGACGTATCTTTTAGTCGAGTCATCCCTATCGATTCCTATAAGACATACCTTTTAGTCAAGTCATCCCCTTTGATTCCTATAAGACGTACCTTTTAGTCGAGTCATCCCCTTTGATTCCTATACGACGTACCTTTTAGTCGAGTCATCCCCTTTGACCCCTCGAATACGTACCTTTTAGTCGAGTCATTTCCTTTGATTCCTATAACATGTACCTTTTAGTCGAGTAATCCTCTTTGATTCGTACAAGACGTACCTTTTAGTCGAGTCAACCCCTTTCATTCCTATAAGACGTACCTTTTAGTTGAGTCATATCTTTTGATTCCTTGAAGATGTACCTTTTAGTCGATTCATTTCCCTTGAATCCTATAAGACGTACCATTTAGTCGAGTCATCCCCTTTGACCCCTAGAATACGTACCTTTTAGTCGAGTCATCCCCTTTGACCCCTAGAATACGTACCTTTTAGTCGAGTCATTTCCTTTGATTCCTATAACATGTACCTTTTAGTCGAGTAATCCTCTTTGATTCGTACAAGACGTAACTTTTAGTCGAGTCAACCCCTTTGATTCCTATAAGACGTACCTTTTAGTTGAGTCATATCTTTTGATTCCTTGAAGATGTACCTTTTAGTCGATTCATTTCCCTTGAATCCTATAAGACGTACCATTTAGTCGAGTCATCCCCGTAGATTTCTATAAAAGTTACCTGTTAGATGAGTCATCTCCTTTAATTCCTTTAAGACATACGTTTTAGTTGAGTCATTTCCTTTGATTCCTAGAAAATGTACCTTTTAGTCGAGACATTTCCCTTGATTCCTATAAGACGTACCTTTTAGTTGAGTCATCCCCTTTGATTCCTATAAAACGTACCTTTTAGTCGAGTCATCCCCTTTGATTCCTATAAGACGTACCTTTTAGTCGTGTCATCCCCTTTGATTCATATAAGACGTACCTTTTAGTTGAGTCATTTCCTTTGATTCCTTGAAGACGTAACTTTTAGTCGAGTCATTTCCCTTGATTCCTATAAGACGTACCTTTTAGTCGAGTCATCCCCTTAGATTCCTATAGGACGTACCTTTTAGTTGAGTCTTCTCCTTTGATTCCTGTAAGACGTACCTTTTAGTTGTGTCATTTCCTTTGATTCCTAGCAAAAGTACCTTTTAGTCGAGTCATTTCCCTTGATTCCTATAAGACGTACCTTTTAGTCGAGTCATCCCCTTTGATTCCTATAAAACGTACCTTTTAGTCGAGTCATCCTCTTTGATTCCTATAAGTAGTACCTTTTATTCGAGTCATCCCCTTTGATTCCTATAAGACGTACCTTTTAGTCGAGTCATTTCACTTGATTCCTATAAGACGTACCTTTTAGTTGAGTCATCCATTTTGATTCCTATAAGACGTACCTTTTAGTTGAGTCAATCCCTTGGATTCCTATAAGACGTACCTTTTGGTCGAGTCATCCCCTTTGATTCCTATAAAATGTACCTTTAAGTCGAGTCATCCCCTTTGAATTCTAAAAGATGTGCCATTTAGTCGAGTCATTTCCCTTGATTCCTATAAGACGTACCTTTTAGTCGAGTCATCCCCTTTGATTCCTATAAGACGTACCTTTTAGTCGAGTCATCCCCTTTGATTCCTATAAGACGTAACTTTTAGTGGAGTCATCCCCTTTGACCCCTAGAAGACGTACCTTTTAGTCGAGTCATTTCCATTGATTCCTATAAGACGTACCTTTTAGTCGAGTCATTTCCTTTGATTACAATAAGACGTACCTTTTAGTCGAGTCATCCACTTTAACCCCTAGAATACGTACCTTTTAGTCGAGTCATCCCCTTTGATTCCTATAAGACGTATCATTTAGTTGAGTCATTTCCTTTGATTCCTTGAAGACGTACCTTTTAGTCGAGTCATCCCCTTTGATTCCTATAAGACGGACCTTTTAGTCGAGTCATCTCATTTGATTCCTATAAGACGTACCTTTTAGTTGAGTCATTTCCTTTGATTACTTGATGACGTACCTTTTAGTCGAGTCATTTCACATGATTCCTATAAGACGTACCTTTTAATCGAGTCATCCCCTTTGATACCTATATGACGTACCTTTTAGTCGAGTCATCCCCTTTGATTCCTATAAGACGTACCTTTTAGTCGAGTCATCCCATTTGATTCCTAGAAGACGTACCTTTTAGTCGAGTCATTTCCCTTGATTCCTATAAGACGTACCTTTTAGTCGAGTCATCCCCTTTGATTCCTATAAGACGTACCTTTTAGTCGAGTCATCCTTTTTGATTCCTATAAGACGTACCTTTTAGTCGAGTCATCCTCTTTGATTCCTCGAAGACGTACCTTTTAGTCGAGTCATTTGTCTTGATTCCTTTAAGACGTACCTTTTAGTCGAGTCATTCCCTTTGATTCCAATACGACGTACCTTTTAGTCGAGTCATCCCCATTTATTCCTATACGACATAACTTTTAGTCGAGTTTTACCTCATGATTCCTATAAGACGTACCTTTTAGTCGAATCATTCCCCCTTGACCTCTAGCTGACGTACCTTTTAGTCGAGTCATCCCCTTTGACCACTAGAAGACATACCTTTTAGTCGAGTCATTTCCCTTTATTCCTATAAGACGTACCTTTTAGTCGAGTCATCCCCTTAGATTCCTATAAGACGTACCTTTTAGTTGAGTCATCTCTTTTGATTCCTATAAGACGTACCTTTTAGATGAGCCATTTCCTTTGATTCCTAGAAAAAGTACCTTTTAGTCGAGTCATCCCCTTTGATTGCTATAAAACGTACCTTTTAGTGGAGTGCTCCCCTTTGATTCCTATATGACGTACCTTTTAGTCGAGTCATCCCCTTTGATTCCTATAAGACGTACCTTTTAGTCGAGTCATTTCACTTGATTCCATAAGACGTACCTTTTAGTTGAGTCATCCACATTGATTCCTATAAGACGTTCCTTTTAGTTGAGTGATCGCCTTGGATTCCTATAAGACGTACCTTTTGGTCGAGTCATCTCCTTTGATTCCTATAAGACGTACCTTTAAGTCGAGTAATCTCCTTTGATTCCTAAAAGATGTGCCTTTTAGTCGAGTCATTTCACTTGATTCCTATAAGACGTACCTTTTAGTCGAGTCATCCCCTTTGATTACTATAAGACGTACCTTTTAGTCGAGTCATCTTCTTTGATTCCTATAAGACGTAACTTTTAGTCGAGTCATTTCCTTTGATTCCTATAAGACGTACCTTTTAGTCGAGTCATTTCCTTTGATTCCTATAAGACGTACCTTTTAGTCGAGTCATCCACATTGACCCCTAGAATACGTACCTTTTAGTTGAGTCATCCCCTTTGATTCCTATAAGACGTACCTTTTAGTCGAGTCATCCACTTTGACCCCTAGAATACGTACCTTTTAGTTGAGTCATCCCCTTTGATTGCTATAAGACGTACCTTTTAGTTGAGTCATTTCCTTTGATTCCTTGAAGACGTACCTTTTTGTCGAGTCATTTCCCTTGATTCCTATAAGACGTACCTTTTAGTCGAGTCATCCCCTTTGATTCCTTTAAGATGTACCTTTTAGTCGAGTCATCTCCTTTTATTCCTATTAGACGTACATTTTAGTTGAGTCATTTCCTTTGATTCCTTGAAGACGTACCTTTTAGTCGAGTCATTTCACTTTATTCCTATTAGACGTACCTTTTAGTTGAGTCTTCCCCTTTGATTCCTATAAGACGTACCTTTTAGTCGAGTCATCCCCTTTGATTCCTATAAGACGTACCTTTTAGTTGAGTCATCCCATTTGATTCATAGAAGACGTACCTTTTAGTCGAGTCATATCCCTTGATTCCTATAAGACGGACCTTTTAGTCGAGTCATCCCCTTTGATTCCTATAAGACGTACCATTTAGTCGAGTCATCTCCTTTTATTCCTATAAGACGTACATTTTAGTTGAGTCATTTCCTTTGATTCCTTGAAGACATACCTTTTAGTCGAGTCATTTCACTTTATTCCTATTAGACGTACCTTTTAGTTGAGTCTTCCCCTTTGATTCCTATAAGAAGTACCTTTTAGTCGAGTCATCCCCTTTGATTCCTATAAGACGTACCTTTTAGTCGAGTCATCCCATTTGATTCCTAGAAGACGTACCTTTTAGTCGAGTCATTTCCCTTGATTCCTATAAGACGTACCTTTTAGTCGAGTCATCCCCATTGATTCCTATAAGACGTACCTTTTAGTCGAGTCATCCCTTTAGATTCCTATAATACGTACCTTTTAGTCGAGTCATCCCCTTTGATTCCTCGAAGACGTACCTTTTAGTCGAGTCACATCCCTGGATTCCTTTAAGACGTACCTTTTAGTCGAGTCATTCCATTTGATTCCTGTAAGACGTACCTTTTAGTTGAGTCATTTCCTTTGATTCCTCGAAGACGTACCGTTTAGTCGAGTCATTTCCCTTAATTGCTATAAGACGTAACTTTTAGTCGAGTCATCCCCTTAGATTCCTATAAGACGTACCTTTTAGTTTAGTCATCACCTTTGATTCCTATAAGACATACCTTTGGTTGAGTCATTTCCTTTGATTCCTAGAAAACGTAAGTTTTAGTCGAGTCATTTCCCTTGATTCCAATAAGACGTACCTTTTAGTCGAGTCATCCCCTTTGATTCCTATAAAACGTACCTTTTAGTCGAGTCATCCCCTTTGATTATTATAAGACGTACCTTTTAGTCGAGTCATCCCCTTTGATTCCTATAAGACGTACCTTTTAGTTGAGTGATTTCCCTTGATTCCTATAAAACGTACTTTTTAGTCGAGTCATCCACTTTGATTCCTATAAGACGTACCTTTTAGTCGAGTCATCCCCTAGGATTCCTATAAGACGTACCTTTTGGTCGAGTCATCCCCTTTGTTTCCTATAAGACGTACCGTTTAGTCGAGTAATCCCCTTTGATTCCTAAAAGATGTGCCTTTTAGTCGAGTCATTTCCCGTGATTCCTATTAGACGTACCTTTTAGTCCAATAATCCCCTTTGATTCCTATAAAACGTACCTTTTAGTCGAGTCATCCCCTTTGATTCCTATAAGACATACCTTTTAGTCGAATCAGCCCCTTTGACCCATAGAAGACGTACCTTTTAGTCGAGTCATTTCCTTTGATTCCTATAAGACGTACCTTTTAGTCGATTCATCCACATTGACCCCTAGAATTCATATCTTTTAGTCGAGTCATCCCCTTTAATTCCTATAAAACGTACCTTTTCGTTGAGTTATTTCCTATGATTCCTTGAAGACGTACCTTTTAGTCGAGTCATTCCCTTGATTCCTATAAGACGTACCTTTTAGTCGAGTCATACCCTTAGATTCCTATAAGACGTACCTTTTAGTCGAGTCATCTCCATTGATTCCTATAAGACGTACCTTTTAGTTGAGTCATTTACTTTGATTCATAGAAAACATACCATTTAGTCGAGTCATTTGACTTGATTCCTATAAGACGTACCTTTTAGTCGAGTCATCCCCTTTGATACCTATAAGATGTACCTTTTAGTCGAGTCATCCCCTTTGATTCATATAAGATGTTCCTTTTAGTCGAGTCATCCCATTTGATTCCTAGAAGACGTACCTTTTAGTCGAGTCATTTCCCTTGATTCTATAAGACGTACCTTTTAGTCGAGTCATCCCCTTTGATTCCTATAAGACGTATCTTTTAGTCGAGTCATCCCTATCGATTCCTATAAGACATACCTTTTAGTCGAGTCATCCCCTTTGATTCCTATAAGACGTACCTTTTAGTCGAGTCATCCCCTTTGATTCCTATACGACGTACCTTTTAGTCGAGTCATCCCCTTTGACCCCTAGAATACGTACCTTTTAGTCGAGTAATTTCCTTTGATTCCTATAACATGTACCTTTTAGTCGAGTAATCCTCTTTGATTCGTAGAAGACGTACCTTTTAGTCGAGTCAACCCCTTTGATTCCTATAAGACGTACCTTTTAGTTGAGTCATTTCTTTTGATTCCTTGAAGATGTACCTTTTAGTTGATTCATTTCCCTTGAATCCTATAAGACGTACCATTTAGTCGTGTCATCCCCTTAGTTTCTATAAAAGTTACCTTTTAGATGAGTGATCTCCTTTAATTCCTATAAGACGTACCTTTTAGTTGAGTCATTTCCTTTGATTCCTAGAAAACGTACCTTTTAGTCGAGACATTTCCCTTGATTCCTATAAGACGTACCTTTTAGTCGAGTCATCCCCTTTGATTCCTATAAAACGTACCTTTTAGTCGAGTCATCCCCTTTGATTCCTATAAGACGTACCTTTTAGTCATGTCATCCCCTTTGATTCATATAAGACGTACCTTTTAGTTGAGTCATTTCCTTTGATTCCTTGAAGACGTAACTTTTAGTCGAGTCATTTCCCTTGATTCCTATAAGACGTACCTTTTAGTCGAGTCATCCCCTTAGATTCCTATAAGACGTACCTTTTAGTTGAGTCATCTCCTTTGATTCCTGTAAGACGTACCTTTTAGTTGAGTCATTTCCTTTGATTCCTAGCAAAAGTACCTTTTAGTCGAGTCATTTCCCTTGATTCCTATAAGACGTACCTTTTAGTCGAGTCATCCCCTTTGATTCCTATAAAATGTACCTTTTAGTCGAGTCATCCTCTTTGATTCCTATAAGACGTACCTTTTATTCGAGTCATCCCCTTTGATTCCTATAAGACGTACCTTTTAGTCGAGTCATTTCACTTGATTCCTATAAGACGTACCTTTTAGTTGAGTCATCCATTTTGATTCCTATAAGACGTACCTTTTAGTTGAGTCAATCCCTTGGATTCCTATAAGACGTACCTTTTGGTCGAGTCATCCCCTTTGATTCCTACAAAACGTACCTTTAAGTCGAGTCATCCCCTTTGATTTCTAAAAGATGTGCCTTTTAGTCGAGTCATTTCCCTTGATTCCTATAAGACGTACCTTTTAGTCGAGTCATCCCCTTTGATTCCTATAAGACGTACCTTTTAGTCGAGTCATCCCCTTTGATTCCTATAAGACGTAACTTTTAGTGAAGTCATCCCCTTTGACCCCTAGAAGACGTACCTTTTAGTCGAGTCATTTCCTTTGATTCCTATAAGACGTACCTTTTAGTCGAGTCATTTCCTTTGATTCCAATAAGACTTACCTTTTAGTCGAGTCATCCACTTTAACCCCTAGAATACGTAGCTTTTAGTCGAGTCATTCCCTTTGATTCCTAAAAGACGTATCATTTAGTTGAGTCATTTCCTTTGATTCCTTGAAGACGTACCTTTTAGTCGAGTCATCCCCTTTGATTCCTATAAGAAGGACCTTTTAGACGAGTCATCTCCTTTGATTCCTATAAGACGTACCTTTTAGTTGAGTCATTTCCTTTGATTCCTTGAAGACGTACCTTTTAGTCGAGTCATTTCACATGATTCCTATAAGACGTACCTTTTAATCGAGTCATCCCCTTTGATTCCTATATGACGTACCTTTTAGTCGAGTCATCCCCTTTGATTCCTATAAGACGTACCTTTTAGTCGAGTCATCCCATTTGATTCCTAGAAGACGTACCTTTTAGTCGAGTCATTTCCCTTGATTCCTATAAGACGTACCTTTTAGTCGAGTCATCCCCTTTGATTCCTATAAGACGTACCTTTTAGTCGAGTCATCCTTTTTGATTCCTATAAGACGTACCTTTTAGTCGAGTCATCCCCTTTGATTCCTCGAAGACGTACCTTTTAGTCGAGTCATTTGTCTTGATTCCTTTAAGACGTACCTTTTAGTCGAGTCATTCCCTTTGATTCCAATACGACGTACCTTTTAGTCGAGTCATCCCCATTGATTCCTATAAGACATAACTTTTAGTCGAGTTATACCTCTTGATTCCTATAAGACGTAACTTTTAGTCGAATCATTCCCCCTTGACCTCTAGCTGACGTACCTTTTAGTCGAGTCATCCCCTTTGACCCCTAGAAGACATACCTTTTAGTCGAGTCATTTCCCTTTATTCCTATAAGACGTACCTTTTAGTCGAGTCATCCCCTTAGATTCCTATAAGACGTACCTTTTAGTTGAGTCATCTCTTTTGATTCCTATAAGACGTACCTTTTAGATGAGCCATTTCCTTTGATTCCTAGAAAAAGTACCTTTGAGTCGAGTCATTTCCATGATTCCTATAAGACGTACCTTTTAGTCGAGTCATCACCTTTGATTCCTATAAAACGTACCTTTTAGTGGAGTGCTCCCCTTTGATTCCTATATGACGTACCTTTTAGTCGAGTCATCCCCTTTGATTCCTATAAGACGTACCTTTTAGTCGAGTCATTTCACTTGATTCCATAAGACGTACCTTTTAGTTGAGTCATTCACATTGATTCCTATAAGACGTTCCTTTTAGTTGAGTCATCGCCATGGATTCCTATAAGACGTACCTTTTGGTCGAGTCATCCCCTTTGATTCCTATAAGACGTACCTTTAAGTCGAGTAATCTCCTTTGATTCCTAAAAGATGTGCCTTTTAGTCGAGTCATTTCCCTTGATTCCTATAAGACGTACCTTTCAGTCGAGTCATCCCCTTTGATTACTATAAGACGTACCTTTTAGTCGAGTCATCTCCTTTGATTCCTATAAGACGTAACTTTTAGTCGAGTCATTTCGTTTGATTCCTATAAGACGTACCTTTTAGTCGAGTCATTTCCTTTGATTCCTATAAGACGTACCTTTTAGTCGAGTCATCCACTTTGACCCCTAGAATACGTACCTTTTAGTTGAGTCATCCCCTTTGATTCCTATAAGACGTACCTTTTAGTTGAGTCATTTCCTTTGATTCCTTGAAGACGTACCTTTTTGTCGAGTCATTTCCCTTGATTCCTATAAGACGTACCTTTTAGTCGAGTCATCCCCTTTGATTCCTATAAGACGTACCTTTTAGTCGAGTCATCTCCTTTTATTCCTATAAGACGTACATTTTAGTTGAGTCATTTCCTTTGATTCCTAGAAGACGTACATTTTAGTCGAGTCATTTCACTTTATTCCTATTAGACGTACCTTTTAGTTGAGTCTTCCCCTTTGATTCCTATAAGACGTACCTTTTAGTCGAGTCATCCCCTTTGATTCCTATAAGACGTACCTTTTAGTCGAGTCATCCCATTTGATTCATAGAAGACGTACCTTTTAGTCGAGTCATTTCCCTTGATTCCTATAAGACGTACCTTTTAGTCGAGTCATCCCCTTTGATTCCTATAAGTCGTACCTTTTAGTCGAGTCATCCCTTTTGATTTCTATAAGACGTACCTTTTAGTCGAGACATTTCCCTTGATTCCTTTAAGACGTACCTTTTCGTCGAGTCATTCCCTTTGATTCCAGTAAGACGTACCATTTAGTCGAGTCATCCCCTTTGGTTCCAATAAGACATACCTTTTAGTCGAGTTATACCTCTTGATTAATATAAGACGTACCTTTTAGTCAAATCATTCCCCCTTGACCCCTAGCAGGCGTACCTTTTAGTCGAGTCATCCCCTTTGACCCCTAGAAGACGTACCTTTTAGTCGAGTCATCTCCTTTGATTCCTATAAGAGGTACCTTTTAGTTGAGTCATTTCCTTTGATTCCTTGAAGACGTACCTTTTAGTCAAGTCATTTCACTTGATTCCTATAAGACGTACCTTTTAGTCGAGTCATCCCCTTTGATTCCTATAAGACATACCTTTTAGTCAAGTTATACCTCTTGATTCCTATAAGACGTACCTTTTTCTCGAATCATTCCCCCTTGACCCCTAGTCGACGTACCTTTTAGTAGAGTTATCCCCTTTGATCCCTAGAAGACGTACCTTTTAGTCGAGTTATTTCCCTTGATTCCTATAAGACGTATCTTTTAGTCGAGTCATCCCCTTAGATTCCTATAAGACGTACCTTTTAGTTGAGTCATATCCTTTGATTCCTATAAGACATACCTTTTAGTTGAGTAATTTCCTTTGATTCCTAGAAAAAGTACCTTTTAGTCGAGTCAATTCCCTTGATTCCTATAAGACGTACCTTTTAGTCGAGTCATCCCCTTTGATTCCAATAAAACGTATCTTTTAGTCGAGTCATCCCCTTTGATTCCTATAAGACGAACCTTTTAGTCGAATCATCCCCGTTGATTACTATAAGACGTACCTTTTAGTCGAGTCATTTCACTTGATTCCTATAAGACGTACCTTTTTGTTGAGTCATCCACTTTGATTCCTATAAGACGTACCTTTTAGTTGAGTCATCCCCTTGGATTCCTATAAGACTTACCTTTTGGTCGCGTCATCCCCTTTGATTCCTATAAGACGTACCTTTAAGTCGAGTCATCCCCTTTGATTCCTAAAAGATGTGCCTTTTAGTCGAGTCATTTCCCTTAATTCCTATAAGACGTACCTTTTAGTCGAGTCATCCCCTTTGATTCCTATAAGACGTACCTTTTAGTTGATTCCTCCCCTTTGATTCCTATAAGACGTAACTTTTAGTCGAGTCATCCCCTTTGACCCCTAGAAGACGTACCTTTTAGTCGAGTCATTTCCTTTTATTCCTATAAGACGTACCTTTTAGTCGAGTCATTTCCTTTGATTCCTATAAGACTTACCTTTTAGTCGAGTCATCCACTTCGACCCCTAGATTACGTACCTTTTAGTCGAGTCATCCCATTTGATTCCTTTAAGACGTACCTTATTGTTGAGTCATTTCCTTTGATTCCTAGAAGACGTACCTTTTAGTCGAGTCATTTCCCTTGATTCCTATATGACGTACCTTTTATTCGAGTCATCCCCTTTGATTCCTATAAGACGTACCTTTTAGTCGAGTCATCTCCTTTGATTCCTATAAGACGTACCTTTTAGTTGAGTCATTTCCTTTGATTCCTTGAAGACGTACCTTTAAGTCGAGTCATTTCACTTCATTTCTATAAGACGTACCTTTTAGTCGAGTCTTCCCCTTTGATTCCTATAAGACGTACCTTTTAGTCGAGTCATCCCCTTTGATTCCTATAAAAATTACCTTTTAGTCGATTCATCCCCTTTGATTCCTATAAGACGTACCTTTTAGTCGAGTCATCCCTTTTGATTCCTATAAGACGTACCTTTTAGTCGAGTCATCCCATTTGATTCCTAGAAGACGTACCTTTTTGTCGAGTCATTTCCCTTGATTCCTATACGACGTAACTTTTAGTCGAGTCATCCCCTTTGATTCCTATAAGACGTACTTTTTAGTCGAGTCATCCCTTTTGATTCCTATAAGACGTACCTATTAGTCGAGTCATCCCCTTTGATTCCTCGAAGATGTACCTTTAAGTCGAGTCATTTCCCTTGATTCCTTTAAGACGTATCTTTTAGTTGAGTCATTCCCTTTGATTCCAATAAGACGTACCTTTTAGTCGAGTCATCCCCTTTGATTCCTATACGACGTACCTTTTAGTCGAGTTATCCCTTTGACCCCTAGAATACGTACCTTTTAGGCGAGTCATTTCCTTTGATTCCTATAACATGTACCTTTTAGTCGAGTAATCCTCTTTGATTCGTAGAAGACGTACCTTTTAGTCGAGTCAACCCCTTTGATTCCTATAAGACGTACCTTTTAGTTGAGTCATTTCTTTTGATTCCTTGAAGATGTACCTTTTAGTCGATTCATTTTCCTTGAATCCTATAAGACGTACCATTTAGTCGTGTCATCCCCTTAGATTTCTATAAAAGTTACCTTTTAGATGAGTCATCTCCTTTAATTCCTATAAGACGTACCTTTTAGTTGTGTCATTTCCTTTGATTCCTAGAAAATGTACCTTTTAGTCGAGACATTTCCCTTTATTCCTATAAGACGTACCTTTTAGTCGAGTCATCCCCTTTGATTCCTATAAAACGTACCTTTTAGTCGAGTCATCCCCTTTGATTCCTATAAGACGTACCTTTTAGTCGTGTCATCCCCTTTGATTCATATAAGACGTACCTTTTAGTTGAGTCATTTCCTTTGATTCCCTGAAGACGTAACTTTTAGTCGAGTCATTTCCCTTGATTCCTATAAGACGTACCTTTTAGTCGAGTCATCCCCATAGATTCCTATAAGAGGTACCTTTTCGTTGAGTCATCTCCTTTGATTCCTGTCAGACGTACCTTTTAGTTGAGTCATTTCCTTTGATTCCTAGGAAAAGTACCTTTTAGTCGAGTCATTTCCCTTGATTCCTATAAGACGTACCTTTTAGTCGAGTCATCCCCTTTGATTCCTATAAAACGTACCTTTTAGTCGAGTCATCCTCTTTGATTCCTATAAGACGTACCTTTTATTCGAGTCATCCCCTTTGATTCCTATAAGACGTACCTTTTAGTCGAGTCATTTCCCTTGATTCCTATAAGACGCACCTTTTAGTCGAGTCATTTCCCTTGATTCCTATAAGACGTACCTTTTAGTCGAGTCATCCCCTTAGATTCCTATAAGACGTACCTTTTAGTCGAGTCATCTCCACTGATTCCTATAAGACGTACCTTTTAGTTGAGTCAGTTACTTTGATTCATAGAAAACGTACCATTTAGTCGAGTCATTTGACTTGATTCCTATAAGACGTACCTTTTAGTCGAGTCATCCCCTTTGATTCCTATAAGATGTACCTTTTAGTCGAGTCATCCCCTTTAATTCATATAAGATGTTCCTTTTAGTCGAGTCATCCCATTTGATTCCTAGAAGACGTACCTTTTAGTCGAGTCATTTCCCTTGATTCCTTTAAGCCGTACCTTTTAGTCGAGTCAATCCCTTTGATTCCTATAAGACGTACCTTTTAGTAGAGTCATCCCCTTTGACCACTAGAAGACATACCATTTAGTCATTTCCTTTGATTCCTTGAAGACGTACCTTTTAGTCGAGTCATCCCTTTTGATTCCTATAAGACGTACCTTTATGTCGAGTCATCCCCTTTTATTCCTATAAGACGTACCTGTTAGTCGAGTCATCCCCTTTGATTCCTATAAGACGTACCTTTTAGTCCAGTCATCCCATTTGATTCCTAGAAGACGTACCTTTTAGTCGAGTCATTTCCCTTGATTCCTATAAAACGTACCTTTTAGTCGAGTCATCCCCATTGATTCCTATAAGACGTACCTTTTAGTCGAGTCATCCCTTTAGATTCCTATAATACGTACCTTTTAGTCGAGTCATCCCCTTTGATTCCTTGAAGACGTACCTTTTAGTCGAGTCACATCCCTTGATTCCTTTAAGACGTACCTTTTAGTCGAGTCATTCCATTTGATTCCTGTAAGACGTACCTTTTAGTTGAGTCATTTCCTTTGATTCCTCGAAGACTTACCGTTTAGTCGAGTCATTTCCCTTAATTGCTATACGACGTAACTTTTAGTAGAGTCATCCCCTTAGATTCCTATAAGACGTACCTTTTAGTTTAGTCATCTCCTTTGATTCCTATAAGACGTACCTTTGGTTGAGTCATTTCCTTTGATTCCTAGAAAACGTACCTTTTAGTCGAGTCATTTCCCTTGATTCCAATAAGACGTACCTTTTAGTCGAGTCATCCCCTTTGATTCCTATAAAACGTACCTTTTAGTCGAGTCATCCCCTTTGATTATTATAAGACGTACCTTTTAGTCGAGTCATCCCCTTTGATTCCTATAAGACGTACCTTTTAGTTGAGTGATTTTCCTTGATTCCTATAAGACGTACTTTATAGTCGAGTCATCCACTTTGATTCCTATAAGACGTACCTTTTAGTCGAGTCATCCCCTAGGATTCCTATAAGACGTACCTTTTGGTCGAGTCATCCCCTTTGTTTCCTATAAAAGGTACCGTTTAGTCGAGTCATCCCCTTTGATTTCTAAAAGATGTGCCTTTTAGTCGAGTCATTTCCCGTGATTCCTATTAGACGTACCTTTTAGTCGAGTAATCCCCTTTGATTCCTATAAAACGTACCTTTTAGTCGAGTCATCCCCTTTGATTCCTATAAGACATACCTTTTAGTCGAGTCATCCCCTTTGACCCATAGAAGACGTACCTTTTAGTCGAGTCATTTCCTTTGATTCCTATAAGACGTACCTTTTAGTCGAGTCATCCACATTGACCCCTAGAATTCATATCTTTTAGTCGAGTCATCCCCTTTAATTCCTATAAAACGTACCTTTTAGTTGAGTTATTTCCTTTGATTCCTTGAAGACGTACCTTTTAGTCGATTCATTTCCCTTGATTCCTATAAGACGTACCATTTAGTCGAGTCATCTCCATTGATTCCTATAAGACGTACCTTTTAGTTGAGTCATTTACTTTGATTCATAGAAAACATACCATTTAGTCGAGTCATTTGACTTGATTCCTATAAGACATACCTTTTAGTCGAGTCATCCCCTTTGATTCCTATAAGATGTACCTTTTAGTCGAGTCATCCCCTTTGATTCATATAAGATGTTCCTTTTAGTCGAGTCATCCCATTTGATTCCTAGAAGACGTACCTTTTAGTCGAGTCATTTCCCTTGATTCTATAAGACGTACCTTTTAGTCGAGTCATCCCCTTTGATTCATATAAGACGTATCTTTTAGTCGAGTCATCCCTATCGATTCCTATAAGACATACCTTTTAGTCAAGTCATCCCCTTTGATTCCTATAAGACGTACCTTTTAGTCGAGTCATCCCCTTTGATTCCTATACGACGTACCTTTTAGTCGAGTCATCCCCTTTGACCCCTCGAATACGTACCTTTTAGTCGAGTCATTTCCTTTGATTCCTATAACATGTACCTTTTAGTCGAGTAATCCTCTTTGATTCGTACAAGACGTACCTTTTAGTCGAGTCAACCCCTTTCATTCCTATAAGACGTACCTTTTAGTTGAGTCATATCTTTTGATTCCTTGAAGATGTACCTTTTAGTCGATTCATTTCCCTTGAATCCTATAAGACGTACCATTTAGTCGAGTCATCCCCTTTGACCCCTAGAATACGTACCTTTTAGTCGAGTCATCCCCTTTGACCCCTAGACTACGTACCTTTTAGTCGAGTCATTTCCTTTGATTCCTATAACATGTACCTTTTAGTCGAGTAATCCTCTTTGATTCGTACAAGACGTAACTTTTAGTCGAGTCAACCCCTTTGATTCCTATAAGACGTACCTTTTAGTTGAGTCATATCTTTTGATTCCTTGAAGATGTACCTTTTAGTCGATTCATTTCCCTTGAATCCTATAAGACGTACCATTTAGTCGAGTCATCCCCTTAGATTTCTATAAAAGTTACCTGTTAGATGAGTCATCTCCTTTAATTCCTTTAAGACATACGTTTTAGTTGAGTCATTTCCTTTGATTCCTAGAAAATGTACCTTTTAGTCGAGACATTTCCCTTGATTCCTATAAGACGTACCTTTTAGTTGAGTCATCCCCTTTGATTCCTATAAAACGTACCTTTTAGTCGAGTCATCCCCTTTGATTCCTATAAGACGTACCTTTTAGTCGTGTCATCCCCTTTGATTCATATAAGACGTACCTTTTAGTTGAGTCATTTCCTTTGATTCCTTGAAGACGTAACTTTTAGTCGAGTCATTTCCCTTGATTCCTATAAGACGTACCTTTTAGTCGAGTCATCCCCTTAGATTCCTATAGGACGTACCTTTTAGTTGAGTCTTCTCCTTTGATTCCTGTAAGACGTACCTTTTAGTTGTGTCATTTCCTTTGATTCCTAGCAAAAGTACCTTTTAGTCGAGTCATTTCCCTTGATTCCTATAAGACGTACCTTTTAGTCGAGTCATCCCCTTTGATTCCTATAAAACGTACCTTTTAGTCGAGTCATCCTCTTTGATTCCTATAAGTAGTACCTTTTATTCGAGTCATCCCCTTTGATTCCTATAAGACGTACCTTTTAGTCGAGTCATTTCACTTGATTCCTATAAGACGTACCTTTTAGTTGAGTCATCCATTTTGATTCCTATAAGACGTACCTTTTAGTTGAGTCAATCCCTTGGATTCCTATAAGACGTACCTTTTGGTCGAGTCATCCCCTTTGATTCCTATAAAATGTACCTTTAAGTCGAGTCATCCCCTTTGAATTCTAAAAGATGTGCCATTTAGTCGAGTCATTTCCCTTGATTCCTATAAGACGTACCTTTTAGTCGAGTCATCCCCTTTGATTCCTATAAGACGTACCTTTTAGTCGAGTCATCCCCTTTGATTCCTATAAGACGTAACTTTTAGTGGAGTCATCCCCTTTGACCCCTAGAAGACGTACCTTTTAGTCGAGTCATTTCCATTGATTCCTATAAGACGTACCTTTTAGTCGAGTCATTTCCTTTGATTACAATAAGACGTACCTTTTAGTCGAGTCATCCACTTTAACCCCTAGAATACGTACCTTTTAGTCGAGTCATCCCCTTTGATTCCTATAAGACGTATCATTTAGTTGAGTCATTTCCTTTGATTCCTTGAAGACGTACCTTTTAGTCGAGTCATCCCCTTTGATTCCTATAAGACGGACCTTTTAGTCGAGTCATCTCATTTGATTCCTATAAGACGTACCTTTTAGTTGAGTCATTTCCTTTGATTACTTGATGACGTACCTTTTAGTCGAGTCATTTCACATGATTCCTATAAGACGTACCTTTTAATCGAGTCATCCCCTTTGATACCTATATGACGTACCTTTTAGTCGAGTCATCCCCTTTGATTCCTATAAGACGTACCTTTTAGTCGAGTCATCCCATTTGATTCCTAGAAGACGTACCTTTTAGTCGAGTCATTTCCCTTGATTCCTATAAGACGTACCTTTTAGTCGAGTCATCCCCTTTGATTCCTATAAGACGTACCTTTTAGTCGAGTCATCCTTTTTGATTCCTATAAGACGTACCTTTTAGTCGAGTCATCCTCTTTGATTCCTCGAAGACGTACCTTTTAGTCGAGTCATTTGTCTTGATTCCTTTAAGACGTACCTTTTAGTCGAGTCATTCCCTTTGATTCCAATACGACGTACCTTTTAGTCGAGTCATCCCCATTGATTCCTATACGACATAACTTTTAGTCGAGTTTTACCTCATGATTCCTATAAGACGTACCTTTTAGTCGAATCATTCCCCCTTGACCTCTAGCTGACGTACCTTTTAGTCGAGTCATCCCCTTTGACCACTAGAAGACATACCTTTTAGTCGAGTCATTTCCCTTTATTCCTATAAGACGTACCTTTTAGTCGAGTCATCCCCTTAGATTCCTATAAGACGTACCTTTTAGTTGAGTCATCTCTTTTGATTCCTATAAGACTTACCTTTTAGATGAGCCATTTCCTTTGATTCCTAGAAAAAGTACCTTTTAGTCGAGTCATCCCCTTTGATTGCTATAAAACGTACCTTTTAGTGGAGTGCTCCCCTTTGATTCCTATATGACGTACCTTTTAGTCGAGTCATCCCCTTTGATTCCTATAAGACGTACCTTTTAGTCGAGTCATTTCACTTGATTCCATAAGACGTACCTTTTAGTTGAGTCATCCACATTGATTCCTATAAGACGTTCCTTTTAGTTGAGTGATCGCCTTGGATTCCTATAAGACGTACCTTTTGGTCGAGTCATCTCCTTTGATTCCTATAAGACGTACCTTTAAGTCGAGTAATCTCCTTTGATTCCTAAAAGATGTGCCTTTTAGTCGAGTCATTTCACTTGATTCCTATAAGACGTACCTTTTAGTCGAGTCATCCCCTTTGATTACTATAAGACGTACCTTTTAGTCGAGTCATCTTCTTTGATTCCTATAAGACGTAACTTTTAGTCGAGTCATTTCCTTTGATTCCTATAAGACGTACCTTTTAGTCGAGTCATTTCCTTTGATTCCTATAAGACGTACCTTTTAGTCGAGTCATCCACATTGACCCCTAGAATACGTACCTTTTAGTTGAGTCATCCCCTTTGATTCCTATAAGACGTACCTTTTAGTCGAGTCATCCACTTTGACCCCTAGAATACGTACCTTTTAGTTGAGTCATCCCCTTTGATTGCTATAAGACGTACCTTTTAGTTGAGTCATTTCCTTTGATTCCTTGAAGACGTACCTTTTTGTCGAGTCATTTCCCTTGATTCCTATAAGACGTACCTTTTAGTCGAGTCATCCCCTTTGATTCCTATAAGACGTACCTTTTAGTCGAGTCATCCCCTTTGATTCCTATAAGACGTACCTTTTAGTCGAGTCATATCCCTTGATTCCTATAAGACGGACCTTTTAGTCGAGTCATCCCCTTTGATTCCTATAAGACGTACCATTTAGTCGAGTCATCTCCTTTTATTCCTATAAGACGTACATTTTAGTTGAGTCATTTCCTTTGATTCCTTGAAGACGTACCTTTTAGTCGAGTCATTTCACTTTATTCCTATTAGACGTACCTTTTAGTTGAGTCTTCCCCTTTGATTCCTATAAGAAGTACCTTTTAGTCGAGTCATCCCCTTTGATTCCTATAAGACGTACCTTTTAGTCGAGTCATCCCATTTGATTCCTAGAAGACGTACCTTTTAGTCGAGTCATTTCCCTTGATTCCTATAAGACGTACCTTTTAGTCGAGTCATCCCCATTGATTCCTATAAGACGTACCTTTTAGTCGAGTCATCCCTTTAGATTCCTATAATACGTACCTTTTAGTCGAGTCATCCCCTTTGATTCCTCGAAGACGTACCTTTTAGTCGAGTCACATCCCTGGATTCCTTTAAGACGTACCTTTTAGTCGAGTCATTCCATTTGATTCCTGTAAGACGTACCTTTTAGTTGAGTCATTTCCTTCGATTCCTCGAAGACGTACCGTTTAGTCGAGTCATTTCCCTTAATTGCTATAAGACGTAACTTTTAGTCGAGTCATCCCCTTAGATTCCTATAAGACGTACCTTTTAGTTTAGTCATCACCTTTGATTCCTATAAGACATACCTTTGGTTGAGTCATTTCCTTTGATTCCTAGAAAACGTAAGTTTTAGTCGAGTCATTTCCCTTGATTCCAATAAGACGTACCTTTTAGTCGAGTCATCCCCTTTGATTCCTATAAAACGTACCTTTTAGTCGAGTCATCCCCTTTGATTATTATAAGACGTACCTTTTAGTCGAGTCATCCCCTTTGATTCCTATAAGACGTACCTTTTAGTTGAGTGATTTCCCTTGATTCCTATAAAACGTACTTTTTAGTCGAGTCATCCACTTTGATTCCTATAAGACGTACCTTTTAGTCGAGTCATCCCCTAGGATTCCTATAAGACGTACCTTTTGGTCGAGTCATCCCCTTTGTTTCCTATAAGACGTACCGTTTAGTCGAGTAATCCCCTTTGATTCCTAAAAGATGTGCCTTTTAGTCGAGTCATTTCCCGTGATTCCTATTAGACGTACCTTTTAGTCCAGTAATCCCCTTTGATTCCTATAAAACGTACCTTTTAGTCGAGTCATCCCCTTTGATTCCTATATGACATACCTTTTAGTCGAATCAGCCCCTTTGACCCATAGAAGACGTACCTTTTAGTCGAGTCATTTCCTTTGATTCCTATAAGACGTACCTTTTAGTCGATTCATCCACATTGACCCCTAGAATTCATATCTTTTAGTCGAGTCATCCCCTTTAATTCCTATAAAACGTACCTTTTCGTTGAGTTATTTCCTATGATTCCTTGAAGACGTACCTTTTAGTCGAGTCATTCCCTTGATTCCTATAAGACGTACCTTTTAGTCGAGTCATACCCTTAGATTCCTATAAGACGTACCTTTTAGTCGAGTCATCTCCATTGATTCCTATAAGACGTACCTTTTAGTTGAGTCATTTACTTTGATTCATAGAAAACATACCATTTAGTCGAGTCATTTGACTTGATTCCTATAAGACGTACCTTTTAGTCGAGTCATCCCCTTTGATACCTATAAGATGTACCTTTTAGTCGAGTCATCCCCTTTGATTCATATAAGATGTTCCTTTTAGTCGAGTCATCCCATTTGATTCCTAGAAGACGTACCTTTTAGTCGAGTCATTTCCCTTGATTCTATAAGACGTACCTTTTAGTCGAGTCATCCCCTTTGATTCCTATAAGACGTATCTTTTAGTCGAGTCATCCCTATCGATTCCTATAAGACATACCTTTTAGTCGAGTCATCCCCTTTGATTCCTATAAGACGTACCTTTTAGTCGAGTCATCCCCTTTGATTCCTATACGACGTACCTTTTAGTCGAGTCATCCCCTTTGACCCCTAGAATACGTACCTTTTAGTCGAGTAATTTCCTTTGATTCCTATAACATGTACCTTTTAGTCGAGTAATCCTCTTTGATTCGTAGAAGACGTACCTTTTAGTCGAGTCAACCCCTTTGATTCCTATAAGACGTACCTTTTAGTTGAGTCATTTCTTTTGATTCCTTGAAGATGTACCTTTTAGTTGATTCATTTCCCTTGAATCCTATAAGACGTACCATTTAGTCGTGTCATCCCCTTAGTTTCTATAAAAGTTACCTTTTAGATGAGTGATCTCCTTTAATTCCTATAAGACGTACCTTTTAGTTGAGTCATTTCCTTTGATTCCTAGAAAACGTACCTTTTAGTCGAGACATTTCCCTTGATTCCTATAAGACGTACCTTTTAGTCGAGTCATCCCCTTTGATTCCTATAAA
Organism: Capsicum pubescens; assembly: GCA_030864215.1. Lineage (NCBI taxonomy): Eukaryota > Viridiplantae > Streptophyta > Magnoliopsida > Solanales > Solanaceae > Capsicum > Capsicum pubescens. Next base: position 272,420,388 of record CM061545.1, on the reverse strand, counting down.
ACGTACCTTTTAGTCGAGTCATCCCCTTTGATTCCTATAAGACGTACCTTTTAGTCATGTCATCCCCTTTGATTCATATAAGACGTACCTTTTAGTTGAGTCATTTCCTTTGATTCCTTGAAGACGTAACTTTTAGTCGAGTCATTTCCCTTGATTCCTATAAGACGTACCTTTTAGTCGAGTCATCCCCTTAGATTCCTATAAGACGTACCTTTTAGTTGAGTCATCTCCTTTGATTCCTGTAAGACGTACCTTTTAGTTGAGTCATTTCCTTTGATTCCTAGCAAAAGTACCTTTTAGTCGAGTCATTTCCCTTGATTCCTATAAGACGTACCTTTTAGTCGAGTCATCCCCTTTGATTCCTATAAAATGTACCTTTTAGTCGAGTCATCCTCTTTGATTCCTATAAGACGTACCTTTTATTCGAGTCATCCCCTTTGATTCCTATAAGACGTACCTTTTAGTCGAGTCATTTCACTTGATTCCTATAAGACGTACCTTTTAGTTGAGTCATCCATTTTGATTCCTATAAGACGTACCTTTTAGTTGAGTCAATCCCTTGGATTCCTATAAGACGTACCTTTTGGTCGAGTCATCCCCTTTGATTCCTACAAAACGTACCTTTAAGTCGAGTCATCCCCTTTGATTTCTAAAAGATGTGCCTTTTAGTCGAGTCATTTCCCTTGATTCCTATAAGACGTACCTTTTAGTCGAGTCATCCCCTTTGATTCCTATAAGACGTACCTTTTAGTCGAGTCATCCCCTTTGATTCCTATAAGACGTAACTTTTAGTGAAGTCATCCCCTTTGACCCCTAGAAGACGTACCTTTTAGTCGAGTCATTTCCTTTGATTCCTATAAGACGTACCTTTTAGTCGAGTCATTTCCTTTGATTCCAATAAGACTTACCTTTTAGTCGAGTCATCCACTTTAACCCCTAGAATACGTAGCTTTTAGTCGAGTCATTCCCTTTGATTCCTAAAAGACGTATCATTTAGTTGAGTCATTTCCTTTGATTCCTTGAAGACGTACCTTTTAGTCGAGTCATCCCCTTTGATTCCTATAAGAAGGACCTTTTAGACGAGTCATCTCCTTTGATTCCTATAAGACGTACCTTTTAGTTGAGTCATTTCCTTTGATTCCTTGAAGACGTACCTTTTAGTCGAGTCATTTCACATGATTCCTATAAGACGTACCTTTTAATCGAGTCATCCCCTTTGATTCCTATATGACGTACCTTTTAGTCGAGTCATCCCCTTTGATTCCTATAAGACGTACCTTTTAGTCGAGTCATCCCATTTGATTCCTAGAAGACGTACCTTTTAGTCGAGTCATTTCCCTTGATTCCTATAAGACGTACCTTTTAGTCGAGTCATCCCCTTTGATTCCTATAAGACGTACCTTTTAGTCGAGTCATCCTTTTTGATTCCTATAAGACGTACCTTTTAGTCGAGTCATCCCCTTTGATTCCTCGAAGACGTACCTTTTAGTCGAGTCATTTGTCTTGATTCCTTTAAGACGTACCTTTTAGTCGAGTCATTCCCTTTGATTCCAATACGACGTACCTTTTAGTCGAGTCATCCCCATTGATTCCTATAAGACATAACTTTTAGTCGAGTTATACCTCTTGATTCCTATAAGACGTAACTTTTAGTCGAATCATTCCCCCTTGACCTCTAGCTGACGTACCTTTTAGTCGAGTCATCCCCTTTGACCCCTAGAAGACATACCTTTTAGTCGAGTCATTTCCCTTTATTCCTATAAGACGTACCTTTTAGTCGAGTCATCCCCTTAGATTCCTATAAGACGTACCTTTTAGTTGAGTCATCTCTTTTGATTCCTATAAGACGTACCTTTTAGATGAGCCATTTCCTTTGATTCCTAGAAAAAGTACCTTTGAGTCGAGTCATTTCCATGATTCCTATAAGACGTACCTTTTAGTCGAGTCATCACCTTTGATTCCTATAAAACGTACCTTTTAGTGGAGTGCTCCCCTTTGATTCCTATATGACGTACCTTTTAGTCGAGTCATCCCCTTTGATTCCTATAAGACGTACCTTTTAGTCGAGTCATTTCACTTGATTCCATAAGACGTACCTTTTAGTTGAGTCATTCACATTGATTCCTATAAGACGTTCCTTTTAGTTGAGTCATCGCCATGGATTCCTATAAGACGTACCTTTTGGTCGAGTCATCCCCTTTGATTCCTATAAGACGTACCTTTAAGTCGAGTAATCTCCTTTGATTCCTAAAAGATGTGCCTTTTAGTCGAGTCATTTCCCTTGATTCCTATAAGACGTACCTTTCAGTCGAGTCATCCCCTTTGATTACTATAAGACGTACCTTTTAGTCGAGTCATCTCCTTTGATTCCTATAAGACGTAACTTTTAGTCGAGTCATTTCGTTTGATTCCTATAAGACGTACCTTTTAGTCGAGTCATTTCCTTTGATTCCTATAAGACGTACCTTTTAGTCGAGTCATCCACTTTGACCCCTAGAATACGTACCTTTTAGTTGAGTCATCCCCTTTGATTCCTATAAGACGTACCTTTTAGTTGAGTCATTTCCTTTGATTCCTTGAAGACGTACCTTTTTGTCGAGTCATTTCCCTTGATTCCTATAAGACGTACCTTTTAGTCGAGTCATCCCCTTTGATTCCTATAAGACGTACCTTTTAGTCGAGTCATCTCCTTTTATTCCTATAAGACGTACATTTTAGTTGAGTCATTTCCTTTGATTCCTAGAAGACGTACATTTTAGTCGAGTCATTTCACTTTATTCCTATTAGACGTACCTTTTAGTTGAGTCTTCCCCTTTGATTCCTATAAGACGTACCTTTTAGTCGAGTCATCCCCTTTGATTCCTATAAGACGTACCTTTTAGTCGAGTCATCCTATTTGATTCATAGAAGACGTACCTTTTAGTCGAGTCATTTCCCTTGATTCCTATAAGACGTACCTTTTAGTCGAGTCATCCCCTTTGATTCCTATAAGTCGTACCTTTTAGTCGAGTCATCCCTTTTGATTTCTATAAGACGTACCTTTTAGTCGAGACATTTCCCTTGATTCCTTTAAGACGTACCTTTTCGTCGAGTCATTCCCTTTGATTCCAGTAAGACGTACCATTTAGTCGAGTCATCCCCTTTGGTTCCAATAAGACATACCTTTTAGTCGAGTTATACCTCTTGATTAATATAAGACGTACCTTTTAGTCAAATCATTCCCCCTTGACCCCTAGCAGGCGTACCTTTTAGTCGAGTCATCCCCTTTGACCCCTAGAAGACGTACCTTTTAGTCGAGTCATCTCCTTTGATTCCTATAAGAGGTACCTTTTAGTTGAGTCATTTCCTTTGATTCCTTGAAGACGTACCTTTTAGTCAAGTCATTTCACTTGATTCCTATAAGACGTACCTTTTAGTCGAGTCATCCCCTTTGATTCCTATAAGACATACCTTTTAGTCAAGTTATACCTCTTGATTCCTATAAGACGTACCTTTTTCTCGAATCATTCCCCCTTGACCCCTAGTCGACGTACCTTTTAGTAGAGTTATCCCCTTTGATCCCTAGAAGACGTACCTTTTAGTCGAGTTATTTCCCTTGATTCCTATAAGACGTATCTTTTAGTCGAGTCATCCCCTTAGATTCCTATAAGACGTACCTTTTAGTTGAGTCATATCCTTTGATTCCTATAAGACATACCTTTTAGTTGAGTAATTTCCTTTGATTCCTAGAAAAAGTACCTTTTAGTCGAGTCAATTCCCTTGATTCCTATAAGACGTACCTTTTAGTCGAGTCATCCCCTTTGATTCCAATAAAACGTATCTTTTAGTCGAGTCATCCCCTTTGATTCCTATAAGACGAACCTTTTAGTCGAATCATCCCCGTTGATTACTATAAGACGTACCTTTTAGTCGAGTCATTTCACTTGATTCCTATAAGACGTACCTTTTTGTTGAGTCATCCACTTTGATTCCTATAAGACGTACCTTTTAGTTGAGTCATCCCCTTGGATTCCTATAAGACTTACCTTTTGGTCGCGTCATCCCCTTTGATTCCTATAAGACGTACCTTTAAGTCGAGTCATCCCCTTTGATTCCTAAAAGATGTGCCTTTTAGTCGAGTCATTTCCCTTAATTCCTATAAGACGTACCTTTTAGTCGAGTCATCCCCTTTGATTCCTATAAGACGTACCTTTTAGTTGATTCCTCCCCTTTGATTCCTATAAGACGTAACTTTTAGTCGAGTCATCCCCTTTGACCCCTAGAAGACGTACCTTTTAGTCGAGTCATTTCCTTTTATTCCTATAAGACGTACCTTTTAGTCGAGTCATTTCCTTTGATTCCTATAAGACTTACCTTTTAGTCGAGTCATCCACTTCGACCCCTAGATTACGTACCTTTTAGTCGAGTCATCCCATTTGATTCCTTTAAGACGTACCTTATTGTTGAGTCATTTCCTTTGATTCCTAGAAGACGTACCTTTTAGTCGAGTCATTTCCCTTGATTCCTATATGACGTACCTTTTATTCGAGTCATCCCCTTTGATTCCTATAAGACGTACCTTTTAGTCGAGTCATCTCCTTTGATTCCTATAAGACGTACCTTTTAGTTGAGTCATTTCCTTTGATTCCTTGAAGACGTACCTTTAAGTCGAGTCATTTCACTTCATTTCTATAAGACGTACCTTTTAGTCGAGTCTTCCCCTTTGATTCCTATAAGACGTACCTTTTAGTCGAGTCATCCCCTTTGATTCCTATAAAAATTACCTTTTAGTCGATTCATCCCCTTTGATTCCTATAAGACGTACCTTTTAGTCGAGTCATCCCTTTTGATTCCTATAAGACGTACCTTTTAGTCGAGTCATCCCATTTGATTCCTAGAAGACGTACCTTTTTGTCGAGTCATTTCCCTTGATTCCTATAAGACGTAACTTTTAGTCGAGTCATCCCCTTTGATTCCTATAAGACGTACTTTTTAGTCGAGTCATCCCTTTTGATTCCTATAAGACGTACCTATTAGTCGAGTCATCCCCTTTGATTCCTCGAAGATGTACCTTTAAGTCGAGTCATTTCCCTTGATTCCTTTAAGACGTATCTTTTAGTTGAGTCATTCCCTTTGATTCCAATAAGACGTACCTTTTAGTCGAGTCATCCCCTTTGATTCCTATACGACGTACCTTTTAGTCGAGTTATCCCTTTGACCCCTAGAATACGTACCTTTTAGGCGAGTCATTTCCTTTGATTCCTATAACATGTACCTTTTAGTCGAGTAATCCTCTTTGATTCGTAGAAGACGTACCTTTTAGTCGAGTCAACCCCTTTGATTCCTATAAGACGTACCTTTTAGTTGAGTCATTTCTTTTGATTCCTTGAAGATGTACCTTTTAGTCGATTCATTTTCCTTGAATCCTATAAGACGTACCATTTAGTCGTGTCATCCCCTTAGATTTCTATAAAAGTTACCTTTTAGATGAGTCATCTCCTTTAATTCCTATAAGACGTACCTTTTAGTTGTGTCATTTCCTTTGATTCCTAGAAAATGTACCTTTTAGTCGAGACATTTCCCTTTATTCCTATAAGACGTACCTTTTAGTCGAGTCATCCCCTTTGATTCCTATAAAACGTACCTTTTAGTCGAGTCATCCCCTTTGATTCCTATAAGACGTACCTTTTAGTCGTGTCATCCCCTTTGATTCATATAAGACGTACCTTTTAGTTGAGTCATTTCCTTTGATTCCTTGAAGACGTAACTTTTAGTCGAGTCATTTCCCTTGATTCCTATAAGACGTACCTTTTAGTCGAGTCATCCCCATAGATTCCTATAAGAGGTACCTTTTCGTTGAGTCATCTCCTTTGATTCCTGTAAGACGTACCTTTTAGTTGAGTCATTTCCTTTGATTCCTAGGAAAAGTACCTTTTAGTCGAGTCATTTCCCTTGATTCCTATAAGACGTACCTTTTAGTCGAGTCATCCCCTTTGATTCCTATAAAACGTACCTTTTAGTCGAGTCATCCTCTTTGATTCCTATAAGACGTACCTTTTATTCGAGTCATCCCCTTTGATTCCTATAAGACGTACCTTTTAGTCGAGTCATTTCACTTGATTCCTATAAGACGTACCTTTTAGTTGAGTTATCCATTTTGATTCCTATAAGACGTACCTTTTACTTGAGTCAATCCCTTGGATTCCTATAAGACGTACCTTTTGGTCGAGTCATCCCCTTTGATTCCTATAAAACGTACCTTTAAGTCGAGTCATCCCCTTTGATTTCTAAAAGATGTGCCTTTTAGTCGAGTCATTTCCCTTGATTCCTATAAGACGTACCTTTTAGTCGAGTCATCCCCTTTGATTCCTATAAGACGTACCTTTTAGTCGAGTCATCTCCTTTGATTCCTATAAGACGTAACTTTTAGTGGAGTCATCCCCTTTGACCCCTAGAAGACGTACCTTTTAGTCGAGTCATTTCCTTTGATTCCTATAAAACATACCTTTTAGTCGAGTCATTTCCTTTGATTCCAATAAGACTTACCTTTTAGTCGAGTCATCCACTTTAACCCCTAGAATACGTACCTTTTAGTCGAGTCATCCCCTTTGATTCCTATAAGACGTATCATTTAGTTGAGTCATTTCCTTTGATTCCTTGAAGACGTACCTTTTAGTCGAGTCATCCCCTTTGATTCCTATAAGACAGACCTTTTAGTCGAGTCATCTCCTTTGATTCCTACAAGACAACCTATTAGTTGAGTCATTTCCTTTGATTCCTTGAAGATGTACCTTTTAGTCGAGTCATTTCACATGATTCCTATAAGACGTACCTTTTAATCGAGTCATCCCCTTTGATTCCTATATGACGTACATTTTAGTCGAGTCATCCCCTTTGATTCCTATAAGACGTACCTTTTAATCGAGTCATCCCATTTGATTCCTAGAAGACGTACCTTTTAGTCGAGTCATTTCCCTTGATTCCTATAAGACGTACCTTCTAGTCGAGTCATCCCCTTTGATTCCTATAAGATGTACCTTTTAGTCGAGTCATCCTTTTTGATTCCTATAAGACGTACCTTTTAGTCGAGTCATCCCCTTTGATTCCTCGAAGACGTACCTTTTAGTCGAGTCATTTGTCTTGATTCCTTTAAGACGTACCTTTTAGTCGAGTCATTCCCTTTGATTCCAATACGACGTACCTTTTAGTCGAGTCATCCCCATTGATTCCTATAAGACATAACTTTTAGTCGAGTTATACCTCTTGATTCCTATAAGACGTACCTTTTAGTCGAATCATTCCCCCTTGACCTCTAGCTGACGTACCTTTTAGTCAAGTCATCCCCTTTGACCCCTAGAAGACATACCTTATAGTCGAGTCATTTCCCTTTATTCCTATAAGACGTACCTTTTAGTCGAGTCATCCCCTTAGATTCCTATAAGACGTACCTTTTAGTTGAGTCATCTCATTTGATTCCTATAAGACGTACCTTTTAGATGAGCCATTTCCTTTGATTCCTAGGAAAAGTACCTTTGAGTCGAGTCATTTCCATGATTCCTATAAGACGTACCTGTTAGTCGAGTCATCCCCTTTGATTCCTATAAAACGTACCATTTAGTGGAGTGCTCCCCTTTTATTCCTATATGACGTACCTTTTAGTCGAGTCATCCGCTTTTATTCCTATAAGATTTACCTTTTAGTCGAGTCATTTCACTTGATTCCATAAGACGTACCTTTTAGTTGAGTCATTCACTTTGATTCCTATAAGACGTTCCTTTTAGTTGAGTCATCGCCTTGGATTCCTATAAGACGTACCTTTTGGTCGAGTCATCCCCTTTGATTCCTATAAGACGTACCTTTAAGTCGAGTAATCTCCTTTGATTCCTAAAAGATGTGCCTTTTAGTCGAGTTATTTCCCTTGATTCCTATAAGACGTACCTTTTAGTCGAGTCATCCCCTTTGATTACTATAAGGCGTACCTTTTAGTCGAGTCATCTCCTTTGATTCCTATAAGACGTAACTTTTAGTCGAGTCATTTCCTTTGATTCCTATAAGACATACCTTTTAGTCGAGTCATTTCCTTTGATTCCTATAAGACGTACCTTTTAGTCGAGTCATCCACTTTGACCCCTAGAATACGTACCTTTCAGTTGAGTCATCCCCTTTGATTCCTATAAGACGTACCTTTTAGTTGAGTCATTTCCTTTGACTCCTTGAAGACGTACCTTTTTGTCGAGTCATTTCCCTTGATTTTTATAAGACGTACCTTTTAGTCGAGTCATCCCCTTTGATTCCTATCAGACGTACCTTTTAGTCTAGTCATCTCCTTTTATTCCTATAAGACGTACATTTTAGTTGAGTCATTTCCTTTGATTCCTTGAAGACGTACCTTTTAGTCGAGTCATTTCACTTTATTCCTATTAGACGTACCTTTTAGTTGAGTCTTCCCCTTTGATTCCTATAAAACGTACCTTTTAGTCGAGTCATCCCCTTTGATTCCTATAAGACGTACCTTTAAGTCGAGTCATCCCATTTGATTCATAGAAGACGTACCTTTTAGTCGAGTCATTTCCCTTGATTCCTATAAGACGTACCTTTTAGTCGAGTCATCCCCTTTGATTCCTATAAGACGTACCTTTTAGTCGAGTCATCCCTTTTGATTTCTATAAGACGTACCTTTTAGTCGAGACATTTCCCTTGATTCCTTTAAGACGTACCTTTTAGTCGAGTCATTCCCTTTGATTCCAATAAGACGTACCATTTAGTCGAGTCATCCCCTTTGGTTCCAATAAGACATACCTTTTAGTCGAGTTATACCTCTTGATTAATATAAGATGTACCTTTTAGTCGAATCATTCCCCCTTGACCCCTAGCAGGCGTACCTTTTAGTCGAGTCATCCCCTTTGACCCCTAGAAGACGTACCTTTTAGTCGAGTCATCCCCTTTGATTCCTATAAGACGTACCTTTTAGTCGAGTCATCTCCTTTGATTCCTATAAGAGGTACCTTTTAGTTGAGTCATTTCCTTTGATTCCTTGAAGACGTACCTTTTAGTCGAGTCATTTCACTTGATTCCTATAAGACGTACCTTTTAGTCGAGTCATCCCCTTTGATTCCTATAAGAAATACCTTTTAGTCGAGTTATACCTCTTGATTCCTATAAGACGTACCTTTTTGTCGAATCATTCCCCCTTGACCCCTAGTCGACGTACCTTTTAGTAGAGTTATCCCCTTTGATCCCTAGAAGACGTACCTTTTAGTCGAGTTATTTCCCTTGATTCCTATAAGACGTATCTTTTAGTCGAGTCATCCCCTTAGATTCCTATAAGACGTACCTTTTAGTTGAGTCATCTCCTTTGATTCCTATAAGACATACCTTTTAGTTGAGTAATTTCCTTTGATTCCTAGAAAAAGTACCTTTTAGTCAAGTCAATTCCCTTGATTCCTATAAGACGTACCTTTTAGTCGAGTCATCCCCTTTGATTCCAATAAAACGTATCTTTTAGTCGAGTCATCCCCTTTGATTCCTATAAGACGAACCTTTTAGTCGAATCATCCCCGTTGATTCTTATAAGACGTACCTTTTAGTCGAGTCATTTCACTTGATTCCTATAAGACGTACCTTTTTGTTGAGTCATCCACTTTGATTCCTATAAGACGTACCTTTTAGTTGAGTCATCCCCTTGGATTCCTATAAGACTTACCTTTTGGTCGTGTCATCCCCTTTGATTCCTATAAGACGTACCTTTTACTTGAGTCAATCCCTTGGATTCCTATAAGACGTACCTTTTGGTCGAGTCATCCCCTTTGATTCCTATAAAACGTACCTTTAAGTCGAGTCATCCCCTTTGATTTCTAAAAGATGTGCCTTTTAGTCGAGTCATTTCCCTTGATTCCTATAAGACGTACCTTTTAGTCGAGTCATCCCCTTTGATTCCTATAAGACGTACCTTTTAGTCGAGTCATCTCCTTTGATTCCTATAAGACGTAACTTTTAGTGGAGTCATCCCCTTTGACCCCTAGAAGACGTACCTTTTAGTCGAGTCATTTCCTTTGATTCCTATAAAATATACCTTTTAGTCGAGTCATTTCCTTTGATTCCAATAAGACTTACCTTTTAGTCGAGTCATCCACTTTAACCCCTAGAATACGTACCTTTTAGTCGAGTCATCCCCTTTGATTCCTATAAGACGTATCATTTAGTTGAGTCATTTCCTTTGATTCCTTGAAGACGTACCTTTTAGTCGAGTCATCCCCTTTGATTCCTATAAGACAGACCTTTTAGTCGAGTCATCTCCTTTGATTCCTACAAGACAACCTATTAGTTGAGTCATTTCCTTTGATTCCTTGAAGATGTACCTTTTAGTCGAGTCATTTCACATGATTCCTATAAGACGTACCTTTTAATCGAGTCATCCCCTTTGATTCCTATATGACGTACATTTTAGTCGAGTCATCCCCTTTGATTCCTATAAGACGTACCTTTTAATCGAGTCATCCCATTTGATTCCTAGAAGACGTACCTTTTAGTCGAGTCATTTCCCTTGATTCCTATAAGACGTACCTTCTAGTCGAGTCATCCCCTTTGATTCCTATAAGATGTACCTTTTAGTCGAGTCATCCTTTTTGATTCCTATAAGACGTACCTTTTAGTCGAGTCATCCCCTTTGATTCCTCGAAGACGTACCTTTTAGTCGAGTCATTTGTCTTGATTCCTTTAAGACGTACCTTTTAGTCGAGTCATTCCCTTTGATTCCAATACGACGTACCTTTTAGTCGAGTCATCCCCATTGATTCCTATAAGACATAACTTTTAGTCGAGTTATACCTCTTGATTCCTATAAGACGTACCTTTTAGTCGAATCATTCCCCCTTGACCTCTAGCTGACGTACCTTTTAGTCAAGTCATCCCCTTTGACCCCTAGAAGACATACCTTATAGTCGAGTCATTTCCCTTTATTCCTATAAGACGTACCTTTTAGTCGAGTCATCCCCTTAGATTCCTATAAGACGTACCTTTTAGTTGAGTCATCTCATTTGATTCCTATAAGACGTACCTTTTAGATGAGCCATTTCCTTTGATTCCTAGGAAAAGTACCTTTGAGTCGAGTCATTTCCATGATTCCTATAAGACGTACCTGTTAGTCGAGTCATCCCCTTTGATTCCTATAAAACGTACCATTTAGTGGAGTGCTCCCCTTTTATTCCTATATGACGTACCTTTTAGTCGAGTCATCCGCTTTTATTCCTATAAGATTTACCTTTTAGTCGAGTCATTTCACTTGATTCCATAAGACGTACCTTTTAGTTGAGTCATTCACTTTGATTCCTATAAGACGTTCCTTTTAGTTGAGTCATCGCCTTGGATTCCTATAAGACGTACCTTTTGGTCGAGTCATCCCCTTTGATTCCTATAAGACGTACCTTTAAGTCGAGTAATCTCCTTTGATTCCTAAAAGATGTGCCTTTTAGTCGAGTTATTTCCCTTGATTCCTATAAGACGTACCTTTTAGTCGAGTCATCCCCTTTGATTACTATAAGGCGTACCTTTTAGTCGAGTCATCTCCTTTGATTCCTATAAGACGTAACTTTTAGTCGAGTCATTTCCTTTGATTCCTATAAGACATACCTTTTAGTCGAGTCATTTCCTTTGATTCCTATAAGACGTACCTTTTAGTCGAGTCATCCACTTTGACCCCTAGAATACGTACCTTTCAGTTGAGTCATCCCCTTTGATTCCTATAAGACGTACCTTTTAGTTGAGTCATTTCCTTTGACTCCTTGAAGACGTACCTTTTTGTCGAGTCATTTCCCTTGATTTTTATAAGACGTACCTTTTAGTCGAGTCATCCCCTTTGATTCCTATCAGACGTACCTTTTAGTCTAGTCATCTCCTTTTATTCCTATAAGACGTACATTTTAGTTGAGTCATTTCCTTTGATTCCTTGAAGACGTACCTTTTAGTCGAGTCATTTCACTTTATTCCTATTAGACGTACCTTTTAGTTGAGTCTTCCCCTTTGATTCCTATAAAACGTACCTTTTAGTCGAGTCATCCCCTTTGATTCCTATAAGACGTACCTTTAAGTCGAGTCATCCCATTTGATTCATAGAAGACGTACCTTTTAGTCGAGTCATTTCCCTTGATTCCTATAAGACGTACCTTTTAGTCGAGTCATCCCCTTTGATTCCTATAAGACGTACCTTTTAGTCGAGTCATCCCTTTTGATTTCTATAAGACGTACCTTTTAGTCGAGACATTTCCCTTGATTCCTTTAAGACGTACCTTTTAGTCGAGTCATTCCCTTTGATTCCAATAAGACGTACCATTTAGTCGAGTCATCCCCTTTGGTTCCAATAAGACATACCTTTTAGTCGAGTTATACCTCTTGATTAATATAAGATGTACCTTTTAGTCGAATCATTCCCCCTTGACCCCTAGCAGGCGTACCTTTTAGTCGAGTCATCCCCTTTGACCCCTAGAAGACGTACCTTTTAGTCGAGTCATCCCCTTTGATTCCTATAAGACGTACCTTTTAGTCGAGTCATCTCCTTTGATTCCTATAAGAGGTACCTTTTAGTTGAGTCATTTCCTTTGATTCCTTGAAGACGTACCTTTTAGTCGAGTCATTTCACTTGATTCCTATAAGACGTACCTTTTAGTCGAGTCATCCCCTTTGATTCCTATAAGAAATACCTTTTAGTCGAGTTATACCTCTTGATTCCTATAAGACGTACCTTTTTGTCGAATCATTCCCCCTTGACCCCTAGTCGACGTACCTTTTAGTAGAGTTATCCCCTTTGATCCCTAGAAGACGTACCTTTTAGTCGAGTTATTTCCCTTGATTCCTATAAGACGTATCTTTTAGTCGAGTCATCCCCTTAGATTCCTATAAGACGTACCTTTTAGTTGAGTCATCTCCTTTGATTCCTATAAGACATACCTTTTAGTTGAGTAATTTCCTTTGATTCCTAGAAAAAGTACCTTTTAGTCAAGTCAATTCCCTTGATTCCTATAAGACGTACCTTTTAGTCGAGTCATCCCCTTTGATTCCAATAAAACGTATCTTTTAGTCGAGTCATCCCCTTTGATTCCTATAAGACGAACCTTTTAGTCGAATCATCCCCGTTGATTCTTATAAGACGTACCTTTTAGTCGAGTCATTTCACTTGATTCCTATAAGACGTACCTTTTTGTTGAGTCATCCACTTTGATTCCTATAAGACGTACCTTTTAGTTGAGTCATCCCCTTGGATTCCTATAAGACTTACCTTTTGGTCGTGTCATCCCCTTTGATTCCTATAAGACGTACCTTTAATTCGAGTCATCCCCTTTGATTCCTAAAAGATGTGCCTTTTAGTCGAGTCATTTCCCTTAATTCCTATAAGACGTCCCTTTTAGTCGAGTCATCCCCTTTGATTCCTATAAGACGTACCTTTTAGTTGATTCATCCCCTTTGATTCCTATAAGACGTAACTTTTAGTCGAGTCATCCCCTTTGACCCCTAGAAGACGTACCTTTTAGTCGAGTCATTTCCTTTTATTCCTATAAGACGTACCTTTTAGTCGAGTCATTTCCTTTGATTCCTATAAGACGTACCTTTTAGTCGAGTCATCCACTTTGACCCCTAGATTACATACCTTTTAGTCGAGTCATCCCATTTGATTCCTTTAAGACGTACATTATTGTTGAGTCATTTCCTTTGATTCCTAGAAGACGTACCTTTTAGTCGAGTCATTTCCCTTGATTCCTATATGACGTACCTTTTATTCGAGTCATCCCCTTTGATTCCTATAAGACGTACCTTTTAGTCGAGTCATCTCCTTTGAGTCCTATAAGACGTACCTTTTAGTTGAGTCATTTCCTTTGATTCCTTGAAGACGTACCTTTTAGTCGAGTCATTTCACTTCATTTCTATAAGACGTACCTTTTAGTCGAGTCTTCCCCTTTGATTCCTATAAGACGTACCTTTTAGTCGAGTCATCCCCTTTGATTCCTATAAAAATTACCTTTTAGTCGATTCATCCCCTTTGAGTCCTATAAGACGTACCTTTTAGTCGAGTCATCCCTTGTGATTCCTATAAGACGTACCTTTGAGTCGAGTCATCCCATTTGATTCCTAGAAGACGTACCGTTTTGTCGAGTTATTTCCCTTGATTCCTATAAGACGTACCTTTTAGTCGAGTCATCCCCTTTGATTACTATAAGACGTACTTTTTAGTCGAGTCATCCCTTTTGATTCCTATAAGACGTACCTATTAGTCGAGTCATCCCCTTTGATTCCTCGAAGATGTACCTTTAAGTCGAGTCATTTCCCTTGATTCCTTTAAGACGTATCTTTTAGTTGAGTCATTCCCTTTGATTCCAATAAGACGTACCTTTTAGTCGAGTCACCCCCTTTGATTCCTATAAGACATACCTTTTAGTCGAGTTATACCTCTTGATTCCTATAAGACGTACCTTTTAGTCGAATCATTCCCCCTTGACCCCTAGCAGACGTACCTTTTAGTCGAGTCATCCCCTTTGACCCCTAGAAGACGTACCTTTTAGTCGAGTCATTTCCTTTGATTCCTATAAGACGGATCTTTTAGTAGAGTCATCCCTTTTGATTTCTATAAGACATACCTTTTAGTCGAGTCATCCCCTTTGATTCCTATAAGACGTACCTTTTAGTCGAGTCATCCCCTTTAATTCGTATAAGTCGTACCTTGTAGTCGAGTCATCCCCTTTGACCCCTGGAATACGTACCTTTTAATCGAGTCATTCCCCTTGATTCCTATAAGACGTACCTTGTAGTCGTGTCATCCCCTTTGATTCCTATAAGACGTATCTTTTAGTCGAGTCATCCCTTTTGATTCCTATAAGACATACCTTTTAGTCGAGTCATCCCCTTTGATTCCTATGAGACGTACCTTTTAGTCGAGTCATCTCCTTTGATTCCTATAAGACGTACCTTTTTGTCGAATCATCCCATTTGACCCCTAGAATACGTACCTTTTAGTCGAGTCATTTCCTTTGATTCCTATATGACGTTCTTTTTAGTCGAGTCATCCCCTTTGATTCCTATAAGACGTATCTTTTAGTCGAGTCATCCCCTTAGATTCCTATAAGACGAATCTTTAAGTTGAGTCATTTCCTTTGATTCCTTGGAGACGTACATTTTAGTCGAGTCATTTCTCTTTATTCCTATAAGACGTAACTTTTAGCTCGTCTTCCCCATAGATTCCTATAAGACGTACCTTTTAGTTGAGTCATCTTCTTTGATTCCTATAAGACGTACGTTTTAGTTGAGTCATTTCCTTTGATTCCTTGAAAATGTACCTTTTAGTCGAGTCATTTCACTTGATTCCTATAAGACGTACCTTTTTGTTGAGTCATCCACTTTGATTCCTATAAGACGTACCTTTTAGTTGAGTCATTTCCTTTGATTCCTTGAAGACGTACCTTTTAGTCGAGTCATTTCACTTGATTCCTATAAGACGTACCTTTTAGTCGAGTCATCCCCTTTGATTCCTATAAGACATACCTTTTAGTCGAGTTATACCTCTTGATTCCTATAAGACGTACCTTTTTGTCGAATCATTCCCCCTTGACCCCTAGTCGACGTACCTTTTAGTAGAGTCATCCCCTTTGACCCCTAGAAGACGTACCTTTTAGTCGAGTCATTTCCCTTGATTCCTATAAGACGTATCTTTTAGTCGAGTCATCCCCTTAGATTCCTATAAGACGTACCTTTTAGTTGAGTCATCTCCTTTGATTTCTATAAGACATCCCTTTTAGTTGAGTAATTTCCTTTGATTCCTAGAAAAAGTACCTTTTAGTCGAGTCAATTCCCTTGATTCCTATAAGACGTACCTTTTAGTCGAGTCATCCCCTTTGATTCCCTTTAAGACGTACCATTTAGTCGAGTCATCCCCTTTGATTCCTATAAGACGTAACTTTTAGTCGAGTCATTCCCTTTGACCCCTAGAAGACGTACCTTTTAGTTGAGTCATTTCCTTTGATTCCTATAAGACGTACCTTTTAGTCGATTCATTTCCTTTGATTCCTATAAGACGTACCTTTTAGTTGAGTCATCCCCTTGGATTCCTATAAGACTTACCTTTTGGTCGCGTCATCCCCTTTGATTCCTATAAGACGTACCTTTAAGTCGAGTCATCCTCTTTGATTCCTAAAAGATGTGCCTTTTAGTCGAGTCATTTCCCTTAATTCCTATAAGACGTACCTTTTAGTCGAGTCATCCCCTTTGATTCCTATAAGACGTACCTTTTAGTTTATTCATCCCCTTTGATTCCTATAAGACGTAACTTTTGGTCGAGTCATCCCCTTTGACCCTAGAAGACGTACCTTTTAGTTGAGTCATTTCCTTTTATTCCTATATGACGTACCTTTTAGTCGAGTCATTTCCTTTGATTCCTATAAGACATACCTTTTAGTCGAGTCATCCACTTTGACCCCTAGATTACGTACCTTTTAGTCGAGTTATCCCCTTTGATTCCTTTAAGACGTACCTTATTGTTGAGTCATTTCCTTTGATTCCTAGAAGACGTACCTTTTAGTCGAGTCATTTCCCTTGATTCCTATAAGACGTACCTTTTATTCGAGTCATTCCCTTTGATTCCTATAAGACGTACCTTTTAGTCGAGTCATCTCCTTTGATTCCTATAAGACGTACCTTTTAGTTGAGTCATTTCCTTTGATTCCTTGAAGATGTACCTTTTAGTCGAGTCATTTCACTTGATTTCTATAAGACGTACCTTTTAGTCGAGTCTTCCCCTTTGATTCCTATAAGACGTACCTTTTAGTCGAGTCATCCCCTTTGATTCTTATAAGACGTACCTTTTAGTCGAGTCATCCCCTTTGATTCCTATAAGACGTACTTTTTAGTCGAGTCATCCCTTTTGATTCCTATAAGATGTACCTTTTAGTCGAGGCATCCCCTTTGATTCCTCGAAGACGTACCTTTAAGTCGAGTCATTTCCCTTGATTCCTTTAAGACGTATCTTTTAGTTGAGTCATTCCCTTTGATTCCAATAAGACGTACCTTTTAGTCGAGTCATCCCCTTTGATTCCTATAAGACATATCTTTTAGTCGAGTTATTCCTCTTGATTCCTATAAGACGTACCTTTTAGTCGAATCATTCCCCCTTGACCCCTAGCAGACGTACCTTTAAGTCGAGTCATCCCCTTTGACCCCTAGAAGACGTACCTTTTAGTCGAGTCATTTCCTTTGATTCCTATAAGACGGATCTTTTAGTAGAGTCATCCCTTTTGATTCCTATAAGACATACCTTTTAGTCGAGTCATCCACTTTGATTCCTATAAGACGTACCTTTTAGTCGAGTCATCCCTTGGATTCCTATAAGACGTACCTTTTGGTCGATTCATCCCCTTGAATTCCTATAAGACGTACCTTTAGTCGAGTCATCCCCTTTGATTCCTAAAATATGTGCCTTTTAGTCGAGTCATTTCCCTTGATTCCTAAAATATGTGCCTTTTAGTCGAGTCATCCCCTTTGATTCCTATAAGACGTACCTTTTAGTCGAGTTATCCCCTTTGATTCCTATAAGACGTACGTTTTAGTCGAGTCATCCCCTTTGACCCCTAGAACACGTACCTTTTAGTCGAGTCATTTCCATTGAATCCTATAAGACGTACCTTTTAGTCGAGTCATCCACTTTGACCCCTAGAAGACGTACCTTTCAATCGAGTCATCCACTTTGATTCCTATCAGACGTACCTTTTAGTTGAGTCATTTCCTTTGATTCCTTGAAGACGTACCTTTTAGTCGAGTCATTTCCCTTGATTCCTATAAGTCGTATCTTTTAATCGAGTCATCCCCTTTCATTCCTATAAGACGTACCTTTTAGTCGAGTCATCTCCTTTTATTCCTATAAGACGTACCTTTTAGTTGAGTCATTTCCTTTGATTCCTAGAAGACGTACTTTTGAGTCGAGCCATTTCACTTGATTCCTATAAGACGTACCTTTTAGTCAAGTCTTCCCCTTTGATTCCTATACGATGTACCTTTTTGTCGAATCATTCCCCCTTGACCCCTAGTCGACGTACCTTTTAGTAGAGTTATCCCCTTTGACCCCTAGAAGACGTACCTTTTAGTCGAGTCATTTCCCTTGATTCCTATAAGACGTATCTTTTAGTCGAGTCATCCCCTTAGATTCCTATAAGACGTACCTTTTAGTTGAGTCATCTCCTTTGATTCCTATAAGACATACCTTTTAGTTGAGTAATTTCCTTTGATTTTTAGAAAAAGTACCTTTTAGTCGAGACAATTCCCTTGATTCCTATAAGACGTACCTTTTAGTCGAGTCATCCCCTTTGATTCCCTTTAAGACGTACCATTTAGTCAAGTCATCCCCTTTGATTCCTATAAGACGTAACTTTTAGTCGAGTCATTCCCTTTGACCCCTAGAAGACGTACCTTTTAGTTGAGTCATTTCCTTTGATTCCTATAAGACGTACCTTTTAGTCGATTCATTTCCTTTGATTCCTATAAGACGTACCTTTTAGTTGAGTCATCCCCTTGGATTCCTATAAGACTTACCTTTTGGTCGCGTCATCCCCTTTGATTCCTATAAAACGTACCTTTAAGTCGAGTCATCCCCTTTGATTTCTAAAAGATGTGCCTTTTAGTCGAGTCATTTCCCTTAATTCCTATAAGACGTACCTTTTAGTCGAGTCATCCCCTTTGATTCCTATAAGACGTACCTTTTAGTTTATTCATCCCCTTTGATTCCTATAAGACGTAACTTTTAGTCGAGTCATCCCCTTTGACCCTAGAAAACGTACCTTTTAGTCGAGCCATTTCCTTTTATTCCTATAAGACGTACCTTTTAGTCGAGTCATTTCCTTTGATTCCTATAAGACGTACCTTTTAGTCGAGTCATCCACTTTGACCCCTAGATTACGTACCTTTTAGTCGAGTCATCCCCTTTGATTCCTTTAAGACGTACCTTATTGTTGAGTCATTTCCTTTGATTCCTAGAAGACGTACCTTTTAGTCGAGTCATTTCCCTTGATTCCTATAAGACGTACCTTTTATTCGAGTCATTCCCTTTGATTCCTATAAGACGTACCTTTTAGTCGAGTCATCTCCTTTGATTCCTATAAGACGTACCTTTTAGTTGAGTCATTTCTTTTGATTCCTTGAAGATGTACCTTTTAGTCGAGTCATTTCACTTGATTTCTATAAGACGTACCTTTAGGTCGAGTCTTCCCTTTTGATTCCTATAAGACGTACCTTTTAGTCGAGTCATCCCCTTTGATTCCTATAAGACGTACCTTTTAGTCGAGTCATCCCATTTGATTCCTAGAAGACGTACCTTTTTGTCGAGTCATTTCCCTTGATTCCTATAAGACGTACCTTTTAGTCGAGTCATCCCCTTTGATTCCTATAAGACGTACTTTTAAGTCGAGTCATCCCGTTGGATTCCTATAAGACGTACCTTTTAGTCGAGTCATCCCCTTTGATTCCTCGAAGACGTACCTTTAAGTCGAGTCATTTCCCTTTATTTCTTTATGACGTATCTTTTAGTTGAGTCATACCCTTTGATTCCAATAAGACGTACCTTTTAGTCGAGTCATCCCCTTTGATTCCTATAAGACATACCTTTTAGTCGAGTTATTCCTCTTGATTCCTATATGACGTACCTTTTTGTCCAGTCATCCCCTTTGACCCCTAGAAGACGTACCTTTTAGTCGAGTCATTTCCTTTGATTCCTATAAGACGGATCTTTTAGTAGAGTCATCCCTTTTGATTCCTATAAGACATACCTTTTAGTCGAGTCATCCACTTTGATTCCTATAAGACGTACCTTTTAGTCGAGTCATCCCCTTGGATTCCTATAAGACGTACCTTTTGGTCGAGTCATCCCCTTGAATTCCTATAAGACGTACCTTTTAGTCGAGTCATCCCCTTTGATTCCTAAAATATGTGCCTTTTAGTCGAGTCATTTCCCTTGATTCCTAAAATATGTTCCTTTTAGTCGAGTCATCTCCTTTGATTCCTATAAGACGTACCTTTTAGTCGAGTCATCACCTTATATTCCTATAAGACGTACGTTTTAGTCGAGTCATCCCCTTTGACCCCTAGAAGACGTACCTTTTAGTCGAGTCATTTCCATTGATTCCTATAAGACGTACCTTTTAGTCGAGTCATCCACTTTGAACCCTAGAAGACGTACCTTTCAGTCGAGTCATCCACTTTGATTCCTATCAGACGTACCTTTTAGTTGAGTCATTTCCTTTGATTCCTTGAAGACGTACCTTTTAGTCGAGTCATTTCCCTTGATTCCTATAAGTCGTATCTTTTAGTCGAGTCATCCCCTTTGATTCCTATAAGACGTACCTTTTAGTCGAGTCATCTCCTTTTATTCCTATAAGACGTACCTTTTAGTTGAGTCATTTCCTTTGATTCCTAGAAGACGTACTTTTGAGTCGAGCCATTTCACTTGATTCCTATAAGACGAACCTTTTAGTCGAGTCATCCCCTTTGATTCCTATAAGACGTACATTTTAGTCGAGTCATCCCTTTGATTCCTATAAGACGTCCCTTTTAGTCGAGTCATCCCATTTGATTCCTAGAAGACGTATCTTTTAGTCGAGTCATTTCCCTTGATTCCTATAAGACGTACCTTTTAGTCGAGTCATCCCCTTTGATTCCTATAAGACGTACTTTTTAGTCGAGTCACCCCTTTTGATTCCTATATGATGTACCTTTTAGTCGAGTCATCCCCTTTGATTCCTCGAAGACGTACCTTTAAGTCGAGTCATTTCCCTTATTTCCTTTAAGACGTACCTTTTAGTCGAGTCATTCCCTTTGATTCCAATAAGACGTACGTTTTAGTCGAGTCATCCCCTTTGATTCCTATAAGACATACCTTTTAGTCGAGTTATACCTCTTGATTCCTATAAGACGTATCTTTTAGTCGAATCATTCCCCCTTGACCCCTAGCAGACGTACCTTTTAGTCGAGTCATCCCTTTTGACCCCTAGAAGACGTACCTTATAGTCGAGTCATTTCCTTTGATTCCTATAAGACGGATCTTTTAGTCGAGTCATCCCTTTTGATTCCTATAAGACATACCTTTTAGTCGAGTCAGCCCCTTTGATTCCTATAAGACGTACCTTTTAGTCGAGTCATCTCCTTTGATTCCTATAAGACGTACCTTTTAGTCGAGTCATCCCCTTTGACCCCTAGAATACGTACCTTTTAGTCGAGTCATTTCCTTTGATTCCTATATGACGTTCCTTTTAGTCGAGTCATCCCCTTTGATTCCTATAAGACGTACCTTTTAGTCGAGTCATCCCCTTTGATTCCTATAAGACGTATCTTTAAGTTGAGTCATTTCCTTTAATTCCTTGGAGACGTACATTTTAGTCGAGTCATTTCTCTTGATTCCTATAAGACGTACCTTTTAGTATCGTCTTCCCCTTAGATTCCTATAAGACGTACCTTTTAGTTGAGTCATCATCTTTGATTCCTATAAGACGTATCTTTTAGTTGAGTCATTTCCTTTGATTACTTGAAAACGTACCTTTTAGTCGAGTCATTTCCCTTGATTCCTATAAGACGTACCTTTTAGTCGAGTCATCCCCTTTGATTCCTATAAAACGTACCTTTTAGTCGATTCTTCCCCTTTGATACCTATAAGACGTACCTTTTAGTCGAGTCATCCCCTTTGATTCCTATAAGACGTACCTTTTAGTCGAGTCATTTCCTTTATTCCTACAAGACGTACCTTTTAGTCGAGTCATCCACTTTGATTCCTATAAGACGTACCTTTTAGTCGAGTCATCCCCTTGGATTCCTATAAGACGTACCTTTTGGTCGAGTCATCCCCTTGAATTCCTATAAGACGTACCTTTTAGTCGAGTCATCCCCTTTGATTCCTAAAATATGTGCCTTTTAGTCGAGTCATTTCCCTTGATTCCTAAAATATGTGCCTTTTAGTCGAGTCATCCCCTTTGAATCCTATAAGATGTACCTTTTAGTCGAGTCATCCCCTTTGATTCCTATAAGACGTACGTTTTAGTCGAGTCATCCCCTTTGACTCCTAGATGACGTATCTTTTAGTCGAGTCATTTCCATTGATTCCTATAAGACATACCTTTTAGTCGAGTCATCCACTTTGACCCCTAGAAGACGTACCTTTTAGTTGAGTCATTTCCTTTGATTCCTTGAAGACGTACCTTTTAGTCGAGTCATTTACCTTGATTCCTATAAGACGTATCTTTTAGTCGAGTCATCCCCTTTGATTCCTATAAGACGTAACTTTTACTCGAGTCATCTCCTTTTATTCCTATAAGACGTACCTTTTAGTTGATTCATTTCCTTTGATTCCTAGAAGACGTACTTTTGAGTCGAGCCATTTCACTTGATTCCTATAAGACGTACCTTTTAGTCGAGTCATCCCCTTTGATTCCTATAAGACGTACATTTTAGTCGAGTCATCCCTTTGATTCCTATAAGACGTCCCTTTTAGTCGAGTCATCCCATTTGATTCCTAGAAGACGTATCTTTTAGTCGAGTCATTTTCCTTGATTCCTATAAGACGTACCTTTTAGTCGAGTCATTCCCTTTGATTCCAATAAGACGTACCGTTTAGTCGAGTCATCCCCTTTGATTCATATACGACATACCTTTTAGTAGAGTTATACCTCTTGATTCCTATAGGACATACCTTTTAGTCGAGTCAGCCCCTTTGATTCCTATAAGACGTACCTTTTAGTCGAGTCATCTCCTTTGATTCCTATAAGACGTACCTTTTAGTCGAGTCATCCCCTTTGACCCCTAGAATACGTACCTTTTAGTCGAGTCATTTCCTTAGATTCCTATATGACGTTCCTTTTAGTCGAGTCATCCCCTTTGATTCCTATAAGACGTACCTTTTAGTCGAGTCATCCCCTATGATTCCTATAAGACGTATCTTTAAGTTGAGTCATTTCCTTTGATTCCTTGGAGACGTACATTTTAGTCGAGTCATTTCTCTTGATTCCTATAAGACGTACCTTTTAGTATAGTCTTCCCCTTAGATTCCTATAAGACGTACCTTTTAGTTGAGTCATCATCTTTGATTCCTATAAGACGTATCTTTTAGTTGAGTCATTTCCTTTGATTCCTTGAAAACGTACCTTTTAGTCGAGTCATTTCCCTTGATTCCTATAAGACGTACCTTTTAGTCGAGTCATCCCCTTTGATTCCTATAAAACGTACCTTTTAGTCGATTCATCCCCTTTGATACCTATAAGACATACCTTTTAGTCGAGTCATTTCCTTTATTCCTACAAGACGTACCTTTTAGTCGAGTCATCCACTTTGATTCCTATAAGACGTACCTTTTAGTCGAGTCATCCCCTTGGATTCCTATAAGACGTACCTTTTGGTCGAGTAATCCCCTTGAATTCCTATAAGACGTACCTTTTAGTCGAGTCATCCCCTTTGATTCCTAAAATATGTGCCTTTTAGTCGAGTCATTTCCCTTGATTCCTAAAATATGTGCCTTTCAGTCGAGTCATCCCCTTTGATTCCTATAAGATGTACCTTTTAGTCGAGTCATCCCCTTTGATTCCTATAAGACGTACGTTTTAGTCGAGTCATCCCCTTTGACCCCTAGAAGACGTACCTTTTAGTCGAGTCATTTCCATTGATTCCTATAAGACGTACCTTTTAGTCGAGTCATCCACTTTGACCCCTAGAAGACGTACCTTTTAGTCGAGTCATCCCCTTTGATTCCTAACAGACGTACCTTTTAGTTGAGTCATTTCCTTTGATTCCTTGAAGACGTACCTTTTAGTCGAGTCATTTACCTTGATTCCTATAAGACGTATCTTTTAGTCGAGTCATCCCAATTGATTCCTATAAGACGTAACTTTTACTCGAGTCATCTCCTTTTATTCCTATATGACGTACCTTTTAGTTGAGTCATTTCCTTTGATTCCTAGAAGACGTACTTTTGAGTCGAGCCATTTCACTTGATTCCTATAAGACGTACCTTTTAGTCGATCATCCCCTTTGATTCCTATAAGACGTACGTTTTAGTCGAGTCATCCCTTTGATTCCTATAAGACGTCCCTTTTAGTCGAGTCATCCCATTTGATTCCAAGAAGACGTATCTTTTAGTCGAGTCATTTCCCTTGATTCCTATAAGACGTACCTTTTAGTCGAGTCATCCCCTTTGATTCCTATAAGACGTACCTTTTAGTCGAGTCATTCCCTTTGATTCCAATAAGACGTACCGTTTAGTCGAGTCATCCCCTTTGATTCATATACGACATACCTTTTAGTAGAGTTATACCTCTTGATTCCTATAAGACGTACCTTTTAGTCGAATCATTCCCCCTTGACCCCTAGCAGACGCACCTTTTCGTCGAGTCATCCCCTTTGACCCCTAGAAGACGTACCTTTTAGTCGATTCATTTCCCTTGATTCCTATAAAACGTACCTTATTGTTGAGTCATTTCCTTTGATTCCTAGAAGACGTACCTTTTAGTCGAGTCATTTCCCTTGATTCCTATAAGACCTACCTTTTAGTCGAGTCATCCCCTTTGATTCCTATAAGACGTACCTTTTAGTCGAGTCATCTCCTTTGATTCCTATAAGACGTACCTTTTAGTTGAGTCATTTCCTTTGATTCCTTGAATACGTACCTTTTAGTCGAGTCATTTCACTTCATTCCTATAAGACGTACCTTTTAGTCGAGTCTTCCCCTTTGATTCCTATAAGACGTACCTTTTAGTCTAGTCATCCCCTTTGATTCCTATAAGACGTACCTTTTAGTTGAGTCATCCCATTTGATTCCTAGATGACGTACCTTTTAGTCGAGTCATTTCCCTTGATTCCTATAAGACGTACCTTTTAGTCGAGTCATCCCCTTTGATTCGTATAAGACGTACTTTTTAGTCGAGTCATCCCTTTTGATTCCTATATGACGTACCTTTAGTCGAGTCATCCCCATTGATTCCTCGAAGACGTACCTTTAAGTCGAGTCATATCCCTTGATTCCTTTAAGACGTACCTTTTAGTCGAGTCATTCCCTTTGATTCCAATAAGACGTACCTTTTAGTCGAGTCATCCCCTTTGATTACTATAAGACATACCTTTTAGTTGAGTTATACCTCTTGATTCCTATAAGACGTACCTTTTAGTCGAATCATTCCCCCTTGACCCCTAGCAGACGTACCTTTTAGTCAAGTCATCCCTTTTGACCCCTAGAAGACGTACCTTTTAGTCGAGTCATTTCCTTTGATTCCTATAAGACGGATCTTTTAGTCGAGCCATCCCTTTTGATTCCTATAAGACATACCTTTTAGTCGAGTCATCCCCTTTGATTCCTATAAGACGTACCTTTTAGTCGAGTCATCGCCTTTAATTCTTATAAGACGTACCTTGTAGTCGAGTCATCCCCTTTGACCCCTGGAGCACGTACCTTTTAGTCGAGTCATTCCCCATAATTCCTATATGACGTACCTTTTAGTCGAGTCATCCCCTTTGATTCCTATAAGACGTATCTTTTAGTCGAGTCATCCCTTTTTATTCCTATAAGACATACATTTTAGTCGAGTCATCCCCTTTGATTCCTATATGACGTACCTTTTAGTCGAGTCATCCTCTTTGATTCCTATAAGACGTACCTTTTAGTCGAGTCAACTCCTTTGATTCCTATAAGACGTACCTTTTAGTCGAGTCATCCCCTTAGACCCCTAGAATACGTACCTTTTAGTCGAGTCATTTCCTTTGATTCCTATAAGACGTTCCTTTTAGTCGAGTCATCCCCTTTGATTCCTATAAGACGTACCTTTTAGTCGAGTCAACCCCTTTGATTCCTATAAGACGTATCTTTAAGTTGAGTCATTTCCTTTGATTCCTTGGAGACGTACATTTTAGTCGAGTCATTTCTCTTGATTCCTATAAGACGTACCTTT
Organism: Capsicum pubescens; assembly: GCA_030864215.1. Classification (NCBI taxonomy): domain Eukaryota; kingdom Viridiplantae; phylum Streptophyta; class Magnoliopsida; order Solanales; family Solanaceae; genus Capsicum; species Capsicum pubescens. The sequence goes on along the minus strand of CM061545.1, from coordinate 272,394,469 downwards.
TAGTCGAGTCTTCCACTTAGATTCCTATAAGACGTACCTTTTAGTTGAGTCATCTCCTATGATTACTATAAGACGTACCTTTTAGTCGAGTCATCCCCTTTGATTCCTATAAGACGTATCTTTAAGTTGAGTCATTTCCTTTAATTCCTTGGAGACGTACATTTTAGTCGAGTCATTTCTCTTGATTCCTATAAGACGTACCTTTTAGTATCGTCTTCCCCTTAGATTCCTATAAGACGTACCTTTTAGTTGAGTCATCATCTTTGATTCCTATAAGACGTATCTTTTAGTTGAGTCATTTTCTTTGATTACTTGAAAACGTACCTTTTAGTCGAGTCATTTCCCTTGATTCCTATAAGACGTACCTTTTAGTCGAGTCATCCCCTTTGATTCCTATAAAACGTACCTTTTAGTCGATTCTTCCCCTTTGATACCTATAAGACGTACCTTTTAGTCGAGTCATCCCCTTTGATTCCTATAAGACGTACCTTTTAGTCGAGTCATTTCCTTTATTCCTACAAGACGTACCTTTTAGTCGAGTCATCCACTTTGATTCCTATAAGACGTACCTTTTAGTCGAGTCATCCCCTTGGATTCCTATAAGACGTACCTTTTGGTCGAGTCATCCCCTTGAATTCCTATAAGACGTACCTTTTAGTCGAGTCATCCCCTTTGATTCCTAAAATATGTGCCTTTTAGTCGAGTCATTTCCCTTGATTCCTAAAATATGTGCCTTTTAGTCGAGTCATCCCCTTTGAATCCTATAAGATGTACCTTTTAGTCGAGTCATCCCCTTTGATTCCTATAAGACGTACGTTTTAGTCGAGTCATCCCCTTTGACTCCTAGATGATGTATCTTTTAGTCGAGTCATTTCCATTGATTCCTATAAGACATACCTTTTAGTCGAGTCATCCACTTTGACCCCTAGAAGACGTACCTTTTAGTTGAGTCATTTCCTTTGATTCCTTGAAGACGTACCTTTTAGTCGAGTCATTTACCTTGATTCCTATAAGACGTATCTTTTAGTCGAGTCATCCCCTTTGATTCCTATAAGACGTAACTTTTACTCGAGTCATCTCCTTTTATTCCTATAAGACGTACCTTTTAGTTGATTCATTTCCTTTGATTCCTAGAAGACGTACTTTTGAGTCGAGCCATTTCACTTGATTCCTATAAGACGTACCTTTTAGTCGAGTCATCCCCTTTGATTCCTATAAGACGTACATTTTAGTCGAGTCATCCCTTTGATTCCTATAAGACGTCCCTTTTAGTCGAGTCATCCCATTTGATTCCTAGAAGACGTATCTTTTAGTCGAGTCATTTTCCTTGATTCCTATAAGACGTACCTTTTAGTCGAGTCATTCCCTTTGATTCCAATAAGACGTACCGTTTAGTCGAGTCATCCCCTTTGATTCATATACGACATACCTTTTAGTAGAGTTATACCTCTTGATTCCTATAGGACATACCTTTTAGTCGAGTCAGCCCCTTTGATTCCTATAAGACGTACCTTTTAGTCGAGTCATCTCCTTTGATTCCTATAAGACGTACCTTTTAGTCGAGTCATCCCCTTTGACCCCTAGAATACGTACCTTTTAGTCGAGTCATTTCCTTAGATTCCTATATGACGTTCCTTTTAGTCGAGTCATCCCCTTTGATTCCTATAAGACGTACCTTTTAGTCGAGTCATCCCCTATGATTCCTATAAGACGTATCTTTAAGTTGAGTCATTTCCTTTGATTCCTTGGAGACGTACATTTTAGTCGAGTCATTTCTCTTGATTCCTATAAGACGTACCTTTTAGTATAGTCTTCCCCTTAGATTCCTATAAGACGTACCTTTTAGTTGAGTCATCATCTTTGATTCCTATAAGACGTATCTTTTAGTTGAGTCATTTCCTTTGATTCCTTGAAAACGTACCTTTTAGTCGAGTCATTTCCCTTGATTCCTATAAGACGTACCTTTTAGTCGAGTCATCCCCTTTGATTCCTATAAAACGTACCTTTTAGTCGATTCATCCCCTTTGATACCTATAAGACATACCTTTTAGTCGAGTCATTTCCTTTATTCCTACAAGACGTACCTTTTAGTCGAGTCATCCACTTTGATTCCTATAAGACGTACCTTTTAGTCGAGTCATCCCCTTGGATTCCTATAAGACGTACCTTTTGGTCGAGTAATCCCCTTGAATTCCTATAAGACGTACCTTTTAGTCGAGTCATCCCCTTTGATTCCTAAAATATGTGCCTTTTAGTCGAGTCATTTCCCTTGATTCCTAAAATATGTGCCTTTCAGTCGAGTCATCCCCTTTGATTCCTATAAGATGTACCTTTTAGTCGAGTCATCCCCTTTGATTCCTATAAGACGTACGTTTTAGTCGAGTCATCCCCTTTGACCCCTAGAAGACGTACCTTTTAGTCGAGTCATTTCCATTGATTCCTATAAGACGTACCTTTTAGTCGAGTCATCCACTTTGACCCCTAGAAGACGTACCTTTTAGTCGAGTCATCCCCTTTGATTCCTAACAGACGTACCTTTTAGTTGAGTCATTTCCTTTGATTCCTTGAAGACGTACCTTTTAGTCGAGTCATTTACCTTGATTCCTATAAGACGTATCTTTTAGTCGAGTCATCCCAATTGATTCCTATAAGACGTAACTTTTACTCGAGTCATCTCCTTTTATTCCTATATGACGTACCTTTTAGTTGAGTCATTTCCTTTGATTCCTAGAAGACGTACTTTTGAGTCGAGCCATTTCACTTGATTCCTATAAGACGTACCTTTTAGTCGATCATCCCCTTTGATTCCTATAAGACGTACGTTTTAGTCGAGTCATCCCTTTGATTCCTATAAGACGTCCCTTTTAGTCGAGTCATCCCATTTGATTCCAAGAAGACGTATCTTTTAGTCGAGTCATTTCCCTTGATTCCTATAAGACGTACCTTTTAGTCGAGTCATCCCCTTTGATTCCTATAAGACGTACCTTTTAGTCGAGTCATTCCCTTTGATTCCAATAAGACGTACCGTTTAGTCGAGTCATCCCCTTTGATTCATATACGACATACCTTTTAGTAGAGTTATACCTCTTGATTCCTATAAGACGTACCTTTTAGTCGAATCATTCCCCCTTGACCCCTAGCAGACGCACCTTTTCGTCGAGTCATCCCCTTTGACCCCTAGAAGACGTACCTTTTAGTCGATTCATTTCCCTTGATTCCTATAAAACGTACCTTATTGTTGAGTCATTTCCTTTGATTCCTAGAAGACGTACCTTTTAGTCGAGTCATTTCCCTTGATTCCTATAAGACCTACCTTTTAGTCGAGTCATCCCCTTTGATTCCTATAAGACGTACCTTTTAGTCGAGTCATCTCCTTTGATTCCTATAAGACGTACCTTTTAGTTGAGTCATTTCCTTTGATTCCTTGAATACGTACCTTTTAGTCGAGTCATTTCACTTCATTCCTATAAGACGTACCTTTTAGTCGAGTCTTCCCCTTTGATTCCTATAAGACGTACCTTTTAGTCTAGTCATCCCCTTTGATTCCTATAAGACGTACCTTTTAGTTGAGTCATCCCATTTGATTCCTAGATGACGTACCTTTTAGTCGAGTCATTTCCCTTGATTCCTATAAGACGTACCTTTTAGTCGAGTCATCCCCTTTGATTCGTATAAGACGTACTTTTTAGTCGAGTCATCCCTTTTGATTCCTATATGACGTACCTTTAGTCGAGTCATCCCCATTGATTCCTCGAATACGTACCTTTAAGTCGAGTCATATCCCTTGATTCCTTTAAGACGTACCTTTTAGTCGAGTCATTCCCTTTGATTCCAATAAGACGTACCTTTTAGTCGAGTCATCCCCTTTGATTCCTATAAGACATACCTTTTAGTTGAGTTATACCTCTTGATTCCTATAAGACGTACCTTTTAGTCGAATCATTCCCCCTTGACCCCTAGCAGACGTACCTTTTAGTCAAGTCATCCCTTTTGACCCCTAGAAGACGTACCTTTTAGTCGAGTCATTTCCTTTGATTCCTATAAGACGGATCTTTTAGTCGAGCCATCCCTTTTGATTCCTATAAGACATACCTTTTAGTCGAGTCATCCCCTTTGATTCCTATAAGACGTACCTTTTAGTCGAGTCATCGCCTTTAATTCTTATAAGACGTACCTTGTAGTCGAGTCATCCCCTTTGACCCCTGGAGTACGTACCTTTTAGTCGAGTCATTCCCCATAATTCCTATATGACGTACCTTTTAGTCGAGTCATCCCCTTTGATTCCTATAAGACGTATCTTTTAGTCGAGTCATCCCTTTTTATTCCTATAAGACATACATTTTAGTCGAGTCATCCCCTTTGATTCCTATAAGACGTACCTTTTAGTCGAGTCATCCTCTTTGATTCCTATAAGACGTACCTTTTAGTCGAGTCAACTCCTTTGATTCCTATAAGACGTACCTTTTAGTCGAGTCATCCCCTTAGACCCCTAGAATACGTACCTTTTAGTCGAGTCATTTCCTTTGATTCCTATAAGACGTTCCTTTTAGTCGAGTCATCCCCTTTGATTCCTATAAGACGTACCTTTTAGTCGAGTCAACCCCTTTGATTCCTATAAGACGTATCTTTAAGTTGAGTCATTTCCTTTGATTCCTTGGAGACGTACATTTTAGTCGAGTCATTTCTCTTGATTCCTATAAGACGTACCTTTTAGTCGAGTCTTCCACTTAGATTCCTATAAGACGTACCTTTTAGTTGAGTCATCTCCTATGATTACTATAAGACGTACCTTTTAGTCGAGTCATCCCCTTTGATTCCTATAAGACGTATCTTTAAGTTGAGTCATTTCCTTTAATTCCTTGGAGACGTACATTTTAGTCGAGTCAGTTCTCTTGATTCCTATAAGACGTACCTTTTAGTATCGTCTTCCCCTTAGATTCCTATAAGACGTACCTTTTAGTTGAGTCATCATCTTTGATTCCTATAAGACGTATCTTTTAGTTGAGTCATTTCCTTTGATTACTTGAAAACGTACCTTTTAGTCGAGTCATTTCCCTTGATTCCTATAAGACGTACCTTTTAGTCGAGTCATCCCCTTTGATTCCTATAAAACGTACCTTTTAGTCGATTCTTCCCCTTTGATACCTATAAGACGTACCTTTTAGTCGAGTCATCCCCTTTGATTCCTATAAGACGTACCTTTTAGTCGAGTCATTTCCTTTATTCCTACAAGACGTACCTTTTAGTCGAGTCATCCACTTTGATTCCTATAAGACGTACCTTTTAGTCGAGTCATCCCCTTGGATTCCTATAAGACGTACCTTTTGGTCGAGTCATCCCCTTGAATTCCTATAAGACGTACCTTTTAGTCGAGTCATCCCCTTTGATTCCTAAAATATGTGCCTTTTAGTCGAGTCATTTCCCTTGATTCCTAAAATATGTGCCTTTTAGTCGAGTCATCCCCTTTGAATCCTATAAGATGTACCTTTTAGTCGAGTCATCCCCTTTGATTCCTATAAGACGTACGTTTTAGTCGAGTCATCCCCTTTGACTCCTAGATGACGTATCTTTTAGTCGAGTCATTTCCATTGATTCCTATAAGACATACCTTTTAGTCGAGTCATCCACTTTGACCCCTAGAAGACGTACCTTTTAGTTGAGTCATTTCCTTTGATTCCTTGAAGACGTACCTTTTAGTCGAGTCATTTACCTTGATTCCTATAAGACGTATCTTTTAGTCGAGTCATCCCCTTTGATTCCTATAAGACGTAACTTTTACTCGAGTCATCTCCTTTTATTCCTATAAGACGTACCTTTTAGTTGATTCATTTCCTTTGATTCCTAGAAGACGTACTTTTGAGTCGAGCCATTTCACTTGATTCCTATAAGACGTACCTTTTAGTCGAGTCATCCCCTTTGATTCCTATAAGACGTACATTTTAGTCGAGTCATCCCTTTGATTCCTATAAGACGTCCCTTTTAGTCGAGTCATCCCATTTGATTCCTAGAAGACGTATCTTTTAGTCGAGTCATTTTCCTTGATTCCTATAAGACGTACCTTTTAGTCGAGTCATTCCCTTTGATTCCAATAAGACGTACCGTTTAGTCGAGTCATCCCCTTTGATTCATATACGACATACCTTTTAGTAGAGTTATACCTCTTGATTCCTATAGGACATACCTTTTAGTCGAGTCAGCCCCTTTGATTCCTATAAGACGTACCTTTTAGTCGAGTCATCTCCTTTGATTCCTATAAGACGTACCTTTTAGTCGAGTCATCCCCTTTGACCCCTAGAATACGTACCTTTTAGTCGAGTCATTTCCTTAGATTCCTATATGACGTTCCTTTTAGTCGAGTCATCCCCTTTGATTCCTATAAGACGTACCTTTTAGTCGAGTCATCCCCTATGATTCCTATAAGACGTATCTTTAAGTTGAGTCATTTCCTTTGATTCCTTGGAGACGTACATTTTAGTCGAGTCATTTCTCTTGATTCCTATAAGACGTACCTTTTAGTATAGTCTTCCCCTTAGATTCCTATAAGACGTACCTTTTAGTTGAGTCATCATCTTTGATTCCTATAAGACGTATCTTTTAGTTGAGTCATTTCCTTTGATTCCTTGAAAACGTACCTTTTAGTCGAGTCATTTCCCTTGATTCCTATAAGACGTACCTTTTAGTCGAGTCATCCCCTTTGATTCCTATAAAACGTACCTTTTAGTCGATTCATCCCCTTTGATACCTATAAGACATACCTTTTAGTCGAGTCATTTCCTTTATTCCTACAAGACGTACCTTTTAGTCGAGTCATCCACTTTGATTCCTATAAGACGTACCTTTTAGTCGAGTCATCCCCTTGGATTCCTATAAGACGTACCTTTTGGTCGAGTAATCCCCTTGAATTCCTATAAGACGTACCTTTTAGTCGAGTCATCCCCTTTGATTCCTAAAATATGTGCCTTTTAGTCGAGTCATTTCCCTTGATTCCTAAAATATGTGCCTTTCAGTCGAGTCATCCCCTTTGATTCCTATAAGATGTACCTTTTAGTCGAGTCATCCCCTTTGATTCCTATAAGACGTACGTTTTAGTCGAGTCATCCCCTTTGACCCCTAGAAGACGTACCTTTTAGTCGAGTCATTTCCATTGATTCCTATAAGACGTACCTTTTAGTCGAGTCATCCACTTTGACCCCTAGAAGACGTACCTTTTAGTCGAGTCATCCCCTTTGATTCCTAACAGACGTACCTTTTAGTTGAGTCATTTCCTTTGATTCCTTGAAGACGTACCTTTTAGTCGAGTCATTTACCTTGATTCCTATAAGACGTATCTTTTAGTCGAGTCATCCCAATTGATTCCTATAAGACGTAACTTTTACTCGAGTCATCTCCTTTTATTCCTATATGACGTACCTTTTAGTTGAGTCATTTCCTTTGATTCCTAGAAGACGTACTTTTGAGTCGAGCCATTTCACTTGATTCCTATAAGACGTACCTTTTAGTCGATCATCCCCTTTGATTCCTATAAGACGTACGTTTTAGTCGAGTCATCCCTTTGATTCCTATAAGACGTCCCTTTTAGTCGAGTCATCCCATTTGATTCCAAGAAGACGTATCTTTTAGTCGAGTCATTTCCCTTGATTCCTATAAGACGTACCTTTTAGTCGAGTCATCCCCTTTGATTCCTATAAGACGTACCTTTTAGTCGAGTCATTCCCTTTGATTCCAATAAGACGTACCGTTTAGTCGAGTCATCCCCTTTGATTCATATACGACATACCTTTTAGTAGAGTTATACCTCTTGATTCCTATAAGACGTACCTTTTAGTCGAATCATTCCCCCTTGACCCCTAGCAGACGCACCTTTTCGTCGAGTCATCCCCTTTGACCCCTAGAAGACGTACCTTTTAGTCGATTCATTTCCCTTGATTCCTATAAAACGTACCTTATTGTTGAGTCATTTCCTTTGATTCCTAGAAGACGTACCTTTTAGTCGAGTCATTTCCCTTGATTCCTATAAGACCTACCTTTTAGTCGAGTCATCCCCTTTGATTCCTATAAGACGTACCTTTTAGTCGAGTCATCTCCTTTGATTCCTATAAGACGTACCTTTTAGTTGAGTCATTTCCTTTGATTCCTTGAATACGTACCTTTTAGTCGAGTCATTTCACTTCATTCCTATAAGACGTACCTTTTAGTCGAGTCTTCCCCATTGATTCCTATAAGACGTACCTTTTAGTCTAGTCATCCCCTTTGATTCCTATAAGACGTACCTTTTAGTTGAGTCATCCCATTTGATTCCTAGATGACGTACCTTTTAGTCGAGTCATTTCCCTTGATTCCTATAAGACGTACCTTTTAGTCGAGTCATCCCCTTTGATTCGTATAAGACGTACTTTTTAGTCGAGTCATCCCTTTTGATTCCTATATGACGTACCTTTAGTCGAGTCATCCCCATTGATTCCTCGAAGACGTACCTTTAAGTCGAGTCATATCCCTTGATTCCTTTAAGACGTACCTTTTAGTCGAGTCATTCCCTTTGATTCCAATAAGACGTACCTTTTAGTCGAGTCATCCCCTTTGATTCCTATAAGACATACCTTTTAGTTGAGTTATACCTCTTGATTCCTATAAGACGTACCTTTTAGTCGAATCATTCCCCCTTGACCCCTAGCAGACGTACCTTTTAGTCAAGTCATCCCTTTTGACCCCTAGAAGACGTACCTTTTAGTCGAGTCATTTCCTTTGATTCCTATAAGACGGATCTTTTAGTCGAGCCATCCCTTTTGATTCCTATAAGACATACCTTTTAGTCGAGTCATCCCCTTTGATTCCTATAAGACGTACCTTTTAGTCGAGTCATCGCCTTTAATTCTTATAAGACGTACCTTGTAGTCGAGTCATCCCCTTTGACCCCTGGAGTACGTACCTTTTAGTCGAGTCATTCCCCATAATTCCTATATGACGTACCTTTTAGTCGAGTCATCCCCTTTGATTCCTATAAGACGTATCTTTTAGTCGAGTCATCCCTTTTTATTCCTATAAGACATACATTTTAGTCGAGTCATCCCCTTTGATTCCTATAAGACGTACCTTTTAGTCGAGTCATCCTCTTTGATTCCTATAAGACGTACCTTTTAGTCGAGTCAACTCCTTTGATTCCTATAAGACGTACCTTTTAGTCGAGTCATCCCCTTAGACCCCTAGAATACGTACCTTTTAGTCGAGTCATTTCCTTTGATTCCTATAAGACGTTCCTTTTAGTCGAGTCATCCCCTTTGATTCCTATAAGACGTACCTTTTAGTCGAGTCAACCCCTTTGATTCCTATAAGACGTATCTTTAAGTTGAGTCATTTCCTTTGATTCCTTGGAGACGTACATTTTAGTCGAGTCATTTCTCTTGATTCCTATAAGACGTACCTTTTAGTCGAGTCTTCCACTTAGATTCCTATAAGACGTACCTTTTAGTTGAGTCATCTCCTATGATTACTATAAGACGTACCTTTTAGTTGAGTCATTTCCTTTGATTCCTTGAAAATGTACCTTTTAGTCGAGTCATTTCCCTTGATTCCTATAATACGTACCTTTTAGTCGAGTCATCCCCTTTGATTCATATAAAACGTACCTTTTAGTCGAGTCATCCCCTTTGATACCTATAAGACGTACCTTTTAGTCGAGTCATCCCCTTTGATTCCTATAAGTCGTACCTTTTGGTCGAGTCATTTCCCTTTAATCCTACAAGACGTACCTTTTAGTCGAATCATCCACTTTGATTCCTATAAGACGTACCTTTTAGTCGATTCATCCCCTTGGATTCCTATAAGACGTACCTTTTGGTTGAGTCATCCCCTTGGATTCCTATAAAACGTACCTTTTAGTCGAGTCATCCCCTATGATTCCTAATATATGTGCCTTTTAGTCGAGTCATTTCCCTTGATTCCTATAAGACGTACCTTTAGGTCGAGTCATCCCCTTTGATTCCTATAAGACGTACCTTTTAGTCGAGTCATCCCCTTTGACCCCTAGAAGACGTACCTTTTAGTCGAGTCATTTCCTTTGATTCCTATAAGACGTACCTTTTAGTCGAGTCATCCACTTTGACCCCTAGAAGTCGTACCTTTTAGTCGAGTCATCCGCTTTGATTCCTATAAGACGTACCTTTTAGTTGAGTCATTTCCTTTGAATCCTTGAAGACGTACGTTTTAGTCGAGTCATTTCCCTTGATTCCTATAAGACGTATCTTTTAGTCGAGTCATCCCCTTTGATTCCTATAAGACGTACCTCTTAGTCGAGTCATCTCCTTTTATTCCTATAAGACATACCTTTTAGTTGAGTCATTTCCTTTGATTCCTAGAAGACGTACTTTTGAGTCGAGCCATTTCACATGATTCCTATAAGACGTACCTTTTAGTCGAGTCATCCCTTTTGATTCCTATAGGACATACCTTTTAGTCGAGTCAGCCCCTTTGATTCCTATAAGACGTACCTTTTAGTCGAGTCATCTCCTTTGATTCCTATAAGACGTACCTTTTAGTCGAGTCATCCCCTTTGACCCCTAGAATACGTACCTTTTAGTCGAGTCATTTCCTTAGATTCCTATATGACGTTCCTTTTAGTCGAGTCATCCCCTTTGATTCCTATAAGACGTACCTTTTAGTCGAGTCATCCCCTTTGATTCCTATAAGACGTATCTTTAAGTTGAGTCATTTCCTTTGATTCCTTGGAGACGTACATTTTAGTCGAGTCATTTCTCTTGATTCCTATAAGACGTACCTTTTAGTATAGTCTTCCCCTTAGATTCCTATAAGACGTACCTTTTAGTTGAGTCATCATCTTTGATTCCTATAAGACGTATCTTTTAGTTGAGTCATTTCCTTTGATTCCTTGAAAACGTACCTTTTAGTCGAGTCATTTCCCTTGATTCCTATAAGACGTACCTTTTAGTCGAGTCATCCCGTTTGATTCCTATAAAACGTACCTTTTAGTCGATTCATCCCCTTTGATACCTATAAGACATACCTTTTAGTCGAGTCATTTCCTTTATTCCTACAAGACGTACCTTTTAGTCGAGTCATCCACTTTGATTCCTATAAGACGTACCTTTTAGTCGAGTCATCCCCTTGGATTCCTATAAGACGTACCTTTTGGTCGAGTAATCCCCTTGAATTCCTATAAGACGTACCTTTTAGTCGAGTCATCCCCTTTGATTCCTAAAATAAGTGCCTTTTAGTCGAGTCAATTCCCTTGATTCCTAAAATATGTGCCTTTCAGTCGAGTCATCCCCTTTGATTCCTATAAGATGTACCTTTTAGTCGAGTCATCCCCTTTGATTCCTATAAGACGTACGTTTTAGTCGAGTCATCCCCTTTGACCCCTAGAAGACGTACCTTTTAGTCGAGTCATTTCCATTGATTCCTATAAGACGTACCTTTTAGTCGAGTCATCCACTTTGACCCCTAGAAGACGTACCTTTTAGTCGAGTCATCCCCTTTGATTCCTAACAGACGTACCTTTTAGTTGAGTCATTTCCTTTGATTCCTTGAAGACGTACCTTTTAGTCGAGTCATTTACCTTGATTCCTATAAGACGTATCTTTTAGTCGAGTCATCCCCATTGATTCCTATAAGACGTAACTTTTACTCGAGTCATCTCCTTTTATTCCTATAAGACGTACCTTTTAGTTGAGTCATTTCCTTTGATTCCTAGAAGACGTACTTTTGAGTCGAGCCATTTCACTTGATTCCTATAAGACGTACCTTTTAGTCGATCATCCCCTTTGATTCCTATAAGACGTACATTTTAGTCGAGTCATCCCTTTGATTTCTATAAGACGTCCCTTTTAGTCGAGTCATCCCATTTGATTCCAAGAAGACGTATCTTTTAGTCGAGTCATTTCCCTTGATTCCTATAAGACGTACCTTTTAGTCGAGTCATCCCCTTTGATTCCTATAAGACGTACCTTTTAGTCGACTCATTCCCTTTGATTCCAATAAGACGTACCGTTTAGTCGAGTCATCCCCTTTGATTCATATACGACATACCTTTTAGTAGAGTTATACCTCTTGATTCCTATAAGACGTACCTTTTAGTCGAATCATTCCCCCTTGACCCCTAGCAGACGCACCTTTTCGTCGAGTCATCCCCTTTGACCCCTAGAAGACGTACCTTTTAGTCGATTCATTTCCCTTGATTCCTATAAAACGTACCTTATTGTTGAGTCATTTCCTTTGATTCCTAGAAGACGTACCTTTTAGTCGAGTCATTTCCCTTGATTCCTATAAGACCTACCTTTTAGTCGAGTCATCCCCTTTGATTCCTATAAGACGTACCTTTTAGTCGAGTCATCTCCTTTGATTCCTATAAGACGTACCTTTTAGTTGAGTCATTTCCTTTGATTCCTTGAATACGTACCTTTTAGTCGAGTCATTTCACTTCATTCCTATAAGACGTACCTTTTAGTCGAGTCTTCCCCTTTGATTCCTATAAGACGTACCTTTTAGTCTAGTCATCCCCTTTGATTCCTATAAGACGTACCTTTTAGTCGAGTCATCCCATTTGATTCCTAGATGCTGTACCTTTTAGTCGAGTCATTTCCCTTGATTCCTATAAGACGTACCTTTTAGTCGAGTCATCCCCTTTGATTCGTATAAGACGTACTTTTTAGTCGAGTCATCCCTTTTGATTCCTATATGACGTACCTTTAGTCGAGTCATCCCCATTGATTCCTCGAAGACGTACCTTTAAGTCGAGTCATATCCCTTGATTCCTTTAAGACGTACCTTTTAGTCGAGTCATTCCCTTTGATTCCAATAAGACGTACCTTTTAGTCGAGTCATCCCCTTTGATTCCTATAAGACATACCTTTTAGTTGAGTTATACCTCTTGATTCCTATAAGACGTACCTTTTAGTCGAATCATTCCCCCTTGACCCCTAGCAGACGTACCTTTTAGTCAAGTCATCCCTTTTGACCCCTAGAAGACGTACCTTTTAGTCGAGTCATTTCCTTTGATTCCTATAAGACGGATCTTTTAGTCGAGCCATCCCTTTTGATTCCTATAAGACATACCTTTTAGTCGAGTCATCCCCTTTGATTCCTATAAGACGTACCTTTTAGTCGAGTCATCGCCTTTAATTCTTATAAGACGTACCTTGTAGTCGAGTCATCCCCTTTGACCCCTGGAGTACGTACCTTTTAGTCGAGTCATTCCCCATAATTCCTATATGACGTACCTTTTAGTCGAGTCATCCCCTTTGATTCCTATAAGACGTATCTTTTAGTCGAGTCATCCCTTTTTATTCCTATAAGACATACATTTTAGTCGAGTCATCCCCTTTGATTCCTATAAGACGTACCTTTTAGTCGAGTCATCCTCTTTGATTCCTATAAGACGTACCTTTTAGTCGAGTCAACTCCTTTGATTCCTATAAGACGTACCTTTTAGTCGAGTCATCCCCTTAGACCCCTAGAATACGTACCTTTTAGTCGAGTCATTTCCTTTGATTCCTATAAGACGTTCCTTTTAGTCGAGTCATCCCCTTTGATTCCTATAAGACGTACCTTTTAGTCGAGTCATCCCCTTTGATTCCTATAAGACGTATCTTTAAGTTGAGTCATTTCCTTTGATTCCTTGGAGACGTACATTTTAGTCGAGTCATTTCTCTTGATTCCTATAAGACGTACCTTTTAGTCGAGTCTTCCCCTTAGATTCCTATAAGACGTACCTTTTAGTTGAGTCATCTCCTATGATTACTATAAGACGTACCTTTTAGTTGAGTCATTTCCTTTGATTCCTTGAAAATGTACCTTTTAGTCGAGTCATTTCCCTTGATTCCTATAATACGTACCTTTTAGTCGAGTCATCCCCTTTGATTCATATAAAACGTACCTTTTAGTCGAGTCATCCCCTTTGATACCTATAAGACGTACCTTTTAGTCGAGTCATCCCCTTTGATTCCTATAAGTCGTACCTTTTGGTCGAGTCATTTCCCTTTATTCCTACAAGACGTACCTTTTAGTCGAATCATCCACTTTGATTCCTATAAGACGTACCTTTTAGTCGATTCATCCCCTTGGATTCCTATAAGACGTACCTTTTGGTTGAGTCATCCCCTTGGATTCCTATAAAACGTACCTTTTAGTCGAGTCATCCCCTATGATTCCTAATATATGTGCCTTTTAGTCGAGTCATTTCCCTTGATTCCTATAAGACGTACCTTTAGGTCGAGTCATCCCCTTTGATTCCTATAAGACGTACCTTTTAGTCGAGTCATCCCCTTTGACCCCTAGAAGACGTACCTTTTAGTCGAGTCATTTCCTTTGATTCCTATAAGACGTACCTTTTAGTCGAGTCATCCACTTTGACCCCTAGAAGTCGTACCTTTTAGTCGAGTCATCCGCTTTGATTCCTATAAGACGTACCTTTTAGTTGAGTCATTTCCTTTGAATCCTTGAAGACGTACGTTTTAGTCGAGTCATTTCCCTTGATTCCTATAAGACGTATCTTTTAGTCGAGTCATCCCCTTTGATTCCTATAAGACGTACCTCTTAGTCGAGTCATCTCCTTTTATTCCTATAAGACATTCCTTTTAGTTGAGTCATTTCCTTTGATTCCTAGAAGACGTACTTTTGAGTCGAGCCATTTCACTTGATTCCTATAAGACGTACCTTTTAGTCGAGTCATCCCCTTTGATTCCTATAAGACGTACCTTTTAGTCGAGTCATCCCCTTTGATTCCTATAAGACGTACCTTTTAGTCGAGTCATCCCATTTGATTCCTAGATGACGTACCTTTTAGTCGAGTCATTTCCATTGATTCCTATAAGACGTACCTTTTGTTCGAGTCATCCCCTTTGATTCCTATAAGATGTACTTTTTAGTCGAGTCATCCCTTTTGATTCCTATATGACGTACCTTTTAGTCGAGTCATCCCCATATATTCCTCGAAGACGTACCTTTAAGTCGAGTCATTTCCCTTGATTCCTTTAAGACGTACCTTTTAGTCGTGTCATTCCCCTTGATTCCAATAAGATGTACCTTTTAGTCGAGTCATCCCCTTTGATTCCTATGAGACATAGCTTTTAGTTGAGTTATACCTCTTGATTCGTATGAGACGTACCTTTTAGTCGAATCATTCCCCCTTGACCCCTAGCAGACGTATCTTTTAGTAGAGTCATCCCTTTTGACCCCTAGAAGACGTACCTTTTAGTCGAGTCATTTTCTTTGATTCCAATAAGAAGGATCTTTTAGTCGTGTCATCCCTTTTGATTCCTATAAGACATACCTTTTAGTCGAGTCATCCCCTTTGATTCCTATAAGACGTACCTTTTAGTCGAGTCATCCCCTTTAATTCTTATAAGACGTACCTTGTAGTCGAGTCATCCCCTTTGACCCCTGGAATACGTACCTTTTAGTCGAGTCATTCCCCATGATTCCTATATGACGTACCTTTTAGTCGAGTCATCCCCTTTGACTCCTATAAGACATATCTTTTAGTCGAGTCATCCCTTTTGATTCCTATAAGGCATACCTTTTAGTCGAGTCATCCCCTTTGATTCCTATAAGACGTACCTTTTAGACGAGTCAACTCCTTTGATTCCTATAAGACGTACCTTTTAGTCGAGTCATCCCCTTAGACCCCTAGAATACGTACCTTTTAGTCGAGTCATTTCCTTTGATTCCTATAAGACGTTCCTTTTAGTCGAGTCATCCCATTTGATTCCTATAAGACGTACCTTTTAGTCGAGTCATCCCCTTTGATTCCTATAAGACGAATCTTAAAGTTGAGTCATTTCCTTTGATTCCTTGGTGACGTACATTTTAGTCGAGTCATTTCTCTTGATTCCTATAAGACGTACCTTTTAGTCGAGTCTTCCCCTTAGATTCCTATAAGACGTACCTTTTAGTTGAGTCATCTCCTATGATTCCTATAAGACGTACCTTTTAGTTGAGTCATTTCCTTTGATTCCTTGAAAACGTACCTTTTAGTCGAGTCATTTCCCTTGATTCCTATAAGACGTACCTTTTAGTCGAGTCATCCCCTTTGATTCCTATAAGACGTACATTTTAGACGAGTCATCCCTTTGATTCCTATAAGACGTCCCTTTTAGTCGAGTCATCCCATTTGATTCCTAGAAGGCGTATCTTTTAGTCGAGTCATTTCCCTTTATTCCTACAAGACGTACCTTTTAGTCGAGTCATCCACTTTGATTCTTATAAGACGTACCTTTTAGTCGATTCATCCCCTTGGATTGCTATAAGACGTATCTTTTGGTCGAGTCATCCCCTTGGATTCCTATAAAACGTACATTTTAGTCGAGTCATCCCTTTTGATTCCTAAAATATGTGCATTTTAGTCGAGTCATTTCCCTTGATTCCAATAGGACGTACCTTTTAGTCGAGTCATCCCCTTTGATTCCTATAAGACGTACCTTTTAGTCGAGTCATCCCCTTTGACCCCTAGAAGACGTACCTTTTAGTCGAGTCATTTCCTTTGATTCCTATAAGACGTACCTTTTAGTCGAGTCATCCACTTTGACCCCTAGAAGACGAACCTTTTAGTCGAGTCATCCGCTTTGATTCCTATAAGATGTACCTTTTAGTTGAGTCATTTCCTTTGATTCCTTGAAGACGTACGTTTTAGTCGAGTCATTTCCCTTGATTCCTATAAGACGTATCTTTTAGTCGAGTCATCCCCTTTGATTCCTATAAGATGTACCTTTTAGTCGAGTCATCTCCTTTTATTCCTATAAGACGTACCTTTTAGTTGAGTCATTTCCTTTGATTCCTAGAAGACATACTTTTGAGTCGAGCCATTTCACTTGATTCCTATAAGACGTACCTTTTAGTCGAGTCATCCCCTTTGATTCCTATTAGACGTACCTTTTAGTCGAGTCATCCCATTTTGATTCTAGAAGACGTATCTTTTAGTCGAGTCATTTCCCTTGATTCCTATAAGACGTACCTTTTAGTCGAGTCATCCCCTTTGATTCCTATAAGTCGTACCTTTTAGTCGAGTCATTCCCTTTGATTCCAATAAAACGTACCTTTTAGTCGAGTCATCCCCTTTGATTCCTATAAGACATACCTTTTAGTCGAGTTATACCTCTTGATTCCTATAAGACGTACCTTTTAGTTGAGTCATTTCCTTTGATTCCTTGAAAACGTACCTTTTAGTCGAGTTATTTCCCTCGATTCCTATAAGACGTATCTTTTAGTCGAGTCATCCCCTTTGATTCCTATAAAACATACGTTTTAGTCGAGTCATCTTCTTTGATACCTATAAGACGTACCTTTTAGTCGAGTTATTCCCTTTGATTCCTATAAGACATACCTTTTGGTCGAGTCATCCCCTTGGATTCCTATAAAATGTACCTTTTAGTCGAGTCATCCCCTTTGATTCCTAAAATATGTGCATTTTAGTCGAGTCATTTCCCTTGATTCCAATAAGACGTACCTTTTAGTCGAGTTATACCTCTTGATTCCTATAAGACGTACCTTTTAGTTGAGTCATTTCCTTTGATTCCTTGAAAACGTACCTTTTAGTCGAGTCATTTCCCTCGATTCCTATAAGACGTATCTTCTAGTCGAGTCATCCCCTTTGATTCCTATAAAACGTACGTTTTAGTCGAGTCATCTTCTTTGATTCCTATAAGACGTACCTTTTAGTCGATTCATCCCCTTGGATTCCTATAAGACGTACCTTTTGGTCGAGTCATCCCCTTGGATTCCTATAAAACGTACCTTTTAGTCGAGTTATCCCCTTTGATTCCTAAAATATGTGCATTTTAGTCGAGTCATTTCCCTTGATTCCAATAAGACGTACCTTTTAGTCGAGTCATCCCCTTTGATTCCTATAAGACGAACCTTTTAGTCGAGTCATCCCCTTTGACCCCTAGAAGACGTACCTTTTAGTCGAGTCATTTCCTTTGATTCCTATAAGACGTACCTTTTAGTCGAGTCATCCACTTTGACCCCTAGAAGACGAACCTTTTAGTCGAGTTATCCGCTTTGATTCCTATAAGACGTACCTTTTAGTTGAGTCATTTCCTTTGATTCCTTGAAGACGTACGTTTTAGTCGAGTCATTTCCCTTGATTCCTATAAGACGTATCTTTTAGTCGAGTCATCCCCTTTGATTCCTATAAGATGTACCTTTTAGTCGAGTCATCTCCTTTTATTCCTATTAGACGTACCTTTTAGTTGAGTCATTTCCTTTGATTCCTAGAAGACGTACTTTTGAGTCGAGCCATTTCACTTGATTCCTATAAGACGTACCTTTTAGTCGAGTCATCCCCTTTGATTCCTATAAGACGTACCTTTTAGTCGAGTCATCCCCTTTGATTCCTATTAGACGTACCTTTTAGTCGAGTCATCCCATTTGATTCTAGAAGACGTATGTTTTAGTCGAGTCATTTCCCTTGAGTCCTATAAGACGTACCTTTTAGTCGAGTCATTCCCTTTGATTCCTTGGTGACCTACATTTTAGTCGAGTCATTTCTCTTGATTACTATAAGACGTACCTTTTAGTCGAGTCTTTCCCTTAGATTCCTATAAGACGTACCTTTTAGTTGAGTCATCTCCTTTGATTCCTATAAGACGTACCTTTTAGTTAAGTCATTTCCTTTGATTCCTTGAAAACGTACCTTTTAGTCGAGTCATTTCCCTTGATTCCTATAAGACGTACGTTTTAGTCGAGTCATCCCCTTTGATTCCTATAAAACGTACCTTTTAGTCGATTCATCCCCTTTGATACCTATAAAACGTACCTTTTCGTCGAGTCATCCCCTTTGATACCTATAAGACGTACCTTTTAGTCGAGTCATCCCCTTTGAT
The DNA here is from genome assembly GCA_030864215.1 of Capsicum pubescens. Lineage (NCBI taxonomy): Eukaryota > Viridiplantae > Streptophyta > Magnoliopsida > Solanales > Solanaceae > Capsicum > Capsicum pubescens. Next base: position 272,375,639 of record CM061545.1, on the reverse strand, counting down.
TCCTATAAGTCGTACCTTTTAGTCGAGTCATTTCCCTTTATTCCTACAAGACGTACCTTTTAGTCGAGTCATCCACTTTGATTCCTATAAGACGTACCTTTTAGTCGATTCATCCCCTTGGATTCCTATAAGACGTACCTTTTGGTCGAGTCATCCCCTTTGATTCCTATAAGACGTATCTTTTAGTCGAGTCATCCCTTTTGATTCCTATTAGACATACCTTTTAGTCGAGTCATCCCCTTTGATTCCTTGGAGACGTACATTTTAGTCGAGTCATTTCTCTTGATTCCTATAAGACGTACCTTTTAGTATCATCTTCCCCTTAGATTCCTATAAGACGTACCTTTTAGTTGAGTCATCATCTTTGATTCCTATAAGACGTATCTTTTAGTTGAGTCATTTCCTTTGATTCCTTGAAAACGTACCTTTTAGTCGAGTCATTTCCCTTGATTCCTATAAGACGTACCCTTTAGTCGTGTCATCCCCTTTGATTCCTATAAAACGTACCTTTTAGTCGATTCATCCCCTTTGATACCTATAAGACGTACCTTTTAGTCGAGTCATCCCCTTTGATTCCTATAAGACGTACCTTTTAGTCGAGTCATTTCCTTTATTCCTACAAGACGTACCTTTTAGTCGAGTCATCCACTTTGATTCCTATAAGACGTACCTTTTAGTCGATTCATCCCCTTGGATTCCTATAAGACGTACCTTTTGGTCGAGTCATCCGCTTGAATTCCTATAAGACGTACCTTTTAGTCGAGTCATCCCCTTTGATTTCTAAAATATGTGCCTTTTAGTCGAGTCGTTAACCTTGATTCCTAAAATATGTGCCTTTTAGTCGAGTCATTTCCCTTCATTCCTAAAATATGTGCCTTTTAGTCGAGTCATTTCCCTTGATTCCTATAAGACGTACCCTTTAGTCGAGTCATCCCCTTTGATTCCTATAAAACATACCTTTTAGTCGATTCATCCCCTTTGATACCTATAAGACGTACCTTTTAGTCGAGTCATCCCCTTTGATTCCTATAAGACGTACCTTTTAGTCGAGTCATTTCCTTTATTCCTACAAGACGTAACTTTTAGTCGAGTCATCCACTTTGATTCCTATAAGACGTACCTTTTAGTCGAGTCATCCCCTTGGATTCCTATAAGACGTACCTTTTGGTCGAGTCATCCCCTTGAATTCCTATAAGACGTACCTTTTAGTCGAGTCATCCCCTTTGATTCCTAAAATATGTGCCTTTTAGTCGAGTCATTTCCCTTGATTCCTAAAATATGTGCCTTTTAGTCGAGTCATCCCCTTTGATTCCTATAAGATGTACCTTTTAGTCGAGTAATCCCCTTTGATTCCTATAAGACGTACGTTTTAGTCGAGTCATCCCCTTTGACCCCTAGAAGACGTACCTTTTAGTCGAGTCATTTCCATTGATTCCTATAAGATGTACCTTTTAGTCGAGTCATCCACTTTGACCCCTAGAAGACGTACCTTTTAGTCGAGTCATCCCCTTTGATTTCTATCAGACGTACCTTTTAGTTTAGTCATTTCCTTTGATTCCTTAAAGACGTACCTTTTAGTCGAGTCATTTACCTTGATTCCTATAAGACGTATCTTTTAGTCGAGTCATCTCCTTTGATTCCTATAAGACGTACCTTTTACTCGAGTCATCTCCTTTTATTCCTATAAGACGTACCTTTTAGTTGAGTCATTTCCTTTGATTCCTAGAAGACGTACTTTTGAGTCGAGCCATTTCACTTGATTCCTATAAGACGTACCTTTTAGTCGAGTCATCCCCTTTGATTTCTATAAGACGTACATTTTAGTCGAGTCATCCCTTTGATTCCTATAAGACGTCCCTTTTAGTCGAGTCATCCCATTTGATTCCTAGAAGACGTATCTATTAGTCGAGTCATTTCCCTTGATTCCTATACGACGTACCTTTTAGTCGAGTCATCCCCTTTGATTCCAATAAGACATACCTTTTAGTCGAGTCATTCCCTTTGATTCCAATAAGACGTACCGTTTAGTCGAGTCATCCCCTTTGATTCATATACGACATACCTTTTAGTAGAGTTATACCTCTTGATTCCTATAAGACGTACCTTTTAGTCGAATCATTCCCCCTTGACCCCTTGCAGACGCACCTTTTCGTCGAGTCATCCCCTTTGACCCCTAGAAGACGTACCTTTTAGTCGAGTCATTTCCCTTGATTCCTATAAGACGTACCTTTTAGTCGAGTCATCCCCTTTGATTCCTATAAGACATACCTTTTAGTTGAGTTATACCTCTTGATTCCTATAAGACGTACCTTTTAGTCGAGTCATCCCCTTTGATTCCTAAAATATGTGCCTTTTAGTCGAGTCATTTCCCTTGATTCCTAAAATATGTGCCTTTTAGTCGAGTCATTTCCCTTGATTCCTAAAATATGTGCCTTTTAGTCGAGTCATTTCCCTTGATTCCTATAAGACGTACCCTTTAGTCGAGTCATCCCCTTTGATTCCTATAAAACGTACCTTTTTGTCGATTCATCCCCTTTGATACCTATAAGACGTACCTTTTAGTCGAGTCATCCCCTTTGATTCCTATAAGACGTACCTTTTAGTCGAGTGATTTCCTTTATTCCTACAAGACATACCTTTTAGTCGAGTCATCCACATTGATTCCTATAAGACGTACCTTTTAGTTGAGTCATCCCCTTGGATTCTTATAAGACGTACCTTTTGGTCGAGTCATCCCCTTGAATTCCTATAAGACGTACCTTTTAGTCGAGTCATCCCCTTTGATTCCTAAAATATGTGCCTTTTAGTCGAGTCATTTCCCTTGATTCCTAAAATATGTGCCTTTTAGTCGAGTCATCCCCTTTGATTCCTATAAGATGTACCTTTTAGTCGAGTCATCCCCTTTGATTCCTATAAGACGTACGTTTTAGTCGAGTCATCCCCTTTGACCCCTAGAAGACGTACCTTTTAGTCGAGTCATTTCCATTGATTCCTATAAGATGTACCTTTTAGTCGAGTCATCCACTTTGACCCCTAGAAGACGTACCTTTTAGTCGAGTCATCCCCTTTGATTCCTATCGGACGTACCTTTTAGTTGAGTCATTTCCTTTGATTCCTTGAAGACGTACCTTTTAGTCGAGTCATTTACCTTGATTCCTATAAGACGTATCTTTTAGTCGAGTCATCTCCTTTGATTCCTATAAGACGTACCTTTTACTCGAGTCATCTCCTTTTATTCCTATAAGACGTACCTTTTAGTTGAGTCATTTCCTTTGATTCCTAGAAGACGTACTTTTGAGTCGAGCCATTTCACTTGATTCCTATAAGACGTACCTTTTAGTCGAGTCATCCCCTTTGATTTCTATAAGACGTACATTTTAGTCGAGTCATCCCTTTGATTCCTGTAAGATGTCCCTTTTAGTCGAGTCATCCCATTTGATTCCTAGAAGACGTATCTATTAGTCGAGTCATTTCCCTTGATTCCTATACGACGTACCTTTTAGTCGAGTCATCCCCTTTGATTCCAATAAGACATATATTTTAGTCGAGTCATTCCCTTTGATTCCAATAAGACGTACCGTTTAGTCGAGTCATCCCCTTTGATTCATATACGACATACCTTTTAGTAGAGTTATACCTCTTGATTCCTATAAGACGTACCTTTTAGTCGAATCATTCCCCCTTGACCCCTTGCAGACGCACCTTTTCGTCGAGTCATCCCCTTTGACCCCTAGAAGACGTACCTTTTAGTCGAGTCATTTCCCTTGATTCCTATAAAACGTACCTTATTGTTGAGTCATTTCCTTTGATTCCTAGAAGTCGTACCTTTTAGTCGAGTCATTTCCCTTGATTCCTATAAGACCTACCTTTTAGTCGAGTCATCCCCTTTGATTCCTATAAGACGTACCTTTTAGTCGAGTCATCTCCTATGATTCCTATAATACGTACCTTTTAGTTGAGTCATTTCCTTTGATTCCTCGAAGACGTACCTTTTAGTCGAGTCATTTCACTTCATTCCTATAAGACGTACCTTTTAGTCGAGTCTTGCCCTTTGATTCCTATAAGACGTACCTTTTAGTCGAGTCATCCCCTTTGATTCCTAAAAGACGTACCTGTTAGTCGAGTCTTCCCATTTGATTCCTAGATGACGTACCTTTTAGTCGAGTCATTTCCCTTGATTCCTATAAGACGTACCTTTTAGTCGAGTCATCCCCTTTGATTCCTATAAGACGTACTCTTTAGTCGAGTCATCCCTTTTGATTCCTATATGACGTACCTTTTAGTCGAGTCATCCCCATTGATTCCTCGAAGACGTACCTTTAAGTCGAGTCATATCCCTTGATTCCTTTAAGACGTACCTTTTAGTCGAGTCATTCCCTTTGATTCCAATAAGACGTACCTTTTAGTTGAGTCATCCCCATTGATTCCTATAAAACATACCTTTTAGTTGAGTTATACCTCTTGATTCCTATAAGACGTACCTTTTAGTCGAATCATTCCCCCTTGACCCCTAGCAGACGTACCTTTTAGTCGAGTCATCCCTTTTGACCCCTAGAAGACGTACCTTTTAGTCGAGTCATTTCCTTTGATTCCTATAAGACGGATCTTTTATTCGAGTCATCCCTTTTGATTCCTATAAGACATACCTTTTAGTCGAGTCATCCCCTTTGATTCCTATAAGACGTACCTTTTAGTCGAGTCATCCCCTTTAATTCTTATAAGACGTACCTTGTAGTCGAGTCATCCCCTTTGACCCCTGGAATACGTACCTTTTAGTCGAGTCATTCCCCATAATTCTTATATGACGTACCTTTTAGTCGAGTCATCCCCTTTGATTCCTATAAGACGTATCTTTTAGTCGAGTCATCCCTTTTGATTCCTATAAGACATACCTTTTAGTCGAGTCATCCCCTTTGATTCCTATAAGACGTACCTTTTAGTCGAGTCATCCCTTTTGATTCCTATAAGACGTACCTTTTAGTCGAGTCAACTCCTTTGATTCCTATAAGACGTACCTTTTAGTCGAGTCATCCCCTTAGACCCCTAGAATACGTACCTTTTAGTCGAGTCATTTCCTTTGATTCCTATAAGACGTTCCTTTTAGTCGAGTCATCCCCTTTGATTCCTATAAGACGTACCTTTTAGTCGAGTCATCCCCTTTTATTCCTATAAGACGTATCTTTAAGTTGAGTCATTTCCTTTGATTCCTTGGAGACGTACATTTTAGTCGAGTCATTTCTCTTGATTCCTATAAGACGTACCTTTTAGTCGAGTCTTCCCCTTAGATTCCTATAAGACGTACCTTTTAGTTGAGTCATCTCCTATGATTCCTATAAGACGTACCTTTTAGTTGAGTCATTTCCTTTGATTCCTTGAAAACGTACCTTTTAGTCGAGTCATTTCCCTTGATTCCTATAAGACGTACCTTTTAGTCGAGTCATCCCCTTTGATTCCTATAAAACGTACCTTTTAGTCGAGTCATCCCCTATGATACCTATAAGACGTACATTTTAGTCGAGTCATCCCCTTTGATTCCTATAAGTCGTACCTTTTAGTCGAGTTATTTCCCTTTATTCCTACAAGACGTACCTTTTAGTCGAGTCATCCACTTTGATTCCTATAAGACGTACCTTTTAGTCGATTCATCCCCTTGGATTCCTATAAGACGTACCTTTTGGTCGAGTCATCCCCTTGGATTCCTATAAAACATACCTTTTAGTCGAGTCATCTCCTTTGATTCCTAAAATATGTGCCTTTTAGTCGAGTCATTTCCCTTGATTCTAATAAGACGTACCTTTTAGTCGAGTCATCCCCTTTGATTCCTATAAGACGTACCTTTTAGTCGAGTCATCCCCTTTGACCCCTAGAAGACGTACCTTTTAGTCGAGTCATTTCCTTTGATTCCTATAAGACGTACCTTTTAGTCGAGTCATCCACTTTGACCCCTAGATGACGTACCTTTTAGTCGAGTCATCCGCTTTGATTCCTATAAGACGTACCTTTTAGTCGAGTCATTTCCCTTGATTCCTATAAGACGTATCTTTTAGTCGAATCATCCCCTTTGATTCCTATAAGACGTACCTCTTAGTTGAGTCATCTCCTTTTATTCCTATAAGACGTACCTTTTAGTTGAGTCATTTCCTTTGATTCCTAGAAGACGTACTTTTGAGTCGAGCCATTTCACTTGATTTCTATAAGACGTACCTTTTAGTCGAGTCATCCCCTTTGATTCCTATAAGACGTACCTTTTAGTCGAGTCATCCCCTTTGATTCCTATAAGACGTACCTTTTAGTCGACTCATCCCATTTGATTCCTATAAGACGTACCTTTTAGTCGAGTTATTTCCCTTGATTCCTATAACACGTACCTTTTAGTCGAGTCATCCCCTTTGATTCCCATAAGACGTACTTTTTAGTCGAGTCATCCCTTTTGATTCCTATATGACGTACCTTTTAGTCGAGTCATCCCCATTGATTCCTCGAAGACGTACCTTTAAGTCGAGTCATTTCCCTTGATTCCTTTAAGACGTACGTTTTAGTCGAGTCATTCCCCTTGATTCCAATAAGACGTACCTTTTAGTCGAGTCATCCCCTTTGATTCCTATAAGACATACCTTTTAGTTGTGTTATACCTCTTGATTCCTATAAGACGTACCTTTTAGTCGAATCATTCCCCCTTGACCCCTAGCAGACGTACCTTTTAGTCGAGTCATCCCTTTTAACCCCTAGAAGACGTAACTTTTAGTCGAGTCATTTCCTTTGATTCCTATAAGATGGATCTTTTAGTCGAGTCATCCCTTTTGATTCCTATAAGACATACCTTTTAGTCAATTCATCCCCTTTGATTCCTATAAGACGTACCTTTTAGTCGAGTCATCCCCTTTAATTCTTATAAGACGTACCTTGTAGTCGAGTCATTCCCTTTGACCCCTGGAATACGTACCTTTTAGTCGAGTCATTCCCCATGATTCCTATATGACGTACCTTTTAGTCGAGTCATCCCCTTTGATTCCTATAAGACGTATCTTTTAGTCGAGTCATCCCTTTTGATTCCTATAAGACATACCTTTTAGTCGAGTCATCCCCTTTGATTCCTATAAGACGTACCTTTTAGTCGAGTCAACTCCTTTGATTCCTATAAGACGTAACTTTTAGTCGAGTCATCCCCTTAGACCCCTAGAATACGTACCATTTAGTCGAGTCATTTCCTTTGATTCCTATAAGACGTTCCTTTTAGTCGAGTCATTCCCTTTGATTCCTATAAGACGTACCTTTTAGTCGAGTCATCCCCTTTGATTGCTATAAGACGAATCTTTAAGTTGAGTCATTTCCTTTGATTCCTTGGAGACGTACATTTTAGTCGAGTCATTTCTCTTGATTCCTATAAGACGTACCTTTTAGTCGAGTCTTCCCCTTAGATTCCTATAAGACGTACCTTTTAGTTGAGTCATCTCCTATGATTCCTATAAGACGTACCTTTTAGTTGAGTCATTTCCTTTGATTCCTTGAAAACATACCTTTTAGTCGAGTCATTTCCCTTGATTCCTATAAGACGCACCTTTTAGTCGAGTCATCCCCTTTGATTCCTATAAAACATACCATTTAGTCGAGTCATCCCCTTTAATTCTTATAAGACGTACCTTGTAGTCGAGTCATCCCCTTTGACCCCTGGAATACGTACCTTTTAGTCGAGTCATTCCCCATAATTCCTTTATGACGTACCTTTTAGTCGAGTCATCCCCTTTGATTCCTATAAGATGTATCTTTTAGTCGAGTCATCCCTTTTGATTCCTATAAGACATACCTTTTAGTCGAGTCATCCCCTTTGATTCCTATAAGACGTACCTTTAAGTCGAGTCATCCCCTTTGATTCCTATAAGACGTACCTTTTAGTCGAGTCAACTCCTTTGATTCCTATAAGACGTAACTTTTAGTCGAGTCATCCCCTTAGACCCCTAGAATACGTACCTTTTAGTCGAGTCATTTCCTTTGATTCCTATAAGACGTTCCTTTTAGTCGAGTCATCCCCTTTGATTCCTATAAGACGTACCTTTTAGTCGAGTCATCCCCTTTGATTCCTATAAGACGTATCTTTAAGTTGAGTCATTTCCTTTAATTCCTTGGAGACGTACATTTTAGTCGAGTCATTTCTCTTGATTCCTATAAGACGTACCTTTTAGTCGAGTCTTCACCTTAGATTCCTATAAGACGTACCTTTTAGTTGAGTCATCTCCTATGATTCCTATAAGACGTACCTTTTAGTTGAGTCATTTCCTTTGATTCCTTGAAAACGTACCTTTTAGTCGAGTCATTTCCCTTGATTCCTATAAGACGTACCTTTTAGTCGAGTCATCCCCTTTGATTCCTATAAAACGTACCTTTTAGTCGAGTCATCCCCTTTGATACCTATAAGACGTACCTTTTAGTCGAGTCATCCCCTTTGTTTCCTATAAGTCGTACCTTTTAGTCGAGTTATTTCCCTTTATTCCTACAAGACGTACCTTTTAGTCGAGTCATCCACTTTGATTCTTATAAGACGTACCTTTGAGTCGATTCATCCCCTTGGATTCCTATAAGACGTACCTTTTGGTTGAGTCATCCCCTTGGATTCCTATAAAACGTACCTTTTAGTCGAGTCATCCCCTTTGATTCCTAAAATATGTGCCTTTTAGTCGAGTCATTTCCCTTGATTCCAATAAGACGTACCTTTTAGTCGTGTCATCCCCTTTGATTCCTATAAGACGTACCTTTTAGTCGAGTCATCGCCTTTGACCCCTAGAAGACGTACCTTTTAGTCGAGTCATTTCCTTTGATTCCTATAAGACGTACCTTTTAGTCGAGTCATCCACTTTGACCCCTAGAAGACGTACCTTTTAGTCGAGTCATCCGCTTTGATTCCTATAAGAGGTACCTTTTAGTTGAGTCATTTCCTTTGATTCCTTGAAGACGTACGTTTTAGTCGAGTCATTTCCCTTGATTCCTATAAGACGTATCTTTTAGTCGAGTCATCCCCTTTGATTCCTATAAGACGTACCTCTTAGTTGAGTCATCTCCTTTTATTCCTATAAGACGTACCTTTTAGTTGAGTCATTTCCTTTGATTCCTAGAAGACGGACTTTTGAGTCGAGCCATTTCACTTGATTCCTATAAGACGTACATTTTAGTCGAGTCATCCCCTTTGATTCCTATAAGACGTACCTTTTAGTGGAGTCATCCCCTTTGATTCCTATAAGACGTACCTTTTAGTCGAGTCATCCCATTTGATTCCTAGGTGACGTACCTTCTAGTCGAGTTATTTCCCTTGATTCCTATAAGACGTACCTTTTAGTCGAGTCATGCCCTTTGATTCCTATAAGACGTACTTTTTAGTCGAGTCATCCCTTTTGATTCCTATATGACGTACCTTTTAGTCGAGTCATCCCCATTGATTCCTCGAAGACGTACCTTTAAGTCGATTCATTTCCCTTGATTCCTTTAAGACGTCTCTTTTAGTCGAGTCATTCCCCTTGATTCCAATAAGACGTACCTTTTAGTCGAGTCATCCCCTTTGATTCCTATAAGACATACCTTTTAGTTGACTTATACCTCTTGATTCCTATAAGATGTACCTTTTAGTCGAATCATTCCCCCTTGACCCCTAGAAGACGTACCTTTTAGTCGAGTCATCCCTTTTGACCCCTAGAAGACGTACCTTTTAGTCGAGTCATTTCCTTTGATTCCTATAAGACGGATCTTTTAGTCGAGTCATCCCTTTTGATTCCTATAAGACATACCTTTTAGTCGAGTAGTCCCCTTTGATTCCTATAAGACGTACCTTTTAGTCGAGTCATCCCTTTTAATTCTTATAAGACGTACCTTGTAGTTGGGTCATCCCCTTTGACCCCTGGAATACGTACCTTTTAGTCGAGTCATTCACCATGATTCCTAGATGACGTACCTTTTAGTCGAGTCACCCCCTTTGATTCCTATAAGACGTATCTTTTAGTCGAGTCATCCCTTTTGAATCCTATAAGACATACCTTTTAGTCGAGTCATCCCCTTTGATTCCTATAAGACGTACCTTTTAGTCGAGTCAACTCCTTTGATTCCTATAAGACGTACCTTTTAGTCGAGTCATCCCCTTAGACCCCTAGAATACGTACCTTTTAGTCGAGTCATTTCCTTTGATTCCTATAAGACGTTCCTTTTAGTCGAGTCATCCCCTTTGATTACTATAAGACGTACCTTTTAGTCGAGTCATCCCCTTTGATTCCTATAAGACGAATCTTTAAGTTGAGTCATTTCCTTTGATTCCTTGGAGACGTACATTTTAGTCGAGTCATTTCTCTTGATTCCTATAAGACGTACCTTTTTGTCGAGTCTTCCCCTTAGATTCCTATAAGACGTATCTTTTAGTTGAGTCATCTCCTATGATTCCTATAAGACGTACCTTTTAGTTGAGTCATTTCCCTTGATTCCTATAAGACGTACCTTTTAGTCGAGTCATCCCCTTTGAATCCTATAAAACGTACCTTTTGGTCGAGTCATCCCCTTTGATACCTATAAGACGTACCTTTTCGTCGAGTCATCCCCTTTGATTCCTATAAGTCGTACCTTTTAGTCGAGTCATTTCCCTTTATTCCTACAAGACGTACCTTTTAGTCGAGTCATCCACTTTGATTCCAATAAGACGTACCTTTTAGTCGTTTCATCCCCTTGGATTCCTATAAGACGTACCTTTTGGTCGAGTCATCCCCTTGGATTCCTATAAAACGTACCTTTTAGTCGAGTCATCCCCTTTGATTCCTAAAATATGTGCCTTTTAGTCGAGTCATTTCCCTTGATTCCAATAAGACGTACCTTTTAGTCGAGTCATCCCTTTGATTCCTATAAGACGTACCTTTTAGTCGAGTCATCCCCTTTAACCCCTAGAAGACGTACCTTTTAGTCGAGTCATTTCCTTTGATTCCTATAAGACGTACCTTTTAGTCGAGTCATCCACTTTGACCCCTAGAAGACGAACCTTTTAGTCGAGTCATCCGCTTTGATTCCTATAAGACATACCTTTTAGTTGAGTCATTTCCTTTGATTCCTTGAAGACGTACGTTTTAGTCGAGTCATTTCCCTTGATTCCTATAAGACGTATCTTTTAGTCGAGTCATCCCCTTTGATTCCTATAAGACGTACCTTTTAGTCGAGTCATCTCCTTTTATTCCTATAAGACGTACCTTTTAGTTGAGTCATTTCCTTTGATTCCTAGAAGACGTACTTTTGAGTCGAGCCATTTCACTTGATTCCTATAAGACGTACCTTTTAGTCGAGTCACCCCCTTTGATTCCTATAAGACGTACCTTTTAGTCGAGTCATCCCCTTTGATTCCTATTAGACGTACCTTTTAGTCGAGTCATCCCATTTGATTCTAGAAGACGTATCTTTTAGTCGAGTCATTTCCCTTGATTCCTATAAGACGTACCTTTTAGTCGAGTCATCCCCTTTCATTCTTATAAGACGTACCTTTTAGTCGAGTCATTCCCTTTGATTCCAATAAGACGTACCTTTTAGTCGAGTCATCCCTTTTGATTCCTATAAGACATACCTTTTAGTCGAGTTATACCTCTTGATTCCTATAAGACGTACCTTTTAGTTGAGTCATTTCCTTTGATTCCTTGAAAACGTACCTTTTAGTCGAGTCATTTCCCTCGATTCCTATAAGACGTATCTTTTAGTCGTGCCATCCCCTTTGATTCCTATAAAACGTACGTTTTAGTCGAGTCATCTTCTTTGATACCTATAAGACGTACCTTTTAGTCGAGTCATCCCCTATGATTCCTATAAGACGTACCTTTTAGTCGAGTCATTTCCCTTTATTCCTACAAGACGTACCTTTTAGTCGAGTCATCCACTTTGATTCCTATAAGACGTACCTTTTAGTCGAGTCATCCCCTTGGATTCCTATAAGACATACTTTTTAGTCGAGTCATCCCTTTTGATTCCTATATGACGTACCTTTTAGTCGAGTCATCCCCATTGATTCCTCGAAGACGTACCTTTAAGTCGAGTCATTTCCCTTGATTCCTTTAAGACGTACCTTTTAGTCGAGTCATTCCCCTTGATTCCAATAAGACGTACCTTTTAGTCGAGTCATCCCCTTTGATTCCTATAAGACATACCTTTTAGTTGAGTTATACCTCTTGATTCCTATAAGACGTACCTTTTAGTCGAATCATTCCCCCTTGACCCCTAGAAGACGTACCTTTTAGTCGAGTCATCCCTTTTGACCCCTAGAAGACGTACCTTTTAGTCGAGTCATTTCCTTTGATTCCTATAAGACGGATCTTTTAGTCGAGTCATCCCTTTTGATTCCTATAAGACATACCTTTTAGTCGAGTAGTCCCCTTTGATTCCTATAAGACGTACCTTTTAGTCGAGTCATCCCCTTTAATTCTTATAAGACGTACCTTGTAGTCGGGTCATCCCCTTTGACCCCTGGAATACGTACCTTTTAGTCGAGTCATTCACCATGATTCCTAGATGACGTACCTTTTAGTCGAGTCATCCCCTTTGATTCCTATAAGACGTATCTTTTAGTCGAGTCATCCCTTTTGATTCCTATAAGACATACCTTTTAGTCGAGTCATCCCCTTTGATTCCTATAAGACGTACCTTTTAGTCGAGTCAACTCCTTTGATTCCTATAAGACGTACCTTTTAGTCGAGTCATCCCCTTAGACCCCTAGAATACGTACCTTTTAGTCGAGTCATTTCCTTTGATTCCTATAAGACGTTCCTTTTAGTCGAGTCATCCCCTTTGATTCCTATAAGACGTACCTTTTAGTCGAGTCATCCCCTTTGATTCCTATAAGACGAATCTTTAAGTTGAGTCATTTCCCTTGATTCCTTGGAGACGTAAATTTTAGTCGAGTCATTTCTCTTGATTCCTATAAGACGTACCTTTTAGTCGAGTCTTCCCCTTAGATTCCTATAAGACGTATCTTTTAGTTGAGTCATCTCCTATGATTCCTATAAGACGTACCTTTTAGTTGAGTCATTTCCTTTGATTCCATGAAAACGTACCTTTTAGTCGAGTCATTTCCCTTGATTCCTATAAGACGTACCTTTTAGTCGAGTCATCCCCTTTGATTCCTATAAAACGTACCTTTTGGTCGAGTCATCCCCTTTGATACCTATAAGACGTACCTTTTCGTCGAGTCATCCCCTTTGATTCGTATAAGTCGTACCTTTTAGTCGAGTCATTTCCCTATATTCCTACAAGACGTACCTTTTAGTCGAGTCTCCCACTTTGATTCCTATAAGACGTACCTTTTAGTCGATTCATCCCCTTGGATTCCTATAAGACGTACCTTTTGGTCGAGTCATCCCCTTGGATTCCTATAAAACGTACCTTTTAGTCGAGTCATCCCCTTTGATTCCTAAAATATGTGCCTTTTAGTCGAGTCATTTCCCTTGATTCCAATAAGACGTACCTTTTAGTCGAGTCATCCCTTTGATTCCTATAAGACGTACCTTTTAGTCGAGTCATCCCCTTTAACCCCTAGAAGACGTACCTTTTAGTCGAGTCATTTCCTTTGATTCCTATAAGACGTACCTTTTAGTCGAGTCATCCACTTTGACCCCTAGAAGACGAACCTTTTAGTCGAGTCATCCGCTTTGATTCCTATAAGACATACCATTTAGTTGAGTCATTTCCTTTGATTCCTTGAAGACGTACGTTTTAGTCGAGTCATTTCCCTTGATTCCTATAAGACGTATCTTTTAGTCGAGTCATCCCCTTTGATTCCTATAAGACGTACCTTTTAGTCGAGTCATCTCCTTTTATTCCTATAAGACGTACCTTTTAGTTGAGTCATTTCCTTTGATTCCTAGAAGACGTACTTTTGAGTCGAGCCATTTCACTTGATTCCTATAAGACGTACCTTTTAGTCGAGTCATCCCCTTTGATTCCTATAAGACGTACCTTTTTGTCGAGTCATCCCCTTTGATTCCTATTAGACGTACCTTTTAGTCGAGTCATCCCATTTGATTCTAGAAGACGTATCTTTTAGTCGAGTCATTTCCCTTGATTCCTATAAGACGTACCTTTTAGTCGAGTCATCCCCTTTGATTCCTATAAGACGTACCTTTTAGTCGAGTCATTCCCTTTGATTCCAATAAGACGTACCTTTTAGTCGAGTCATCCCTTTTGATTCCTATAAGACATACCTTTTAGTCGAGTTATAACTCTTGATTCCTATAAGACGTACCTTTTAGTTGAGTCATTTCCTTTGATTCCTTGAAAACGTACCTTTTAGTCGAGTCATTTCCCTCGATTCCTATAAGACGTATCTTTTAGTCGAGCCATCCCCTTTGATTCCTATAAAACGTACGTTTTAGTCGAGTCATCTTCTTTGATACCTATAAGACGTACCTTTTAGTCGCGTCATCCCCTATGATTCCTATAAGACGTACCTTTTAGTCGAGTCATTTCCCTTTATTCCTACAAGACGTACCTTTTAGTCGAGTCATCCACTTTGATTCCTATAAGACGTACCTTTTAGTCGAGTCATCCCCTTGGATTCCTATAAGACGTACCTTTTGGTCGAGTCATCTCCTTGGATTCCTATAAGACGTACCTTTTAGTCGAGTCATCCCCTTTGATTCCTAAAATATCTGCCTATTAGTCGAGTCATTTCCCTTGATTCCTATAAGACGTACCTTTTAGTCGAGTCATCCCCTTTGATTCCTATAGGAGGTACCTTTTATTCGAGTCATCCCCTTTGATTCCTATAAGACGTACGTTTTAGTCGAGTCATCCCCTTTGACCCCTAGAAGACGTACCTTTTAGTCGAGTCATTTTCTTTGATTCCTATAAGACGTACCTTTTAGTCGAGTCATCCACATTGACCCCTAGAAGACGTACCTTTTAGTCGAGTCATCTGCTTTGATTCCTATAAGACGTACCTTTTAGTCGAGTCATTTCCCTTGATTCCTATAAGACGTATCTTTTAGTCGAGTCATCCCCTTTGATTCCTATATGACGTACCTTTTAGTCGAGTCATCTCCTTTTATTCCTATAAGACGTACCTTTTAGTAGAGTCATCCCATTTGATTCTAGAAGACGTATCTTTTAGTCGAGTCATTTCCCTTGATTCCTATAAGACGTACCTTTTAGTCTAGTCATCCCCTTTGATTCCTATAAGACGTACCTTTTAGTCGAGTCATTCCCTTTGATTCCAATGAGACGTACCTTTTAGTCGAGTTATCCCTTTGATTCCTATAAGACATACCTTTTAGTCGAGTTATACCTCTTGATTCCTATAAGACGTACCTTTTAGTTGAGTCATTTCCTTTGATTCCTTGAAAACGTACCTTTTAGTCGAGTCATTTCCCTCGATTCCTATAAGACGTATCTTTTAGTCGAGTCATCCCCTTTGATTCTTATAAAACGTACGTTTTAGTCGAGTCATCTTCTTTGATACCTATAAGACGTACCTTTTAGTCGAGTCATCCCCTATGATTCCTATAAGACGTACCTTTTAGTCGAGTCATTTCCCTTTATTCCTACAAGACGTACCTTTTAGTCGAGTCATCCACTTTGATTCCTATAAGAAGTACCTTTTAGTCGAGTCATCTCCTTGGATTCCTATAAGATGTACCTTTTGGTCAAGTCATCTCCTTTGATTCCTATAAGACGTACCTTTTAGTCGAGTCATCCCCTTTGATTCCTAAAATATCTGCCTTTTAGTCGAGTCATTTCCCTTGATTCCTATAAGACGTACCTTTTAGTCGAGTCATCCCCTTTGATTCCTATAAGACGTACCTTTTATTCGAGTCATCCCCTTTGATTCCTATAAGACGTACGTTTTAGTCGAGTCATCCCCTTTGACCCCTAGAAGACGTACCTTTTAGTCGAGTCATTTCCTTTGATTCCTATAAGACGTAACTTTTAGTCGAGTCATCCATATTGACCCCTAGAAGACGTACCTTTTAGTCGAGTCATCCCCTTTGATTCCTATAAGACGTACCTTTTAGTTGAGTCATTTCCTTTGATTCCTTAAAGACGTACCTTTTAGTCGAGTCATTTCCCTTGATTCCTATAAGACGTATCTTTTAGTCGAGTCATCCCCTTTGATTCCTATAAGACGTACCTTTTAGTCGAGTCATCTCCTTTTATTCGTATAAGACGTACCGTTTAGTTGAGTCATTTCCTTTGATTCCTAGAAGACGTACTTTTGAGTCGAGCCATTTCACTTGATTTCTATAAGACGTACCTTTTAGTCGAGTCATCCCCTTTGATTCCTATAAGACGTACCTTTTAGTCGAGTCATCCCCTTTGATTCCTATTAGACGTACCTTTTAGTCGAGTCATCCCATTTGATTCTAGAAGACGTATCTTTTAGTCGAGTCATTTCCCTTGATTCCTATAAGACGTACCTTTTAGTCGAGTCATCCCCTTTGATTCCTATAAGACGTACCTTTTAGTCGAGTCATTCCCTTTGATTCCAATAAGACGTACCTTTTAGTCGAGTCATCCCTTTTGATTCCTATAAGACATACCTTTTAGTCGAGTTATACCTCTTGATTCCTATAAGACGTACCTTTTAGTTGAGTCATTTCCTTTGATTCCTTGAAAACGTACCTTTTAGTCGAGTCATTTCCCTCGATTCCTATAAGACGTATCTTTTAGTCGAGCCATCCCCTTTGATTCCTATAAAACGTACGTTTTAGTCGAGTCATCTTCTTTGATACCTATAAGACGTACCTTTTAGTCGAGTCATCCCCTATGATTCCTATAAGACGTACCTTTTAGTCGAGTCATTTCCCTTTATTCCTACAAGACGTACCTTTTAGTCGAGTCATCCACTTTGATTCCTATAAGACGTACCTTTTAGTCGAGTCATCCCCTTGGATTCCTATAAGACGTACCTTTTGGTCGAGTCATCTCCTTGGATTCCTATAAGACGTACCTTTTAGTCGAGTCATCCCCTTTGATTCCTAAAATATCTGCCTATTAGTTGAGTCATTTCCCTTGATTCCTATAAGACGTACCTTTTAGTCGAGTCATCCCCTTTGATTCCTATAAGAGGTACCTTTTATTCGAGTCATCCCCTTTGATTCCTATAAGACGTACGTTTTAGTCGAGTCAACCCCTTTGACCCCTTGAAGACGTACCTTTTAGTCGAGTCATTTCCTTTGATTCCTATAAGACGTACCTTTTAGTCGAGTCATCCACATTGACCCCTAGAAGACGTACCTTTTAGTCGAGTCATCGGCTTTGATTCCTATAAGACGTACCTTTTAGTTGAGTCATTTCCTTTGATTCCTTGAAGACGTACGTTTTAGTCGAGTCATTTCCCTTGATTCCTATAAGACGTATCTTTTAGTCGAGTCATCCCCTTTGATTCCTATATGACGTACCTTTTAGTCGAGTCATCTCCTTTTATTCCTATAAGACGTACCTTTTAGTCGAGTCATCCCATTTGATTCTAGAAGACGTATCTTTTAGTCGAGTCATTTCCCGTGATTCCTATAAGACGTACCTTTTAGTCGAGTCATCCCCTTTGATTCCTAGAAGACGTACCTTTTAGTCGAGTCATTCCCTTTGATTCCAATGAGACGTACCTTTTAGTCGAGTCATCCCTTTGATTCCTATAAGACATACCTTTTAGTCGAGTTATACCTCTTGATTCCTATAAGACGTACCTTTTAGTTGAGTCATTTCCTTTGATTCCTTGAAAACGTACCTTTTAGTCGAGTCATTTCCCTCGATTCCTATAAGACGTATCTTTTAGTCGAGTCATCCCCTTTGATTCTTATAAAACGTACGTTTTAGTCGAGTCATCTTCTTTGATACCTATAAGACGTACCTTTTAGTCGAGTCATCCCCTATGATTCCTATAAGACGTACCTTTTAGTCGAGTCATTTCCCTTTATTCCTACAAGACGTACCTTTTAGTCGAGTCATCCACCTTGATTCCTATAAGAAGTACCTTTTAGTCGAGTCATCCCCTTGTATTCCTATAAGACGTACCTTTTGGTCGAGTCATCTCCTTGGATTCCTATAAGACGTACCTTTTAGTCGAGTCATCCCCTTTGATTCCTAAAATATCTGCCTTTTAGTCGAGTCATTTCCCTTGATTCCTATAAGACGTACCTTTTAGTCAAGTCATCCCCTTTGATTCCTATAAGACGTACCTTTTATTCGAGTCATCCCCTTTGATTCCTATAAGACGTACGTTTTAGTCGAGTCATCCCCTTTGAGCCCTAGAAGACGTACCTTTTAGTCGAGTCATTTCCTTTGATTCCTATAAGACGTACCTTTTAGTCGAGTCATCCACATTGACCCCTAGAAGACATACCTTTTAGTCGAGTCATCCCCTTTGATTCCTATAAGACGTACCTTTTAGTTGAGTCATTTCCTTTGATTCCTTAAAGACGTACCTTTTAGTCGAGTCATTTCCCTTGATTCCTTTAAGACGTATCTTTTAGTCGAGTCATCCCCTTTGATTCCTATAAGACGTACCTTTTAGATGAGTCATCTCCTTTGATTCCTATAAGACGTACCTTTTAGTCGAGTCATCCCCTTTGACCCCTAGAATACGTATCTTTTAGTCGAGTCATTTCGTTTGATTCCTATAAGACGTTCCTTTTAGTCGAGTCATCCCCTTTAATTACTATAAGACGTACCTTTTAGTCGAGTCATCCCCTTTGATTACTATAAGACGTATCTTTAAGTTGAGTCATTTCCTTTGATTCCTTGGAGACGTACATTTTAGTCGAGTCATTTCTCTTGATTCCTATAAGACGTACCTTTTAGTCGAGTCTTCCCCTTAGATTCCTATAAGACGTACCTTTTAGTTGAGTCATCTCCTTTGATTCCTATAAGACGTACCTTTTAGTTGAGTCATTTCCTTTGATTCCTTCAAAACGTACCTTTTAGTCGAGACATTTCCCTTGATTCCTATAAGACGTACCTTTAAGTCGAGTCATCCCCTTTGATTCCTATAAAACTTACCTTTTAGTCGATTCATCCCCTTTGATACCTATAAAATGTACCTTTTAGTCGTGTCATCCCCTTTGATACCTATAAGACGTACCTTTTAGTCGAGTCATCCCCTTTGATTCCTATAAGTCGTACCTTTTAGTCGAGTCATTTCCCTTTATTCCTAAAAGATGTACCTTTTAGTCGAGTCATCCACTTTGATTCCTATAAGACGTACCTTTTAGTCGATTCATCCCCTTGGATTCCTATATGACGTACCTTTTGGTCGAGTCATCCCCTTTGATTCCTATAAGACGTATCTTTTAGTCGAGTCATCCCTTTTGATTCCTATAAGACATACCTTTTAGTCGAGTCATCCCCTTTGATTCCTATAAGACGTACCTTTTAGTCGAGTCATCTCCTTTGATTCCTATAAGACGTACCTTTTAGTCGAGTCATCCCCTTTGACCCTTAGAATACGTACCTTTTAGTCGAGTCATTTCCTTTGATTCCTTTATGATGTTCCTTTTAGTCGAGTCATCCCCTTTGATTCCTATAAGACGTACCTTTTAGTCGAGTCATCCCCTTTGATTCCTATAAGACGTATCTTTTAGTCGAGTCATTTCTCTTTATTCCTATAAGACGTACCTTTTAGTCTCGTCTTCCCCATAGATTCCTATAAGACGTATCTTTTAGTTGAGTCATCTTCTTTGATTCCTATAAGACGTACCTTTTAGTTGAGTTATTTCCTATGATTCCTTGAAAATGTACCTTTTAGTCGAGTCATCCCCTTGGATTCCTATAAAACGTACCTTTTAGTCGATTTATCCCCTTTGATACCTATAAGACGTACCTTTTAGTCGAGTCATCCCCTTTGATTCCTATAAGACGTACCTTTTAGTCGAGTCATTTCCTTTATTCCTACAAGACGTTCCTTTTAGTCGAGTCATCCACTTTGATTCCTATAAGACGTACCTTTTAGTCGAGTCATCCCCTTGGATTCCTATAAGACGTACCTTTTAGTCGAGTCATCCCCTTGGATTCCTATAAGACGTACCTTTTAGTCGAGTCATCCCCTTTGATTGCTAAAATATGTTCCTTTTAGTCGAGTCATTTCCCTTGATTCCTATAAGACGTACCTTTTAGTCGAGTCATCCCCTTTGATTCCTATAAGACGTACCTTTTAGTCGAGTCATCCCCTTTGATTCCTATAAGACGTACGTTTTAGTCGATTCATCCTCTTTGACCCCTAAAAGACGTACCTTTTAGTCGAGTCATTTCCTTTGATTCCTATAAGACGTATCTTTTAGAAGAGTCATCCCCTTTGATTCCTAGAAGACGTACCTTTTAGTCGAGTCATCCACTTTGACCCCTAGAAGACGTACCTTTTAGTCGAGTCATCCCCTTTGATTCCTATAAGACGTACCTTTTAGTTGAGTCATTTCCTTTGATTCCTCGAAGACGTACCTTTTAGTCGAGCCATTTCCCTTGTTTCCTATAAGACGTATCTTTTAGAAGAGTCATCCCCTTTGATTCCTATAAGACGTACCATTTAGTCGAGTCATCTCCTTATATTCCTATAAGACGTACCTTTTAGTTGAGTCATTTCCTTTGATTCCTAGAAGACGTACTTTTTAGTCGAGCCATTTCACTTGATTCCTATAGGACGTACCTTTTAGTCGAGTCATCCCCTTTGATTCCTATAAGACATACCTTTTAGTTGAGTTATATCTATTGATTCCTATAAGACGTACCTTTTAGTCGAATCATTCCCCCTTGACCCCTAGCAGACGTACCTTTTAGTCGAGTCATCCCTTTTGACCCCTAGAAGACGTACCTTTTAGTCGAGTCATTTCCTTTGATTCCTATAAGACGGATCTTTTAGTCGAGTCATCCCTTTTGATTCCTATAAGACATACCTTTTAGTCGAGTCATCCCCTTTGATTCCTATAAGACGTACCTTTTAGTTGAGTCATTTCCTTTGATTCCTAGAAGACGTACTTTTTAGTCGAGCCATTTCACTTGATTCCTATAGGACGTACCTTTTAGTCGAGTCATCCCCTTTGATTCCTATAAGACATACCTTTTAGTTGAGTTATATCTATTGATTCCTATAAGACATACCTTTTAGTTGAGTTATACCTCTTGATTCCTATAAGACGTATCTTTTAGTCGAATCATTCCCCCTTGACCCCTAGCAGACGTACCTTTTAGTCGAGTCATCCCTTTTGACCCCTAGAAGACGTACCTTTTAGTCGATTCATTTCCTTTGATTCCTATAAGACGGATCTTTTAGTCGAGTCATCCCTTTTAATTCCTATAAGACATACCTTTTAGTCGAGTCATCCCCTTTGATTCCTATAAGACGTACCTTTTAGTCGAGTCATCCCCTTTAATTCTTATAAGACGTACCTTGTAGTCGAGTCATCCCCTTTGAGCCCTGGAATACGTACCTTTTAGTCGAGTCATTCCCCATGATTCCTATATGACGTACCTTTTAGTCGAGTCATCCCCTTTGATTCCTATAAGACGTACCTTTTAGTCGAGTCATCCCCTTAGACCCCTAGAATACGTACCTTTTAGTCGAGTCATCCCCTTTGATTCCTATAAGACGTTCCTTTTAGTCGAGTCATCCCCTTTGATTCCTATAAGACGTACCTTTTAGTCGAGTCATCCCCTTTGATTCCTATAAGACGAATCTTTAAGATGAGTCATTTCCTTTGATTCCTTGGAGACGTACATTTTAGTCGAGTCATTTCTCTTGATTCCTATAAGACGTACCTTTTAGTCGAGTCTTCCCCTTAGATTCCTATAAGACGTACCTTTTAGTTGAGTCATCTCCTATGATTCCTATAAGACGTACCTTTTAGTTGAGTCATTTCCTTTGATTCCTTGAAAACGTACCTTTTAGTCGAGTCATTTCCCTTGATTCCTATAAGACGTACCTTTTAGTCGAGTCATCCCCATTGATTCCTATAAAACGTACCTTTTGGTCGAGTCATCCCCTTTGATACCTATAAGACGTACCTTTTAGTCGAGTCATCCCCTTTGATTCCTATAAGTCGTACCTTTTAGTCGAGTCATTTCCCTTTATTCCTACAAGACGTACCTTTTAGTCGAGTCATCCACTTTGATTCCTATAAGACGTACCTTTTAGTCGATTAATCCCCTTGGATTCCTATAAGACGTACCTTTTGGTCGAGTCATCCCCTTGGATTCCTATAAAACGTACCTTTTAGTCGAGTCATCCCCTTTGATTCCTAAAATATGTGCCTTTTAGTCGAGTCATTTCCCTTGATTCCAATAAGACGTACCTTTTAGTCGAGTCATCCCCTTTGATTCCTATAGGACGTACCTTTTAGTCGAGTCATCCCCTTTGACCCCTAGAAGACGTACCTTTTAGTCGAGTCATTTCCTTTGATTCCTATAAGACGTACCTTTTAGTCGAGTCATCCACTTTGACCCCTAGAAGACGAACCTTTTAGTCGAGTCATCCGCTTTGATTCCTATAAGACGTACCTTTTAGTTGAGTCATTTTCTTTGATTCCTTGAAGACGTACGTTTTAGTCGAGTCATTTCCCTTGATTCCTATAAGACGTATCTTTTAGTCGAGTCATCCCCTTTGATTCCTATAAGACGTACCTTTTAGTCGAGTCATCTCCTTTTATTCCTATAAGATGTACCTTTTAGTTGAGTCATTTCCGTTGATTCCTAGAAGACGTACTTTTGAGTCGAGCCATTTCACTTGATTCCTATAAGACGTACCTTTTAGTCGAGTCATCCCCTTTGATTCCTATAAGACGTACCTTTTAGTCGAGTCATCCCCTTTGATTCCTATTAGACGTACCTTTTAGTCGAGTCATCCCATTTGATTCTAGAAGACGTATCTTTTAGTCGAGTCGTTTCCCTTGATTCCTATAAGACGTACCTTTTAGTCGAGTCATCCCCTTTGATTCCTATAAGACGTACCTTTTAGTCGAGTCATTCCCTTTGATTCCAATAAGACGTACCTTTTAGTCGAGTCATCCCCTTTGATTCCTATAAGACATACCTTTTAGTCGAGTTATACCTCTTGATTCCTATAAGACGTAGCTTTTAGTTGAGTCATTTCCTTTGATTTCTTGAAAACGTACCTTTTAGTCGAGTCATTTCCCTCGATTCCTATAAGACGTATCTTTTAGTCGAGTCATCCCCTTTGATTCCTATAAAACGTACGTTTTAGTCGAGTCATCTTCATTGATACCTATAAGACGTACCTTTGAGTCGAGTCATCCCCTATGATTCCTATAAGACGTACCTTTTAGTCGAGTCATTTCCCTTTATTCCTACAAGACGTACCTTTTAGTCGAGTCATCCACTTTGATTCCTATAAGACGTACCTTTTGGTCGAGTCATCTCCTTGGATTCCTATAAGACGTACCTTTTAGTCGAGTCATCCCCTTTGATTCCTAAAATATCTGCCTTTTAGTCGAGTCATTTCCCTTGATTCCTATAAGACGTACCTTTTAGTCGAGTCATCCCCTTTGATTCCTATAAGACGTACCTTTTATTCGAGTCATCCCCTTTGATTCCTATAAGACGTACGTTTTAGTCGAGTCATCCCCTTTGACCCCTAGAAGATGTACCTTTTAGTCGAGTCATTTCCTTTGATTCCTATAAGACGTACCTTTTAGTCGAGTCATCCACATTGACCCCTAGCAGACGCACCTTTTAGTCGAGTCATCCCCTTTGACCCCTAGAAGACGTACCTTTTAGTCGAGTCATTTCCCTTGATTCCTATAAAACGTACCTTATTGTTGAGTCATTTCCTTTGATTCCTTGAAGACGTACCTTTTAGTCGAGTCATTTCACTTCATTCCTATAAGACGTACCTTTTAGTCGAGTCTTCCCCTTTGATTCCTATAAGACGTACCTTTTAGTCGAGTCATCCCCTTTGATTCCTATAAGACGTACCTTTTAGTCGAGTCATCCCATTTGATTCCTAGATGACGTACCTTTTAGTCGAGTCATTTCCCTTGAATCCTATAAGACGTACCTTTTAGTCGAGTCATCCCCTTTGATTCCTATAAGACGTACTTTTAAGTCGTGTCATCCCTTTGGATTCCTATATGACGTACCTTTTAGTCGAGTCATCCCCTTTGATTCCTCGAAGACGTACCTTTAAGTCGAGTCATTTCCCTTGATTCCTTTAAGACGTACCTTTTAGTGGAGTCATTCCCTTTTATTCCAATAAGACGTACCTTTTAGTCGAGTCATCCCCTTTTATTCCTATAAGACATACCTTTTAGTTGAGTTATACCTCTTGATTCCTATAAGACGTATCTTTTAGTCGAATCATTCCCCCTTGACCCCTAGCAGACGTACCTTTTAGTCGAGTCATCCCTTTTGACCCCTAGAAGACGTACCTTTTAGTCGATTCATTTCCTTTGATTCCTATAAGACGGATCTTTTAGTCGAGTCATCCCTTTTGATTCCAATAAGACATACCTTTTAGTCGAGTCATCCCCTTTGATTCCTATAAGACGTACCTTTTAGTCGAGTCATCCCCTTTAATTCTTATAAGACGTACCTTGTAGTCGAGTCATCCCCTTTGACCCCTGGAATACGTATCTTTTAGTCGAGTCATTCCCCATGATTCCTATATGACGTACCTTTTAGTCGAGTCAGCCCCTTTGATTCCTATAAGACGTATCTTTTAGTCGAGTCATCCCTTTTGATTCCTATAAGACATACCTTTTAGTCGAGTCATCCCCTTTGATTCCTATAAGACGTATCTTTTAGTCGAGTCAACTCCTTTGATTCCTATAAGACGTACCTTTTAGTCGAGTCATCCCCTTAGACCCCTAGAATACGTACCTTTTAGTCGAGTCATTTCCTTTGATTCTTATAAGACGTTCCTTTTAGTCGAGTCATCCCCTTTGATTCCTATAAGACGTACCTTTTAGTTGAGTCATCCCCTTTGATTCCTATAAGACGTATCTTTAAGTTGAGTCATTTCCTTTGATTCCTTGGAGACGTACATTTTAGTAGAGTCATTTCTCTTGATTCCTATAAGACGTACCTTTTAGTCGAGTCTTCCCCTTAGATTCCTATAAGACGTACCTTTTAGTTGAGTCATCTCCTATGATTCCTATAAGACGTACCTTTTAGTTGAGTTATTTCCTTTGATTACTTGAAAACGTACCTTTTAGTCGAGTCATTTCCCTTGATTCCTATAAGACGTACCTTTTAGTCGAGTCATCCCCTTTGATTCCTATAAAACGTACCTTTTAGTCGAGTCATCCCCTTTGATACCTATAAGACGTACCTTTTAGTCGAGTCATCCCCATTGATTCCTTGAAGACGTACCTTTTAGTCGAGTCATTTCACTTCATTCCTATAAGACGTACCTTTTAGTCGAGTCTTCCCCTTTGATTCCTATAAGACGTACCTTTTAGTCGAGTCATCCCCTTTGATTCCTATAAGACGTACCTTTTAGTCGAGTCATTCCATTTGATTCCTAGAAGACGTACCTTTTAGTCAAGTCATTTCCCTTGATTCCTATAAGACGTACCTTTTAGTCGAGTCATCCCCTTTGATTCCTATAAGACGTACTGTTTAGTCGAGTCATCCCTTTAGATTCCTATAAGACGTACCTTTTAGTCGAGTCATCACCTTTGATTCCTCGAAGACGTACCTTTAAGTCGAATCATTTCCCTTGATTCCTTTAAGACGTATCTTTTAGTCAAGTCATTCCATTTGATTCCAATAAGACGTACCTTTTAGTCGAGTCATCCCCTTTGATTCCTATAAGACATACCTTTTAGTCGAGTTATAGCTCTTGATTCCTATAAGACGTACCTTTTAGATGAGTCATTTCCTTTGATTCCTTGAAGACGTACCTTTTAGTCGAGTCATTTCCCTTGATTCCTATAAGACGTATCTTTTAGTCGAGTCATCCCCTTTGATTCCTATAAGACGTACCTTTTAGTCGAGTCATCTCCTTTTATTCCTATAAGACGTACCTTTTAGTTGAGTCATTTCCTTTGATTCCTAGAAGACGTACTTTTGAGTCGAGCCATTTCACTTGATTCCTATAAGTCGTACCTTTTAGTCGAGTCATCCCCTTTGATTCCTATAAGACGTACCTTTTAGTCGAGTCATCCCCTTTGATTCCTATTAGACGTATCTTTTAGTCGAGTCATTTCCCTTGATTCCTATAAGACGTACCTTTTAGTCGAGTCATCCCCTTTGATTCCTATAAGACGTACCTTTTAGTCGAGTCATTCCCTTTGATTCCAATAAGACGTACCTTTTAGTCGAGTCATCCCCTTTGATTCCTATAAGACATACCTTTTAGTCGAGTTATACCTCTTGATTCCTATAAGACGTACCTTTTAGTCGAATCATTCCCCCTTGACCCCTAGCAGACGTACCTTTTAGTCGAGTCATCCCCTTTGACCCCTAGAAGACGTACCTTTTAGTCAAGTCCTTTTCTTTGATTCCTATAAGACGTACCTTATTGTTGAGTCATTTTCTTTGATTCTTAGAAGACATACCTTTTAGTTGAGTCATTTCCCTTGATTCCTATAAGACGTACCTTTTAGTCGAGTCATCCCCTTTGATTCCTATAAGACATACCTTTTAGTTGAGTCATCTCCTTTGATTCCTATAAGACGTACCTTCTAGTTGAGTCATTTCCTTTGATTCCTTGAAGACGTACCTTTTAGTCGAGTCATTTCACTTCATTCCTATAAGACGTACCTTTTAGTCGAGTCTTCCCCTTTGATTCCTATAAGACGTACCTTTTAGTCGAGTCATCCCCTTTGATTCCTATAAGACGTACCTTTTAGTCGAGTCATCCCATTTGATTCCTAGATGACGTACCTTTTAGTCGAGTCATTTCCCTTGATTCCTATAAGACGTACCCTTTAGTCGAGTCATCCCCTTTGATTCCTATAAGACGTACTTTTCAGTCGAGCCATCCCTTTTGATTCCTATATGACGTACCTTTTAGTTGAGTCATCCCCTTTGATTCCTCGAAGACGTACCTTTAAGTCGAGTCATTTCCCTTGATTCCTTTAA
Source organism: Capsicum pubescens (assembly GCA_030864215.1). Lineage (NCBI taxonomy): Eukaryota > Viridiplantae > Streptophyta > Magnoliopsida > Solanales > Solanaceae > Capsicum > Capsicum pubescens. The sequence goes on along the minus strand of CM061545.1, from coordinate 272,348,618 downwards.
GACGTACCTTTTAGTCGAGTCATTCCCTTTTATTCCAATAAGACGTACCTTTTAGTCGAGTCATCCCCTTTGATTCCTATAAGACATACCTTTTAGTTGAGTTATACCTTTTGATTCCTATAAGACGTATCTTTTAGTCGAATCATTCCCCCTTGACCCCTAGCAGACGTACATTTTAGTCGAGTCATCCCTTTTGACCCCTAGAAGACGTACCTTTTAGTAGATTCATTTCCTTTGATTCCTATAAGATGGATCTTTTAGTCGAGTCATCCCTTTTGATTCCTATAAGACATACCTTTTAGTCGAGTCATCCCCTTTGATTCCCATAAGACGTACCTTTTAGTCGAGTCATCCCCTTCTATTCTTATAAGACGTACCTTGTAGTCGAGTCATCCCCTTTGACCCCTGGAATACGTACCTTTTAGTCGAGTCATTCCCCATGATTCCTATATGACGTACCTTTTAGTCGAGTCATCCCCTTTGATTCCTATAAGACGTATCTTTTAGTCGAGTCATCCCTTTTGATTCCTATAAGACATACCTTTTAGTCGAGTCATCCCCTTTGATTCCTATAAGACGTATCTTTTAGTCGAGTCAACTCCTTTGATTCCTATAAGACGTTCCTTTTAGTCGAGTCATCCCCTTTGATTCCTATAAGACGTACCTTTTAGTCGAGTCATCCCCTTTGATTCCTATAAGACGTATCTTTAAGTTGAGTCATTTCCTTTGATTCCTTGGAGACGTATATTTTAGTCGAGTCATTTCTCTTGATTCCTATAAGACGTACCTTTTAGTCGAGTCTTCCCCTTAGATTCCTATAAGATGTACCTTTTAGTTGAGTCATCTCTTATGATTCCTATAAGACGTACCTTTTAGTTGAGTTATTTCCTTTGATTCCTTGAAAACGTACCTTTTAGTCGAGTCATTTCCCTTGATTCCTATAAGACGTACCTTTTAGTCGTGTCATCCCCTTTGATTCCTATAAAACGTACCTTTTAGTCGAGTCATCCCCTTTGATACCTATAAGACGTACCTTTTAGTCGAGTCATCCCCATTGATTCCTTGAAGACGTACCTTTTAGTCGAGTCATTTCACTTCATTCCTATAAGACGTACCTTTTAGTCGAGTCTTCCCCTTTGAATCCTATAAGACGTACCTTTTAGTCGAGTCATCCCCTTTGATTCCTATAAGACGTACCTCTTTGTCGAGTCATCCTATTTGATTCCTAGAAGACGTACCTTTTAGTCAAGTCATTTCCCTTAATTCCTATAAGACGTACCTTTTAGTCGAGTCATCCCCTTTGATTCCTATAAGACGTACTTTTTAGTCGAGTCATCCCTTTAGATTCCTATAAGACGTACCTTTTAGTCGAGTCATCACCTTTGATTCCTCGAAGACGTACCTTTAAGTCGAATCATTTCCCTTGATTCCTTAAAGACGTATCTTTTAGTCAAGTCATTCCATTTGATTCCAATAAGACGTACCTTTTAGTCGAGTCATCCCCTTTGATTCCTATAAGACATACCTTTTAGTCGAGTTATAGCTATTGATTCCTATAAGACGTACCTTTTAGTTGAGTCATTTCCTTTGATTCCTTGAAGACGTACCTTTTAGTCTAGTCATTTCCCTTGATTCCTATAAGACGTATCTTTTAGTCGAGTCATCCCCTTTTATTCCTATAAGACGTACCTTTTAGTTGAGTCATTTCCTTTGATTCCTAGAAGACGTACTTTTGAGTCGAGCCATTTCACTTGATTCCTATAAGACGTACCTTTTAGTCGAGTCATCCCCTTTGATTCCTATAAGACGTACCTTTTAGTCGAGTCATCCCCTTTGATTCCTATTAGACGTACCTTTTTGTCGAGTCATCCCATTTGATTCTAGAAGACGTATCTTTTAGTCTAGTCATTTCCCTTGATTCCTATAAGACGTACCTTTTAGTCGAGTCATCCCCTTTGATTCCTATAAGACGTACCTTTTAGTCGAGTCATTCCCTTTGATTCCAATAAGACGTACCTTTTAGTCGAGTCATCCCCTTTGATTCCTATAAGACATACCTTTTAGTCGAGTTATACCTCTTGATTCCTATAAGACGTACCTTTTAGTCGAATCATTCCCCCTTGACCCCTAGCAGACGTACCTTTTAGTCGAGTCATCCCCTTTGACCCCTAGAAGACGTACCTTTTAGTCAAGTCATTTTCTTTGATTCCTATAAGACGTACCTTATTGTTGAGTTATTTTCTTTGATTCTTAGAAGACATACCTTTTAGTCGAGTCATTTCCCTTGATTCCTATAAGACGTACATTTTAGTCGAGTCATCCCCTTTGATTCCTATAAGACGTACCTTTTAGTCGAGTCATCTCCTTTGATTCCTATAAGACGTACCTTTTAGTTGAGTCATTTCCATTGATTCCTTGAAGACGTACCTTTTAGTCGAGTCATTTCACTTCATTCCTATAAGACGTACCTTTTAGTCGAGTCATCCGCTTTGATTCCTATAAGACGTACCTTTTAGTCGAGTCATCCCCTTTGATTCCTATAAGACGTACCTTTTAGTCGAGTCATCCCATTTGATTCCTAGAAGACGTACCTTTTAGTCAACTCATTTCCCTTGATTCCTATAAGACGTACCTTTTAGTCGAGTCATCCTCTTTGATTCCTATAAGACGTACTTTTTAATCGGGTGATCCCTTTAGATTCCTATAAGACGTACCTTTTAGTCGAGTCATCACCTTTCATTCCTCGAAGACGTACCTTTAAGTCGAATCATTTCCCTTGATTCCTTTAAGACGTATCTTTTAGTCAAGTAATTCCTTTTGATTCCAATAAGACGTACCTTTTAGTCGAGTCATCCCCTTTGATTCCTATAAGACATACCTTTTAGTCGAGTTATAGCTCTTGTTTCCTATAAGACGTACCTTTTAGTCGAATCATTCCCCCTTGACCCCTAGCAGACGTACCTTTTAGTCGAGTCATCCCCTTTGACCCTTAGAAGACGTACCTTTTAGTAGAGTCATTTCCTTTGATTCCTTGGAGACGTACATTTTAGTCGAGTCATTTCTCTTGATTCCTATAAGACGTACCTTTTAGTCGAGTCTTCCCCTTAGATTCCTATAAGACGTACCTTTTAGTTGAGTCATCTCCTATGATTTCTATAAGACGTACCTTTTAGTTGAGTTATTTCCTTTGATTCCTTGAAAACGTACCTTTTAGTCGAGTCATTTCCCTTGATTCCTATAAGACGTACCTTTTAGTCGTGTCATCCCCTTTGATTCCTATAAAACGTACCTTTTAGTCGAGTCATCCCCTTTGATACCTATAAGACGTACCTTTTAGTTGAGTCATCCCCATTGATTCCTTGAAGACGTACCTTTTAGTCGAGTCATTTCACTTCATTCCTATAAGACGTACCTTTTAGTCGAGTCTTCCCCTTTGATTCCTATAAGACGTACCTTTTAGTCGAGTCATCCCCTTTGATTCCTATAACACGTACCTTTTTGTCGAGTCATCCCATTTGATTCCTAGAAGACGTACCTTTTAGTCAAGTCATTTCCCTTAATTCCTATAAGACGTACCTTTTAGTCGAGTCATCCCCTTTGATTCCTATAAGACGTACTTTTTAGTCGAGTCATCCCTTTAGATTCCTATAAGACGTACCTTTTAGTCGAGTCATCACCTTTGATTCCTCGAAGACGTACCTTTAAGTCGAATCATTTCCCTTGATTCCTTTAAGACGTATCTTTTAGTCAAGTCATTCCATTTGATTCCAATAAGACGTACCTTTTAGTCGAGTCATCCCCTTTGATTCCTATAAGACATACCTTTTAGTCGAGTTATAGCTCTTGATTCCTATAAGACGTACCTTTTAGTTGAGTCATTTTCTTTGATTCCTTGAAGACGTACCTTTTAGTCGAGTCATTTCCCTTGATTCCTATAAGACGTATCTTTTAGTCGAGTCATCCCCTTTGATTCCTATAAGACGTACCTTTTAGTTGAGTCATTTCCTTTGATTCCTAGAAGACGTACTTTTGAGTCGAGCCATTTCACTTGATTCCTATAAGACGTACCTTTTAGTCGAGTCATCCCCTTTGATTCCTATAAGACGTACCTTTTAGTCGAGTCATCCCCTTTGATTCCTATTAGACGTACCTTTTAGTCGAGTCATCCCATTTGATTCTAGAAGACGTATCTTTTAGTCTAGTCATTTCCCTTGATTCCTATAAGACGTACCTTTTAGTCGAGTCATCCCCTTTGATTCCTATAAGACGTACCTTTTAGTCGAGTCATTCCCTTTGATTCCAATAAGACGTACCTTTTAGTCGAGTCATCCCCTTTGATTCCTATAAGACATACCTTTTAGTCGAGTTATACCTCTTGATTCCTATAAGACGTACCTTTTAGTCGAATCATTCCCCCTTGACCCCTAGCAGACGTACCTTTTAGTCGAGTCATCCCCTTTGACCCCTAGAAGACGTACCTTTTAGTCAAGTCATTTTCTTTGATTCCTATAAGACGTACCTTATTGTTGAGTCATTTTCTTTGATTCTTAGAAGACATACCTTTTAGTCGAGTCATTTCCCTTGATTCCTATAAGACGTACATTTTAGTCGAGTCATCCCCTTTGATTCCTATAAGACGTACCTTTTAGTCGAGTCATCTCCTTTGATTCCTATAAGACGTACCTTTTAGTTGAGTCATTTCCATTGATTCCTTGAAGACGTACCTTTTAGTCGAGTCATTTCACTTCATTCCTATAAGACGTACCTTTTAGTCGAGTCATCCGCTTTGATTCCTATAAGACGTACCTTTTAGTCGAGTCATCCCCTTTGATTCCTATAAGACGTACCTTTTAGTCGAGTCATCCCATTTGATTCCTAGAAGACGTACCTTTTAGTCAACTCATTTCCCTTGATTCCTATAAGACGTACCTTTTAGTCGAGTCATCCTCTTTGATTCCTATAAGACGTACTTTTTAATCGGGTCATCCCTTTAGATTCCTATAAGACGTACCTTTTAGTCGAGTCATCACCTTTGATTCCTCGAAGACGTACCTTTAAGTCGAATCATTTCCCTTGATTCCTTTAAGACGTATCTTTTAGTCAAGTAATTCCTTTTGATTCCAATAAGACGTACCTTTTAGTCGAGTCATCCCCTTTGATTCCTATAAGACATACCTTTTAGTCGAGTTATAGCTCTTGTTTCCTATAAGACGTACCTTTTAGTCGAATCATTCCCCCTTGACCCCTAGCAGACGTACCTTTTAGTCGAGTCATCCCCTTTGACCCTTAGAAGACGTACCTTTTAGTAGAGTCATTTCCTTTGATTCCTTGGAGACGTACATTTTAGTCGAGTCATTTCTCTTGATTCCTATAAGACGTACCTTTTAGTCGAGTCATCCCCTTTGATTCCTATAAGACGTACCTTTTAGTCGAGTCATCCCCTTTGATTCCAATAAGACGTACCTTTTAGTCGAGTCATCCCCTTTGATTCCTATAAGACATACCTTTTAGTCGAGTTATACCTCTTGATTCCTATAAGACGTACCTTTTAGTCGAATCATTCCCCCTTGACCCCTAGCAGACGTACCTTTTAGTCGAGTCATCCCCTTTGACCCCTAGAAGACGTACCATTTAGTCAAGTCATTTTCTTTGATTCCTATAAGACGTACCTTATTGTTGAGTCATTTTCTTTGATTCTTAGAAGACATACCTTTTAGTCGAGTCATTTCCCTTGATTCCTATAAGACGTACATTTTAGTCGAGTCATCCCCTTTGATTCCTATAAGACGTACCTTTTAGTCGAGTCATCTCCTTTGATTCCTATAAGACGTACCTTTTAGTTGATTCATTTCCATTGATTCCTTGAAGACGTACCTTTTAGTCGAGTCATTTCACTTCATTCCTATAAGACGTACCTTTTAGTCGAGTCATCCGCTTTGATTCCTATAAGACGTACCTTTTAGTCGAGTCATCCCCTTTGATTCCTATAAGACGTACCTTTTAGTCGAGTCATCCCATTTGATTCCTAGAAGACGTACCTTTTAGTCAACTCATTTCCCTTGATTCCTATAAGACGTACCTTTTAGTCGAGTCATCCTCTTTGATTCCTATAAGACGTACTTTTTAATCGGGTCATCCCTTTAGATTCCTATAAGACGTACCTTTTAGTCGAGTCATCACCTTTGATTCCTCGAAGACGTACCTTTAAGTCGAATCATTTCCCTTGATTCCTTTAAGACGTATCTTTTAGTCAAGTAATTCCTTTTGATTCAAATAAGACGTACCTTTTAGTCGAGTCATCCCCTTTGATTCCTATAAGACATACCTTTTAGTCGAGTTATAGCTCTTGTTTCCTATAAGACGTACCTTTTAGTCGAATCATTCCCCCTTGACCCCTAGCAGACGTACCTTTTAGTCGAGTCATCCCCTTTGACCCTTAGAAGACGTACCTTTTAGTAGAGTCATTTCCTTTGATTCCTATAAGACGGATCTTTTAATCGAGTCATCCCTTTTGATTCCTATAAGACATACCTTTTAGTCGAGTCATCCCCTTTGATTCCTATAAGACGTACCTTTTAGTCGAGTCATCCCCTTTAATTCATATAAGACGTACCTTGTAGTCGAGTCATCCCCTTTGACCCCTGGAATACGTACCTTTTAGTCGAGTCATTCCCCTTGATTCCTATATGACGTACCTTTTAGTCGAGTCATCCCCTTTGATTCCTGTAAGACGTATATTTTAGTCGAGTCATCCCTTTTGATTCCTAAAAGACATACCTTTTAGTCGAGTCATCCCCTTTGATTCCTATAAGACGTATCTTTTAGTCGAGTCATCTCCTTTGATTCCTATAAGACGTACCATTTAGTCGAGTCATCCCCTTTGAACCCTAGAATACGTACCTTTTAGTCGAGTCATTTCCTTTGATTCCTATAAGACGTTCCTTTTAGTCGAGTCATCCCCTTTGATTCCTATAAGACGTACCTTTTAGTCGAGTCATCCCCTTTGATTCCTATAAGACGTATCTTTAAGTTGAGTCATTTCCTTTGATTCCTTGGAGACGTACATTTTAGTCGAGTCATTTCACTTGATTCCTATAAGACGTACCTTTTAGTCGAGTCTTCCCCTTAGATTCCTATAAGACGTACCATTTAGTTGAGTCATCTCCTTTGATTCCTATAAGACATACCTTTTAGTTGAGTCATTTCCTTAGATTCCTTGAAAACGTACCTTTTAGTCGAGTCATTTCCCATGATTCCTATAAGACGTACCTTTTAGTCGAGTCATCACCTTTGATTCCTATAAAACGTTCCTTTTAGTCGAGTCATCCCCTTTGATACCTATAGGACGTACCTTTTAGTCGAGTCATCCCCTTTGATTCCTATAAGACGTATCTTTTAGTCGAGTCATTTCCCTTTATTCCTACAAGACGTATCTTTTAGTCGAGTCATCCACTTTGATTCCTATAAGACGTACCTTTTAGTCGAGTCATCCCCTTGGATTCCTATAAGACGTACCTTTTGGTCGAGTCATCCCCTTGGATTCCTATAAGACGTACCTTTTAGTCGAGTCATCCCCTTTGATTCCTAAAATATGTGACTTTTAGTCGAGTCATTTCCCTCGATTCCTATAAGACGTACCTTTTAGTCGAGTCATCCCCTTTGATTCCTATAAGACGTACCTTCTAGTCGAGTCATTCCCCTTGACCCCTAGAAGACGTACCTTGTAGTCGAGTCATCCCCTTTGATTCCTATAAGACATATGTTTTAGTCGAGTCATCCCCCTTGACCCCTAGAAGACGTACCTTTTAGTCGAGTCATTTCCTTTGATTCCTATAAGACGTACCTTTTAGTCGAGTCATCCCCTTTGATTCCTATAAGACGTACTTTTAGTCGAGTCATCCCCTTTGATTCCTATTAGACGTACCTTTTAGTCGAGTCATCCCATTTGATTCTAGAAGACGTATCTTTTAGTCGAGTCATTTCCCTTGATTCCTATAAGACGTATCTTTTAGTCGAGTCATCCCCTTTGATTCCTATAAGACGTACCTTTTAGTCGAGTCATTCCCTTTGATTCCAATAAGAGGTACCTTTTAGTCGAGTCATCCCCTTTGATTCCTATAAGACATACCTTTTAGTCGAGTTATACCTCTTGATTCCTATAAGACGTACCTTTTAGTCGAATCATTCCCCCTTGACCCCTAGCAGACGTACCTTTTAGTCGAGTCATCCCCTTTGACCCCTAGAAGACGTACCTTTTAGTCAAGTCATTTTCCTTGATTCCTATAAGAGGTACCTTATTGTTGAGTCATTTTCTTTGATTCCTAGAAGACATACCTTTTAGTCGAGTCATTTCCCTTGATTCCTATAAGACGTACCTTTTAGTCGAGTCATCACCTTTGATTCCTATAAAACGTTCCTTTTAGTCGAGTCATCCCCTTTGATACCTATAAGACGTACCTTTTAGTCGAGTCATCCCCTTTGATTCCTATAAGACGTACCTTTTAGTCGAGTCATTTCCCTTTATTCATACAAGACGTATCTTTTAGTCGAGTCATCCACTTTGATTTCTATAAGACGTACCTTTTAGTCGAGTCATCCCCTTGGATTCCTATAAGACGTACCTTTTGGTCGAGTCATCCCCTTGGATTCCTATAAGACGTACCTTTTAGTCGAGTCATCCCCTTTGATTCCTATAAGACGTACCTTTTATTCGAGTCATTCCCCTTGACCCCTAGAAGACGTACCTTGTAGTCGAGTCATCCCCTTTGATTCCTATAAGATGTACGTTTTATTCGAGTCATCCCCCTTGACCCCTAGAAGACGTACCTTTTAGTCGAGTCATTTCCTTTAATTCCTATAAGACGTTTCTTTTAGTCGAGTCATCCCCTTTGATTCCTATAAGACGTACCTTTTAGTCGAGTCATCCCCTTTGATTCCTATTAGACGTACCTTTTAGTCGAGTCATCCCATTTGATTCTAGAAGACGTATCTTTTAGTCGAGTCATTTCCCTTGATTCCTATAAGACGTACCTTTTAGTCGAGTCATCCCCTTTGATTCCTATAAGACGTACCTTTTAGTCGAGTCATTCCCTTTGATTCCTATAAGACGTACCTTTTAGTCGATTCATCCCCTTTGATTCCTATAAGACATACCTTTTAGTCGAGTTATACCTCTTTATTCCTATAAGACGTACCTTTTAGTCGAATCATTCCCGCTTGACCCCAAGCAGACGTACCTTTTAGTCGAGTCATCCCCTTTGACCCCTAGAAGACGTACCTTTTAGTCAAGTCATTTTCCTTGATTCCTAAAAGACGTACCTTATTGTTGAGTCATTTTCTTTGATTCCTAGAAGACATACCTTTTAGTCGAGTCATTTCCCTTGATTCCTATAAGACGTACCTTTTAGTCGAGTCATCCCCTTTGATTCCTATAAGACATACCTTTTAGTCGAGTTATACCTCTTGATTCCTATAAGACGTACCTTTTAGTCGAATCATTCCCCCTTGACCCCTAGCAGACGTACCTTTTAGTCGAGTCATCCCCTTTGACCCCTAGAAGACGTACCTTTTAGTCAAGTCATTTTCCTTGATTCCTATAAGACGTACCTTATTGTTGAGTCATTTTCTTTGATTCCTAGAAGACATACCTTTTAGTCGAGTCATTTCCCTTGATTCCTATAAGACGTACCTTTTAGTCGAGTCATCACCTTTGATTCCTATAAAACGTTCCTTTTAGTCGAGTCATCCCCTTTGATACCTATAAGACGTACCTTTTAGTCGAGTTATCCCCTTTGATTCCTATAAGACGTACCTTTTAGTCGAGTCATTTCCCTTTATTCCTACAAGACGTATCTTTTAGTCGAGTCATCCACTTTGATTTCTATAAGACGTACCTTTTAGTCGAGTCATCCCCTTGGATTCCTATAAGACGTACCTTTTGGTCGAGTCATCCCCTTGGATTCCTATAAGACGTACCTTTTAGTCGAGTCATCCCCTTTGATTCCTATAAGACGTACCTTTTATTCGAGTCATTCCCCTTGACCCCTAGAAGACGTACCTTGTAGTCGAGTCATCCCCTTTGATTCCTATAAGATGTACGTTTTATTCGAGTTATCCCCCTTGACCCCTAGAAGACGTACCTTTTAGTCGAGTCATTTCCTTTAATTCCTATACGACGTTTCTTTTAGTCGAGTCATCCCCTTTGATTCCTATAAGACGTACCTTTTAGTCGAGTCATCCCCTTTGATTCCTATTAGACGTACCTTTTAGTCGAGTCATCCCATTTGATTCTAGAAGACGTATCTTTTAGTCGAGTCATTTCCCTTGATTCCTATAAGACGTACCTTTTAGTCGAGTCATCCCCTTTGATTCCTATAAGACGTACCTTTTAGTCGAGTCATTCCCTTTGATTCCAATAAGACGTACCTTTTAGTCGATTCATCCCCTTTGATTCCTATAAGACATACCTTTTAGTCGAGTTATACCTCTTTATTCCTATAAGACGTACCTTTTAGTCGAATCATTCCCGCTTGACCCCTAGCAGACGTACCTTTTATTCGAGTCATCCCCTTTGACCCCTAGAAGACGTACCTTTTAGTCAAGTCATTTTCCTTGATTCCTAAAAGACGTACCTTATTGTTGAGCCATTTTCTTTGATTCCTAGAAGACATACCTTTTAGTCGAGTCATTTCCCTTGATTCCTATAAGACGTACCTTTTAGTCGAGTCATCCCCTTTGATTCCTATAAGACGTACCTTTTAGTCGAGTCATCTCCTGTGATTCCTATAAGACGTACATTTTAGTTGAGTCATTTCCATTGATTCCTTGAAGACGTACCTTTTAGTCGAGTCATTTCACTTTATTCCTATAAGACGTACCTTTTAGTCGAGTCTTCCCCTTTGATACCTATAAGACGTACCTTTTAGTCGAGTCATCCCCTTTGATTCCTCTAAGACGTACCTTTTAGTCGAGTCATCCCATTTGATTCCTAGAAGACGTACCTTTTAGTCGAGTCATTTCCCTTGATTCCTATAGGACGTACCTTTTAGTCGAGTCATCCCCTTTGATTCCTATAAGACGTACTTTTTAGTCGAGTCATCCCTTTAGATTCCTATAAGACGTACCTTTTAGTCGAGTCATCACCTTTGATTCCTCGAAGACGTACCTTTAAGTCGAATTACTTCCCTTGATTCCTTTAAGACGTATCTTTTAGTCAAGTCATTCCATTTGATTCCAATAAGACGTACCTTTTAGTCGAGTCATCCCCTTTGATTCCTATAAGACATACGTTTTAGTCGAGTTATAGCTCTTGATTCCTATAAGACGTACCTTTTAGTCGAATCATTCCCCCTTGACCCCTAGCAGACGTACCTTTTAGTCGAGTCATCCCCTTTGACCCTTAGAAGACGTACCTTTTAGTAGAGTCATTTCCTTTGATTCCTATAAGACGGATCTTTTAATCGAGTCATCCCTTTTGATTCCTATAAGACATACCTTTTAGTCGAGTCATCCCCTTTGATTCCTATAAGACGTACCTTTTAGTCGAGTCATCCCCTTTAATTCTTATAAGACGTACCTTGTAGTCGAGTCATCCCCTTTGACCCCTGGAATACGTACCTTTTAGTCGAGTCATTCCCCTTGCTTCCTATATGACGTACCTTTTAGTCGAGTCATCCCCTTTGATTCCTGTAAGACGTATATTTTAGTCGAGTCATCCCTTTTGATTCCTATAAGACATACCTTTTAGTCGAGTCATCCCCTTTGATTCCTATAAGACGTACCTTTTAGTCGAGTCATCTCCTTTGATTCCTATAAGACGTACCTTTTAGTCGAGTCATCCCCTTTGACCCCTAGAATACGTACCTTTTAATCGAGTCATTTCCTTTGATTCCTATAAGACGTTCCTTTTAGTCGAGTCATCCCCTTTGATTCCTATAAGACGTACCTTTTAGTCGAGTCATCCCCATTGATTCCTATGGGACGTATCTTTAAGTTGAGTTATTTCCTTTGATTCCTTGGAGACGTACCTTTTAGTCGAGTCATCCCCATTAATTCCTATAAGACGTACCTTTTAGTCGAGTCATCCCCTTTGATTCCTATAGGACGTATCTTTAAGTTGAGTCATTTCCTTTGATTCCTTGGAGACGTACATTTTAGTCGAGTCATTTCACTTGATTCCTATAAGACGTACCTTTTAGTCGAGTCTTCCCCTTAGATTCCTATAAGACGTACCGTTTAGTTGAGTCAGCTCCTTTGGTTCCTATAAGACGTACCTTTTAGTCGAGTCATCCCCTTTGATTCCTATAAGACGTACCATTTAGTCGAGTCATCCCCTTTGATTCCTGTTAGACATAGCTTTTAGTCGAGTCATCCCATTTGATTCTAGAAGACGTATCTTTTAGTCGAGTCATTTCCCTTGATTCCTATAAGACGTATCTTTTAGTCGAGTCATCCCCTTTGATTCCTATAAGATGTACCTTTTAGTCGAGTCATTCCCTTTGATTCCAATAAGACGTACCTTTTAGTCGAGTCATCCCCTTCGATTCCTATAAGACATACCTTTTAGTCGAGTTATACCTCTTGATTCTTATAAGACGTACCTTTTAGTCGAATCATTCCCCCTTGACCCCTAGCAGACGTACCTTTTTGTCGAGTCATCCCCTTTGACCCCTAGAAGACGTACCTTTTAGTCAAGTCATTTTCCTTGATTCCTATAAGACGTACCTTATTGTTGAGTCATTTTCTTTGATTCCTAGAAGACATACCTTTTAGTCGAGTCATTTCCCTTGATTCCTATAAGACGTACCTTTTAGTCGAGTCATCACCTTTGATTCCTATAAAACGTTCCTTTTAGTCGAGTCATCCCCTTTGATACCTATAAGACGTACCTTTTAGTCGAGTCATCCCCTTTGATTCCTATAAGACGTACCTTTTAGTCGAGTCATCCCCTTTGATTCCTATAAGACGTACCTTTTAGTCGAGTCATCCCCTTTGATTCCTATAAGACGTATCTTTTAGTCGAGTCATCCACTTTGATTTCTATAAGACGTACCTTTTAGTCGAGTCATCCCCCTTGACCCCTAGAAGACGTACCTTTTAGTCGAGTCATTTCCTTTAATTCCTATAAGACGTACCTTTTAGTCGAGTCATCCCCTTTGATTCCTATAAGACGTACGTTTTAGTCGAGTCATCCCATTTGATTCCTAGAAGACGTACCTTTTAGTCGAGTCATTTCCCTTGATTCCTATAAGACGTACCTTTTAGTCGAGTCATCCCCTTTGATTCCTATAAGACGTACTTTTTAGTCGAGTCATCCCTTTAGATTCCTATAAGACGTACCTTTTAGTCGAGTCATCACCTTTGATTCCTCGAAGACGTACCTTTAAGTCGAATTATTTCCCTTGATTCCTTTAAGACGTATCTTTTAGTCAAGTCATTCCATTTGATTCCAATAAGACGTACCTTTTAGTCGAGTCATCCCCTTTGATTCCTATAAGACATACGTTTTAGTCGAGTTATAGCTCTTGATTCCTATAAGACGTACCTTTTAGTCGAATCATTCCCCCTTGACCCCTAGCAGACGTACCTTTTAGTCGAGTCATCCCCTTTGACCCTTAGAAGACGTACCTTTTAGTAGAGTCATTTCCATTGATTCATATAAGACGGATCTTTTAATCGAGTCATCCCTTTTGATTACTATAAGACATACCTTTTAGTCGAGTCATCCCCTTTGATTCCTATAAGACGTACCTTTTAGTCGAGTCATCCCCTTTAATTCTTATAAGACGTACCTTGTAGTCGAGTCATCCCCTTTGACCCCTGGAATACGTACCTTTTAGTCGAGTCATTCCCCTTGATTCCTATATGACGTACCTTTTAGTCGAGTCAGCCCCTTTGATTCCTGTATGACGTATATTTTAGTCGAGTCATCCCTTTTGATTCCTATAAGACATACCTTTTAGTCGAGTCATCCCCTTTGATTCCTATAAGACGTACCTTTTAGTCGAGTCATCTCCTTCGATTCCTATAAGACGTAACTATTAGTCGAGTCATCCCCTTTGACCCCTAGAATACGTACCTTTTAATCGAGTCATTTCCTTTGATTCCTATAAGACGTTCCTTTTAGTCGAGTCATCCCCTTTGATTCCTATAAGACGTTCCTTTTAGTCGAGTCATCCCCTTTGATTCCTATGGGACGTATCTTTAAGTTGAGTCATTTCCTTTGATTCCTTGGAGACGTACATTTTAGTCGAGTCATTTCACTTGATTCCTATAAGACGTACCTTTTAGTCGAGTCTTCCCCTTAGATTCCTATAAGAGGTACCGTTTAGTTGAGTCAACTCCTTTGATTCCTATAAGACGTACCTTTTAGTCGAGTCATCCCCATTAATTCCTATAAGACGTACCTTTTAGTCGAGTCATCCCCTTTGATTCCTATGGGACGTATCTTTAAGTTGAGTCATTTCCTTTGATTCCTTGGAGACGTACATTTTAGTCGAGTCATTTCACTTGATTCCTATAAGACGTACCTTTTAGTCGAGTCTTCCCCTTAGATTCCTATAAGACGTACCGTTTAGTTGAGTCAGCTCCTTTGATTCCTATAAGACGTACCTTTTTGTTGAGTCATTTCCTTTGATTCCTTGAAAACGTACCTTTTAGTCGAGTAATTTCCCATGATTCCTATAAGACGTACCTTTTAGTCGAGTCATCACCTTTGATTCCTATAAAACGTTCCTTTTAGTCGAGTCATCCCCTTTGATACCTATAAGACGTACCTTTTAGTCGAGTCATCCCCTTTGATTCCTATAAGACGTACCTTTTAGTCGAGTCATTTCCCTTTATTCCTACAAGACGTATCTTTTAGTCGAGTCATCCACTTTGATTCCTATAAGACGTACCTTTTAGTCGAGTCATCCCCTTATATTCCTATAAGATGTACCTTTTGGTCGAGTCATCCCCTTGGATTCCTATCAGACGTACCTTTTAGTCGAGTCATCCCCTTTGATTCCTTAAATATGTGACTTTTAGTTAAGTCATTTCCCTCGATTCCTATAAGACGTACCTTTTAGTCGAGTCATCCCCTTTGATTCCTATAAGACGTACCTTTTAGTCGAGTCATTCCCCTTGACCCCTAGAAGACGTACCTTGTAGTCGAGTCATCCCCTTTGATTCCTATAAGACGTACGTTTTAGTCGAGTCATCCCCCTTGACCCCTAGAAGACGTACCTTTTAGTCGAGTCATTTCCTTTGATTCCTATAAGACGTACCTTTTAGTCGAGTCATCTACTTTGACCCCTAGAAGACGTACCGTTTAGTCGAGTCATCCCCTTTGATTCCTATATGATGTACCTTTTAGTTGAGTCATTTCCTTTGATTCCTTGAAGACGTACCTTTTAGTCGAGTCATTTCCCTTGATTCCTATAAGACGTATCTTTTAGTCGAGTCATCCCCTTTTATTCCTATAAGACGTATCTTTTAGTCGAGTCATCTCCTTTTATTCCTATAAGACGTACCTTTTAGTTGAGTCATTTCCTTTGATTCCTAGAAGACGTACTTTTGAGTCGAGCCATTTCACTTGATTCCTATAAGACGTACCTTTAAGTCGAGTCATCCCCTTTGATTCCTATAAGACGTACCTTTTAGTCGAGTCATCCCCTTTGAATCCTATAAGACGTACCTTTTAGTCGAGTCATCCTATTTGATTTCTAGAAGACGTATCTTTTAGTCGAGTCATTTCCCTTGATTCCTATAAGACGTACCTTTTAGTCGAGTCATCCCCTTTGATTCCTATAAGACGTACCTTTTAGTCGAGTCATTCCCTTTGATTCCAATAAGACGTACCTTTTAGTCGAGTCATCCCCTTTGATTCCTATAAGACATACCTTTTAGTCGAGTTATACCTCTTGATTCCTATAAGACGTACCTTTTAGTCGAATAATTCCCCCTTGGCCCCTAGCAGACGTACCTTTTAGTCGAGTCATCCCCTTTGACCCCTAGAAAAAGTACCTTTTTGTCGAGTCATTTCCCTTGATTCCTATTAGACGTACCTTATAGTCGAGTCATCCCCTTAGATTCCTATAAGACGTAACTTTTAGTTGATTCATCTCCTTTGATTCCTATAAGACGTACCTTTTAGTTGAGTAATTTCCTTTTATTCCTAGAAAAACTACCTTTTAGTCGAGTCATTTCCCTTGATTCCTATAAGACGTACCTTTTAGTCGAGTCATCCAGTTTGATTCCTATAAAACGTACCTTGTAGTCGAGTCATCCCGTTTGATTCCTATAAGACATACCTTTTAGTCGAGTCATTCCCTTTGATTCCTATAAGACGTACCTTTTAGTCAAGTCATTTCACGTGATTCCTATAAGACGTACCTTTTAGTTGAGTCATCCACTTTGATACCTATTAGACGTACCTTTTAGTCGAGTCATCCCCTTAGATTCCTATAAGACGTACCTTTTAGTCGAGTCATCCCATTTGATTCCTATAAGACGTTCCTTTTAGTCGAGTCATCTACTTTGACCCCTAGAAGACGTACCCTTTGGTCTAGTCATCCCCTTTGATTCCTATAAGATGACCTTTTAGTTGAGTCATTTTCTTTGATTCCTTGAAGACGTACCTTTTAGTCGAGTCATTTCCCTTGATTCCTATAAGACGTATCTTTTAGTCGAGTCAACCCCTTTTATTCCTATAAGACGTATCTTTTAGTCGAGTCATCTCCTTTTATTCCTATAAGACGTACCTTTTAGTTGAGTCATATCCTTTGATTCCTAGAAGACGTACTTTTGAGTCGAGCCATTTCACTTGATTCTTATAAGACGTACCTTTTAGTCGAGTCATCCCCTTTGATTCCTATAAGACGTACCTTTTAGTCGAATCATTCCCCCTTGACCCCTAGCAGACGTACCTTTTAGTCGAGTCATCCCCTTTGACCCTTAGAAGACGTACCTTTTAGTAGAGTCATTTCCATTGATTCATATAAGACGGATCTTTTAATCGAGTCATCCCTTTTGATTACTATAAGACATACCTTTTAGTCGAGTCATCCCCTTTGATTCCTATAAGACGTACCTTTTAGTCGAGTCATCCCCTTTAATTCTTATAAGACGTACCTTGTAGTCGAGTCATCCCCTTTGACCCCTGGAATACGTACCTTTTAGTCGAGTCATTCCCCTTGATTCCTATATGACGTACCTTTTAGTCGAGTCAGCCCCTTTGATTCCTGTATGACGTATATTTTAGTCGAGTCATCCCTTTTGATTCCTATAAGACATACCTTTTAGTCGAGTCATCCCCTTTGATTCCTATAAGACGTACCTTTTAGTCGAGTCATCTCCTTCGATTCCTATAAGACGTAACTATTAGTCGAGTCATCCCCTTTGACCCCTAGAATACGTACCTTTTAATCGAGTCATTTCCTTTGATTCCTATAAGACGTTCCTTTTAGTCGAGTCATCCCATTTGATTCCTATAAGACGTTCCTTTTAGTCGAGTCATCTACTTTGACCCCTAGAAGACGTACCCTTTGGTCTAGTCATCCCGTTTGATTCCTATAAGATGACCTTTTAGTTGAGTCATTTCCTTTGATTCCTTGAAGACGTACCTTTTAGTCGAGTCATTTCCCTTGATTCCTATAAGACGTATCTTTTAGTCGAGTCAACCCCTTTTATTCCTATAAGACGTATCTTTTAGTCGAGTCATCTCCTTTTATTCCTATAAGACGTACCTTTTAGTTGAGTCATATCCTTTGATTCCTAGAAGACGTACTTTTGAGTCGAGCCATTTCACTTGATTCTTATAAGACGTACCTTTTAGTCGAGTCATCCCCTTTGATTCCTATAAGACGTACCTTTTAGTCGAATCATTCCCCCTTGACCCCTAGCAGACGTACCTTTTAGTCGAGTCATCCCCTTTGACCCTTAGAAGACGTACCTTTTAGTAGAGTCATTTCCATTGATTCATATAAGACGGATCTTTTAATCGAGTCATCCCTTTTGATTACTATAAGACATACCTTTTAGTCGAGTCATCCCCTTTGATTCCTATAAGACGTACCTTTTAGTCGAGTCATCCCCTTTAATTCTTATAAGACGTACCTTGTAGTCGAGTCATCCCCTTTGACCCCTGGAATACGTACCTTTTAGTCGAGTCATTCCCCTTGATTCCTATATGACGTACCTTTTAGTCGAGTCAGCCCCTTTGATTCCTGTATGACGTATATTTTAGTCGAGTCATCCCTTTTGATTCCTATAAGACATACCTTTTAGTCGAGTCATCCCCTTTGATTCCTATAAGACGTACCTTTTAGTCGAGTCATCTCCTTCGATTCCTATAAGACGTAACTATTAGTCGAGTCATCCCCTTTGACCCCTAGAATACGTACCTTTTAATCGAGTCATTTCCTTTGATTCCTATAAGACGTTCCTTTTAGTCGAGTCATCCCCTTTGATTCCTATAAGACGTTCCTTTTAGTCGAGTCATCCCCTTTGATTCCTATGGGACGTATCTTTAAGTTGAGTCATTTCCTTTGATTCCTTGGAGACGTACATTTTAGTCGAGTCATTTCACTTGATTCCTATAAGACGTACCTTTTAGTCGAGTCTTCCCCTTAGATTCCTATAAGAGGTACCGTTTAGTTGAGTCAACTCCTTTGATTCCTATAAGACGTACCTTTTAGTCGAGTCATCCCCATTAATTCCTATAAGACGTACCTTTTAGTCGAGTCATCCCCTTTGATTCCTATGGGACGTATCTTTAAGTTGAGTCATTTCCTTTGATTCCTTGGAGACGTACATTTTAGTCGAGTCATTTCACTTGATTCCTATAAGACGTACCTTTTAGTCGAGTCTTCCCCTTAGATTCCTATAAGACGTACCGTTTAGTTGAGTCAGCTCCTTTGATTCCTATAAGACGTACCTTTTTGTTGAGTCATTTCCTTTGATTCCTTGAAAACGTACCTTTTAGTCGAGTAATTTCCCATGATTCCTATAAGACGTACCTTTTAGTCGAGTCATCACCTTTGATTCTTATAAAACGTTCCTTTTAGTCGAGTCATCCCCTTTGATACCTATAAGACGTACCTTTTAGTCGAGTCATCCCCTTTGATTCCTATAAGACGTACCTTTTAGTCGAGTCATTTCCCTTTATTCCTACAAGACGTATCTTTTAGTCGAGTCATCCACTTTGATTCCTATAAGACGTACCTTTTAGTCGAGTCATCCCCTTATATTCCTATAAGATGTACCTTTTGGTCGAGTCATCCCCTTGGATTCCTATCAGACGTACCTTTTAGTCGAGTCATCCCCTTTGATTCCTTAAATATGTGACTTTTAGTTAAGTCATTTCCCTCGATTCCTATAAGACGTACCTTTTAGTCGAGTCATCCCCTTTGATTCCTATAAGACGTACCTTTTAGTCGAGTCATTCCCCTTGACCCCTAGAAGACGTACCTTGTAGTCGAGTCATCCCCTTTGATTCCTATAAGACGTACGTTTTAGTCGAGTCATCCCCCTTGACCCCTAGAAGACGTACCTTTTAGTCGAGTCATTTCCTTTGATTCCTATAAGACGTACCTTTTAGTCGAGTCATCTACTTTGACCCCTAGAAGACGTACCGTTTAGTCGAGTCATCCCCTTTGATTCCTATATGATGTACCTTTTAGTTGAGTCATTTCCTTTGATTCCTTGAAGACGTACCTTTTAGTCGAGTCATTTCCCTTGATTCCTATAAGACGTATCTTTTAGTCGAGTCATCCCCTTTTATTCCTATAAGACGTATCTTTTAGTCGAGTCATCTCCTTTTATTCCTATAAGACGTACCTTTTAGTTGAGTCATTTCCTTTGATTCCTAGAAGACGTACTTTTGAGTCGAGCCATTTCACTTGATTCCTATAAGACGTACCTTTAAGTCGAGTCATCCCCTTTGATTCCTATAAGACGTACCTTTTAGTCGAGTCATCCCCTTTGAATCCTATAAGACGTACCTTTTAGTCGAGTCATCCTATTTGATTTCTAGAAGACGTATCTTTTCGTCGAGTCATTTCCCTTGATTCCTATAAGACGTACCTTTTAGTCGAGTCATCCCCTTTGATTCCTATAAGACGTACCTTTTAGTCGAGTCATTCCCTTTGATTCCAATAAGACGTACCTTTTAGTCGAGTCATCCCCTTTGATTCCTATAAGACATACCTTTTAGTCGAGTTATACCTCTTGATTCCTATAAGACGTACCTTTTAGTCGAATAATTCCCCCTTGGCCCCTAGCAGACGTACCTTTTAGTCGAGTCATCCCCTTTGACCCCTAGAAAAAGTACCTTTTTGTCGAGTCATTTCCCTTGATTCCTATAAGACGTACCTTATAGTCGAGTCATCCCCTTAGATTCCTATAAGACGTAACTTTTAGTTGATTCATCTCCTTTGATTCCTATAAGACGTACCTTTTAGTTGAGTAATTTCCTTTTATTCCAAGAAAAACTACCTTTTAGTCGAGTCATTTCCCTTGATTCCTATAAGACGTACCTTTTAGTCGAGTCATCCAGTTTGATTCCTATAAAACGTACCTTGTAGTCGAGTCATCCCGTTTGATTCCTATAAGACATACCTTTTAGTCGAGTCATCCCCTTTGATTCCTATAAGACGTACCTTTTAGTCAAGTCATTTCACGTGATTCCTATAAGACGTACCTTTTAGTTGAGTCATCCACTTTGATACCTATTAGACGTACCTTTTAGTCGAGTCATCCCCTTAGATTCCTATAAGACGTACCTTTTAGTCGAGTCATCCCATTTGATTCCTATAAGACGTTCCTTTTAGTCGAGTCATCTACTTTGACCCCTAGAAGACGTACCCTTTGGTCTAGTCATCCCCTTTGATTCCTATAAGATGACCTTTTAGTTGAGTCATTTCCTTTGATTCCTTGAAGACGTACCTTTTAGTCGAGTCATTTCCCTTGATTCCTATAAGACGTATCTTTTAGTCGAGTCAACCCCTTTTATTCCTATAAGACGTATCTTTTAGTCGAGTCATCTCCTTTTATTCCTATAAGACGTACCTTTTAGTTGAGTCATATCCTTTGATTCCTAGAAGACGTACTTTTGAGTCGAGCCATTTCACTTGATTCTTATAAGACGTACCTTTTAGTCGAGTCATCCCCTTTGATTCCTATAAGACGTACCTTTTAGTCGAGTCATTTCCCTTGATTCCTATAAGACATACCTTTTAGTCGAGTCATCTACTTTGACCCCTAGAAGACGTACCCTTTAGTCTAGTCATCCCCTTTGATTCCTATAAGATGACCTTTTAGTTGAGTCATTTCCTTTGATTCCTTAAAGACGTACCTTTTAGTCGAGTCATTTCCCTTGATTCCTATAAGACGTATCTTTTAGTCGAGTCATCCCCTTTTATTCCTATAAGACGTATCTTTTAGTCGAGTCATCTCCTTTTATTCCTATAAGACGTACCTTTTAGTTGAGTCATATCCTTTGATTCCTAGAAGACGTACTTTTGAGTCGAGCCATTTCACTTGATTCTTATAAGACGTACCTTTTAGTCGAGTCATCCCCTTTGATTCCTATAAGACGTACCTTTTAGTCGAGTCATCCCCTTTGAATCCTATAAGACGTACCTTTTAGTCGAGTCATCCTATTTGATTCCTAGAAGACGTATCTTTTAGTCGAGTCATTTCCCTTGATTCCTATAAGACATACCTTTTAGTCGAGTCATCCCCTTTGATTCCTATAAGACGTACCTTTTAGTCGAGTCATTCCCATTGATTCCAATAAGACGTACCTTTTAGTCGAGTCATCCCCTTTGATTCCTATAAGACATACCTTTTAGTCGAGTTATACCTCTTGATTCCTATAAGACGTACCTTTTAGTCGAATAATTCCCCCTTGGCCCCTAGCAGACGTACCTTTTAGTCGAGTCATCCCCTTTGGCCCCTAGAAAAAGTACCTTTTTGTCGAGTCATTTCCCTTGATTCCTATAAGACGTACCTAATAGTCGAGTCATCCCCTTAGATTCCTATAAGACGTACCTTTTAGTTGATTCATCTCCTTTGATTCCTATAAGACGTACCTTTTAGTTGAGTAATTTCCTTTGATTCCTAGAAAAACTACCTTTTAGTCGAGTCATTTCCCTTGATTCCTATAAGACGTACCTTTTAGTCGAGTCATCCAGTTTGATTCCTATAAAACGTACCATGTAGTCGAGTCATCCCGTTTGATTCCTATAAGACATACCTTTTAGTCGAGTCATCCCCTTTGATTCCTATAAGACGTACCTTTTAGTCAAGTCATTTCACTTGATTCCTATAAGACGTACCATTTAGTTGAGTCATCCATTTTGATACCTATTAGACGTACCTTTTAGTCGAGTCATCCCCTTTGATTCCTATAAGACGTACCTTTTAGTCGAGTCATCCCATTTGATTCCTAGAAGACGTACCTTTTAGTCGAGTCATCCCCTTTGATTCCTATAAGACGTACCTTTTAATCAAGTCATCCCTTTTGATTCCTATAAGACGTACCTTTTAGTCGAGTCATCTCCTTTGATTCCTATAAGACGTACCTTTTAGTCAAGTCATCCCTTTTGATTCCTATAAGTCGTAACTTTTAGTCGAGTCATCACCTTTCATTCATATAAGACGTACCTTTTAGTCGAGTAATCTCCTTTGATTCCTATAAGACGTACCTTTTAGTCGAGTCATCACCTTTGACCCCTAGAATACATACCTTTTAGTCGAGTCATTTCCTTTGATTCCTATAAGACTTTCCTTTTGGTCGAGTAATCCCCTTTGATTCCTATAAGACGTATCTTTAAGTTGAGTCATTTCCTTTGATTCCTTGGAGACGTACATTTTAGTCGTCTCATTTCTCTTGATTCCTATAAGACGTATCTTTTAGTCGAGTCTTCCCCTTAGATTCCTATAAGACGTATCTTTTTGTTGAGTCATCTCCTTTGATTCCTATAAGACGTACCTTTTAGTTGAGTCATTTCCTTTGATTCCTTGAAAACGTACCTTCTATTCGAGTCATTTCCCTTGATTCCTATAAGACGTACCTTTTAGTCGAGTCATCCCCTTTGATTCCTATAAAACATACCTTTTAGTCGAGTCATCCCCTTTGATTCCTATAAGACGTACCTTTTAGTTGAGTCATCCACTTTGATTCCTATAAGACGTACCTTTTAGTCGAGTCATTTCCCTAGATTCCTATAAGACGTACCTTTTAGTCGAGTCATCCCCTTTGATTCCTATAAGACGTACCTTTTAGTCGAGTCATTTCCCTTGATTCCTTTAAGACGTACCTTTTAGTCGAGTCATTCCCTTTGATTCCAATAAGACGTACCTTTTAGTCGAGTCATCCCCTTTGATTCCAATAAGACATCCCTTTTAGTCGAGTTATACCTCTTGATTCCTATAAGACGTACCTTTTAGTCGAATCATTCCCCCTTGACCCCTAGCAGACGTACCTTTTAGTCGAGTCATCCCCTTTGACCCCTAGAAGACGAACCTTTTAGTCGAGTCATTTCCTTTGATTCCTATAAGACGGATCTTGAAGTCGAGTCATCCCTTTTGATTCCTATAAGACATACCTTTTAGTTGAGTCATCCCCTTTGATTCCTATAAGTGTACCTTTTAGTCGAGTCATCCCATTTAATTCTTATAAGACGTACCTTATAGTCGTGTCATCCCCTTTGACCCCTGGAATACGTACCTTTTAGTCGAGTCATCCCCTTTGATTCCTATAAGACGTACCTTTTAGTCGAGTTATCTCCTTTGATTCCTATAAGACGTACATTTTAGTCTAGTCATCCCCTTTGACCCCTAGAATATGTATCTTTTAGTCGAGTTATTTCCTTTGATTCCTATAAGACGTTCCTTTTAGTTGAGTCATCCCCTTTGATTCCTATAAGACGTATCTTTAAGTTGAGTCATTTCGATTGATTCCTTGGAGACGTACATTTTAGTCGAGTTATTTCTCTTTATTCCTATAAGACGTATCTTTTAGTCGAGTCTTCCCCTTAGATTCCTATAAGACGTACCTTTTAGTTGAGTCATCTCCTTTGATTCTTATAAGACATACCTTTTAGTTGAGTCATCTCCTTTGATTCCTATAAGACGTACCTTTTAGTTGTGTAATTTCCTTTGATTCCTGGAAAATGTACCTTTTAATCGAGTCATTTCCCTTGATTCCTATAAGACGTACCTTTTAGTCGAGTCATCCCTTTTGATTCCTATAAAACGTATCTTTAAGTTGAGTCATTTCTTTGATTCATCGGAGACGTACATTTTAGTCGAGTTATTTCTCTTGATTCCTATAAGACGTACCTTTTAGTCGAGTCTTCCCCTTAGATTCCTATAAGACGTACCTTTTAGTTGAGTCATCTCCTTTGATTCCTATATTACGTATCTTTAAGTTGAGTCACCCTTTGACCCCCAGAAGACATACCTTTTAGTCATTTCCCTTGATTCCTATATAACGTACCTTTTAGTCGAGTCACCCCGTTTGATTCCTATAAGACATACCTTTAGTCGAGTCATCCCCCTTGATTCCTATAAGACGTACCTTTTAGTCGAGTCATCCCTTTTGACCCCTAGAAGACGTACCTTTTAGTCGAGTCATCCCCTTTGACCCTTAGAAGACGTACCTTTTAATCGAGTCATTTACTTTGATTCCTATAAGACGTATCTTTTAGTCTAGTCATCCCTTTTTATTCCTATAAGACGTACCTTTTAGTCGAGTCATCCCCTTTGATTCCTATAAGACGTACCTTTTAGTCTAGTCATCCCCTTTTATTCCTATAAGACGTACCTTTTAGTCGAGTCACCCCCTTTGATTCCTATAAGAGGTACCTTTTAGTCGAGTCATCCCTCTTGATTACTATAAGACGTACCTTTTAGTCGAGTCATCCCCTTTGATTCCTAGAACACGTACCTTTTAGTCGAGTCATTTCCCTTGATTCCTATAAGACGTACCTTATAGTCGAGTCATCCACTTTGATTCCTATAAGACGTACCTTTAAGTCGAGTCATCCCCTTGGATTCCTATAAGACGTACCTTTTGGTCGAGTCATCCACTTCGATTCCTATAAGACGAACCTTTTAGTCGAGTCATCCCCTTTGATTCCTATAAGACGTACCTTTTAGTCGAGTCATTTCCTTTGATTCCTATAAGACGTACCTTTTAGTCGAATCATCCCCTTTGATTCCTATAAGACGTACCTTTTAGTCGTGTCATCTCCTTTGATTCCTATAAAACGTAACTTTTAGTCGAGTCATCCCTTTGATTCCTATAAGACGTACCTTTTAGTCAAGTCATCCCCGTCGATTCCTATAAGACGAACCTTTTAGTCGAGTCATCCCCTTTGAATCCTAAAAGACGTACCTTTTAGTCGAGTCATTTCACTTGATTCCTATAAGACGTACCTTTTAGTCGAGTCATCCCCTTTGATTCCTATATGACGTACCTATTAGTCGAGTCATCCCCTTTGATTCCTATAAGACGTACCTTTTAGTCGAGTCATCCCCTTTTATTCCTATAAGAGGTACCTTTTAGTTGAGTCATTTTCATTGATTCCTTGTAGACGTACCTTTTAGTCGAGTCATTTCACTTGATTCCTATAAGACGTACCTTTTAGTCGAGTCATCCCCATAGATTCCTATCAGACGTACCTTTTAGTTGAGTTATCTTCTTTGATTCCTATAAGATGTACCTTTTAGTTGAGTCATTTCCTTTGATTCCTTGAAGACATACCTTTTAGTCGAGTCATTTCCCTTGATTCCTATAAGACGTATCTTTTAGTCGATTCATCCCCTTAGATTCCTATAAGAAGTACCTTTTAGTTGAGTTATCTCCTTTGATTCCTATGAGACGTACCTTTTAGTTGAGTCATTTTCTTTGATTCTTAGAAAACGTACCTTTTAGTCGAGTCATTTCCCTTGATTCCTATAAGACGTACCTTTTAGTCGAGTCATCCCTTTTGATTCCTATAAAATGTACCCTTTAGTCGAGTCATCCCCTTTGATTCCTATAAAACGTACCTTTTAGTCGAGACATCCCTTTGATTCTTATAAGACGTACCATTTAGTCGAGTCATCCCCTTTGACCCCCAGAAGACATACCTTTTAGTCATTTCCCTTGATTCCTATATGACGTACCTTTTAGTCGAGTCACCCCCTTTGATTCCTATAAGACATACCTTTAGTCGAGTCATCCCCCTTGATTCCTATAAGACGTACCTTTTAGTCGAGTCATCCCTTTTGACCCCTAGAAGACGTACCTTTTAGTCGAGTCATCCCCTTTGACCCTTAGAAGACGTACCTTTTAATCGAGTCATTTATTTTGATTCCTATAAGACGTATCTTTTAGTCTAGTCATCCCTTTTTATTCCTATAAGACGTACCTTTTAGTCGAGTCATCCCCTTTGATTCCTATAAGACGTACCTTTTAGTCTAGTCATCCCCTTTGATTCCTATAAGACGTACCTTTTAGTCGAGTCATCCCCTTTGACCTCTAGAATACGTACCTATTAGTCGAGTCATTTCCTTTGATTCCTATAAGACGTACCTTTTAGTCGAGTCATCCCCATTGATTCCTATAAGACGTACCTTTTAGTTGAGTCATTTCCTTTGATTCCTTGAAGACGTACCTTTTAGTCGAGTCATTTCCCTTGATTCCTATAAGAAGTACCTTTTAGTCTAGTCTTCCCCTTTTATTCCTATAAGACGTACCTTTTAGTCGAGTCATCTGCTTTGATTCCTATAAGACGTACCTTTTAGTTGAGTCATTTCCTATGATTGCTAAAAGACGTTCCTTTAAGTCGAGTCATTTTACTTGATTTCTATAAGACGTACCTTTTAGTCTAGTCATTCCCTTTGATTCCTATAAGACGTACCTTTTAGTCGAGTCATCCCCTTTGATTCCTATAAGACGTACCATTTAGTAGAGTCATTCCCTTTGATTCCTAGAAGACGTACCATTTAGTCGACTCTTTTCCCTTGATTCCTATAAGACGTACCTTTTAGTCAAGTCATCCACTTTGATTCCTATAAGAAATACTTTTTAGTCGAGTCATCCCCTTTGATTCCTTTAAGACGTACCTTTTAGTCGAGTCATCCCTTTCTTTCCTATAAGACGTACCTTTTAGTCGAGTCATTCCCTTTGACCCCTAGAATACGTACCTTTTTGTCGAGTTATTTCCTTTGATTCCAATAAGACGTACCTTATAGTCGAGTCACCCCCTTTGATTTCTATAATAGGTACCTTTTAGTCGAGTCATCCCCTTTGATTCCTATAAGACGTACCTTTTAGTTGAGTCATTTCCTTTGATTCCTTGAAGACGTACCTTTTAGTCGAGTCATTTCCCATTATTCCTATAAGACGTACCTTTTAGTTGAGTCATTTCCTTTGATTCCTATAAGACGTACCTTTTAGTCGAGTCATTTCCTTTGATTCCTATAAGACGTACCTTTTAGTCGAATCATCCCCTTTGATTCCTATAAGACGTACCTTTTAGTCGTGTCATCTCCTTTGATTCCTATAAAACGTAACTTTTAGTCGAGTCATCCCTTTGATTCCTATAAGACGTACCTTTTAGTCAAGTCATCCCCGTCGATTCCTATAAGACGAACCTTTTAGTCGAGTCATCCCCTTTGAATCCTAAAAGACGTACCTTTTAGTCGAGTCATTTCACTTGATTCCTATAAGACGTACCTTTTAGTCGAGTCATCCCCTTTGATTCCTATATGACGTACCTATTAGTCGAGTCATCCCCTTTGATTCCTATAAGACGTACCTTTTAGTCGAGTCATCCCCTTTTATTCCTATAAGAGGTACCTTTTAGTTGAGTCATTTTCATTGATTCCTTGTAGACGTACCTTTTAGTCGAGTCATTTCACTTGATTCCTATAAGACGTACCTTTTAGTCGAGTCATCCCCATAGATTCCTATCAGACGTACCTTTTAGTTGAGTTATCTTCTTTGATTCCTATAAGATGTACCTTTTAGTTGAGTCATTTCCTTTGATTCCTTGAAGACATACCTTTTAGTCGAGTCATTTCCCTTGATTCCTATAAGACGTATCTTTTAGTCGATTCATCCCCTTAGATTCATATAAGAAGTACCTTTTAGTTGAGTTATCTCCTTTGATTCCTATGAGACGTACCTTTTAGTTGAGTCATTTTCTTTGATTCTTAGAAAACGTACCTTTTAGTCGAGTCATTTCCCTTGATTCCTATAAGACGTACCTTTTAGTCGAGTCATCCCTTTTGATTCCTATAAAATGTACCTTTTAGTCGAGTCATCCCCTTTGATTCCTATAAAACGTACCTTTTAGTCGAGACATCCCTTTGATTCTTATAAGACGTACCATTTAGTCGAGTCATCCCCTTTGACCCCCAGAAGACATACCTTTTAGTCATTTCCCTTGATTCCTATATGACGTACCTTTTAGTCGAGTCACCCCCTTTGATTCCTATAAGACATACCTTTAGTCGAGTCATCCCCCTTGATTCCTATAAGACGTACCTTTTAGTCGAGTCATCCCTTTTGACCCCTAGAAGACGTACCTTTTAGTCGAGTCATCCCCTTTGACCCTTAGAAGACGTACCTTTTAATCGAGTCATTTATTTTGATTCCTATAAGACGTATCTTTTAGTCTAGTCATCCCTTTTTATTCCTATAAGACGTACCTTTTAGTCGAGTCATCCCCTTTGATTCCTATAAGACGTACCTTTTAGTCTAGTCATCCCCTTTGATTCCTATATGACGTACCTTTTAGTCGAGTCATCCCCTTTGACCTCTAGAATACGTACCTATTAGTCGAGTCATTTCCTTTGATTCCTATAAGACGTACCTTTTAGTCGAGTCATCCCCATTGATTCCTATAAGACGTACCTTTTAGTTGAGTCATTTCCTTTGATTCCTTGAAGACGTACCTTTTAGTCGAGTCATTTCCCTTGATTCCTATAAGAAGTACCTTTTAGTCTAGTCTTCCCCTTTTATTCCTATAAGACGTACCTTTTAGTCGAGTCATCTGCTTTGATTCCTATAAGACGTACCTTTTAGTTGAGTCATTTCCTATGATTGCTAAAAGACGTTCCTTTAAGTCGAGTCATTTTACTTGATTCCTATAAGACGTACCTTTTAGTCTAGTCATTCCCTTTGATTCCTATAAGACGTACCTTTTAGTCGAGTCATCCCCTTTGATTCCTATAAGACGTACCATTTAGTAGAGTCATTCCCTTTGATTCCTAGAAGACGTACCATTTAGTCGACTCTTTTCCCTTGATTCCTATAAGACGTACCTTTTAGTCAAGTCATCCACTTTGATTCCTATAAGAAATACTTTTTAGTCGAGTCATCCCCTTTGATTCCTTTAAGACGTACCTTTTAGTCGAGTCATCCCTTTCTTTCCTATAAGACGTACCTTTTAGTCGAGTCATTCCCTTTGACCCCTAGAATACGTACCTTTTTGTCGAGTTATTTCCTTTGATTCCAATAAGACGTACCTTATAGTCGAGTCACCCCCTTTGATTTCTATAATAGGTACCTTTTAGTCGAGTCATCCCCTTTGATTCCTATAAGACGTACCTTTTAGTTGAGTCATTTCCTTTGATTCCTTGAAGACGTACCTTTTAGTCGAGTCATTTCCCATTATTCCTATAAGACGTACCTTTTAGTTGAGTCATTTCCTTTGATTCCTATAAGACGTACCTTTTAGACGAGTCATCCCCTTTGACCACTAGAATACGTACCTTTTAGTCGAGTCATTTCCTTTGATTCCTATAAGACGTACCTTTTAGTCGATTCATCCCCATAGATTACTATAAGACGTACCTTTTAGTTGAGTTATCTCCATTGATTCCTATAAGACGTACCTTTTAGTCGAGTCATTTCCCTTGATTCCTATAAGACGTACCTTTTAGTCGAGTCATTTCCCTTGATTCCTATAAGACGTACCTTTTAGTCGAGTCATCCCCTTTGATTCCTATAAAACGTACCTTTTAGTCGAGTCATCCCCTTTGATTCCTATAAGACGTACCTTTTAGTCGAGTCATCCCTTTGATTCCTATAAGACATACCTTTTAGTCTAGTCATCCCCTTTGACCCCTAGAAGACATACCTTTTAGTCATTTCCTTTGATTCCTATAAGACGTATCTTTTAATCGAGTCACCCCCTTTGATTCCTATTAGAGGTACCTTTTAGTCGAGTCATCCCCCTTGATTACTATAAGACGTACCTTTTAGTCGAGTCATCCCTTTTGACCCCTAGAAGACGTACCTTTTAGTCGAGTCATCCCCTTTGACCCCTAGAAGACGTACCTTTTAATCGAGTCATTTAATTTGATTCCTATAAGACGTATCTTTTAGTCTAGTCATCCCTTTTTATTCCTATAAGACGTACCTTTTAGTCAAGTCATCCCCTTTGATTCCTATAAGACGTACCTTTTAGTCTAGTCATCCCCTTTGATTCCTATAAGACGTACCTTTTAGTCGAGTCATCCCCTTTGATTCCTATAAGACGTACCTTTTAGTCTAGTCATCCCCTTTGATTCCTATAAGACATACCTTTTAGTCGAGTCACCCCCTTTGATTCCTATAAGAGGTACCTTTTAGTCGAGTCATCCCTCTTGATTACTATAAGACGTACCTTTTAGTCGAGTCATCCCCTTTGATTCCTAGAACACGTACCTTTTAGTCGAGTCATTTCCCTTGATTCCTATAAGACGTACCTTATAGTCGAGTCATCCACTTTGATTCCTATAAGACGCACCTTTAAGTCGAGTCATCCCCTTTGATTCCTATAAGACGTACCTTTTAGTCGAGTCATCCCCGTCGATTCCTATAAGACGAACCTTTTAGTCGAGTCATCCCCTTTGATTCCTAAAAGACGTACCTTTTAGTCGAGTCATTTCACTTGATTCCTATAAGACGTACCTTTTAGTCGAGTCATCCCCTTTGATTCCTATATGACGTACCTATTAGTCGAGTCATCCTCTTTGATTCCTATAAGACGTACCTTTTAGTCGAGTCATCCCCTTTTATTCCTATAAGATGTACCTTTTAGTTGAGTCATTTTCATTGATTCCTTGTAGACGTACCTTTTAGTCGAGTCATTTCACTTGATTCCTATAAGACGTACCTTTTAGTCGAGTCATCCCCTTAGATTCCTATCAGACGTACCTTTTAGTTGAGTTATCTTCTTTGATTCCTATAAGATGTACCTTTTAGTTGAGTCATTTCCTTTGATTCCTTGAAGACATACCTTTTAGTCGAGTCATTTCCCTTGATTCCTATAAGACGTACCTTTTAGTCGATTCATCCCCTTAGATTCCTATAAGACGTACCTTTTAGTTGAGTTATCTCCTTTGATTCCTATGAGACGTACCTTTTAGTTGAGTCATTTTCATTGATTCTTAGAAAACGTACCTTTTAGTCTAGTCATTTCTCTTGATTCCTATAAGACGTACCTTTTAGTCGAGTCATCCCTTTTGATTCCTATAAAACGTACCTTTTAGTCGAGTCATCCCCTTTGATTCCTATAAAACGTACCTTTTAGTCGAGTCATCCCTTTGATTCCTATAAGACGTACCATTTAGTCGAGTCATCCCCTTTGACCCCCAGAAGACATACCTTTTAGTCATTTCCCTTGATTCCTATATGACGTACCTTTTAGTCGAGTCACCCCCTTTGATTCCTATAAGACATACCTTTAGTCGAGTCATCCCCCTTGATTCCTATAAGACGTACCTTTTAGTCGAGTCATCCCTTTTGACCCCTAGAAGACGTACCTTTTAGTCGAGTCATCCCCTTTTACCCTTAGAAGACGTACCTTTTAATCGAGTCATTTACTTTGATTCCTATAAGACGTATCTTTTAGTCTAGTCATCCCTTTTTATTCCTATAAGACGTACCTTTTAGTCGAGTCATCCCCTTTGATTCCTATAAGACGTACCTTTTAGTCTAGTCATCCCCTTTTATTCCTATAAGACGTACCTTTTAGTCGAGTCACCCCCTTTGATTCCTATAAGAGGTACCTTTTAGTCGAGTCATCCCTCTTGATTACTATAAGACGTACCTTTTAGTCGAGTCATCCCCTTTGATTCCTAGAACACGTACCTTTTAGTCGAGTCATTTCCCTTGATTCCTATAAGACGTACCTTATAGTCGAGTCATCCACTTTGATTCCTATAAGACGTACCTTTAAGTCGAGTCATCCCCTTGGATTCCAATAAGACGTACCTTTTGGTCGAGTCATCCACTTCGATTCCTATAAGACGAACCTTTTAGTCGAGTCATCCCCTTTGATTCCTATAAGACGTACCTTTTAGTCGAGTCATTTCCTTTGATTCCTATAAGACGTACCTTTTAGTCGAATCATCCCCTTTGATTCCTATAAGACGTACCTTTTAGTCGTGTCATCTCCTTTGATTCCTATAAAACGTAACTTTTAGTCGAGTCATCCCTTTGATTCCTATAAGACGTACCTTTTAGTCGAGTCATCCCCGTCGATTCCTATAAGACGAACCTTTTAGTCGAGTCATCCCCTTTGATTCCTAAAAGACGTACCTTTTAGTCGAGTCATTTCACTTGATTCCTATAAGACGTACCTTTTAGTCGAGTCATCCCCTTTGATTCCTATATGACGTACCTATTAGTCGAGTCATCCCCTTTGATTCCTATAAGACGTACCTTTTAGTCGAGTCATCCCCTTTTATTCCTATAAGATGTACCTTTTAGTTGAGTCATTTTCATTGATTCCTTGTAGACGTACCTTTTAGTCGAGTCATTTCACTTGATTCCTATAAGACGTACCTTTTAGTTGAGTCATCTCCTTTGATTCCTATAAGACGTACCTTTTAGTTGTGTAATTTCCTTTGATTCCTGGAAAATGTACCTTTTAATCGAGTCATTTCCCTTGATTCCTATAAGACGTACCTTTTAGTCGAGTCATCCCTTTTGATTCCTATAAAACGTATCTTTAAGTTGAGTCATTTCTTTGATTCATTGGAGACGTACATTTTAGTCGAGTTATTTCTCTTGATTCCTATAAGACGTACCTTTTAGTCGAGTCTTCCCCTTAGATTCCTATAAGACGTACCTTTTAGTTGAGTCATCTCCTTTGATTCCTATATTACGTATCTTTAAGTTGAGTCACCCTTTGACCCCCAGAAGACATACCTTTTAGTCATTTCCCTTGATTCCTATATAACGTACCTTTTAGTCGAGTCACCCCGTTTGATTCCTATAAGACATACCTTTAGTCGAGTCATCCCCCTTGATTCCTATAAGACGTACCTTTTAGTCGAGTCATCCCTTTTGACCCCTAGAAGACGTACCTTTTAGTCGAGTCATCCCCTTTGACCCTTAGAAGACGTACCTTTTAATCGAGTCATTTACTTTGATTCCTATAAGACGTATCTTTTAGTCTAGTCATCCCTTTTTATTCCTATAAGACGTACCTTTTAGTCGAGTCATCCCCTTTGATTCCTATAAGACGT
Organism: Capsicum pubescens; assembly: GCA_030864215.1. Taxonomy (NCBI): domain Eukaryota; kingdom Viridiplantae; phylum Streptophyta; class Magnoliopsida; order Solanales; family Solanaceae; genus Capsicum; species Capsicum pubescens. The sequence goes on along the minus strand of CM061545.1, from coordinate 272,315,117 downwards.
ACCTTTTAGTCTAGTCATCCCCTTTGATTCCTATAAGACGTACCTTTTAGTCGAGTCACCCCCTTTGATTCCTATAAGAGGTACCTTTTAGTCGAGTCATCCCTCTTGATTACTATAAGACGTACCTTTTAGTCGAGTCATCCCCTTTGATTCCTAGAACACGTACCTTTTAGTCGAGTCATTTCCCTTGATTCCTATAAGACGTACCTTATAGTCGAGTCATCCACTTTGATTCCTATAAGACGCACCTTTAAGTCGAGTCATCCCCTTTGATTCCTATAAGACGTACCTTTTAGTCGAGTCATCCCCGTCGATTCCTATAAGACGAACCTTTTAGTCGAGTCATCCCCTTTGATTCCTAAAAGACGTACCTTTTAGTCGAGTCATTTCACTTGATTCCTATAAGACGTACCTTTTAGTCGAGTCATCCCCTTTGATTCCTATATGACGTACCTATTAGTCGAGTCATCCCCTTTGATTCGTATAAGACGTACCTTTTAGTCGAGTCATCCCCTTTTATTCCTATAAGATGTACCTTTTAGTTGAGTCATTTTCATTGATTCCTTGTAGACGTACCTTTTAGTCGAGTCATTTCACTTGATTCCTATAAGATGTACCTTTTAGTCGAGTCATCCCCTTAGATTCCTATCAGACGTACCTTTTAGTTGAGTTCTCTTCTTTGATTCCTATAAGATGTACCTTTTAGTTGAGTCATTTCCTATGATTGCTAAAAGACGTTCCTTTAAGTCGAGTCATTTTACTTGATTCCTATAAGACGTACCTTTTAGTCTAGTCATTCCCTTTGATTCCTATAAGACGTACCTTTTAGTCGAGTCATCCCCTTTGATTCCTATAAGACGTACCATTTAGTAGAGTCATTCCCTTTGATTCCTAGAAGACGTACCATTTAGTCGACTCTTTTCCCTTGATTCCTATAAGACGTACCTTTTAGTCAAGTCATCCACTTTGATTCCTATAAGAAATACTTTTTAGTCGAGTCATCCCCTTTGATTCCTTTAAGACGTACCTTTTAGTCGAGTCATCCCTTTCTTTCCTATAAGACGTACCTTTTAGTCGAGTCATTCCCTTTGACCCCTAGAATACGTACCTTTTTGTCGAGTTATTTCCTTTGATTCCAATAAGACGTACCTTATAGTCGAGTCACCCCCTTTGATTTCTATAATAGGTACCTTTTAGTCGAGTCATCCCCTTTGATTCCTATAAGACGTACCTTTTAGTTGAGTCATTTCCTTTGATTCCTTGAAGACGTACCTTTTAGTCGAGTCATTTCCCATTATTCCTATAAGACGTACCTTTTAGTTGAGTCATTTCCTTTGATTCCTATAAGACGTACCTTTTAGACGAGTCATCCCCTTTGACCACTAGAATACGTACCTTTTAGTCGAGTCATTTCCTTTGATTCCTATAAGACGTACCTTTTAGTCGATTCATCCCCATAGATTACTATAAGACGTACCTTTTAGTTGAGTTATCTCCATTGATTCCTATAAGACGTACCTTTTAGTCGAGTCATTTCCCTTGATTCCTATAAGACGTACCTTTTAGTCGAGTCATTTCCCTTGATTCCTATAAGACGTACCTTTTAGTCGAGTCATCCCCTTTGATTCCTATAAAACGTACCTTTTAGTCGAGTCATCCCCTTTGATTCCTATAAGACGTACCTTTTAGTCGAGTCATCCCTTTGATTCCTATAAGACATACCTTTTAGTCTAGTCATCCCCTTTGACCCCTAGAAGACATACCTTTTAGTCATTTCCTTTGATTCCTATAAGACGTATCTTTTAATCGAGTCACCCCCTTTGATTCCTATTAGAGGTACCTTTTAGTCGAGTCATCCCCCTTGATTACTATAAGACGTACCTTTTAGTCGAGTCATCCCTTTTGACCCCTAGAAGACGTACCTTTTAGTCGAGTCATCCCCTTTGACCCCTAGAAGACGTACCTTTTAATCGAGTCATTTAATTTGATTCCTATAAGACGTATCTTTTAGTCTAGTCATCCCTTTTTATTCCTATAAGACGTACCTTTTAGTCAAGTCATCCCCTTTGATTCCTATAAGACGTACCTTTTAGTCTAGTCATCCCCTTTGATTCCTATAAGACGTACCTTTTAGTCGAGTCATCCCCTTTGATTCCTATAAGACGTACCTTTTAGTCTAGTCATCCCCTTTGATTCCTATAAGACATACCTTTTAGTCGAGTCACCCCCTTTGATTCCTATAAGAGGTACCTTTTAGTCGAGTCATCCCTCTTGATTACTATAAGACGTACCTTTTAGTCGAGTCATCCCCTTTGATTCCTAGAACACGTACCTTTTAGTCGAGTCATTTCCCTTGATTCCTATAAGACGTACCTTATAGTCGAGTCATCCACTTTGATTCCTATAAGACGCACCTTTAAGTCGAGTCATCCCCTTTGATTCCTATAAGACGTACCTTTTAGTCGAGTCATCCCCGTCGATTCCTATAAGACGAACCTTTTAGTCGAGTCATCCCCTTTGATTCCTAAAAGACGTACCTTTTAGTCGAGTCATTTCACTTGATTCCTATAAGACGTACCTTTTAGTCGAGTCATCCCCTTTGATTCCTATATGACGTACCTATTAGTCGAGTCATCCTCTTTGATTCCTATAAGACGTACCTTTTAGTCGAGTCATCCCCTTTTATTCCTATAAGATGTACCTTTTAGTTGAGTCATTTTCATTGATTCCTTGTAGACGTACCTTTTAGTCGAGTCATTTCACTTGATTCCTATAAGACGTACCTTTTAGTCGAGTCATCCCCTTAGATTCCTATCAGACGTACCTTTTAGTTGAGTTATCTTCTTTGATTCCTATAAGATGTACCTTTTAGTTGAGTCATTTCCTTTGATTCCTTGAAGACATACCTTTTAGTCGAGTCATTTCCCTTGATTCCTATAAGACGTACCTTTTAGTCGATTCATCCCCTTAGATTCCTATAAGACGTACCTTTTAGTTGAGTTATCTCCTTTGATTCCTATGAGACGTACCTTTTAGTTGAGTCATTTTCATTGATTCTTAGAAAACGTACCTTTTAGTCTAGTCATTTCTCTTGATTCCTATAAGACGTACCTTTTAGTCGAGTCATCCCTTTTGATTCCTATAAAACGTACCTTTTAGTCGAGTCATCCCCTTTGATTCCTATAAAACGTACCTTTTAGTCGAGTCATCCCTTTGATTCCTATAAGACGTACCATTTAGTCGAGTCATCCCCTTTGACCCCCAGAAGACATACCTTTTAGTCATTTCCCTTGATTCCTATATGACGTACCTTTTAGTCGAGTCACCCCCTTTGATTCCTATAAGACATACCTTTAGTCGAGTCATCCCCCTTGATTCCTATAAGACGTACCTTTTAGTCGAGTCATCCCTTTTGACCCCTAGAAGACGTACCTTTTAGTCGAGTCATCCCCTTTTACCCTTAGAAGACGTACCTTTTAATCGAGTCATTTACTTTGATTCCTATAAGACGTATCTTTTAGTCTAGTCATCCCTTTTTATTCCTATAAGACGTACCTTTTAGTCGAGTCATCCCCTTTGATTCCTATAAGACGTACCTTTTAGTCTAGTCATCCCCTTTTATTCCTATAAGACGTACCTTTTAGTCGAGTCACCCCCTTTGATTCCTATAAGAGGTACCTTTTAGTCGAGTCATCCCTCTTGATTACTATAAGACGTACCTTTTAGTCGAGTCATCCCCTTTGATTCCTAGAACACGTACCTTTTAGTCGAGTCATTTCCCTTGATTCCTATAAGACGTACCTTATAGTCGAGTCATCCACTTTGATTCCTATAAGACGTACCTTTAAGTCGAGTCATCCCCTTGGATTCCAATAAGACGTACCTTTTGGTCGAGTCATCCACTTCGATTCCTATAAGACGAACCTTTTAGTCGAGTCATCCCCTTTGATTCCTATAAGACGTACCTTTTAGTCGAGTCATTTCCTTTGATTCCTATAAGACGTACCTTTTAGTCGAATCATCCCCTTTGATTCCTATAAGACGTACCTTTTAGTCGTGTCATCTCCTTTGATTCCTATAAAACGTAACTTTTAGTCGAGTCATCCCTTTGATTCCTATAAGACGTACCTTTTAGTCGAGTCATCCCCGTCGATTCCTATAAGACGAACCTTTTAGTCGAGTCATCCCCTTTGATTCCTAAAAGACGTACCTTTTAGTCGAGTCATTTCACTTGATTCCTATAAGACGTACCTTTTAGTCGAGTCATCCCCTTTGATTCCTATATGACGTACCTATTAGTCGAGTCATCCCCTTTGATTCCTATAAGACGTACCTTTTAGTCGAGTCATCCCCTTTTATTCCTATAAGATGTACCTTTTAGTTGAGTCATTTTCATTGATTCCTTGTAGACGTACCTTTTAGTCGAGTCATTTCACTTGATTCCTATAAGACGTACCTTTTAGTTGAGTCATCTCCTTTGATTCCTATAAGACGTACCTTTTAGTTGTGTAATTTCCTTTGATTCCTGGAAAATGTACCTTTTAATCGAGTCATTTCCCTTGATTCCTATAAGACGTACCTTTTAGTCGAGTCATCCCTTTTGATTCCTATAAAACGTATCTTTAAGTTGAGTCATTTCTTTGATTCATTGGAGACGTACATTTTAGTCGAGTTATTTCTCTTGATTCCTATAAGACGTACCTTTTAGTCGAGTCTTCCCCTTAGATTCCTATAAGACGTACCTTTTAGTTGAGTCATCTCCTTTGATTCCTATATTACGTATCTTTAAGTTGAGTCACCCTTTGACCCCCAGAAGACATACCTTTTAGTCATTTCCCTTGATTCCTATATAACGTACCTTTTAGTCGAGTCACCCCGTTTGATTCCTATAAGACATACCTTTAGTCGAGTCATCCCCCTTGATTCCTATAAGACGTACCTTTTAGTCGAGTCATCCCTTTTGACCCCTAGAAGACGTACCTTTTAGTCGAGTCATCCCCTTTGACCCTTAGAAGACGTACCTTTTAATCGAGTCATTTACTTTGATTCCTATAAGACGTATCTTTTAGTCTAGTCATCCCTTTTTATTCCTATAAGACGTACCTTTTAGTCGAGTCATCCCCTTTGATTCCTATAAGACGTACCTTTTAGTCTAGTCATCCCCTTTGATTCCTATAAGACGTACCTTTTAGTCGAGTCACCCCCTTTGATTCCTATAAGAGGTACCTTTTAGTCGAGTCATCCCTCTTGATTACTATAAGACGTACCTTTTAGTCGAGTCATCCCCTTTGATTCCTAGAACACGTACCTTTTAGTCGAGTCATTTCCCTTGATTCCTATAAGACGTACCTTATAGTCGAGTCATCCACTTTGATTCCTATAAGACGCACCTTTAAGTCGAGTCATCCCCTTTGATTCCTATAAGACGTACCTTTTAGTCGAGTCATCCCCGTCGATTCCTATAAGACGAACCTTTTAGTCGAGTCATCCCCTTTGATTCCTAAAAGACGTACCTTTTAGTCGAGTCATTTCACTTGATTCCTATAAGACGTACCTTTTAGTCGAGTCATCCCCTTTGATTCCTATATGACGTACCTATTAGTCGAGTCATCCCCTTTGATTCGTATAAGACGTACCTTTTAGTCGAGTCATCCCCTTTTATTCCTATAAGATGTACCTTTTAGTTGAGTCATTTTCATTGATTCCTTGTAGACGTACCTTTTAGTCGAGTCATTTCACTTGATTCCTATAAGATGTACCTTTTAGTCGAGTCATCCCCTTAGATTCCTATCAGACGTACCTTTTAGTTGAGTTCTCTTCTTTGATTCCTATAAGATGTACCTTTTAGTTGAGTCATTTCCTTTGATTGCTAAAAGACGTTCCTTTAAGTCGAGTCATTTTACTTGATTCCTATAAGACGTACATTTTAGTCGAGTTATTTCTCTTGATTCCTATAAGACGTACCTTTTAGTCGAGTCTTCCCCTTAGATTCCTATAAGACGTACCTTTTAGTTGAGTCATCTCCTTTGATTCCTATATTACGTATCTTTAAGTTGAGTCACCCTTTGACCCCCAGAAGACATACCTTTTAGTCATTTCCCTTGATTCCTATATAACGTACCTTTTAGTCGAGTCACCCCGTTTGATTCCTATAAGACATACCTTTAGTCGAGTCATCCCCCTTGATTCCTATAAGACGTACCTTTTAGTCGAGTCATCCCTTTTGACCCCTAGAAGACGTACCTTTTAGTCGAGTCATCCCCTTTGACCCTTAGAAGACGTACCTTTTAATCGAGTCATTTACTTTGATTCCTATAAGACGTATCTTTTAGTCTAGTCATCCCTTTTTATTCCTATAAGACGTACCTTTTAGTCGAGTCATCCCCTTTGATTCCTATAAGACGTACCTTTTAGTCTAGTCATCCCCTTTGATTCCTATAAGACGTACCTTTTAGTCGAGTCACCCCCTTTGATTCCTATAAGAGGTACCTTTTAGTCGAGTCATCCCTCTTCATTACTATAAGACGTACCTTTTAGTCGAGTCATCCCCTTTGATTCCTAGAACACGTACCTTTTAGTCGAGTCATTTCCCTTGATTCCTATAAGACGTACCTTATAGTCGAGTCATCCACTTTGATTCCTATAAGACGCACCTTTAAGTCGAGTCATCCCCTTTGATTCCTATAAGACGTACCTTTTAGTCGAGTCATCCCCGTCGATTCCTATAAGACGAACCTTTTAGTCGAGTCATCCCCTTTGATTCCTAAAAGACGTACCTTTTAGTCGAGTCATTTCACTTGATTCCTATAAGACGTACCTTTTAGTCGAGTCATCCCCTTTGATTCCTATATGACGTACCTATTAGTCGAGTCATCCCCTTTGATTCGTATAAGACGTACCTTTTAGTCGAGTCATCCCCTTTTATTCCTATAAGATGTACCTTTTAGTTGAGTCATTTTCATTGATTCCTTGTAGACGTACCTTTTAGTCGAGTCATTTTCATTGATTCCTTGTAGACGTACCTTTTAGTCGAGTCATTTCACTTGATTCCTATAAGATGTACCTTTTAGTCGAGTCATTTCACTTGATTCCTATAAGACGTACCTTTTAGTTGAGTTATCTTCTTTGATTCCTATAAGATGTACCTTTTAGTTGAGTCATTTCCTTTGATTCCTTGAAGACATACCTTTTAGTCGAGTCATTTCCCTTGATTCCTATAAGACGTACCTTTTAGTCGATTCATCCCCTTAGATTCCTATAAGACGTACCTTTTAGTTGAGTTATCTCCTTTGATTCCTATGAGACGTACCTTTTAGTTGAGTCATTTTCTTTGATTCTTAGAAAACGTACCTTTTAGTTTAGTCATTTATCTTGATTCCTATAAGACGTACCTTTTAGTCGAGTCATCCCTTTTGATTCCTATAAAACGTACCTTTTAGTCGAGTCATCCCCTTTGATTTCTATAAAACGTACCTTTTAGTCGAGTCATCCCTTTGATTCCTATAAGACGTACCATTTAGTCGAGTCATCCCCTTTGACCCCCAGAAGACATACCTTTTAGTCATTTCCCTTGATTCCTATATGACGTACCTTTTAGTCGAGTCACCCCCTTTGATTCCTATAAGACATACCTTTTAGTCGAGTCATCCCTTTTGACCCCTAGAAGACGTACCTTTTAGTCGAGTCATCCCCTTTTACCCTTAGAAGACGTACCTTTTAATCGAGTCATTTACATTGATTCCTATAAGACGTATCTTTTAGTCTAGTCATCCCTTTTTATTCCTATAAGACGTACCTTTTAGTCGAGTCATCCCCTTTGATTCCTATAAGACGTACCTGTTAGTCTAGTCATCCCCTTTTATTCCTATAAGACGTACCTTTTAGTCGAGTCACCCCCTTTGATTCCTATAAGAGGTACCTTTTAGTCGAGTCATCCCTCTTGATTACTATAAGACGTACCTTTTAGTCGAGTCATCCCCTTTGATTCCTAGAACACGTACCTTTTAGTCGAGTCATTTCCCTTGATTCCTATAAGACGTACCTTATAGTCGAGTCATCCACTTTGATTCCTATAAGACGTACCTTTAAGTCGAGTCATCCCCTTGGATTCCTATAAGACGTACCTTTTGGTCGAGTCATCCACTTCGATTCCTATAAGACGAACCTTTTAGTCGAGTCATCCCCTTTGATTCCTATAAGACGTACCTTTTAGTCGAGTCATTTCCTTTGATTCCTATAAGACGTACCTTTTAGTCGAATCATCCCCTTTGATTCCTATAAGACGTACCTTTTAGTCGTGTCATCTCCTTTGATTCCTATAAAACGTAACTTTTAGTCGAGTCATCCCTTTGATTCCTATAAGACGTACCTTTTAGTCAAGTCATCCCCGTCGATTCCTATAAGACGAACCTTTTAGTCGAGTCATCCCCTTTGAATCCTAAAAGACGTACCTTTTAGTCGAGTCATTTCACTTGATTCCTATAAGACGTACCTTTTAGTCGAGTCATCCCCTTTGATTCCTATATGACGTACCTATTAGTCGAGTCATCCCCTTTGATTCCTATAAGACGTACCTTTTAGTCGAGTCATCCCCTTTTATTCCTATAAGAGGTACCTTTTAGTTGAGTCATTTTCATTGATTCCTTGTAGACGTACCTTTTAGTCGAGTCATTTCACTTGATTCCTATAAGACGTACCTTTTAGTCGAGTCATCCCCATAGATTCCTATCAGACGTACCTTTTAGTTGAGTTATCTTCTTTGATTCCTATAAGATGTACCTTTTAGTTGAGTCATTTCCTTTGATTCCTTGAAGACATACCTTTTAGTCGAGTCATTTCCCTTGATTCCTATAAGACGTATCTTTTAGTCGATTCATCCCCTTAGATTCCTATAAGAAGTACCTTTTAGTTGAGTTATCTCCTTTGATTCCTATGAGACGTACCTTTTAGTTGAGTCATTTTCTTTGATTCTTAGAAAACGTACCTTTTAGTCGAGTCATTTCCCTTGATTCCTATAAGACGTACCTTTTAGTCGAGTCATCCCTTTTGATTCCTATAAAATGTACCTTTTAGTCGAGTCATCCCCTTTGATTCCTATAAAACGTACCTTTTAGTCGAGACATCCCTTTGATTCTTATAAGACGTACCATTTAGTCGAGTCATCCCCTTTGACCCCCAGAAGACATACCTTTTAGTCATTTCCCTTGATTCCTATATGACGTACCTTTTAGTCGAGTCACCCCCTTTGATTCCTATAAGACATACCTTTAGTCGAGTCATCCCCCTTGATTCCTATAAGACGTACCTTTTAGTCGAGTCATCCCTTTTGACCCCTAGAAGACGTACCTTTTAGTCGAGTCATCCCCTTTGACCCTTAGAAGACGTACCTTTTAATCGAGTCATTTATTTTGATTCCTATAAGACGTATCTTTTAGTCTAGTCATCCCTTTTTATTCCTATAAGACGTACCTTTTAGTCGAGTCATCCCCTTTGATTCCTATAAGACGTACCTTTTAGTCTAGTCATCCCCTTTGATTCCTATAAGACGTACCTTTTAGTCGAGTCATCCCCTTTGACCTCTAGAATACGTACCTATTAGTCGAGTCATTTCCTTTGATTCCTATAAGACGTACCTTTTAGTCGAGTCATCCCCATTGATTCCTATAAGACGTACCTTTTAGTTGAGTCATTTCCTTTGATTCCTTGAAGACGTACCTTTTAGTCGAGTCATTTCCCTTGATTCCTATAAGAAGTACCTTTTAGTCTAGTCTTCCCCTTTTATTCCTATAAGACGTACCTTTTAGTCGAGTCATCTGCTTTGATTCCTATAAGACGTACCTTTTAGTTGAGTCATTTCCTATGATTGCTAAAAGACGTTCCTTTAAGTCGAGTCATTTTACTTGATTCCTATAAGACGTACCTTTTAGTCTAGTCATTCCCTTTGATTCCTATAAGACGTACCTTTTAGTCGAGTCATCCCCTTTGATTCCTATAAGACGTACCATTTAGTAGAGTCATTCCCTTTGATTCCTAGAAGACGTACCATTTAGTCGACTCTTTTCCCTTGATTCCTATAAGACGTACCTTTTAGTCAAGTCATCCACTTTGATTCCTATAAGAAATACTTTTTAGTCGAGTCATCCCCTTTGATTCCTTTAAGACGTACCTTTTAGTCGAGTCATCCCTTTCTTTCCTATAAGACGTACCTTTTAGTCGAGTCATTCCCTTTGACCCCTAGAATACGTACCTTTTTGTCGAGTTATTTCCTTTGATTCCAATAAGACGTACCTTATAGTCGAGTCACCCCCTTTGATTTCTATAATAGGTACCTTTTAGTCGAGTCATCCCCTTTGATTCCTATAAGACGTACCTTTTAGTTGAGTCATTTCCTTTGATTCCTTGAAGACGTACCTTTTAGTCGAGTCATTTCCCATTATTCCTATAAGACGTACCTTTTAGTTGAGTCATTTCCTTTGATTCCTATAAGACGTACCTTTTAGACGAGTCATCCCCTTTGACCACTAGAATACGTACCTTTTAGTCGAGTCATTTCCTTTGATTCCTATAAGACGTACCTTTTAGTCGATTCATCCCCATAGATTACTATAAGACGTACCTTTTAGTTGAGTTATCTCCATTGATTCCTATAAGACGTACCTTTTAGTCGAGTCATTTCCCTTGATTCCTATAAGACGTACCTTTTAGTCGAGTCATTTCCCTTGATTCCTATAAGACGTACCTTTTAGTCGAGTCATCCCCTTTGATTCCTATAAAACGTACCTTTTAGTCGAGTCATCCCCTTTGATTCCTATAAGACGTACCTTTTAGTCGAGTCATCCCTTTGATTCCTATAAGACATACCTTTTAGTCTAGTCATCCCCTTTGACCCCTAGAAGACATACCTTTTAGTCATTTCCTTTGATTCCTATAAGACGTATCTTTTAATCGAGTCACCCCCTTTGATTCCTATTAGAGGTACCTTTTAGTCGAGTCATCCCCCTTGATTACTATAAGACGTACCTTTTAGTCGAGTCATCCCTTTTGACCCCTAGAAGACGTACCTTTTAGTCGAGTCATCCCCTTTGACCCCTAGAAGACGTACCTTTTAATCGAGTCATTTAATTTGATTGCTATAAGACGTATCTTTTAGTCTAGTCATCCCTTTTTATTCCTATAAGACGTACCTTTTAGTCAAGTCATCCCCTTTGATTCCTATAAGACGTACCTTTTAGTCTAGTCATCCCCTTTGATTCCTATAAGACGTACCTTTTAGTCGAGTCATCCCCTTTGATTCCTATAAGACGTACCTTTTAGTCTAGTCATCCCCTTTGATTCCTATAAGACATACCTTTTAGTCGAGTCACCCCCTTTGATTCCTATAAGAGGTACCTTTTAGTCGAGTCATCCCTCTTGATTACTATAAGACGTACCTTTTAGTCGAGTCATCCCCTTTGATTCCTAGAACACGTACCTTTTAGTCGAGTCATTTCCCTTGATTCCTATAAGACGTACCTTATAGTCGAGTCATCCACTTTGATTCCTATAAGACGCACCTTTAAGTCGAGTCATCCCCTTTGATTCCTATAAGACGTACCTTTTAGTCGAGTCATCCCCGTCGATTCCTATAAGACGAACCTTTTAGTCGAGTCATCCCCTTTGATTCCTAAAAGACGTACCTTTTAGTCGAGTCATTTCACTTGATTCCTATAAGACGTACCTTTTAGTCGAGTCATCCCCTTTGATTCCTATATGACGTACCTATTAGTCGAGTCATCCTCTTTGATTCCTATAAGACGTACCTTTTAGTCGAGTCATCCCCTTTTATTCCTATAAGATGTACCTTTTAGTTGAGTCATTTTCATTGATTCCTTGTAGACGTACCTTTTAGTCGAGTCATTTCACTTGATTCCTATAAGACGTACCTTTTAGTCGAGTCATCCCCTTAGATTCCTATCAGACGTACCTTTTAGTTGAGTTATCTTCTTTGATTCCTATAAGATGTACCTTTTAGTTGAGTCATTTCCTTTGATTCCTTGAAGACATACCTTTTAGTCGAGTCATTTCCCTTGATTCCTATAAGACGTACCTTTTAGTCGATTCATCCCCTTAGATTCCTATAAGACGTACCTTTTAGTTGAGTTATCTCCTTTGATTCCTATGAGACGTACCTTTTAGTTGAGTCATTTTCATTGATTCTTAGAAAACGTACCTTTTAGTCTAGTCATTTCTCTTGATTCCTATAAGACGTACCTTTTAGTCGAGTCATCCCTTTTGATTCCTATAAAACGTACCTTTTAGTCGAGTCATCCCCTTTGATTCCTATAAAACGTACCTTTTAGTCGAGTCATCCCTTTGATTCCTATAAGACGTACCATTTAGTCGAGTCATCCCCTTTGACCCCCAGAAGACATACCTTTTAGTCATTTCCCTTGATTCCTATATGACGTACCTTTTAGTCGAGTCACCCCCTTTGATTCCTATAAGACATACCTTTAGTCGAGTCATCCCCCTTGATTCCTATAAGACGTACCTTTTAGTCGAGTCATCCCTTTTGACCCCTAGAAGACGTACCTTTTAGTCGAGTCATCCCCTTTTACCCTTAGAAGACGTACCTTTTAATCGAGTCATTTACTTTGATTCCTATAAGACGTATCTTTTAGTCTAGTCATCCCTTTTTATTCCTATAAGACGTACCTTTTAGTCGAGTCATCCCCTTTGATTCCTATAAGACGTACCTTTTAGTCTAGTCATCCCCTTTTATTCCTATAAGACGTACCTTTTAGTCGAGTCACCCCCTTTGATTCCTATAAGAGGTACCTTTTAGTCGAGTCATCCCTCTTGATTACTATAAGACGTACCTTTTAGTCGAGTCATCCCCTTTGATTCCTAGAACACGTACCTTTTAGTCGAGTCATTTCCCTTGATTCCTATAAGACGTACCTTATAGTCGAGTCATCCACTTTGATTCCTATAAGACGTACCTTTAAGTCGAGTCATCCCCTTGGATTCCAATAAGACATACCTTTTGGTCGAGTCATCCACTTCGATTCCTATAAGACGAACCTTTTAGTCGAGTCATCCCCTTTGATTCCTATAAGACGTACCTTTTAGTCGAGTCATTTCCTTTGATTCCTATAAGACGTACCTTTTAGTCGAATCATCCCCTTTGATTCCTATAAGACGTACCTTTTAGTCGTGTCATCTCCTTTGATTCCTATAAAACGTAACTTTTAGTCGAGTCATCCCTTTGATTCCTATAAGACGTACCTTTTAGTCGAGTCATCCCCGTCGATTCCTATAAGACGAACCTTTTAGTCGAGTCATCCCCTTTGATTCCTAAAAGACGTACCTTTTAGTCGAGTCATTTCACTTGATTCCTATAAGACGTACCTTTTAGTCGAGTCATCCCCTTTGATTACTATATGACGTACCTATTAGTCGAGTCATCCCCTTTGATTCCTATAAGACGTACCTTTTAGTCGAGTCATCCCCTTTTATCCCTATAAGATGTACCTTTTAGTTGAGTCATTTTCATTGATTCCTTGTAGACGTACCTTTTAGTCGAGTCATTTCACTTGATTCCTATAAGACGTACCTTTTAGTCGAGTCATCCCCATAGATTCCTATCAGACGTACCTTTTAGTTGAGTTCTCTTCTTTGATTCCTATAAGATGTACCTTTTAGTTGAGTCATTTCCTTTGATTCCTTGAAGACATACCTTTTAGTCGAGTCATTTCCCTTGATTCCTATAAGACGTACCTTTTAGTCGATTCATCCCCTTAGATTCCTATAAGACGTACCTTTTAGTTGAGTTATCTCCTTTGATTCCTATGAGACGTACCTTTTAGTTGAGTCATTTTCTTTGATTCTTAGAAAACGTACCTTTTAGTCGAGTCATTTCCCTTGATTCCTATAAGACGTACCTTTTAGTCGAGTCATCCCTTTTGATTCCTATAAAACGTACCTTTTAGTCGAGTCATCCCCTTTGATTCCTATAAAACGTACCTTTTAGTCGAGTCATCCCTTTGATTCTTATAAGACGTACCATTTAGTCGAGTCATCCCCTTTGACCCCCAGAAAACATACCTTTTAGTCATTTCCCTTGATTCCTATATGACGTACCTTTTAGTCGAGTCACCCCCTTTGATTCCTATAAGACATACCTTTAGTCGAGTCATCCCCCTTGATTCCTATAAGACGTACCTTTTAGTCGAGTCATCCCTTTTGACCCCTAGAAGACGTACCTTTTAGTCGAGTCATCCCCTTTGACCCTTAGAAGACGTACCTTTTAATCGAGTCATTTATTTTGATTCCTATAAGACGTATCTTTTAGTCTAGTCATCCCTTTTTATTCCTATAAGACGTACCTTTTAGTCGAGTCATCCCCTTTGATTCCTATAAGACGTACCTTTTAGTCTAGTCATCCCCTTTGATTCCTATAAGACGTACCTTTTAGTCGAGTCATCCCCTTTGACCTCTAGAATACGTACCTATTAGTCGAGTCATTTCCTTTGATTCCTATAAGACGTACCTTTTAGTCGAGTCATCCCCATTGATTCCTATAAGACGTACCTTTTAGTTGAGTCATTTCCTTTGATTCCTTGAAGACGTACCTTTTAGTCGAGTCATTTCCCTTGATTCCTATAAGAAGTACCTTTTAGTCTAGTCTTCCCCTTTTATTCCTATAAGACGTACCTTTTAGTCGAGTCATCTGCTTTGATTCCTATAAGACGTACCTTTTAGTTGAGTCATTTCCTATGATTGCTAAAAGACGTTCCTTTAAGTCGAGTCATTTTACTTGATTCCTATAAGACGTACCTTTTAGTCTAGTCATTCCCTTTGATTCCTATAAGACGTACCTTTTAGTCGAGTCATCCCCTTTGATTCCTATAAGACGTACCATTTAGTAGAGTCATTCCCTTTGATTCCTAGAAGACGTACCATTTAGTCGACTCTTTTCCCTTGATTCCTATAAGACGTACCTTTTAGTCAAGTCATCCACTTTGATTCCTATAAGAAATACTTTTTAGTCGAGTCATCCCCTTTGATTCCTTTAAGACGTACCTTTTAGTCGAGTCATCCCTTTCTTTCCTATAAGACGTACCTTTTAGTCGAGTCATTCCCTTTGACCCCTAGAATACGTACCTTTTTGTCGAGTTATTTCTTTTGATTCCAATAAGACGTACCTTATAGTCGAGTCACCCCCTTTGATTTCTATAATAGGTACCTTTTAGTCGAGTCATCCCCTTTGATTCCTATAAGACGTACCTTTTAGTTGAGTAATTTCCTTTGATTCCTTGAAGACGTACCTTTTAGTCGAGTCATTTCCCATTATTCCTATAAGACGTACCTTTTAGTTGAGTCATTTCCTTTGATTCCTATAAGACGTACCTTTTAGACGAGTCATCCCCTTTGACCCCTAGAATACGAACCTTTTAGTCGAGTCATTTCCTTTGATTCCTATAAGACGTACCTTTTAGTCGATTCATCCCCATAGATTACTATAAGACGTACCTTTTAGTTGAGTTATCTCCATTGATTCCTATAAGACGTACCTTTTAGTCGAGTCATTTCCCTTGATTCCTATAAGACGTACCTTTTAGTCGAGTCATTTCCCTTGATTCCTATAAGACGTACCTTTTAGTCGAGTCATCCCCTTTGATTCCTATAAAACGTACCTTTTAGTCGAGTCATCCCCTTTGATTCCTATAAGACGTACCTTTTAGTCGAGTCATCCCTTTGATTCCTATAAGACATACCTTTTAGTCTAGTCATCCCCTTTGACCCCTAGAAGACATACCTTTTAGTCATTTCCTTTGATTCCTATAATACGTACCTTTTAATCGAGTCACCCCCTTTGATTCCTATTAGAGGTACCTTTTAGTCGAGTCATCCCCCTTGATTACTATAAGACGTACCTTTTAGTCGAGTCATCCCTTTTGACCCCTAGAAGACGTACCTTTTAGTCGAGTCATCCCCTTTGACCCCTAGAAGACGTACCTTTTAATCGAGTCATTTACTTTGATTCCTATAAGACGTATCTTTTAGTCTAGTCATCCCTTTTTATTCCTATAAGACGTACCTTTTAGTCAAGTCATCCCCTTTGATTCCTATAAGACGTACCTTTTAGTCTAGTCATCCCCTTTGATTCCTATAAGACGTACCTTTTAGTCGAGTCATCCCCTTTGACCACTAGAATACGTACCTATTAGTCGGGTCATTTCCTTTGATTCCTATAAGACGTACCTTTTAGTCGAGTCATCCCCATTGATTCCTATAAGACGTACCTTTTAGTTGAGTCATTTCCTTTGATTCCTTCAAGACGTACCTTTTAGTCGAGTCATTTCCCTTGATTCCTATAAGAAGTACCTTTTAGTCTAGTCTTCCCCTTTTATTCCTATAAGACGTACCTTTTAGTCGAGTCATCTGCTTTGATTCCTATAAGACGTACCTTTTAGTTGAGTCATTTCCTATGATTGCTAAAAGACGTTCCTTTAAGTCGAGTCATTTCACTTGATTCCTATAAGACGTACCATTTAGTCTAGTCATTCCCTTTGATTCCTATAAGACGTACCTTTTAGTCGAGTCATCCCCTTTGATTCCTATAAGACGTACCATTTAGTAGAGTCATCCCCTTTGATTCCTAGAAGACGTACCATTTAGTCGACTCTTTTCCCTTGATTCCTATAAGACGTACCTTTTAGTCAAGTCATCCCCTTTGATTCCTATAAGAAGTACTTTTTAGTCGAGTCATCCCCTTTGATTCCTATAAGACGTACCTTTTAGTCGAGTCATCCCTTTCTTTACTATAAGACATACCTTTTAGTCGAGTCATTCCCTTTGACCCCTAGAATACGTACCTTTTTGTCGAGTTATTTCCTTTGATTCCCATAAGACGTACCTTATAGTCGAGTCACCTCCTTTGATTTCTATAAGAGGTACCTTTTAGTCGAGTCATCCCCTTTGATTCCTATAAGACGTACCTTTTAGTTGAGTCATTTCCTTTGATTCCTTGAAGACGTACCTTTTAGTCGAGTCATTTCCCATTATTCCTATAAGACGTACCTTTTAGTTGAGTCATTTCCTTTGATTCCTATAAGACGTACCTTTTAGACGAGTCATCCCCTTTGACCCCTAGAATACGTACCTTTTAGTCGAGTCATTTCCTTTGATTCCTATAAGACGTACCTTTTAGTCGATTCATCCCCATAGATTCCTATAAGACGTACCTTTTAGTTGAGTTATCTCCATTGATTCCTATAAGACGTACCTTTTAGTCGAGTCATTTCCCTTGATTCCTATAAGACGTACCTTTTAGTCGAGTCATTTCCCTTGATTCCTATAAGACGTACCTTTTAGTCGAGTCATCCCCTTTGATTCCTATAAAACGTACCTTTTAGTTGAGTCATCCCCTTTGATTCCTATAAGACGTACCTTTTAGTCGAGTCATCCCTTTGATTCCTATGAGACATACCTTTTAGTCTAGTCATCCCCTTTGACCCCTAGAAGACATACCTTTTAGTCATTTCATTTGATTCCTATAAGACGTACCGTTTAATCGAGTCACCCCCTTTGATTCCTATAAGAGGTACCTTTTAGTCGATTCATCCCCCTTGATTACTATAAGACGTACCTTTTAGTCGAGTCATCCCCTTGGATTCCTAGAACACGTACCTTTTAGTCGAGTCATTTCCCTTGATTCCTATAAGACGTACCTTTTAGTCGAGTCATCCACTTTGATTCCTATAAGACGTACCTTTTAGTCGAGTCATCCCCTTGGATTCCTATTAGACGTACCTTTTGGTCGAGTCATCCCCTTCGATTCCTATAACATGAACCTTTTAGTCTAGTCATCCCCTTTGATTCCTAAAACACGTACCTTTTAGTCGAGTCATCCCCTTTGATTCCTATAAGAAGTACCTTTTAGTCGAGTCATCCCCTTTGATTCCTATAAGACGTACCTTTTAGTCGAGTAATCCCCTTTGATCCCAAGAAGACGTACCTTTTAGTTGAGTCATTTCCTTAGATTCCTAGAAAATGTACCTTTTAGTCGAGTCATTTCCCTTGATTCTTATAAGACGTACCTTTTAGTCGAGTCATCCCCTTAAATGCCTATAAAACGTACCTTTTAGTCGAGTGATCCCCTTTGATTCCTATTAGACGTACCTTTTAGTCGAGTCATCCCTTTGATTCCTATAAGACGTACCTTTTAGTCGAGTCATCCCCTTTGACCCCTAGAAGACATACATTTTAGTCATTTCCTTTGATTCCTATAAGATGTATCTTTTAGTCGAGTCACCCCCTTTGATTCCTATAAGAGGTCCCTTTTAGTCGAGTCATCCCCCTTGATTACTATAAGACGTACCTTTTAGTCGAGTCATCCCCTTTGATTCCTAGAACACGTACCTTTTAGTCGAGTGATTTCCCTTGATTCCTATAAGACGTACCTTTTAGTCGAGTCATCCACTTTGATTCCTATAAGACGTACCTTTAAGTCGAGTAATCCCCTTGGATTCCTATAAGACGTACCTTTTGGTGGAGTCATCCCCTTCGATTCCTATAAGACGAACCTTTTAGTCGAGTCATCCCCTTTGATTCCTAAATGACGTACCTTTTAGTCAAGTCATTTCACTTGATTCCTATAAGACGTACCTTTTAGTCGAGTCATCCCCTTTGATTCCTATATGACGTACCTATTAGTCGAGTCATCCCCTTTGATTCCTATAAGACGTACCTTTTAGTCGAGTCATCCCCTTTGATCCCTAGAAGATGTACCATTTAGTCTAGTCATTTCCTTTGATTCCTATTAGACGTACCTTTTAGTCGAGTCATCCCCTTTGATCCCTAGAAGACGTACCATTTAGTCTAGTCATTTCCTTTGATTCCTATTAGACGTACCTTTTAGTCGAGTCATTTCCTTTGATTCCTATAAGACGTACCTTTAAGTCGAGTCATCCCCTTTGACCCCTAGAAAACGTACCTTTTAGTCGAGTCATTTCCCTTGATTCCTATAATACGTACCTCTTAGTCGATTCATCCCCTTTGATTCGTATAAGCCGTACCTTTTAGTCAAGTCATCCCCTTTGATTCCTATAAGACATACCTTTTAGTCGAGTTATACCTCTTGATTCCTATAAGACGTACTTTTTAGTCGAGTCATTCCCACTTTACACCTAAAAGACGTACCTTTTAGTCGAGTCATCCCCTTTGACCCCTAGAAGACGTACCTTTTAATCGAGTCATTTCATTTGATTCTATAAGACGCATCTTTTAGTCGAGTCATCCCTTTTGATTCCTATAAGACGTACTTTTTACTCGAGTCATCCCCTTTGATTCCTATAAGACCTACCTTTTAGTCAAGGTATCCCCTTTTATTCCTATAAGACGTACCTTTTAGTCAAGTCATCCCTTTGATTCCTATAAGACGTACCTTTTAGTATAGTCATCCCCTTTGACCCCTAGAAGACATACCGTTTAGTCATTTCCTTTGATTCCTATAAGACGTACCTTATAGTCGAGTCACCCCTTTGATTCCTATAAGACGTACCTTTTAGTCGAGTATCCCCCTTTATTACTATAAGACGTAACTTTTAGTCGAGTCATCCCCTTTGATTCCTATAAGACGTACCTTTTAGTTGAGTCATTTCCTTTGATTCCTATAAGACGTACCTTTTAGACGAGTCATCCCCTTTGACCCCTAGAATACGTACCTTTTAGTCGAGTCATTTCCTTTGATTCCTATAAGACGTACCTTTTAGTCGATTCATCCCCATAGATTACTATAAGACGTACCTTTTAGTTGAGTTATCTCCATTGATTCCTATAAGACGTACCTTTTAGTCGAGTCATTTCCCTTGATTCCTATGAGACGTACATTTTAGTCGAGTCATTTCCCTTGATTCCTATAAGACGTACCTTTTAGTCGAGTCATCCCCTTTGATTCCTATAAAACGTACCTTTTAGTCGAGTCATCCCCCTTGATTCCTATAAGACGTACCTTTTAGTCGAGTCATCCCTTTGATTCCTATAATACATACATTTTAGTCTAGTCATCCCCTTTGACCCCTAGAAGACATACCTTTTAGTCATTTCATTTGATTCCTATAAGACGTACCTTTTAATCGAGTCACCCCCTTTGATTCCTATTAGAGGTACCTTTTAGTCGAGTCATCCCCCTTGATTACTATAAGACGTACCTTTTAGTCGAGTCATCCCTTTTGACCCCTAGAAGACGTACCTTTTAGTCGAGTCATCCCCTTTGACCCCTAGAAGACGTACCTTTTAATCGAGTCATTTACTTTGATTCCTATAAGACGTATCTTTTAGTCTAGTCATCCCTTTTTATTCCTATAAGACGTACCTTTTAGTCGAGTCATCCCCTTTGATTCCTATAAGACGTACCTTTTAGTCTAGTCATCCCCTTTGATTCCTATAAGACGTACCTTTTAGTCGAGTCATCCCCTTTGACCTCTAGAATACGTACCTATTAGTCGAGTCATTTCCTTTGATTCCTATAAGACGTACCTTTTAGTCGAGTCATCCCCATTGATTCCTATAAGACGTACCTTTTAGTTGAGTCATTTCCTTTGATTCCTTCAAGACGTACCTTTTAGTCGGGTCATCCACTTTGATTCCTAAAAGACGTACCTTTAAGTCGAGTCATCCCCTTGGATTCCAATAAGACGTACCTTTTGGTCGAGTCATCCCCTTTGATTCCTATAAGACGAACCTTTTAGTCGAGTCATCCCATTTGATTCCAAAAAGACGTACCTTTTAGTCGAGTCATTTCTCTTGATTCCTATAAGACGTACCTTTTAGTCCAGTCATCCCCTTTGATTCCTATATGACGTACCTATTAGTCGAGTCATCCCCTTTGATTCCTATAAGACGTACCTTTTAGTCGAGTCATCCCCTTTGATCCCTAGAAGACGTACCTTTTTGTCTAGTCATTTCCTTTGATTCCTATAAGACGTACCTTTTAGTCGAGTCATTTCCTTTGATTCCTATAAGACGTACTTTTAAGTCGAGTCATCCCCTTTGACCCCTAGAATACGTACCTTTTAGTCGAGTCATTTCCCTTGATTCCTATAAGACGTACCTCTTAGTCGAATCATCCCCTTTGATTCGTATAAACCGTACCTTTTAGTCGAGTCATCCCCTTTGATTCCTATAAGACATACCTTTTAGTTGAGTTATACCTCTTGATTCCTATAAGACGTACTTTTTAGTCGAGTCATTCCCCCTTGACACCTAGAAGACGTAGCTTTTAGTCGAGTCATCCCCTTTGACCCCTGGAAGACGTTCCTTTTAATCGAGTCATTTCCTTTGATTCTATAAGACGTATCTTTTAGTCGAGTCATCCCTTTTGATTCCTATAAGATGTACCTTTAAGTCGAGTCATCCCCTTTGATTCCTTTAAGACCTACCTTTTAGTCAAGTCTTCCCCTTTGATTCCTATAAGACGTACCTTTTATTCGAGTCATCCCTTTGATTCCTATAAGACGTACCTTTTAGTCGACTCATCCCCTTTGACCCCTAGAAGACATACCTTTTAGTCATTTCCTTTAATTCCTATAAGACGTACCTTTTAGTCGAGTCACCCCCTTTGATTCCTATAAGACCTACCTATTAGTCGAGTCATCCCCCTTGATTACTATAAGACGTACATTTTAGTCGAGTCATCCCCTTTGATTCCTAGAAGACGTACCTTTTAGTCGAGTCATTTCCCTTGATTGCTATACGACGTACCTTTTAGTCGAGTCATCCACTTTGATTCATATAGGACGTACCTTTTAGTCGAGTCATCCCCTTGGATTCCTATAAGACGTTCCTTTTGGTCTAGTCATCCCCTTCGATTCCTATAAGACGAACCTATTAGTCGAGTCATCCCCTTTGATTCCTATTAGACCTACCTTTTAGTCGAGTCATCCCCTGAGATTCCTAGAAGACGTACCTTTTAGTCGAGTCATTTCCTTTGATTCCTATAAGACGTACCTTTTAGTCGAGTCATTTCCTTTGATTCCTATAAGACGTACCTTTTAGTCGAATAATCCCCTTCGATTCGTATAAGACGAACCTTTTAGTCGAGTCATTTCCTTTGATTCCTATAAGACGTACCTTTTAGTCGAGTCATCCCCTGTGATTCCTATAAGACGTACCTTTTAGTCGAGTCATCCCCATTGATTTCTATAAGACGTACCTTTTAGTTGAGTCATTTCCTTTGATTCATTGAAGACGTACCTTTTAGTCGAGTCATTTCCCTTGATTCCTATAAGACGTACCTTTTAGTCGAGTCATCTCCTTTGATTCCTATAAGACGTATCTTTTAGTCGAGTCATCTCATTTGATTCCTATAAGACGTACCTTTTAGTTGAGTCATTTCCTGTGATTCCTAGAAGACATACCTTTTAGTCGAGTCATCCCCTCTGATTCCTATAAGACGTACCTTTTAGTCGAGTCATCCCCTTTGACCCCGAAAAGACGTACCTTTTAATCGAGTCATTTACTTTGATTCCTATAAGACGTATGTTTTAGTCGAGTCATCCCTTTTGATTCCTATAAGACGTACCTTTTAGCTTAGTCATCCCCTGTGATTCCTATAAGACGTACCTTTTAGTCGAGTCATCCCCTTTGATTCCTATAAGACGTACCTTTTAGTCTAGTCATCCCCTTTGATTCCTATAAGACGTACCTTTTAGTCGAGTCATCCCCTTTGACCTCTAGAATACGTACCTATTAGTCGAGTCATTTCCTTTGATTCCTATAAGACGTACCTTTTAGTCGAGTCATCCCCATTGATTCCTATAAGACGTACCTTTTAGTTGAGTCATTTCCTTTGATTCCTTCAAGACGTACCTTTTAGTCGGGTCATCCACTTTGATTCCTAAAAGACGTACCTTTAAGTCGAGTCATCCCCTTGGATTCCAATAAGACGTACCTTTTGGTCGAGTCATCCCCTTTGATTCCTATAAGACGAACCTTTTAGTCGAGTCATCCCATTTGATTCCAAAAAGACGTACCTTTTAGTCGAGTCATTTCTCTTGATTCCTATAAGACGTACCTTTTAGTCCAGTCATCCCCTTTGATTCCTATATGACGTACCTATTAGTCGAGTCATCCCCTTTGATTCCTATAAGACGTACCTTTTAGTCGAGTCATCCCCTTTGATCCCTAGAAGACGTACCTTTTTGTCTAGTCATTTCCTTTGATTCCTATAAGACGTACCTTTTAGTCGAGTCATTTCCTTTGATTCCTATAAGACGTACTTTTAAGTCGAGTCATCCCCTTTGACCCCTAGAATACGTACCTTTTAGTCGAGTCATTTCCCTTGATTCCTATAAGACGTACCTCTTAGTCGAATCATCCCCTTTGATTCGTATAAACCGTACCTTTTAGTCGAGTCATCCCCTTTGATTCCTATAAGACATACCTTTTAGTTGAGTTATACCTCTTGATTCCTATAAGACGTACTTTTTAGTCGAGTCATTCCCCCTTGACACCTAGAAGACGTAGCTTTTAGTCGAGTCATCCCCTTTGACCCCTGGAAGACGTTCCTTTTAATCGAGTCATTTCCTTTGATTCTATAAGACGTATCTTTTAGTCGAGTCATCCCTTTTGATTCCTATAAGATGTACCTTTAAGTCGAGTCATCCCCTTTGATTCCTTTAAGACCTACCTTTTAGTCAAGTCTTCCCCTTTGATTCCTATAAGACGTACCTTTTATTCGAGTCATCCCTTTGATTCCTATAAGACGTACCTTTTAGTCGACTCATCCCCTTTGACCCCTAGAAGACATACCTTTTAGTCATTTCCTTTAATTCCTATAAGACGTACCTTTTAGTCGAGTCACCCCCTTTGATTCCTATAAGACCTACCTATTAGTCGAGTCATCCCCCTTGATTACTATAAGACGTACATTTTAGTCGAGTCATCCCCTTTGATTCCTAGAAGACGTACCTTTTAGTCGAGTCATTTCCCTTGATTGCTATACGACGTACCTTTTAGTCGAGTCATCCACTTTGATTCATATAGGACGTACCTTTTAGTCGAGTCATCCCCTTGGATTCCTATAAGACGTTCCTTTTGGTCTAGTCATCCCCTTCGATTCCTATAAGACGAACCTATTAGTCGAGTCATCCCCTTTGATTCCTATTAGACCTACCTTTTAGTCGAGTCATCCCCTGAGATTCCTAGAAGACGTACCTTTTAGTCGAGTCTTTTCCTTTGATTCCTATAAGACGTACCTTTTAGTCGAGTCATTTCCTTTGATTCCTATAAGACGTACCTTTTAGTCGAATAATCCCCTTCGATTCGTATAAGACGAACCTTTTAGTCGAGTCATTTCCTTTGATTCCTATAAGACGTACCTTTTAGTCGAGTCATCCCCTGTGATTCCTATAAGACGTACCTTTTAGTCGAGTCATCCCCATTGATTTCTATAAGACGTACCTTTTAGTTGAGTCATTTCCTTTGATTCATTGAAGACGTACCTTTTAGTCGAGTCATTTCCCTTGATTCCTATAAGACGTACCTTTTAGTCGAGTCATCTCCTTTGATTCCTATAAGACGTATCTTTTAGTCGAGTCATCTCATTTGATTCCTATAAGACGTACCTTTTAGTTGAGTCATTTCCTGTGATTCCTAGAAGACATACCTTTTAGTCGAGTCATCCCCTCTGATTCCTATAAGACGTACCTTTTAGTCGAGTCATCCCCTTTGACCCCGAAAAGACGTACCTTTTAATCGAGTCATTTACTTTGATTCCTATAAGACGTATGTTTTAGTCGAGTCATCCCTTTTGATTCCTATAAGACGTACCTTTTAGCTTAGTCATCCTCGTTGATTCCTATAAGACGTAGCTTTTAGTCGAGTTATCCCCTTTGATTCCTCTAATACGTACATTTTAGTCGAGTCATCCCCTTTGACCTCTAGAATACGTACCTATTAGTCGAGTTATTTCCTTTAATTCCTATAAGAAGTACCTTTTATTCGAGTCATCCCCTTTGATTCCTATAAGACGTACCTTTTAGTCGAGTCATCCCCTTTGATTCCTATAAAACGTACCTTTTAGTCGAGTCATCCCCTTTGATTCCTATTAGACGTACCTTTTAGTCGAGTCATCCCTTTGATTCCTATAAGACGTAACTTTTAGTCTCGTCATCCCCTTTGACCCCTAGAAGACATACCTTTTAGTCATTTCCTTTGATTCCTATAAGACGTACCTTTTAGTCGAGTCACCCCCTTTGATTCCTATAAGAGGTGCCTTTTAGTCGAATCATCCCCCTTGATTACTACAAGATGTACCTTTTAGTCGAGTCATCCCCTTTGATTCCTAGAACACGTACCTTTTAGTTGAGTCATTTCCCTTGATTCCTATAAGACGTACCTTTTAGTCGAGTCATCCACTTTGATTCCTATAAGACGTACCTTTAAGTCGAGTCATCCCCTTGGATTCCTATAAGACGTACCTTTTGGTCGAGTCATCCCCTACGATTCCTATAAGACGAACCTTTTAGTCGAGTCATCACCTTTGATTCCTAAATGACGTACCTTTTAGTTGAGTCATTTCTCTTGATTCCTATAAGACGTACCTTTTAGTCGAGTCATCCCCTTTGATTCCTATATGACGTACCTTTTAGTCGAGTCATCCCCTTTGATTCCTATAAGACGTACCTTTTAGTCGAGTCATCTCCTTTGATCCCTAGAAGACGTACCATTTAGTCTAGTCATTTCCTTTGATTCCTATAAGACGTACCTTTTAGTCGAGTCATTTCCTTTGATTCCTATAAGACGTACCTTTAAGTCGAGTCATCCCCTTTGACCCCTAGAATACGTACCTTTTAGTCGAGTCATTTCCCTTGATTCCTATAATACGTACCTCTTAGTCGATTCATCCCCTTTGATTCGTATAAGCCGTACCTTTTAGTCGAGTCATCCCCTTTGATTCCTATAAGACATACCTTTTAGTCGAGTTATACCTCTTGATTCCTATAAGACATACTTTTTAGTCGAGTCATTCCCCTTGACACCTAGAAGACGTACCTTTTGGTCGAGTCATCCCCTTTGACCCCTAGAAGACGTACCTTTTAATCGAGTCATTTCGTTTGATTGTATAAGACGTATCTTTTAGTCGAGTCATCCCCATTGATTCCTATAAGACCTACCTTTTAGTCAAGTCATCCCCTTTGATTACTATAAGACGTACCTTTTAGTCGAGTCATCACTTTGATTCCTATAAGACGTACCTTTTAGTCGAGTCATCCCCTTTGACCCCTAGAAGACATACCGTTTAGTCATTTCCTTTGATTCCTATAAGACATACCTTTTAGTCGAGTCACCCCTTTGATTCCTATAAGACGTACCTTTTAGTCGAGTCATCCACCTTGATTACTATAAGACGTACCTTTTAGTCGAGTCATCCCCTTTGATTCCTAGAAGACGTACCTTTTAGTCGAGTCATTTCCCTTGATTCCTATAAGACGTACCTTTTAGTCGAGACATCCACTTTGATTCCTATAAGACGTACCTTTTAGTCGAGTCATCCCCTTGGATTCCTATAAGACGTTCCTTTTGGTCGAGTCATCCCCTTCGATTCCTATAAGACGAACCTTTTAGTCGAGTCATCCCCTTTGATTCCCATAATACCTACCTTTTAGTCGAGTCATCCCCTTAGATTCCAAGTAGACGTACCTTTTAGTAGAGTCATTTCCTTTGATTCCTATAAGACGTACCTTTTAGTCGAGTCATTTCCTTTGATTCCTATAAGACGTATCTTGTAGTCGAGTCATCCCCTTTGACCCCTAGAATACGTACCTTTTAGTCGAGTCATTTCCCTTGATTCCTATAAGACGTACCTTTTAGTCGAATCATCCCCTTCGATTGGTATAAGACGTACCGTTTAGTCGAGTCATACCTCTTGATTCCTATAAGACGTACTTTTTAGTCGAGTTATTTCCCCTTGACACCTAGAAGACGTACCTTTTAGTCGAGTCATCCCCTTTGACCCTTGGAAGACGTACCTTTTAATCGACTCATTTCCTTTGATTCTATAAGACGTATCTTTTAGTCGAGTCATCCCTTTTGATTCCTATAAGACGTACCTTTTAGTCGAGTCATCCCCTTTGATTCCTATAAGACGTACCTTTTAGTCGAGTCATCCCCTTTGATTCCTATAAGACGTACCTTTTAGTCGAGTCATCCCCTTTGACCTCTAAAATACGTACCTATTAGTCGAGTCATTTTCTTTGATTCCTATATGACGTACCTTTTAGTCGAGTCATCCCCTGTGATTCCTATAAGACGTACCTTTTAGTTGAGTCATTTCTTTTGATTCCTTGAAGACGTACCTTTTAGTCGAGTCATTTCCCTTGATTCCTATAAGACGTACCTTTTAGTCGAGTCATTTTCCTTGATTCCTATAAGACGTACCTTTTAGTCGAGTCATCCACTTTGATTCCTATAAGACGTACCTTTTAGTCGAGTCATCCCCTTGGATTCCTATAAGACGTACCTTTTGGTTGAGTCATCCCCTTCGATTCCTATAAGACGAACCTTTTAGTCGAGTCATCCCCTTTATTTCCAAAAAGACGTACCTTTTAGTCGAGTAATTTCTCTTGATTCCTATAAGACGTACCTTTTAGTCGAGTCATCCCCTTTGATCCCTAGAAGACGTACCTTTTAGTCTAGTCATTTCCTTTGATTCCTATAAGATGTACCTTTTAGTCGAGTCATTTCCTTTGATTCCTATAAGACGTACCTTTAAGTCGAGTCATCCCCTTTGACCCCTAGAATACGTACCTTTTAGTCGAGTCATTTCCCTTGATTCCTATAAGACGTACCTCTTAGTCGAATCATCCCCTTTGATTCGTATAAACCGTACCTTTTAGTCGAGTCATCCCCTTTGATTCCTATAAGACATACCTTTTAGTTGAGTTATACCTCTTGATTCCTATAAGACGTACTTTTTAGTCGAGTCATTCCCCCTTGACACCTAGAAGACGTAGCTTTTAGTCGAGTCATCCCCTTTGACCCCTAGAAGACGTACCTTTTAATCGAGTCATTTCCTTTGATTCTATAAGACGTATCTTTTAGTCGAGTCATCCCTTTTGATTCCTATAAGATGTACCTTTAAGTCGAGTCATCCCCTTTGATTCCTTTAAGACCTACCTTTTAGTCAAGTCATCCTCTTTGATTCCTATAAGACGTACCTTTTATTCGAGTCATCCCTTTGATTCCTAGAAGACATACCGTTTAGTCATTTCCTTTGATTCCTATAAGACATACCTTTTAGTCGAGTCACCCCTTTGATTCCTATAAGACGTACCTTTTAGTCGAGTCATCCACCTTGATTACTATAAGACGTACCTTTTAGTCGAGTCATCCCCTTTGATTCCTAGAAGACGTACCTTTTAGTCGAGTCATTTCCCTTGATTCCTATAAGACGTACCTTTTAGTCGAGTCATCCACTTTGATTCCTATAAGACGTACCTTTTAGTCGAGTCATCCCCTTGGATTCCTATAAGACGTTCCTTTTGGTCGAGTCATCCCCTTCGATTCCTATAAGACGAACCTTTTAGTCGAGTCATCCCCTTTGATTCCCATAATACCTACCTTTTAGTCGAGTCATCCCCTTAGATTCCAAGTAGACGTACCTTTTAGTAGAGTCATTTCCTTTGATTCCTATAAGACGTACCTTTTAGTCGAGTCATTTCCTTTGATTCCTATAAGACGTACCTTGTAGTCGAGTCATCCCCTTTGACCCCTAGAATACGTAACTTTTAGTCGAGTCATTTCCCTTGATTCCTATAAGACGTACCTTTTAGTCGAATCATCCCCTTCGATTGGTATAAGACGTACCGTTTAGTCGAGTCATACCTCTTGATTCCTATAAGACGTACTTTTTAGTCGAGTTATTTCCCCTTGACACCTAGAAGACGTACCTTTTAGTCGAGTCATCCCCTTTGACCCTTGGAAGACGTACCTTTTAATCGACTCATTTCTTTTGATTTCTATAAGACGTATCTTTTAGTCGAGTCATCCCTTTTGATTCCTATAAGACGTACCTTTTAGTCGAGTCATCCCCTTTGATTCCTATAAGATGTACCTTTTAGTCGAGTCATCCCCTTTGATTCCTATAAGACGTACCTTTTAGTCGAGTCATCCCCTTTGACCTCTAAAATACGTACCTATTAGTCGAGTCATTTTCTTTGATTCCTATATGACGTACCTTTTAGTCGAGTCATCCCCTGTGATTCCTATAAGACGTACCTTTTAGTTGAGTCATTTCATTTGATTCCTTGAAGACGTACCTTTTAGTCGAGTCATTTCCCTTGATTCCTATAAGACGTACCTTTTAGTCGAGTCATTTTCCTTGATTCCTATAAGACGTACCTTTTAGTCGAGTCATCCACTTTGATTCCTATAAGACGTACCTTTTAGTCGAGTCATCCCCTTGGATTCCTATAAGACGTACCTTTTGGTCGAGTCATCCCCTTCGATTCCTATAAGACGAACCTTTTAGTCGAGTCATCCCCTTTATTTCCTAAAAGACGTACCTTTTAGTCGAGTAATTTCTCTTGATTCCTATAAGACGTACCTTTTAGTCGAGTCATCCCCTTTGATCCCTAGAAGACGTACCTTTTAGTCTAGTCATTTCCTTTGATTCCTATAAGATGTACCTTTTAGTCGAGTCATTTCCTTTGATTCCTATAAGACGTACCTTTAAGTCGAGTCATCCCCTTTGACCCCTAGAATACGTACCTTTTAGTCGAGTCATTTCCCTTGATTCCTATAAGACGTACCTCTTAGTCGAATCATCCCCTTTGATTCGTATAAACCGTACCTTTTAGTCGAGTCATCCCCTTTGATTCCTATAAGACATACCTTTTAGTTGAGTTATACCTCTTGATTCCTATAAGACGTACTTTTTAGTCGAGTCATTCCCCCTTGACACCTAGAAGACGTAGCTTTTAGTCGAGTCATCCCCTTTGACCCCTAGAAGACGTACCTTTTAATCGAGTCATTTCCTTTGATTCTATAAGACGTATCTTTTAGTCGAGTCATCCCTTTTGATTCCTATAAGATGTACCTTTTAGTCGAGTCATCCCCTTTGATTCCTATAAGACATACCTTTTAGTTGAGTTATACCTCTTGATTCCTATAAGACGTACTTTTTAGTCGAGTCATTCCCCCTTGACACCTAGAAGACGTAGCTTTTAGTCGAGTCATCCCCTTTGACCCCTAGAAGACGTACCTTTTAATCGAGTCATTTCCTTTGATTCTATAAGACGTATCTTTTAGTCGAGTCATCCCTTTTGATTCCTATAAGATGTACCTTTAAGTCGAGTCATCCCCTTTGATTCCTTTAACACCTACCTTTTAGTCAAGTCATCCTCTTTGATTCCTATAAGACGTACCTTTTATTCGAGTCATCCCTTTGATTCCTATAAGACGTACCTTTTAGTCGACTAATCCCCTTTGACCCCTAGAAGACATACCTTTTAGTCATTTCCTTTGATTCCTATAAGACGTACCTTTTAGTCGAGTCACCCCCTTTGATTCCTATAAGACTTACCTATTAGTCGAGTCATCCCGCTTGATTACTATAAGACGTACCTTTTAGTCGAGTCATCCCCTTTGATTCCTAGAAGCCGTACCTTTTAGTCGAGTCATCCACTTTGATTTCTATAGGACGTACCTTTTAGTCGAGTCATCCCCTTCGATTCCTATAAGACGAACCTATTAGTCGAGTCATCCCCTTTGATTCCTATAAGACCTACATTTTAGTCGAGTCATCCCCTGAGATTCCTAGAAGACGTACCTTTTAGTCGAGTCATTTCTTTTGATTCCTATAAGACGTACCTTTTAGTCGAGTCATTTTCTTTGATTCCTATAAGACGAACCTTTTAGTCGAGTCATCCCCTTTGACCCCTAGAATACGTACCTTTTAGTGGAGTCATTTCCTTTGATTCCTATAAGACGTACCTTTTAGTTGAATAATCCCCTTCGATTCGTATAAGACGAACCTTTTAGTCGAGTCATTTCCTTTGATTCATATAAGACGTACCTTTTAGTCGAGTCATCCCCTGTGATTCCTATAAGATGTACCTTTTAGTCGAGTCATCCCCTTTGATTTCTATAAGACGTACCTTTTAGTTGAGTCATTTCCTTTAATTCCTTGAAGACGTACCTTTTAGTCGAGTCATTTCCCTTGATTCCTATAAGACGTACCTTTTAGTCGAGTCATCTCCTTTGATTCCTATAAGACGTATCTTTTAGTCGAGTCATCTCATTTGATTCCTATAAGACGTACCTTTTAGTTGAGTCATTTCCTGTGATTCCTAGAAGACGTACCATTTAGTCGAGTCATCCCCTTTGATTCCTAAAAGACGTACCTTTTACTCGAGTCATCCCCTTTGACCCCTAAAAGACGTACCTTTTAATCGAGTCATTTACTTTGATTCCTATAAGACGTATGTTTTAGTCTAGTCATCCCTTTTGATTCCTGTAAGACGTACCTTTTAGTTTAGTCATCCTCCTTGATTCCTATAAGACGTACCTTTTAGTCGAGTTATCTCCTTTGATTCCTCTAATACGTACCTTTTAGTCGAGTCATCCCCTTTGACCTCTAGAATACGTACCTATTAGTCGAGTTATTTCCTTTAATTCCTATAAGACGTACCATTTAGTCGAGTCATCCCCTTTGATTCCTATAAGACGTACCTTTTAGTCGAGTCATCCCCTTTGATTCCTATAAAACGTACCTTTTAGTCGAGTCATCCCCTTTGATTCCTATTAGACGTACCTTTTAGTCGAGTCATCCCTTTGATTCCTATAAGACGTACCTTTTAGTCGAGTCATCCCCTTTGACCCCTAGAAGACATACCTTTTAGTCATTTCCTTTGATTCCTATAAGACGTACCTTTTAGTCGAGTCACCCCCTTTGATTCCTATATGAGGTACATTTTAGTCGAATCATCCCCCTTGATTACTATAAGATGTACCTTTTAGTCGTGTCATCCCCTTTGATTCCTAGAACACGTACCTCTTAGTCGAGTCATTTCCCTTGATTCCTATAAGACGTACCTTTTAGTCGAGTCATCCACTTTGATTCCTATAAGACGTACTTTTAAGTCGAGTCATCCCCTTGGATTCCTATAAGACGTACCTTTTGGTCGAGTCATCCCCTACGATTCCTATAAGACAAACCTTTTAGTCGAGTCATCACCTTTGATTCCTAAATGACGTACCTTTTAGTTGAGTCATTTCTCTTGATTCCTATAAGACGTACCTTTTAGTCGAGTCATCTTCTTTGATTCCTAGATGACGTACCTATTAGTCGAGTCATCCCCTTTGATTCCTATTAGACGTACCTTTTAGTCGAGTCATCCCCTTTGATCCCTAGAAGACGTACCATTTAGTCTAGTCATTTCCTTTAATTCCTATAAGACGTACCTTTTAGTCGAGTCATTTCCTTTGATTCCTATAAGACGTACCTTTAAGTCGATTCATCCCCTTTGACGCCTAGAATACGTACCTTTTAGTCGAGTCATTTCCCTTGATTCCTATAATACGTACCTCTTAGTCGATTCATCCACTTTGATTCGTATAAGCCGTACCTTTTAGTTGAGTCATCCCCTTTGATTCCTATAAGACATATCTTTTAGTAGAGTTATACCTCTTGATTCCTATAAGACGTACTTTTTAGTCGAGTCATTCCCCTTGACACCTAGAAGACGTACCTTTTAGTCGAGTCATCCCCTTTGACCCCTAGAAGACGTACCTTTTAATCGAGTCATTTCCTTTGATTCTATACGACGTATCTTTTAGTCGAGTCATCCCCTTTGATTCCTATAAGACCTACCTTTTAGTCAAGTCATCCCCTTTGATTACTATAAGACGTACCTTTTAGTCGAGTCAACCCTTTGATTCCTATAAGTCGTACCTTTTAGTCGAGTCATCCCCTTTAACCCCTAGAAGACATACCGTTTAGTCATTTCCTTTGATTCCTATAAGATGTACCTTTTAGTCGAGTCACCCCTTTGATTCCTATAAGACGTACCTTTTAGTCGAGTCATTTCCCTTGATTCCTATAAGACGTACCTTTTAGTCGAATCATCCCCTTCGATTGGTATAAGACGTACCTTTTAGTCGAGTCATACCTCTTGATTCCTATAAGACGTTCTTTTTAGTCGAGTCATTTCCCCTTGACACCTAGAAGACGTACCTTTTAGTCGAGTCATCCCCTTTGACCCTTAGAAGACGTACCTTTTAATCGACTCATTTTCTTTGATTCTATATGACGTATCTTTTAGTCGAGTCATCCCTTTTGATTCCTATAAGACGTACCATTTAGTCGAGTCATCCCCTTTGATTCCTATAAGACGTACCTTTTAGTCGAGTAATCCCCTTTGATTCCTATAAGACGTACCTTTTAGTCGAGTCATCCCCTTGGACCTCTAAAATACGTACCTATTAGTCGAGTCATTTTCCTTGATTCCTATATGACGTACCTTTTAGTCGAGTCATCCCCTGTGATTCCTATAAGACGTACCTTTTAGTCGAGTCATCCCCTATGATTTCTATAAGACGTACCTTTTAGTTGAGTCATTTCCTTTGATTCCTTGAAGACGTACCTTTTAGTCGAGTAAATTCCCTTGATTCCTATAAGACGTACCTTTTAGTCGAGTCATTTCCCTTGATTCCTATAAGACGTACCTTTTAGTCGAGTCATCCACTTTGATTCCTATAAGACGTATCTTTTAGTCGAGTCATCCCCTTGGATTCCTATAAGACGTACCTTTTGGTCGAGTCATCCCCTTCGATTCCTATAAGACGAACCTTTTAGTCGAGTCATCCCCATTATTTCCTAAAAGACGTACCTTTTAGTCGAGTCATTTCTCTTGATTCCTATATGACGTACCTATTAGTCGAGTCATCCCCTTTGATTCCTATAAGACGTACCTTTTAGTCGAGTCATCCCCTTTGATCCCTAGAAGACGTACCTTTAGTCTAGTCATTTCCTTTGATTCCTATAAGACGTATCTTTTAGTCGAGTCATTTCCTTTGATTCCTATAAGACGTACCCTTAAGTCGAGTCATCCCCTTTGACACCTAGAATACGTACCTTTTAGTCGATTCATTTCCCTTGATTCCTATAAAACGTCCCTCTTAGTCGAATCATCCCCTTTGATTCGTATAAACCGTACCTTTTAGTCGAGTCATCCCCTTTGACCCCTAGAAGATGTACCTTTTAATCGAGTCATTTCCTTTGATTCTATAAGACATATCTTTTAGTCGAGTCATCCATTTTGATTCCTATAAGACGTACCTTTAAGTCGAGTCATCCCCTTTGATTCCTATAAGACCTACCTTTTAGTCAAGTAATCCCCTTTGATTCCTATAAGACATACCTTTAATTCGAGTCATCCCTTTGATTCCTATAAGACGTACCTTTTAGTCGACTCATCCCCTTTCACCCCTAGAAGACATACCTTTTAGTCATTTCCTTTGATTCCTATAAGACGTACCTTTTAGTCGAGTCACCCCCTTTGATTCCTATAAGACGTACCTTTTAGTCGAGTCATCCCTCTTGATTACTATAAGACGTACCTTTTAGTCGAGTCATCCCCTTTGATTCCTAGAAGACGTACCTTTTAGTCGAGTCATTTCCCGTGATTCCTATACGACATACCTTTTAGTCGAGTCATCCACTTTGATTCCTATAAGACGTACCTTTTAGTCGAGTCATCCCCTTGGATTCCTATAAGACGTTCCTTTTGGTCGACTCATCCCCTTCGATTCCTATAAGACGAACCTTTTAGTCGAGTCATCCCCTTTGATTCCTATAAGACCTACCTTTTAGTCGAGTCATCCCCTGAGATTCCTAGAAGACGTACCTTTTAGTCGAGTCATTTCCTTTGATTCCTATAAGACGTACCTTGTAGTCGAGTCATCCCCTTTGACCCTTAGAATACGTGCCTTTTAGTCGAGTCATTTCCCTTGATTCCTATAAGACGTACCTTTTAGTCGAATCATCCCCGTCGATTGGTATAAGACGTACCTTTTAGTCGAGTCATACCTCTTGATTCCTATAAGACGTACTTTTTAGTCAAGTCATTTCCCCTTGACACCTAGAAGACGTACCTTTTAGTCGAGTCATCCCCTTTGACCCTTAGAAGACGTACCTTTTAATCGACTCATTTCCTTTGATTCTATAAGACTTATCTTTTAGTCGATTCATCCCTTTTGATTCCTATAAGACGTACCTTTTAGTCGAGTCATCCCCTTTGATTCCTATAAGACGTACCTTTTAGTCGAGTCATCCCCTTTGACCTCTAGAATACGTACCTATTAGTCGAGTCATTTCCTTTGATTCCTATATGACGTATCTTTTAGTCGAGTCATCCCCTGTGATTCCTATAAGACGTGCCTTTTAGTCGAGTCATCCCCTATGATTTCTATAAGACGTACCTTTTAGTTGAGTCATTTCCTTTGATTCCTTGAAAACGTACCTTTTAGTCGAGTCATTTCCCTTGATTCCTATAAGACGTACCTTTTAGTAGAGTCATTTGCCTTGATTCCTATAAGACGTACCTTTTAGTCGAGTCATCCACTTTGATTCCTATAAGACATACCTTTTGGTCGAGTCATCCCCTTCGATTCCTATAAGACGAACCTTTTAGTCGAGTCATCCCCTTTATTTCCTAAAAGACGTACCTTTTAGTTGAGTCATTTCTCTTGATTCCTATATGACGTACCTATTAGTCGAGTCATCCCCTTTGATTCCTATAAGACGTACCTTTTAGTCGAGTCATCCCCTTTGATCCCTAGAAGACGTACCTTTTAGTCTAGTCATTTCCTTTGATTCCTATAAGACGTACCTTTTAGTCGAGTCATTTCCTTTGATTCCTATAAGACGTACCCTTAAGTCGAGTCATCCCCTTTGACCCCTAGAATACGTACCTTTTAGTCGATTCATTTCCCTTGATTCCTATAAGACGTACCTCTTAGTCGAATCATCCCCTTTGATTCGTATAAACCGTACCTTTTAGTCGAGTCATCCCCTTTGATTCCTATAAGACATACCATTTAGTCGAGTTATACCTGTTGATTCCTATAAGACGTACTTTTTAGTCGAGTCATTCCCCCTTGACACCTAGAAGACGTACCTTTTAGTCGAGTCATCCCCTTTGACCCCTAGAAGACGTACTTTTTAATCGAGTCATTTCCTTTGATTCTATAAGACGTATCTTTTAGTCGAGTCATCCCTTTTAATTCCTATAAGACGTACCTTTAAGTCGAGTCATCCCCTTTGATTCCTATAAGACCTACCTTTTAGTCACGTAATCCCCTTTGATTCCTATAAGACGTACCTTTTATTCGAGTCATCCCTTTTATTCCTATAAGACGTACCTTTTAGTCGACTCATCCCCTTTCACCCCTAGAAGACATACCTTTTAGTCATTTCCTTTGATTCCTATAAGACGTACCTTTTAGTCGAGTCACCCCCTTTGATTCCTATAAGACGTACCTTTTAGTCGAGTCATCCCCCTTGATTACTATAAGACGTACCTTTTAGTCGAGTCATCCCCTTTGATTCCTAGAAGACGTACCTTTTAGTCGAGTCATTTCCCTTGATTCCTATACGACGTACCTTTTAGTCGAGTCATCCACTTTGATTCCTATAAGACGTACCTTTTACTCGAGTCATCCCCTTGGATTCCTATAAGACGTTCCTTTTGGTCGACTCATCCCCTTCGATTCCTATAAGACGAACCTTTTAGTCGAGTCATCCCCTTTGATTCCTATAAGACCTACCTTTTAGTCGAGTCATCCCCTGAGATTCCTAGAAGACGTACCTTTTAGTCGAGTCATTTCCTTTGATTCCTATAAGACGTACCTTTTAGTCGAGTCATTTTCTTTGATTCCTATAAGACGTACCTTTTAGTCGAGTCATCCCCTTTGACCCCTAGAATACGTACCTTTTAGTCGAGTCATTTCCCTTGATTCCTATAAGACGTACCTTTTAGTCGAATCATCCTCTTCGATTCGTATAAGACGAACCTTTTAGTCGAGTCATACCTCTTGTGTCCTATAAGACGTACTTTTTAGTCAAGTCATTCCCCTTTGACCCCTAGAAGACGTACCTTTTAGTCGAGTCATCCCCTTTGACCCTTAGATGACGTACCTTTTAATTGACTCATTTTCTTTGATTCTATAAGACGTATCTTTTAGTCGAGTCATCCCTTTTGATTCCTATAAGACGTACCTTTTAGTCGAGTAATCCCCTTTGATTCCTATAAGACGTACCTTTTACTCGAGTCATCCCCTTTGACCTCCAGGATATGTACCTATTAGTCGAGTTATTTCCTTTGATTCCTATAAGACGTACCTTTTAGTCGAGTCATCCCCTGTCATTCCTATAAGACATACCTTTTAGTCGAGTCATCCCCTTTGATTTCTATAAGACATACCTTTTAGTTGAGTCATTTCCTTTGATTCCTTGAAGACGTATCTTTTAGTCGAGTCATCCCCTTTGATTCCTATAAGATGTACCTTTTAGTCGAGTCATCTCATTTGATTCCTATAAGACGTAACTTTTAGTTGAGTCATTTCCTGTGATTCCTAGAAGACGTACCTTTTAGTCGAGTCATCCCCTTTGATTCCTATAAGACGTACCTTTTAGTCGAGTCATCCCCTTTGACCCCTAGAAGACGTACCTTTTAATCGAGTCATTTACTTTGATTCCTATAAGACGTACCTTTTAGTCGAGTCATCCCCTTTGACCCTTAGAAGACGTACCTTTTAATTGACTCATTTCCTTTGATTCTATAAGACGTATCTTTTAGTCGAGTCATCCCTTTTGATTCCTATAAGACGTACATTTGAGTCGAGTCATCCCCTTTGATTCCTATAAGACGTACCTTTTAGTCGAGTAATCCCCTTTGATTCCTATAAGACGTACCTTTTTGTCGAGTCATCCCCTTTGACCTCTAGAATACGTACCTATTAGTCGAGTCATTTCCTTTGATTCCTATAAGACGTACCTTTTAGTCGAGTCATCCCCTGTCATTCCTATAAGACGTACCTTTTAGTCGAGTCATCCCCTTTGATTTCTATAAGACATACCTTTTAGTTGAGTCATTTCCTTTGATTCCTTGAAGACGTATCTTTTAGTCGAGTCATCCCCTTTGACCCCTAGAAGACGTACCTTTTAATCGAGTCATTTACTTTGATTCCTATAAGACGTACCTTTTAGTCGAGTCATCCCCTTTGACCCTTAGAAGACGTACCTTTTAATTGACTCATTTCCTTTGATTCTATAAGACGTATCTTTTAGTCGAGTCATCCCTTTTGATTCCTATAAGACGTACATTTTAGTCGAGTCATCCCCTTTGATTCCTATAAGACGTACCTTTTAGTCGAGTAATCCCCTTTGATTCCTATAAGACGTACCTTTTTGTCGAGTCATCCCCTTTGACCTCTAGAATACGTACCTATTAGTCGAGTCATTTCCTTTGATTCCTATAAGACGTACCTTTTAGTCGAGTCATCCCCTGTCATTCCTATAAGACGTACCTTTTAGTCGAGTCATCCCCTTTGATTTCTATAAGACATACCTTTTAGTTGAGTCATTTCCTTTGATTCCTTGAAGACGTATCTTTTAGTCGAGTCATCCCCTTTGATTCCTATAAGATGTACCTCTTAGTCGAGTCATCTCATTTGATTCCTATAAGACGTAACTTTTAGTTGAGTCATTTCCTGTGATTCCTAGAAGACGTACCTTTTAGTCGAGTCATCCCCTTTGATTCCTATAAGACGTACCTTTTAGTCGAGTCATCCCCTTTGACCCCTAGAAGACGTACCTTTTAATCGAGTCATTTACTTTGATTCCTATAAAACGTATGTTTTAGTCGATTCATCCCTTTTGATTCCGATAAGACGTACCTTTTAGTCGAGTCATCCTCTTTGATTCCTATAAGACGTACCTTTTAGTCCATTTATCCCCTTTGATTCCAATAAGACGTACCTTTTAGTCGAGTCATCCCCTTTGACCTATAGAATACGTACCTATTAGTCGAGTTATTTCCTTTAATTCCTATAAGACGTACCTTTTAGTCGAGTCATCCCCTTTTATTCCTATAAGACGTACCTTTTAGTCGAGTCATCCCCTTTGATTCCTATAAGACGTACCATTTAGTTGAGTCATTTCCTTTGATTCCATGTAGACGTACCTTTTAGTCGAGTCATTTCCCTTGATTCCTATAAGACATACCTTTTAGTCGAGTCATCCCCTTTGATTCCTATAAGACGTACCTTTTAGTCGAGTCATCTCCTTTGATTCCTATAAGACGTACCTTTTAGTTGAGTCATTTCCTGTGATTCCTAGAAGACGTTCCTTTTTGTCGAGTCATTTCACTTGATTCCTATAAGACGTACCTTTTAGTTAAGTCATTCCCTTTGATTCCTATAAGACGTACCTTTTAGTCGAGTCATCCCCTTTGATTCCTATAAGACATACCTTTTAGTCGAGTCATCCCCTTTGATTCCTAGAAGACGTAACTTTTAGTCGAGTCATTTCCCTTGATTCCTATAAGACATACCTTTTAGTCGAGTCATCCCCTTTGATTCCTATAAGACGTACCATTTAGTCTAGTCATTTCCTTTGATTCCTATAAGACGTACCTTTTAGTCGAGTCATTTCCTTTGATTCCTATAAGATGTACCTTTAAGTCGAGTCATCCCCTTTGATCCCTAGAATACGTACCTTTTAGTCCAGTCATTTCCCTTGATTCCTATAATACGTACCTCTTAGTCGAATCATCCCCTTTGATTCGTATAAGCCATACCTTTTAGTCGAGTCATCCCCTTTGATTCCTATAAGACATACCTTTTAGTCGAGTTATACCTCTTGATTCCTATAAGACGTACTTTTTAGTCGAGTCATTCCCCCTTGACACCTAGAAGACGTACCTTTTAGTCGAGTCATCCCCTTTGACCCCTAGAAGACGTACCTTTTAATCGAGTCATTTCCTTTGATTCTATAAGACGTATCTTTTAGTCGAGTCATCCCTTTTGATTCCTATAAGACGTACCTTTTAGTCGAGTCATCCCCTTTAATTCCTATAAGACCTACCTTTTAGTCAAGTCATCCCCTTTGATTCCTATAAGACGTACCTTTTAGTCGAGTCATCCCTTTGATTCCTATAAGACGTACCTTTTAGTCGAGTCATCTCCTTTGACCCCTAGAAGACATACCGTTTAGTCATTTCCATTGATTCCTATAAGACGTACCTTTTAGTCGAGTCACCCTTTTGATTCCTATAAGACGCACATTTTAGTCGAGTCATCCCCTTTGATTCCTATAAGACGTACCCTTTAGTCGAGTAATCCCCTTTGATTCCTATAAGACGTACCTTTTTGTCGAGTCATCCCCTTTGACCTCTAGA
Source organism: Capsicum pubescens (assembly GCA_030864215.1). NCBI lineage: Eukaryota > Viridiplantae > Streptophyta > Magnoliopsida > Solanales > Solanaceae > Capsicum > Capsicum pubescens. The sequence continues at coordinate 272,274,669 of CM061545.1, read as the reverse complement.
ATACGTACCTATTAGTCGAGTCATTTCCTTGGATTCCTATAAGACGTACCTTTTAGTCGAGTCATCCCCTGTCATTCCTATAAGACGTACCTTTTTGTCGAGTCATCCCCTTTGATTTCTATAAGACATACCTTTTAGTTGAGTCATTTCCTTTGATTCCTTGAAGACGTATCTTTTAGTCGAGTCATCACCTTTGATTCCTATAAGATGTACCTTTTAGTCGAGTCATCTCATTTGATTCCTATAAGACGTACCTTTTAGTTGTGTCATTTCCTGTGATTCCTAGAAGACGTACCTTTTAGTCGAGTCATCCCCTTTGATTCCTATAAGACGTACCTTTTAGTCGAGTCATCCCCTTTGACCCCTAGAAGACGTACCTTTTAATCGAGTCATTTAGTTTGATTCCTATAAGACGTATGTTTTAGTCGAGTCATCCCTTTTGATTCCGATAAGACGTACCTTTTAGTCGAGTCATCCTCTTTGATTCCTATAAGACGTACCTTTTAGTCGAGTTATCCCCTTTGATTCCTATAAGACGTACCTTTTAGTCGAGTCATCCCCTTTGACCTCTAGAATACGTACCTATTAGTCGAGTTATTTCCTTTAATTCCTATAAGACGTACCTTTTAGTCGAGTCATCCCCTTTGATTCCTATAAGACGTACCTTTTAGTCGAGTCATCCCCTTTGATTCTTATAAGACGTACCTTTTAGTCGAGTCATCCCCTTTGATTCCCATAAGACGTACCATTTAGTTGAGTCATTTCCTTTGATTCCTTGTAGACGTACCTTTTAGTCGAGTCATTTCCCTTGATTCCTATAAGTCATACCTTTTAGTCGAGTCATCCTCTTTGATTCCTATAAGACGTACCTTTTAGTCGAGTCATCTCCTTTGTTTCCTATAAGACGTACCTTTTAGTTGAGTCATTTCCTGTGATTCCTAGAAGACGTTACTTTTTGTCGAGTCATTTCACTTGATTCCTATAAGACGTACCTTTTAGTCGAGTCATTCCCTTTGATTCCTATAAGATGTACCTTTTAGTCGAGTCATCCCCTTTGATTCCAATAAGACGTACCTTTTAGTCGAGTCATCCCCTTTGATTCCTAGAAGACGTAACTTTTAGTCGAGTCATTTCCCTTGATTCCTATAAGACGTACCTTTTAGTCGAATCATCCTCTTCGATTCGTATAAGACGAACCTTTTAGTCGAGTCATACCTCTTGTGTCCTATAAGACGTACTTTTTAGTTGAGTCATTCCCCTTTGACCCCTAGAAGACGTACCTTTTAGTCGAGTCATCCCCTTTGACCCTTAGAAGACGTACCTTTTAATTGACTCATTTCCTTTGATTCTATAAGACGTATCTTTTAGTCGAGTCATCCCTTTTGATTCCTATAAGACGTACATTTTAGTCGAGTCATCCCCTTTGATTCCTATAAGACGTACCTTTTAGTCGAGTAATCCCCTTTGATTCCTATAAGACGTACCTTTTTGTCGAGTCATCCCCTTTGACCTCTAGAATACGTACCTATTAGTCGAGTCATTTCCTTTGATTCCTATAAGACGTACCTTTTAGTCGAGTCATCCCCTGTCATTCCTATAAGACGTACCTTTTAGTCGAGTCATCCCCTTTGATTTCTATAAGACATACCTTTTAGTTGAGTCATTTCCTTTGATTCCTTGAAGACGTATCTTTTAGTCGAGTCATCCCCTTTGATTCCTATAAGATGTACCTTTTAGTGGAGTCATCTCATTTGATTCCTATAAGACGTACCTTTTAGTTGAGTCATTTCCTGTGATTCCTAGAAGACGTACCTTTTAGTCGAGTCATCCTCTTTGATTCCTATAAGACGTACCTTTTAGTCGAGTCATCCCCTTTGACCCCTAGAAGACGTACCTTTTAATCGAGTCATTTACTTTGATTCCTATAAGACGTATGTTTTAGTCGAGTCATCCCTTTTGATTCCGATAAGACGTACCTTTTAGTCGACTCATCCTCTTTGATTCCTATAAGTCGTACCTTTTAGTCGAGTCATTTCCTTTGATTCCTATAAGACGTACCCTTAAGTCGAGTCATCCCCTTTGACCCCTAGAATACGTACCTTTTAGTCGATTCATTTCCCTTGATTCCTATAAGACGTACCTCTTAGTCGAATCATCCCCTTTGATTCGTATAAACCGTACCTTTTAGTCGAGTCATCCCCTTTGATTCCTATAAGACATACCATTTAGTCGAGTTATACCTGTTGATTCCTTGTAGACGTACCTTTTAGTCGAGTCATTTCCCTTGATTCCTATAAGACATACCTTTTAGTCGAGTCATCCCCTTTGATTCCTATAAGACGTACCTTTTAGTCGAGTCATCCTCTTTGATTCCTATAAGACGTACCTTTTAGTCGAGTCATCTCCTTTGATTCCTATAAGACGTACCTTTTAGTTGAGTCATTTCCTGTGATTCCTAGAAGACGTTCCTTTTTGTCGAGTCATTTCACTTGATTCCTATAAGACGTACCTTTTAGTCGAGTCATTCCCTTTGATTCCTATAAGATGTACCTTTTAGTCGAGTCATCCCCTTTGATTCCTATAAGACGTACCTTTTAGTCGAGTCATCCCCTTTGATTCCTAGAAGACGTAACTTTTAGTCGAGTCATTTCCCTTGATTCCTATAAGACGTACCTTTTAGTCGAATCATCCTCTTCGATTCGTATAAGACGAACCTTTTAGTCGAGTCATACCTCTTGTGTCCTATAAGACGTACTTTTTAGTTGAGTCATTCCCCTTTGACCCCTAGAAGACGTACCTTTTAGTCGAGTCATCCCCTTTGACCCTTAGAAGACGTACCTTTTAATTGACTCATTTCCTTTGATTCTATAAGACGTATCTTTTAGTCGAGTCATCCCTTTTGATTCCTATAAGACGTACATTTTAGTCGAGTCATCCCCTTTGATTCCTATAAGACGTACCTTTTAGTCGAGTAATCCCCTTTGATTCCTATAAGACGTACCTTTTTGTCGAGTCATCCCCTTTGACCTCTAGAATACGTACCTATTAGTCGAGTCATTTCCTTTGATTCCTATAAGACGTACCTTTTAGTTGAGTCATCCCCTGTCATTCCTATAAGACGTACCTTTTAGTCGAGTCATCCCCTTTGATTTCTATAAGACATACCTTTTAGTTGAGTCATTTCCTTTGATTCCTTGAAGACGTATCTTTTAGTCGGGTCATCCCCTTTGATTCCTATAAGATGTACCTTTTAGTCGAGTCATCTCATTTGATTCCTATAAGACGTAACTTTTAGTTGAGTCATTTCCTGTGATTCCTAGAAGACGTACCTTTTAGTCGAGTCATCCCCTTTGATTCCTATAAGACGTACCTTTTAGTCGAGTCATCCCCTTTGACCCCTAGAAGACGTACCTTTTAATCGAGTCATTTACTTTGATTCCTATAAGACGTATGTTTTAGTCGAGTCATCCCTTTTGATTCCGATAAGACGTACCTTTTAGTCGACTCATCCTCTTTGATTCCTATAAGTCGTACCTTTTAGTCGAGTTATCCCCTTTGATTTCTATAAGACGTACATTTTAGTCGAGTCATCCCCTTTGACCTCTAGAATACGTACCTATTAGTCGGGCTATTTCCTTTAATTCCTATAAGACGTACCTTTTAGTCGAGTCATCCCCTTTGATTCCTATAAGACGTACCTTTTAGTCGAGTCATCCCCTTTGATTCCTATAAGACGTACCATTTAGTTGAGTCATTTCCTTTGATTCCTTGTAGACGTACCTTTTAGTCGAGTCATTTCACTTGATTCCTATAAGACATACCTTTTAGTCGAGTCATCCCCTTTGATTCCTATAAGACGTACCTTTTAGTCGAGTCATCTCCTTTGATTCCTATAAGACGTACCTTTTAGTTGATTCATTCCCTGTGATCCCTAGAAGACGTTCGTTTTTGTCGAGTCATTTCACTTGATTCCTATAAGACGTACCTTTTAGTCGAGTCATTCCCTTTGATTCCTATAAGACGTACCTTTTATTCGAGTCATCCCCTTTGATTTCTAGAAGACGTACCTTTTAGTCGAGTCATCCCCTTTGATTCCTAGAAGACGTAACTTTTAGTCGAGTCATTTCCCTTGATTCCTATAAGACGTACCTTTTAGTCGAGTCATCCCCTTTGATTCCTATAAGACGTACCATTTAGTCTAGTCATTTCATTTGATTCCTATAAGACGTACCTATTAGTCGAGTCATTTCCTTTGATTCCTATAAGACGTACCTTTAAGTCGAGTCATCCCCTTTGATCCCTAGAATACGTACCTTTTAGTCGAGTCATTTCCCTTGATTCCTATAATACGTACCTCTTAGTCGAATCATCCCCTTTGATTCGTATAAGCCGTACCTTTTAGTCGAGTCATCCCCTTTGATTCCTATAAGACATACCTTTTAGTCGATTTATACCTCTTGATTCCTATAAGACGTACTTTTTAGTCGAGTCATTCCCCCTTGACACCTAGAAGACGTACCTTTTAGTCGAGTCATCCCCTCTTACCCCTAGAAGACGTACCTTTAAATCGAGTCATTTCCTTTGATTCTATAAGACGTATCTTTTAGTCGAGTCATCCCTTTTGATTCCTATAAGACGTACCTTTTAGTCGAGTCATCCCCTTTGATTCCTATAAGACCTACCTTTTAGTCAAGTCATCCCCTTTGATTCCTATAAGACGTACCTTTTAGTCGAGTCATCCCTTTGATTCCTATAAGACGTACCTTTTAGTCGAGTCATCTCCTTTGACCCCTAGATGACATACCGTTTAGTCATTTCCTTTGATTCCTATAAGACGTACCTTCTAGTCGAGTCACCCTTTTGATTCCTATAAGACGTACATTTTAGTCGAGTCATCCCCTTTGATTCCTATAAGACGTACCTTTTAGTCGAGTAATCCCCTTTGATTCCTATAAGACGTACCTTTTTGTCGAGTCATCCCCATTGACCTCTAGAATACGTACCTATTAGTCGAGTCATTTCCTCTGATTCCTATAAGACGTACCTTTTAGTCGAGTCATCCCCTGTCATTCCTATAAGACGTACCTTTTAGTCGAGTCATCCAGTTTGATTTCCATAAGACATACCTTTTAGTTGAGTCATTTCCTTTGATTCCTTGAAGACGTATCTTTTAGTCGAGTCATCCCCTTTGATTCCTATAAGATGTACCTTTTAGTCGAGTCATCTCATTTGATTCCTATAAGACGTACCTTTTAGTTGAGTCATTTCCTGTGATTCCTAGAAGACGTACCTTTTAGTCGAGTCATCCCCTTTGATTCCTATAAGACGTACCTTTTAGTCGAGTCATCCCCTTTGACCCCTAGAAGACGTACCTTTTAATCAAGTCATTTAGTTTGATTCCTATAAGACGTATGTTTTAGTCGAGTCATCCCTTTTGAGTCCGATAGGACATACCTTTTAGTCGAGTCATCCTCTTTGATTCCTATAAGACGTACCTTTTAATCGAGTTATCCCCTTTGATTCCTATAAGACGTACCTTTTAGTCGAGTCATCCCCTTTGACCTCTAGAATACGTACCTATTAGTCGAGTTATTTCCTTTAATTCCTATAAGACGTACCTTTTAGTCGAGTCATCCCCTTTGATTCCTATAAGACGTACCTTTTAGTCGAGTCATCCCCTTTGATTCTTATAAGACGTACCTTTTAGTCGAGTCATCCCCTTTGATTCCTATAAGACGTACCATTTAGTTGAGTCATTTCCTTTGATTCCTTGTAGACGTACCTTTTAGTCGAGTCATTTCCCTTGATTCCTATAAGACATACCTTTTAGTCGAGTCATCCTCTTTGATTCCTATAAGACGTACCTTTTAGTCGAGTCATCCCTTTGATTCCTATAAGACGTACCTTTTAGTCGAGTCATCTCCTTTGACCCCTAGAAGACATACCGTTTAGTCATTTCCTTTGATTCCTATAAGACGTACCTTTTAGTCGAGTCATTTCCCTTGATTCCTATAAGACATACCTTTTAGTCGAGTCATACCCTTTGATTCCTATAAGACGTACCTTTTAGTCGAGTCATCTCCTTTGATTCCTATAAGACGTACCTTTTAGTTGAGTCATTTCCTGTGATCCCTAGAAGACGTTCCTTTTTGTCGAGTCATTTCACTTGATTCCTATAAGACGTATCTTTTAGTCGAGTCATTCCCTTTGATTCCTATAAGACGTACCTTTTAGTCGAGTCATCCCCTATGATTCCTATATGACATACCTTTTAGTCGAGTCATCCCCTTTGATTCCTAGAAGACGTAACTTTTAGTCGAGTCATTTCCCTTGATTCCTATAAGACGTACCTTTTAGTCGAGTCATCCCCTTTGATTCCTATAAGACGTACCATTTAGTCTAGTCATTTCCTTTGATTCCTATAAGACGTACCTTTTAGTCGAGTCATTTCCTTTGATTCCTATAAGACGTACCTTTAAGTCGAGTCATCCCCTTTGATCCCTAGAATACGTACCTTTTAGTCGAGTCATTTCCCTTGATTCCTATAATACGTACCTCTTAGTCGAATCATCCCCTTTGATTCGTATAAGCCGTACCTTTTAGTCGAGTCATCCCCTTTGATTCCTATAAGACATACCTTTTAGTCGAGTTATACCTCTTGATTCCTATAAGACGTACTTTTTAGTCGAGTCATTCCCCCTTGACACCTAGAAGACGTACCTTTTAGTCGAGTCATCCCCTCTGACCCCTAGAAGATGTACCTTTTAATCGAGTCATTTCCTTTGATTCTATAAGACGTATCTTTTAGTCGAGTCATCCCTTTTGATTCCTATAAGACGTATCTTTTAGTCGAGTCATCCCCTTTGATTCCTATAAGACCTACCTTTTAGACAAGTCATCCCCTTTGATTCCTATAAGACGTACCTTTTAGTCGAGTCATCCCTTTGATTCCTATAAGACGTACCTTTTAGTCGAGTCATCTCCTTTGACCCCTAGAAGACATACCGTTTAGTCATTTCCTTTGATTCCTATAAGACGTACCTTCTAGTCGAGTCACCCTTTTTATTCCTATAAGACGTACATTTTAGTCGAGTCATCCCCTTTGATTCCTATAAGACGTACCTTTTAGTCGAGTAATCCCCTTTGATTCCTATAAGACGTACCTTTTTGTCGAGTCATCCCCTTTAACCTCTAGAATACGTACCTATTAGTCGAGTCATTTCCTTTGATTCCTATAAGACGTACCTTTTAGTCGAGTCATCCCCTGTCATTCCTATAAGACGTACCTTTTAGTCGAGTCATCCCCTTTGATTTCTATAAGACATACCTTTTAGTTGAGTCATTTCCTTTGATTCCTTGAAGACGTATCTTTTAGTCGAGTCATCCCCTTTGATTCCTATAAGATGTACCTTTTAGTCGAGTCATCTCATTTGATTCCTATAAGACGTACCTTTTAGTTGAGTCATTTGCTGTGATTCCTAGAAGACGTACCTTTTAGTCGAGTCATCCCCTTTAATTCCTATAAGACGTACCGTTTAGTCGAGTCATCCCCTTTGACCCCTAGAAGACGTACCTTTTAATCGAGTCATTTAGTTTGATTCCTATAAGACGTATGTTTTAGTCGAGTCATCCCTTTTGATTCCGATAAGACGTACCTTTTAGTCGAGTCATCCTCTTTGATTCCTATAAGACGTACCTTTTAGTCGAGTTATCCCCTTTGATTCCTATAAGACGTACCTTTTAGTCGAGTCATCCCCTTTGACCTCTAGAATACGTACCTATTAGTCGAGTTATTTCCTTTAATTCCTATAAGACGTACCTTTTAGTCGAGTCATCCCCTTTGATTCCTATAAGACGTACCTTTTAGTCGAGTCATCCCCTTTTATTCTTATAAGACGTACCTTTTAGTCGAGTGATCCCCTTTGATTCGTATAAGACGTACCATTTAGTTGAGTCATTTCCTTTGATTCCTTGTAGACGTACCTTTTAGTCGAGTCATTTCCCTTGATTCCTATAAGACATACCTTTTAGTCGAGTCATCCCCTTTGATTCCTATAAGACGTACCTTTTAGTCGAGTCATCCCTTTGATTCCTATAAGACGTACCTTTTAGTCGAGTCATCTCCTTTGACCCCTAGAAGACATACCGTTTAGTCATTTCCTTTGATTCCTATAATACGTACCTTTTAGTCGAGTCACCCTTTTGATTCCTATAAGACGTACATTTTAGTCGAGTCATCCCCTTTGATTCCTATAGGACGTACCTTTTAGTCGAGTAATCCCCTTTGATTCCTATAAGACGTACCTTTTTGTCGAGTCATCCCCTTTGACCTCTAGAATACGTACCTATTAGTCGAGTCATTTCCTTTGATTCCTATAAGACGTACCTTTTAGTTGAGTCATCCCCTGTCATTCTTATAAGACGTACCTTTTAGTCGAGTCATCCCCTTTGATTTCTATAAGACATACCTTTTAGTCGAGTCATTTCCTTTGATTCCTTGAAGACGTATCTTTTAGTCGAGTCATCCCCTTTGATTCCTATAAGATGTACCTTTTAGTCGAGTCATCTCATTTGATTCCTATAAGACGTACCTTTTAGTTGAGTCATTTCCTGTGATTCCTAGAAGACGTACCTTTTAGTCGAGTCATCCCCTTTGATTCCTATAAGACGTACCTTTTAGTCGAGTCATCCCCTTTGACCCCTAGAAGACGTACCTTTTAATCGAGTCATTTAGTTTGATTCCTATAAGACGTATGTTTTAGTCGAGTCATCCCTTTTGATTCCGATAAGACGTACTTTTTAGTCGAGTCATTCCCCCTTGACACCTAGAAGACGTACCTTTTAGTCGAGTCATCCCCTCTGACCCCTAGAAGACGTACCTTTTAATCGAGTCATTTCCTTTGATTCTATAAGACGTATCTTTTAGTCGAGTCATCCATTTTGATTCCTATAAGACGTACCTTTTAGTCGAGTCATCCCCTTTGATTCCTATAAGACCTACCTTTTAGTCAAGTCATCCCCTTTGATTCCTATAAGACGTACCTTTTAGTCGAGTCATCCCTTTGATTCGTATAAGACGTACCTTTTAGTCGAGTCATCTCCTTTGACCCCTAGAAGACATACCGTTTAGTCATTTCCTTTGATTCCTATAATACGTACCTTCTAGTCGAGTCACCCTTTTGATTCCTATAAGACGTACATTTTAGTTGAGTCATCCCCTTTGATTCCTATAAGACGTACCTTTTAGTCGAGTAATCCCCTTTGATTCCTATAAGACGTACCTTTTTGTCGAGTCATCCCCTTTGACCTCTAGAATACGTACCTATTAGTCGAGTCATTTCCTTTGATTCCTATAAGACGTACCTTTTAGTCGAGTCATCCCCTGTCATTCCTATAAGACGTACCTTTTAGTCGAGTCATCCCCTTTGATTTCTATAAGACATACCTTTTAGTTGAGTCATTTCCTTTGATTCCTTGAAGACGTATCTTTTAGTCGAGTCATCCCCTTTGATTCCTATAAGATGTACCTTTTAGTCGAGTCATCTCATTTGATTCCTATAAGACGTACCTTTTAGTTGAGTCATTTCCTGTGATTCCTAGAAGACGTACCTTATAGTCGAGTCATCCCCTTTGATTCCTATAAGACGTACCTTTTAGTCGAGTCATCCCCTTTGACCCCTAGAAGACGTACCTTTTAATCGAGTCATTTAGTTTGATTCCTATAAGACGTATGTTTTAGTCGAGTCATCCCTTTTGATTCCGATAAGACGTACCTTTTAGTCGAGTCATCCTCTTTGATTCCTATAAGACGTACCTTTTAGTCGAGTTATCCCCTTTGATTCCTATAAGACGTAACTTTTAGTCGAGTCATCCCCTTTGACCTCTAGAATACGTACCTATTAGTCGAGTTATTACCTTGAATTCCTATAAGACGTACCTTTTAGTCGAGTCATCCCCTTTGATTCCTATAAGACGTATCTTTTAGTCGAGTCATCCCCTTTGATTCTTATAAGACGTACCTTTTAGTCGAGTCATCCCCTTTGATTCCTATAAGACGTACCATTTAGTTGAGTCATTTCCTTTGATTCCTTGTAGACGTACCTTTTAGTCGAGTCATTTCCCTTGATTCCTATAAGACATACCTTTTAGTCGAGTCATCCCCTTTGATTCCTATAAGACGTACCTTTTAGTCGAGTCATCTCCTTTGATTCCTATAAGACGTACCTTTTAGTTGAGTCATTTCCTGTGATTCCTAGAAGACGTTCCTTTTTGTCGAGTCATTTCACTTGATTCCTATAAGACGTACCTTTTAGTCGAGTCATTCCCTTTGATTCCTATAAGATGTTCCTTTTAGTCGAGTCATCCCCTTTGATTCCTATAAGACGTACCTTTTAGTCGAGTCATCCCCTTTGATTCCTAGAAGACGTAACTTTTAGTCGAGTCATTTCCCTTGATTCCTATAAGACGTACCTTTTAGTCGAGTCATCCCCTTTGATTCCTATAAGACGTACCATTTAGTCTAGTCATTTCCTTTGATTCCTATAAGACGTACCTTTTAGTCGAGTCATTTCCTTTGATTCCTATAAGACGTACCTTTAAGTCGAGTCATCCCCTTTGATCCCTAGAATACATACCTTTTAGTCGAGTCATTTCCCTTGATTCCTATAATACGTACCTCTTAGTCGAATCATCCCCTTTTATTCGTATAAGACGTACCTTTTAGTCGAGTCATCCCCTTTGATTCCTATAAGACATACCTTTTAGTCGAGTTATACCTCTTGATTCCTATAAGACGTACTTTTTAGTCGAGTCATTCCCCCTTGACACCTAGAAGACGTACCTTTTAGTCGAGTCATCCCCTTTGACCCCTAGAAGACGTACCTTTTAATCGAGTCATTTCCTTTGATTCTATAAGACGTATCTTTTAGTCGAGTAATCCCTTTTGATTCCTATAAGACGTACCTTTTAGTCGAGTCATCCCCTTTGATTCCTATAAGACCTACCTTTTAGTCAAGTCATCCCCTTTGATTCCTATAAGACGTACCTTTTAGTCGAGTCATCCCTTTTATTCCTATAAGACGTACCTTTTAGTCGAGTCATCTCCTTTGACCCCTAGAAGACATACCGTTTAGTCATTTCCTTTGATTCCTTTAAGACGTACCTTTTAGTCGAGTCACCCCTTTGATTCCTATAAGACGTACCTTTTAGTCGAGTCATCCCCCTTGATTACTATTAGACATACCTTTTAGTCGAGTAATCCCCTTTGATTCCTATACGACGTACCTTTTAGTTGAGTCATTTCCTGTGATTCCTAGAAGATGTTCCTTTTTGTCGAGTCATTTCACTTGATTCCTATAAGACGTACCTTCTATTCGAGTCATTCCCTTTGATTCCTTTAAGATGTACCTTTTAGTCGAGTCATCCCCTTTGATTCCTATAAGACGTACCTTTTAGTCGAGTCATCCCCTTTGATTCCTATAAGACGTACCTTTGATTCCTATAAGACGTACCTTTTAGTCGAGTCATCCCCTTTGATTCTTATAAGACGTACCTTTTAGTCGAGTCATCCCCTTTGATTCCTATAAGACGTACCATTTAGTTGAGTCATTTCCTTTGATTCCTTGTAGACGTACCTTTTAGTCGAGTCATTTCCCTTGATTCCTATAAGACATACCTTTTAGTCGAGTCATCCCCTTTGATTCCTATAAGACATACCTTTTAGTCGAGTCATCCCCTTTGATTCCTATAAGACGTACCTTTTAGTCGAGTCACCCTTTTGATTCCTATAAGACGTACATTTTAGTCGAGTCATCCCCTTTGATTCCTATAAGACGTACCTTTTAGTCGAGTAATCCCCTTTGATTCCTATAAGACGTACCTTTTTGTCGAGTCATCCCCTTTGACCTCTAGAATACGTACCTATTAGTCGAGTCATTTCCTTTGATTCCTATAAGACGTACCTTTTAGTCGAGTCATCCCCTGTCATTCTTATAAGACGTACCTTTTAGTCGAGTCATCCCCTTTGATTTCTATAAGACATACCTTTTAGTTGAGTCATTTCCTTTGATTCCTTGAAGACGTATCTTTTAGTCGAGTCATCCCCTTTGATTCCTATAAGATGTACCTTTTAGTCGAGTCATCTCATTTGATTCCTATAAGACGTACCTTTTAGTTGAGTCATTTCCTGTGATTCCTAGAAGACGTACCTTTTAGTCGAGTCATCCCCTTTGATTCCTATAAGACGTACCTTTTAGTCGAGTCATCCCCTTTGAAACCTAGAAGACGTACCTTTTAATCGAGTCATTTAGTTTGATTCCTATAAGACGTATGTTTTGGTCGAGTCATCCCTTTTGATTCCGATAAGACGTACCTTTTAGTCGAGTCATCCTCTTTGATTCCTATAAGACGTACCTTTTAGTCGAGTTATCCCCTTTGATTCCTATAAGACGTACCTTTTAGTCGAGTCATCCCCTTTGACCTCTAGAATACGTACCTATTAGTCGAGTTATTACCTTGAATTCCTATAAGACGTACCTTTTAGTCGAGTCATCCCCTTTGATTCCTATAAGACGTACCTTTTAGTCGAGTCATCCCCTTTGATTCTTATAAGACGTACCTTTTAGTCGAGTCATCCCCTTTGATTCCTATAAGCCGTACCATTTAGTCGAGTCATTTCCTTTGATTCCTTGTAGACGTACCTTTTAGTCGAGTCATTTCCCTTGATTCCTATAAGACATACCTTTTAGTCGAGTCATCCCCTTTGATTCCTATAAGACGTACCTTTTAGTCGAGTCATCTCCTTTGATTCCTATAAGACGTACCTTTTAGTTGAGTCATTTCCTGTGATTCCTAGAAGACGTTCCTTTTTGTCGAGTCATTTCACTTGATTCCTATAAGACGTACCTTTTATTCGAGTCATTCCCTTTGATTCCTTTAAGATGTACCTTTTAGTCGAGTCATCCCCTTTGATTCCTATAAGACGTACCCTTTAGTCGAGTCATCCCCTTTGATTCCTAGAAGACGTAACTTTTAGTCGAGTCATTTCCCTTGATTCCTATAAGACGTACCTTTTAGTCGAGTCATCCCCTTTGATTCCTATAAGACGTACCATTTAGTCTAGTCATTTCCTTTGATTCCTATAAGACGTACCTTTTAGTCTAGTCATTTCATTTGCTTCCTATAAGACGTACCTTTAAGTCGAGTCATCCCCTTTGATCCCTAGAATACGTACCTTTTAGTCGAGTCATTTCCCTTGATTCCTATAATACGTACCTCTTAGTCGAATCATCCCCTTTGATTCGTATAAGCCGTACCTTTTAGTCGAGTCATCCACTTTGATTCCTATAAGACATAACTTTTAGTCGAGTTATACCTCTTGATTTCTTTAAGACGTACTTTTTAGTCGAGTCATTCCCCCTTGACACCTAGAAGACGTACCTTTTAGTCGAGTTATCCCCTTTGACCCCTAGAAGACGTACCTTTTAATCGAGTCATTTCCTTTGATTCTATAAGATGTATCTTTTAGTCGAGTCATCCCTTTTGATTCCTATAAGATGTACCTTTTAGTCGAGTCATCCCCTTTGATTCCTATAACACCTACCTTTTAGTCAAGTCATCCCCTTTAATTCCAATAAGACGTACCTTTTAGTCGAGTCATCCCTTTGATTCCTATAAGACGTACCTTTTAGTCGAGTCATCTCCTTTGACCCCTAGAAGACATACCGTTTAGTCATTTCCTTTGATTCCTATAAGACGTACCTTTTAGTCGAGTCACCCCTTTGATTCCTATAAGACGTACCTTTTAGTCGAGTCATCCCCCTTGACTACTATTAGACGTACCTTTTAGTCGAGTAATCCCCTTTGATTCCTAGAAGACGGACCTGTTACTCGAGTTATTTCCCTTGATTCCTATAAGACGTACCTTTTAGTCGAGTCATCCACTTTGATTCCTATAAGACGTATCTTTTAGTCGAGTCATCCCCTTGGATTCCTATAAGACGTTCCTTTTGGTCTAGTCATCCCCTTCGATTCCTATAAGACGAACCTTTTAGTCGAGTCATCCCCTTTGATTCCCATAATACCTACCTTTTAGTCGAGTCATCCCCTTAGATTCCAAGAAGACGTATCTTTTAGTCGAGTCATTTCCTTTGATTCCTATAAGACGTACCTTTTAGTCGAGTCATTTCCTTTGATTCCTATAAGACGTATCTTTTAGTCGAGTCATCCCCTTTGACCCCTAGAATACGTACCTTTTAGTTGTGTCATTTCCCTTGGTTCCTATAAGACGTACCTTTAAGTCGAGTCATCCCCTTTGACCCTTAGAATACGTACCTTTTAGTCGAGTCATTTCCCTTGATTCCTATAAGACGTACCTCTTAGTCGAATCATCCCCTTTGATTCTTATAAACCGTACCTTTTAATCGAGTCATTTCCTTTGATTCTATAAGATGTATCTTTTAGTCGAGTCATCCCTTTTGATTCCTATAAGATGTACCTTTTAGTCGAGTCATCCCCTTTGATTCCTATAACACCTACCTTTTAGTCAAGTCATCCCCTTTAATTCCAATAAGACGTACCTTTTAGTCGAGTCATCCCTTTGATTCCTATAAGACGTACCTTTTAGTCGAGTCATCTCCTTTGACCCCTAGAAGACATACCGTTTAGTCATTTCCTTTGATTCCTATAAGACGTACCTTTTAGTCGAGTCACCCCTTTGATTCCTATAAGACGTACCTTTTAGTCGAGTCATCCCCCTTGACTACTATTAGACGTACCTTTTAGTCGAGTAATCCCCTTTGATTCCTAGAAGACGGACCTGTTACTCGAGTTATTTCCCTTGATTCCTATAAGACGTACCTTTTAGTCGAGTCATCCACTTTGATTCCTATAAGACGTATCTTTTAGTCGAGTCATCCCCTTGGATTCCTATAAGACGTTCCTTTTGGTCTAGTCATCCCCTTCGATTCCTATAAGACGAACCTTTTAGTCGAGTCATCCCCTTTGATTCCCATAATACCTACCTTTTAGTCGAGTCATCCCCTTAGATTCCAAGAAGACGTATATTTTAGTCGAGTCATTTCCTTTGATTCCTATAAGACGTACCTTTTAGTCGAGTCATTTCCTTTGATTCCTATAAGACGTATCTTTTAGTCGAGTCATCCCCTTTGACCCCTAGAATACGTACCTTTTAGTTGTGTCATTTCCCTTGGTTCCTATAAGACGTACCTTTAAGTCGAGTCATCCCCTTTGACCCTTAGAATACGTACCTTTTAGTCGAGTCATTTCCCTTGATTCCTATAAGACGTACCTCTTAGTCGAATCATCCCCTTTGATTCTTATAAACCGTACCTTTTAGTCGAGTAATCCCCTTTGATTCCTATAAGACATACCTTTTAGTCGAGTCATCCCCTTTGATTCCTATAAGACATATTTTTTAGTCGAGTCATTCCCCCTTGACACCTAGAAGACGTACCTTTTAGTAGAGTCATCCCCTTTGACCCCTAGATGACGTACCTTTTAATCGAGTCATTTCATTTGATTCTATAAGACGTATCTTTTAGTCGAGTCATCCCTTTTGATTCCTATAAGACGTACCTTTAAATCGAGTCATCCCCTTTGATTCCTATAAAACCTACCTTTTAGTCAAGTCATCCCCATTGATTCCTATAAGACGTACCTTTTATTCGAGTCATCCCTTTGATTCCTATAAGACGTACCTTTTAGTGGACTCATCCCCTTTCACCCCTAGAAGACATACCTTTTAGTCATTTCCTTTGATTCTTATAAGACGTACCTTTTAGTCGAGTCACCCCCTTTGATTCCTATAAGACGTACCTTTTAGTCGAGTCATCCCCCTTGATTACTATAAGACGTACCTTTTAGTCATGTCATCCTCTTTCATTCCTAGAAGACGTACCTTTTAGTCGAGTCATTTCCCTTGATTCCTATAAGACGTACCTTTTAGTCGAGTCATCCACTTTGATTCCTATAAGACGTACCTTCTAGTCGAGTCATCCCCTTGGATTACTATAAGACGTTCCTTTTGGAAAACTCATCCCCTTCGATTCCTATAAGACGAACCTTTAAGTCGAGTCATCCCCTTTGATTCCTATAAGACTTACCTTTTAGTCGAGTCATCCCCTGAGATTCCTAGAAGACGTACCTTTTAGTCGAGTCATTTCCATTGATTCCGATAAGACGTACCTTTTAGTCGAGTCATTTTCTTTGATTCCTATAAGACGTACCTTTTAGTCGAGTCATCCCCTTTGACCCCTAGAATACGTACCTTTTAGTCGAGTCATTTCCCTTGATTCCTATAAGACGTACCTTTTAGTCGAATCATCCTCTTCGATTCGTATAAGACGAAACTTTTAGTCGAGTCATACCTCTTGTGTCCTATAAGACGTACTTTTTAATCGAGTCATTCCCCCTTGACCCTTAGAAGACGTACCTTTTAGTCGAGTCATCCTCTTTGACCCTTAGAAGACGTACCTTTTAATTGACTCATTTCCTTTGATTCTATAAGACGTATCTTTTAGTCGAGTCATGCCTTTTTATTCCTATAAGACGTACATTTTAGTCGAGTCATCCCCTTTGATTCCTATAAGACGTACCTTTTAGTCGAGTAATCCCCTTTGATTCCTATATGACGTACCTTTTTGTCGAGTTATCCCCTGTGACCTCTAGAATACGTACCTATTAGTCGAGTCATTTCCTTTGATTCCTATAAGACATACCTTTTAGTCGAGTCATCCCGTGTCATTCCTATAAGACGTACCTTATAGTCGAGTCATCCCCTTTGATTTCTATAAGACATACCTTTTAGTTGAGTCATTTCCTTTGATTCCTTGAAGATGTACCTTTTAGTCGAGTCATCCCCTTTGATTCCTATAAGATGTACCTTTTAGTCGAGTCATCTCATTCGATTCCTATAAGACGTACCTTTTAGTTGAGTCATTTCCTGTGATTCCTAGAAGACGTATCTTTTAGTCGAGTCATCCCCTTTGATTCCTATAAGACGTACCTTTTAGTCGAGTCATCCCCTTTGACCCATAGAAGACGTACCTTTTAATCGAGTCATTTACTTTGATTCCTATAAGACGTATGTTTTAGTCGAGTTATCCCTTTGGTTCTTAAAAGACGTACCTTTTAGTCGAGTCATCCTCTTTGATTCCTATAAGACGTACCTTTTAGTCGAGTTATCTCCTTTGATTCCTATAAGACGTACCTTTTAGTCGAGTCATCCCCTTTGACCTCTAGAATACATACCTTTTAGTCGAGTTATTTCCTTTAATTCCTATAAGACGTACCTTTTAGTCGAGTCATCCCCTTTGATTCCTATAAGACGTACCTTTTAGTCGAGTCATCCCCTTTGATTCCTATAAGACGTACCATTTAGTTGAGTCATTTCCTTTGATTCCTTGTAGAAGTACCTTTTAGTCGAGTCATTTCCCTTTATTCCTATAAGACATACCTTTTAGTCGAGTCATCCCCTTTGATTCCTATAAGACGTACCTTTTAGTCGAGTCATCTCCTTTGATTCCTATAAGACGTACCTTTTAGTTGAGTCATTTCCTGTGATTCCTAGAAGACGTTCCTTTTTGTCGAGTCATTTCACTTGATTCCTATAAGACGTACCTTTTAGTCGAGTCATTCCCTTTGATTCCTATAAGACGTACCTTTTAGTCGAGTCATCCCCTTTGATTCCTATAAGACGTACCATTTAGTCGAGTCATCCCCATTGATTCCTAGAAGACGTAACTTTTAGTCGAGTCATTTCCCTTGATTCCTATAAGACGTACCTTTTAGTCGAGTCATCCCCTTTGATTCCTATAAGACGTACTATTTAGTCTAGTCATTTTCTTTGATTCCTATAAGACGTACCTTTTAGTCGAGTCATTTCCTTTGACTCCTATAAGACGTACCTTTAAGTCGAGTCATCCCCTTTGATCCCTAGAATACGTACCTTTTAGTCGAGTCATTTCCCTTGATTCCTATAATACGTACCTCTTAGTCGAATCATCCCCTTTGATTCGTATAAGCCGTACCTTTTAGTCGAGTCATCCCCTTTGATTCCTATAAGACATACCATTTAGTCGAGTTATACCACTTGATTCCTATAAGACGTACTTTTTAGTCGAGTCATTCCCCCTAGACACCTAGAAGACGTACCTTTTAGTCGAGTCATCCCCTTTGACACCTAGAAGACGTACCTTTTAATCGAGTCATTTCCTTTGATTCTATAAGACGTATCTTTTAGTCGAGTCATCCCTTTTGATTCCTATAAGACGTACCTTTTAGTCGAGTCATCCCCTTTGATTCCTATAAGACCTACCTTTTAGTCAAGTCATCCCCTTTGATTCCTATAAGACGTACCTTTTAGTCGAGTCATCCCTTTGATTCCTATAAGACATACCTTTTAGTCGAGTCATCTCCTTTGACCCCTAGAAGACATACCGTTTAGTCATTTCCTTTGATTCCTATAAGACGTATCTTTTAGTCGAGTCACCCCTTTGATTCCTATAAGACGTACCTTTTAGTCGAGTCATCCCCCTTGATTACTATTAGACGTACCTTTTAGTCGAGTCATCCCCTTTGATTCCTAGAAGACGTACCTTTTACTCGAGTCATTTCCCTTGATTCCTATAAGACGTACCTTTTAGTCGAGTCATCCACTTTGATTCCTATAAGACGTATCTTTTAGTCGAGTCATCCCCTTGGATTCCTATAAGACGTTCCTTTTGGTCGATTCATCCCCTTCGATTCCTATAAGACGAACCTTTTAGTCGAGTCATCCCCTTTGATTCCCATAATACCTACCTTTTAGTCGAGTCATCCCCTTAGATTCCATGAAGACGTATCTTTTAGTCGAGTCATTTCCTTTGATTCCTATAAGACGTACCTTTTAGTCTAGTTATTTCGTTTGATTCCTATAAGACGTACCTTTTAGTCGAGTCATCCCCTTTGACCCCTAGAATACGTACCTTTTAGTTGAGTCATTTCCCTTGATTCCTATAAGACGTACCTTTTAGTCGAGTCATCCACTTTCATTCCTATAAGACGTACCTTTTAGTCGAGTCATCCACTTGGATTCCTATAAGACGTACCTTTTGGTCGAGTCATCCCCTTCGATTCCTATAAGACGAACCTTTTAGTCGAGTCATCCCCTTTGATTCCTAAAAGACGTACCTTTTAGTCGAGTCATCCCCTTTGATTCCTATAAGACGTACCATTTAGTTGAGTCATTTCCTTTGATTCCTTGCAGACGTACCTTTTAGTCGAGTCATTTCCCTTGATTCCTATAAGACATACCTTTTAGTCGAGTCATCCCCTTTGATTCCTATAAGACGTACCTTTTAGTCGAGTCATCCCTTTTGATTCCGATAAGACGTACCTTTTAGTCGAGTCATCCTCTTTGATTCCTATAAGACGTACCTTTTAGTCGAGTTATCCCCTTTGATTCCTATAAGACGTACCTTTTAGTCGAGTCATCCCCTTTGACCTCTAGAATACGTACCTATTAGTCGAGTTATTTCCTTTAATTCCTATAAGACGTACCTTTTAGTCGAGTCATCCCCTTTGATTCCTATAAGACGTACCTTTTAGTCGTGTCATCCCCTTTTATTCTTATTAGACGTACCTTTTAGTCGAGTGATCCCCTTTGATTCCTATAAGACGTACCATTTAGTTGAGTCATTTCCTTTGATTCCTTGTAGACGTACCATTTAGTCGAGTCATTTCCCTTGATTCCTATAAGACATACCTTTTAGTCGAGTCATCCCCTTTGATTCCTATAAGACGTACCTTTTAGTCGAGTCATCCCTTTGATTCCTATAAGACGTACCTTTTAGTCGAGTCATCTCCTTTGACCCCTAGAAGACATACCGTTTAGTCATTTCCTTTGATTCCTATAATACGTACCTTTTAGTCGAGTCACCCTTTTGATTCCTATAAGACGTACATTTTAGTCGAGTCATCCCCTTTGATTCCTATAAGACGTACCTTTTAGTCGAGTAATCCCCTTTGATTCCTATAAGACGTACCTTTTTGTCGAGTCATCCCCTTTGACCTCTAGAATACGTACCTATTAGTCGAGTCATTTCCTTTGATTCCTATTAGACGTACCTTTTAGTCGAGTCATCCCCTGTCATTCTTATAAGACGTACCTTTTAGTCGAGTCATCCCCTTTGATTTCTATAAGACATACCTTTTAGTTGAGTCATTTCCTTTGATTCCTTGAAGACGTATCTTTTAGTCGAGTCATCCCCTTTGATTCCTATAAGATGTACCTTTTAGTCGAGTCATTTCATTTGATTCCTATAAGACGTACCTTTTAGTTGAGTCATTTCCTGTGATTCCTAGAAGACGTACCTTTTAGTCGAGTCATCCCCTTTGATTCCTATAAGACGTACCTTTTAGTCGAGTCATCCCCTTTGACCCCTAGAAGACGTACCTTTTAATCGAGTCATTTAGTTTGATTCCTATAAGACGTATGTTTTAGTCGAGTCATCCCTTTTGATTCCGATAAGACGTACTTTTTAGTCGAGTCATTCCCCCTTGACACTTAGAAGACGTACCTTTTAGTCGAGTCATCCCCTCTGACCCCTAGAAGACGTACCATTTAATCGAGTCATTTCCTTTGATTCTATAAGACGTATCTTTTAGTCGAGTCATCCCTTTTGATTCCTATAAGACGTACCTTTTAGTCGAGTCATCCCCTTTGATTCCTATAAGACCTACATTTTAGTCAAGTCATCCCCTTTGATTCCTATAAGACGTACCTTTTAGTCGAGTCATCCCTTTGATTCCTATAAGACGTACCTTTTAGTCGAGTCATCTCCTTTGACCCCTAGAAGACATACCGTTTAGTCATTTCCTTTGATTCCTATAATACGTACCTTCTAGTCGAGTCACCCTTTTGATTCCTATAAGACGTACATTTTAGTCGTGTCATCCCTTTTGATTCCTATAAGACGTACCTTTTAGTCGAGTAATCCCCTTTGATTCCTATAAGACGTACCTTTTTGTCGAGTCATCCCCTTTGACCTCTAGAATACGTACCTATTAGTCGAGTCATTTCCTTTGATTCCTATAAGACGTACCTTTTAGTCGAGTCATCCCCTGTCATTCCTATAAGACGTACCTTTTAGTCGAGTCATCCCCTTTGATTTCTATAAGACATACCTTTTAGTTGAGTCATTTCCTTTGATTCCTTGAAGACGTATCTTTTAGTCGAGTCATCCCCTTTGATTCCTATAAGATGTACCTTTTAGTCGAGTCATCTCATTTGATTCCTATAAGACGTACCTTTTAGTTGAGTCATTTCCTGTGATTCCTAGAAGACGTACCTTTTAGTCGAGTCATCCCCTTTGATTCCTATAAGACGTACCTTTTAGTCGAGTCATCCCCTTTGACCCCTAGAAGACGTACCTTTTAATCGAGTCATTTAGTTTGATTCCTATAAGACGTATGTTTTAGTCGAGTCATCCCTTTTGATTCCGATAAGACGTACCTTTTAGTCGAGTCATCCTCTTTGATTCCTATAAGACGTACCTTTTAGACGAGTTATCCCCTTTGATTCCTATAAGACGTACCTTTTAGTCGAGTCATCCCCTTTGACCTCTAGAATTCGTACCTATTAGTCGAGTTATTTCCTTTAATTCCTATAAGACGTACCTTTTAGTCGAGTCATCCCCTTTGATTCCTATAAGACGTACCTTTTAGTCGAGTCATCCCCTTTGATTCTTATAAGACGTACCTTTTAGTCGAGTCATCCCCTTTGATTCCTATAAGACGTACCATTTAGTTGAGTCATTTCCTTTGATTCCTTGTAGACGTACCTTTTAGTCGAGTCATTTCCCTTGATTCCTATAAGACATACCTTTTAGTCGAGTCATCCCCTTTGATTCCTATAAGACGTACCTTTTAGTCGAGTCATCCCTTTGATTCCTATAAGACGTACCTTTTAGTCGAGTCACCCTTTTGATTCCTATAAGACGTACATTTTAGTCGAGTCATCCCCTTTGATTCCTATAAGACGTACCTTTTAGTCGAGTAATCCCCTTTGATTCCTATAAGACGTACCTTTTTGTCGAGTCATCCCCTTTGACCTCTAGAATACGTACCTATTAGTCGAGTCATTTCCTTTGATTCCTATAAGACGTACCTTTTAGTCGAGTCATCCCCTGTCATTCTTATAAGACGGATCTTTTAGTCGAGTCATCCCCTTTGATTTCTATAAGACATACCTTTTAGTTGAGTCATTTCCTTTGATTCCTTGAAGACGTATCTTTTAGTCGAGTCATCCCCTTTGATTCCTATAAGATGTACCTTTTAGTCGAGTCATCTCATTTGATTCCTATAAGACGTACCTTTTAGTTGAGTCATTTCCTGTGATTCCTAGAAGACGTACCTTTTAGTCGAGTCATCCCCTTTGATTCCTATAAGACGTACCTTTTAGTCGAGTCATCCCCTTTTATTCTTATTAGACGTACCTTTTAGTCGAGTGATCCCCTTTGATTCCTATAAGACGTACCATTTAGTTGAGTCATTTCCTTTGATTCCTTGTAGACGTACCATTTAGTCGAGTCATTTCCCTTGATTCCTATAAGACATACCTTTTAGTCGAGTCATCCCCTTTGATTCCTATAAGACGTACCTTTTAGTCGTGTCATCCCCTTTTATTCTTATTAGACGTACCTTTTAGTCGAGTGATCCCCTTTGATTCCTATAAGACGTACCATTTAGTTGAGTCATTTCCTTTGATTCCTTGTAGACGTACCATTTAGTCGAGTCATTTCCCTTGATTCCTATAAGACATACCTTTTAGTCGAGTCATCCCCTTTGATTCCTATAAGACGTACCTTTTAGTCGAGTCATCCCTTTGATTCCTATAAGACGTACCTTTTAGTCGAGTCATCTCCTTTGACCCCTAGAAGACATACCGTTTAGTCATTTCCTTTGATTCCTATAATACGTACCTTTTAGTCGAGTCACCCTTTTGATTCCTATAAGACATACATTTTAGTCGAGTCATCCCCTTTGATTCCTATAAGACGTACCTTTTAGTCGAGTAATCCCCTTTGATTCCTATAAGACGTACCTTTTTGTCGAGTCATCCCCTTTGACCTCTAGAATACGTACCTATTAGTCGAGTCATTTCCTTTGATTCCTATTAGACGTACCTTTTAGTCGAGTCATCCCCTGTCATTCTTATAAGACGTACCATTTAGTCGAGTCATCCCCTTTGATTTCTATAAGACATACCTTTTAGTTGAGTCATTTCCTTTGATTCCTTGAAGACGTATCTTTTAGTCGAGTCATCCCCTTTGATTCCTATAAGATGTACCTTTTAGTCGAGTCATTTCATTTGATTCCTATAAGACGTACCTTTTAGTTGAGTCATTTCCTGTGATTCCTAGAAGACGTACCTTTTAGTCGAGTCATCCCCTTTGATTCCTATAAGACGTACCTTTTAGTCGAGTCATCCCCTTTGACCCCTAGAAGACGTACCTTTTAATCGAGTCATTTAGATTGATTCCTATAAGACGTATGTTTTAGTCGAGTCATCCCTTTTGATTCCGATAAGACGTACTTTTTAGTCGAGTCATTCCCCCTTGACACCTAGAAGACGTACCTTTTAGTCGAGTCATCCCCTCTGACCCCTAGAAGACGTACCATTTAATCGAGTCATTTCCTTTGATTCTATAAGACGTATCTTTTAGTCGAGTCATCCCTTTTGATTCCTATAAGACGTACCTTTTAGTCGAGTCATCCCCTTTGATTCCTATAAGACCTACATTTTAGTCAAGTCATCCCCTTTGATTCCTATAAGACGTACCTTTTAGTCGAGTCATCCCTTTGATTCCTATAAGACGTACCTTTTAGTCGAGTCATCTCCTTTGACCCCTAGAAGACATACCGTTTAGTCATTTCCTTTGATTCCTATAATACGTACCTTCTAGTCGAGTCACCCTTTTGATTCCTATAAGACGTACCTTTTAGTCGTGTCATCCCCTTTTATTCTTATTAGACGTACCTTTTAGTCGAGTGATCCCCTTTGATTCCTATAAGACGTACCATTTAGTTGAGTCATTTCCTTTGATTCCTTGTAGACGTACCATTTAGTCGAGTCATTTCCCTTGATTCCTATAAGACATACCTTTTAGTCGAGTCATCCCCTTTGATTCCTATAAGACGTACCTTTTAGTCGAGTCATCCCTTTGATTCCTATAAGACGTACCTTTTAGTCGAGTCATCTCCTTTGACCCCTAGAAGACATACCGTTTAGTCATTTCCTTTGATTCCTATAATACGTACCTTTTAGTCGAGTCACCCTTTTGATTCCTATAAGACGTACATTTTAGTCGAGTCATCCCCTTTGATTCCTATAAGACGTACCTTTTAGTCGAGTAATCCCCTTTGATTCCTATAAGACGTACCTTTTTGTCGAGTCATCCCCTTTGACCTCTAGAATACGTACCTATTAGTCGAGTCATTTCCTTTGATTCCTATTAGACGTACCTTTTAGTCGAGTCATCCCCTGTCATTCTTATAAGACGTACCTTTTAGTCGAGTCATCCCCTTTGATTTCTATAAGACATACCTTTTAGTTGAGTCATTTCCTTTGATTCCTTGAAGACGTATCTTTTAGTCGAGTCATCCCCTTTCATTCCTATAAGATGTACCTTTTAGTCGAGTCATTTCATTTGATTCCTATAAGACGTACCTTTTAGTTGAGTCATTTCCTGTGATTCCTAGAAGACGTACCTTTTAGTCGAGTCATCCCCTTTGATTCCTATAAGACGTACCTTTTAGTCGAGTCATCCCCTTTGACCCCTAGAAGACGTACCTTTTAATCGAGTCATTTAGTTTGATTCCTATAAGACGTATGTTTTAGTCGAGTCATCCCTTTTGATTCCGATAAGACGTACTTTTTAGTCGAGTCATTCCCCCTTGACACTTAGAAGACGTACCTTTTAGTCGAGTCATCCCCTCTGACCCCTAGAAGACGTACCATTTAATCGAGTCATTTCCTTTGATTCTATAAGACGTATCTTTTAGTCGAGTCATCCCTTTTGATTCCTATAAGACGTACCTTTTAGTCGAGTCATCCCCTTTGATTCCTATAAGACCTACATTTTAGTCAAGTCATCCCCTTTGATTCCTATAAGACGTACCTTTTAGTCGAGTCATCCCTTTGATTCCTATAAGACGTACCTTTTAGTCGAGTCATCTCCTTTGACCCCTAGAAGACATACCGTTTAGTCATTTCCTTTGATTCCTATAATACGTACCTTCTAGTCGAGTCACCCTTTTGATTCCTATAAGACGTACATTTTAGTCGAGTCATCCCTTTTGATTCCTATAAGACGTACCTTTTAGTCGACTAATCCCCTTTGATTCCTATAAGACGTACCTTTTTGTCGAGTCATCCCCTTTGACCTCTAGAATACGTACCTATTAGTCGAGTCATTTCCTTTGATTCCTATAAGACGTACCTTTTAGTCGAGTCATCCCCTGTCATTCCTATAAGACGTACCTTTTAGTCGAGTCATCCCCTTTGATTTCTATAAGACATACCTTTTAGTTGAGTCATTTCCTTTGATTCCTTGAAGACGTATCTTTTAGTCGAGTCATCCCCTTTGATTCCTATAAGATGTACCTTTTAGTCGAGTCATCTCATTTGATTCCTATAAGACGTACCTTTTAGTTGAGTCATTTCCTGTGATTCCTAGAAGACGTACCTTTTAGTCGAGTCATCCCCTTTGATTCCTATAAGACGTACCTTTTAGTCGAGTCATCCCCTTTGACCCCTAGAAGACGTACCTTTTAATCGAGTCATTTAGTTTGATTCCTATAAGACGTATGTTTTAGTCGAGTCATCCCTTTTGATTCCGATAAGACGTACCTTTTAGTCGAGTCATCCTCTTTGATTCCTATAAGACGTACCATTTAGTCGAGTTATCCCCTTTGATTCCTATAAGACGTACCTTTTAGTCGAGTCATCCCCTTTGACCTCTAGAATTCGTACCTATTAGTCGAGTTATTTCCTTTAATTCCTATAAGACGTACCTTTTAGTCGAGTCATCCCCTTTGATTCCTATAAGACGTACCTTTTAGTCGAGTCATCCCCTTTGATTCTTATAAGACGTACCTTTTAGTCGAGTCATCCCCTTTGATTCCTATAAGACGTACCATTTAGTTGAGTCATTTCCTTTGATTCCTTGTAGACGTACCTTTTAGTCGAGTCATTTCCCTTGATTCCTATAAGACATACCTTTTAGTCGAGTCATCCCCTTTGATTCCTATAAGACGTACCTTTTAGTCGAGTCATCCCTTTAATTCCTATAAGACGTACCTTTTAGTCGAGTCATCCCCTTTGATTCCTATAAGACGTACCTTTTAGTCGAGTCATCCCCTTTGATTCTTATAAGACGTACCTTTTAGTCGAGTCATCCCCTTTGATTCCTATAAGACGTACCATTTAGTTGAGTCATTTCCTTTGATTCCTTGTAGACGTACCTTTTAGTCGAGTCATTTCCCTTGATTCCTATAAGACATACCTTTTAGTCGAGTCATCCCCTTTGATTCCTATAAGACGTACCTTTTAGTCGAGTCATCCCTTTGATTCCTATAAGACGTACCTTTTAGTCGAGTCACCCTTTTGATTCCTATAAGACGTACATTTTAGTCGAGTCATCCCCTTTGATTCCTATAAGACGTACCTTTTAGTCGAGTAATCCCCTTTGATTCCTATAAGACGTACCTTTTTGTCGAGTCATCCCCTTTGACCTCTAGAATACGTACCTATTAGTCGAGTCATTTCCTTTGATTCCTATAAGACGTACCTTTTAGTCGAGTCATCCCCTGTCATTCTTATAAGACGGATCTTTTAGTCGAGTCATCCCCTTTGATTTCTATAAGACATACCTTTTAGTTGAGTCATTTCCTTTGATTCCTTGAAGACGTATCTTTTAGTCGAGTCATCCCCTTTGATTCCTATAAGATGTACCTTTTAGTCGAGTCATCTCATTTGATTCCTATAAGACGTACCTTTTAGTTGAGTCATTTCCTGTGATTCCTAGAAGACGTACCTTTTAGTCGAGTCATCCCCTTTGTTTCCTATAAGACGTACCTTTTAGTCGAGTCATCCCCTTTTATTCTTATTAGACGTACCTTTTAGTCGAGTGATCCCCTTTGATTCCTATAAGACGTACCATTTAGTTGAGTCATTTCCTTTGATTCCTTGTAGACGTACCATTTAGTCGAGTCATTTCCCTTGATTCCTATAAGACATACCTTTTAGTCGAGTCATCCCCTTTGATTCCTATAAGACGTACCTTTTAGTCGTGTCATCCCCTTTTATTCTTATTAGACGTACCTTTTAGTCGAGTGATCCCCTTTGATTCCTATAAGACGTACCATTTAGTTGAGTCATTTCCTTTGATTCCTTGTAGACGTACCATTTAGTCGAGTCATTTCCCTTGATTCCTATAAGACATACCTTTTAGTCGAGTCATCCCCTTTGATTCCTATAAGACGTACCTTTTAGTCGAGTCATCCCTTTGATTCCTATAAGACGTACCTTTTAGTCGAGTCATCTCCTTTGACCCCTAGAAGACATACCGTTTAGTCATTTCCTTTGATTCCTATAATACGTACCTTTTAGTCGAGTCACCCTTTTGATTCCTATAAGACATACATTTTAGTCGAGTCATCCCCTTTGATTCCTATAAGACGTACCTTTTAGTCGAGTAATCCCCTTTGATTCCTATAAGACGTACCTTTTTGTCGAGTCATCCCCTTTGACCTCTAGAATACGTACCTATTAGTCGAGTCATTTCCTTTGATTCCTATTAGACGTACCTTTTAGTCGAGTCATCCCCTGTCATTCTTATAAGACGTACCATTTAGTCGAGTCATCCCCTTTGATTTCTATAAGACATACCTTTTAGTTGAGTCATTTCCTTTGATTCCTTGAAGACGTATCTTTTAGTCGAGTCATCCCCTTTGATTCCTATAAGATGTACCTTTTAGTCGAGTCATTTCATTTGATTCCTATAAGACGTACCTTTTAGTTGAGTCATTTCCTGTGATTCCTAGAAGACGTACCTTTTAGTCGAGTCATCCCCTTTGATTCCTATAAGACGTACCTTTTAGTCGAGTCATCCCCTTTGACCCCTAGAAGACGTACCTTTTAATCGAGTCATTTAGATTGATTCCTATAAGACGTATGTTTTAGTCGAGTCATCCCTTTTGATTCCGATAAGACGTACTTTTTAGTCGAGTCATTCCCCCTTGACACCTAGAAGACGTACCTTTTAGTCGAGTCATCCCCTCTGACCCCTAGAAGACGTACCATTTAATCGAGTCATTTCCTTTGATTCTATAAGACGTATCTTTTAGTCGAGTCATCCCTTTTGATTCCTATAAGACGTACCTTTTAGTCGAGTCATCCCCTTTGATTCCTATAAGACCTACATTTTAGTCAAGTCATCCCCTTTGATTCCTATAAGACGTACCTTTTAGTCGAGTCATCCCTTTGATTCCTATAAGACGTACCTTTTAGTCGAGTCATCTCCTTTGACCCCTAGAAGACATACCGTTTAGTCATTTCCTTTGATTCCTATAATACGTACCTTCTAGTCGAGTCACCCTTTTGATTCCTATAAGACGTACATTTTAGTCGAGTCATCTCTTTTGATTCCTATAAGACGTACCTTTTAGTCGAGTAATCCCCTTTGATTCCTATAAGACGTACCTTTTTGTCGAGTCATCCCCTTTGACCTCTAGAATACGTACCTATTAGTCGAGTCATTTCCTTTGATTCCTATAAGACGTACCTTTTAGTCGAGTCATCCCCTGTCATTCCTATAAGACGTACCTTTTAGTCGAGTCATCCCCTTTGATTTCTATAAGACATACCTTTTAGTTGAGTCATTTCCTTTGATTCCTTGAAGACGTATCTTTTAGTCGAGTCATCCCCTTTGATTCCTATAAGATGTACCTTTTAGTCGAGTCATCTCATTTGATTCCTATAAGACGTACCTTTTAGTTGAGTCATTTCCTGTGATTCCTAGAAGACGTACCTTTTAGTTGAGTCATCCCCTTTGATTCCTATAAGACGTACCTTTTAGTCGAGTCATCCCCTTTGACCCCTAGAAGACGTACCTTTTAATCGAGTCATTTAGTTTGATTCCTATAAGACGTATGTTTTAGTCGAGTCATCCCTTTTGATTCCGATAAGACGTACCTTTTAGTCGAGTCATCCTCTTTGATTCCTATAAGACGTACCTTTTAGTCGAGTTATCCCCTTTGATTCCTATAAGACGTACCTTTTAGTCGAGTCATCCCCTTTGACCTCTAGAATTCGTACCTATTAGTCGAGTTATTTCCTTTGATTCCTATAAGACGTACCTTTTAGTCGAGTCATCCCCTTTGATTCCTATAAGACGTACCTTTTAGTCGAGTCATCCCCTTTGATTCCTATAAGACGTACCTTTTAGTCGAGTCATCCCCTTTGATTCCTATAAGACGTACCATTTAGTTGAGTCATTTCCTTTGATTCCTTGTAGACGTACCTTTTAGTCGAGCCATTTCCCTTGATTCCTATAAGACATACCTTTTAGTCGAGTCATCCCCTTTGATTCCTATAAGACGTACCTTTTAGTCGAGTCATCCCTTTGATTCCTATAAGACGTACCTTTTAGTCGAGTCACCCTTTTGATTCCTATAAGACGTACATTTTAGTCGAGTCATCCCCTTTGATTCCTATAAGACGTACCTTTTAGTCGAGTAATCCCCTTTGATTCCTATAAGACGTACCTTTTTGTCGAGTCATCCCCTTTGACCTCTAGAATACGTACCTATGAGTCGAGTCATTTCCTTTGATTCCTATAAGACGTACCTTTTAGTCGAGTCATCCCCTGTCATTCTTATAAGACGTACCTTTTAGTCGAGTCATCCCCTTTGATTTCTATAAGACATACCTTTTAGTTGAGTCATTTCCTTTGATTCCTTGAAGACGTATCTTTTAGTCGAGTCATCCCCTTTGATTCCTATAAGATGTACCTTTTAGTCGAGTCATCTCATTTGATTCCTATAAGACGTACCTTTTAGTTGAGTCATTTCCTGTGATTCCTAGAAGACGTACCTTTTAGTCGAGTCATCCCCTTTGATTCCTATAAGACGTACCTTTTAGTCGAGTCATCCCCTTTGACCCCTAGAAGACGTACCTTTTAATCGAGTCATTTAGTTTGATTCCTATAAGACGTATGTTTTAGTCGAGTCATCCCTTTTGATTCCGATAAGACGTACCTTTTAGTCGAGTCATCCTCTTTGATTCCTATAAGACGTACCTTTTAGTCGAGTTATCCCCTTTGATTCCTATAAGACGTACCATTTAGTCGAGTCATCCCCTTTGACCTCTAGAATACGTACCTATTAGTCAAGTTATTACCTTCAATTCCTATAAGACGTACCTTTTAGTCGAGTCATCCCCTTTGATTCATATAAGACGTACCTTTTAGTCGAGTCATCCCCTTTGATTCTTATAAGACGTACCTTTTAGTCGAGTCATCCCCTTTGATTCCTATAAGACGTACCATTTAGTTGAGTCATTTCCTTTGATTCCTTGTAGACGTACCTTTTAGTCGAGTCATTTCCCTTGATTCCTATAAGACATACCTTTTAGTCGAGTCATCCCCTTTGATTCCTATAAGACGTACCTTTTAGTCGAGTCATCTCCTTTGATTCCTATAAGACGTACCTTTTAGTTGAGTCATTTCCTGTGATTCCTAGAAGACGTTCCTTTTTGTCGAGTCATTTCACTTGATTCCTATAAGACGTACCTTTTAGTCGAGTCATTCCCTTTGATTCCTATAAGATGTACCTTTTAGTCGAGTCATCCCCTTTGATTCCTATAAGACGTACCTTTTAGTCGAGTCATCCCCTTTGATTCCTAGAAGACGTAACTTTTAGTCGAGTCATTTCCCTTGATTCCTATAAGACGTACCTTTTAGTCGAGTCATCCCCTTTGATTCCTATAAGACGTACCATTTAGTCTAGTCATTTCCTTTGATTCCTATAAGACGTACCTTTTAGTCGAGTCATTTCCTTTGATTCCTATAAGACGTACCTTTAAGTCGAGTCATCCCCTTTGATCCCTAGAATACGTACCTTTTAGTCGAGTCATTTCCCTTGATTCCTATAATACGTACCTCTTAGTCGAATCATCCCCTTTTATTCGTATAAGACGTACCTTTTAGTCGAGTCATCCCCTTTGATTCCTATAAGACATACCTTTTAGTCGAGTTATACCTCTTGATTCCTATAAGACGTACTTTTTAGTCGAGTCATTCCCCCTTGACACCTAGAAGACGTACCTTTTAGTCGAGTCATCCCCTTTGACCCCTAGAAGACGTACCTTTTAATCGAGTCATTTCCTTTGATTCTATAAGACGTATCTTTTAGTCGAGTAATCCCTTTTGATTCCTATAAGACGTACCTTTTAGTCGAGTCATCCCCTTTGATTCCTATAAGACCTACCTTTTAGTCAAGTCATCCCCTTTGATTCCTATAAGACGTACCTTTTAGTCGAGTCATCCCTTTTATTCCTATAAGACGTACCTTTTAGTCGAGTCATCTCCTTTGACCCCTAGAAGACATACCGTTTAGTCATTTCCTTTGATTCCTTTAAGACGTACCTTTTAGTCGAGTCACCCCTTTGATTCCTATAAGACGTACCTTTTAGTCGAGTCATCCCCCTTGATTACTATTAGACATACCTTTTAGTCGAGTAATCCCCTTTGATTCCTATACGACGTACCTTTTAGTTGAGTCATTTCCTGTGATTCCTAGAAGTTGTTCCTTTTTGTCGAGTCATTTCACTTGATTCCTATAAGACGTACCTTTTATTCGAGTCATTCCCTTTGATTCCTTTAAGATGTACCTTTTAGTCGAGTCATCCCCTTTGATTCCTAGAAGACGTAACTTTTAGTCGAGTCATTTCCCTTGATTCCTATAAGACGTACCTTTTAGTCGAGTCATCCCCTTTGATTCCTATAAGACGTACCATTTAGTCTAGTCATTTCCTTTGATTCCTATAAGACGTACCTTTTAGTCTAGTCATTTCCTTTGATTCCTATAAGACGTACCTTTAAGTCGAGTCATCCCCTTTGATCCCTAGAATACGTACCTTTTAGTCAAGTCATTTCCCTTGATTCCTATAATACGTACCTCTTAGTCGAATCATCCCCTTTGATTCGTATAAGCCGTACCTTTTAGTCGAGTCATCCACTTTGATACCTATAAGACATAACTTTTAGTCGAGTTATACCTCTTGATTTCTTTAAGACGTACTTTTTAGTCGAGTCATTCCCCCTTGACACCTAGAAGGCGTACCTTTTAGTCGAGTCATCCCCTTTGACCCCAAGAAGACGTACCTTTTAATCGAGTCATTTCCTTTGATTCTATAAGATGTATCTTTTAGTAGAGTCATCCCTTTTGATTCCTATAAGATGTACCTTTTAGTCGAGTCATCCCCTTTGATTCCTATAACACCTACCTTTTAGTCAAGTCATCCCCTTTAATTCCAATAAGACGTACCTTTTAGTCGAGTCATCCCTTTGATTCCTATAAGACGTACCTTTTAGTCGAGTCATCTCCTTTGACCCCTAGAAGACATACCGTTTAGTCATTTCCTTTGATTCCTATAAGACGTACCTTTTAGTCGAGTCACCCCTTTGATTCCTATAAGACGTACCTTTTAGTCGAGTCATCCCCCTTGACTACTATTAGACGTACCTTTTAGTCGAGTAATCCCCTTTGATTCCTAGAAGACGGACCTGTTACTCGAGTTATTTCCCTTGATTCCTATAAGACGTACCTTTTAGTCGAGTCATCCACTTTGATTCCTATAAGACGTATCTTTTAGTCGAGTCATCCCCTTGGATTCCTATAAGACGTTCCTTTTGGTCTAGTCATCCCCTTCGATTCCTATAAGACGAACCTTTTAGTCGAGTCATCCCCTTTGATTCCCATAATACCTACCTTTTAGTCGAGTCATCCCCTTAGATTCCAAGAAGACGTATCTTTTAGTCGAGTCATTTCCTTTGATTCCTATAAGACGTACCTTTTAGTCGAGTCATTTCCTTTGATTCCTATAAGACGTATCTTTTAGTCGAGTCATCCCCTTTGACCCCTAGAATACGTACCTTTTAGTTGTGTCATTTCCCTTGGTTCCTATAAGACGTACCTTTTAGTCGAATCATCCCCTTCGATTGGTATAAGACGTACCTTTTAGTCGAGTCATACCTATTGATTCCTATAAGACGTACTTTTAAGTCGAGTCATTTCCCCTTGACCCCTAGAAGACGTACCTTTTAGTCGAGTCATCCCCTTTGACCCTTAGAAGACGTACCTTTTAATCGACTCATTTCCTTTGATTCTATAAGACGTATCTTTTAGTCGAGTCATCCCTTTTGATTCCTATAAGACGTACCTTTTAGTCGAGTCATCTCCTTTGATTCCTATAAGATGTACCTTTTAGTCGAGTCATCCCCTTTGATTCCTATAAGACGTACCTTTTAGTCGAGTCATCCCCTTTGACCTCTAGAATCTGTACCTATTAGTCGAGTCATTTCCTTTGATTCCTATAAGACGTACCTTTTAGTCGAGTCATCCCCTGTGATTCCTATAAGACGTACTTTTTAGTCGAGTCATCCCCTATGATTTCTATAAGACCTACCTTTTAGTCGAGTCATCCCCTTTATTTCCTAAAAGACGTACCTTTTAGTCGAGTCATTTCTCTTGATTCCGATAAGACGTACCTTTTAGTCGAGTCATCCCCTTTGATTCCTATATGACGTACCTATTAGTCGAGTCATCCCCTTTGATTCCTATAAGACGTACCTTTTAGTCGAGTCATCCCCTTTGATCCCTAGAAGACGTACCTTTTAGTCTAGTCAATTCTTTGGATTCCTATAAGACGTACCTTTTAGTCGAGTCATTTCCTTTGATTCCTATAAGACGTACCTTTAAGTCGAGTCATCCCCTTTGACCCTTAGAATACGTACCTTTTAGTCGAGTCATTTCCCTTGATTTCTATAAGACGTACCTCTTAGTCGAATCATCCCCTTTGATTCTTATAAACCGTACCTTTTAGTCGAGTCATCCCCTTTGATTCCTATAAGACATACCTTTTAGTCGAGTTATACCTCTTGATTCCTATAAGACATATTTTTTAGTCGAGTCATTCCCCCTTGACACCTAGAAGACGAACCTTTTAGTCGAGTCATCCCCTTTGACCCCTAGAAGACGTACCTTTTAATCGAGTCATTTCCTTTGATTCTATAAGACGTATCTTTTAGTCGAGTCATCCCCTTTGATTCCTATAAGACGTACCAAATAGTCTAGTCATTTCCTTTGATTCCTATAAGACGTACCTTTTAGTCGAGTCATTTCCTTTGATTCCTATAAGACGTACCTTTAAGTCGAGTCATCCCCTTTGATCCCTAGAATACGTACCTTTTAGTCGAGTCATTTCCCTTGATTCCTATAATACGTACCTCTTAGTCGAATCATCCCCTTTGATTCGTATAAGCCGTACCTTTTAGTCGAGTCATCCCCTTTGATTCCTATAAGACATACCTTTTAGTCGAGTTATACCTCTTGATTCCTTTAAGACTTACTTTTTAGTCGAGTCATTCTCCCTTGACACCTAGAAGACGTACCTTTTAGTCGAGTCATCCCCTTTGACCCCTAGAAGACGTACCTTTTAATCGAGTCATTTCCTTTGATTCTATAAGACGTATCTTTTAGTCGAGTCATCCCTTTTGATTCCTATAAGACGTACCCTTTAGTCGAGTCATCCCCTTTGATTCCTATAACACCTACCTTTTAGTCAAGTCATCCCCTTTGATTCCTATAAGACGTACCTTTTAGTCAAGTCATCCCTTTGATTCCTATAAGACGTACCTTTTAGTCAAGTCATCTCCTTTGACCCCTAGAAGACATACCGTTTAGTCATTTCCTTTGATTCCTATAAGACGTACCTTTTAGTCGAGTCACCCCTTTGATTCCTATAAGACGTACCTTTTAGTCGAGTCATCCCCCTTGACTACTATTAGACGTACCTTTTAGTCGAGTAATCCCCTTTGATTCCTAGAAGACGTACCTTTTACTCGAGTTATTTCCCTTGATTCCTATAAGACGTACCTTTTAGTCGAGTCATCTACATTGATTCCTATAAGACGTATCTTTTAGTCGAGTCGTCCCCTTGGATTCCTATAAGACGTTCCTTTTGGTCTAGTCATCCCCTTCGATTCCTATAAGACGAACCTTTTAGTCGAGTCATCCCCTTTGATATCCATAATACCTACCTTTTAGTCGAGTCATCCCCTTAGATTCCAAGAAGACGTATCTTTTAGTCGAGAAATTTCCTTTGATTCCTATAAGACGTACCTTTTAGTCGAGTCATTTCCTTTGATTCCTATAAGACGTACCTTTTAGTCGAGTCATCCCCTTTAACCCCTAGAATACGTACCTTTTAGTTGTGTCATTTCCCTTGGTTCCTATAAGACGTACCTTTTAGTCGAATCATCCCCTTCGATTGGTATAAGACGTACCTTTTAGTCGAGTCATACCTCTTGATTCCTATAAGACGTACTTTTTAGTCGAGTCATTTCCCCTTGACCCCTAGAAGACGTACCTTTTAGTCGAGTCATCCCCTTTGACCCTTAGAAGACGTACCTTTTAATCGACTCATTTCCTTTGATTCTATAAGACGTATCTTTTAGTCGAGTCATCCCTTTTGATTCCTATAAGACGTACCTTTTAGTCGAGTCATCTCCTTTGATTCCTATAAGATGTACTTTTTAGTCGAGTCATCCCCTTTGATTCCTATAAGACGTACCTTTTAGTCGAGTCATCCCCTTTGACCTCTAGAATCTGTACCTATTAGTCGAGTCATTTCCTTTGATTCGTATAAGACGTACCTTTTAGTCGAGTCATCCCCTGTGATTCCTATAAGACGTACTTTTTAGTCGAGTCATCCCCTATGATTTCTATAAGACCTACCTTTTAGTCGAGTCATCCCCTTTATTTCCTAAAGGACGTACCTTTTAGTCGAGTCATTTCTCTTGATTCCGATAAGACGTACCTTTTAGTCGAGTCATCCCCTTTGATTCCTATATGACGTACCTATTAGTCGATTCATCCCCTTTGATTCCTATAAGACGTACCTTTTAGTCGAGTCATCCTCTTTGATCCCTAGAAGACGTATCTTTTAGTCTAGTCAATTCTTTTGATTCCTATAAGACGTACCTTTTAGTCGAGTCATTTCCTTTGATTCCTATAAGACGTACCTTTAAGTCGAGTCATCCCCTTTGACCCTTAGAATACGTACCTTTTAGTCGAGTCATTTCCCTTGATTCCTATAAGACGTACCTCTTAGTCGAATCATCCCCTTTGATTCGTATAAACCGTACCTTTTAGTCGAGTCATCCCCTTTGATTCCTATATGACATACCTTTTAGTCGAGTTATACCTCTTGATTCCTATAAGACATATTTTTTAGTCGAGTCATTCCCCCTTGACACCTAGAAGACGTACCTTTTAGTCGAGTCATCCCCTTTGACCCCTAGAAGACGTACCTTTTAATCGAGTCATTTCCTTTGATTCTATAAGACGTATCTTTTAGTCGAGTCATCCCTTTTGATTCCTATAAGACGTACCTTTAAATCGAGTCATCCCCTTTGATTCCTATAAAACCTACCTTTTAGTCAAGTCATCCCCATTTATTCCTATAAGACGTACCTTTTATTCGAGTCATCCCTTTGATTCCTATAAGACGTACCTTTTAGTCGACTCATCCCCTTTCACCCCTAGAAGACATACCTTTTAGTCATTTCCTTTGATTCTTATAAGACGTACCTTTTAGTCGAGTCACCCCCTTTGATTCCTATAAGACGTACCTTTTAGTCGAGTCATCCCCCTTGATTACTATAAGACGTACCTTTTAGTCAAGTCATCCTCTTTCATTCCTAGAAGACGTACCTTTTAGTCGAGTCATTTCCCTTGATTCCTATAAGACGTACCTTTTAGTCGAGTCATCCACTTTGATTCCTATAAGACGTACCTTCTAGTCGAGTCATCCCCTTGGATTACTATAAGACGTTCCTTTTGGTCGACTCATCCCCTTCGATTCCTATAAGACGAACCTTTAAGTCGAGTCATCCCCTTTGATTCCTATAAGACTTAACTTTTAGTCGAGTCATCCCCTGAGTTTCCTAGAAGACGTACCTTTTAGTCGAGTCATTTCCATTGATTCCGATAAGACGTACCTTTTAGTCGAGTCATTTTCTTTGATTCCTATAAGACGTACCTTTTAGTCGAGTCATCCCCTTTGACCCCTAGAATACGTACCTTTTAGTCGAGTCATTTCCCTTGATTCCTATAAGACATACCTTTTAGTCGAATCATCCTCTTCGATTCGTATAAGACGAAACTTTTAGTCGAGTCATACCTCTTGTGTCCTATAAGACGTACTTTTTAATCGAGTCATTCCCCCTTGACCCTTAGAAGACGTACCTTTTAGTCGAGTCATCCTCTTTGACCCTTAGAAGACGTACCTTTTAATTGACTCATTTCCTTTGATTCTATAAGACGTATCTTTTAGTCGAGTCATGCCTTTTTATTCCTATAAGACGTACATTTTAGTCGAGTCATCCCCTTTGATTCCTATAAGACGTACCTTTTAGTCGAGTAATCCCCTTTGATTCCTATATGACGTACCTTTTTGTCGAGTTATCCCCTTTGACCTCTAGAATACGTACCTATAAGTCGAGTCATTTCCTTTGATTCCTATAAGACATACCTTTTAGTCGAGTCATCCCGTGTCATTCCTATAAGACGTACCTTTTAGTCGAGTCATCCCCTTTGATTTCTATAAGACATACCTTTTAGTTGAGTCATTTCCTTTGTTTCCTTGAAGACGTACCTTTTAGTCGAGTCATCCCCTTTGATTCCTATAAGATGTACCTTTTAGTCGAGTTATCTCATTCGATTCCTATAAGACTTACCTTTTAGTTGAGTCATTTCCTGTGATTCCTAGAAGACGTATCTTTTAGTCGAGTCATCCCCTTTGATTCCTATAAGACGTACCTTTTAGTCGAGTCATCCCCTTTGACCCATAGAAGACGTACCTTTTAATCGAGACATTTACTTTGATTCCTATAAGACGTATGTTTTAGTCGAGTTATCACTTTTGATTCTTAAAAGACGTACCTTTTAGTCGAGTCATCCTCTTTGATTCCTATAAGACGTACCTTTTAGTCGAGTTATCTCCTTTGATTCCTATAAGACGTACCTTTTAGTCGAGTCATCCCCTTTGACCTCTAGAATACGTACCTTTTAGTCGAGTTATTTCCTTTAATTCCTATAAGACGTACCTTTTAGTCGAGTCATCCCCTTTGATTCCTATAAGACGTACCTTTTAGTCGAATCATCCCCTTTGATTCCTATAAGACGTACCATTTAGTTGAGTCATTTCCTTTGATTCCTTGTAGAAGTACCTTTTAGTCGAGTCATTTCCCTTTATTCCTATAAGACATACCTTTTAGTCGAGTCATCCCCTTTTATTCCTATAAGACGTACCTTTTAGTCGAGTCATCTCCTTTGATTCCTATAAGACGTACCTTTTAGTTGAGTCATTTCCTGTGATTCCTAGAAGACGTTCCTTTTTGTCGAGTCATTTCACTTGATTCCTATAAGACGTACCTTTTAGTCGAGTCATTCCCTTTGATTCCTGTAAGACGTACCTTTTAGTCGAGTCATCCCCTTTGATTCCTATAAGACGTACCATTTAGTCGAGTCATCCCCATTGATTCCTAGAAGACGTAACTTTTAGTCGAGTCATTTCCCTTGATTCCTATAAGACGTACCTTTTAGTCGAGTCATCCCCTTTGATTCCTATAAGACGTACTATTTAGTCTAGTCATTTTCTTTGATTCCTATAAGACGTACCTTTTAGTCGAGTCATTTCCTTTGACTCCTATAAGACGTACCTTTAAGTCGAGTCATCCCCTTTGATCCCTAGAATACGTACCTTTTAGTCGAGTCATTTCCCTTGATTCCTATAATACGTACCTCTTAGTCGAATCATCCCCTTTGATTCGTATAAGCCGTACCTTTTAGTCGAGTCATCCCCTTTGATTCCTATAAGACATACCATTTAGTCGAGTTATACCACTTGATTCCTATAAGACGTACTTTTTAGTCGAGTCATTCCCCCTAGACACCTAGAAGACGTACCTTTTAGTCGAGTCATCCCCTTTGACCCCTAGAAGACGTACCTTTTAATCGAGTCATTTCCTTTGATTCTATAAGACGTATCTTTCTGTCGAGTCATCTCTTTTGATTCCTATAAGACGTACCTTTTAGTCGAGTCATCCCCTTTGATTCCTATAAGACCTACCTTTTAGTCAAGTCATCCCCTTTGATTCCTATAAGACGTACCTTTTAGTCGAGTCATCCCTTTGATTCCTATAAGACATACCTTTTAGTCGAGTCATCTCCTTTGACCCCTAGAAGACATACCGTTTAGTCATTTCCTTTGATTCCTATAAGACGTATCTTTTAGTCGAGTTACCCCTTTGATTCCTATAAGACGTACCTTTTAGTCGAGTCATCCCCCTTGATTACTATTAGACGTACCTTTTAGTCGAGTCATCCCCTTTGATTCCTAGAAGACGTACCTTTTACTCGAGTCATTTCCCTTGATTCCTATAAGACGTACCTTTTAGTCGAGTCATCCACTTTGATTCCTATAAGACGTATCTTTTAGTCGAGTCATCCCCTTGGATTCCTATAAGACGTTCCTTTTGGTCGAGTCATCCCCTTCGATTCCAATAAGACGAACCTTTTAGTCGAGTCATCCCCTTTGATTCCCATAATACCTACCTTTTAGTCGAGTCATCCCCTTAGATTCCAAGAAGACGTATCTTTTAGTCGAGTCATTTCCTTTGATTCCTATAAGACGTACCTTTTAGTCGAGTTATTTCGTTTGATTCCTATAAGACGTACCTTTTAGTCGAGTCATCCCCTTTGACCCCTAGAATACGTACCTTTTAGTTGAGTTATCCCCTTTGATTCCTATATGACGTACCTATTAGTCGAGTCATCCCCTTTGATTCCTATAAGACGTACCTTTTAGTCGAGTCATCCCCTTTGATCCCTAGAAGACGTACCTTTTAGTCTAGTCATTTCCTTTGATTCCTATAAGACGTACGTTTTAGTCGAGTCATTTCCTTTGATTCCTATAAGACGTACCTTTAAGTCGAGTCATCCTCTTTTACCCCTAGAATACGTACCTTTTAGTCGAGTCATTTCCCTTGATTTCTATAAGACGTACCTCTTAGTCGAATCATCCCCTTTGATTCGTATAAATCGTACCTTTTAGTCGAGTCTTCCCCTTTGATTCCTATAAGACATACCTTTTAGTTGAGTTATACCCCTTGATTCCTATAAGACGTACTTTTTAGTCGAGTCATTCCCCCTTGACACCTAGAAGACGTATCTTTTAATTGAGTCATCCCCTTTGTCCCCTAGAAGACGTACCTTTTAATCGAGTCATTTCCTTTGATTCTATAAGACGTATCTTTTAGTCGAGTCATCCCTTTTGATTCCAATAAGACGTACCTTTAAGTCGAGTCATCCCCTTTAATTCCTATAAGACCTACCTTTTAGTCAAGTCATCCCCTTTGATTCCTATAAGACGTACCTTTTATTCGAGTCATCCATTTGATTCCTATAAGACGTACCTTTTAGTCGACTCATCCCCTTTGACCCCTAGAAGACATACCTTTTAGTCATTTCCTTTGATTCCTATAAGACGTACCTTTTAGTCGAGTCACCCCCTTTGATTCCTATAAGACGTACCTTTTAGTCGAGTCATCCCCCTTGATTACTATAAGACGTACCTTTGAGTCGAGTCATCCCCTTTGATTCCTATAAGACGTACCTTTTAGTCGAGTCATTTCCCTTGATTTCTGTAAGACGTACTATTTAGTCGAGTCATCCTCTTTGATTCCTATAAAACGTACATTTTAGTCGAGTCATCCCCTTGGATTCCTATAAGACGTTCCTTTTGGTCGAGTCTTCCCCTTCGATTTCTATAAGACGAACCTTTTAGTCGAGTCATCTCCATTGATTCCCATAATACCTACCTTTTAGTCGAGTCATCCCCTTAGATTCCAAGAAGACGTACTTTTTAGTCGAGTCATTTCCTTTGATTCCTATAAGACGTACCTTTTAGTCGAGTCATTTCCTTTGATTCCGATAAGACGTACCTTTTAGTCGAGTCATCCCCTTTTACCCCTAGAATACGTTCCTTTTAGTTGAGTCATTTCCTTTGATTCCTATAAAACGTACCTTTTAGTCGAATCATCCCCTTCGATTGGTATAAGACGTACCTTTTAGTCGAGTCATACCTCTTGATTCCTATAAGACGTACTTTTTGGTCGAGTCATTTCCCCTTGACCCCTAGAAGACGTACCTTTTAGTCGAGTCATCCCCTTTGACCCTTAGAAGACGTACCTTTTAATCGACTCATTTCCTTTGATTCCTATAAGACGTACCTTTTAGTCGAGTCATTTACCTTGATTCCTATAAGACGTACCTTTTAGTGGAGTCATCCACTTTGATTCCTATAAGACGTACCTTTTAGTCGAGTCATCCACTTGGAGTCCTATAAGACGTACCTTTTGGTCGAGTCATCCCCTTCGATTCCTATAAGATGAACCTTTTAGTCGAGTCATCCCCATTGATTCCTAAAAGACGTACCTTTTAGTCGAGTTATTTATCATGATTCCTATAAGACGTACCTTTTAGTCGAGTCATCCCCTTTGATTCCTATATGACGTACCTATTAGTCGAGTCATCCCCTTTGATTCCTATAGGACGTACCATTTAGTCGAGTCATCCCCTTTAATCCCTAGAAGACGTACCTTTTAGTCTAGTCATTTCCTTTGATTCCTATAAGACGTACGTTTTAGTCGAGTCATTTCCTTGGATTCCTATAAGACGTACCTTTAAGTCGAGTCATCCTCTTTGACCCCTAGAATACGTACCTTTTAGTCGAGTCATTTCCCTTGATTTCTATAAGACGTACCTCTTAGTCGAATCATCCCCTTTGATTCGTATAAACC
The DNA here is from genome assembly GCA_030864215.1 of Capsicum pubescens. Lineage (NCBI taxonomy): Eukaryota > Viridiplantae > Streptophyta > Magnoliopsida > Solanales > Solanaceae > Capsicum > Capsicum pubescens. Next base: position 272,232,463 of record CM061545.1, on the reverse strand, counting down.
GTACCTTTTAGTCGAGTCTTCCCCTTTGATTTCTATGAGACATACCTTTTAGTCGAGTTATACCTCTTGATTCCTATAAGACGTACTTTTTATTCGAGTCATTCCCCCTTGACACCTAGAAGACGTACCTTTTAATCGAGTCATCCCCTTTGACCCCTAGAAGACGTACCTTTTAATCGAGTCATTTCCTTTGATTCTATCAGACGTATCTTTTAGTCGAGTCATCCCTTTTGATTCCTATAAGACGTATCTTTAAGTCGAGTCATCCCCTTTAATTCCTATAAGACCTACCTTTTAGTCAAGTCATCCCCTTTGATTCCTATAAGACGTACCTTTTATTCGAGTCATCCCTTTGATTCCTATAAGACGTACCTTTTAGACGACTCATCCCCTTTGACCCCTAGAAGGCATACCTTTTAGTCATTTCCTTTGATTCCTATAAGACGTACCTTTTAGTCGAGTCACCCCTTTGATTCCTATAAGACGTACCTTTTAGTCGAGTCATCCCCCTTGATTACTATAAGACGTACCTTTTAGTCGAGTCATCCCCTTTGATTCCTATAAGACGTACCTTTTAGTCGAGTCATTTCCCTTGATTTTTATAAGACGTACTATTTAGTCGAGTCATCCACTTTGATTCCTATAAAACGTACCTTTTAGTCGAGTCATCCCCTTGGATTCCTATAAGACGTTCCTTTTGGTCGAGTCATTCCCTTCGATTTCTATAAGACGAACCTTTTAGTCGAGTCATCTCCATTGATTCCCGTAATACATACCTTTTAGTCGAGTCATCCCCTTAGATTCCAAGAAGACATACCTTTTAGTCGAGTCATTTCCTTTGATTCCTATAAGACGTACCTTTTAGTCGAGCCATTTCCTTTGATTCCTATAAGACGTACCTTTTAGTCGAGTCATCCCCTTTGACCCCTAGAATACGTAACTTTTAGTTGAGTCATTTCCCTTGATTCCTATAAGACGTACCTTTTAGTCAAATCATCCCCTTCGATTGGTATAAGACGTACCTTTTAGTCGCGTCATACCTCTTGATTCCTATAAGACGTACTTTTTAGTCGAGTCATTTCCCCTTGACCCTAGAAGACGTACCTTTTAGTCGAGTCATCCCCTTTGACCCTTAGAAGACGTACCTTTTAATCGACTCATTTCCTTTGATTCTATAAGAGGTATCTTTTAGTCGAGTCATCCCTTTTGATTCCTATAAGACGTACCTTTTAGTCAAGTAATCCCCTTTGATTCCTATAAGACGTACCTTTTAGTCGAGTCATCCCCTTTGATTCCTATAAGACGTACCTTTTAGTCGAGTCATCCCCTTTGACCTCTAGAATCTGTACCTTTTAGTCGAGTCATCCCCTTTATTTCCTAAAAGACTTACCATTTAGTCGAGTCATTTCTCTTGATTCCTATAAGACGTACCTTTTAGTCGAGTCATCGCCTTTGATTCCTATATGACGTACCTATTAGTCGAGTCATCCCTTTTGATTCCTATAAGACGTACCTTTTAGTCGAGTCATCCCCTTTGATCCCTAGAAGACGTGCCTTTTAGTCTAGTCATTTCTTTTGATTCCTATAAGACGTACCTTTTAGTCGAGTCATTTCCTTTGATTCCTATAAGACGTACCTTTAAGTCGAGTCATCCCCTTTGACCCCTAGAATACGTACCTTTTAGTCGAGTCATTTCCCTTGATTCCTATAAGACGAACCTTTTAGTCGAGTCATCCCCTTTGATTCCTAAAACACGTACCTTTTAGTCGAGTCATTTCTCTTGATTCCTATAAGACGTACCTTTTAGTCGAGTCATCCCCTTGGATTCCTATATGACGTACCAATTAGTCGAGTCATCCCCTTTGATTCCTATAAGACGTACCTTTTAGTCTAGTCATCCCCTTTGATCCCTAGAAGACGTACCTTTTAGTCTAGTCATTTCCTTTGATTCCTATAAGACGTACCTTTTAGTCGAGTCATTTCCTTTGATTCCTATTAGACGTACCTTTAAGTCGAGTCATCCTCTTTGTCCCCTAGAATACGTACCTTTTATTCGAGTCATTTCCCTTGATTCCTATAAGACATACTTTTTAGTTATACCTCTTGATTCCTATAAGACGTACTTTTTAGTCGAGTCATTCCCCCTTGACACCTAGAAGACATACCTTTTTGTCGAGTCATCCCCTTTGACCCCTAGAAGACGTACCTTTAAGTCGAGTCATCCCCTTTGATTCCTATAAGACCTACCTTTTAGTCAAGTCATTCCCTTTGATTCCTATAAGACGTACCTTTTAGTCGACTCATCCCCTTTGACCACTAGAAGACATACCTTTTAGTCATTTCCTTTGATTCCTATAAGACGTATCTTTTAGTCTAGTCACTCCCTTTGATTCCTATAAGACGTACCTTTTAGTCGAGTCATCCCCCTTGATTACTATAAGACGTACCTTTTAGTCGAGTCATCCCCTTTGATTCCTAGAATACGTACCTTTTAGTCGAGTCATTTCCCTTGATTCCTATACGACATACCTTATAGTCGAGTCATCCACTTTGATTCCTATAAGACGTACCTATTAGTCGAGTCATCCCCTTGGATTCCTATAAGACGTTCCTTTTGGTCGAGTCATCCTCTTCGATTCCTATAAGACAAACCTTTTAGTCGACTCATCCCCTTTGATTCCTATAAGACCTACCTTTTAGTCGATTCATCCCCTGAGATTCCTAGAAGACGTACCTTTTAGTCGAGTCATTTCCTTTGATTCCTATAAGACGTACCTTTTAGTCGAGTCATTTTCTTTGATTCCTATATGACGTACCTTTTAGTCGAGTCATCCCCTTTGACCCCTAGAATACGTACCTTTCAGTAGAGTCATTTCCCTTGATTCCTATAAGACGTACCTTTTAGTCGAATCATCCCTTTCGATTCGTATAAGACGAACCTTTTAGTCGAGTCATACCTCTTGTGTCCTATATGACGTACTTTTTAGTCGAGTCATTCCCCCTTGACCCCTAGAAGACGTACCTTTTAGTCGAGTCATCCCCTTTGACCCTTAGAAGACGTACCTTTTAATCGACTCATTTTCTTTAATTCTATCAGACGTATCTTTTAGTCGAGTCATCCCATTTGATTCCTATAAGACGTACCTTTTAGTCGAGTCATCCCCTTTATTTCCTAAAAGACTAACCTTTTAGTCGAGTCATTTCTCTTGGTTCCTATAAGACGTACCTTTTAGTCGAGTCATCGCCTTTGATTCCTATATGACGTACCTATTAGTCGAGTCATCCCCTTTGATTCCTATAAGACGTTCCTTTTAGTCGAGTCATCCCCTTTGATCCCTAGAAGACGTACCTTTTAGTCTAGTCATTTCTTTTGATTCCTATAAGACGTACCTTTTAGTCGAGTCATTTCCTTTGATTCCTATAAGACGTACCTTTAAGTCGAGTCATCCCTTTTGACCCCTAGAATACGTACCTTTTAGTCGAGTCATTTCCCTTGATTCCTATAAGACGTACCTCTTAGTCGAATCATCCCCTTAGAATCGTATAAACCGTACCTTTTAGTCGAATCATCCCCTTTGATTCCTATAAGACGTACCATTTAGTTGAGTCATTTCCTTTGATTCCTTGTAGAAGTACCTTTTAGTCGAGTCATTTCCCTTTATTCCTATAAGACATACCTTTTAGTCGAGTCATCCCCTTTGATTCCTATAAGACGTACCTTTTAGTCGAGTCATCTCCTTTGATTCCTATAAGACGTACCTTTTAGTTGAGTCATTTCCTGTGATTCCTAGAAGACGTTCCTTTTTGTCGAGTCATTTCACTTGATTCCTATAAGACGTACCTTTTAGTCGAGTCATTCCCTTTGATTCCTGTAAGACGTACCTTTTAGTCGAGTCATCCCCTTTGATTCCTATAAGACGTACCATTTAGTCGAGTCATCCCCATTGATTCCTAGAAGACGTAACTTTTAGTCGAGTCATTTCCCTTGATTCCTATAAGACGTACCTTTTAGTCGAGTCATCCCCTTTGATTCCTATAAGACGTACTATTTAGTCTAGTCATTTTCTTTGATTCCTATAAGACGTACCTTTTAGTCGAGTCATTTCCTTTGACTCCTATAAGACGTACCTTTAAGTCGAGTCATCCCCTTTGATCCCTAGAATACGTACCTTTTAGTCGAGTCATTTCCCTTGATTCCTATAATACGTACCTCTTAGTCGAATCATCCCCTTTGATTCGTATAAGCCGTACCTTTTAGTCGAGTCATCCCCTTTGATTCCTATAAGACATACCATTTAGTCGAGTTATACCACTTGATTCCTATAAGACGTACTTTTTAGTCGAGTCATTCCCCCTAGACACCTAGAAGACGTACCTTTTAGTCGAGTCATCCCCTTTGACCCCTAGAAGACGTACCTTTTAATCGAGTCATTTCCTTTGATTCTATAAGACGTATCTTTCTGTCGAGTCATCTCTTTTGATTCCTATAAGACGTACCTTTTAGTCGAGTCATCCCCTTTGATTCCTATAAGACCTACCTTTTAGTCAAGTCATCCCCTTTGATTCCTATAAGACGTACCTTTTAGTCGAGTCATCCCTTTGATTCCTATAAGACATACCTTTTAGTCGAGTCATCTCCTTTGACCCCTAGAAGACATACCGTTTAGTCATTTCCTTTGATTCCTATAAGACGTATCTTTTAGTCGAGTTACCCCTTTGATTCCTATAAGACGTACCTTTTAGTCGAGTCATCACCCTTGATTACTATTAGACGTACCTTTTAGTCGAGTCATCCCCTTTGATTCCTAGAAGACGTACCTTTTACTCGAGTCATTTCCCTTGATTCCTATAAGACGGACCTTTTAGTCGAGTCATCCACTTTGATTCCTATAAGACGTATCTTTTAGTCGAGTCATCCCCTTGGATTCCTATAAGACGTTCCTTTTGGTCGAGTCATCCCCTTCGATTCCAATAAGACGAACCTTTTAGTCGAGTCATCCCCTTTGATTCCCATAATACCTACCTTTTAGTCGAGTCATCCCCTTAGATTCCAAGAAGACGTATCTTTTAGTCGAGTCATTTCCTTTGATTCCTATAAGACGTACCTTTTAGTCGAGTTATTTCGTTTGATTCCTATAAGACGTACCTTTTAGTCGAGTCATCCCCTTTGACCCCTAGAATACGTACCTTTTAGTTGAGTCATCCCCTTTGATTCCTATATGACGTACCTATTAGTCGAGTCATCCCCTTTGATTCCTATAAGACGTACCTTTTAGTCGAGTCATCCCCTTTGATCCCTAGAAGACGTACCTTTTAGTCTAGTCATTTCCTTTGATTCCTATAAGACGTACGTTTTAGTCGAGTCATTTCCTTTGATTCCTATAAGACGTACCTTTAAGTCGAGTCATCCTCTTTTACCCCTAGAATACGTACCTTTTAGTCGAGTCATTTCCCTTGATTTCTATAAGACGTACCTCTTAGTCGAATCATCCCCTTTGATTCGTATAAATCGTACCTTTTAGTCGAGTCTTCCCCTTTGATTCCTATAAGACATACCTTTTAGTTGAGTTATACCCCTTGATTCCTATAAGACGTACTTTTTAGTCGAGTCATTCCCCCTTGACACCTAGAAGACGTATCTTTTAATTGAGTCATCCCCTTTGTCCCCTAGAAGACGTACCTTTTAATCGAGTCATTTCCTTTGATTCTATAAGACGTATCTTTTAGTCGAGTCATCCCTTTTGATTCCAATAAGACGTACCTTTAAGTCGAGTCATCCCCTTTAATTCCTATAAGACCTACCTTTTAGTCAAGTCATCCCCTTTGATTCCTATAAGACGTACCTTTTATTCGAGTCATCCATTTGATTCCTATAAGACGTACCTTTTAGTCGACTCATCCCCTTTGACCCCTAGAAGACATACCTTTTAGTCATTTCCTTTGATTCCTATAAGACGTACCTTTTAGTCGAGTCACCCCCTTTGATTCCTATAAGACGTACCTTTTAGTCGAGTCATCCCCCTTGATTACTATAAGACGTACCTTTTAGTCGAGTCATCCCCTTTGATTCCTATAAGACGTACCTTTTAGTCGAGTCATTTCCCTTGATTTCTGTAAGACGTACTATTTAGTCGAGTCATCCACTTTGATTCCTATAAAACGTACCTTTTAGTCGAGTCATCCCCTTGGATTCCTATAAGACGTTCCTTTTGGTCGAGTCTTCCCCTTCGATTTCTATAAGACGAACCTTTTAGTCGAGTCATCTCCATTGATTCCCATAATACCTACCTTTTAGTCGAGTCATCCCCTTAGATTCCAAGAAGACGTACTTTTTAGTCGAGTCATTTCCTTTGATTCCTATAAGACGTACCTTTTAGTCGAGTCATTTCCTTTGATTCCGATAAGACGTACCTTTTAGTCGAGTCATCCCCTTTTACCCCTAGAATACGTTCCTTTTAGTTGAGTCATTTCCCTTGATTCCTATAAAACGTACCTTTTAGTCGAATCATCCCCTTCGATTGGTATAAGACGTACCTTTTAGTCGAGTCATACCTCTTGATTCCTATAAGACGTACTTTTTGGTCGAGTCATTTCCCCTTGACCCCTAGAAGACGTACCTTTTAGTCGAGTCATCCCCTTTGACCCTTAGAAGACGTACCTTTTAATCGACTCATTTCCTTTGATTCCTATAAGACGTACCTTTTAGTCGAGTCATTTACCTTGATTCCTATAAGACGTACCTTTTAGTGGAGTCATCCACTTTGATTCCTATAAGACGTACCTTTTAGTCGAGTCATCCACTTGGAGTCCTATAAGACGTACCTTTTGGTCGAGTCATCCCTTTCGATTCCTATAAGATGAACCTTTTAGTCGAGTCATCCCCATTGATTCCTAAAAGACGTACCTTTTAGTCGAGTCATTTATCATGATTCCTATAAGACGTACCTTTTAGTCGAGTCATCCCCTTTGATTCCTATATGACGTACCTATTAGTCGAGTCATCCCCTTTGATTCCTATAGGACGTACCATTTAGTCGAGTCATCCCCTTTAATCCCTAGAAGACGTACCTTTTAGTCTAGTCATTTCCTTTGATTCCTATAAGACGTACGTTTTAGTCGAGTCATTTCCTTGGATTCCTATAAGACGTACCTTTAAGTCGAGTCATCCTCTTTGACCCCTAGAATACGTACCTTTTAGTCGAGTCATTTCCCTTGATTTCTATAAGACGTACCTCTTAGTCGAATCATCCCCTTTGATTCGTATAAACCGTACCTTTTAGTCGAGTCTTCCCCTTTGATTTCTATGAGACATACCTTTTAGTCGAGTTATACCTCTTGATTCCTATAAGACGTACTTTTTATTCGAGTCATTCCCCCTTGACACCTAGAAGACGTACCTTTTAATCGAGTCATCCCCTTTGACCCCTAGAAGACGTACCTTTTAATCGAGTCATTTCCTTTGATTCTATCAGACGTATCTTTTAGTCGAGTCATCCCTTTTGATTCCTATAAGACGTATCTTTAAGTCGAGTCATCCCCTTTAATTCCTATAAGACCTACCTTTTAGTCAAGTCATCCCCTTTGATTCCTATAAGACGTACCTTTTATTCGAGTCATCCCTTTGATTCCTATAAGACGTACCTTTTAGACGACTCATCCCCTTTGACCCCTAGAAGGCATACCTTTTAGTCATTTCCTTTGATTCCTATAAGACGTACCTTTTAGTCGAGTCACCCCTTTGATTCCTATAAGACGTACCTTTTAGTCGAGTCATCCCCCTTGATTAATATAAGACGTACCTTTTAGTCGAGTCATCCCCTTTGATTCCTATAAGACGTACCTTTTAGTCGAGTCATTTCCCTTGATTTCTATAAGACGTACTATTTAGTCGAGTCATCCACTTTGATTCCTATAAAACGTACCTTTTAGTCGAGTCATCCCCTTGGATTCCTATAAGACGTTCCTTTTGGTCGAGTCATTCCCTTCGATTTCTATAAGACGAACCTTTTAGTCGAGTCATCTCCATTGATTCCCGTAATACATACCTTTTAGTCGAGTCATCCCCTTAGATTCCAAGAAGACATACCTTTTAGTCGAGTCATTTCCTTTGATTCCTATAAGACGTACCTTTTAGTCGAGTCATTTCCTTTGATTCCTATAAGACGTACCTTTTAGTCGAGTCATCCCCTTTGACCCCTAGAATACGTAACTTTTAGTTGAGTCATTTCCCTTGATTCCTATAAGACGTACCTTTTAGTCAAATCATCCCCTTCGATTGGTATAAGACGTACCTTTTAGTCGCGTCATACCTCTTGATTCCTATAAGACGTACTTTTTAGTCGAGTCATTTCCCCTTGACCCTAGAAGACGTACCTTTTAGTCGAGTCATCCCCTTTGACCCTTAGAAGACGTACCTTTTAATCGACTCATTTCCTTTGATTCTATAAGAGGTATCTTTTAGTCGAGTCATCCCTTTTGATTCCTATAAGACGTACCTTTTAGTCAAGTAATCCCCTTTGATTCCTATAAGACGTACCTTTTAGTCGAGTCATCCCCTTTGATTCCTATAAGACGTACCTTTTAGTCGAGTCATCCCCTTTGACCTCTAGAATCTGTACCTTTTAGTCGAGTCATCCCCTTTATTTCCTAAAAGACTTACCATTTAGTCGAGTCATTTCTCTTGATTCCTATAAGACGTACCTTTTAGTCGAGTCATCGCCTTTGATTCCTATATGACGTACCTATTAGTCGAGTCATCCCTTTTGATTCCTATAAGACGTACCTTTTAGTCGAGTCATCCCCTTTGATCCCTAGAAGACGTGCCTTTTAGTCTAGTCATTTCTTTTGATTCCTATAAGACGTACCTTTTAGTCGAGTCATTTCCTTTGATTCCTATAAGACGTACCTTTAAGTCGAGTCATCCCCTTTGACCCCTAGAATACGTACCTTTTAGTCGAGTCATTTCCCTTGATTCCTATAAGACGAACCTTTTAGTCGAGTCATCCCCTTTGATTCCTAAAAGACGTACCTTTTAGTCGAGTCATTTCTCTTGATTCCTATAAGACGTACCTTTTAGTCGAGTCATCCCCTTGGATTCCTATATGACGTACCAATTAGTCGAGTCATCCCCTTTGATTCCTATAAGACGTACCTTTTAGTCTAGTCATCCCCTTTGATCCCTAGAAGACGTACCTTTTAGTCTAGTCATTTCCTTTGATTCCTATAAGACGTACCTTTTAGTCGAGTCATTTCCTTTGATTCCTATTAGACGTACCTTTAAGTCGAGTCATCCTCTTTGTCCCCTAGAATACGTACCTTTTATTCGAGTCATTTCCCTTGATTCCTATAAGACATACTTTTTAGTTATACCTCTTGATTCCTATAAGACGTACTTTTTAGTCGAGTCATTCCCCCTTGACACCTAGAAGACATACCTTTTTGTCGAGTCATCCCCTTTGACCCCTAGAAGACGTACCTTTAAGTCGAGTCATCCCCTTTGATTCCTATAAGACCTACCTTTTAGTCAAGTCATTCCCTTTGATTCCTATAAGACGTACCTTTTAGTCGACTCATCCCCTTTGACCACTAGAAGACATACCTTTTAGTCATTTCCTTTGATTCCTATAAGACGTATCTTTTAGTCTAGTCACTCCCTTTGATTCCTATAAGACGTACCTTTTAGTCGAGTCATCCCCCTTGATTACTATAAGACGTACCTTTTAGTCGAGTCATCCCCTTTGATTCCTAGAATACGTACCTTTTAGTCGAGTCATTTCCCTTGATTCCTATACGACATACCTTATAGTCGAGTCATCCACTTTGATTCCTATAAGACGTACCTATTAGTCGAGTCATCCCCTTGGATTCCTATAAGACGTTCCTTTTGGTCGAGTCATCCTCTTCGATTCCTATAAGACAAACCTTTTAGTCGACTCATCCCCTTTGATTCCTATAAGACCTACCTTTTAGTCGATTCATCCCCTGAGATTCCTAGAAGACGTACCTTTTAGTCGAGTCATTTCCTTTGATTCCTATAAGACGTACCTTTTAGTCGAGTCATTTTCTTTGATTCCTATATGACGTACCTTTTAGTCGAGTCATCCCCTTTGACCCCTAGAATACGTACCTTTCAGTAGAGTCATTTCCCTTGATTCCTATAAGACGTACCTTTTAGTCGAATCATCCCCTTCGATTCGTATAAGACGAACCTTTTAGTCGAGTCATACCTCTTGTGTCCTATATGACGTACTTTTTAGTCGAGTCATTCCCCCTTGACCCCTAGAAGACGTACCTTTTAGTCGAGTCATCCCCTTTGACCCTTAGAAGACGTACCTTTTAATCGACTCATTTTCTTTAATTCTATCAGACGTATCTTTTAGTCGAGTCATCCCATTTGATTCCTATAAGACGTACCTTTTAGTCGAGTCATCCCCTTTATTTCCTAAAAGACTAACCTTTTAGTCGAGTCATTTCTCTTGATTCCTATAAGACGTACCTTTTAGTCGAGTCATCGCCTTTGATTCCTATATGACGTACCTATTAGTCGAGTCATCCCCTTTGATTCCTATAAGACGTACCTTTTAGTCGAGTCATCCCCTTTGATCCCTAGAAGACGTACCTTTTAGTCTAGTCATTTCTTTTGATTCCTATAAGACGTACCTTTTAGTCGAGTCATTTCCTTTGATTCCTATAAGACGTACCTTTAAGTCGAGTCATCCCTTTTGACCCCTAGAATACGTACCTTTTAGTCGAGTCATTTCCCTTGATTCCTATAAGACGTACCTCTTAGTCGAATCATCCCCTTAGAATCGTATAAACCGTACCTTTTAGTCGAGTCATCCCCTTTGATTCCTATAAGACATACCTTTTAGTCGAGTTATACCTCTTGATTCCTATAAGACGTACTTTTTAGTCGAGTCATTCCCCCTTGACACCTACAATACGTACCTTTTAGTCGAGTCATCCCCTTTGACCCCTAGAAGACGTACCTTTTAATCGAGTCATTTCCTTTGATTCTATAAGACGTATCTTTGAGTCGAGTCATCTCTTTTGATTCCTATAAGACGTACCTTTAAGTCGAGTCATCCCCTTTGATTCCTATAAGACCTACCTTTTATTCGAGTCATCCCTTTAATTCCTATAAGACGATCCTTTTAGTCGACTCATCCCCTTTCACCCCTAGAAGACATACCTTTTAGTCATTTCCTTTGATTCCTATAAGACGTACCTTTTAGTCGAGTCACCCCCTTTGATTCCTATAAGACGTACCTTTTAGTCGAGTCATCCCCCTTGATTACTATAAGAAGTACCTTTTAGTCGAGTCATCCTCTTTGATTCCTAGAAGTCGTACCTTTTAGTCAAGTCATTTCCCTTGATTCCTATACGACGTACCTTTTAGTCGAGTCATCCACTTTGATTCCTATAAGACGTAACTTTTAGTCGAGTCATCCCCTTGGATTCCTATAAGACGTTCCTTTTGGTCGACTCATCCCCTTCGATTCCTATAAGACGAACCTTTTACTCGAGTCATCCCCTTTGATTCCTAGAAGACGTACCTTTTAGTCGAGTCATTTCCTTTGATTCCTATAAGACGTACCTTTTAGTCGAGTCATTTTCATTGATTCCTATAAGACGTACCTTTTAGTCGAGTCATCCCCTTTGACCCCTAGAATACGTACCTTTTAGTCGAATCATTTCCCTTGATTCCTATAAGACGTACCTTTTAGTCGAATCATCCTCTTTGATTCGAATAAGACGAACCTTTTAGTTGAGTCATACCTCTTGTGTCCTATAAGACTTACTTTTTAGTCGAGTCATTCCCCCTTGACCCCTAGAAGACGTACCTTTTAGTCGAGTCATCCCCTTTGACCCTTAGAAGATGTACCTTTTAATTGACTCATTTCCTTTGATTCTATAAGACGTATCTTTTACTCGAGTCATCCCTTTTTATTCCTATAAGACGTACATTTTAGTCGAGTCATCCCCTTTGATTCCTATAAGACGTACCTTTTAGTCGAGTAATCCCCTTTGATTCCTATAAGACGTACCTTTTTGTCGACACAGCCCCTTTGACCTCTAGAATACGTACCTATTAGTCGAGTCATTTCCTTTGATTCCTATAAGAGTTACCTTTTAGTCGAGTCATCCCCTGTCATTCCTATAAGACGTACCTTTTAGTCGAGTCATCCCCTTTAATTTCTATAAGACATACCTTTTAGTTGAGTCATTTCCTTTGATTCCTTGAAGACGTACCTTTTAGTCGACTCATCCCCTTTGATTCCTATAAGATGTACCTTTTAGTCGAGTTATCTCATTTTATTCCTATAAGACGTACCTTTTAGTTGAGTCATTTCCTGTGATTCCTAGAAGACGTATCTTTTAGTCGAGTCATCCCCTTTGATTCCTATAAGACGTACCTTTTAGTCGAGTCATCCCCTTTGACCCCTAGAAGACGTACCTTTTAATCGAGTCATTTACTTTGATTCCTATAAGACGTATGTTTTAGTCGAGTTATCCCTTTTGATTCTTATAAGACGTACCTTTTAGTCGAGTCATCCTCTTTGATTCCTATAAGACGTACCTTTTAGTCGAGTTATCCCCTTTGATTCCTATAAGACGTACCTTTTAGTCGAGTCATTTTCTTTGATTCCTATATGACGTACCTTTTAGTCGAGTCATCCCCTTTGACCCCTAGAATACGTACCTTTCAGTAGAGTCATTTCCCTTGATTCCTATAAGACGTACCTTTTAGTCGAATCATCCCCTTCGATTCGTATAAGACGAACCTTTTAGTCGAGTCATACCTCTTGTGTCCTATATGACGTACTTTTTAGTCGAGTCATTCCCCCTTGACCCCTAGAAGACGTACCTTTTAGTCGAGTCATCCCCTTTGACCCTTAGAAGACGTACCTTTTAATCGACTCATTTTCTTTAATTCTATCAGACGTATCTTTTAGTCGAGTCATCCCATTTGATTCCTATAAGACGTACCTTTTAGTCGAGTCATCCCCTTTATTTCCTAAAAGACTAACCTTTTAGTCGAGTCATTTCTCTTGATTCCTATAAGACGTACCTTTTAGTCGAGTCATCGCCTTTGATTCCTATATGACGTACCTATTAGTCGAGTCATCCCCTTTGATTCCTATAAGACGTACCTTTTAGTCGAGTCATCCCCTTTGATCCCTAGAAGACGTACCTTTTAGTCTAGTCATTTCTTTTGATTCCTATAAGACGTACCTTTTAGTCGAGTCATTTCCTTTGATTCCTATAAGACGTACCTTTAAGTCGAGTCATCCCTTTTGACCCCTAGAATACGTACCTTTTAGTCGAGTCATTTCCCTTGATTCCTATAAGACGTACCTCTTAGTCGAATCATCCCCTTAGAATCGTATAAACCGTACCTTTTAGTCGAGTCATCCCCTTTGATTCCTATAAGACATACCTTTTAGTCGAGTTATACCTCTTGATTCCTATAAGACGTACTTTTTAGTCGAGTCATTCCCCCTTGACACCTACAATACGTACCTTTTAGTCGAGTCATCCCCTTTGACCCCTAGAAGACGTACCTTTTAATCGAGTCATTTCCTTTGATTCTATAAGACGTATCTTTGAGTCGAGTCATCTCTTTTGATTCCTATAAGACGTACCTTTAAGTCGAGTCATCCCCTTTGATTCCTATAAGACCTACCTTTTATTCGAGTCATCCCTTTAATTCCTATAAGACGATCCTTTTAGTCGACTCATCCCCTTTCACCCCTAGAAGACATACCTTTTAGTCATTTCCTTTGATTCCTATAAGACGTACCTTTTAGTCGAGTCACCCCCTTTGATTCCTATAAGACGTACCTTTTAGTCGAGTCATCCCCCTTGATTACTATAAGAAGTACCTTTTAGTCGAGTCATCCTCTTTGATTCCTAGAAGTCGTACCTTTTAGTCAAGTCATTTCCCTTGATTCCTATACGACGTACCTTTTAGTCGAGTCATCCACTTTGATTCCTATAAGACGTAACTTTTAGTCGAGTCATCCCCTTGGATTCCTATAAGACGTTCCTTTTGGTCGACTCATCCCCTTCGATTCCTATAAGACGAACCTTTTACTCGAGTCATCCCCTTTGATTCCTAGAAGACGTACCTTTTAGTCGAGTCATTTCCTTTGATTCCTATAAGACGTACCTTTTAGTCGAGTCATTTTCATTGATTCCTATAAGACGTACCTTTTAGTCGAGTCATCCCCTTTGACCCCTAGAATACGTACCTTTTAGTCGAATCATTTCCCTTGATTCCTATAAGACGTACCTTTTAGTCGAATCATCCTCTTTGATTCGAATAAGACGAACCTTTTAGTTGAGTCATACCTCTTGTGTCCTATAAGACTTACTTTTTAGTCGAGTCATTCCCCCTTGACCCCTAGAAGACGTACCTTTTAGTCGAGTCATCCCCTTTGACCCTTAGAAGATGTACCTTTTAATTGACTCATTTCCTTTGATTCTATAAGACGTATCTTTTACTCGAGTCATCCTCTTTGATTCCTTGAAGACGTACCTTTTAGTCGACTCATCCCCTTTGATTCCTATAAGATGTACCTTTTAGTCGAGTTATCTCATTTTATTCCTATAAGACGTACCTTTTAGTTGAGTCATTTCCTGTGATTCCTAGAAGACGTATCTTTTAGTCGAGTCATCCCCTTTGATTCCTATAAGACGTACCTTTTAGTCGAGTCATCCCCTTTGACCCCTAGAAGACGTACCTTTTAATCGAGTCATTTACTTTGATTCCTATAAGACGTATGTTTTAGTCGAGTTATCCCTTTTGATTCTTATAAGACGTACCTTTTAGTCGAGTCATCCTCTTTGATTCCTATAAGACGTACCTTTTAGTCGAGTTATCCCCTTTGATTCCTATAAGACGTACCTTTTAGTCGAGTCATTTTCTTTGATTCCTATATGACGTACCTTTTAGTCGAGTCATCCCCTTTGACCCCTAGAATACGTACCTTTCAGTAGAGTCATTTCCCTTGATTCCTATAAGACGTACCTTTTAGTCGAATCATCCCCTTCGATTCGTATAAGACGAACCTTTTAGTCGAGTCATACCTCTTGTGTCCTATATGACGTACTTTTTAGTCGAGTCATTCCCCCTTGACCCCTAGAAGACGTACCTTTTAGTCGAGTCATCCCCTTTGACCCTTAGAAGACGTACCTTTTAATCGACTCATTTTCTTTAATTCTATCAGACGTATCTTTTAGTCGAGTCATCCCATTTGATTCCTATAAGACGTACCTTTTAGTCGAGTCATCCCCTTTATTTCCTAAAAGACTAACCTTTTAGTCGAGTCATTTCTCTTGATTCCTATAAGACGTACCTTTTAGTCGAGTCATCGCCTTTGATTCCTATATGACGTACCTATTAGTCGAGTCATCCCCTTTGATTCCTATAAGACGTACCTTTTAGTCGAGTCATCCCCTTTGATCCCTAGAAGACGTACCTTTTAGTCTAGTCATTTCTTTTGATTCCTATAAGACGTACCTTTTAGTCGAGTCATTTCCTTTGATTCCTATAAGACGTACCTTTAAGTCGAGTCATCCCTTTTGACCCCTAGAATACGTACCTTTTAGTCGAGTCATTTCCCTTGATTCCTATAAGACGTACCTCTTAGTCGAATCATCCCCTTAGAATCGTATAAACCGTACCTTTTAGTCGAGTCATCCCCTTTGATTCCTATAAGACATACCTTTTAGTCGAGTTATACCTCTTGATTCCTATAAGACGTACTTTTTAGTCGAGTCATTCCCCCTTGACACCTACAATACGTACCTTTTAGTCGAGTCATCCCCTTTGACCCCTAGAAGACGTACCTTTTAATCGAGTCATTTCCTTTGATTCTATAAGACGTATCTTTGAGTCGAGTCATCTCTTTTGATTCCTATAAGACGTACCTTTAAGTCGAGTCATCCCCTTTGATTCCTATAAGACCTACCTTTTATTCGAGTCATCCCTTTAATTCCTATAAGACGATCCTTTTAGTCGACTCATCCCCTTTCACCCCTAGAAGACATACCTTTTAGTCATTTCCTTTGATTCCTATAAGACGTACCTTTTAGTCGAGTCACCCCCTTTGATTCCTATAAGACGTACCTTTTAGTCGAGTCATCCCCCTTGATTACTATAAGAAGTACCTTTTAGTCGAGTCATCCTCTTTGATTCCTAGAAGTCGTACCTTTTAGTCAAGTCATTTCCCTTGATTCCTATACGACGTACCTTTTAGTCGAGTCATCCACTTTGATTCCTATAAGACGTAACTTTTAGTCGAGTCATCCCCTTGGATTCCTATAAGACGTTCCTTTTGGTCGACTCATCCCCTTCGATTCCTATAAGACGAACCTTTTACTCGAGTCATCCCCTTTGATTCCTAGAAGACGTACCTTTTAGTCGAGTCATTTCCTTTGATTCCTATAAGACGTACCTTTTAGTCGAGTCATTTTCATTGATTCCTATAAGACGTACCTTTTAGTCGAGTCATCCCCTTTGACCCCTAGAATACGTACCTTTTAGTCGAATCATTTCCCTTGATTCCTATAAGACGTACCTTTTAGTCGAATCATCCTCTTTGATTCGAATAAGACGAACCTTTTAGTTGAGTCATACCTCTTGTGTCCTATAAGACTTACTTTTTAGTCGAGTCATTCCCCCTTGACCCCTAGAAGACGTACCTTTTAGTCGAGTCATCCCCTTTGACCCTTAGAAGATGTACCTTTTAATTGACTCATTTCCTTTGATTCTATAAGACGTATCTTTTACTCGAGTCATCCCTTTTTATTCCTATAAGACGTACATTTTAGTCGAGTCATCCCCTTTGATTCCTATAAGACGTACCTTTTAGTCGAGTAATCCCCTTTGATTCCTATAAGACGTACCTTTTTGTCGACACAGCCCCTTTGACCTCTAGAATACGTACCTATTAGTCGAGTCATTTCCTTTGATTCCTATAAGAGTTACCTTTTAGTCGAGTCATCCCCTGTCATTCCTATAAGACGTACCTTTTAGTCGAGTCATCCCCTTTAATTTCTATAAGACATACCTTTTAGTTGAGTCATTTCCTTTGATTCCTTGAAGACGTACCTTTTAGTCGACTCATCCCCTTTGATTCCTATAAGATGTACCTTTTAGTCGAGTTATCTCATTTTATTCCTATAAGACGTACCTTTTAGTTGAGTCATTTCCTGTGATTCCTAGAAGACGTATCTTTTAGTCGAGTCATCCCCTTTGATTCCTATAAGACGTACCTTTTAGTCGAGTCATCCCCTTTGACCCCTAGAAGACGTACCTTTTAATCGAGTCATTTACTTTGATTCCTATAAGACGTATGTTTTAGTCGAGTTATCCCTTTTGATTCTTATAAGACGTACCTTTTAGTCGAGTCATCCTCTTTGATTCCTATAAGACGTACCTTTTAGTCGAGTTATCCCCTTTGATTCCTATAAGACGTACCTTTTAGTCGAGTCATCCCCTTTGACCTCTAGAATACGTACCTATTAGTCGAGTTATTTCCTTTAATTCCTATAAGACGTAACTTTTAGTCTAGTCACTCCCTTTGATTTCTATAAGACGTACCTTTTTGTCGAGTCATCCCCTTCGATTCCTATAAGACGAACCTTTTAGTCGAGTCATCCCCTTTGATTCCTAAAAGACGTACCTTTTAGTCGAGTCATTTCTCTTGATTCCTATAAGACGTACCTTTTAGTCGAGTCATCCCCTTTGATTCCTATATGACGTACCTATTAGTCGAGTCATCCCCTTTGATTCCTATAAGACGTACCTTTTAGTCGAGTCATCCCCTTTGATCCCTAGAAGACGTACCTTTTAGTCTAGTCATTTCCTTTGATTCCTATAAGACGTACCTTTTAGTCGAGTCATTTCCTTTGATTCCTATTAGACGTACCTTTAAGTCGAGTCATCCTCTTTGACCCCTAGAATACATACCTTTTATTCGAGTCATTTCCCTTAATTGCTATAAGACATACCTTTTAGTCGAGTTATACCTCTTGATTCCTATAAGACGTACTTTTTAGTCGAGTCATTCCCCCTTGACACCTAGAAGACGTACCTTTTAGTCGAGTCATCCCCTTTGACCCCTAGAAGACGTACCTTTTAATCAACTCATTTCCTATGATTCTATAAGACGTATCTTTTAGTCGAGTCATCCCTTTTGATTCCTATAAGACGTACCTTTAAGTCGAGTCATCCCCTTTGATTCCTATAAGACCTACCTTTTAGTCAAGTCATTACCTTTGATTCCTATAAGACGTACCTTTTATTCGAGTCATCACTTTGATTCCTATAAGACGTACCTTTTAGTCGACTCATCCCCTTTGACCACTAGAAGACATACCTTTTAGTCATTTCCTTTGATTCCTATAAGACGTACCTTTTAGTCTAGTCACTCCCTTTGATTCCTATAAGACGTACCTTTTAGTCGAGTTATCCCCCTTGATTACTATAAGACGTACCTTTTAGTCGAGTCATCCCCTTTGATTCCTAGAAGACGTACCTTTTAGTCGAGTCATTTCCGTTGATTCCTATACGACATACCTTATAGTCGAGTCATCCATTTTGATTCCTATAAGACGTACCTTTTAGTCGAGTCATCCCCTTGGATTCCTATAAGACGTTCCTTTTGGTCGAGTCATCTCCTTCGATTCCTATAAGACGGACCTTTTAGTTGACTCATCCCCTTTGATTCCTATAAGACCTATCTTTTAGTCGATTCATCCCCTGAGATTCCTAAAAGACGTACCTTTTAGTCGAGTCATTTCCATTGATTCCTATAAGACGTACCTTTTAGTCGAGTCATTTTCTTTGATTCCTATATGACGTACCATTTAGTCGAGTCATCCCCTTTGACCCCTAGAATACGTACCTTTCAGTAGAGTCATTTCCCTTGATTCCTATTAGACGTCCCTTTTAGTCGAATCATCCCCTTCGATTCGTATAAGACGAACCTTTTAGTCGAGTCATACCTCTTGTGTCCTATAAGACGTACTTTTTAGTCGAGTCATTCCCCCTTGACCCCTAGAAGACGTACCTTTTAGTCGAGTCATCCCCTTTGACCCTTAGAAGACGTACCTTTTAATCGACTCATTTTCTTTGATTCTATAAGACGTATCTTTTAGTCGAGTCATACCTTCTGATTCCTATAAGACGTACCTTTTAGTCGAGTCATCCCCTTTATTTCCTAAAAGACGTACCTTTTAGTCGAGTCATTTCTCTTGATTCCTATAAGACGTACCTTTTAGTCGAGTCATCCCCTTTGATTCCTATATGACGTACCTATTAGTCGAGTCATCCCCTTTGATTCCTATAAGACGTACCTTTTAGTCTAGTCATTTCCTTTGATTCCTATAAGACGTACCTTTTAGTCGAGTCATTTCCTTTGATTCCTATTAAACGTACCTTTAAGGCGAGTCATCCTCTTTGACCCCTAGAATACGTACCTTTTATTCGAGTCATTTCCCTTGATTCCTATAAGACATACCTTTTAGTCGAGTTATACCTCTTGATTCCTATAAGACGTACTTTTCAGTCGAGTCATTCCCCCTTGACACCTAGAAGACGTACCTTTTAGTCGAGTCATCCCCTTTGACCCCTAGAAGACGTACCTTTTAATCAACTCATTTCCTATGATTCTATCAGACGTATCTTTTAGTCGAGTCATCCCTTTTGATTCCTATAAGACGTACCTTTAAGTCGAGTCATCCCCTTTGATTCCTATAAGACCTACCTTTTAGTCAAGTCATTCCCTTTGATTCCTATAAGACGTACCTTTTATTCGAGTCATCCCTTTGATTCCTATAAGACGTACCTTTTTGTCGACTCATCCCCTTTGACCACTAGATGACATACCTTTTAGTCATTTCCTTTGATTCCTATAAGACGTACCTTTTAGTCTAGTCACTCCCTTTGATTCCTATAAGACGTACCTTTTAGTCGAGTCATCCCCCTTGATTACTATAAGACGTACCTTTTAGTCGAGTCATCCCCTTTGATTCCTAGAAGACGTACCTTTTAGTCGAGTCATTTCCGTTGATTCCTATACGACATACCTTATAGTCGAGTCATCCACTTTGATTCCTATAAGACGTACCTTTTAGTCGAGTCATCCCCTTGGATTCCTATAAGACGTTCCTTTTGGTCGAGTCATCCCCTTCGATTCCTATAAGACAAACCTTTTAGTTGACACATCCCCTTTGATTCCTATAAGACCTACCTTTTAGTCGATTCATCCCCTGAGATTCCTAGAAGACGTATCTTTTAGTCGAGTCATTTCCTTTGATTCCTATAAGACGTACCTATTAGTCGAGTCATTTTCTTCGATTCCTATATGACGTACCATTTAGTCGAGTCATCCCCTTTGACCCCTAGAAAACGTACCTTTCAGTAGAGTCATTTCCCTTGATTCCTATTAGACGTCCCTTTTAGTCGAATCATCCCCTTCGATTCGTATAAGACGAACCTTTTAGTAGAGTCATACCTCTTGTGTCCTATAAGACGTACTTTTTAGTCGAGTCATTCCCCCTTGACCCCTAGAAGACGTACCTTTTAGTCGAGTCATCCCCTTTGACCCTTAGAAGACGTACCTTTTAATCGACTCATTTTCTTTGATTCTATAAGACGTATCTTTTAGTCGAGTCATACCTTCTGATTCCTATAAGACATACCTTTTAGTCGAGTCATCCCCTTTATTTCCTAAAAGACGTACCTTTTAGTCGAGTCATTTCTCTTGATTCCTATAAGACGTACCTTTTAGTCGAGTCATCCCCTTTGATTCCTATATGACATACCTATTAGTCGAGTCATCCCCTTTGATTCCTATAAGACGTACCTTTTAGTCGAGTCATCCCCTTTGATCCCTAGATGACGTACCTTTTAGTCTAGTCATTTCTTTTGATTCCTATAAGACGTACCTTTTAGTCGAGTCATTTCCTTTGATTCCTATAAGACGTACCTTTAAGTCGAGTCATCCCATTTGACCCCTAGAATACGTACCTTTTAGTCGAGTCATTTCCCTTGATTCCTATAAGACGTACCTTTTAGTCGAGTCACCCCCTTTAATTCCTATAAGACGTACCTTTTAGTCGAGTCATCCCCCTTGATTACTATAAGACGTACCTTTTAGTCGAGTCATCCTCTTTGATTCCTAGAAGACGTACCTTTTAGTCAAGTCATTTCCCTTGATTCCTATACGATGTACCTTTTAGTCGAGTCATCCACTTTGATTCCTATAAGACGTACCTTTTAGTCGAGTTATCCCTTTGGATTCCTATAAGACGTTCCTTTTGGTCGACTCATCCCCTTCGATTCCTATAAGACGAACCTTTTACTCGAGTCATCCCCTTTGATTCCAATAAGACTTACCTTTTAGTCGAGTCATCCCCTGAGATTCCTAGAAGACGTACCTTTTAGTCGAGTCATTTCCTTTGATTCCTATAAGACGTACCTTTTAGTCGAGTCATTTTCATTGATTCCTATAAGACGTACCTTTTAGTCGAGTCATCCCCTTTGACCCCTAGAATACGTACCTTTTAGTCGAGTCATTTCCCTTGATTCCTATAAGACGTACCTTTTAGTCGAATCATCCTCTTCGATTCGTATAAGACGAACCTTTTAGTTGAGTCATACCTCTTGTGTCCTATAAGACTTACTTTTTAGTCGAGTCATTCCCCCTTGACCCCTAGAAGACGTACCTTTTAGTCGAGTCATCCCCTTTGACCCTTAGAAGACGTACCTTTTAATTGACTCATTTCCTTTGATTCTATAAGACGTATCTTTTAGTCGAGTCATCCCTTTTTATTCCTATAAGACGTAGATTTTAGTCGAGTCATCCCCTTTGATTCCTATAAGACGTACCTTTTAGTCTAGTCATTTCCTTTGATTCCTATAAGACGTACCTTTTAGTCGAGTCATTTCCTTTGATTCCTATTAAACGTACCTTTAAGGCGAGTCATCCTCTTTGACCCCTAGAATACGTACCTTTTATTCGAGTCATTTCCCTTGATTCCTATAAGACATACCTTTTAGTCGAGTTATACCTCTTGATTCCTATAAGACGTACTTTTCAGTCGAGTCATTCCCCCTTGACACCTAGAAGACGTACCTTTTAGTCGAGTCATCCCCTTTGACCCCTAGAAGACGTACCTTTTAATCAACTCATTTCCTATGATTCTATCAGACGTATCTTTTAGTCGAGTCATCCCTTTTGATTCCTATAAGACGTACCTTTAAGTCGAGTCATCCCCTTTGATTCCTATAAGACCTACCTTTTAGTCAAGTCATTCCCTTTGATTCCTATAAGACGTACCTTTTATTCGAGTCATCCCTTTGATTCCTATAAGACGTACCTTTTTGTCGACTCATCCCCTTTGACCACTAGATGACATACCTTTTAGTCATTTCCTTTGATTCCTATAAGACGTACCTTTTAGTCTAGTCACTCCCTTTGATTCCTATAAGACGTACCTTTTAGTCGAGTCATCCCCCTTGATTACTATAAGACGTACCTTTTAGTCGAGTCATCCCCTTTGATTCCTAGAAGACGTACCTTTTAGTCGAGTCATTTCCGTTGATTCCTATACGACATACCTTATAGTCGAGTCATCCACTTTGATTCCTATAAGACGTACCTTTTAGTCGAGTCATCCCCTTGGATTCCTATAAGACGTTCCTTTTGGTCGAGTCATCCCCTTCGATTCCTATAAGACAAACCTTTTAGTTGACACATCCCCTTTGATTCCTATAAGACCTACCTTTTAGTCGATTCATCCCCTGAGATTCCTAGAAGACGTATCTTTTAGTCGAGTCATTTCCTTTGATTCCTATAAGACGTACCTATTAGTCGAGTCATTTTCTTCGATTCCTATATGACGTACCATTTAGTCGAGTCATCCCCTTTGACCCCTAGAAAACGTACCTTTCAGTAGAGTCATTTCCCTTGATTCCTATTAGACGTCCCTTTTAGTCGAATCATCCCCTTCGATTCGTATAAGACGAACCTTTTAGTAGAGTCATACCTCTTGTGTCCTATAAGACGTACTTTTTAGTCGAGTCATTCCCCCTTGACCCCTAGAAGACGTACCTTTTAGTCGAGTCATCCCCTTTGACCCTTAGAAGACGTACCTTTTAATCGACTCATTTTCTTTGATTCTATAAGACGTATCTTTTAGTCGAGTCATACCTTCTGATTCCTATAAGACATACCTTTTAGTCGAGTCATCCCCTTTATTTCCTAAAAGACGTACCTTTTAGTCGAGTCATTTCTCTTGATTCCTATAAGACGTACCTTTTAGTCGAGTCATCCCCTTTGATTCCTATATGACATACCTATTAGTCGAGTCATCCCCTTTGATTCCTATAAGACGTACCTTTTAGTCGAGTCATCCCCTTTGATCCCTAGATGACGTACCTTTTAGTCTAGTCATTTCTTTTGATTCCTATAAGACGTACCTTTTAGTCGAGTCATTTCCTTTGATTCCTATAAGACGTACCTTTAAGTCGAGTCATCCCATTTGACCCCTAGAATACGTACCTTTTAGTCGAGTCATTTCCCTTGATTCCTATAAGACGTACCTTTTAGTCGAGTCACCCCCTTTAATTCCTATAAGACGTACCTTTTAGTCGAGTCATCCCCCTTGATTACTATAAGACGTACCTTTTAGTCGAGTCATCCTCTTTGATTCCTAGAAGACGTACCTTTTAGTCAAGTCATTTCCCTTGATTCCTATACGATGTACCTTTTAGTCGAGTCATCCACTTTGATTCCTATAAGACGTACCTTTTAGTCGAGTTATCCCTTTGGATTCCTATAAGACGTTCCTTTTGGTCGACTCATCCCCTTCGATTCCTATAAGACGAACCTTTTACTCGAGTCATCCCCTTTGATTCCAATAAGACTTACCTTTTAGTCGAGTCATCCCCTGAGATTCCTAGAAGACGTACCTTTTAGTCGAGTCATTTCCTTTGATTCCTATAAGACGTACCTTTTAGTCGAGTCATTTTCATTGATTCCTATAAGACGTACCTTTTAGTCGAGTCATCCCCTTTGACCCCTAGAATACGTACCTTTTAGTCGAGTCATTTCCCTTGATTCCTATAAGACGTACCTTTTAGTCGAATCATCCTCTTCGATTCGTATAAGACGAACCTTTTAGTTGAGTCATACCTCTTGTGTCCTATAAGACTTACTTTTTAGTCGAGTCATTCCCCCTTGACCCCTAGAAGACGTACCTTTTAGTCGAGTCATCCCCTTTGACCCTTAGAAGACGTACCTTTTAATTGACTCATTTCCTTTGATTCTATAAGACGTATCTTTTAGTCGAGTCATCCCTTTTTATTCCTATAAGACGTAGATTTTAGTCGAGTCATCCCCTTTGATTCCTATAAGACGTACCTTTTAGTCGAGTAATCCCCTTTGATTCCTGGAAGACGTACCTTTTTGTCGAGTCATCCCCTTTGACCTCTAGAATACGTACCTATTAGTCGAGTCATTTCCTTTGATTCCTATAAGACGTACCTTTTAGTCGAGTCATCCTCTGTCATTCCTATAAGACGTACCTTTTAGTCGAGTCATCCCCTTTGATTTTTATAAGACATACCTTTTAGTTGAGTCATTTCCTTTGATTCCTTGAAGACGTACCTTTTAGTCGAGTCATCCCCTTTGATTCCTATAAGATGTACCTATTAGTCGAGTTAGCTCATTTGATTCCTATAAGACGTACCTTTTAGTTGAGTCATTTTATTGTGATTCGTAGAAGACGTATCTTTTAGTCGAGTCATCCCCTTTGATTCCTATAAGACGTACCTTTTAGTCGAGTCATCCCCTTTGACCCCTAGAAGACGTACCTTTTAATCGAGTCATTTACTTTGATTCCTATAAGACGTATGTTTTAGTCGAGTTATCCCTTTTGATTCTTATAAGACGTACCTTTTAGTCGAGTCATCCTCTTTGATTCCTATAAGACGTACCTTTTAGTCGAGTTATCCCCTTTGATTCCTATAAGACGTACCTTTTAGTCGAGTCATCCCCTTTGACCTCTAGAATACGTACCTATTAGTCGAGTTATTTCCTTTAATTCCTATAAGACGTACCTTTTAATCGAGTCATCCCCTTTGATTCCAATAAGACGTACCTTTTAGTCGAGTCATCTCCTTTGATTCCTATAAGACATACCATTTAGTTGAGTCATTTTCTTTGATTCCTTGTAGACGTACCTTTTAGTCGAGTCATTTCCCTTGATTCCTATAAAACATACCTTTTAGTCGAGTTATCCCCTTTGATTCCTATAAGACGTACCTTTTAGTCGAGTCATCTCCTTTGATTCCTATAAGACGTACCTTTTTGTCGAGTCATTTCACTTGATTCCTATAAGACGTACCTTTTAGTCGAGTCATTCCCTTTGATTCCTATGAGACGTACCTTTTAGTCGAGTCATCACCTTTGATTCCTAGAAGACGTAACTTTTAGTCGAGTCATTTCCCTTGATTCCTATAAGACGTCCCTTTTAGTCGAGTCATCCCCTTTGATTCCTATAAGACGTACCTTTTAGTCGAGTCATTTTCATTGATTCCTATAAGACGTACCTTTTAGTCGAGTCATCCCCTTTGACCCCTAGAATACGTACCTTTTAGTCGAGTCATTTCCCTTGATTCCTATAAGACGTACCTTTTAGTCGAATCATCCTCTTCGATTCGTATAAGACGAACCTTTTAGTTGAGTATTTCCTCTTGTGTCCTATAAGACTTACTTTTTAGTCGAGTCATTCCCCCTTGACCCCTAGAAGACGTACCTTTTAGTCGAGTCATCCCCTTTGACCCTTAGAAGACGTACCTTTTAATTGACTCATTTCCTTTGATTCTATAAGACGTATCTTTTAGTCGAGTCATCCCTTTTTATTCCTATAAGACGTAGATTTTAGTCGAGTCATCCCCTTTGATTCCTATAAGACGTACCTTTTAGTCGAGTAATCCCCTTTGATTCCTAGAAGACGTACCTTTTTGTCGAGTCATCCCCTTTGACCTCTAGAATACGTACCTATTAGTCGAGTCATTTCCTTTGATTCCTATAAGACGTACCTTTTAGTCGAGTCATCCTCTGTCATTCCTATAAGACGTACCTTTTAGTCGAGTCATCCCCTTTGATTTTTATAAGACATACCTTTTAGTTGAGTCATTTCCTTTGATTCCTTGAAGACGTACCTTTTAGTCAAGTCATCCCCTTTGATTCCTATAAGATGTACCTATTAGTCGAGTTAGCTCATTTGATTCCTATAAGACGTACCTTTTAGTTGAGTCATTTTATTGTGATTCCTAGAAGACGTATCTTTTAGTCGAGTCATCCCCTTTGATTCCTATAAGACGTACCTTTTAGTCGAGTCATCCCCTTTGACCCCTAGAAGACGTACCTTTTAATCGAGTCATTTACTTTGATTCCTATAAGACGTATGTTTTAGTCGAGTTATCCCTTTTGATTCTTATAAGACGTACCTTTTAGTCGAGTCATCCTCTTTGATTCCTATAAGACGTACCTTTTAGTCGAGTTATCCCCTTTGATTCCTATAAGACGTACCTTTTAGTCGAGTCATCCCCTTTGACCTCTAGAATACGTACCTATTAGTCGAGTTATTTCCTTTAATTCCTATAAGACGTACCTTTTAATCGAGTCATCCCCTTTGATTCCAATAAGACGTACCTTTTAGTCGAGTCATCTCCTTTGATTCCTATAAGACATACCATTTAGTTGAGTCATTTTCTTTGATTCCTTGTAGACGTACCTTTTAGTCGAGTCATTTCCCTAGATTCCTATAAAACATACCTTTTAGTCGAGTTATCCCCTTTGATTCCTATAAGACGTACCTTTTAGTCGAGTCATCTCCTTTGATTCCTATAAGACGTACCTTTTTGTCGAGTCATTTCACTTGATTCCTATAAGACGTACCGTTTAGTCGAGTCATTCCCTTTGATTCCTATGAGACGTACCTTTTAGTCGAGTCATCACCTTTGATTCCTAGAAGACGTAACTTTTAGTCGAGTCATTTCCCTTGATTCCTATAAGACGTCCCTTTTAGTCGAGTCATCCCCTTTGATTCCTATAAGACGTACCTTTTAGTCGAGTCATTTTCATTGATTCCTATAAGATGTACCTTTTAGTCGAGTCATCCCCTTTGACCCCTAGAATACGTACCTTTTAGTCGAGTCATTTCCCTTGATTCCTATAAGACGTACCTTTTAGTCGAATCATCCTCTTCGATTCGTATAAGACGAACCTTTTAGTTGAGTATTTCCTCTTGTGTCCTATAAGACTTACTTTTTAGTCGAGTCATTCCCCCTTGACCCCTAGAAGACGTACCTTTTAGTCGAGTCATCCCCTTTGACCCTTAGAAGACGTACCTTTTAATTGACTCATTTCCTTTGATTCTATAAGACGTATCTTTTAGTCGAGTCATCCCTTTTTATTCCTATAAGACGTAGATTTTAGTCGAGTCATCCCCTTTGATTCCTATAAGACGTACCTTTTAGTCGAGTAATCCCCTTTGATTCCTAGAAGACGTACCTTTTTGTCGAGTCATCCCCTTTGACCTCTAGAATACGTACCTATTAGTCGAGTCATTTCCTTTGATTCCTATAAGACGTACCTTTTAGTCGAGTCATCCTCTGTCATTCCTATAAGACGTACCTTTTAGTCGAGTCATCCCCTTTGATTTTTATAAGACATACCTTTTAGTTGAGTCATTTCCTTTGATTCCTTGAAGACGTACCTTTTAGTCAAGTCATCCCCTTTGATTCCTATAAGATGTACCTATTAGTCGAGTTAGCTCATTTGATTCCTATAAGACGTACCTTTTAGTTGAGTCATTTTATTGTGATTCCTAGAAGACGTATCTTTTAGTCGAGTCATCCCCTTTGATTCCTATAAGACGTACCTTTTAGTCGAGTCATCCCCTTTGACCCCTAGAAGACGTACCTTTTAATCGAGTCATTTACTTTGATTCCTATAAGACGTATGTTTTAGTCGAGTTATCCCTTTTGATTCTTATAAGACGTACCTTTTAGTCGAGTCATCCTCTTTGATTCCTATAAGACGTACCTTTTAGTCGAGTCATCTCCTTTGATTCCAATAAGACGTACCTTTTTGTCGAGTCATTTCACTTGATTCCTATAAGACGTACCTTTTAGTCGAGTCATTCCCTTTGATTCCTATAAGACGTACCTTATAGTCGAGTCGTCCCCTTTGATTCCTATAAGACGTACCTTTTAGTCGAGTCATCACCTTTGATTCCTAGAAGACGTAACTTTTAGTCGAGTCATTTCCCTTGATTCCTGTAAGACGTCCCTTTTAGTCGAGTCATCCCCTTTGATTCCTATAAGACGTACCTTTTAGTCGAGTCATTTCCTTTGATTCCTATAAGACGTACCTTTAAGTCGAGTCATCCCTTTTGACCCCTAGAATACGTACCTTTTAGTCGAGTCATTTCCCTTGATTCCTATAAGACGTACCTCTTAGTCGAATCATCCCCTTAGAATCGTATAAACCGTACCTTTTAGTCGAGTCATCCCCTTTGATTCCTATAAGACATACCTTTTAGTCGAGTTATACCTCTTGATTCCTATAAGACGTACTTTTTAGTCGAGTCATTCCCCCTTGACACCTACAATACGTACCTTTTAGTCGAGTCATCCCCTTTGACCCCTAGAAGACGTACCTTTTAATCGAGTCATTTCCTTTGATTCTATAAGACGTATCTTTGAGTCGAGTCATCTCTTTTGATTCCTATAAGACGTACCTTTAAGTCGAGTCATCCCCTTTGATTCCTATAAGACCTACCTTTTATTCGAGTCATCCCTTTAATTCCTATAAGACGATCCTTTTAGTCGACTCATCCCCTTTCACCCCTAGAAGACATACCTTTTAGTCATTTCCTTTGATTCCTATAAGACGTACCTTTTAGTCGAGTCACCCCCTTTGATTCCTATAAGACGTACCTTTTAGTCGAGTCATCCCCCTTGATTACTATAAGAAGTACCTTTTAGTCGAGTCATCCTCTTTGATTCCTAGAAGTCGTACCTTTTAGTCAAGTCATTTCCCTTGATTCCTATACGACGTACCTTTTAGTCGAGTCATCCACTTTGATTCCTATAAGACGTAACTTTTAGTCGAGTCATCCCCTTGGATTCCTATAAGACGTTCCTTTTGGTCGACTCATCCCCTTCGATTCCTATAAGACGAACCTTTTACTCGAGTCATCCCCTTTGATTCCTAGAAGACGTACCTTTTAGTCGAGTCATTTCCTTTGATTCCTATAAGACGTACCTTTTAGTCGAGTCATTTTCATTGATTCCTATAAGACGTACCTTTTTGTCGAGTCATCCCCTTTGACCCCTAGAATACGTACCTTTTAGTCGAATCATTTCCCTTGATTCCTATAAGACGTACCTTTTAGTCGAATCATCCTCTTTGATTCGAATAAGACGAACCTTTTAGTTGAGTCATACCTCTTGTGTCCTATAAGACTTACTTTTTAGTCGAGTCATTCCCCCTTGACCCCTAGAAGACGTACCTTTTAGTCGAGTCATCCCCTTTGACCCTTAGAAGATGTACCTTTTAATTGACTCATTTCCTTTGATTCTATAAGACGTATCTTTTACTCGAGTCATCCCTTTTTATTCCTATAAGACGTACATTTTAGTCGAGTCATCCCCTTTGATTCCTATAAGACGTACCTTTTAGTCGAGTAATCCCCTTTGATTCCTATAAGACGTACCTTTTTGTCGACTCAGCCCCTTTGACCTCTAGAATACGTACCTATTAGTCGAGTCATTTCCTTTGATTCCTATAAGAGTTACCTTTTAGTCGAGTCATCCCCTGTCATTCCTATAAGACGTACCTTTTAGTCGAGTCATCCCCTTTAATTTCTATAAGACATACCATTTAGTTGAGTCATTTCCTTTGATTCCTTGAAGACGTACCTTTTAGTCGACTCATCCCCTTTGATTCCTATAAGATGTACCTTTTAGTCGAGTTATCTCATTTTATTCCTATAAGACGTACCTTTTAGTTGAGTCATTTCCTGTGATTCCTAGAAGACGTATCTTTTAGTCGAGTCATCCCCTTTGATTCCTATAAGACGTACCTTTTAGTCGAGTCATCCCCTTTGACCCCTAGAAGACGTACCTTTTAATCGAGTCATTTACTTTGATTCCTATAAGACGTATGTTTTAGTCGAGTTATCCCTTTTGATTCTTATAAGACGTACCTTTTAGTCGAGTCATCCTCTTTGATTCCTATAAGACGTACCTTTTAGTCGAGTTATCCCCTTTGATTCCTATAAGACGTACCTTTTAGTCGAGTCATCCCCTTTGACCTCTAGAATACGTACCTATTAGTCGAGTTATTTCCTTTAATTCCTATAAGACGTACCTTTTAGTCTAGTCACTCCCTTTGATTTCTATAAGACGTACCTTTTTGTCGAGTCATCCCCTTCGATTCCTATAAGACGAACCTTTTAGTCGAGTCATCCCCTTTGATTCCTAAAAGACGTACCTTTTAGTCGAGTCATTTCTCTTGATTCCTATAAGACGTACCTTTTAGTCGAGTCATCCCCTTTGATTCCTATATGACGTACCTATTAGTCGAGTCATCCCCTTTGATTCCTATAAGACGTACCTTTTAGTCGAGTCATCCCCTTTGATCCCTAGAAGACGTACCTTTTAGTCTAGTCATTTCCTTTGATTCCTATAAGACGTACCTTTTAGTCGAGTCATTTCCTTTGATTCCTATTAGACGTACCTTTAAGTCGAGTCATCCTCTTTGACCCCTAGAATACATACCTTTTATTCGAGTCATTTCCCTTAATTGCTATAAGACATACCTTTTAGTCGAGTTATACCTCTTGATTCCTATAAGACGTACTTTTTAGTCGAGTCATTCCCCCTTGACACCTAGAAGACGTACCTTTTAGTCGAGTCATCCCCTTTGACCCCTAGAAGACGTACCTTTTAATCAACTCATTTCCTATGATTCTATAAGACGTATCTTTTAGTCGAGTCATCCCTTTTGATTCCTATAAGACGTACCTTTAAGTCGAGTCATCCCCTTTGATTCCTATAAGACCTACCTTTTAGTCAAGTCATTACCTTTGATTCCTATAAGACGTACCTTTTATTCGAGTCATCACTTTGATTCCTATAAGACGTACCTTTTAGTCGATTCATCCCCTTTGACCACTAGAAGACATACCTTTTAGTCATTTCCTTTGATTCCTATAAGACGTACCTTTTAGTCTAGTCACTCCCTTTGATTCCTATAAGACGTACCTTTTAGTCGAGTTATCCCCCTTGATTACTATAAGACGTACCTTTTAGTCGAGTCATCCCCTTTGATTCCTAGAAGACGTACCTTTTAGTCGAGTCATTTCCGTTGATTCCTATACGACATACCTTATAGTCGAGTCATCCATTTTGATTCCTATAAGACGTACCTTTTAGTCGAGTCATCCCCTTGGATTCCTATAAGACGTTCCTTTTGGTCGAGTCATCTCCTTCGATTCCTATAAGACGGACCTTTTAGTTGACTCATCACCTTTGATTCCTATAAGACCTACCTTTTAGTCGATTCATCCCCTGAGATTCCTAAAAGACGTACCTTT
The DNA here is from genome assembly GCA_030864215.1 of Capsicum pubescens. NCBI lineage: Eukaryota > Viridiplantae > Streptophyta > Magnoliopsida > Solanales > Solanaceae > Capsicum > Capsicum pubescens. The sequence goes on along the minus strand of CM061545.1, from coordinate 272,200,771 downwards.
TAGTCGAGTCATTTCCATTGATTCCTATAAGACGTACCTTTTAGTCGAGTCATTTTCTTTGATTCCTATATGACGTACCATTTATTCGAGTCATCCCCTTTGACCCCTAGAATACGTACCTTTCAGTAGAGTCATTTCCCTTGATTCCTATTAGACGTCCCTTTTAGTCGAATCATCCCCTTCGATTCGTATAAGACGAACCTTTTAGTCGAGTCATACCTCTTGTGTCCTATAAGACGTACTTTTTAGTCGAGTCATTCCCCCTTGACCCCTAGAAGACGTACCTTTTAGTCGAGTCATCCCCTTTGACCCTTAGAAGACGTACCTTTTAATCGACTCATTTTCTTTGATTCTATAAGACGTATCTTTTAGTCGAGTCATACCTTCTGATTCCTATAAGACGTACCTTTTAGTCGAGTCATCCCCTTTATTTCCTAAAAGACGTACCTTTTAGTCGAGTCATTTCTCTTGATTCCTATAAGACGTACCTTTTAGTCGAGTCATCCCCTTTGATTCCTATATGACGTACCTATTAGTCGAGTCATCCCCTTTGATTCCTATAAGACGTACCTTTTAGTCTAGTCATTTCCTTTGATTCCTATAAGACGTACCTTTTAGTCGAGTCATTTCCTTTGATTCCTATTAAACGTACCTTTAAGGCGAGTCATCCTCTTTGACCCCTAGAATACGTACCTTTTATTCGAGTCATTTCCCTTGATTCCTATAAGACATACCTTTTAGTCGAGTTATACCTCTTGATTCCTATAAGACGTACTTTTCAGTCGAGTCATTCCCCCTTGACACCTAGAAGACGTACCTTTTAGTCGAGTCATCCCCTTTGACCCCTAGAAGACGTACCTTTTAATCAACTCATTTCCTATGATTCTATCTGACGTATCTTTTAGTCGAGTCATCCCTTTTGATTCCTATAAGACGTACCTTTAAGTCGAGTCATCCCCTTTGATTCCTATAAGACCTACCTTTTAGTCAAGTCATTCCCTTTGATTCCTATAAGACGTACCTTTTATTCGAGTCATCCCTTTGATTCCTATAAGACGTACCTTTTAGTCGACTCATCCCCTTTGACCACTAGATGACATACCTTTTAGTCATTTCCTTTGATTCCTATAATACGTACCTTTTAGTCTAGTCACTCCCTTTGATTCCTATAAGACGTACCTTTTAGTCGAGTCATCCCCCTTGATTACTATAAGACGTACCTTTTAGTCGAGTCATCCCCTTTGATTCCTAGAAGACGTACCTTTTAGTCGAGTCATTTCCGTTGATTCCTATACGACATACCTTATAGTCGAGTCATCCACTTTGATTCCTATAAGACGTACCTTTTAGTCGAGTCATCCCCTTGGATTCCTATAAGACGTTCCTTTTGGTCGAGTCATCCCCTTCGATTCCTATAAGACAAACCTTTTAGTTGACACATCCCCTTTGATTCCTATAAGACCTACCTTTTAGTCGATTCATCCCCTGAGATTCCTAGAAGACGTATCTTTTAGTCGAGTCATTTCCTTTGATTCCTATAAGACGTACCTATTAGTCGAGTCATTTTCTTCGATTCCTATATGACGTACCATTTAGTCGAGTCATCCCCTTTGACCCCTAGAAAACGTACCTTTCAGTAGAGTCATTTCCCTTGATTCCTATTAGACGTCCCTTTTAGTCGAATCATCCCCTTCGATTCGTATAAGACGAACCTTTTAGTCGAGTCATACCTCTTGTGTCCTATAAGACGTACTTTTTAGTCGAGTCATTCCCCCATGACCCCTAGAAGACGTACCTTTTAGTCGAGTCATCCCCTTTGACCCTTAGAACACGTACCTTTTAATCGACTCATTTTCTTTGATTCTATAAGACGTATCTTTTAGTCGAGTCATACCTTCTGATTCCTATAAGACATACCTTTTAGTCGAGTCATCCCCTTTATTTCCTAAAAGACGTACCTTTTAGTCGAGTCATTTCTCTTGATTCCTATAAGACGTACCTTTTAGTCGAGTCATCCCCTTTGATTCCTATATGACATACCTATTAGTCGAGTCATCCCCTTTGATTCCTATAAGACGTACCTTTTAGTCGAGTCATCCCCTTTGATCCCTAGATGACGTACCTTTTAGTCTAGTCATTTCTTTTGATTCCTATAAGACGTACCTTTTAGTCGAGTCATTTCCTTTGATTCCTATAAGACGTACCTTTAAGTCGAGTCATCCCATTTGACCCCTAGAATACGTACCTTTTAGTCGAGTCATTTCCCTTGATTCCTATAAGACGTACCTTTTAGTCGAGTCACCCCCTTTGATTCCTATAAGACGTACCTTTTAGTCGAGTCATCCCCCTTGATTACTATAAGACGTACCTTTTAGTCGAGTCATCCTCTTTGATTCCTAGAAGACGTACCTTTTAGTCAAGTCATTTCCCTTGATTCCTATACGATGTACCTTTTAGTCGAGTCATCCACTTTGATTCCTATAAGACGTACCTTTTAGTCGAGTTATCCCTTTGGATTCCTATAAGACGTTCCTTTTGGTCGACTCATCCCCTTCGATTCCTATAAGACGAACCTTTTACTCGAGTCATCCCCTTTGATTCCAATAAGACTTACCTTTTAGTCGAGTCATCCCCTGAGATTCCTAGAAGACGTACCTTTTAGTCGAGTCATTTCCTTTGATTCCTATAAGACGTACCTTTTAGTCGAGTCATTTTCATTGATTCCTATAAGACGTACCTTTTAGTCGAGTCATCCCCTTTGACCCCTAGAATACGTACCTTTTAGTCGAGTCATTTCCCTTGATTCCTATAAGACGTACCTTTTAGTCGAATCATCCTCTTCGATTCGTATAAGACGAACCTTTTAGTTGAGTCATACCTCTTGTGTCCTATAAGACTTACTTTTTAGTCGAGTCATTCCCCCTTGACCCCTAGAAGACGTACCTTTTAGTCGAGTCATCCCCATTGACCCTTAGAAGACGTACCTTTTAATTGACTCATTTCCTTTGATTCTATAAGACGTATCTTTTAGTCGAGTCATCCCTTTTTATTCCTATAAGACGTAGATTTTAGTCGAGTCATCCCCTTTGATTCCTATAAGACGTACCTTTTAGTCGAGTAATCCCCTTTGATTCCTGGAAGACGTACCTTTTTGTCGAGTCATCCCCTTTGACCTCTAGAATACGTACCTATTAGTCGAGTCATTTCCTTTGATTCCTATAAGACGTACCTTTTAGTCGAGTCATCCTCTGTCATTCCTATAAGACGTACCTTTTAGTCGAGTCATCCCCTTTGATTTTTATAAGACATACCTTTTAGTTGAGTCATTTCCTTTGATTCCTTGAAGACGTACCTTTTAGTCGAGTCATCCCCTTTAATTCCTATAAGATGTACCTATTAGTCGAGTTAGCTCATTTGATTCCTATAAGACGTACCTTTTAGTTGAGTCATTTTATTGTGATTCGTAGAAGACGTATCTTTTAGTCGAGTCATCCCCTTTGATTCCTATAAGACGTACCTTTTAGTCGAGTCATCCCCTTTGACCCCTAGAAGACGTACCTTTTAATCGAGTCATTTACTTTGATTCCTATAAGACGTATGTTTTAGTCGAGTTATCCCTTTTGATTCTTATAAGACGTACCTTTTAGTCGAGTCATCCTCTTTGATTCCTATAAGACGTACCTTTTAGTCGAGTTATCCCCTTTGATTCCTATAAGACGTACCTTTTAGTCGAGTCATCCCCTTTGACCTCTAGAATACGTACCTATTAGTCGAGTTATTTCCTTTAATTCCTATAAGACGTACCTTTTAATCGAGTCATCCCCTTTGATTCCAATAAGACGTACCTTTTAGTCGAGTCATCTCCTTTGATTCCTATAAGACATACCATTTAGTTGAGTCATTTTCTTTGATTCCTTGTAGACGTACCTTTTAGTCGAGTCATTTCCCTTGATTCCTATAAAACATACCTTTTAGTCGAGTTATCCCCTTTGATTCCTATAAGACGTACCTTTTAGTCGAGTCATCTCCTTTGATTCCTATAAGACGTACCTTTTTGTCGAGTCATTTCACTTGATTCCTATAAGACGTACCTTTTAGTCGAGTCATTCCCTTTGATTCCTATAAGACGTACCTTTTAGTCGAGTCATCACCTTTGATTCCTAGAAGACGTAACTTTTAGTCGAGTCATTTCCCTTGATTCCTATAAGACGTCCCTTTTAGTCGAGTCATCCCCTTTGATTCCTATAAGACGTACCTTTTAGTCGAGTCATTTTCATTGATTCCTATAAGACGTACCTTTTAGTCGAGTCATCCCCTTTGACCCCTAGAATACGTACCTTTTAGTCGAGTCATTTCCCTTGATTCCTATAAGACGTACCTTTTAGTCGAATCATCCTCTTCGATTCGTATAAGACGAACCTTTTAGTTGAGTATTTCCTCTTGTGTCCTATAAGACTTACTTTTTAGTCGAGTCATTCCCCCTTGACCCCTAGAAGACGTACCTTTTAGTCGAGTCATCCCCTTTGACCCTTAGAAGACGTACCTTTTAATTGACTCATTTCCTTTGATTCTATAAGACGTATCTTTTAGTCGAGTCATCCCTTTTTATTCCTATAAGACGTAGATTTTAGTCGAGTCATCCCCTTTGATTCCTATAAGACGTACCTTTTAGTCGAGTAATCCCCTTTGATTCCTAGAAGACGTACCTTTTTGTCGAGTCATCCCCTTTGACCTCTAGAATACGTACCTATTAGTCGAGTCATTTCCTTTGATTCCTATAAGACGTACCTTTTAGTCGAGTCATCCTCTGTCATTCCTATAAGACGTACCTTTTAGTCGAGTCATCCCCTTTGATTTTTATAAGACATACCTTTTAGTTGAGTCATTTCCTTTGATTCCTTGAAGACGTACCTTTTAGTCAAGTCATCCCCTTTGATTCCTATAAGATGTACCTATTAGTCGAGTTAGCTCATTTGATTCCTATAAGACGTACCTTTTAGTTGAGTCATTTTATTGTGATTCCTAGAAGACGTATCTTTTAGTCGAGTCATCCCCTTTGATTCCTATAAGACGTACCTTTTAGTCGAGTCATCCCCTTTGACCCCTAGAAGACGTACCTTTTAATCGAGTCATTTACTTTGATTCCTATAAGACGTATGTTTTAGTCGAGTTATCCCTTTTGATTCTTATAAGACGTACCTTTTAGTCGAGTCATCCTCTTTGATTCCTATAAGACGTACCTTTTAGTCGAGTCATCTCCTTTGATTCCAATAAGACGTACCTTTTTGTCGAGTCATTTCACTTGATTCCTATAAGACGTACCTTTTAGTCGAGTCATTCCCTTTGATTCCTATAAGACGTACCTTATAGTCGAGTCATCCCCTTTGATTCCTATAAGACGTACCTTTTAGTCGAGTCATCACCTTTGATTCCTAGAAGACGTAACTTTTAGTCGAGTCATTTCCCTTGATTCCTGTAAGACGTCCCTTTTAGTCGAGTCATCCCCTTTGATTCCTATAAGACGTACCTTTTAGTCGAGTCATCCCCTTTGACCTCTAGAATCTGTACCTATTAGTCGAGTCATTTCCTTTGATTCCTATAAGATGTACCTTTTAGTCGAGTCATCCCCTAAGATTCCTATAAGACGTACTTTTTAGTCGAGTCATCCCCTATAATTTCTATAAGACGTACCTTTTAGTCAGTCATTTCCTTTGATTCCTTGAAGACGTACCTTTTAGTCGAGTCATTTCCCTTGATTCCTATAAGAGATACCTTTTAGTCGAGTCATTTCCCTTGATTCCTATATGACGTACCTTTTAGTCGAGTCATCCACTTTGATTCCTATAAGACGTACCTTTTAGTCGAGTCATCCACTTGGATTACTATAAGATGTACCTATTAGTCGAGTTATCTCATTTGATTCCTATAAGACGTACCTTTTAGTTGAGTCATTTTATTGTGATTCCTAGAAGACGTATCTTTTAGTCGAGTCATCCCCTTTGATTCATATAAGACGTACCTTAAGTCGAGTCATCCCCTTTGACCCCTAGAAGACGTACCTTTTAATCGAGTCATTTACTTTGATTCCTATAAGACGTATGTTTTAGTCGAGTTATCCCTATTGATTCTTATAAGACGTACCTTTTAGTCGAGTCATCCTCTTTGATTCCTATAAGACGTACCTTTTAGTCGAGTTATCCCCTTTGATTCCTATAAGACGTACCTTTTAGTCGAGTCATCCCCTTTGACCTCTAGAATACGTACCTATTAGTCGAGTTATTTCCTTTAATTCCTATAAGACGTACCTTTTAATCGAGTCATCCCCTTTGATTCCTATAAGACGTCCCTTTTAGTCGAGTCATCTCCTTTGATTCCTATAAGACGTACCATTTAGTTGAGTCATTTCCTTTGATTCCTTGTAGACGTACCTTTTAGTCGAGTCATTTCCCTTGATTCCTATAAGACATACCTTTTAGTCGAGTTATCCCCTTTGATTCCTATAAGACATACCTTTTAGTCGAGTCATCTCCTTTGATTCCTATAAGACGTACCTTTTTGTCGAGTCATTTCACTTGATTCCTATAAGATGTACCTTTTAGTCGAGTCATTCCCTTTGATTCCTATAAGACGTACCTTATAGTCGAGTCATCCCCTTTGATTCCTATAAGACGTACCTTTTAGTCGAGTCATCACCTTTGATTCCTAGAAGACGTAACTTTTAGTCGAGTCATTTCCCTTGATTCCTATAAGACGTCCCTTTTAGTCGAGTCATCCCCTTTGATTCCTATAAGACGTACCTTATAGTCGAGTCATCCCCTTTGACCTCTAGAATCTGTACCTATTAGTCGAGTCATTTCCTTTGATTCCTATAAGATGTACCTTTTAGTCGAGTCATCCCCTAAGATTCCTATAAGACGTACTTTTTAGTCGAGTCATCCCCTATAATTTCTATAAGACGTACCTTTTAGTTGAGTCATTTCCTTTGATTCCTTGAAGACGTACCTTTTAGTCGAGTCATTTCCCTTTAGTCCTATAAGAGATACCTTTTAGTCGAGTCATCCACTTTGATTCCTATAAGACGTACCTTTTAGTCGAGTCATCCACTTGGATTCCTATAAGACGTACCTTTTGGTCGAGTCATCCCCTTCGATTCCTATAAGACGAACCTTTTAGTCGAGTCTTCCCCTTTGATTCCTAAAAGACGTACCATTTAGTCGAGTCATTTCTCTTGATTCCTATAAGACGTACCTTTTAGTCGAGTCATCCCCTTTGACCTCTAGAATACGTACCTATTAGTCGAGTTATTTCCTTTAATTCCTATAAGACGTACCTTTTAGTCGAGTCATCCCCTTTGATTCCTATAAGACGTACTTTTTAGTCGAGTCATCCCCTTTGATTCCTATAAGACGTACCATTTAGTTGAGTCATTTCCTTTGATTCCTTGTAGACGTACCTTTTAGTCGAGTCATTTCCCTTGATTCCTATAAGACATACCTTTTAGTCGAGTCATCCCCTTTGATTCCTATAAGACGTACCTTATAGTCGAGTCATCTCCTTTGATTCCTATAAGACGTACCTTTTAGTTGAGTCATTTCCTTTGATTCCTAGAAGACGTTCCTTTTTGTCGAGTCATTTCACTTGATTCCTATAAGACGTACCTTTTAGTCGAGTCATTCCCTTTGATTCCTATAAGACGTACCTTTTAGTCGAGTCATCCCCTTTGATTCCTATAAGACGTACCTTTTAGTCGAGTCATCCCCTTTGATTCCTAGAAGACGTAACTTTTAGTCGAGTCATTTCCCTTGATTCCAATAAGACGTCCCTTTTAGTCGAGTCATCCCCTTTGATTCCTATAAGACGTACTATTTAGTCAAGTCATTTCCTTTGATTCCTATAAGACGTACCTTTTAGTCGAGTCATTTCCTTTGAATCCTATAAGACGTTCCTTTAAGTCGAGTCATCCCCTTTGATCCCTAGAATACGTACCTTTTAGTCGAGTCATTTCCCTTGATTCCTATAATACGTACCTCTTAGTCGAATCATCCCCTTTGATTCGTATAAGCCGTACCTTTTAGTCGAGTCATCCCCTTTGATTCCTATAAGACATACCTTTTAGTCGAGTTATACCTCTTGATTCCTATAAGACGTACTTTTTAGTCGAGTCATTCCCCCTTGACACCTAGAAGACGTACCTTTTAGTCGAGTCATCCCCTTTGACCCCTAGAAGACGTACCTTCTAATCGAGTCATTTCCTTTGATTCTATAAGACGTATCTTTTAGTCGAGTCATCCCTTTTGATTCCTATAAGACGTACCTTTTAGTCGAGTCATCCCCTTTGATTCCTATAAGACCTACCTTTTAGTCAAGTCATCCCCTTTGATTCCTATAAGACGTACCTTTTAGTCGAGTCATCCCTTTGATTCCTATAAGACGTACCTTTTAGTCGAGTCATCTTCTTTAACCCCTAGAAGACATACCGTTTAGTCATTTCCTTTAATTTCTATAAGACGTATCTTTTAGTCGAGTCACCCCTTTGATTCCTATAAGACGTACCTTTTAGTCGAGTCATCCCCCGTTATTACTATTAGACGTACCTTTTAGTCGAGTCATCCCCTTTGATTCCTAGAAGACGTACCTTTTACTCGAGTCATTTCCCTTGATTCCTATAAGACGTACCTTTTAGTCGAGTCATCCACTTTGATTCCTACAAGACGTATCTTTTAGTCGAGTCATCCCCTTGGATTCCTATAAGACGTTCCTTTTGGTCGAGTCATCCCCTTCGATTCCTATAAGACGAACCTTTTAGTCGAGTCATCCCCTTTGATTCCCATAATACCAACCTTTTAGTCGAGTCATCCCCTTAGATTCCAAGAAGACGTATCTTTTAGTCGAGTCATTTCCTTTGATTCCTATAAGACGTACCTTTTAGTAGAGTCATTTCCTTTGATTCCTATAAGACGTACCTTTTAGTCGAGTCATCCCCTTTGACCCCTAGAATACGTACCTTTTAGTTGAGTCATTTCCCTTGATTCCTATATGACGTACCTATTAGTCGAATCATCCCCTTTGATTGGTATAAGACGTACCTTTTAGTCGAGTCATACCTCTTGATTCCTATAAGACGTACTTTTTAGTCGAGTCATTTCCCCTTGACCCCTAGAAGACGTACCTTTTAGTCGAGTCATCCCCTTTGACCCTTAGAAAACGTACCTTTTAATCGACTCATTTCCTTTGATTCTATAAGACGTATCTTTTAGTCGAGTCATCCCTTTTGATTCCTATAAGACATACCGTTAAGTCGATTCATCCCCTTTGATTCCTATAAGATGTACCTTTTAGTCGAGTCATCCCCTTTGATTCCTATAAGACGTACCTTTTAGTCGATTCATCCCCTTTGATTCCTATAAGACGTACCTTTTAGTCGAGTCATCCCCTTTGACCTCTAGAATCTGTACCTATTAGTCGAGTCATTTCCTTTGATTCCTATAAGACGTACCTTTTAGTCGAGTCATCCCCTGTGATTCCTATAAGACGTACCTTTTAGTTGAGTCATCCCCTATGATTTCTATAAGACGTACCTTTTAGTTGAGTCATTTCCTTTGATTCCTTGAAGACGTACCTTTTAGTCGAGTCATTTCCCTTGATTCCTATAAGACGTACCTTTTAGTCGAGTCATTTCCCTTGATTCCTATAAGACGTACCTTTTAGTCGAGTCATCCACTTTGATTCCTATAATACGTACCTTTTAGTCGAGTCATCCACTTGGATTCCTATAAGACGTACCTTTTGGTCGAGTCATCCCCTTCGATTCCTATAAGACGAACCTTTTAGTCGAGTCATCCCCTTTGATTCCTAAAAGACGTACCTTTTAGTCGAGTCATTTCTCTTGATTCCTATAAGACGTATCTTTTAGTCGAGTCATCCCCTTTGATTCCTATAAGACGTACCTTTTAGTCGAGTCATCCCCTTTGATCCCTAGAAGACGTACCTTTTAGTCTAGTCATTTCCCTTGATTCCTATAAGACGTACGTTTTAGTCGATTCATTACGTTTGATTCCTATAAGACGTACCTTTAAGTCGAGTCATCCTCTTTGACCCCTAGAATACGTACCTTTTAGTCGAGTCATTTCCCTTGATTTCTATAAGACGTACCTCTTAGTCGAATCATCCCCTTTGATTCGTATAAACCGTACCTTTTAGTCGAGTCTTCCCCTTTGATTCCTATAAGACATACCTTTTAGTCGAGTCATACCTCTTGATTCCTATAAGACATACCTTTTTAGTCGAGTCATTCCCCCTTGACACCTAGAAGACGTACCTCTTAATCGAGTCATCCCCTTTGACCCCTTGAAGACGTACCTTATAATCGAGTCATTTCCTTTGATTCTATAAGACGTATCTTTTAGTCGAGGCATCCCTTTTGATTCCTATAAGACATACCTTTTAGTCGAGTCATACCTCTTGATTCCTATAAGACATACCTTTTTAGTCGAGTCATTCCCCCTTGACAGCTAGAAGACGTACCTTTTAATCGAGTCATCCCTTTGACCCCTAGAAGATGTACCTTTTAATCGAGTAGTTTCCTTTGATTCTATAAGACGTATCTTTTAGTCGAGTCATCCCTTTTGATTCCTATAAGACGTACCTTTAAGTCGAGTCATCCCCTTTGATTCCTATAAGACCTACCTTTTAGTCAAGTCATCCCCTTTGATTCCTATAAGACGTACCTTTTATTCGAGTCATCCCTTTGATTCCTATAAGACGTACCTTTTAGTCGACTCATCCCCTTTGATTCCTACAAGACGTACCTTTTAGTCGATTCATCCCCTTTGACCTCTAGAATACGTACCTATTAGTCGAGTTATTTCCTTTAATTCCTATAAGACGTACCTTTTAGTCGAGTCATCCCCTTTGATTCCTATAAGACGTACTTTTTAGTCGAGTCATCCCCTTTGATTCCTATAAGACGTACCATTTAGTTGAGTCATTTCCTTTGATTCCTTGTAGACGTACCTTTTAGTCGAGTCATTTTCCTTGATTCCTATAAGACATACCTTTTAGTCGAGTCATCCCCTTTTATTCCTATAAGACGTACCATTTAGTCGAGTCATCTCCTTTGATTCCTATAAGACGTACCTTTTAGTTGAGTCATTTCCTGTGATTCCTAGAAGACGTTCCTTTTTGTCGAGTCATTTCACTTGATTCCTATAAGACGTACCTTTTAGTCGAGTCATTCCCTTTGATTCCTATAAGACGTACCTTTTAGTCGAGTCATCCCCTTTGATTCCTATAAGACGTACCTTTTAGTCGAGTCATCCCCTTTGATTCCTAGAAGACATAACTTTTAGTCGAGTCATTTCCCTTGATTCCTATAAGACGTCCCTTTTAGTCGAGTCATCCCCTTTGATTCCTATAAGACGTACTATTTAGTCTAGTCATTTCCTTTGATTCCTATAAGACGTACCTTTTAGTCGAGTCATTTCCTTTGATTCCTAAAAGACGTACCTTTAAGTCGAGTCATCCCCTTTGATCCATAGAATACGTACCTTTTAATCGAGTCATTTCCCTTGATTCCTATAATACGTACCTCTTAGTCGAATCATCCCATTTGATTCGTATAAGCCGTACCTTTTAGTCGAGTCATCCCCATTGATTCCTATAAGACATACCTTTTAGTCGAGTTATACCTCTTGATTCCTATAAGACGTACTTTTTAGTCGATTCATTCCCCCTTGACACCTAGAAGACGTACCTTTTAGTTGAGTCATCCCCTTTGACCCCTAGAAGACGTACCTTTTAATCGAGTCATTTCCTTTGATTCTATAAGACGTATCTTTTAGTCGAGTCATCCCTTTTGATTCCTATAAGACGTACCTTTTAGTCTAGTCATCCCCTTTGATTCCTATAAGACCTACCTTTTAGTCAAGTCATCCCCTTTGATTCCTATAAGACGTACCTTAGTCGAGTCATCCCTTTGATTCCTATAAGACGTACCTTTTAATCGAGTCATCTCCTTTGACCCCTAGAAGACATACCGTTTAGTCATTTCCTTTAATTCCTATAAGACGTATCTTTTAGTCGAGTCACCCCTTTGATTCCTATAAGACGTACCTTTTAGTCGAGTCATCCCCCTTGATTACTATTAGACGTACCTTTTAGTCGAGTCATCCCCTTTGATTCCTAGAAGACGTACCTTTTACTCGAGTCATTTCCCTTGATTCCTATAAGACGTACCTTTTAGTCGAGTCATCCACTTGGATTCCTATAAGACGTACCTTTTGGTCGAGTCATCCCCTTCGATTCCTATAAGACGAACCTTTTAGTCGAGTCATGCCCTTTGATTCCTAAAAGACGTACCTTTTAGTCGAGTCATTTCTCTTGATTCCTATAAGACGTATCTTTTAGTCGAGTCATCCCCTTTGATTCCTATATGACGTACCTATTAGTCGAGTCATCCCCTTTGATTCCTATAAGACGTACCTTTTAGTCGAGTCATCCCCTTTGATCCCTAGAAGACGTACCTTTTAGTCTAGACATTTCCTTTGATTCCTATAAGACGTACATTTTAGTCGATTCATTACGTTTGATTCCTATAAGACGTACCTTTAAGTCGAGTCATCCTCTTTGACCCCTAGAATACGTACCTTTTAGTCGAGTCATTTCCCTTGATTTCTATAAGACATACCTCTTAGTCGAATCATCCCCTTTGATTCGTATAAACCGTACCTTTTAGTCGAGTCTTCCCCTTTGATTCCTATAAGACATACCTTTTAGTCGAGTCATACCTCTTGATTCCTATAAGACATACCTTTTTAGTCGAGTCATTCCCCCTTGACACCTAGAAGACGTACCTTTTAATCGAGTCATCCCCTTTGACCCCTAGAAGACGTACCTTATAATCGAGTCATTTCCTTTGATTCTATAAGACGTATCTTTTAGTCGAGGCATCCCTTTTTATTCCTATAAGACATACCTTTTAGTCGAGTCATACCTCTTGATTCCTATAAGACATACCTTTTTAGTCGAGTCATTCCCCCTTGACAGCTAGAAGACGTACATTTTAATCGAGTCATCCCTTTGACCCCTAGAAGATGTACCTTTTAATCGAGTCATTTCCTTTGATTCTATAAGACGTATCTTTTAGTCGAGTCATCCCTTTTGATTCCTATAAGACGTACCTTTAAGTCGAGTCATCCCCTTTGATTCCTATAAGACCTACCTTTTAGTCAAGTCATCCCCTTTGATTCCTATAAGACGTACCTTTTATTCGAGTCATCCCTTTGATTCCTATAAGACTTACCTTTTAGTCGACTCATCCCCTTTGATTCCTACAAGACGTACCTTTTAGTCGAGTCATCCCCTTTGACCTCTAGAATACGTACCTATTAGTCGAGTTATTTCCTTTAATTCCTATAAGACGTACCTTTTAGTCGAGTCATCCCCTTTGATTCCTATAAGACGTACTTTTTAGTCGAGTCATCCCCTTTGATTCCTATAAGACGTACCATTTAGTTGAGTCATTTCCTTTGATTCCTTGAAGACGTACCTTTTAGTCGAGTCATTTCCCTTGATTCCTATAAGACATACCTTTTAGTCGAGTCATCCCCTTTTATTCCTATAAGACGTACCATTTAGTCGAGTCATCTCCATTGATTCCTATAAGACGTACCTTTTAGTTGAGTCATTTCCTGTGATTCCTAGAAGACGTTCCTTTTTGTCGAGTCATTTCACTTGATTCCTATAAGACGTACCTTTTAGTCGAGTCATTCCCTTTGATTCCTATAAGACGTACCTTTTAGTCGAGTCATCCCCTTTGATTCCTATAAGACGTACCTTTTAGTCGAGTCATCCCCTTTGATTCCTAGAAGACGTAACTTTTAGTCGAGTCATTTCCCTTGATTCCTATAAGACGTCCCTTTTAGTCGAGTCATCCCCTTTGATTCCTATAAGACGTACTATTTAGTCTAGTCATTTCCTTTGATTCCTATAAGACGTACCTTTTAGTCGAGTCATTTCCTTTGATTCCTATAAGACGTACCTTTAAGTCGAGTCATCCCCTTTGATCCCTAGAATACGTACCTTTTAATCGAGTCATTTCCCTTGATTCCTATAATACGTACCTCTTAGTCGAATCATCCCCTTTGATTCGTATAAGCCGTACCTTTAGTCGAGTCATCCCCATTGATTCCTATAAGACATACCTTTTAGTCGAGTTATACCTCTTGATTCCTATAAGACGTACTTTTTAGTCGAGTCATTCCCCCTTGACACCTAGAAGACGTACCTTTTAGTTGAGTCATCCCCTTTGACCCCTGAAGACGTACCTTTTAATCGAGTCATTTCCTTTGATTCTATAAGACGTATCTTTTAGTCGAGTCATCCCTTTTGATTCCTATAAGACGCACCTTTTAGTCGAGTCATCCCCTTTGATTCCTATAAGACCTACCTTTTAGTCAAGTCATCCCCTTTGATTCCTATAAGACGTACCTTAGTCGAGTCATCCCTTTGATTCCTATAAGACGTACCGTTTAATCGAGTCATCTCCTTTGACCCCTAGAAGACATACCGTTTAGTCATTTCCTTTTATTCCTATAAGAAGTATCTTTTAGTCGAGTCACCCCTTTGATTCCTATAAGACGTACCTTTTAGTCGAGTCATCCCCCTTGATTACTATTAGACGTACCTTTTAGTCGAGTCATCCCCTTTGATTCCTAGAAGACGTACCTTTTACTCGAGTCATTTCCCTTGATTCCTATAAGACGTACCTTTTAGTCGAGTCATCCACTTGGATTCCTATAAGACGTACCTTTTGGTCGAGTCATCCCCTTCGATTCCTATAAGACGAACCTTTTAGTCGAGTCATCCCCTTTGATTCCTAAAAGACGTACCTTTTAGTCGAGTCATTTCTCTTGATTCCTATAAGACGTATCTTTTAGTCGAGTCATCCCCTTTGATTCCTATATGACGTACCTATTAGTCGAGTCATCCCCTTTGATTCCTATAAGACATAACTTTTAGTCGAGTCATCCCCTTTGATCCCTAGAAGACGTACCTTTTAGTCTAGACATTTCCTTTGATTCATATAAGACGTACATTTTAGTCGATTCATTACGTTTGATTCCTATAAGACGTACCTTTAAGTCGAGTCATCCTCTTTGACCCCTAGAATACGTACCATTTAGTCGAGTCATTTCCCTTGATTTCTATAAGACATACCTCTTAGTCGAATCATCCCCTTTGATTCGTATAAACCGTACCTTTTAGTCGAGTCTTCCCCTTTGATTCCTATAAGACATACCTTTTAGTCGAGTCATACCTCTTGATTCCTATAAGACATACCTTTTTAGTCGAGTCATTCCCCCTTGACACCTAGAAGACGTACCTTTTAATCGAGTCATCCCCTTTGACCCCTAGAAGACGTACCTTATAATCGAGTCATTTCCTTTGATTCTATAAGACGTATCTTTTAGTCGAGTCATCCCTTTTGATTCCTATAAGACATACCTTTTAGTCGAGTCATACCTCTTGATTCCTATAAGACATACCTTTTTAGTCGAGTCATTCCCCCTTGACAGCTAGAAGACGTACCTTTTAATCGAGTCATCCCTTTGACCCCTAGAAGATGTACCTTTTAATCGAGTCATTTCCTTTGATTCTATAAGACGTATCTTTTACTCGAGTCATCCCTTTTGATTCCTATAAGACGTACCTTTAAGTCGAGTCATCCCCTTTGATTCCTATAAGACCTACCTTTTAGTCAAGTCATCCCCTTTGATTCCTATAAGACGTACCTTTTATTCGAGTCATCCCTTTGATTCCTATAAGACGTACCTTTTAGTCGACTCATCCCCTTTGATTCCTACAAGACGTACCTTTTAGTCGAGTCATCCCCTTTGACCTCTAGAATACGTACCTATTAGTCGAGTTATTTCCTTTAATTCCTATAAGACGTACCTTTTAGTCGAGTCATCCCCTTTGATTCCTATAAGACGTACTTTTTAGTCGAGTCATCCCCTTTGATTCCTATAAGACGTACCATTTAGTTGAGTCATTTCCTTTGATTCCTTGTAGACGTACCTTTTAGTCGAGTCATTTCCCTTGATTCCTATAAGACATACCTTTTAGTCGAGTCATCCCCTTTAATTCCTATAAGACGTACCTTTTAGTCGAGTCATCTCCTTTGATTCCTATAAGACGTACCTTTTAGTTGAGTCATTTCCTGTGATTCGTAGAAGACGTTCCTTTTTGTCGAGTCATTTCACTTGATTCCTATAAGACGTACCTTTTAGTCGAGTCATTCCCTTTGATTCCTATAAGACGTACCTTTTAGTCGAGTCATCCCCTTTGATTCCTATAAGACGTACCTTTTAGTCGAGTCATCCCCTTTGATTCCTAGAAGACGTAACTTTTAGTCGAGTCATTTCCCTTGATTCCTATAAGACGTCCCTTTTAGTCGAGTCATCCCCTTTGATTCCTATAAGATGTACTATTTAGTCTAGTCATTTCCTTTGATTCCTATAAGACGTACCTTTTAGTCGAGTCATTTCCTTTGATTCCTATATGACGTACCTTTAAGTCGAGTCATCCCCTTTGATCCCTAGAATACGTACCTTTTAGTCGAGTCATTTCCCTTGATTCCTATTATACGTACCTCTTAGTCGAATCATCCCCTTTGATTCGTATAAGCCGTACCTTTTAGTCGAGTCATCCCCTTTGATTCCTATAAGACATACCTTTTAGTCGAGTTATACCTCTTGATTCCTATAAGACGTACTTTTTAGTCGATTCATTCCCCCTTGACCCCAGAAGACGTACCTTATAATCGAGTCATTTCCTTTGATTCTATAAGACGTATCTTTTAGTCGAGTCATCCCTTTTGATTCCTATAAGACATACCTTTTAGTCGAGTCATACCTCTTGATTCCAATAAGACATACCTTTTTAGTCGAGTCATTCCCCCTTGACAGCTAGAAGACGTACCTTTTAATCGAGTCATCCCTTTGACCCCTAGAAGATGTACCTTTTAATCGAATCATTTCTTTTGATTCTATAAGACGTATCTTTTAGTCGAGTCATCCCTTTTGATTCCTATAAGACGTACCTTTAAGTCGAGTCATCCCCTATGATTCCTATAAGACCTACCTTTTAGTCAAGTCATCCCCTTTGATTCCTATAAGACGTACCTTTTATTCGAGTCATCCCTTTGATTCCTATAAGACGTACCTTTTAGTCGACTCATCCCCTTCGATTCCTACAAGACGTACCTTTTAGTCGAGTCATCCCCTTTGACCTCTAGAATACGTACCTATTAGTCGAGTTATTTCCTTTAATTCCTATAAGACGTACCTTTTAGTCGAGTCATCCCCTTTGATTCCTATAAGACGTACTTTTTAGTCGAGTCATCCCCTTTGATTCCTATAAGACGTACCATTTAGTTGAGTCATTTCCTTTGATTCCTTGTAGACGTACCTTTTAGTCGAGTCATTTCCCTTGATTCCTATAAGACATACCTTTTAGTCGAGTCATCCCCTTTGATTCCTATAAGACGTACCTTTTAGTCGAGTCATCTCCTTTGATTCCTATAAGATGTACCTTTTAGTTGAGTCATTTCCTGTGATTCGTAGAAGACGTTCCTTTTTGTCGAGTCATTTCACTTGATTCCTATGAGACGTACCTTTTAGTCGAGTCATTCCCTTAGATTCCTATAAGACGTACCTTTTAGTCGAGTCATCCCCTTTGATTCCTATAAGACGTACCTTTTAGTCGAGTCATCCCCTTTGATTCCTAGAAGACGTAACTTTTAGTCGAGTCATTTCCCTTGATTCCTATAAGACGTCCCTTTTAGTCGAGTCATCCCCTTTGATTCCTATAAGACGTACTATTTAGTCTAGTCATTTCCTTTGATTCCTATAAGACGTACCTTTTAGTCGAGTCATTTCCTTTGATTCCTATAAGACGTACCTTTAAGTCGAGTCATCCCCTTTGATCCCTAGAATACGTACCTTTTAGTCGAGTCATTTCCCTTGATTCCTATAATACGTACCTCTTAGTCGAATCATCCCCTTTGATTTGTATAAGCCGTACCTTTTAGTCGAGTCATCCCCTTTGATTCCTATAAGACATACCTTTTAGTCGAGTTATACCTCTTGATTCCTATAAGACGTACTTTTTAGTCGAGTCATTCCCCCTTGACACCTAGAAGACGTACCTTTTAGTCGAGTCATCCCCTTTGACCCCTAGAAGACGTACCTTTTAATCGAGTCATTTCCTTTGATTCTATAAGACGTATCTTTTAGTCGAGTCATCCCTTTTGATTCCTATAAGACGTACCTTTTAGTCAAGTCATCCCCTTTGATTCCTATAAGACCTACCTTTTAGTCAAGTCATCCCCTTTGATTCCTATAAGACGTACCTTTTAGTCGAGTCATCCCTTTGATTCCTATAAGACGTACCTTTTAGTCGAGTCATCTCCTTTGACCCCTAGAAGACATACCGTTTAGTCATTTCCTTTAATTTCTATAAGACGTATCTTTTAGTCGAGTCACCCCTTTGATTCCTATAAGACGTACCTTTTAGTCGAGTCATCCCCCTTGATTACTATTAGACGTACCTTTTAGTCGAGTCATCCCCTTTGATTCCTAGAAGACGTACCTTTTACTCGAGTCATTTCCCTTGATTCCTATAAGACGTACCTTTTAGTCGAGTCATCCAGTTTGATTTCTATAAGACGTATCTTTTAGTCGAGTCATCCCCTTGGATTCCTATAAGACGTTCCTTTTGGTCGAGTCATCCCCTTCGATTCCTATAAGACGAACCTTTTAGTCGAGTCATCCCCTTTGATTCCCATAATACCAACCTTTTAGTCGAGTCATCCCCTTAGATTCCAAGAAGACGTATCTTTTAGTCGAGTCATTTCCTTTGATTCCTATAAGACGTACCTTTTAGTCGAGTCATTTCCTTTGATTCCTATAAGACGTACCTTTTAGTCGAGTCATCCCCTTTGACCCCTAGAATACGTACCTTTTAGTTGAGTCATTTCCCTTGATTCCTATATGACGTACCTTTTAGTCGAATCATCCCCTTCGATTGGTATAAGACGTACCTTTTAGTCGAGTCATACCTCTTGATTCCTATAAGACGTACTTTTTAGTCGAGTCATTTCCCCTTGACCCCTAGAAGACGTACCTTTTAGTCGAGTCATCCCCTTTGACCCTTAGAAGACGTACCTTTTAATCGACTCATTTCCTTTGATTCTATAAGACGTATCTTTTAGTTGAGTCATCCCTTTTGATTCCTATAGGACGTACCTTTAAGTCGATTCATCCCCTTTGATTCCTATAAGATGTACCTTTTAGTCGAGTCATCCCCTTTGATTCCTATAAGACGTACCTTTTAGTCGATTCATCCCCTTTGATTCCTATAAGACGTACCTTTTAGTCGAGTCATCCCCTTTGACCTCTAGAATCTGTACCTATTAGTCGAGTCATTTCCTTTGATTCCTATAAGACGTACCTTTTAGTCGAGTCATCCCCTGTGATCCCTATAAGACGTACTTTTTAGTTGAGTCATCCCCTATGATTTCTATAAGACGTACCTTTTAGTTGAGTCATTTCCTTTGATTCCTTGAAGACGTACCTTTTAGTCGAGTCATTTCCCTTGATTCCTATAAGACGTACCTTTTAGTCGAGTCATTTCCCTTGATTCCTATAAGACGTACCTTTTAGTCGAGTCATCCACTTGGATTCCTATAAGACGTACCTTTTGGTCGAGTCATCCCCTTCGATTCCTATAAGACGAACCTTTTAGTCGAGTCATCCCCTTTGATTCCTAAAAGACGTACCTTTTAGTCGAGTCATTTCTCTTGATTCCAATAAGACGTATCTTTTGGTCGAGTCATCCCCTTTGATTCCTATAAGACGTACCTTTTAGTCGAGTCATCCCCCTTGATTACTATTAGACGTACCTTTTAGTCGAGTCATCCCCTTTGATTCCTAGAAGACGTACCTTTTACTCGAGTCATTTCCCTTGATTCCTATAAGACGTACCTTTTAGTCGAGTCATCCAGTTTGATTTCTATAAGACGTATCTTTTAGTCGAGTCATCCCCTTGGATTCCTATAAGACGTTCCTTTTGGTCGAGTCATCCCCTTCGATTCCTATAAGACGAACCTTTTAGTCGAGTCATCCCCTTTGATTCCCATAATACCAACCTTTTAGTCGAGTCATCCCCTTAGATTCCAAGAAGACGTATCTTTTAGTCGAGTCATTTCCTTTGATTCCTATAAGACGTACCTTTTAGTCGAGTCATTTCCTTTGATTCCTATAAGACGTACCTTTTAGTCGAGTCATCCCCTTTGACCCCTAGAATACGTACCTTTTAGTTGAGTCATTTCCCTTGATTCCTATATGACGTACCTTTTAGTCGAATCATCCCCTTCGATTGGTCTAAGACGTACCTTTTAGTCGAGTCATACCTCTTGATTCCTATAAGACGTACTTTTTAGTCGAGTCATTTCCCCTTGACCCCTAGAAGACGTACCTTTTAGTCGAGTCATCCCCTTTGACCCTTAGAAGACGTACCTTTTAATCGAGTCATTTCCTTTGATTCTATAAGACGTATCTTTTAGTCGAGTCATCCCTTTTGATTCCTATAGGACGTACCTTTAAGTCGATTCATCCCCTTTGATTCCTATAAGATGTACCTTTTAGTCGAGTCATCCCCTTTGATTCCTATAAGACGTACCTTTTAGTCGATTCATCCCCTTTGATTCCTATAAGACGTACCTTTTAGTCGAGTCATCCCCTTTGACCTCTAGAATCTGTACCTATTAGTCGAGTCATTTCCTTTGATTCCTATAAGACGTACCTTTTAGTCGAGTCATCCCCTGTGATTCCTATAAGACGTACTTTTTAGTTGAGTCATCCCCTATGATTTCTATAAGACGTACCTTTTAGTTGAGTCATTTCCTTTGATTCCTTGAAGACGTACCTTTTAGTCGAGTCATTTCCCTTGATTCCTATAAGACGTACCTTTTAGTCGAGTCATTTCCCTTGATTCCTATAAGACGTACCTTTTAGTCGAGTCATCCACTTGGATTCCTATAAGACGTACCTTTTGGTCGAGTCATCCCCTTCGATTCCTATAAGACGAACCTTTTAGTCGAGTCATCCCCTTTGATTCCTAAAAGACGTACCTTTTAGTCGAGTCATTTCTCTTGATTCCAATAAGACGTATCTTTTGGTCGAGTCATCCCCTTTGATTCCTATATGACGTACCTATTAGTCGAGTCATCCCCTTTGATTCCTATAAGACGTACCTTTTAGTCGAGTCATCCCCTTTGATCCCTAGAAGACGTACCTTTTAGTCTAGTCATTTCCTTTGATTCCTATAAGACGTACGTTTTAGTCGATTCATTACGTTTGATTCCTATAAGACGTACCTTTAAGTCGAGTCATCCTCAATGACCCCTAGAATACGTACCTTTTAGTCGAGTCATTTCCCTTGATTTCTATAAGACGTACCTCTTAGTCAAATCATCCCCTTTGATTCGTATAAACCGTACCTTTTAGTCGAGTCTTCCCCTTTGATTCCTATAAGACATACCTTTTAGTCGAGTCATACTTCTTAATTCCTATAAGACATACCTTTTTAGTCGAGTCATTCCCCCTTGACACCTAGAAGACGTACCTTTTAATCGAGTCATCCCCTTTGACCCCTAGAAGACGTACCTTATAATCGAGTCATTTCCTTTGATTCTATAAGACGTATGTTTTAGTCGAGGCATCCCTTTTGATTCCTATAAGACATACCTTTTAGTCGAGTCATACCTCTTGATTCCTATAAGACATACCTTTTTAGTCGAGTCATCCCCTTTGATTCCTATAAGACGTACCTTTTAGTCGAGTCATCCCCTTTGATTCCTAGAAGACGTAACTTTTAGTCGAGTCATTTCCCTTGATTCCTATAAGACGTCCCTTTTAGTCGAGTCATCCCCTTTGATTCCTATAAGACGTACTATTTAGTCTAGTCATTTCCTTTGATTCCTATAAGACGTACCTTTTAGTCGAGTCATTTCCTTTGATTCCTATAAGACGTACCTTTAAGTCGAGTCATCCCCTTTGATCCCTAGAATACGTACCTTTTAGTCGAGTCATTTCCCTTGATTCCTATAATACGTACCTCTTAGTCGAATCATCCCCTTTGATTTGTATAAGCCGTACCTTTTAGTCGAGTCATCCCCTTTGATTCCTATAAGACATACCTTTTAGTCGAGTTATACCTCTTGATTCCTATAAGACGTACTTTTTAGTCGAGTCATTCCCCCTTGACACCTAGAAGACGTACCTTTTAGTCGAGTCATCCCCTTTGACCCCTAGAAGACGTACCTTTTAATCGAGTCATTTCCTTTGATTCTATAAGACGTATCTTTTAGTCGAGTCATCCCTTTTGATTCCTATAAGACGTACCTTTTAGTCAAGTCATCCCCTTTGATTCCTATAAGACCTACCTTTTAGTCAAGTCATCCCCTTTGATTCCTATAAGACGTACCTTTTAGTCGAGTCATCCCTTTGATTCCTATAAGACGTACCTTTTAGTCGAGTCATCCCCTTTGACCCCTAGAATACGTACCTTTTAGTTGAGTCATTTCCCTTGATTCCTATAAGACATACCTTTTAGTCGAGTTATACCTCTTGATTCCTATAAGACGTACTTTTTAGTCGAGTCATTCCCCCTTGACACCTAGAAGACGTACCTTTTAGTCGAGTCATCCCCTTTGACCCCTAGAAGACGTACCTTTTAATCGAGTCATTTCCTTTGATTCTATAAGACGTATCTTTTAGTCGAGTCATCCCTTTTGATTCCTATAAGACGTACCTTTTAGTCGAGTCATCCCCTTTGATTCCTATAAGACGTACCTTTTTAATCAAGTCATCCCCTTTGATTCCTATAAGACGTACCTTTTAGTCGAGTCATCCCTTTGATTCCTATAAGACGTACCTTTTAGTCGAGTCATCTCCTTTGACCCCTAGAAGACATACCGTTTAGTCATTTCCTTTAATTTCTATAAGACATATCTTTTAGTCGAGTCACCCCTTTGATTCCTATAAGACGTACCTTTTAGTCGAGTCATCCCCCTTGATTACTATTAGACGTACCTTTTAGTCGAGTCATCCCCTTTGATTCCTAGAAGACGTACCTTTTACTCGAGTCATTTCCCTTGATTCCTATAAGACGTACCTTTTAGTCGAGTCATCCAGTTTGATTCCTATAAGACGTATCTTTTAGTCGAGTCATCCCCTTGGATTCCTATAAGACGTTCCTTTTGGTCGAGTCATCCCCTTCGATTCCTATAAGACGAACCTTTTAGTCGAGTCATCCCCTTTGATTCCCATAATACCAACCTTTTAGTCGAGTCATCCCCTTAGATTCCAAGAAGACGTATCTTTTAGTCGAGTCATTTCCTTTGATTCCTATAAGACGTACCTTTTAGTCGAGTCATTTCCTTTGATTCCTATAAGACGTACCTTTTAGTCGAGTCATCCCCTTTGACCCCTAGAATACGTACCTTTTAGTTGAGTCATTTCCCTTGATTCCTATATGACGTACCTTTTAGTCGAATCATCCCCTTCGATTGGTATAAGACGTACCTTTTAGTCTAGTCATTTCTTTTGATTCCTATAAGACGTACCTTTTAGTCGAGTCATTTCCTTTGATTCCTATAAGACGTACCTTTAAGTCGAGTCATCCCATTTGACCCCTAGAATACGTACCTTTTAGTCGAGTCATTTCCCTTGATTCCTATAAGACGTACCTTTTAGTCGAGTCACCCCCTTTGATTCCTATAAGACGTACCTTTTAGTCGAGTCATCCCCCTTGATTACTATAAGACGTACCTTTTAGTCGAGTCATCCTCTTTGATTCCTAGAAGACGTACCTTTTAGTCAAGTCATTTCCCTTGATTCCTATACGATGTACCTTTTAGTCGAGTCATCCACTTTGATTCCTATAAGACGTACCTTTTAGTCGAGTTATCCCTTTGGATTCCTATAAGACGTTCCTTTTGGTCGACTCATCCCCTTCGATTCCTATAAGACGAACCTTTTACTCGAGTCATCCCCTTTGATTCCAATAAGACTTACCTTTTAGTCGAGTCATCCCCTGAGATTCCTAGAAGACGTACCTTTTAGTCGAGTCATTTCCTTTGATTCCTATAAGACGTACCTTTTAGTCGAGTCATTTTCATTGATTCCTATAAGACGTACCTTTTAGTCGAGTCATCCCCTTTGACCCCTAGAATACGTACCTTTTAGTCGAGTCATTTCCCTTGATTCCTATAAGACGTACCTTTTAGTCGAATCATCCTCTTCGATTCGTATAAGACGAACCTTTTAGTTGAGTCATACCTCTTGTGTCCTATAAGACTTACTTTTTAGTCGAGTCATTCCCCCTTGACCCCTAGAAGACGTACCTTTTAGTCGAGTCATCCCCTTTGACCCTTAGAAGACGTACCTTTTAATTGACTCATTTCCTTTGATTCTATAAGACGTATCTTTTAGTCGAGTCATCCCTTTTTATTCCTATAAGACGTAGATTTTAGTCGAGTCATCCCCTTTGATTCCTATAAGACGTACCTTTTAGTCGAGTAATCCCCTTTGATTCCTGGAAGACGTACCTTTTTGTCGAGTCATCCCCTTTGACCTCTAGAATACGTACCTATTAGTCGAGTCATTTCCTTTAATTCCTATAAGACGTACCTTTTAGTCGAGTCATCCTCTGTCATTCCTATAAGACGTACCTTTTAGTCGAGTCATCCCCTTTGATTTTTATAAGACATACATTTTAGTTGAGTCATTTCCTTTGATTCCTTGAAGACGTACCTTTTAGTCGAGTCATCCCCTTTGATTCCTATAAGATGTACCTATTAGTCGAGTTAGCTCATTTGATTCCTATAAGACGTACCTTTTAGTTGAGTCATTTTATTGTGATTCGTAGAAGACGTATCTTTTAGTCGAGTCATCCCCTTTGATTCCTATAAGACGTACCTTTTAGTCGAGTCATCCCCTTTGACCCCTAGAAGACGTACCTTTTAATCGAGTCATTTACTTTGATTCCTATAAGACGTATGTTTTAGTCGAGTTATCCCTTTTGATTCTTATAAGACGTACCTTTTAGTCGAGTCATCCTCTTTGATTCCTATAAGATGTACCTTTTAGTCGAGTTATCCCCTTTGATTCCTATAAGACGTACCTTTTAGTCGAGTCATCCCCTTTGACCTCTAGAATACGTACCTATTAGTCGAGTTATTTCCTTTAATTCCTATAAGACGTACCGTTTAATCGAGTCATCCCCTTTGATTCCAATAAGACGTACCTTTTAGTCGAGTCATCTCCTTTGATTCCTATAAGACATACCATTTAGTTGAGTCATTTTCTTTGATTCCTTGTAGACGTACCTTTTAGTCGAGTCATTTCCCTTGATTCCCATAAAACATACCTTTTAGTCGAGTTATCCCCTTTGATTCCTATAAGACGTACCTTTTAGTCGAGTCATCTCCTTTGATTCCTATAAGACGTACCTTTTTGTCGAGTCATTTCACTTGATTCCTATAAGACGTACCTTTTAGTCGAGTCATTCCCTTTGATTCCTATAAGACGTACCTTTTAGTCGAGTCATCACCTTTGATTCCTAGAAGACGTAACTTTTGGTCGAGTCATTTCCCTTGATTCCTATAAGACGTCCCTTTTAGTCGAGTCATCCCCTTTGATTCCTATAAGACGTACCTTTTAGTCGAGTCATTTTCATTGATTCCTATAAGACGTACCTTTTAGTCGAGTCATCCCCTTTGACCCCTAGAATACGTACCTTTTAGTCGAGTCATTTCCCTTGATTCCTATAAGACGTACCTTTTAGTCGAATCATCCTCTTCGATTCGTATAAGACGAACCTTTTAGTTGAGTATTTCCTCTTGTGTCCTATAAGACTTACTTTTTAGTCGAGTCATTCCCCCTTGACCCCTAGAAGACGTACCTTTTAGTCGAGTCATCCCCTTTGACCCTTAGAAGACGTACCTTTTAATTGACTCATTTCCTTTGATTCTATAAGACGTATCTTTTAGTCGAGTCATCTCTTTTTATTCCTATAAGACGTAGATTTTAGTCGAGTCATCCCCTTTGATTCCTATAAGACGTACCTTTTAGTCGAGTAATCCCCTTTGATTCCTAGAAGACGTACCTTTTTGTCGAGTCATCCCCTTTGACCTCTAGAATACGTACCTATTAGTCGAGTCATTTCCTTTGATTCCTATAAGACGTACCTTTTAGTCGAGTCATCCTCTGTCATTCCTATAAGACGTACCTTTTAGTCGAGTCATCCCCTTTGATTTTTATAAGACATACCTTTTAGTTGAGTCATTTCCTTTGATTCCTTGAAGACGTACCTTTTAGTCAAGTCATCCCCTTTGATTCCTATAAGATGTACCTATTAGTCGAGTTAGCTCATTTGATTCCTATAAGACGTACCTTTTAGTTGAGTCATTTTATTGTGATTCCTAGAAGACGTATCTTTTAGTCGAGTCATCCCCTTTGATTCCTATAAGACGTACCTTTTAGTCGAGTCATCCCCTTTGACCCCTAGAAGACGTACCTTTTAATCGAGTCATTTACTTTGATTCCTATAAGACGTATGTTTTAGTCGAGTTATCCCTTTTGATTCTTATAAGACGTACCTTTTAGTCGAGTCATCCTCTTTGATTCCTATAAGACGTACCTTTTAGTCGAGTTATCCCCTTTGATTCCTATAAGACGTACCTTTTAGTCGAGTCATCCCCTTTGACCTCTAGAATACGTACCTATTAGTCGAGTTATTTCCTTTAATTCCTATAAGACGTACCTTTTAATCGAGTCATCCCCTTTGATTCCAATAAGACGTACCTTTTAGTCGAGTCATCTCCTTTGATTCCTATAAGACATACCATTTAGTTGAGTCATTTTCTTTGACTCCTTGTAGACGTACCTTTTAGTCGAGTCATTTCCCTTGATTCCTATAAAACATACCTTTTAGTCGAGTTATCCCCTTTGATTCCTATAAGACGTACCTTTTAGTCGAGTCATCTCCTTTGATTCCAATAAGACGTACCTTTTTGTCGAGTCATTTCACTTGATTCCTATAAGACGTACCTTTTAGTCGAGTCATTCCCTTTGATTCCTATAAGACGTACCTTATAGTCGAGTCATCCCCTTTGATTCCTATAAGACGTACCTTTTAGTCGAGTCATCACCTTTGATTCCTAAAAGACGTAACTTTTAGTCGAGTTATTTCCCTTGATTCCTGTAAGACGTCCCTTTTAGTCGAGTCATCCCCTTTGATTCCTATAAGACGTACCTTTTAGTCGAGTCATCCCCTTTGACCTCTAGAATCTGTACCTATTAGTCGAGTCATTTCCTTTGATTCCTATAAGATGTACCTTTTAGTCGAGTCATCCCCTAAGATTCCTATAAGACGTACTTTTTAGTCGAGTCATCCCCTATAATTTCTATAAGACGTACCTTTTAGTCAGTCATTTCCTTTGATTCCTTGAAGACGTACCTTTTAGTCGAGTCATTTCCCTTGATTCCTATAAGAGATACCTTTTAGTCGAGTCATTTCCCTTGATTCCTATATGACGTACCTTTTAGTCGAGTCATCCACTTTGATTCCTATAAGACGTACCTTTTAGTCGAGTCATCCACTTGGATTACTATAAGATGTACCTATTAGTCGAGTTATCTCATTTGATTCCTATAAGACGTACCTTTTAGTTGAGTCATTTTATTGTGATTCCTAGAAAACGTATCTTTTAGTCGAGTCATCCCCTTTGATTCATATAAGACGTACCTTTTAGTCGAGTCATCCCCTTTGACCCCTAGAAGACGTACCTTTTAATCGAGTCATTTACTTTGATTCCTATAAGACGAATGTTTTAGTCGAGTTATCCCTATTGATTCTTATAAGACGTACCTTTTAGTCGAGTCATCCTCTTTGATTCCTATAAGACGTACCTTTTAGTCGAGTTATCCCCTTTGATTCCTATAAGACGTACCTTTTAGTCGAGTCATCCCCTTTGACCTCTAGAATACGTACATATTAGTCGAGTTATTTCCTTTAATTCCTATAAGACGTACCTTTTAATCGAGTCATCCCCTTTGATTCCTATAAGACGTCCCTTTTAGTCGAGTCATCTCCTTTGATTCCTATAAGACGTACCATTTAGTTGAGTCATTTCCTTTGATTCCTTGTAGACGTACCTTTTAGTCGAGTCATTTCCCTTGATTCCTATAAGACATACCTTTTAGTCGAGTTATCCCCTTTGATTCCTATAAGACGTACCTTTTAGTCGAGTCATCTCCTTTGATTCCTATAAGACGTACCTTTTTGTCGAGTCATTTCACTTGATTCCTATAAGATGTACCTTTTAGTCGAGTCATTCCCTTTGATTCCTATAAGACGTACCTTATAGTCGAGTCATCCCCTTTGATTCCTATAAGACGTACCTTTTAGTCGAGTCATCACCTTTGATTCCTAGAAGACGTAACTTTTAGTCGAGTCATTTCCCTTGATTCCTATAAGACGTCCCTTTTAGTCGAGTCATCCCCTTTGATTCCTATAAGACGTACCTTATAGTCGAGTCATCCCCTTTGACCTCTAGAATCTGTACCTATTAGTCGAGTCATTTCCTTTGATTCCTATAAGATGTACCTTTTAGTCGAGTCATCCCCTAAGATTCCTATAAGACGTACTTTTTAGTCGAGTCATCCCCTATAATTTCTATAAGACGTACCTTTTAGTTGAGTCATTTCCTTTGATTCCTTGAAGACGTACCTTTTAGTCGAGTCATTTCCCTTTAGTCCTATAAGAGATACCTTTTAGTCGAGTCATCCACTTTGATTCCTATAAGACGTACCTTTTAGTCGAGTCATCCACTTGGATTCCTATAAGACGTACCTTTTGGTCGAGTCATCCCCTTCGATTCCTATAAGACGAACCTTTTAGTCGAGTCTTCCCCTTTGATTCCTAAAAGACGTACCATTTAGTCGAGTCATTTCTCTTGATTCCTATAAGACGTACCTTTTAGTCGAGTCATCCCCTTTGACCTCTAGAATACGTACCTATTAGTCGAGTTATTTCCTTTAATTCCTATAAGACGTACCTTTTAGTCGAGTCATCCCCTTTGATTCCTATAAGACGTACTTTTTAGTCGAGTCATCCCCTTTGATTCCTATAAGACGTACCATTTAGTTGAGTCATTTCCTTTGATTC
The DNA here is from genome assembly GCA_030864215.1 of Capsicum pubescens. Taxonomy (NCBI): domain Eukaryota; kingdom Viridiplantae; phylum Streptophyta; class Magnoliopsida; order Solanales; family Solanaceae; genus Capsicum; species Capsicum pubescens. The sequence continues at coordinate 272,171,476 of CM061545.1, read as the reverse complement.
CTTGTAGACGTACCTTTTAGTCGAGTCATTTCCCTTGATTCCTATAAGACATACCTTTTAGTCGAGTCATCCCCTTTGATTCCTATAAGACGTACCTTATAGTCGAGTCATCTCCTTTGATTCCTATAAGACGTACCTTTTAGTTGAGTCATTTCCTTTGATTCCTAGAAGACGTTCCTTTTTGTCGAGTCATTTCACTTGATTCCTATAAGACGTACCTTTTAGTCGAGTCATTCCCTTTGATTCCTATAAGACGTACCTTTTAGTCGAGTCATCCCCTTTGATTCCTATAAGACGTACCTTTTAGTCGAGTCATCCCCTTTGATTCCTAGAAGACGTAACTTTTAGTCGAGTCATTTCCCTTGATTCCAATAAGACGTCCCTTTTAGTCGAGTCATCCCCCTTGATTCCTATAAGACGTACTGTTTAGTCAAGTCATTTCCTTTGATTCCTATAAGACGTACCTTTTAGTCGAGTCATTTCCTTTGAATCCTATAAGACGTTCCTTTAAGTCGAGTCATCCCCTTTGATCCCTAGAATACGTACCTTTTAGTCGAGTCATTTCCCTTGATTCCTATAATACGTACCTCTTAATCGAATCATCCCCTTTGATTCGTATAAGCCGTACCTTTTAGTCGAGTCATCCCCTTTGATTCCTATAAGACATACCTTTTAGTTGAGTTATACCTCTTGATTCTTATAAGACGTACTTTTTAGTCGAGTCATTCCCCCTTGACACCTAGAAGACGTACCTTTTAGTCGAGTCATCCCCTTTGACCCCTAGAAGACGTACCTTCTAATCGAGTCATTTCCTTTGATTCTATAAGACGTATCTTTTAGTCGAGTCATCCCTTTTGATTCCTATAAGACGTACCTTTTAGTCGAGTCATCCCCTTTGATTCCTATAAGACCTACCTTTTAGTCAAGTCATCCCCTTTGATTCCTATAAGACGTACCTTTTAGTCGAGTCATCCCTTTGATTCCTATAAGACGTACCTTTTAGTCGAGTCATCTTCTTTAACCCCTAGAAGACATACCGTTTAGTCATTTCCTTTAATTTCTATAAGACGTATCTTTTAGTCGAGTCACCCCTTTGATTCCTATAAGACGTACCTTTTAGTCGAGTCATCCCCCGTTATTACTATTAGACGTACCTTTTAGTCGAGTCATCCCCTTTGATTCCTAGAAGACGTACCTTTTACTCGAGTCATTTCCCTTGATTCCTATAAGACGTACCTTTTAGTCGAGTCATCCACTTTGATTCCTACAAGACGTATCTTTTAGTCGAGTCATCCCCTTGGATTCCTATAAGACGTTCCTTTTGGTCGAGTCATCCCCTTCGATTCCTATAAGACGAACCTTTTAGTCGAGTCATCCCCTTTGATTCCCATAATACCAACCTTTTAGTCGAGTCATCCCCTTAGATTCCAAGAAGACGTATCTTTTAGTCGAGTCATTTCCTTTGATTCCTATAAGACGTACCTTTTAGTAGAGTCATTTCCTTTGATTCCTATAAGACGTACCTTTTAGTCGAGTCATCCCCTTTGACCCCTAGAATACGTACCTTTTAGTTGAGTCATTTCCCTTGATTCCTATATGACGTACCTATTAGTCGAATCATCCCCTTCGATTGGTATAAGACGTACCTTTTAGTCGAGTCATACCTCTTGATTCCTATAAGACGTACTTTTTAGTCGAGTCATTTCCCCTTGACCCCTAGAAGACGTACCTTTTAGTCGAGTCATCCCCTTTGACCCTTAGAAGACGTACCTTTTAATCGACTCATTTCCTTTGATTCTATAAGACGTATCTTTTAGTCGAGTCATCCCTTTTGATTCCTATAAGACATACCGTTAAGTCGATTCATCCCCTTTGATTCCTATAAGATGTACCTTTTAGTCGAGTCATCCCCTTTGATTCCTATAAGACGTACCTTTTAGTCGATTCATCCCCTTTGATTCCTATAAGACGTACCTTTTAGTCGAGTCATCCCCTTTGACCTCTAGAATCTGTACCTATTAGTCGAGTCATTTCCTTTGATTCCTATAAGACGTACCTTTTAGTCGAGTCATCCCCTGTGATTCCTATAAGACGTACCTTTTAGTTGAGTCATCCCCTATGATTTCTATAAGACGTACCTTTTAGTTGAGTCATTTCCTTTGATTCCTTGAAGACGTACCTTTTAGTCGAGTCATTTCCCTTGATTCCTATAAGACGTACCTTTTAGTCGAGTCATTTCCCTTGATTCCTATAAGACGTACCTTTTAGTCGAGTCATCCACTTTGATTCCTATAAGACGTACCTTTTAGTCGAGTCATCCACTTGGATTCCTATAAGACGTACCTTTTGGTCGAGTCATCCCCTTCGATTCCTATAAGACGAACCTTTTAGTCGAGTCATCCCCTTTGATTCCTAAAAGACGTACCTTTTAGTCGAGTCATTTCTCTTGATTCCTATAAGACGTATCTTTTAGTCGAGTCATCCCCTTTGATTCCTATAAGACGTACCTTTTAGTCGAGTCATCCCCTTTGATCCCTAGAAGACGTACCTTTTAGTCTAGTCATTTCCCTTGATTCCTATAAGACGTACGTTTTAGTCGATTCATTACGTTTGATTCCTATAAGACGTACCATTTAGTTGAGTCATTTCCTTTGATTCCTTGTAGACGTACCTTTTAGTCGAGTCATTTCCCTTGATTCCTATAAGACATACCTTTTAGTCGAGTCATCCCCTTTGATTCCTATAAGACGTACCTTATAGTCGAGTCATCTCCTTTGATTCCTATAAGACGTACCTTTTAGTTGAGTCATTTCCTTTGATTCCTAGAAGACGTTCCTTTTTGTCGAGTCATTTCACTTGATTCCTATAAGACGTACCTTTTAGTCGAGTCATTCCCTTTGATTCCTATAAGACGTACCTTTTAGTCGAGTCATCCCCTTTGATTCCTATAAGACGTACCTTTTAGTCGAGTCATCCCCTTTGATTCCTAGAAGACGTAACTTTTAGTCGAGTCATTTCCCTTGATTCCAATAAGACGTCCCTTTTAGTCGAGTCATCCCCTTTGATTCCTATAAGACGTACTGTTTAGTCAAGTCATTTCCTTTGATTCCTATAAGACGTACCTTTTAGTCGAGTCATTTCCTTTGAATCCTATAAGACGTTCCTTTAAGTCGAGTCATCCCCTTTGATCCCTAGAATACGTACCTTTTAGTCGAGTCATTTCCCTTGATTCCTATAATACGTACCTCTTAGTCGAATCATCCCCTTTGATTCGTATAAGCCGTACCTTTTAGTCGAGTCATCCCCTTTGATTCCTATTAGACATACCTTTTAGTTGAGTTATACCTCTTGATTCTTATAAGACGTACTTTTTAGTCGAGTCATTCCCCCTTGACACCTAGAAGACGTACCTTTTAGTCGAGTCATCCCCTTTGACCCCTAGAAGACGTACCTTCTAATCGAGTCATTTCCTTTGATTCTATAAGACGTATCTTTTAGTCGAGTCATCCCTTTTGATTCCTATAAGACGTACCTTTTAGTCGAGTCATCCCCTTTGATTCCTATAAGACCTACCTTTTAGTCAAGTCATCCCCTTTGATTCCTATAAGACGTACCTTTTAGTCGAGTCATCCCTTTGATTCCTATAAGACGTACCTTTTAGTCGAGTCATCTTCTTTAACCCCTAGAAGACATACCGTTTAGTCATTTCCTTTAATTTCTATAAGACGTATCTTTTAGTCGAGTCACCCCTTTGATTCCTATAAGACGTACCTTTTAGTCGAGTCATCCCCCGTTATTACTATTAGACGTACCTTTTAGTCGAGTCATCCCCTTTGATTCCTAGAAGACGTACCTTTTACTCGAGTCATTTCCCTTGATTCCTATAAGACGTACCTTTTAGTCGAGTCATCCACTTTGATTCCTACAAGACGTATCTTTTAGTCGAGTCATCCCCTTGGATTCCTATAAGACGTTCCTTTTGGTCGAGTCATCCCCTTCGATTCCTATAAGACGAACCTTTTAGTCGAGTCATCCCCTTTGATTCCCATAATACCAACCTTTTAGTCGAGTCATCCCCTTAGATTCCAAGAAGACGTATCTTTTAGTCGAGTCATTTCCTTTGATTCCTATAAGACGTACCTTTTAGTAGAGTCATTTCCTTTGATTCCTATAAGACGTACCTTTTAGTCGAGTCATCCCCTTTGACCCCTAGAATACGTACCTTTTAGTTGAGTCATTTCCCTTGATTCCTATATGACGTACCTATTAGTCGAATCATCCCCTTCGATTGGTATAAGACGTACCTTTTAGTCGAGTCATACCTCTTGATTCCTATAAGACGTAGTTTTTAGTCGAGTCATTTCCCCTTGACCCCTAGAAGACGTACCTTTTAGTCGAGTCATCCCCTTTGACCCTTAGAAGACGTACCTTTTAATCGACTCATTTCCTTTGATTCTATAAGACGTATCTTTTAGTCGAGTCATCCCTTTTGATTCCTATAAGACATACCGTTAAGTCGATTCATCCCCTTTGATTCCTATAAGATGTACCTTTTAGTCGAGTCATCCCCTTTGATTCCTATAAGACGTACCTTTTAGTCGATTCATCCCCTTTGATTCCTATAAGACGTACCTTTTAGTCGAGTCATCCCCTTTGACCTCTAGAATCTGTACCTATTAGTCGAGTCATTTCCTTTGATTCCTATAAGACGTACCTTTTAGTCGAGTCATCCCCTGTGATTCCTATAAGACGTACCTTTTAGTTGAGTCATCCCCTATGATTTCTATAAGACGTACCTTTTAGTTAAGTCATTTCCTTTGATTCCTTGAAGACGTACCTTTTAGTCGAGTCATTTCCCTTGATTCCTATAAGACGTACCTTTTAGTCGAGTCATTTCCCTTGATTCCTATAAGACGTACCTTTTAGTCGAGTCATCCACTTTGATTCCTATAAGACGTACCTTTTAGTCGAGTCATCCACTTGGATTCCTATAAGACGTACCTTTTGGTCGAGTCATCCCCTTCGATTCCTATAAGACGAACCTTTTAGTCGAGTCATCCCCTTTGATTCCTAAAAGACGTACCTTTTAGTCGAGTCATTTCACTTGATTCCTATAAGACGTATCTTTTAGTCGAGTCATCCCCTTTGATTCCTATAAGACGTACCTTTTAGTCGAGTCATCCCCTTTGATCCCTAGAAGACGTACCTTTTAGTCTAGTCATTTCCCTTGATTCCTATAAGACGTACGTTTTAGTCGATTCATTACGTTTGATTCCTATAAGACGTACCTTTAAGTCGAGTCATCCTCTTTGACCCCTAGAATACGTACCTTTTAGTCGAGTCATTTCCCTTGATTTCTATAAGACGTACCTCTTAGTCGAATCATCCCCTTTGATTCGTATAAACCGTACCTTTTAGTCGAGTCTTCCCCTTTGATTCCTATAAGACATACCTTTTAGTCGAGTCATACCTCTTGATTCCTATAAGACATACCTTTTTAGTCGAGTCATTCCCCCTTGACACCTAGAAGACGTACCTCTTAATCGAGTCATCCCCTTTGACCCCTTGAAGACGTACCTTATAATCGAGTCATTTCCTTTGATTCTATAAGACGTATCTTTTAGTCGAGGCATCCCTTTTGATTCCTATAAGACATACCTTTTAGTCGAGTCATACCTCTTGATTCCTATAAGACATACCTTTTTAGTCGAGTCATTCCCCCTTGACAGCTAGAAGACGTACCTTTTAATCGAGTCATCCCTTTGACCCCTAGAAGATGTACCTTTTAATCGAGTAGTTTCCTTTGATTCTATAAGACGTATCTTTTAGTCGAGTCATCCCTTTTGATTCCTATAAGACGTACCTTTAAGTCGAGTCATCCCCTTTGATTCCTATAAGACCTACCTTTTAGTCAAGTCATCCCCTTTGATTCCTATAAGACGTACCTTTTATTCGAGTCATCCCTTTGATTCCTATAAGACATACCTTTTAGTCGACTCATCCCCTTTGATTCCTACAAGACGTACCTTTTAGTCGAGTCATCCCCTTTGACCTCTAGAATACGTACCTATTAGTCGAGTTATTTCCTTTAATTCCTATAAGACGTACCTTTTAGTCGAGTCATCCCCTTTGATTCCTATAAGACGTACTTTTTAGTCGAGTCATCCCCTTTGATTCCTATAAGACGTACCATTTAGTTGAGACATTTCCTTTGATTCCTTGTAGACGTACCTTTTAGTCGAGTCATTTTCCTTGATTCCTATAAGACATACCTTTTAGTCGAGTCATCCCCTTTTATTCCTATAAGACGTACCATTTAGTCGAGTCATCTCCTTTGATTCCTATAAGACGTACCTTTTAGTTGAGTCATTTCCTGTGATTCCTAGAAGACGTTCCTTTTTGTCGAGTCATTTCACTTGATTCCTATAAGACGTACCTTTTAGTCGAGTCATTCCCTTTGATTCCTATAAGACGTACCTTTTAGTCGAGTCATCCCCTTTGATTCCTATAAGACGTACCTTTTAGTCGAGTCATCTCCTTTGATTCCTAGAAGACATAACTTTTAGTCGAGTCATTTCCCTTGATTCCTATAAGACGTCCCTTTTAGTCGAGTCATCCCCTTTGATTCCTATAAGACGTACTATTTAGTCTAGTCATTTCCTTTGATTCCTATAAGACGTACCTTTTAGTCGAGTCATTTCCTTTGATTCCAATAAGACGTACCTTTAAGTCGAGTCATCCCCTTTGATCCATAGAATACGTACCTTTTAATCGAGTCATTTCCCTTGATTCCTATAATACGTACCTCTTAGTCGAATCATCCCATTTGATTCGTATAAGCCGTACCTTTTAGTCGAGTCATCCCCATTGATTCCTATAAGACATACCTTTTAGTCGAGTTATACCTCTTGATTCCTATAAGACGTACTTTTTAGTCGATTCATTCCCCCTTGACACCTAGAAGACGTACCTTTTAGTTGAGTCATCCCCTTTGACCCCTAGAAGACGTACCTTTTAATCGAGTCATTTCCTTTGATTCTATAAGACGTATCTTTTAGTCGAGTCATCCCTTTTGATTCCTATAAGACGTACCTTTTAGTCTAGTCATCCCCTTTGATTCCTATAAGACCTACCTTTTAGTCAAGTCATCCCCTTTGATTCCTATAAGACGTACCTTAGTCGAGTCATCCCTTTGATTCCTATAAGACGTACCTTTTAATCGAGTCATCTCCTTTGACCCCTAGAAGACATACCGTTTAGTCATTTCCTTTAATTCCTATAAGACGTATCTTTTAGTCGAGTCACCCCTTTGATTCCTATAAGACGTACCTTTTAGTCGAGTCATCCCCCTTGATTACTATTAGACGTACCTTTTAGTCGAGTCATCCCCTTTGATTCCTAGAAGACGTACCTTTTACTCGAGTCATTTCCCTTGATTCCTATAAGACGTACCTTTTAGTCGAGTCATCCACTTGGATTCCTATAAGACGTACCTTTTGGTCGAGTCATCCCCTTCGATTCCTATAAGACGAACCTTTTAGTCGAGTCATGCCCTTTGATTCCTAAAAGACGTACCTTTTAGTCGAGTCATTTCTCTTGATTCCTATAAGACGTATCTTTTAGTCGAGTCATCCCCTTTGATTCCTATATGACGTACCTATTAGTCGAGTCATCCCCTTTGATTCCTATAAGACGTACCTTTTAGTCGAGTCATCCCCTTTGATCCCTAGAAGACGTACCTTTTAGTCTAGACATTTCCTTTGATTCCTATAAGACGTACATTTTAGTCGATTCATTACGTTTGATTCCTATAAGACGTACCTTTAAGTCGAGTCATCCTCTTTGACCCCTAGAATACGTACCTTTTAGTCGAGTCATTTCCCTTGATTTCTATAAGACATACCTCTTAGTCGAATCATCCCCTTTGATTCGTATAAACCGTACCTTTTAGTCGAGTCTTCCCCTTTGATTCCTATAAGACATACCTTTTAGTCGAGTCATACCTCTTGATTCCTATAAGACATACCTTTTTAGTCGAGTCATTCCCCCTTGACACCTAGAAGACGTACCTTTTAATCGAGTCATCCCCTTTGACCCCTAGAAGACGTACCTTATAATCGAGTCATTTCCTTTGATTCTATAAGACGTATCTTTTAGTCGAGGCATCCCTTTTTATTCCTATAAGACATACCTTTTAGTCGAGTCATACCTCTTGATTCCTATAAGACATACCTTTTTAGTCGAGTCATTCCCCCTTGACAGCTAGAAGACGTACATTTTAATCGAGTCATCCCTTTGACCCCTAGAAGATGTACCTTTTAATCGAGTCATTTCCTTTGATTCTATAAGACGTATCTTTTAGTCGAGTCATCCCTTTTGATTCCTATAAGACGTACCTTTAAGTCGAGTCATCCCCTTTGATTCCTATAAGACCTACCTTTTAGTCAAGTCATCCCCTTTGATTCCTATAAGACGTACCTTTTATTCGAGTCATCCCTTTGATTCCTATAAGACTTACCTTTTAGTCGACTCATCCCCTTTGATTCCTACAAGACGTACCTTTTAGTCGAGTCATCCCCTTTGACCTCTAGAATACGTACCTATTAGTCGAGTTATTTCCTTTAATTCCTATAAGACGTACCTTTTAGTCGAGTCATCCCATTTGATTCCTATAAGACGTACTTTTTAGTCGAGTCATCCCCTTTGATTCCTATAAGACGTACCATTTAGTTGAGTCATTTCCTTTGATTCCTTGAAGACGTACCTTTTAGTCGAGTCATTTCCCTTGATTCCTATAAGACATACCTTTTAGTCGAGTCATCCCCTTTTATTCCTATAAGACGTACCATTTAGTCGAGTCATCTCCATTGATTCCTATAAGACGTACCTTTTAGTTGAGTCATTTCCTGTGATTCCTAGAAGACGTTCCTTTTTGTCGAGTCATTTCACTTGATTCCTATAAGACGTACCTTTTAGTCGAGTCATTCCCTTTGATTCCTATAAGACGTACCTTTTAGTCGAGTCATCCCCTTTGATTCCTATAAGACGTACCTTTTAGTCGAGTCATCCCCTTTGATTCCTAGAAGACGTAACTTTTAGTCGAGTCATTTCCCTTGATTCCTATAAGACGTCCCTTTTAGTCGAGTCATCCCCTTTGATTCCTATAAGACGTACTATTTAGTCTAGTCATTTCCTTTGATTCCTATAAGACGTACCTTTTAGTCGAGTCATTTCCTTTGATTCCTATAAGACGTACCTTTAAGTCGAGTCATCCCCTTTGATCCCTAGAATACGTACCTTTTAATCGAGTCATTTCCCTTGATTCCTATAATACGTACCTCTTAGTCGAATCATCCCCTTTGATTCGTATAAGCCGTACCTTTAGTCGAGTCATCCCCATTGATTCCTATAAGACATACCTTTTAGTCGAGTTATACCTCTTGATTCCTATAAGACGTACTTTTTAGTCGAGTCATTCCCCCTTGACACCTAGAAGACGTACCTTTTAGTTGAGTCATCCCCTTTGACCCCTAGAAGACGTACCTTTTAATCGAGTCATTTCCTTTGATTCTATAAGACGTATCTTTTAGTCGAGTCATCCCTTTTGATTCCTATAAGACGTACCTTTTAGTCGAGTCATCCCCTTTGATTCCTATAAGACCTACCTTTTAGTCAAGTCATCCCCTTTGATTCCTATAAGACGTACCTTAGTCGAGTCATCCCTTTGATTCCTATAAGACGTACCGTTTAATCGAGTCATCTCCTTTGACCCCTAGAAGACATACCGTTTAGTCATTTCCTTTTATTCCTATAAGACGTATCTTTTAGTCGAGTCACCCCTTTGATTCCTATAAGACGTACCTTTTAGTCGAGTCATCCCCCTTGATTACTATTAGACGTACCTTTTAGTCGAGTCATCCCCTTTGATTCCTAGAAGACGTACCTTTTACTCGAGTCATTTCCCTTGATTCCTATAAGACGTACCTTTTAGTCGAGTCATCCACTTGGATTCCTATAAGACGTACCTTTTGGTCGAGTCATCCCCTTCGATTCCTATAAGACGAACCTTTTAGTCGAGTCATCCCCTTTGATTCCTAAAAGACGTACCTTTTAGTCGAGTCATTTCTCTTGATTCCTATAAGACGTATCTTTTAGTCGAGTCATCCCCTTTGATTCCTATATGACGTACCTATTAGTCGAGTCATCCCCTTTGATTCCTATAAGACGTACCTTTTAGTCGAGTCATCCCCTTTGATCCCTAGAAGACGTACCTTTTAGTCTAGACATTTCCTTTGATTCCTATAAGACGTACATTTTAGTCGATTCATTACGTTTGATTCCTATAAGACGTACCTTTAAGTCGAGTCATCCTCTTTGACCCCTAGAATACGTACCATTTAGTCGAGTCATTTCCCTTGATTTCTATAAGACATACCTCTTAGTCGAATCATCCCCTTTGATTCGTATAAACCGTACCTTTTAGTCGAGTCTTCCCCTTTGATTCCTATAAGACATACCTTTTAGTCGAGTCATACCTCTTGATTCCTATAAGACATACCTTTTTAGTCGAGTCATTCCCCCTTGACACCTAGAAGACGTACCTTTTAATCGAGTCATCCCCTTTGACCCCTAGAAGACGTACCTTATAATCGATTCATTTCCTTTGATTCTATAAGACGTATCTTTTAGTCGAGTCATCCCTTTTAATTCCTATAAGACATACCTTTTAGTCGAGTCATACCTCTTGATTCCTATAAGACATACCTTTTTAGTCGAGTCATTCCCCCTTGACAGCTAGAAGACGTACCTTTTAATCGAGTCATCCCTTTGACCCCTAGAAGATGTACCTTTTAATCGAGTCATTTCCTTTGATTCTATAAGACGTATCTTTTACTCGAGTCATCCCTTTTGATTCCTATAAGACGTACCTTTAAGTCGAGTCATCCCCTTTGATTCCTATAAGACCTACCTTTTAGTCAAGTCATCCCCTTTGATTCCTATAAGACGTACCTTTTATTCGAGTCATCCCTTTGATTCCTATAAGACGTACCTTTTAGTCGACTCATCCCCTTTGATTCCTACAAGACGTACCTTTTAGTCGAGTCATCCCCTTTGACCTCTAGAATACGTACCTATTAGTCGAGTTATTTCCTTTAATTCCTATAAGACGTACCTTTTAGTCGAGTCATCCCCTTTGATTCCTATAAGACGTACTTTTTAGTCGAGTCATCCCCTTTGATTCCTATAAGACGTACCATTTAGTTGAGTCATTTCCTTTGATTCCTTGTAGACGTACCTTTTAGTCGAGTCATTTCCCTTGATTCCTATAAGACATACCTTTTAGTCGAGTCATCCCCTTTAATTCCTATAAGACGTACCTTTTAGTCGAGTCATCTCCTTTGATTCCTATAAGACGTACCTTTTAGTTGAGTCATTTCCTGTGATTCGTAGAAGACGTTCCTTTTTGTCGAGTCATTTCACTTGATTCCTATAAGACGTACCTTTTAGTCGAGTCATTCCCTTTGATTCCTATAAGACGTACCTTTTAGTCGAGTCATCCCCTTTGATTCCTATAAGACGTACCTTTTAGTCGAGTCATCCCCTTTGATTCCTAGAAGACGTAACTTTTAGTCGAGTCATTTCCCTTGATTCCTATAAGACGTCCCTTTTAGTCGAGTCATCCCCTTTGATTCCTATAAGATGTACTATTTAGTCTAGTCATTTCCTTTGATTCCTATAAGACGTACCTTTTAGTCGAGTCATTTCCTTTGATTCCTATAAGACGTACCTTTAAGTCGAGTCATCCCCTTTGATCCCTAGAATACGTACCTTTTAGTCGAGTCATTTCCCTTGATTCCTATTATACGTACCTCTTAGTCGAATCATCCCCTTTGATTCGTATAAGCCGTACCTTTTAGTCGAGTCATCCCCTTTGATTCCTATAAGACATACCTTTTAGTCGAGTTATACCTCTTGATTCCTATAAGACGTACTTTTTAGTCGATTCATTCCCCCTTGACCCCAGAAGACGTACCTTATAATCGAGTCATTTCCTTTGATTCTATAAGACGTATCTTTTAGTCGAGTCATCCCTTTTGATTCCTATAAGACATACCTTTTAGTCGAGTCATACCTCTTGATTCCAATAAGACATACCTTTTTAGTCGAGTCATTCCCCCTTGACAGCTAGAAGACGTACCTTTTAATCGAGTCATCCCTTTGACCCCTAGAAGATGTACCTTTTAATCGAGTCATTTCTTTTGATTCTATAAGACGTATCTTTTAGTCGAGTCATCCCTTTTGATTCCTATAAGACGTACCTTAAAGTCGAGTCATCCCCTATGATTCCTATAAGACCTACCTTTTAGTCAAGTCATCCCCTTTGATTCCTATAAGACGTACCTTTTATTCGAGTCATCCCTTTGATTCCTATAAGACGTACCTTTTAGTCGACTCATCCCCTTTGATTCCTACAAGACGTACCTTTTAGTCGAGTCATCCCCTTTGACCTCTAGAATACGTACCTATTAGTCGAGTTATTTCCTTTAATTCCTATAAGACGTACCTTTTAGTCGAGTCATCCCCTTTGATTCCTATAAGACGTACTTTTTAGTCGAGTCATCCCCTTTGATTCCTATAAGACGTACCATTTAGTTGAGTCATTTCCTTTGATTCCTTGTAGACGTACCTTTTAGTCGAGTCATTTCCCTTGATTCCTATAAGACATACCTTTTAGTCGAGTCATCCCCTTTGATTCCTATAAGACGTACCTTTTAGTCGAGTCATCTCCTTTGATTCCTATAAGATGTACCTTTTAGTTGAGTCATTTCCTGTGATTCGTAGAAGACGTTCCTTTTTGTCGAGTCATTTCACTTGATTCCTATGAGACGTACCTTTTAGTCGAGTCATTCCCTTAGATTCCTATAAGACGTACCTTTTAGTCGAGTCATCCCCTTTGATTCCTATAAGACGTACCTTTTAGTCGAGTCATCCCCTTTGATTCCTAGAAGACGTAACTTTTAGTCGAGTCATTTCCCTTGATTCCTATAAGACGTCCCTTTTAGTCGAGTCATCCCCTTTGATTCCTATAAGACGTACTATTTAGTCTAGTCATTTCCTTTGATTCCTATAAGACGTACCTTTTAGTCGAGTCATTTCCTTTGATTCCTATAAGACGTACCTTTAAGTCGAGTCATCCCCTTTGATCCCTAGAATACGTACCTTTTAGTCGAGTCATTTCCCTTGATTCCTATAATACGTACCTCTTAGTCGAATCATCCCCTTTGATTTGTATAAGCCGTACCTTTTAGTCGAGTCATCCCCTTTGATTCCTATAAGACATACCTTTTAGTCGAGTTATACCTCTTGATTCCTATAAGACGTACTTTTTAGTCGAGTCATTCCCCCTTGACACCTAGAAGACGTACCTTTTAGTCGAGTCATCCCCTTTGACCCCTAGAAGACGTACCTTTTAATCGAGTCATTTCCTTTGATTCTATAAGACGTATGTTTTAGTCGAGTCATCCCTTTTGATTCCTATAAGACGTACCTTTTAGTCAAGTCATCCCCTTTGATTCCTATAAGACCTACCTTTTAGTCAAGTCATCCCCTTTGATTCCTATAAGACGTACCTTTTAGTCGAGTCATCCCTTTGATTCCTATAAGACGTACCTTTTAGTCGAGTCATCCCCTTTGACCCCTAGAATACGTACCTTTTAGTTGAGTCATTTCCCTTGATTCCTATAAGACATACCTTTTAGTCGAGTTATACCTCTTGATTCCTATAAGACGTACTTTTTAGTCGAGTCATTCCCCCTTGACACCTAGAAGACGTACCTTTTTGTCGAGTCATCCCCTTTGACCCCTAGAAGACGTACCTTTTAATCGAGTCATTTCCTTTGATTCTATAAGACGTATCTTTTAGTCGAGTCATCCCTTTTGATTCCTATAAGACGTACCTTTTAGTCGAGTCATCCCCTTTGATTCCTATAAGACGTACCTTTTAGTCAAGTCATCCCCTTTGATTCCTATAAGACGTACCTTTTAGTCGAGTCATCCCTTTGATTCCTATAAGACGTACCTTTTAGTCGAGTCATCTCCTTTGACCCCTAGAAGACATACCGTTTAGTCATTTCCTTTAATTTCTATAAGACGTATCTTTTAGTCGAGTCACCCCTTTGATTCCTATAAGACGTACCTTTTAGTCGAGTCATCCCCCTTGATTACTATTAGACGTACCTTTTAGTCGAGTCATCCCCTTTGATTCCTAGAAGACGTACCTTTTACTCGAGTCATTTCCCTTGATTCCTATAAGACGTACCTTTTAGTCGAGTCATCCAGTTTGATTTCTATAAGACGTATCTTTTAGTCGAGTCATCCCCTTGGATTCCTATAAGACGTTCCTTTTGGTCGAGTCATCCCCTTCGATTCCTATAAGACGAACCTTTTAGTCGAGTCATCCCCTTTGATTCCCATAATACCAACCTTTTAGTCGAGTCATCCCCTTAGATTCCAAGAAGACGTATCTTTTAGTCGAGTCATTTCCTTTGATTCCTATAAGACGTACCTTTTAGTCGAGTCATTTCCTTTGATTCCTATAAGACGTACCTTTTAGTCGAGTCATCCCCTTTGACCCCTAGAATACGTACCTTTTAGTTGAGTCATTTCCCTTGATTCCTATATGACGTACCTTTTAGTCGAATCATCCCCTTCGATTGGTATAAGACGTACCTTTTAGTCGAGTCATACCTCTTGATTCTTATAAGACGTACTTTTTAGTCGAGTCATTTCCCCTTGACCCCTAGAAGACGTACCTTTTAGTCGAGTCATCCCCTTTGACCCTTAGAAGACGTACCTTTTAATCGACTCATTTCCTTTGATTCTATAAGACGTATCTTTTAGTTGAGTCATCCCTTTTGATTCCTATAAGACGTACCTTTAAGTCGATTCATCCCCTTTGATTCCTATAAGATGTACCTTTTAGTCGAGTCATCCCCTTTGATTCCTATAAGACGTACCTTTTAGTCGATTCATCCCCTTTGATTCCTATAAGACGTACCTTTTAGTCGAGTCATCCCCTTTGACCTCTAGAATCTGTACCTATTAGTCGAGTCATTTCCTTTGATTCCTATAAGACGTACCTTTTAGTCGAGTCATCCCCTGTGATTCCTATAAGACGTACTTTTTAGTTGAGTCATCCCCTATGATTTCTATAAGACGTACCTTTTAGTTGAGTCATTTCCTTTGATTCCTTGAAGACGTACCTTTTAGTCGAGTCATTTCCCTTGATTCCTATAAGACGTACCTTTTAGTCGAGTCATTTCCCTTGATTCCTATAAGACGTACCTTTTAGTCGAGTCATCCACTTTGATTCCTATAAGACGTACCTTTTAGTCGAGTCATCCACTTGGATTCCTATAAGACGTACCTTTTGGTGGAGTCATCCCCTTCGATTCCTATAAGACGAACCTTTTAGTCGAGTCATCCCCTTTGATTCCTAAAAGACGTACCTTTTAGTCGAGTCATTTCTCTTGATTCCAATAAGACGTATCTTTTGGTCGAGTCATCCCCTTTGATTCCTATATGACGTACCTATTAGTCGAGTCATCCCCTTTGATTCCTATAAGACGTACCTTTTAGTCGAGTCATCCCCTTTGATCCCTAGAAGACGTACCTTTTAGTCTAGTCATTTCCTTTGATTCCTATAAGACGTACGTTTTAGTCGATTCATTACGTTTGATTCCTATAAGACGTACCTTTAAGTCGAGTCATCCTCTTTGACCCCTAGAATACGTACCTTTTAGTCGAGTCATTTCCCTTGATTTCTATAAGACGTACCTCTTAGTCAAATCATCCCCTTTGATTCGTATAAACCGTACCTTTTAGTCGAGTCTTCCCCTTTGATTCCTATAAGACATACCTTTTAGTCGAGTCATACTTCTTGATTCCTTTAAGACATACCTTTTTAGTCGAGTCATTCCCCCTTGACACCTAGAAGACGTACCTTTTAATCGAGTCATCCCCTTTGACCCCTAGAAGACGTACCTTATAATCGAGTCATTTCCTTTGATTCTATTAGACGTATGTTTTAGTCGAGGCATCCCTTTTGATTCCTATAAGACATACCTTTTAGTCGAGTCATACCTCTTGATTCCTATAAGACATACCTTTTTAGTCGAGTCATCCCCTTTGATTCCTATAAGACGTACCTTTTAGTCGAGTCATCCCCTTTGATTCCTAGAAGACGTAACTTTTAGTCGAGTCATTTCCCTTGATTCCTATAAGACGTCCCTTTTAGTCGAGTCATCCCCTTTGATTCCTATAAGACGTACTATTTAGTCTAGTCATTTCCTTTGATTCCTATAAGACGTACCTTTTAGTCGAGTCATTTCCTTTGATTCCTATAAGACGTACCTTTAAGTCGAGTCATCCCCTTTGATCCCTAGAATACGTACCTTTTAGTCGAGTCATTTCCCTTGATTCCAATAATTCGTACCTCTTAGTCGAATCATCCCCTTTGATTTGTATAAGCCGTACCTTTTAGTCGAGTCATCCCCTTTGATTCCTATAAGACATACCTTTTAGTCGAGTTATACCTCTTGATTCCTATAAGACGTACTTTTTAGTCGAGTCATTCCCCCTTGACACCTAGAAGACGTACCTTTTAGTCGAGTCATCCCCTTTGACCCCTAGAAGACGTACCTTTTAATCGAGTCATTTCCTTTGATTCTATAAGACGTATCTTTTAGTCGAGTCATCCCTTTTGATTCCTATAAGACGTACCTTTTAGTCAAGTCATCCCCTTTGATTCCTATAAGACCTACCTTTTAGTCAAGTCATCCCCTTTGATTCCTATAAGACGTACCTTTTAGTCGAGTCATCCCTTTGATTCCTATAAGACGTACCTTTTAGTCGAGTCATCCCCTTTGACCCCTAGAATACGTACCTTTTAGTTGAGTCATTTCCCTTGATTCCTATAAGACATACCTTTTAGTCGAGTTATACCTCTTGATTCCTATAAGACGTACTTTTTAGTCGAGTCATTCCCCCTTGACACCTAGAAGACGTACCTTTTAGTCGAGTCATCCCCTTTGACCCCTAGAAGACGTACCTTTTAATCGAGTCATTTTCTTTGATTCTATAAGACGTATCTTTTAGTCGAGTCATCCCTTTTGATTCCTATAAGACGTACCTTTTAGTCGAGTCATCCCCTTTGATTCCTATAAGACGTACCTTTTAGTCAAGTCATCCCCTTTGATTCCTATAAGACGTACCTTTTAGTCGAGTCATCCCTTTGATTCCTATAAGACGTACCTTTTAGTCGAGTCATCTCCGTTGACCCCTAGAAGACATACCGTTTAGTCATTTCCTTTAATTTCTATAAGACGTATCTTTTAGTCGAGTCACCCCTTTGATTCCTATAAGACGTACCTTTTAGTCGAGTCATCCCCCTTGATTACTATTAGACGTACCTTTTAGTCGAGTCATCCCCTTTGATTCCTAGAAGACGTACCTTTTACTCGAGTCATTTCCCTTGATTCCTATAAGACGTACCTTTTAGTCGAGTCATCCAGTTTGATTCCTATAAGACGTATCTTTTAGTCGAGTCATCCCCTTGGATTCCTATAAGACGTTCCTTTTGGTCGAGTCATCCCCTTCGATTCCTATAAGACGAACCTTTTAGTCGAGTCATCCCCTTTGATTCCCATAATACCAACCTTTTAGTCGAGTCATCCCCTTAGATTCCAAGAAGACGTATCTTTTAGTCGAGTCATTTCCTTTGATTCCTATAAGACGTACCTTTTAGTCGAGTCATTTCCTTTGATTCCTATAAGACGTACCTTTTAGTCGAGTCATCCCCTTTGACCCCTAGAATACGTACCTTTTAGTTGAGTCATTTCCCTTGATTCCTATATGACGTACCTTTTAGTCGAATCATCCCCTTCGATTGGTATAAGACGTACCTTTTAGTCGAGTCATACCTCTTGATTCCTATAAGACGTACTTTTTAGTCGAGTCATTTCCCCTTGACCCCTAGAAGACGTACCTTTTAGTCGAGTCATCCCCTTTGACCCTTAGAAGACGTACCTTTTAATCGACTCATTTCCTTTGATTCTATAAGACGTATCTTTTAGTTGAGTCATCCCTTTTGATTCCTATAAGACGTACCTTTAAGTCGATTCATCCCCTTTGATTCCTATAAGATGTACCTTTTAGTCGAGTCATCCCCTTTGATTCCTATAAGACGTACCTTTTAGTCGATTCATCCCCTTTGATTCCTATAAGACGTACCTTTTAGTCGAGTCATCCCCTTTGACCTCTAGAATCTGTACCTATTAGTCGAGTCATTTCCTTTGATTCCTATAAGACGTACCTTTTAGTCGAGTCATCCCCTGTGATTCCTATAAGACGTACTTTTTAGTTGAGTCATCCCCTATGATTTCTATAAGACGTACCTTTTAGTTGAGTCATTTCCTTTGATTCTTTGAAGACGTACCTTTTAGTCGAGTCATTTCCCTTGATTCCTATAAGACGTACCTTTTAGTCGAGTCATTTCCCTTGATTCCTATAAGACGTACCTTTTAGTCGAGTCATCCACTTTGATTCCTATAAGACGTACCTTTTAGTCGAGTCATCCACTTGGATTCCTATAAGACGTACCTTTTGGTCGAGTCATCCCCTTCGATTCCTATAAGACGAACCTTTTAGTCGAGTCATCCCCTTTGATTCCTAAAAGACGTACCTTTTAGTCGAGTCATTTCTCTTGATTCCAATAAGACGTATCTTTTAGTCGAGTCATCCCCTTTGATTCCTATATGACGTACCTATTAGTCGAGTCATCCCCTTTGATTCCTATAAGACGTACCTTTTAGTCGAGTCATCCCCTTTGATCCCTAGAAGACGTACCTTTTAGTCTAGTCATTTCCTTTGATTCCTATAAGACGTACGTTTTAGTCGATTCATTACGTTTGATTCCTATAAGACGTACCTTTAAGTCGAGTCATCCTCTTTGACCCCTAGAATACGTACCTTTTAGTCGAGTCATTTCCCTTGATTTCTATAAGACGTACCTCGTAGTCAAATCATCCCCTTTGATTCCTATAAGACATACCTTTTAGTCGAGTCATACTTCTTGATTCCTATAAGACATACCTTTTTAGTCGAGTCATTCCCCCTTGACACCTAGAAGACGTACCTTTTAATCGAGTCATCCCCTTTGACCCCTAGAAGACGTACCTTATAATCGAGTCATTTCCTTTGATTCTATAAGACGTATCTTTTAGTCGAGGCATCCCTTTTGATTCCTATAAGACATACCTTTTAGTCGAGTCATACCTCTTGATTCCTATAAGACATACCTTTTTAGTCGAGTCATCCCCTTTGATTCCTATAAGACGTACCTTTTAGTCGAGTCATCCCCTTTGATTCCTAGAAGACGTAACTTTTAGTAGAGTCATTTCCCTTGATTCCTATAAGACGTCCCTTTTAGTCGAGTCATTCCCTTTGATTCCTATAAGACGTACTATTTAGTCTAGTCATTTCCTTTGATTCCTATAAGACGTACCTTTTAGTCGAGTCATTTCCTTTGATTCCTATAAGACGTATCTTTAAGTCGAGTCATCCCCTTTGATCCCTAGAATACGTACCTTTTAATCGAGTCATTTCCCTTGATTCCTATAATACGTACCTCTTAGTCGAATCATCCCCTTTGATTCGTATAAGCCGTACCTTTTAGTCGAGTCATCCCCATTGATTCCTATAAGACATACCTTTTAGTCGAGTTATACCTCTTGATTCCTATAGGACGTACTGTTTAGTCGAGTCATTCCCCCTTGACACCTAGAAGACGTACCTTTTAGTTGAGTCATCCCCTTTGACCCCTAGAAGACGTACCTTTTAATCAAGTCATTTCCTTTGATTCTATAAGACGTATCATTTAGTCGAGTCATCCCTTTTAATTCCTATAAGACGTACCTTTTAGTCTAGTCATCCCCTTTGATTCCTATAAGACCTACCTTTTAGTCAAGTCATCCCCTTTGATTCCTATAAGACGTACCTTAGTCGAGTCATCCCTTTGATTCCTATAAGACGTACCTTTTAATCGAGTCATCTCCTTTGACCCCTAGAAGACATACCGTTTAGTCATTTCCTTTAATTCCTATAAGACGTATCTTTTAGTCGAGTCACCCCTTTGATTCCTATAAGACGTACCTTTTAGTCGAGTCATCCCCCTTGATTACTATTAGACGTACCTTTTAGTCGAGTCATCCCCTTTGATTCCTAGAAGACGTACCTTTTACTCGAGTCATCTCCCTTGATTCCTATAAGACGTACCTTTTAGTCGAGTCATCCACTTGGATTCCTATAAGACGTACCTTTTGGTCGAGTCATCCCCTTCGATTCCTATAAGACGAACCTTTTAGTCGAGTCATCCCCTTTGATTCCTAAAAGACGTACCTTTTAGTCGAGTCATTTATCTTGATTCCTATAAGACGTATCTTTTAGTCGAGTCATCCCCTTTGATTCCTATATGACGTACCTATTAGTCGAGTCATCCCCTTTGATTCCTATAAGATGTACCTTTTAGTCGAGTCATCCCCTTTGATCCCTAGAAGACGTACCTTTTAGTCTAGACATTTCCTTTGATTCCTATAAGACGTACATTTTAGTCGATTCATTACGTTTGATTCCTATAAGACGTACCTTTAAGTCGAGTCATCCTCTTTGACCCCTAGAATACGTACCTTTTAGTCGAGTCATTTCCCTTGATTTCTATCAGACATACCTCTTAGTCGAATCATCCCCTTTGATTCGTATAAACCGTACCTTTCAGTCGAGTCTTCCCCTTTGATTCCTATAAGACATACCTTTTAGTCGAGTCATACCTCTTGATTCCTATAAGACATACCTTTTTAGTTGAGTCATTCCCCCTTGACACCTAGAAGACGTACCTTTTAATCGAGTCATCCCCTTTGACCCCTAGAAGACGTACCTTATAATCGAGTCATTTCCTTTAATTCTATAAGACGTATCTTTTAGTCGAGGCATCCCTTTTGATTCCTATAAGACATACCTTTTAGTCGAGTCATACCTCTTGATTCCTATAAGACATACCTTTTTAGTCGAGTCATTCCCCCTTGACAGCTAGAAGACGTACCTTTTAATCGAGTCATCCCTTTGACCCCTAGAAGATGTACCTTTTAATCGAGTCATTTCCTTTGATTCTATAAGACGTATCTTTTAGTCGAGTCATCCCTTTTGATTCCTATAAGACGTACCTTTAAGTCGAGTCATCCCCTTTGATTCCTATAAGACCTACCTTTTAGTCAAGTCATCCCCTTTGATTCCTATAAGACGTACCTTTTATTCGAGTCATCCCTTTGATTCCTATAAGACGTACCTTTTAGTCGACTCATCCCCTTTGATTCCTACAAGACGTACCTTTTAGTCGACTCATCCCCTTTGACCTCTAGAATACGTACCTATTAGTCGAGTTATTTCCTTTAATTCCTATAAGACGTACCTTTTAGTCGAGTCATCCCCTTTGATTCCTATAAGACGTACTTTTTAGTCGAGTCATCCCCTTTGATTCCTATAAGACGTACCATTTAGTTGAGTCATTTCCTTTGATTCCATGTAGACGTACCTTTTAGTCGAGTCATTTCCCTTGATTCCTATAAGACATACCTTTTAGTCGAGTCATCCCCTTTTATTCCTATAAGACGTACCATTTAGTCGAGTCATCTCCTATGATTCCTATAAGACGTACCTTTTAGTTGAGTCATTTCCTGTGATTCCTAGAAGACGTTCCTTTTTGTCAAGTCATTTCACTTGATTCCTATAAGACGTACCTTTTAGTCGAGTCATTCCCTTTGATTCCTATAAGACGTACCTTTTAGTCGAGTCATCCCCTTTGATTCCTATAAGACGTACCTCTTAGTCGAGTCATCCCCTTTGATTCCTAGAAGACGTAACTTTTAGTCGAGTCATTTCCCTTGATTCCTATAAGACGTCCCTTTTAGTCGAGTCATCTCCTTTGATTCCTATAAGACGTACTATTTAGTCTAGTCATTTCCTTTGATTCCTATAAGACGTACCTTTTATTCGAGTCATTTCCTTTGATTCCTATAAGACGTACCTTTAAGTCGAGTCATCCCCTTTGATCCCTAGAATACGTACCTTTTAATCGAGTCATTTCCTTTGATTCCTATAATACGTACCTCTTAGTCGAATCATCCCCTCTGATTCATATAAGCCGTACCTTTTAGTCGAGTCATCCCCATTGATTCCTATAAGACATACCTTTTAGTCGAGTTATACCTCTTGATTCCTATAAGACGTACTTTATAGTCGAGTGATTCCCCCTTGACACCTAGAAGACGTACCTTTTAGTTGAGTCATCCCCTTTGACCCCTAGAAGATGTACCTTTTAATCGAGTCATTTCCTTTGATTCTATAAGACGTATCTTTTAGTCGAGTCATCCCTTTTGATTCCTATAAGACGTACCTTTTAGTCGAGTCATCCCCTTTGATTCCTATAAGACCTACCTTTTAGTCAAGTCATCCCCTTTGATTCCTATAAGGCGTACCTTAGTCGAGTCATCCCTTTGATTCCTATAAGACGTACCTTTTAATCGAGTCATCTCCTTTGACCCCTAGAAGACATACCGTTTAGTCATTTCCTTTAATTCCTATAAGACGTATCTTTTAGTCGAGTCACCCCTTTGATTCCTCTAAGACGTATCTTTTAGTCGAGTCATCCCCCTTGATTACTATTAGACGTACCTTTTAGTCGAGTCATCCCCTTTGATTCCTAGAAGACGTACCTTTTACTCGAGTCATTTCCCTTGATTCCTATAAGACGTACCTTTTAGTCGAGTCATCCACTTGGATTCCTATAAGACGTACCTTTTGGTCGAGTCATCCCCTTCGATTCCTATAAGATGAACCTTTTAGTCGAGTCATCCCCTTTGATTCCTAAAAGACGTACCTTTTAGTCGAGTCATTTCTCTTGATTCCTATAAGACGTATCTTTTAGTCGAGTCATCCCCTTTGATTCCTATATGACGTACCTATTAGTCGAGTCATCCCCTTTGATTCCTATAAGACGTACCTTTTAGTCGAGTCATCCCCTTTGATCCCTAGAAGACGTACCTTTTAGTCTTGACATTTCCTTTGATTCCTATAAGACGTACATTTTAGTCGATTCATTACGTTTGATTCCTATAAGACGTACCTTTAAGTCGAGTCATCCTCTTTGACCCCTAGAATACGTACCTTTTAGTCGAGTCATTTCCCTTGATTTCTATAAGACATACCTCTTAGTCGAATCATCCCCTTTGATTCGTATAAACCGTACCTTTTAGTCGAGTCTTCCCCTTTGATTCCTATAAGACATACCTTTTAGTCGAGTCATACCTCTTGATTCCTATAAGACATACCTTTTTAGTCGAGTCATTCCCCCTTGACACCTAGAAGACGTACCTTTTAATCGAGTCATCCCCTTTGACCCCTAGAAGACGTACCTTATAATCGAGTCATTTCCTTTGATTCTATAAGACGTATCTTTTAGTCGAGTCATCCCTTTTGATTCCTATAAGACATACCTTTTAGTCGAGTCATACCTCTTGATTCCTATAAGACATACCTTTTTAGTCGAGTCATTCCCCCTTGACAGCTAGAAGACGTACCTTTTAATCGAGTCATCCCTTTGACCCCTAGAAGATGTACCTTTTAATCGAGTCATTTCCTTTGATTCTATAAGACGTATCTTTTAGTCGAGTCATCCCTTTTGATTCCTATAAGATGTACCTTTAAGTCGAGTCATCCCCTTTGATTCCTATAAGACCTACCTTTTAGTCAAGTCATCCCCTTTGATTCCTATAAGACGTACCTTTTATTCGAGTCATCCCTTTGATTCCTATAAGACGTACCTTTTAGTCGACTCATCCCCTTTGATTCCTACAAGACGTACCTTTTAGTCGAGTCATCCCCTTTGACCTCTAGAATACGTACCTATTAGTCGAGTTATTTCCTTTAATTCTTATAAGACGTACCTTTTAGTCGAGTCATCCCCTTTGATTCCTATAAGACGTACTTTTTAGTCGAGAAATCCCCTTTGATTCCTATAAGACGTACCATTTAGTTGAGTCATTTCCTTTGATTCCTTGTAGACGTACCTTTTAGTCGAGTCATTTCCCTTGATTCCTATAAGACATACCTTTTAGTCGAGTCATCCCCTTTGATTCCTATAAGACGTACCTTTTAGTCGAGTCATCTCCTTTGATTCCTATAAGACGTACCTTTTAGTTGAGTCATTTTCTGTGATTCATAGAAGACGTTCCTTTTTGTCGAGTCATTTCACTTGATTCCTATAAGACGTACCTTTTAGTCGAGTCATTCCCTTTGATTCCTATAAGACGTACCTTTTAGTCGAGTCATCCCCTTTGATTCCTATAAGACGTACCTTTTAGTCGAGTCATCCCCTTTGATTCCTAGAAGACGTAACTTTTAGTCGAGTCATTTCCCTTGATTCCTATAAGACGTCCCTTTTAGTCGAGTCATCCCCTTTGATTCCTATAAGACGTACTATTTAGTCTAGTCATTTCCTTTGATTCCTATAAGACGTACCTTTTAGTCGAGTCATTTCCTTTGATTCCTATAAGACGTACCTTTAAGTCGAGTCATCCCCTTTGATCCCTAGAATACGTACCTTTTAGTCGAGTCATTTCCCTTGATTCCTATAATACGTACCTCTTAGTCGAATCATCCCCTTTGATTCGTATAAGCCGTACCTTTTAGTCGAGTCATCCCCTTTGATTCCTATAAGACATAAATTTTTGTCGAGTTATACCTCTTGATTCCTATAAGACGTACTTTTTAGTCGAGTCATTCCCCCTTGACACCTAGAAGACGTACCTTTTAGTCGAGTCATCCCCTTTGATTCCTATAAGACCTACCTTTTAGTCAAGTCATCCCCTTTGATTCCTATAAGACGTACCTTTTAGTCAAGTCATCCCCTTTGATTCCTATAAGACGTACCTTTTATTCGAGTCATCCCTTTGATTCCTATAAGACGTACCTTTTAGTCGACTCATCCCCTTTGATTCCTACAAGACGTACCTTTTAGTCGAGTCATCCCCTTTGACCTCTAGAATACGTACCTATTAGTCGAGTTATTTCCTTTAATTCTTATAAGACGTACCTTTTAGTCGAGTCATCCCCTTTGATTCCTATAAGACGTACTTTTTAGTCGAGAAATCCCCTTTGATTCCTATAAGACGTACCATTTAGTTGAGTCATTTCCTTTGATTCCTTGTAGACGTACCTTTTAGTCGAGTCATTTCCCTTGATTCCTATAAGACATACCTTTTAGTCGAGTCATCCCCTTTGATTCCTATAAGACGTACCTTTTAGTCGAGTCATCTCCTTTGATTCCTATAAGACGTACCTTTTAGTTGAGTCATTTTCTGTGATTCATAGAAGACGTTCCTTTTTGTCGAGTCATTTCACTTGATTCCTATAAGACGTACCTTTTAGTCGAGTCATTCCCTTTGATTCCTATAAGACGTACCTTTTAGTCGAGTCATCCCCTTTGATTCCTATAAGACGTACCTTTTAGTCGAGTCATCCCCTTTGATTCCTAGAAGACGTAACTTTTAGTCGAGTCATTTCCCTTGATTCCTATAAGACGTCCCTTTTAGTCGAGTCATCCCCTTTGATTCCTATAAGACGTACTATTTAGTCTAGTCATTTCCTTTGATTCCTATAAGACGTACCTTTTAGTCGAGTCATTTCCTTTGATTCCTATAAGACGTACCTTTAAGTCGAGTCATCCCCTTTGATCCCTAGAATACGTACCTTTTAGTCGAGTCATTTCCCTTGATTCCTATAATACGTACCTCTTAGTCGAATCATCCCCTTTGATTCGTATAAGCCGTACCTTTTAGTCGAGTCATCCCCTTTGATTCCTATAAGACATAAATTTTTGTCGAGTTATACCTCTTGATTCCTATAAGACGTACTTTTTAGTCGAGTCATTCCCCCTTGACACCTACAAGACGTACCTTTTAGTCGAGTCATCCCCTTTGATTCCTATAAGACCTACCTTTTAGTCAAGTCATCCCCTTTGATTCCTATAAGACGTACCTTAGTCGAGTCATCCCTTTGATTCCTATAAGACGTACCTTTTAATCGAGTCATCTCCTTTGACCCCTAGAAGACATACCGTTTAGTCATTTCCTTTAATTCCTATAAGACGTATCTTTTAGTCGAGTCACCCCTTTGATTCCTATAAGACGTACCTTTTAGTCGAGTCATCCCCCTTGATTATTATTAGACGTACCTTTTAGTCGAGTCATCCCCTTTGATTCCTAGAAGACGTACCTTTTACTCGAGTCATTTCCCTTGATTCCTATAAGACGTACCTTTTAGTCGAGTCATCCACTTGGATTCCTATAAGACGTACCTTTTGGTCGAGTCATCCCCTTCGATTCCTATAAGACGAACCTTTTAGTCGAGTCATCCCCTTTGATTCCTAAAAGACGTACCTTTTAGTCGAGTCATTTCTCTTGATTCCTATAAGACGTATCTTTTAGTCGAGTCATCCCCTTTGATTCCTATATGACGTACCTATTAGTCGAGTCATCCCCTTTGATTCCTATAAGACGTACCTTTTAGTCGAGTCATCCCCTTTGATCCCTAGAAGACGTACCTTTTAGTCTAGACATTTCCTTTGATTCCTATAAGACGTACATTTTAGTCGATTCATTACGTTTGATTCCTATAAGACGTACCTTTAAGTCGAGTCATCCTCTTTGACCCCTAGAATACGTACCTTTTAGTCGAGTCATTTCCCTTGATTTCTATAAGACATACCTCTTAGTCGAATCATCCCCTTTGATTCGTATAAACCGTACCTTTTAATCGAGTCTTCCCCTTTGATTCCTATAAGACATACCTTTTAGTCGAGTCATACCTCTTGATTCCTATAAGACATACCTTTTTAGTCGAGTCATTCCCCCTTGACACCTAGAAGACGTACCTTTTAATCGAGTCATCCCCTTTGACCCCTAGAAGACGTACCTTATAATCGAGTCATTTCCTTTGATTCTATAAGACGTATCTTTTAGTCGAGTCATCCTTTTTGATTCCTATAAGACATACCTTTTAGTCGAGTCATACCTCTTGATTCCTATAAAACATACCTTTTTAGTCGAGTCATTCCCCCTTGACAGCTAGAAGACGTACCTTTTAATCGAGTCATCCCTTTGACCCCTAGAAGATGTACCTTTTAATCGAGTCATTTCCTTTGATTCTATAAGACGTATCTTTTAGTCGAGTCATCCCTTTTGATTCCTATAAGACGTACCTTTAAGTTGAGTCATCCCCTTTGATTCCTATAAGACCTACCTTTTAGTCAAGTCATCCCCTTTGATTCCTATAAGACGTACCTTTTATTCGATTCATCCCTTTGATTCCTATAAGACGTACCTTTTAGTCGACTCATCCCCTTTGATTCCTACAAGACGTACCTTTTAGTCGAGTTATTTCCTTTAATTCCTATAAGACGTACCTTTTAGTCGAGTCATCCCCTTTGATTCCTATAAGACGTACTTTTTAGTCGAGTCATCCCCTTTGATTCCTATAAGACGTACCATTTAGTTGAGTCTTTTCCTTTGATTCCTTGTAGACGTACCTTTTAGTCGAGTCATTTCCCTTGATTCCTATAAGACATACCTTTTAGTCGAGTCATCCCCTTTGATTCCTATAAGACGTACCTTTTAGTCGAGTCATCTCCTTTGATTCCTATAAGACGTACCTTTTAGTTGAGTCATTTTCTGTGATTCGTAGAAGACGTTCCTTTTTGTCGAGTCATTTCACTTGATTCCTATAAGACGTACCTTTTAGTCGAGTCATTCCCTTTGATTCCTATAAGACGTACCTTTTAGTCGAGTCATCCCCTTTGATTCCTATAAGACGTACCTTTTAGTCGAGTCATCCCCTTTGATTCCTAGAAGACGTAACTTTTAGTCGAGTCATTTCCCTTGATTCCTATAAGACGTCCCTTTTAGTCGAGTCATCCCCTTTGATTCCTATAAGACGTACTATTTAGTCTAGACATTTCCTTTGATTCCTATAAGACGTACCTTTTAGTCGAGTCATTTCCTTTGATTCCTATAAGACGTACCTTTAAGTCGAGTCATCCCCTTTGATCCCTAGAATACGTACCTTTTAGTCGAGTCATTTCCCTTGATTCCTATAATACGTACCTCTTAGTCGAATCATCCCCTTTGATTCGTATAAGCCGTACCTTTTAGTCGAGTCATCCCCTTTGATTCCTATAAGACATACCTTTTAGTCGAGTTATACCTCTTGATTCCTATAAGACGTACTTTTTAGTCGAGTCATTCCCCCTTGACACCTAGAAGACGTACCTTTTAGTCGAGTCATCCCCTTTGACCCCTAGAAGACGTACCTTTTAATCGAGTCATTTCCTTTGATTCTATAAGACGTATCTTTTAGTCGAGTCATCCCTTTTGATTCCTATAAGACGTACCTTTTAGTCAAGTCATCCCCTTCGATTCCTATAAGACCTACCTTTTAGTCAAGTCATCCCCTTTGATTCCTATAAGACGTACCTTTTAGTCGAGTCATCTCCTTTGACCCCTAGAAGACATACCGTTTAGTCATTTCCTTTAATTCCTATAAGACGTATCTTTTAGTCGAGTCACCCCTTTGATTCCTATAAAACGTACCTTTTAGTCGAGTCATCCCCCTTGATTACTATTAGACGTACCTTTTAGTCGAGTCATCCCCTTTGATTCCTAGAAGACGTACCATTTACTCGAGTCATTTCCCTTGATTCCTATAAGACGTACCTTTTAGTCGAGTCATCCACTTTGATTCCTATAAGACGTATCTTTTAGTAGAGTCATCCCCTTGGATTCCTATAAGACGTTCCTTTTGGTCGAGTCATCCCCTTCGATTCCTATAAGACGAACCTTTTAGTCGAGTCATCCCCTTTGATTCCCATAATACCAACCTTTTAGTCGAGTCATCCCCTTAGATTCCAAGAAGACGTATCTTTTAGTCGAGTCATTTCCTTTGATTCCTATAAGACGTACCTTTTAGTCGAGTCATTTCCTTTGATTCCTATAAGACGTACCTTTTAGTCGAGTCATCCCCTTTGACCCCTAGAATACGTACCTTTTAGTTGAGTCATTTCCCTTGATTCCTATATGACGTACCTTTTAGTCGAATCATCCCCTTCGATTGGTATAAGACGTACCTTTTAGTCGAGTCATACCTCTTGATTCCTATAAGACGTACTTTTTAGTCGAGTCATTTCCCCTTGACCCCTAGAAGACGTACCTTTTAGTCGAGTCATCCCCTTTGACCCTTAGAAGACGTACCTTTTAGTCGAGTCATCCCTTTTGATTCCTATAAGACGTACCTTTTAGTCGATTCATCCCCTTTGATTCCTATAAGATGTACCTTTTAGTCGAGTCATTCCCTTTGATTCCTATAAGACGTACCTTTTAGTCGACTCATCCCCTTTGATTCCTATAAGACGTACCTTTTAGTCGAGTCATCCCCTTTGACCTCTAGAATCTGTACCTATTAGTCGAGTCATTTCCTTTGATTCCTATAAGACGTACCTTTTAGTCGAGTCATCCCCTGTGATTCCTATAAGACGTACTTTTTAGTCGAGTCATCCCCTATGATTTCTATAAGACGTACCTTTTAGTTGAGTCATTTCCTTTGATTCCTTGAAGACGTACCTTTTAGTCGAGTCATTTCCCTTGATTCCTATAAGACGTACCTTTTAGTCGAGTCATTTCCCTTGATTCCTATAAGACGTACCTTTTAGTCGAGTCATCCACTTTGATTCCTATAAGACGTACCTTTTAGTCGAGTCATCCACTTGGATTCCTATAAGACGTACCTTTTGGTCGAGTCATCCCCTTCGATTCCTATAAGACGAACCTTTTAGTCGAGTCATCCCCTTTGATTCCTAAAAGACGTACCTTTTAGTCGAGTCATTTCTCTTGATTCCTATAAGACGTATCTTTTAGTCGAGTCATCCCCTTTGATTCCTATATGACGTACCTATTAGTCGAGTCATCCCCTTTGATTCCTATAAGACGTACCTTTTAGTCGAGTCATCCCCTTTGATCCCTAGAAGACGTACCTTTTAGTCTAGTCATTTCCTTTGATTCCTATAAGACGTAAGTTTTAGTCGATTCATTACATTTGATTCCTATAAGACGTACCTTTAAGTCGAGTCATCCTCTTTGACCCCTAGAATACGTACCTTTTAGTCGAGTCATTTCCCTTGATTTCTATAAGACGTACCTCTTAGTCGAATCATCCCCTTTGATTCGTATAAACCGTACCTTTTAGTCGAGTCTTCCCCTTTGATTCCTATAAGACATACCTTTTAGTCGAGTCATACCTCTTGATTCCTATAAGACATACCATTTTAGTCGAGTCATTCCCCCTTGACACCTAGAAGACGAACCTTTTAATCGAGTCGTCCCCTTTGACCCCTAGAAGACGTACCTTTTAATCGAGTCATTTCCTTTGATTCTATAAGACGTATCTTTTAGTCGAGTCATCCCTTTTGATTCCTATAAGACGTACCTTTAAGTCGAGTCATCCCCTTTGATTCCTATAAGACCTACCTTTTAGTCAAGTCATCCCCTTTGATTCCTATAAGACGTACCTTTTATTCGAGTCATCCCTTTGATTCCTATAAGACGTACCTTTAAGTCGACTCATCCCCTTTGACCCCTAGAAGACATACCTTTTAGTCATTTCCTTTGATTCCTATAAGACGTACCTTTTAGTCGAGTCACCCCCTTTGATTCCTATAAGACGTACCTTTTAGTCGAGTCATCCCCCTTGATTACTATAAGACGTACCTTTTAGTCGAGTCATCCCCTTTGATTCCTATAAGACGTACCTTTTAGTCGAGTCATTTCCCTTGATTTCTATAAGACGTACTATTTAGTCGAGTCATCCACTTTGATTCCTATAAGACGTACCTTTTAGTCGAGTCATCCCCTTGGATTCCTATAAGACGTTCCTTTTGGTCGAGTCATCCCCTTCGATTCCTATAAGACGAACCTTTTAGTCGAGTCATCTCCATTGATTCCCATAATACCTACCTTTTAGTCGAGTCATCCCCTTAGATTCCAAGAAGACGTACCTTTTAGTCGAGTTATTTCCTTTGATTCCTATAAGACGTACCTTTTAGTCGAGTCTTTTCCTTTGATTCCTATAAGACGTACCTTTTAGTCGAGTCATCCCCTTTGACCCCTAGAATACGTACCTTTTAGTTGACTCATTTCCCTTGATTCCTATAAGACGTACCTTTTAGTCGAAACATCCCATTCGATTGGTATAAGACGTACCTTTTAGTCGAGTCATACCTCTTGATTAATATAAGACGTACTTTTTAGTTGAGTCATTTCCCCTTGACCCCTAGAAGACGTACCTTTTAGTCGAGTCATCCCCTTTGACCCTTAGAAGACGTACCTTTTAATCGACTCATTTCCTTTGATTCTATAAGACGTATATTTTAGTCGAGTCATCCCTTTTGATTCCTATAAGACGTACCTTTTAGTCGAGTCATCCCCTTTGATTCCTATAAGATGTACCTTTTAGTCGAGTCATCCCCTTTGATTCCTATATGACGTACCTATTAGTCGAGTCATCCCCTTTGATTCCTATAAGACGTACCTTTTAGTCGAGTCATCCCCTTTGATCCCTAGAAGACGTACCTTTTTGACTAGTCATTTCCTTTGATTCCTATAAGACGTACGTTTTAGTCGAGTCATTTCGTTTGATTCCTATAAGACGTACCTTTAAGTCGAGTCATCCTCTTTGACCTCTAGAATACGTACCTTTTAGTCGAGTCATTTCCCTTGATTTCTATAAGACGTACCTCTTAGTCGAATCATCCCCTTTGATTCGTATAAACCGTACGTTTTAGTCGGGTCTTCCCCTTTGATTCCTATAAGACATATCTTTTAGTCGAGTCATACCTCTTGATTCCTATCAGACCTACCTTTTTAGTCGAGCCATTCCCCCTTGACACCTACAAGACGTACCTTTTAATCGAGTCATCCCCTTTGACCCCTAGAAGACGTACCTGTTAATCGAGTCATTTCCTTTGATTCTATAAGACGTATCTTTTAGTCGAGTCATCCCTTTTGATTCCTATAAGACGTACCTTTAAGTCGAGTCATCCCCTTTGATTCCTATAAGACCTAACTTTTAGTCAAGTCATCCCCTTTGATTCCTATAAGACGTACCTTTTATTCGAGTCATCCCTTTGATTCCTATAAGACGTACCTTTTAGTCGACTCATCCCCTTTGACCCCTAGAAGACATACCTTTTAGTCATTTCCTTTGATTCCTATAAGACGTACCTTTTAGTCGAGTCACCCCCTTTGATTCATATAAGACGTACCTTTTAGTCGAGTCATCCCCCTTGATTACTATAAGACGTACCTTTTAGTTGAGTCATCCCCTTTGATTCCTATAAGACGTACCTTTTAGTCGAGTCATCCACTTTGATTCCTATAAGACGTACCTTTTAGTCGAGTCATCCCCTTGGATTCCTATAAGACGTTCCTTTTGGTCGAGTCATCCCCTTCGATTCCTATAAGACGAACCTTTTAGTCGAGTCATCTCCATTGATTCCCATAAGACCTACCTTTTAGTCGAGTCATCCCCTTAGATTCCAAGAAGACGTACCTTTTATTCGAGTCATTTCCTTTGATTCCTATAAGACGTACCTTTTAATCGAGTCATTTCCTTTGATTCCTATAAGACGTACCTTTTAGTCGAGTCATCCCCTTTGACCCCTAGAATACGTACCTTTTAGTTGAGTCATTTCCCTTGGTTCCTATAAGACGTACCTTTTAGTCGAATCATCCCCTACGATTGGTATAAGACGTACCTTTTAGTCGTGTCATACCTCTTGATTCCTATAAGACGTACTTTTTAGTCGAGTCATTTCCCCTTGACCCCTAGAAGATGTACCTTTTAGTCGAGTCATCTTCTTTGACCCTTAGAAGACGTACCTTTTAATCGACTCATTTCCTTTGATTCTATAAGACGTATCTTTTAGTCGAGTCATCCCTTTTGATTCCTATAAGACGTACCTTTTAGTCGAGTCATCCCCTTTGATTCCTATAAGACGTACCTTTTAGTCGAGTCATCCCCTTTGATTCCTATAAGACGTACCTTTTAGTCGAGTCATCCCCTTTGACCTCTAGAATCTATACCTATTAGTCGAGTCATTTCCTTTGATTCCTATAAGACGTACCTTTTAGTCGAGTCATCCCCTATGATTCCTATAAGACGTACCTTTTAGTCGAGTCATCACCTATGATTTCTATAAGACGTACCTTTTAGTTGAGTCATTATTTTTTATTCCTTGTAGACGTACCTTTTAGTCGAGTCATTTCCCTTGATTCCTATAAGACGTATCTTTTAGTCGAGTCTTTTCCCTTGATTCCTATAAGACTTACCTTTTAGTCGAGTCATCCACTTTGATTCCTATAAGACGTACCTTTTAGTCGAGTCATCCCCTTGGATTCCTATAAGACGTACCTTTTTGTCGAGTCATCCCCTTCGATTCCTATGAGACGAACCTTTTAGTCGAGACATCCCCTTTGATTCCTAAAAGACGTACCTTTTCGTCGAGTCATTTCTCTTGATTACTATAAGACGTACCTTTTAGTCGAGTCATCCCCTTTGATTCCTATATGACGTACCTATTAGTCGAGTCATCCCCTTTGATTCCTATAAGACGTACCTTTTAGTCGAGTCATCCCCTTTGATCCCTAGAAGATGTACCTTTTAGTCTAGTCATTTCCTTTGATTCCTATAAGACGTACCTTTTAATCGAGTCATTTCCTTTGATTCCTATTAGACGTACCTTTAACTCGAGTCATCCTCTTTGACCCCTAGAATACGTACCTTTTAGTCGAGTCATTTCCCTAGATTCCTATAAGACGTACCTCTTAGTCGAATCATCCCCTTTGATTCATATAAACCGTACCTTTTAGTCGAGTCATCCCCTTTGATTCCTATAAGACATACCTTTTAGTCGAGTTATACCTTTTGATTCCTATAAGACGTACTTTTTAGTCGAGTCATTCCCTCTTGACACCTAGATGACGTACCTTTTAGTCGAGTCATCCTCTTTGACCCCTAGAAGACGTACCTTTTAATCGACTCATTTCCTTTGATTCTATAAGACGTATCTTTTAGTCGAGTCATCCCTTTTGATTCCTATAAGACGTACCTTTAAGTCGAGTCATCCCCTTTGATTCCTATAAGACCTACCTTTTAGTCAAGTCATCCCCTTTGATTCCTATAAGACGTACCTTTTATTCGATTCATCCCTTTGATTCCTATAAGACGTAAATTTTAGTCGACTCATCCCCTTTGACCACTAGAAGACATACCTTTTAGTCATTTCCTTTGATTCCTATAAGACGTATCTTTTAGTCTAGTCACCCCCTTTGATTCCTATAAGACGTACCTTTTAGTCGAGTCATCCCCCTTGATTACTATAAGACGTACCTTTTAGTCGAGTCATCCCCTTTGATTCCTAGAAGACGTACCTTTTAGTCGAGTCATTTCCCTTGATTCCTATACGACATACCTTTTAGTCGAGTCATCCACTTTGATTCCTATAAGATGTACCTTTTAGTCGAGTCATCCCCTTGGATTCCTATAAGACGTTCCTTTTGGTCGAGTCATCCCCTTCGATTCCTATAAGACGAACCTTTTAGTCGACTCATCCCCTTTGATTCCTATAAGACCTACCTTTTAGTCGATTCATGCCCTGAGATTCCTAGAAGACGTACCTTTTAGTCGAGTCATTTCCTTTGATTCCTATAAGACGTACCTTTTAGTCGAGTCATTTTCTTTGATTCCTATAAGACGTACCTTTTAGTCGAGTCATCCCCTTTGACCCCTAGAATACGTACCTTTCAATAGAGTCATTTCCCTTGATTCCTATAAGACGTACCTTTTAGTCAAATCATCCCCTTCGATTCGTATAAGTCGAACCTTTTAGTCGAGTCATACCTCTTGTGTCCTATAAGACGTACTTTTTAGTAGAGTCATTCCCCCTTGACCCCTAGAAGACGTACCTTTTAGTCGAGTCATCCCCTTTGACCCTTAGAAGACGTACCTTTTAATCGACTCATTTACTTTGATTCTATAAGACGTATCTTTTAGTCGAGTCATCCCTTTTGATTCCTATAAGACGTACCTTTTAGTCGAGTCATCCCCTTTGATTTCTATAAGACGTACCTTTTAGTCGAGTAATCCGCTTTGATTCCTATAAAACCTACCTTTTTGTCGATTCATCCCCTTTGACCTCTAGAATACGTACCTATTAGTTGAGTCATTTCCTTTGATTCCTATAAGACGTACCTTTTAGTCGAGTAATCCCCTGTGATTCCTATAAGACGTACCTTTTAGTCGAGTCATCCCCTTTGATTTCTATAAGACGTACCTTTTAGTTGAGTCATTTCCTTTGATTCCTTGAAGACGTACCTTTTAGTCGAGCCTTTTCCCTTGATTCCTATAAGACGTAACTTTTAGTCGAGTCATCCCCTTTGATTCCTATAAGATGTACCTTTTAGTCGAGTCATCTCATTTGATTCCTATAAGACGTACCTTTTAGTTGAGTCATTTCCTGTGATTCCTAGAAGATGTACCTTTTAGTCGAGTCATCCCCTTTGATTCCTATAAGACGTACCTTTTAGTCGAGTCATCCCCTTTGACCCCTAGAAGACGTACCTTTTAATCGAGTCATTTACTTTGATTCCTATAAGACGTATGTTTTAGTCGAGTCATCCCTTTTGATTCCTATAAGACATACCTTTTAGTCGAGTGATCCTCTTTGATTCCTATAAGACGTACCTTTTAGTCAAGTTATCCCCTTTGATTCCTATAAGACGTACCTTTTAGATGAGTCATTATTTTTTATTCCTTGTAGACGTACCTTTTAGTCGAGTCATTTCCCTTGATTCCTATAAGACGTATCTTTTAGTCGAGTCTTTTCCCTTGATTCCTATAAGACTTACCTTTTAGTCGAGTCATCCACTTTGATTCCTATAAGACGTACCTTTTAGTCGAGTCATCCCCTTGGATTCCTATAAGACGTACCTTTTTGTCGAGTCATCCCCTTCGATTCCTATGAGACGAACCTTTTAGTCGAGACATCCCCTTTGATTCCTAAAAGACGTACCTTTTCGTCGAGTCATTTCTCTTGATTACTATAAGACGTACCTTTTAGTCGAGTCATCCCCTTTGATTCCTATATGACGTACCTATTAGTCGAGTCATCCCCATTGATTCCTATAAGACGTACCTTTTAGTCGAGTCATCCCCTTTGATCCCTAGAAGACGTACCTTTTAGTCTAGTCATTTCCTTTGATTCCTATAAGACGTACCTTTTAATCGAGTCATTTCCTTTGATTCCTATTAGACGTACCTTTAACTCGAGTCATCCTCTTTGACCCCTAGAATACGTACCTTTTAGTCGAGTCATTTCCCTAGATTCCTATAAGACGTACCTCTTAGTCGAATCATCCCCTTTGATTCGTATAAACCGTACCTTTTAGTCGAGTCATCCCCTTTGATTCCTATAAGACATACCTTTTAGTCGAGTTATACCTTTTGATTCCTATAAGACGTACTTTTTAGTCGAGTCATTCCCTCTTGACACCTAGAAGACGTACCTTTTAGTCGAGTCATCCTCTTTGACCCCTAGAAGACGTACCTTTTAATCGACTCATTTCCTTTGATTCTATAAGACGTATCTTTTAGTCGAGTCATCCCTTTTGATTCCTATAAGACGTATCTTTTAGTCTAGTCACCCCCTTTGATTCCTATAAGACGTACCTTTTAGTCGAGTCATCCCCCTTGATTACTATAAGACGTACCTTTTAGTCGAGTCATCCCCTTTGATTCCTAGAAGACGTACCTTTTAGTCGAGTCATTTCCCTTGATTCCTATACGACATACCTTTTAGTCGAGTCATCCACTTTGATTCCTATAAGATGTACCTTTTAGTCGAGTCATCCCCTTGGATTCCTATAAGACGTTCCTTTTGGTCGAGTCATCCCCTTCGATTCCTATAAGACGAACCTTTTAGTCGACTCATCCCCTTTGATTCCTATAAGACCTACCTTTTAGTCGATTCATGCCCTGAGATTCCTAGAAGACGTACCTTTTAGTCGAGTCATTTCCTTTGATTCCTATAAGACGTACCTTTTAGTCGAGTCATTTTCTTTGATTCCTATAAGACGTACCTTTTAGTCGAGTCATCCCCTTTGACCCCTAGAATACGTACCTTTCAATAGAGTCATTTCCCTTGATTCCTATAAGACGTACCTTTTAGTCAAATCATCCCCTTCGATTCGTATAAGTCGAACCTTTTAGTCGAGTCATACCTCTTGTGTCCTATAAGACGTACTTTTTAGTAGAGTCATTCCCCCTTGACCCCTAGAAGACGTACCTTTTAGTCGAGTCATCCCCTTTGACCCTTAGAAGACGTACCTTTTAATCGACTCATTTACTTTGATTCTATAAGACGTATCTTTTAGTCGAGTCATCCCTTTTGATTCCTATAAGACGTACCTTTTAGTCGAGTCATCCCCTTTGATTTCTATAAGACGTACCTTTTAGTCGAGTAATCCGCTTTGATTCCTATAAAACCTACCTTTTTGTCGATTCATCCCCTTTGACCTCTAGAATACGTACCTATTAGTTGAGTCATTTCCTTTGATTCCTATAAGACGTACCTTTTAGTCGAGTAATCCCCTGTGATTCCTATAAGACGTACCTTTTAGTCGAGTCATCCCCTTTGATTTCTATAAGACGTACCTTTTAGTTGAGTCATTTCCTTTGATTCCTTGAAGACGTACCTTTTAGTCGAGCCTTTTCCCTTGATTCCTATAAGACGTAACTTTTAGTCGAGTCATCCCCTTTGATTCCTATAAGATGTACCTTTTAGTCGAGTCATCTCATTTGATTCCTATAAGACGTACCTTTTAGTTGAGTCATTTCCTGTGATTCCTAGAAGATGTACCTTTTAGTCGAGTCATCCCCTTTGATTCCTATAAGACGTACCTTTTAGTCGAGTCATCCCCTTTGACCCCTAGAAGACGTACCTTTTAATCGAGTCATTTACTTTGATTCCTATAAGACGTATGTTTTAGTCGAGTCATCCCTTTTGATTCCTATAAGACATACCTTTTAGTCGAGTGATCCTCTTTGATTCCTATAAGACGTACCTTTTAGTCAAGTTATCCCCTTTGATTCCTATAAGACGTACCTTTTAGATGAGTCATTATTTTTTATTCCTTGTAGACGTACCTTTTAGTCGAGTCATTTCCCTTGATTCCTATAAGACGTATCTTTTAGTCGAGTCTTTTCCCTTGATTCCTATAAGACTTACCTTTTAGTCGAGTCATCCACTTTGATTCCTATAAGACGTACCTTTTAGTCGAGTCATCCCCTTGGATTCCTATAAGACGTACCTTTTTGTCGAGTCATCCCCTTCGATTCCTATGAGACGAACCTTTTAGTCGAGACATCCCCTTTGATTCCTAAAAGACGTACCTTTTCGTCGAGTCATTTCTCTTGATTACTATAAGACGTACCTTTTAGTCGAGTCATCCCCTTTGATTCCTATATGACGTACCTATTAGTCGAGTCATCCCCATTGATTCCTATAAGACGTACCTTTTAGTCGAGTCATCCCCTTTGATCCCTAGAAGACGTACCTTTTAGTCTAGTCATTTCCTTTGATTCCTATAAGACGTACCTTTTAATCGAGTCATTTCCTTTGATTCCTATTAGACGTACCTTTAACTCGAGTCATCCTCTTTGACCCCTAGAATACGTACCTTTTAGTCGAGTCATTTCCCTAGATTCCTATAAGACGTACCTCTTAGTCGAATCATCCCCTTTGATTCGTATAAACCGTACCTTTTAGTCGAGTCATCCCCTTTGATTCCTATAAGACATACCTTTTAGTCGAGTTATACCTTTTGATTCCTATAAGACGTACTTTTTAGTCGAGTCATTCCCTCTTGACACCTAGAAGACGTACCTTTTAGTCGAGTCATCCTCTTTGACCCCTAGAAGACGTACCTTTTAATCGACTCATTTCCTTTGATTCTATAAGACGTATCTTTTAGTCGAGTCATCCCTTTTGATTCCTATAAGACGTACCTTTAAGTCGAGTCATCCCCTTTGATTCCTATAAGACCTACCTTTTAGTCAAGTCATCCCCTTTGATTCCTATAAGACGTACCTTTTATTCGATTCATCCCTTTGATTCCTATAAGACGTAAATTTTAGTCGACTCATCCCCTTTGACCACTAGAAGACATACCTTTTAGTCATTTCCTTTGATTCCAATAAGACGTATCTTTTAGTCTAGTCACCCCCTTTGATTCCTATAAGACGTACCTTTTAGTCGAGTCATCCCCCTTGATTACTATAAGACGTACCTTTTAGTCGAGTCATCCCCTTTGATTCCTAGAAGACGTACCTTTTAGTCGAGTCATTTCCCTTGATTCCTATACGACATACCTTTTAGTCGAGTCATCCACTTTGATTCCTATAAGACGTACCTTTTAGTCGAGTCATCCCCTTGGATTCCTATAAGACGTTCCTTTTGGTCGAGTCATCCCCTTCGATTCCTATAAGACGAACCTTTTAGTCGACTCATCCCCTTTGATTCCTATAAGACCTACCTTTTAGTCGATTCATGCCCTGAGATTCCTAGAAGACGTACCTTTTAGTCGAGTCATTTTCTTTGATTCCTATAAGACGTACCTTTTAGTCGAGTCATTTTCTTTAATTCCTATAAGACGTACCTTTTAGTCGAGTCATCCCCTTTGACCCCTAGAATACGTACCTTTCAATAGAGTCATTTCCCTTGATTCCTATAAGACGTACCTTTTAGTCAAATCATCCCCTTCGATTCGTATAAGTCGAACCTTTTAGTCGAGTCATACCTCTTGTGTCCTATAAGATGTACTTTTTAGTCGAGTCATTCCCCCTTGACCCCTAGAAGACGTACCTTTTAGTCGAGTCATCCCCTTTGACCCTTAGAAGACGTACCTTTTAATCGACTCATTTACTTTGATTCTATAAGACGTATCTTTTAGTCGAGTCATCCCTTTTGATTCCTATAAGACGTACCTTTTAGTCGAGTCATCCCCTTTGATTTCTATAAGACGTACCTTTTAGTCGAGTAATCCTCTTTGATTCCTATAAAACCTACCTTTTTGTCGATTCATCCCCTTTGACCTCTAGAATACGTACCTATTAGTTGAGTCATTTCCTTTGATTCCTATAAGACGTACCTTTTAGTCGAGTAATCCCCTGTGATTCCTATAAGACGTACCTTTTAGTCGAGTCATCCCCTTTGATTTCTATAAGACGTACCTTTTAGTTGAGTCATTTCCTTTGATTCCTTGAAGACGTACCTTTTAGTCGAGCCTTTTCCCATGATTCCTATAACACGTAACTTTTAGTCGAGTCATCCCCTTTGATTCCTATAAGATGTACCTTTTAGTCGAGTCATCTCATTTGATTCCTATAAGACGTACCTTTTAGTTGAGTCATTTCCTGTGATTCCTAGAAGATGTACCTTTTAGTCGAGTCATCCCCTTTGATTCCTATAAGACGTACCTTTTAGTCGAGTCATCCCCTTTGACCCCTAGAAGACGTACCTTTTAATCGAGTCATTTACTTTGATTCCTATAAGACGTATGTTTTAGTCGAGTCATCCCTTTTGATTCCTATAAGACATACCTTTTAGTCAAGTGATCCTCTTTGATTCCTATTAGACGTACCTTTTAGTCAAGTTATCCCCTTTGATTCCTATAAGACGTACCTTTTAGTTGAGTCATCCCCTTTGACCTCTAGAATACGTACCTATTAGTCGAGTTATTTCCTTTAATTCCTATAAGACGTACCTTTTAGTCGAGTCATCCCCTTTGATTCTTATAAGACGTACCTTTTAGTCGAGTCATCCCCTTTGATTCCTATAAGACGTACCATTTAATTGAGTCATTTCCTTTGATTCCTTGTAGACGTACCTTTTATTCGAGTCATTTCCCTTGATTCCTATAAGACATACCTTTTACTCGAGTTATCCCCTTTGATTCCAATAAGACGTACCTTTTAGTCGAGTCATCTCCTTTGATTCCTATAAGACGTACCTTTTAGTTGAGTCATTTCCTGTGATTCCTAGAAGACGTTCCTTTTTGTCGAGTCATTTCACTTGATTCCTATAAGACGTACCTTTTAGTCGAGTCATTCCCTTTGATTCTTATAAGATGTACCTTTTAGTCGAGTCATCCCCTTTGATTCCTATAAGACGTACCTTTTAGTCGAGTCATACCCTTTGATTCCTAGAAGACGTAACTTTTAGTCGAGTCATTTTCCTTGATTCCTATAAGACGTACCTTTTAGTCGAGTCATCCCCTTTGATTCCTATAAGACGTATCTTTTAGTCGAGTCATCCCCTTTGATTCCTATTAGACGTACCTTTTAGTTGAGTCATCCCCTTTGTTTCCTATAAGACGTACCTTTTTGTAGATTCATCCCCTTTGATTCCTATAAGACGTACCGTTTAGTCAAGTTATCCCCTTTGATTCCTAGAAGACGTACCTTTTAGTCGAGTCGTTTCCCTTGATTCCTATACGACATACCTTTTAGTCGAGTCATCCACTTTGATTCCTATAAGACGTACCTTTTAGTCGAGTCATACCCTTGGATTCCTATAAGACGTTCCTTTTGGTCGAGTCATCCCCTTCGATTCCTATAAGACGAACCTTTTAGTCGACTCATCCCCTTTGATTCCTATAAGACCTACCTTTTAGTCGAGTCATTTCCTTTGATTCCTATAAGACGTACCTTTTAGTCGAGTCATTTTCTTTGATTCCTATAAGACGTACCTTTTAGTCGACTCATCCCCTTTGACCCCTAGAATACGTACCTTTCAGTAGAGTCATTTCCCTTGATTCCTATAAGACGTACCTTTTAGTCGAATCATCCCCTTCGATTCGTATAAGACGAACCTTTTAGTCGAGTCATACCTCTTGTGTCCTATAAGAAGTACTTTTTAGTCGAGTCATTCCCCCTTGACCCCTAGAAGACGTACCTTTTAGTCGAGTCATCCCCTTTGACCCTTAGAAAACATACCTTTTAATCGACTCATTTTCTTTGATTCTATAAGATGTATCTTTTAGTCGAGTCATCCCTATTGATTCCTATATGACGTACCTTTTAGTCGAGTCATCCCCTTTGATTTCTATAAGACGTACCTTTTAGTCGAGTAATCCCCTTTGATTCCTATAAAACGTACTTTTTTGTCGAGTCATCCCCTTTGACCTCTAGAATACGTACCTATTAGTCGAGTCATTTTCTTTGATTCCTATAAGACGTAACTTTTAGTCGAGTAATCCCCTGTGATTCCTATAAGACGTACCTTTTAGTCGAGTCATCCCCTTTGATTTCTATAAGACGTACCTTTTAGTTGAGTCATTTCCTTTGATTCCTTGAAGACGTACCTTTTAGTCGAGTCTTTTTCCTTGATTCCTATAAGACGTAACTTTTAGTCGAGTCATCCCCTTTGATTCCTATAAGACGTACCTTTTAGTCGAGTCATCTTATTTAATTCCTATAAGACGTACCTTTTAGTTGAGTCATTTCCTGTGATTCCTAGAAGACGTACCTTTTAGTTGAGTCATTTCCTTTGATTCCTTGAAGACGTACCTTTTAGTCGAGTCTTTTCCCTTGATTCCTATAAGACGTAACTTTTAGTCGAGTCATCCCCTTTGATTCCTATAAGACGTACCTTTTAGTCGAGCCATCTTATTTGATTCCTATAAGACGTACCTTTTAGTTGATTCATTTCCTGTGATTCCTAGAAGACGTACCTTTTAGTCGAGTCATCCCCATTGATTCCTATAAGACGTACCTTTT
This sequence comes from Capsicum pubescens, assembly GCA_030864215.1. Taxonomy (NCBI): domain Eukaryota; kingdom Viridiplantae; phylum Streptophyta; class Magnoliopsida; order Solanales; family Solanaceae; genus Capsicum; species Capsicum pubescens. The sequence continues at coordinate 272,128,426 of CM061545.1, read as the reverse complement.
AGTCGAGTCATCCCCTTTGACCCCTAGAAGACGTACCTTTTAATCGAGTCATTTACTTTGATTCCTATAAGACGTATGTTTTAGTCGAGTCATCCCTTTTGATTCCTATAAGACTTACCTTTTAGTCGTGTCATCCTCTTTGATTCCTATAAGACGTAACTTTTAGTCGAGTTATCCGCTTTGATTCCTACAAGACGTACCTTTTAGTTGATTCATCCCCTTTGACCTCTAGAATATGTACCTATTAGTCGAGTTATTTCCTTTAATTCCTATAAGACGTACCTTTTAGTCGAGTCATCCCCTTTGATTCTTATAAGACGTACCTTTTAGTCGAGTTATCCCCTTTGATACCTATAAGACGTACCATTTAATTGAGTCATTTCCTTTGATTCCTTGTAGACGTACCTTTTATTCGAGTCATTTCCCTTGATTCCTATAAGACATACCTTTTAGTCGAGTCATCCCCTATGATTCCAATAAGACGTACCTTTTAGTCGAGTCATCTCCTTTGATTCCTATAAGACGTACCTTTTAGTTGAGTCATTTCCTGTGATTCCTAGAAGACGTTCCTTTTTGTCGAGTCATTTCACTTGATTCCTATAAGACGTACCTTTTAGTCCAGTCATTCCCTTTGATTCCTATAAGACGTACCTTTTAGTCGAGTCATCCCCTTTGATTCCTATAAGACGTACCTTTTAGTCGAGTCATCCCCTTTGATTCCTAGAAGACGTAACTTTTAGTCGAGTCATTTCCCTTGATTCCTATAAGACGTACCTTTTAGTCGAGTCATCCCCTTTGATTCCAATAAGACGTATCTTTTAGTCGAGTCATCCCCTTTGATTCCTATTAGACGTACCTTTTAGTTGAGTCATCCCCTTTGTTTCCTATAAGACGTACCTTTTTGTAGAGTCATCCCCTTTGATTCCTATAAGACGTACCGTTTAGTCGAGTCATCCCCTTTGATTCCTAGAAGACGTACCTTTTAGTCGAGTCAATTCCCTTGATTCCTATACGACATACCTTTTAGTCATGTCATCCACTTTGATTCCTATAAGACGTACCTTTTAGTCGAGTCATCCCTTGGATTCCTATACGACGTTCCATTTGGTCAAGTCATCCCCTTGGATTCCTATAAGACGAACCTTTTAGTCGAGTCATCCCCTTTGATTCCTATAAGACCTACCTTTTAGTCGATTCATGCCTTGAGATTCCTAGAAGACGTACCTTTTAGTCGAGTCATTTCCTTTGATTCCTATAAGACGTACCTTTTAGTCGAGACATTTTCTTTGATTTCTATAAGACGTACCTTTTAGTCGACTCATCCCCTTTGACCCCTAGAATACGTACCCTTCAGTAGAGTCATTTCCCTTGATTCCTATAAGACGTACCTTTTAGTCGAATCATCCCCTTCGATTCGTATAAGACGAACCTTTTAGTCGAGTCATACCTCTTGTGTCCTATAAGACGTACTTTTTAGTCGAGTCATTCCCCCTTGACCCCTAGAAGACGTACCTTTTAGTCGAGTCATCCCCTTTGACCCTTAGAAGACGTACCTTTTAATCGACTCATTTTCTTTGATTCTATAAGACGTATCTTTTAGTCGAGTCATCCCTTTTGATTCCTATAAGACGTACCTTTTAGTCGAGTCATCCCCTTTGATTTCTATAAGACGTACCTTTTAGTCGAGTAATCCCCTTTGATTCCTAGAAGACGTAACTTTTAGTCGAGTCATTTCCCTTGATTCCTATAAGACGTACCTTTTAGTCGAGTCATCCCCTTTGATTCCAATAAGACGTATCTTTTAGTCGAGTCATCCCCTTTGATTCCTATTAGACGTACCTTTTAGTTGAGTCATCCCCTTTGTTTCCTATAAGACGTACCTTTTTGTAGAGTCATCCCCTTTGATTCCTATAAGACGTACCGTTTAGTCGAGTCATCCCCTTTGATTCCTAGAAGACGTACCTTTTAGTCGAGTCAATTCCCTTGATTCCTATACGACATACCTTTTAGTCATGTCATCCACTTTGATTCCTATAAGACGTACCTTTTAGTCGAGTCATCCCTTGGATTCCTATACGACGTTCCATTTGGTCAAGTCATCCCCTTGGATTCCTATAAGACGAACCTTTTAGTCGAGTCATCCCCTTTGATTCCTATAAGACCTACCTTTTAGTCGATTCATGCCTTGAGATTCCTAGAAGACGTACCTTTTAGTCGAGTCATTTCCTTTGATTCCTATAAGACGTACCTTTTAGTCGAGACATTTTCTTTGATTTCTATAAGACGTACCTTTTAGTCGACTCATCCCCTTTGACCCCTAGAATACGTACCCTTCAGTAGAGTCATTTCCCTTGATTCCTATAAGACGTACCTTTTAGTCGAATCATCCCCTTCGATTCGTATAAGACGAAACTTTTAGTCGAGTCATACCTCTTGTGTCCTATAAGACGTACTTTTTAGTCGAGTCATTCCCCCTTGACCCCTAGAAGACGTACCTTTTAGTCGAGTCATCCCCTTTGACCCTTAGAAGACGTACCTTTTAATCGACTCATTTTCTTTGATTCTATAAGACGTATCTTTTAGTCGAGTCATCCCTTTTGATTCCTATAAGACGTACCTTTTAGTCGAGTCATCCCCTTTGATTTCTATAAGACGTACCTTTTAGTCGAGTAATCCCCTTTGATTCCTATAAAACGTACCTTTTTGTCGAGTCATCCCCTTTGACCTCTAGAATACGTACCTATTAGTCGAGTCATTTCCTTTGATTCCTATAAGACGTACCTTTTAGTCGAGTAATCCCCTGTGATTCCTATAAGACGTACCTTTTAGTCGAGTCATCCCCTTTGATTTCTATAAGACGTACCTTTTAGTTGAGTCATTTCCTTTGATTCCTTGAAGTCGTACCTTTTAGTCGAGTCTTTTCCCTTGATTCCTATAAGACGTAACTTTTAGTCGAGTCATCCCCTTTGATTCCTATAAGACGTACCTTTTAGTCGAGTCATCTTATTTGATTCCTATAAGACGTGCCTTTTAGTTGAGTCATTTCCTGTGATTCCTAGAAGACGTACCTTTTAGTCGAGTCATCCCCTTTGATTCCTATAAGACGTACCTTGTAGTCGCGTCATCCCCTTTGACCCCTAGAAGACGTACCTTTTAATCGAGTCATTTACTTTGATTCCTATAAGACGTATGTTTTAGTCGAGTCATCCCTTTTAATTCCTATAAGACATACCTTTTAGTCGAGTCATCCTCTTTGATTCCTATAAGACGTACCTTTTAGTCGAGTTATCCCCTTTGATTCCTATAAGACGTACCTTTTAGTTGAGTCATCCCCTTTGACCTCTAGAATACGTACCTATTAGTCGAGTTATTTCCTTTAATTCCTATAAGACGTACCTTTTAGTCGAGTCATCCCCTTTGATTCTTATAAGACGTACCTTTTAGTCGAGTCATCCCCTTTGATTCCTATAAGACGTACCATTTAATTGAGTCATTTCCTTTGATTCCTTGTAGACGTACCTTTTATTCGAGTCATTTCCCTTTATTCCTATAAGACATACCTTTTAGTCGAGTCATCCCCTTTGATTCTAATAAGACGTACCTTTTAGTCGAGTCATCTCCTTTGATTCCTATAAGACGTACCTTTTAGTTGAGTCATTTCCTGTGATTCCTAGAAGACGTTCCTTTTTGTCGAGTCATTTCACTTGATACCTATAAGACGTACCTATTAGTCGAGTCATTCCCTTAGATTCCTATAAGACGTACCTTTTAGTCGAGTCATCCCCTTTGATTCCTATAAGACGTACCTTTTAGTCGAGTCATCCCCTTTGATTCCTAGAAGACGTAACTTTTAGTCGAGTCATTTCCCTTGATTCCTATAAGATGTACCAGTTAGTCGAGTCATCCCCTTTGATTCCTATAAGACGTATCTTTTAGTCGAGTCATCCCCTTTGATTCCTATTAGACTTACCTTTTAGTTGAGTCATCCCCTTTGTTTCCTATAAGACGTACCATTTTGTAGAGTCATCCCCTTTGATTCCTATAAGACGTACCATTTAGTCGAGTCATCCCCTTTGATTCCAATAAGACGTACCTTTTAGTTGAGTCATTTCCTTTGATTCCTTGAAGACGTACCTTTTAGTCGAGTCATTTCCCTTGATTCCTATAAGACGTACCTTTTAGTCGAGTCATTTCGTTTGATTCCTATAAGACGTACCTTTTAGTCGAGTCATCCCCTTTGACCCCTAGAATACGTACCTTTTAGTCGAGTCATTTCCCTTGATTTCTATAAGACGTACCTTTTAGTCGAAACAACACCTTCGATTCGTATATGACGTACCTTTTAGTCGAGTCATACCTCTTGATTCCTATAAGACGTACTTTTTAGTCGAGTCATTCCCCCTTCACCCCTAGAAGACGTACCTTTTAGTCGAGTCATCCCCTTTGACCCTTAGAAGACGTACCTTTTAATCGAGTCATTTCTTTTGATTCTATAAGACGTATCTTTTAGTCGAGTCATCCCTTTTGATTCCTATAAGACGTATCTTTTAGTCGAGTCATCCCCTTTGATTCCTATAAGACGTACCTTTTAGTCGAGTCATCCCCTTTGATTCCTAGAAGACGTAACTTTTAGTCGAGTCATTTCCCTTGATTCCTATAAGACGTACCTTTTAGTCGAGTCATCCCCTTTGATCCCTATAAGACGTATCTTTTAGTCGAGTCTTCCCCTTTGATTCCTATAAGACATACCTTTTAGTCGAGTCATACCTCTTGATTCCTATAAGACATACCTTTTTAGTCGAGTCATTCCCCCTTGACACCTAGAAGACGTACCTTTTAATCGAGTCTTCCCCTTTGACCCCTAGAAGACGTACCTTTTAATCGAGTCATTTCGTTTGATTCTATAAGACGTATCTTTTAGTCGAGTCATCCCTTTTGATTCCTATAAGACGTACCTTTAAGTCGAGTCATCCCCTTTGATTCATATAAGACCTACCTTTTAGTCAAGTCATCCCCTTTGATTCCTATAAGACGTACCTTTTATTCGAGTCATCCCATTGATTCCTATAAGACGTACCTTTTAGTCGACTCATCCCCTTTGACCCCTAGAAGACATACCTTTTAGTCATTTCCTTTGATTCCTATAAGACGTACCTTTTAGTCGAGTCACCCCCTTTGATTCCTATAAGACGTGCCTTTTAGTCGAGTCATCCCCCTTGATTACTATAAGATGTACCTTTTAGTCGAGTCATCCCCTTTGATTCCTATAAGACGTACCTTTTAGTCGAGTCATTTCCCTTGATTTCTATAAGACGTACTATTTAGTTGAGTCATCCACTTTGATTCCTATAAGACGTACCTTTTAGTCGAGTCATCCCCTTGGATTCCTATAAGACGTTCCTTTTGGTCGAGTCATCCCCTTCGATTCCTATAAGACGAACCCTTTAGTCGAGTCATCTCCATTGATTCCCATAATACCTACCTTTTAGTTGAGTCATCCCCTTAGATTCCAAGAAGACGTACCTTTTAGTCGAGTTATTTCCTTTAATTCCTATAAGACGTACCTTTTAGTCGAGTCATTTCCTTTGATTCCTATAAGACGTACCTTTTAGTCGAGTCATCCCCTTTGACCCCTAGAATACGTACCTTTTAGTTGAGTCATTTCCCTTGATTCCTATAAGACGTACCTTTTAGTCGAATCATTCCCTTCGATTGGTATAAGACGTACCTTTTAGTCGAGTCATACCTCTTGATTCCTATAAGACGTACTTTTTAGTCGAGTCATTTCCCCTTGACACCTAGAAGACGTACCTTTTAGTCGAGTCATCCCCTTTGACCCTTAGAAGACGTACCTTTTAATCGACTCATTTCCTTTGATTCTATAAGACGTATCTTTTAGTCGAGTCATCCCTTTTGATTCCTATAAGACGTACCTTTTAGTCGAGTCATCCCCTTTGATTCCTATAAGACGTACCTTTTAGTCGAGTCATCCCCTTTGATTCCTATATGACGTACCTATTAGTCGAGTCATCCCCTTTGATTCCTATAAGACGTACCTTTTAGTCGAGTCATCCCCTTTGATCCCTAGAAGACGTACCTTTTAGTCTAGTCATTTCCTTTGATTCCTATAAGACGTACGTTTTAGTCGAGTCATTTCGTTTGATTCCTATAAGACGTACCTTTAAGTCGAGTCATCCTCATTGACCCCTAGAATACGTACCTTTTAGTCGAGTCATTTCCGTTGATTTCTATAAGACGTACCTCTTAGTCGAATCATCCCCTTTGATTCGTATAAACCGTACGTTTTAGTCGGGTCTTCCCCTTTGATTCCTATAAGACATACCTTTTAGTCGAGTCATACCTCTTGATTCCTATCAGACATACCTTTTTAGTCGTGACATTCCCCCTTGACACCTAGATGACGTACCTTTTAATCGAGTCATCCCCTTTGACCCCTAGAAGACGTACATTTTAATCGAGTCATTTCCTTTGATTCTATAAGACGTATCTTTTTGTCGAGTCATCCCTTTTGATTCCTATAAGACGTACCTTATAGTCGAGTCATCCCCTTTGATTCCTATAAGACCTAACTTTTAGTCAAGTGATCCCCTTTGATTCCTATAAGATGTACCTTTTATTCGAGTCATCCCTTTGATTCCTATAAGACGTACCTTTTAGTCGACTCATCCCCTTTGACCCCTAGAAGACATACCTTTTAGTCATTTTCTTTGATTCCTATAAGACGTACCTTTTAGTCGAGTCACCCCCTTTGATTCCTATAAGACGTACCTTTTAGTCGAGTCATCCCCCTTGATTACTATAAGACATACCTTTTAGTCGAGTCATCCCCTTTGATTCCTATAAGACGTACCTTTTAGTCGAGTCATCCCCTTGGATTCCTATAAGACGTTCCTTTTGGTCGAGTCATCCCCTTCGATTCCTATAAGATGAACCTTTTAGTCGAGTCATCTCCATTGATTCCAATAAGACCTACCTTTTAGTCGCGTCATCCCCTTAGATTCCAAGAAGACGTACCTTTTAGTCGAGTCATTTCCTTTGATTCCTAATAGATGTACCTTTTAGTCGAGTCATTTCCTTTGATTCCTATAAGACGTACCTTTTAGTCGAGTCATCCCCTTTGACCCCTAGAATACGTACCTTTTAGTCGAGTCATTCCCTTAGATTCCTATAAGACGTACCTTTTAGTCTAATCATCCCCTTCGATTGGTATAAGACGTACCTTTTAGTCGAGTCATACCTCTTGATTCCTATAAGACGTACTTTTTAGTCGAGTCATTTCCCCTTGACCCCTAGAAGACGTACCTTTTAGTCGAGTCATCCCTTTTGACCCTTAGAAGAGGTACCTTTTAATCGACTCATTTCCTTTGATTCTATAAGACGTATCTTTTAGTCGAGTCATCCCTTTTGATTCCTATAAGACGTACCTTTTAGTCGAGTCATCCCATTTGATTCCTATAAGACGTACCTTTTAGTCGAGTCATCCCCTTTGATTCCTATATGACGTACCTATTAGTCGAGTCATCCCCTTTGATTCCTATAAGACGTACCTTTTAGTCGAGTCATCCCCTTTGATCCCTAGAAGACGTACCTTTTAGTCTAGTCATTTCCTTTGATTCATATAAGACGTACGTTTTAGTCGAGTCATTTCGTTTGATTCCTATAAGACGTACCTTTAAGTCGAGTCATCCTCTTTGACCCCTAGAATACGTACCTTTTAGTCGAGTCATTTCCGTTGATTTCTATAAGACGTACCTCTTCGTCGAATCATCCCCTTTGATTCGTATAAACCGTACGTTTTAGTCGGGTCTTCCCCTTTGATTCCTATAAGACATACCTTTTAGTCGAGTCATACCTCTTGATTCCTATCAGACATACCTTTTTAGTCGAGACATTCCCCCTTGACACCTAGATGACGTACCTTTTAATCGAGTCATCCCCTTTGACCCCTAGAAGATGTACCTTTTAATCGAGTCATTTCCTTTGATTCTATAAGACGTATCTTTTAGTCGAGTCATCCCTTTTGATTCCTATAAGACGTACCTTTAAGTCGAGTCATCCCCTTTGATTCCTATAAGACCTAACTTTTAGTCAAGTCATCCCCTTTGATTCCTATAAGACGTACCTTTTATTCGAGTCATCCCTTTGATTCCTATAAGACGTACCTTTTAGTCGACTCATCCCCTTTGACCCCTAGAAGACATACCTTTTAGTCATTTTCTTTGATTCCTATAAGACGTACCTTTTAGTCGAGTCACCCTCTTTGATTCCTATAAGACGTACCTTTTAGTCGAGTCATCCCCCTTGATTACTATAAGACGTACCTTTTAGTCGAGTCATCCCCTTTGATTCCTATAAGACGTACCTTTTAGTCGAGTGATTTCCCTTGATTTCTATAAGACGTACTATTTAGTCGAGTCATCCACTTTGATTCCTATAAGACGTACCTTTTAGTCGAGTCATCCCCTTGGATTCCTATAAGACGTTCCTTTTGGTCGAGTCATCCCCTTCGATTCCTATAAGACGAACCTTTTAGTCGAGTCATCTCCATTGATTCCCATAAGACCTACCTTTTATTCGTGTCATCCCCTTAGATTCCAAGAAGACGTACCTTTTAGTCGAGTCATTTCCTTTGATTCCTATAAGACGTACCTTTTAGTCGAGTCATTTCCTTTGATTCCTATAAGACGTACCTTTTAGTCGAGTCATCCCCTTTGACCCCTAGAATACGTACCTTTTAGTTGAGTCATTTCCCTTGATTCCTATAAGACGTACCTTTTAGTCAAATCATCCCCTACGATTGGTATAAGACGTACCTTTTAGTCGAGTCATACCTCTTGATTTCTATAAGACGTACTTTTTAGTCGAGTCATTTCCCCTTGACCCCTAGAAGACGTACCTTTTAGTCGAGTCATCCCCTTTGACCCTTAGAAGACGTACCTTTTAATCGACTCATTTCCTTTGATTCTATAAGACGTATCTTTTAGTCGAGTCATCCCTTTTGATTCCTATAAGACGTACCTTTTAGTCGAGTCATCCCCTTTGATTCCTATAAGACGTACCTTTTAGTCGAGTCATCCCCTTTGATTCCTATAAGACGTACCTTTTAGTCGAGTCATCCCCTTTGATCCCTAGAAGACGTACCTTTTAGTCTAGTCATTTCCTTTGATTCCTATAAGACATACGTTTTAGTCGAGTCATTTGTTTGATTCCTATAAGACGTACCTTTTAGTTGAGTCATTTCCTGTGATTCCTAGAAGACGTACCTTTTAGTCGAGTCATCCCCTTTGATTCCTATAAGACGTACCTTTTAGTCGAGTCATCCCCTTTGACCCCTAGAAGACGTACCTTTTAATCGAGTCATTTACTTTGATTCCTATAAGACGTATGTTTTAGTCGAGTCATCCCTTTTGATTCCTATAAGACTTACCTTTTAGTCGAGTCATCCCCTTTGATTCCTATAAGACGTAACTTTTAGTCGAGTTATCCCCTTTGATTCCTACAAGACATACCTTTTAGTTGAGTCATCCCCTTTGACCTCTAGAATATGTACCTATTAGTCGAGTTATTTCCTTTAATTCCTATAAGACGTACCTTTTAGTCGAGTCATCCCCTTTGATTCTTATAAGACGTACCTTTTAGTCGAGTTATCCTCTTTGATTCCTATACGACGTACCATTTAATTGAGTCATACCTTTGATTCCTTGTAGACGTACCTTTTATTCGAGTCATTTCCCTTGATTCCTATAAGACATACCTTTTAGTCGAGTCATCCCCTTTGATTCCAATAAGACGTACCTTTTAGTCGAGTCATCTCCTTTGATTCCTATAAGACGTACCTTTTAGTTGAGTCATTTCCTGTGATTCCTAGAAGACGTTCCTTTTTGTCGAGTCATTTCACTTGATTCCTATAAGACGTACCTTTTAGTCCAGTCATTCCCTTTGATTTCTATAAGACGTACCTTTTAGTCGAGTCATCCCCTTTGATTCCTATAAGACGTACCTTTTAGTCGAACCATCCCCTTCGATTCGTATAAGACGAACCTTTTAGTCGAGTCATACCTCTTGTGTCCTATAAGACATACTTTTTAGTCGAGTCATTCCCCCTTGACCCCTAGAAGACGTAACTTTTAGTCGAGTCATCCCCTTTGACCCTTAGACAACGTACCTTTTAATCGACTCATTTTCTTTGATTCTATAAGACGTATCTTTTAGTCGAGTCATCCCTTTTGATTCCTATAAGACGTACCTTTTATTCGAGTCATCCCCTTTGATTTCTATAAGACGTACCTTTTAGTCGAGTAATCCCCTTTGATTCCTATAAAACGTACCTTTTTGTCGAGTCATCCCCTTTGACCTCTAGAATACGTACCTATTAGTCGAGTCATTTCCTTTGATTCCTATAAGACGTACCTTTTAGTCGAGTAATCCCCTGTGATTCCTATAAGACGTACCTTTTAGTCGAGTCATCCCCTTTGATTTCTATAAGACGTACCTTTTAGTTGAGTCATTTCCTTTGATTCCTTGAAGTCGTACCTTTTAGTCGAGTCTTTTCCCTTGATTCCTATAAGACGTAACTTTTAGTCGAGTCATCCCCTTTGATTCCTATAAAACGTACCTTTTAGTCGAGTCATCTTATTTGATTCCTATAAGACGTACCTTTTAGTTGAGTCATTTCCTATGATTCCTAGAAAACGTACCTTTTAGTCGAGTCATCCCCTTTGATTCCTATAAGACGTACCTTGTAGTCGAGTCATCCTCTTTGACCCCTAGAAGACGTACCTTTTAATCGAGTCATTTACTTTGATTCCTATAAGACGTATGTTTTAGTCGAGTCATCCCTTTTAATTCCTATAAGACATACCTTTTAGTCGAGTCATCCTCTTTGATTCCTATAAGACGTATCTTTTAGTCGAGTTATCCCCTTTGATTCCTATAAGACGTACCTTTTAGTTGAGTCATCCCCTTTGATCTCTAGAATACGTACCTATTAGTCGAGTTATTTCCTTTAATTCCTATAAGACGTACCTTTTAGTCGAGTCATCCCCTTTGATTCTTATAAGACGTACCTTTTAGTCGAGTCATCCCCTTTGATTCCTATAAGACGTACCATTTAATTGAGTCATTTCCTTTGATTCCTTGTAGACGTACCTTTTATTCGAGTCATTTCCCTTTATTCCTATAAGACATACCTTTTAGTCGAGTCATCCCCTTTGATTCCAATAAGACGTACCTTTTAGTCGAGTCATCTCCTTTGATTCCTATAAGACGTACCTTTTAGTTGAGTCATTTCCTGTGATTCCTAGAAGACGTTCCTTTTTGTCGAGTCATTTCACTTGATTCCTATAAGACGTACCTATTAGTCGAGTCATTCCCTTAGATTCCTATAAGACGTACCTTTTAGTCGAGTCATCCCCTTTGATTCCTATAAGACGTACCTTTTAGTCGAGTCATCCCCTTTGATTCCTAGAAGACGTAACTTTTAGTCGAGTCATTTCACTTGATTCCTATAAGACGTACCATTTAGTCGAGTCATCTCCTTTGATTCCTATAAGACGTATCTTTTAGTCGTGTCATCCCCTTTGATTCCTATTAGACTTACCTTTTAGTTGAGTCATCCCCTTTGTTTCCTATAAGACGTACCATTTTGCAGATTCATCCCCTTTGATTCCTATAAGACGTACCATTTAGTCGAGTCATCACCTTTGATTCCTATAAGACGTACCTTTTAGTTGAGTCATTTCCTTTGATTCCTTGAAGACGTACCTTTTAGTCGAGTCATTTCCCTTGATTCCTATAAGACGTACCTTTTAGTCGAGTCATTTCGTTTGATTCCTATAAGACGTACCTTTTAGTCGAGTCATCCCCTTTGACCCCTAGAATACGTACCTTTTAGTCGAGTCATTTCCCTTGATTCCTATAAGACGTACCTTTTAGTCGAAACAACACCTTCGATTCGTATATGACGTACCTTTTAGTCGAGTCATACCTCTTGATTCCTATAAGACGTACTTTTTAGTCGAGTCATTCCCCCTTCACCCCTAGAAGACGTACCTTTTAGTCGAGTCATCCCCTTTGACCCTTAGAAGACGTACCATTTAATCGAGTTATTTCTTTTGATTCTATAAGACGTATCTTTTAGTCGACTCATCCCTTTTGATTCCTATAAGACGTATCTTTTAGTCGAGTCATCCCCTTTGATTCCTAGAAGACGTACCTTTTAGTCGAGTCATCCCCTTTGACCTCTAGAATACGTACCTATTAGTCGAGTCATTTCCTTTGATTCCTATAAGACGTACCTTTTAGTCGAGTAATCCCCTGTGATTCCTATAAGACGTACCTTTTAGTCGAGTCATCCCCTTTGATTTCTATAAGACGTACCTTTTAGTTGAGTCATTTCCTTTGATTCCTTGAAGTCGTACCTTTTAGTCGAGTCTTTTCCCTTGATTCCTATAAGACGTAACTTTTAGTCGAGTCATCCCCTTTGATTCCTATAAAACGTACCTTTTAGTCGAGTCATCTTATTTGATTCCTATAAGACGTACCTTTTAGTTGAGTCATTTCCTATGATTCCTAGAAAACGTACCTTTTAGTCGAGTCATCCCCTTTGATTCCTATAAGACGTACCTTGTAGTCGAGTCATCCTCTTTGACCCCTAGAAGACGTACCTTTTAATCGAGTCATTTACTTTGATTCCTATAAGACGTATGTTTTAGTCGAGTCATCCCTTTTAATTCCTATAAGACATACCTTTTAGTCGAGTCATCCTCTTTGATTCCTATAAGACGTATCTTTTAGTCGAGTTATCCCCTTTGATTCCTATAAGACGCACCTTTTAGTTGAGTCATCCCCTTTGATCTCTAGAATACGTACCTATTAGTCGAGTTATTTCCTTTAATTCCTATAAGACGTACCTTTTAGTCGAGTCATCCCCTTTGATTCTTATAAGACGTACCTTTTAGTCGAGTCATCCCCTTTGATTCCTATAAGACGTACCATTTAATTGAGTCATTTCCTTTGATTCCTTGTAGACGTACCTTTTATTCGAGTCATTTCCCTTTATTCCTATAAGACATACCTTTTAGTCGAGTCATCCCCTTTGATTCCAATAAGACGTACCTTTTAGTCGAGTCATCTCCTTTGATTCCTATAAGACGTACCTTTTAGTTGAGTCATTTCCTGTGATTCCTAGAAGACGTTCCTTTTTGTCGAGTCATTTCACTTGATTCCTATAAGACGTACCTATTAGTCGAGTCATTCCCTTAGATTCCTATAAGACGTACCTTTTAGTCGAGTCATCCCCTTTGATTCCTATAAGACGTACCTTTTAGTCGAGTCATCCCCTTTGATTCCTAGAAGACGTAACTTTTAGTCGAGTCATTTCACTTGATTCCTATAAGACGTACCATTTAGTCGAGTCATCTCCTTTGATTCCTATAAGACGTATCTTTTAGTCGTGTCATCCCCTTTGATTCCTATTAGACTTACCTTTTAGTTGAGTCATCCCCTTTGTTTCCTATAAGACGTACCATTTTGCAGATTCATCCCCTTTGATTCCTATAAGACGTACCATTTAGTCGAGTCATCACCTTTGATTCCTATAAGACGTACCTTTTAGTTGAGTCATTTCCTTTGATTCCTTGAAGACGTACCTTTTAGTCGAGTCATTTCCCTTGATTCCTATAAGACGTACCTTTTAGTCGAGTCATTTCGTTTGATTCCTATAAGACGTACCTTTTAGTCGAGTCATCCCCTTTGACCCCTAGAATACGTACCTTTTAGTCGAGTCATTTCCCTTGATTCCTATAAGACGTACCTTTTAGTCGAAACAACACCTTCGATTCGTATATGACGTACCTTTTAGTCGAGTCATACCTCTTGATTCCTATAAGACGTACTTTTTAGTCGAGTCATTCCCCCTTCACCCCTAGAAGACGTACCTTTTAGTCGAGTCATCCCCTTTGACCCTTAGAAGACGTACCATTTAATCGAGTTATTTCTTTTGATTCTATAAGACGTATCTTTTAGTCGACTCATCCCTTTTGATTCCTATAAGACGTATCTTTTAGTCGAGTCATCCCCTTTGATTCCTATAAGACGTACCTTTTAGTCGAGTCATCCCCTTTGATTCCTAGAAGACGTAACTTTTAGTCGAGTCATTTCCCTTGATTCCTATAAGACGTACCTTTTAGTCAAGTCATCCCCTTTGATCCCTATAAGACGTATCTTTTAGTCGAGTCTTCCCCTTTGATTCCTATAAGACATACCTTTTAGTCGAGTCATACCTCTTGATTCCTATAAGACATACCTTTTTAGTCGAGTCATTCCCCCTTGACACCTAGAAGACGTACCTTTTAATCGAGTCATCCCCTTTGACCCCTAGAAGACGTACGTTTTAATCGAGTCATTTCGTTTGATTCTATAAGACGTATCTTTTAGTCGAGTCATCCCTTTTGATTCCTATAAGACGTACCTTTAAGTCGAGTCATCCCCTTTGATTCATATAAGACCTACCTTTTAGTCAAGTCATCCCCTTTGATTCCTATAAGACGTACCTTTTATTCGAGTCATCCCTTTGATTCCTATAAGACGTACCTTTTAGTCGACTCATCCCCTTTGACCCCTAGAAGACATACCTTTTAGTCATTTCCTTTGATTCCTATAAGACGTACCTTTTAGTCGAGTCACCCCCTTTGATTCTATAAGACGTACCTTTTAGTCGAGTCATCCCCCTTGATTACTATAAGATGTACCTTTTAGTCGAGTCATCCCCTTTGATTCCTATAAGACGTACCTTTTAGTCGAGTCATTTCCCTTGATTTCTATAAGACGTACTATTTAGTCGAGTCATCCACTTTGATTCCTATAAGACGTACCTTTTAGTCGAGTCATCCCCTTGGATTCCTATAAGACGTTCCTTTTGGTCGAGTCATCCCCTTCGATTCCTATAAGACGAACCTTTTAGTCGAGTCATCTCCATTGATTCCCATAATACCTACCTTTTAGTCGAGTCATCCCCTTAGATTCCAAGAAGACGTACCTTTTAGTCCAGTTATTTCCTTTGATTCCTATAAGACGTACCTTTTAGTCGAGTCATTTCCTTTGATTCCTATAAGACGTACCTTTTAGTCGAGTCATCCCCTTTGACCCCTAGAATAGGTACCTTTTAGTTGAGTCATTTCCCTTGATTCCTATAAGACGTACCTTTTAGTCGAATCATCCCCTTCGATTGGTATAAGATGTACCTTTTAGTCGAGTCATACCTCTTGATTCCTATAAGACATACTTTTTAGTCGAGTCATTTCCCCTTGACCCCTAGAAGACGTACCTTTTAGTCGAGTCATCCCCTTTGACCCTTAGAAGACGTACCTTTTAATCGACTCATTTCCTTTGATTCTATAAGACGTATCTTTTAGTCGAGTCATCCCTTTTGATTCCTATAAGACGTACCTTTTAGTCGAGTCATCCCCTTTGATTCCTATAAGACGTACCTTTTAGTCGAGTCATCCCCTTTGATTCCTATATGACGTACCTATTAGTTGAGTCATCCCCTTTGATTCCTATAAGACGTACCTTTTAGTCGAGTCATCCCCTTTGATCCCTAGAAGACGTACCTTTTAGTCTAGTCATTTCCTTTGATTCCTATAAGACGTACGTTTTAGTCCAGTCATTTCGTTTGATTCCTATAAGACGTACCTTTAAGTCGAGTCATCCTCTTTGACCCCTAGAATACGTACCTTTTAGTCGAGTCATTTCCGTTGATTTCTAAAAGACGTACCTCTTAGTCGAATCATCCCCTTTGATTCGTATAAACCGTACGTTTTAGTCGGGTCTTCCCCTTTGATCCCTATAAGACATACCTTTTAGTCGAGTCATACCTCTTGATTCCTATCAGACATACCTTTTTAGTCGAGACATTCCCCCTTGACACCTAGATGACGTACCTTTTAATCGAGTCATCCCCTTTGACCCCTAGAAGACGTACCTTTTAATCGAGTCATTTCCTTTGATTCTATAAGACGTATCTTTTAGTCGAGTCATCTCTTTTGATTCCTATAAGACGTACCTTTTAGTCGAGTCATCCCCTTTGATTCCTATAAGACCTAACTTTTAGTCAAGTCATCCCCTTTGATTCCTATAAGACGTACCTTTTATTCGAGTCATCCCTTTGATTCCTATAAGACGTACCTTTTAGTCGACTCATCCCCTTTGACCCCTAGAAGACATACCTTTTAGTCATTTTCTTTCATTCCTATAAGACGTACCTTTTAGTCGAGTCGCCCCCTTTGATTCCTATAAGACGTACCTTTTAGTCGAGTCATCCCCCTTGATTACTATAAGACGTACCTTTTAGTCGAGTCATCCCCTTTGATTCCTATAAGACGTACCTTTTAGTCGAGTCATTTCCCTTGATTTCTATAAGACGTACTATTTAGTCGAGTCATCCACTTTGATTCCTATAAGACGTACCTTTTAGTCGAGTCATCCCCTTGGATTCCTATAAGACGTTCCTTTTGGTCGAGTCATCCCCTTCGATTCCTATAAGACGAACCTTTTAGTCGAGTCATCTCCATTGATTCGCATAAGACCTACCTTTTAGTCGCGTCATCCCCTTAGATTCCAAGAAGACGTACCTTTTAGTCGAGTCATTTCTTTTGATTCCTATAAGACGTACCTTTTAGTCGAGTCATTTCCTTTGATTCCTATAAGACGTACCTTTTAGTCGAGTCATCCCCTTTGACCCCTAGAATACGTACCTTTTAGTTGAGTCATTTCCCTTGATTCCTATAAGACGTACCTTTTAGTCGAATCATCCCCTTCGATTGGTATAAGACGTACCTTTTAGTCGAGTCATACCTCTTGATTCCTATAAGACGTACTTTTTAGTCGAGTCATTTCCCCTTGACCCCTAGAAGACGTACCTTTTAGTCGAGTCATCCCCTTTGACCCTTAGAAGACGTACCTTTTAATCGACTCATTTCCTTTGATTCTATAAGACGTATCTTTCAGTCGAGTCATCCCTTTTGATTCCTATAAGACGTACCTTTTAGTCGAGTCATCCCCTTTGATTCCTATAAGACGTACCTTTTAGTCGAGTCATCCCCTTTGATTCCTATATGACGTACCTATTAGTCGAGTCATCCCCTTTGATTCCTATAAGACGTACCTTTTAGTCGAGTCATCCCCTTTGATCCCTAGAAGACGTACCTTTTAGTCTAGTCATTTCCTTTGATTCCAATAAGACGTATGTTTTAGTCGAGTCATTTCGTTTGATTCCTATAAGAAGTAACTTTAAGTCGAGTCATCCTCTTTGACCCCTAGAATATGTACCTTTTAGTCGAGTCATTTCCGTTGATTTCTATAAGACGTACCTCATAGTCGAATCATCCCCGTTGATTCGTATAAACCGTACGTTTTAGTCGGGTCTTCCCCTTTGATTCCTATAAGACATACCTTTTAGTCGAGTCATACCTCTTGATTCCTATCAGGCATACCTTATTAGTCGAGACATTCCCCCTTGACACCTAGATGACGTACCTTTTAATCGAGTCATCCCCTTTGACCCCTAGAAGATGTACCTTTTAATCGAGTCATTTCCTTTGATTCTATAAGACGTATCTTTTAGTCGAGTCATCCCCTTTGATTCCTATAAGACGTACCTTTTAGTCGAGTCATCCCCTTTGATTCCTATAAGACCTAACTTTTAGTCAAGTCATCCCCTTTGATTCCTATAAGACGTACCTTTTATTCGAGTCATCCCTTTGATTCCTATAAGACGTACCTTTTAGTCGACTCATCCCCTTTGACCCCTAGAAGACATACCTTTTAGTCATTTTCTTTGATTCCTATAAGACGTACCTTTTAGTCGAGTCACCCCCTTGATTCCTATAAGACATACCTTTTAGTCGAGTCATCCCCCTTGATTACTATAAGACGTACCTTTTAGTCGAGTCATCCCCATTGATTCCTATAAGACGTACCTTTTAGTCGAGTCATTTCCCTTGATTTCTATAAGACGTACTATTTAGTCGAGTCATCCACTTTGATTCCTATAAGACGTACCTTTTAGTCGAGTCATCCCCTTGGATTCCTATAAGACGTTCCTTTTGGTCGAGTCATCCCCTTCGATTCCTATAAGACGAACCTTTTAGTCGAGTCATCTCCATTGATTCCCATAAGACCTACCTTTTAGTCGCGTCATCCCCTTAGATTCCAAGAAGACGTACCTTTTAGTCGAGTCATTTCTTTTGATTCCTATAAGACATACCTTTTAGTCGAGTCATTTCCTTTAATTCCTATAAGACGTACCTTTTAGTCGAGTCATCCCCTTTGACCCCTAGAATACGTACCTTTTAGTTGAGTCATTTCCCTTGATTCCTATAAGACGTACCTTTTAGTCGAATCATCCCCTTCGATTGGTATAAGACGTACCTTTTAGTCGAGTCATACCTCTTGATTCCTATAAGACGTACTTTTTAGTCGAGTCATTTCCCCTTGACCCCTAGAAGACGTACCTTTTAGTCGAGTCATCCCCTTTGACCCTTAGAAGACGTACCTTTTAATCGACTCATTTCCTTTGACTCTATAAGACGTATCTTTTAGTCGAGTCATCCCTTTTGATTCCTATAAGACGTACCTTTTAGTCGAGTCATCCCCTTTGATTCCTATAAGACGTACCTTTTAGTCGAGTCATCCCCTTTGATTCCTATATGACGTACCTATTAGTCGAGTCATCCCCTTTGATTCCTATAAGACGTACCTTTTAGTCGAGTCATCCCCTTTGATCCCTAGAAGACGTACCTTTTAGTCTAGTCATTTCCTTTGATTCCAATAAGACGTATGTTTTAGTCGAGTCATTTCGTTTGATTCCTATAAGACGTAACTTTAAGTCGAGTCATCCTCTTTGACCCCTAGAATATGTACCTTTTAGTCGAGTCATTTCCGTTGATTTCTATAAGACGTACCTCATAGTCGAATCATCCCCGTTGATTCGTATAAACCGTACGTTTTAGTCGGGTCTTCCCCTTTGATTCCTATAAGACATACCTTTTAGTCGAGTCATACCTCTTGATTCCTATCAGACATACCTTTTTAGTCGAGACATTCCCCCTTGACACCTAGATGACGTACCTTTTAATCGAGTCATCCCCTTTGACCCCTAGAAGATGTACCTTTTAATCGAGTCATTTCCTTTGATTCTATAAGACGTATCTTTTAGTCGAGTCATCCCCTTTGATTCCTATAAGACGTACCTTTTAGTCGAGTCATCCCCTTTGATTCCTATAAGACCTAACTTTTAGTCAAGTCATCCCCTTTGATTCCTATAAGACGTACCTTTTATTCGAGTCATCCCTTTGATTCCTATAAGACGTACCTTTTAGTCGACTCATCCCCTTTGACCCCTAGAAGACATACCTTTTAGTCATTTTCTTTGATTCCTATAAGACGTACCTTTTAGTCGAGTCACCCCCTTTGATTCCTATAAGACGTACCTTTTAGTCGAGTCATCCCCCTTGATTACTATAAGACGTACCTTTTAGTCGAGTCATCCCCTTTGATTCCTATAAGACATACCTTTTAGTCGAGTCATTTCCCTTGATTTCTATAAGACGTACTATTTAGTCGAGTCATCCACTTTGATTCCTATAAGACGTACCTTTTAGTCGAGTCATCCCCTTGGATTCCTATAAGACGTTCCTTTTGGTCGAGTCATCCCCTTCGATTCCTATAAGACGAACCTTTTAGTCGAGTCATCTCCATTGATTCCCATAAGACCTACCTTTTAGTCGCGTCATCCCCTTAGATTCCAAGAAGACGTACCTTTTAGTCGAGTCATTTCTTTTGATTCCTATAAGACGTACCTTTTAGTCGAGTCATTTCCTTTGATTCCTATAAGACGTACCTTTTAGTCGAGTCATCCCCTTTGACCCCTAGAATACGTACCTTTTAGTTGAGTCATTTCCCTTGATTCCTATAAGACGTACCTTTTAGTCGAATCATCCCCTTCGATTGGTATAAGACGTACCTTTTAGTCGAGTCATACCTCTTGATTCCTATAAGACGTACTTTTTACTCGATTCATTTCCCCTTGACCCCTAGAAGACGTACCTTTTAGTCGAGTCATCCCCTTTGACCCTTAGAAGACGTACCTTTTAATCGACTCATTTCCTTTGATTCTATAAGACGTATCCTTTAGTCGAGTCATCCCTTTTGATTCCTATAAGACGTACCTTTTAGTCGAGTCATCCCCTTTGATTCCTATAAGACGTACCTTTTAGTCGAGTCATCCCCTTTGATTCCTATATGACGTACCTATTAGTCGAGTCATCCCCTTTGATTCCTATAAGACGTACCTTTTAGTCGAGTCATCCCCTTTGATCCCTAGAAGACGTACCTTTTAGTCTAGTCATTTCCTTTGATTCCAATAAGACGTACGTTTTAGTCGAGTCATTTCGTTTGATTCCTATAAGACGTAACTTTTAGTCGAGTCATCCTCTTTGACCCCAAGAATATGTACCTTTTAGTCGAGTCATTTCCGTTGATTTCTATAAGACGTACCTCATAGTCGAATCATCCCCTTTGATTCGTATAAACCGTACGTTTTAGTCGGGTCTTCCCCTTTGATTCCTATAAGACATACCTTTTAGTCGAGTCATACCTCTTGATTCCTATCAGACATACCTTTTTAGTCGAGACATTCCCCCTTGACACCTAGATGACGTACCTTTTAATCGAGTCATCCCCTTTGACCCCTAGAAGACGTACCTTTTAATCGAGTCATTTCCTTTGATTCTATAAGACGTATCTTTTAGTCGAGTCATCCCTTTTGATTCCTATAAGTCGTACCTTTAAGTCGAGTCATCCCCTTTGATTCCTATAAGACCTAACTTTTAGTCAAGTCATCCCCTTTGATTCCTATAAGACGTACCTTTTATTCGAGTCATCCCTTTGATTCCTATAAGACGTACCTTTTATTCGACTCATCCCCTTTGACCCCTAGAAGACATACCTTTTAGTCATTTTCTTTGATTCCTATAAGACGTACCTTTTAGTCTAGTCACCCCCTTTGATTCCTATAAGATTTACCTTTTAGTCGAGTCATCCCCCTTGATTACTATAAGACGTACCTTTTAGTCGAGTCATCCCCTTTGATTCCTATAAGACGTACCTTTTAGTCGAGTCATTTCCCTTGATTTCTATAAGACGTACTATTTAGTCGAGTCAACACTATGATTCCTATAAGACGTACCATTTAGTCGAGTCATCCCCTTGGATTCCAATAAGACGTTCCTTTTGGTCGAGTCATCCCTTTCGATTCCTATAAGACGAACCTTTTAGTCGAGTCATCTCCATTGATTCCCATAAGACCTACCTTTTAGTCGCGTCATCCCCTTAGATTCCAAGAAGACGTACCTTTTAGTCGAGTCATTTCCTTTGATTCCTATAAGACGTACCTTTTAGTCGAGTCATTTCCTTTGATTCCTATAAGACGTACCTTTTAGTCGAGTCATCCCCTTTGACCCCTAGAATACGTACCTTTTAGTTGAGTCATTTCCCTTGATTCCTATAAGACGTACCTTTTAGTTGAATCATCCCCTTCGATTGGTATAAGACGTACCTTTTAGTCGAGTCATACCTCTTGATTCCTATAAGACGTACTTTTTAGTCGAGTCATTTCCCCTTGACCCCTAGAAGACGTACCTTTTAGTCGAGTCATCCCCTTTGACCCTTAGAAGACGTACCTTTTAATCGACTCCTTTCCTTTGATTCTATAAGACGTATCTTTTAGTCGAGTCATCCCTTTTGATTCCAATAAGACGTACCTTTTAGTCGAGTCATCCCCTTTGATTCCTATAAGACGTACCTTTTAGTCGAGTCATCCCCTTTGATTCCTATATGACATACCTATTAGTCGAGTCATCCCCTTTGATTCCTATAAGACGTACCTTTTAGTCGAGTCATCCCCTTTGATCCCTAGAAGACGTACCTTTTAGTCTAGTCATTTCCTTTGATTCCTATAAGACGTACGTTTTAGTCGAGTCATTTCGTTTGATTCCTATAAGACGTACCTTTAAGTCGAGTCATCCTCATTGACCCCTAGAATACGTACCTTTTAGTCGAGTCATTTCCGTTGATTTCTATAAGACGTACCTCTTAGTCGAATCATCCCCTTTGATTCGTATAAACCGTACGTTTTAGTCGGGTCTTCCCCTTTGATTCCTATAAGACATACCTTTTAGTCGAGTCATACATCGTGATTCCTATCAGACATACCTTTTTAGTCGAGACATTCCCCCTTGACACCTAGATGACGTACCTTTTAATCGAGTCATCCCCTTTGACCCCTAGAAGACATACCTTTTAATCGAGTCATTTCCTTTGATTCTATAAGACGTATCTTTTAGTCGAGTCATCCCTTTTGATTTCTATAAGACGTACCTTTAAGTTGAGTCATCCCCTTTGATTCCTATAAGACCTAACTTTTAGTCAAGTCATCCCTTTTGATTCCTATAAGACGTACCTTTTATTCGAGTCATCCCTTTGATTGCTATAAGACGTACCTTTTAGTCGACTCATCCCCTGTGACCCCTAGAAGACATACCTTTTAGTCATTTTCTTTGATTCCTATAAGACGTACCTTTTAGTCGAGTCACCCCCTTTGATTCCTATAAGACGTACCTTTTAGTCGAGTCATCCCCCTTGATTACTATAAGACGTACCTTTTAGTCGAGTCATCCCCTTTGATTCCTATAAGACGTACCTTTTAGTCGAGTCATTTCCTTTGATTTCTATAAGACGTACTATTTAGTCGAGTCATCCACTTTGATTCCTATAAGACGTACCTTTTAGTCGAGTCATCCCCTTGGATTCCTATAAGACGTTCCTTTTGGTCGAGTCATCCCCTTCGATTCCTATAAGACGAACCTTTTAGTCGAGTCATCTCCATTGATTCCCATAAGACCTACCTTTTAGTCGCGTCATCCCCTTAGATTCCAAGAAGACGTACCTTTTAGTCGAGTCATTTCTTTTGATTCCTATAAGACGTACCTTTTAGTCGAGTCATTTCCTTTGATTCCTATAAGACGTACCTTTTAGTCGAGTCATCCCCTTTGACCCCTAGAATACGTACCTTTTAGTTGAGTCATTTCCCTTGATTCCTATAAGACGTACCTTTTAGTCGAATCATCCCCTTCGATTGGTATAAGACGTACCTTTTAGTCGAGTCATACCTCTTGATTCCTATAAGACGTACTTTTTAGTCGATTCATTTCCCCTTGACCCCTAGAAGACGTACCTTTTAGTCGAGTCATCCCCTTTGACCCTTAGAAGACGTACCTTTTAATCGACTCATTTCCTTTGATTCTATAAGACGTATCCTTTAGTCGAGTCATCCCTTTTGATTCCTATAAGACGTACCTTTTAGTCGAGTCATCCCCTTTGATTCCTATAAGACGTACCTTTTAGTCGAGTCATCCCCTTTGATTCCTATATGACGTACCTATTAGTCGAGTCATCCCCTTTGATTCCTATAAGACGTACCTTTTAGTCGAGTCATCCCCTTTGATCCCTAGAAGACGTACCTTTTAGTCTAGTCATTTCCTTTGATTCCAATAAGACGTACGTTTTAGTCGAGTCATTTCGTTTGATTCCTATAAGACGTAACTTTTAGTCGAGTCATCCTCTTTGACCCCAAGAATATGTACCTTTTAGTCGAGTCATTTCCGTTGATTTCTATAAGACGTACCTCATAGTCGAATCATCCCCTTTGATTCGTATAAACCATACGTTTTAGTCGGGTCTTCCCCTTTGATTCCTATAAGACATACCTTTTAGTCGAGTCATACCTCTTGATTCCTATCAGACATACCTTTTTAGTCGAGACATTCTCCCTTGACACCTAGATGACGTACCTTTTAATCGAGTCATCCCCTTTGACCCCTAGAAGACGTACCTTTTAATCGAGTCATTTCCTTTGATTCTATAAGACGTATCTTTTAGTCGAGTCATCCCTTTTGATTCCTATAAGTCGTACCTTTAAGTCGAGTCATCCCCTTTGATTCCTATAAGACCTAACTTTTAGTCAAGTCATCCCCTTTGATTCCTATAAGACGTACCTTTTATTCGAGTCATCCCTTTGATTCCTATAAGACGTACCTTTTAGTCGACTCATCCCCTTTGACCCCTAGAAGACATACCTTTTAGTCATTTTCTTTGATTCCTATAAGACGTACCTTTTAGTCTAGTCACCCCCTTTGATTCCTATAAGATTTACCTTTTAGTCGAGTCATCCCCCTTGATTACTATAAGACGTACCTTTTAGTCGAGTCATCCCCTTTGATTCCTATAAGACGTACCTTTTAGTCGAGTCATTTCCCTTGATTTCTATAAGACGTACTATTTAGTCGAGTCAACACTATGATTCCTATAAGACGTACCATTTAGTCGAGTCATCCCCTTGGATTCCAATAAGACGTTCCTTTTGGTCGAGTCATCCCTTTCGATTCCTATAAGACGAACCTTTTAGTCGAGTCATCTCCATTGATTCCCATAAGACCTACCTTTTAGTCGCGTCATCCCCTTAGATTCCAAGAAGACGTACCTTTTAGTCGAGTCATTTCCTTTGATTCCTATAAGACGTACCTTTTAGTCGAGTCATTTCCTTTGATTCCTATAAGACGTACCTTTTAGTCGAGTCATCCCCTTTGACCCCTAGAATACGTACCTTTTAGTTGAGTCATTTCCCTTGATTCCTATAAGACGTACCTTTTAGTTGAATCATCCCCTTCGATTGGTATAAGACGTACCTTTTAGTCGAGTCATACCTCTTGATTCCTATAAGACGTACTTTTTAGTCGAGTCATTTCCCCTTGACCCCTAGAAGACGTACCTTTTAGTCGAGTCATCCCCTTTGACCCTTAGAAGACGTACCTTTTAATCGACTCCTTTCCTTTGATTCTATAAGACGTATCTTTTAGTCGAGTCATCCCTTTTGATTCCAATAAGACGTACCTTTTAGTCGAGTCATCCCCTTTGATTCCTATAAGACGTACCTTTTAGTCGAGTCATCCCCTTTGATTCCTATATGACATACCTATTAGTCGAGTCATCCCCTTTGATTCCTATAAGACGTACCTTTTAGTCGATTCATCCCCTTTGATCCCTAGAAGACGTACCTTTTAGTCTAGTCATTTCCTTTGATTCCTATAAGACGTACGTTTTAGTCGAGTCATTTCGTTTGATTCCTATAAGACGTACCTTTAAGTCGAGTCATCCTCATTGACCCCTAGAATACGTACCTTTTAGTCGAGTCATTTCCGTTGATTTCTATAAGACGTACCTCTTAGTCGAATCATCCCCTTTGATTCGTATAAACCGTACGTTTTAGTCGGGTCTTCCCCTTTGATTCCTATAAGACATACCTTTTAGTCGAGTCATACATCGTGATTCCTATCAGACATACCTTTTTAGTCGAGACATTCCCCCTTGACACCTAGATGACGTACCTTTTAATCGAGTCATCCCCTTTGACCCCTAGAAGACATACCTTTTAATCGAGTCATTTCCTTTGATTCTATAAGACGTATCTTTTAGTCGAGTCATCCCTTTTGATTTCTATAAGACGTACCTTTAAGTTGAGTCATCCCCTTTGATTCCTATAAGACCTAACTTTTAGTCAAGTCATCCCCTTTGATTCCTATAAGACGTACCTTTTATTCGAGTCATCCCTTTGATTCCTATAAGACGTACCTTTTAGTCGACTCATCCCCTGTGACCCCTAGAAGACATACCTTTTAGTCATTTTCTTTGATTCCTATAAGACGTACCTTTTAGTCGAGTCACCCCCTTTGATTCCTATAAGACGTACCTTTTAGTCGAGTCATCCCCCTTGATTACTATAAGACGTACCTTTTAGTCGAGTCATCCCCTTTGATTCCTATAAGACGTACCTTTTAGTCGAGTCATTTCCTTTGATTTCTATAAGACGTACTATTTAGTCGAGTCATCCACTTTGATTCCTATAAGACGTACCTTTTAGTCGAGTCATCCCCTTGGATTCCTATAAGACGTTCCTTTTGGTCGAGTCATCCCCTTCGATTCCTATAAGACGAACCTTTTAGTCGAGTCATCTCCATTGATTCCCATAAGACCTACCTTTTAGTCGCGTCATCCCCTTAGATTCCAAGAAGACGTACCTTTTAGTCGAGTCATTTCCTTTGATTCCTATAAGACGTACCTTTTAGTCGAGTCATCCCTTTTGATTCCAATAAGACGTACCTTTTAGTCGAGTCATCCCCTTTGATTCCTATAAGACGTACCTTTTAGTCGAGTCATCCCCTTTGATTCCTATATGACATACCTATTAGTCGAGTCATCCCCTTTGATTCCTATAAGACGTACCTTTTAGTCGATTCATCCCCTTTGATCCCTAGAAGACGTACCTTTTAGTCTAGTCATTTCCTTTGATTCCTATAAGACGTACGTTTTAGTCGAGTCATTTCGTTTGATTCCTATAAGACGTACCTTTAAGTCGAGTCATCCTCATTGACCCCTAGAATACGTACCTTTTAGTCGAGTCATTTCCGTTGATTTCTATAAGACGTACCTCTTAGTCGAATCATCCCCTTTGATTCGTATAAACCGTACGTTTTAGTCGGGTCTTCCCCTTTGATTCCTATAAGACATACCTTTTAGTCGAGTCATACATCGTGATTCCTATCAGACATACCTTTTTAGTCGAGACATTCCCCCTTGACACCTAGATGACGTACCTTTTAATCGAGTCATCCCCTTTGACCCCTAGAAGACATACCTTTTAATCGAGTCATTTCCTTTGATTCTATAAGACGTATCTTTTAGTCGAGTCATCCCTTTTGATTTCTATAAGACGTACCTTTAAGTTGAGTCATCCCCTTTGATTCCTATAAGACCTAACTTTTAGTCAAGTCATCCCCTTTGATTCCTATAAGACGTACCTTTTATTCGAGTCATCCCTTTGATTCCTATAAGACGTACCTTTTAGTCGACTCATCCCCTGTGACCCCTAGAAGACATACCTTTTAGTCATTTTCTTTGATTCCTATAAGACGTACCTTTTAGTCGAGTCACCCCCTTTGATTCCTATAAGACGTACCTTTTAGTCGAGTCATCCCCCTTGATTACTATAAGACGTACCTTTTAGTCGAGTCATCCCCTTTGATTCCTATAAGACGTACCTTTTAGTCGAGTCATTTCCTTTGATTTCTATAAGACGTACTATTTAGTCGAGTCATCCACTTTGATTCCTATAAGACGTACCTTTTAGTCGAGTCATCCCCTTGGATTCCTATAAGACGTTCCTTTTGGTCGAGTCATCCCCTTCGATTCCTATAAGACGAACCTTTTAGTCGAGTCATCTCCATTGATTCCCATAAGACCTACCTTTTAGTCGCGTCATCCCCTTAGATTCCAAGAAGACGTACCTTTTAGTCGAGTCATTTCCTTTGATTCCTATAAGACGTACCTTTTAGTCGAGTCATTTCCTTTGATTCCTATAAGACGTACCTTTTAGTCGAGTTATCCCCTTTGACCCCTAGAATACGTACCTTTTAGTTGAGTCATTTCCTTTGATTCCTATAAGACGTACCTTTTAGTCGAATCATCCCCTACGATTGGTATAAGACGTACCTTTTAGTCGAGTCATACCTCTTGATTCCTATAAGACGTACTTTTTAGTCGAGTCATTTCCCCTTGACCCCTAGAAGACGTACCTTTTAGTCGAGTCATCCCCTTTGACCCTTAGAAGACGTACCTTTTAATCGACTCATTTCCTTTGATTCTATAAGACGTATCTTTTAGTCGAGTCATCCCTTTTGATTCCTATAAGACGTACCTTTTAGTCGAGTCATCCCCTTTGAATCCTATAAGACGTACCTTTTAGTCGAGTCATCCCCTTTGATTCCTATAAGACGTACCTTTTAGTCGAGTCATCCCCTTTGACCTCTAAAATTTGTACCTATTAGTCGAGTCATTTCCTTTGATTCCTATAAGACGTACCTTTTAGTCGAGTCATCCCCTGTGATTCCTATAAGACGTACCTTTTAGTCGAGTCATCACCTATGATTTCTATAAGACGTACATTTTAGTTGAGTCATTTCCTTTTATTCCTTGAAGACGTACCTTTTAGTCGAGTCATTTCCCTTGATTCCTATAAGACGTACCTTTTAGTCGAGTCATTTCCCTTGATTCCTATAAGACTTACCTTTTAGTCGAGTCATCCACTTTGATTCCTATAAGACGTACCTATTAGTCGAGTCATCCCCTTGGATTCC
Source organism: Capsicum pubescens (assembly GCA_030864215.1). NCBI lineage: Eukaryota > Viridiplantae > Streptophyta > Magnoliopsida > Solanales > Solanaceae > Capsicum > Capsicum pubescens. The sequence goes on along the minus strand of CM061545.1, from coordinate 272,100,098 downwards.
TATAAGACGTACCTTTTTGTCGAGTCATCCCCTTCGATTCCTATAAGACGAACCTTTTAGTCGAGTCATCCCCTTTGATTCCTAAAAGACGTACCTTTTAGTCGAGTCATTTCTCTTGATTCCTATAAGGCGTACCTTTTAGTTGAGTCATCCCCTTTGATTCCTATATGACGTACCTATTAGTCGAGTCATCCCCTTTGATTCCTATAAGACGTACCTTTTAGTCGAGTCATCCCCTTTGATCCCTAGAAGACGTACCTTTTAGTCTAGTCATATCCTTTGATTCCTATAAGACGTACCTTTTAATCGAGTCATTTCCTTTGATTCCTATTAGACGTACCTTCAACTCGAGTCATCCTCTTTGACCCCTAGAATACGTACCTTTTAGTCGAGTCATTTCCCTAGATTCCTATAAGACGTACCTCTTAGTCGAATCATCCCCTTTGATTCGTATAAACCGTACCTTTTAGTCGAGTCATCCCCTTTGATTCCTATAAGACATACCTTTTAATCGACTCATTTCCTTTTATTCTATAAGACGTATCTTTTAGTCGAGTCATCCCTTTTGATTCCTATAAGACGTACCTTTAAGTCGAGTCATCCCCTTTGATTCCTATAAGACCTACCTTTTAGTCAAGTCATCCCCTTTGATTCCTATAAGACGTACCTTTTATTCGAGTCATCCCTTTGATTCCTATAAGACGTAACTTTTAGTCGACACATCCCCTTTGACCACTAGAAGACATACCTTTTAGTCATTTCCTATGATTCCTATAAGACGTACCTTTTAGACTAGTCACCCCCTTTGATTCCTATAAGACGTACCTTTTAGTCGAGCCATACCTCTTGTGTCCTATAAGACGTACCTTTTAGTTGAGTCATTTCCTGTGATTCCTAGAAGATGTACCTTTTAGTCGAGTCATCCCCTTTGATTCCTATAAGACGTACCTTTTAGTCGAGTCATCCCCTTTGACCCCTAGAAGACGTACCTTTTAATCGAGTCATTTACTTTGATTCCTATAAGACGTATGTTTTAGTCGAGTCATCCCTTTTGATTCCTATAAGACATACCTTTTAGTCTAGTGATCCTCTTTGATTCCTATAAGACGTACCTTTTAGTCGAGTCATTTCCTTTGATTCCTATAAGACGTACCTTTTCGTCGAGTCATTTTCTTTGATCCCTATAAGACGTACCTTTTAGTCGAGTCATCCCCTTTGACGCCTTGAATACGTACCTTTCAATAGAGTCATTTCCCTTGATTCCTATAAGACGTACCTTTTAGTCGAATCATCCCCTTCGATTCGTATAAGTCGAACCTTTTAGTTGAGTCATACCTCTTGTGTCCTATAAGACGTACTTTTTAGTCGAGTCATTCCCCCTTGACCCCTAGAAGACGTACCTTTTAGTCGAGTCATCCCCTTTGACCCTTAGAAGAAGTACCTTTTAATCGACTCATTTACTTTGATTCTATAAGACGTATCTTTTAGTCGAGTCATCCCTTTTGATTCCTATAAGACGTACCTTTTAGTCGAGTCATCCCCTTTGATTTCTATAAGACGTACCTTTTAGTCGAGTAATCTCCTTTGATTCCTATAAAACGTACCTTTTTGTCGAGTCATCCCCTTTGACCTCTAGAATACGTACCTATTAGTCGAGTCATTTCCTATGATTCCTATAAGACGTACCTTTTAGTCGAGTAATCCCCTGTGATTCCTATAAGACGTACCTTTTAGTCGAGTCATCCCCTTTGATTTCTATAAGACGTACCTTTTAGTTGAGTCATCCCCTTTGATTCCTTGAAGACGTACCTTTTAGTCGAGTCTTTTCCCTTGATTCCTATAAGACGTAACTTTTAGTCGAGTCATCCCCTTTGATTCCTATAAGATGTACCTTTTAGTCGAGTCATCTCATTTGATTCCTATAAGACGTACCTTTTAGTTGAGTCATTTCCTGTGATTCCTAGAAGATGTACCTTTTAGTCGAGTCATCCCCTTTGATTCCTATAAGACGTACCTTTTAGTCGAGTCATCCCCTTTGACCCCTAGAAGACGTACCTTTTAATCGAGTCATTTACTTTGATTCCTATAAGACGTATGTTTTAGTCGAGTCATCCCTTTTGATTCCTATAAGATATACCTTTTAGTCGAGTGATCCTCTTTGATTCCTATAAGACGTACCTTTTAGTCAAGTTATCCCCTTTGATTCCCATAAGACGTACCATTTAGTTGAGTCATCCCCTTTGACCTCTAGAATACGTACCTATTAGTCGAGTTATTTCCTTTAATTCCTATAAGTCGTCCCTTTTAGTCGAATCATCTCCTTTGATTCTTATAAGACGTACCTTTTAGTCGAGTCATCCCCTTTGATTCCTATAAGACGTACCATTTAATTGAGTCATTTCCTTTGATTCCTTGTAGACGTACCTTTTATTCGAGTCATTTCCCTTGATTCCTATAAGACATACCTTTTAGTCGAGTCATCCCCTTTGATTCCAATAAGACATACCTTTTAGTCGAGTCATCTCCTTTGATTCCTATAAGACGTACCTTTTAGTTGAGTCATTTCCTGTGATTCCTAGAAGACGTTCCTTTTTGTCGAGTCATTTCACTTGATTCCTATAAGACGTACCTTTTAGTCGAGTCATTCCCTTTTATTCTTATAAGACGTTACTTTTAGTCGAGTCATCCCCTATGATTCCTATAAGACGTACCTTTTAGTCGAGTCATTCCCTTTGATTCCTAGAAGACGTAACTTTTAGTCGAGTCATTTCCCTTGATTCCTATAAGACGTAACTTTTAGTCGAGTCATCCCCTTTGATTCCTATAAGACGTATCTTTTAGTCGAGTCATCCCCTTTGATTCCTATTAGACGTACCTTTTAGTTGAGTCATCCCCTTTGTTTCCTATAAGACGTACCTTTTTGTAGAGTCATCCCCTTTGATTCCTATAAGACGTACCATTTAGTCGAGTCATCCCCTTTGATTCCTAGAAGACGTACCTTTTAGTCGAGTCATTTCCCTTGATTCCTATACGACATACCTTTTAGTCGAGTCATCCTCTTTGATTCCTATAAGACGTACCTTTTAGTCGAGTCATCCCCTTGGATTCCTATAAGACGTTCCTTTTGGTCGAGTCATCCCCTTCGATTCCTATAAGACGAACCTTTTAGTCGGCTCATCCCCTTTGATTCCTATAAGACCTACCTTTTAGTCGAGTCATTTCCTTTGATTCCTATAAGACGAACCTTTTAGTCGAGTCATTTTCTTTGATTCCTATAAGACGTACCTTTTAGTCGACTGATCCCCTTTGACCCCTAGAATACGTACCTTTCAGTAGAGTCATTTCCCTTGATTCCAATAAGACGTACCTTTTAGTCGAATCATCCCCTTCGATTCGTATAAGACGAACCTTTTAGTCGAGTCATACCTCTTGTGTCCTATAAGACGTACTTTTTAGTCGAGTCATTCCCCCTTGACCCCTAGAAGACGTACCTTTTAGTCGAGTCATCCCCTTTGACCCTTAGAAGACGTACCTTTTAATCGACTAATTTTCTTTGATTCTATAAGACGTATCTTTTAGTCGAGTCATCCCTATTGATTCCTATAAGACGTACCTTTTAGTCAAGTCATCCCCTTTGATTTCTATAAGACGTATCTTTTAGTCGAGTAATCCCCTTTGATTCCTATAAAACGTACTTTTTTGTCGAGTCATCCCCTTTGACCTCTAGAATACGTACCTATTAGTCGAGTCATTTCCTTTGATTCCTATAAGACGTACCTTTTAGTCGAGTAATCCCCTGTGATTCCTATAAGACGTACCTTTTAGTCGAGTCATCCCCTTTGATTTCTACAAGACGTACCTTTTAGTTGAGTCATTTCCTTTGATTCCTTGAAGACGTACCTTTTAGTCGAGTCTTTTCCCTTGTTTCCTATAAGACGTAACTTTTAGTCGAGTCATCCCCTTTGATTCCTATAAGACGTACCTTTTAGTCGAGTCATCTTATTTGATTCCTATAAGACGTACCTTTTAGTTGAGTCATTTCCTGTGATTCCTAGAAGACGTACCTTTTAGTTGAGTCATTTCCTTTGATTCCTTGAATACGTACCTTTTAGTCGAGTCTTTTCCCTTGATTCCTATAAGACGTAACTTTTAGTCGAGTCATCCCCTTTGATTCCTATATGACGTACCTTTTAGTCGAGTCATCTTATTTGATTCCTATAAGACGTACCTTTTAGTTGAGTCATTTCCTGTGATTCCTATAAGACGTACCTTTTAGTCGAGTTATCCCCTTTGATTCCTATATGACGTACCTTTTAGTTGAGTCATCCCCTTTGACCTCTAGAATACGTACCTATTAGTCGAGTTATTTCCTTTAATTCCTATAAGACGTACCTTTTAGTCGAGTCATCCCCTTTGATTCTTATAAGACGTACCTTTTAGTCGAGTCATCCCCTTTGATTCCTATAAGACGTCCCATTTAATTGAGTCATTTCCTTTGATTCCTTGTAGACGTACCTTTTATTCGAGTCATTTCCCTTGATTCCTATAAGACATACCATTTAGTCGAGTCATCCCCTTTGATTCCAATAAGACGTACCTTTTAGTCGAGTCATCTCCTTTGATTCCTATAAGACGTACCTTTTAGTTGAGTCATTTCCTGTGATTCCTAGAAGACGTTCCTTTTTGTCGAGTCATTTCACTTGATTCCTATAAGACGTACCTTTTAGTCCAGTCATTCCCTTTGATTCCTATAAGACCTACCTTTTAGTCGAGTCATCCCCTTTGATTCCTATAAGACGTACCTTTTAGTCGAGTCATCCCCTTTGATTCCTAGAAGACGTAACTTTTAGTCGAGTCATTTCCCTTGATTCCTATAAGACGTACCTTTTAGTCGAGTCATCTCCTTTGATTCCTATAAGACGTATCTTTTATTCGAGTCATCCCCTTTGATTCCTATTAGACGTACCTTTTAGTTGAGTCATCCCCTTTGTTTCCTATAAGACGTACCTTTTTGTAGAGTCATCCCCTTTGATTCCTATAGGACATACCGTTTAGTCGAGTCATCCCCTTTGATTCCTAGAAGACGTACATTTTAGTCGAGTCATTTCCCTTGATTCCTATACGACATACCTTTTAGTCGTGTCATCCACTTTGATTCCTATAAGACGTACCTTTTAGTCGAGTCATCCCTGGGATTCCTATAAGACGTTCCTTTTGGTCGAGTCATCCCCTTGGATTCCTATAAGACGAACCTTTTAGTCGACACATCCCCTTTGATTCCTATAAGACCTACCTTTTAGTCGATTCATGCCCTGAGATTCCTAGAAGACGTACCTTTTAGTCGAGTCATTTCCTTTTATTCCTATAAGACGTACCTTTTAGTCGAGTCATTTTCTTTGATTCCTATAAGACGTACCTTTTAGTCGACTCATCCCCTTTGACCCCTAGAATACGTACCTTTCAGTAGAGTCATTTCCCTTGATTCCTATAAGACGTACCTTTTAGTCGAATCATCCCCTTCGATTCGTATAAGACGAACCTTTTAGTCGAGTCATCCCCTTTGACCCTTAGAAGACGTACCTTTTAATCGACTCATTTTCTTTGATTCTATAAGACGTATCTTTTAGTCGAGTCATCCCTTTTGATTCCTATAAGACGTACCTTTTAGTCGAGTCATCCCCTTTGATTTCTATAAGACGTACCTTTTAGTCGAGTAATCCCCTTTGATTCCTATAGAACGTACCTTTTTGTCGAGTCATCCCCTTTGACCTCTAGAATACGTACCTATTAGTCGAGTCATTTCCTTTGATTCCTATAAGACATACCTTTTAGTCGAGTAATCCCCTGTGATTCTTATAAGACGTACCTTTTAGTCGAGTCATCCCCTTTGATTTCTATAAGACGTACCTTTAAGTTGAGTCATTTCCTTTGATTCCTTGAAGTCGTACCTTTTAGTCGAGAATTTCCCTTGATTCCTATAAGACGTAACTTTTAGTCGAGTCATCCCCTTTGATTCCTATAAGACCTACCTTTTAGTCGATTCATGCCCTGAGATTCCTAGAATACGTACCTTTTAGTCGAGTCATTTCCTTTGATTCCTATAAGACGTACCTTTTAGTCGAGTCATTTTCTTTGATTCCTATAAGACGTACCTTTTAGTCGACTCATCCCCTTTGACCCCTAGAATACGTACCTTTCAGTAGAGTCATTTCCCTTGATTCCTATAAGACGTACCTTTTAGTCGAATCATCCCCTTCGATTCGTATAAGACGAACCTTTTAGTCGAGTCATACCTCTTGTGTCCTATAAGACGTACTTTTTAGTCGAGTCATTCCCCCTTGACCCCTAGAAGACGTACCTTTTAGTCGAGTCATCCCCATTGACCCTTAGAAGACGTACCTTTTAATCGACTCATTTTCTTTGATTCTATAAGACGTATCTTTTTGTCGAGTCATCCCTTTTGATTCCTATAAGACGTACCTTTTAGTCGAGTCATCCCCTTTGATTTCTATAAGACGTACCTTTTAGTCGAGTAACCCCCTTTGATTCCTATAAAAGGTACCTTTTTGTCGAGTCATCCCCTTTGACCTCTAGAATACGTACCTATTAGTCGAGTCATTTCCTTTGATTCCTATAAGACGTACCTTTTAGTCGAGTAATCCCCTGTGATTCCTATAAGACGTCTCTTTTAGTCGAGTCATCCCCTTTGATTTCTATAAGACGTACCATTTAGTTGAGTCATTTCCTTTGATTCCTTGAAGTCGTACCTTTTAGTCGAGTCTTTTCCCTTGATTCCTATAAGACGTAACATTTAGTCGAATCATCCCCTCTGATTCCTATAAGACGTACCTTTTAGTCGAGTCATCTTATTTGATTCCTATAAGACGTACCTTTTAGTTGAGTCATTTCCTGTGATTCCTAGAAGACGTACCTTTTAGTGGAGTCATCCGCTTTGATTCCTATAAGACGTACCTTGTAGTCGAGTGATCCCCTTTGACCCCTAGAAGACGTACCTTTTAATCGAGTCATTTACTTTGATTCCTATAAGACGTATGTTTTAGTCGAGTCATCCCTTTTAATTCCTATAAGACATACCTTTTAGTCGAGTCATCCTCTTTGATTCCTATAAGACGTACCTTTTAGTCGAGTTATCCCCTTTGATTCCTATAAGACGTACCTTTTAATTAAGTCATCCCCTTTCACCTCTAGAATACGTACCTATTAGTCGAGTTATTTCCTTTAATTCCTATAAGACGTACCTTTTAGTCGAGTCATCCCCTTTGATTCTTATAAGACGTACCTTTTAGTCGAGTCATCCCCTTTGATTCCTATAAGACGTACCATTTAATTGAGTCATTTCCTTTGATTCCTTGTAGACGTACCTTTTATTCGAGTCATTTCCCTTGATTCCTATAAGACATACCTTTTAGTCGAGTCGTCCCCTTTGATTCCAATAAGACGTACCTTTTAGTCGAGTCATCTCCTTTGATTCCTATAAGACGTACCTTTTAGTTGAGTCATTTCCTGTGATTCCTAGAAGACGTTCCTTTTTGTCGAGTCATTTCACTTGATTCCTATAAGACGTACCTTTTAGTCGAGTCATTCCCTTTGATTCCTATAAGACGTACCTTTTAGTCGAGTCATCCCCTTTGATTCCTATAAGACGTACCTTTTAGTCGAGTCATCGCCTTTGATTCCTAGAAGACGTAACTTTTAGTCGAGTCATTTCCCTTGATTCCTATAAGACGTACCTTTTAGTCGAGTCATCCCCTTTGATTCCTATAAGACGTATCTTTTAGTCTAGTCATCCCCTTTGATTCCAATTAGATGTACCTTTTAGTTGAGTCATCCCCTTTGTTTCCTATAAGACGTACCTTTTTGTAGAGTCATCCCCTTTGATTCCTATAAGACGTACCGTTTAGTCGAGTCATCCCCTTTGATTCCTATAAGACGTACCTTTTAGTTGAGTTATTTCCTTTGATTCCTTGAAGACGTACCTTTTAGTCGAGTCATTTCCCTTGATTCCTATAAGACGTACCTTTTAGTCGAGTCATTTCGTTTGATTACAATAAGACGTACCTTTTAGTCGAGTCATCCCCTTTGACCCCTAGAATACGTACCTTTTAGTCGAGTCATTTCCCTTGATTCCTATAAGACGTACCTTTTAGTCGAAACAACCCCTTCGATTCGTATATGACGTACCTTTTAGTCGAGTCATACCTCTTGATTCCTATAAGACGTACTTTTTAGTCGAGTCATTCCCCCTTGACCCTTAGAAGACGTACCTTTTAGTCGAGTCATCCCCTTTGACCCTTAGAAGACGTACCTTTTAATCGAGTCATTTCTTTTGATTCTATAAGACGTATCTTTTAGTCGAGTCATCCCTTTTGATTCCTATAAGACGTATCTTTTAGTCGAGTCATCCCTTTTGATTCCTATAAGACGTACCTTTTAGTCGAGTCATCCCCTTTGATTCCTATAAGACGTACCCTTTAGTCGAGTCATCCCCTTTGACCTCTAGAATACGTACCTATTAGTCAAGTCATTTCCTTTGATTCCTATAAGACGTACCTTTTAGTCGAGTCATCCCCTGTGTTTCCTATAAGACGTACCTTTTAGTCGAGTCATCCCCTTTGATTTTTTTAAGGCGTACCTTTTAGATGAGTCATTTCCTTTGATTCCTTGAAGACGTACCTTTTAGTCGAGTCAATTCCCTTGTTTCCTATAAGACGTACCTTTTAGTCGAGTCATCCCCGTTGATTCCTATAAGACGTACCTTTTAGTCGAGTCATCTCCTTTGACTCCTATAAGCCGTACCATTTAGTTGAGTCATTTCCTATGATTCCTAGAAGACGTACCTTTTAGTCGAGTCATCCCCTTTGATTCCTATAAGACGTACCTTTTAGTCGAGTCATTTTCTTTGATTCCTATAAGACATACCTTTTAGTCGACTCATCCCCTTTGACCCCTAGAATACGTACCTTTCAGTAGAGTCATTTCCCTTGATTCCTATAAGACGTACCTTTTAGTCGAATCATCCCCTTCGATTCGTATAAGACGAACCTTTTAGTCGAGTCATACCTCTTGTGTCCTATAAGACGTACTTTTTAGTCGAGTCATTCCCCCTTGACCCCTAGAAGACGTACCTTTTAGTCGAGTCATCCCCTTTGACCCTTAGAAGACGTACCTTTTAATCGACTCATTTTCTTTGATTCTATAAGACGTATCTTTTAGTCGAGTCATCCCTTTTGATTCCTATAAGACGTACCTTTTAGTCGAGTCATCCCCTTTGATTTCTATAAGACATACCTTTTAGTCGAGTAACCCCCTTTGATTCCTATAAAACGTACCTTTTTGTCGAGTCATCCCCTTTGACCTCTAGAATACGTACCTATTAGTCGAGTCATTTCCTTTGATTCCTATAAGACGTACCTTTTAGTCGAGTAATCCCCTGTGATTCCTATAAGACGTACCTTTTAGTCGAGTCATCCCCTTTGATTTCTATAAGACGTACCATTTAGTTGAGTCATTTCCTTTGATTCCTTGAAGTCGTACCTTTTAGTCGAGTCTTTTCCCTTGATTCCTATAAGACGTAACTTTTAGTCGAATCATCCCCTTTGATTCCTATAAGACGTACCTTTTAGTCGAGTCATCTTATTTGATTCCTATAAGACGTACCTTTTAGTTGAGTCATTTCCTGTGATTCCTAGAAGACGTACCTTTTAGTGGAGTCATCCCCATTGATTCCTATAAGACGTACCTTGTAGTCGAGTGATCCCCTTTGACCCCTAGAAGACGTACCTTTTAATCGAGTCATTTACTTTGATTCCTATAAGACGTATGTTTTAGTCGAGTCATCCCTTTTAATTCCTATAAGACATACCTTTTAGTCGAGTCATCCTCTTTGATTCCTATAAGACGTACCTTTTAGTCGAGTTATCCCCTTTGATTCCTATAAGACGTACCTTTTAATTGAGTCATCCCCTTTCACCTCTAGAATACGTACCTATTAGTCGAGTTATTTCCTTTAATTCCTATAAGACGTACCTTTTAGTCGAGTCATCCCCTTTGATTCTTATAAGACGTACCTTTTAGTCGAGTCATCCCCTTTGATTCCTATAAGACGTACCATTTAATTGAGTCATTTCCTTTGATTCCTTGTAGACGTACCTTTTATTCGAGTCATTTCCCTTGATTCCTATAAGACATACCTTTTAGTCGAGTCGTCCCATTTGATTCCAATAAGACGTACCTTTTAGTCGAGTCATCTCCTTTGATTCCTATAAGACGTACCTTTTAGTTGAGTCATTTCCTGTGATTCCTAGAAGACGTTCCTTTTTGTCGAGTCATTTCACTTGATTCTTATAAGACGTACCTTTTAGTCGAGTCATTCCCTTTGATTCCTATAAGACGTACCTTTTAGTCGAGTCATCCCCTTTGATTCCTATAAGACGTACCTTTTAGTCGAGTCATCCCCTTTGATTCCTAGAAGACGTAACTTTTAGTCGAGTCATTTCCCTTGATTCCTATAAGACGTACCTTTTAGTCGAGTCATCCCCTTTGATTCCTATAAGACGTATCTTTTAGTCTAGTCATCCCCTTTGATTCCTATTAGACGTACCTTTTAGTTGAGTCATCCCCTTTGTTTCCTATAAGACGTACCTTTTTGTAGAGTCATCCCCTTTGATTCCTATAAGACGTACCGTTTAGTCGAGTCATCCCCTTTGATTCCTATAAGACGTACCTTTTAGTTGAGTCATTTCCTTTGATTCCTTGAAGACGTACCTTTTAGTTGAGTCATTTCCCTTGATTCCTATAAGACGTACCTTTTAGTCGAGTCATTTCTTTTGATTCCTATAACACGTACCTTTTAGTCGAGTCATCCCCTTTGACCCCTAGAATACGTACCTTTTAGTCGAGTTATTTCCCTTGATTCCTATAAGACGTACCTTTTAGTCGAAACAACACCTTCGATTCGTATATGACGTACCTTTTAGTCGAGTCATACCTCTTGATTCCTATAAGACGTACTTTTTAGTCGAGTCATTCCCCCTTGACCCCTAGAAGACGTACCTTTTAGTCGAGTCATCCCCTTTGACCATTAGAAGACGTACCTTTTAATCGAGTCATTTCTTTTGATTCTATAAGACGTATCTTTTAGTCGAGTCATCCCTTTTGATTCCTATAAGACGTATCTTTTAGTCGAGTCATCCCCTTTGATTCCTATAAGACGTACCTTTTAGTCGAGTCATCCCCTTTGATTCCTAGAAGACGTAACTTTTAGTCGAGTTATTTCCCTTGATTCCTATAAGACGTACCTTTTAGTCGAGTCATCCCCTTTGATTCCTATAAGACGTATCTTTTAGTCGAGTCATCCCCTTTGATTCCTATTAGACGTACCTTTTAGTTGAGTCATCCCCTTTGATTCCTATAAGACGTACCTTTTTGTAGAGTCATCCCCTTTGATTCCTATAAGACGTACCGTTTAGTCGAGTCATCCCCTTTGATTCCTATAAGACGTACCTTTTAGTTAAGTTATTTTCTTTGATTCCTTGAAGACGTACCTTTTAGTCGAGTCATTTCCCTTGATTCCTATAAGACGTACCTTTTAGTCGAGTCATTTCGTTTGATTACTATAAGACGTACCTTTAAGTCGAGTCATCCCCTTTGACCCCTAGAATACGTACCTTTTAGTCGAGTCATTTCCCTTGATTCCTATAAGACGTACCTTTTAGTCGAAACAACCCCTTCGATTCGTATATGACGTACCTTTTAGTCGAGTCATACCTCTTGATTCCTATAAGACGTACTTTTTAGTCGAGTCATTCCCCCTTGACCCTTAGAAGACGTACCTTTTAGTCGAGTCATCCCCTTTGACCCTTAGAAGACGTACCTTTTAATCGAGTCATTTCTTTTGATTCTATAAGACGTATCTTTTAGTCTAGTCATCCCTTTTGATTCCTATAAGACGTATCTTTTAGTCGAGTCATCCCTTTTGATTCCTATAAGACGTACCTTTTAGTCGAGTCATCCCCTTTGATTCCTATAAGACGTACCTTTTAGTCGAGTCATCCCCTTTGACCTCTAGAATACGTACCTATTAGTCGAGTCATTTCCTTTGATTCCTATAAGACGTACCTTTTAGTCGAGTCATCCCCTGTGTTTCCTATAAGACGTACCTTTTAGTCGAGTCATCCCCTTTGATTTTTTTAAGGCGTACCTTTTAGATGAGTCATTTCCTTTGATTCCTTGAAGACGTACCTTTTAGTCGAGTCAATTCCCTTGATTCCTATATGACGTACCTTTTAGTCGAGTCATCCCCGTTGATTCCTAAAAGACGTACCTTTTAGTCGAGTCATCTCCTTTGACTCCTATAAGCCGTACCATTTAGTTGAGTCATTTCCTGTGATTCCTAGAAGACGTACCTTTTAGTCGAGTCATCCCCTTTGATTCCTATAAGACGTACCTTTTAGTCGAGTCATCCCCTTTGACCCCTAGAAGACGTACCTTTTAATGGAGTCATTTACTTTGATTCCTATAAGACGTATGTTTTAGTCGAGTCAACCATTTTGATTCCTATAAGACGTACCTTTTAGTCGAGTCATCCTCTTTGATTCCTATAAGACGTACCTTTTAGTCGAGTCATCCTCTTTGATTCCTATAAGACGTACCTTTTAGTCGAGTCATCCCCTTTGACCTCTAGAATACATACATATTAGTCGAGTCATTTTCTTTAATTCGTATATGACGTACCTTTTGGTCGAGTCATCCCCTTTGATTCCTATAAGACGTACCTTTTAGTCGAGTCATCCCCTTTGATTCCTATAAGACGTACCTTGTAGTTGAGTCAATTCCTTTGATTCCTTGAAGACGTACCTTTTAATCGAGTCATTTCCCTTGATTCCTATAAGACGTACCTTTTTGTCGAGTCATCCCCATTGATTCCTATAATACGTACCTTTTAGTCGAGTCATCTCATTTGATTCCTATAAGACGTACCTTTTAGTTGACTCATTTCCTATGATTCCTAGAAGACGTTCCTTTTTGTCGAGTTATTTCACTTTATTCCTATAAGACGTACCTTATAGTCGAGTCATTCCCTTTGATTCCTATAAGACGTACCTTTTAGTCGAGTCATCCCCTTTGATTCCTATAAGACGTACCTTTTAGTCGAGTCATCCCCTTTGATTCCTAGAAGACGTAACTTTTAGTCGAGTCATTTCCCTTGATTCCTATAAGACGTACCTTTTAGTCGAGTCATCCCCTTTGATTCCTATAAGACACACCTTTTAGTTGAGTCATCCCCTTTGATTCCTATAAGACGTACCTTTTTGTAGAGTCATCCCCTTTGATTCCTATAAGATGTACCGTTTAGTCGAGTCATCCCCTTTGATTCCTATAAGACGTACCGTTTAGTTGAGTCATTTCCATTGATTCCTTGAAGACGTACCTTTTAGTCGAGTCATTTCCCTTGATTCCTATAAGACGTATCTTTTAGGTGAGTCATTTCCTTAAATTCCTATAAGACGTACCTTTTAGTCGAGTCATCCCCTTTGACCCCTAGAATACGTACCTTTTAGTCGAGTCATTTCCTTTTATTCCTATAAGACGTACCTTTTAATCGAGTCATCCCCTTAGATTCCTATAAGACGTACCTTTTAGATGAGTTATCTCCTTTGATTCCTATAAGACGTACCTTTTAGTTGAGTCATTTCCTTAGATTCCTAGAAAACGTACCTTTTAGTCCAGTCATTTCCCTTGATTCCTATAAGACGTACATTTTAGTCGAGTCATCCCCATTGATTCCTATAAAATGTACCTTTTAGTCGAGTCATCCCCTTTGATTTCTATAAGACGTACCTTTTAGTCGACTCATCCCTTTAATTCATAGAAGACGTACCTTTTAGTCGAATCATCCCCTTTGACCCCTAGAAGACATACCTTTTAGTCATTTCCTTTGATTTCTATAAGACGTATCTTTTAGTCGAGTCACCCCCTTTGATTCCACTAAGAGGTACCTTTTAGTCAAGTCATCCCCCTTGATTACTATAAGACGTACCTTTTAGTCGAGTCATCCCCTTTGATTCCTAGAAGACGTAACTTTTAGTCGAGTCATTTCCCTTGATTCCTATTAGACGTACCTTTTAGTTGAGTCATCCACTTTGATTCCTATAAGACGTACCTATTAGTCGAGTCATCCCCTAGAATTCCTATAAGACGTACCTTTTGGTCGAGTCATCCCCTTCGATTCCTATACGACGAACCTTTTAGACTAGTCATCCCCGTTGATTCCTAAAAGACGTACCTTTTAGTTGAGTCATTTCCCTTGATTCCTATAAGACGTACCTTTTAGTCGAGTCATCCCCTTTGATTCCTATAAGACGTACCTTTTAGTCGAGTCATCTCCTTTGATTCCTATAAGACGTACCTTTTAGTCGAGTCATTTCCATTGATTCCTATAAGACGTACCTTATAGTCGAGTCATCCCCTTTGATTCCCATAAGATCTATCTTTTAGTCGAGTCATCCCCATTGATTCCTATAAGACGTACCTTTTAGTTGAGTCATCCCCTTTGATTCCTATAAGACGTAGCTTATAGTCGAGTCATCCCCTTTGATTCCTATAAGACGTACCGTTTAGTCGAGTCATCCACTTTGATTCCTATAAGACGTACCTTTTAGTTGAGTAATTTCCTTTGATTCCTTGAAGACGTACCTTTTAGTCGAGTCATTTCCCTTGATTCCTATATGACGTATCTTTTAGTTGAGTCATTTCCTTCAATTCCTATAAGACGTACATTTTAGTCGAGTCATCCCCTTTGACCCCTAGAATACGTACCTTTTAGTCGAGTCATTTCCTTTGATTCCTATAAGACGTACCTTTTAGTCGAGTCATCCCCTTAGATTACTATAAGACGTACCTTTTAGTTGAGTTATCTCCTTTGATTCCTATAAGACGTACCTTTTAGTTGAGTCATTTCCTTAGATTCCTAGAAAATGTACCTTTTAGTCGAGTCATTTCCCTTGATTCATATAAGACGTACCGTTTAGTCGAGTCAACCCCTTTGATTCCTATAAAATGTACCTTTTAGTAGAGTCATCCACTTTGATTCCTATAAGACGTACCTTTTAGTCGAGTCATCCCTTTGATTCCTATAAGATGTACCTTTTAGTCGAGTCATCCCCTTTGACCCCTAGAATACATACCTTTTAGTCATTTCCTTTGATTCCTATAAGACGTATCTTTTAGTCGAGTCACCCCCTTTAATTCCAATAAGAGGTACCTTTTAGTCAAGTCATCCCCCTTTGATTCCTAGAAGACGTACATTTTAGTCGAGTCATTTCCCTTGATTCCTATAAGACGTACCTTTTAGTCGAGTCATCAACTTTGATTCCTATAAGACGTACCTTTTAGTCGAGTCATCCCCTTCGATTCCTATAAGACGTACCTTTTGGTCGAGTCATCCCCTTCGATTCCTATAAGACGAACCTTTTAGTCGAGTAATCCCCTTTGATTCCTAAAAGATGTACCTTTTAGTCGAGTCATTTCCCTTGATTCCTATAAGACGTACCTTTTAGTCGAGTCATCCCCTTTGATTCCTATATGACGTACCTTTTAGTCGAGTCATCCCGTTTGATTCCTATAAGACGTACCTTTTCGTCGAGTCATCCCGTTTGATCCCTAGAAGACGTACCTTTTAGTCTAGTCATTTCCTTTGATTCCTATAAGACGTACCTTTTAGTCGAGTCATTTCCTTTGATTCCTATAAGACGAACCTTTTAGTCGAGTCATCCCCTTTGACCCCTAGAATACATACCTTTTAGTCGAGTCATTTCCCTTGATTCCTATAAGACGTACCTCTTAGTCGAATCATCCCCGTTGATTCGTATAAGACATACCTTTTAGTCGAGTCATCCCCGTTGATTCCTATAAGACATACCTTTTAGTCGAGTTATACCTCTTGATTCCTATAAGACGTACTTTTTAGTCGAGTCATTCCCCCTTGACCCCCAGAAGACATACCTTTTAGTCGAGTCATCCCCTTTGACCCCTAGAAGACGTACCTTTTACCCGAGTCATTTCCTTTTATTCTTTAAGACGTATCTTTTAGTATAGTCATCCCTTTTGATTCCTATAAGACGTACCTTTTAGTCGAGTCATCCCCATTGATTCCTATAAGACGTACCTTTTAGTCAAGTCATCCCCTTTGATTCCTATAAGACGTACCTTTTAGTCGAGTCATCCCTTTGATTCCTATAAGACGTACATTTTAGTTGAGTCATCCCCTTTGACCCCTACAAGACATACCTTTTAGTCATTTCCTTTGATTCCTATAAGACGTACATTTTAGTCGAGTAACCCCCTTTGATTCCTATAAGACGTACCTTTTAGTCGAGTCATACCCCTTGATTACTATAAGACATACCTTTCAGTCGAGTCATCCCCTTATATTCCTATATGACGTACCTTTTAGTTGAGTCATCTCCTTTGATTCCTTAAGACGTACCTTTTAGTTGAGTCATCCCCATTGATTCCTATAAGACGTACCTTTTAGTCGAGTCATCTCCTTTGATTCCTATAAGACGTACCTTTTAGTTGAGTCATTTCCTATGATTCCTAGAAGACGTTCCTTTTAGTCGAGTCATTTCACTTGATTCTTATAAGACGTACCTTTTAGTCGAGTCATTCCCTTTGATTCCTATAAGACGTACCTTTTAGTCGAGTCATCCCCTTTGATTCCTATAAGACGTACCTTTTAGTCGAGTCATCCCCTTTGATTCCTATAAGACGTACCTTTTAGTCGAGTCATCCCCTTTGATTCCTAGAAGACGTAACTTTTAGTCGAGTTATTTCCCTTGATTCCTATAAGACGTACCTTTTAGTCGAGTCATCCCCTTTGATTCCTATAAGACGTATCTTTTAGTCGAGTCATCCCCTTTGATTCCTATTAGACGTACCTTTTAGTTGAGTCATCCCCTTTGATTCCTATAAGACGTACCTTTTTGTAGAGTCATCCCCTTTGATTCCTATAAGACGTACCGTTTAGTCGAGTCATCCCCTTTGATTCCTATAAGACGTACCTTTTAGTTAAGTTATTTTCTTTGATTCCTTGAAGACGTACCTTTTAGTCGAGTCATTTCCCTTGATTCCTATAAGACGTACCTTTTAGTCGAGTCATTTCGTTTGATTACTATAAGACGTACCTTTAAGTCGAGTCATCCCCTTTGACCCCTAGAATACGTACCTTTTAGTCGAGTCATTTCCCTTGATTCCTATAAGACGTACCTTTTAGTCGAAACAACCCCTTCGATTCGTATATGACGTACCTTTTAGTCGAGTCATACCTCTTGATTCCTATAAGACGTACTTTTTAGTCGAGTCATTCCCCCTTGACCCTTAGAAGACGTACCTTTTAGTCGAGTCATCCCCTTTGACCCTTAGAAGACGTACCTTTTAATCGAGTCATTTCTTTTGATTCTATAAGACGTATCTTTTAGTCTAGTCATCCCTTTTGATTCCTATAAGACGTATCTTTTAGTCGAGTCATCCCTTTTGATTCCTATAAGACGTACCTTTTAGTCGAGTCATCCCCTTTGATTCCTATAAGACGTACCTTTTAGTCGAGTCATCCCCTTTGACCTCTAGAATACGTACCTATTAGTCGAGTCATTTCCTTTGATTCCTATAAGACGTACCTTTTAGTCGAGTCATCCCCTGTGTTTCCTATAAGACGTACCTTTTAGTCGAGTCATCCCCTTTGATTTTTTTAAGGCGTACCTTTTAGATGAGTCATTTCCTTTGATTCCTTGAAGACGTACCTTTTAGTCGAGTCAATTCCCTTGATTCCTATATGACGTACCTTTTAGTCGAGTCATCCCCGTTGATTCCTAAAAGACGTACCTTTTAGTCGAGTCATCTCCTTTGACTCCTATAAGCCGTACCATTTAGTTGAGTCATTTCCTGTGATTCCTAGAAGACGTACCTTTTAGTCGAGTCATCCCCTTTGATTCCTATAAGACGTACCTTTTAGTCGAGTCATCCCCTTTGACCCCTAGAAGACGTACCTTTTAATGGAGTCATTTACTTTGATTCCTATAAGACGTATGTTTTAGTCGAGTCAACCATTTTGATTCCTATAAGACGTACCTTTTAGTCGAGTCATCCTCTTTGATTCCTATAAGACGTACCTTTTAGTCGAGTCATCCTCTTTGATTCCTATAAGACGTACCTTTTAGTCGAGTCATCCCCTTTGACCTCTAGAATACATACATATTAGTCGAGTCATTTTCTTTAATTCGTATATGACGTACCTTTTGGTCGAGTCATCCCCTTTGATTCCTATAAGACGTACCTTTTAGTCGAGTCATCCCCTTTGATTCCTATAAGACGTACCTTGTAGTTGAGTCAATTCCTTTGATTCCTTGAAGACGTACCTTTTAATCGAGTCATTTCCCTTGATTCCTATAAGACGTACCTTTTTGTCGAGTCATCCCCATTGATTCCTATAATACGTACCTTTTAGTCGAGTCATCTCATTTGATTCCTATAAGACGTACCTTTTAGTTGACTCATTTCCTATGATTCCTAGAAGACGTTCCTTTTTGTCGAGTTATTTCACTTTATTCCTATAAGACGTACCTTATAGTCGAGTCATTCCCTTTGATTCCTATAAGACGTACCTTTTAGTCGAGTCATCCCCTTTGATTCCTATAAGACGTACCTTTTAGTCGAGTCATCCCCTTTGATTCCTAGAAGACGTAACTTTTAGTCGAGTCATTTCCCTTGATTCCTATAAGACGTACCTTTTAGTCGAGTCATCCCCTTTGATTCCTATAAGACACACCTTTTAGTTGAGTCATCCCCTTTGATTCCTATAAGACGTACCTTTTTGTAGAGTCATCCCCTTTGATTCCTATAAGATGTACCGTTTAGTCGAGTCATCCCCTTTGATTCCTATAAGACGTACCGTTTAGTTGAGTCATTTCCATTGATTCCTTGAAGACGTACCTTTTAGTCGAGTCATTTCCCTTGATTCCTATAAGACGTATCTTTTAGGTGAGTCATTTCCTTAAATTCCTATAAGACGTACCTTTTAGTCGAGTCATCCCCTTTGACCCCTAGAATACGTACCTTTTAGTCGAGTCATTTCCTTTTATTCCTATAAGACGTACCTTTTAATCGAGTCATCCCCTTAGATTCCTATAAGACGTACCTTTTAGATGAGTTATCTCCTTTGATTCCTATAAGACGTACCTTTTAGTTGAGTCATTTCCTTAGATTCCTAGAAAACGTACCTTTTAGTCCAGTCATTTCCCTTGATTCCTATAAGACGTACATTTTAGTCGAGTCATCCCCATTGATTCCTATAAAATGTACCTTTTAGTCGAGTCATCCCCTTTGATTTCTATAAGACGTACCTTTTAGTCGACTCATCCCTTTAATTCATAGAAGACGTACCTTTTAGTCGAATCATCCCCTTTGACCCCTAGAAGACATACCTTTTAGTCATTTCCTTTGATTTCTATAAGACGTATCTTTTAGTCGAGTCACCCCCTTTGATTCCAATAAGAGGTACCTTTTAGTCAAGTCATCCCCCTTGATTACTATAAGACGTACCTTTTAGTCGAGTCATCCCCTTTGATTCCTAGAAGACGTAACTTTTAGTCGAGTCATTTCCCTTGATTCCTATTAGACGTACCTTTTAGTTGAGTCATCCACTTTGATTCCTATAAGACGTACCTATTAGTCGAGTCATCCCCTAGAATTCCTATAGGACGTACCTTTTGGTCGAGTCATCCCCTTCGATTCCTATACGACGAACCTTTTAGTCTAGTCATCCCCGTTGATTCCTAAAAGACGTACCTTTTAGTTGAGTCATTTCCCTTGATTCCTATAAGACGTACCTTTTAGTCGAGTCATCCCCTTTGATTCCTATAAGACGTACCTTTTAGTCGAGTCATCTCCTTTGATTCCTATAAGACGTACCTTTTAGTCGAGTCATTTCCATTGATTCCTATAAGACGTACCTTATAGTCGAGTCATCCCCTTTGATTCCCATAAGATCTATCTTTTAGTCGAGTCATCCCCATTGATTCCTATAAGACGTACCTTTTAGTTGAGTCATCCCCTTTGATTCCTATAAGACGTAGCTTATAGTCGAGTCATCCCCTTTGATTCCTATAAGACGTACCGTTTAGTCGAGTCATCCACTTTGATTCCTATAAGACGTACCTTTTAGTTGAGTAATTTCCTTTGATTCCTTGAAGACGTACCTTTTAGTCGAGTCATTTCCCTTGATTCCTATATGACGTACCTTTTAGTTGAGTCATTTCCTTCAATTCCTATAAGACGTACATTTTAGTCGAGTCATCCCCTTTGACCCCTAGAATACGTACCTTTTAGTCGAGTCATTTCCTTTGATTCCTATAAGACGTACCTTTTAGTCGAGTCATCCCCTTAGATTACTATAAGACGTACCTTTTAGTTGAGTTATCTCCTTTGATTCCTATAAGACGTACCTTTTAGTTGAGTCATTTCCTTAGATTCCTAGAAAATGTACCTTTTAGTCGAGTCATTTCCCTTGATTCATATAAGACGTACCGTTTAGTCGAGTCAACCCCTTTGATTCCTATAAAATGTACCTTTTAGTAGAGTCATCCACTTTGATTCCTATAAGACGTACCTTTTAGTCGAGTCATCCCTTTGATTCCTATAAGATGTACCTTTTAGTCGAGTCATCCCCTTTGACCCCTAGAATACATACCTTTTAGTCATTTCCTTTGATTCCTATAAGACGTATCTTTTAGTCGAGTCACCCCCTTTAATTCCAATAAGAGGTACCTTTTAGTCAAGTCATCCCCCTTTGATTCCTAGAAGACGTACATTTTAGTCGAGTCATTTCCCTTGATTCCTATAAGACGTACCTTTTAGTCGAGTCATCAACTTTGATTCCTATAAGACGTACCTTTTAGTCGAGTCATCCCCTTCGATTCCTATAAGACGTACCTTTTGGTCGAGTCATCCCCTTCGATTCCTATAAGACGAACCTTTTAGTCGAGTAATCCCCTTTGATTCCTAAAAGATGTACCTTTTAGTCGAGTCATTTCCCTTGATTCCTATAAGACGTACCTTTTAGTCGAGTCATCCCCTTTGATTCCTATATGACGTACCTTTTAGTCGAGTCATCCCGTTTGATTCCTATAAGACGTACCTTTTCGTCGAGTCATCCCGTTTGATCCCTAGAAGACGTACCTTTTAGTCTAGTCATTTCCTTTGATTCCTATAAGACGTACCTTTTAGTCGAGTCATTTCCTTTGATTCCTATAAGACGAACCTTTTAGTCGAGTCATCCCCTTTGACCCCTAGAATACATACCTTTTAGTCGAGTCATTTCCCTTGATTCCTATAAGACGTACCTCTTAGTCGAATCATCCCCGTTGATTCGTATAAGACATACCTTTTAGTCGAGTCATCCCCGTTGATTCCTATAAGACATACCTTTTAGTCGAGTTATACCTCTTGATTCCTATAAGACGTACTTTTTAGTCGAGTCATTCCCCCTTGACCCCCAGAAGACATACCTTTTAGTCGAGTCATCCCCTTTGACCCCTAGAAGACGTACCTTTTACCCGAGTCATTTCCTTTTATTCTTTAAGACGTATCTTTTAGTATAGTCATCCCTTTTGATTCCTATAAGACGTACCTTTTAGTCGAGTCATCCCCATTGATTCCTATAAGACGTACCTTTTAGTCAAGTCATCCCCTTTGATTCCTATAAGACGTACCTTTTAGTCGAGTCATCCCTTTGATTCCTATAAGACGTACATTTTAGTTGAGTCATCCCCTTTGACCCCTACAAGACATACCTTTTAGTCATTTCCTTTGATTCCTATAAGACGTACATTTTAGTCGAGTAACCCCCTTTGATTCCTATAAGACGTACCTTTTAGTCGAGTCATACCCCTTGATTACTATAAGACATACCTTTCAGTCGAGTCATCCCCTTATATTCCTATATGACGTACCTTTTAGTTGAGTCATCTCCTTTGATTCCTTAAGACGTACCTTTTAGTTGAGTCATCCCCATTGATTCCTATAAGACGTACCTTTTAGTCGAGTCATCTCCTTTGATTCCTATAAGACGTACCTTTTAGTTGAGTCATTTCCTATGATTCCTAGAAGACGTTCCTTTTAGTCGAGTCATTTCACTTGATTCTTATAAGACGTACCTTTTAGTCGAGTCATTCCCTTTGATTCCTATAAGACGTACCTTTTAGTCGAGTCATCCCCTTTGATTCCTATAAGACGTACCTTTTAGTCGAGTCATCCCCTTTGATTCCTAGAAGACGTAACATTTAGTCGAGTCATTTCCCTTGGTTCCTATATGACGTACCTTTTAGTCGAGTCATCCCCTTTGATTCCTATAAGACGTATCTTTTAGTCGAGTCATCTCCTTTGATTCCTATAAGACGTACCTTTTAGTCGAGTCATCCCCTTTGGCCCCTAGAAGACATACCTTTTAGTCATTTCCTTTGATTCCTATAAGACGTATCTTTTAGTCGAGTCACCCCCTTTGATTCCTATAAGACGTACCTTTTAGTCGAGTCATCCCCCTTGATTACTATAAGACGTACCTTTTAGTCGAGTCATCCCTTTGATTACTATAAGACGTACCTTTTAGTCGAGTCATCCCTTTGATTCCTATAAGACGTACCTTTTAGTTGAGTCATCCCCTTTGACCCCTAGAAGACATACCTTTTAGTCATTTCCTTTGATTCCTATAAGACGTACCTTTTAGTCGAGTAACCCCCTTTGATTCCTATAAGACGTACCTTTTAGTCGAGTCATCCCCCTTGATTACTATAAGACATACCTTTTAGTCAAGTCATCCCCTTATATTCCTATATGACGTACCTTTTAGTTGAGTCATTTCCTTTGATTCCTTAAGACGTACCTTTTAGTCGAGTCATCCCCATTGATTCCTATTAGACGTACCTTTTAGTCGAGTCATCTCCTTTGATTCCTATAAGACGTACCTTTTAGTTGAGTCATTTCCTATGATTCCTAGAAGACATTCCTTTTAGTCGAGTCATTTCACTTGATTCCTATAAGACGTACCTTTTAGTCGAGTCATTCCCTTTGATTCCTATAAGACGTACCTTTTAGTCGAGTCATCCCCTTTGATTCCTATAAGACGTACCTTTTATTCGAGTCATACCCTTTGATTCCTAGAAGACGTAACATTTAGTCGAGTCATTTCCCTTGATTCCTATAAGACGTACCTTTTAGTCGAGTCATCCCCTTTGATTCCTATTAGACGTATCTTTTAGTCGAGTCATCTCCTTTGATTCCTATAAGACGTACCTTTTAGTTGAGTCATCCCCTTTGGCCCCTAGAAGACATACCTTTTAGTCATTTCCATTGATTCCTATAAGACGTATCTTTTATTCGAGTCACCCCCTTTGATTCCTATAAGACGTACCTTTTAGTCGAGTCATCCCCCTTGATTACTATAAGACGTACCTTTTAGTCGAGTCATCCCCTTTGATTCCTATAAGACGTACCTTTTAGTTGAGTCATTTCCTTAAATTCCTATAAGACGTACCTTTTAGTCGAGTTATCCCCTTTGACCTCTAGAATACGTACCTTTTAGTCGAGTCATTTCCTTTGATTCCTATAAGACGTACCTTTTAGTTGAGTTATCTCCTTTGATTCCTATAAGACGTACCTTTTAGTTGAGTCATTTCCTTAGATTCCTAGAAAACGTACCTTGTAGTCGAGTCATTTCCCTTGATTCCTATAAGACGTACCTTTTAGTCGAGTCATCTCCTTTGATTCCTATAAAATGTACCTTTTAGTCGAGTCATCCCCTTTGATTCCTATAAGACGTACCTTTTAGTCGAGTCATCCCTTTGATTCCTATAAGACGTACCTTTTAGTCGAGTCATCCCCTTTGACCACTAGAAGAAATACCTTTTAGTTATTTCCTTTGATTTATAAGACGTATCTTTTAGTCGAGTCACCCCCTTTGATTCAAATAAAAGGTACCTTTTAGTCAAGTCATCCCCCTTGATTACTATAAGACGTACCTTTTAGTCGAATCATCCCCTTTTATTCCTAGAAGACGTACCATTTAGTCGAGTCATTTCCCTTGATTCCTATAAGTCTTACCTTTTAGTCGAGTCATCCACTTAGATTCCTAGATGACGTACCTTTTAGTCGAGTCATCCCCTTGGATTCCTATAAGACGTACCTTTTGGTCGAGTCATCCCCTTCGATTCCTATAAGACGATCCTTTTAGTCGAGTAATCCCATTTGATTCCTAAAGGACGTACCTTTTAGTCGAGTCATTTTCCTTGATTCCTATAAGACGTACCTTGTAGTCGAGTCATCCCCTTTGATTCCTATAAGACGTACCTTTTAGTCGAGTCATCCCGTTTGATTCCTATAAGACGTACCATTTAGTCGAGTCATTTCCTTTTATTCTTTAAGACCTATCTTTTAGTATAGTCATCCCTTTTGATTCCTATAAGACGTACCTTTTAGTCGAGTCATCCCCATTGATTCCTATAAGACGTACCTTTTAGTCGAGTTATCTACTTTGATTCCGATAAGACGTACCTTTTAGTTGAGTCATTTCCTGTGATTCCTAGAAGACGTACCTTTTAGTCGAGTCATCCCTTTGATTCCTATAAGACGTACATTTTAGTTGAGTCATCCCCTTTGACCCCTACAAGACATACCTTTTAGTCATTTCCTTTGATTCCTATAAGACGTACATTTTAGTCGAGTAACCCCCTTTGATTCCTATAAGACGTACCTTTTAGTCGAGTCATACCCCTTGATTACTATAAGACATACCTTTCAGTCGAGTCATCCCCTTATATTCCTATATGACGTACCTTTTAGTTGAGTCATCTCCTTTGATTCCTTAAGACGTACCTTTTAGTTGAGTCATCCCCATTGATTCCTATAAGACGTACCTTTTAGTCGAGTCATTTCCTTTGATTCCTATAAGACGTACCTTTTAGTTGAGTCATTTCCTATGATTCCTAGAAGACGTTCCTTTTAGTCGAGTCATTTCACTTGATTCTTATAAGACGTACCTTTTAGTCGAGTCATTCCCTTTGATTCCTATAAGACGTACCTTTTAGTCGAGTCATCCCCTTTGATTCCTATAAGACGTACCTTTTAGTCGAGTCATCCCCTATGATTCCTAGAAGACGTAACATTTAGTCGAGTCATTTCCCTTGGTTCCTATATGACGTACCTTTTAGTCGAGTCATCCCCTTTGATTCCTATAAGACGTATCTTTTAGTCGAGTCATCTCCTTTGATTCCTATAAGACGTACCTTTTAGTCGAGTCATCCCCTTTGGCCCCTAGAAGACATACCTTTTAGTCATTTCCTTTGATTCCTATAAGACGTATCTTTTAGTCGAGTCACCCCCTTTGATTCCTATAAGACGTACCTTTTAGTCGAGTCATCCCCCTTGATTACTATAAGACGTACCTTTTAGTCGAGTCATCCCTTTGATTACTATAAGACGTACCTTTTAGTCGAGTCATCCCTTTGATTCCTATAAGACGTACCTTTTAGTTGAGTCATCCCCTTTGACCCCTAGAAGACATACCTTTTAGTCATTTCCTTTGATTCCTATAAGACGTACCTTTTAGTCGAGTAACCCCCTTTGATTCCTATAAGACGTACCTTTTAGTCGAGTCATCCCCCTTGATTACTATAAGACATACCTTTTAGTCAAGTTATCCCCTTATATTCCTATATGACGTACCTTTTAGTTGAGTCATTTCCTTTGATTCCTTAAGACGTACCTTTTAGTCGAGTCATCCCCATTGATTCCTATTAGACGTACCTTTTAGTCGAGTCATCTCCTTTGATTCCTATAAGACGTACCTTTTAGTTGAGTCATTTCCTATGATTCCTAGAAGACGTTCCTTTTAGTCGAGTCATTTCACTTGATTCCTATAAGACGTACCTTTTAGTCGAGTCATTCCCTTTGATTCCTATAAGACGTACCTTTTAGTCGAGTCATCCCCTTTGATTCCTATAAGACGTACCTTTTATTCGAGTCATCCCCTTTGATTCCTAGAAGACGTAACATTTAGTCGAGTCATTTCCCTTGATTCCTATAAGACGTACCTTTTAGTCGAGTCATCCCCTTTGATTCCTATTAGACGTATCTTTTAGTCGAGTCATCTCCTTTGATTCCTATAAGACGTACCTTTTAGTTGAGTCATCCCCTTTGGCCCCTAGAAGACATACCTTTTAGTCATTTCCATTGATTCCTATAAGACGTATCTTTTATTCGAGTCACCCCCTTTGATTCCTATAAGACGTACCTTTTAGTCGAGTCATCCCCCTTGATTACTATAAGACGTACCTTTTAGTCGAGTCATCCCCTTTGATTCCTATAAGACGTACCTTTTAGTTGAGTCATTTCCTTAAATTCCTATAAGACGTACCTTTTAGTCGAGTTATCCCCTTTGACCTCTAGAATACGTACCTTTTAGTCGAGTCATTTCCTTTGATTCCTATAAGACGTACCTTTTAGTTGAGTTATCTCCTTTGATTCCTATAAGACGTACCTTTTAGTTGAGTCATTTCCTTAGATTCCTAGAAAACGTACCTTGTAGTCGAGTCATTTCCCTTGATTCCTATAAGACGTACCTTTTAGTCGAGTCATCTCCCTTGATTCCTATAAAATGTACCTTTTAGTCGAGTCATCCCCTTTGATTCCTATAAGACGTACCTTTTAGTCGAGTCATCCCTTTGATTCCTATAAGACGTACCTTTTAGTCGAGTCATCCCCTTTGACCACTAGAAGAAATACCTTTTAGTTATTTCCTTTGATTTATAAGACGTATCTTTTAGTCGAGTCACCCCCTTTGATTCAAATAAGAGGTACCTTTTAGTCAAGTCATCCCCCTTGATTACTATAAGACGTACCTTTTAGTCGAATCATCCCCTTTGATTCCTAGAAGACGTACCATTTAGTCGAGTCATTTCCCTTGATTCCTATAAGTCTTACCTTTTAGTCGAGTCATCCACTTAGATTCCTAGATGACGTACCTTTTAGTGGAGTCATCCCCTTGGATTCCTATAAGACGTACCTTTTGGTCGAGTCATCCCCTTCGATTCCTATAAGACGATCCTTTTAGTCGAGTAATCCCATTTGATTCCTAAAGGACGTACCTTTTAGTCGAGTCATTTTCCTTGATTCCTATAAGACGTACCTTGTAGTCGAGTCATCCCCTTTGATTCCTATAAGACGTACCTTTTAGTCGAGTCATCCCGTTTGATTCCTATAAGACGTACCTTTTAGTCGAGTCATCCCGTTTGATCCCTAGAAGACGTACCTTTTAGTCGAGTCATTTCCCTTGATTCCTATATGACGTACCTTTTAGTTGAGTCATTTCCTTCAATTCCTATAAGACGTACATTTTAGTCGAGTCATCCCCTTTGACCCCTAGAATACGTACCTTTTAGTCGAGTCATTTCCTTTGATTCCTATAAGACGTACCTTTTAGTCGAGTCATCCCCTTAGATTACTATAAGACGTACCTTTTAGTTGAGTTATCTCCTTTGATTCCTATAAGACGTACCTTTTAGTCGAGTTATACCTCTGGATTCCTATAAGACGTACTTTTTGGTCGAGTCATTCCCCCTTGACCCCTAGAAGACGTACCTTTTAGTCGAGTCATCCCCTTTGACCCCTAGAAGACGTACCTTTTACTCGAGTTATTTCCTTTGATTCTATAAGACGTATCTTTTAGTCGAGTCATCCCTTTTGATTCCTATAAGACGTACCTTCTAGTCGGGTCATCCCCTTTGAATCCTATAAGACGTACCTTTTAGTCAAGTCTTCCCATTTGATTCCTATAAGATGTTCCTTTTAGTCGAGTCATCCCTTTGATTCCTATAAGATGTACCTTTTAGTCGAGTCATCCCCTTTGACCCCTAGAAGACATACCTTTTAGTCATTTCCTTTTATTCCTATAAGACGTACCTTTTAGTCGAGTCACCCCCTTTGATTCCTATAATACGTACCTTTTAGTCGAGTCATCCCTCTTGATTACTAAAAGACGTACCTTTTAGTCGAGTCATCCCCTTTGATTTGTATAAGACGTACCTTTTAGTTGAGTCATTTCCTTTGATTCCTTAAAGACGTACCTTTTAGTAGAGTCATTTCCCTTGATTCCTATAAGACGTACCTTTTAGTCGAGTCATCCCCATTGATTCCTATAAGAAATACCTTTTAGTTGAGTCATCTCCTTTGATTCCTGTAAGACGTACCTTTTAGTTGAGTCATTTCCTGTGATTTCTAGAAGACGTTCCTTTTAGTCGAGTCATTTCACTTGATTCCTATAAGACGTACCTTTTAATCGAGTCATTCCCTTTGATTCCAATAAGACGTACCTTTTAGTCGAGTCATCCCCTTTGATTCCTATAAGACGTACCTTTTAGTCGAGTCATCCCCTTTGATTCCTAGAAGACGTAACTTTTGGTCGAGTCATTTCCCTTGATTCCTATAAGACGTACCTTTTAATCGAGTCTTCCCCTTTGATTCCTATAAGACGTATCTTTTAGTCGAGTCATCCCCTTTGATTCCTATAAGACGTACCTTTTAGTCGAGTCATCCCCTTTGACCCCTAGAAGACACACCTTTTAGTCATTTCCTTTGATTCCTATAAGACGTACCTTTTAGTCGAGTCACCCCCTTTGATTCCTATAAGACGTACCGATTAGTCGAGTCATCCCCCTTGATTATAATAAGACGTACCTTTTAGTCGAGTCATCCCCTTTGATTCCAATAAGACGTACCTTTTTGTTGAGTCATTTTCTTAAATTCCTATAGGACGTACCTTTTAGTCGAGTCATCCCCTTTGACCCCTAGAATACGTACCTTTTAGTCGAGTCATTTCCTTTGATTCCTATAAGACGTACCTTTTAGTCGAGTCATCCCCTTAAATTCCTATAAGACGTACCTTTTAGTTGAGTTATCTCCTTTGATTCCTATAAGACGTACCTTTTAGTTGAGTCACCCCATTTGATTCTAATAAGAGGTACCTTTTAGTCAAGTCATCCCCCTTGATTAGTATAAGAAGTACCTTTTAGTCGAGTCATCCCCTTTGATTCCTAGAAGACGTACCTTTTAGTCGAGTCATTTCCCTTGATTCCTATAAGACGTACCTTTTAGTCGAGTCATCCACTTTAATTCCTATAAGACGTACCTTTTAGACGAGTCATCCCCTTGGATTCCTATAAGACGTACCTTTTGGTAGAGTCATCCCCTTCGATTCCTATAAGACGAACCATTTAGTCGAGTAATCCCCTTTGATTCCTAAAAGACGTACCTTTTAGTCGAGTCATTTCCCTTGATTCCTATAAGACGTACCTTTTAGTCGAGTCATCCCGTTTGATCCCTAGAAGACGTACCTTTTAGTATAGTCATTTCCTTTGATTCCTATAAGACGTACCTTTTAGTCGAGTCATTTCCATTGATTCCTATAAGACGTACCTTTTAGTCGACTCATCCCTTTGATTCCTAGAAGATGTACCTTTTAGTCGAGTCATTCCCTTTGACCCCTAGAAGACATACCTTTTAGTCATTTCCTTTGATTCCTATAAGACGTATCTTTTAGTCGAGTCACCCCCTTTGATTCCAATAAGAGGTACCTTTTAGTCGAGTCATCCCCTTTGATTCCTAGAAGACGTAACTTTTAGTCGAGTCATTTCCCTTGATTCCTATTAGACGTACCTTTTAGTTGAGTCATCCACTTTGATTCCTATAAGACGTACCTATTAGTCGAGTCATCCCCTAGAATTCCTATAAGACGTATCTATTGGTCGAGTCATCCCCTTCGATTCCTATATGACGAACCTTTTAGTCGAGTCATCCCCGTTGATTCCTAAAAGAGGTACCTTTTAGTGGAGTCATTTCCCTTGATTCCTATAAGACGTACCTTTTAGTCGAGTCATCCCCTTTGATTCCTATAAGACGTACCTTTTAGTCGAGTCATCTCCTTTGATTCCTATAAGACGTACCTTTTAGTCGAGTCATTTCCTTTGATTCCTATAAGACGTACCTTATAGTCGAGTCATCCCCTTTGATTCCCATAAGACCTATCTTTTAGTCGAGTCATCCCTTTTGATTCCTATTAGACGTACCTTTTAGTTGAGTCATCCCCTTTGATTCCTATAATACGTACCTTATAGTCGAGTCATCCCCTTTGATTCCTATAAGACGTACTGTTTAGTCGAGTCATCCACTTTGATTCCTATAAGACGTACCTTTTAGTTGAGTAATTTCCTTTGAGTCCTTGTAGACGTACCTTTTAGTCGAGTCATTTCCCTTGATTCCTATATGACGTACCTTTTAGTTGAGTCATTTCCTTCAATTCCTATAAGACGTACATTTTAGTCGAGTCATCCCCTTTGACCCCTAGAATACGTACCTTTTAGTCGAGTCATTTCCTTTGATTCCTATAAGACGTACCTTTTAGTCGAGTCATCCCCTTAGATTACTATAAGACGTACGTTTTAGTTGAGTTATCTCCTTTGATTCCTATAAGACGTACCTTTTAGTTTAGTCATTTCCTTAGATTCCTAGAAAACGTACCTTTTAGTCGAGTCATTTCCCTTGATTCCTATAAGACGTACCGTTTAGTCGAGTCAACCCCTTTGATTCCTATAAAATGTACCTTTTAGTCGAGTCATCCCCTTTGATTCCTATAAGACGTACCTTTTAGTCGAGTCATCCCTTTGATTCCTATAAGATGTACCGTTTAGTCGAGTCATCCCCTTTGACCCCTAGAATACATACCTTTTAGTCATTTCCTTTGATTCCTATAAGACGTATCTTTTAGTCGAGTCACCCCCTTTGATTCCAATAAGAGGTACCTTTTAGTCAAGTCATCCCCCTTGATTACTATAAGACGTACCTTTTAGTCGAGTCATCCCCTTTGACCCCTAGAATACGTACCTTTTAGTCGAGTCATTTCCCTTGATTCCTATAAGACGTACCTCTTAGTCGAATCATCCCCTTTGATTCGTATAAGACATACCTTTTAGTCCAGTCCTCCCCTTTGATTCATATAAGACATACCTTTTAGTTGAGTTATACCTCTTGATTCCTATAAGACGTACTTTTTAGTCGAGTCATTCCCCCTTGACCCCTAGAAGACGTACCTTTTAGTCGAGTCATCCCATTTGACCCCTAGAAGACGTACCTTTTACTCGAGTCATTTCCTTTGAATCAATAAGACGTATCTTTTAGTCGAGTCATCCCTTTTGATTCCTATAAGACGTACCTTCTAGTCGGGTCATCCCCTTTGATTCCTATAAGACGTACCTTTTAGTCAAGTCATCCCCTTTGATTCCTATAAGATGTTCCTTTTAGTCGAGTCATCCCTTTGATTCCTATAAGACGTACCTTTTAGTCGAGTCATCCCCTTTGACCCCTAGAAGACATACCTTTTAGTCATTTCCTTTTATTCCTATAAGACGTACCTTTTAGTCGAGTCACCCCCTTTGATTCCTATAAGACGTACCTTTTAGTCGAGTCATCCCGCTTGATTACTAAAAGACGTACCTTTTAGTCGAGTCATCCCCTTTGATTCGTATAAGACGTACCTTTTAGTTGAGTCATTTCCTTTGATTCCTTAAAGACGTACCTTTTAGTAGAGTCATTTCCCTTGATTCCTATAAGATGTACCTTTTAGTCGAGTCATCCCCATTGATTCCTATAAGACGTACCTTTTAGTTGAGTCATCTCCTTTGATTCCTATAAGACGTACCTTTTAGTTGAGTCATTTCCTGTGATTCCTAGAAGACGTTCCTTTTAGTCGAGTCATTTCACTTGATTCCTATAAGACGTACCTTTTAATCGAGTCATTCCCTTTGATTCCAATAAGACGTACCTTTTAGTCGAGTCATCCCCTTTGATTCCTATAAGACGTACCTTTTAGTCGAGTCATCCCCTTTGATTCCTAGAAGACGTAACTTTTAGTCGAGTCATTTCCCTTGATTCCTATAAGACGTACCTTTTAGTCGAGTCTTCCCCTTTGATTCCTATAAGACGTATCTTTTAGTCGAGTCATCCCCTTTGATTCCTATAAGACGTACCTTTTAGTCGAGTCATCCCCTTTGACCCCTAGAAGACATACCTTTTAGTCATTTCCTTTGATTCCTATAAGACGTACCTTTTAGTCGAGTCACCCCCTTTGATTCATATAAGACGTACCGATTAGTCGAGTCATCCCCCTTGATTATTATAAGACGTACCTTTTAGTCGAGTCATCCCCTTTGATTCCAATAAGACGTACCTTTTAGTTGAGTCATTTTCTTGAATTCCTAGAAGACGTACCTTTTAGTCGAGTCATCCCCTTTGACCCCTAGAATACGTACCTTTTAGTCGAGTCATTTCCTTTGATTCCTATAAGACGTACCTTTTAGTCGAGTCATAACCTTAGATTCCTATAAGACGTACCTTATAGTTGAGTTATCTCCTTTGATTCCTATAAGACGTACCTTTTAGTTGAGTTATTTCCTTAGATTCCTAGAAAACGTACCTTTTAGTCGAGTCATTTCCCTTGATTCCTATAAGACGTACCTTTTAGTCGAGTCATCCCCTTTGATTCCTATAAAATGTACCTTTTAGTCGAGTCATCCCCTTTGATTCCTATAAAATATACCTTTTAGTCGAGTCATCCCCTTTAATTCCTATAAGACGTACCTTTTAGTCGAGTCATCCCTTTGATTCCTATAAGATGTACCTTTTAGTTATTTCCTTAGATTCCTAGAAAACGTACCTTTTAGTCGAGTCATTTCCCTTGATTCCTATAAGACGTACCTTTTAGTCGAGTCATCCCCTTTGATTCCTATAAAATGTACCTTTTAGTCGAGTCATCCCCTTTGATTCCTATAAGACGTACCTTTTAGTCGAGTCATCCCTTTGATTCCTATAAGACGTACCTTTTAGTCGAGTCATCCCCTTTGACCCCTAGAAGACATACCTTTTAGTCATTTCCTTTGATTCCTATAAGACGTATCTTTTAGTCGAGTCACCCCCTTTGATTCTAATAAGAGGTACCTTTTAGTCAAGTCATCCCCCTTGATTAGTATAAGACATACCTTTTAGTCGAGTCATCCCCTTTGATTCCTAGAAGACGTACCTTTTAGTCTAGTCATTTCCCTTGATTCCTATAAGACGTACCTTTTAGTCGAGTCATCCACTTTAATTCCTATAAGACGTACCTTTTAGACGAGTCATCCCCTTGGATTCCTATAAGACGTACCTTTTGGTCGAGTCATCCCCTTCGATTCCTATAAGACGATCCTTTTAGTCGAGTAATCCCCTTTGATTCCTAAAAGACGTACCTTTAAGTCGAGTCATTTCCCTTGATTCCTATAAGACGTACCTTTTAGTCGAGTCATCCCGTTTGATCCCTAGAAGACGTACCTTTTAGTCTAGTCATTTCCTTTGATTCCTATAAGACGTACCTTTTAGTCGAGTCATTTCCTTTGATTCCTATAAGACGTACCTTTTAGTCGACTCATCCCTTTGATTCCTAGAAGACGTACCTTTTAGTCGAGTCATCCCCTTTGACCCCTAGAAGACATACCTTTTAGTCATTTCCTTTGATTCCTATAAGACGTATCTTTTAGTCGAGTCACCCCCTTATATTCCAATAAGAGGTACCTTTTAGTCAAGTCATCCCCCTTGATTACTATAAGACGTACCTTTTAGTCGAGTCATCCCCTTTGATTCCTAGAAGACGTAACTTTTAGTCGAGTCATTTCCCTTGATTCCTATTAGACGTACCTTTTAGTTGAGTCTTCCACTTTGATTCCTATAAGACGTACCTATTAGTCGAGTCATCCCCTATAATTCCTATTAGACGTACCTTTTGGTCGAGTCATCCCCTTCGATTCCTATAAGACGAACCTTTTAGTCGAGTCATCCCCGTTGATTCCTAAAAGACGTACCTTTTAGTTGAGTCATTTCCCTTGATTCCTATAAGACGTACCTTTTAGTCGAGTCATCCCCTTTGATTCCTATAAGACGTACCTTTTAGTCGAGTCATCTCCTTTGATTCCTATAAGACGTACCTTTTAGTCGAGTCATTTCCTTTGATTCCTATAAGACGTACCTTATAGTCGAGTCATCCCCTTTGATTCCCATAAGACCTATCTTTTAGTCGAGTCATCCCTTTTGATTCCTATAAGACGTACCTTTTAGTTGAGTCATCCCCTTTGATTCCTATAAGACGTACCTTATAGTCGAGTCATCCCCTTTGATTCCTATAAGACGTACCGTTTAGTCGAGTCATCCACTTTGATTCCTATAAGACGTACCTTTTAGTTGAGTAATTTCCTTTGATTCCTTGTAGACGTACCTTTTAGTCGAGTCATTTCCCTTGATTCCTATATGACGTACCTTTTAGTCGAGTCATTTCCTTCAATTCCTATAAGACGTACATTAGAGTCGAGTCATCCCCTTTGACCCCTAGAATATGTACCTTTTAGTCGAGTCATTTCCTTTGATTCCTATAAGACGTACCTTTTAGTCGAGTCATCCCCTTAGATTACTATAAGACGTACCTTTTAGTTGAGTTATCTCCTTTGATTCCTATAAGACGTACCTTTTAGTTGAGTCATTTCCTTAGATTCCTAGAAAACGTACCTTTTAGTCGAGTCATTTCCCTTGATTCCTATAAGACGTACCGTTTAGTCGAGTCAACCCCTTTGATTCCTATAAAATGTACCTTTTAGTCGAGTCATCCCCTTTGATTCCTATAAGACGTACCTTTTAGTCGAGTCATCCCTTTGATTCCTATAAGATGTACCTTTTAGTCGAGTCATCCCCTTTGACCCCTAGAATACGTACCTTTTAGTCGAGTCATTTCCTTTGATTCCTATAAGACGTACCTTTTAGTCGAGTAATCCCCTTAGATTCCTATAAGACGTACCTTTTAGTTGAGTTATCTCCTTTGATTCCTATAAGACATACCTTTTAGTTGAGTTATTTCCTTAGATTCCTAGAAAACGTACCTTTTAGTCGAGTCATTTCCCTTGATTCCTATAAGACGTACCTTTTAGTTGAGTCATCCCCTTTGATTCCTATAAAATGTACCTTTTAGTCGAGTCATCCCCTTTGATTCCTATAAAATGTACCTTTTAGTCGAGTCATCCCCTTTAATTCCTATAAGACGTACCTTTTAGTCGAGTCATCCCTTTGATTCCTATAAGATGTACCTTTTAGTTATTTCCTTAGATTCCTAGAAAACGTACCTTTTAGTCGAGTCATTTCCCTTGATTCCTATAAGACGTACCTTTTAGTCGAGTCATCCCCTTTGATTCCTATAAAATGTACCTTTTAGTCGAGTCATCCCCTTTGATTCCTATAAGACGTACCTTTTAGTCGAGTCATCCCTTTGATCCCTATAAGACGTACCTTTTAGTCGAGTCATCCCCTTTGACCCCTAGAAGACATACCTTTTAGTCATTTCCTTTGATTCCTATAAGACGTATCTTTTAGTCGAGTCACCCCCTTTGATTCTAATAAGAGGTACCTTTTAGTCAAGTCATCCCCCTTGATTAGTATAAGACATACCTTTTAGTCGGGTCATCCCCTTTGATTCCTAGAAGACGTACCTTTTAGTCGAGTCATTTCCCTTGATTCCTATAAGACGTACCTTTTAGTCGAGTCATCCACTTTAATTCCTATAAGACGTACCTTTTAGACGAGTCATCCCCTTGGATTCCTATAAGACGTACCTTTTGGTCGAGTCATCCCCTTCGATTCCTATAAGACGAACCTTTTAGTCGAGTAATCCCTTTTGATTCCTAAAAGACGTACCTTTTAGTCGAGTCATTTCCCTTGATTCCTATAAGACGTACCTTTTAGTCGAGTCATCCCGTTTGATCCCTAGAAGACGTACCTTTTAGTCTAGTCATTTCCTTTGATTCCTATAAGACGTACCTTTTAGTCGAGTCATTTCCTTCGATTCCTATAAGACGTACCTTTTAGTCGACTCATCCCTTTGATTCCTAGAAGACGTACCTTTTAGTCGAGTCATCCCCTTTGACCCCTAGAAGACATACCTTTTAGTCATTTCCTTTGATTCCTATAAGACGTATCTTTTAGTCGAGTCACCCCCTTATATTCTAATAAGAGGTACCTTTTAGTCAAGTCATCCCCCTTGATTACTATAAGACGTACCTTTTAGTCGAGTCATCCCCTTTGATTCCTAGAAGACGTAACTTTTAGTCGAGTCATTTCCCTTGATTCCTATTAGACGTACCTTTTAGTTGAGTCATCCACTTTGATTCCTATAAGACGTACCTATTAGTCGAGTCATCCCCTAGAATTCTTATAAGACGTACCTTTTGGTCGAGTCATCCCCTTCGATTCCTATAAGACGAACCTTTTAGTCGAGTCATCCCCGTTGATTCCTAAAAGACGTACCTTTTAGTTGAGTCATTTCCCTTGATTCCTATAAGATGTACCTTTTAGTCGAGTCATCCCCTTTGATTCCTATAAGACGTACCTTTTAGTCGAGTCATCTCCTTTGATTCCTATAAGACGTACCTTTTAGTCGAGTCATTTCCTTTGATTCCTATAAGACGTACCTTATAGTCGAGTCATCCCCTTTGATTCCCATAAGACCTATCTTTTAGTCGAGTCATCCCTTTTGATTCCTATAAGACGTACCTTTTAGTTGAGTCATCCCCTTTGATTGCTATAAGACGTACCTTATAGTCGAGTCATCCCCTTTGATTCCTATAAGACGTACCGTTTAGTCGAGTCATCCACTTTGATTCCTATAAGACGTACCTTTTAGTTGAGTAATTTCCTTTGATTCCTTGTAGACGTACCTTTTAGTCGAGTCATTTCCCTTGATTCCTATATGACGTACCTTTTAGTTGAGTCATTTCCTTCAATTCCTATAAGACGTACATTTTAGTCGAGTCATCCCCTTTGACCCCTAGAATATGTACCTTTTAGTCGAGTCATTTCCTTTGATTCCTATAAGACGTACCTTTTAGTCGAGTCATCCCCTTAGATTACTATAAGACGTACCTTTTAGTTGAGTTATCTCCTTTGATTCCTATAAGACGTACCTTTTAGTTGAGTCATTTCCTTAGATTCCTAGAAAACGTACCTTTTAGTCGAGTCATTTCCCTTGATTCCTATAAGACGTACCGTTTAGTCGAGTCAACCCCTTTGATTCCTATAAAATGTACCTTTTAGTTGAGTCATCCCCTTTGATTCCTATAAGACGTACCTTTTAGTCGAGTCATCCCTTTGATTCCTATAAGATGTTCCTTTTAGTCGAGTCATCCCCTTTGACCCCTAGAATACATACCTTTTAGTCATTTCCTTTGATTCCTATAAGACGTATCTTTTAGTCGAGTCACCCCCTTTGATTCCAATAAGAGGTACCTTTTAGTCAAGTCATCCCCCTTGATTACTATAAGACGTACCTTTTAGTCGAGTCATCCCCTTTGATTCCTAGAAGACGTACCTTTTAGTCGAGTCATTTCCCTTGATTCCTAGAAGACGTACCTTTTAGTCGAGTCATTTCCCTTGATTCCTATAAGACGTACCTTTTAGTCGAGTCATCCACTTAGATTCCTAGATGACGTACCTTTTAGTCGAGTCATCCCCTTGGATTCCTATAAGACGTACCTTTTAGTCGAGTCATCCCCTTCGATTCCTATAAGACGTACCGTTTGGTCGAGTCATCCCCATCGATTCCTATAAGACGAACCTTTTAGTCGAGTAATCCCCTTTGATTCCTAAAAGATGTACCTTTTAGTCGAGTCATTTCCCTTGATTCCTATAAGACGTACCTTTTAGTCGAGTCATCCCCTTTGATTCCTATAAGACGTACCTTTTAGTCGAGTCATCCCGTTTGATTCCTATAAGACGTACCTTTTAGTCGAGTCATCCCGTTTGATCCCTAGAAGACGTACCTTTTAGTCTAGTCATTTCCTTTGATTCCTATAAGACATACCTTTTAGTCGAGTCATTTCCTTTGATTCCTATAAGACGAACCTTTTAGTCGAGTCATCCTATTTGACCCCTAGAATACATACCTTTTAGTCAAGTCATTTCCCTTGATTCCTATATGACGTACCTCTTAGTCGAATCATCCCCGTTGATTCGTATAAGACATACCTTTTAGTCGAGTCATCCCCTTTGATTCCTATAAGACATACCTTTTAGTCGAGTTATACCTCTTGATTCCTATAAGACGTACTTTTTAGTCGAGTCATTCCCCCTTGACCCCTAGAAGACGTACCTTTTAGTCGAGTCATCCCCTTTGACCCCTAGAAGACGTACCTTTTACTCGAGTCATTTCCTTTTATTCTTTAAGACGTATCTTTTAGTATAGTCATCCCTTTTGATTCCTATAAGACGTACCTTTTAGTCGAGTCATCCCCTTTGATTCCTATAAGACGTACCTTTTAGTCAAGTCATCCCCTTTGATTCCTATAAGACGTACCTTTTAGTCGAGTCATCCCTTTGATTCCTATAAGACGTACCTTTTAGTTGAGTCATCCCCTTTGACCCCTAGAAGACATACCTTTTAGTCATTTCCTTTGATTCCTATAAGACGTACCTTTTAGTCGAGTAACCCCCTTTGATTCCTATAAGACGTACCTTTTAGTCGAGTCATACCCCTTGATTACTATAAGACATACCTTTTAGTCGAGTCATCCCCTTATATTCCTATATGACGTACCTTTTAGTTGAGTCATTTCCTTTGATTCCTTAAGACGTACCTTTTAGTCGAGTCATCCCCATTGATTCCTATAAGACGTACCTTTTAGTCGAGTCATCTCCTTTGATTCCTATAAGACGTACCTTTTAGTTGAGTCATTTCCTATGATTCCTAGAAGACGTTCCTTTTAGTCGATTCATTTCACTTGTTTCTTATAAGACGTACCTTTTAGTCGAGTCATTCCCTTTGATTCCTATAAGACGTACCTTTTAGTCGAGTCATCCCCTTTGATTCCTATAAGACGTACCTTTTAGTCGAGTCATCCCCTTTGATTCCTAGAAGATGTAACATTTAGTCGAGTCATTTCCCTTGATTCCTATAAGACGTACCTTTTAGTCGAGTCATCCCCTTTGATTCCTATAAGACGTATCTTTTAGTCGAGTCATCTCCTTTGATTCCTATAAGACGTACCTTTTAGTCGAGTCATCCCCTTTGGCCCCTAGAAGACATACCTTTTAGTCATTTCCATTGATTCCTATAAGACGTATCTTTTAGTCGAGTCACCCCCTTTGATTCCTATAAGACGTACCTTTTAGTCGAGTCATCCCCTTTGATTACTATAAGACATACCTTTTAGTCGAGTCATCCTCTTTGATTCCTATAAGACGTATCTTTTAGTCGAGTCACCCCCTTTGATTCCTATAAGACGTACCTTTTAGTCGAGTCATCCCCATTGATTACTATAAGACGTACCTTTTAGTCGAGTCATCCCTTTGATTACTATAAGACATACCATTTAGTCGAGTCATCCCTTTGATTCCTATAGACGTACCTTTTAGTTGAGTCATCCCCTTTGACCCCTAGAAGACATACCTTTTAGTCATTTCCTTTGATTCCTATAAGACGTATCTTTTAGTCGAGTAACCCCCTTTGATTCCTATAAGACGTACCTTTTAGTCGAGTCATCCCCCTTGATTACTATAAGACATACCTTTTAGTCGAGTCATCCCCTTATATTCCTATATGACGTACCTTTTAGTTGTGTCATTTCCTTTGATTCCTTAAGACGTACCTTTTAGTCGAGTCATCCCCATTGATTCCTATAAGACGTACATTTTAGTCGAGTCATTTCCTATGATTCCTAGAAGACGTTCCCTTTAGTCGAGTTATTTCACTTGATTCCTATAAGACGTACCTTTTAGTCGAGTCATTCCCTTTTATTCCTATAAGACGTACCTTTTAGTCGAGTCATCCCCTTTGATTCCTATAAGACGTACCTTTTAGTCGAGTCATCCCCTTTGATTCCTAGAAGACGTAACATTTAGTCGAGTCATTTCCCTTGATTCCTAATAGACGTACCTTTTAGTCGAGTCATCCCCTTTGATTCCTATTAGACGTATCTTTTAGTCGAGTCATCTCCTTTGATTCCTATAAGACGTACCTTTTAGTTGAGTCATCCCCTTTGGCCCCTAGAAGACATACCTTTTAGTGATTTCCATTGATTCCTATAAGACGTATCTTTTAGTCGAGTCACCCCCTTTGATTCCTATAAGACGTACCTTTTAGTCGAGTCATCCCCCTTGATTACTATAAGACGTACCTTTTAGTTGAGTCATCCCCTTTGATTCCTATAAGACGTACCTTTTAGTTGAGTCATTTCCTTAAATTCCTATAAGACGTACCTTTTAGTCGAGTCATCCCCTTTGACCTCTAGAATACGTACCTTTTAGTCGAGTCATTTCCTTTGATTCCTATAAGACGTACCTTTTAGTAGAGTTATCTCCTTTGATTCCTATAAGACGTACCTTTTAGTTGAGTCATTTCCTTAGATTCCCAGAAAACGTACCTTGTAGTCGAGTCATTACCCTTGATTCCAATAAGACGTACCTTTTAGTCGAGTCATTTCCTTTGATTCCTATAAAATGTACATTTTAGTTGAGTCATCCCCTTTGATTCCTATAAGACGTACCTTTTAGTCGAGTCATCCCCTTTGACCACTAGAAGACATACCTTTTAGTTATTTCCTTTGATTTATAAGACGTATCTTTTAGTCGAGGCACCCCCTTTGATTCCAATAAGAGGTACCTTTTAGTCAAGTCATCCCCCTTGATTACTATAAGACGTACCTTTTAGTCGAATCATCCCCTTTGATTCCTAGAAGACGTACCTTTTAGTCGAGTCATTTCCCTTGATTCCTATAAGACTTACCTTTTAGTCGAGTCATCCACTTAGATTCCTAGATGACGTACCATTTAGTCGAGTCAGCCCCTTGGATTCCTATAAGACGTACCTTTTGGTCGAGTCATCCCCTTCGATTCCTATAAGACGAACCTTTTAGTCGAGTAATCCCCTTTGATTCCTAAAGGACGTACCTTTTAGTCGAGTCATTTTCCTTGATTCCTATAAGACGTACCTTGTAGTCGAGTCATCCCCTTTGATTCCTATAAGACGTACCTTTTAGTCGAGTCATCCCGTTTGATTCCTATAAGACGTACCTTTTAGCCGAGTCATACCGTTTGATCCCTAGAAGACATACCTTTTAGTCGAGTTATACCTCTTGATTCCTATAAGACGTACTTTTTAGTCTAGTCATTTTCTTTGATTTCTATAAGACGTACCTTTTAGTCGAGTCATTTCCTTTGTTTCTTATAAGACGTACCTTTTAGTCGAGTCATCCCCTTTGACCCCTAGAATACGTACCTTTTAGTCGAGTCATTTCCCTTGATTCCTATAAGACGTACCTCTTAGTCGAATCATCCCCTTTGATTCGTATAAGACATACCTTTTAGTCCAGTCCTCCCCTTTGATTCCTATAAGACATACCTTTTAGTCGAGTTATACCTCTTGATTCCTATAAGACGTACTTTTTAGTCGAGTCATTCCCCCTTGACCCCTAGAAGACGTACCTTTTAGTCGAGTCATCCCCTTTGACCCCTAGAAGACGTACCTTTTACTCGAGTCATTTCCTTTGATTCTATAAGACGTATCTTTTAGTCGAGTCATCCCTTTTGATTCCTATAAGACGTACATTCTAGTCGGGTCATCCCCTTTGATTCCTATAAGACGTACCTTTTAGTCAAGTCATCCCCTTTGATTCCTATAAGATGTTCCTTTTAGTCGAGTCATCCCTTT
This sequence comes from Capsicum pubescens, assembly GCA_030864215.1. Lineage (NCBI taxonomy): Eukaryota > Viridiplantae > Streptophyta > Magnoliopsida > Solanales > Solanaceae > Capsicum > Capsicum pubescens. The sequence continues at coordinate 272,058,214 of CM061545.1, read as the reverse complement.
GATTCCTATAAGACGTACCTTTTAGTCGAGTCATCCCCTTTGACCCCTAGAAGACATACCTTTTAGTCATTTCCTTTTATTCCTATAAGACGTACCTTTTAGTCAAGTCACCCCCTTTGATTCCTATAAGACGTACCTTTTAGTCGAGTCATCCCTCTTGATTACTAAAAGACGTACCTTTTAGTCGAGTCATCCCCTTTGATTCGTATAAGACGTACCTTTTAGTTGAGTAATTTCCTTTGATTCCTTAAAGACGTACCTTTTAGTAGAGTCATTTCCCTTGATTCCTATAAGACGTACCTTTTAGTCGAGTCATCCCCATTGATTCCTATAAGACGTACCTTTTAGTTGAGTCATCTCTGTTGATTCCTATAAGACGTACCTTTTAGTTGAGTCATTTCCTGTGATTCCTAGAAGACGTTCCTTTTAGTCGAGTCATTTCACTTGATTCCTATAAGACGTACCTTTTAATCGAGTCATTCCCTTTGATTCCAATAAGACGTACCTTTTAGTCGAGTCATCCCCTTTGATTCCTATAAGACGTACGTTTTAGTCGAGTCATCCCCTTTGATTCCTAGAAGACGTACCTTTTAGTCGAGTCATCCCTTTGATTCCTATAAGACGTACCTTTTAGTTGAGTCATCCCATTTGACCCCTAGAAGACATACCTTTTAGTCATTTCCTTTGATTCCTATAAGACGTACCTTTTAGTCGAGTAACCCCCTTTGATTCCTATAAGACGTACCTTTTAGTCGAGTCATACCCCTTGATTACTATAAGACATACCTTTTAGTCGAGTCATCCCCTTATATTCCTATATGACGTACCTTTTAGTTGAGTCATTCCCTTTGATTCCTTAAGACGTACCTTTTAGTCGAGTCATCCCCATTGATTCCTATAAGACGTACCTTTTAGTCGAGTCATCTCCTTTGATTCCTATAAGACGTACCTTTTAGTTGAGTCATTTCCTATGATTCCTAGAAGACGTTCCTTTTAGTCGATTCATTTCACTTGATTCTTATAAGACGTACCTTTTAGTCGAGTCATTCCCTTTGATTCCTATAAGACGTACCTTTTAGTCGAGTCATCCCCTTTGATTCCTATAAGACGTACCTTTTAGTCGAGTCATCCCCTTTGATTCCTAGAAGACGTAACATTTAGTCGAGTCATTTCCCTTGATTCCTATAAGACGTACCTTTTAGTCGAGTCATCCCCTTTGATTCCTATAAGACGTATCTTTTAGTGGAGTCATCTCCTTTGATTCCTATAAGACGTACCTTTTAGTCGAGTCATCCCCTTTGGCCCCTAGAAGACATACCTTTTAGTCATTTCCATTGATTCCCATAAGACGTATCTTTTAGTCGAGTCACCCCCTTTTATTCCTATAAGACGTACCTTTTAGTCGAGTCATACCCCTTGATTACTATAAGACATACCTTTTAGTCGAGTCATCCTCTTATATTCCTATATGAAAACGTACCTTTTAGTCGAGTCATTTCCCTTGATTCCTATAAGACGTACCTTTTAGTCGAGTCATCCCCTTTGATTCCTATAAAATGTACCTTTTAGTCGAGTCATCCCTTTGATTCCTATAAGACGTACCTTTTAGTCGAGTCATCCCCTTTGACCCCTAGAAGACATACCTTTTAGTCATTTCCTTTGATTCCTATAAGACGTATCTTTTAGTTTAGTCACCCCATTTGATTCTAATAAGAGGTACCTTTTAGTCAACTCATCCCCCTTGATTAGTATAAGACGTACCTTTTAGTCGAGTCATCCCCTTTGATTCCTAGAAGACGTACCTTTTAGTCGAGTCATTTCCCTTGATTCCTATAAGACGTACCTTTTAGTCGAGTCATCCACTTTAATTCCTATAAGACGTACCTTTTAGACGAGTCATCCCCTGGGATTCCTATAAGACGTACCTTTTGGTCGAGTCATCCCCTTCGATTCCTATATGAAGAACCTTTTAGTCGAGTAATCCCCTTTGATTCCTAAAAGACGTACCTTTTAGTCGAGTCATTTCCCTTGATTCCTATAAGACGTACCTTTTAGTCGAGTCATCCCGTTTGATACCTAGAAGACGTACCTTTTAGTCTAGTCATTTCCTTTGATTCCTATAAGACGTACCTTTTAGTCGAGTCATTTCCATTGATTCCTATAAGACGTACCTTTTAGTCGACTCATCCCTTTGATTCCTAGAAGATGTACCTTTTAGTCGAGTCATTCCCTTTGACCCCTAGAAGACATACCTTTTAGTCATTTCCTTTGATTCCTATAAGACGTATCTTTTAGTCGAGTCACCCCCTTTGATTCCAATAAGAGGTACCTTTTAGTCGAGTCATCCCCTTTGATTCCTAGAAGACGTAACTTTTAGTCGAGTCATTTCCCTTGATTCCTATTAGACGTACCTTTTAGTTGAGTCATCCACTTTGATTCCTATAAGACGTACCTATTAGTCGAGTCATCCCCTAGAATTCCTATAAGACGTATCTATTGGTCGAGTCATCCCCTTCGATTCCTATAAGACGAACCTTTTAGTCGAGTCATCCCCGTTGATTCCTAAAAGACGTACCTTTTAGTTGAGTCATTTCCCTTGATTCCTATAAGACGTACCTTTTAGTCGAGTCATCCCCTTTGATTCCTATAAGACGTACCTTTTAGTCAAGTCATCTCCTTTGATTCCTATAAGACGTACCTTTTAGTCGAGTCATTTCCTTTGATTCCTATAAGACGTACCTTATAGTCGAGTCATCCCCTTTGATTCCCATAAGACCTATCTTTTAGTCGAGTCATCCCTTTTGATTCCTATAAGACGTACCTTTTAGTTGAGTCATCCCCTTTGATTCCTATAAGACGTACCTTATAGTCGAGTCATCCCCTTTGATTCCTATAAGACGTACTGTTTAGTCGAGTCATCCACTTTGATTCCTATAAGACGTACCTTTTAGTTGAGTAATTTCCTTTGATTCCTTGTAGACGTACCTTTTAGTCGAGTCATTTCCCTTGATTCCTATATGACGTACCTTTTAGTTGAGTCATTTCCTTCAATTCCTATAAGACGTACATTTTAGTCGAGTCATCCCCTTTGACCCCTAGAATACGTACCTTTTAGTCGAGTCATTTCCTTTGATTCCTATAAGACGTACCTTTTAGTCGAGTCATCCCCTTAGATTACTATACGACGTACGTTTTAGTTGAGTTATCTCCTTTGATTCCTATAAGACGTACCTTTTAGTTGAGTCATTTCCTTAAATTCCTAGAAAACGTACCTTTTAGTCGAGTCATTTCCCTTGATTCCTATAAGACCTACCGTTTAGTCAAGTCAACCCCTTTGATTCCTATAAAATGTACCTTTTAGTCGAGTCATCCCCTTTGATTCCTATAAGACGTACCTTTTAGTCGAGTCATCCCTTTGATTCCTATAAGATGTACCTTTTAGTCGAGTCATCCCCTTTGACCCCTAGAATACATACCTTTTAGTCATTTCCTTTGATTCCTATAAGACGTATCTTTTAGTCGAGTCACCCCCTTTGATTCCAATAAGAGGTACCTTTTAGTCAAGTCATCCCCCTTGATTACTATAAGACGTACCTTTTAGTCGAGTCATCCCCTTTGACCCCTAGAATACGTACCTTTTAGTCGAGTCATTTCCCTTGATTCCTATAAGATGTACCTCTTAGTCGAATCATCCCCTTTGATTCGAATAAGACATACCTTTTAGTCCAGTCCTCCCCTTTGATTCATATAAGACATACCTTTTAGTCGAGTTATACCTCTTGATTCCTATAAGACGTACTTTTTAGTCGAGTCATTCCCCCTTGACCCCTAGAAGACGTACCTTTTAGTCGAGTCATCCCCTTTGACCCCTAGAAGACGTACCTTTTACTCGAGTCATTTCCTTTGATTCAATAAGACGTATCTTTTAGTCGAGTCATCCCTTTTGATTCCTATAAGACGTACCTTCTAGTCGGGTCATCCCCTTTGATTCCTATAAGACGTACCTTTTAGTCAAGTCATCCCCTTTGATTCCTATAAGATGTTCCTTTTAGTCGAGTCATCCCTTTGATTCCTATAAGACGTACCTTTTAGTCGAGTCATCCCCTTTGACCCCTAGAAGACATACCTTTTAGTCATTTCCTTTTATTCCTATAAGACGTACCTTTTAGTCGAGTCACCCCCTTTGATTCCTATAAGACGTACCTTTTAGTCGAGTCATCCCTCTTGATTACTAAAAGACGTACCTTTTAGTCGAGTCATCCCCTTTGATTCGTATAAGACGTACCTTTTAGTTGAGTCATTTCCTTTGATTCCTTAAAGACGTACCTTTTAGTAGAGTCATTTCCGTTGATTCCTATAAGATGTACCTTTTAGTCGAGTCATCCCCATTGATTCCTATAAGACGTACCTTTTAGTTGAGTCATCTCCTTTGATTCCTATAAGACGTACCTTTTAGTTGAGTTATTTCCTGTGATTCCTAGAAGACGTTCCTTTTAGTCGAGTCATTTCACTTGATTCCTATAAGACGTACCTTTTAATCGAGTCATTCCCTTTGATTCCAATAAGACGTACCTTTTAGTCGAGTCATCCCCTTTGATTCCTATAAGACGTACCTTTTAGTCGAGTCATCCCCTTTGATTCCTAGAAGACGTAACTTTTAGTCGAGTCATTTCCCTTGATTCCTATAAGACGTACCTTTTAGTCGAGTCTTCCCCTTTGATTCCTATAAGACGTATCTTTTAGTCGAGTCATCCCCTTTGATTCCTATAAGACGTACCTTTTAGTCGAGTCCTCCCCTTTGACCCCTAGAAGACATACCTTTTAGTCATTTCCTTTGATTCCTATAAGACGTACCTTTTAGTCGAGTCACCCCCTTTGATTCCTATAAGACGTACCTATTAGTCGAGTCATCCCCCTTGATTATTATAAGACGTACCTTTTAGTCGAGTCATCCCCTTTGATTCCAATAAGACGTACCTTTTAGTTGAGTCATTTTCTTAAATTCCTATAAGACGTACCTTTTAGTCGAGTCATCCCCTTTGACCCCTAGAATACATACCTTTTAGTCGAGTCATTTCCTTTGATTCCTATAAGACGTACCTTTTAGTCGAGTCATCCCCTTAGATTCCTATAAGACGTACCTTTTAGTTGAGTTATCTCCTTTGATTCCTATAAGATGTACCTTTTAGTTTAGTAATTTCCTTAGATTCCTAGAAATCGTACCTTTTAGTCGAGTCATTTCCCTTGATTCCTATAAGACGTACCTTTTAGTCGAGTCATCCCCTTTGATTCCTATAAAATGTACCTTTTAGTCGAGTCATCCCCTTTGATTCCTATAAAATGTACCTTTTAGTCGAGTCATCCCCTTTAATTCCTATAAGACGTACCTTTTAGTCGAGTCATCCCTTTGATTCCTATAAGACGTACCTTTTAGGTATTTCCTTAGATTCCTAGAAAACGTACCTTTTAGTCGAGTTATTTCCCTTGATTCCTATAAGACGTACCTTTTAGTCGAGTCATCCCCTTTGATTCCTATAAAATGTACCTTTTAGTCGAGTCATCCCCTTTGATTCCTATAAGACGTACCTTTTAGTCGAGTCATCCCTTTGATTCCTATAAGACGTACCTTTTAGACGAGTCATCCCCTTTGACCCCTAGAAGACATACCTTTTAGTCATTTCCTTTGATTCCTATAAGTCGTATCTTTTAGTCGAGTCACCCCCTTTGATTCTAATAAGAGGTACCTTTTAGTCAAGTCATCCCCCTTGATTAGTATAAGACATACCTTTTAGTCGAGTCATCCCCTTTGATTCCTAGAAGACGTACCTTTTAGTCGAGTCATTTCCCTTGATTCCTATAAGACGTACCTTTTAGTCGAGTCATCCACTTTAATTCCTATAAGACGTACCTTTTAGACGAGTCATCCCCTTGGATTCCTATAAGACGTACCTTTTGGTCGAGTCATCCCCTTCGATTCCTATAAGACGAACCTTTTAGTCGAGTAATCCCCTTTGATTCCTAAAAGACGTACCATTTAGTCTAGTCATTTCCCTTGATTCCTATAAGACGTACCTTTTAGTCGAGTCATCCCGTTTGATCCCTAGAAGACGTACCTTTTAGTCTAGTCATTTCCTTTGATTCCTAGAAGACGTACCTTTTAGTCTAGTCATTTCTTTTGATTCCTATAAGATGTACCTTTTAGTCGAGTCATCCCCTTTGACCCCTAGAATACATACCTTTTAGTCATTTCCTTTGATTCCTATAAGACGTATCTTTTAGTCGAGTCACCCCCTTTGATTCCAATAAGAGGTACCTTTTAGTCAAGTCATCCCCCTTGATTACTATAAGACGTACCTTTTAGTCGAGTCATCCCCTTTGACCCCTAGAATACGTACCTTTTAGTCGAGTCATTTCCCTTGATTCCTATAAGATGTACCTCTTAGTCGAATCATCCCCTTTGATTCGAATAAGACATACCTTTTAGTCCAGTCCTCCCCTTTGATTCATATAAGACATACCTTTTAGTCGAGTTATACCTCTTGATTCCTATAAGACGTACTTTTTAGTCGAGTCATTCCCCCTTGACCCCTAGAAGACGTACCTTTTAGTCGAGTCATCCCCTTTGACCCCTAGAAGACGTACCTTTTACTCGAGTCATTTCCTTTGATTCAATAAGACGTATCTTTTAGTCGAGTCATCCCTTTTGATTCCTATAAGACGTACCTTCTAGTCGGGTCATCCCCTTTGATTCCTATAAGACGTACCTTTTAGTCAAGTCATCCCCTTTGATTCCTATAAGATGTTCCTTTTAGTCGAGTCATCCCTTTGATTCCTATAAGACGTACCTTTTAGTCGAGTCATCCCCTTTGACCCCTAGAAGACATACCTTTTAGTCATTTCCTTTTATTCCTATAAGACGTACCTTTTAGTCGAGTCACCCCCTTTGATTCCTATAAGACGTACCTTCTAGTCGAGTCATCCCTCTTGATTACTAAAAGACGTACCTTTTAGTCGAGTCATCCCCTTTGATTCGTATAAGACGTACCTTTTAGTTGAGTCATTTCCTTTGATTCCTTAAAGACGTACCTTTTAGTAGAGTCATTTCCGTTGATTCCTATAAGATGTACCTTTTAGTCGAGTCATCCCCATTGATTCCTATAAGACGTACCTTTTAGTTGAGTCATCTCCTTTGATTCCTATAAGACGTACCTTTTAGTTGAGTTATTTCCTGTGATTCCTAGACGACGTTCCTTTTAGTCGAGTCATTTCACTTGATTCCTATAAGACGTACCTTTTAATCGAGTCATTCCCTTTGATTCCAATAAGACGTACCTTTTAGTCGAGTCATCCCCTTTGATTCCTATAAGACGTACCTTTTAGTCGAGTCATCCCCTTTGATTCCTAGAAGACGTAACTTTTAGTCGAGTCATTTCCCTTGATTCCTATAAGACGTACCTTTTAGTCGAGTCTTCCCCTTTGATTCCTATAAGACGTATCTTTTAGTCGAGTCATCCCCTTTGATTCCTATAAGACGTACCTTTTAGTCGAGTCCTCCCCTTTGACCCCTAGAAGACATACCTTTTAGTCATTTCCTTTGATTCCTATAAGACGTACCTTTTAGTCGAGTCACCCCCTTTGATTCCTATAAGACGTACCTATTAGTCGAGTCATCCCCCTTGATTATTATAAGACGTACCTTTTAGTCGAGTCATCCCCTTTGATTCCAATAAGACGTACCTTTTAGTTGAGTCATTTTCTTAAATTCCTATAAGACGTACCTGTTAGTCGAGTCATCCCCTTTGACCCCTAGAATACATACCTTTTAGTCGAGTCATTTCCTTTGATTCCTATAAGACGTACCTTTTAGTCGAGTCATCCCCTTAGATTCCTATAAGACGTACCTTTTAGTTGAGTTATCTCCTTTGATTCCTATAAGACGTACCTTTTAGTTTAGTAATTTCCTTAGATTCCTAGAAATCGTACCTTTTAGTCGAGTCATTTCCCTTGATTCCTATAAGACGTACCTTTTAGTCGAGTCATCCCCTTTGATTCCTATAAAATGTACCTTTTAGTCGAGTCATCCCCTTTGATTCCTATAAAATGTACCTTTTAGTCGAGTCATCCCCTTTAATTCCTATAAGACGTACCTTTTAGTCGAGTCATCCCTTTGATTCCTATAAGACGTACCTTTTAGGTATTTCCTTAGATTCCTAGAAAACGTACCTTTTAGTCGAGTTATTTCCCTTGATTCCTTTAAGACGTACCTTTTAGTCGAGTCATCCCCTTTGATTCCTATAAAATTTACCTTTTAGTCGAGTCATCCCCTTTGATTCCTATAAGACGTACCTTTTAGTCGAGTCATCCCTTTGATTCCTATAAGACGTACCTTTTAGACGAGTCATCCCCTTTGACCCCTAGAAGACATACCTTTTAGTCATTTCCTTTGATTCCTATAAGTCGTATCTTTTAGTCGAGTCACCCCCTTTGATTCTAATAAGAGGTACCTTTTAGTCAAGTCATCCCCCTTGATTAGTATAAGACATACCTTTTAGTCGAGTCATCCCCTTTGATTCCTAGAAGACGTACCTTTTAGTCGAGTCATTTCCCTTGATTCCTATAAGACGTACCTTTTAGTCGAGTCATCCACTTTAATTCCTATAAGACGTACCTTTTAGACGAGTCATCCCCTTGGATTCCTATAAGACGTACCTTTTGGTCGAGTCATCCCCTTCGATTCCTATAAGACGAACCTTTTAGTCGAGTAATCCCCTTTGATTCCTAAAAGACGTACCTTTTAGTCTAGTCATTTCCCTTGATTCCTATAAGACGTACCTTTTAGTGGAGTCATCCCGTTTGATCCCTAGAAGACGTACCTTTTAGTCTAGTCATTTCCTTTGATTCCTATAAGACGTACCTTTTAGTCGAGTCATTTCCTTTGATTCCTATAAGACGTACCTTTTAGTCGACTCATCCCTTTGATTCCTAGAAGACGTACCTTTTAGTCGAGTCATCCCCTTTGACCCCTAGAAGACATACCTTTTAGTCATTTCCTTTGATTCCTATAAGACGTATCTTTTAGTCGAGTCACCCCCTTTTATTCCAATAAGAGGTACCTTTTAGTCAAGTCATCCCCCTTGATTACTATAAGACGTACCTTTTAGTCGAGTCATCCCCTTTGATTCCTAGAAGACGTAACTTTTAGTCGAGTCATTTCCCTTGATTCCTATTAGACGTACCTTTTAGTTGAGTCATCCACTTTGATTCCTATAAGACGTACCTATTAGTCGAGTCATCCCCTAGAATTCCTATAAGACGTACCTTTTGGTCGAGTCATCCCCTTCGATTCCTATAAGATGAACCTTTTAGTCGAGTCATCCCCGTTGATTCCTAAAAGACGTACCTTTTAGTTGAGTCATTTCCCTTGATTCCTATAAGACGTACCTTTTAGTCGAGTCATCCCCTTTGATTCCTATAAGACGTACCTTTTAGTCGAGTCATCTCCTTTGATTCCTATAAGACGTACCTTTTAGTCGAGTCATTTCCTTTGATTCCTATAAGACGTACCTTATAGTCGAGTCATCCCCTTTGATTCCCATAAGACCTATCTTTTAGTCGAGTCATCCCTTTTGATTCCTATAAGACGTACCTTTTAGTTGAGTCATCCCCTTTGATTCCTAGAAGACATACCTTTTAGTCATTTCCTTTGATTCCTATAAGACGTACCTTTTAGTCGAGTAACCCCCTTTGATTCCTATAAGACGTACCTTTTAGTCGAGTCATACCCCTTGATTACTATAAGACATACCTTTTAGTCGAGTCATCCTCTTATATTCCTATATGACGTACCTTTTAGTTGAGTCATTTCCTTTGATTCCTTAAGACGTACCTTTTAGTCGAGTCATCCCCATTGATTCCTATAAGACGTACCTTTTAGTCGAGTCATCTCTTTTGATTTCTATAAGACGTACCTTTTAGTTGAGTCATTTCCTATGATTCCTAGAAGACGTACCTTTTATTTGAGTCATTTCCTATGATTCCTAGAAGACGTACCTTTTAGTCGAGTCATCTCCTTTGATTCCTATAAGACGTACCTTTTAGTTGAGTCATTTCCTATGATTCCTAGAAGACGTTCCTTTTAGTCGATTCATTTCACTTGATTCTTATAAGACGTACCTTTTAGTCGAGTCATTCCCTTTGATTCCTATAAGACGTACCTTTTAGTCGAGTCATCCCCTTTGATTCCTATAAGACGTACCTTTTAGTCGAGTCATCCCCTTTGATTCCTAGAAGACGTAACATTTAGTCGAGTCATTTCCCTTGATTCCTATAAGACGTACCTTTTAGTCGAGTCATCCCCTTTGATTCCTATAAGACGTATCTTTTAGTCGAGTCATCTCCTTTGATTCCTATAAGACATACCTTTTAGTCGAGTCATCCCCTTTGGCCACTAGAAGACATACCTTTTAGTCATTTCCATTAATTTCTATAAGACGTATCTTTTAGTCGAGTCACCCCCTTTGATTCCTATAAGACGTACCTTTTAGTCGAGTCATCCCCTTTGATTACTATAAGACGTACCTTTTAGTCGAGTCATCCCCTTTGATTCCTATAAGACGTATCTTTTAGTCGAGTCACCCCCTTTGATTCCTATAAGACGTACCTTTTAGTCGAGTCATCCCCCTTGATTACTATAAGACGTACCTTTTAGTCGAGTCATCCCTTTGATTACTATAAGACGTACCATATAGTCGAGTCATCCCGTTGATTCCTATAAGACGTACCTTTTAGTTGAGTCATCCCCTTTGACCCCTAGAAGACATACCTTTTAGTCATTTCCTTTGATTCGTATAAGACGTATCTTTTAGTCGAGTAACCCCCTTTGATTCCTATAAGACGTACCTTTTAGTCGAGTCATCCCCCTTGATTACTATAAGACATACCTTTTAGTCGAGTCATCCCCTTATATTCCTATATGACGTACCTTTTAGTTGAGTCATTTCCTTTGATTCCTTAAGACGTACCTTTTAGTCGAGTCATCCCCATTGATTCCTATAAGACGTACCTTTTAGTCGAGTCATCTCCTTTGATTCCTATAAGACGTACCTTTTAGTTGAGTCATATCCTATGATTCCTAGAAGACGTTCCTTTTAGTCGAGTTATTTCACTTGATTCCTATAAGACGTACCTTTTAGTCGAGTCATTCCCTTTGATTCCTATAAGACGTACCTTTTAGTCGAGTCATCCCCTTTGATTCCTATAAGACGTACCTTTTAGTCGAGTCATCCCCTTTGATTCCTAGAAGACGTAACATTTAGTCGAGTCATTTCCCTTGATTCCTAATAGACGTACCTTTTAGTCGAGTCATCCCCTTTGATTCCTATTAGACGTATCTTTTAGTCGAGTCATCTCCTTTGATTTCTATAAGACGTACCTTTTAGTTGAGTCATCCCCTTTGGCCCCTAGAAGACATACCTTTTAGTGATTTCCATTGATTCCTATAAGACGTATATTTTAGTCGAGTCACCCCCTTTGATTCCTATAAGACGTACCTTTTAGTCGAGTCATCCCCCTTGATTACTATAAGACGTACCTTTTAGTTGAGTCATCCCCTTTGATTCCTATAAGACGTACCTTTTAGTTGAGTCATTTCCTTAAATTCCTATAAGACGTACCTTTTAGTCGAGTCATCCCCTTTGACCTCTAGAATACATACCTTTTAGTCGAGTCATTTCCTTTGATTCCTATAAGACGTACCTTTTAGTAGAGTTATCTCCTTTGATTCCTATAAGACGTACCTTTTAGTTAAGTCATTTCCTTAGATTCCCAGAAAACGTACCTTGTACTCGAGTCATTTCCCTTGATTCCAATAAGACGTTCCTTTTAGTCGAGTCATTTCCTTTGATTCCTATAAAATGTACATTTTAGTCGAGTCATCCCCTTTGATTCCTATAAGACGTACCTTTTAGTCGAGTCATCCCCTTTGACCACTAGAAGATATACCTTTTAGTTATTTCCTTTGATTTATAAGACGTATCTTTTAGTCGAGGCACCCCCTTTGATTCCAATAAGAGGTACCTTTTAGTCAAGTCATCCCCCTTGATTACTATAAGACGTACCTTTTAGTCGAATCATCCCCTTTGATTCCTAGAAGACGTACCTTTTAGTCGAGTCATTTCCCTTGATTCCTATAAGACTTACCTTTTAGTCGAGTCATCCACTTAGATTCCTAGATGACGTACCTTTTAGTCGAGTCATCCCCTTTGGCCCCTAGAAGACATACCTTTTAGTGATTTCCATTGATTCCTATAAGACGTATATTTTAGTCGAGTCACCCCCTTTGATTCCTATAAGACGTACCTTTTAGTCGAGTCATCCCCCTTGATTACTATAAGACGTACCTTTTAGTTAAGTCATCCCCTTTGATTCCTATAAGACGTACCTTTTAGTTGAGTCATTTCCTTAAATTCCTATAAGACGTACCTTTTAGTCGAGTCATCCCCTTTGACCTCTAGAATACGTACCTTTTAGTCGAGTCATTTCCTTTGATTCCTATAAGACGTACCTTTTAGTAGAGTTATCTCCTTTGATTCCTATAAGACGTACCTTTTAGTTAAGTCATTTCCTTAGATTCCCAGAAAACGTACCTTGTACTCGAGTCATTTCCCTTGATTCCAATAAGACGTACCTTTTAGTCTAGTCATTTCCTTTGATTCCTATAAAATGTACATTTTAGTCGAGTCATCCCCTTTGATTCCTATAAGACGTACCTTTTAGTCGAGTCATCCCCTTTGACCACTAGAAGATATACCTTTTAGTTATTTCCTTTGATTTATAAGACGTATCTTTTAGTCGAGGCACCCCCTTTGATTCCAATAAGAGGTACCTTTTAGTCAAGTCATCCCCCTTGATTACTATAAGACGTACCTTTTAGTCGAATCATCCCCTTTGATTCCTAGAAGACGTACCTTTTAGTCGAGTCATTTCCCTTGATTCCTATAAGGCTTACCTTTTAGTCGAGTCATCCACTTAGATTCCTAGATGACGTACCTTTTAGTCGAGTCATCCCCTTGGATTCCTATAAGACGTACCTTTTGGTCGAGTCATCCCCTTCGATTCCTATAAGACGAACCTTTTAGTCGAGTAATCCCCTTTGATTCCTAAAGGACGTACCTTTTAGTCGAGTCATTTTCCTTGATTCCTATAAGACGTACCTTGTAGTCGAGTCATCTCCTTTGATTCCTATAAGACGTACCTTTTAGTCGAGTCATCCCGTTTGATTCCTATAAGACGTACCTTTTAGTCGAGTCATACCGTTTGATCCCTAGAAGACATACCTTTTAGTCGAGTTATACCTCTTGATTCCTATAAGACGTACTTTTTAGTCTAGTCATTTTCTTTGATTTCTATAAGACGTACCTTTTAGTCGAGTCATTTCCTTTGATTCCTATAAGACGTACCTTTTAGTCGAGTCATTCCCTTTGACCCCTAGAATACGAACCTTTCAGTCGAGTCATTTCCCTTGATTCCTATAAGACGTACCTCTTAGTCGAATCATCCCCTTTGATTCGTATAAGACATACCTTTTAGTCCAGTCCTCCCCTTTGATTCCAATAAGACATACCTTTTAGTCGAGTTATACCTCTTGATTCCTATAAGAAGTACTTTTTAGTCGAGTCATTCCCCCTTGACCCCTAGAAGACGTACCTTTTAGTCGAGTCATTTCCCTTGATTCCTATAAGACGTACCTTTTAGTCGAGTCATCCCCTTTGACCCCTAGAAGACGTACCTTTTACTCGAGTCATTTCCTTTGATTCTATAAGACGTATCTTTTAGTCGAGTCATCCCTTTTGATTCCTTTAAGACGTACATTCTAGTCGGGTCATCCCCTTTGATTCCTATAAGACGTACCTTTTAGTCAAGTCATCCCCTTTGATTCCTATAAGATGTTCCTTTTAGTCGAGTCATCCCTTTGATTCCTATAAGACGTACCTTTTAGTCGAGTCATCCCCTTTGACCCCTAGAAGACATACCTTTTAGTCATTTCCTTTTATTCCTATAAGACGTACCTTTTAGTCAAGTCACCCCCTTTGATTCCTATAAGACGTACCTTTTAGTCGAGTCATCCCTCTTGATTACTAAAAGACGTACCTTTTAGTCGAGTCATCCCCTTTGATTCGTATAAGACGTACCTTTTAGTTGAGTAATTTCCTTTGATTCCTTAAAGACGTACCTTTTAGTAGAGTCATTTCCCTTGATTCTATAAGACGTACCTTTTAGTCGAGTCATCCCCATTGATTCCTATAAGACATACCTTTTAGTTGAGTCATCTCCGTTGATTCCTATAAGACGTACCTTTTAGTTGAGTCATTTCCTGTGATTCCTAGAAGACGTTCCTTTTAGTCGAGTCATTTCACTTGATTCCTATAAGACGTACCTTTTAATCGAGTCATTCCCTTTGATTCCAATAAGACGTACCTTTTAGTCGATTCATCCCCTTTGATTCCTATAAGACGTACCTTTTAGTCGAGCCATCCCCTTTTATTCCTAGAAGACGTAACTTTTAGTCGAGTCATTCCCCTTGATTCCTATAAGACGTACCTTTTAGTCGAGTCTTCCCCTTTGATTCCTATAAGACGTATCTTTTAGTCCAGTCATCCCCTTTGAATCCTATAAGACGTACCTTTTAGTCGAGTCATCCCCTTTGACCCCTAGAAGACATACCTTTTAGTCATTTCCTTTGATTCCTATAAGACGTACCTTTTAGTTGAGTCACCCCCTTTGATTCCTATAAGACGTACCTATTAGTCGAGTCATCCCCCTTGATTATTATAAGACGTACCTTTTAGTCGAGTCATCCCCTTTGATTCCAATAAGACGTACCTTTTAGTTGAGTCATTTTCATAAATTCCTATAAGACGTACCTTTTAGTCGAGTCATCCCCTTTGACCCCTAGAATACGTACCTTTTAGTCGAGTCATTTCCTTTGATTCCTATAAGACGTACCTATTAGTCGAGTCATCCCCTTAGATTCCTATAAGTCGTACCATTTAGTTGAGTTATCTCCTTTGATTCCTATAAGACGTACCTTTTAGTTGAGTTATTTCCTTAGATTCCTAGAAAACGTACCTTTTAGTCGAGTCCTTTCCCTTTATTCCTATAAGACGTACCTTTTAGTCGAGTCATCCCCTTTGATTCCTATAAAATGTACCTTTTAGTCGAGTCATCCCCTTTGATTCCTATAAGACGTACCTTTTAGTCGAGTCATCCCTTTGATTCCTATAAGACGTACCTTTTAGTCGAGTCATCCCCTTTGACCCCTAGAAGACATACCTTTTAGTCATTTCCTTTGATTCCTATAAGACGTATCTTTTAGTCGAGTCACCCCCTTTGATTCTAATAAGAGGTACCTTTTAGTCAAGTCATCCCCCTTGATTACTATAAGACGTACCTTTTAGTCGAGTCATCCCCTTTGATTCCTAGAAGACGTACCTTTTAGTCGAGTCATTTCCCTTGATTCCTATAAGACGTACCTTTTAGTCGAGTCATCCCGTTTGATCCCTAGAAGACGTACCTTTTAGTCTAGTCATTTCCTTTGATTCCTATAAGACGTACCTTTTAGTCGAGTCATTTCCTTTGATTCCTATAAGACGTACCTTTTAGTCGAGTCATCCCCATTGAACCCAAGAATACGTACCTTTTAGTCGAGTCATTTCCCAAGATTCCAATAAGACGTACCTTTTAGTTGAGTAATTTCCTTTGATTCCTTAAAGACGTACCTTTTAGTAGAGTCATTTCCCTTGATTCTATAAGACGTACCTTTTAGTCGAGTCATCCCCATTGATTCCTATAAGACATACCTTTTAGTTGAGTCATCTCCGTTGATTCCTATAAGACGTACCTTTTAGTTGAGTCATTTCCTGTGATTCCTAGAAGACGTTCCTTTTAGTCGAGTCATTTCACTTGATTCCTATAAGACGTACCTTTTAATCGAGTCATTCCCTTTGATTCCAATAAGACGTACCTTTTAGTCGATTCATCCCCTTTGATTCCTATAAGACGTACCTTTTAGTCGAGCCATCCCCTTTTATTCCTAGAAGACGTAACTTTTAGTCGAGTCATTCCCCTTGATTCCTATAAGACGTACCTTTTAGTCGAGTCTTCCCCTTTGATTCCTATAAGACGTATCTTTTAGTCCAGTCATCCCCTTTGAATCCTATAAGACGTACCTTTTAGTCGAGTCATCCCCTTTGACCCCTAGAAGACATACCTTTTAGTCATTTCCTTTGATTCCTATAAGACGTACCTTTTAGTTGAGTCACCCCCTTTGATTCCTATAAGACGTACCTATTAGTCGAGTCATCCCCCTTGATTATTATAAGACGTACCTTTTAGTCGAGTCATCCCCTTTGATTCCAATAAGACGTACCTTTTAGTTGAGTCATTTTCATAAATTCCTATAAGACGTACCTTTTAGTCGAGTCATCCCCTTTGACCCCTAGAATACGTACCTTTTAGTCGAGTCATTTCCTTTGATTCCTATAAGACGTACCTATTAGTCGAGTCATCCCCTTAGATTCCTATAAGTCGTACCATTTAGTTGAGTTATCTCCTTTGATTCCTATAAGACGTACCTTTTAGTTGAGTTATTTCCTTAGATTCCTAGAAAACGTACCTTTTAGTCGAGTCCTTTCCCTTTATTCCTATAAGACGTACCTTTTAGTCGAGTCATCCCCTTTGATTCCTATAAAATGTACCTTTTAGTCGAGTCATCCCCTTTGATTCCTATAAGACGTACCTTTTAGTCGAGTCATCCCTTTGATTCCTATAAGACGTACCTTTTAGTCGAGTCATCCCCTTTGACCCCTAGAAGACATACCTTTTAGTCATTTCCTTTGATTCCTATAAGACGTATCTTTTAGTCGAGTCACCCCCTTTGATTCTAATAAGAGGTACCTTTTAGTCAAGTCATCCCCCTTGATTACTATAAGACGTACCTTTTAGTCGAGTCATCCCCTTTGATTCCTAGTCGACGTACCTTTTAGTCGAGTCATTTCCCTTGATTCCTATAAGACGTACCTTTTAGTCGAGTCATCCCGTTTGATCCCTAGAAGACGTACCTTTTAGTCTAGTCATTTCCTTTGATTCCTATAAGACGTACCTTTTAGTCGAGTCATTTCCTTTGATTCCTATAAGACGTACCTTTTAGTCGAGTCATCCCCATTGAACCCAAGAATACGTACCTTTTAGTCGAGTCATTTCCCAAGATTCCTATAAGACGTACCTTTTAGTCGAATCATCCCCTTTGATTCGTATAAGACATACCTTTTAGTCGAGTCCTCCCCTTTGATTCCTATAAGACATACCTTTTAGTCGATTATACCTCTTGATTCCTATAAGACGTACCTTTTAGTCGAGTTATACCTCTTGATTCCTATAAGACGTACCTTTTAGTCAAGTCATTTCCCTTGATTCCTATAAGACGTACCTTTTAGTCGAGTTATACCTCTTGATTCCTATAAGACGTACCTTTTAGACGAGTCATCCCTTTGATTCCTATAAGACGTACCTTTTAGTCGAATCATCCCTCTTGATTCCTATAAGACGTACCTCTTAGTCGAATCATCCATTTTGATTCGTATAAGACATACCTTTTGTTCTAGTCCTCCCCTTTGATTCCTATAAGACATACCTTGTAGTCGAGTTATACCTCTTGATTCCTATAAGACGTACCTTTTAGTCGAGTTATACCTCTTGATTCCTATAAGACGTACCTTTTAGTCAAGTCATTTCCCTTGAGTCCTATAAGACGTTTCTTTTAGTCGAGTCATCCCCTTTGATTCCTATAAGACGTACCTTTTAGACGAGTCATCCCTTTGATTCCTATAAGACGTACCTTTTAGTCGAATCATCCCCTTTGACCCCTAGAAGACATACCTTTTAGTCATTTCCTTTGATTCCTATAAGACGTATCTTTTAGTCGAGTCACCCCCTTTGATTCCTATAAGATGTACCTTTTAGTCGAGTCATCCCCCTTGATTACTATAAGACGTACCTTTTAGTCCAGTCATCCCTTTTGATTCCTATAAGATGTACCTTTTAGTTGAGTCATTTCCTTTGATTCCTTAAAGACGTACCTTTTAGTAGAGTCATTACCCTTGATTCCTATAAGACGTACCTTTTAGTCGAGACATCCCCATTGATTCCTATAAGACGTACCTTTTAGTCCAGTCATCTCCTTTGATTCCTATAAGACGTACCTTTTAGTTGAGTCATTTCCTGTGATTCCTAGAAGACGTTCCTTTTAGTCGAGTCATTTCACTTGATTCCTATAAGACGTACCTTTTAGTCGAGTCATTCCCTTTGATTCCTATAAGACGTACCTTTTAGTCGAGTCATCCCATTTGATTGCTATAAGACGTACCTTTTAGTCGAGTCATGCCCTTTGATTCCTAGAACACGTAACTTTTAGTCGAGTCATTTCCCTTTATTCCTATAAGACGTACCTTTTCGTCGAGTCATCCCCTTTGATTCCTATAAGACGTATCTTTTAGTCGAGTCATCCCCTTTGATTCCTATAAGACGTACCTTTTAGTCGAGTCATCCCCTTTGACCCCTAGAAGACATACCTTTTAGTCATTTCCATTGATTCCTATAAGACGTACCTTTTAGTCGAGTCATCCCGTTTGATCCCTAGAAGACGTACCTTTCAGTCTAGTCATTTTCTTTGATTCCTATAAGACGTACCTTTTAGTCGAGTCATTTCCTTTGATTCCTATAAGACGTACCTTTTAGTCGAGTCATCCCCTTTGACCCCTAGAATACGTACCTTTTAGTCGAGTCATTTCCCTTGATTCCTATAAGACGTACATCTTAGTCGAATCATCCCCTTTGATACGTATAATACATACCTTTTAGTCGAGTCCTCCCCTTTGATTCCTATACGACATGCCTTTTAGTCGAGTTATACCTCTTGATTACTATAAGAGGTACTTTTTAGTCGAGTCATTCCCCCTTGAACCCTAGAAGACGTACCTTTTAGTCGAGTCATCCCCTTTGACCCCTAGAAGACGTACCTTTTACTCGAGTCATTTCCATTGATTCTATAAGACGTATCTTTTAGTCGAGTCATCCCTTTTGATTCCTATAAGACGTACCTTCTAGTCGAGTCATCCCCTTTGATTCCTATAAGACGTACCTTTTAGTCAAGTCAACCCCTTTGATTCCTATAAGACGTTCCTTTTAGTCGAGTCATCTCTTTGATTCCTATAAGACGTACCTTTTTGTCGAGTCATACCGTTTGATCCCTAGAAGACATACCTTTTAGTCGAGTTATACCTCTTGATTCCTATAAGACGTACTTTTTAGTCTAGTCATTTTCTTTGATTTCTATAAGACGTACCTTTTAGTCGAGTCATTTCCTTTGATTCCTATAAGACGTACCTTTTAGTCGAGTCATCCCCTTTGACCCCTAGAATACGTACCTTTTAGTCGAGTCATTTCCCTTGATTCCTATAAGACGTACCTCTTAGTCGAATCATCCCCTTTGATTCGTATAAGACATACCTTTTTGTCCAGTCCTCCCCTTTGATTCCAATAAGACATACCTTTTAGTCGAGTTATACCTCTTGATTCCTATAAGAAGTACTTTTTAGTCGAGTCATTCCCCCTTGACCCCTAGAAGACGTACCTTTTAGTCGAGTCATCCCCTTTGACCCCTAGAAGACGTACCTTTTACTCGAGTCATTTCCTTTGTTCTATAAGACGTATCTTTTAGTCGAGTCATCCCTTTTGATTCCTATAAGACGTACATTCTAGTCGGGTCATCCCCTTTGATTCCTATAAGACGTACCTTTTAGTCAAGTCATCCCCTTTGATTCCTATAAGATGTTCCTTTTAGTCGAGTCATCCCTTTGATTCCTATAAGACGTACCTTTTAGTCGAGTCATCCCCTTTGACCCCTAGAAGACATACCTTTTAGTCATTTCCTTTTATTCCTATAAGACGTACCTTTTAGTCAAGTCACCCCCTTTGATTCCTATAAGACGTACCTTTTAGTCGAGTCATCCCTCTTGATTACTAAAAGACGTACCTTTTAGTCGAGTCATCCCCTTTGATTCGTATAAGACGTACCTTTTAGTTGAGTAATTTCCTTTGATTCCTTAAAGACGTACCTTTTAGTAGAGTCATTTCCCTTGATTCCTATAAGACGTACCTTTTAGTCGAGTCATCCCCATTGATTCCTATAAGACGTACCTTTTAGTTGAGTCATCTCCGTTGATTCCTATAAGACGTACCTTTTAGTTGAGTCATTTCCTGTGATTCCTAGAAGACGTTCCTTTTAGTCGAGTCATTTCACTTGATTCCTATAAGACGTACCTTTTAATCGAGTCATTCCCTTTGATTCCAATAAGACGTACCTTTTAGTCGATTCATCCCTTTTGATTCCTATAAGACGTACCTTTTAGTCGAGCCATCCCCTTTTATTCCTAGAAGACGTAACTTTTAGTCGAGTCATTCCCCTTGATTCCTATTAGACGTACCTTTTAGTTGAGTCTTCCCCTTTGATTCCTATAAGACGTATCTTTTAGTCCAGTCATCCCCTTTGATTCCTATAAGACGTACCTTTTAGTCGAGTCATCCCCTTTGACCCCTAGAAGACATACCTTTTAGTCATTTTCTTTGATTCCTATAAGACGTACCTTTTAGTCGAGTCACCCCCTTTGATTCCTATAAGACGTACCTATTAGTCGAGTCATCCCCCTTGATTATTATAAGACGTACCTTTTAGTCGAGTCATCCCCTTTGATTCCAATAAGACGTACCTTTTAGTTGAGTCATTTTCATAAATTCCTATAAGACGTACCTTTTAGTCGAGTCATCCCCTTTGACCCCTAGAATACGTACCTTTTAGTCGAGTCATTTCCTTTGATTCCTATAAGACGTACCTATTAGTCGAGTCATCCCCTTAGATTCCTATAAGACGTACCATTTAGTTGAGTTATCTCCTTTGATTCCTATAAGACGTACCTTTTAGTTGAGTTATTTCCTTAGATTCCTAGAAAACGTACCTTTTAGTCGAGTCCTTTCCCTT
Organism: Capsicum pubescens; assembly: GCA_030864215.1. Classification (NCBI taxonomy): domain Eukaryota; kingdom Viridiplantae; phylum Streptophyta; class Magnoliopsida; order Solanales; family Solanaceae; genus Capsicum; species Capsicum pubescens. The sequence goes on along the minus strand of CM061545.1, from coordinate 272,037,123 downwards.
TATTCCTATAAGACGTACCTTTTAGTCGAGTCATCCCCTTTGATTCCTATAAAATGTACCTTTTAGTCGAGTCATCCCCTTTGATTCCTATAAGACGTACCTTTTAGTCGAGTCATCCCTTTGATTCCTATAAGACGTACCTTTTAGTCGAGTCATCCCCTTTGACCCCTAGAAGACATACCTTTTAGTCATTTCCTTTGATTCCTATAAGACGTATCTTTTAGTCGAGTCACCCCCTTTGATTCTTATAAGAGGTACCTTTTAGTCAAGTCATCCCCCTTGATTACTATAAGACGTACCTTTTAGTCGAGTCATCCCCTTTGATTCCTAGAAGACGTATCTTTTAGTCGAGTCATTTCCCTTGATTCCTATAAGACGTACCTTTTAGTCGAGTCATCCCGTTTGATCCCTAGAAGACGTACCTTTTAGTCTAGTCATTTCCTTTGATTCCTATAAGACGTACCTTTTAGTCGAGTCATTTCCATTGATTCCTATAAGACGTACCTTTTAGTCGAGTCATCCCCATTGAACCCTAGAATACGTACCTTTTAGTTGAGTCATTTCCCAAGATTCCTATAAGACGTACCTTTTAGTCGAATCATCCCCTTTGATTCGTATAAGACATACCTTTTAGTCGAGTCCTCCCCTTTGATTCCTATAAGACATACCTTTTAGTCGATTATACCTCTTGATTCCTATAAGACGTACCTTTTAGTCGAGTTATACCTCTTGATTCCTATAAGACGTACCTTTTAGTCAAGTCATTTCCCTTGATTCCTATAAGACGTACCTTTTAGTCGAGTTATACCTCTTGATTCCTATAAGACGTACCTTTTAGACGAGTCATCCCTTTGATTCCTATAAGACGTACCTTTTAGTCGAATCATCCCTCTTGATTCCTATAAGACGTACCTCTTAGTCGAATCATCCATTTTGATTCGTATAAGACATACCTTTTATTCTAGTCCTCCCCTTTGATTCCTATAAGACATACCTTTTAGTCGAGTTATACCTCTTGATTCCTATAAGACGTACCTTTTAGTCGAGTTATACCTCTTGATTCCTATAAGACGTACCTTTTAGTCAAGTCATTTCCCTTGAGTCCTATAAGACGTTTCTTTTAGTCGAGTCATCCCCTTTGATTCCTATAAGACGTTCCTTTTAGACGAGTCATCCCTTTGATTCCTATAAGACGTACCTTTTAGTCGAATCATCCCCTTTTACCCCTAGAAGACATACCTTTTAGTCATTTCCTTTGATTCCTATAAGACGTATCTTTTAGTCGAGTCACCCCCTTTGATTCCTATAAGATGTACCTTTTAGTCGAGTCATCCCCCTTGATTACTATAAGACGTACCTTTTAGTCCAGTCATCCTCTTTGATTCCTATAAGACGTACCTTTTAGTTGAGTCATTTCCTTTGATTCCTTAAAGACGTACCTTTTAGTAGAGTCATTACCCTTGATTCCTATAAGACGTACCTTTTAGTCGAGACATCCCCATTGATTCCTATAAGACGTACCTTTTAGTCCAGTCATCTCCTTTGATTCCTATAAGACGTACCTTTTAGTTGAGTCATTTCCTGTGATTCCTAGAAGACGTTCCTTTTAGTCGAGTCATTTCACTTGATTCCTATAAGACGTACCTTTTAGTCGAGTCATTCCCTTTGATTCCTATAAGACGTACCTTTTAGTCGAGTCATCCCATTTGATTGCTATAAGACGTACCTTTTAGTCGAGTCTTGCCCTTTGATTCCTAGAACACGTAACTTTTAGTCGAGTCATTTCCCTTTATTCCTATAAGACGTACCTTTTCGTCGAGTCATCCCCTTTGATTCCTATAAGACGTATCTTTTAGTCGAGTCATCCCCTTTGATTCCTATAAGACGTACCTTTTAGTCGAGTCATCCCCTTTGACCCCTAGAAGACATACCTTTTAGTCATTTCCTTTGATTCCTATAAGACGTACCTTTTAGTCGAGTCATCCCGTTTGATCCCTAGAAGACGTACCTTTCAGTCTAGTCATTTTCTTTGATTCCTATAAGACGTACCTTTTAGTCGAGTCATTTCCTTTGATTCCTATAAGACGTACCTTTTAGTCGAGTCATCCCCTTTGACCCCTAGAATACGTACCTTTTAGTCGAGTCATTTCCCTCGATTCCTATAAGACGTACATCTTAGTCGAATCATCCCCTTTGATACGTATAATACATACCTTTTAGTCGAGTCCTCCCGTTTGATTCCTATACGACATGCCTTTTAGTCGAGTTATACCTCTTGATTACAATAAGAGGTACTTTTTAGTCGAGTCATTCCCCCTTGAACCCTAGAAGACGTACCTTTTACTCGAGTCATCCCCTTTGACCCCTAGAAGACGTACCTTTTACTCGAGTCATTTCCATTGATTCTATAAGACGTATCTTTTAGTCGAGTCATCCCTTTTGATTCCTATAAGACGTACCTTCTAGTCGAGTCATCCCCTTTGATTCCTATAAGACGTACCTTTTAGTCAAGTCAACCCCTTTGATTCCTATAAGACGTTCCTTTTAGTCGAGTCATCTCTTTGATTCCTATAAGACGTACCTTTTAGTCGAGTCATCCCCTTTGACCCCTAGAAGACATACCTTTTAGTCATTTCCTTTGATTCCTATAAGACGTACATTTTAGTCGAGTCACCCCCTTTGATTCCTATAAGACGTACCTTTTAGTCGAGTCATCCCTCATGATTACTAAAAGACGTACCTTTTAGTCGAGTCATCCCCTCTGATTCGTATAAGACGTACCTTTTATTTGAGTCATTTCCTTTGATTCCTTAAAGACGTACCTTTTAGTTGAGTCATTTCCCTTGATTCCTATAAGACGTACCTTTTAGTCGAGTCATCCCCATTGATTCCTATAAGACGTATCTTTTAGTCGAGTCATCTCCTTTGATTCCTATAAGACGTACCTTTTAGTTGAGTCATTTCCTGTGATTCCTAGAAGACGTTCCTTTTAGTCGAGTCATTTCACTTGATTCCTATAAGACGTACCATTTAGTCGAGTCATTCCCTTGGATTCCTATAAGACGTACCTTTTAGTCGAGTCATCCCCTTTGATTCCAATAAGACGTACCTTTTAGTCTAGTCATCCCCTTTGATTCCTAGAAGTCATAAGTTTTAGTCGAGTCATTTCGCTTGATTTTTATAAGACGTACCTCTTAGTCGAATCATCCCCTTTGATTCGTAAAAGACATACCTTTTAGTCGAGTCATCCCCTTTGATTCCTATAAGACATACCTTTTAGTCGAGTTATACCTCTTGATTCCTATAAGATGTACTTTTTAGTCGAGTCATTCCCCCTTGACCCCTAGAAGATGTACCTTTTAGTCTAGTCATCCCCTTTGACCCCTAGAAGACGTATCTTTTACTCGAGTCATTTCTTTTGATTCTATAAGACATATATTTTAGTCGAGTCATCCCTTTTGATTCCTATAAGACGTACCTTTTAGTCGAGTCATCCCCTTTGATTCCTATAATTCGTACATTTTAGTCAAGTCATCCCCTTTGATTCCTATAAGACGTACCTTTTAGTCGAGTCATCCCTTTTACTCCTATAAGACGTACCTTTTAGTCGAGACAACCCCTTTGACCCCTAGAAGACATACCTTTTAGTCATTTCCTTTGATTCCTATAAGACGTACCTTTTAGTCGAGTCACCCCCTTTGATTACTATAAGACGTACCTTTTAGTCGAGTCATCTCCCTTGATTACTATAAGACGTTCCTTTTAGTCGAGTCATCCCCTTTGATTCCTATAAGACGTACCTTTTAGTTTAGTCATTTCCTTTGATTACTTAAATACGTACCTTTTAGTAGAGTTATTTCCCTTGATTCCTATAAGACGTACCTTTTAGTCGAGTCATCCCCATTGATTCCTATAAGACGTACCTTTTAGTCGAGTCATCTCCGTTGATTCCTATAAGACGTACCTTTTAGTTGAGTCATTTCCTGTTATTCCTAGAAGACGTTCCTTTTAGTCGAGTCATTTCACTTGATTCCTATAAGACGTACCTTTTAATCGAGTCATTCCCTTTGATTCCAATAAGACGTACCTTTTAGTCGAGTCATCCCCCTTGATTCCTATAAGACGTACCTTTTAGTCGAGTCATCCCCTTTGATTCCTATAAGACGTATATTATAGTCGAGTCATCCCCTTTGATTCCTATAAGACGTACCTTTTAGTCGAGTCATCCCCTTTGACCCCTAGAAGACATACCTTTTAGTCATTTCCTTTGATTCCTATAAGACGTACCTTTTAGTCGAGTCACCCCCTTTGATTCCTATAAGACGTACCTATTAGTCGTGTCATCCCCCTTGATTATTATAAGACGTACCTTTTAGTCGAGTCATCTCCTTTGATTCCTATAAGACGTACCTTTTAGTTGAGTCATTTCCTTAAATTCCTATAAGACGTACCTTTTAGTCGAGTCATCCCCTTTTACCCCTAGAATACGTACCTTTTAGTCGAGCCATTTCCTTTGATTCCTATAAGATGTACCTTTTAGTCGAGTCATCCCCTTAGATTCCTATAAGACGTACCTTTTAGTTAAGTTATCTCCTTTGATTCCTATAAGACGTACCTTTCGGTTGAGTTATTTCCTTAGATTCCTAGAAAACGTATCATTTAGTCGAGTCATTTCCCTTGATTCCTATAAGACGTACCTTTTAGTCGAGTCATCCCCTTTGATTCCTATAAAATGTACCTTTTAGTCGAGTCATCCCCTTTGATTCCTATAAGACGTACCTTTTAGTCGAGTCATCCCTTTGATTCCTATAGGACATACCTTTTAGTCGATTCATCCCCTTTGACCCCTAGAAGACATACCTTTTAGTCATTTCCTTTGATTCCTATAAGACGTATCTTTTAGTCGAGTCACCCCCTTTGATTCAAATAAGAGGTACCTTTTAGTTAAGTCATCCCCCTTGATTACTATAAGACGTACCTTTTAGTCGAGTCATCCCCTTTGATTCCTAGAAGACGTACCTTTTAGTCGAGTCATTTCCCTTGATTCCTATAAGACGTACCTTTTAGTCGAGTCATCCACTTTAATTCCTATAAGACGTACCTTTTAGACGAGTCATCCCCTTGGATTCCTATAAGACGTACCTTTTGGTCGAGTCATCCCCTTCGATTCCTATAAGACGAACCTTTTAGTCGAGTAATCCCCTTTGATTCCTAAAAGACGTACCTTTAAGTCGAGTCATTTCCCTTGATTCCTATAGGACGTACCTTTTAGTCGAGTCATCCCGTTTGATCCCTAAAAGACGTACCTTTTAGTCTAGTCATTTCCTTTGATTCCTATAAGACGTACCTTTTAGTCGAGTCATTTCCTTTGATTCCTATAATACGTACCTTTTAGTTGAGTCATCCCCTTTGACCCCTAGAATACGTACCTTTTAGTCGAGTCATTTCTTAAGAATCCTATAAGATGTACCTCTTAGTCGAATCATCCCCTTTGATTCGTATAAGACATACCTTTTAGTCGAGTCCTCCCCTTTGATTCCTATAAGACATACCTTTTAGTCGAATTATACCTCTTGATTCCTATAAGACGTACTTTTTAGTCGTGTCATTCCACCTTGACCCCTAGAAGACGAACCTTTTAGTCGAGTCATCCCCTTTGTCCCCTAGAAGACGTACCTTTTACTCGAGTCATTTCCTTTGATTCTATAAGACGTATCTTTTAGTGGAGTCATCCCTTTTGATTCCTATAAGATGTACCTTTTAGTCGAGTCATCCCCTTTGATTCCTATAAGACGTACCTTTTAGTCAAGTTATCCCCTTTGATTCCTATAAGACGTACCTTTTAGTCGAGTCATCCCCTTTGACCCCTAGAAGACATACCTTTTAGTCATTTCCATTGATTCCTATAAGACGTATCTTTTAGTCGAGTCACCCCCTTTGATTCCTATAAGACGTACCTTTTAGTCGAGTCATCCCCTTTGATTACTATAAGACGTACCTTTTAGTCGAGTCATCCCCTTTGATTCCTATAAGACGTATCTTTTAGTCGAGTCACCCCCTTTGATTCATATAAGACGTACCTTTTAGTCGAGTCATCCCCCTTGATTATTATAAGACGTACCTTTTAGTCGAGTCATCCCCTTTGATTCCAATAAGACGTACCTTTTTGTTGAGTCATTTTCTTAAATTCCTATAAGACGTACCATTTAGTCGAGTCATCCCCTTTGACCCCTAGAATACGTACCTTTTAGTCGAGTCATTTCCTTTGATTCCTATAAGACGTACCTTTTAGTCGAGTCATCCCCTTAAATTCCTATAAGACGTACCTTTTAGTTGAGTTATCCCCTTTGATTCCTATAAGACGTACCTTTTAGTCGAGTCATCCCTTTTGATTCCTATAAAATGTACCTTTTAGTCAAGTCATCCCTTTGATTCCTATAAGACGTACCTTTTAGTCGAGTCATCCCCTTTGACCCCTAGAAGACATACCTTTTAGTCATTTCCTTTGATTCCTATAAGACGTATCTTTTAGTCGAGTCACCCCATTTGATTCTAATAAGAGGTACCTTTTAGTCAAGTCATCCCCCTTGATTAGTATAAGACGTACCTTTTAGTCGAGTCATCCCCTTTGATTCGTAGAAGACGTACCTTTTAGTCGAGTCATTTCCCTTGATTCCTATATGACGTACCTTTTAGTCGAGTCATCCACTTTAATTCCTATAAGACGTACCTTTTAGACGAGTCATCCCCTTGGATTCCTATAAGACGTACCTTTTGGTCGAGTCATCCCCTTCGATTCCTATAAGACGAACCTTTTAGTCGAGTAATCCCCTTTGATTCCTAAAAGACGTACCTTTTAGTCGAGTCATTTCCCTTGATTCCTATAAGACATACCTTTTAGTCGAGTCATCCCGTTTGATCCCTAGAAGACGTACCTTTTAGTCTAGTCATTTCCTTTGATTCCTATAAGACGTACCTTTTAGTCGAGTCATTTCCATTGATTCCTATAAGACGTACCTTTTAGTCGACTCATCCCTTTGATTCCTAGAAGATGTACCTTTTAGTCGAGTCATTCCCTTTGACCCCTAGAAGACATACCTTTTAGTCATTTCCTTTGATTCCTATAAGACGTATCTTTTAGTCGAGTCACCCCCTTTGATTCCAATAAGAGGTACCTTTTAGTCGAGTCATCCCCTTTGATTCCTAGAAGACGTAACTTTTAGTCGAGTCATTTCCCTTGATTCCTATTAGACGTACCTTTTAGTGGAGTCATCCACTTTGATTCCTATAAGACGTACCTATTAGTCGAGTCATCCCCTAGAATTCCTATAAGACGTACCTTTTGGTCGAGTCATCCCCTTCGATTCCTATAAGATGAACCTTTTAGTCGAGTCATCCCCGTTGCTTCCTAAAAGACGTACCTTTTAGTTGAGTCATTTCCCTTGATTCCTATAAGACGTACCTTTTAGTCGAGTCATCCCCTTTGATTCCTATAAGACGTACCTTTTAGTCGAGTCATCTCCTTTGATTCCTATAAGACGTACCTTTTAGTCGAGTCATTTCCTTTGATTCCTATAAGACGTACCTTATAGTCGAGTCATCCCCTTTGATTCCCATAAGACCTATCTTTTAGTCGAGTCATCCCTTTTGATTCCTATAAGACGTACCTTTTAGTTGAGTCATCCCCTTTGATTCCTATAAGACGTACCTTATAGTCGAGTCATCCCCTTTGATTCCTATAAGACGTACCGTTTAGTCGAGTCATCCACTTTGATTCCTATAAGACGTACCTTTTAGTTGAGTAATTTCCTTATATTCCTTGTAGACGTACCTTTTAGTCGAGTCATTTCCCTTGATTCCTATCTGACGTACCTTTTAGTTGAGTCATTTCCTTCAATTCCTATAAGACGTACATTTTAGTCGAGTCATCCCCTTTGACCCCTAGAATATGTACCTTTTAGTCGAGTCATTTCCTTTGATTCCTATAAGACGTACCTTTTAGTCGAGTCATCCCCTTAGATTACTATAAGACGTACCTTTTAGTTGAGTTATCTCCTTTGATTCCTATAAGACGTACCTTTTAGTTGAGTCATTTCCTTAGATTCCTAGAAAACGTACCTTTTAGTCGAGTCATTTCCCTTGATTCCTATAAGACGTACCGTTTAGTCGAGTCAACCCCTTTGATTCCTATAAAATGTACCTTTTAGTCGAGTCATCCCCTTTGATTCCTATAAGACGTACCTTTTAGTCGAGTCATCCCTTTGATTCCTATAAGATGTACCTTTTAGTCGAGTCATCCCCTTTGACCCCTAGAATACATACCTTTTAGTCATTTCCTTTGATTCCTATAAGACGTATCTTTTAGTCGAGTCACCCCCTTTGATTCCAATAAGAGGTACCTTTTAGTCAAGTCATCCCCCTTGATTACTATAAGACGTACCTTTTAGTCGAGTCATCCCCTTTGATTCCTAGAAGACGTACCTTTTAGTCGAGTCATTTCCCTTGATTCCTATAAGACGTACCTTTTACTCGAGTCATCAACTTTAATTCCTATAAGACGTACCTTTTAGTCGAGTCATCCCCTTCGATTCCTTTAAGACGTACCTTTTGGTCGAGTCATCCCCTTTGATTCCTATAAGACGTACCATTTAGTCGAGTCATCCCGTTTGATTCCTATAAGACGTACCTTTTAGTCGAGTCATCCCGTTTGATCCCTAGAAGACGTACCTTTTAGTCTAGTCATTTCCTTTGATTCCTATAAGACGTACCTTTTAGTCGAGTCATTTCCTTTGATTCCTATAAGACGAACCTTTTAGTCGAGTCATTCTATTTGACCCCTAGAATACATACCTTTTAGTCAAGTCATTTCCCTTGATTCCTATAAGACGTACCTCTTAGTCGAATCATCCCCGTTGATTCGTATAAGACATACCTTTTAGTCGAGTCATCCCCTTTGATTACTATAAGACATACCTTTTAGTCGAGTTATACCTCTTGATTCCTATAAGACGTACTTTTTAGTCGAGTCATTCCCCCTTGACCCCTAGAAGACGTACCTTTTAGTCAAGTCATCCCCTTTGACCCCTAGAAGACGTACCTTTTACTCGAGTCATTTCCTTTTATTCTTTAAGACGTATCTTTTAGTATAGTCATCCCTTTTGATTCCTATAAGACGTACCTTTTAGTCGAGTCATCCCCTTTGATTCCTATAAGACGTACCTTTTAGTCAAGTCATCCCCTTAGATTCCTATATGACGTACCTTTTAGTCGAGTCATCCCTTTGATTCCTATAAGACGTACCTTTTAGTTGAGTCATCCCCTTTGACCCCTAGAAGACATACCTTTTAGTCATTTCCTTTGATTCCTATAAGACGTACCTTTTAGTCGAGTAACCCCCTTTGATTCCTATAAAACGTACCTTTTAGTCGAGTCATACCCCTTGATTACTATAAGACATACCTTATAGTCGAGTCATCCCCTTATATTCCTATATGACGTACCTTTTAGTTGAGTCATTTCCTTTGATTCCTTAAGACGTACCTTTTAGTCGAGTCATCCCCATTGATTCCTATAAGACGTACCTTTTAGTCGAGTCATCTCCTTTGATTCCTATAAGACGTACCTTTTAGTTGAGTCATTTCCTATGATTCCTAGAAGACGTTCCTTTTAGTCGATTCATTTCACTTGATGCTTATAAGACGTACCTTTTAGTCGAGTCATTCCCTTTGATTCCTATAAGACGTACCTTTTAGTCGAGTCATCCCCTTTGATTCCTATAAGACGTACATTTTAGTCGAGTCATCCCCTTTGATTCCTAGAAGACGTAACATTTAGTCGAGTCATTTCCCTTGATTCCTATAAGACGTACCTTTTAGTCGATCCATCCCCTTTGATTCCTATAAGACGTATCTTTTAGTCGAGTCATCTCCTTTGATTCCTATAAGACGTACCTTTTAGTCGAGTCATCCACTTTGGCCCCTAGAAGACATACCTTTTATTCATTTCCATTGATTCCTATAAGACGTATCTTTTAGTCGAGTCACCCCCTTTGATTCCTATAAGACGTACCTTTTAGTCGAGTCATCCCCTTTGATTACTATAAGACGTACCTTTTAGTCGAGTCATCCCCTTTGATTCCTATAAGACGTATCTTTTAGTCGAGTCACCCCCTTTGATTCCTATAAGACGTACCTTTTAGTCGAGTCATCCCCCTTGATTACTATAAGACGTACCTTTTAGTCGAGTCATTTCCTTTGATTACTATAAGACGTACCATTTAGTCGAGTCATCCCTTTGATTCCTATAAGACGTACCTTTTAGTTGAGTCATCCCCTTTGACCCCTAGAAGACATACCTTTTAGTCGAGTCATCCCTTTGATTCCTATAAGACGTATCTTTTAGTCGAGTAACCCCCTTTGATTCCTATAAGACGTACCTTTTAGTCGAGTCATCCCCCTTGATTACTATAAGACATACCTTTTAGTCGAGTCATCCCCTTATATTCCTATATGACGTACCTTTTAGTTGAGTCATTTCCTTTGATTCCTTAAGACGTACCTTTTAGTCGAGTCATCCCCATTGATTCCTATAAGACGTACCTTTTAGTCGAGTCATCTCCTTTGATTCCTATAAGACGTACCTTTTAGTTGAGTCATTTCCTATGATTCCTAGAAGACGTTCCTTTTAGTCGAGTTATTTCACGTGATTCCTATAAGACGTACCTTTTAGTCGAGTCATTCTCTTTGATTCCTATAAGACGTACCTTTTAGTCGAGTCATCCCCTTTGATTCCTATAAGACGTACCTTTTAGTCGAGTCATCCCCTTTGATTCCTAGAAGACGTAACATTTAGTCGAGTCATTTCCCTTGATTCCTAATAGACGTACCTTTTAGTCGAGTCATCCCCTTTGATTCCTATTAGACGTATCTTTTAGTCCAGTCATCTCCTTTGATTCCTATAAGACGTACCTTTTAGTTGAGTCATCCCCTTTGGCCCCTAGAAGACATACCTTTTAGTGATTTCCATTGATTCCTATCAGACGTATCTTTTAGTCGAGTCACCCCCTTTGATTCCTATAAGACGTACCTTTTAGTCGAGTCATCCCCCTTGATTACTATAAGACGTACCTTTTAGTTGAGTCATCCCCTTTGATTCTTATAAGACGTACCTTTTAGTTGAGTCATTTCCTTAAATTCCTATAAGACGTACCTTTTAGTCGAGTCATCCCCTTTGACCTCTAGAATACGTACCTTTTAGTCGAGTCATTTCCTTTGATTCCTATAAGAAGTACCTTTTAGTAGAGTTATCTCCTTTGATTCCTATAAGACGTACCTTTTAGTTGAGTCATTTCCTTAGATTCCCAGAAAACGTACCTTGTAGTCGAGTCATTTCCCTTGATTCCAATAAGACGTACCTTTTAGTTGAGTCTTTTCCTTTGATTCCTATAAAATGTACATTTTAGTCGAGTCATCCCCTTTGATTCCTATAAGACGTACCTTTTAGTCGAGTCATCCCCTTTGACCACTAGAAGACATACCTTTTAGTAATTTTCTTTGATTTATAAGACGTATCTTTTAGTCGAGGCACCCCCTTTGATTCCAATAAGAGGTACCTTTTAGTCAAGTCATCCCCCTTGATTACTACAAGACGTACCTTTTAGTCGAATCATCCCCTTTGATTCCTAGAAGACGTACCTTTTAGTCGAGTCATTTCCCTTGATTCCTATAAGACTTACCTTTTAGTCGAGTCATCCACTTAGATTCCTAGATGACGTACCTTTTATTCGAGTCATCCCCTTGGATTCCTATAAGACGTACCTTTTGGTCGAGTCATCCCCTTCGATTCCAATAAGACGAACCTTTTAGTCGAGTAATCCCCTTTGATTCCTAAAGGACGTACCTTTTAGTCGAGTCATTTTCCTTGATTCCTATAAGACGTACCTTGTAGTCGAGTCATCCCCTTTGATTCCTATAAGACGTACCTTTTAGTCGAGTCATCCCGTTTGATTCCTATAAGACGTACCTTTTAGTCGAGTCATACCGTTTGATCCCTAGAAGACATACCTTTTAGTCGAGTTATACCTCTTGATTCCTATAAGACGTACTTTTTAGTCTAGTCATTTTCTTTGATTTCTATAAGACGTACCTTTTAGTCGAGTCATTTCCTTTGATTCCTATAAGACGTACCTTTTAGTCGAGTCATCCCCTTTGACCCCTAGAATACGTACCTTTTAGTCGAGTCATTTCCCTTGATTCCTATAAGACGTACCTCTTAGTCGAATCATCCCCTTTGATTCGTATAAGACATACCTTTTAGTCCAGTCCTCCTCTTTGATTCCTATAAGACATACCTTTTAGTCGAGTTATACCTCTTGATTCCTATAAGACGTACTTTTTGGTCGAGTCATCCCCTTTGACCCCTAGAAGACGTACCTTTTACTCGAGTCATTTCCTTTGATTCTATAAGACGTATCTTTTAGTCGAGTCATCCCTTTTGATTCCTATAAGACGTACATTCTAGTCGGGTCATCCCCTTTGATTCCTATAAGACGTACCTTTTAGTCAAGTCATCCCCTTTGATTCCTATAAGATGTTCCTTTTAGTCGAGTCATCCCTTTGATTCCTATAAGACGTACCTTTTAGTCGAGTCATCCCCTTTGACCCCTAGAAGACATACCTTTTAGTCATTTCCTTTTATTCCTATAAGACGTACCTTTTAGTCAAGTCACCCCCTTTGATTCCTATAAGACGTACCTTTTAGTCGAGTCATCCCTCTTGATTACTAAAAGACGTACCTTTTAGTCGAGTCATCCCCTTTGATTCGTATAAGACGTACCTTTTAGTTGAGTAATTTCCTTTGATTCCTTAAAGACGTACCTTTTAGTAGAGTCATTTCCCTTGATTCCTATAAGACGTACCTTTTAGTCGAGTCATCCCCATTGATTCCTATAAGACGTACCATTTAGTTGAGTCATCTCTGTTGATTCCTATAAGACGTACCTTTTAGTTGAGTCATTTCCTGTGATTCCTAGAAGACGTTCCTTTTAGTCGAGTCATTTCACTTGATTCCTATAAGACGTACCTTTTAATCGAGTCATTCCCTTTGATTCCAATAAGACGTACCTTTTAGTCGAGTCATCCCCTTTGATTCCTATAAGACGTACCTTTTAGTCGAGTCATCCCCTTTGATTCCTAGAAGACGTAACTTTTAGTCGAGTCATTCCCCTTGATTCCTATAAGACGTACCTTTTAGTCGAGTCTTCCCCTTTGATTCCTATAAGACGTATCTTTTAGTCGAGTGATCCCCTCTGATTCCTATAAGACGTACCTTTTAGTCGAGTCATCCCCTTTGACCCCTAGAAGACATACCTTTTAGTCATTTCCTTTGATTCCTATAAGACGTACCTTTTAGTCGAGTCACCCCCTTTGATTCCTATAAGACGTACCTATTAGTCGAGTCATCCCCCTTGATTATTATAAGACGTACCTTTTAGTCGAGTCATCCCCTTTGATTCCAATAAGACGTACCTTTTAGTTGAGTCATTTTCTTAAATTCCTATAAGACGTACCTTTTAGTCGAGTCATCCCCTTTGACCCCTAGAATACGTACCTTTTAGTCGAGTCATTTCCTTTGATTCCTATAAGACGTACCTATTAGTCGAGTCATCCCCTTAGATTCCTATAAGACGTACCATTTAGTTGAGTTATCTCCTTTGATTCCTATAAGACGTACCTTTTAGGTGAGTTATTTCCTTAGATTCCTAGAAAACGTACCTTTTAGTCGAGTCCTTTCCCTTGATTCCTATAAGACGTACCTTTTAGTCGAGTCATCCCCTTTGATTCCTATAAAATGTACCTTTTAGTCCAGTCATCCCCTTTGATTCCTATAAGACGTACCTTTTAGTCGAGTCATCCCTTTGATTCCTATAAGACGTACCTTTTAGTCGAGTCATCCCCTTTGACCCCTAGAAGACATACCTTTTAGTCATTTCCTTTGATTCCTATAAGACGTATCTTTTAGTCGAGTCACCCCCTTTGATTCTAATAAGAGGTACCTTTTAGTCAAGTCATCCCCCTTGATTACTATAAGACGTACCTTTTAGTTGAGTCATCCCCTTTGATTCCTAGAAGACGTACCTTTTAGTCGAGTCATTTCCCTTGATTCCTATAAGACGTACCTTTTAGTCGAGTCATCCACTTTAATTCCTATAAGACGTACCTTTTAGACGAGTCATCCCCTTGGATTCCTATAAGACGTACCTTTTGGTCGAGTCATCCCCTTCGATTCCAATAAGACGAACCTTTTAGTCGAGTAATCCCCTTTGATTCCTAAAAGACGTACCTTTTAGTCGAGTCATTTCCCTTGATTCCTATAAGACGTACCTTTTAGTCGAGTCATCCCGTTTGATCCCTAGAAGACGTACCTTTTAGTCTAGTCATTTCCTTTGATTCCTATAAGACGTACCTTTTAGTCGAGTCATTTCCTTTGATTCCTATAAGACGTAACTTTTAGTCGAGTCATCCCCTTTGAACCCTAGAATACGTACCTTTTAGTCGAGTCATTTCCCAAGATTCCTATAAGACGTACCTTTTAGTCGAATCATCCCCTTTGATTCGTATAAGACATACCTTTTAGTCGAGTCCTCCCCTTTGATTCCTATAAGACATACCTTTTAGTCGATTATACCTCTTGATTCCTATAAGACGTACCTTTTAGTCGAGTTATACCTCTTGATTCCTATAAGACGTACCTTTTAGTCAAGTCATTTCCCTTGATTCCATAAGACGTACCTTTTAGTCGAGCTATACCTCTTGATTCCTATAAGACGTACCTTTTAGACGAGTCATCCCTTTGATTCCTATAAGACGTACCTTTTAGTCGAATCATCCCTCTTGATTCCTATAAGACGTACCTCTTAGTCGAATCATCCCCTTTGATTCGTATAAGACATACCTTTTAGTCGAGTCCTCCCCTTTGATTCCTATAAGACATACCTTTTAGTCGAATTATACCTCTTGATTCCTATAAGACGTACTTTTTAGTCGTGTCATTCCACCTTGACCCCTAGAAGACGAACCTTTTAGTCGAGTCATCCCCTTTGTCCCCTAGAAGACGTACCTTTTACTCGAGTCATTTCCTTTGATTCTATAAGACGTATCTTTTAGTGGAGTCATCCCTTTTGATTCCTATAAGACGTACCTTTTAGTCGAGTCATCCCCTTTGATTCCTATAAGACGTACCTTTTAGTCAAGTTATCCCCTTTGATTCCTATAAGACGTACCTTTTAGTCGAGTCATCCCCTTTGACCCCTAGAAGACATACCTTTTAGTCATTTCCATTGATTCCTATAAGACGTATCTTTTAGTCGAGTCACCCCCTTTGATTCCTATAAGACGTACCTTTTAGTCGAGTCATCCCCTTTGATTACTATAAGACGTACCTTTTAGTCGAGTCATCCCCTTTGATTCCTATAAGACGTATCTTTTAGTCGAGTCACCCCCTTTGATTCATATAAGACGTACCTTTTAGTCGAGTCATCCCCCTTGATTATTATAAGACGTACCTTTTAGTCGAGTCATCCCCTTTGATTCCAATAAGACGTACCTTTTTGTTGAGTCATTTTCTTAAATTCCTATAAGACGTACCATTTAGTCGAGTCATCCCCTTTGACCCCTAGAATACGTACCTTTTAGTCGAGTCATTTCCTTTGATTCCTATAAGACGTACCTTTTAGTCGAGTCATCCCCTTAAATTCCTATAAGACGTACCTTTTAGTTGAGTTATCTCCTTTGATTCCTATAAGACGTACCTTTTAGTCGAGTCATCCCCTTTGATTCCTATAAAATGTACCTTTTAGTCGAGTCATCCCTTTGATTCCTATAAGACGTACCTTTTAGTCGAGTCATCCCCTTTGACCCCTAGAAGACATACCTTTTAGTCATTTCCTTTGATTCCTATAAGACGTATCTTTTAGTCGAGTCACCCCATTTGATTCTAATAAGAGGTACCTTTTAGTCAAGTCATCCCCCTTGATTAGTATAAGACGTACCTTTTAGTCGAGTCATCCCCTTTGATTCCTAGAAGACGTACCTTTTAGTCGAGTCATTTCCCTTGATTCCTATATGACGTACCTTTTAGTCGAGTCATCCACTTTAATTCCTATAAGACGTACCTTTTAGACGAGTCATCCCCTTGGATTCCTATAAGACGTACCTTTTGGTCGAGTCATCCCCTTCGATTCCTATAAGACGAACCTTTTAGTCGAGTAATCCCCTTTGATTCCTAAAAGACGTACCTTTTAGTCGAGTCATTTCCCTTGATTCCTATAAGACGTACCTTTTAGTCGAGTCATCCCGTTTGATCCCTAGAAGACGTACCTTTTAGTCTAGTCATTTCCTTTGATTCCTATAAGACGTACCTTTTAGTCGAGTCATTTCCATTGATTCCTATAAGACGTACCTTTTAGTCGACTCATCCCTTTGATTCCTAGAAGATGTACCTTTTAGTCGAGTCATTCCCTTTGACCCCTAGACAACATACCTTTTAGTCATTTCCTTTGATTCCTATAAGACGTATATTTTAGTTGAGTCACCCCCTTTGATTCCAATAAGAGGTACCTTTTAGTCGAGTCATCCGCTTTGATTCCTAGAAGACGTAACTTTTAGTCGAGTCATTTCCCTTGATTCCTATTAGACGTACCTTTTAGTTGAGTCATCCACTTTGATTCCTATAAGACGTACCTATTAGTCGAGTCATCCCCTAGAATTCCTATAAGACGTACCTTTTGGTCGAGTCATCCCCTTCGATTCCTATAAGATGAACCTTTTAGTCGAGTCATCCCCGTTGATTCTAAAAGACGTACCTTTTAGTTGAGTCATTTCCCTTGATTCCTATAAGACGTACCTTTTAGTCGAGTCATCCCCTTTGATTCCTATAAGACGTACCTTTTAGTCGAGTCATCTCCTTTGATTCCTATAAGACGTACCTTTTAGTCGAGTCATTTCCTTTGATTCCTATAAGACGTACCTTATAGTCGAGTCATCCCCTTTGATTCCCATAAGACCTATCTTTTAGTCGAGTCATCCCTTTTGATTCCTATAAGACGTACCTTTTAGTTGAGTCATCCCCTTTGATTCCTAAAAGACGTACCTTATAGTCGAGTCATCCCCTTTGATTCCTATAAGACGTACCGTTTAGTCGAGTCATCCACTTTGATTCCTATAAGACGTACCTTTTAGTTGAGTAATTTCCTTTGATTCCTTGTAGACGTACCTTTTAGTCGAGTCATTTCCCTTGATTCCTATATGACGTACCTTTTAGTTGAGTCATTTCCTTCAATCCCTATAAGACGTACATTTTAGTCGAGTCATCCCCTTTGACCCCTAGAATATGTACCTTTTAGTCGAGTCATTTCCTTTGATTCCTATAAGACGTACCTTTTAGTCGAGTCATCCCCTTAGATTACTATAAGACGTACCTTTTAGTTGAGTTATCTCCTTTGATTCCTATAAGACGTACCTTTTAGTTGAGTCATTTCCTTAGATTCCTAGAAAACATACCTTTTAGTCGAGTCATTTCCCTTGATTCCTATAAGACGTACCGTTTAGTCGAGTCAACCCCTTTGATTCCTATAAAATGTACCTTTTAGTCGAATCATCCCCTTTGATTCCTGTAAGACGTACCTTTTAGTCGAGTCATCCCTTTGATTCCTATAAGATGTACCTTTTAGTCGAGTCATCCCCTTTGACCCCTAGAATACATACCTTTTAGTCATTTCCTTTGATTCCTATAAGACGTATCTTTTAGTCGAGTCACCCCCTTTGATTCCAATAAGAGGTACATTTTAGTCAAGTCATCCCCCTTGATTACTATAAGACGTACCTTTTAGTCGAGTCATCCCCTTTGATTCCTAGAAGACGTACCTTTTAGTCGAGTCATTTCCCTTGATTCCTATAAAACGTACCTTTTACTCGAGTCATCAACTTTAATTCCTATAAGACGTACCTTTTAGTCGAGTCATCCCCTTCGATTCCTATAAGACGTACCTTTTGGTCGAGTCATCCCCTTTGATTCCTATAAGACGTACCTTTTAGTCGAGTCATCCCGTTTGATTCCTATAAGACGTACCTTTTAGTCGAGTCATCCCGTTTGATCCCTAGAAGACGTACCTTTTAGTCTAGTCATTTCCTTTGATTCCTATAGGACGTACCTTTTAGTCGAGTCATTTCCTTTGATTCCTATAAGACGAACCTTTTAGTCGAGTCATCCTATTTGACCCCTAGAATACATACCTTTTAGTCAAGTCATTTCCCTTGATTCCTATAAGACGTACCTCTTAGTCGAATCATCCCCGTTGATTCGTATAAGACATACCTTTTAGTCGAGTCATCCCCTTTGATTACTATAAGACATACCTTTTAGTCGAGTTATACCTCTAGATTCCTATAAGACGTACTTTTTAGTCGAGTCATTCCCCCTTGACCCCTAGAAGACGTACCTTTTAGTCGAGTCATCCCCTTTGACCCCTAGAAGACGTACCTTTTACTCGAGTCATTACCTTTTATTCTTTAAGACGTATCTTTTAGTATAGTCATCCCTTTTGATTCCTATAAGACGTACCTTTTAGTCGAGTCATCCCCTTTGATTCCTATAAGACGTACCTTTTAGTCAAGTCATCCCCTTTGATTCCTATAAGACGTACCTTTTAGTCGAGTCATCCCTTTGATTCCTATAAGACGTACCTTTTAGTTGAGTCATCCCCTTTGACCCCTAGAAGACATACCTTTTAGTCATTTCCTTTGATTCCTATAAGACGTACCTTTTAGTCGAATAACCCCCTTTGATTCCTATAAGACGTACCTTTTAGTCGAGTCATACCCCTTGATTACTATAAGACATACCTTATAGTCGAGTCATCCCCTTATATTCCTATATGACGTACCTTTTAGTTGAGTCATTTCCTTTGATTCCTTAAGACGTACCTTTTAGTCGAGTCATCCCCATTGATTCCTATAAGACGTACCTTTTAGTCGAGTCATCTCCTTTGATTCCTATAAGACGTACCTTTTAGTTGAGTCATTTCCTATGATTCCTAGAAGACGTTCCTTTTAGTCGATTCATTTCACTTGATGCTTATAAGACGTACCTTTTAGTCGAGTCATTCCCTTTGATTCCTATAAGACGTACCTTTTAGTCGAGTCATCCCCTTTGATTCCTATAAGACGTACCTTTTAGTCGAGTAATCCCCTTTGATTCCTAGAAGACGTAACATTTAGTCGAGTCATTTCCCTTGATTCCTATAAGACGTACCTTTTAGTCGAGTCATCCCCTTTGATTCCTATAAGACGTATCTTTTAGTCGAGTCATCTCCTTTGATTCCTATAAGACGTACCTTTTAGTCGAGTCATCCCCTTTGGCCCCTAGAAGACATACCTTTTAGTCATTTCCATTGATTCCTATAAGACGTATCTTTTAGTCGAGTCACCCCCTTTTATTCCTATAAGACGTACCTTTTAGTCGAGTCATCCCCTTTGATTACTATAAGACGTACCTTTTAGTCGAGTCATCCCCTTTGATTCCTATAAGACGTATCTTTTAGTCGAGTCACCCCCTTTGATTCCTATAAGACGTACCTTTTAGTCGAGTCATCCCCCTTGATTACTATAAGACGTACCTTTTAGTCGAGTCATCCCTTTGATTACTATAAGACGTACCATTTAGTCGAGTCATCCCTTTGATTCCTATAAGACGTACCTTTTAGTTGAGTCATCCCCTTTGACCCCTAGAAGACATACCTTTTAGTCGAGTCATCCCTTTGATTCCTATAAGACGTATCTTTTAGTCGAGTAACCCCCTTTGATTCCTATAAGACGTACCTTTTAGTCGAGTCATCCCCCTTGATTACTATAAGACATACCTTTTAGTCGAGTCATCCCCTTATATTCCTATATGACGTACCTTTTAGTTGAGTCATTTCCTTTGATTCCTTAAGACGTACCTTTTAGTCGAGTCATCCCCATTGATTCCTATAAGACGTACCTTTTAGTCGAGTCATCTCCTTTGATTCCTATAAGACGTACCTTTTAGTTGAGTCATTTCCTATGATTCCTAGAAGACGTTCCTTTTAGTCGAGTTATTTCACTTGATTCCTATAAGACGTACCTTTTAATCGAGTCATTCTCTTTGATTCCTATAAGACGTACCTTTTAGTCGAGTCATCCCCTTTGATTCCTATAAGACGTATCTTTTAGTCGAGTCACCCCCTTTGATTCCAATAAGAGGTACATTTTAGTCAAGTCATCCCCCTTGATTACTATAAGACGTACCTTTTAGTCGAGTCATCCCCTTTGATTCCTAGAAGACGTACCTTTTAGTCGAGTCATTTCCCTTGATTCCTATAAAACGTACCTTTTACTCGAGTCATCAACTTTAATTCCTATAAGACGTACCTTTTAGTCGAGTCATCCCCTTCGATTCCTATAAGACGTACCTTTTGGTCGAGTCATCCCCTTTGATTCCTATAAGACGTACCTTTTAGTCGAGTCATCCCGTTTGATTCCTATAAGACGTACCTTTTAGTCGAGTCATCCCGTTTGATCCCTAGAAGACGTACCTTTTAGTCTAGTCATTTCCTTTGATTCCTATAGGACGTACCTTTTAGTCGAGTCATTTCCTTTGATTCCTATAAGACGAACCTTTTAGTCGAGTCATCCTATTTGACCCCTAGAATACATACCTTTTAGTCAAGTCATTTCCCTTGATTCCTATAAGACGTACCTCTTAGTCGAATCATCCCCGTTGATTCGTATAAGACATACCTTTTAGTCGAGTCATCCCCTTTGATTACTATAAGACATACCTTTTAGTCGAGTTATACCTCTAGATTCCTATAAGACGTACTTTTTAGTCGAGTCATTCCCCCTTGACCCCTAGAAGACGTACCTTTTAGTCGAGTCATCCCCTTTGACCCCTAGAAGACGTACCTTTTACTCGAGTCATTACCTTTTATTCTTTAAGACGTATCTTTTAGTATAGTCATCCCTTTTGATTCCTATAAGACGTACCTTTTAGTCGAGTCATCCCCTTTGATTCCTATAAGACGTACCTTTTAGTCAAGTCATCCCCTTTGATTCCTATAAGACGTACCTTTTAGTCGAGTCATCCCTTTGATTCCTATAAGACGTACCTTTTAGTTGAGTCATCCCCTTTGACCCCTAGAAGACATACCTTTTAGTCATTTCCTTTGATTCCTATAAGACGTACCTTTTAGTCGAATAACCCCCTTTGATTCCTATAAGACGTACCTTTTAGTCGAGTCATACCCCTTGATTACTATAAGACATACCATATAGTCGAGTCATCCCCTTATATTCCTATATGACGTACCTTTTAGTTGAGTCATTTCCTTTGATTCCTTAAGACGTACCTTTTAGTCGAGTCATCCCCATTGATTCCTATAAGACGTACCTTTTAGTCGAGTCATCTCCTTTGATTCCTATAAGACGTACCTTTTAGTTGAGTCATTTCCTATGATTCCTAGAAGACGTTCCTTTTAGTCGATTCATTTCACTTGATGCTTATAAGACGTACCTTTTAGTCGAGTCATTCCCTTTGATTCCTATAAGACGTACCTTTTAGTCGAGTCATCCCCTTTGATTCCTATAAGACGTACCTTTTAGTCGAGTAATCCCCTTTGATTCCTAGAAGACGTAACATTTAGTCGAGTCATTTCCCTTGATTCCTATAAGACGTACCTTTTAGTCGAGTCATCCCCTTTGATTCCTATAAGACGTATCTTTTAGTCGAGTCATCTCCTTTGATTCCTATAAGACGTACCTTTTAGTCGAGTCATCCCCTTTGGCCCCTAGAAGACATACCTTTTAGTCATTTCCATTGATTCCTATAAGACGTATCTTTTAGTCGAGTCACCCCCTTTTATTCCTATAAGACGTACCTTTTAGTCGAGTCATCCCCTTTGATTACTATAAGACGTACCTTTTAGTCGAGTCATCCCCTTTGATTCCTATAAGACGTATCTTTTAGTCGAGTCACCCCCTTTGATTCCTATAAGACGTACCTTTTAGTCGAGTCATCCCCCTTGATTACTATAAGACGTACCTTTTAGTCGAGTCATCCCTTTGATTACTATAAGACGTACCATTTAGTCGAGTCATCCCTTTGATTCCTATAAGACGTACCTTTTAGTTGAGTCATCCCCTTTGACCCCTAGAAGACATACCTTTTAGTCGAGTCATCCCTTTGATTCCTATAAGACGTATCTTTTAGTCGAGTAACCCCCTTTGATTCCTATAAGACGTACCTTTTAGTCGAGTCATCCCCCTTGATTACTATAAGACATACCTTTTAGTCGAGTCATCCCCTTATATTCCTATATGACGTACCTTTTAGTTGAGTCATTTCCTTTGATTCCTTAAGACGTACCTTTTAGTCGAGTCATCCCCATTGATTCCTATAAGACGTACCTTTTAGTCGAGTCATCTCCTTTGATTCCTATAAGACGTACCTTTTAGTTGAGTCATTTCCTATGATTCCTAGAAGACGTTCCTTTTAGTCGAGTTATTTCACTTGATTCCTATAAGACGTACCTTTTAATCGAGTCATTCTCTTTGATTCCTATAAGACGTACCTTTTAGTCGAGTCATCCCCTTTGATTCCTATAAGACGTACCTTTTAGTCGAGTCATCCCCTTTGATTCCTAGAAGACGTAACATTTAGTCGAGTCATTTCCCTTGATTCCTAATAGACGTACCTTTTAGTCGAGTCATCCCCTTTGATTCCTATTAGACGTATCTTTTAGTCCAGTCATCTCCTTTGATTCCTATAAGACGTACCTTTTAGTTGAGTCATCCCCTTTGGCCCCTAGAAGACATACCTTTTAGTGATTTCCATTGATTCCTATAAGACGTATCTTTTAGTCGAGTCACCCCCTTTGATTCCTATAAGACGTACCTTTTAGTCGAGTCATCCCCCTTGATTACTATAAGACGTACCTTTTAGTTGAGTCATCCCCTTTGATTCTTATAAGACGTACCTTTTAGTTGAGTCATTTCCTTAAATTCCTATAAGACGTACCTTTTAGTCGAGTCATCCCGTTTGACCTCTAGAATACGTACCTTTTAGTCGAGTCATTTCCTTTGATTCCTATAAGAAGTACCTTTTAGTAGAGTTATCTCCTTTGATTCCTATAAGACGTACCTTTTAGTTGAGTCATTTCCTTAGATTCCCAGAAAACGTACCTTGTAGTCGAGTCATTTCCCTTGATTCCAATAAGACGTACCTTTTAGTTGAGTCTTTTCCTTTGATTCCTATAAAATGTACATTTTAGTCGAGTCATCCCCTTTGATTCCTATAAGACGTACCTTTTAGTCGAGTCATCCCCTTTGACCACTAGAAGACATACCTTTTAGTAATTTCCTTTGATTTATAAGACGTATCTTTTAGTCGAGGCACCCCCTTTGATTCCAATAAGAGGTACCTTTTAGTCAAGTCATCCCCCTTGATTACTACAAGACGTACCTTTTAGTCGAATCATCCCCTTTGATTCCTAGAAGACGTACCTTTTAGTCGAGTCATTTCCCTTGATTCCTATAAGACTTACCTTTTAGTCGAGTCATCCACTTAGATTCCTAGATGACGTACCTTTTATTCGAGTCATCCCCTTGGATTCCTATAAGACGTACCTTTTGGTCGAGTCATCCCCTTCGATTCCTATAAGACGAACCTTTTAGTCGAGTAATCCCCTTTGATTCCTAAAGGACGTACCTTTTAGTCGAGTCATTTTCCTTGATTCCTATAAGACGTACCTTGTAGTCGAGTCATCCCCTTTGATTCCTATAAGACGTACCTTTTAGTCGAGTCATCCCGTTTGATTCCTATAAGACGTACCTTTTAGTCGAGTCATACCGTTTGATCCCTAGAAGACATACCTTTTAGTCGAGTTATACCTCTTGATTCCTATAAGACGTACTTTTTAGTCTAGTCATTTTCTTTGATTTCTATAAGACGTACCTTTTAGTCGAGTCATTTCCTTTGATTCCTATAAGACGTACCTTTTAGTCGAGTCATCCCCTTTGACCCCTAGAATACGTACCTTTTAGTCGAGTCATTTCCCTTGATTCCTATAAGACGTACCTCTTAGTCGAATCATCCCCTTTGATTCGTATAAGACATACCTTTTAGTCCAGTCCTCCTCTTTGATTCCTATAAGACATACCTTTTAGTCGAGTTATACCTCTTGATTCCTATAAGACGTACTTTTTGGTCGAGTCATCCCCTTTGACCCCTAGAAGACGTACCTTTTACTCGAGTCATTTCCTTTGATTCTATAAGACGTATCTTTTAGTCGAGTCATCCCTTTTGATTCCTATAAGACGTACATTCTAGTCGGGTCATCCCCTTTGATTCCTATAAGACGTACCTTTTAGTCAAGTCATCCCCTTTGATTCCTATAAGATGTTCCTTTTAGTCGAGTCATCCCTTTGATTCCTATAAGACGTACCTTTTAGTCGAGTCATCCCCTTTGACCCCTAGAAGACATACCTTTTAGTCATTTCCTTTTATTCCTATAAGACGTACCTTTTAGTCAAGTCACCCCCTTTGATTCCTATAAGACGTACCTTTTAGTCGAGTCATCCCTCTTGATTACTAAAAGACGTACCTTTTAGTCGAGTCATCCCCTTTGATTCGTATAAGACGTACCTTTTAGTTGAGCAATTTCCTTTGATTCCTTAAAGACGTACCTTTTAGTAGAGTCATTTCCCTTGATTCCTATAAGACGTACCTTTTAGTCGAGTCATCCCCATTGATTCCTATAAGACGTACCATTTAGTTGAGTCATCTCTGTTGATTCCTATAAGACGTACCTTTTAGTTGAGTCATTTCCTGTGATTCCTAGAAGACGTTCCTTTTAGTCGAGTCATTTCACTTGATTCCTATAAGACGTACCTTTTAATCGAGTCATTCCCTTTGATTCCAATAAGACGTACCTTTTAGTCGAGTCATCCCCTTTGATTCCTATAAGACGTACCTTTTAGTCGAGTCATCCCCTTTGATTCCTAGAAGACGTAACTTTTAGTCGAGTCATTCCCCTTGATTCCTATAAGACGTACCTTTTAGTCGAGTCTTCCCCTTTGATTCCTATAAGACGTATCTTTTAGTCGAGTCATCCCCTTTGATTCCTATAAGACGTACCTTTTAGTCGAGTCATCCCCTTTGACCCCTAGAAGACATACCTTTTAGTCATTTCCTTTGATTCCTATAAGACGTACCTTTTAGTCGAGTCACCCCCTTTGATTCCTATAAGACGTACCTATTAGTCGAGTCATCCCCCTTGATTATTATAAGACGTACCTTTTAGTCGAGTCATCCCCTTTGATTCCAATAAGACGTACCTTTTAGTTGAGTCATTTTCTTAAATTCCTATAAGACGTACCTTTTAGTCGAGTCATCCCCTTTGACCCCTAGAATACGTACCTTTTAGTCGAGTCATTTCCTTTGATTCCTATAAGACGTACCTATTAGTCGAGTCATCCCCTTAGATTCCTATATGACGTACCATTTAGTTGAGTTATCTCCTTTGATTCCTATAAGACGTACCTTTTAGTTGAGTTATTTCCTTAGATTCCTAGAAAACGTACCTTTTAGTCGAGTCCTTTCCCTTGATTCCTATAAGACGTACCTTTTAGTCGAGTCATCCCCTTTGATTCCTATAAAATGTACCTTTTAGTCGAGTCATCCCCTTTGATTCCTATAAGACGTACCTTTTAGTCGAGTCATCCCTTTGATTCCTATAAGACGTACCTTTTAGTCGAGTCATCCCCTTTGACCCCTAGAAGACATACCTTTTAGTCATTTCCTTTGATTCCTATAAGACGTATCTTTTAGTCGAGTCACCCCCTTTGATTCTAATAAGAGGTACCTTTTAGTCAAGTCATCCCCCTTGATTACTATAAGACGTACCTTTTAGTCGAGTCATCCCCTTTGATTCCTAGAAGACGTACCTTTTAGTCGAGTCATTTCCCTTGATTCCTATAAGACGTACCTTTTAGTCGAGTCATCCACTTTAATTCCTATAAGACGTACCTTTTAGACGAGTCATCCCCTTGGATTCCTATAAGACGTACCTTTTGGTCGAGTCATCCCCTTCGATTCCAATAAGACGAACCTTTTAGTCGAGTAATCCCCTTTGATTCCTAAAAGACGTACCTTTTAGTCGAGTCATTTCCCTTGATTCCTATAAGACGTACCTTTTAGTCGAGTCATCCCGTTTGATCGCTAGAAGACGTACCTTTTAGTCTAGTCATTTCCTTTGATTCCTATAAGACGTACCTTTTAGTCGAGTCATTTCCTTTGATTCCTATAAGACGTAACTTTTAGTCGAGTCATCCCCTTTGAACCCTAGAATACGTACCTTTTAGTCGAGTCATTTCCCAAGATTCCTATAAGACGTACCTTTTAGTCGAATCATCCCCTTTGATTCGTATAAGACATACCTTTTAGTCGAGTCCTCCCCTTTGATTCCTATAAGACATACCTTTTAGTCGATTATACCTCTTGATTCCTATAAGACGTACCTTTTAGTCGAGTTATACCTCTTGATTCCTATAAGACGTACCTTTTAGTCAAGTCATTTCCCTTGATTCCATAAGACGTACCTTTTAGTCGAGCTATACCTCTTGATTCCTATAAGACGTACCTTTTAGACGAGTCATCCCTTTGATTCCTATAAGACGTACCTTTTAGTCGAATCATCCCTCTTGATTCCTATAAGACGTACCTCTTAGTCGAATCATCCCCTTTGATTCGTATAAGACATACCTTTTAGTCGAGTCCTCCCCTTTGATTCCTATAAGACATACCTTTTAGTCGAATTATACCTCTTGATTCCTATAAGACGTACTTTTTAGTCGTGTCATTCCACCTTGACCCCTAGAAGACGAACCTTTTAGTCGAGTCATCCCCTTTGTCCCCTAGAAGACGTACCTTTTACTCGAGTCATTTCCTTTGATTCTATAAGACGTATCTTTTAGTGGAGTCATCCCTTTTGATTCCTATAAGACGTACCTTTTAGTCGAGTCATCCCCTTTGATTCCTATAAGACGTACCTTTTAGTCAAGTTATCCCCTTTGATTCCTATAAGACGTACCTTTTAGTCGAGTCATCCCCTTTGACCCCTAGAAGACATACCTTTTAGTCATTTCCATTGATTCCTATAAGACGTATCTTTTAGTCGAGTCACCCCCTTTGATTCCTATAAGACGTACCTTTTAGTCGAGTCATCCCCTTTGATTACTATAAGACGTACCTTTTAGTCGAGTCATCCCCTTTGATTCCTATAGGACGTATCTTTTAGTCGAGTCACCCCCTTTGATTCATATAAGACGTACCTTTTAGTCGAGTCATCCCCCTTGATTATTATAAGACGTACCTTTTAGTCGAGTCATCCCCTTTGATTCCAATAAGACGTACCTTTTTGTTGAGTCATTTTCTTAAATTCCTATAAGACGTACCATTTAGTCGAGTCATCCCCTTTGACCCCTAGAATACGTACCTTCTAGTCGAGTCATTTCCTTTGATTCCTATAAGACGTACCTTTTAGTCGAGTCATCCCCTTAAATTCCTATAAGACGTACCTTTTAGTTGAGTTATCTCCTTTGATTCCTATAAGACGTACCTTTTAGTCGAGTCATCCCCTTTGATTCCTATAAAATGTACCTTTTAGTCGAGTCATCCCTTTGATTCCTATAAGACGTACCTTTTAGTCGAGTCATCCCCTTTGACCCCTAGAAGACATACCTTTTAGTCATTTCCTTTGATTCCTATAAGACGTATCTTTTAGTCGAGTCACCCCATTTGATTCTAATAAGAGGTACCTTTTAGTCAAGTCATCCCCCTTGATTAGTGTAAGACGTACCTTTTAGTCGAGTCATCCCCTTTGATTCCTAGAAGACGTACCTTTTAGTCGAGTCATTTCCCTTGATTCCTATATGACGTACCTTTTAGTCGAGTCATCCACTTTAATTCCTATAAGACGTACCTTTTAGACGAGTCATCCCCTTGGATTCCTATAAGACGTACCTTTTGGTCGAGTCATCCCCTTCGATTCCTATAGGACGAACCTTTTAGTCGAGTAATCCCCTTTGATTCCTAAAAGACGTACCTTTTAGTCGAGTCATTTCCCTTGATTCCTATAAGACGTACCTTTTAGTCGAGTCATCCCGTTTGATCCCTAGAAGACGTACCTTTTAGTCTAGTCATTTCCTTTGATTCCTATAAGACGTACCTTTTAGTCGAGTCATTTCCATTGATTCCTATAAGACGTACCTTTTAGTCGACTCATCCCTTTGATTCCTAGAAGATGTACCTTTTAGTCGAGTCATTCCCTTTGACCCCTAGAAGACATACCTTTTAGTCATTTCCTTTGATTCCTATAAGACGTATATTTTAGTTGAGTCACCCCCTTTGATTCCAATAAGAGGTACCTTTTAGTCGAGTCATCCGCTTTGATTCCTAGAAGACGTAACTTTTAGTCGAGTCATTTCCCTTGATTCCTATTAGACGTACCTTTTAGTTGAGTCATCCACTTTGATTCCTATAAGACGTACCTATTAGTCGAGTCATCCCCTAGAATTCCTATAAGACGTACCTTTTGGTCGAGTCATCCCCTTCGATTCCTATAAGATGAACCTTTTAGTCGAGTCATCCCCGTTGATTCCTAAAAGACGTACCTTTTAGTTGAGTCATTTCCCTTGATTCCTATAAGACGTACCTTTTAGTCGAGTCATCCCCTTTGATTCCTATAAGACGTACCTTTTAGTCGAGTCATCTCCTTTGATTCCTATAAGACGTACCTTTTAGTCGAGTCATTTCCTTTGATTCCTATAAGACGTACCTTATAGTCGAGTCATCCCCTTTGATTCCCATAAGACCTATCTTTTAGTCGAGTCATCCCTTTTGATTCCTATAAGACGTACCTTTTAGTTGAGTCATCCCCTTTGATTCCTATAAGACGTACCTTATAGTCGAGTCATCCCCTTTGATTCCTATAAGACGTACCGTTTAGTCGAGTCATCCACTTTGATTCCTATAAGACGTACCTTTTAGTTGAGTAATTTCCTTTGATTCCTTGTAGACGTACCTTTTAGTCGAGTCATTTCCCTTGATTCCTATATGACGTACCTTTTAGTTGAGTCATTTCCTTCAATTCCTATAAGACGTACATTTTAGTCGAGTCATCCCCTTTGACCCCTAGAATATGTACCTTTTAGTCGAGTCATTTCCTTTGATTCCTATAAGACGTACCTTTTAGTCGAGTCATCCCCTTAGATTACTATAAGACGTACCTTTTAGTTGAGTTATCTCCTTTGATTCCTATAAGACGTACCTTTTAGTTGAGTCATTTCCTTAGATTCCTAGAAAACGTACCTTTTAGTCGAGTCATTTCCCTTGATTCCTATAAGACGTACCGTTTAGTCGAGTCAACCCCTTTGATTCCTATAAAATGTACCTTTTAGTCGAGTCATCCCCTTTGATTCCTATAAGACGTACCTTTTAGTCGAGTCATCCCTTTGATTCCTATAAGATGTACCTTTTAGTCGAGTCATCCCCTTTGACCCCTAGAATACATACCTTTTAGTCATTTCCTTTGATTCCTATAAGACGTATCTTTTAGTCGAGTCACCCCCTTTGATTCCAATAAGAGGTACATTTTAGTCAAGTCATCCCCCTTGATTACTATAAGACGTACCTTTTAGTCGAGTCATCCCCTTTGATTCCTAGAAGACGTACCTTTTAGTCGAGTCATTTCCCTTGATTCCTATAAAACGTACCTTTTACTCGAGTCATCAACTTTAATTCCTATAAGACGTACCTTTTAGTCGAGTCATCCCCTTCGATTCCTATAAGACGTACCTTTTGGTCGAGTCATCCCCTTTGATTCCTATAAGACGTACCTTTTAGTCGAGTCATCCCGTTTGATTCCTATAAGACGTACCTTTTAGTCGAGTCATCCCGTTTGATCCCTAGAAGACGTACCTTTTAGTCTAGTCATTTCCTTTGATTCCTATAGGACGTACCTTTTAGTCGAGTCATTTCCTTTGATTCCTATAAGACGAACCTTTTAGTCGAGTCATCCTATTTGACCCCTAGAATACATACCTTTTAGTCAAGTCATTTCCCTTGATTCCTATAAGACGTACCTCTTAGTCGAATCATCCCCGTTGATTCGTATAAGACATTCCTTTTAGTCGAGTCATCCCCTTTGATTACTATAAGACATACCTTTTAGTCGAGTTATACCTCTAGATTCCTATAAGACGTACTTTTTAGTCGAGTCATTCCCCCTTGACCCCTAGAAGACGTACCTTTTAGTCGAGTCATCCCCTTTGACCCCGAGAAGACGTACCTTTTACTCGAGTCATTACCTTTTATTCTTTAAGACGTATCTTTTAGTATAGTCATCCCTTTTGATTCCTATAAGACGTACCTTTTAGTCGAGTCATCCCCTTTGATTCCTATAAGACGTACCTTTTAGTCAAGTCATCCCCTTTGATTCCTATAAGACGTACCTTTTAGTCGAGTCATCCCTTTGATTCCTATAAGACGTACCTTTTAGTTGAGTCATCCCCTTTGACCCCTAGAAGACATACCTTTTAGTCATTTCCTTTGATTCCTATAAGACGTACCTTTTAGTCGAATAACCCCCTTTGATTCCTATAAGACGTACCTTTTAGTCGAGTCATACCCCTTGATTACTATAAGACATACCTTATAGTCGAGTCATCCCCTTATATTCCTATATGACGTACCTTTTAGTTGAGTCATTTCCTTTGATTCCTTAAGACGTACCTTTTAGTCGAGTCATCCCCATTGATTCCTATAAGACGTACCTTTTAGTCGAGTCATCTCCTTTGATTCCTATAAGACGTACCTTTTAGTTGAGTCATTTCTTATGATTCCTAGAAGACGTTCCTTTTAGTCGATTCATTTCACTTGATGCTTATAAGACGTACCTTTTAGTCGAGTCATTCCCTTTGATTCCTATAAGACGTACCTTTTAGTCGAGTCATCCCCTTTGATTCCTATAAGACGTACCTTTTAGTCGAGTAATCCCCTTTGATTCCTAGAAGACGTAACATTTAGTCGAGTCATTTCCCTTGATTCCTATAAGACGTACCTTTTAGTCGAGTCATCCCCTTTGATTCCTATAAGACGTATCTTTTAGTCGAGTCATCTCCTTTGATTCCTATAAGACGTACCTTTTAGTCGAGTCATCCCCTTTGGCCCCTAGAAGACATACCTTTTAGTCATTTCCATTGATTCCTATAAGACGTATCTTTTAGTCGAGTCACCCCCTTTTATTCCTATAAGATGTACCTTTTAGTCGAGTCATCCCCTTTGATTACTATAAGACGTACCTTTTAGTCGAGTCATCCCCTTTGATTCCTATAAGACGTATCTTTTAGTCGAGTCACCCCCTTTGATTCCTATAAGACGTACCTTTTAGTCGAGTCATCCCCCTTGATTACTATAAGACGTACCTTTTAGTCGAGTCATCCCTTTGATTACTATAAGACGTACCATTTAGTCGAGTCATCCCTTTGATTCCTATAAGACGTACCTTTTAGTTGAGTCATCCCCTTTGACCCCTAGAAGACATACCTTTTAGTCGAGTCATCCCTTTGATTCCTATAAGACGTATCTTTTAGTCGAGTAACCCCCTTTGATTCCTATAAGACGTACCTTTTAGTCGAGTCATCACCCTTGATTACTATAAGACATACCTTTTAGTCGAGTCATCCCCTTATATTCCTATATGACGTACCTTTTAGTTGAGTCATTTCCTTTGATTCCTTAAGACGTACCTTTTAGTCGAGTCATCCCCATTGATTCCTATAAGACGTACCTTTTAGTCGAGTCATCTCCTTTGATTCCTATAAGACGTACCTTTTAGTTGAGTCATTTCCTATGATTCCTAGAAGACGTTCCTTTTAGTCGAGTTATTTCACTTGATTCCTATAAGACGTACCTTTTAATCGAGTCATTCTCTTTGATTCCTATAAGACGTACCTTTTAGTCGAGTCATCCCCTTTGATTCCTATAAGACGTACCTTTTAGTCGAGTCATCCCCTTTGATTCCTAGAAGACGTAACATTTAGTCGAGTCATTTCCCTTGATTCCTAATAGACGTACCTTTTAGTCGAGTCATCCCCTTTGATTCCTATTAGACGTATCTTTTAGTCGAGTCATCTCCTTTGATTCCTATAAGACGTACCTTTTAGTTGAGTCATCCCCTTTGGCCCCTAGAAGACATACCTTTTAGTAATTTCCATTGATTCCTATCAGACGTATCTTTTAGTCGAGTCACCCCCTTTGATTCCTATAAGACGTACCTTTTAGTCGAGTCATCCCCCTTGATTACTATAAGACGTACCTTTTAGTTGAGTCATCCCCTTTGATTCCTATAAGACGTACCTTTTAGTTGAGTCATTTCCTTAAATTCCTATAAGACGTACCTTTTAGTCGAGTCATCCCCTTTGACCTCTAGAATACGTACCTTTTAGTCGAGTCATTTCCTTTGATTCCTATAAGACGTACCTTTTAGTAGAGTTATCTCCTTTGATTCCTATAAGACGTACCTTTTAGTTGAGTCATTTCCTTAGATTCCCAGAAAACGTACCTTGTAGTCGAGTCATTTCCCTTGATTTCAATAAGACGTACCTTTTAGTCGAGTCTTTTCCTTTGATTCCTATAAAATGTACATTTTAGTCGAGTCATCCCTTTTGATTCCTATAAGACGTACCTTTTAGTCGAGTCATCCCCTTTGACCACTAGAAGACATACCTTTTAGTAATTTCCTTTGATTCCTATAAGACGTACCTTTTAGTTGAGTCATCCCCTTTGACCCCTAGAAGACATACCTTTTAGTCATTTCCTTTGATTCCTATAAGACGTACCTTTTAGTCGAGTAACCCCCTTTGATTCCTATAAGACGTACCTTTTAGTCGAGTCATACCCCTTGATTACTATAAGACATACCTTATAGTCGAGTCATCCCCTTATATTCCTATATGACGTACCTTTTAGTTGAGTCATTTCCTTTGATTCCTTAAGACGTACCTTTTAGTCGAGTCATCCCCATTGATTCCTATAAGACGTACCTTTTAGTCGAGTCATCTCCTTTGATTCCTATAAGACGTACCTTTTAGTTGAGTCATTTCCTATGATTCCTAGAAGACGTTCCTTTTAGTCGATTCATTTCACTTGATGATTATAAGACGTACCTTTTAGTCGAGTCATTCCCTTTGATTCCTATAAGACCTACCTTTTAGTCGAGTCATCCCCTTTGATTCCTATAAGACGTACCTTTTAGTCGAGTCATCCCCTTTGATTCCTAGAAGACGTAACATTTAGTCGAGTCATTTCCCTTGATTCCTATAAGACGTACCTTTTAGTCGAGTCATCCCCTTTGATTCCTATAAGACGTATCTTTTAGTCGAGTCATCTCCTTTGATTCCTATAAGACGTACCTTTTAGTCGAGTCATCCCCTTTGGCCCCTAGAAGACATACCTTTTAGTCATTTCCATTGATTCCTATAAGACGTATCTTTTAGTCGAGTCACCCCCTTTTATTCCTATAAGACGTACCTTTTAGTCGAGTCATCCCCTTTGATTACTATAAGACGTACCTTTTAGTCGAGTCATCCCCTTTGATTCCTATAAGACGTATCTTTTAGTCTAGTCACCCCCTTTGATTCCTATAAGACGTACCTTTTAGTCGAGTCATCCCCCTTGATTAGTATAAGACGTACCTTTTAGTCGAGTCATCCCTTTGATTACTATAAGACGTACCATTTAGTCGAGTCATCCCTTTGATTCCTATAAGACGTACCTTTTAGTTGAGTCATCCCCTTTGACCCCTAGAAGACATACCTTTTAGTCGAGTCATCCCTTTGATTCCTATAAGACGTATCGTTTAGTCGAGTAACCCCCTTTGATTCCTATAAGACGTACCTTTTAGTCGAGTCATCCCCCTTGATTACTATAATACATACCTTTTAGTCGAGTCATCCCCTTATATTCCTATATGACGTACCTTTTAGTTGAGTCATTTCCTTTGATTCCTTAAGACGTACCTTTTAGTCGAGTCATCCCCATTGATTCCTATAAGACGTACCTTTTAGTCGAGTCATCTCCTTTGATTCCTATAAGACGTACCTTTTAGTTGAGTCATTTCCTATGATTCCTAGAAGACGTTCCTTTTAGTCGAGTTATTTCACTTGATTCCTATAAGACGTACCTTTTAGTCGAGTCATTCTCTTTGATTCCTATAAGACGTACCTTTTAGTCGAGTCATCCCCTTTGATTCCTATAAGACGTACCTTTTAGTCGAGTCATCCCCTTTGATTCCTAGAAGACGTAACATTTAGTCGAGTCATTTCCCTTGATTCCTAATAGACGTACCTTTTAGTCGAGTCATCCCCTTTGATTCCTATTAGACGTATCTTTTAGTCGAGTCATCTCCTTTGATTCCTATAAGACGTACCTTTTAGTTGAGTCATCCCCTTTGGCCCCTAGAAGACATACCTTTTAGTGATTTCCATTGATTCCTATAAGACGTATGTTTTAGTCGAGTCACCCCCTTTGATTCCTATAAGACGTACCTTTTAGTCGAGTCATCCCCCTTGATTACTATAAGACGTACCTTTTAGTTGAGTCATCCCCTTTGATTCCTATAAGACGTACCTTTTAGTTGAGTCATTTCCTTAAATTCCTATAAGACGTACCTTTTAGTCGAGTCATCCCCTTTGACCTCTAGAATACGTACCTTTTAGTCGAGTCATTTCCTTTGATTCCTATAAGACGTACCTTTTAGTAGAGTTATCTCCTTTGATTCCTATAAGACGTACCTTTTAGTTGAGTCATTTCCTTAGATTCCCAGAAAACGTACCTTGTAGTCGAGTCATTTCCCTTGATTCCAATAAGACGTACCTTTTAGTCGAGTCTTTTCCTTTGATTCCTATAAAATGTACATTTTAGTCGAGTCATCCCTTTTGATTCCTATAAGACGTACCTTTTAGTCGAGTCATCCCCTTTGACCACTAGAAGACATACCTTTTAGTAATTTCCTTTGATTTATAAGACGTATCTTTTAGTCGAGGCACCCCCTTTGATTCCAATAAGAGGTACCTTTTAGTCAAGTCATCCCCCTTGATTACTATAAGACGTACCTTTTAGTCGAATCATCCCCTTTGATTCCTAGAAGACGTACCTTTTAGTCGAGTCATTTCCCTTGATTCCTATAAGACTTACCTTTTAGTCGAGTCATCCACTTAGATTCCTAGATGACGTACCTTTTATTCGAGTCATCCCCTTGGATTCCTATAAGACGTACCTTTTGGTCGAGTCATCCCCTTCGATTCCTATAAGACGAACCTTTTAGTCGAGTAATCCCCTTTGATTCCTAAAGGACGTACCTTTTAGTCGAGTCATTTTCCTTGATTCCTATAAGACGT
The DNA here is from genome assembly GCA_030864215.1 of Capsicum pubescens. Lineage (NCBI taxonomy): Eukaryota > Viridiplantae > Streptophyta > Magnoliopsida > Solanales > Solanaceae > Capsicum > Capsicum pubescens. Next base: position 272,001,592 of record CM061545.1, on the reverse strand, counting down.
ACCTTGTAGTCGAGTCATCCCCTTTGATTCCTATAAGACGTACCTTTTAGTTGAGTCATCCCGTTTGATTCCTATAAGACGTACCTTTTAGTCGAGTCATACCGTTTGATCCCTAGAAGACATACCTTTTAGTCGAGTTATACCTCTTGATTCCTATAAGACGTACTTTTTAGTCTAGTCATTTTCTTTGATTTCTATAAGACGTACCTTTTAGTCGAGTCATTTCCTTTGATTCCTATAAGACGTACCTTTTAGTCGAGTCATCCCCTTTGACCCCTAGAATACGTACCTTTTAGTCGAGTCATTTCCCTTGATTCCTATAAGACGTACCTCTTAGTCGAATCATCCCCTTTGATTCGTATAAGACATACCTTTTAGTCCAGTCCTCCCCTTTGATTCCTATAAGACATACCTTTTAGTCGAGTTATACCTCTTGATTCCTATAAGACGTACTTTTTAGTCGAGTCATTCCCCCTTGACCCCTAGAAGACGTACCTTTTAGTCGAGTCATCCCCTTTGACCCCTAGAAGACGTACCTTTTACTCGAGTCATTTCCTTTGATTCTATAAGACGTATCTTTTAGTCGAGTCATCCCTTTTGATTCCTATAAGACGTACATTCTAGTCGGGTCATCCCCTTTGATTCCTATAAGACGTACCTTTTAGTCAAGTCATCCCCTTTGATTCCTATAAGATGTTCCTTTAGTCGAGTCATCCCTTTGATTCCTATAAGACGTACCTTTTAGTCGAGTCATCCCCTTTGACCCCTAGAAGACATACCTTTTAGTCATTTCCTTTTATTCCTATAAGACGTACCTTTTAGTCAAGTCACCCCCTTTGATTCCTATAAGACGTACCTTTTAGTCGAGTCATCCCTCTTGATTACTAAAAGACGTACCTTTTAGTCGAGTCATCCCCTTTGATTCGTATAAGACGTACCTTTTAGTTGAGTAATTTCCTTTGATTCCTTAAAGACGTACCTTTTAGTAGAGTCATTTCCCTTGATTCCTATAAGACGTACCTTTTAGTCGAGTCATCCCCATTGATTCCTATAAGACGTACCTTTTAGTTGAGTCATCTCTGTTGATTCCTATAAGACGTACCTTTTAGTTGAGTCATTTCCTGTGATTCCTAGAAGACGTTCCTTTTAGTCGAGTCATTTCACTTGATTCCTATAAGACGTACCTTTTAATCGAGTCATTCCCTTTGATTCCAATAAGACGTACCTTTTAGTCGAGTCATCCCCTTTGATTCCTATAAGACGTACCTTTTAGTCGAGTCATCCCCTTTGATTCCTAGAAGACGTAACTTTTAGTCGAGTCATTCCCCTTGATTCCTATAAGACGTACCTTTTAGTCGAGTCTTCCCCTTTGATTCCTATAAGACGTATCTTTTTGTCGAGTCATCCCCTTTGATTCCTATAAGACGTACCTTTTAGTCGAGTCATCCCCTTTGACCCCTAGAAGACATACCTTTTAGTCATTTCCTTTGATTCCTATAAGACGTACCTTTTAGTCGAGTCACCCCCTTTGATTCCTATAAGACGTACCTATTAGTCGAGTCATCCCCCTTGATTATTATAAGACGTACCTTTTAGTCGAGTCATCCCCTTTGATTCCAATAAGACGTACCTTTTAGTTGAGTCATTTTCTTAAATTCCTATAAGACGTACCTTTTAGTCGAGTCATCCCCTTTGACCCCTAGAATACGTACCTTTTAGTCGAGTCATTTCCTTTGATTCCTATAAGACGTACCTATTAGTCGAGTCATCCCCTTAGATTCCTATAAGACGTACCATTTAGTTGAGTTATCTCCTTTGATTCCTATAAGACGTACCTTTTAGTTGAGTTATTTCCTTAGATTCCTAGAAAACGTACCTTTTAGTCGAGTCCTTTCCCTTGATTCCTATAAGACGTACCTTTTAGTCGAGTCATCCCCTTTGATTCCTATAAAATGTACCTTTTAGTCGAGTCATCCCCTTTGATTCCTATTAGACGTACCTTTTAGTCGAGTCATCCCTTTGATTCCTATTAGACGTACCTTTTAGTCGAGTCATCCCCTTTGACCCCTAGAAGACATACCTTTTAGTCATTTCCTTTGATTCCTATAAGACGTATCTTTTAGTCGAGTCACCCCCTTTGATTCTAATAAGAGGTACCTTTTAGTCAAGTCATCCCCCTTGATTACTATAAGACGTACCTTTTAGTCGAGTCATCCCCTTTGATTCCTAGAAGACGTACCTTTTAGTCGAGTCATTTCCCTTGATTCCTATAAGACGTACCTTTTAGTCGAGTCATCCACTTTAATTCCTATAAGACGTACCTTTTAGACGAGTCATCCCCTTGGATTCCTATAAGACGTACCTTTTGGTCGAGTCATCCCCTTCGATTCCTATAAGACGAACCTTTTAGTCGAGTAATCCCCTTTGATTCCTAAAAGACGTACCTTTTAGTCGAGTCATTTCCCTTGATTCCTATAAGACGTACCTTTTAGTCGAGTCATCCCGTTTGATCCCTAGAAGACGTACCTTTTAGTCTAGTCATTTCCTTTGATTCCTATAAGACGTACCTTTTAGTCGAGTCATTTCCTTTGATTCCTATAAGACGTAACTTTTAGTCGAGTCATCCCCTTTGAACCCTAGAATACGTACCTTTTAGTCGAGTCATTTCCCAAGATTCCTATAAGACGTACCTTTTAGTCGAATCATCCCCTTTGATTCGTATAAGACATACCTTTTAGTCGAGTCCTCCCCTTTGATTCCTATAAGACATACCTTTTAGTCGATTATACCTCTTGATTCCTATAAGAGGTACCTTTTAGTCGAGTTATACCTCTTGATTCCTATAAGACGTACCTTTTAGTCAAGTCATTTCCCTTGATACCTATAAGACGTACCTTTTAGTCGAGTTATACCTCTTGATTCCTATAAGACGTACCTTTTAGACGAGTCATCCCTTTGATTCCTATAAGACGTACCTTTTAGTCGAATCATCCCTCTTGATTTCTATAAGACGTACCTCTTAGTCGAATCATCCCCTTTGATTCGTATAAGACATACCTTTTATTCTAGTCCTCCCCTTTGATTCCTATAAGACATACCTTTTAGTCGAGTTATACCTCTTGATTCCTATAAGACGTACCTTTTAGTCGAGTTATACCTCTTGATTCCTATAAGACGTACCTTTTAGTCAAGTCATTTCCCTTGAGTCCTATAAGACGTTTCTTTTAGTCGAGTCATCCCCTTTGATTCCTATAAGACGTACCTTTTAGATGAGTCATCCCTTTGATTCCTATAAGACGTACCTTTTAGTCGAATCATCCCCTTTGACCCCTAGAAGACATACCTTTTAGTCATTTCCTTTGATTCCTATAAGACGTATCTTTTAGTCGAGTCACCCCCTTTGATTCCTATAAGATGTACCTTTTAGTCGAGTCATCCCCCTTGATTACTATAAGACGTACCTTTTAGTCCAGTCATCCCCTTTGATTCCTATAAGACGTACCTTTTAGTTGAGTTATTTCCTTTGATTCCTTAAAGACGTACCTTTTAGTAGAGTCATTACCCTTGATTCATATAAGACGTACCTTTTAGTCGAGACATCCCCATTGATTCCTATAAGACGTACCTTTTAGTCCAGTCATCTCCTTTGATTCCTATAAGACGTACCTTTTAGTTGAGTCATTTCCTTTGATTCCTAGAAGACGTTCCTTTTAGTCGAGTCATTTCACTTGATTCCTATAAGACGTACCTTTTAGTCGAGTCATTCCCTTTGATTCCTATAAGACGTACCTTTTAGTCGAGTCATCCCATTTGATTGCTATAAGACGTACCTTTTAGTCGAGTCATGCCCTTTGATTCCTATAACACGTAACTTTTAGTCGAGTCATTTCCCTTTATTCCTATAAGACGTACCTTTTCGTCGAGTCATCCCCTTTGATTCCTATAAGACGTATCTTTTAGTCGAGTCATCCCCTTTGATTCCTATAAGACGTACCTTTTAGTCGAGTCATCCCCTTTGACCCCTAGAAGACATACCTTTTAGTCATTTTCTTTGATTACTATAAGACGTACCTTTTAGTCGAGTCATCCCGTTTGATCCCTAGAAGACGTACCTTTCAGTCTAGTCATTTTCTTTGATTCCTATAAGACGTACCTTTTAGTCGAGTCATTTCCTTTGATTCCTATAAGACGTACCTTTTAGTCGAGTCATCCCCTTTGACCCCTAGAATACGTACCTTTTAGTCGAGTCATTTCCCTTGATTCCTATAAGACGTACATCTTAGTCGAATCATCCCCTTTGATACGTATAATACATACCTTTTAGTCGAGTCCTCCCCTTTGATTCCTATACGACATGCCTTTTAGTCGAGTTATACCTCTTGAATACTATAAGAGGTACTTTTTAGTCGAGTCATTCCCCCTTGAACCCTAGAAAACGTACCTTTTAGTCGAGTCATCTCCTTTGACCCCTAGAAGACGTACCTTTTACTCGAGTCATTTCCATTCATTCTATAAGACGTATCTTTTAGTCGAGTCATCCATTTTGATTCCTATAAGACGTACCTTCTAGTCGAGTCATCCCCTTTGATTCCTATAAGACGTACCTTTTAGTCAAGTCAACCCCTTTGATTCCTATAAGACGTTCCTTTTAGTCGAGTCATCTCTTTGATTCCTAGAAGACATACCTTTTAGTCATTTCCTTTGATTCCTATAAGACGTACCTTTTAGTCGAGTCACCCCCTTTGATTCCTATAAGACGTACCTTTTAGTCGAGTCATCCCTCATGATTACTAAAAGACGTACCTTTTATTCGAGTCATCCCCTCTGATTCGTATAAGACGTACCTTTTATTTGAGTCATTTCCTTTGATTCCTTAAAGACGTACCTTTTAGTAGAGTCATTTCCCTTGATTCCTATAAGACGTACCTTTTAGTCGAGTCATCCCCATTGATTCCTATAAGACGTATCTTTTAGTCGAGTCATCTCCTTTGATTCCTATAAGACATACTTTATAGTTGAGTCATTTCCTGTGATTCCTAGAAGACGTTCCTTTTAGTCGAGTCATTTCACTTGATTCCTATAAGACGTACCTTTTAGTCGAGTCATTCCCTTTGATTCCTATAAGACGTACCTTTTAGTCGAGTCATCCCCTTTGATTCCAATAAGACGTACCTTTTAGTCGAGTCATCCCCATTGATTCCTAGAAGTCATAACTTTTAGTCGAGTCATTTCGCTTGATTTTTATAAGACGTACCTCTTAGTCGAATCATCCCCTTTGATTCGTAAAAGACATACCTTTTAGTCGAGTCATCCCCTTTGATTCCTATAAGACATACCTTTCAGTCGAGTTATACGTCTTGATTCCTATAAGATGTACTTTATAGTCGAGTCATTCCCCCTTGACCCCTAGAAGACGTACCTTTTAGTCTAGTCATCCCCTTTGACCCCTAGAAGACGTATCTTTTACTCGAGTCATTTCTTTTGATTCTATACGACATATATTTTAGTCGAGTCATCCCTTTTGATTCCTGTAAGACGTACCATTTAGTCGAGTCATCCCCTTTGATTCCTATAATTCGTACATTTTAGTCAAGTCATCCCCTTTGATTCCAATAATACGTACCTTTTAGTCGAGTCATCCCTTTTACTCCTATAAGACGTACCTTTTAGTCGAGACAACCCCTTTGACCCCTAGAAGACATACCTTTTAGTCATTTCCTTTGATTCCTATAAGACGTACCTTTTAGTCGAGTCACCCCCTTTGATTACTATAAGACGTACCTTTTAGTCGAGTCATTTCCCTTGATTACTATAAGACGTTCCTTTTAGTCGAGTCATCCCCTTTGATTCCTATAAGACGTACCTTTTAGTTGAGTCATTTCCTTTGATTCCTTAAATACGTACCTTTTAGTAGAGTTATTTCCCTTGATTCCTATAAGACGTACCTTTTAGTCGAGTCATCCCCATTGATTCCTATAAGACGTACCTTTTAGTCGAGTCATCTCCGTTGATTCCTATAAGACGTACCTTTTAGTTGAGTCATTTCCTGTGATTCCTAGAAGACGTTCCTTTTAGTCGAGTCATTTCACTTGATTCCTATAAGACGTACCTTTTAATCGAGTCATTCCCTTTGATTCCAATAAGACGTACCTTTTAGTCGAGTCATCCCCCTTGATTCCTATAAGACGTACCTTTTAGTCGAGTCATCCCCTTTGATTCCTATAAGACGTACCTTTTGGTCGAGTCATCCCCTTTGATTCCTATAAGACGTATATTTTAGTCGAGTCATCCCCTTTGATTCCTATAAGACGTACCTTTTAGTCGAGTCATCCCCTTTGACCCCTAGAAGACATACCTTTTAGTCATTTTCTTTGATTCCTATAAGACGTACCTTTTAGTCGAGTCACCCCCTTTGATTCCTATAAGACGTACCTATTAGTCGTGTCATCCCCCTTGATTATTATAAGACGTACCTTTTAGTCGAGTCATCTCCTTTGATTCCTATAAGACGTACCTTTTAGTTGAGTCATTTCCTTAAATTCCTATAAGACGTACCTTTTAGTCGAGTCATCCCCTTTGACCCCTAGAATACGTACCTTTTAGTCGAGCCATTTCCTTTGATTCCTATAAGATGTACCTTTTAGTCGAGTCATCCCCTTAGATTCCTATAAGACATACCTTTTAGTTAAGTTATCTCCTTTGATTCCTATAAGACGTACCTTTCAGTTGAGTTATTTCCTTAGATTCCTAGAAAACGTATCATTTAGTCGAGTCATTTCCCTTGATTCCTATAAGACGTACCTTTTAGTCGAGTCATCCCCTTTGATTCCTATAAAATGTACCTTTTAGTCGAGTCATCCCCTTTGATTCCTATAAGACGTACCTTTTAGTCGAGTCATCCCTTTGATTCCTATAAGACATACCTTTTAGTCGATTCATCCCCTTTGACCCCTAGAAGACATACCTTTTAGTCATTTCCTTTGATTCCTATAAGACGTATCTTTTAGTCGAGTCACCCCCTTTGATTCTAATAAGAGGTACCTTTTAGTTAAGTCATCCCCCTTGATTACTATAAGACGTACCTTTTAGTCGAGTCATCCCCTTTGATTCCTAGAAGACGTACCTTTTAGTCGAGTCATTTCCCTTGATTCCTATAAGACGTACCTTTTAGTCGAGTCATCCACTTTAATTCCTATAAGACGTACCTTTTAGACGAGTCATCCCCTTGGATTCCTATAAGACGTACCTTTTGGTCGAGTCATCCCCTTCGATTCCAATAAGACGAACCTTTTAGTCGAGTAATCCCCTTTGATTCCTAAAAGACGTACCTTTTAGTCGAGTCATTTCCCTTGATTCCTATAAGACGTACCTTTTAGTCGAGTCATCCCGTTTGATCCCTAAAAGACGTACCTTTTAGTCTAGTCATTTCCTTTGATTCCTATAAGACGTACCTTTTAGTCGAGTCATTTCCTTTGATTCCTATAATACGTACCTTTTAGTTGAGTCATCCCCTTTGACCCCTAGAATACGTACCTTTAAGTCGAGTCATTTCTTAAGAATCCTATAAGATGTACCTCTTAGTCGAATCATCCCCTTTGATTCGTATAAGACATACCTTTTAGTCGAGTCCTCCCCTTTGATTCCTATAAGACATACCTTTTAGTCGAATTATACCTCTTGATTCCTATAAGACGTACTTATTAGTCGTGTCATTCCCCCTTGACCCCTAGAAGACGAACCTTTTAGTCGAGTCATCACCTTTGTCCCCTAGAAGACGAACCTTTTACTCGAGTCATTTCCTTTTATTCTATAAGACGTATCTTTTAGTGGAGTCATCCCTTTTGATTCCTATAAGACGTACCTTTTAGTCGAGTCATCCCCTTTGATTCCTATAAGACGTACCTTTTAGTCAAGTTATCCCCTTTGATTCCTATAAGACGTACCTTTTAGTCGAGTCATCCCCTTTGACCCCTAGAAGACATACCTTTTAGTCATTTCCTTTGATTCCTATAAGACGTACCTTTTAGTCGAGTCACCCCCTTTGATTCCTATAAGACGTACCTTTTAGTCGAGTCATCCCCCTTGATTACTATAAGACGTACCTTTTAGTCGAGTCATCCCCTTTGATTCCTATAAGACGTACCTTTTAGTTGAGTCATTTCCTTTGATTCCTTCAAGACGTACATTTTAGTAGAGTCATTTCCCTTGATTCCTATAAGACGTACCTTTTAGTCGAGACATCCCCATTGATTCCTATAAGACGTACCTTTTAGACGAGTCATCCCTTTGATTCCTATAAGACGTACCTTTTAGTCGAATCATCCCTCTTGATTCCTATAAGACGTACCTCTTAGTCGAATCATCCCCTTTGATTCGTATAAGACATACCTTTTAGTCGAGTCCTTCCCTTTGATTCCTATAAGACATACCTTTTAGTCGAATTATACCTCTTGATTCCTATAAGACGTACTTTTTAGTCGTGTCATTCCACCTTGACCCCTAGAAGACGAACCTTTTAGTCGAGTCATCCCCTTTGTCCCCTAGAAGACGTACCTTTTACTCGAGTCATTTCCTTTGATTCTATAAGACGTATCTTTTAGTGGAGTCATCCCTTTTGATTCCTATAAGACGTACCTTTTAGTCGAGTCATCCCCTTTGATTCCTATAAGACGTACCTTTTAGTCAAGTTATCCCCTTTGATTCCTATAAGACGTACCTTTTAGTCGAGTCATCCCCTTTGACCCCTAGAAGACATACCTTTTAGTCATTTCCATTGATTCCTATAAGACGTATCTTTTAGTCGAGTCACCCCCTTTGATTCCTATAAGACGTACCTTTTAGTCGAGTCATCCCTTTGATTCCTATAAGACATACCTTTTAGTCGATTCATCCCCTTTGACCCCTAGAAGACATACCTTTTAGTCATTTCCTTTGATTCCTATAAGACGTATCTTTTAGTCGAGTCACCCCCTTTGATTCTAATAAGAGGTACCTTTTAGTTAAGTCATCCCCCTTGATTTCTATAAGACGTACCTTTTAGTCGAGTCATCCCCTTTGATTCCTAGAAGACGTACCTTTTAGTCGAGTCATTTCCCTTGATTCCTATAAGACGTACCTTTTAGTCGAGTCATCCACTTTAATTCCTATAAGACGTACCTTTTAGACGAGTCATCCCCTTGGATTCCTATAAGACGTACCTTTTGGTCGAGTCATCCCCTTCGATTCCAATAAGACGAACCTTTTAGTCGAGTAATCCCCTTTGATTCCTAAAAGACGTACCTTTTAGTCGAGTCATTTCCCTTGATTCCTATAAGACGTACCTTTTAGTCGAGTCATCCCGTTTGATCCCTAAAAGACGTACCTTTTAGTCTAGTCATTTCCTTTGATTCCTATAAGACGTACCTTTTAGTCGAGTCATTTCCTTTGATTCCTATAATACGTACCTTTTAGTTGAGTCATCCCCTTTGACCCCTAGAATACGTACCTTTAAGTCGAGTCATTTCTTAAGAATCCTATAAGATGTACCTCTTAGTCGAATCATCCCCTTTGATTCGTATAAGACATACCTTTTAGTCGAGTCCTCCCCTTTGATTCCTATAAGACATACCTTTTAGTCGAATTATACCTCTTGATTCCTATAAGACGTACTTTTTAGTCGTGTCATTCCCCCTTGACCCCTAGAAGATGAACCTTTTAGTCGAGTCATCACCTTTGTCCCCTAGAAGACGAACCTTTTACTCGAGTCATTTCCTTTTATTCTATAAGACGTATCTTTTAGTGGAGTCATCCCTTTTGATTCCTATAAGACGTACCTTTTAGTCGAGTCATCCCCTTTGATTCCTATAAGACGTACCTTTTAGTCAAGTTATCCCCTTTGATTCCTATAAGACGTACCTTTTAGTCGAGTCATCCCCTTTGACCCCTAGAAGACATACCTTTTAGTCATTTCCTTTGATTCCTATAAGACGTACCTTTTAGTCGAGTCACCCCCTTTGATTCCTATAAGACGTACCTTTTAGTCGAGTCATCCCCCTTGATTACTATAAGACGTACCTTTTAGTCGAGTCATCCCCTTTGATTCCTATAAGACGTACCTTTTAGTTGAGTCATTTCCTTTGATTCCTTAAAGACGTACATTTTAGTAGAGTCATTTCCCTTGATTCCTATAAGACGTACCTTTTAGTCGAGACATCCCCATTGATTCCTATAAGACGTACCTTTTAGACGAGTCATCCCTTTGATTCCTATAAGACGTACCTTTTAGTCGAATCATCCCTCTTGATTCCTATAAGACGTACCTCTTAGTCGAATCATCCCCTTTGATTCGTATAAGACATACCTTTTAGTCGAGTCCTCCCCTTTGATTCCTATAAGACATACCTTTTAGTCGAATTATACCTCTTGATTCCTATAAGACGTACTTTTTAGTCGTGTCATTCCACCTTGACCCCTAGAAGACGAACCTTTTAGTCGAGTCATCCCCTTTGTCCCCTAGAAGACGTACCTTTTACTCGAGTCATTTCCTTTGATTCTATAAGACGTATCTTTTAGTGGAGTCATCCCTTTTGATTCCTATAAGACGTACCTTTTAGTCGAGTCATCCCCTTTGATTCCTATAAGACGTACCTTTTAGTCAAGTTATCCCCTTTGATTCCTATAAGACGTACCTTTTAGTCGAGTCATCCCCTTTGACCCCTAGAAGACATACCTTTTAGTCATTTCCATTGATTCCTATAAGACGTATCTTTTAGTCGAGTCACCCCCTTTGATTCCTATAAGACGTACCTTTTAGTCGAGTCATCCCTTTGATTCCTATAAGACATACCTTTTAGTCGATTCATCCCCTTTGACCCCTAGAAGACATACCTTTTAGTCATTTCCTTTGATTCCTATAAGACGTATCTTTTAGTCGAGTCACCCCCTTTGATTCTAATAAGAGGTACCTTTTAGTTAAGTCATCCCCCTTGATTTCTATAAGACGTACCTTTTAGTCGAGTCATCCCCTTTGATTCCTAGAAGACGTACCTTTTAGTCGAGTCATTTCCCTTGATTCCTATAAGACGTACCTTTTAGTCGAGTCATCCACTTTAATTCCTATAAGACGTACCTTTTAGACGAGTCATCCCCTTGGATTCCTATAAGACGTACCTTTTGGTCGAGTCATCCCCTTCGATTCTAATAAGACGAACCTTTTAGTCGAGTAATCCCCTTTGATTCCTAAAAGACGTACCTTTTAGTCGAGTCATTTCCCTTGATTCCTATAAGACGTACCTTTTAGTCGAGTCATCCCGTTTGATCCCTAAAAGACGTACCTTTTAGTCTAGTCATTTCCTTTGATTCCTATAAGACGTACCTTTTAGTCGAGTCATTTCCTTTGATTCCTATAATACGTACCTTTTAGTTGAGTCATCCCCTTTGACCCCTAGAATACGTACCTTTAAGTCGAGTCATTTCTTAAGAATCCTATAAGATGTACCTCTTAGTCGAATCATCCCCTTTGATTCGTATAAGACATACCTTTTAGTCGAGTCCTCCCCTTTGATTCCTATAAGACATACCTTTTAGTCGAATTATACCTCTTGATTCCTATAAGACGTACTTTTTAGTCGTGTCATTCCCCCTTGACCCCTAGAAGACGAACCTTTTAGTCGAGTCATCACCTTTGTCCCCTAGAAGACGAACCTTTTACTCGAGTCATTTCCTTTTATTCTATAAGACGTATCTTTTAGTGGAGTCATCCCTTTTGATTCCTATAAGACGTACCTTTTAGTCGAGTCATCCCCTTTGATTCCTATAAGACGTACCTTTTAGTCAAGTTATCCCCTTTGATTCCTATAAAACGTACCTTTTAGTCGAGTCATCCCCTTTGACCCCTAGAAGACATACCTTTTAGTCATTTCCTTTGATTCCTATAAGACGTACCTTTTAGTCGAGTCACCCCCTTTGATTCCTATAAGACGTACCTTTTAGTCGAGTCATCCCCCTTGATTACTATAAGACGTACCTTTTAGTCGAGTCATCCCCTTTGATTCCTATAAGACGTACCTTTTAGTTGAGTCATTTCCTTTGATTCCTTAAAGACGTACATTTTAGTAGAGTCATTTCCCTTGATTCCTATAAGACGTACCTTTTAGTCGAGACATCCCCATTGATTCCTATAAGACGTACCTTTTAGACGAGTCATCCCTTTGATTCCTATAAGACGTACCTTTTAGTCGAATCATCCCTCTTGATTCCTATAAGACGTACCTCTTAGTCGAATCATCCCCTTTGATTCGTATAAGACATACCTTTTAGTCGAGTCCTTCCCTTTGATTCCTATAAGACATACCTTTTAGTCGAATTATACCTCTTGATTCCTATAAGACGTACTTTTTAGTCGTGTCATTCCACCTTGACCCCTAGAAGACGAACCTTTTAGTCGAGTCATCCCCTTTGTCCCCTAGAAGACGTACCTTTTACTCGAGTCATTTCCTTTGATTCTATAAGACGTATCTTTTAGTGGAGTCATCCCTTTTGATTCCTATAAGACGTACCTTTTAGTCGAGTCATCCCCTTTGATTCCTATAAGACGTACCTTTTAGTCAAGTTATCCCCTTTGATTCCTATAAGACGTACCTTTTAGTCGAGTCATCCCCTTTGACCCCTAGAAGACATACATTTTAGTCATTTCCATTGATTCCTATAAGACGTATCTTTTAGTCGAGTCACCCCCTTTGATTCCTATAAGACGTACCTTTTAGTCGAGTCATCCCCTTTGATTACTATAAGACGTACCTTTTAGTCGAGTCATCCCCTTTGATTCCTATAAGACGTATCTTTTAGTCGAGTCACCCCCTTTGATTCATATAAGACGTACCTTTTAGTCGAGTCATCCCCCTTGATTATTATAAGACGTACCTTTTAGTCGAGTGATCCCCTTTGATTCCAATAAGACGTACCTTTTTGTTGAGTCATTTTCTTAAATTCCTATAAGACGTACCATTTAGTCGAGTCATCCCCTTTGACCCCTAGAATACGTACCTTTTAGTCGAGTCATTTCCTTTGATTCCTATAAGACGTACCTTTTAGTCGAGTCATCCCCTTAAATTCCTATAAGACGTACCTTTTAGTTGAGTTATCTCCTTTGATTCCTATAAGACGTACCTTTTAGTCGAGTCATCCCCTTTGATTCCTATAAAATGTACCTTTTAGTCGAGTCATCCCTTTGATTCCTATAAGACGTACCTTTTAGTCGAGTCATCCCCTTTGACCCCTAGAAGACATACCTTTTAGTCATTTCCTTTGATTCCTATAAGACGTATCTTTTAGTCGAGTCACCCCATTTGATTCTAATAAGAGGTACCTTTTAGTCAAGTCATCCCCCTTGATTAGTATAAGACGTACCTTTTAGTCGAGTCATCCCCTTTGATTCCTAGAAGACGTACCTTTTTGTCGAGTCATTTCCCTTGATTCCTATATGACGTACCTTTTAGTCGAGTCATCCACTTTAATTCCTATAAGACGTACCTTTTAGACGAGTCATCCCCTTGGATTCCTATAAGACGTACCTTTTGGTCGAGTCATCCCCTTCGATTCCTATAAGACGAACCTTTTAGTCGAGTAATCCCCTTTGATTCCTAAAAGACTTACCTTTTAGTCGAGTCATTTCCCTTGATTCCTATAAGACGTACCTTTTAGTCGAGTCATCCCGTTTGATCCCTAGAAGACGTACCTTTTAGTCTAGTCATTTCCTTTGATTCCTATAAGACGTACCTTTTAGTCGAGTCATTTCCATTGATTCCTATAAGACGTACCTTTTAGTCGACTCATCCCTTTGATTCCTAGAAGATGTACCTTTTAGTCGAGTCATTCCCTTTGACCCCTAGAAGACATACCTTTTAGTCATTTCCTTTGATTCCTATAAGACGTATCTTTTAGTCGAGTCACCCCCTTTGATTCCAATAAGAGGTACCTTTTAGTCGAGTCATCCCCTTTGATTCCTAGAAGACGTAACTTTTAGTCGAGTCATTTCCCTTGATTCCTATTAGACGTACCTTTTAGTTGAGTCATCCACTTTGATTCCTATAAGACGTACCTATTAGTCGAGTCATCCCCTTCGATTCCTAGAAGATGAACCTTTTGGTCGAGTCATCCCCTTCGATTCCTATAAGACGTACCTTTTGGTCGAGTCATCCCCGTTGATTCCTAAAAGACGTACCTTTTAGTTGAGTCATTTCCCTTGATTCCTATAAGACGTACCTTTTAGTCGAGTCATCCCCTTTGATTCCTATAAGACGTACCTTTTAGTCGAGTCATCTCCTTTGATTCCTATAAGACGTACCTTTTAGTCGAGTCATTTCCTTTGATTCCTATAAGACGTACCTTATAGTCGAGTCATACCCTTTGATTCCCATAAGACCTATCTTTTAGTCGAGTCATCCCTTTTGATTCCTATAAGACGTACCTTTTAGTTGAGTCATCCCCTTTGATTCCTATAAGACGTACCTTATAGTCGAGTCATCCCCTTTGATTCCTATAAGACGTACCGTTTAGTCGAGTCATCCACTTTGATTCCTATAAGACGTACCTTTTAGTTGAGTAATTTCCTTTGATTCCTTGTAGACGTACCTTTTAGTCGAGTCATTTCCCTTGATTCCTATATGACGTACCTTTTAGTTGAGTCATTTCCTTCAATTCCTATAAGACGTACATTTTAGTCGAGTCATCCCCTTTGACCCCTAGAATATGTACCTTTTAGTCGAGTCATTTCCTTTGATTCCTATAAGACGTACCTTTTAGTCGAGTCATCCCCTTAGATTACTATAAGACGTACCTTTTAGTTGAGTTATCTCCTTTGATTCCTATAAGACGTACCTTTTAGTTGAGTCATTTCCTTAGATTCCTAGAAAACGTACCTTTTAGTCGAGTCATTTCCCTTGATTCCTATAAGACGTACCGTTTAGTCGAGTCAACCCCTTTGATTCCTATAAAATGTACCTTTTAGTCGAGTCATCCCCTTTGATTCCTATAAGACGTACCTTTTAGTCGAGTCATCCCTTTGATTCCTATAAGATGTACCTTTTAGTCGAGTCATCCCCTTTCACCCCTAGAATACATACCTTTTAGTCATTTCCTTTGATTCCTATAAGACGTATCTTTTAGTCGAGTCACCCCCTTTGATTCCAATAAGAGGTACCTTTTAGTCAAGTCATCCCCCTTGATTACTATAAGACGTACCTTTTAGTCGAGTCATCCCCTTTGATTCCTAGAAGACGTACCTTTTAGTCGAGTCATTTCCCTTGATTCCTATAAAACGTACCTTTTACTCGAGTCATCAACTTTAATTCCTATAAGACGTACCTTTTAGTCGAGTCATCCCCTTCGATTCCTATAAGACGTACCTTTTGGTCGAGTCATCCCCTTTGATTCCTATAAGACGTACCTTTTAGTCGAGTCATCCCGTTTGATTCCTATAAGACGTACCTTTTAGTCGAGTCATCCCGTTTGATCCCTAGAAGACGTACCTTTTAGTCTAGTCATTTCCTTTGATTCCTATAAGACGTACCTTTTAGTCGAGTCATTTCCTTTGATTCCTATAAGACGAACCTTTTAGTCGAGTCATCCTATTTGACCCCTAGAATACATACCTTTTAGTCAAGTCATTTCCCTTGATTCCTATAAGACGTACCTCTTAGTCGAATCATCCCCGTTGATTCGTATAAGACATACCTTTTAGTCGAGTCATCCCCTTTGATTACTATAAGACATACCTTTTAGTCGAGTTATACCTCTTGATTCCTATAAGACGTACTTTTTAGTCGAGTCATTCCCCCTTGACCCCTAGAAGACGTACCTTTTAGTCGAGTCATCCCCTTTGACCCCTAGAAGACGAACCTTTTACTCGAGTCATTTCCTTTTATTCTTTAAGACGTATCTTTTAGTATAGTCATCCCTTTTGATTCCTATAAGACGTACCTTTTAGTCGAGTCATCCCCTTTGATTCCTATAAGACGTACCTTTTAGTCAAGTCATCCCCTTTGATTCCTATAAGACGTACCTTTTAGTCGAGTCATCCCTTTGATTCCTATAAGACGTACCTTTTAGTTGAGTCATCCCCTTTGACCCCTAGAAGACATACCTTTTAGTCATTTCCTTTGATTCCTATAAGACGTACCTTTTAGTCGAGTAACCCCCTTTGATTCCTATAAGACGTACCTTTTAGTCGAGTCATACCCCTTGATTACTATAAGACATACCTTATAGTCGAGTCATCCCCTTATATTCCTATATGACGTACCTTTTAGTTGAGTCATTTCCTTTGATTCCTTAAGACGTACCTTTTAGTCGAGTCATCCCCATTGATTCCTATAAGACGTACCTTTTAGTCGAGTCATCTCCTTTGATTCCTATAAGACGTACCTTTTAGTTGAGTCATTTCCTATGATTCCTAGAAGACGTTCCTTTTAGTCGATTCATTTCACTTGATGCTTATAAGACGTACCTTTTAGTCGAGTCATTCCCTTTGATTCCTATAAGACGTACCTTTTAGTCGAGTCATCCCCTTTGATTCCTATAAGACGTACCTTTTAGTCGAGTCATCCCCTTTGATTCCTAGAAGACGTAACATTTAGTCGAGTCATTTCCCTTGATTCCTATAAGACGTACCTTTTAGTCGAGTCATCCCCTATGATTCCTATAAGACGTATCTTTTAGTCGAGTCATCTCCTTTGATTCCTATAAGACGTACCTTTTAGTCGAGTCATCCCCTTTGGCCCCTAGAAGACATACCTTTTAGTCATTTCCATTGATTCCTATAAGACGTATCTTTTAGTCGAGTCACCCCCTTTGATTCCTATAAGACGTACCTTTTAGTCGAGTCATCCCCTTTGATTACTATAAGACGTACCTTTTAGTCGAGTCATCCCCTTTGATTCCTATAAGACGTATCTTTTAGTCGAGTCACCCCCTTTGATTCCTATAAGACGTACCTTTTAGTCGAGTCATCCCCCTTGATTACTATAAGACGTACCTTTTAGTCGAGTCATCCCTTTGATTACTATAAGACGTACCATTTAGTCGAGTCATCCCTTTGATTCCTATAAGACGTACCTTTTAGTTGAGTCATCCCCTTTGACCCCTAGAAGACATACCTTTTAGTCGAGTCATCCCTTTGATTCCTATAAGACGTATCTTTTAGTCGAGTAACCCCCTTTGATTCCTATAAGACGTACCTTTTAGTCGAGTCATCCCCCTTGATTACTATAAGACATACCTTTTAGTCGAGTCATCCCCTTATATTCCTATATGACCTACCTTTTAGTTGAGTCATTTCCTTTGATTCCTTAAGACGTACCTTTTAGTCGAGTCATCCCCATTGATTCCTATAAGACGTACCTTTTAGTCGAGTCATCTCCTTTGATTCCTATAAGACGTACCTTTTAGTTGAGTCATTTCCTATGATTCCTAGAAGACGTTCCTTTTAGTCGAGTTATTTCACTTGATTCCTATAAGACGTACCTTTTAGTCGAGTTATTCTCTTTGATTCCTATAAGACGTACCTTTTAGTCGAGTCATCCCCTTTGATTCCTATAAGACGTACCTTTTAGTCGAGTCATCCCCTTTGATTCCTAGAAGACGTAACATTTAGTCGAGTCATTTCCCTTGATTCCTAATAGACGTACCTTTTAGTCGAGTCATCCCCTTTGATTCCTATTAGACGTATCTTTTAGTCGAGTCATCTCCTTTGATTCCTATAAGACGTACCTTTTAGTTGAGTCATCCCCTTTGGCCCCTAGAAGACATACCTTTTAGTTATTTCCATTAATTCCTATAAGACGTATCTTTTAGTTGAGTCACCCCCTTTGATAACTATAAGACGTACCTTTTAGTCGAGTCATCCCCCTTGATTACTATAAGACGTACCTTTTAGTTGAGTCATCCCCTTTGATTCCTATAAGACGTACCTTTTAGTTGAGTCATTTCCTTAAATTCCTATAAGACGTACCTTTTAGTCGAGTCATCCCCTTTGACCTCTAGAATACGTACCTTTTAGTCGATTCATTTCCATTGATTCCTATAAGACGTACCTTTTAGTAGAGTTATCTCCTTTGATTCCTATAAGACGTACCTTTTAGTTGAGTCATTTCCTTAGATTCCCAGAAAACGTACCTTGTAGTCGAGTCATTTCCCTTGATTCCAATAAGACGTACCTTTTAGTCGAGTCTTTTCCTTTGATTCCTATAAAATGTACATTTTAGTCGAGTCATCCCCTTTGATTCCTATAAGACATACCTTTTAGTCGAGTCATCCCCTTTGACCACTAGAAGACATACCACTTAGTAATTTCCTTTGATTTATAAGACGTATCTTTTAGTCGAGGCACCCCCTTTGATTCCAATAAGAGGTACCTTATAGTCAAGTCATCCCCCTTGATTACTATAAGACGTACCTTTTAGTCGAATCATCCCCTTTGATTCCTAGAAGACGTACCTTTTAGTCGAGTCATTTCCCTTGATTCCTATAAGACTTACCTTTTAGTCGAGTCATCCACTTAGATTCCTAGATGACGTACCTTTTATTCGAGTCATCCCCTTGGAATCTTTTAAGACGTACCTTTTGGTCGAGTCATCCCCTTCGATTCCTATAAGACGAACCTTTTAGTCGAGTAATCCCCTTTGATTCCTAAAGGACGTACCTTTTAGTCGAGTCATTTTCCTTGATTCCTATAAGACGTACCTTGTAGTCGAGTCATCCCCTTTGATTCCTATAAGACGTACCTTTTAGTCGAGTCATCCCGTTTGATTCCGATAAGACGTACCTTTTAGTCGAGTCATACCGTTTGATCCCTAGAAGACATACCTTTTAGTCGAGTTATACCTCTTGATTCCTATAAGACGTACTTTTTAGTCTAGTCATTTTCTTTGATTTCTATAAGACGTACCTTTTAGTCGAGTCATTTCCTTTGATTCCTATAAGACGTACCTTTTAGTCGAGTCATCCCCTTTGACCCCTAGAATACGTACCTTTTAGTCGAGTCATTTCCCTTGATTCCTATAAGACGTACCTCTTAGTCGAATCATCCCCTTTGATTCGTATAAGACATACCTTTTAGTCCAGTCCTCCCCTTTGATTCCTATAAGACATACCTTTTAGTCGAGTTATACCTCTTGATTCCTATAAGACGTACTTTTTAGTCGAGTCATTCCCCCTTGACCCCTAGAAGACGTACCTTTTAGTCGAGTCATCCCCTTTGACCCCTAGAAGACGTACCTTTTACTCGAGTCATTTCCTTTGATTCTATAAGACGTATCTTTTAGTCGAGTCATCCCTTTTGATTCCTATAAGACGTACATTCTAACGGGTCATCCCCTTTGATTCCTATAAGACGTACCTTTTAGTCAAGTCATCCCCTTTGATTCCTATAAGATGTTCCTTTAGTCGAGTCATCCCTTTGATTCCTATAAGACGTACCTTTTAGTCGAGTCATCCCCTTTGACCCCTAGAAGACATACCTTTTAGTCATTTCCTTTTATTCCTATAAGACGTACCTTTTAGTCAAGTCACCCCCTTTGATTCCTATAAGACGTACCTTTTAGTCGAGTCATCCCTCTTGATTACTAAAAGACGTACCTTTTAGTCGAGTCATCCCCTTTGATTCGTATAAGACGTACCTTTTAGTTGAGTAATTTCCTTTGATTCCTTAAAGACGTACCTTTTAGTAGAGTCATTTCCCTTGATTCCTATAAGACGTACCTTTTAGTCGAGTCATCCCCATTGATTCCTATAAGACGTACCTTTTAGTTGAGTCAACTCTGTTGATTCCTATAAGACGTACCTTTTAGTTGAGTCATTTCTTGTGATTCCTAGAAGACGTTCCTATTAGTCGAGTCATTTCACTTGATTCCTATAAGACGTACCTTTTAATCGAGTCATTCCCTTTGATTCCAATAAGACGTACCTTTTAGTCGAGTCATCCCCTTTGATTCCTATAAGACGTACCTTTTAGTCGAGTCATCCCCTTTGATTCCTAGAAGACGTAACTTTTAGTCGAGTCATTCCCCTTAATTCCTATAAGACGTACCTTTTAGTCGAGTCTTCCCCTTTGATTCCTATAAGACGTATCTTTTAGTCGAGTCATCCCCTTTGATTCCTATAAGACGTACCTTTTAGTCGAGTCATCCCCTTTGACCCCTAGAAGACATACCTTTTAGTCATTTCCTTTGATTCCTATAAGACGTACCTTTTAGTCGAGTCACCCCCTTTGATTCCTATAAGACGTACCTATTAGTCGAGTCATCCCCCTTGATTATTATAAGACGTACCTTTTAGTCGAGTCATCCCCTTGATTCCTATAAGACGTACCTTTTGGTCGAGTCATCCCTTTGATTCCTATAAGACGTACCTTTTAGTCGAGTCATCCCCTTTGACCCCTAGAAGACATACCTTTTAGTCATTTCCTTTGATTCCTATAAGACGTATCTTTTAGTCGAGTCACCCCATTTGATTCTAATAAGAGGTACCTTTTAGTCAAGTCATCCCCCTTGATTAGTATAAGACGTACCTTTTAGTCGAGTTATCCCCTTTGATTCCTAGAAGACGTACCTTTTAGTCGAGTCATTTCCCTTGATTCCTATATGACGTACCTTTTAGTCGAGTCATCCACTTTAATTCCTATAAGACGTACCTTTTAGACGAGTCATCCCCTTGGATTCCTATAAGACGTACCTTTTGGTCGAGTCATCCCCTTCGATTCCTATAAGACGAACCTTTTAGTCGAGTAATCCCCTTTGATTCCTAAAAGACGTACCTTTTAGTCGAGTCATTTCCCTTGATTCCTATAAGACGTACCTTTTAGTCGAGTCATCCCGTTTGATCCCTAGAAGACGTACCTTTTAGTCTAGTCATTTCCTTTGATTCCTATAAGACGTACCTTTTAGTCGAGTCATTTCCATTGATTCCTATAAGACGTACCTTTTAGTCGACTCATCCCTTTGATTCCTAGAAGATGTACCTTTTAGTCGAGTCATTCCCTTTGACCCCTAGAAGACATACCTTTTAGTCATTTCCTTTGATTCCTATAAGACGTATCTTTTAGTCGAGTCACCCCCTTTGATTCCAATAAGAGGTACCTTTTAGTCGAGTCATCCCCTTTGATTCCTAGAAGACGTAACTTTTAGTCGAGTCATTTCCCTTGATTCCTATTAGACGTACCTTTTAGTTGAGTCATCCACTTTGATTCCTATAAGACGTACCTATTAGTCGAGTCATCCCCTAGAATTCCTATAAGACGTACCTTTTGGTCGAGTAATCCCCTTCGATTCCTATAAGATGAACCTTTTGGTCGAGTCATCCCCTTCGATTCCTATAAGACGTACCTTTTGGTCGAGTCATCCCCGTTGATTCCTAAAAGACGTACCTTTTAGTTGAGTCATTTCCCTTGATTCCTATAAGACGTACCTTTTAGTCGAGTCATCCCCTTTGATTCCTACAAGACGTACCTTTTAGTCGAGTCATCTCCTTTGATTCCTATAAGACATACCTTTTAGTCGAGTCATTTCCTTTGATTCCTATAAGACGTACCTTATAGTCGAGTCATACCCTTTGATTCCCATAAGACCTATCTTTTAGTCGAGTCATCCCTTTTGATTCCTATAAGACGTACCTTTTAGTTGAGTCATCCCCTTTGATTCCTATAAGACGTACCTTATAGTCGAGTCATCCCCTTTGATTCCTATAAGACGTACCGTTTAGTCGAGTCATCCACTTTGATTCCTATAAGACGTACCTTTTAGTTGAGTAATTTCCTTTGATTCCTTGTAGACGTACCTTTTAGTCGAGTCATTTCCCTTGATTCCTATATGACGTACCTTTTAGTTCAGTCATTTCCTTCAATTCCTATAAGACGTACATTTTAGTCGAGTCATCCCCTTTGACCCCTAGAATATGTACCTTTTAGTCGAGTCATTTCCTTTGATTCCTATAAGACGTACCTTTTAGTCGAGTCATCCCCTTAGATTACTATAAGACGTACCTTTTAGTTGAGTTATCTCCTTTGATTCCTATAAGACGTACCTTTTAGTTGAGTCATTTCCTTAGATTCCTAGAAAACGTACCTTTTAGTCGAGTCATTTCCCTTGATTCCTATAAGACGTACCGTTTAGTCGAGTCAACCCCTTTGATTCCTATAAAATGTACCTTTTAGTCGAGTCATCCCCTTTGATTCCTATAAGACGTACCTTTTAGTCGAGTCATCCCTTTGATTCCTATAAGATGTACCTTTTAGTCGAGTCATCCCCTTTGACCCCTAGAATACATACCTTTTAGTCATTTCCTTTGATTCCTATAAGACGTATCTTTTAGTCGAGTCACCCCCTTTGATTCCAATAAGAGGTACCTTTTAGTCAAGTCATCCCCCTTGATTACTATAAGACGTACCTTTTAGTCGAGTCATCCCCTTTGATTCCTAGAAGACGTACCTTTTAGTCGAGTCATTTCCCTTGATTCCTATAAAAACGTACCTTTTACTCGAGTCATCAACTTTAATTCCTATAAGACGTACCTTTTAGTCGAGTCATCCCCTTCGATTCCTATAAGACGTACCTTTTGGTCGAGTCATCCCCTTTGATTCCTATAAGACGTACCTTTTAGTCGAGTCATCCCGTTTGATTCCTATAAGACGTACCTTTTAGTCGAGTCATCCCGTTTGATCCCTAGAAGACGTACCTTTTAGTCTAGTCATTTCCTTTGATTCCTATAAGACGTACCTTTTAGTCGAGTCATTTCCTTTGATTCCTATAAGACGAACCTTTTAGTCGAGTCATCCTATTTGACCCCTAGAATACATACCTTTTAGTCAAGTCATTTCCCTTGATTACTATAAGACGTACCTCTTAGTCGAATCATCCACGTTGATTCGTATAAGACATACCTTTTAGTCGAGTCATCCCCTTTGATTACTATAAGACATACCTTTTAGTCGAGTTATACCTCTTGATTCCTATAAGACGTACTTTTTAGTCGAGTCATTCCCCCTTGACCCCTAGAAGACGTACCTTTTAGTCGAGTCATCCCCTTTGACCCCTAGAAGACGAACCTTTTACTCGAGTCATTTCCTTTTATTCTTTAAGACGTATCTTTTAGTATAGTCATCCCTTTTGATTCCTATAAGACGTACCTATTAGTCGAGTCATCCCCTTTGATTCCTATAAGACGTACCTTTTAGTCAAGTCATCCCCTTTGATTCCTATAAGACGTACCTTTTAGTCGAGTCATCCCTTTGATTCCTATAAGACGTACCTTTTAGTTGAGTCATCCCCTTTGACCCCTAGAAGACATACCTTTTAGTCATTTCCTTTGATTCCTATAAGACGTACCTTTTAGTCGAGTAACCCCCTTTGATTCCTATAAGACGTACCTTTTAGTCGAGTCATACCCCTTGATTACTATAAGACATACCTTATAGTCGAGTCATCCCCTTATATTCCTATATGACGTACCTTTTAGTTGAGTCATTTCCTTTGATTCCTTAAGACGTACCTTTTAGTCGAGTCATCCCCATTGATTCCTATAAGACGTACCTTTTAGTCGAGTCATCTCCTTTGATTCCTATAAGACGTACCTTTTAGTTGAGTCATTTCCTATGATTCCTAGAAGACGTTCCTTTTAGTCGATTCATTTCACTTGATGCTTATAAGACGTACCTTTTAGTCGTGTCATTCCCTTTGATTCCTATAAGACGTACCTTTTAGTCGAGTCATCCCCTTTGATTCCTATAAGACGTACCTTTTAGTCGAGTCATCCCCTTTGATTCCTAGAAGACGTAACATTTAGTCGAGTCATTTCCCTTGATTCCTATAAGACGTACCTTTTAGTCGAGTCATCCCCTATGATTCCTATAAGACGTATCTTTTAGTCGAGTCATCTCCTTTGATTCCTATAAGACGTACCTTTTAGTCGAGTCATCCCCTATGGCCCCTAGAAGACATACCTTTTAGTCATTTCCATTGATTCCTATAAGACGTATCTTTTAGTCGAGTCACCCCCTTTGATTCCTATAAGGCGTACCTTTTAGTCGAGTCATCCCCTTTGATTACTATAAGATGTACCTTTTAGTCGAGTCATCCCCTTTGATTCCTATAAGACGTATCTTTTAGTCGAGTCACCCCCTTTGATTCCTATAAGACGTACCTTTTAGTCGAGTCATCCCCCTTGATTACTATAAGACGTACCTTTTAGTCGAGTCATCCCTTTGATTACTATAAGACGTACCATTTAGTCGAGTCATCCCTTTGATTCCTATAAGACGTACCTTTTAGTTGAGTCATCCCCTTTGACCCCTAGAAGACATACCTTTTAGTCGAGTCATCCCTTTGATTCCTATAAGACGTATCTTTTAGTCGAGTAACCCCCTTTGATTCCTATAAGACGTACCTTTTAGTCGAGTCATCCCCCTTGATTACTATAAGACATACCTTTTAGTCGAGTCATCCCCTTATATTCCTATATGACCTACCTTTTAGTTGAGTCATTTCCTTTGATTCCTTAAGACGTACCTTTTAGTCGAGTCATCCCCATTGATTCCTATAAGACGTACCTTTTAGTCGAGTCATCTCCTTTGATTCCTATAAGACGTACCTTTTAGTTGAGTCATTTCCTATGAGTCCTAGAAGACGTTCCTTTTAGTCGAGTTATTTCACTTGATTCCTATAAGACGTACCTTTTAGTCGAGTTATTCTCTTTGATTCCTATAAGACGTACCTTTTAGTCGAGTCATCCCCTTTGATTCCTATAAGACGTACCTTTTAGTCGAGTCATCCCCTTTGATTCCTAGAAGACGTAACATTTAGTCGAGTCATTTCCCTTGATTCCTAATAGACGTACCTTTTAGTCGAGTCATCCCCTTTGATTCCTATTAGACGTATCTTTTAGTCGAGTCATCTCCTTTGATTCCTATAAGACGTACCTTTTAGTTAAGTCATCCCCTTTGGCCCCTAGAAGACATACCTTTTAGTGATTTCCATTAATTCCTATAAGACGTATCTTTTAGTTGAGTCACCCCCTTTGATAACTATAAGACGTACCTTTTAGTCGAGTCATCCCCCTTGATTACTATAAGACGTACCTTTTAGTTGAGTCATCCCCTTTGATTCCTATAAGACGTACCTTTTAGTTGAGTCATTTCCTTAAATTCCTATAAGACGTACCTTTTAGTCGAGTCATCCCCTTTGACCTCTAGAATACGTACCTTTTAGTCGATTCATTTCCTTTGATTCCTATAAGACGTACCTTTTAGTAGAGTTATCTCCTTTGATTCCTATAAGACGTACCTTTTAGTTGAGTCATTTCCTTAGATTCCCAGAAAACGTACCTTGTAGTCGAGTCATTTCCCTTGATTCCAATAAGACGTACCTTTTAGTCGAGTCTTTTCCTTTGATTCCTATAAAATGTACATTTTAGTCGAGTCATCCCCTTTGATTCCTATAAGACGTACCTTTTAGTCGAGTCATCCCCTTTGACCACTAGAAGACATACCACTTAGTAATTTCCTTTGATTTATAAGACGTATCTTTTAGTCGAGGCACCCCCTTTGATTCCAATAAGAGGTACCTTTTAGTCAAGTCATCCCCCTTGATTACTATAAGACGTACCTTTTAGTCGAATCATCCCCTTTGATTCCTAGAAGACGTACCTTTTAGTCGAGTCATTTCCCTTGATTCCTATAAGACTTACCTTTTAGTCGAGTCATCCACTTAGATTCCTAGATGACGTACCTTTTATTCGAGTCATCCCCTTGGATTCCTATAAGACGTACCTTTTGGTCGAGTCATCCCCTTCGATTCCTATAAGACGAACCTTTTAGTCGAGTAATCCCCTTTGATTCCTAAAGGACGTACCTTTTAGTCGAGTCATTTTCCTTGATTCCTATAAGACGTACCTTGTAGTCGAGTCATCCCCTTTGATTCCTATAAGACGTACCTTTTAGTTGAGTCATCCCGTTTGATTCCTATAAGACGTACCTTTTAGTCGAGTCATACCGTTTGATCCCTAGAAGACATACCTTTTAGTCGAGTTATACCTCTTGATTCCTATAAGACGTACTTTTTAGTCTAGTCATTTTCTTTGATTTCTATAAGACGTACCTTTTAGTCGAGTCATTTCCTTTGATTCCTATAAGACGTACCTTTTAGTCGAGTCATCCCCTTTGACCCCTAGAATACGTACCTTTTAGTCGAGTCATTTCCCTTGATTCCTATAAGACGTACCTCTTAGTCGAATCATCCCCTTTGATTCGTATAAGACATACCTTTTAGTCCAGTCCTCCCCTTTGATTCCTATAAGACATACCTTTTAGTCGAGTTATACCTCTTGATTCCTATAAGACGTACTTTTTAGTCGAGTCATTCCCCCTTGACCCCTAGAAGACGTACCTTTTAGTCGAGTCATCCCCTTTGACCCCTAGAAGACGTACCTTTTACTCGAGTCATTTCCTTTGATTCTATAAGACGTATCTTTTAGTCGAGTCATCCCTTTTGATTCCTATAAGACGTACATTCTAGTCGGGTCATCCCCTTTGATTCCTATAAGACGTACCTTTTAGTCAAGTCATCCCCTTTGATTCCTATAAGATGTTCCTTTAGTCGAGTCATCCCTTTGATTCCTATAAGACGTACCTTTTAGTCGAGTCATCCCCTTTGACCCCTAGAAGACATACCTTTTAGTCATTTCCTTTTATTCCTATAAGACGTACCTTTTAGTCAAGTCACCCCCTTTGATTCCTATAAGACGTACCTTTTAGTCGAGTCATCCCTCTTGATTACTAAAAGACGTACCTTTTAGTCGAGTCATCCCCTTTGATTCGTATAAGACGTACCTTTTAGTTGAGTAATTTCCTTTGATTCCTTAAAGACGTACCTTTTAGTAGAGTCATTTCCCTTGATTCCTATAAGACGTACCTTTTAGTCGAGTCATCCCCATTGATTCCTATAAGACGTACCTTTTAGTTGAGTCAACTCTGTTGATTCCTATAAGACGTACCTTTTAGTTGAGTCATTTCATGTGATTCCTAGAAGACGTTCCTTTTAGTCG
The DNA here is from genome assembly GCA_030864215.1 of Capsicum pubescens. Classification (NCBI taxonomy): domain Eukaryota; kingdom Viridiplantae; phylum Streptophyta; class Magnoliopsida; order Solanales; family Solanaceae; genus Capsicum; species Capsicum pubescens. Next base: position 271,974,526 of record CM061545.1, on the reverse strand, counting down.
AGTCATTTCACTTGATTCCTATAAGACGTACCTTTTAATCGAGTCATTCCCTTTGATTCCAATAAGACGTACCTTTTAGTCGAGTCATCCCCTTTGATTCCTATAAGACGTACCTTTTAGTCGAGTCATCCCCTTTGATTCCTAGAAGACGTAACTTTTAGTCGAGTCATTCCCCTTGATTCCTATAAGACGTACCTTTTAGTCGAGTCTTCCCCTTTGATTCCTATAAGACGTATCTTTTAGTCGAGTCATCCCCTTTGATTCCTATAAGACGTACCTTTTAGTCGAGTCATCCCCTTTGACCCCTAGAAGACATACCTTTTAGTCATTTCCTTTGATTCCTATAAGACGTACCTTTTAGTCGAGTCACCCCCTTTGATTCCTATAAGACGTACCTATTAGTCGAGTCATCCCCCTTGATTATTATAAGACGTACCTTTTAGTCGAGTCATCCCCTTTGATTCCAATAAGACGTACCTTTTAGTTGAGTCATTTTCTTAAATTCCTATAAGACGTACCTTTTAGTCGAGTCATCCCCTTTGACCCCTAGAATACGTACCTTTTAGTCGAGTCATTTCCTTTGATTCCTATAAGACGTACCTATTAGTCGAGTCATCCCCTTAGATTCCTATAAGACGTACCATTTAGTTGAGTTATCTCCTTTGATTCCTATAAGACGTACATTTTAGTTGAGTTATTTCCTTAGATTCCTAGAAAACGTACCTTTTAGTCGAGTCCTTTCCCTTGATTCCTATAAGACGTACCTTTTAGTCGAGTCATCCCCTTTGATTCCTATAAAATGTACCTTTTAGTCGAGTCATCCCCTTTGATTCCTATAAGACGTACCTTTTAGTCGAGTCATCCCTTTGATTCCTATAAGACGTACCTTTTAGTCGAGTCATCCCCTTTGACCCCTAGAAGACATACCTTTTAGTCATTTCCTTTGATTCCTATAAGACGTATCTTTTAGTCGAGTCACCCCCTTTGATTCTAATAAGAGGTACCATTTAGTCAAGTCATCCCCCTTGATTACTATAAGACGTACCTTTTAGTCGAGTCATCCCCTTTGATTCCTAGAAGACGTACCTTTTAGTCGAGTCATTTCCCTTGATTCCTATAAGACGTACCTTTTAGTCGAGTCATCCACTTTAATTCCTATAAGACGTACCTTTTAGACGAGTCATCCCCTTGGATTCCTATAAGACGTACCTTTTGGTCGAGTCATCCCCTTCGATTCCTATAAGACGAACCTTTTAGTCGAGTAATCCCCTTTGATTCCTAAAAGACGTACCATTTAGTCGAGTCATTTCCCTTGATTCTTATAAGACGTACCTTTTAGTCGAGTCATCCCGTTTGATCCCTAGAAGACGTACCTTTTAGTCTAGTCATTTCCTTTGATTCCTATAAGACGTACCTTTTAGTCGAGTCATTTCCTTTGATTCCTATAAGACGTAACTTTTAGTCTAGTCATCCCCTTTGAACCCTAGAATACGTACCTTTTAGTCGAGTCATTTCCCAAGATTCCTATAAGACGTACCTTTTAGTCGAATCATCCCCTTTGATTCGTATAAGACATACCTTTTAGTCGAGTCCTCCCCTTTGATTCCTATAAGACATACCTTTTAGTCGATTATACCTCTTGATTCCTATAAGACGTACCTTTTAGTCGAGTTATACCTCTTGATTCCTATAAGACGTACCTTTTAGTCAAGTCATTTCCCTTGATTCCTATAAGACGTACCTTTTAGTCGAGTTATACCTCTTGATTCCTATAAGACGTACCTTTTAGACGAGTCATCCCTTTGATTCCTATAAGACGTACCTTTTAGTCGAATCATCCCTCTTGATTCCTATAAGACGTACCTCTTAGTCGAATCATCCCCTTTGATTCGTATAAGACATACCTTTTATTCTAGTCCTCCCCTTTGATTTCTATAAGACATACCTTTTAGTCGAGTTATACCTCTTGATTCCTATAAGACGTACCTTTTAGTCGAGTTATACCTCTTGATTCCTATAAGACGTACCTTTTAGTCAAGTCATTTCCCTTGAGTCCTATAAGACGTTTCTTTTAGTCGAGTCATCCCCTTTGATTCCTATAAGACGTACCTTTTAGATGAGTCATCCCTTTGATTCCTATAAGACGTACCTTTTAGTCGAATCATCCCCTTTGACCCCTAGAAGACATACCTTTTAGTCATTTCCTTTGATTCCTATAAGACGTATCTTTTAGTCGAGTCACCCCCTTTGATTCCTATAAGATGTACCTTTTAGTCGAGTCATCCCCCTTGATTACTATAAGACGTAAATTTTAGTCCAGTCATCCCCTTTGATTCCTATAAGACGTACCTTTTAGTTGAGTCATTTCCTTTGATTCCTTAAAGACGTACCTTTTAGTAGAGTCATTACCCTTGATTCCTATAAGACGTACCTTTTAGTCGAGACATCCCCATTGATTCCTATAAGACGTACCTTTTAGTCCAGTCATCTCCTTTGATTCCTATAAGACGTACCTTTTAGTTGAGTCATTTCCTGTGATTCCTAGAAGACGTTCCTTTTAGTCGAGTCATTTCACTTGATTCCTATAAGACGTACCTTTTAGTCGAGTCATTCCCTTTGATTCCTATAAGACGTACCTTTTAGTCGAGTCATCCCATTTGATTGCTATAAGACGTACCTTTTAGTCGAGTCATGCCCTTTGATTCCTAGAACACGTAACTTTTAGTCGAGTCATTTCCCTTTATTCCTATAAGACGTACCTTTTCGTCGAGTCATCCCCTTTGATTCCTATAAGACGTATCTTTTAGTCAGGTCATCCCCTTTGATTCCTATAAGACGTACCTTTTAGTCGAGTCATCCCCTTTGACCCCTAGAAGACATACCTTTTAGTCATTTCCTTTGATTCCTATAAGACGTACCTTTTAGTCGAGTCATTTCCTTTGATTCCTATAAGACGTACCTTTTAGTCGAGTCATCCCCTTTGACCCCTAGAATACGTACCTTTTAGTCGAGTCATTTCCCTTGATTCCTATAAGACGTACATCTTAGTCGAATCATCCCCTTTGATACGTATAATACATACCTTTTAGTCGAGTCCTCCCCTTTGATTCCTATACGACATGCCTTTTAGTCGAGTTATACCTCTTGAATACTATAAGAGGTACTTTTTAGTCGAGTCATTCCCCCTTGAACCCTAGAAAATGTACCTTTTAGTCGAGTCATCCCCTTTGACCCCTAGAAGACGTACCTTTTACTCGAGTCATTTCCATTCATTCTATAAGACGTATCTTTTAGTCGAGTCATCCATTTTGATTCCTATAAGACGTACCTTCTAGTCGAGTCATCCCCTTTGATTCCTATAAGACGTACCTTTTAGTCAAGTCAACCCCTTTGATTCCTATAAGACGTTCCTTTTAGTCGAGTCATCTCTTTGATTCCTATAAGACGTACCTTTTAGTCGAGTCATCCCCATTGACCCCTAGAAGACATACCTTTTAGTCATTTCCTTTGATTCCTATAAGACGTACCTTTTAGTCGAGTCACCCCCTTTGATTCCTATAAGACGTAGCTTTTAGTCGAGTCATCCCTCATGATTACTAAAAGACGTACCTTTTAGTCGAGTCATCCCCTCTGATTCGTATAAGACGTACCTTTTATTTGAGTCATTTCCTTTGATTCCTTAAAGACGTACCTTTTAGTAGAGTCATTTCCCTTGATTCCTATAAGACGTACCTTTTAGTCGAGTCATCCCCATTGATTCCTATAAGACGTATCTTTTAGTCGAGTCATCTCCTTTGATTCCTATAAGACGTACCTTTTAGTTGAGTCATTTCCTGTGATTCCTAGAAGACGTTCCTTTTAGTCGAGTCATTTCACTTGATTCCTATAAGACGTACCTTTTAGTCGAGTCAGTCCCTTTGATTCCTATAAGACGTACCTTTTAGTCGAGTCATCCCCTTTGATTCCAATAAGACGTACCTTTTAGTCGAGTCATCCCCTTTGATTCCTAGAAGTCATAACTTTTAGTCGAGTCATTTCGCTTGATTTTTATAAGACGTACCTCTTAGTCGAATCATCCCCTTTGATTCGTAAAAGACATACCTTTTAGTCGAGTCATCCCCTTTGATTCCTATAAGACATACCTTTTAGTCGAGTTATACCTCTTGATTCCTATTAGATGTACTTTTTAGTCGAGTCATTCCCCCTTGACCCCTAGAAGACGTACCTTTTAGTCTAGTCATCCCCTTTGACCCCTAGAAGACGTATCTTTTACTCGAGTCATTTCTTTTGATTCTATACGACATATATTTTAGTCGAGTCATCCCTTTTGATTCCTGTAAGACGTACCTTTTAGTCGAGTCATCCCCATTGATTCCTATAATTCGTACATTTTAGTCAAGTCATCCCCTTTGATTCCTATAAGACGTACCTTTTAGTCGAGTCATCCCTTTTACTCCTATAAGACGTACCTTTTAGTCGAGACAACCCCTTTGACCCCTAGAAGACATACCTTTTAGTCATTTCCTTTGATTCCTATAAGACGTACCTTTTAGTCGAGTCACCCCCTTTGATTACTATAAGACGTACCTTTTAGTCGAGTCATCTCCCTTGATTACTATAAGACGTTCCTTTTAGTCGAGTCATCCCCTTTGATTCCTATAAGACGTACCTTTTAGTTGAGTCATTTCCTTTGATTCCTTAAATACGTACCATTTAGTAGAGTTATTTCCCTTGATTCCTATAAGACGTACCTTTTAGTCGAGTCATCCCCATTGATTCCTATAAGACGTACCTTTTAGTCGAGTCATCTCCGTTGATTCCTATAAGACGTACCCTTTAGTTGAGTCATTTCCTGTGATTCCTAGAAGACGTTCCTTTTAGTCGAGTCATTTCACTTGATTCCTATAAGACGTACCTTTTAATCGAGTCATTCCCTTTGATTCCAATAAGACGTACCTTTTAGTCGAGTCATCCCCCTTGATTCCTATAAGACGTACCTTTTAGTCGAGTCATCCCCTTTGATTCCTATAAGACGTATATTTTAGTCGAGTCATCCCCTTTGATTCCTATAAGACGTACCTTTTAGTCGAGTCATCCCCTTTGACCCCTAGAAGACATACCTTTTAGTCATTTTCTTTGATTCCTATAAGACGTACCTTTTAGTCGAGTCACCCCCTTTGATTCCTATAAGACGTACCTATTAGTCGTGTCATCCCCCTTGATTATTATAAGACGTACCTTTTAGTCGAGTCATCTCCTTTGATTCCTATAAGACGTACCTTTTAGTTGAGTCATTTCCTTAAATTCCTATAAGACGTACCTTTTAGTCGAGTCATCCCCTTTGACCCCTAGAATACGTACCTTTTAGTCGAGCCATTTCCTTTGATTCCTATAAGATGTACCTTTTAGTCGAGTCATCCCCTTAGATTCCTATAAGACATACCTTTTAGTTAAGTTATCTCCTTTGATTCCTATAAGACGTACCTTTCAGTTGAGTTATTTCCTTAGATTCCTAGAAAACGTATCATTTAGTCGAGTCATTTCCCTTGATTCCTATAAGACGTACCTTTTAGTCGAGTCATCCCCTTTGATTCCTATCAAATGTACCTTTTAGTCGAGTCATCCCCTTTGATTCCTATAAGACGTACCTTTTAGTCGAGTCATCCCTTTGATTCCTATAAGACATACCTTTTAGTCGATTCATCCCCTTTGACCCCTAGAAGACATACCTTTTAGTCATTTCCTTTGATTCCTATAAGACGTATCTTTTAGTCGAGTCACCCCCTTTGATTCTAATAAGTGGTACCTTTTAGTTAAGTCATCCCCCTTGATTACTATAAGACGTACCTTTTAGTCGAGTCATCCCCTTTGATTCCTAGAAGAAGTACCTTATAGTCGAGTCATTTCCCTTGATTCCTATAAGACGTACCTTTTAGTCGAGTCATCCACTTTAATTCCTATAAGACGTACCTTTTAGACGAGTTATCCCCTTGGATTCCTATAAGACGTACCTTTTGGTCGAGTCATCCCCTTCGATTCCAATAAGACGAACCTTTTAGTCGAGTAATCCCCTTTGATTCCTAAAAGACGTACCTTTTAGTCGAGTCATTTCCCTTGATTCCTATAAGACGTACCTTTTAGTCGAGTCATCCCGTTTGATCCCTAAAAGACGTACCTTTTAGTCTAGTCATTTTCTTTGATTCCTATAAGACGTACCTTTTAGTCGAGTCATTTCCTTTGATTCCTATAATACGTACCTTTTAGTTGAGTCATCCCCTTTGACCCCTAGAATACGTACCTTTTAGTCGAGTCATTTCTTAAGAATCCTATAAGATGTACCTCTTAGTCGAATCATCCCCTTTGATTCGTATAAGACATACCTTTTAGTCGAGTCCTCCCCTTTGATTCCTATAAGACATACCTTTTAGTCGAATTATACCTCTTGATTCCTATAAGACGTACTTTTTAGTCGTGTCATTCCCCCTTGACCCCTAGAAGACGAACCTTTTAGTCGAGTCATCCCCTTTGTCCCCTAGAAGACGAACCTTTTACTCGAGTCATTTCCTTTTATTCTATAAGACGTATCTTTTAGTGGAGTCATCCCTTTTGATTCCTATAAGACGTACCTTTTAGTCGAGTCATCCCCTTTGATTCCCATAAGACGTACCTTTTAGTCAAGTTATCCCCTTTGATTCCTATAAGACGTACCTTTTAGTCGAGTCATCCCCTTTGACCCCTAGAAGACATACCTTTTAGTCATTTCCATTGATTCCTATAAGACGTACCTTTTAGTCGAGTCACCCCCTTTGATTCCTATAAGACGTACCTTTTAGTCGAGTCATCCCCCTTGATTACTATAAGACGTACCTTTTAGTCGAGTCATCCCCTTTGATTCCTATAAGACGTACCTTTTAGTTGAGTCATTTCCTTTGATTCCTTAAAGACGTACATTTTAGTAGAGTCATTTCCCTTGATTCCTATAAGACGTACCTTTTAGTCGAGACATCCCCATTGATTCCTATAAGACGTACCTTTTAGTCCAGTCATCTCCTTTGATTCCTATAAGACGTACCTTTTAGTCGAGTCATTTCACTTGATTCCTATAAGACGTACCTTTTAATCGAGTCATTCCCTTTGATTCCAATAAGACGTACCTTTTAGTCGAGTCATCCCATTTGATTCCTATAAGACGTACCTTTTAGTCGAGTCATCCCCTTTGATTCCTAGAAGACGTAACTTTTAGTCGAGTCATTTCCCTTGATTCCTATAAGACGTACCTTTTAGTCGAGTCATCCCCTTTGATTCCTATAAGACGTATCTTTTAGTCGAGTCATCCCCATTGATTTTTATAAGACGTACCTTTTAGTCAAGTCATCCCCTTTGACCCCTAGAAGACATACCTTTTAGTCATTTCCTTTGATTCCTATAAGACGTACCTTTTAGTCGAGTCACCCCCTTTGATTCCTATAAGACGTACCTATTAGTCGAGTTATCCCCCTTGATTATTATAAGACGTACCTTTTAGTCGAGTCATCCCCTTTGATTCCTATAAGACGTACCTTTTAGTTCAGTCATTTCCTTAAATTCCTATAAGACGTACCTTTTAGTCGAGTCATCCCCTTTGACCCCTAGAATACGTACCTTTTAGTCGAGCCATTTCCTTTGATTCCTATAAGACGTACCTTTTAGTCGAGTCATCCCCTTTGATTCCTATAAAATGTACCTTTTAGTCGAGTCATCCCCTTTGATTCCTATAAGACGTACCTTTTAGTCGAGTCATCCCTTTGATTCCTATAAGACATACCTTTTAGTCGAGTCATCCCCTTTGACCCCTAGAAGACATACCTTTTAGTCATTTCCTTTGATTCCTATAAGACGTATCTTTTAGTCGAGTCACCCCCTTTGATTCAAATAAGAGGTACCTTTTAGTCAAGTCATCCCCCTTGATTACTATAAGACGTACCTTTTAGTCGAGTCATCCCCTTTGATTCCTAGAAGACGTACCTTTTAGTCGATTCATTTCCCTTGATTCCTATAAGACGTACCTTTTAGTCGAGTCATCCACTTTAATTCCTATAAGACGTACCTTTTAGACGAGTCATCCCCTTGGATTCCTATAAGACGTACCTTTTGGTCGAGTCATCCCCTTCGATTCCTATAAGACGAACCTTTTAGTCGAGTAATCCCCTTTGATTCCTAAAAGACGTACCTTTTAGTCGAGTCATTTCCCTTGACTCCTATAAGACGTACCTTTTAGTCGAGTCATCCCGTTTGATCCCTAAAAGACGTACCTTTTAGTCTAGTCATTTCCTTTGATTCCTATAAGACGTACCTTTTAGTCGAGTCATTTCCTTTGATTCCTATAATACGTACCTTTTAGTCGAGTCATCCCCTTTGACCCCTAGAATACGTACCTTTTAGTCGAGTCATCCCGTTTGATCCCTAAAAGACGTACCTTTTAGTCTAGTCATTTCCTTTGATTCCTATAAGACGTACCTTTTAGTCGAGTCATTTCCTTTGATTCCTATAAGACGTACCTTTTAGTCGAGTCATCCCCTTTGACCCCTAGAAGACATACCTTTTAGTCATTTCCTTTGATTCCTATAAGACGTACGTTTTAGTCGAGTCACCCCCTTTGATTCCTATAAGACGTACCTATTAGTCGAGTCATCCCCCTTGATTATTATAAGACGTACCTTTTAGTCGAGTCATCCCCTTTGATTCCTATAAGACGTACCTTTTAGTTCAGTCATTTCCTTAAATTCCTATAAGACGTACCTTTTAGTCGAGTCATCCCCTTTGACCCCTAGAATACGTACCTTTTAGTCGAGCCATTTCCTTTGATTCCTATAAGACGTACCTTTTAGTCGAGTCATCCCCTTTGAATCCTATAAAATGTACCTTTTAGTCGAGTCATCCCCTTTGATTCCTATAAGACGTACCTTTTAGTCGAGTCATCCCTTTGATTCCTATAAGACATACCTTTTAGTCGAGTCATCCCCTTTGACCCCTAGAAGACATACCTTTAAGTCATTTCCTTTGATTCCTATAAGACGTATCTTTTAGTCGAGTCACCCCCTTTGATTCAAATAAGAGGTACCTTTTAGTCAAGTCATCCCCCTTGATTACTATAAGACGTACCTTTTAGTCGAGTCATCCCCTTTGATTCCTAGAAGACGTACCTTTTAGTCGAGTCATTTCCCTTGATTCCTATAAGACGTACCTTTTAGTCGAGTCATCCACTTTAATTCCTATAAGACGTACCTTTTAGACGAGTCATCCCCTTGGATTCCTATAAGACGTACCTTTTGGTCGAGTCATCCCCTTCGATTCCTATAAGACGAACCTTTTAGTCGAGTAATCCCCTTTGATTCCTAAAAGACGTACCTTTTAGTCGAGTCATTTCCCTTGATTCCTATAAGACGTACCTTTTAGTCGAGTCATCCCGTTTGATCCCAAAAGACGTACCTTTTAGTTGAGTCATTTCCTTTGATTCCTTAAAGACGTACATTTTAGTAGAGTCATTTCCCTTGATTCCTATAAGACGTACCTTTTAGTCGAGACATCCCCATTGATTCCTATAAGACGTACCTTTTAGTCCAGTCATCTCCTTTGATTCCTATAAGACGTACCTTTTAGTCGAGTCATTTCACTTGATTCCTATAAGACGTACCTTTTAATCGAGTCATTCCCTTTGATTCCAATAAAACGTACCTTTTAGTCGAGTCATCCCATTTGATTCCTATAAGACGTACCTTTTAGTCGAGTCATCCCCTTTGATTCCTAGAAGACGTAACTTTTAGTCGAGTCATTTCCCTTGATTCCTATAAGACGTACCTTTTAGTCGAGTCATCCCCTTTGATTCCTATAAGACGTATCTTTTAGTCGAGTCATCCCCATTGATTTTTATAAGACGTACCTTTTAGTCGAGTCATCCCCTTTGACCCCTAGAAGACATACCTTTTAGTCATTTCCTTTGATTCCTATAAGACGTACCTTTTAGTCGAGTCACCCCCTTTGATTCCTATAAGACGTACCTATTAGTCGAGTTATCCCCCTTGATTATTATAAGACGTACCTTTTAGTCGAGTCATCCCCTTTGATTCCTATAAGACGTACCTTTTCGTTCAGTCATTTCCTTAAATTCCTATAAGACGTACCTTTTAGTCGAGTCATCCCCTTTGACCCCTAGAATACGTACCTTTTAGTCGAGCCATTTCCTTTGATTCCTATAAGACGTACCTTTTAGTCGAGTCATCCCCTTTGATTCCTATAAAATGTACCTTTTAGTCGAGTCATCCCCTTTGATTCCTATAAGACGTACCTTTTAGTCGAGTCATCCCTTTGATTCCTATAAGACATACCTTTTAGTCGAGTCATCCCCTTTGACCCCTAGAAGACATACCTTTTAGTCATTTCCTTTGATTCCTATAAGACGTATCTTTTAGTCGAGTCACCCCCTTTGATTCAAATAAGAGGTACCTTTTAGTCAAGTCATCCCCCTTGATTACTATAAGACGTACCTTTTAGTCGAGTCATCCCCTTTGATTCCTAGAAGACGTACCTTTTAGTCGATTCATTTCCCTTGATTCCTATAAGACGTACCTTTTAGTCGAGTCATCCACTTTAATTCCTATAAGACGTACCTTTTAGACGAGTCATCCCCTTGGATTCCTATAAGACGTACCGTTTGGTCGAGTCATCCCCTTCGATTCCTATAAGACGAACCTTTTAGTCGAGTAATCCCCTTTGATTCCTAAAAGACGTACCTTTTAGTCGAGTCATTTCCCTTGACTCCTATAAGACGTACCTTTTAGTCGAGTCATCCCGTTTGATCCCTAAAAGACGTACCTTTTAGTCTAGTCATTTCCTTTGATTCCTATAAGACGTACCTTTTAGTCGAGTCATTTCCTTTGATTCCTATAATACGTACCTTTTAGTCGAGTCATCCCCTTTGACCCCTAGAATACGTACCTTTTAGTCGAGTCATCCCGTTTGATCCCTAAAAGACGTACCTTTTAGTCTAGTCATTTCCTTTGATTCCTATAAGACGTACCTTTTAGTCGAGTCATTTCCTTTGATTCCTATAAGACGTACCTTTTAGTCGAGTCATCCCCTTTGACCCCTAGAAGACATACCTTTTAGTCATTTCCTTTGATTCCTATAAGACGTACCTTTTAGTCGAGTCACCCCCTTTGATTCCTATAAGACGTACCTATTAGTCGAGTCATCCCCCTTGATTATTATAAGACGTACCTTTTAGTCGAGTCATCCCCTTTGATTCCTATAAGACGTACCTTTTAGTTCAGTCATTTCCTTAAATTCCTATAAGACGTACCTTTTAGTCGAGTCATCCCCTTTGACCCCTAGAATACGTACCTTTTAGTCGAGCCATTTCCTTTGATTCCTATAAGACGTACCTTTTAGTCGAGTCATCCCCTTTGAATCCTATAAAATGTACCTTTTAGTCGAGTCATCCCCTTTGATTCCTATAAGACGTACCTTTTAGTCGAGTCATCCCTTTGATTCCTATAAGACATACCTTTTAGTCGAGTCATCCCCTTTGACCCCTAGAAGACATACCTTTAAGTCATTTCCTTTGATTCCTATAAGACGTATCTTTTAGTCGAGTCACCCCCTTTGATTCAAATAAGAGGTACCTTTTAGTCAAGTCATCCCCCTTGATTACTATAAGACGTACCTTTTAGTCGAGTCATCCCCTTTGATTCCTAGAAGACGTACCTTTTAGTCGAGTCATTTCCCTTGATTCCTATAAGACGTACCTTTTAGTCGAGTCATCCACTTTAATTCCTATAAGACGTACCTTTTAGACGAGTCATCCCCTTGGATTCCTATAAGACGTACCTTTTGGTCGAGTCATCCCCTTCGATTCCTATAAGACGAACCTTTTAGTCGAGTAATCCCCTTTGATTCCTAAAAGACGTACCTTTTAGTCGAGTCATTTCCCTTGATTCCTATAAGACGTACCTTTTAGTCGAGTCATCCCGTTTGATCCCAAAAGACGTACCTTTTAGTCTAGTCATTTCCTTTGATTCCTATAAGACGTACCTTTTAGTTGAGTCATTTCCTTTGATTCCTATAATACGTACCTTTTAGTCGAGTCATCCCCTTTGACCCCTAGAATACGTACCTTTTATCGAGTCATCCCGTTTGATCCCTAAAAGACGTGCCTTTTAGTCTAGTCATTTCCTTTGATTCCTATAAGACGTACCTTTTAGTCGAGTCATTTCCTTTGATTCCTATAAGACGTACCTTTTAGTCGAGTCATCCCCTTTGACCCCTAGAATACGTACCTTTGAGTCGAGTCATTTCTTAAGATTCCTATAAGATGTACCTCTTAGTCGAATCATCCCCTTTGATTCGTATAAGACATACCTTTTAGTCGAGTCCTCCCCTTTGATTCCTATAAGACATACCTTTTAGTCGTATTATACCTCTTGATTCCTATAAGACGTACTTTTTAGTCGTGTCATTCCCCCTTGACCCCTAGAAGACGAACCTTTTAGTCGAGTCATCCCCTTTGTCCCCTAGAAGACGTACCTTTTACTCGAGTCATTTTCTTTGATTCTATAAGACGTATCTATTAGTGGAGTCATCCCTTTTGATTCCTATAAGACGTACCTTTTAGTCGAGTCATCCCCTTTGATTCCTATAAGACGTACCTTTTAGTCAAGTCATCCCCTTTGATTCCTATAAGACGTACCTTTTAGTCGAGTCATCCCCTTTGACCCCTAGAAGACATACCTTTTAGTCATTTCCTTTGATTCCTATAAGACGTACCTTTTAGTCGAGTCACCCCCTTTGATTCCTATAAGACGTACCTTTTAGTCGAGTCATCCCCCTTGATTACTATAAGACGTACCTTTTAGTCGAGTCATCCCCTTTGATTCCTATAAGACGTACCTTTTAGTTGAGTCATTTCCTTTGATTCCTTAAAGACGTACCTTTTAGTAGAGTCATTTCCCTTGATTCCTATAAGACGTACCTTTTAGTCGAGACATCCCCATTGATTCCTATAAGACGTACCTTTTAGTCCAGTCATCTCCTTTGATTCCTATAAGACGTACCTTTTAGTCGAGTCATTTCACTTGATTCCTATAAGACGTACCTTTTAATCGAGTCATTCCCTTTGATTCCAATAAGACGTACCTTTTAGTCGAGTCATCCCTTTTGATTCCTAGAAGACGTAACTTTTAGTCGAGTCATTTCCCTTGATTCCTATAAGACGTACCTTTTAGTCGAGTCATCCCCTTTGATTCCTATAAGACGTATCTTTTAGTCGAGTCATCCCCATTGATTCCTATAAGACGTACCTTTTAGTCGAGTTATCCCCTTTGACCCCTAGAAGACATACCTTTTAGTCATTTCCTTTGATTCCTATAAGACGTACCTTTTAGTCGAGTCACCCCCTTTGATTCCTATAAGACGTACCTATTAGTCGAGTCATCCCCCTTGATTATTATAAGACGTACCTTTTAGTCGAGTCATCCCCTTTGATTCCTATAAGACGTACCTTTTAGTTGAGTCATTTCCTTAATTTCCTATAAGACGTACCTTTTAGTCGAGTCATCCCCTTTGACCCCTAGAATACGTACCTTTTAGTCGAGTCATTTCCTTTGATTCCTATAAGACGTACCTTTTAGTCGAGTCATCCCCTTAGATTCCTATAAGACGTACCTTTTACTTGAGTTATCTCCTTTGATTCCTATAAGACGTACCTTTTAGTTGAGTTATTTCCTTAGATTCCTTGAAAACGTATCTTTTAGTCGAGTCATTTCCCTTGATTCCTATAAGACGTACCTTTTAGTCGAGTCATCCCCTTTGATTCCTATAAAATGTACCTTTTAGTCGAGTCATCCCCTTTGATTCCTATAAGACGTACCTTTTAGTCGAGTCATCCCTTTGATTCCTATAAGACATACCTTTTAGTCGAGTCATCCCCTTTGACCCCTAGAAGACATACCTTTTAGTCATTTCCTTTGATTCCTATAAGACGTACCTTTTAGTCGAGTCACCCCCTTTGATTCCTATAAGACGTACCTATTAGTCGAGTCATCCCCCTTGATTATTATAAGACGTACCTTTTAGTCGAGTCATCCCCTTTGATTCCTATAAGACGTACCTTTTAGTTCAGTCATTTCCTTAAATTCCTATAAGACGTACCTTTTAGTCGAGTCATCCCCTTTGACCCCTAGAATACGTACCTTTTAGTCGAGCCATTCCCTTTGATTCCTATAAGACGTACCTTTTAGTCGAGTCATCCCCTTTGATTCCTATAAAATGTACCTTTTAGTCGAGTCATCCCCTTTGATTCCTATAAGACGTACCTTTTAGTCGAGTCATCCCTTTGATTCCTATAAGACATACCTTTTAGTCGAGTCATCCCCTTTGACCCCTAGAAGACATACCTTTTAGTCATTTCCTTTGATTCCTATAAGACGTATCTTTTAGTCGAGTCACCCCCTTTGATTCAAATAAGAGGTACCTTTTAGTCAAGTCATCCCCCTTGATTACTATAAGACGTACCTTTTAGTCGAGTCATCCCATTTGATTCCTAGAAGACGTACCTTTTAGTCGAGTTATTTCCCTTGATTCCTATAAGACATACCTTTTAGTCGAGTCATCCACTTTAATTCCTATAAGACGTACCTTTTAGACGAGTCATCCCCTTGGATTCCTATAAGACGTACCTTTTGGTCGAGTCATCCCGTTCGATTCCTATAAGACGAACCTTTTAGTCGAGTAATCCCCTTTGATTCCTAAAAGACGTACCTTTTAGTCGAGTCATTTCCCTTGATTCCTATAAGACGTACCTTTTAGTCGAGTCATCCCGTTTGATCCCTAAAAGACGTACCTTTTAGTCTAGTCATTTCCTTTGATTCCTATAAGACGTACCTTTTAGTTGAGTCATTTCCTTTGATTCCTATAATACGTACCTTTTAGTCGAGTCATCCCCTTTGACCCCTAGAATACGTACCTTTTAGTCGAGTCATCCCGTTTGATCCCTAAAAGACGTACCTTTTAGTCTAGTCATTTCCTTTGATTCCTATAAGACGTACCTTTTAGTCGAGTCATTACCTTTGATTCCTATAAGACGTACCTTTTAGTCGAGTCATCCCCTTTGACCCCTAGAATACGTACCTTTTAGTCGAGTCATTTCTTAAGATTCCTATAAGATGTACCTCTTAGTCGAATCATCCCCTTTGATTCGTATAAGACATACCTTTTAGTCGAGTCCTCCCCTTTGATTCCTATAAGACATACCTTTTAGTCGAATTATACCTCTTGATTCCTATAAGACGTACTTTTTAGTCGTGTCATTCCCCCTTGACTCCTAGAAGACGAACCTTTTAGTCGAGTCATCCCCTTTGTCTCCTAGAAGACGTACCTTTTACTCGAGTCATTTCCTTTTATTGTATAAGACGTATCTATTAGTGGAGTCATCCCTTTTGATTCCTATAAGACGTACCTTTTAGTCGAGTCATCCCCTTTGATTCCTATAAGACGTACCTTTTAGTCAAGTCATCCCCTTTGATTCCTATAAGACGTACCTTTTAGTCGAGTCATCCCCTTTGACCCCTAGAAGACATACCTTTTAGTCATTTCCTTTGATTCCTATAAGACGTACCTTTTAGTCGAGTCACCCCCTTTGATTCCTATAAGACGTACCTTTTAGTCGAGTCATCCCCTTTGACCCCTAGAATACGTACCTTTTAGTCGAGTCATTTCTTAAGATTCCTATATGATGTACCTCTTAGTCGAATCATCCCCTTTGATTCGTATAAGACATACCTTTTAGTCGAGTCCTCCCCTTTGATTCCTATAAGACATACCTTTTAGTCGAATTATACCTCTTGATTCCCATAAGACGTACTTTTTAGTCGTGTCATTCCCCCTTGACCCCTAGAAGATGAACCATTTAGTCGAGTCATCCCCTTTGTCCCCTAGAAGACGTACCTTTTACTCGAGTCATTTCCTTTTATTCTATAAGACGTATCTATTAGTGGAGTCATCCCTTTTGATTCCTATAAGACGTACCTTTTAGTCGAGTCATCCCCTTTGATTCCTATAAGACGTACCTTTTAGTCAAGTCATCCCCTTTGATTCCTATAAGACGTACCTTTTAGTCGAGTCATCCCCTTTGACCCCTAGAAGACATACCTTTTAGTCATTTCCTTTGATTCCTATAAGACGTACCTTTTAGTCGAGTCACCCCCTTTGATTCCTATAAGACGTACCTTTTAGTCGAGTCATCCCCCTTGATTACTATAAGACGTACCTTTTAGTCGAGTCATCCCCTTTGATTCCTATAAGACGTACCTTTTAGTTGAGTCTTTTCCTTTGATTCCTTAAAGACGTACCTTTTAGTAGAGTCATTTCCCTTGATTCCTATAAGACGTACCTTTTAGTCGAGACATCCCCATTGATTCCTATAAGACGTACCTTTTTGTCCAGTCATCTCCTTCGATTCCTATAAGACGTACCTTTTAGTCGAGTCATTTCACTTGATTCCTATAAGACGTACCTTTTAATCGAGTCATTCCCTTTGATTCCAATAAGACGTACCTTTTAGTCGAGTCATCCCATTTGATTCCTATAAGACGTACCTTTTAGTCGAGTCATCCCCTTTGATTCCTAGAAGACGTAACTTTTAGTCGAGTCATTTCCCTTGATTCCTATAGGACGTACCTTTTAGTCGAGTCATCCCCTTTGATTCCTATAAGACGTATCTTTTAGTCTAGTCATCCCCATTGATTCCTATAAGATGTACCTTTTAGTCGAGTCATCCCCTTTGACCCCTAGAAAACATACCTTTTAGTCATTTCCTTTGATTCCTATAAGACGTACCTTTTAGTCGAGTCACCCCCTTTGATTCCTATAAGACGTACCTATTAGTCGAGTCATCCCCCTTGACTATAATAAGACGTACCTTTTAGTCGAGTCATCCCCTTTGATTCCTATAAGACGTACCTTTTAGTTGAGTCATTTCCTTAAATTCCTATAAGACGTACCTTTTAGTCGAGTCATCCCCTTTGACCCCTAGAATACGTACCTTTTAGTCGAGTCATTTCCTTTGATTCCTATAAGACGTACCTTTTAGTCGAGTCATCCCCTTAGATTCCTATAAGACGTACCTTTTAGTTGAGTTATCTCCTTTGATTCCTATAAGACGTACCTTTTAGTTGAGTTATTTCCTTAGATTCCTAGAAAACGTATCTTTTAGTCGAGTCATTTCCCTTGATTCCTATAAGACGTACCTTTTAGTCGAGTCATCCCCTTTGATTCCTATAAAATGTACCTTTTAGTCGAGTCATCCCCTTTGATTCCTATAAGACGTACCTTTTAGTCGAGTCATCCCTTTGATTCCTATAAGACATACCTTTTAGTCGAGTCATCCCCTTTGACCCCTAGAAGACATACCTTTTAGTCATTTCCTTTGATTCCTATAAGACGTATCTTTTAGTCAAGTCATCCCCCTTGATTACTATAAGACGTACCTTTTAGTCGAGTCATCCCCTTTGATTCCTAGAAGACGTACCTTTTAGTCGAGTCATTTCCCTTGATTCCTATAAGACGTACCTTTTAGTCGAGTCATCCACTATAATTCCTATAAGACGTACCTTTTAGACGAGTCATCCCCTTGGATTCCTATAAGACGTACCTTATGGTCGAGTCATCCCCTTCGATTCCTATAAGGCCAACCTTTTAGTCGAGTAATCCCCTTTGATTCCTAAACGACGTACCTTTTAGTCGAGTCATTTCCCTTGATTCCTATCAGACGTACCTTTTAGTCGAGTCATCCCGTTTGATCCCTAAAAGACGTACCTTTTAGTCTAGTCATTTCCTTTGATTCCTATAAGACGTACCTTTTAGTCGAGTCATTTCCTTTGATTCCTATAAGACGTACCTTTTAGTCGAGTCATCCCCTTTGACCCCTAGAATACGTACCTTTTAGTCGAGTCATTTGTTAAGATTCCTATAAGACGTACCTCTTAGTCGAATCATCCCCTTTGATTCGTATAAGACATACCTATTAGTCGAGTCCATCCCTTTGATTCCTATAAGACATACCTTTTAGTCGAATTATACCTCTTTATTCCTATAAGACGTACTTTTTAGTCGTGTCATTCCCCCTTGACCCCTAGAAGACGAACCTTTTAGTCGAGTCATCCCCTTTGTACCCTAGAAGACGTACCTTTTGCTCGAGTCATTTCCTTTGATTCTATAAGACGTATCATTTAGTGGAGTCATCCCCTTTGATTCCTACAAGACGTACCTTTTAGTCGAGTCATCCCCTTTGATTCCTAGAAGACGTAACTTTTAGTCGAGTCATTTCCCTTGATTCCTATAAGACGTACCTTTTAGTCGAGTCATCCCCTTTGATTCCTATAAGACTTATCTTTTAGTCGAGTCATCCCCTTTGATTCCTATAAGACGTACCTTTTAGTCGAGTCATCCCCTTTGACCCCTAGAAGACATACCTTTTAGTCATTTCCTTTGATTCCTATAAGACGTACCTTTTAGTCGAGTCACCCCCTTTGATTCCAATAAGACGTACCTATTAGTCGAGTCATCCCCCTTGATTATTATAAGACGTACCTTTTAGTCGAGTCATCCCCTTTGATTCCTATAAGACATACCTTTTTGTTGAGTCATTTCCTTAAATTCCTATAAGACGTACCTTTTAGTCGAGTCATCCCCTTTGACCCCTAGAATACGTACCTTTTAGTCGAGCCATTTCCTTTGATTCCTATAAGACGTACCTTTTAGTTGAGTTATCTCCTTTGATTCCTATAAGACGTACCTTTTAGTTGAGTTATTTCCTTAGATTCCTAGAAAACGTATCTTTTAGTCGAGTCATTTCCCTTGATTCCTATAAGACGTACCTTTTAGTCGAGTCATCCCCTTTGATTCCTATAAAATGTACGTTTTAGTCGAGTCATCCCCTTTGATTCCTATAAGACGTACCTTTTAGTCGAGTCATCCCTTTGATTCCTATAAGACATACCTTTTAGTCGAGTCATCCCCTTTGACCCCTAGAAGACATACCTTTTAAGATTTCCTTTGATTCCTATAAGACGTATCTTTTAGTCAAGTCATCCCCCTTGATTACTATAATACGTACCTTTTAGTCGAGTCATCCCCTTTGATTCCTAGAAGATGTACCTTTTAGTCGAGTCATTTCCCTTGATTCCTATAAGACGTACCTTTTAGTCGAGTCATCCACTATAATTCCTATAAGACGTACCTTTTAGACGAGTCATCCCCTTGGATTCCTATAAGACGTACCTTATGGTCGAGTCATCCCCTTCGATTCCTATAAGGCGAACCTTTTAGTCGAGTAATCCCCTTTGATTCCTAAACGACGTACCTTTTAGTCGAGTCATTTCCCTTGATTCCTATCAGACGTACCTTTTAGTCGAGTCATCCCGTTTGATCCCTAAAAGACGTACCTTTTAGTCTAGTCATTTCCTTTGATTCCTATAAGACGTACCTTTTAGTCGAGTCATTTCCTTTGATTCCTATAAGACGTACCTTTTAGTCGAGTCATCCCCTTTGACCCCTAGAATACGTACCTTTTAGTCGAGTCATTTGTTAAGATTCCTATAAGACGTACCTCTTAGTCGAATCATCCCCTTTGATTCGTATAAGACATACCTATTCGTCGAGTCCATCCCATTGATTCCTATAAGACATACCTTTTAGTCGAATTATACCTCTTGATTCCTATAAGACGTACTTTTTAGTCGTGTCATTCCCCCTTGACCCCTAGAAAACGAACCTTTTAGTCGAGTCATCCCCTTTGTACCCTAGAAGACGTACCTTTTGCTCGAGTCATTTCCTTTGATTCTATAAGACGTATCATTTAGTGGAGTCATCCCCTTTGATTCCTATAAGACGTACCTTTTAGTCGAGTCATCCCCTTTGATTCCTAGAAGACGTAACTTTTAGTCGAGTCATTTCCCTTGATTCCTATAAGACGTACCTTTTAGTCGAGTCATCCCCTTTGATTCCTATAAGACGTATCTTTTAGTCGAGTCACCCCCTTTGATTCCTATAAGACATACCTATTAGTCGAGTCATCCCCCTTGATTATTATAAGACGTACCTTTTAGTCGAGTCATCCCCTTTGATTCCTATAAGACGTACCTTTTTGTTGAGTCATTTCCTTAAATTCCTATAAGATGTACCTTTTAGTCGAGTCATCCCCTTTGACCCCTAGAATACGTACCTTTTAGTCGAGCCATTTCCTTTGATTCCTATAAGACGTACCTTTTAGTTGAGTTATCTCCTTTGATTCCTATAAGACGTACCTTTTAGTTGAGTTATTTCCTTAGATTCCTAGAAAACGTATCTTTTAGTCGAGTCATTTCCCTTGATTCCTATAAGACGTACCTTTTAGTCGAGTCATCCCCTTTGATTCCTATAAAATGTACCTTTTAGTCGAGTCATCCCCTTTGATTCCTATAAGACGTACCTTTTAGTCGAGTCATCCCTTTGATTCCTATAAGACATACCTTTTAGTCGAGTCATCCCCTTTGACCCCTAGAAGACATACCTTTTAGTCATTTCCTTTGATTCCTATAAGACGTATCTTTTAGTCAAGTCATCCCCCTTGATTACTATAAGACGTACCTTTTAGTCGAGTCATCCCCTTTGATTCCTATAAGACGTACCTTTTAGTCGAGTCATTTCCCTTGATTCCTATAAGACGTACCTTTTAGTCGAGTCATCCCCTTTGATTCCTATAAGACATACCTTTTAGTCGAGTCATCCCCTTTGACCCCTAGAAGACATACCTTTTAGTCATTTCCTTTGATTCCTATAAGACGTATCTTTTAGTCAAGTCATCCCCCTTGATTACTATAAGACGTACCTTTTAGTCGAGTCATCCCCTTTGATTCCTAGAAGATGTACCTTTTAGTCGAGTCATTTCCCTTGATTCCTATAAGACGTACCTTTTAGTCGAGTCATCCACTATAATTCCTATAAGACGTACCTTTTAGACGAGTCATCCCCTTGGATTCCTATAAGACGTACCTTATGGTCGAGTCATCCCCTTCGATTCCTATAAGGCGAACCTTTTAGTCGAGTAATCCCCTTTGATTCCTAAACGACGTACCTTTTAGTCGAGTCATTTCCCTTGATTCCTATCAGACGTACCTTTTAGTCGAGTCATCCCGTTTGATCCCTAAAAGATGTACCTTTTAGTCTAGTCATTTCCTTTGATTCCTATAAGACGTACCTTTTAGTCGAGTCATTTCCTTTGATTCCTATAAGACGTACCTTTTAGTCGAGTCATCCCCTTTGACCCCTAGAATACGTACCTTTTAGTCGAGTCATTTGTTAAGATTCCTATAAGACGTACCTCTTAGTCGAATCATCCCCTTTGATTCGTATAAGACATACCTATTAGTCGAGTCCATCCCTTTGATTCCTATAAGACATACCTTTTAGTCGAATTATACCTCTTGATTCCTATAAGACGTACTTTTTAGTCGTGTCATTCCCCCTTGACCCCTAGAAAACGAACCTTTTAGTCGAGTCATCCCCTTTGTACCCTAGAAGACGTACCTTTTGCTCGAGTCATTTCCTTTGATTCTATAAGACGTATCATTTAGTGGAGTCATCCCCTTTGATTCCTATAAGACGTACCTTTTAGTCGAGTCATCCCCTTTGATTCCTAGAAGACGTAACTTTTAGTCGAGTCATTTCCCTTGATTCCTATAAGACGTACCTTTTAGTCGAGTCATCCCCTTTGATTCCTATAAGACGTATCTTTTAGTCGAGTCATCCCCTTTGATTCCTATAAGACGTACCTTTTAGTCGAGTCATCCCCTTTGACCCCTAGAAGACATACCTTTTAGTCATTTCCTTTGATTCCTATAAGACGTACCTTTTAGTCGAGTCACCCCCTTTGATTCCTATAAGACGTACCTATTAGTCGAGTCATCCCCCTTGATTATTATAAGACGTACCTTTTAGTCGAGTCATCCCCTTTGATTCCTATAAGACGTACCTTTTTGTTGAGTCATTTCCTTAAATTCCTATAAGACGTACCTTTTAGTCGAGTCATCCCCTTTGACCCCTAGAATACGTACCTTTTAGTCGAGCCATTTCCTTTGATTCCTATAAGATGTACCTTTTAGTTGAGTTATCTCCTTTGATTCCTATAAGACGTACCTTTTAGTTGAGTTATTTCCTTAGATTCCTAGAAAACGTATCTTTTAGTCGAGTTATTTCCCTTGATTCCTATAAGACGTACCTTTTAGTCGAGTCATCCCCTTTGATTCCTGTAAAATGTACCTTTTAGTTGAGTCATCCCCTTTGATTCCTATAAGACGTACCTTTTAGTCGAGTCATCCCTTTGATTCCTATAAGACATACCTTTTAGTCGAGTCATCCCCTTTGACCCCTAGAAGACATACCTTTTAGTCATTTCCTTTGATTCCTATAAGACGTATCTTTTAGTCGAGTCACCCCCTTTGATTCAAATAAGAGGTACCTTTTAGTCAAGTCATCCCCCTTGATTACTATAAGACGTACCTTTTAGTCGAGTCATCCCCATTGATTCTTAGAAGACGTACCTTTTAGTCGAGTAATTTCCCTTGATTCCTATAAGACGTACCTTTTAGTCGAGTCATCCACTTTAATTCCTATAAGACGTACCTTTTAGACGAGTCATCCCCTTGGATTCCTATAAGACGTACCTTTTGGTCGAGTCATCCCCTTCGATTCCTATAAGACGAACCTTTTAGTCTAGTAATCCCCTTTGATTCCTAAAAGACGTACCTTTTAGTCGAGTCATTTCCCTTGATTCCTATAAGACGTACCTTTTAGTCGAGTCATCCCGTTTGATCCCTAAAAGACGTACCTTTTAGTCTAGTCATTTCCTTTGATTCCTATAAGACGTACCTTTTAGTCGAGTCATTTCCTTTGATTCCTATAATACGTACCTTTTAGTCGAGTCATCCCCTTTGACCCTAGAATACGTACCTTTTAGTCGAGTCATTTCTTAAGATTCCTATAAGACGTACCTCTTAGTCAAATCATCCTCTTTGATTCGTATAAGACATACCTTTTAGTCGAGTCCTCCCCTTTGATTCCTATAAGACATACCTTTTAGTCGAATTATACCTCTTGATTCCTATAAGACGTACTTTTTAGTCGAATCATCCTCTTTGATTCGTATAAGACATACCTTTTAGTCGAGTTATTTCTTAAGATTCCTATAAGACGTACCTTTTAGTCGAATCATCCTCTTTGATTCGTATAAGACATACCTTTTAGTCGAGTCCTCCCCTTTGATTCCTATAAGACATACCTTTTAGTCGAATTATACCTCTTGATTCCTATAAGACGTACTTTTTAGTCGTGTCATTCCCCCTTGACCCCTAGAAGACAAACCTTTTAGTCGAGTCATCCCCTTTCTCCCCTAGAAGACGTACCTTTTACTCGAGTCATTTCCTTTGATTCCTATAAGACGTACCTTTTAGTCGAGTCACCCCTTTTGATTCCTATAAGACGTACCTTTTAGTCGAGTCATCCCCCTTGATTACTATAAGACGTACCTTTTAGTCGAGTCATCCCCTTTGATTCCCATAAGACGTACCTTTTAGTTGAGTAATTTCCTTTGATTCCTTAAGACGTACCTTTTAGTAGAGTCATTTCCCTTGATTCCTATAAGACGTACCTTTTAGTCGAGACATCCCCATTGATTCCTATAAGACGTACCTTTTAGTTCAGTCATCTCCTTTGATTCCTATAAGACGTACCTTTTAGTCGAGTCATTTCACTTGATTCCTATAAGACGTACCTTTTAATCGAGTCATTCCCTTTGATTCCAATAAGACGTATCTTTTAGTCGAGTCATCCCCTTTGATTCCTATAAGACGTACCTTTTAGTCGAGTCATCCCCTTTTATTCCTAGAAGACGTAACTTTTAGTCGAGTCATTTCCCTTGATTCCTATAAGACGTACCTTTTAGTCGAGTCATCCCCTTTGATTCCTATAAGACGTATCTTTTAGTCGAGTCATCCCCTTTGATTCCTATAAGATGTACCTTTTAGTCGAGTCATCCCCTTTGACCCCTAGAATACGTACCTTTTAGTCGAGCCATTTCCTTTGATTCCTATAAGACGTACCTTTTAGTCGAGTCATCCCCTTAGATTCCTATAAGACATACCTTTTAGTTGAGTTATTTCCTTTGATTCCTATAAGACGTACCTTTTAGTCGAGTCACCCCCTTTGATTCCTATAAGACGTACCTATTAGTCGAGTCATCCCTCTTGATTATTATAAGACGTACCTTTTAGTCGAGTCATCCCCTTTGATTCCTATAAGACGTACCTTTTTGTTGAGTCATTTCCTTAAATTCCTATAAGACGTACCTTTTAGTCGAGTCATCCCCTTTGACCCCTAGAATACGTACCTTTTAGTCGAGCCATTTCCTTTGATTCCTATAAGACGTACCTTTTAGTTGAGTTATCTCCTTTGATTCCTATAAGACGTACCTTTTAGTTGAGTTATTTCCTTAGATTCCTAGAAAACGTATCTTTTAGTCGAGTTATTTCCCTTGATTCCTATAAGACGTACCTTTTAGTCGAGTCATCCCCTTTGATTCCTATAAAATGTACCTTTTAGTCGAGTCATCCCCTTTGATTCCTATAAGACGTACCTTTTAGTCGAGTCATCCCTTTGATTCCTATAAGACATACCTTTTAGTCGAGTCATCCCCTTTGACCCCTAGAAGACATACCTTTTAGTCATTTCCTTTGATTCCTATAAGACGTATCTTTTAGTCGAGTCACCCCCTTTGATTCAAATAAGAGGTACCTTTTAGTCAAGTCATCCCCCTTGATTACTATAAGACGTACCTTTTAGTCGAGTCATCCCCATTGATTCTTAGAAGACGTACCTTTTAGTCGAGTAATTTCCCTTGATTCCTATAAGATGTACCTTTTAGTCGAGTCATCCACTTTAATTCCTATAAGACGTACCTTTTAGACGAGTCATCCCCTTGGATTCCTATAAGACGTACCTTTTGGTCGAGTCATCCCCTTCGATTCCTATAAGACGAACCTTTTAGTCGAGTAATCCCCTTTGATTCCTAAAAGACGTACCTTTTAGTCGAGTCATTTCCCTTGATTCCTATAAGACGTACCTTTTAGTCTAGTCATCCCGTTTGATCCCTAAAAGACGTACCTTTTAGTCTAGTCATTTCCTTTGATTCCTATAAGACGTACCTTTTAGTCGAGTCATTTCCTTTGATTCCTATAATACGTACCTTTTAGTCGAGTCATCCCCTTTGACCCTAGAATACGTACCTTTTAGTCGAGTCATTTCTTAAGATTCCTATAAGACGTACCTCTTAGTCGAATCATCCTCTTTGATTCATATAAGACATACCTTTTAGTCGAGTCCTCCCCTTTGATTCCTATAAGACATACCTTTTAGTCGAATTATACCTCTTGATTCCTATAAGACGTACTTTTTAGTCGAATCATCCTCTTTGATTCGTATAAGACATACCTTTTAGTCGAGTCATTTCTTAAGATTCCTATAAGACGTACCTTTTAGTCGAATCATCCTCTTTGATTCGTATAAGACATACCTTTTAGTCGAGTCCTCCCCTTTGATTCCTATAAGACATACCTTTTAGTCGAATTATACCTCTTGATTCCTATAAGACGTACTTTTTAGTCGTGTCATTCCCTCTTGACCCCTAGAAGACAAACCTTTTAGTCGAGTCATCCCCTTTGTCCCCTAGAAGACGTACCTTTTACTCGAGTCATTTCCTTTGATTCCTATAAGACGTACCTTTTAGTCGAGTCACCCCTTTTGATTCCTATAAGACGTACCTTTTAGTCGAGTCATCCCCCTTGATTACTATAAGACGTACCTTTTAGTCGAGTCATCCCCTTTGATTCCTATAAGACGTACCTTTTAGTTGAGTAATTTCCTTTGATTCCTTAAGACGTACCTTTTAGTAGAGTCATTTCCCTTGATTCCTATAAGACGTACCTTTTAGTCGAGACATCCCCATTGATTCCTATAAGACGTACCTTTTAGTTCAGTCATCTCCTTTGATTCCTATAAGACGTACCTTTTAGTCGAGTCATTTCACTTGATTCCTATAAGACGTACCTTTTAATCGAGTCATTCCCTTTGATTCCAATAAGACGTATCTTTTAGTCGAGTCATCCCCTTTGATTCCTATAAGACGTACCTTTTAGTCGAGTCATCCCCTTTTATTCCTAGAAGACGTAACTTTTAGTCGAGTCATTTCCCTTGATTCCTATAAGACGTACCTTTTAGTCGAGTCATCCCCTTTGATTCCTATAAGACGTATCTTTTAGTCGAGTCATCCCCTTTGATTCCTATAAGACGTACCTTTTAGTCGAGTCATCCCCTTTGACCCCTAGAATACGTACCTTTTAGTCGAGCCATTTCCTTTGATTCCTATAAGACGTACCTTGTAGTTGAGTCATCCCCTTAGATTCCTATAAGACATACCTTTTAGTTGAGTTATCTCCTTTGATTCCTATAAGACGTACCTTTTAGTTGAGTTATTTCCTTAGATTCCTAGAAAACGTATCTTTTAGTCGAGTCATTTCCCTTGATTCCTATAAGACGTACCTTTTAGTCGAGTCATCCCCTTTGATTCCTATAAAATGTACCTTTTAGTCGAGTCATCCCCTTTGATTCCTATAAGACGTACCTTTTAGTCGAGTCATCCCTTTGATTCCTATAAGACATACCTTTTAGTCGAGTCATCCCCTTTGACCCCTAGAAGACATACCTTTTAGTCATTTCCTTTGATTCCTATAAGACGTATCTTTTAGTCGAGTCACCCCCTTTGATTCAACTAGAGGTACCTTTTAGTCAAGTCATCCCCCTTGATTACTATAAGACGTACCTTTTAGTCGAGTCATCCCCTTTGATTCTTAGAAGACGTACCTTTTAGTCGAGTCATATCCCTTGATTCCTATAAGACGTACCTTTTAGTTGAGTCATCCACTTTAATTCCTATAAGACGTACCTTTTAGACGATTCATCCCCTTGGATTCCTATAAGACGTACCTTTTGGTCGAGTCATCCCCTTCGATTCCTATAAGATGAACCTTTTAGTCGAGTAATCCCCTTTGATTCCTAAAAGACGTACCTTTTAGTCAAGTCATTTCCCTTGATTCCTATAAGACGTACCTTTTAGTCGAGTCATCCCATTTGATTCCTAAAAAACGTACCTTTTAGTCTAGTCATTTCCTTTGATTCCTATAAGACGTACCTTTTAGTCGAGTCATTTCCTTTGATTCCTATAATACGTACCTTTTAGTCGAGTCATCCCCTTTGACCCCTAGAATACGTACCTTTTAGTCGAGCCATTTCCTTTGATTCCTATAAGACGTACCTTTTAGTCGAGTCATCCCCTTAGATTCCTATAAGACATACCTTTTAGTTGAGTTATTTCCTTTGATTCCTATAAGACGTACCTTTTAGTCGAGTCACCCCCTTTGATTCCTATAAGACGTACCTATTAGTCGAGTCATCCCTCTTGATTATTATAAGACGTACCTTTTAGTCGAGTCATCCCCTTTGATTCCTATAAGACGTACCTTTTTGTTGAGTCATTTCCTTAAATTCCTATAAGACGTACCTTTTAGTCGAGTCATCCCCTTTGACCCCTAGAATACGTACCTTTTAGTCGAGCCATTTCCTTTGATTCCTATAAGACGTACCTTTTAGTTGAGTTATCTCCTTTGATTCCTATAAGACGTACCTTTTAGTTGAGTTATTTCCTTAGATTCCTAGAAAACGTATCTTTTAGTCGAGTTATTTCCCTTGATTCCTATAAGACGTACCTTTTAGTCGAGTCATCCCCTTTGATTCCTATAAAATGTACCTTTTAGTCGAGTCATCCCCTTTGATTCCTATAAGACGTACCTTTTAGTCGAGTCATCCCTTTGATTCCTATAAGACATACCTTTTAGTCGAGTCATCCCCTTTGACCCCTAGAAGACATACCTTTTAGTCATTTCCTTTGATTCCTATAAGACGTATCTTTTAGTCGAGTCACCCCCTTTGATTCCAATAAGAGGTACCTTTTAGTCAAGTCATCCCCCTTGATTACTATAAGACGTACCTTTTAGTCGAGTCATCCCCATTGATTCTTAGAAGACGTACCTTTTAGTCGAGTAATTTCCCTTGATTCCTATAAGATGTACCTTTTAGTCGAGTCATCCACTTTAATTCCTATAAGACGTACCTTTTAGACGAGTCATCCCCTTGGATTCCTATAAGACGTACCTTTTGGTCGAGTCATCCCCTTCGATTCCTATAAGACGAACCTTTTAGTCGAGTAATCCCCATTGATTCCTAAAAGACGTACCTTTTAGTCGAGTCATTTCCCTTGATTCCTATAAGACGTACCTTTTAGTCTAGTCATCCCGTTTGATCCCTAAAAGACGTACCTTTTAGTCTAGTCATTTCCTTTGATTCCTATAAGACGTACCTTTTAGTCGAGTCATTTCCTTTGATTCCTATAATACGTACCTTTTAGTCGAGTCATCCCCTTTGACCCTAGAATACGTACCTTTTAGTCGAGTCATTTCTTAAGATTCCTATAAGACGTACCTCTTAGTCGAATCATCCTCTTTGATTCATATAAGACATACCTTTTAGTCGAGTCCTCCCCTTTGATTCCTATAAGACATACCTTTTAGTCGAATTATACCTCTTGATTCCTATAAGACGTACTTTTTAGTCGAATCATCCTCTTTGATTCGTATAAGACATACCTTTTAGTCGAGTCATTTCTTAAGATTCCTATAAGACGTACCTTTTAGTCGAATCATCCTCTTTGATTCGTATAAGACATACCTTTTAGTCGAGTCCTCCCCTTTGATTCCTATAAGACATACCTTTTAGTCGAATTATACCTCTTGATTCCTATAAGACGTACTTTTTAGTCGTGTCATTCCCTCTTGACCCCTAGAAGACAAACCTTTTAGTCGAGTCATCCCCTTTGTCCCCTAGAAGACGTACCTTTTACTCGAGTCATTTCCTTTGATTCCTATAAGACGTACCTTTTAGTCGAGTCACCCCTTTTGATTCCTATAAGACGTACCTTTTAGTCGAGTCATCCCCCTTGATTACTATAAGACGTACCTTTTAGTCGAGTCATCCCCTTTGATTCCTATAAGACGTACCTTTTAGTTGAGTAATTTCCTTTGATTCCTTAAGACGTACCTTTTAGTAGAGTCATTTCCCTTGATTCCTATAAGACGTACCTTTTAGTCGAGACATCCCCATTGATTCCTATAAGACGTACCTTTTAGTTCAGTCATCTCCTTTGATTCCTATAAGACGTACCTTTTAGTCGAGTCATTTCACTTGATTCCTATAAGACGTACCTTTTAATCGAGTCATTCCCTTTGATTCCAATAAGACGTATCTTTTAGTCGAGTCATCCCCTTTGATTCCTATAAGACGTACCTTTTAGTCGAGTCATCCCCTTTTATTCCTAGAAGACGTAACTTTTAGTCGAGTCATTTCCCTTGATTCCTATAAGACGTACCTTTTAGTCGAGTCATCCCCTTTGATTCCTATAAGACGTATCTTTTAGTCGAGTCATCCCCTTTGATTCCTATAAGACGTACCTTTTAGTCGAGTCATCCCCTTTGACCCCTAGAATACGTACCTTTTAGTCGAGCCATTTCCTTTGATTCCTATAAGACGTACCTTGTAGTTGAGTCATCCCCTTAGATTCCTATAAGACATACCTTTTAGTTGAGTTATCTCCTTTGATTCCTATAAGACGTACCTTTTAGTTGAGTTATTTCCTTAGATTCCTAGAAAACGTATCTTTTAGTCGAGTCATTTCCCTTGATTCCTATAAGACGTACCTTTTAGTCGAGTCATCCCCTTTGATTCCTATAAAATGTACCTTTTAGTCGAGTCATCCCCTTTGATTCCTATAAGACGTACCTTTTAGTCGAGTCATCCCTTTGATTCCTATAAGACATACCTTTTAGTCGAGTCATCCCCTTTGACCCCTAGAAGACATACCTTTTAGTCATTTCCTTTGATTCCTATAAGACGTATCTTTTAGTCGAGTCACCCCCTTTGATTCAACTAGAGGTACCTTTTAGTCAAGTCATCCCCCTTGATTACTATAAGACGTACCTTTTAGTCGAGTCATCCCCTTTGATTCTTAGAAGACGTACCTTTTAGTCGAGTCATATCCCTTGATTCCTATAAGACGTACCTTTTAGTTGAGTCATCCACTTTAATTCCTATAAGACGTACCTTTTAGACGATTCATCCCCTTGGATTCCTATAAGACGTACCTTTTGGTCGAGTCATCCCCTTCGATTCCTATAAGATGAACCTTTTAGTCGAGTAATCCCCTTTGATTCCTAAAAGACGTACCTTTTAGTCAAGTCATTTCCCTTGATTCCTATAAGACGTACCTTTTAGTCGAGTCATCCCATTTGATTCCTAAAAAACGTACCTTTTAGTCTAGTCATTTCCTTTGATTCCTATAAGACGTACCTTTTAGTCGAGTCATTTCCTTTGATTCCTATAATACGTACCTTTTAGTCGAGTCATCCCCTTTGACCCCTAGAATACGTACCTTTTAGTCGAGCCATTTCCTTTGATTCCTATAAGACGTACCTTTTAGTCGAGTCATCCCCTTAGATTCCTATAAGACATACCTTTTAGTTGAGTTATTTCCTTTGATTCCTATAAGACGTACCTTTTAGTCGAGTCACCCCCTTTGATTCCTATAAGACGTACCTATTAGTCGAGTCATCCCTCTTGATTATTATAAGACGTACCTTTTAGTCGAGTCATCCCCTTTGATTCCTATAAGACGTACCTTTTTGTTGAGTCATTTCCTTAAATTCCTATAAGACGTACCTTTTAGTCGAGTCATCCCCTTTGACCCCTAGAATACGTACCTTTTAGTCGAGCCATTTCCTTTGATTCCTATAAGACGTACCTTTTAGTTGAGTTATCTCCTTTGATTCCTATAAGACGTACCTTTTAGTTGAGTTATTTCCTTAGATTCCTAGAAAACGTATCTTTTAGTCGAGTTATTTCCCTTGATTCCTATAAGACGTACCTTTTAGTCGAGTCATCCCCTTTGATTCCTATAAAATGTACCTTTTAGTCGAGTCATCCCCTTTGATTCCTATAAGACGTACCTTTTAGTCGAGTCATCCCTTTGATTCCTATAAGACATACCTTTTAGTCGAGTCATCCCCTTTGACCCCTAGAAGACATACCTTTTAGTCATTTCCTTTGATTCCTATAAGACGTATCTTTTAGTCGAGTCACCCCCTTTGATTCCAATAAGAGGTACCTTTTAGTCAAGTCATCCCCCTTGATTACTATAAGACGTACCTTTTAGTCGAGTCATCCCCATTGATTCTTAGAAGACGTACCTTTTAGTCGAGTAATTTCCCTTGATTCCTATAAGATGTACCTTTTAGTCGAGTCATCCACTTTAATTCCTATAAGACGTACCTTTTAGACGAGTCATCCCCTTGGATTCCTATAAGACGTACCTTTTGGTCGAGTCATCCCCTTCGATTCCTATAAGACGAACCTTTTAGTCGAGTAATCCCCTTTGATTCCTAAAAGACGTACCTTTTAGTCGAGTCATTTCCCTTGATTCCTATAAGACGTACCTTTTAGTCTAGTCATCCCGTTTGATCCCTAAAAGACGTACCTTTTAGTCTAGTCATTTCCTTTGATTCCTATAAGACGTACCTTTTAGTCGAGTCATTTCCTTTGATTCCTATAATACGTACCTTTTAGTCGAGTCATCCCCTTTGACCCTAGAATACGTACCTTTTAGTCGAGTCATTTCTTAAGATTCCTATAAGACGTACCTCTTAGTCGAATCATCCTCTTTGATTCATATAAGACATACCTTTTAGTCGAGTCCTCCCCTTTGATTCCTATAAGACATACCTTTTAGTCGAATTATACCTCTTGATTCCTATAAGACGTACTTTTTAGTCGAATCATCCTCTTTGATTCGTATAAGACATACCTTTTAGTCGAGTCATTTCTTAAGATTCCTATAAGACGTACCTTTTAGTCGAATCATCCTCTTTGATTCGTATAAGACATACCTTTTAGTCGAGTCCTCCCCTTTGATTCCTATAAGACATACCTTTTAGTCGAATTATACCTCTTGATTCCTATAAGACGTACTTTTTAGTCGTGTCATTCCCTCTTGACCCCTAGAAGACAAACCTTTTAGTCGAGTCATCCCCTTTGTCCCCTAGAAGACGTACCTTTTACTCGAGTCATTTCCTTTGATTCCTATAAGACGTACCTTTTAGTCGAGTCACCCCTTTTGATTCCTATAAGACGTACCTTTTAGTCGAGTCATCCCCCTTGATTACTATAAGACGTACCTTTTAGTCGAGTCATCCCCTTTGATTCCTATAAGACGTACCTTTTAGTTGAGTAATTTCCTTTGATTCCTTAAGACGTACCTTTTAGTAGAGTCATTTCCCTTGATTCCTATAAGACGTACCTTTTAGTCGAGACATCCCCATTGATTCCTATAAGACGTACCTTTTAGTTCAGTCATCTCCTTTGATTCCTATAAGACGTACCTTTTAGTCGAGTCATTTCACTTGATTCCTATAAGACGTACCTTTTAATCGAGTCATTCCCTTTGATTCCAATAAGACTTATCTTTTAGTCGAGTCATCCCCTTTGATTCCTATAAGACGTACCTTTTAGTCGAGTCATCCCCTTTTATTCCTAGAAGACGTAACTTTTAGTCGAGTCATTTCCCTTGATTCCTATAAGACGTACCTTTTAGTCGAGTCATCCCCTTTGATTCCTATAAGACGTATCTTTTAGTCGAGTCATCCCCTTTGATTCCTATAAGACGTACCTTTTAGTCGAGTCATCCCCTTTGACCCCTAGTATACGTACCTTTTAGTCGAGCCATTTCCTTTGATTCCTATAAGACGTACCTTGTAGTTGAGTCATCCCCTTAGATTCCTATAAGACATACCTTTTAGTTGAGTTATCTCCTTTGATTCCTATAAGATGTACCTTTTAGTTGAGTTATTTCCTTAGATTCCTAGAAAACGTATCTTTTAGTCGAGTCATTTCCCTTGATTCCTATAAGACGTACCTTTTAGTCGAGTCATCCCCTTTGATTCCTATAAAATGTACCTTTTAGTCGAGTCATCCCCTTTGATTCCTATAAGACGTACCTTTTAGTCGAGTCATCCCTTTGATTCCTATAAGACATACCTTTTAGTCGAGTCATCCCCTTTGACCCCTAGAAGACATACCTTTTAGTCATTTCCTTTGATTCCTATAAGACGTATCTTTTAGTCGAGTCACCCCCTTTGATTCAACTAGAGGTACCTTTTAGTCAAGTCATCCCCCTTGATTACTATAAGACGTACCTTTTAGTCGAGTCATCCCCTTTGATTCTTAGAAGACGTACCTTTTAGTCGAGTCATATCCCTTGATTCCTATAAGACGTACCTTTTAGTTGAGTCATCCACTTTAATTCCTATAAGACGTACCTTTTAGACGATTCATCCCCTTGGATTCCTATAAGACGTACCTTTTGGTCGAGTCATCCCCTTCGATTCCTATAAGATGAACCTTTTAGTCGAGTAATCCCCTTTGATTCCTAAAAGACGTACCATTTAGTCAAGTCATTTCCCTTGATTCCTATAAGACGTACCTTTTAGTCGAGTCATCCCATTTGATTCCTAAAAAACGTACCTTTTAGTCTAGTCATTTCCTTTGATTCCTATAAGACGTACCTTTTAGTCGAGTCATTTCCTTTGATTCCTATAATACGTACCTTTTAGTCGAGTCATCCCCTTTGACCCCTAGAATACGTACCTTTTAGTCGAGTCATTTCTTAAGATTCCTATAAGACGTACCTCTTAGTCGAATCATCCCCTTTGATTCGTATAAGACATACCTTTTAGTCGAGTCCTCCCCTTTGATTCCTATAAGACATACCTTTTAGTCGAATTATACCTCTTGATTCCTATAAGACGTACTTTTTAGTCGTGTCATTCCCCCTTGACCCCTAGAAGACGAACCTTTTAGTCGAGTCATCCCCATTGTCCCCTAGAAGACGTACCTTTTACTCGAGTCATTTCCTTTGATTGTATAAGACGTATCTTTTATTGGAGTCATCCCTTTTGATTCCTATAAGACGTACCTTTTAGTCGAGTCATCCCCTTTGATTCCTATAAGACGTACCTTTTAGTCAAGTCATCCCCTTTGATTCCTATAAGACGTACCTTTTAGTCAAGTCATCCCTTTGATTCCTATAAGACGTACCTTTTAGTCGAGTCATCCCCTTTGACCCCTAGAAGACATACCTTTTAGTCATTTCCTTTGATTCCTATAAGACGTACCTTTTAGTCGAGTCATCCCCTTTGATTCCTATAAGACGTACCTTTTAGTCGAGTCATCCCCCTTGATTACTATAAGACGTACCTTTTAGTCGAGTCATCCCCTTTGATTCCTATAAGACGTACCTTTTAGTTGAGTCATTTCCTTTGATTCCTTAAAGACGTACCTTTTAGTAGAGTCATTTACCTTGATTCCTATAAGACGTACCTTTTAGTCGAGACATCCCCACTGATTCCTATAAGACGTACCTTTTAGTCCAGTCATTTCCTTTGATTCCTATAAGACGTACCTTTTAGTCGAGTCATTTCACTTGATTCCTATAAGACGTACCTTTTAATCGAGTCATTCCCTTTGATTCCAATAAGACGTATCTTTTAGTCGAGTCATCCCCTTTTATTCCTATAAGACGTACCTTTTAGTCGAGTCATCCCCTTTTATTCCTAGAAGACGTAACTTTTAGTCAAGTCATTTCCCTTGATTCCTATAAGACATACCTTTTAGTCGAGTCATCCCATTTGATTCCAATAAGACGTATCTTTTATTCGAGTCATCCCCTTTGATTCCTATAAGACGTACCTTTTAGTCGAGTCATCCCCTTTGACCCCTAGAAGATATACCTTTTAGTCATTTCCTTATATTCCTATAAGATGTACCTTTTAGTCGAGTCACCCCCTTTGATTCCTATAAGACGTACCTATTAGTCGAGTCATCCCCCTTGATTATTATAAGACGTACCTTTTAGTCGATTCATCCCCTTTGATTCCTATAAGACGTACCTTTTAGTTGAGTCATTTCCTTAAATTCCTATAAGACGTACCTTTTAGTCGAGTCATCCCCTTTGACCCCTAGAATACGTACCTTTTAGTCGGGTCATTTCCTTTGATTCCTATAAGACGTACCTTTTAGTCGAGTCATCCCCTTAGATTCCTATAAGACGTACCTTTTAGTTGAGTTATCTCCATTGATTCCTATAAGACGTACCTTTTAGTTGAGTTATTTCCTTAGATTCCTAGAAAACGTATCTTTTAGTCGAGTCATCCCCTTTGATTCCTATAAAATGTACCTTTTAGTCGAGTCATCCCCTTTGATTCCTATAAGACGTACCTTTTAGTCGAGTCATCCTTTTGATTCCTATAAGACATACATTTTAGTCATTTCCTTTGATTCCTATAAGACGTTTCTTTTAGTCAAGTCATCCCCCTTGATTACAATAAGACGTACCTTTTAGTCGAGTCATCCCCTTTGATTCCTAGAAGACGTACCTTTTAGTCGAGTCATTTCCCTTGATTCCTATAAGGCGTACCTTTTAGTCGAGTCATCCACTTCAATTCCTATAAAATGTACCTTTTAGTCGAGTCATCCCCTTTGATTCCTATAAGACGTACCTTTAAGTCGAGTCATCCCTTTGATTCCTATAAGACATACCTTTTAGTCGAGTCATCCCCTTTGACCCCTAGAAGACATACCTTTTAGTCATTTCCTTTAATTCCTATAAGACGTATCTTTTAGTCGAGTCACCCCCTATGATTCAAATAAGAGGTACCTTTTAGTCAAGTCATCCCCCTTGATTACTATAAGACGTACCTTTTAGTCGAGTCGTCCCCTTTGATTCCTAGAAGACGTACCTTTTAGTCGAGTCATTTCCCTTGATTCCTATAAGACGTACCTTTTAGTCGAGTCATCCACTTTAATTCCTATAAGACGTACCTTTTAGACGAGTCATCCCCTTGGATTCCTATACGACGTACCTTTTGGTCGAGTCATCCCCTTCTATTCCTATAAGACGAACCTTTTAGTCGAGTAATCCCCTTTGATTCCTAAAATACGTACCTTTTAGTCGAGTCATTTTCCTTGATTCCTATAAGACGTACCTTTTAGTCGAGTCATCCCGTTTGATCCCTAAAAGACGTACCTTTTAGTCTAGTCATTTCCTTTGATTCCTATAAGACGTACCTTTTAGTCGAGTCATTTCCTTTGATTCCTATAATACGTACCTTTTAGTCGAGTCATCCCCTTTGACCCCTAGAATACGTACCTTCTAGTCGAGTCATTTCTTAAGATTCCTATAAGACGTACCTCTTAGTCGAATCATCCCCTTTGATTCGTATAAGACATACCTTTTAGTCGAGTCCTCCCCTTTGATTCCTATAAGACATACCTTTTAGTCGAATTATACCTCTTGATTCCTATAAGACGTACTTTTTAGTCGTGTCATTCCCCCTTGACCCCTAGAAGACGAACCTTTTAGTCGAGTCATCCCCTTTGACCCCTAGAATACGTACTTTTTAGTCGAGTCATCCCCTTTGACCCCTAGAATACGTACCTTTTAGTCGAGTCATTTCCTTTGATTCCTATAAGACGTACCTTTTAGTCGAGTCATCCCCTTAGATTCCTATAAGACGTACCTTTTAGTTGAGTTATCTCCTTTGATTCCTATAAGACGTACCTTTTAGTTGAGTTATTTCCTTAGATTCCTATAAGACGTACCTTTTAGTCGAGTCATCCCCTTTGACCACTAGAAGACATACCTTTTAGTCATTTCCTTTGATTCCTATAAGACGTACCTTTTAGTCGAGTCACCCCCTTTGATTCCTATAAGACGTACCTTTTAGTCGAGTCATCCCCCTTGATTACTATAAGACGTACCTTTTAGTCGAGTCATCCCCTTTGATTCCTATAAGACGTACCTTTTAGTTGAGTTATTTCCTTTGATTCCTTAAAGACGTACCTTTTAGTAGAGTCATTTCCCTTGATTCCTATAAGACGTACCTTTTAGTCGAGACATCCCCATTGATTCCTATAAGACGTACCTTTTAGTCCAGTCATCTCCTTTGATTCCTATAAGACGTACCTTTTAGTCGAGTCATCCCCTTTGATTCCTAGAAGACGTAACTTTTAGTCGAGTCATTTCCCTTGATTCCTATAAGACATACCTTTTAGTCGAGTCATCCCCTTTGATTCCTATAAGACGTATCTTTTAGTCGAGTCATCCCCGTTGATTCCTATAAGACGTACCTTTTAGTCGAGTCATCCCCTTTAACCCCTAGAAGACATACCTCTTAGTCATTTCCTTTGATTCCTATAAGACGTACCTTTTAGTCGAGTCACCCCCTTTGATTCCTATAAGACGTACCTATTAGTCGAGTTATCCCCCTTGATTATTATAAGACGTAACTTTTAGTCGAGTCATCCCCTTTGATTCCTATAAGACGTACCTTTTAGTTGAGTCATTTCCTTAAATTCCTATAAGACGTACCTTTTAGTCGAGTCATCCCCTTTGACCCCTAGAATACGTACCTTTTAGTCGAGTCATTTCCTTTTATTCCTATAAGACGTACCTTTTAGTCGAGTCATCCCCTTAGTTTCCTATAAGACGTACCTTTTAGTTGAGTTATCTCCTTTGATTCCTATAAGACGTACCTTTTAGTTGAGTTATTTCCTTAGATTCCTAGAAAACGTATCTTTTAGTCGAGTCATTTCCCTTGATTCCTATAAGACGTACCTTTTAGTCGAGTCATTCCCTTTGATTCCTATAAAATGTACCTTTTAGTCGAGTCATCCCCTTTGATTCCTATAAGACGTACCGTTTAGTCGAGTCATCCCGTTGATTCCTATAAGACATACCTTTTAGTCCAGTCATCCCCTTTGACCCCTAGAAGACATACCTTTTAGTCATTTCCTTTGATTCCTATAAGACGTATCTTTTAGTCGAGTCATCCCCCTTAATTACTATAAGACGTACCTTTTAGTCGAGTCATCCCCTTTGATTCCTATAAGACGTACCTTTTAGTTGAGTCATTTCCTTTGATTCCTTAAAGACGTACCTTTTAGTGGAGTCATTTCCCTTGATTCCTATAAGACGTACCTTTTAGTCGAGTCATCCCCATTAGTTCCTATAAGACGTACCATTTAGTCCAGTCATCTCCTTTGATTCCTATAAGACGTACCTTTTAGTTGAGTCATTTCCTGTGATTCCTAGAAGACGTTCCTTTTAGTCGAGTCATTTCACTTGATTCCTATAAAACGTACCTTTTAGTCGAGTCATTCCCTTTGATTCCTATAAGACGTACCTTTTAGTCGAGTCATCCCCTTTGATTCCTATAAGACGTACCTTTTGGTCGAGTCATCCCATTTGATTCCTAGAAAACGTAACTTTTAGTCGAGTCATTTCCCTTGATTCCTATAAGACGTTCCTTTTAGTCGAGTCATCCCTTTGATTCCTATAAGACGTATCTTTTAGTCGAGTCATCCCCTTTGATTCCTATAAGACGTGCCTTTTAGTCGAGTCATCCCCTTTGACCCCTAGAAGACATACCTTTTAGTCATTTCCTTTGATTCCTATAAGACGTACCTTTTAGTCGAGTCACCCCCTTTGATTCCTATAAGACGTACCTTTTAGTCGAGTCATCCCCCTTGATTACTATAAGACGTACCTGTTAGTCGAGTCATCCCCTTTGATTCCTATAAGACGTACCTTTTAGTTGAGTCATTTCCTTTGATTCCTTGAAGACGTACCTTTTAGTCAAGTCATTTCCCTTGAATTCCTATAAGACGTCCCTTTTAGTCGTGTCATCCCCTTTGACCCCTAGAATACGTACCTTTTAGTCGAGTCATTTCCTTTGATTCCTATAAAACGTACCTTTTAGTTGAGTCATCCCCTTAGATTCCTATAAGACGTACCTTTTAGTTGAGTTATTTCCTTAGATTCCTAGAAAACGTACCTTTTAGTCGAGTCATTTCCCTTGATTCCTATAAGACGT
Source organism: Capsicum pubescens (assembly GCA_030864215.1). Lineage (NCBI taxonomy): Eukaryota > Viridiplantae > Streptophyta > Magnoliopsida > Solanales > Solanaceae > Capsicum > Capsicum pubescens. The sequence goes on along the minus strand of CM061545.1, from coordinate 271,935,317 downwards.
ACCTTTTATTCGAGTCATCCCCTTTGATTCCTATTAAATGTCCCTTTTAGTCGAGTCATCCCCTTTGATTCCTATAAGACGTACCTTTTAGTCGAGTCATCCCTTTGATTCCTATAAGACGTACCTTTTAGTCGAGTCATCCCCTTTGACCCCTAGAAGACATACCTTTTAGTCATTTCCTTTGATTCCTATAAGACGTAACTTTTAGTCGAGTCACCCCCTTTGATTCCTATAAGACGTACCTTTTAGTCGAGTCAACCCCTTGATTACTATAAGACATACCTGTTAGTCGAGTCATCCCCTTTGATTCCTATATGACGTACCTTTTAGTTAAGTCATTTCCTTTGATTCCTTGAAGACGTACCTTTTAGTCGAGTCATTTCCCTTGAATTCCTATAAGACGTACCTTTTAGTCGAGTCATCCCCTTTGACCCCTAGAATACATACCTTTTAGTCGAGTCATTTCCTTTGATTCCTATAAGACGCACCTTTTAGTTGAGTCATCCCCTTAGATTCCTATAAGACGTACCTTTTAGTTGAGTTATCTCCTTTGATTCCTATAAGACGTACCTTTTAGTTGAGTTATTTCCTTAGATTCCTAGAAAACGTACCTTTTAGTCGAGTCATTTCCCTTTATTCCTATAAGACATACCTTTTATTCGAGTCATCCCCTTTGATTCCTATTAAATGTACCTTTTAGTCGAGTCATTCCCTTTGATTCCTATAAGACGTACCTTTTAGTCGAGTCATCCCTTTGATTCCTATAAGACGTACCTTTTAGTCGAGTCTTCCCCTTTGACCCCTAGAAGACGTATCTTTTAGTCGAGTCACCCCCTTTGATTCAAATAAGAGGTACCTTTTAGTCAAGTCATCCCCCTTGATTTCTATAAGACGTACCTTTTAGTCGAGTCATCCTCTTTGATTCCTAGAAGACGTACCTTTTATTCGAGTTATTTCCCTTGATTCCAATAAGACGTACCTTTTAGTCGAGTCATCCACTTTAATTCCTATAAGACGTACCTTTTAGACGAGTCATCCCCTTGGATTCCTGTAAGACGTACCTTTTGGTCGAGTCATCCCCTTCGATTCCTATAAGACGAACATTTTAGTCGAGTAATCCTCTTTGATTCCTAAAAGACGTACCTTTTAGTCGAGTCATTTCCCTTGATTCCTATAAGACGTACCTTTTAGACGAGTCTTCCCGTTTGATCCCTAGAAGACGTACCTTTTAGTCTAGTCATTTCCTTTGATTCCTATAAGACATACCTTTTAGTCGAGTCTTTTCCTTTGATTCCTTTAAGACGTACCTTTTAGTTGAGTCATCCCCTTTGACCCCTAGAATACATACCTTTTAGTCGAGTCAGTTCCCAAGATTCCTATAAGACGTACGTCTTAGTCGAATCATCCCCTTTGATTCGTATAAGACATACCTTTCAGTCGAGTCCATCCTTTTAATTTCTATAAGACATTCATTTTAGTCGAGTTATACCTCTTGATTCCTATAAGACATACTTTTTAGTCGTGTCATTCCCCCTTGACCCCTAGAAGACGAACCTTTTAGTCGAGTCATCCCCTTTGACCCCTAGAAGACGTACCTTTTACTCGAGTCATTTTCTTTGAATCTATAAGACGTATCTTTTAGTGGAGTCATCTCTTTTGATTCCTATAAGACGTACCTTTTATTCGAGTCATCCCCTTTGATTCCTATAAGACGTACCTTTTAGTCAAGTCATCCCTTTTGATTCCTATAAGACGTACCTTTTAGTCGAGTCATCCCTTTGATTCCTATAGGACGTATCTTTTAGTCGAGTCATCCCCTTTGACCCCTAGAAGACATACCTTTTAGTCATTTCCTTTGATTCCATTAAGACGTACCTTTTAGTCGAGTCACCCCCTTTGATTCCTACAAGACGTACCTTTTAGTCGAGTCATCCCCCTTGATTACTATAAGACGTACCTTTTAGTCGAGTCATCCCCTTTGATTCCTATAAGACGTACCTTTTAGTTGAGTCATTTCCTTTGATTCCTTAAAGACGTACCATTTAGTAGAGTCATTTCCCTTGATTCCTATAAGACGTACCTTTTAGTCGAGACATCCCCATTGATTCCTATAAGACGTACCTTTTAGTCCAGTCATCTCCTTTGATTCCTAGAGGACGTTCCTTTTAGTCGAGTCATTTCACTTGATTCCTATAAGACGTACCTTTTAGTCTAGTCATTCCCTTTGATTCCTATAAGACGTACCTTTTAGTGGAGTCATCCCCATTGATTTCTATAAGACGTACCTTTTAGTCCAGTCATGCCCTTTGATTCCTAGAAGACGTAACTTTTAGTCGACTCATTTCCCTTGATTCCTATAAGACGTACGTTTTAGTCGAGTCATCCCCTTTGATTCCTATAAGACGTATCTTATAGTCGAGTCATCCCCTTTGATTCCTATAAGATGTACCTTTTAGTCAAGTCATCCCCTTTGACCCCTAGAAGACATACCTTTTAGTCATTTCCTTTGATTCCTATAAGACGTACCTTTTAGTCGGGTCACCCCCTTTGATTCCTATAAGACGTACCTTTTAGTCGAGTCATCCCCCTTTATTACTATAAAACCTACCTTTTAGTAGAGTCATCCCCTTTGATTCCTATAAGACGTACCTTTTAGTTGAGTCATTTCCTTTGATTCCTTGAAGAAGTACCTTTTTGTCGAGTCATTTCCCTTGATTCCTATAAGACGTACCTTTTTGTCGAGTCATTTCTCTTGATTCCTATAAGACGTACCTTTTAGTCGAGTCATCCCATTTGATCTCTAGAAGACGTACCTTTTAGTCTAGTCATTTTCTTTGATTCCTATAAGATGTACCTTTTAGTTGAGTCATTTCCTTTGATTCCTATAAGACGTACCTTTTAGTCGAGTCATCCCCTTTGAACCCAAGAATACGTACCTTTTAGTCGAGTCATTTCCCATGATTCCTATAAGACGTACCTCTTAGTCGAATCATCCCCTTTGATTCGTATAAGACATACCTTTTAGTCGAGTCCTTCCCTTTGATTCCTATAAGACATACCTTTTAGTCGAGTTATACCTCTTGATTCCTATAAGACGTACTTTTTAGTCGAGTCATTCCCCCTTGACCCCTAGAAGATGTACCTTTTAGTCGAGTCATCCCCTTTGATTCCTATAAGACGTACCTTTTAGTCAAGTCATCCCCATTGATTCCTATAAGACGTACCTTTTAGTCGAGTCATCCCTCTGATTCCTATAAGACGTACCTTTTAGTCGAGTCATCCCCTTTGACCCCTAGAAGACATACCTTTTAGTCATTTCCTTTGATTCCATTAAGACGTACCTTTTAGTCGAGTCGCCCCCTTTGATTCCTACAAGACGTACCTTTTAGTCGAGTCATCCCCCTTGATTACTATAAGACGTACCTTTGAGTCGAGTCATCCCCTTTGATTCCTATAAGACGTACCTTTTAGTTGAGTCATTTCCTTTGATTCCTTAAAGACGTACCATTTAGTAGAGTCATTTCCCTTGATTCCTATAAGACGTACCTTTTAGTCGAGACATCCCCATTGATTCCTATAAGACGTACCTTTTAGTCCAGTCATCTCCTTTGATTCCTATAAGACGTACCTTTTAGTTGAGTGATTTCATGTGATTCCTAGAGGACGTTCCTTTTAGTCGAGTCATTTCACTTGATTCCTATAAGACGTACCTTTTAGTCTAGTCATTCCCTTTGATTCCTATAAGACGTACCTTTTAGTCGAGTCATCCCCATTGATTGCTATAAGACGTACCTTTTAGTCGAGTCATGCCCTTTGATTCCTAGAAGACGTAACTTTTAGTCGAGTCATTTCCCTTGATTCCTATAAGACGTACCTTTTAGTCGAGTCATCCCCTTTGATTCCTATAAGACGTATCTTTTAGTCGAGTCATCCCCTTTGATTCCTATAAGATGTACCTTTTAGTCGAGTCATCCCCTTTGACCCCTAGAAGACATACCTTTTAGTCATTTCCTTTGATTCCTATAAGACGTACCTTTTAGTCGGGTCACCCCCTTTGATTCCTATAAGACGTACCTTTTAGTCGAGTCATCCCCCTTTATTACTATAAAACCTACCTTTTAGTCGAGTCATCCCCTTTGATTCCTATAAGACGTACCTTTTAGTTGAGTCATTTCCTTTGATTCCTTGAAGAAGTACCTTTTTGTCGAGTTATTTCCCTTGATTCCTATAAGATGTACCTTTTTGTCGAGTCATTTCTCTTGATTCCTATAAGACGTACCTTTTAGTCGAGTCATCCCATTTGATCTCTAGAAGACGTACCTTTTAGTCTAGTCATTTTCTTTGATTTCTATGAGATGTACCTTTTAGTTGAGTCATTTCCTTTGATTCCTATAAGACGTACCTTTTAGTCGAGTCATCCCCTTTGAACCCTAGAATATGTACCTTTTAGTCGAGTCATTTCCCTTGATTCCTATAAGACGTACCTCTTAGTCGAATCATCCCCTTTGATTCGTATAAGACATACTTTTTAGTCGAGTCATTCCCCCTTGACCCCTAGAAGATGTACCTTTTAGTCGAGTCATCCCCTTTGACCCCTAGAAGACGTACCTTTTACTCGAGTCATTTCATTTGATTCTATAAGACGTATCTTTTAGTAAAGTCATCCCTTTTGATTCCTATAAGCCGTACCTTTTAGTCGAGTCATCCCCTTTGATTCCTATAAGACGTACCTTTTAGTCAAGTCATCCCCTTTGATTCCTATAAGACGTACCTTTTAGTCGAGTCATCCCTTTGATTCCTATAAGACGTACCTTTTAGTCGAGTCATCCCCTTTGACCCCTAGAAGGCATACCTTTTAGTCATTTCCTTTGATTCCTATAAGACGTACCTTTTAGTCGAGTCACCCCCTTTGATTCCTATAAGACGTACCTTATAGTCGAGTCATCCCCCTTAATTACTATAAGACGTACCTTTTAGTCGAGTCATCCCCTTTGATTCCTATAAGACTTACCTTTTAGTCCAGTCATCCCCTTTGATTCCTATAAGACGTACCTTTTAGTTGAGTCATTTCCTTTGATTCCTTGAAGACGTACCTTTTAGTCGAGTCATTTCCCTTGATTCCAATAAGACGTACCTTTTAGTCGAGTCATTTCCCTTGATTCCTATAAGACGTACCTTTTAGTCGAGTCATCCCGTTTGATCCCTAGAAGACGTACGTTTTAGTCTAGTCATTTCCTTTTATTCCTATAAGACGTACCTTTTAGTCGAGTCATTTCTTTTGATTCCTATAAGACGTACCTTTTAGTCGAGTCATCCCCTTTGACCCCTAGAATACGAACCTTTTAGTCGAGTCATTTCCCTTGATTCCTATAAGACGTACCTCTTAGTCGAATCATCCCCTTTGATTCGTATAAGACATACCTTTTAGTCGAGTCCTCCCCTTTGATTCCTATAAGACATACCTTTTAGTCGAGTTATACCTCTTGATTCCTATAAGACGTACTTTTTAGTCGAGTCATTCCCCCTTGACCCCTAGAAGATGTACCTTTTAGTCGAGTCATCCCCTTTGACCCCTAGAAGACGTACCTTTTACTCGAGTCATTTCATTTGATTCTATAAGACGTATATTTTAGTGGAGTCATCCCTTTTGATTCCTATAAGACGTACCTTTTAGTCGAGTCATCCCCTTTGATTCCTATAAGACGTACCTTTTAGTCAAGTCATCCCCTTTGATTCCTATAAGACGTACCTTTTAGTCGAGTCATCCCTTTGATTCCTATAAGACGTACCTTTTAGTCGAGTCATCCCCTTTGACCCCTAGAAGGCATACCTTTTAGTCATTTCCTTTGATTCCTATAAGACGTACCTTTTAGTCGAGTCACCCCCTTTGATTCCTATAAGACGTACCTTATAGTCGAGTCATCCCCCTTAATTACTATAAGACGTACCTTAAGTCGAGTCATCCCCTTTGATTCCTATAAGACGTACCTTTTAGTCGAGTCATCCCCTTTGATTCCTATAAGACGTACCTTTTAGTTGAGTCATTTCCATTGATTCCTTGAAGACGTACCTTTTAGTCGAGTCATTTCCCTTGATTCCTATAAGACGTACCTTTTAGTAGAGTCATTTCCCTAGATTCCTATAAGACGTACCTTTTAGTCGAGTCATCCCGTTTGATCCCTAGAAGACGTACCTTTTAGTCTAGTCATTTCCTTTGATTCCTATAAGACGTACCTTTTAGTCGAGTCATTTCCTTTGATTCCTATAAGACGTACCTTTTAGTCGAGTCATCCCCTTTGACCCCTAGAATACGTACCTTTTAAATGAGTCATTTCCCTTGATTCCTATAAGACGTACCTCTTATTCGAATCATCCCCTTTGATTCATATAAGACATACCTTTTAGTCGAGTCCTCCCCTTTGATTCCTATAAGACATACCTTTTAGTCGAGTTATACCTCTTGATTCCTATAAGACGTACTTTTTAGTCGAGTCATTCCCCCTTGACCCCTAGAAGATGTACCTTTTAGTCGAGTCATCCCCTTTGACCCCTAGAAGACGTACCTTTTACTCGAGTCATTTCATTTGATTCTATAAGACGTATCTTTTAGTGGAGAAATCCCTTTTGATTCCAATAAAACGTACCTTTTAGTCGAGTCATCCCCTTTGATTCCTATCAGACGTACCTTTTAGTCATGTCATCCCCTTTGATTCCTATAAGACGTACCTTTTAGTCGAGTCATCCCTTTGATTCCTATAAGACGTACCTTTTAGTCAAGTCATCCCCTTTGACCCCTAGAAGGCATACCTTTTAGTCATTTCCTTTGATTCCTATAAGACGTACCTTTTAGTCGAGTCATCCCGTTTGATCCCTAGAAGACGTACCTTTTAGTCTAGTCATTTCCTTTGATTCCTATAAGACGTACCTTTTAGTCGAGTCATTTCCTTTGATTCCTATAAGACGTACCTTTTAGTCGAGTCATCCCCTTTGACCCCTAGAATACGTACCTTTTAAACGAGTCATTTCCCTTGATTCCTATAAGACGTATCTCTTATTCGAATCATCCCCTTTGATTCATATAAGACATACCTTTTAGTCGAGTCCTCCCCTTTGATTCCTATAAGACATACCTTTTAGTCGAGTTATACCTCTTGATTCCTATAAGACGTACTTTTTAGTCGAGTCATTCCCCCTTGACCCCTAGAAGATGTACCTTTTAGTCGAGTCATCCCCTTTGACCCCTAGAAGACGTACCTTTTACTCGAGTCATTTCATTTGATTCTATAAGACGTATCTTTTAGTGGAGACATCCCTTTTGATTCCTATAAAACGTACCTTTTAGTCGAGTCATCCCCTTTGATTCCTATCAGACGTACCTTTTAGTCATGTCATCCCCTTTGATTTCTATAAGACGTACCTTTTAGTCGAGTCATCCCTTTGATTCCTATAAGACGTACCTTTTAGTTAAGTCATCCCCTTTGACCCCTAGAAGGCATACCTTTTAGTCATTTCCTTTGATTCCTATAAGACGTACCTTTTAGTCGAGTCACCCCCTTTGATTCCTATAAGACGTACCTTATAGTCGAGTCATCCCCCTTAATTACTATAAGACGTACCTTTTAGTCGAGTCATCCCCTTTGATTCCTATAAGACTTACCTTTTAGTCCAGTCATCCCCTTTGATTCCTATAAGACGTACCTTTTAGTTGAGTCATTTCCTTTGATTCCTTGAAGACGTACCTTTTAGTCGAGTCATTTCCCTTGATTCCAATAAGACGTACCTTTTAGTCGAGTCATTTCCCTTGATTCCTATAAGACGTACCTTTTAGTCGAGTCATCCCGTTTGATCCCTAGAAGACGTACGTTTTAGTCTAGTCATTTCCTTTTATTCCTATAAGACGTACCTTTTAGTCGAGTCATTTCTTTTGATTCCTATAAGACGTACCTTTTAGTCGAGTCATCCCCTTTGACCCCTAGAATACGAACCTTTTAGTCGAGTCATTTCCCTTGATTCCTATAAGACGTACCTCTTAGTCGAATCATCCCCTTTGATTCGTATAAGACATACCTTTTAGTCGAGTCCTCCCCTTTGATTCCTATAAGACATACCTTTTAGTCGAGTTATACCTCTTGATTCCTATAAGACGTACTTTTTAGTCGAGTCATTCCCCCTTGACCCCTAGAAGATGTACCTTTTAGTCGAGTCATCCCCTTTGACCCCTAGAAGACGTACCTTTTACTCGAGTCATTTCATTTGATTCTATAAGACGTATATTTTAGTGGAGTCATCCCTTTTGATTCCTATAAGACGTACCTTTTAGTCGAGTCATCCCCTTTGATTCCTATAAGACGTACCTTTTAGTCAAGTCATCCCCTTTGATTCCTATAAGACGTACCTTTTAGTCGAGTCATCCCTTTGATTCCTATAAGACGTACCTTTTAGTCGAGTCATCCCCTTTGACCCATAGAAGGCATACCTTTTAGTCATTTCCTTTGATTCCTATAAGACGTACCTTTTAGTCGAGTCACCCCCTTTGATTCCTATAAGACGTACCTTATAGTCGAGTCATCCCCCTTAATTACTATAAGACGTACCTTAAGTCGAGTCATCCCCTTTGATTCCTATAAGACGTACCTTTTAGTCGAGTCATCCCCTTTGATTCCTATAAGACGTACCTTTTAGTTGAGTCATTTCCATTGATTCCTTGAAGACGTACCTTTTAGTCGAGTCATTTCCCTTGATTCCTATAAGACGTACCTTTTAGTAGAGTCATTTCCCTAGATTCCTATAAGACGTACCTTTTAGTCGAGTCATCCCGTTTGATCCCTAGAAGACGTACCTTTTAGTCTAGTCATTTCCTTTGATTCCTATAAGACGTACATTTTAGTCGAGTCATTTCCTTTGATTCCTATAAGACGTACCTTTTAGTCGAGTCATCCCCTTTGACCCCTAGAATACGTACCTTTTAAACGAGTCATTTCCCTTGATTCCTATAAGACGTACCTCTTATTCGAATCATCCCCTTTGATTCATATATGACATACCTTTTAGTCGAGTCCTCCCCTTTGATTCCTATAAGACATACCTTTTAGTCGAGTTATACCTCTTGATTCCTATAAGACGTACTTTTTAGTCGAGTCATTCCCCCTTGACCCCTAGAAGATGTACCTTTTAGTCGAGTCATCCCCTTTGACCCCTAGAAGACGTACCTTTTACTCGAGTCATTTCATTTGATTCTATAAGACGTATCTTTTAGTGGAGAAATCCCTTTTGATTCCAATAAAACGTACCTTTTAGTCGAGTCATCCCCTTTGATTCCTATCAGACGTACCTTTTAGTCATGTCATCCCCTTTGATTCCTATAAGACGTACCATTTAGTCGAGTCATCCCTTTGATTCCTATAAGACGTACCTTTTAGTCAAGTCATCCCCTTTGACCCCTAGAAGGCATACCTTTTAGTCATTTCCTTTGATTCCTATAAGACGTACCTTTTAGTCGAGTCATCCCGTTTGATCCCTAGAAGACGTACCTTTTAGTCTAGTCATTTCCTTTGATTCCTATAAGACGTACCTTTTAGTCGAGTCATTTCCTTTGATTCCTATAAGACGTACCTTTTAGTCGAGTCATCCCCTTTGACCCCTAGAATACGTACCTTTTAAACGAGTCATTTCCCTTGATTCCTATAAGACGTATCTCTTATTCGAATCATCCCCTTTGATTCATATAAGACATACCTTTTAGTCGAGTCCTCCCCTTTGATTCCTATAAGACATACCTTTTAGTCGAGTTATACCTCTTGATTCCTATAAGACGTACTTTTTAGTCGAGTCATTCCCCCTTGACCCCTAGAAGATGTACCTTTTAGTCGAGTCATCCCCTTTGACCCCTAGAAGACGTACCTTTTACTCGAGTCATTTCATTTGATTCTATATGACGTATCTTTTAGTGGAGACATCCCTTTTGATTCCTATAAAACGTACCTTTTAGTCGAGTCATCCCCTTTGATTCCTATCAGACGTACCTTTTAGTCATGTCATCCCCTTTGATTTCTATAAGACGTACCTTTTAGTCGAGTCATCCCTTTGATTCCTATAAGACGTACCTTTTAGTTAAGTCATCCCCTTTGACCCCTAGAAGGCATACCTTTTAGTCATTTCCTTTGATTCCTATAAGACGTACCTTTTAGTCGAGTCACCCCCTTTGATTCCTATAAGACGTACCTTATAGTCGAGTCATCCCCCTTAATTACTATAAGACGTACCTTTTAGTCGAGTCATCCCCTTTGATTCCTATAACACGTACCTTTTAGTTGAGTCATTTCCTTTGATTCCTTAAAGACGTACCTTTTAGTAGAGTTATTTCCCTTGATTCCTATAAGACGTACCTTTTAGTCGAGTCATCCCCATTGGTTCCTATAAGACGTACCTTTTAGTCTAGTCATCTCCTTTGATTCCTATAAGACGTACCTTTTAGTTGAGTCATTTCCTGTGATTCGTAGAAGACGTTCCTTTTAGTCGAGTCATTTCACTTGATTCCTATAAAACGTACCTTTTAGTCGAGTCATTCCCTTTGATTACTATAAGACGTACCTTTTAGTCGAGTCATCCCCTTTGATTCCTATATGACGTACCTTTTAGTCGAGTCATCCCCTTTGATTCCTAGAAGACGTAACTTTTAGTCGAGTCATTTCCCTTGATTCCTAAAAGACGTACCTTTTAGTCGAGTCATCCCCTTTGATTCCTATAAGACGTATCTTTTAGATGAGTCATCCCCTTTGATTCCTATAAGACGTATCTTTTAGTCGAGTCATCCCCTTTGACCCCTAGAAGACATACCTTTTAGTCATTTCCTTTGATTCCTATAAGACGTATCTTTTAGTCGAGTCACCCCCTTTGATTCCTATAAGACGTACCTTTTAGTCGAGTCATCCCCCTTGATTACTATAAGACGTACCTGTTAGTCGAGTCATCCCCTTTGATTCCTTAAAGACGTACCATTTAGTAGAGTCATTTCCCTTGATTCCTATAAGACGTACCTTTTAGTCGAGACATCCCCATTGATTCCAATAAGATGTACCTTTTAGTCCAGTCATCTCCTTTGATTCCTATAAGACGTACCTTTTAGTCGAGTCATTTCCCTTGATTCCTATAAGACGTACCTTTTAGTCTAGTCATTTCCTTTGATTCTTATAAGACGTACCTTTTAGTCGAGTCATCTCCTTTGACCCCTAGAATACGTACCTTTTAGTCAGGTCAGTTCCCAAGATTCCTATAAGACGTACCTCTTAGTCGAATCATCCCCTTTGATTCTTATAAGACATACCTTTTAGTCCAGTCCTCCCCTTTGATTCCTATAAGACATAACTTTTGGTCGAGTTATACCTCTTGATTCCTATAAGACGTACTTTTTAGTCGTTTCATTCCCCCTTGACCCCTAGAAGACGAACCTTTTAGTCGAGTCATCCCCTTTGACCCCTAGAAGACGTACCATTTACTCAAGTCATTTCCTTTGATTCTAGAAGACGTATCTTTTAGTGGAGTCAACTCTTTTGATTCCTATAAGACGTACCTTTTAGTCGAGTCATCCCCTTTGATTCCTATAAGACGTACCTTTTAGTCAAGTCATCCCCATTGATTCCTACAAGACGTACCTTTTAGTCGAGTCTTTCCTTTGATTCCTATAAGACGTACCTTTTACTCGAGTCATCCCCTTTGAACCCTAGAAGACATACCTTTTAGTCATTTCCTTTGATTCCATTAAGATGTACCTTTAAGTCGAGTCACCCCCTTTGATTCCTACAAGACGAACCTTTTAGTCGAGTCATCCCCCTTGATTACTATAAGACGTACCATTTAGTCGAGTCATCCCCTTTGATTCCTATAAGACGTACCTTTTAGTTGAGTCATTTCCTTTGATTCCTTAAAGACGTACCATTTAGTAGAGTCATTTCCGTTGATTCCTATAAGACGTACCTTTTAGTCGAAACATCCCCATTGATTCCTATAAGACGTACCTTTTAGTCCAGTTATCTCCTTTGATTCCTATAAGACGTACCTTTTAGTTGAGTGATTTCATGTGATTCCTAGAGGACGTTCCTTTTAGTCGAGTCATTTCACTTGATTCCTACAAGACGTACCTTTTAGTCTAGTCATTCCCTTTAAATCCTATAAGACGTACCTTTTAGTCGAGTTATCCCCATTGATTGCTATAAGACGTACCTTTTAGTCGAGTCATGCCCTTTGATTCCTAGAAGACGTAACTTTTAGTCGAGTCATTTCCCTTGATTCCTATAAGACGTACCTTTTAGTCGAGTCATCCCCTTTGATTCCTATAAGACGTATCTTTTAGTCGAGTCATCCCCTTTGATTCCTATAAGATGTACCTTTTAGTCGAGTCATCCCCTTTGACCCCTAGAAGACATACCTTTTAGTCATTTCCTTTGATTTCTATAAGACGTACCTTTTAGTCGGGTCACCCCCTTTGATTCCTATAAGACGTACCTTTTAGTCGAGTCATCCCCCTTGATTACTATAAAACCTACCTTTTAGTCGAGTCATCCCCTTTGATTCCTATAAGACGTACCTTTTAGTTGAGTCATTTCCTTTGATTCCTTGAAGACGTACCTTTTTGTCGAGTCATTTCCCTTGATTCCTATAAGACGTACCTTTTTGTCGAGTCATTTCTCTTGATTCCTATAAGACATACCTTTTAGTCGAGTCATCCCGTTTGATCCCTAGAAGACGTACCTTTTAGTCTAGTCATTTCCTTTGATTCCTATAAGATGTACCTTTTAGTCGAGTCATTTCCTTTGATTCCTATAAGACGTACCTTTTAGTCGAGTCATCCCCTTTGAACCCTAGAATACGTACCTTTTAGTCGAGTCATTTCCCTTGATTCCTATAAGACGTACCTCTTAGTCGAATCATCCCCTTTGATTCGTATAAGACATACCTTTTAGTCGAGTCCTTCCCTTTGATTCCTATAAGACATACCTTTTAGTCGAGTTATACCTCTTGATTCCTATAAGACGTACTTTTTAGTCGAGTCATTCCCCCTTGACCCCTAGAAGATGTACCTTTTAGTCGAGTCATCCCCTTTGACCCCTAGAAGACGTACCTTTTACTCGAGTCATTTCATTTGATTCTATAAGACGTATCTTTTAGTGGAGTCATCCCTTTTGATTCCTATAAGCCGTACCTTTTAGTCGAGTCATCCCTTTTGATTCCCATAAGACGTACCTTTTAGTCAAGTCATCCCCTTTGATTCCTATAAGACGTACCTTTTAGTCGAGTCATCCCCTTGATTCCTATAAGACGTACCTTTTAGTTGAGTCATCCCCTTTGACCCCTAGAAGGCATACCTTTTAGTCATTTCCTTTGATTCCTATAAGACGTACCTTTTAGTCGAGTCACCCCCTTTGATTCCTATAAGACGTACCTTATAGTCGAGTCATCCCCCTTAATTACTATAAGACGTACCTTTTAGTCGAGTCATCCCCTTTGATTCCTATAAGACGTACCTTTTAGTCGAGTCATCCCCTTTGATTCCTATAAGACGTACCTTTTAGTTGAGTCATTTCCTTTGATTCCTTGAAGACGTACCTTTTAGTCGAGTTATTTCCCTTTATTCCTATAAGACGTACCTTTTAGTCGAGTCATTTCCCTTGATTCCTATAAGACGTACCTTTTAGTCGAGTCATCCCGTTTGATCCCTAGAAGACGTACGTTTTAGTCTAGTCATTTCCTTTATTTCCTATAAGACGTACCTTTTAGTCGAGTCATTTCCTTTGATTCCTATAAGACGTACCTTTTAGTCGAGTCATCCCCTTTGACCCCTAGAATACGTACCTTTTAGTCGAGTCATTTCCCTGGATTCCTATAAGACGTACCTCTTAGTCGAATCATCCCCTATGATTCGTATAAGACATACCTTTTAGTCGAGTCCTCCCCTTTGATTCCTATAAGACATACCTTTTAGTCGAGTTATACCTCTTGATTCCTATAAGACGTACTTTTTAGTCGAGTCATTCCCCCTTGACCCCTAGAAGATGTACCTTTTAGTCGAGTCATTCTCTTTGACCCCTAGAAGACGTACCTGTTACTCGAGTCATTTCATTTGATTCTATAAGACGTATCTTTTAGTGGAGTCATCCCTTTTGATTCCTATAAGACGTACCTTTTAGTCGAGTCATCCCCTTTGATTCCTATAAGACGTACCTTTTAGTTGAGTCATTTCCTTTGATTCCTTGAAGACGTACCTTTTTGTCGAGTCATTTCCCTTGATTCCTATAAGACGTACCTTTTTGTCGAGTCATTTCTCTTGATTCCTATAAGACATACCTTTTAGTCGAGTCATACCGTTTGATCCCTAGAAGACGTACCTTTTAGTCTAGTCATTTCCTTTGATTCCTATAAGACGTACCTTTTAGTCGAGTCATTTCCTTTGATTCCTATAAGACGTACCTTATAGTCGAGTCATCCCCTTTGACCCCTAGAATACGTACCTTTTAAACGAGTCATTTCCCTTGATTCCTATAAGACGTACCTCTTAGTCGAATCATCCCCTTTGATTCGTATAAGACATACCTTTTAGTCGAGTCCTCCCCTTTGATTCCTATAAGACATACCTTTTAGTCGATTTATACCTGTTGATTCCTATAAGACGTACTTTTTAGTCGAGTCATTCCCCCTTGACCCCTAGAAGATGTACCTTTTAGTCGAGTCATCCCCTTTGACCCCTAGAAGACGTACCTTTTACTCGAGTCATTTCATTTGATTCTATAAGACGTATCTTTTAGTGGAGTCATCCCTTTTGATTCCTATAAGACGTACCTTTTAGTCGAGTCATCCCCTTTGATTCCTATTAGATGTACCTTTTAGTCAAGTCATCCTCTTTGATTCCTATAAGACGTACCTTTTAGTCGAGTCATCCCTTTGATTCCTATAAGACGTACCTTTTAGTCGAGTCATCCCCTTTGACCCCTAGAAGGCATACCATTTAGTCATTTCCTTTGATTCCTATAAGACGTACCTTTTAGTCGAGTCACCCCCTTTGATTCCTATAAGACGTACCTTATAGTCGAGTCATCCCCCTTAATTACTATAAGACGTACCTTTTAGTCGAGTCATCCCCTTTGATTCCTATATGACGTACCTTTTAGTTGAGTCATTTCCTTTGATTCCTTAAAGACGTACCTTTTAGTAGAGTTATTTCCCTTGATTCCTATAAGACGTACCTTTTAGTCGAGTCATCCCCATTGGTTCCTATAAGACGTACCTTTTAGTCTAGTCATCTCCCTTGATTCCTATAAGACGTACCTTTTAGTTGAGTCATTTCCTGTGATTCCTATAAGACGTTCCTTTTAGTCGAGTCATTTCACTTGATTCCTATAAAACGTACCTTTTAGTCGAGTCATTCCCTTTGATTACTATAAGACGTACCTTTTAGTCGAGTCATCCCCTTTGATTCCTATAAGACGTACCTTTTAGTCGAGTCATCCCCTTTGATTCCTAGAAGACGTAACTTTTAGTCGAGTCATTTCCCTTGATTCCTATAAGACGTACCTTTTAGTCGAGTCATCCCCTTTGATTCCTATAAGACGTATCTTTTAGTCGAGTCATCCCCTTTGATTCCTATAATACGTACCTTTTAGTCGAGTCATCCCCTTTGACCCCTAGAAGACATACCTTTTAGTCATTTCCTTTGATTCCTATAAAACGTATCTTTTAGTCGAGTCACCCCCTTTGATTCCTATAAGACGTACCTTTTAGTCGAGTCATCCCCCTTGATTACTATAAGACGTACCTGTTAGTCGAGTCATCCCCTTTGATTCCTTAAAGATGTACCATTTAGTAGAGTCATTTCCCTTGATTCCTATAAGACGTACCTTTTAGTCGAGACATCCCCATTGATTCCTATTAGACGTACCTTTTAGTCCAGTCATCTCCTTTGATTCCTATAAGACGTACCTTTTAGTCGAGTCATTTCCCTTGATTCCTATAAGACGTACCTTTTAGTCTAGTCATTTCCTTTGATTTCTATAAGACGTACCTTTTAGTCGAGTCATCCCCTTTGACCCCTAGAATACGTACCTTTTAGTCGAGTCATTTCCCAAGATTCCTATAAGACGTACCTCTTAGTCGAATCATCCCCTTTGATTCGTATAAGACATACCTTTTAGCCCAGTCCTCCCCTTTGATTCCTATAAAACATAACTTTTAGTCGAGTTATACCTCTTGATTCCTATAAGACGTACTTTTTAGTCGTGTCATTCCCCCTTGACCCCTAGAAGATGAACCTTTTAGTCGAGTCATCCCCTTTGACCCCTAGAAGACGTACCTTTTACTCGAGTCATTTCCTTTGATACTATAAGACGTATCTTTTAGTGGAGTCATCCCTTTTGATTCCTATAAGACGTACCTTTTAGTCGAGTCATCCCCTTTGATTCCTATAAGACGTAACTTTTAGTCAAGTCATCCCCTTTGATTCCTATAAGACGTACCGTTTAGTCGAGTCATCCCTTTGATTCCTATAAGACGTACCTTTTAGTTGAGTCATTTCCTTTGATTCCTTAAAGACGTACCTTTTAGTAGAGTTATTTCCCTTGATTCCTATAAGACGTACCTTTTAGTCGAGTCATCCCCATTGGTTCCTATAAGACGTACCTTTTAGTCTAGTCATCTCCCTTGATTCCTATAAGACGTACCTTTTAGTTGAGTCATTTCCTGTGATTCCTATAAGACGTTCCTTTTAGTCGAGTCATTTCACTTGATTCCTATAAAACGTACCTTTTAGTCGAGTCATTCCCTTTGATTACTATAAGACGTACCTTTTAGTCGAGTCATCCCCTTTGATTCCTATAAGACGTACCTTTTAGTCGAGTCATCCACTTTGATTCCTAGAAGACGTAACTTTTAGTCGAGTCATTTCCCTTGATTCCTATAAGACGTACCTTTTAGTCGAGTCATCCCCTTTGATTCCTATAAGACGTATCTTTTAGTCGAGTCATCCCCTTTGATTCCTATAATACGTACCTTTTAGTCGAGTCATCCCCTTTGACCCCTAGAAGACATACCTTTTAGTCATTTCCTTTGATTCCTATAAAACGTATCTTTTAGTCGAGTCACCCCCTTTGATTCCTATAAGACGTACCTTTTAGTCGAGTCATCCCCCTTGATTACTATAAGACGTACCTGTTAGTCGAGTCATCCCCTTTGATTCCTTAAAGATGTACCATTTAGTAGAGTCATTTCCCTTGATTCCTATAAGACGTACCTTTTAGTCGAGACATCCCCATTGATTCCTATTAGACGTACCTTTTAGTCCAGTCATCTCCTTTGATTCCTATAAGACGTACCTTTTAGTCGAGTCATTTCCCTTGATTCCTATAAGACGTACCTTTTAGTCTAGTCATTTCCTTTGATTTCTATAAGACGTACCTTTTAGTCGAGTCATCCCCTTTGACCCCTAGAATACGTACCTTTTAGTCGAGTCATTTCCCAAGATTCCTATAAGACGTACCTCTTAGTCGAATCATCCCCTTTGATTCGTATAAGACATACCTTTTAGCCCAGTCCTCCCCTTTGATTCCTATAAAACATAACTTTTAGTCGAGTTATACCTCTTGATTCCTATAAGACGTACTTTTTAGTCGTGTCATTCCCCCTTGACCCCTAGAAGATGAACCTTTTAGTCGAGTCATCCCCTTTGACCCCTAGAAGACGTACCTTTTACTCGAGTCATTTCCTTTGATACTATAAGACGTATCTTTTAGTGGAGTCATCCCTTTTGATTCCTATAAGACGTACCTTTTAGTCGAGTCATCCCCTTTGATTCCTATAAGACGTAACTTTTAGTCAAGTCATCCCCTTTGATTCCTATAAGACGTACCGTTTAGTCGAGTCATCCCTTTGATTCCTATAAGACGTACCTTTTGGTCGAGTCATCGCCTTTGACCCCTAGAAGACATACCTTTTAGTCAATTCCTTTGATTCCTATAAGAGGTACCTTTTAGTCGAGTCACCCCCTTTGATTCCTATAAGACGTACCTTTTAGTCGAGTTATCCCCCTTGATTACTATAAGACGTACCTTTTAGTCGAATCATCCCCTTTGATTCCTTAAAGACGTACCATTTAGTAGAGTCATTTCCCTTGATTCCCATAAGACGTACCTTTTAGTCGAGACATCCCCATTGATTCCTATAAGACGTACCTTTTAGTCCAGTCATCTCCTTTGATTCCTATAAGACGTACCTTTTAGTCGAGTCATTTCCCTTGATTCCTATAAGACGTACCTTTTAGTCGAGTCATCCCCTTTGATTCCTATAAGACGTATCTTTTAGTCGAGTCATCCCCTTTGATTCCTATAAGACGTACCTTTTAGTCGAGTCATCCCCTTTGACCCCTAGAAGACATACCTTTTAGTCATTTCCTTTGATTCCTATAAGACGTACCTTTTAGTCGCGTCATCCCCTTTGATTCCTATAAGACGTACCTTTTAGTCGAGTCATCCCCCTTGATTACTATAAAACCTAACTTTTAGTCGAGTCATCCCCTTTGATTCCTATAAGACGTACCTTTTAGTTGAGTCATTTCCTTTGATTTCTTGAAGACGTACCTTTTTGTCGAGTCATTTCCCTTGATTCCTATTAGACGTACCTTTTAGTTGAGTCATTTCCCTTGATTCCTATAAGACGTACCTTTTAGTCGAGTCATCCCATTTGATCCCTAGAAGACGTACCTTTTAGTCTAGTCATTTCCTTTGATTCCTATAAGACGTACCTTTTATTCGAGTCATCCCCTTTGACCCCTAGAATACGTACCTTTTAGTCGAGTCATTTCCCTTGATTCCTATAAGACGTACCTCTTAGTCGAATCATCCCCTTTGATTCGTATAAGACATACCTTTTAGTCGAGTCCTCCCCTTTGATTCCTATAAGACATACCTTTTAGTCGAGTTATACCTCTTGATTCCTATAAGACGTACTTTTTAGTCGAGTCATTCCCCCTTGACCCCTAGAAGATGTACCTTTTAGTCGAGTCATCCCCTTTGACCTCTAGAAGACGTACCTTTTACTCGAGTCATTTCATTTGATTCTATAAGACGTATCTTTTAGTGGAGTCATCCCTTTTGATTCCTATAAGACGTACCTTTTAGTCGAGTCATCCCCTTTGATTCCTATAAGACGTACCTTTTAGTCAAGTCATCCCTTTTGATTCCTATAAGACGTACCTTTTAGTTGAGTCATCCCTTTGATTACTATAAGACGTACCTTTTAGTCGAGTCATCCCCTTTGACCCCTAGAAGGCATACCATTTAGTCATTTCCTTTGATTCCTATAAGACGTACATTTTAGTCGAGTCACCCCTTTTGATTCCTATAAGACGTACCTTATAGTCGAGTCATCCCCCTTAATTACTATAAGACGTACCTTTTAGTCGAGTCATCCCCTTTGATTCCTATAAGACGTACCTTTTAGTTGAGTCATTTCCTTTGATTCCTTAAAGACGTACATTTTAGTAGAGTCATTTCCCTTGATTTCTATAAGACGTACCTTTTAGTCGAGTCATCCCCATTGGTTCCTATAAGACGTACCTTTTAGTCCTGTCATCTCTTTTGATTCCTATAAGACGTACCTTTTAGTTGAGTCGTTTCCTGTGATTCCTAGAAGACGTTCCTTTTAGTCGAGTCATTCCCTTTGATTACTATAAGACGTACCTTTTAGTCGAGTCATCCCCTTTGATTCCTATAAGACGTACCTTTTAGTCAAGTCATCCCCTTTGATTCCTAGAAGACGTAACTTTTAGTCGAGTCATTTCCCTTGATTCCTATAAGACGTACCTTTTAGTCGAGTCATCCCCTTTGATTCCTATAAGACGTATCTTTTAGTCGAGTCATCCCCTTTGATTCCTATAAGACGTACCTTTCAGTCGTGTCATCCCATTTGATTCCTATAAGACGTACCTTTTAGTCGAGTCATCCCCTTTGACCCCTAGAAGACATACCTTTTAGTCATTTCCTTTGATTCCTATAAGATGTACCTTTTAGTCGAGTCACCCCCTTTGATTCCTATAAGATGTACCTTTTAGTCGAGTCATCCCCCTTGATTACTATAAGACGTACCTGTTAGTCTAGTCATCCCCTTTGATTCCTATAAGACGTACCTTTTAGTTTAGTCGTTTCCTTTGATTCCTTGAAGACGTACCTTATAGTCGAGTCATTTCCCTTGAATTCCTATAAGACGTACCTTTTAGTCGAGTCATCCCCTTTGACCCCTAGAATACGTACCTTTTAGTCGAGTCATTTCCTTTGATTCCTATAAGACGTACCTTTTAGTCGAGTCATCCCCTTAGATTCCTATAAGACGTACCTTTTAGTTGAGTTATGTCCTTTGATTCCTATAAGACGTACCTTTTAGTTGAGTTATTTCCTTAGATTCCTAGAAAATGTACCTTTTAGTCGAGTCATTTCCCTCTATTCCTATAAGACGTACCTTTTATTCGAGTCATCCCCTTTGATTCCTATTAAATGTACCTTTTAGTCGAGTCATCCCCTTTGATTCCTATAAGACGTACCATTTAGTCGAGTCATCCCTTTGATTCCTATAAGGGGTACCTTTTAGTCGAGTCATCCCCTTTGACCCCTAGAAGACATACCTTTTAGTCATTTCCTTTGATTCCTATAAGACGTATCTTTTAGTCGAGTCACCCCCATTGATTCAAATAAGAGGTACTTTTTAGTCAAGTAATCCCCCTTGATTACTATAAGACGTACCTTTTAGTCGAGTCATCCCCTTTGATTCCTAGAAGACGTACCTTTTATTCGAGTCATTTCCCTTGATTCCTATAAGACGTACCTTTTAGTCGAGTCATCCACTTTAATTCCTATAAGACGTACCTTTTAGACGAGTCATCCCCTTGGATTCCTGTAAGACGTACCTTTTGGTCGAGTCATCCCCTTCGATACCTATAAGACGAACCTTTTAGTCGAGTAATCCCCTTTGATTCCTAAAAGACGTACCTTTTAGTCGAGTCATTTCCCTTGATTCCTATAAGACGTACCTTTTAGTCGAGTCATCCCGTTTGATCCCTAGAAGACGTACCTTTTAGTCTAGTCATTTCCTTTGATTCCTATAAGATATAACTTTTAGTCGAGTCATTTCCTTTGATTCCTATAAGACGTACCTTTTAGTCGAGTCATCCCTTTTGATTCCTATAAGACGTACCTTTTAGTTGAGTCATCCCTTTGATTACTATAAGACGTACCTTTTAGTCGAGTCATCCCCTTTGACCCCTAGAAGGCATACCATTTAGTCATTTCCTTTGATTCCTATAAGACGTACATTTTAGTTGAGTCACCCCTTTTGATTCCTATAAGACGTACCTTATAGTCGAGTCTTCCCCCTTAATTACTATAAGACGTACCTTTTAGTCGAGTCATCCCCTTTGATTCCTATAAGACGTACCTTTTAGTTGAGTCATTTCCTTTGATTCCTTAAAGACGTACATTTTAGTAGAGTCATTTCCCTTGATTCCTATAAGACGTACCTTCTAGTCGAGTCATCCCCATTGGTTCCTATAAGACGTACCTTTTAGTCCAGTCATCTCTTTTGATTCCTATAAGACGTACCTTTTAGTTGAGTCATTCCCTTTGATTACTATAAGACGTACCTTTTAGTCGAGTCATCCCCTTTGATTCCTATAAGACGTACCTTTTAGTCTAGTCATCTCTTTTGATTCCTAGAAGACGTTCCTTTTAGTCGAGTCATTCCCTTTGATTACTATAAGACGTACCTTTTAGTCGAGTCATCCCCTTTGATTCCTATAAGACGTACCTTTTAGTCAAGTCATCCCCTTTGATTCCTAGAAGACGTAACTTTTAGTCGAGTCATTTCCCTTGATTCCTATAAGACGTACCTTTTAGTCGAGTCATCCCCTTTGATTCCTATAAGACGTATCTTTTAGTCGAGTCATCCCCTTTGATTCCTATAAGACGTACCTTTCAGTCGAGTCATCCCCTTTGATTCCTATAAGACGTACCTTTTAGTCGAGTCATCCCCTTTGACCCCTAGAAGACATACCTTTTAGTCATTTCCTTTGATTCCTATAAGATGTACCTTTTAGTCGAGTCACCCCCTTTGATTCCTATAAGACGTACCTTTTAGTCGAGTCATCCCCCTTGATTACTATAAGACGTACCTGTTAGTCTAGTCATCCCCTTTGATTCCTATAAGACGTACCTTTTAGTTTAGTCGTTTCCTTTGATTCCTTGAAGACGTACCTTATAGTCGAGTCATTTCCCTTGAATTCCTATAAGACGTACCTTTTAGTCGAGTCATCCCCTTTGACCCCTAGAATACGTACCTTTTAGTCGAGTCATTTCCTTTGATTCCTATAAGACGTACCTTTTAGTCGAGTCATCCCCTTAGATTCCTATAAGACGTACCTTTTAGTTGAGTTATGTCCTTTGATTCCTATAAGACGTACCTTTTAGTTGAGTTATTTCCTAAGATTCCTAGAAAATGTACCTTTTAGTCGAGTCATTTCCCTCTATTCCTATAAGACGTACCTTTTATTTGAGTCATCCCCTTTGATTCCTATTAAATGTACCTTTTAGTCGAGTCATCCCCTTTGATTCCTATAAGACGTACCATTTAGTCGAGTCATCCCTTTGATTCCTATAAGGGGTACCTTTTAGTCTAGTCATCCCCTTTGACCCCTAGAAGACATACCTTTTAGTCATTTCCTTTGATTCCTATAAGACGTATCTTTTAGTCGAGTCACCCCCATTGATTCAAATAAGAGGTACCTTTTAGTCAAGTAATCCCCCTTGATTACTATAAGACGTACCTTTTAGTCGAGTCATCCCCTTTGATTCCTAGAAGACGTACCTTTTATTCGAGTCATTTCCCTTGATTCCTATAAGACGTACCTTTTAGTCGAGTCATCCACTTTAATTCCTATAAGACGTACCTTTTAGACGAGTCATCCGCTTGGATTCCTGTAAGACGTACCTTTTGGTCGAGTCATCCCCTTCGATACCTATAAGACGAACCTTTTAGTCGAGTAATCCCCTTTGATTCCTAAAAGACGTACCTTTTAGTCGAGTCAATTCCCTTGATTCCTATAAGACGTACCTTTTAGTCGAGTCATCCCATTTGATCCCTAGAAGACGTACCTTTTAGTCTAGTCATTTCCTTTGATTCCTATAAGATATAACTTTTAGTCGAGTCATTTCCTTTGATTCCTATAAGACGTACCTTTTAGTCGAGTCATCCCTTTTGATTCCTATAAGACGTACCTTTTAGTTGAGTCATCCCTTTGATTACTATAAGACGTACCTTTTAGTCGAGTCATCTCCTTTGACCCCTAGAAGGCATACCATTTAGTCATTTCCTTTGATTCCTATAAGACGTACATTTTAGTCGAGTCACCCCTTTTGATTCCTATAAGACGTACCTTATTGTCGAGTCATCCCCCTTAATTACTATAAGACGTACCTTTTAGTCGAGTCATCCCCATTGGTTCCTATAAGACGTACCTTTTAGTCCAGTCATCTCTTTTGATTCCTATAAGACGTACCTTTTAGTTGAGTCATTTCCTGTGATTCCTAGAAGACGTTCCTTTTAGTCGAGTCATTCCCTTTGATTACTATAAGACGTACCTTTTAGTCGAGTCATCCCCTTTGATTCCTATAAGACGTACCTTTTAGTCAGGTCATCCCCTTTGATTCCTAGAAGACGTAACTTTTAGTCGAGTCATTTCCCTTGATTCCTATAAGACGTACCTTTTAGTCGAGTCATCCCCTTTGATTCCTATAAGACGTATCTTTTAGTCGAGTCATCCCCTTTGATTCCTATAAGACGTACCTTTCAGTCGAGTCATCCCCTTTGATTCCTATAAGACGTACCTTTTAGTCGAGTCATCCCCTTTGACCCCTAGAAGACATACCTTTTAGTCATTTCCTTTCATTCCTATAAGATGTACCTTTTAGTCGAGTCACCCCCTTTGATTCCTATAAGACGTACCTTTTAATCGAGTCATCCCCCTTGATTACTATAAGACGTACCTGTTAGTCTAGTCATCCCCTTTGATTCCTATAAGACGTACCTTTTAGTTTAGTCGTTTCCTTTGATTCCTTGAAGACGTACCTTATAGTCGAGTCTTTTCCCTTGAATTCCTATAAGACGTACCTTTTAGTCGAGTCATCCCCTTTGACCCCTAGAATACGTACCTTTTAGTCGAGTCATTTCCTTTGATTCCTATAAGACGTACCTTTTAGTCGAGTCATCCCCTTAGATTCCTATAAGACGTACCTTTTAGTTGAGTTATGTCCTTTTATTCCTATAAGACGTACCTTTTAGTTGAGTTATTTCCTTAGATTCCTAGAAAATGTACCTTTTAGTCGAGTCATTTCCCTCTATTCCTATAAGACGTACCTTTTATTCGAGTCAATCCCTTTGATTCCTATTAAATGTACCTTTTAGTCGAGTCATCCCCTTTGATTCCTATAAGACGTACCATTTAGTCGAGTCATCCCTTTGATTCCTATAAGGGGTACCTTTTAGTCGAGTCATCCCCTTTGACCCCTAGAAGACATACCTTTTAGTCATTTCCTTTGATTCCTGTAAGACGTATCTTTTAGTCGAGTCACCCCCATTGATTCAAATAAGAGGTACCTTTTAGTCAAGTAATCCCCCTTGATTACTATAAGACGTACCTTTTAGTCGAGTCATCCCCTTTGATTCCTAGAAGACGTACCTTTTATTCGAGTCATTTCCCTTGATTCCTATAAGACGTACCTTTTAGTCGAGTCATCCACTTTAATTCCTATAAGACGTACCTTTTAGACGAGTCATCCCCTTGGATTCCTGTAAGACGTACCTTTTGGTCGAGTCATCCCCTTCGATACCTATAAGACGAACCTTTTAGTCGAGTAATCCCCTTTGATTCCTAAAAGACGTACCTTTTAGTCGAGTCAATTCCCTTGATTCCTATAAGACGTACCTTTTAGTCGAGTCATCCCGTTTGATCCCTAGAAGACGTACCTTTTAGTCTAGTCATTTCCTTTGATTCCTATAAGATATAACTTTTAGTCGAGTCATTTCCTTTGATTCCTATAAGACGTACCTTTTAGTCGAGTCATCCCCTTTGACCCCTAGAATACGTACCTTTTAGTCGAGTCATTTCCCAAGATTCCTATAAGACGTACCTCTTAGTCGAATCATCCCCTTTGATTCGTATAAGACATACCTTTTAGTCGAGTCCTCCCCTTTGATTCCTATAAGACATACCTTTTAGTCGAGTTATACCTCTTGATTCATATAAGACGTACTTTTTAGTCGTGTCATTCCCCCTTGACCCCTAAAAGACGAACCTTTTAGTCGAGTCATCCCCTTTGACCCCTAGAACACGTACCTTTTACTCGAGTCATTTCCTTGTATTCTATAAGACGTATCTTTTAGTGGAGTCATCCCTTTTGATTCCTATAAGACGTACCTTTTAGTCGAGTCATCCCCTTTGATTCCTATAAGACGTACCTTTTAGTCAAGTCATCCCCTTTGATTCCTATAAGACGTACCTTTTAGTCGAGTCATCCCTTTGATTCCTATAAGACGTACCTTTTAGTCGAGTCATCCCCTTTGACCCCTAGAAGACATACCTTTTAGTCATTTCCTTTGATTCCTATAAGACGTACCTTTTAGTCGAGTCACCCCCTTTGATTCCTATAAGACGTACCTTTTAGTCGAGTCATCCCCCTTGATTACTATAAGACGTACCTTTTAGTCGAGTCGTTCCCTTTGATTCCTTAAAGACGTACCATTTAGTAGAGTCATTTCCCTTGATTCCTATAAGACGTACCTTTTAGTAGAGTCATTTCCCTTGATTCCTATAAGACGTACCTTTTAGTCGAGTCATCCCCATTGGTTCCTATAAGACGTACCTTTTAGTCCAGTCATCTCTTTTGATTCCTATAAGACGTACCTTTTAGTTGAGTCATTTCCTGTGATTCCTAGAAGACGTTCCTTTTAGTCGAGTCATTCCCATTGATTACTATAAGACGTACCTTTTAGTCGAGTCATCCCCTTTGATTCCTATAAGACATACCTTTTAGTCAAGTCATCCCCTTTGATTCCTAGAAGACGTAACTTTTAGTCGAGTCATTTCCCCTGATTCCTATAAGACGTACCTTTTAGTCGAGTCATCCCCTTTGATTCCTATAAGACGTATCTTTTAGTCGAGTCATCCCCTTTGATTCCTATAAGACGTACCTTTCAGTCGAGTCATCCCCTTTGATTCCTATAAGACATACCTTTTAGTCGAGTCATCCCCTTTGACCCCTAGAAGACATACCTTTTAGTCATTTCCTTTGATTCCTATAAGACGTATCTTTTAGTCGAGTCACCCCCTTTGATTCCTATAAGACGTACCTTTTAGTCGAGTCATCCCCCTTGATTACTATAAGACGTACCTGTTAGTCGAGTCATCCCCTTTGATTCCTATAAGACGTACCTTTTAGTTGAGTCATTTCCTTTGATTCCTTGAAGACGTACCTTTTAGTCGAGTCATTTCCCTTGAATTCCTATAAGACGTACCTTTTAGTCGAGTCATCCCCTTTGACCCCTAGAATACGTACCTTTTAGTCGAGTCATTTCCTTTGATTCCTATAAGACGTACCTTTTAGTCGAGTCATCCCCTTAGATTCCTATAAGACGTACCTTTTAGTTGAGTTATGTCCTTTGATTCCTATAAGACGAACCTTTTAGTTGAGTTATTTCCTTAGATTCCTAGAAAACGTACCTTTTAGTCGAGACATTTCCCTCTATTCCTATAAGACGTACCTTTTATTCGAGTCATCCCCTTTGATTCCTATTAAATGTACCTTTTAGTCGAGTCATCCCCTTTGATTCCTATAAGACGTACCATTTAGTCGAGTCATCCCTTTGATTCCTATAAGGGGTACCTTTTAGTCGAGTCATCCCCTTTGACCCCTAGAAGACATACCTTTTGGTCATTTCCTTTGATTCCTATAAGACGTATCTTTTAGTCGAGTCACCCCCATTGATTCAAATAAGAGGTACCTTTTAGTCAAGTCATCCCCCTTGATTACTATAAGACGTACCTTTTAGTCGAGTCATCCCCTTTGATTCCTAGAAGACGTACCTTTTATTCGAGTCATATCCCTTGATTCCTATAAGACGTACCTTTTAGTCGAGTCATCCACTTTAATTCCTATAAGACGTACCTTTTAGACGAGTCATCCCCTTGGATTCCTGTAAGACGTACCTTTTGGTCGAGTCATCCCCTTCGATTCCTATAAGACGAACCTTTTAGACGAGTAATCCCCTTTGATTCCTAAAAGACGTACCTTTTAGTCGAGTCATTTCCCTTGATTCCTATAAGACGTACCTTTTAGTCGAGTCATCCCGTTTGATCCCTAGAAGACGTACCTTTTAGTCTAGTCATTTCCTTTGATTCCTATAAGACATAACTTTTAGTCGAGTCATTTTGCTTTGATTCCTATAAGACATACCTTTTAGTCGAGTCATCCCCTTTGACCCCTAGAATACGTACCTTTTAGTCGAGTCATTTCCCAAGATTCCTCTAAGACGTACCTCTTAGTCGAATCATCCCTTTTGATTCGTATAAGACATACCTTTTAGTCGAGTCCTCCCCTTTGATTCCTATAAGACATACCTTTTAGTCGAGTTATACCTCTTGATTCCTATAAGACATACTTTTTAGTCGTGTCATTCCCCCTTGACCCCTAGAAGACGAACCTTTTAGTCGAGTCATCCCCTTTGACCCCTAGAAGACGTACCTTTTACTCGAGTCATTTCCTTGTATTCTATAAGACGTATCTTTTAGTGGAGTCATCCCTTTTGATTCCTATAAGACGTACCTTTTTGTCGAGTCATCCCCTTTGATTCCTATAAGACGTACCTTTTAGTCAAGTCATCCCCTTTGATTCCTATAAGACGTACCTTTTAGTCGAGTCATCCCTTTGATTCCTATAAGACGTACCTTTTAGTCGAGTAATCCCCTTTGACCCCTAGAAGACATACCTTTTAGTCATTTCCTTTGATTCCTATAAGACGTACCTTTTAGTCGAGTCACCCCCTTTGATTCCTATAAGACGTACCTTTTAGTCGAGTCATCCCCCTTGATTACTATATGACGTACCTTTTAGTCGAGACATCCCCTTTGATTCCTTAAAGACGTACCATTTAGTAGAGTCATTTCCCTTGATTCCTATAAGACGTACCTTTTAGTCGAGACATCCCCATTGATTCCTATAAGACGTACCTTTTAGTCCAGTCATCTCCTTTGATTCGTATAAGACGTACCTTATAGTCGAGTCATTTCCCTTTATTCCTATATGACGTACCTTTTAGTCGAGTCATCCCCTTTGATTCCTATGAGACGTATCTTTTAGTCGAGTCATCACCTTTGATTCCTATAAGACGTACCTTTTAGTCGAGTCATCCCCTTTGACCCCTAGAAGATATACCTTTTAGTCATTTCCAATGATTCCTATAAGACGTACCTTTTAGTCGGGTCACCCCTTTGATTCCTATAAGACGTACCTTTTAGTCGAGTCATCCCCCTTGATTACTATAAATCCTACTTTTTAGTCGAGTCATCCCCTTTGATTCCTATAAGACGTACCTTTTAGTTGAGTCATTTCCTTTGATTCCTTGAAGACGTACCTTTTTGTCGTGTCATTTCCCTTGATTCCTATAAGACGTACCTTTTAGTTGAGTCATTTCCCTTGATTCCTATACGACGTACCTTTTAGTCGAGTCATCCTGTTTGTTCCCTAGAAGACTTACCTTTTAGTCTAGTCATTTCCTTTGGTTCCTATAAGACGTACCTTTTAGTCGAGTCATTTCCTTTGATTCCTATAAGACGTACCTTTTAGTCGAGTCATCCCCTTTGACCCCTAGAATACGTACCTTTTAGTCGAGTCATTTCCCCTGATTCCTATAAGACGTACCTCTTAGTCGAATCATCCCCTTTGATTCGTATAAGCATACCTTATAGTCGAGTCCTCCCCTTTGATTCCTATAAGACATACCTTTTAGACGAGTTATACCTCTTGATTCCTATAAGACGTACTTTTTAGACGAGTCATTCCCCCTTGACCCCTAGAAGATGTATCTTTTAGTCGAGTCATCCCCTTTGACCCCTAGAAGACGTACGTTTTACTCGAGTCATTTCATTTGATTCTATAAGACGTATCTTTTAGTGGAGTCATCCCTTTTGATTCCTATAAGACGTACCTTTTAGTCGAGTCATTTCCCCTGATTCCTATAAGACGTACCTCTTAGTCGAATCATCCCCTTTGATTCGTATAAGACATACCTTATAGTCGAGTCCTCCCCTTTGATTCCTATAAGACATACCTTTTAGACGAGTTATACCTCTTGATTCCTATAAGACGTACTTTTTAGACGAGTCATTCCCCCTTGACCCCTAGAAGATGTATCTTTTAGTCGAGTCATCCCCTTTGACCCCTAGAAGACGTACCTTTTACTCGAGTCATTTCATTTGATTCTATAAGACGTATCTTTTAGTGGAGTCATCCCTTTTGATTCCTATAAGACGTACCTTTTAGTCGAGTCATCCCCTTTGATTCCTATAAGACGTACCTTTTAGTCAAGTCATCCCCTTTGATTCCTATAAGACGTACCTTTTAGTCGAGTCATCCCTTTGATTCCTACAAGACGTACCTTTTAGTCGAGTCATCCCCTTTGAACCCTAGAAGACATACCTTTTAGTCATTTCCTTTGATTAATATAAGACGTACCTTTTAGTCGGGTCACCCCCTTTGATTCCTATAAGACGTACCTTTTAGTCGAGTCATCCCCCTTGATTACTATAAAACCTACTTTTTCGTCGAGTCATCCCCTTTGATTCCAATAAGACGTACCTTTTAGTTGAGACATTTCCTTTGATTCCTTGAAGACGTACCTTTTTGTCGAGTCATTTCCCTTGATTCCTATAAGACGTACCTTTTAGTTGAGTCATTTCCCTTGATTCCTATAAGACGTACCTTTTAGTCGAGTCATCCCGTTTGATCCCTAGAAGACGTACCTTTTAGTCTAGTCATTTCCTTTGATTCCTATAGACGTACCTTTTAGTCGAGTCATTTCCTTTGATTCCTATAAGACGTACCTTTTAGTCGAGTCATCCCCTTTGACCCCTAGAATACGTACCTTTTAGTCGAGCCATTTCCCTTGATTCCTATAAGACGTACCTCTTAGTCGAATCATCCCTTTTGATTCGTATAAGACATACCTATTAGTCGAGTCCTCCCCTTTGATTCCTATATGACATACCTTTTAGTCGAGTTATACCTCTTAATTCCTATAAGACGTACTTTTTAGTCGAGTCATTCCCCCTTGACCCCTAGAAGATGTACCTTTTAGTTGAGTCATCCCCTTTGACCCCTAGAAGACGTACCTTTTACTCGAGTCATTTCATTTAATTCTATAAGACGTATCTTTTAGTGGAGTCATCCCTTTTGATTCCTATAAGACGTACCTTTTAGTCGAGTCATCCCCTTTGATTCCTATAAGACGTACCTTTTAGTCAAGTCATCCCCTTTGATTCCTATAAGACGTATCTTTTAGTCGAGTCATCCCCTTTGACCCCTAGAAAACATACCTTTTAGTCATTTCCTTTGATTACTATATGACGTACCTTTTAGTCGAGTCACCCCCTTTGATTCCAATAAGACGTACCTTTTAGTCGAGTCATCCCCCTTGATTACTATAAGACGTACCTGTTAGTCGAGTCATCCCCATTGATTCCTATAAGACGTACCTTTTAGTTGAGTCATTTCCTTTGATTCCTATAAGACGTACCTTTTAGTCGAGTCATTTCCCTTGAATTCCTATAAGACGTACCTTTTAGTCGAGTCATCCCCTTTGACCCCTAGAATACGTACCTTTTAGTCGAGTCATTTCCTTTGATTCCTATAAGACGTACCTTTTAGTCGAGTCATCCCCTTAGATTCCTATAAGACGTACCTTTTAGTTGAGTTATCTCCTTTGATTCCTATAAGACGTACCTTTTAGTTGAGTTATTTCCTTAGATTCCTAGAAAACGTACCTTTTAGTCGAGTCATTTCCCTTGATTCCTATAAGACGTACCTTTTTTTCGAGTCATCCCCTTTGATTCCTATTAAATGTACCTTTTAGTCGAGTCATCCCCTTTGATTCCTATAAGACGTAGCATTTAGTCGAGTCATCCCTTTGATTCCTATAAGGCGTACCTTTTAGTCGAGTCATCCCCTTTGACCCCTAGAAGACATACCTTTTAGTCATTTCCTTTGATTCCTATAAGACGTATCTTTTAGTCGAGTCACCCCCATTGATTCAAATAAGAGGTACCTTTTAGTCAAGTCATCCCCCTTGATTACTATAAGACGTACCTTTTAGTCGAGTCATCCCCTTTGATTCCTAGAAGACGTACCTTTTATTCGAGTCATTTCCCTTGATTCCTATAAGACGTACGTTTTAGTCGAGTCATCCACTTTAATTCCTATAAGACGTACCTTTTAGACGAGTTATCCCCTTGGATTCCTGTAAGACGTACCTTTTGGTCGAGTCATCCCCTTCGATTCCTATATGACGAACCTTTTAGTCGAGTAATCCCCTTTGATTCCTAAAAGACGAACCTTTTAGTCGAGTCATTTCCCTTGATTCCTATAAGACGTACCTTTTAGTCGAGTCATCCCGTTTGATCCCTAGAAGACGTACCTTTTAGTCTAGTCATTTTCTTTGATTCCTATAAGACGTACCTTTTAGTCGAGTCATTTCCTTTGATTACTATAAGACGTACCTTTTAGTCGAGTCATCCCCTTTGACCCCTAGAATACGTACCTTTTAGTCGAGTCATTTCCCAAGATTCCTATAAGACGTACCTCTTAGTCGAATCATCCCCTTTGATTCGTATAAGACATACCTTTTAGTCGAGTCCTCACCTTTGATTCCTATAAGACATACCTTTTAGTCGAGTTATACCTCTTGATTCCTATAAGACGTACTTTTTAGTCGTGTCATTCCCCCTTGACCCCTAGAAGACGAACCTTTTAGTCGAGTCATCCCCTTTGACCCCTAGAAGACGTACCTTTTACTCGAGTCATTTCCTTGTATTCTATAAGACGTATCTTTTAGTGGAGTCATCCCTTTTGATTCCTATAAGACGTACCTTTTAGTCGAGTCATCCCCTTTGATTCCTATAAGACGTACCTTTTAGTCAAGTCATCCCCTTTGATTCCTATAAGACGTACCTTTTAGTCGAGTCATCCCTTTGATTCCTATAAGACGTACCTTTTAGTCGAGTAATCCCCTTTGACCCCTAGAAGACATACCTTTTAGTCATTTCCTTTGATTCCTATAAGACGTACCTTTTAGTCGAGTCACCCCCTTTGATTCCTATAAGACGTACCTTTTAGTCGAGTCATCCCCCTTGATTACTATATGACGTACCTTTTAGTCGAGACATCCCCTTTGATTCCTTAAAGACGTACAATTTAGTAGAGTCATTTCCCTTGATTCCTATAAGACGTACCTTTTAGTCGAGACATCCCCATTGATTCCTATAAGACGTACCTTTTAGTCCAGTCATCTCCTTTGATTCGTATAAGACGTACCTTATAGTCGAGTCATTTCCCTTTATTCCTATATGACGTACCTTTTAGTCGAGTCATCCCCTTTGATTCCTATGAGACGTATCTTTTAGTCGAGTCATCACCTTTGATTCCTATAAGACGTACCTTTTAGTCGAGTCATCCCCTTTGACCCCTAGAAGATATACCTTTTAGTCATTTCCAATGATTCCTATAAGACGTACCTTTTAGTCGGGTCACCCCTTTGATTCCTATAAGACGTACCTTTTAGTCGAGTCATCCCCCTTGATTACTATAAATCCTACTTTTTAGTCGAGTCATCCCCTTTGATTCCTATAAGACGTACCTTTTAGTTGAGTCATTTCCTTTGATTCCTTGAAGACGTACCTTTTTGTCGTGTCATTTCCCTTGATTCCTATAAGACGTACCTTTTAGTTGAGTCATTTCCCTTGATTCCTATACGACGTACCTTTTAGTCGAGTCATCCTGTTTGTTCCCTAGAAGACTTACCTTTTAGTCTAGTCATTTCCTTTGGTTCCTATAAGACGTACCTTTTAGTCGAGTCATTTCCTTTGATTCCTATAAGACGTACCTTTTAGTCGAGTCATCCCCTTTGACCCCTAGAATACGTACCTTTTAGTCGAGTCATTTCCCCTGATTCCTATAAGACGTACCTCTTAGTCGAATCATCCCCTTTGATTCGTATAAGCATACCTTATAGTCGAGTCCTCCCCTTTGATTCCTATAAGACATACCTTTTAGACGAGTTATACCTCTTGATTCCTATAAGACGTACTTTTTAGACGAGTCATTCCCCCTTGACCCCTAGAAGATGTATCTTTTAGTCGAGTCATCCCCTTTGACCCCTAGAAGACGTACCTTTTACTCGAGTCATTTCATTTGATTCTATAAGACGTATCTTTTAGTGGAGTCATCCCTTTTGATTCCTATAAGACGTACCTTTTAGTCGAGTCATTTCCCCTGATTCCTATAAGACGTACCTCTTAGTCGAATCATCCCCTTTGATTCGTATAAGACATACCTTATAGTCGAGTCCTCCCCTTTGATTCCTATAAGACATACCTTTTAGACGAGTTATACCTCTTGATTCCTATAAGACGTACTTTTTAGACGAGTCATTCCCCCTTGACCCCTAGAAGATGTATCTTTTAGTCGAGTCATCCCCTTTGACCCCTAGAAGACGTACCTTTTACTCGAGTCATTTCATTTGATTCTATAAGACGTATCTTTTAGTGGAGTCATCCCTTTTGATTCCTATAAGACGTACCTTTTAGTCGAGTCATCCCCTTTGATTCCTATAAGACGTACCTTTTAGTCAAGTCATCCCCTTTGATTCCTATAAGACGTACCTTTTAGTCGAGTCATCCCTTTGATTCCTATAAGACGTACCTTTTAGTCGAGTCATCCCCTTTGAACCCTAGAAGACATACCTTTTAGTCATTTCCTTTGATTAATATAATACGTACCTTTTAGTCGGGTCACCCCCTTTGATTCCTATAAGACGTACCTTTTAGTCGAGTCATCCCCCTTGATTACTATAAAACCTACTTTTTCGTCGAGTCATCCCCTTTGATTCCAATAAGACGTACCTTTTAGTTGAGACATTTCCTTTGATTCCTTGAAGACGTACCTTTTTGTCGAGTCATTTCCCTTGATTCCTATAAGACGTACCTTTTAGTTGAGTCATTTCCCTTAATTCCTATAAGACGTACCTTTTAGTCGAGTCATCCCGTTTGATCCCTAGAAGACGTACCTTTTAGTCTAGTCATTTCCTTTGATTCCTATAGACGTACCTTTTAGTCGAGTCATTTCCTTTGATTCCTATAAGACGTACCTTTTAGTCGAGTCATCCCCTTTGACCCCTAGAATACGTACCTTTTAGTCGAGCCATTTCCCTTGATTCCTATAAGACGTACCTCTTAGTCGAATCATCCCTTTTGATTCGTATAAGACATACCTATTAGTCGAGTCCTCCCCTTTGATTCCTATATGACATACCTTTTAGTCGAGTTATACCTCTTGATTCCTATAAGACGTACTTTTTAGTCGAGTCATTCCCCCTTGACCCCTAGAAGATGTACCTTTTAGTTGAGTCATCCCCTTTGACCCCTAGAAGACGTACCTTTTACTCGAGTCATTTCATTTAATTCTATAAGACGTATCTTTTAGTGGAGTCATCCCTTTTGATTCCTATAAGACGTACCTTTTAGTTGAGTCATCCCCTTTGATTCCTATAAGACGTACCTTTTAGTCAAGTCATCCCCTTTGATTCCTATAAGACGTATCTTTTAGTCGAGTCATCCCCTTTGACCCCTAGAAAACATACCTTTTAGTCATTTCCTTTGATTACTATAAGACGTACCTTTTAGTCGAGTCACCCCCTTTGATTCCTATGAGACGTACCTTTTAGTCGAGTCATCCCCCTTGATTACTATAAGACGTACCTGTTAGTCGAGTCATCCCCATTGATTCCTATAAGACGTACCTTTTAGTTGAGTCATTTCCTTTGATTCCTTGAAGACGTACCTTTTAGTCGAGTCATTTCCCTTGAATTCCTATAAGACGTACCTTTTAGTCGAGTCATCCCCTTTGACCCCTAGAATACGTACCTTTTAGTCGAGTCATTTCCTTTGATTCCTATAAGACGTACCTTTTAGTCGAGTCATCCCCTTAGATTCCTATAAGACGTACCTTTTAGTTGAGTTATCTCCTTTGATTCCTATAAGACGTACCTTTTAGTTGAGTTATTTCCTTAGATTCCTAGAAAACGTACCTTTTAGTCGAGTCATTTCCCTTGATTCCTATAAGACGTACCTTTTTTTCGAGTCATCCCCTTTGATTCCTATTAAATGTACCTTTTAGTCGAGTCATCCCCTTTGATTCCTATAAGACGTAGCATTTAGTCGAGTCATCCCTTTGATTCCTATAAGGCGTACCTTTTAGTCGAGTCATCCCCTTTGACCCCTAGAAGACATACCTTTTAGTCATTTCCTTTGATTCCTATAAGACGTATCTTTTAGTCGAGTCACCCCCATTGATTCAAATAAGAGGTACCTTTTAGTCAAGTCATCCCCCTTGATTACTATAAGACGTACCTTTTAGTCGAGTCATCCCCTTTGATTCCTAGAAGACGTACCTTTTATTCGAGTCATTTCCCTTGATTCCTATAAGACGTACGTTTTAGTCGAGTCATCCACTTTAATTCCTATAAGACGTACCTTTTAGACGAGTTATCCCCTTGGATTCCTGTAAGACGTACATTTTGGTCGAGTCATCCCCTTCGATTCCTATATGACGAACCTTTTAGTCGAGTAATCCCCTTTGATTCCTAAAAGACGAACCTTTTAGTCGAGTCATTTCCCTTGATTCCTATAAGACGTACCTTTTAGTCGAGTCATCCCGTTTGATCCCTAGAAGACGTACCTTTTAGTCTAGTCATTTTCTTTGATTCCTATAAGACGTACCTTTTAGTCGAGTCATTTCCTTTGATTACTATAAGACGTACCTTTTAGTCGAGTCATCCCCTTTGACCCCTAGAATACGTACCTTTTAGTCGAGTCATTTCCCAAGATTCCTATAAGACGTACCTCTTAGTCGAATCATCCCCTTTGATTCGTATAAGACATACCTTTTAGTCGAGTCCTCACCTTTGATTCCTATAAGACATACCTTTTAGTCGAGTTATACCTCTTGATTCCTATAAGACGTACTTTTTAGTCGTGTCATTCCCCCTTGACCCCTAGAAGACGAACCTTTTAGTCGAGTCATCCCCTTTGACCCCTAGAAGACGTACCTTTTACTCGAGTCATTTCCATTGATTATATAAGACGTATCTTTTAGTGGAGTCATCCCTTTTGATGCCTATAAGACGTACCTTTTAGTCGAGTCATCCCATTTGATTCCTATAAGACGTACCTTTTATTTAAGTCATCCCCTTTGATTCCTATAAGACGTACCTTTTAGTCGAGTCATCCCTTTGATTCCTATAAGACGTACCTTTTAGTCGAGTCATCCCCTTAGACCCCTAGAAGACATACCTTTTAGTCATTTCCTTTGATTCCTATAAGACGTACCTTTTAGTCGAGTCACCCCCTTTGATTCCTATAAGACGTACCTTTTAGTCGAGTCATCCCCCTTGATTACTATAAGACGTACCTTTTAGTCGAGTCATCCACTTTGATTCCTATAAGACGTACCTTTTAGTTGAGTTATTTCCTTTGATTCCTTAAAGACGTACCATTTAGTAGAGTCATTTCCCTTGATTCCTATAAGATGTACCTTTTAGTCGAGACATCCCCATTGATTCCTATAAGACGTACCTTTTAGTCCAGTCATCTCCTTTGATTCCTATAAGACGTAACTTTTAGTCGAGTCATTTCCCTTGATTCCTATAAGACGTACCTTTTAGTCGAGTCATCCCCTTTGATTCCTATAAAACGTATCTTTTAGTCGAGTCATCCCCTTTGATTCCTATAAGACGTACCTTTTAGTCGAGTCATCCCCTTTGACCCCTAGAAGACATACCTTTTAGTCATTTCCTTTGATTCCTATAAGACGTACCTTTTAGTCGGGTCACCCCTTTGATTCCTATAAGACGTACCTTTTAGTCGAGTCATCCCCCTTGATTACTATAAAACCTACCTTTTAGTCGAGTCATCCCCTTTGATTCCTATAAGACGTACCTTTTAGTTGAGTCATTTCCTTTGATTCCTTGAAGACGTACCTTTTTGTCGAGTCATTTCCCTTGATTCCTATAAGACGTACCTTTTAGTTGAGTCATTTCCCTTGATTCCTATAAGACGTACCTTTTAGTCGAGTCATCCCGTTTGATCCCTAGAAGATGTACCTTTTAGTCTAGTCATTTCCTTTGATTCCTATAAGACGTACCTTTTAGTCGAGTCATTTCCTTTGATTCCTATAAGACGTACCTTTTAGTCGAGTCATCCCCTTTGACCCCTAGAATACGTACCTTTTAGTCGAGTCATTTCCCTTGATTCCTATAAGACGTACCTCTTAGTCGAATCATCCCCTTTGATTCGTATAAGACATACCTTTTAGTCGAGTTATACCTCTTGATTCCTATAAGACGTACTTTTTAGTCGAGTCATTCCCCCTTGACCCCTAGAAGATGTACCTTTTAGTCGAGTCATCCCCTTTGACCCCTAGAAGACGTACCTTTTACTCCAGTCATTTCATTTGATTCTATAAGACGAATCTTTTAGTGGAGTCATCCCTTTTGATTCCTATAAGACGTACCTATTAGTCGAGTCATCCCCTTTGATTCCTATAAGACGTACCATTTAGTCGAGTCATCCCCTTTGAATCCTATAAGACGTACCTTTTAGTCGAGTCATCCCTTTGATTCCTATAAGACGTACCTTTTAGTCGAGTCATCCCCTTTGACCCCTAGAATACGTACCTTTTAGTCGAGTCATTTCCCTTGATTCCTATAAGACGTACCTCTTAGTCGAATCATCCCCTTTGATTCGTATAAGACATACCTTTTAGTCGAGTTATACCTCTTGATTCCTATAAGACGTACTTTTTAGTCGAGTCATTCCCCCTTGACCCCTATAAGATGTACCTTTTAGTCGAGTCATCCCCTTTGACCCCTAGAAGACGTACCTTTTACTCCAGTCATTTCATTTGATTCTATAAGACGTAACTTTTAGTGGAGTCATCCCTTTTGATTCCTATAAGACGTACCTTTTAGTCGAGTCATCCCCTTTGATTCCTATAAGACGTACCATTTAGTCGAGTCATCCCCTTTGATTCCTATAAGACGTACCTTTTAGTCGAGTCATCCCTTTGATTCCTATAAGACGTACCTTTTAGTCGAGTAATCCCCTTTGACCCCTAGAATACGTACCTTTTAGTCGAGTCATTTCCCTTGATTCCTATAAGACGTACCTCTTAGTCGAATCATCCCCTTTGATTCGTATAAGACATACCTTTTAGTCGAGTTATACCTCTTGATTCCTATAAGACGTACTTTTTAGTCGAGTCATTCCCCCTTGACCCCTAGAAGATGTAACTTTTAGTCGAGTCATCCCCTTTCACCCCTAGAAGACGTACCTTTTACTCCAGTCATTTCATTTGATTCTATAAGACGTATCTTTTAGTGGAGTCATCCCTTTTGATTCCTATAAGACGTACCTTTTAGTCGAGTCATCCCCTTTGATTCCTATAAGACGTACCATTTAGTCGAGTCATCCCCTTTGATTCCTATAAGACGTACCTTTTAGTCGAGTCATCCCTTTGATTCCTATAAGACGTACCTTTTAGTCGAGTAATCCCCTTTGACCCCTAGAAAACATACCTTTTAGTCATTTCCTTTGATTCCTATAAGACGTACCTTATAGTCGAGTCACCCCCTTTGATTCCTATAAGACGTACCTTATAGTCGAGTCATCCCCCTTAATTACTATAAGACGTACCTTTTAGTCGAGTCATCCCCTTTGATTCCTATAAGACGTACCTTTTAGTTGAGTCATTTCCTTTGATTCCTTAAAGACGTACCTTTTAGTAGAGTCATTTCCCTTGATTCCTATAAGACGTTCCTTTTAGTCGAGTCATCCCCTTTGATTCCTATAAGACGTACCTTTTAGTCGAGTCATCCCTTTGATTCCTATAACAGGTACCTTTTAGTCGAGTAATCCCCTTTGACCCCTAGAATACGTACCTTTTAGTCGAGTTATTTCCCTTGATTCCTATAAGACGTACCTCTTAGTCGAATCATCCCC
Organism: Capsicum pubescens; assembly: GCA_030864215.1. NCBI lineage: Eukaryota > Viridiplantae > Streptophyta > Magnoliopsida > Solanales > Solanaceae > Capsicum > Capsicum pubescens. The sequence goes on along the minus strand of CM061545.1, from coordinate 271,895,914 downwards.
TTTTATTCGAATAAGACATACCTTTTAGTCGAGTTATACCTCTTGATTCCTATAAGACGTACTTTTTAGTCGAGTCATTCCCCCTTGACCCCTAGAAGATGTACCTTTTAGTCGAGTCATCCCCTTTGACCCCTAGAAGACGTACCTTTTACTCCAGTCATTTCATTTGATTCTATAAGACGTATCTTTTAGTGGAGTCATCCCTTTTGATTCCTATAAGACGTACCTTTTAGTCGAGTCATCCCCTTTGATTCCTATAAGACGTACCATTTAGTCGAGTCATCCCCTTTGATTCCTATAAGACGTACCTTTTAGTCGAGTCATCCCTTTGATTCCTATAAGACGTACCTTTTAGTCGAGTAATCCCCTTTGACCCCTAGAAGGCATACCTTTTAGTCATTTCCTTTGATTCCTATAAGACGTACCTTATAGTCGAGTCACCCCCTTTGATTCCTATAAGACGTACCTTAGAGTCGAGTCATCCCCCTTAATTACTATAAGACGTACCTTTTAGTCGAGTCATCCCCTTTGATTCCTATAAGACGTACCTTTTAGTTGAGTCATTTCCTTTGATTCCTTAAAGACGTACCTTTTAGTAGAGTCATTTCCCTTGATTCCTATAAGACGTTCCTTTTAGTCGAGTCATCCCTTTGATTCCTATAAGACGTACCTTTTAGTCGAGTCATCCCCTTTGACCCCTAGAAGACATACCTTTTAGTCATTTCCTTTGATTCGTATACGACGTACCTTTTAGTCGAGTCACCCCCTTTGATTCCTATAAGACGTACCTTTTAGTCGAGTCATCCCCCTTGATTACTATAAGACGTACCTTTTAGTCGAGTCATCCCCTTTGATTCCTATAAGACGTACCTTTTAGTTGAGTCATTTCCCTTGATTCCTATAAGACGTACCTTTTAGTCGAGTCATCCCGTTTGATCCCTAGAAGACGTACCTTTTAGTCGAGTCATCCCCTTTGATTCCTATAAGACGTACCTTTTAGTTGAGTCATTTCCCTTGATTCCTATAAGACGTACCTTTTAGTCGAGTCATCCCGTTCGATCCCTAGAAGACGTACCTTTTAGTCTGATCATATCCTTTGATTCCTATAAGACGTACCTTTTAGTCGAGTCATTTCTTTTGATTCCTATAAGACGTACCTTTTTGTCGAGTCATCCCCTTTGACCCCTAGAATACGTACCTTTTAGTCGAGTCATTTCCCTTGATTTCTATAAGACGTACCTCTTAGTCGAATCATCCCCTTTGATTCGTATAAGACATACCTTTTAGTCGAGTCCTCCCCTTTGATTTCTATAAGACATACCTTTTAGTCGAGTTATACCTCTTGATTCCTATAAGACGTACTTTTTAGTCGAGTCATTCCCCCTTGACCCCTAGAAGATGTACCTTTTAGTCGAGTCATCCCCTTTGACCCCTAGAAGACGTACCTTTTACTCGAGTCATTTCATTTGATTCTATAAGACGTATCTTTTAGTGGAGTCATCTTTTTTGATTCCTATAAGACGTACCATTTAGTCGAGTCATCCCCTTTGATTCCTATAAGACTTACCTTTTAGTCAAGTCAACCCCTTTGATTCCTATAAGACGTACCTTTTAGTCGAGTCATCCCTTTGATTCCTATAAGACGTACCTTTTAGTCGAGTCATCCCCTTTGACCCCTAGAAGGCATACCTTTTAGTCATTTCCTTTGATTCCTATAAGACGTACCTTTTAGTCGAGTCACCCCCTTTGATTCCTATAAGACGTACCTTATAGTCGAGTCATCCCCCTTAATTACTATAAGACGTACCTTTTAGTCGAGTCATCCCCTTTGATTCCTATAAGACGTACCTTTTAGTCGAGTCATCCCCTTTGATTCCTATAAGACGTACCTTATAGTCGAGTCATCCCCCTTAATTACTATAAGACGTACCTTTTAGTCGAGTCATCCCCTTTGATTCCTATAAGACGTACCTTTTAGTCAAGTCATCCCCTTTGATTCCTATAAGACGTACCTTTTAGTCGAGTCATCCCTTTGATTCCTATAAGACGTACCTTTTAGTCGAGTCATCCACTTTAATTCCTATAAGACGTACCTTTTAGACGAGTCATCCCCTTGGATTCCTGTAAGACGTACCTTTTGGTCGAGTCATCCTCTTCGATACCTATAAGACGAACCTTTTAGTCGAGTAATCCCCTTTGATTCCTAAAAGACGTACCTTTTAGTCGAGTCATTTCCCTTGATTCCTATAAGACGTACCTTTTAGTCGAGTCATCCCGTTTGATCCCTAGAAGACGTACCTTTTAGTCGAGTCATCCTCTTTGATTCCTATAAGACGTACCTTTTAGTTGAGTCATTTCCCTTGATTCCTATGAGACGTACCTTTTAGTCGAGTCATCCCCCTTTATTACTATAAGACGTACCTTTTAGTCGAGTCATCCCCTTTGATTCCTATAAGACGTACCTTTTAGTCGAGTCATTTCCTTTGATTCCTATAAGACGTACCTTTTAGTCGAGTCATCCCCTTTGACCCCTAGAATACGTACCTTTTAGTCTAGTCATTTCCCTTGATTTATATAAGACGTACCTCTTAGTCGAATCATCCCCTTTGATTCGTATATGACATACCTTTTAGTCGAGTCCTCCCCTTTGATTTCTATAAGACATACCTTTTAGTCGAGTTATACCTCTTGATTCCTATAAGACGTACTTTTTAGTCGAGTCATTCCGCCTTGACCCTTAGAAGATGTACCTTTTAGTCGAGTCATCCCCTTTGACCCCTAGAAGACGTACCTTTTACTCGAGTCATTTCATTTGATTCTATAAGACGTATCTTTTAGTGGAGTCATCTTTTTTTATTCCTATAAGGCGTACCTTTTAGTCGAGTCATCCCCTTTGATTCCTATAAGACGTACCTTTTAGTCAAGTCAACCCCTTTGATTCCTATAAGACGTACCTTTTAGTCGAGTCATCCCTTTGATTCCTATAAGACGTACCTTTTAGTCGAGACATCCCCTTTGACCCCTAGAAGGCATACCTTTTAGTCATTTCCTTTGATTCCTATAAGACGTACCTTTTAGTCGAGTCACCCCCTTTGATTCCTATAAGACGTACCTTAAAGTCGAGTCATCCCCCTTAATTACTATAAGACGTACCTTTTAGTCGAGTCATCCCCTTTGATTCCTATAAGACGTACCTTTTAGTTGAGTCATTTCCTTTGATTCCTGAAAGACGTACCTTTTAGTAGAGTCATTTCCCTTGATTCCTATAAGACGTACCTTTTAGTCGAGTCATCCCTTTGATTCCTATAAGACGTACCTTTTAGTCGAGTCATCCCCTTTGACCCCTAGAAGACATACCTTTTAGTCATTTCCTTTGATTCCTATGAGACGTACCTTTTAGTCGAGTCACCCCCTTTGATTCCTATAAAACGTACCTTTTAGTCGAGTCATCCCCCTTGATTACTATAAGACGTACCTTTTAGTCGAGTCATCCCCTTTGATTCCTATAAGACGTACCTTTTAGTTGAGTCATTTCCCTTGATTCCTATAACACGTACCTTTTAGTCGAGTCATCCCGTTTGATCCCTAGAAGACGTACCTTTTAGTCTAGTCATTTCCTTTGATTCCTATAAGACGTACCTTTTAGTCGAGTCATTTCCTTTGATTCCTATCAGACGTACCTTTTAGTCGAGTCATCCCCTTTGACCCCTAGAATACGTACCTTTTAGTCGAGTTATTTCCCTTGATTCCTATAAGACGTACCTCTTAGTAGAATCATCCCCTTTGATTCGTATAAGACATACCTTTTAGTCGAGTCCTCCCCTTTGATTCCTATAAGACATTCCTTTTAGTCGAGTTATACCACTTGATTCCTATAAGACGTACTTTTTAGTCGAGTCATTCCCCCTTGACCCCTAGAAGATGTACCTTTTAGTCGAGTCATCCACTTTGACCCCTAGAAGATGTACCTTTTACTCGAGTCATTTCATTTGAATCTATAAGACGTATCTTTTAGTGGAGTCATCCCTTTTGATTCCTATAAGACGTACCTTTTAGTCGAGTCATCCCCTTTGATTCCTATAAGACGTACCTTTTAGTCAAGTCATCCCCTTTGATTCCTATAAGACGTACCTTTTAGTCGAGTCATCCCTTTGATTCCTATAAGACGTACCTTTTAGTCGAGTCATCCCCTTTGACCCCTAGAAGGCATACCTTTTAGTCATTTCCTTTGATTCCTATAAGACGTACCTTTTAGTCGAGTCACCCCCTTTGATTCCTATAAGACGTACCTTATAGTCGAGTCATCCCCCTTAATTACTATAAGACGTACCTTTTAGTCGAGTCATCCCCTTTGATTCCTATAAGACGTACCTTTTAGTTGAGTCATTTCCTTTGATTCCTTAAAGACGTACCTTTTAGTAGAGTCATTTCCCTTGATTCCTATTAGACGTACCTTTTAGTGGAGTCATCCCTTTGATTCCTATAAGACGTACCTTTTAGTCGAGTCATCCCCTTTGACCCCTAGAAGACATACCTTTTAGTCATTTTCTTTGATTCCTATAAGACGTACCTTTTAGTCGAGTCACCCCCTTTGATTCCTATAAGACGTACCTTTTAGTCGAGTCATCCCCCTTGATTACTATAAGACGTACCTTTTAGTCGAGTCATCCCCTTTGATTCCTATAAGACGTACCTTTTAGTTGAGTCATTTCCCTTGATTCCTATAAGACGTACCTTTTAGTCGAGTCATCCCGTTTGATCCCTAGAAGACGTACCTTTTAGTCGAGTCATCCCCTTTGATTCCTATAAGACGTACCTTTTAGTTGAGTCATTTCCCTTGATTCCTATAAGACGTACCTTTTAGTCGAGTCATCCCGTTTGATCCCTAGAAGACGTACCTTTTAGTCTAATCATTTCCTTTGATTCCTATAAGACGTACCTTTTAGTCGAGTCATTTCCTTTGATTCCTATAAGACGTACCTTTTAGTCGAGTCATCCCCTTTGACCCCTAGAATACGTACCTTTTAGTCGAGTCATTTCCCTTGATTTCTATAAGACGTACCTCTTAGTCGAATCATCCCCTTTGATTCGTATAAGACATACCTTTTAGTCGAGTCCTCCCCTTTGATTTCTATAAGACATACCTTTTAGTCGAGTTATACCTCTTGATTCCTATAAGACGTACTTTTTAGTCGAGTCATTCCCCCTTGACCCCTAGAAGATGTACCTTTTAGTCGAGTCATCCCCTTTGACCCCTAGAAGACGTACCTTTTACTCGAGTCATTTCATTTGATTCTATAAGACGTATCTTTTAGTGGAGTCATCTTTTTTGATTCCTATAAGACGTACCTTTTAGTCGAGTCATCCCCTTTGATTCCTATAAGACGTACCTTTTAGTCAAGTCAACCCCTTTGATTCCTATAAGACGTACCTTTTAGTCGAGTCATTTCCCCTTGACCCCCAGAAAATGTACCTTTTAGTCGAGTCATCCCCTTTGACCCCTAGAAGACGTACCTTTTACTCGAGTCATTTCAGTTGATTCTATAAGACGTATCTTTTAGTGGAGTCATCTTTTTTGATTCCTATAAGACGTACCTTTTAGTCGAGTCATCCCCTTTGATTCCTATAAGACGTACCTTTTAGTCAAGTCAACCCCTTTGATTCCTATAAGACGTACCTTTTAGTCGAGTCATCCCTTTGATTCCTATAAGACGTACCTTTTAGTCGAGTCATCCTCTTTGACCCCTAGAAGGCATACCTTTTAGTTATTTCATTTGATTCCTATAAGACGTACCTTTTAGTCGAGTCACCCCCTTTGATTCCTATAAGACGTACCTTAAAGTCGTGTCATCCCCCTTAATTACTATAAGACGTACCTTTTAGTCGAGTCATCCCCATTGATTCCTATAAGACGTACCTTTTAGTTGAGTCATTTCCTTTGATTCCTGAAAGACGTACCTTTTAGTAGAGTCATTTCCCTTGATTCCTATAAGACGTACCTTTTAGTCAAGTCATCCCCTTTGATTCCTATAAGACGTACCTTTTAGTCGAGTCATCCCTTTGATTCCTATAAGACGTACCTTTTAGTCGAGTCATCCACTTTAATTCCTATAAGACGTACCTTTTAGACGAGTCATCCCCTTGGATTCCTGTAAGACGTACCTTTTGGTCGAGTCATCCCCTTCGATACCTATAAGACGAACCTTTTAGTCGAGTAATCCCCTTTGATTCCTAAAAGACGTACCTTTTAGTCGAGTCATTTCCCTTGATTCCTATAAGACGTACCTTTTAGTCGAGTCATCCCGTTTGATCCCTAGAAGACGTACCTTTTAGTCGAGTCATCCCCTTTGATTCCTATAAGACGTACCTTTTAGTTGAGTCATTTCCCTTGATTCCTATGAGACGTACCTTTTAGTCGAGTCATCCCCCTTTATTACTATAAGACGTACCTTTTAGTCGAGTCATCCCCTTTGATTCCTATAAGACGTACCTTTTAGTCGAGTCATTTCCTTTGATTCCTATAAGACGTACCTTTTAGTCGAGTCATCCCCTTTGACCCCTAGAATACGTACCTTTTAGTCTAGTCATTTCCCTTGATTTCTATAAGACGTACCTCTTAGTCGAATCATCCCCTTTGATTCGTATATGACATACCTTTTAGTCGAGTCCTCCCCTTTGATTTCTATAAGACATACCTTTTAGTCGAGTTATACGTCTTGATTCCTATAAGACGTACTTTTTAGTCGAGTCATTCCGCCTTGACCCCTAGAAGATGTACCTTTTAGTCGAGTCATCCCCTTTGACCCCTAGAAGACGTACCTTTTACTCGAGTCATTTCATTTGATTCTATAAGACGTATCTTTTAGTGGAGTCATCTTTTTTTATTCCTATAAGGCGTACCTTTTAGTCGAGTCATCCCCTTTGATTCCTATAAGACGTACCTTTTAGTCAAGTCAACCCCTTTGATTCCTATAAGACGTACCTTTTAGTCGAGTCATCCCTTTGATTCCTATAAGACGTACCTTTTAGTCGAGACATCCCCTTTGACCCCTAGAAGGCATACCTTTTAGTCATTTCCTTTGATTCCTATAAGACGTACCTTTTAGTCGAGTCACCCCCTTTGATTCCTATAAGACGTACCTTAAAGTCGAGTCATCCCCCTTAATTACTATAAGACGTACCTTTTAGTCGAGTCATCCCCTTTGATTCCTATAAGACGTACCTTTTAGTTGAGTTATTTCCTTTGATTCCTGAAAGACGTACCTTTTAGTAGAGTCATTTCCCTTGATTCCTATAAGACGTACCTTTTAGTCGAGTCATCCCTTTGATTCCTATAAGACGTACCTTTTAGTCGAGTCATCCCCTTTGACCCCTAGAAGACATACCTTTTAGTCATTTCCTTTGATTCCTATGAGACGTACCTTTTAGTTGAGTCACCCCCTTTGATTCCTATAAAACGTACCTTTTAGTCGAGTCATCCCCCTTGATTACTATATGACGTACCTTTTAGTCGAGTCATCCCCTTTGATTCCTATAAGACGTACCTTTTAGTTGAGTCATTTCCCTTGATTCCTATAAGACGTACCTTTTAGTCGAGTCGTCCCGTTTGATCCCTAGAAGACGTACCTTTTAGTCTAGTCATTTCCTTTGATTCCTATAAGACGTACCTTTTAGTCGAGTCATTTCCTTTGATTCCTATCAGACGTACCTTTTAGTCGAGTCATCCCCTTTGACCCCTAGAATACGTACCTTTTAGTCGAGTTATTTCCCTTGATTCCTATAAGACGTACCTCTTAGTAGAATCATCCCCTTTGATTCGTATAAGACATACCTTTTAGTCGAGTCCTCCCCTTTGATTCCTATAAGACATTCCTTTTAGTCGAGTTATACCACTTGATTCCTATAAGACGTACTTTTTAGTCGAGTCATTCCCCCTTGACCCCTAGAAGATGTACCTTTTAGTCGAGTCATCCACTTTGACCCCTAGAAGATGTACCTTTTACTCGAGTCATTTCATTTGAATCTATAAGACGTATCTTTTAGTGGAGTCATCCCTTTTGATTCCTATAAGACGTACCTTTTAGTCGAGTCATCCCCTTTGATTCCTATAAGACGTACCTTTTAGTCAAGTCATCCCCTTTGATTCCTATAAGACGTACCTTTTAGTCGAGTCATCCCTTTGATTCCTATAAGACGTACCTTTTAGTCGAGTCATCCCCTTTGACCCCTAGAAGGCATACCTTTTAGTCATTTCCTTTGATTCCTATAAGACGTACCTTTTAGTCGAGTCACCCCCTTTGATTCCTATAAGACGTACCTTATAGTCGAGTCATCCCCCTTAATTACTATAAGACGTACCTTTTAGTCGAGTCATCCCCTTTGATTCCTATAAGACGTACCTTTTAGTTGAGTCATTTCCTTTGATTCCTTAAAGACGTACCTTTTAGTAGAGTCATTTCCCTTGATTCCTATTTGACGTACCTTTTAGTGGAGTCATCCCTTTGATTCCTATAAGACGTACCTTTTAGTCGAGTCATCCCCTTTGACCCCTAGAAGACATACCTTTTAGTCATTTTCTTTGATTCCTATAAGACGTACCTTTTAGTCGAGTCACCCCCTTTGATTCCTATAAGACGTACCTTTTAGTCGAGTCATCCCCCTTGATTACTATAAGACGTACCTTTTAGTCGAGTCATCCCCTTTGATTCCTATAAGACGTACCTTTTAGTTGAGTCATTTCCCTTGATTCCTATAAGACGTACCTTTTAGTCGAGTCATCCCGTTTGATCCCTAGAAGACGTACCTTTTAGTCGAGTCATCCCCTTTGATTCCTATAAGACGTACCTTTTTGTTGAGTCATTTCCCTTGATTCCTATAAGACGTACCTTTTAGTCGAGTCATCCCGTTTGATCCCTAGAAGACGTACCTTTTAGTCTAATCATTTCCTTTGATTCCTATAAGACGTACCTTTTAGTCGAGTCATTTCCTTTGATTCCTATAAGACGTACCTTTTAGTCGAGTCATCCCCTTTGACCCCTAGAATACGTACCTTTTAGTCGAGTCATTTCCCTTGATTTCTATAAGACGTACCTCTTAGTCGAATCATCCCCTTTGATTCGTATAAGACATACCTTTTAGTCGAGTCCTCCCCTTTGATTTCTATAAGACATACCTTTTAGTCGAGTTATACCTCTTGATTCCTATAAGACGTACTTTTTAGTCGAGTCATTCCCCCTTGACCCCTAGAAGATGTACCTTTTAGTCGAGTCATCCCCTTTGACCCCTAGAAGACGTACCTTTTACTCGAGTCATTTCATTTGATTCTATAAGACGTATCTTTTAGTGGAGTCATCTTTTTTGATTCCTATAAGACGTACCTTTTAGTCGAGTCATCCCCTTTGATTCCTATAAGACGTACCTTTTAGTCAAGTCAACCCCTTTGATTCCTATAAGACGTACCTTTTAGTCGAGTCATCCCTTTGATTCCTATAAGACGTACCTTTTAGTCGAGTCATCCCCTTTGACCCCTAGAAGGCCTACCTTTTAGTCATTTCCTTTGATTCCTATAAGACGTACCTTTTAGTCGAGTCACCCCCTTTGATTCCTATAAGACGTACCTTATAGTCGAGTCATCCCCCTTAATTACTATAAGACGTACCTGTTAGTCGAGTCATCCCCTTTGATTCCTATAAGACGTACCTTTTAGTTGAGTCATTTCCTTTGATTCCTGAAAGACGTACCTTTTAGTAGAGTCATTTCCCTTGATTCCTATAAGACGTACCTTTTAGTCGAGTCATCCCTTTGATTCCTATAAGACGTACCTTTTAGTCGAGTCATCCCCTTTGACCCCTAGAAGACATACCTTTTAGTCATTTCCTTTGATTCCTATAAGACGTACCTTTTAGTCGAGTCACCCCCTTTGATTCCTATAAGACGTACCTTTTAGTCGAGTCATCCCCCTTGATTACTATAAGACGTACCTTTTAGTCGAGTCATCCCCTTTGATTCCTATAAGACGTACCTTTAGGTTGAGTCATTTCCCTTGATTCCTATAAGACGTACCTTTAAGTCGAGTCATCCCGTTTGATCCCTAGAAGACGTACCTTTTAGTCTAGTCATTTCCTTTGATTCCTATAAGACGTACCTTTTAGTCGAGTCATTTCCTTTGATTCCTATAGGACGTACCTTTTAGTCGAGTCATCCCCTTTGACCCCTAGAATACGTACCTTTTAGTCGAGTTATTTCCCTTGATTCCTATAAGACGTACCTCTTAGTAGAATCATCCCCTTTGATTCGTATAAGACATACCTTTTAGTCGAGTCCTCCCCTTTGATTCCTATAAGACATACCTTTTAGTCGAGTTATACCTCTTGATTCCTATAAGACGTACTTTTTAGTCGAGTCATTCCCCCTTGACCCCTAGAAGATGTACCTTTTAGTCGAGTCATCCCCTTTGACCCCTAGTAGATGTACCTTTTACTCGAGTCATTTCATTTGATTCTATAAGACGTATCTTTTAGTGGAGTCATCCCTTTCGATTCCTATAAGACGTACCTTTTAGTCGAGTCATCCCCTTTGATTCCTATAAGACGTACCTTTTAGTCAAGTCATCCCCTTTGATTCCTATAAGACGTACCTTTTAGTCGAGTCATCCCTTTGATTCCTATAAGACTTACCTTTTAGTCGAGTCATCCCCTTTGACCCCTAGAAGGCATACCTTTTAGTCATTTCCTTTGATTCCTATAAGACGTACCTTTTAGTCGAGTCACCCCCTTTGATTCCTATAAGACGTACCTTATAGTCGAGTCATCCCCCTTAATTACTATAAGACGTACCTTTTAGTCGAGTCATCCCCTTTGATTCCTATAAGACGTACCTTTTAGTTGAGTCATTTCCTTTGATTCCTTAAAGACGTACCTTTTACTAGAGTCATTTCCCTTGATTCCTATAAGACGTACCTTTTAGTCGAGTCATCCCTTTGATTCCTATAAGACGTACATTTTAGTCGAGTCATCCCCTTTGACCCCTAGATGACATACCTTTTAGTCATTTCCTTTGATTCCTATAAGACGTACATTTTAGTCGAGTCACCCCCTTTGATTCCTATAAGACGTACCTTTTAGTCGAGTCATCCCCCTTGATTACTATAAATCCTACTTTTTAGTCGAGTCATCCCCTTTGATTCCTATAAGACGTACCTTTTAGTTGAGTCATTTCCTTTGATTCCTTGAAGACGTACCTTTTTGTCGAGTCATTTCCCTTGATTCCTATAAGACGTACCTTTTAGTTAAGTCATTTCCCTTGATTACTATACGACGTACCTTTTAGTCGAGTCATCCTGTTTGTTCCCTAGAAGACTTACCTTTTAGTCTAGTCATTTCCTTTGGTTCCTATAAGACGTACCTTTTAGTCGAGTCATTTCCTTTGATTCCTATAAGACGTACCTTTTAGTCGAGTCATCCCCTTTGACCCCTAGAATACGTACCTTTTAGTCGAGTCATTTCCCTGGATTCCTATAAGACGTACCTCTTAGTCGAATCATCCCCTTTGATTCGTATAAGACATACCTTTTAGTCGAGTCCTCCCCTTTGATTCCTATAAGACATACCTTTTAGACGAGTTATACCTCTTGATTCCTATAAGACGTACTTTTTAGTCGATTTATTCCCCCTTGACCCCTAGAAGATGTATCTTTTAGTCGAGTCATCCCCTTTGACCCCTAGAAGACGTACCTTTTACTCGAGTCATTTCATTTGATTCTATAAGACGTATCTTTTAGTGGAGTCATCCCTTTTGATTCCTATAAGACGTACCTTTTAGTCGAGTCTTCCCCTTTGATTCCTATAAGACGTACCTTTTAGTCAAGTCATCCCCTTTGATTCCTATAAGACGTACCTTTTAGTCGAGTCATCCCTTTGATTCCTATAAGACGTACCTTTTAGTCGAGTCATTTCCTTTGACCCCTAGAAGACATACCTTTTAGTCATTTCCTTTGATTAATATAAGACGTACCTTTTAGTCGGGTCACCCCCTTTGATTCCTATAAGACGTACCTTTTAGTCGAGTCATCCCCCTTGATTACTATAAAACCTACTTTTTCGTCGAGTCATCCCCTTTGATTCCTATAAGACGTACCTTTTAGTTGAGTCATTTCCTTTGATTCCTTGAAGAGGTACCTTTTTGTCGAGTCATTTCCCTTGATTCCTATAAGACGTACCTTTTAGTTTAGTCATTTCCCTTGATTCCTATAAGACGTACCTTTTAGTCGAGTCATCCCGTTTGATCCCTAGAAGACGTACCTTTTAGTCTAGTCATTTCCTTTGATTCCTATAGACGTACCTTTTAGTCGAGTCATTTCCTTTGATTCCTATAAGACGTACCTTTTAGTCGAGTCATCCCCTTTGACCCCTAGAATACGTACCTTTTAGTCGAGTCATTTCCCTTGATTCCTATAAGACGTACCTCTTAGTCGAATCATCCCCTTTGATTCGTATAAGACATACCTATTAGTCGAGTCCTCCCCTTTGATTCCTATATGACATACCTTTTAGTCGAGTTATACCTCTTGATTCCTATAAGACGTACTTTTTAGTCGAGTCATTCCCCCTTGACCCCTAGAAGATGTACCTTTTAGTCGAGTCATCCCCTTTGACCCCTAGAAGACGTACCTTTTACTCGAGTCATTTCATTTCATTCTATAAGACGTATCTTTTAGTGGAGTCATCCCTTTTGATTCCTATAAGACGTACCTTTTAGTCGAGTCATCCCCTTTGATTCCTATAAGACGTACCTTTTTGTCAAGTCATCCCCTTTGATTCCTATAAGACGTATCTTTTAGTCGAGTCATCCCTTTGATTCCTATAAGACGTACCTTTTAGTCGAGTCATCCCCTTTGACCCCTAGAAAACATACCTTGTAGTCATTTCCTTTGATTACTATAAGACGTACCTTTTAGTCGAGTCACCCCCTTTGATTACTATAAGACGTACATTTTAGTCGAGTCACCCCCTTTGATTCCTATAAGACGTACCTTTTAGTCGAGTCATCCCCCTTGATTACTATAAGATGTACCTGTTAGTCTAGTCATCCCCATTGATTCCTATAAGACGTACCTTTTAGTTGAGTCATTTCCTTTGATTCCTTGAAGACATACCTTTTAGTCGAGTCATTTCCCTTGAATTCCTATAAGACGTACCTTTTAGTCGAGTCATCCCCTTTGACCCCTAGAATACGTACCTTTTAGTCGAGTCATTTCCTTTGATTCCTATAAGACGTACCTTTTAGTCGAGTCATCCCCTTAGATTCCTATAAGACGTACCTTTTAGTTGAGTTATCTCATTTGATTCCTATAAGACGTACCTTTTAGTTGAGTTATTTCCTTAGATTCCTAGAAAACGTACCTTTTAGTCGAGTCATTTCCCTTGATTCCTATAAGACGTACCTTTTTTTCGAGTCATCCCCTATGATTCCTATTAAATGTACCTTTTAGTCGAGTCATCACCTTTGATTCCTATAAGACGTACCATTTAGTCGAGTCATCCCTTTGATTCCTATAAGGCGTACCTTTTAGTCGAGTCATCCCCTTTGACCCCTAGAAGACATACCTTTTAGTCATTTCCTTTGATTCCTATAAGACGTACATTTTAGTCGAGTCACCCCCTTTGATTCCTATAAGACATACCTTTTAGTCGAGTCATCCCCCTTGATTACTATAAATCCTACTTTTTAGTCGAGTCATCCCCTTTGATTCCTATAAGACGTACCTTTTAGTTGAGTCATTTCCTTTGATTCCTTGAAGACGTACCTTTTTGTCGAGTCATTTCCCTTGATTCCTATAAGACGTACCTTTTAGTTGAGTCATTTCCCTTGATTCCTATACGACGTACCTTTTAGTCGAGTCATCCTGTTTGTTCCCTAGAAGACTTACCTTTTAGTCTAGTCATTTCCTTTGGTTCCTATAAGACATACCTTTTAGTCGAGTCATTTCCTTTGATTCCTATAAGACGTACCTTTTAGTCGAGTCATCCCCTTTGACCCCTAGAATACGTACCTTTTAGTCGAGTCATTTCCCTTGATTCCTATAAGACGTACCTCTTAGTCGAATCATCCCCTTTGATTCGTATAAGACATACCTTTTAGTCGAGTCCTCCCCTTTGATTCCTATAAGACATACCTTTTAGACGAGTTATACCTCTTGATTCCTATAAGACGTACTTTTTAGTCGATTTATTCCCCCTTGACCCCTAGAAGATGTATCTTTTAGTCGAGTCATCCCCTTTGACCCCTAGAAGACGTACCTTTTACTCGAGTCATCTCATTTGATTCTATAAGACGTATCTTTTATTGGAGTCATCCCTTTTGATTCCTATAAGATGTACCTTTTAGTCGAGTCTTCCCCTTTGATTCCTATAAGACGTACCTTTTAGTCAAGTCATCCCCTTTGATTCCTATAAGACGTACCTTTTAGTCGAGTCATCCCTTTGATTCCTATAAGACGTACCTTTTAGTCGAGTCATTTCCTTTGACCCCTAGAAGACTTACCTTTTAGTCATTTCCTTTGATTAATATAAGACGTACCTTTTAGTCGGGTCACCCCCTTTGATTCCTATAAGACGTACCTTTTAGTCGAGTCATCCCCCTTGATTACTATAAAACCTACTTTTTCGTCGAGTCATCCCCTTTGATTCCTATAAGACGTACCTTTTAGTTGAGTCATTTCCTTTGATTCCTTGAAGAGGTACCTTTTTGTCGAGTCATTTCCCTTGATTCCTATAAGACGTACCTTTTAGTCGAGTCATCCCTTTGATTCCTATAAGACGTACCTTTTAGTCGAGTCATCCCCTTTGACCCCTAGAAGACATACCTTTTAGTCATTTCCTTTGATTCCTATAAGACGTACCTTTTAGTCGAGTCACCCCCTTTGATTCCTATAAGACGTACCTTTTAGTTGAGTCATCCCCCTTGATTACTATAAGACGTACCTTTTAGTCGAGTCATCCCCTTTGATTCCTATAAGACGTACCTTTTAGTTGAGTCATTTCCCTTGATTCCTATAAGACGTACCTTTTAGTCGAGTCATCCCGTTTGATCCCTAGAAGACGTACCTTTTAGTCTAGTCATTTCCTTTGATTCCTATAAGACGTACCTTTTAGTCGAGTCATTTCCTTTGATTCCTATAGGACGTACCTTTTAGTCGAGTCATCCCCTTTGACCCCTAGAATACGTACCTTTTAGTCGAGTTATTTCCCTTGATTCCTATAAGACGTACCTCTTAGTAGAATCATCCCCTTTGATTCGTATAAGACATACCTTTTAGTCGAGTCCTCCCTTTTGATTCCTATAAGACATACCTTTTAGTCGAGTTATACCTCTTGATTCCTATAAGACGTACTTTTTAGTCGAGTCATTCCCCCTTGACCCCTAGAAGATGTACCTTTTAGTCGAGTCATCCCCTTTGACACCTAGTAGATGTACCTTTTACTCGAGTCATTTCATTTGATTCTATAAGACGTATCTTTTAGTGGAGTCATCCCTTTCGATTCCTATAAGATGTACCTTTTAGTCGAGTCATCCCCTTTGATTCCTATAAGACGTACCTTTTTGTCAAGTCATCCCCTTTGATTCCTATAAGACGTACCTTTTAGTCGAGTCATCCCTTTGATTCCTATAAGACGTACCTTTTAGTCGAGTCATCCCCTTTGACCCCTAGAAGGCATACCTTTTAGTCATTTCCTTTGATTCCTATAAGACGTACCTTTTAGTCGAGTCACCCCCTTTGATTCCTATAAGACGTACCTTATAGTCGAGTCATCCCCCTTAATTACTATAAGACGTACCTTTTAGTCGAGTCATCCCCTTTGATTCCTATAAGACGTACCTTTTAGTTGAGTCATTTCCTTTGATTCCTTAAAGACGTACCTTTTACTAGAGTCATTTCCCTTGATTCCTATAAGACGTACCTTTTAGTCGAGTCATCCCTTTGATTCCTATAAGACGTACATTTTAGTCGAGTCATCCCCTTTGACCCCTAGAAAACATACCTTTTAGTCATTTTCTTTGATTCCTATAAGACGTACATTTTAGTCGAGTCACCCCCTTTGATTCCTATAAGACGTACCTTTTAGTCGAGTCATCCCCCTTGATTACTATAAATCCTACTTTTTAGTCGAGTCATCCCCTTTGATTCCTATAAGACGTACCTTTTAGTTGAGTCATTTCCTTTGATTCCTTGAAGACGTACCTTTTTGTCGAGTCATTTCCCTTGATTCCTATAAGACGTACCTTTTAGTTAAGTCATTTCCCTTGATTCCTATACGACGTACCTTTTAGTCGAGTCATCCTGTTTGTTCCCTAGAAGACTTACCTTTTAGTCTAGTCATTTCCTTTGGTTCCTATAAGACGTACCTTTTAGTCGAGTCATTTCCTTTGATTCCTATAAGACGTACCTTTTAGTCGAGTCATCCCCTTTGACCCCTAGAATACGTACCTTTTAGTCGAGTCATTTCCCTGGATTCCTATAAGACGTACCTCTTAGTCGAATCATCCCCTTTGATTCGTATAAGACATACCTTTTAGTCAAGTCCTCCCCTTTGATTCCTATAAGACATACCTTTTAGACGAGTTATACCTCTTGATTCCTATAAGACGTACTTTTTAGTCGATTTATTCCCCCTTGACCCCTAGAAGATGTATCTTTTAGTCGAGTCATCCCCTTTGACCCCTAGAAGACGTACCTTTTACTCGAGTCATTTCATTTGATTCTATAAGACGTATCTTTTAGTGGAGTCATCCCTTTTGATTCCTATAAGACGTACCTTTTAGTCGAGTCTTCCCCTTTGATTCCTATAAGACGTACCTTTTAGTCAAGTCATCCCCTTTGATTCCTATAAGACGTACCTTTTAGTCGAGTCATCCCTTTGATTCCTATAAGACGTACCTTTTAGTCGAGTCATTTCCTTTGACCCCAAGAAGACATACCTTTTAGTCATTTCCTTTGATTAATATAAGACGTACCTTTTAGTCGGGTCACCCCCTTTGATTCCTATAAGACGTACCTTTTAGTCGAGTCATCCCCCTTGATTACTATAAAACCTACTTTTTCGTCGAGTCATCCCCTTTGATTCCTATAAGACGTACCTTTTAGTTGAGTCATTTCCTTTGATTCCTTGAAGAGGTACCTTTTTGTCGAGTCATTTCCCTTGATTCCTATAAGACGTACCTTTTAGTTGAGTCATTTCCCTTGATTCCTATAAGACGCACCTTTTAGTCGAGTCATCCCGTTTGATCCCTAGAAGACGTACCTTTTAGTCTAGTCATTTCCTTTGATTCCTATAGACGTACCTTTTAGTCGAGTCATTTCCTTTGATTCCTATAAGACGTACCTTTTAGTCGAGTCATCCCCTTTGACCCCTAGAATACGTACCTTTTAGTCGAGTCATTTCCTTTGATTCCTATAAGACGTACCTTTTAGTCGAGTAATCCCCTTAGATTCCTATAAGACGTACCTTTTAGTTGAGTTATCTCCTTTGATTCCTATAAGACGTACCTTTTAGTTGAGTTATTTCCTTAGATTCCTAGAAAACGTACCTTTTAGTCGAGTCATTTCCCTTGATTCCTATAAGACGTACCTTTTTTTCGAGTCATCCCCTATGATTCCTATTAAATGTACCTTTTAGTCGAGTCATCACCTTTGATTCCTATAAGACGTACCATTTAGTCGAGTCATCCCTTTGATTCCTATAAGGCGTACATTTTTAGTCGAGTCATCCCCTTTGACCCCTAGAAGACATACCTTTTAGTCATTTCCTTTGATTCCTATAAGACGTACATTTTAGTCGAGTCACCCCCTTTGATTCCTATAAGACGTACCTTTTAGTCGAGTCATCCCCCTTGATTACTATAAATCCTACTTTTTAGTCGAGTCATCCCCTTTGATTCCTATAAGACGTACCTTTTAGTTGAGTCATTTCCTTTGATTCCTTGAAGACGTACCTTTTTGTCGAGTCATTTCCCTTGATTCCTATAAGACGTACCTTTTAGTTGAGTCATTTCCCTTGATTCCTATACGACGTACCTTTTAGTCGAGTCATCCTGTTTATTCCCTAGAAGACTTACCTTTTAGTCTAGTCATTTCCTTTGGTTCCTATAAGACGTACCTTTTAGTCGAGTCATTTCCTTTGATTCCTATAAGACGTACCTTTTAGTCGAGTCATCCCCTTTGACCCCTAGAATACGTACCTTTTAGTCGAGTCATTTCCCTTGATTCCTATAAGACGTACCTCTTAGTCGAATCATCCCCTTTGATTTGTATAAGACATACCTTTTAGTCGAGTCCTCCCCTTTGATTCCTATAAGACATACCTTTTAGACGAGTTATACCTCTTGATTCCTATAAGACGTACTTTTTAGTCGATTTATTCCCCCTTGACCCCTAGAAGATGTATCTTTTAGTCGAGTAATCCCCTTTGACCCCTAGAAGACGTACCTTTTACTCGAGTCATTTCATTTGATTCTATAAGACGTATCTTTTATTGGAGTCATCCCTTTTGATTCCTATAAGACGTACCTTTTAGTCGAGTCATCCCCTTTGATTCCTATAAGACGTACCTTTTAGTCAAGTCACCCCCTTTGATTCCTATAAGACGTACCTTTTAGTCGAGTCATCCCTTTGATTCCTATAAGACGTACCTTTTAGTCGAGTCATTTCCTTTGACCCCTAGAAGACATACCTTTTAGTCATTTCCTTTGATTAATATAAGACGTACCTTTTAGTCGGGTCACCCCCTTTGATTCCTATAAGACGTACCTTTTAGTCGAGTCATCCCCCTTGATTACTATAAAACCTACTTTTTCGTCGAGTCATCCCCTTTGATTCCTATAAGACGTACCTTTTAGTTGAGTCATTTCCTTTGATTCCTTGAAGAGGTACCTTTTTGTCGAGTCATTTCCCTTGATTCCTATAAGACGTACCTTTTAGTTGAGTCATTTCCCTTGATTCCTATAAGACGTACCTTTTAGTCGAGTCATCCCGTTTGATCCCTAGAAGACGTACCTTTTAGTCTAGTCATTTCCTTTGATTCCTATAGACGTACCTTTTAGTCGAGTCATTTCCTTTGATTCCTATAAGACGTACCTTTTAGTCGAGTCATCCCCTTTGACCCCTACAATACGTACCTTTTAGTCGAGTCATTTCCCTTGATTCCTATAAGACGTACCACTTAGTCGAATCATCCCCTTTGATTCGTATAAGACATACCTATTAGTCGAGTCCTCCCCTTTGATTCCTATATGACATACCTTTTAGTCTAGTTATACCTCTTGATTCCTATAAGACGTACTTTTTAGTCGAGTCATTCCCCCTTGACCCCTAGAAGATGTACCTTTTAGTCGAGTCATCCCCTTTGACCCCTAGAAGACGTACCTTTTACTCGAGTCATTTCATTTCATTCTATAAGACGTATCTTTTAGTGGAGTCATCCCTTTTGATTCCTATAAGACGTACCTTTTAGTCGAGTCATCCCCGTTGATTCCTATAAGACGTACCTTTTTGTCAAGTCATCCCCTTTGATTCCTATAAGACGTATCTTTTAGTCGAGTCATCCCTTTGATTCCTATAAGACGTACCTTTTAGTCGAGTCATCCCCTTTGACCCCTAGAAAACATACCTTTTAGTCATTTCCTTTGATTACTATAAGACGCACCTTTTAGTCGAGTCACCCCCTTTGATTCCTATAAGACGTACCTTTTAGTCGAGTCATCCCCCTTGATTACTATAAGATGTACCTGTTAGTCTAGTCATCCCCATTGATTCCTATAAGACGTACCTTTTAGTTGAGTCATTTGCTTTGATTCCTTGAAGACATACATTTTAGTCGAGTCATTTCCCTTGAATTCCTATATGACGTACCTTTTAGTCGAGTCATCCCCTTTGACCCCTAGAATACGTACCTTTTAGTCGAGTCATTTCCTTTGATTCCTATAAGACGTACCTTTTAGTCGAGTCATCCCCTTAGATTCCTATAAGACGTACCTTTTAGTTGAGTTATCTCCTTTGATTCCTATAAGACGTACCTTTTAGTTGAGTTATTTCCTTAGATTCCTAGAAAACGTACCTTTTAGTCGAGTCATTTCCCTTCATTCCTATAAGACGTACCTTTTTTTCGAGTCATCCCCTATGATTCCTATTTAATGTACCTTTTAGTCGAGTCATCACCTTTGATTCCTATAAGACGTACCATTTAGTCGAGTCATCCCTTTGATTCCTATAAGGCGTACCTTTTAGTCGAGTCATCCCCTTTGACCCCTAGAATACATACCTTTTAGTCATTTCCTTTGATTCCTATAAGACGTATCTTTTAGTCGAGTCACCCCCATTGATTCAAATAAGAGGTACCTTTTAGTCAAGTCGTCCCCCTTGATTACTATAAGACGTACCTTTTAGTTGAGTCATCCCCTTTGATTCCAAGAAGACGTACCTTTTATTCGAGTCATTTCCCTTGATTCCTATAAGACGCACGTTTTAGTCGAGTCATCCACTTTAATTCCTATAAGACGTACCTTTTAGACGAGTCATCCCCTTGGATTCCTGTAAGACGTACCTTTTGGTCGATTCATCCCCTTCGATTCCTATAAGACGAACCTTTTAGTCGAGTAATCCCCTTTGATTCCTAAAATACGAACCTTTTAGTCGAGTCATTTCCCTTGATTCCTATAAGACATACCTTTTAGTCGAGTCATCCCGTTTGATCCCTAGAAGACGTACCTTTTAGTCTAGTCATTTCCTTTGATTCCTATAAGACGTACCTTTTAGTCGAGTCCTCCCCTTTGATTCCTATAAGACATACCTTTTAGACGAGTTATACCTCTTGATTCCTATAAGACGTACTTTTTAGTCGAGTCATTCCCCCTTGACCCCTAGAAGATGTATCTTTTAGTCGAGTCTCCCCTTTGACCCCTAGAAGACGTACCTTTTACTCGAGTCATTTCATTTGATTCTATAAGACGTATCTTTTAGTGGAGTCATCCCTTTTGATTCCTATAAGACGTACCTTTTAGTCGAGTCTTCCCCTTTGATTCCTATAAGACGTACCTTTTAGTCGGGTCACCCCCTTTGATTCCTATAAGACGTACCTTTTAGTCGAGTCATCCCCCTTGATTACTATAAAACCTACTTTTTCGTCGAGTCATCCCCTTTGATTCCTATAAGACGTACCTTTTAGTTGAGTCATTTTCTTTGATTCCTTGAAGAGGTACCTTTTTGTCGAGTCATTTCCCTTGATTCCTATAAGACTTACCTTTTAGTTGAGTCATTTCCCTTGATTCCTATAAGACGTACCTTTTAGTCGAGTCATCCCGTTTGATCCCTAGAAGACGTACCTTTTAGTCTAGTCATTTCCTTTGATTCCTATAGACGTACCTTTTAGTCGAGTCATTTCCTTTGATTCCTATAAGACGTACCTTTTAGTCGAGTAATCCCCTTTGACCCCTAGAATACGTACCTTTTAGTCGAGTCATTTCCCTTGATTCCTATAAGACGTACCTCTTAGTCGAATCATCCCCTTTGATTCGTATAAGACATACCTATTAGTCGAGTCCTCCCCTTTGATTCCTATATGACATACCTTTTAGTCGAGTTATACCTCTTGATTCCTATAAGACGTACTTTTTAGTCGAGTCATTCCCCCTTGACCCCTAGATGATGTACCTTTTAGTCGAGTCATCCCCTTTGACCCCTAGAAGACGTACCTTTTACTCGAGTCATTTCATTTCATTCTATAAGACGTATCTTTTAGTGGAGTCATCCCTTTTGATTCCTATAAGACGTACCTTTTAGTCGAGTCATCCCCTTTGATTCCTATAAGACGTACCTTTTTGTCAAGTCATCCCCTTTGGTTCCTATAAGACGTATCTTTTAGTCGAGTCATCCCTTTGATTCCTATAAGAGTTACCTTTTAGTCGAGTCATCCCCTTTGACCCCTAGAAAACATACCTTTTAGTCATTTCCTTTGATTACTATAAGACGTACCTTTTAGTCGAGTCACCCCCTTTGATTCCTATAAGACGTACCTTTTAGTCGAGTCATCCCCCTTGATTACTATAAGATGTACCTGTTAGTCTAGTCATCCCCATTGATTCCTATAAGACGTACCTTTTAGTTGAGTCATTTCCTTTGATTCCTTGAAGACATACCTTTTAGTCGAGTCATTTCCCTTGAATTCCTATAAGACGTACCTTTTAGTCGAGTCATCCCCTTTGACCCCTAGAATACGTACCTTTTAGTTGAGTCATTTCCTTTGATTCCTACAAGACGTACCTTTTAGTTGAGTTATCTCCTTTGAATCCTATAAGACGTACCTTTTAGTTGAGTTATTTCCTTAGATTCCTAGAAAACGTACCTTTTAGTCGAGTCATTTCCCTTGATTCCTATAAGACGTACCTTTTTTTCGAGTCATCCCCTATGATTCCTATTAAATGTACCTTTTAGTCGAGTCATCACCTTTGATTCCTATAAGACGTACCATTTAGTCGAGTCATCCCTTTGATTCCTATAAGGCGTACCTTTTAGTCGAGTCATCCCCTTTGACCCCTAGAAGACATACCTTTTAGTCATTTCCTTTGATTCCTATAAGACGTATCTTTTAGTCGAGTCACCCCCATTGATTCAAATAAGAGGTACCTTTTAGTCAAGTCGTCCCCCTTGATTACTATAAGACGTACCTTTTAGTTGAGTCATCCCCTTTGATTCCTAGAAGACGTACCTTTTATTCGAGTCATTTCCCTTGATTCCTATAAGACGCACGTTTTAGTCGAGTCATCCACTTTAATTCCTATAAGACGTACCTTTTAGATAAGTCATCCCCTTGGATTCCTGTAAGACGTACCTTTTGGTCGAGTCATCCCCTTCGATTCCTATAAGACGAACCTTTTAGTCGAGTAATCCACTTTGATTCCTAAAATACGAACCTTTTAGTCGAGTCATTTCCCTTGATTCCTATAAGACGTACCTTTTAGTCGAGTCATCCCGTTTGATCCCTAGAAGACGTACCTTTTAGTCTAGTCATTTCCTTTGATTCCTATAAGACGTACCTTTTAGTCGAGTCATTTCCTTTGATTCCTATAAGACGTACCTTTTAGTCGAGTCATCCCCTCTGACCCCTAGAATACGTACCTTTTAGTCGAGTCATTTCCCAAGATTCCTATAAGACGTACCTCTTAGTCGAATTATCCACTTAGATTCGTATAAGACATACCTTTTAGTCGAGTCCTCACCTTTGATTCCTATAAGACATACCTTTTAGTCGAGTTATACCTCTTGATTCCTATAAGACGTACTTTTTAGTCATGTCATTCCCCCTTGACCCCTAGAAGACGAACCTTTTAGTCGAGTCATCCCCTTTGACCCCTAGAAGACGTACCTTTTACTCGAGTCATTTCCATTGATTATATAAGATGTATCTTTTAGTGGAGTCATCCCTTTTGATGCCTATAAGACGTACCTTTTAGTCGAGTCATCCCATTTGATTCCTATAAGACGTACCTTTTAGTCAAGTCATCCCCTTTGATTCCTATAAGACGTACCTTTTAGTCGAGTCATCCCCTTTGACCCCTAGAATACGTACCTTTTAGTCGAGTCATTTCCCTTGATTCCTATAAGACGTACCTCTTAGTCGAATCATCCCCTTTGATTCGTATAAGACATACCTATTAGTCGAGTCCTCCCCTTTGATTCCTATATGACATACCTTTTAGTCGAGTTATACCTCTTGATTCCTATAAGACGTACTTTTTTGTCAAGTCATTCCCCCTTGACCCCTAGAAGATGTACCTTTTAGTCGAGTCATCCCCTTTGACCCCTAGAAGACGTACCTTTTACTCGAGTCATTTCATTTGATTCTATAAGACGTATCTTTTAGTGGAGTCATCCCTTTTGATTTCTATAAGACATACCTTTTAGTCGAGTCATCCCCTTTGATTCCTATAAGACGTACCTTTTTGTCAAGTCATCCCCTTTGATTCCTATAAGACGTATCTTTTAGTCGAGTCATCCCTTTGATTCCTATAAGAC
Source organism: Capsicum pubescens (assembly GCA_030864215.1). Lineage (NCBI taxonomy): Eukaryota > Viridiplantae > Streptophyta > Magnoliopsida > Solanales > Solanaceae > Capsicum > Capsicum pubescens. Next base: position 271,871,850 of record CM061545.1, on the reverse strand, counting down.
GTACCTTTTAGTCGAGTCATCCCCTTTGACCCCTAGAAAACATACCTTTTAGTCATTTCCTTTGATTACTATAAGACGTACCTTTTAGTCGAGTCACCCCCTTTGATTCCTATAAGACGTACCTTTTAGTCAAGTTATCCCCCTTGATTACTATAAGACGTAACTGTTAGTCGAGTCATCCCCATTGATTCCTATAATACGTACCTTTTAGTTGAGTCATTTCCTTTGATTCCTTGAAGACGTACCTTTTAGTCGAGTCATTTCCCTTGAATTCCTATAAGACGTACCTTTTAGTCGAGTCATCCCCTTTGACCCCTAGAATAAGTACCTTTTAGTCGATTCATTTCCTTTGATTCCTATAAGACGTACCTTTTAGTTGAGTCATCACCTTAGATTCCTATAAGACGTACCTTTTAGTTGAGTTATTTCCTTAGATTCCTAGAAAACGTACCTTTTAGTCGAGTCATTTCCCTTAATTCCTATAAGACGTACCTTTTTTTCGAGTCATCCCCTTTGATTCCTATTAAATGTACCTTTTAGTCGAGTCATCACCTTTGATTCCTATAAGACGTACCATTTAGTCGAGTCATCCCTTTGATACCTATAAGGCGTACCTTTTAGTCGAGTCATCCCCTTTGACCCCTAGAAGACATACCTTTTAGTCATTTCCTTTGATTCCTATAAGACGTATCTTTTAGTCGAGTCACCCCCATTGATTCAAATAAGAGGTACCTTGTAGTCAAGTCATCCCCCTTGATTACTATAAGACGTATCTTTTAGTCGAGTCATCCCCTTTGATTCCTAGAAGACGTACCTTTTATTCGAGTCATTTCCCTTGATTCCTATAAGACGTACGTTTTAGTCGAGTCATCCACTTTAATTCCTATAAGACGTACCTTTTAGACGAGTCATCCCCTTGGATTCCTGTAAGACGTACCTTTTAGTTAGTCATCCCCTTCGATTCCTATAAGACGAACCTTTTAGTCGAGTAATCCCCTTTGATTCCTAAAAGACGAACCTTTTAGTCGAGTCATTTCCCTTGATTCCTATAAGACGTACCTTTTAGTCGAGTCATCCCGTTTGATCCCTAGAAGACGTACCTTTTAGTCTAGTCATTTCCTTTGATTCCTATAAGACGTACCTTTTAGTCGAGTCATTTCCTTTGATTCCTATAAGACGTACCTTTTAGTCGAGTCATCCCCTTTGACCCCTAGAATACGTACCTTTTAGTCGAGTCATTTTTCAAGATTCCTATAAGACGTACCTCTTAGTCGAATCATCCCCTTTGATTCGTATAAGACATACCTTTTAGTCGAGTCCTCACATTTGATTCCTATAAGACGTACCTTTTAGTCGAGTTATACCTCTTGATTCCTATAAGACGTACTTTTTAGTCGTGTCATTCCCCCTTGACCCCTAGAAGACGAACCTTTTAGTCGAGTCATCCCCTTTGACCCCTAGAAGACGTACCTTTTACTCGAGTCATTTCCTTTGATTATATAAGACGTATCTTTTAGTGGAGTCATCCCTTTTGATGCCTATAAGACGTACCTTTTAGTCGAGTCATCCCATTTGATTCCTATAAGACGTACCTTTTAGTCAAGTCATCCCCTTTGATTCCTATAAGACGTAGCTTTTAGTCGAGTCATCCCTTTGATTCCTATAAGACGTACCTTTTAGTCGAGTCATCCCCTTTGACCCCTAGAAGACATACCTTTTAGTCATTTCCTTTGATTCCTATAAGACGTACCTTTTAGTCGAGTCACCCCCTTTGATTCCTATAAGACGTACCTTTTAGTCGAGTCATCCCCCTTGATTACTATAAGACGTACCTTTTAGTCGAGTCATCCACTTTGATTCCTATAAGACGTACCTTTTAGTTGTGTCATTTCCTTTGATTCCTTAAAGACGTACCATTTAGTAGAGTCATTTCCCTTGATTCCTATAAGATGTACCTTTTAGTCGAGACATCCCCATTGATTCCTATAAGACGTACCTTTTAGTCCAGTCATCTCCTTTGATTCCTATAAGACATAACTTTTAGTCGAGTCATTTCCCTTGATTCCTATAAGACGTACCTTTTAGTCGAGTCATCCCCTTTGATTCCTATAAAACGTATCTTTTAGTCGAGTCATCCCCTTTGATTCCTATAAGACGTACCTTTTAGTCGAGTCATCCCCTTTGACCCCTAGAAGACATACCTTTTAGTCATTTCCTTTGATTCCTATAAGACGTACCTTTTAGTCGGGTCACCCCTTTGATTCCTATAAGACGTACCTTTTAGTCGAGTCATCCCCCTTGATTACTATAAAACCTACCTTTTAGTCGAGTCATCCCCTTTGATTCCTATAAGACGTACCTTTTAGTTGAGTCATTTCCTTTGATTCCTTCAAGACGTACCTTTTTGTTGAGTCATTTCCCTTGATTCCTATAAGACGTACCTTTTAGTTGAGTCATTTCCCTTGATTCCTATAAGACGTACCTTTTAGTCGAGTCATCCCGTTTGATCCCTAGAAGATGTACCTTTTAGTCTAGTCATTTCCATTGATTCCTATAAGACGTACCTTTTAGTCGAGTCATTTCCTTTGATTCCTATAAGACGTACCTTTTAGTCGAGTCATCCCCTTTGACCCCTAGAATACGTACCTTTTAGTCGAGTCGTTTCCCTTGATTCCTATAAGACGTACCTCTTAGTCGAATCATCCCCTTTGATTCGTATAAGACATACCTTATAGTCGAGTTATACCTCTTGATTCCTATAAGTCGTACTTTTTAGTCGAGTCATTCCCCCTTGACCCCTAGAAGATGTACCTTTTAGTCGAGTCATCCCCTTTGACCCCTAGAAGACGTACCTTTTACTCCAGTCATTTCATTTGATTCTATAAGACGTATCTTTTAGTGGAGTCATCCCTTTTGATCCCTATAAGACGTACCTTTTAGTCGAGTCATCCCCTTTGATTCCTATAAGACGTACCTTTTAGTCAAGTCATCCCCTTTGATTCCTATAAGACGTACCTTTTAGTCGAGTCATCCCTTTGATTCCTATAAGACGTACCTTTTAGTCGAGTCATCCCCTTTGACCCCTAGAAGGCATACCTTTTAGTCATTTCCTTTGATTCCTATAAGACGTACCTTTTAGTCGAGTCACCCCCTTTGATTCCTATAAGACGTACCTTATAGTCGAGTCATCCCCCTTAATTACTATAAGACGTACCTTTTAGTCGAGTCATCTCCTTTGATTCCTATGAGACGTACCTTTTAGTTGAGTCATTTCCTTTGATTCCTTAAAGACGTAACTTTTAGTAGAGTCATTTCCCTTGATTCCTATAAGACGTTCCTTTTAGTCGAGTCATCCCTTTGATTCCTATAAGACGTACCTTTTAGTCGAGTCATCCCCTTTGACCCCTAGAAGACATACCTTTTAGTCATTTCCTTTGATTCCTATAAGACGTACCTTTTAGTCGAGTCACCCCCTTTGATTCCTATAAGACGTACCTTTTAGTCGAGTCATCCCCCTTGATTACTATAAGACGTACCTTTTAGTCGAGTCATCCCCTTTGATTCCTATAAGACGTACCTTTTAGTTGAGTCATTTCCCTTGATTCCTATAAGACGTACCTTTTAGTCGAGTCATCCCGTTTGATCCCTAGAAGACGTACCTTTTAGTCGAGTCATCCCCTTTGATTCCTATAAGACGTACCTTTTAGTTGAGTCATTTCCCTTGATTCCTATAAGACGTACCTTTTAGTCGAGTCATCCCGTTTGATCCCTAGAAGACGTACCTTTTAGTCTAATCATTTCCTTTGATTCCTATAAGACGTTTCTTTTAGTCGAGTCATTTCCTTTGATTCCTATAAGACGTACCTCTTAGTCGAGTCATCCCCTTTGACCCCTAGAATACGTACCTTTTAGTCGAGTCATTTCCCTTGATTTCTATAAGACGTACCTCTTAGTCGAATCATCCCCTTTGATTCGTATAAGACATAACTTTTAGTCGAGTCCTCCCCTTTGATTCCTATAAGACAGACCTTTTAGTCGAGTTATACCTCTTGATTCCTATAAGACGTACTTTTTAGTCGAGTCATTCCCCCTTGACCCCTAGAAGATATACCTTTTAGTCGAGTCATCCCCTTTGACCCCTAGAAGACGTACCTTTTACTCGAGTCATTTCATTTGATTCTATAAGACGTATATTTTAGTGGAGTCATCTTTTTTGATTCCTATAAGACGTACCTTTTAGTCGAGTCATCCCCTTTGATTCCTATAAGACGTACCTTTTAGTCAAGTCAACCCCTTTGATTCCTATAAGACGTACCTTTTAGTCGAGTCATACCTTTGATTCCTATAAGACGTACCTTTTAGTCGAGTCATCCCCTTTGACCCCTAGAAGGCATACCTTTTAGTCATTTCCTTTGATTCCTATAAGACGTACCTTTTAGTCGAGTCACCCCCTTTGATTCCTATAAGACGTACCTTATAGTCGAGTCATCCCCCTTAATTACTATAAGACGTACCTTTTAGTCGAGTCATCCCCTTTGATTCCTATAAGACGTACCTTTTAGTTGAGTCATTTCCTTTGATTCCTGAAAGACGTACCTTTTAGTAGAGTCATTTCCCTTGATTCCTATAAGACGTACCTTTTAGTCGAGTCATCCCTTTGATTCCTATAAGACGTACCTTTTAGTCGAGTCATCCCGTTTGACCCCTAGAAGACATACCTTTTAGTCATTTCCTTTGATTCCTATAAGACGTACCTTTTAGTCGAGTCACCCCCTTTGATTCCTATAAGACGTACCTTTTAGTCGAGTCATCCCCCTTGATTACTATAAGACGTACCTTTTAGTCGAGTCATCCCCTTTGATTCCTATAAGACGTACCTTTTAGTTGAGTCATTTCCCTTGATTCCTATAAGACGTACCTTTTAGTGGAGTCATCCCGTTTGATCCCTAGAAGACGTACCTTTTAGTCTAGTCATTTCCTTTGATTCCTATAAGACGTACCTTTTAGTCGAGTCATTTCCTTTGATTCCTATAAGACGTACCTTTTAGTCGAGTCTTCCTCTTTTGACCCCTAGAATACGTACCTTTTAGTCGAATCATCCCCCTTGACCCCTAGAAGATGTACCTTTTAGTCGAGTCATCCCCTTTGACCCCTAGAAGATGTACCTTTTACTCGAGTCATTTCATTTTATTCTATAAGACGTATCTTTTAGTGGAGTCATCCCTTTTGATTCCTATAAGACGTACCTTTTAGTCGAGTCATCCCCTTTGATTCCTATAAGACGTACCTTTTAATCAAGTCATCCACTTTGATTCCTATAAGACGTACCTTTTAGTCGAGTCATCCCTTTGATTCCTATAAGATGTACCTTTTGGTCGAGTCATCCCCTTTGACCCCTAGAAGGCATACCTTTTAGTCATTTCCTTTGATTCCTATAAGACGTACCTTTTAGTCGAGTCACCCCCTTTGATTCCTATAAGACGTACCTTATAGTCGAGTCATCCCCCTTAATTACTATAAGAAGTACCTTTTAGTCGAGTCATCCCCTTTGATTCCTATAAGACGTACCTTTTAGTTGAGTCATTTCCTTTGATTCCTTAAAGACGTACCTTTTAGTAGAGTCATTTCCCTTGATTCCTATAAGACGTACCTTTTAGTCGAGTCATCCCTTTGATTCCTATAAGACGTACCTTTTAGTCGAGTCATCCCCTTTGACCCCTAGAAGACATACCTTTTAGTCATTTCCTTTGATTCCTATAAGACGTACCTTTTAGTCGAGTCACCCCCTTTGATTCCTATAAGACGTACCTTTTAGTCGAGTCATCCCCCTTGATTACTATAAGACGTACCTTTTAGTCGAGTCATCCCCTTTGATTCCTATAAGACGTACCTTTTAGTTGAGTCATTTCCTTTGATTCCTTAAAGACGTACCATTTAGTAGAGTCATTTCCCTTGATTCCTATAAGACGTACCTTTTAGTCGAGACATCCCCATTGATTCCTATAAGACGTACCTTTTAGTCCAGTCATCTCCTTTGATTCCTATAAGACGTACCTTTTAGTCGAGTCATTTCCCTTGATTCCTATAAGACGTACCTTTTCGTCGAGTCATCCCCTTTGATTCCTATAAGACGTATCTTTTAGTCGAGTCATCCCCTTTGATTCCTATAAGACGTACCTTTTAGTCGAGTCATCCCCTTTGACCCTTAGAAGACATACCTTTTAGTCATTTCCTTTGATTCCTATAAGACGTACCTTTTAGTCGGGTCACCCCCTTTGATTCCTATAAGACGTACCTTTTAGTCGAGTCATCCCCCATGATTACTATAAAACCTACCTTTTAGTCGAGTCATCCCCTTTGATTCCTATAAGACGTACCTTTTAGTTGAGTCATTTCCTTTGATTCCTTGAGGACGTACCTTTTTGTCGAGTCATTTCCCTTGATTCCTATAAGACGTACCTTTTAGTTGAGTCATTTCCCTTGATTCCTATAAGACGTACCTTTTAGTCGAGTCATCCCGTTTGATCCCTAGAAGACGTACCTTTTAGTCTAGTCATTTCCTTTGATTTCTTTAAGACGTACCTTTTAGTCGAGTCATTTCCTTTGATTCCTTTAAGACGTACCTTTTAGTCGAGTCATCCCCTTTGACCCCTAGAATACGTACCTTTTAGTCGAGTCATTTCCCTTGATTTCTATAAGACGTACCTCTTAGTCGAATCATCCCCTTTGATTCGTATAAGACATACCTTTTAGTCGAGTCCTCCCCTTTGATTCCTATAAGACATACCTTTTAGTCGAGTTATACCTCTTGATTCCTATAAGACGTACTTTTTAGTCGAGTCATTCCCCCTTGACCCCTAGAAGATGTACCTTTTAGTCGAGTCATCCCCTTTGACCCCTAGAAGACGTACCTTTTACTCGAGTCATTTCATTGGATTTTATAAGACGTATCTTTTAGTGGAGTCATCTTTTTTGATTCCTATAAGACGTACCTTTTAGTCGAGTCATTCCCTTTGATTCCTATAAGACGTACCTTTTTGTCGAGTCATTTCCCTTGATTCCTATAAGACGTACCTTTAGTTGAGTCATTTCCCTTGATTCCTATAAGACGTACCTTTTAGTCGAGTCATCCCGTTTGATCCCTACAAGACGTACCTTTTAGTCTAGTCATTTCCTTTTTTTCCTATAGACGTACCTTTTAGTCGAGTCATTTCCTTTGATTCCTATAAGACGTACCTTTTAGTCGAGTCATCCCCTTTGACCCCTAGAATACGTACCTTTTAGTCGAGTCATTTCCCTTGATTCCTATAAGATGTACCTCTTAGTCGAATCATCCCCTTTGATTCGTATAAGACATACCTATTAGTCGAGTCTTCCCCTTTGATTCCTATATGACATACCTTTTAGTCGAGTTATACCTCTTGATTCCTATAAGACGTACTTTTTAGTCGAGTCATTCCCCCTTGACCCCTAGAAGATGTACCTTTTAGTCGAGTCATCCCCTTTGACCCCTAGAAGACGTACCTTTTACTCGAGTCATTTCATTTGATTCTATAAGACGTATCTTTTAGTGGAGTCATCCCTTTTGATTCCTATAAGACGTACCTTTTAGTCGAGTCATCCCCTTTGATTCCTATAAAACGTACCTTTTAGTCAAGTCATCCCCTTTGATTCCTATAAGACGTATCTTTTAGTCGTGTCATCCCCTTTGACCCCTAGAAAACATACCTTTTAGTCATTTCCTTTGATTACTATAAGACGTACCTTTTAGTCGAGTCACCCCCTTTGATTCCTATAAGACGTACCTTTTAGTCGAGTCATCCCCCTTGATTACTATAAGACGTACCTGTTAGTCGAGTCATCCCCTTTGATTCCTTGAAGACGTACCTTTTAGTCGAGTCATTTCCCTTGAATTCCTATAAGACGTACCTTTTAGTCGAGTCATCCCCTTTGACCCCTAGAATACGTACCTTTTAGTCGAGTCATTTCCTTTGATTCCTATATGACGTACCTTTTAGTCGAGTCATCCCCTTAGATTCCTATAAGACGTACCTTTTAGTTGAGTTATCTCCTTTGATTCCTATAAGACGTACCTTTTAGTTGAGTTATTTCCTTAGATTCCTAGAAAACGTACCTTTTAGTCGAGTCATTTCCCTTGATTCCTATAAGACGTACCTTTTTTTCGAGTCATCCCCTTTGATTCCAATTAAATGTACCTTTTAGTCGAGTCATCACCTTTGATTCCTGTAAGACGTACCATTTAGTCGAGTCATCCCTTTGATTCCTATAAGGCGTACCTTTTAGTCGAGTCATCCCCTTTGACCCCTAGAAGACATACCTTTTAGTCATTTCCTTTGATTCCTATAAGACGTATCTTTTAGTCGAGTCACCCCCATTGATTCAAATAAGAGGTACCTTTTAGTCAAGTCATCCCCCTTGATTACTATAAGACGTACCTTTTAGTAGAGTCATCCCCTTTGATTCCTAGAAGACGTACCTTTTATTCGAGTCATTTCCCTTGATTCCTATAAGATGTACGTTTTAGTCGAGTCATCCACTTTAATTCCTATAAGACGTACCTTTTAGACGAGTCATCCCCTTGGATTCCTGTAAGACGTACCTTTTGGTCGAGTCATCCCCTTCGATTCCTATAAGACGAACCTTTTAGTCGAGTAATCCCCTTTGATTCCTAAAAGACGAACCTTTTAGTCGAGTCATTTCCCTTGATTCCTATAAGACGTACCTTTTAGTCGAGTCATCCCGTTTGATCCCTAAAAGACGTACCTTTTAGTCTAGTCATTTCCTTTGATTCCTATAAGACGTACCTTTTAGTCGAGTCATTTCCTTTGATTCCTATAAGACGTACCTTTTAGTCGAGTCATCCCCTTTGACCCCTAGAATATGTACCTTTTAGTCGAGTCATTTCCCAAGATTCCTATAAGACGTATCTCTTAGTCGAATCATCCCCTTTGATTCATATAAGACATACCTTTTAGTCGAGTCCTCACCTTTGATTCCTATAAGACATACCTTTTAGTCGAGTTAAACCTCTTGATTCCTATAAGACGTACTTTTTAGTCGTGTCATTCCCCCTTGACCCCTAGAAGACGAACCTTTTAGTCGAGTCATCCTTTTTGACCCCTAGAAGACGTACCTTTTACTCGAGTCATTTCCTTTGATTATATAAGACGTATCTTTTAGTGGAGTCATCCCTTTTGATGCCTATAAGACGTACCTTTTAGTCGAGTCATCCCATTTGATTCCTATAAGACGTACCTTTTAGTCAAGTCATCCCCTTTGATTCCTATAAGACGTACCTTTTAGTCGAGTCATCCCTTTGATTCCTATAAGACGTACCTTTTAGTCGAGTCATCCCCTTTGACCCCTAGAAGACATACCTTTTAGTCATTTCCTTTGATTCCTATAAGACGTACCTTTTAGTCGAGTCACCCCCTTTGATTCCTATAAGACGTACCTTTTAGTCGAGTCATCCACTTTGATTCCTATAAGACGTACCTTTTAGTTGAGTCATTTCCTTTGATTCCTTAAAGACGTACCATTTAGTAGAGTCATTTCCCTTGATTCCTATAAGATGTACCTTTTAGTCGAGACATCCCCATTAATTCCTATAAGACGTACCTTTTAGTCCAGTCATCTCCTTTGATTCCTATAAGACATAACTTTTAGTCGAGTCATTTCCCTTGATTCCTATAAGACGTACCTTTTAGTCGAGTCATCCCCTTTGATTCCTATAAAACGTATCTTTTAGTCGAGTCATCCCCTTTGATTCCAATAAGACGTATCTTTTAGTCGAGTCATACCCTTTGACCCCTAGAAGACATACCTTTTAGTCATTTCCTTTGATTCCTATAAGACGTACCTTTTAGTCGGGTCACCCCTTTGATTCCTATAAGACGTACCTTTTAGTCGAGTCATCCCCCTTGATTACTATAAAACCTACCTTTTAGTCGAGTCATCCCCTTTGATTCCTATAAGACGTACCTTTTAGTTGAGTCATTTCCTTTGATTCCTTGAAGACGTACCTTTTTGTCGAGTCATTTCCCTTGATTCCTATAAGACGTACCTTTTAGTTGAGTCATTTCCCTTGATTCCTATAAGACGTACCTTTTAGTCGAGTCATCCCGTTTGATCCCTAGAAGATGTACCTTTTAGTCTAGTCATTTCCTTTGATTCCTATAAGACGTACCTTTTAGTCGAGTCATTTCCTTTTATTCCTATAAGACGTACCTTTTAGTCGAGTCATCCCCTTTGACCCCTAGAATACGTACCTTTTAGTCGAGTCATTTCCCTTGATTCCTATAAGACGTACCTCTTAGTCGAATCATCCCCTTTGATTCGTATAAGGCATACCTTTTAGTCGAGTTATACCTCTTGATTCCTATAAGACGTACTTTTTAGTCGAGTCATTCCCCCTTGACCCCTAGAAGATGTACCTTTTAGTCGAGTCATCCCCTTTGACCCCTAGAAGACGTACCTTTTACTCCAGTCATTTCATTTGATTCTATAAGACGTATCTTTTAGTGGAGTCATCCCTTTTGATTCCTATAAGACGTACCTTTTAGTCGAGTCATCCCCTTTGATTCCTATAAGACGTACCTTTTAGTCAAGTCATCCCCTTTGATTCCTATAAGACGTACCTTTTAGTCGAGTCATCCCTTTGATTCCTATAAGACGTACCTTTTAGTTGAGTTATTTCCTTAGATTCCTAGAAAACGTACCTTTTAGTCGAGTCATTTCCCTTGATTCCTATAAGACGTACCTTTTTTTCGAGTCATCCCCTTTGATTCCAATTAAATGTACCTTTTAGTCGAGTCATCACCTTTGATTCCTGTAAGACGTACCATTTAGTCGAGTCATCCCTTTGATTCCTATAAGGCGTACCTTTTAGTCGAGTCATCCCCTTTGACCCCTAGAAGACATACCTTTTAGTCATTTCCTTTGATTCCTATAAGACGTATCTTTTAGTCGAGTCACCCCCATTGATTCAAATAAGAGGTACCTTTTAGTCAAGTCATCCCCCTTGATTACTATAAGACGTACCTTTTAGTAGAGTCATCCCCTTTGATTCCTAGAAGACGTACCTTTTATTCGAGTCATTTCCCTTGATTCCTATAAGATGTACGTTTTAGTCGAGTCATCCACTTTAATTCCTATAAGACGTACCTTTTAGACGAGTCATCCCCTTGGATTCCTGTAAGACGTACCTTTTGGTCGAGTCATCCCCTTCGATTCCTATAAGACAAACCTTTTAGTCGAGTAATCCCCTTTGATTCCTAAAAGACGAACCTTTTAGTCGAGTCATTTCCCTTGATTCCTATAAGACGTACCTTTTAGTCGAGTCATCCCGTTTGATCCCTAAAAGACGTACCTTTTAGTCTAGTCATTTCCTTTGATTCCTATAAGACGTACCTTTTAGTCGAGTCATTTCCTTTGATTCCTATAAGACGTACCTTTTAGTCGAGTCATCCCCTTTGACCCCTAGAATATGTACCTTTTAGTCGAGTCATTTCCCAAGATTCCTATAAGACGTATCTCTTAGTCGAATCATCCCCTTTGATTCATATAAGACATACCTTTTAGTCGAGTCCTCACCTTTGATTCCTATAAGACATACCTTTTAGTCGAGTTAAACCTCTTGATTCCTATAAGACGTACTTTTTAGTCGTGTCATTCCCCCTTGACCCCTAGAAGACGAACCTTTTAGTCGAGTCATCCTTTTTGACCCCTAGAAGACGTACCTTTTACTCGAGTCATTTCCTTTGATTATATAAGACGTATCTTTTAGTGGAGTCATCCCTTTTGATGCCTATAAGACGTACCTTTTAGTCGAGTCATCCCATTTGATTCCTATAAGACGTACCTTTTAGTCAAGTCATCCCCTTTGATTCCTATAAGACGTACCTTTTAGTCGAGTCATCCCTTTGATTCCTATAAGACGTACCTTTTAGTCGAGTCATCCCCTTTGACCCCTAGAAGACATACCTTTTAGTCATTTCCTTTGATTCCTATAAGACGTACCTTTTAGTCGAGTCACCCCCTTTGATTCCTATAAGACGTACCTTTTAGTCGAGTCATCCACTTTGATTCCTATAAGACGTACCTTTTAGTTGAGTCATTTCCTTTGATTCCTTAAAGACGTACCATTTAGTAGAGTCATTTCCCTTGATTCCTATAAGATGTACCTTTTAGTCGAGACATCCCCATTGATTCCTATAAGACGTACCTTTTAGTCCAGTCATCTCCTTTGATTCCTATAAGACATAACTTTTAGTCGAGTCATTTCCCTTGATTCCTATAAGACGTACCTTTTAGTCGAGTCATCCCCTTTGATTCCTATAAAACGTATCTTTTAGTCGAGTCATCCCCTTTGATTCCAATAAGACGTATCTTTTAGTCGAGTCATACCCTTTGACCCCTAGAAGACATACCTTTTAGTCATTTCCTTTGATTCCTATAAGACGTACCTTTTAGTCGGGTCACCCCTTTGATTCCTATAAGACGTACCTTTTAGTCGAGTCATCCCCCTTGATTACTATAAAACCTACCTTTTAGTCGAGTCATCCCCTTTGATTCCTATAAGACGTACCTTTTAGTTGAGTCATTTCCTTTGATTCCTTGAAGACGTACCTTTTTGTCGAGTCATTTCCCTTGATTCCTATAAGACGTACCTTTTAGTTGAGTCATTTCCCTTGATTCCTATAAGACGTACCTTTTAGTCGAGTCATCCCGTTTGATCCCTAGAAGATGTACCTTTTATTCTAGTCATTTCCTTTGATTCCTATAAGACGTACCTTTTAGTCGAGTCATTTCCTTTTATTCCTATAAGACGTACCTTTTAGTCGAGTCATCCCCTTTGACCCCTAGAATACGTACCTTTTAGTCGAGTCATTTCCCTTGATTCCTATAAGACGTACCTCTTAGTCGAATCATCCCCTTTGATTCGTATAAGGCATACCTTTTAGTCGAGTTATACCTCTTGATTCCTATAAGACGTACTTTTTAGTCGAGTCATTCCCCCTTGACCCCTAGAAGATGTACCTTTTAGTCGAGTCATCCCCTTTGACCCCTAGAAGACGTACCTTTTACTCCAGTCATTTCATTTGATTCTATAAGACGTATCTTTTAGTGGAGTCATCCCTTTTGATTCCTATAAGACGTACCTTTTAGTCGAGTCATCCCCTTTGATTCCTATAAGACGTACCTTTTAGTCAAGTCATCCCCTTTGATTCCTATAAGACGTACCTTTTAGTCGAGTCATCCCTTTGATTCCTATAAGACGTACCTTTTAGTCGAGTCATCCCCTTTGACCCCTAGAAGGCATACCTTTTAGTCATTTCCTTTGATTCCTATAAGACGTACCTTTTAGTCGAGTCACCCCCTTTGATTCCTATAAGACGTACCTTATAGTCGAGTCATCCCCCTTAATTACTATAAGACGTACCTTTTAGTCGAGTCATCCCCTTTGATTCCTATAAGACGTACCTTTTAGTTGAGTCATTTCCTTTGATTCCTTAAAGACGTACCTTTTAGTAGAGTCATTTCCCTTGATTCCTATAAGACGTTCCTTTTTGTCGAGTCATCCCTTTGATTCCTATAAGACGTACCTTTTAGTCGAGTCATCCCCTTTGACCCCTAGAAGACATACCTTTTAGTCATTTCCTTTGATTTATATAAGACATACCTTTTAGTCGAGTCACCCCCTTTGATTTCTATAAGACGTACCTTTTAGTCGAGTCATCCCCCTTGATTACTATAAGATGTACCTTTTAGTCGAGTCATCCCCTTTGATTCCTATAAGACGTACCTTTTAGTTGAGTCATTTCCCTTGATTCCTATAAGACGTACCTTTTAGTCGAGTCATCCCGTTTGATCCCTAGAAGACGTACCTTTTAGTCGAGTCATCCCCTTTGATTCCAATAAGACGTACCTTTTAGTTGAGTCATTTCCCTTGATTCCTATAAGACGTACCTTTTAGTCGAGTCATCCCGTTTGATCCCTAGAAGACGTACCTTTTAGTCTAATCATTTCCTTTGATTCCTATAAGACGTACCTTTTAGTCGAGTCATTTCCTTTGATTCCTATAAGACGTACCTTTTAGTCGAGTAATCCCCTTTGACCCCTAGAATACGTACCTTTTAGTCGAGTCATTTCCCTTGATTTCTATAAGACGTACCTCTTAGTCGAATCATCCCCTTTGATTCGTATAAGACATACCTTTTAGTCGAGTCCTCCCCTTTGATTCCTATAAGACATACCTTTTAGTCGAGTTATACCTCTTGATTCCTATAAGACGTACTTTTTAGTCGAGTCATTCCCCCTTGACCCCTAGAAGATGTACCTTTTAGTCGAGTCATCCCCTTTGACCCCTAGAAGACGTACCTTTTACTCGAGTCATTTCATTTGATTCTATAAGACGTATCTTTTAGTGGAGTCATCTTTTTTGATTCCTATAAGACGTACCTTTTAGTCGAGTCATCCCTTTTGATTCCTATAAGACGTACCTTTTAGTCAAGTCAACCCCTTTGATTCCTATAAGACGTACCTTTTAGTCGAGTCATCCCTTTGATTCCTATAAGACGTACCTTTTAGTCGAGTCATCCCCTTTGACCCCTAGAAGGCATACCTTTTAGTCATTTCCTTTGATTCCTATAAGACGTACCTTTTAGTCGAGTCACCCCCTTTGATTCCTATAAGACGTACCTTATCGTCGAGTCATCCCCCTTAATTACTATAAGACGTACCTTTTAGTCGAGTCATCCCCTTTGATTCCTATAAGACGTACCTTTTAGTTGAGTCATTTCCTTTGATTCCTGAAAGACGTACCTTTTAGTAGAGTCATTTCCCTTGATTCCTATAAGACGTACCTTTTAGTCGAGTCATCCCTTTGATTCCTATAAGACGTACCTTTTAGTCGAGTCATCCCCTTTGACCCCTAGAAGACATACCTTTTAGTCATTTCCTTTGATTCCTATAAGACGTACCTTTTAGTCGAGTCACCCCCTTTGATTCCTATAAGACGTACCTTTTAGTCGAGTCATCCCCCTTGATTACTATAAGACGTACCTTTTAGTCGAGTCATCCCCTTTGATTCCTATAAGACGTACCTTTTAGTTGAGTCATTTCCCTTGATTCCTATAAGACGTACCTTTTAGTCGAGTCATCCCGTTTGATCCCTAGAAGACGTACCTTTTAGTCTAGTCATTTCCTTTGATTCCTATAAGACGTACGTTTTAGTCGAGTCATCCTCTTTTGACCCCTAGAATACGTACCTTTTAGTCGAGTTATTTCCCTTGATTCTTATAAGACGTACCTCTTAGTCGAATCATCCCCTTTGATTCGTATAAGACATACCTTTTAGTCGAGTCCTCCCCTTTGATTCCTATAAGACATACCTTTTAGTCGAGTTATACCTCTTGATTCCTATAAGACGTACTTTTTAGTCGAGTCATTCCCCCATGACCCCTAGAAGATGTACCTTTTAGTCGATTCATCCCCTTTGACCCCTAGAAGATGTACCTTTTACTCGAGTTATTTCATTTGATTCTATAAGACGTATCTTTTAGTGGAGTCATCTCTTTTGATTCCTATAAGACGTACCTTTTAGTCGAGTCATCCCCTTTGATTCCTATAAGACGTACCTTTTAATCAAGTCATCCCCTTTGATTCCTATAAGACGTACCTTTTAGTCGAGTCATCCCTTTGATTCCTATAAGACGTACCTTTTGGTCGAGTCATCCCCTTTGACCCCTAGAAGGCATACCTTTTAGTCATTTCCTTTGATTCCTATAAGACGTACCTTTTAGTCGAGTCACCCCCTTTGATTCCTATAAGACGTACCTTATAGTCGAGTCATCCCCCTTAATTACTATAAGACGTACCTTTTAGTCGAGTCATCCCCTTTGATTCCTATAAGACGTACCTTTTAGTTGAGTCATTTCCTTTGATTCCTTAAAGACGTACCTTTTAGTAGAGTCATTTCCCTTGATTCCTATAAGACGTACCTTTTAGTCGAGTCATCCCTTTGATTCCTATAAGACGTACCTTTTAGTCGAGTCATCCCCTTTGACCCCTAGAAGACATACCTTTTAGTCATTTCATTTGATTCCTATAAGACGTACCTTTTAGTCGAGTCACCCCCTTTGATTCCTATAAGACGTACCTTTTAGTCGAGTCATCCCCCTTGATTACTATAAGACGTACCTTTTAGTCGAGTCATCCCCTTTGATTCCTATAAGACGTACCTTTTAGTTGAGTCATTTCCTTTGATTCCTTAAAGACGTACCATTTAGTCGAGTCACTTCCCTTGATTCCTATAAGACGTACCTTTTAGTCGAGACATCACCATGGATTCCTATATGACGTACCTTTTAGTCCAGTCATCTCCTTTGATTCCTATAAGACGTACCTTTTAGTCGAGTCATTTCCCTTGATTCCTATAAGACGTACCTTTTCGTCGAGTCATCCCCTTTGATTCCTATAAGACGTATCTTTTAGTCGAGTCATCCCCTTTGATTCCTATAAGACGTACCTTTTAGTCGAGTCATCCCCTTTGACCCCTAGAAGACATACCTTTTAGTCATTTCCTTTGATTCCTATAAGACGTACCTTTTAGTCGGGTCACCCCCTTTGATTCCTATAAGACGTACCTTTTAGTCGAGTCATCCCCCATGATTACTATAAAACCTACCTTTTAGTCGAGTCATCCCCTTTGATTCCTATAAGACGTACCTTTTAGTTGAGTCATTTCCTTTGATTCCTTGAAGACGTACCTTTTTGTCGAGTCATTTCCCTTGATTCCTATAAGACGTACCTTTTAGTTGAGTCATTTCCCTTGATTCCTATAAGACGTACCTTTTAGTCGAGTCATCCCGTTTGATCCCTAGAAGACGTACCTTTTAGTCTAGTCATTTCCTTTGATTCCTATAAGACGTACCTTTTAGTCGAGTCATTTCCTTTGATTCCTATAAGACGTACCTTTTAGTCGAGTCATCCCCTTTGACCCTTAGAATACGTACCTTTTAGTCGAGTCCTCCCCTTTGATTCCTATAAGACGTACCATTTAGTAGAGTCATCCCCTTTGATTCCTAGAAGACGTACCATTTAGTCGAGTCATTTCCCTTTATTCCTATAAGACGTACCTTTTTGTCAAATCATCCCCTTTGATTCCTATAAGAAGTACCTTTTAGTCGAGTCATCCCCTTTGATTCCTATAAGACGTACTTTTTAGTCGAGTCATTCCCCCTTGACCCCTAGAAGATGTACCTTTTAGTCGAGTCATCCCCTTTGACCCCTAGAAGACGTACCTTTTACTCGAGTCATTTCATTTGATTCTATAAGACGTATCTTTTAGTGGAGTCATCTTTTTTGATTCCTATAAGACGTACCTTTTAGTCGAGTCATCCCCTTTGATTCCTATAAGACGTACCTTTTAGTCAAGTCAACCCCTTTGATTCCTATAAGACGTACCTTTTAGTCGAGTCATCCCTTTGATTCCTATAAGACGTACCTTTTAGTCGAGTCATCCCCTTTGACCCCTAGAAGGCATACCTTTTAGTCATTTCCTTTGATTCCTATAAGACGTACCTTTTAGTCGAGTCACCCCCTTTGATTCCTATAAGACGTACCTTATAGTCGAGTCATCCACCTTAATTACTATAAGACGTACCTTTTAGTCGAGTCATCCCCTTTGATTCCTATAAGACGTACCTTTTAGTTGAGTCATTACCTTTGATTCCTGAAAGACGTACCTTTTAGTAGAGTCATTTCCCTTGATTCCTATAAGACGTACCTTTTAGTCGAGTCATCCCTTTGATTCCTATAAGACGTACCTTTTAGTCGAGTCATCCCCTTTGACCCCTAGATGACAGACCTTTTAGTCATTTCCTTTGATTCCTATAAGACGTACCTTTTAGTCGAGTCACCCCCTTTGATTCCTATAAGACGTACCTTTTAGTCGAGTCATCCCCCTTGATTACTATAAGACGTACCTTTTAGTCGAGTCATCCCCTTTGATTCCTATAAGACGTACCTTTTAGTTGAGTCATTTCCCTTGATTCCTATAAGACGTACCTTTTAGTCGAGTCATCCCGTTTGATCCCTAGAAGACGTACCTTTTAGTCTAGTCATTTCCTTTGATTCCTATAAGACGTACCTTTTAGTCGAGTCATTTCCTTTGATTCCTATAAGACGTACGTTTTAGTCGAGTCATCCTCTTTTGACCCCTAGAATACGTACCTTTTAGTCGAGTTATTTCCCTTGATTCCTATAAGACGTACCTCTTAGTCGAATCATCCCCTTTGATTCGTATAAGACATACCTTTTAGTCGAGTCCTCCCCTTTGATTCCTATAAGACATACCTTTTAGTCGAGTCATCCCTTTGATTCCTATAAGACGTACCTTTTAGTCGAGTCATCCCTTTGATTCCTATAAGACGTACCTTTTGGTCGAGTCATCCCCTTTGACCCCTAGAAGGCATACCTTTTAGTCATTTCCTTTGATTCCTATAAGACGTACCTTTTAGTCGAGTCACCCCCTTTGATTCCTATAAGACGTACCTTATAGTCGAGTCATCCCCCTTAATTACTATAAGACGTACCTTTTAGTCGAGTCATCCCCTTTGATTCCTATAAGACGTACCTTTTAGTTGAGTCATTTCCTTTGATTCCTTAAAGACGTACCTTTTAGTAGAGTCATTTCCCTTGATTCCTATAAGACGTACCTTTTAGTCGAGTCATCCCTTTGATTCCTATAAGACGTACCTTTTAGTCGAGTCATCCCCTTTGACCCCTAGAAGACATACCTTTTAGTCATTTCCTTTGATTCCTATAAGACGTACCTTTTAGTCGAGTCACCCCCTTTGATTCCTATAAGACGTACCTTTTAGTCGAGTCATCCCCCTTGATTACTATAAGACGTACCTTTTAGTCGAGTCATCCCCTTTGATTCCTATAAGACGTACCTTTTAGTTGAGTCATTTCCTTTGATTTCTTAAAGACGTAACATTTAGTCGAGTCACTTCCCTTGATTCCTATAAGACGTACCTTTTAGTCGAGACATCACCATTGATTCCTATAAGACGTACCTTTTAGTCCAGTCATCTCCTTTGATTCCTATAAGACGTACCTTTTAGTCGAGTCATTTCCCTTGATTCCTATAAGACGTACCTTTTCGTCGAGTCATCCCCTTTGATTCCTATAAGACGTATCTTTTAGTCGAGTCATCCCCTTTGATTCCTATAAGACGTACCTTTTCGTCGAGTCATCCCCTTTGACCCCTAGAAGACATACCTTTTAGTCATTTCCTTTGATTCCTATAAGACGTACCTTTTAGTCGGGTCACCCCCTTTGATTCCTATAAGACGTACCTTTTAGTCGAGTCATCCCCCATGATTACTATAAAACCTACCTTTTAGTCGAGTCATCCCCTTTGATTCCTATAAGACGTACCTTTTAGTTGAGCCATTTCCTTTGATTCCTTGAAGACGTACCTTTTTGTCGAGTCATTTCCCTTGATTTCTATAAGACGTACCTTTTAGTTGAGTCATTTCCCTTGATTCCTATAAGACGTACCTTTTAGTCGAGTCATCCCGTTTGATCCCTAGAAGACGTACCTTTTAGTCTAGTCATTTCCTTTGATTCCTATAAGACGTACCTTTTAGTCGAGTCATTTCCTTTGATTCCTATAAGACGTACCTTTTAGTCGAGTCATCCCCTTTGACCCTTAGAATACGTACCTTTTAGTCGAGTCATTTCCCTTGATTTCTATAAGACGTACCTCTTAGTCGAATCATCCCCTTTGATTCGTATAAGACATACCTTTTAGTCGAGTCCTCCCCTTTGATTCCTATAAGACATACCTTTTAGTCGAGTTATACCTCTTGATCCCTATAAGACGTACTTTTTAGTCGAGTCATTCCCCCTTGACCCCTAGAAGATGTACCTTTTAGTCGAGTCATCCCCTTTGACCCCTAGAAGACGTACCTTTTACTCGAGTCATTTCATTGGATTCTATAAGACGTATCTTTTAGTGGAGTCATCTTTTTTGATTCCTATAAGACGTACCTTTTAGTCGAGTCATTCCCTTTGATTCCTATAAGACGTACCTTTTAGTCAAGTCATCCCCTTTGATTCCTATAAGACGTACCTTTTAGTCGAGTCATCCCTTTGATTCCTAAAAGACGTACCTTTTAGTCGAGTCATCCCCTTTGACCCCTAGAAGGCATACCTTTTAGTCATTTCCTTTGATTCCTATAAGACGTACCTTTTAGTCGAGTCACCACCTTTGATTCCTATAAGACGTACCTTATAGTCGAGTCATCCCCTTAATTACTATAAGACGTACCTTTTAGTCGAGTCATCCCCTTTGATTCCTATAAGACGTACCTTTTAGTTGAGTCATTTCCTTTGATTCCTTAAAGACGTACCTTTTAGTAGAGTCATTTCCCTTGATTCCTATAAGACGTACCTCTTAGTCGAGTCATCCCTTTGATTCCTATAAGACGTACCTTTTAGTCGAGTCATCCCCTTTGACCCTTAAAAGACATACCTTTTAGTCATTTCCTTTGATTCCTATAAGACGTACCTTTTAGTCGAGTCACCCCCTTTGATTCCTATAAGACGTACCTTTTAGTCCAGTCATCCCCCTTGATTACTATAAGACGTACCTTTTAGTCGAGTCATCCCCTTTGATTCCTATAAGACGTACCTTTTAGTTGAGTCATTTCCTTTGATTCCTTAAAGACGTACCATTAAGTAGAGTTATTTCCCTTGATTCCTATAAGACGTACCTTTTAGTCGAGACATCCCCATTGATTCCTATAAGACGTACCTTTTAGTCCAGTCATCTCCTTTGATTCCTATAAGACGTACCTTTTAGTCGAGTCATTTCCCTTGATTCCTATAAGACGTACCTTTTCGTCGAGTCATCCCCTTTGATACCTATAAGACGTATCTTTTAGTCGAGTCATCCCCTTTGATTCCAATAAGACGTACCTTTTAGTCGAGTTATCCCCTTTGACACCTAGAAGACATACCTTTTAGTCATTTCCTTTGATTCCTATAAGACGTACCTTTTAGTCGAGTCATCCCCCTTGATTACTATAAGACGTACCTTTTAGTCGAGTCATCCCCTTTGATTCCTATAAGACGTACCTTTTAGTTGAGTCATTTCCTTTGATTCCTATAAGACATACCTTTTAGTCGAGTCATCCCGTTTGATCCCTAGAAGACGTACCTTTTCGTCGAGTCATCCCCTTTGATTCCTATAAGACGTACCTTTTAGTTGAGTCATTTCCCTTGATTCCTATAAGACGTACCTTTTAGTCGAGTCATCCCGTTTGATCCCTAGAAGACGTACCTTTTAGTCTAATCATTTCCTTTGATTCCTATAAGACGTACCTTTTAGTCGAGTCATTTCCTTTGATTCCTATAAGACGTACCTTTTAGTCGAGTCATCCCCTTTGACCCCTATAATACGTACCTTTTAGTCGAGTCATTTCCCTTGATTTCTATAAGACGTACCTCTTAGTCGAATCATCCCCTTTGATTCGTATAAGACATACCTTTTAGTCGAGTCCTCCCCTTTGATTCCTATAAGACATACCTTTTAGTCGAGTTATACCTCTTGATTCCTATAAGACGTACTTTTTAGTCGAGTCATTCCCCCTTGACCCCTAGAAGATGTACCTTTTAGTCGAGTCATCCCCTTTGACCCCTAGAAGACGTACCTTTTACTCGAGTCATTTCATTTGATTCTATAAGACGTATCTTTTAGTGGAGTCATCTTTTTTGATTCCTATAAGACGTACCTTTTAGTCGAGTCATCACGTTTGATTCCTATAAGACGTACCTTTTAGTCAAGTCAACCCCTTTGATTCCTGAAAGACGTACCTTTTAGTAGAGTCATTTCCCTTGATTCCTATAAGACGTACCTTTTAGTCGAGTCATCCCTTTGATTCCTATAAGACGTACCTTTTAGTCGAGTCATCCCCTTTGACCCCTAGATGACATACCTTTTAGTCATTTCCTTTGATTCCTATAAGACGTACCTTTTAGTCGAGTCACCCCCTTTGATTCCTATAAGACGTACCTTTTAGTCGAGTCATCCCCCTTGATTACTATAAGACGTACCTTTTAGTCGAGTCATCCCCTTTGATTCCTATAAGACGTACCTTTTAGTTGAGTCATTTCCCTTGATTCCTATAAGACGTACCTTTTAGTCGAGTCATCCCGTTTGATCCCTAGAAGACGTACCTTTTAGTCTAGTCATTTCCTTTGATTCCTATAAGACGTACCTTTTAGTCGAGTCATTTCCTTTGATTCCTATAAGACGTACGTTTTAGTCGAGTCATCCTCTTTTGACCCCTAGAATACGTACCTTTTAGTCGAGTTATTTCCCTTGATTCCTATAAGACGTACCTCTTATTCGAATCATCCCCTTTGATTCGTATAAGACATACCTTTTAGTCGAGTCCTCCCCTTTGATTCCTATAAGACATACCTTTTAGTCGAGTCATCCCTTTGATTCCTATAAGACGTACCTTTTAGTCGAGTCATCCCTTTGATTCCTATAAGACGTACCTTTTGGTCGAGTCATCCCCTTTGACCCCTAGAAGGCATACCTTTTAGTCATTTCCTTTGATTCCTATAAGACGTACCTTATAGTCGAGTCATCCCCCTTAATTACTATAAGACGTACCTTTTAGTCGAGTCATCCCCTTTGATTCCTATAAGACGTACCTTTTAGTTGAGTCATTTCCTTTGATTCCTTAAAGACGTACCTTTTAGTAGAGTCATTTCCCTTGATTCCTATAAGACGTACCTTTTAGTCGAGTCATCCCTTTGATTCCTATAAGACGTACCTTTTAGTCGAGTCATCCCCTTTGACCCCTAGAAGACATACCTTTTAGTCATTTCCTTTGATTCCTATAAGACGTACCTTTTAGTCGAGTCACCCCCTTTGATTCCTATAAGACGTACCTTATAGTCGAGTCATCCCCCTTGATTACTATAAGACGTACCTTTTAGTCGAGTCATCCCCTTTGATTCCTATAAGACGTACCTTTTAGTTGAGTCATTTCCTTTGATTTCTTAAAGACGTAACATTTAGTCGAGTCACTTCCCTTGATTCCTATAAGACGTACCTTTTAGTCGAGACATCACCATTGATTCCTATAAGACGTACCTTTTAGTCCAGTCATCTCCTTTGATTCCTATAAGACGTACCTTTTAGTCGAGTCATTTCCCTTGATTCCTATAAGACGTACCTTTTCGTCGAGTCATCCCCTTTGATTCCTATAAGACGTATCTTTTAGTCGAGTCATCCCCTTTGATTCCTATAAGACGTACCTTTTCGTCGAGTCATCCCCTTTGACCCCTAGAAGACATACCTTTTAGTCATTTCCTTTGATTCCTATAAGACGTACCTTTTAGTCGGGTCACCCCCTTTGATTCCTATAAGACGTACCTTTTAGTCGAGTCATCCCCCATGATTACTATAAAACCTACCTTTTAGTCGAGTCATCCCCTTTGATTCCTATAAGACGTACCTTTTAGTTGAGTCATTTCCTTTGATTCCTTGAAGACGTACCTTTTTGTCGAGTCATTTCCCTTGATTCCTATAAGACGTACCTTTTAGTTGAGTCATTTCCCTTGATTCCTATAAGACGTACCTTTTAGTCGAGTCATCCCGTTTGATCCCTAGAAGACGTACCTTTTAGTCTAGTCATTTCCTTTGATTCCTATAAGACGTACCTTTTAGTCGAGTCATTTCCTTTGATTCCTATAAGACGTACCTTTTAGTCGAGTCATCCCCTTTGACCCTTAGAATACGTACCTTTTAGTCGAGTCATTTCCCTTGATTTCTATAAGACGTACCTCTTAGTCGAATCATCCCCTTTGATTCGTATAAGACATACCTTTTAGTCGAGTCCTCCCCTTTGATTCCTATAAGACATACCTTTTAGTCGAGTTATACCTCTTGATCCCTATAAGACGTACTTTTTAGTCGAGTCATTCCCCCTTGACCCCTAGAAGATGTACCTTTTAGTCGAGTCATCCCCTTTGACCCCTAGAAGACGTACCTTTTACTCGAGTCATTTCATTGGATTCTATAAGACGTATCTTTTAGTGGAGTCATCTTTTTTGATTCCTATAAGACGTACCTTTTAGTCGAGTCATTCCCTTTGATTCCTATAAGACGTACCTTTTAGTCAAGTCATCCCCTTTGATTTCTATAAGACGTACCTTTTAGTCGAGTCATCCCTTTGATTCCTAAAAGACGTACCTTTTAGTCGAGTCATCCCCTTTGACCCCTAGAAGGCATACCTTTTAGTCATTTCCTTTGATTCCTATAAGACGTACCTTTTAGTCGAGTCACCACCTTTGATTCCTATAAGACGTACCTTATAGTCGAGTCATCCCCTTAATTACTATAAGACGTACCTTTTAGTCGAGTCATCCCCTTTGATTCCTATAAGACGTACCTTTTAGTTGAGTCATTTCCTTTGATTCCTTAAAGACGTACCTTTTAGTAGAGTCATTTCCCTTGATTCCTATAAGACGTACCTCTTAGTCGAGTCATCCCATTGATTCCTATAAGACGTACCTTTTAGTCGAGTCATCCCCTTTGACCCTTAAAAGACATACCTTTTAGTCATTTCCTTTGATTCCTATAAGACGTACCTTTTAGTCGAGTCACCCCCTTTGATTCCTATAAGACGTACCTTTTAGTCCAGTCATCCCCCTTGATTACTATAAGACGTACCTTTTAGTCGAGTCATCCCCTTTGATTCCTATAAGACGTACCTTTTAGTTGAGTCATTTCCTTTGATTCCTTAAAGACGTACCATTAAGTAGAGTTATTTCCCTTGATTCCTATAAGACGTACCTTTTAGTCGAGACATCCCCATTGATTCCTATAAGACGTACCTTTTAGTCCAGTCATCTCCTTTGATTCCTATAAGACGTACCTTTTAGTCGAGTCAATTCCCTTGATTCCTATAAGACGTACCTTTTCGTCGAGTCATCCCCTTTGATACCTATAAGACGTATCTTTTAGTCGAGTCATCCCCTTTGATTCCTATAAGACGTACCTTTTAGTCGAGTTATCCCCTTTGACACCTAGAAGACATACCTTTTAGTCATTTCCTTTGATTCCTATAAGACGTACCTTTTAGTCGAGTCATCCCCCTTGATTACTATAAGACGTACCTTTTAGTCGAGTCATCCCCTTTGATTCCTATAAGACGTACCTTTTAGTTGAGTCATTTCCTTTGATTCCTATAAGACATACCTTTTAGTCGAGTCATCCCGTTTGATCCCTAGAAGACGTACCTTTTCGTCGAGTCATCCCCTTTGATTCCTATAAGACGTACCTTTTAGTTGAGTCATTTCCCTTGATTCCTATAAGACGTACCTTTTAGTCGAGTCAATTCCCTTGATTCCTATAAGACGTACCTTTTCGTCGAGTCATCCCCTTTGATACCTATAAGACGTATCTTTTAGTCGAGTCATCCCCTTTGATTCCTATAAGACGTACCTTTTAGTCGAGTTATCCCCTTTGACACCTAGAAGACATACCTTTTAGTCATTTCCTTTGATTCCTATAAGACGTACCTTTTAGTCGAGTCATCCCCCTTGATTACTATAAGACGTACCTTTTAGTCGAGTCATCCCCTTTGATTCCTATAAGACGTACCTTTTAGTTGAGTCATTTCCTTTGATTCCTATAAGACATACCTTTTAGTCGAGTCATCCCGTTTGATCCCTAGAAGACGTACCTTTTCGTCGAGTCATCCCCTTTGATTCCTATAAGACGTACCTTTTAGTTGAGTCATTTCCCTTGATTCCTATAAGACGTACCTTTTAGTCGAGTCATCCCGTTTGATCCCTAGAAGACGTACCTTTTAGTCTAATCATTTCCTTTGATTCCTATAAGACGTACCTTTTAGTCGAGTCATTTCCTTTGATTCCTATAAGACGTACCTTTTAGTCGAGTCATCCCCTTTGACCCCTAGAATACGTACCTTTTAGTCGAGTCATTTCCCTTGATTTCTATAAGACGTACCTCTTAGTCGAATCATCCCCTTTGATTCGTATAAGACATACCTTTTAGTCGAGTCCTCCCCTTTGATTCCTATAAGACATACCTTTTAGTCGAGTTATACCTCTTGATTCCTATAAGACGTACTTTTTAGTCGAGTCATTCCCCCTTGACCCCTAGAAGATGTACCTTTTAGTCGAGTCATCCCCTTTGACCCCTAGAAGACGTACCTTTTACTCGAGTCATTTCATTTGATTCTATAAGACGTATCTTTTAGTGGAGTCATCTTTTTTGATTCCTATAAGACGTACCTTTTAGTCGAGTCATCACCTTTGATTCCTATAAGACGTACCTTTTAGTCAAGTCAACCCCTTTGATTCCTATAAGACGTACCTTTTAGTCGAGTCATCCCTTTGATTCCTATAAGACGTACCTTTTAGTCGAGTCATCCCCCTTGATTACTATAAGACGTACCTTTTAGTCGAGTCATCCCCTTTGATTCCTATAAGACGTACCTTTTAGTTGAGTCATTTCCCTTGATTCCTATAAGACGTACCTTTTAGTCGAGTCATCCCGTTTGATCCCTAGAAGACGTACCTTTTAGTCGAGTCATCCCCTTTGATTCCTATAAGACGTACCTTTTAGTTCAGTCATTTCCCTTGATTCCTATAAGACGTACCTTTTAGTCGAGTCATCCCGTTTGATCCCTAGAAGACGTACCTTTTAGTCTAATCATTTCCTATGATTCCTATAAGACGTACCTTTTAGTCGAGTCATTTCCTTTGATTCCTATAAGACGTACCTTTTAGTCGAGTCATCCCCTTTGACCCTTAGAATACGTACCTTTTAGTCGAGTCATTTCCCTTGATTTCTATAAGACGTACCTCTTAGTCGAATCATCCCCTTTGATTCGTATAAGACATACCTTTTAGTCGAGTCCTCCCCTTTGATTCCTATAAGACATACCTTTTAGTCGAGTTATACCTCTTGATTCCTATAAGACGTACTTTTTAGTCGAGTCATTCCCCCTTGACCCCTAGAAGATGTACCTTTTAGTCGAGTCATCCCCTTTGACCCCTAGAAGACGTACCTTTTACTCGAGTCATTTCATTTGATTCTATAAGACGTATCTTTTAGTGGAGTCATCCCTTTTGATTCCTATAAGACGTACCTTTTAGTCGAGTCATCCCCTTTGATTCCTATAAGACGTACCTTTTAGTCAAGTCATCCCCTTTGTTTCCTATAAGACGTATCTTTTAGTCGAGTCATCCCTTTGATTCCTATAAGACGTACCTTTTAGTCGAGTCATCCCCTTTGACCCCTAGAAAACATACCTTTTAGTCATTTCCTTTGATTACTATAAGACGTACCTTTTAGTCGAGTCACCCCCTTTGATTCCTATAAGACGTACCTTTTAGTCGAGTCATCCCCCTTGATTACTATAAGACGTACCTGTTAGTCGAGTCATCCCCATTGATTCCTATAAGACGTACCTTTTAGTTGAGTCATTTCCTTTGATTCCTTGAAGACGTACCTTTTAGTCGAGTCATTTCCCTTGAATTCCTATAAGACGTACCTTTTAGTCGAGTCATCCCCTTTGACCCCTAGAATACGTACCTTTTAGTCGAGTCATTTCCTTTGATTCCTATATGACGTACCTTTTAGTCGAGTCATCCCCTTAGATTCCTATAAGACGTACCTTTTAGTTGAGTTATCTCCTTTGATTCCTATAAGACGTACCTTTTAGTTGAGTTATTTCCTTAGATTCCTAGAAAACGTACCTTTTAGTCGAGTCATTTCCCTTGATTCCTATAAGACGTACCTTTTTTTCGAGTCATCCCCTTTGATTCCAATTAAATGTACCTTTTAGTCGAGTCATCACCTTTGATTCCTGTAAGACGTACCATTTAGTCGAGTCATCCCTTTGATTCCTATAAGGCGTACCTTTTAGTCCAGTCATCCCCTTTGACCCCTAGAAGACATACCTTTTAGTCATTTCCTTTGATTCCTATAAGACGTATCTTTTAGTCGAGTCACCCCCATTGATTCAAATAAGAGGTACCTTTTAGTCAAGTCATCCCCCTTGATTACTATAAGACGTACCTTTTAGTAGAGTCATCCCCTTTGATTCCTAGAAGACGTACCTTTTATTCGAGTCATTTCCCTTGATTCCTATAAGATGTACGTTTTAGTCGAGTCATCCACTTTAATTCCTATAAGACGTACCTTTTAGACGAGTCATCCCCTTGGATTCCTGTAAGACGTACCTTTTGGTCGAGTCATCCCCTTCGATTCCTATAAGACGAACCTTTTAGTCGAGTAATCCCCTTTGATTCCTAAAAGACGAACCTTTTAGTCGAGTCATTTCCCTTGATTCCTATAAGACGTACCTTTTAGTCGAGTCATCCCGTTTGATCCCTAAAAGACGTACCTTTTAGTCTAGTCATTTCCTTTGATTCCTATAAGACGTACCTTTTAGTCGAGTCATTTCCTTTGATTCCTATAAGACGTACCTTTTAGTCGAGTCATCCCCTTTGACCCCTAGAATATGTACCTTTTAGTCGAGTCATTTCCCAAGATTCCTATAAGACGTACCTCTTAGTCGAATCATCCCCTTTGATTCATATAAGACATACCTTTTAGTCGAGTCCTCACCTTTGATTCCTATAAGACATACCTTTTAGTCGAGTTAAACCTCTTGATTCCTATAAGATGTACTTTTTAGTCGTGTCATTCCCCCTTGACCCCTAGAAGACGAACCTTTTAGTCGAGTCATCCTTTTTGACCCCTAGAAGACGTACCTTTTACTCGAGTCATTTCCTTTGATTATATAAGACGTATCTTTTAGTGGAGTCATCCCTTTTGATGCCTATAAGACGTACCTTTTAGTCGAGTCATCCCATTTGATTCCTATAAGACGTACCTTTTAGTCAAGTCATCCCCTTTGATTCCTATAAGACGTACCTTTTAGTCGAGTCATCCCTTTGATTCCTATAAGACGTACCTTTTAGTCGAGTCATCCCCTTTGACCCCTAGAAGACATACCTTTTAGTCATTTCCTTTGATTCCTATAAGACGTACCTTTTAGTCGAGTCACCCCCTTTGATTCCTATAAGACGTACCTTTTAGTCGAGTCATCCCCCTTGATTACTATAAGACGTACCTTTTAGTCGAGTCATCCACTTTGATTCCTATAAGACGTACCTTTTAGTTGAGTCATTTCCTTTGATTCCTTAAAGACGTACCATTTAGTAGAGTCATTTCCCTTGATTCCTATAAGATGTACCTTTTAGTCGAGACATCCCCATTGATTCCTATAAGACGTACCTTTTAGTCCAGTCATCTCCTTTGATTCCTATAAGACATAACTTTTAGTAGAGTCATTTCCCTTGATTCCTATAAGACGTACCTTTTAGTCGAGTCATCCCCTTTGATTCCTATAAAACGTATCTTTTAGTCGAGTCATCCCCTTTGATTCCTATAAGACGTATCTTTTAGTCGAGTCATACCCTTTGACCCCTAGAAGACATACCTTTTAGTCATTTCCTTTGATTCCTATAAGACGTACCTTTTAGTCGGGTCACCCCTTTGATTCCTATAAGACGTACCTTTTAGTCGAGTCATCCCCCTTGATTACTATAAAACCTACCTTTTAGTCGAGTCATCCCCTTTGATTCCTATAAGACGTACCTTTTAGTTGAGTCATTTCCTTTGATTCCTTGAAGACGTACCTTTTTGTCGAGTCATTTCCCTTGATTCCTATAAGACGTACCTTTTAGTTGAGTCATTTCCCTTGATTCCTATAAGACGTACCTTTTAGTCGAGTCATCCCGTTTGATCCCTAGAAGATGTACCTTTTAGTCTAGTCATTTCCTTTGATTCCTATAAGACGTACCTTTTAGTCGAGTCATTTCCTTTTATTCCTATAAGACGTACCTTTTAGTCGAGTCATCCCCTTTGACCCCTAGAATACGTACCTTTTAGTCGAGTCATTTCCCTTGATTCCTATAAGACGTACCTCTTAGTCGAATCATCCCCTTTGATTCGTATAAGGCATACCTTTTAGTCGAGTTATACCTCTTGATTCCTATAAGACGTACTTTTTAGTCGAGTCATTCCCCCTTGACCCCTAGAAGATGTACCTTTTAGTCGAGTCATCCCCTTTGACCCCTAGAAGACGTACCTTTTACTCCAGTCATTTCATTTGATTCTATAAGACGTATCTTTTAGTGGAGTCATCCCTTTTGATTCCTATAAGACGTACCTTTTAGTCGAGTCATCCCCTTTGATTCCTATAAGACGTACCTTTTAGTCAAGTCATCCCCTTTGATTCCTATAAGACGTACCTTTTAGTCGAGTCATCCCTTTGATTCCTATAAGACGTACCTTTTAGTCGAGTCATCCCCTTTGACCCCTAGAAGGCATACCTTTTAGTCATTTCCTTTGATTCCTATAAGACGTACCTTTTAGTCGAGTCACCCCCTTTGATTCCTATAAGACGTACCTTATAGTCGAGTCATCCCCCTTAATTACTATAAGACGTACCTTTTAGTCGAGTCATCCCCTTTGATTCCTATAAGACGTACCTTTTAGTTGAGTCATTTCCTTTGATTCCTTAAAGACGTACCTTTTAGTAGAGTCATTTCCCTTGATTCCTATAAGACGTTCCTTTTAGTCGAGTCATCCCTTTGATTCCTATAAGACGTACCTTTTAGTCGAGTCATCCCCTTTGACCCCTAGAAGACATACCTTTTAGTCATTTCCTTTGATTTATATAAGACGTACCTTTTAGTCGAGTCACCCCCTTTGATTTCTATAAGACGTACCTTTTAGTCGAGTCATCCCCCTTGATTACTATAAGATGTACCTTTTAGTCGAGTCATCCCCTTTGATTCCTATAAGACGTACCTTTTAGTTGAGTCATTTCCCTTGATTCCTATAAGACGTACCTTTTAGTCGAGTCATCCCGTTTGATCCCTAGAAGACGTACCTTTTAGTCGAGTCATCCCCTTTGATTCCTATAAGACGTACCTTTTAGTTGAGTCATTTCCCTTGATTCCTATAAGACGTACCTTTTAGTCGAGTCATCCCGTTTGATCCCTAGAAGACGTACCTTTTAGTCTAATCATTTCCTTTGATTCCTATAAGACGTACCTTTTAGTCGAGTCATTTCCTTTGATTCCTATAAGACGTACCTTTTAGTCGAGTAATCCCCTTTGACCCCTAGAATACGTACCTTTTAGTCGAGTCATTTCCCTTGATTTCTATAAGACGTACCTCTTAGTCGAATCATCCCCTTTGATTCGTATAAGACATACCTTTTAGTCGAGTCCTCCCCTTTGATTCCTATAAGACATACCTTTTAGTCGAGTTATACCTCTTGATTTCTATAAGACGTACTTTTTAGTCGAGTCATTCCCCCTTGACCCCTAGAAGATGTACCTTTTAGTCGAGTCATCCCCTTTGACCCCTAGAAGACGTACCTTTTACTCGAGTCATTTCATTTGATTCTATAAGACGTATCTTTTAGTGGAGTCATCTTTTTTGATTCCTATAAGACGTACCTTTTAGTCGAGTCATCCCTTTTGATTCCTATAAGACGTACCTTTTAGTCAAGTCAACCCCTTTGATTCCTATAAGACGTACCTTTTAGTCGAGTCATCCCTTTGATTCCTATAAGACGTACCTTTTAGTCGAGTCATCCCCTTTGACCCCTAGAAGGCATACCTTTTAGTCATTTCCTTTGATTCCTATAAGACGTACCTTTTAGTCGAGTCACCCCCTTTGATTCCTATAAGACGTACCTTATAGTCGAGTCATCCCCCTTAATTACTATAAGACGTACCTTTTAGTCGAGTCATCCCCTTTGATTCCTATAAGACGTACCTTTTAGTTGAGTCATTTCCTTTGATTCCTGAAAGACGTACCTTTTAGTAGAGTCATTTCCCTTGATTCCTATAAGACGTACCTTTTAGTCGAGTCATCCCTTTGATTCCTATAAGACGTACCTTTTAGTCGAGTCATCCCCTTTGACCCCTAGAAGACATACCTTTTAGTCATTTCCTTTGATTCCTATAAGACGTACCTTTTAGTCGAGTCACCCCCTTTGATTCCTATAAGACGTACCTTTTAGTCGAGTCATCCCCCTTGATTACTATAAGACGTACCTTTTAGTCGAGTCATCCCCTTTGATTCCTATAAGACGTACCATTTAGTTGATTCATTTCCCTTGATTCCTATAAGACGTACCTTTTAGTCGAGTCATCCCGTTTGATCCCTAGAAGACGTACCTTTTAGTCTAGTCATTTCCTTTGATTCCTATAAGACGTACCTTTTAGTCGAGTCATTTCCTTTGATTCCTATAAGACGTACGTTTTAGTCGAGTCATCCTCTTTTGACCCCTAGAATACGTACCTTTTAGTCGAGTTATTTCCCTTGATTCCTATAAGACGTACCTCTTAGTCGAATCATCCCCTTTGATTCGTATAAGACATACCTTTTAGTCGAGTCCTCCCCTTTGATTCCTATAAGACATACCTTTTAGTCGAGTTATACCTCTTGATTCCTATAAGACGTACTTTTTAGTCGAGTCATTCCCCCATGACCCCTAGAAGATGTACCTTTTAGTCGATTCATCCCCTTTGACCCCTAGAAGATGTACCTTTTACTCGAGTTATTTCATTTGATTCTATAAGACGTATCTTTTAGTGGAGTCATCTCTTTTGATTCCTATAAGACGTACCTTTTAGTCGAGTCATCCCCTTTGATTCCTATAAGACGTACCTTTTAATCAAGTCATCCCCTTTGATTCCTATAAGACGTACCTTTTAGTCGAGTCATCCCTTTGATTCCTATAAGACGTACCTTTTGGTCGAGTCATCCCCTTTGACCCCTAGAAGGCATACCTTTTAGTCATTTCCTTTGATTCCTATAAGACGTACCTTTTAGTCGAGTCACCCCCTTTGATTCCTATAAGACGTACCTTATAGTCGAGTCATCCCCCTTAATTACTATAAGACGTACCTTTTAGTCGAGTCATCCCCTTTGATTCCTATAAGACGTACCTTTTAGTTGAGTCATTTCCTTTGATTCCTTAAAGACGTACCTTTTAGTAGAGTCATTTCCCTTGATTCCTATAAGACGTACCTTTTAGTCGAGTCATCCCTTTGATTCCTATAAGACGTACCTTTTAGTCGAGTCATCCCCTTTGACCCCTAGAAGACATACCTTTTAGTCATTTCCTTTGATTCCTATAAGACGTACCTTTTAGTCGAGTCACCCCCTTTGATTCCTATAAGACGTACCTTTTAGTCGAGTCATCCCCCTTGATTACTATAAGACGTACCTTTTAGTCGAGTCATCCCCTTTGATTCCTATAAGACGTACCTTTTAGTTGAGTCATTTCCTTTGATTCCTTAAAGACGTACCATTTAGTCGAGTCACTTCCCTTGATTCCTATAAGACGTACCTTTTAGTCGAGACATCACCATTGATTCCTATATGACGTACCTTTTAGTCCAGTCATCTCCTTTGATTCCTATAAGACGTACCTTTTAGTCGAGTCATTTCCCTTGATTCCTATAAGACGTACCTTTTCGTCGAGTCATCCCCTTTGATTCCTATAAGACGTATCTTTTAGTCGAGTCATCCCCTTTGATTCCTATAAGACGTACCTTTTAGTCGAGTCATCCCCATTGACCCCTAGAAGACATACCTTTTAGTCATTTCCTTTGATTACTATAAGACGTACCTTTTAGTCGGGTCACCCCCTTTGATTCCTATAAGACGTACCTTTTAATCGAGTTATCCCCCATGATTACTATAAAACCTACCTTTTAGTCGAGTCATCCCCTTTGATTCCTATAAGACGTACCTTTTAGTTGAGTCATTTCCTTTGATTCCTTGAAGACGTACCTTTTTGTCGAGTCATTTCCCTTGATTCCTATAAGACGTACCTTTTAGTTGAGTCATTTCCCTTGATTCCTATAAGACGTACCTTTTAGTCGAGTCATCCCGTTTGATCCCTAGAAGACGTACCTTTTAGTCTAGTCATTTCCTTTGATTCCTATAAGACGTACCTTTTAGTCGAGTCATTTCCTTTGATTCCTATAAGACGTACCTTTTAGTCGAGTCATCCCCTTTGACCCTTAGAATACGTACCTTTTAGTCGAGTCCTCCCCTTTGATTCCTATAAGACGTACCATTTAGTAGAGTCATCCCCTTTGATTCCTAGAAGACGTACCATTTAGTCGAGTCATTTCCCTTTATTCCTATAAGACGTACCTTTTTGTCAAATCATCCCCTTTGATTCCTATAAGAAGTACCTTTTAGTCGAGTCATCCCCTTTGATTCCTATAAGACGTACTTTTTAGTCGAGTCATTCCCCCTTGACCCCTAGAAGATGTACATTTTAGTCGAGTCATCCCCTTTGACCCCTAGAAGACGTACCTTTTACTCGAGTCATTTCATTTGATTCTATAAGACGTATCTTTTAGTGGAGTCATCTTTTTTGATTCCTATAAGACGTACCTTTTAGTCGAGTCATCCCCTTTGATTCCTATAAGACGTACCTTTTAGTCAAGTCAACCCCTTTGATTCCTATAAGACGTACCTTTTAGTCGAGTCATCCCTTTGATTCCTATAAGACGTACCTTTTAGTCGAGTCATCCCCTTTGACCCCTAGAAGGCATACCTTTTAGTCATTTCCTTTGATTCCTATAAGACGTACCTTTTAGTCGAGTCACCCCCTTTGATTCCTATAAGACGTACCTTATAGTCGAGTCATCCCCCTTAATTACTATAAGACGTACCTTTTAGTCGAGTCATCCCCTTTGATTCCTATAAGACGTACCTTTTAGTTGAGTCATTACCTTTGATTCCTGAAAGACGTACCTTTTAGTAGAGTCATTTCCCTTGATTCCTATAAGACGTACCTTTTAGTCGAGTCATCCCTTTGATTCCTATAAGACGTACCTTTTAGTCGAGTCATCCCCTTTGACCCCTAGATGACATACCTTTTAGTCATTTCCTTTGATTCCTATAAGACGTACCTTTTAGTCGAGTCACCCCCTTTGATTCCTATAAGACGTACCTTTTAGTCGAGTCATCCCCCTTGATTACTATAAGACGTACCTTTTAGTCGAGTCATTCCCTTTGATTCCTATAAGACGTACCTTTTAGTTGAGTCATTTCCCTTGATTCCTATAAGACGTACCTTTTAGTCGAGTCATCCCGTTTGATCCCTAGAAGACGTACCTTTTAGTCTAGTCATTTCCTTTGATTCCTATAAGACGTACCTTTTAGTCGAGTCATTTCCCTTGATTCCTATAAGACGTACCTCTTAGTCGAATCATCCCCTTTGATTCGTATAAGACATACCTTTTAGTCGAGTCCTCCCCTTTGATTCCTATAAGACATACCTTTTAGTCTAGTCATCCCTTTGATTCCTATAAGACGTACCTTTTTGTCGAGTCATTTCCCTTGATTCCTATAAGACGTACCTTTTAGTTGAGTCATTTCCCTTGATTCCTATAAGACGTACCTTTTAGTCGAGTCATCCTGTTTGATCCCTAGAAGACGTACCTTTTAGTCTAGTCATTTCCTTTGATTCCTATAAGACGTACCTTTTAGTCGAGTCATTTCCTTTGATTCCTATAAGACGTACCTTTTAGTCGAGTCATCCCCTTTGACCCTTATAATACGTACCTTTTAGTCGAGTCATTTCCCTTGATTTCTATAAGACGTACCTCTTAGTCGAATCATCCCCTTTGATTCGTATAAGACATACCTTTTAGTCGAGTCCTCCACTTTGATTCCTATAAGACATACCTTTTAGTCGAGTTATACCTCTTGATCCCTATAAGACGTACTTTTTAGTCGAGTCATTCCCCCTTGACCCCTAGAAGATGTACCTTTTAGTCGAGTCATCCCCTTTGACCCCTAGAAGACGTACCTTTTACTCGAGTCATTTCATTGGATTCTATAAGACGTATCTTTTAGTGGAGTCATCTTTTTTGATTCCTATATGACGTACCTTTTAGTCGAGTCATTCCCTTTGATTCCTATAAGACGTACCTTTTAGTCAAGTCATCCCCTTTGATTCCTATAAGACGTACCTTTTAGTCGAGTCATCCCTTTGATTCCTAAAAGACGTACCTTTTAGTCGAGTCATCCCCTTTGACCCCTAGAAGGCATACCTTTTAGTCATTTCCTTTGATTCCTATAAGACGTACCTTTTAGTCGAGTCACCACCTTTGATTCCTATAAGATGTACCTTATAGTCGAGTCATCCCCTTAATTACTATAAGACGTACCTTTTAGTCGAGTCATCCCCTTTGATTCCTATAAGACGTACCTTTTAGTTGAGTCATTTACTTTGATTCCTTAAAGACGTACCTTTTAGTAGAGTCATTTCCCTTGATTCCTATAAGACGTACCTCTTAGTCGAGTCATCCCTTTGATTCCTATAAGACGTACCTTTTAGTCGAGTCATCCCCTTTGACCCCTAAAAGACATACCTTTTAGTCATTTCCTTTGATTTCTATAAGACGTACCTTTTAGTCGAGTCACCCCCTTTGATTCCTATAAGACGTACCTTTTAGTCCAGTCATCCCCCTTGATTACTATAAGACGTACCTTTTAGTCGAGTCATCCCCTTTGATTCCTATAAGACGTACCTTTTAGTTGAGTCATTTCCTTTGATTCCTTAAAGACGTACCATTAAGTAGAGTTATTTCCCTTGATTCCTATAAGACGTACCTTTTAGTCGAGACATCCCCATTGATTCCTATAAGACGTACCTTTTAGTCCAGTCATCTCCTTTGATTCCTATAAGACGTACCTTTTAGTCGAGTCATTTCCTTTGATTCCTATAAGACGTACCTTTTCGTCGAGTCATCCCCTTTGATACCTATAAGACGTATCTTTTAGTCGAGTCATCCCCTTTGATTCCTATAAGACGTACCTTTTAGTCGAGTCATCCCCTTTGACACCTAGAAGACATACCTTTTAGTCATTTCCTTTGATTCCTATAAGACGTACCTTTTAGTCGAGTCATCCCCCTTGATTACTATAACACGTACCTTTTAGTCGAGTCATCCCCTTTGATTCCTATAAGACGTACCTTTTAGTTGAGTCATTTCCTTAGATTCCTATAAGACGTACCTTTTAGTCGAGTCATCCCGTTTGATCCCTAGAAGACGTACCTTTTCGTCGAGTCATCCCCTTTGATTCCTATAAGACGTACCTTTTAGTTGAGTCATTTCCCTTGATTCCTATAAGACGTACCTTTTAGTCGAGTCATCCCGTTTGATCCCTAGAAGACGTACCTTTTAGTCTAATCATTTCCTTTGATTCCTATAAGACGTACCTTTTAGTCGAGTCATTTCCTTTGATTCCTATAAGACGTACCTTTTAGTCGAGTCATCCCCTTTGACCCCTAGAATACGTACCTTTTAGTCGAGTCATTTCCCTTGATTTCTATAAGACGTACCTCTTAGTCGAATCATCCCCTTTGATTCGTATAAGACATACCTTTTAGTCGAGTCCTCCCCTTTGATTCCTATAAGACATACCTTTTAGTCGAGTTATACCTCTTGATTCCTATAAGACGTACTTTTTAGTCGAGTCATTCCCCCTTGACCCCTAGAAGATGTACCTTTTAGTCGAGTCATCCCCTTTGACCCCTAGAAGACGTACCTTTTACTCGAGTCATTTCCATTGATTCCTATAAGACGTACGTTTTAGTCGAGTCATCCTCTTTTGACCCCTAGAATACGTACCTTTTAGTCGAGTTATTTCCCTTGATTCCTATAAGACGTACCTCTTAGTCGAATCATCCCCTTTGATTCGTATAAGACATACCTTTTAGTCGAGTCCTCCCCTTTGATTCCTATAAGACATACCTTTTAGTCTAGTCATCCCTTTGATTCCTATAAGACGTACCTTTTAGTCGAGTCATCCCTTTGATTCCTATAAGACGTACCTTTTGGTCGAGTCATCCCCTTTGACCCCTAGAAGGCATACCTTTTAGTCATTTCCTTTGATTCCTATAAGACGTACCTTTTAGTCGAGTCACCCCCTTTGATTCCTATAAGACGTACCTTATAGTCGAGTCATCCCCCTTAATTACTATAAGACGTACCTTTTAGTCGAGTTATCCCCTTTGATTCCTATAAGACGTACCTTTTAGTTGAGTCATTTCCTTTGATTCCTTAAAGACGTACCTTTTAGTAGAGTCATTTCCCTTGATTCCTATAAGACGTACCTTTTAGTCGAGTCATCCCTTTGATTCCTATAAGACGTACCTTTTAGTCGAGTCATCCCCTTTGACCCCTAGAAGACATACCTTTTAGTCATTTCCTTTGATTCCTATAAATCGTACCTTTTAGTCGAGTCACCCCCTTTGATTCCTATAAGACGTACCTTTTAGTCGAGTCATCCCCCTTGATTACTATAAGACGTACCTTTTAGTCGAGTCATCCCCTTTGATTCCTATAAGACGTACCTTTTAGTTGAGTCATTTCCTTTGATTTCTTAAAGACGTAACATTTAGTCGAGTCACTTCCCTTGATTCCTATAAGACGTACCTTTTAGTCGAGACATCACCATTGATTCCTATAAGACGTACCTTTTAGTCCAGTCATCTCCTTTGATTCCTATAAGACGTACCTTTTAGTCGAGTCATTTCCCTTGATTCCTATAAGACGTACCTTTTCGTCGAGTCATCCCCTTTGATTCCTATAAGACGTATCTTTTAGTCGAGTCATCCCCTTTGATTCCTATAAGACGTACCTTTTAGTCGAGTCATCCCCTTTGACCCCTAGAAGACATACCTTTTAGTCATTTCCTTTGATTCCTATAAGACGTACCTTTTAGTCGGGTCACCCCCTTTGATTCCTATAAGACGTACCTTTTAGTCGAGTCATCCCCCATGATTACTATAAAACCTACCTTTTAGTCGAGTCATCCCCTTTGATTCCTATAAGACGTACCTTTTAGTTGAGTCATTTCCTTTGATTCCTTGAAGACGTACCTTTTTGTCGAGTCATTTCCCTTGATTCCTATAAGACGTACCTTTTAGTTGAGTCATTTCCCTTGATTCCTATAAGACGTACCTTTTAGTCGAGTCATCCTGTTTGATCCCTAGAAGACGTACCTTTTAGTCTATTCATTTCCTTTGATTCCTATAAGACGTACCTTTTAGTCGAGTCATTTCCTTTGATTCCTATAAGACGTACCTTTTAGTCGAGTCATCCCCTTTGACCCTTATAATACGTACCTTTTAGTCGAGTCATTTCCCTTGATTTCTATAAGACGTACCTCTTAGTCGAATCATCCCCTTTGATTCGTATAAGACATACCTTTTAGTCGAGTCCTCCCCTTTGATTCCTATAAGACATACCTTTTAGTCGAGTTATACCTCTTGATCCCTATAAGACGTACTTTTTAGTCGAGTCATTCCCCCTTGACCCCTAGAAGATGTACCTTTTAGTCGAGTCATCCCCTTTGACCCCTAGAAGACGTACCTTTTACTCGAGTCATTTCATTGGATTCTATAAGACGTATCTTTTAGTGGAGTCATCTTTTTTGATTCCTATATGACGTACCTTTTAGTCGAGTCATTCCCTTTGATTCCTATAAGACGTACCTTTTAGTCAAGTCATCCCCTTTGATTCCTATAAGACGTACCTTTTAGTCGAGTCATCCCTTTGATTCCTAAAAGACGTACCTTTTAGTCGAGTCATCCCCTTTGACCCCTAGAAGGCATACCTTTTAGTCATTTGCTTTGATTCCTATAAGACGTACCTTTTAGTCGAGTCACCACCTTTGATTCCTATAAGACGTACCTTATAGTCGAGTCATCCCCTTAATTACTATAAGACGTACCTTTTAGTCGAGTCATCCCCTTTGATTCCTATAAGACGTACCTTTTAGTTGAGTCATTTACTTTGATTCCTTAAAGACGTACCTTTTAGTAGAGTCATTTCCCTTGATTCCTATAAGACGTACCTCTTAGTCGAGTCATCCCTTTGATTCCTATAAGACGTACCTTTTAGTCGAGTCATCCCCTTTGACCCCTAAAAGACATACCTTTTAGTCATTTCCTTTGATTTCTATAAGACGTACCTTTTAGTCGAGTCACACCCTTTGATTCCTATAAGACGTACCTTTTAGTCCAGTCATCCCCCTTGATTACTATAAGACGTACCTTTTAGTCGAGTCATCCCCTTTGATTCCTATAAGACGTACCTTTTAGTTGAGTCATTTCCTTTGATTCCTTAAAGACGTACCATTAAGTAGAGTTATTTCCCTTGATTCCTATAAGACGTACCTTTTAGTCGAGACATCCCCATTGATTCCTATAAGACGTACCTTTTAGTCCAGTCATTTCCTTTGATTCCTATAAGACGTACCTTTTAGTCGAGTCATTTCCCTTGATTCCTATAAGACGTACCTTTTCGTCGAGTCATCCCCTTTGATACTTATAAGACGTATCTTTTAGTCGAGTCATCCCCTTTGATTCCTATAAGACGTACCTTTTAGTCGAGTCATCCCCTTTGACACCTAGAAGACATACCTTTTAGTCATTTCCTTTGATTCCTATAAGACGTACCTTTTAGTCGAGTCATCCCCCTTGATTACTATAAGACGTACCTTTTAGTCGAGTCATCCCCTTTGATTCCTATAAGACGTACCTTTTAGTTGAGTCATTTCCTTAGATTCCTATAAGACGTACCTTTTAGTCGAGTCATCCCGTTTGATCCCTAGAAGACGTACCTTTTCGTCGAGTCATCCCCTTTGATTCCTATAAGACGTACCTTTTAGTTGAGTCATTTCCCTTGATTCCTATAAGACGTACCTTTTAGTCGAGTCATCCCGTTTGATCCCTAGAAGACGTACCTTTTAGTCTAATCATTTCCTTTGATTCCTATAAGACGTACCTTTTAGTCGAGTCATTTCCTTTGATTCCTATAAGACGTACCTTTTAGTCGAGTCATCCCCTTTGACCCCTAGAATACGTACCCTTTAGTCGAGTCATTTCCCTTGATTTCTATAAGACGTACCTCTTAGTCGAATCATCCCCTTTGATTCGTATAAGACATACCTTTTAGTCGAGTCCTCCCCTTTGATTCCTATAAGACATACCTTTTAGTCGAGTTATACCTCTTGATTCCTATAAGACGTACTTTTTAGTCGAGTCATTCCCCCTTGACCCCTAGAAGATGTACCTTTTAGTCGAGTCATCCCCTTTGACCCCTAGAAGACGTACCTTTTACTCGAGTCATTTCATTTGATTCTATAAGACGTATCTTTTAGTGGAGTCATCTTTTTTGATTCCTATAAGACGTACCTTTTAGTCGAGTCATCACCTTTGATTCCTATAAGACGTACCTTTTAGTCAAGTCAACCCCTTTGATTCCTATAAGACGTACCTTTTAGTCGAGTCATCCCTTTGATTCCTATAAGACGTACCTTTTAGTCGAGTCATCCCCTTGATTACTATAAGACGTACCTTTTAGTCGAGTCATCCCCTTTGATTCCTATAAGACGTACCTTTTAGTTGAGTCATTTCCCTTGATTCCTATAAGACGTACCTTTTAGTCGAGTCATCCCGTTTGATCCCTAGAAGACGTACCTTTTAGTCGAGTCATCCCCTTTGATTCCTATAAGACGTACCTTTTAGTTCAGTCATTTCCCTTGATTCCTATAAGACGTACCTTT
Source organism: Capsicum pubescens (assembly GCA_030864215.1). Taxonomy (NCBI): domain Eukaryota; kingdom Viridiplantae; phylum Streptophyta; class Magnoliopsida; order Solanales; family Solanaceae; genus Capsicum; species Capsicum pubescens. Next base: position 271,830,065 of record CM061545.1, on the reverse strand, counting down.
TAGTCGAGTCATCCCGTTTGATCCCTAGAAGACGTACCTTTTAGTCTAATCATTTCCTATGATTCCTATAAGACGTACCTTTTAGTCGAGTCATTTCCTTTGATTCCTATAAGACGTACCTTTTAGTCGAGTCATCCCCTTTGACCCTTAGAATACGTACCTTTTAGTCGAGTCATTTCCCTTGATTTCTATAAGACGTACCTCTTAGTCGAATCATCCCCTTTGATTCGTAGAAGACATACCTTTTAGTCGAGTCCTCCCCTTTGATTCCTATAAGACATACCTTTTAGTCGAGTTATACCTGTTGATTCCTATAAGACGTACTTTTTAGTCGAGTCATTCCCCCTTGACCCCTAGAAGATGTACCTTTTAGTCGAGGCATCCCCTTTGACCCCTAGAAGACGTACCTTTTACTCGAGTCATTTCATTTGATTCTATAAGACGTACCTTTTAGTAGAGTCATTTCCCTTGATTCCTATAAGACGTACCTTTTAGTCGAGTCATCCCTTTGATTCCTATAAGACGTACCTTTTAGTCGAGTCATCCCCTTTGACCCCTAAAAGACATACCTTTTAGTTGAGTCATTTCCCTTGATTCCTATAAGACGTACCTTTTAGTCGAGTCATCCTGTTTGATCCCTAGAAGACGTACCTTTTAGTCTAGTCATTTCCTTTGATTCCTATAAGACGTACCTTTTAGTCGAGTCATTTCCTTTGATTCCTATAAGACGTACCTTTTAGTCGAGTCATCCCCTTTGACCCTTATAATACGTACCTTTTAGTCGAGTCATTTCCCTTGATTTCTATAAGACGTACCTCTTAGTCGAATCATCCCCTTTGATTCGTATAAGACATACCTTTTAGTCGAGTCCTCCCCTTTGATTCCTATAAGACATACCTTTTAGTCGAGTTATACCTCTTGATCCCTATAAGACGTACTTTTTAGTCGAGTCATTCCCCCTTGACCCCTAGAAGATGTACCTTTTAGTCGAGTCATCCCCTTTGACCCCTAGAAGACGTACCTTTTACTCGAGTCATTTCATTGGATTCTATAAGACGTATCTTTTAGTGGAGTCATCTTTTTTGATTCCTATATGACGTACCTTTTAGTCGAGTCATTCCCTTTGATTCCTATAAGACGTACCTTTTAGTCAAGTCATCCCCTTTGATTCCTATAAGACGTACCTTTTAGTCGAGTCATCCCTTTGATTCCTAAAAGACGTACCTTTTAGTCGAGTCATCCCCTTTGACCCCTAGAAGGCATACCTTTTAGTCATTTCCTTTGATTCCTATAAGACGTACCTTTTAGTCGAGTCACCACCTTTGATTCCTATAAGACGTACCTTATAGTCGAGTCATCCCCTTAATTACTATAAGACGTACCTTTTAGTCGAGTCATCCCCTTTGATTCCTATAAGACGTACCTTTTAGTTGAGTCATTTACTTTGATTCCTTAAAGACGTACCTTTTAGTAGAGTCATTTCCCTTGATTCCTATAAGACGTACCTCTTAGTCGAGTCATCCCTTTGATTCCTATAAGACGTACCTTTTAGTCGAGTCATCCCCTTTGACCCCTAAAAGACATACCTTTTAGTCATTTCCTTTGATTTCTATAAGACGTACCTTTTAGTCGAGTCACCCCCTTTGATTCCTATAAGACGTACCTTTTAGTCCAGTCATCCCCCTTGATTACTATAAGACGTACCTTTTAGTCGAGTCATCCCCTTTGATTCCTATAAGACGTACCTTTTAGTTGAGTCATTTCCTTTGATTCCTTAAAGACGTACCATTAAGTAGAGTTATTTCCCTTGATTCCTATAAGACGTACCTTTTAGTCGAGACATCCCCATTGATTCCTATAAGACGTACCTTTTAGTCCAGTCATCTCCTTTGATTCCTATAAGACGTACCTTTTAGTCGAGTCATTTCCCTTGATTCCTATAAGACGTACCTTTTCGTCGAGTCATCCCCTTTGATACCTATAAGACGTATCTTTTAGTCGAGTCATCCCCTTTGATTCCTATAAGACGTACCTTTTAGTCGAGTCATCCCCTTTGACACCTAGAAGACATACCTTTTAGTCATTTCCTTTGATTCCTATAAGACGTACCTTTTAGTCGAGTCATCCCCCTTGATTACTATAAGACGTACCTTTTAGTCGAGTCATCCCCTTTGATTCCTATAAGACGTACCTTTTAGTTGAGTCATTTCCTTAGATTCCTATAAGACGTACCTTTTAGTCGAGTCATCCCGTTTGATCCCTAGAAGACGTACCTTTTCGTCGAGTCATCCCCTTTGATTCCTATAGGACGTACCTTTTAGTTGAGTCATTTCCCTTGATTCCTATAAGACGTACCTTTTAGTCGAGTCATCCCGTTTGATCCCTAGAAGACGTACCTTTTAGTCTAATCATTTCCTTTGATTCCTATAAGACGTACCTTTTAGTCGAGTCATTTCCTTTGATTCCTATAAGACGTACCTTTTAGTCGAGTCATCCCCTTTGACCCCTAGAATACGTACCTTTTAGTCGAGTCATTTCCCTTGATTTCTATAAGACGTACCTCTTAGTCGAATCATCCCCTTTGATTCGTATAAGACATACCTTTTAGTCGAGTCCTCCCCTTTGATTCCTATAAGACATACCTTTTAGTCGAGTTATACCTCTTGATTCCTATAAGACGTACTTTTTAGTCGAGTCATTCCCCCTTGACCCCTAGAAGATGTACCTTTTAGTCGAGTCATCCCCTTTGACCCCTAGAAGACGTACCTTTTACTCGAGTCATTTCCATTGATTCCTATAAGACGTACGTTTTAGTCGAGTCATCCTCTTTTGACCCCTAGAATACGTACCTTTTAGTCGAGTTATTTCCCTTGATTCCTATAAGACGTACCTCTTAGTCGAATCATCCCCTTTGATTCGTATAAGACATACCTTTTAGTCGAGTCCTCCCCTTTGATTCCTATAAGACATACCTTTTAGTCTAGTCATCCCTTTGATTCCTATAAGACGTACCTTTTAGTCGAGTCATCCCTTTGATTCCTATAAGACGTACCTTTTGGTCGAGTCATCCCCTTTGACCCCTAGAAGGCATACCTTTTAGTCATTTCCTTTGATTCCTATAAGACGTACCTTTTAGTCGAGTCACCCCCTTTGATTCCTATAAGACGTACCTTATAGTCGAGTCATCCCCCTTAATTACTATAAGACGTACCTTTTAGTCGAGTCATCCCCTTTGATTCCTATAAGACGTACCTTTTAGTTGAGTCATTTCCTTTGATTCCTTAAAGACGTACCTTTTAGTAGAGTCATTTCCCTTGATTCCTATAAGACGTACCTTTTAGTCGAGTCATCCCTTTGATTCCTATAAGACGTACCTTTTAGTCGAGTCATCCCCTTTGACCCCTAGAAGACATACCTTTTAGTCATTTCCTTTGATTCCTATAAATCGTACCTTTTAGTCGAGTCACCCCCTTTGATTCCTATAAGACGTACCTTTTAGTCGAGTCATCCCCCTTGATTACTATAAGACGTACCTTTTAGTCGAGTCATCCCCTTTGATTCCTATAAGACGTACCTTTTAGTTGAGTCATTTCCTTTGATTTCTTAAAGACGTAACATTTAGTCGAGTCACTTCCCTTGATTCCTATAAGACGTACCTTTTAGTCGAGACATCACCATTGATTCCTATAAGACGTACCTTTTAGTCCAGTCATCTCCTTTGATTCCTATAAGACGTACCTTTTAGTCGAGTCATTTCCCTTGATTCCTATAAGACGTACCTTTTCGTCGAGTCATCCCCTTTGATTCCTATAAGACGTATCTTTTAGTCGAGTCATCCCCTTTGATTCCTATAAGACGTACCTTTTAGTCGAGTCATCCCCTTTGACCCCTAGAAGACATACCTTTTAGTCATTTCCTTTGATTCCTATAAGACGTACCTTTTAGTCGGGTCACCCCTTTTGATTCCTATAAGACGTACCTTTTAGTCGAGTCATCCCCCATGATTACTATAAAACCTACCTTTTAGTCGAGTCATCCCCTTTGATTCCTATAAGACGTACCTTTTAGTTGAGTCATTTCCTTTGATTCCTTGAAGACGTACCTTTTTGTCGAGTCATTTCCCTTGATTCCTATAAGACGTACCTTTTAGTTGAGTCATTTCCCTTGATTCCTATAAGACGTACCTTTTAGTCGAGTCATCCTGTTTGATCCCTAGAAGACGTACCTTTTAGTCTAGTCATTTCCTTTGATTCCTATAAGACGTACCTTTTAGTCGAGTCATTTCCTTTGATTCCTATAAGACGTACCTTTTAGTCGAGTCATCCCCTTTGACCCTTATAATACGTACCTTTTAGTCGAGTCATTTCCCTTGATTTCTATAAGACGTACCTCTTAGTCGAATCATCCCCTTTGATTCGTATAAGACATACCTTTTAGTCGAGTCCTCCCCTTTGATTCCTATAAGACATACCTTTTAGTCGAGTTATACCTCTTGATCCCTATAAGACGTACTTTTTAGTCGAGTCATTCCCCCTTGACCCCTAGAAGATGTACCTTTTAGTCGAGTCATCCCCTTTGACCCCTAGAAGACGTACCTTTTACTCGAGTCATTTCATTGGATTCTATAAGACGTATCTTTTAGTGGAGTCATCTTTTTTGATTCCTATATGACGTACCATTTAGTCGAGTCATTCCCTTTGATTCCTATAAGACGTACCTTTTAGTCAAGTCATCCCCTTTGATTCCTATAAGACGTACCTTTTAGTCGAGTCATCCCTTTGATTCCTAAAAGACGTACCTTTTAGTCGAGTCATCCCCTTTGACCCCTAGAAGGCATACCTTTTAGTCATTTCCTTTGATTCCTATAAGACGTACCTTTTAGTCGAGTCACCACCTTTGATTCCTATAAGACGTACCTTATAGTCGAGTCATCCCCTTAATTACTATAAGACGTACCTTTTAGTCGAGTCATCCCCTTTGATTCCTATAAGACGTACCTTTTAGTTGAGTCATTTACTTTGATTCCTTAAAGACGTACCTTTTAGTAGAGTCATTTCCCTTGATTCCTATAAGACGTACCTCTTAGTCGAGTCATCCCTTTGATTCCTATAAGACGTACCTTTTAGTCGAGTCATCCCCTTTGACCCCTAAAAGACATACCTTTTAGTCATTTCCTTTGATTTCTATAAGACGTACCTTTTAGTCGAGTCACCCCCTTTGATTCCTATAAGACGTACCTTTTAGTCCAGTCATCCCCCTTGATTACTATAAGACGTACCTTTTAGTCGAGTCATCCCCTTTGATTCCTATAAGACGTACCTTTTAGTTGAGTCATTTCCTTTGATTCCTTAAAGACGTACCATTAAGTAGAGTTATTTCCCTTGATTCCTATAAGACGTACCTTTTAGTCGAGACATCCCCATTGATTCCTATAAGACGTACCTTTTAGTCCAGTCATTTCCTTTGATTCCTATAAGACGTACCTTTTAGTCGAGTCATTTCCCTTGATTCCTATAAGACGTACCTTTTCGTCGAGTCATCCCCTTTGATACCTATAAGACGTATCTTTTAGTCGAGTCATCCCCTTTGATTCCTATAAGACGTACCTTTTAGTCGAGTCATCCCCTTTGACACCTAGAAGACATACCTTTTAGTCATTTCCTTTGATTCCTATAAGACGTACCTTTTAGTCGAGTCATCCCCCTTGATTACTATAAGACGTACCTTTTAGTCGAGTCATCCCCTTTGATTCCTATAAGACGTACCTTTTAGTTGAGTCATTTCCTTAGATTCCTATAAGACGTACCTTTTAGTCGAGTCATCCCGTTTGATCCCTAGAAGACGTACCTTTTCGTCGAGTCATCCCCTTTGATTCCTATAAGACGTACCTTTTAGTTGAGTCATTTCCCTTGATTCCTATAAGACGTACCTTTTAGTCGAGTCATCCCGTTTGATCCCTAGAAGACGTACCTTTTAGTCTAATCATTTCCTTTGATTCCTATAAGACGTACCTTTTAGTCGAGTCATTTCCTTTGATTCCTATAAGACGTACCTTTTAGTCGAGTCATCCCCTTTGACCCCTAGAATACGTACCCTTTAGTCGAGTCATTTCCCTTGATTTCTATAAGACGTACCTCTTAGTCGAATCATCCCCTTTGATTCGTATAAGACATACCTTTTAGTCGAGTCCTCCCCTTTGATTCCTATAAGACATACCTTTTAGTCGAGTTATACCTCTTGATTCCTATAAGACGTACTTTTTAGTCGAGTCATTCCCCCTTGACCCCTAGAAGATGTACCTTTTAGTCGAGTCATCCCCTTTGACCCCTAGAAGACGTACCTTTTACTCGAGTCATTTCATTTGATTCTATAAGACGTATCTTTTAGTGGAGTCATCTTTTTTGATTCCTATAAGACGTACCTTTTAGTCGAGTCATCACCTTTGATTCCTATAAGACGTACCTTTTAGTCAAGTCAACCCCTTTGATTCCTATAAGACGTACCTTTTAGTCGAGTCATCCCTTTGATTCCTATAAGACGTACCTTTTAGTCGAGTCATCCCCTTGATTACTATAAGACGTACCTTTTAGTCGAGTCATCCCCTTTGATTCCTATAAGACGTACCTTTTAGTTGAGTCATTTCCCTTGATTCCTATAAGACGTACCTTTTAGTCGAGTCATCCCGTTTGATCCCTAGAAGACGTACCTTTTAGTCGAGTCATCCCCTTTGATTCCTATAAGACGTACCTTTTAGTTCAGTCATTTCCCTTGATTCCTATAAGACGTACCTTTTAGTCGAGTCATCCCGTTTGATCCCTAGAAGACGTACCTTTTAGTCTAATCATTTCCTATGATTCCTATAAGACGTACCTTTTAGTCGAGTCATTTCCTTTGATTCCTATAAGACGTACCTTTTAGTCGAGTCATCCCCTTTGACCCTTAGAATACGTACCTTTTAGTCGAGTCATTTCCCTTGATTTCTATAAGACGTACCTCTTAGTCGAATCATCCCCTTTGATTCGTAGAAGACATACCTTTTAGTCGAGTCCTCCCCTTTGATTCCTATAAGACATACCTTTTAGTCGAGTTATACCCGTTGATTCCTATAAGACGTACTTTTTAGTCGAGTCATTCCCCCTTGACCCCTAGAAGATGTACCTTTTAGTCGAGGCATCCCCTTTGACCCCTAGAAGACGTACCTTTTACTCGAGTCATTTCATTTGATTCTATAAGACGTACCTTTTAGTAGAGTCATTTCCCTTGATTCCTATAAGACGTACCTTTTAGTCGAGTCATCCCTTTGATTCCTATAAGACGTACCTTTTAGTCGAGTCATCCCCTTTGACCCCTAAAAGACATACCTTTTAGTCATTTCCTTTGATTCCTATAAGACGTACCTTTTAGTCGAGTCACCCCCTTTGATTCCTATAAGACGTACCTTTTAGTCCAGTCATCCCCCTTGATTACTATAAGACGTACCTTTTAGTCGAGTCATCCCCTTTGATTCCTATAAGACGTACCTTTTAGTTGAGTCATTTCCTTTGATTCCTTAAAGACGTACCATTTAGTAGAGTCATTTCCCTTGATTCCTATAAGACGTACCTTTTAGTCGAGACATCCCCATTGATTCCTATAAGACGTACCTTTTAGTCCAGTCATCTCCTTTGATTCCTATAAGACGTACCTTTTACTCGAGTCATTTCCCTTGATTCCTATAAGACGTACCTTTTCGTCGAGTCATCCCCTTTGATTCCTATAAGACGTATCTTTTAGTCGAGTCATCCCCTTTGATTCCTATAAGACGTACCTTTTAGTCGAGTCATCCCCTTTGACACCTAGAAGACATACCTTTTAGTCATTTCCTTTGATTCCTATAAGACGTACCTTTTAGTCGAGTCATCCCCCTTGATTACTATAAGACGTACCTTTTAGTCGAGTCATCCCCTTTGATTCCTATAAGACGTACCTTTTAGTTGAGTCATTTCCCTTGATTCCTATAAGACGTACCTTTTAGTCGAGTCATCCCGTTTGATCCCTAGAAGACGTACCTTTTAGTCGAGTCATCCCCTTTGATTCCTATAAGACGTACCTTTTAGTTCAGTCATTTCCCTTGATTCCTATAAGACGTACCTTTTAGTCGAGTCATCCCGTTTGATCCCTAGAAGACGTACCTTTTAGTCTAATCATTTCCTATGATTCCTATAAGACGTACCTTTTAGTCGAGTCATTTCCTTTGATTCCTATAAGACGTACCTTTTAGTCGAGTCATCCCCTTTGACCCTTAGAATACGTACCTTTTAGTCGAGTCATTTCCCTTGATTTCTATAAGACGTACCTCTTAGTCGAATCATCCCCTTTGATTCGTATAAGACATACCTTTTAGTCGAGTCCTCCCCTTTGATTCCTATAAGACATACCTTTTAGTCGAGTTATACCTCTTGATTCCTATAAGACGTACTTTTTAGTCGAGTCATTCCCCCTTGACCCCTAGAAGATGTACCTTTTAGTCGAGTCATCCCCTTTGACCCCTAGAAGACGTACCTTTTACTCGAGTCATTTCATTTGATTCTATAAGACGTATCTTTTAGTGGAGTCATCTTTTTTGATTCCTATAAGACGTACCTTTTAGTCGAGTCATCCCCTTTGATTCCTATAAGACGTACCTTTTAGTCAAGTCAACCCCTTTGATTCCTATAAGACGTACCTTTTAGTCGAGTCATCCCTTTGATTCCTATAAGACGTACCTTTTAGTCGAGTCATCCCCTTTGACCCCTAGAAGGCATACCTTTTAGTCATTTCCTTTGATTCCTATAAGACGTACCTTTTAGTCGAGTCACCCCCTTTGATTCCTATAAGACGTACCTTATAGTCGAGTCATCCCCCTTAATTACTATAAGACGTACCTTTTAGTCGAGTCATCCCCTTTGATTCCTATAAGACGTACCTTTTAGTTGAGTCATTTCCTTTGATTCCTGAAAGACGTACCTTTTAGTAGAGTCATTTCCCTTGATTCCTATAAGACGTACCTTTTAGTCGAGTCATCCCTTTGATTCCTTTAAGACGTACCTTTTAGTCGAGTCATCCCCTTTGACCCCTAGAAGACATACCTTTTAGTCATTTCCTTTGATTCCTATAAGACGTACATTTTAGTCGAGTCACCCCCATTGATTCCTTTAAGACGTACCTTTTAGTCGAGTCATCCCCCTTGATTACTATAAGACGTACCTTTTAGTCGAGTCATCCCCTTTGATTCCTATAAGACGTACGTTTTACTTGAGTCATTTCCCTTGATTCCTATAAGACGTACCTTTTAGTCGAGTCACCCCCTTTGATTCCTTTAAGACGTACCTTTTAGTCGAGTCATCCCCCTTGATTACTATAAGACGTACCTTTTAGTCGAGTCATCCCCTTTGATTCCTATAAGACGTACCTTTTAGTTGAGTCATTTCCCTTGATTCCTATAAGACGTACCTTTTAGTCGAGTCATCCCGTTTAATCCCTAGAAGACGTACCTTTTAGTCTAGTCATTTCCTTTGATTCCTATAAGACGTACCTTTTAGTCGAGTCATTTCCTTTGATTCCTATAAGACGTACCTTTTAGTCGAGTCATCCCCTTTGACCCCTAGAATACGTACCTTTTAGTCGAGTCATTTCCCTTGATTTCTATAATACGTACCTCTTAGTCGAATCATCCCCTTTGATTCGTATAAGACATACCTTTTAGTCGAGTCCTCCCCTTTGATTCCTATAAGACATACCTTTTAGTCGAGTTATACCTCTTGATTCCTATAAGACGTACTTTTTAGTCGAGTCATTCCCCCTTGACCCCTAGAAGATGTACCTTTTAGTCGAGTCATCCCCTTTGACCCCTAGAAGACGTACCTTTTACTCGAGTCATTTCATTGGATTCTATAAGACGTATCTTTTAGTGGAGTCATCTTTTTTGATTCCTATAAGACGTACCTTTTAGTCGAGTCATTCCCTTTGATTCCTATAAGACGTACCTTTTAGTCAAGTCATCCCCTTTGATTCCTATAAGACGTACCTTTTAGTCGAGTCATCCCTTTGATTCCTAAAAGATGTACCTTTTAGTCGAGTCATCCCCTTTGACCCCTAGAAGGCATACCTTTTAGTCATTTCCTTCGATTCCTATAAGACGTACCTTTTAGTCGAGTCACCCCCTTTGATTCCTATAAGACGTACCTTAGAGTCGAATCATCCCCCTTAATTACTATAAGACGTAACTTTTAGTCGAGTCATCCCCTTTGATTCCTATAAGACGTACCTTTTAGTTGAGTCATTTCCTTTGATTCCTTAAACACGTACCTTTTAGTAGAGTCATTTCCCTTGATTCCTATAAGACGTACCTTTTAGTCGAGTCATCCCTTTGATTCCTATAAGACGTACCTTTTAGTCGAGTCATCCCCTTTGACCCCTAAAAGACATACCTTTTAGTCATTTCCTTTGATTCCTATAAGACGTACCTTTTAGTCGAGTCACCTCTTTGATTCCTATAAGACGTACCTTTTAGTCCAGTCATCCCCCTTGATTACTATAAGACGTACCTTTTAGTCGAGTCATTCCCTTTGATTCCTATAAGACGTACCTTTTAGTTGAGTCATTTCCTTTGATTCCTTAAAGACGTACCATTTAGTAGAGTCATTTCCCTTGATTCCTATAAGACGTACCTTTTAGTCGAGACATCCCCATTGATTCCTATAAGACGTACCTTTTAGTCCAGTCATCTCCTTTGATTCCTATAAGACGTACCTTTTAGTCGAGTCATTTCCCTTGATTCCTATAAGACGTACCTTTTCGTCGAGTCATCCCCTTTGATTCCTATAAGACGTATCTTTTAGTCGAGTCATCCCCTTTGATTCCTATAAGACGTACCTTTTAGTCGAGTCATCCCCTTTGACACCTAGAAGACATACCTTTTAGTCATTTCCATTGATTCCTATAAGACGTACCTTTTAGTCGAGTCATCCCCCTTGATTACTATAAGACGTACCTTTTAGTCGAGTCATCCCCTTTGATTCCTATAAGACGTACCTTTTAGTTGAGTCATTTCCCTTGATTCCTATAAGACGTACCTTTTAGTCGAGTCATCCCGTTTGATCCCTAGAAGACGTACCTTTTAGTCTAGTCATTTCCTTTGATTCCTATAGACGTACCTTTTAGTCGAGTCATTTCCTTTGATTCCTATAAGATGTACCTTTTAGTCGAGTCATCCCCTTTGACCCCTAGAATACGTACCTTTTAGTCAAGTCATTTCCCTTGATTCCTACAAGACGTACCTCTTAGTCGAATCATCCCCTTTGATTCGTATAAGACATACCTATTAGTCGAGTCCTCCCCTTTGATTCCTATATGACATACCTTTTAGTCGAGTTATACATCTTGATTCCTATAAGACGTACTTTTTAGTCGAGTCATTCCCCCTTGACCCCTAGAAGATGTACCTTTTAGTCGAGTCATCCCCTTTGACCCCTAGAAGACGTACCTTTTACTCGAGTCATTTCATTTGATTCTATAAGACGTATCTTTTAGTGGAGTCATCCCTTTTGATTCCTATAAGACGTACCTTTTAGTCGAGTCATCCCCTTTGATTCCTATAAGACGTACCTTTTAGTCAAGTCATCCCCTTTGATTCCTATAAGACGTATCTTTTAGTCGAGTCATCCCTTTGATTCCTATAAGACGTACCTTTTAGTCGAGTCATCCCCTTTGACCCCTAGAAAACATACCTTTTAGTCATTTCCTTTGATTACTATAAGACGTACCTTTAAGTCGAGTCACCCACTTTGATTCCTATAAGACGTACCTTTTAGTCGAGTCATCCCCCTTGATTACTATAAGACGTACCTGTTAGTCGAGTCATCCCCATTGATTCCTATAAGACGTACCTCTTAGTTGAGTCATTTCCTTTGATTCCTTGAAGACGTACCTTTTAGTCGAGTCATTTCCCTTGAATTCCTATAAGACGTACCTTTTAGTCGAGTCATCCCCTTTGACCCCTAGAATACGTACCTTTTAGTCGAGTCATTTCCTTTGATTCCTATAAGACGTACCTTTTAGTCGAGTCATCCCCTTAGATTCCTATAAGACGTACCTTTTAGTTGAGTTATCTCCTTTGATTCCTATAAGACGTACCTTTTAGTTGAGTTATTTCCTTAGATTCCTAGAAAACGTACCTTTTAGTCGAGTCATTTCCCTTGATTCCTATAAGACGTACCTTTTTTTCGAGTCATCCCCTTTGATTCCAATTAAATGTACCTTTTAGTCGAGTCATCACCTTTGATTCCTATAAGACGTACCATTTAGTCGAGTCATCCCTTTGATTCCTATAAGGCGTACCTTTTAGTCGAGTCATCCCCTTTGACCCCTAGAAGACATACCTTTTAGTCATTTCCTTTGATTCCTATAAGACGTATCTTTTAGTCGAGTCACCCCCATTGATTCAAATAAGAGGTACCTTTTAGTCAAGTCATCCCCCTTGATTACTATAAGACGTACATTTTAGTAGAGTCATCCCCTTTGATTCCTAGAAGACGTACCTTTTATTCGAGTCATTTCCCTTGATTCCTATAAGATGTACATTTTAGTCGAGTCATCCACTTTAATTCCTATAAGACGTACCTTTTAGACGAGTCATTCCCTTGGATTCCTGTAAGACGTACCTTTTGGTCGAGTCATCCCCTTCGATTCCTATAAGACGAACCTTTTAGTCGAGTAATCCCCTTTGATTCCTAAAAGACGAACCTTTTAGTCGAGTCATTTCCCTTGATTCCTATAAGACGTACATTTTAGTCGAGTCATCCAGTTTGATCCCTAAAAGACGTACCTTTTAGTCTAGTCATTTCCTTTGATTCCTATAAGACGTACCTTTTAGTCGAGTCATTTCCTTTGATTCCTATAAGACGTACCTTTTAGTCGAGTCATCCCCTTTGACCCCTAGAATATGTACCTTTTAGTCGAGTCATTTCCCAAGATTCCTATAAGACGTACCTCTTAGTCGAATCATCCCCTTTGATTCATATAAGACATACCTTTTAGTCGAGTCCTCACCTTTGATTCTTATAAGACATACCTTTTAGTCGAGTGATACCTCTTGATTCCTATAAGACGTACTTTTTAGTCGTGTCATTCCCCCTTGACCCCTAGAAGACGAACCTTTTAGTCGAGTCATCCTTTTTGACCCCTACAAGACGTACCTTTTACTCGAGTCATTTCCTTTGATTATATAAGACGTATCTTTTAGTGGAGTCATCCCTTTTGATGCCTATAAGACGTACCTTTTAGTCGAGTCATCCCATTTGATTCCTATAAGACGTACCTTTTAGTCAAGTCATCCCCTTTGATTCCTATAAGACGTACCTCTTAGTCGAGTCATCCCTTTGATTCCTATAAGACGTACCTTTTAGTCGAGTCATCCCCTTTGACCCCTAGAAGACATACCTTTTAGTCATTTCCTTTGATTCCTATAAGACGTACCTTTTAGTCGAGTCACCCCCTTTGATTCCTATAAGACGTACCTTTTAGTCGAGTCATCCCCCTTGATTACTATAAGACGTACCTTTTAGTCGAGTCATCCACTTTGATTCCTATAAGACATACCTTTTAGTTGAGTCATTTCCTTTGATTCATTAAAGACGTACCATTTAGTAGTGTCATTTCCCTTGATTTCTATAAGATGTACCTTTTAGTCGAGACATCCCCATTGATTCCTATAAGACGTACCTTTTAGTCCAGTCATCTCCTTTGATTCCTATAAGACATAACTTTTAGTCGATCCATTTCCCTTGATTCCTATAAGACGTACCTTTTAGTCGAGTCATCCCCTTTGATTCCTATAAAACGTATCTTTTAGTCGAGTCATCCCCTTTGATTCCTATAAGACGTATCTTTTAGTCGAGTCATACCCTTTGACCCCTAGAAGACATACCTTTTAGTCATTTCCTTTGATTCCTATAAGACGTACCTTTTAGTCGGGTCACCCCTTTGATTCCTATAAGACGTACCTTTTAGTCGAGTCATCCCCCTTGATTACTATAAAACCTACCTTTTAGTCGAGTCATCCCCTTTGATTCCTATAAGACGTACCTTTTAGTTGAGTTATTTCCTTTGATTCCTTGAAGACGTACCTTTTTGTCGAGTCATTTCCCTTGATTCCTATAAGACGTACCTTTTAGTTGAGTCATTTCCCTTGATTCCTATAAGACGTACCTTTTAGTCGAGTCATCCCGTTTGATCCCTAGAAGATGTACCTTTTAGTCTAGTCATTTCCTTTGATTCCTATAAGACGTACCTTTTAGTCGAGTCATCCCCATTGACCCCTAGAATACGTACGTTTTAGTCGAGTCATTTCCCTTGATTCCTATAAGACGTACCTCTTAGTCGAATCATCCCCTTTGATTCGTATAAGGCATACCTTTTAGTCGAGTTATACCTCTTGATTCCTATAAGACGTACTTTTTAGTCGAGTTATTCCCCCTTGACCCCTAGAAGATGTACCTTTTAGTCGAGTCATCCCCTTTGACCCCTAGAAGACATACCTTTTACTCCAGTCATTTCATTTGATTCTATAAGACGTATCTTTTAGTGGAGTCATCCCTTTTGATTCCTATAAGACGTACCTTTTAGTCGAGTCATCCCCTTTGATTCCTATAAGACGTACCTTTTAGTCAAGTCATCCCCTTTGATTCCTATAAGACGTACCTTTTAGTTGAGTCATCCCTTTGATTCCTATAAGACGTACCTTTTAGTCGAGTCATCCCCTTTGACCCCTAGAAGGCATACCTTTTAGTCATTTCCTTTGATTCCTATAAGACGTACCTTTTAGTCGAGTCACCCCCTTTGATTCCTATAAGACGTACCTTATAGTCGAGTCATCCCCCTTAATTACTATAAGACGTACCTTTTAGTCGAGTCATCCCCTTTGATTCCTATAAGACGTACCTTTTAGTTGAGTCATTTCCTTTGATTCCTTAAAGACGTACCTTTTAGTAGAGTCATTTCCCTTGATTCCTATAAGACGTTCCTTTTAGTCGAGTCATCCCTTTGATTCCTATAAGACGTACCTTTTAGTCGAGTCATCCCCTTTCACCCCTAGAAGACATACCTTTTAGTCATTTCCTTTGATTTATATAAGACGTACCTTTTAGTCGAGTCACCCCCTTTGATTTCTATAAGACGTACCTTTTAGTCGAGTCATCCCCCTTGATTACTATAAGATGTACCTTTTAGTCGAGTCATCCCCTTTGATTCCTATAAGACGTACCTTTTAGTTGAGTCATTTCCCTTGATTCCTATAAGACGTACCTTTTAGTCGAGTCATCCCGTTTGATCCCTAGAAGACGTACCTTTTAGTCGAGTCATCCCCTTTGATTCCTATAAGACGTACCTTTTAGTTGAGTCATTTCCCTTGATTCCTATAAGACGTACCTTTTAGTCGAGTCATCCCGTTTGATCCCTAGAAGACGTACCTTTTAGTCTAATCATTTCCTTTGATTCCTATAAGACGTACCTTTTAGTCGAGTCATTTCCTTTGATTCCTATAAGACGTACCTTTTAGTCGAGTAATCCCCTTTGACCCCTAGAATACGTACCTTTTAGTCGAGTCATTTCCCTTGATTTCTATAAGACGTACCTCTTAGTCGAATCATCCCCTTTGATTCGTATAAGACATACCTTTTAGTCGAGTCCTCCCCTTTGATTCCTATAAGACATACCTTTTAGTCGAGTTATACCTCTTGATTCCTATAAGACGTACTTTTTAGTCGAGTCATTCCCCCTTGACCCCTAGAAGATGTACCTTTTAGTCGAGTCATCCCCTTTGACCCCTAGAAGACGTACCTTTTACTCGAGTCATTTCATTTGATTCTATAAGACGTATCTTTTAGTGAAGTCATCTTTTTTGATTCCTATAAGACGTACCTTTTAGTCGAGTCATCCCCTTTGATTCCTATAAGACGTACCTTTTAGTCAAGTCAACCCCTTTGATTCCTATAAGACGTACCTTTTAGTCGAGTCATCCCTTTGATTCCTATAAGACGTACCTTTTAGTCGAGTCATCCCCTTTGACCCCTAGAAGGCATACCTTTTAGTCATTTCCTTTGATTCCTATAAGACGTACCTTTTAGTCGAGTCACCCCCTTTGATTCCTATAAGACGTACCTTATAGTCGAGTCATCCCCCTTAATTACTATAAGACGTACCTTTTAGTCGAGTCATCCCCTTTGATTCCTATAAGACGTACCTTTTAGTTGAGTCATTTCCTTTGATTCCTGAAAGACGTACCTTTTAGTAGAGTCATTTCCCTTGATTCCTATAAGACGTACCTTTTAGTCGAGTCATCCCTTTGATTCCTATAAGACGTACCTTTTAGTCGAGTCATCCCCTTTGACCCCTAGAAGACATACCTTTTAGTCATTTCCTTTGATTCCTATAAGACGTACCTTTTAGTCGAGTCACCCCCTTTGATTCCTATAAGACGTACCTTTTAGTCGAGTCATCCCCCTTGCTTACTATAAGACGTACCTTTTAGTCGAGTCATCCCCTTTGATTCCTATAAGACGTACCTTTTAGTTGAGTCATTTCCCTTGATTCCTATAAGACGTACCTTTTAGTCGAGTCATCCCGTTTGATCCCTAGAAGACGTACCTTTTAGTCTAGTCATTTCCTTTGATTCCTATAAGACGTACCTTTTAGTCGAGTCATTTCCTTTGATTCCTATAAGACGTACGTTTTAGTCGAGTCATCCTCTTTTGACCCCTAGAATACGTACCTTTTAGTCGAGTTATTTCCCTTGATTCCTATAAGACGTACCTCTTAGTCGAATCATCCCCTTTGATTCGTATAAGACATACCTTTTAGTCGAGTCCTCCCCTTTGATTCCTATAAGACATACCTTTTAGTCGAGTTATACCTCTTGATTCCTATAAGACGTACTTTTTAGTCGAGTCATTCCCCCTTGACCCCTAGAAGATGTACCTTTTAGTCGATTCATCCCCTTTGACCCCTAGAAGATGTACCTTTTACTCGAGTTATTTCATTTGATTCTATAAGACGTATCTTTTAGTGGAGTCATCCCTTTTGATTCCTATAAGACGTACCTTTTAGTCGAGTCATCCCCTTTGATTCCTATAAGACGTACCTTTTAATCAAGTCATCCCCTTTGATTCCTATAAGACGTACCTTTTAGTCGAGTCATCCCTTTGATTCCTATAAGACGTACCTTTTGGTCGAGTCATCCCCTTTGACCCCTAGAAGGCATACCTTTTAGTCATTTCCTTTGATTCCTATAAGACGTACCTTTTAGTCGAGTCACCCCCTTTGATTCCTATAAGACGTACCTTATAGTCGAGTCATCCCCCTTAATTACTATAAGACGTACCTTTTAGTCGAGTCATCCCCTTTGATTCCTATAAGACGTACCTTTTAGTTGAGTCATTTCCTTTGATTCCTTAAAGACGTACCTTTTAGTAGAGTCATTTCCCTTGATTCCTATAAGACGTACCTTTTCGTCGAGTCATCCTTTTGATTCCTATAAGACGTACCTTTTAGTCGAGTCATCCCGTTTGATCCCTAGAAGACGTACCTTTTAGTCTAATCATTTCCTTTGATTCCTATAAGACGTACCTTTTAGTCGAGTCATTTCCTTTGATTCCTATAAGACGTACCTTTTAGTCGAGTAATCCCCTTTGACCCCTAGAATACGTACCTTTTAGTCGAGTCATTTCCCTTGATTTCTATAAGACGTACCTCTTAGTCGAATCATCCCCTTTGATTCGTATAAGACATACCTTTTAGTCGAGTCCTCCCCTTTGATTCCTATAAGACATACCTTTTAGTCGAGTTATACCTCTTGATTCCTATAAGACATACTTTTTAGTCGAGTCATTCCCCCTTGACCCCTAGAAGATGTACCTTTTAGTCGAGTCATCCCCTTTGACCCCTAGAAGACGTACCTTTTACTCGAGTCATTTCATTTGATTCTATAAGACGTATCTTTTAGTGGAGTCATCTTTTTTGATTCCTATAAGACGTACCTTTTAGTCGAGTCATCCCCTTTGATTCCTATAAGACGTACCTTTTAGTCAAGTCAACCCCTTTGATTCCTATAAGACGTACCTTTTAGTCGAGTCATCCCTTTGATTCCTATAAGACGTACCTTTTAGTCGAGTCATCCCCTTTGACCCTTAGAAGGCATACCTTTTAGTCATTTCCTTTGATTCCTATAAGACGTACCTTTTAGTCGAGTCACCCCCTTTGATTCCTATAAGACGTACCTTATAGTCGAGTCATCCCCCTTAATTACTATAAGACGTACCTTTTAGTCGAGTCATCCCCTTTGATTCCTATAAGACGTACCTTTTAGTTGAGTCATTTCCTTTGATTCCTGAAAGACGTACCTTTTAGTAGAGTCATTTCCCTTGATTCCTATAAGACGTACCTTTTAGTCGAGTCATCCCTTTGATTCCTATAAGACGTACCTTTTAGTCGAGTCATCCCCTTTGACCCCTAGAAGACATACCTTTTAGTCATTTCCTTTGATTCCTATAAGACGTACCTTTTAGTCGAGTCACCCCCTTTGATTCCTATAAGACGTACCTTTTAGTCGAGTCATCCCCCTTGATTACTATAAGACGTACCTTTTAGTCGAGTCATCCCCTTTGATTCCTATAAGACGTACCTTTTAGTCGAGTCATTTCCTTTGATTCCTATAAGACGTACGTTTTAGTCGAGTCATCCTCTTTTGACCCCTAGAATACGTACCTTTTAGTCGAGTTATTTCCCTTGATTCCTATAAGACGTACCTCTTAGTCGAATCATCCCCTTTGATTCGTATAAGACATACCTTTTAGTCGAGTCCTCCCCTTTGATTCCTATAAGACATACCTTTTAGTCGAGTTATACCTCTTGATTCCTATAAGACGTACTTTTTAGTCGAGTCATTCCCCCTTGACCCCTAGAAGATGTACCTTTTAGTCGATTCATCCCCTTTGACCCCTAGAAGATGTACCTTTTACTCGAGTTATTTCATTTGATTCTATAAGACGTATCTTTTAGTGGAGTCATCCCTTTTGATTCCTATAAGACGTACCTTTTAGTCGAGTCATCCCCTTTGATTCCTATAAGACGTACCTTTTAATCAAGTCATCCCCTTTGATTCCTATAAGACGTACCTTTTAGTCGAGTCATCCCTTTGATTCCTATAAGACGTACCTTTTGGTCGAGTCATCCCCTTTGACCCCTAGAAGGCATACCTTTTAGTCATTTCCTTTGATTCCTATAAGACGTACCTTTTAGTCGAGTCACCCCCTTTGATTCCTATAAGACGTACCTTATAGTCGAGTCATCCCCCTTAATTACTATAAGACGTACCTTTTAGTCGAGTCATCCCCTTTGATTCCTATAAGACGTACCTTTTAGTTGAGTCATTTCCTTTGATTCCTTAAAGACGTACCTTTTAGTAGAGTCATTTCCCTTGATTCCTATAAGACGTACCTTTTCGTCGAGTCATCCTTTTGATTCCTATAAGACGTACCTTTTAGTCGAGTCATCCCGTTTGATCCCTAGAAGACGTACCTTTTAGTCTAATCATTTCCTTTGATTCCTATAAGACGTACCTTTTAGTCGAGTCATTTCCTTTGATTCCTATAAGACGTACCTTTTAGTCGAGTAATCCCCTTTGACCCCTAGAATACGTACCTTTTAGTCGAGTCATTTCCCTTGATTTCTATAAGACGTACCTCTTAGTCGAATCATCCCCTTTGATTCGTATAAGACATACCTTTTAGTCGAGTCCTCCCCTTTGATTCCTATAAGACATACCTTTTAGTCGAGTTATACCTCTTGATTCCTATAAGACATACTTTTTAGTCGAGTCATTCCCCCTTGACCCCTAGAAGATGTACCTTTTAGTCGAGTCATCCCCTTTGACCCCTAGAAGACGTACCTTTTACTCGAGTCATTTCATTTGATTCTATAAGACGTATCTTTTAGTGGAGTCATCTTTTTTGATTCCTATAAGACGTACCTTTTAGTCGAGTCATCCCCTTTGATTCCTATAAGACGTACCTTTTAGTCAAGTCAACCCCTTTGATTCCTATAAGACGTACCTTTTAGTCGAGTCATCCCTTTGATTCCTATAAGACGTACCTTTTAGTCGAGTCATCCCCTTTGACCCTTAGAAGGCATACCTTTTAGTCATTTCCTTTGATTCCTATAAGACGTACCTTTTAGTCGAGTCACCCCCTTTGATTCCTATAAGACGTACCTTATAGTCGAGTCATCCCCCTTAATTACTATAAGACGTACCTTTTAGTCGAGTCATCCCCATTGATTCCTATAAGACGTACCTTTTAGTTGAGTCATTTCCTTTGATTCCTGAAAGACGTACCTTTTAGTAGAGTCATTTCCCTTGATTCCTATAAGACGTACCTTTTAGTCGAGTCATCCCTTTGATTCCTATAAGACGTACCTTTTAGTCGAGTCATCCCCTTTGACCCCTAGAAGACATACCTTTTAGTCATTTCCTTTGATTCCTATAAGACGTACCTTTTAGTCGAGTCACCCCCTTTGATTCCTATAAGACGTACCTTTTAGTCGAGTCATCCCCCTTGATTACTATAAGACGTACCTTTTAGTCGAGTCATCCCCTTTGATTCCTATAAGACGTACCTTTTAGTTGAGTCATTTCCCTTGATTCCTATAAGTCGTACCTTTTAGTCGAGTCATCCCGTTTGATCCCTAGAAGACGTACCTTTTAGTCTAGTCATTTCCTTTGATTCCTATAAGACGTACCTTTTAGTCGAGTCATTTCCTTTGATTCCTATAAGACGTACGTTTTAGTCGAGTCATCCTCTTTTGACCCCTAGAATACGTACCTTTTAGTCGAGTTATTTCCCTTGATTCCTATAAGACGTACCTCTTAGTCGAATCATCCCCTTTGATTTGTATAAGACATACCTTTTAGTCGAGTCCTCCCCTTTGATTCCTATAAGACATACCTTTTAGTCGAGTTATACCTCTTGATTCCTATAAGACGTACTTTTTAGTCGATTTATTCCCCCTTGACCCCTAGAAGATGTATCTTTTAGTCGAGTAATCCCCTTTGACCCCTAGAAGACGTACCTTTTACTCGAGTCATTTCATTTGATTCTATAAGACGTATCTTTTATTGGAGTCATCCCTTTTGATTCCTATAAGACGTACCTTTTAGTCGAGTCTTCCCCTTTGATTCCTATAAGACGTACCTTTTAGTCAAGTCACCCCCTTTGATTCCTATAAGACGTACCTTTTAGTCGAGTCATCCCTTTGATTCCTATAAGACGTACCTTTTGGTCGAGTCATCCCCTTTGACCCCTAGAAGGCATACCTTTTAGTCATTTCCTTTGATTCCTATAAGACGTACCTTTTAGTCGAGTCACCCCCTTTGATTCCTATAAGACGTACCTTATAGTCGAGTCATCCCCCTTAATTACTATAAGACGTACCTTTTAGTCGAGTCATCCCCTTTGATTCCTATAAGACGTACCTTTTAGTTGAGTCATTTCCTTTGATTCCTTAAAGATGTACCTTTTAGTAGAGTCATTTCCCTTGATTCCTATAAGACGTACCTTTTAGTCGAGTCATCCCTTTGATTCCTATAAGACGTACCTTTTAGTCGAGTCATCCCCTTTGACCCCTAGAAGGCATACCTTTTAGTCATTTCCTTTGATTCCTATAAGACGTACCTTTTAGTCGAGTCACCCCCTTTGATTCCTATAAGACGTACCTTTTAGTCGAGTCATCCCCCTTGATTACTATAAGACGTACCTTTTAGTCGAGTCATCCCCTTTGATTCCTATAAGACGTACCTATTAGTTGAGTCATTTCCTTTGATTCCTTAAAGACGTACCATTTAGTCGAGTCACTTCCCTTGATTCCTATAAGACGTACCTTTTAGTCGAGACATCACCATTTATTCCTATAAGACGTACCTTTTAGTCCAGTCATCTCCTTTGATTCCTATAAGACGTACCTTTTAGTCGAGTCATTTCCCTTGATTCCTATAAGACGTACCTTTTCGTCGAGTCATCCCCTTTGATTCCTATAAGACGTATCTTTTAGTCGAGTCATCCCCTTTGATTCCTATAAGACGTACCTTTTAGTCGAGTCATCCCCTTTGACCCCTAGAAGACATACCTTTTAGTCATTTCCTTTGATTCCTATAAGACGTACCTTTTAGTCGGGTCACCCCCTTTGATTCCTATAAGACGTACCTTTTAGTCGAGTCATCCCCCATGATTACTATAAAACCTACCTTTTAGTCGAGTCATCCCCTTTGATTCCTATAAGACGTACCTTTTAGTTGAGTCATTTCCTTTGATTCCTTGAAGACGTACCTTTTTGTCGAGTCATTTCCCTAGATTCCTATAAGACGTACCTTTTAGTTGAGTCATTTCCCTTGATTCCTATAAGACGTACCTTTTAGTCGAGTCATCCCGTTTGATCCCTAGAAGACGTAACTTTTAGTCTAGTCATTTCCTTTGATTCCTATAAGACGTACCTTTTAGTCGAGTCATTTCCTTTGATTCCTATAAGACGTACCTTTTAGTCGAGTCATCCCCTTTGACCCTTAGAATACGTACCTTTTAGTCGAGTCCTCCCCTTTGATTCCTATAAGACATACCTTTTAGTCGAGTTATACCTCTTGATTCCTATAAGACGTACTTTTTAGTCGAGTCATTCCCCCTTGACCCCTAGAAGATGTACCTTTTAGTCGAGTCATCCCCTTTGACCCCTAGAAGACGTACCTTTTACTCGAGTCATTTCCTTTGATTCTATAAGACGTATCTTTTAGTGGAGTCATCTTTTTTGATTCCTATAAGACGTACCTTTTAGTCGAGTCTTCCCCTTTGATTCCTATAAGACGTACCTTTTAGTCAAGTCAACCCCTTTGATTCCTATAAGACGTACCTTTTAGTCGAGTCATCCCTTTGATTCCTATAAGACGTACCTTTTAGTCGAGTCATCCCCTTTGACCCCTAGAAGGCATACCTTTTAGTCATTTCCTTTGATTCCTATAAGACGTACCTTTTAGTCGAGTCACCCCCTTTGATTCCTATAAGACGTACCTTATAGTCGAGTCATCCCCCTTAATTACTATAAGACGTACCTTTTAGTCGAGTCATCCCCTTTGATTCCTATAAGACGTACCTTTTAGTTGAGTCATTTCCTTTGATTCCTGAAAGACGTACCTTTTAGTAGAGTCATTTCCCTTGATTCCTATAAGACGTACCTTTTAGTCGAGTCATCCCTTTGATTCCTATAAGACGTACCTTTTAGTCGAGTCATCCCCTTTGACCCCTAGAAGACATACCTTTTAGTCATTTCCTTTGATTCCTATAAGACGTACCTTTTAGTCGAGTCACCCCCTTTGATTCCTATAAGACGTACCTTTTAGTCGAGTCATCCCCCTTGATTACTATAAGACGTACCTTTTAGTCGAGTCATCCCCTTTGATTCCTATAAGACGTACCTTTTAGTTGAGTCATTTCCCTTGATTCCTATAAGACGTACCTTTTAGTCGAGTCATCCCGTTTGATCCCTAGAAGACGTACCTTTTAGTCTAGTCATTTCCTTTGATTCCTATAAGACGTACCTTTTAGTCGAGTCATTTCCTTTGATTCCTATAAGACGTACGTTTTAGTCGAGTCATCCTCTTTTGACCCCTAGAATACGTACCTTTTAGTCGAGTTATTTCCCTTGATTCCTATAAGACGTACCTCTTAGTCGAATCATCCCCTTTGATTCGTATAAGACATACCTTTTAGTCGAGTCCTCCCCTTTGATTCCTATAAGACATACCTTTTAGTCGAGTCATCCCTTTGATTCCTATAAGACGTACCTTTTAGTCGAGTCATCCCTTTGATTCCTATAAGACGTACCTTTTGGTCGAGTCATCCCCTTTGACCCCTAGAAGGCATACCTTTTAGTCATTTCCTTTGATTCCTATAAGACGTACCTTTTAGTCGAGTCACCCCCTTTGATTCATATAAGACGTACCTTATAGTCGAGTCATCCCCCTTAATTACTATAAGACGTACCTTTTAGTCGAGTCATCCCCTTTGATTCCTATAAGACGTACCTTTTAGTTGAGTCATTTCCTTTGATTCCTTAAAGACGTACCTTTTAGTAGAGTCATTTCCCTTGATTCCTATAAGACGTACCTTTTAGTCGAGTCATCCCTTTGATTCCTATAAGACGTACCTTTTAGTCGAGTCATCCCCTTTGACCCCTAGAAGACATACCTTTTAGTCATTTCCTTTGATTCCTATAAGACGTACCTTTTAGTCGAGTCACCCCTTTTGATTCCTATAAGACGTACCTTTTAGTCGAGTCATCCCCCTTGATTACTATAAGACGTACCTTTTAGTCGAGTCATCCCCTTTGATTCCTATAAGACGTACCTTTTAGTTGAGTCATTTCCTTTGATTCCTTAAAGACGTAACATTTAGTCGAGTCACTTCCCTTGATTCCTATAAGACGTACCTTTTAGTCGAGACATCACCATTGATTCCTATAAGACGTACCTTTTAGTCCAGTCATCTCCTTTGATTCCTATAAGACGTACCTTTTAGTCGAGTCATTTCCCTTGATTCCTATAAGACGTACCTTTTCGTCGAGTCATCCCCTTTGATTCCTATAAGACGTATCTTTTAGTCGAGTCATCACCTTTGATTCCTATAAGACGTACCTTTTAGTCGAGTCATCCCCTTTGACCCCTAGAAGACATACCTTTTAGTCATTTCCTTTGATTCCTATAAGACGTACCTTTTAGTCGGGTCACCCCCTTTGATTCCTATAAGACGTACCTTTTAGTCGAGTTATCCCCCATGATTACTATAAAACCTACCTTTTAGTCGAGTCATCCCCTTTGATTCCTATAAGACGTACCTTTTAGTTGAGTCATTTCCTTTGATTCCTTGAAGACGTACCATTTTGTCGAGTCATTTCCCTTGATTCCTATAAGACGTACCTTTTAGTTGAGTCATTTCCCTTGATTCCTATAAGACGTACCTTTTAGTCGAGTCATCCCGTTTGATCCCTAGAAGACGTACCTTTTAGTCTAGTCATTTCCTTTGATTCCTATAAGACGTACCTTTTAGTCGAGTCATTTCCTTTGATTCCTATAAGACGTACTTTTTAGTCGAGTCATCCCCTTTGACCCTTAGAATACGTACCTTTTAGTCGAGTCATTTCCCTTGATTTCTATAAGACGTACCTCTTAGTCGAATCATCCCCTTTGATTCGTATAAGACATACCTTTTAGTCGAGTCCTCCCCATTGATTCCTATAAGACATACCTTTTAGTCGAGTTATACCTCTTGATCCCTATAAGACGTACTTTTTAGTCGAGTCATTCCCCCTTGACCCCTAGAAGATGTACCTTTTAGTCGAGTCATCCCCTTTGACCCCTAGAAGACGTACCTTTTACTCGAGTCATTTCATTGGATTCTATAAGACGTATCTTTTAGTGGAGTCATCTTTTTTGATTCCTATAAGACGTACCTTTTAGTCGAGTCATTCCCTTTGATTCCTATAAGACGTACCTTTTAGTCAAGTCATCCCCTTTGATTCCTATAAGACGTACCTTTTAGTCGAGTCATCCCTTTGATTCCTAAAAGACGTACCTTTTAGTCGAGTCATCCCCTTTGACCCCTAGAAGGCATACCTTTTAGTCATTTCCTTTGATTCCTATAAGACGTACCTTTTAGTCGAGTCACCACCTTTGATTCCTATAAGACGTACCTTATAGTCTAGTCATCCCCTTAATTACTATAAGACGTACCTTTTAGTCGAGTCATCCCCTTTGATTCCTATAAGACGTACCTTTTAGTTGAGTCATTTCCTTTGATTCCTTAAAGACGTACCTTTTAGTAGAGTCATTTCCCTTGATTCCTATAAGACGTACCTCTTAGTCGAGTCATCCCTTTGATTCCTATAAGACGTACCTTTTAGTCGAGTCATCCCCTTTGACCCCTAAAAGACATACCTTTTAGTCATTTCCTTTGATTCCTATAAGACGTACCTTTTAGTCGAGTCACCCCCTTTGATTCCTATAAGACGTACCTTTTAGTCCAGTCATCCCCCTTGATTACTATAAGACGTACCTTTTAGTCGTTTCATCCCCTTTGATTCCTATAAGACGTACCTTTTAGTTGAGTCATTTCCTTTGATTCCTTAAAGACGTACCATTAAGTAGAGTTATTTCCCTTGATTCCTATAAGACGTACCTTTTAGTCGAGACATCCCCATTGATTCCTATAAGACGTACCTTTTAGTCCAGTCATCTCCTTTGATTCCTATAAGACGTACCTTTTAGTCGAGTCATTTCCCTTGATTCCTATAAGACGTACCTTTTCGTCGAGTCATCCCCTTTGATACCTATAAGACGTATCTTTTAGTCGAGTCATCCCCTTTGATTCCTATAAGACGTACCTTTTAGTCGAGTCATCCCCTTTGACACCTAGAAGACATACCTTTTAGTCATTTCCTTTGATTCCTATAAGACGTACCTTTTAGTCGAGTCATCCCCCTTGATTACTATAAGACGTACCTTTTAGTCGAGTCATCCCCTTTGATTCCTATAAGACGTACCTTTTAGTTGAGTCATTTCCCTTGATTCCTATAAGACGTACCTTTTAGTCTAGTCATCCCGTTTGATCCCTAGAAGACGTACCTTTTTGTCGAGTCATCCCCTTTGATTCCTATAAGACGTACCTTTTAGTTGAGTCATTTCCCTTGATTCCTATAAGACGTACCTTTTAGTCGAGTCATCCCGTTTGATCCCTAGAAGACGTACCTTTTAGTCTAATCATTTCCTTTGATTCCTATAAGACGTACCTTTTAGTCGAGTCATTTCCTTTGATTCCTATAAGACGTACCTTTTAGTCGAGTCATCCCCTTTGACCCCTAGAATACGTACCTTTTAGTCGAGTCATTTCCCTTGATTTCTATAAGACGTACCTCTTAGTCGAATCATCCCCTTTGATTCGTATAAGACATACCTTTTAGTCGAGTCCTCTCCTTTGATTCCTATAAGACATACCTTTTAGTCGAGTTATACCTCTTGATTCCTATAAGACGTACTTTTTAGTCGAGTCATTCCCCCTTGACCCCTAGAAGATGTACCTTTTAGTCGAGTCATCCCCTTTGACCCCTAGAAGACGTACCTTTTACTCGAGTCATTTCATTTGATTCTATAAGACGTATCTTTTAGTGGAGTCATCTTTTTTGATTCCTATAAGACGTACCTTTTAGTCGAGTCATCCCCTTTGATTCCTATAAGACGTACCTTTTAGTCGAGTCATCCCCCTTGATTACTATAAGACGTACCTTTTAGTCGAGTCATCCCCTTTGATTCCTATAAGACGTACCTTTTAGTTGAGTCATTTCCCTTGATTCCTATAAGACGTACCTTTTAGTCGAGTCATCCCGTTTGATCCCTAGAAGACGTACCTTTTAGTCTAGTCATTTCCTTTGATTCCTATAAGACGTACCTTTTAGTCGAGTCATTTCCTTTGATTCCTATAAGACGTACGTTTTAGTCGAGTCATCCTCTTTTGACCCCTAGAATACGTACCTTTTAGTCGAGTTATTTCCCTTGATTCCTATAAGACGTACCTCTTAGTCGAATCATCCCCTTTGATTCGTATAAGACATACCTTTTAGTCGAGTCCTCCCCTTTGATTCCTATAAGACATACCTTTTAGTCGAGTCATCCCTTTGATTCCTATAAGACGTACCTTTTAGTCGAGTCATCCCTTTGATTCCTATAAGACGTACCTTTTGGTCGAGTCATCCCCTTTGACCCCTAGAAGGCATACCTTTTAGTCATTTCCTTTGATTCCTATAAGACGTACCTTTTAGTCGAGTCACCCCCTTTGATTCATATAAGACGTACCTTATAGTCGAGTCATCCCCCTTAATTACTATAAGACGTACCTTTTAGTCGAGTCATCCCCTTTGATTCCTATAAGACGTACCTTTTAGTTGAGTCATTTCCTTTGATTCCTTAAAGACGTACCTTTTAGTAGAGTCATTTCCCTTGATTCCTATAAGACGTACCTTTTAGTCGAGTCATCCCTTTGATTCCTATAAGACGTACCTTTTAGTCGAGTCATCCCCTTTGACCCCTAGAAGACATACCTTTTAGTCATTTCCTTTGATTCCTATAAGACGTACCTTTTAGTCGAGTCACCCCCTTTGATTCCTATAAGACGTACCTTTTAGTCGAGTCATCCCCCTTGATTACTATAAGACGTACCTTTTAGTCGAGTCATCCCCTTTGATTCCTATAAGACGTACCTTTTAGTTGAGTCATTTCCTTTGATTCCTTGAAGACGTAACATTTAGTCGAGTCACTTCCCTTGATTCCTATAAGACGTACCTTTTAGTCGAGACATCACCATTGATTCCTATAAGACGTACCTTTTAGTCCAGTCATCTCCTTTGATTCCTATAAGACGTACCTTTTAGTCGAGTCATTTCCCTTGATTCCTATAAGACGTACCTTTTCGTCGAGTCATCCCCTTTGATTCCTATAAGACGTATCTTTTAGTCGAGTCATCCCCTTTGATTCCTATAAGACGTACCTTTTAGTCGAGTCATCCCCTTTGACCCCTAGAAGACATACCTTTTAGTCATTTCCTTTGATTCCTATAAGACGTACCTTTTAGTCGGGTCACCCCCTTTGATTCCTATAAGACGTACCTTTTAGTCGAGTCATCCCCCATGATTACTATAAAACCTACCTTTTAGTCGAGTCATCCCCTTTGATTCCTATAAGACGTACCTTTTAGTTGAGTCATTTCCTTTGATTCCTTGAAGACGTACCTTTTTGTCGAGTCATTTCCCTTGATTCCTATAAGACGTACCTTTTAGTTGAGTCATTTCCCTTGATTCCTATAAGACGTACCTTTTAGTCGAGTCATCCCGTTTGATCCCTAGAAGACGTACCTTTTAGTCTAGTCATTTCCTTTGATTCCTATAAGACGTACCTTTTAGTCGAGTCATTTCCTTTGATTCCTATAAGACGTACCTTTTAGTCGAGTCATCCCCTTTGACCCTTAGAATACGTACCTTTTAGTCGAGTCATTTCCCTTGATTTCTATAAGACGTACCTCTTAGTCGAATCATCCCCTTTGATTCGTATAAGACATACCTTTTAGTCGAGTCCTCCCCTTTGATTCCTATAAGACATACCTTTTAGTCGAGTTATACCTCTTGATCCCTATAAGACGTACTTTTTAGTCGAGTCATTCCCCCTTGACCCCTAGAAGATGTACCTTTTAGTCGAGTCATCCCCTTTGACCCCTAGAAGACGTACCTTTTACTCGAGTCATTTCATTGGATTCTATAAGACGTATCTTTTAGTGGAGTCATCTTTTTTGATTCCTATAAGACGTACCTTTTAGTCGAGTCATTCCCTTTGATTCCTGTAAGACGTACCTTTTAGTCAAGTCATCCCCTTTGATTCCTATAAGACGTACCTTTTAGTCGAGTCATCCCTTTGATTCCTAAAAGACGTACCTTTTAGTCGAGTCATCCCCTTTGACCCCTAGAAGGCATACCTTTTAGTTGAGTCATTTCCTTTGATTCCTTGAAGACGTAACATTTAGTCGAGTCACTTCCCTTGATTCCTATAAGACGTACCTTTTAGTCGAGACATCACCATTGATTCCTATAAGACGTACCTTTTAGTCCAGTCATCTCCTTTGATTCCTATAAGACGTACCTTTTAGTCGAGTCATTTCCCTTGATTCCTATAAGACGTACCTTTTCGTCGAGTCATCCCCTTTGATTCCTATAAGACGTATCTTTTAGTCGAGTCATCCCCTTTGATTCCTATAAGACGTACCTTTTAGTCGAGTCATCCCCTTTGACACCTAGAAGACATACCTTTTAGTCATTTCCTTTGATTCCTATAAGACGTACCTTTTAGTCGAGTCATCCCCCTTGATTACTATAAGACGTACCTTTTAGTCGAGTCATCCCCTTTGATTCCTATAAGACGTACCATTTAGTTGAGTCATTTCCCTTGATTCCTATAAGACGTACCTTTTAGTCGAGTCATCCCGTTTGATCCCTAGAAGACGTACCTTTTCGTCGAGTCATCCCCTTTGATTCCTATAAGACGTACCTTTTAGTTGAGTCATTTCCCTTGATTCCTATAAGACGTACCTTTTAGTCGAGTCATCCCGTTTGATCCCTAGAAGACGTACCTTTTAGTCTAATCATTTCCTTTGATTCCTATAAGACGTACCTTTTAGTCGAGTCATTTCCTTTGATTCCTATAAGACGTACCTTTTAGTCGAGTCATCCCCTTTGACCCCTAGAATACGTACCTTTTAGTCGAGTCATTTCCCTTGATTTCTATAAGACGTACCTCTTAGTCGAATCATCCCCTTTGATTCGTATAAGACATACCTTTTAGTCGAGTCCTCCCCTTTGATTCCTATAAGACATACCTTTTAGTCGAGTTATACCTCTTGATTCCTATAAGACGTACTTTTTAGTCGAGTCATTCCCCCTTGACCCCTAGAAGATGTACCTTTTAGTCGAGTCATCCCCTTTGACCCCTAGAAGACGTACCTTTTACTCGAGTCATTTCATTTGATTCTATAAGACGTATCTTTTAGTGGAGTCATCTTTTTTTATTCCTATAAGACGTACCTTTTAGTCGAGTCATCCCCTTTGATTCCTATAAGACGTACCTTTTAGTCAAGTCAACCCCTTTGATTCCTATAAGACGTACCTTTTAGTCGAGTCATCCCTTTGATTCCTATAAGATGTACCTTTTAGTCGAGTCATCCCCTTTGACCCCTAGAAGGCATACCTTTTAGTCATTTTCTTTGATTCCTATAAGACGTACCTTTTAGTCGAGTCACCCCCTTTGATTCCTATAAGACGTACCTTATAGTCGAGTCATCCCCCTTAATTACTATAAGACGTACCTTTTAGTCGAGTCATCCCCTTTGATTCCTATAAGACGTACCTTTTAGTTGAGTCATTTCCTTTGATTCCTGAAAGACGTACCTTTTAGTAGAGTCATTTCCCTTGATTCCTATAAGACGTACCTTTTAGTCGAGTCATCCCTTTGATTCCTATAAGACGTACCTTTTAGTCGAGTCATCCCCTTTGACCCCTAGAAGACATACCTTTTAGTCATTTCCTTTGATTCCTATAAGACGTACCTTTTAGTCGAGTCACCCCCTTTGATTCCTTTAAGACGTACCTTTTAGTCGAGTCATCCCCCTTGATTACTATAAGACGTACCTTTTAGTCGAGTCATCCCCTTTGATTCCTATAAGACGTACCTTTTAGTTGAGTCATTTCCCTTGATTCCTATAAGACGTACCTTTTAGTCGAGTCATCCCGTTTGATCCCTAGAAGACGTACCTTTTAGTCTAGTCATTTCCTTTGATTCCTATAAGACGTACCTTTTAGTCGAGTCATTTCCTTTGATTCCTATAAGACGTACCTTTTAGTCGAGTCATCCCCTTTGACCCCTAGAATACGTACCTTTTAGTCGAGTCATTTCCCTTGATGTCTATAAGACGTACCTCTTAGTCGAATCATCCCCTTTGATTCGTATAAGACATACCTTTTAGTCGAGTCCTCCCCTTTGATTCCTATAAGACATACCTTTTAGTCGAGTTATACCTCTTGATTCCTATAAGACGTACTTTTTAGTCGAGTCATTCCCCCTTGACCCCTAGAAGATGTACCTTTTAGTCGAGTCATCCCCTTTGACCTCTAGAAGACGTACCTTTTACTCGAGTTACTTCATTGGATTCTATAAGACGTATCTTTTAGTGGAGTCATCTTTTTTGATTCCTATAAGACGTACCTTTTAGTCGAGTCATTCCCTTTGATTCCTATAAGACGTACCTTTTAGTCAAGTCATCCCCTTTGATTCCTATAAGACGTACCTTTTAGTCGAGTCATCCCTTTGATTCCTAAAAGACGTACCTTTTAGTCGAGTCATCCCCTTTGACCCCTAGAAGGCATACCTTTTAGTCATTTCCTTTGATTCCTATAAGACGTACCTTTTAGTCGAGTAACCCCCTTTGATTCCTATAAGACGTACCTTATAGTCGATTCATCCCCCTTAATTACTATAAGACGTACCTTTTAGTCGAGTCATCCCCTTTGATTCCTATAAGACGTACCTTTTAGTTGAGTCATTTCCTTTGATTCCTTAAAGACGTACCTTTTAGTAGAGTCATTTCCCTTGATTCCTATAAGACGTACCTTTTAGTCGAGTCATCCCTTTGATTCCTATAAGACGTACCTTTTAGTCGAGTCATCCCCTTTGACCCCTAAAACACATACCTTTTAGTCATTTCCTTTGATTCCTATAAGACGTACCTTTTAGTCGAGTCACCCCCTTTGATTCCTATAAGACGTACCTTTTAGTCCAGTCATCCCCCTTGATTACTATAAGACGTACCTTTTAGTCGAGTCATCCCCTTTGATTCCTATAAGACGTACCTTTTAGTTGAGTCATTTCCTTTGATTCCTTAAAGACGTACCATTTAGTAGAGTCATTTCCCTTGATTCCTATAAGACGTACCTTTTAGTCGAGACATCCCCATTGATTCCTATAAGACGTACCTTTTAGTCCAGTCATCTCCTTTGATTCCTATAAGACGTACCTTTTAGTCGAGTCATTTCCCTTGATTCCTATAAGACGTACCTTTTCGTCGAGTCATCCCCTTTGATTCCTATAAGACGTATCTTTTAGTCGAGTCATCCCCTTTGATTCCTATAAGACGCACCTTTTAGTCGAGTCATCCCCTTTGACACCTAGAAGACATACCTTTTAGTCATTTCCTTTGATTCCTATAAGACGTACCTTTTAGTCGAGTCATCCCCCTTGATTACTATAAGACGTACCTTTTAGTCGAGTCATCCCCTTTGATTCCTATAAGACGTACCTTTTAGTTGAGTCATTTCCCTTGATTCCTATAAGACGTACCTTTTAGTCGAGTCATCCCGTTTGATCCCTAGAAGACGTACCTTTTAGTCGAGTCATCCCCTTTGATTCCTATAAGACGTACCTTTTAGTTCAGTCATTTCCCTTGATTCCTATAAGACGTACCTTTTAGTCGAGTCATCCCGTTTGATCCCTAGAAGACGTACCTTTTAGTCTAATCATTTCCTATGATTCCTATAAGACGTACCTTTTAGTCGAGTCATTTCCTTTGATTCCTATAAGACGTACCTTTTAGTCGAGTCATCCCCTTTGACCCTTAGAATACGTACCTTTTAGTCGAGTCATTTCCCTTGATTTCTATAAGACGTACCTCTTAGTCGAATCATCCCCTTTGATTCGTATAAGACATACCTTTTAGTCGAGTCCTCCCCTTTGATTCCTATAAGACATACCTTTTAGTCGAGTTATACCTCTTGATTCCTATAAGATGTACCTTTTAGTCGAGTCATCTCCTTTGACCCCTAGAAGACGTACCTTTTACTCGAGTCATTTCATTTGATTCTATAAGACGTACCTTTTAGTAGAGTCATTTCCCTTGATTCCTATAAGACGTACCTTTTAGTCGAGTCATCCCTTTGATTCCTATAAGACGTACCTTTTAGTCGAGTCATCCCCTTTGACCCCTAAAAGACATACCTTTTAGTCATTTCCTTTGATTCCTATAAGACGTACCTTTTAGTCGAGTCACCCCCTTTGATTCCTATAAGACGTACCTTTTAGTCCAGTCATCCCCCTTGATTACTATAAGACGTACCTTTTAGTCGAGTCATCCCCTTTGATTCCTATAAGACGTACCTTTTAGTTGAGTCATTTCCTTTGATTCCTTAAAGACGTACCATTTAGTAGAGTCATTTCCCTTGATTCCTATAAGACGTACCTTTTAGTCGAGACATCCCCATTGATTCCTGTAAGACGTACCTTTTAGTCCAGTCATCTCCTTTGACCCCTAGAAGATGTACCTTTTACTCGAGTCATTTCATTTGATTCTATAAGACGTATCTTTTAGTGGAGTCATCTTTTTTGATTCCTATAAGACGTACCTTTTAGTCGAGTCATCCCCTTTGATTCCTATAAGACGTACCTTTTAGTCAAGTCAACCCCTTTGATTCCTATAAGACGTACCTTTTAGTCGAGTCATCCCTTTGATTCCTATAAGACGTACCTTTTAGTCGAGTCATCCCCTTTGACCCCTAGAAGGCATACCTTTTAGTCATTTCCTTTGATTCCTATAAGACGTACCTTTTAGTCGAGTCACCCCCTTTGATTCCTATAAGACGTACCTTATAGTCGAGTCATCCCCCTTAATTACTATAAGACGTACCTTTTAGTCGAGTCATCCCCTTTGATTCCTATAAGACGTACCTTTTAGTTTAGTCATTTTTATTGATTCCTGAAAGACGTACCTTTTAGTAGAGTCATTTCCCTTGATTCCTATAAGACGTACCTTTTAGTCGAGTCATCCCTTTGATTCCTATAAGACGTACCTTTTAGTCGAGTCATCCCCTTTGACCCCTAGAAGACATACCTTTTAGTCATTTCCTTTGATTCCTATAAGACGTACATTTTAGTCGAGTCACCCCCATTGATTCCTTTAAGACGTACCTTTTAGTCGAGTCATCCCCCTTGATTACTATAAGACGTACCTTTTAGTCGAGTCATCCCCTTTGATTCCTATAAGACGTACCTTTTAGTTGAGTCATTTCCCTTGATTCCTATAAGACGTACCTTTTAGTCGAGTCACCCCCTTTGATTCCTTTAAGACGTACCTTTTACTCGAGTCATCCCCCTTGATTACTATAAGACGTACCTTTTAGTCGAGTCATCCCCTTTGATTCCTATAAGACGTACCTTTTAGTTGAGTCATTTCCCTTGATTCCTATAAGACGTACCTTTTAGTCGAGTCAGCCCGTTTGATCCCTAGAAGACGTACCTTTTAGTCTAGTCATTTCCTTTGATTCCTATAAGACGTACCTTTTAGTCGAGTCATTTCCTTTGATTCCTATAAGACGTACCTTTTAGTCGAGTCATCCCCTTTGACCCCTAGAATACGTACCTTTTAGTCGAGTCATTTCCCTTGATTTCTATAAGACGTACCTCTTAGTCGAATCATCCCCTTTGATTCGTATAAGACATACCTTTTAGTCGAGTCCTCCCCTTTGATTCCTATAAGACATACCTTTTAGTCGAGTTATACCTCTTGATTCCTATAAGACGTACTTTTTAGTCGAGTCATTCCCCCTTGACCCCTAGAAGATGTACCTTTTAGTCGAGTCATCCCCTTTGACCCCTAGAAGACGTACCTTTTACTCGAGTCATTTCATTGGATTCTATAAGACGTATCTTTTAGTGGAGTCATCTTTTTTGATTCCTATAAGACGTACCTTTTAGTCGAGTCATTCCCTTTGATTCCTATAAGACGTACCTTTTAGTCAAGTCATCCCCTTTGATTCCTAAAAGACGTACCTTTTAGTCGAGTCATCCCCTTTGACCCCTAGAAGGCATACCTTTTAGTCATTTCCTTCGATTCCTATAAGACGTACCTTTTAGTCGAGTCACCCCCTTTGATTCCTATAAGACGTACCTTATAGTCGAATCATCCCCCTTAATTACTATAAGACGTACCTTTTAGTCGAGTCATCCCCTTTGATTCCGATAAGACGTACCTTTTAGTTGAGTCATTTCCTTTGATTCCTTAAAGACGTACCTTTTAGTTGAGTCATTTCCCTTGATTCCTATAAGACGTACCTTTTAGTCGAGTCATCCCTTTGATTCCTATAAGACGTACCTTTTAGTCGAGTCATCCCCTTTGACCCCTAAAAGACATACCTTTTAGTCATTTCCTTTGATTCCTATAAGACGTACCTTTTAGTCGAGTCACCCCCTTTGATTCCTATAAGACGTACCTTTTAGTCCAGTCATCCCCCTTGATTACTATAAGACGTACCTTTTAGTCGAGTCATCCTCTTTGATTCCTATAAGACGTACCTTTTAGTTGAGTCATTTCCTTTGATTCCTTAAAGACGTACCATTTAGTAGAGTCATTTCCCTTGATTCCTATAAGATGTACCTTTTAGTCGAGACACCCCATTGATTCCTATAAGACGTACCTTTTAGTCCAGTCATCTCCTTTGATTCCTATAAGACGTATTTTTTAGTCGAGTCATTTCCCTTGATTCCTATAAGACGTACCTTTTCGTCAAGTCATCCCCTTTGATTCCTATAAGACGTATCTTTTAGTCGAGTCATCCCCTTTGATTCCTATAAGACGTACCTTTTAGTCGAGTCATCCCCTTTGACACCTAGAAGACATACCTTTTAGTCATTTCCATTGATTCCTATAAGACGTACCTTTTAGTCGAGTCATCCCCCTTGATTACTATAAGACGTACCTTTTAGTCGAGTCATCCCCTTTGATTCCTATAAGACGTACCTTTTAGTTGAGTGATTTCCCTTGATTCCTATAAGACGTACCTTTTAGTCGAGTCATCCTGTTTGATCCCTAGAAGACGTACCTTTTAGTAGAGTCATCCCCTTTGATTCCTATAAGACGTACCTTTTAGTTCAGTCATTTCCCTTGATTCCTATAAGACGTACCTTTTAGTCGAGTCATCCCGTTTGATCCCTAGAAAACGTACCTTTTAGTCTAATCATTTCCTATGATTCCTATAAGACGTACCTTTTAGTCGAGTCATTTCCTTTGATTCCTATAAGACGTACCTTTTAGTCGAGTCATCCCCTTTGACCCCTAGAATACGTACCTTTTAGTCGAGTCATTTCCCTTGATTTCTATAAGACGTACCTCTTAGTCGAATCATCCCCTTTGATTCGTATAAGACATACCTTTTAGTCGAGTCATCCCCTTTGATTCCTATAAGACATACCTTTTAGTCGAGTTATACCTCTTGATTCCTATAAGACGTACTTTTTAGTCGAGTCATTCCCCCTTGACCCCTAGAAGATGTACCTTTTAGTCGAGTCATCCCCTTTGACCCCTAGAAGACGTACCTTTTACTCGAGTCATTTCATTTGATTCTATAAGACGTATCTTTTAGTGGAGTCATATTTTTTGATTCCTATAAGACGTACCTTTTAGTCGAGTCATCCCCTTTGATTCCTATAAGACGTACCTTTTAGTCAAGTCAACCCCTTTGATTCCTATAAGACGTACCTTTTAGTCGAGTCATCCCTTTGATTCCTATAAGACGTACCTTTTAGTCGAGTCATCCCCTTTGACCCCTAGAAGGCATACCTTTTAGTCATTTCCTTTGATTCCTATAAGACGTACCTTTTAGTCGAGTCACCCCCTTTGATTCCTATAAGACGTACCTTATAGTCGAGTCATCCCCCTTAATTACTATAAGACGTACCTTTTAGTCGAGTCATCCCCTTTGATTCCTATAAGACGTACCTTTTAGTTGAGTCATTTCCTTTGATTCCTGAAAGACGTACCTTTTAGTAGAGTCATTTCCCTTGATTCCTATAAGACGTACCTTTTAGTCGAGTCATCCCTTTGATTCCTATAAGACGTACCTTTTAGTCGAGTCATCCCCTTTGACCCCTAGAAGACATACCTTTTAGTCATTTCCTTTGATTCCTATAAGACGTACCTTTTAGTCGAGTCACCCCCTTTGATTCCTTTAAGACGTACCTTTTAGTCGAGTCATCCCCCTTGATTACTATAAGACGTACCTTTTAGTCGAGTCATCCCCTTTGATTCCTATAAGACGTACCTTTTAGTTGAGTCATTTCCCTTGATTCCTATAAGACGTACCTTTTAGTCGAGTCATCCCGTTTGATCCCTAGAAGACGTACCTTTTAGTCTAGTCATTTCCTTTGATTCCTATAAGACGTACCTTTTAGTCGAGTCATTTTCTTTGATTCCTATAAGACGTACCTTTTAGTCGAGTCATCCCCTTTGACCCCTAGAATACGTACCATTTAGTCGAGTTATTTCCCTTGATTCCTATAAGACGTACCTCTTAGTCGAATCATCCCCTTTGATTCGTATAAGACATACCTTTTAGTCGAGTCCTCCCCTTTGATTCCTATAAGACATAACTTTTAGTCGAGTTATACCTCTTGATTCCTATAAGACGTACTTTTTAGTCGAGTCATTCCCCCTTGACCCCTAGAAGATGTACCTTTTAGTTGAGTCATCCCCTTTGATTCCTATAAGACGTACCTTTTAGTTGAGTCATTTCCTTTGATTCCTGAAAGACGTACCTTTTAGTAGAGTCATTTCCCTTGATTCCTATAAGACGTACCTTTTAGTCGAGTCATCCCTTTGATTCCTATAAGACGTACCTTTTAGTCGAGTCATCCCCTTTGACCCCTAGAAGACATACCTTTTAGTCATTTCCTTTGATTCCTATAAGACGTACCTTTTAGTCGAGTCACCCCCTTTGATTCCTTTAAGACGTACCTTTTAGTCGAGTCATCCCCCTTGATTACTATAAGACGTACCTTTTAGTCGAGTCATCCCCTTTGATTCCTATAAGACGTACCTTTTAGTTGAGTCATTTCCCTTGATTCCTATAAGACGTACCTTTTAGTCGAGTCATCCCGTTTGATCCCTAGAAGACGTACCTTTTAGTCTAGTCATTTCCTTTGATTCCTATAAGACGTACCTTTTAGTCGAGTCATTTCCTTTGATTCCTATAAGACGTACCTTTTAGTCGAGTCATCCCCTTTGACCCCTAGAATACGTACCTTTTAGTCGAGTTATTTCCCTTGATTCCTATAAGACGTACCTCTTAGTCGAATCATCCCCTTTGATTCGTATAAGACATACCTTTTAGTCGAGTCCTCCCCTTTGATTCCTATAAGACATACCTTTTAGTCGAGTTATACCTCTTGATTCCTATAAGACGTACTTTTTAGTCGAGTCATACCCCCTTGACCCCTAGAAGATGTACCTTTTAGTTGAGTCATCCCCTTTGACCCCTAGAAGATGTACCTTTTACTCGAGTCATTTCATTTGATTCTATAAGACGTATCTTTTAGTGGAGTCATCCCTTTTGATTCCTATAAGACGTACCTTTTAGTCGAGTCATCCCCTTTGATTCCTATAAGACGTACCTTTTAATCAAGTCATCCCCTTTGATTCCTATAAGACGTACCTTTTAGTCGAGTCATCCCTTTGATTCCTATAAGACGTACCTTTTGGTCGAGTCATCCCCTTTGACCCCTAGAAGGCATACCTTTTAGTCAATTCCTTTGATTCCTATAAGACGTACCTTTTAGTCGAGTCACCCCCTTTGATTCCTTTAAGCCGTACCTTATAGTCGAGTCATCCCCCTTAATTACTATAAGACGTACCTTTTAGTCGAGTCATCCCCTTTGATTCCTATAAGACGTACCTTTTAGTTGAGTCATTTCCTTTGATTCCTTAAAGACGTACCTTTTAGTAGAGTCATTTCCCTTGATTCCTATAAGACGTACCTTTTAGTCGAGTCATCCCTTTGATTCCTATAAGACGTACCTTTTAGTCGAGTCATCCCCTTTGACCCCTAGAAGACATACCTTTTAGTCATTTCCTTTGATTCCTATAAGACGTACCTTTTAGTCGAGTCACCCCCTTTGATTCCTATAAGACGTACCTTTTAGTCGAGTCATCCCCCTTGATTACTATAAGACGTACCTTTTAGTCGAGTCATCCCCTTTGATTCCTATAAGACGTACCGTTTAGTTGAGTCATTTCCTTTGATTCCTTAAAGACGTACCATTTAGTAGAGTCATTTCCCTTGATTCCTATAAGACGTACCTTTTAGTCGAGACATCCCCATTGATTCCTATAAGACGTACCTTTTAGTCCAGTCATCTCCTTTGATTCCTATAAGACGTACCTTTTAGTCGAGTCATTTCCCTTGATTCCTATTAGACGTACCTTTTCGTCGAGTCATCCCCTTTGATTCCTATAAGACGTATCTTTTAGTCGAGTCATCCCCTTTGATTCCTATAAGACGTACCTTTTAGTCGAGTCATCCCCTTTGACCCCTAGAAGACATACCTTTTAGTCATTTTCTTTGATTCCTATAAGACGTACCTTTTAGTCGGGTCACCCCCTTTGATTCCTATAAGACGTACCTTTTAGTCGAGTCATCCCCCATGATTACTATAAAACCTACCTTTTAGTTGAGTCATTTCCCTTGATTCCTATAAGACGTACCTTTTAGTCGAGTCATCCCGTTTGATCCCTAGAAGACGTACCTTTTAGTAGAGTCATCCCCTTTGATTCCTATAAGACGTACCTTTTAGTTCAGTCATTTCCCTTGATTCCTATAAGACGTACCTTTTAGTCGAGTCATCCCGTTTGATCCCTAGAAAACGTACCTTTTAGTCTAATCATTTCCTATGATTCCTATAAGACGTACCTTTTAGTCGAGTCATTTCCTTTGATTCCTATAAGATGTACCTTTTAGTCGAGTCATCCCCTTTGACCTCTAGAATACGTACCTTTTAGTCGAGTCATTTCCCTTGATTTCTATAAGACGTACCTCTTAGTCTAATCATCCCCTTTTATTCGTATAAGACATACCTTTTAGTCGAGTCCACCCCTTTGATTCCTATAACACATACCTTTTAGTCGAGTTATACCTCTTGATTCCTATAAGACGTACTTTTTAGTCGAGTCATTCCCCCTTGACCCCTAGAAGATGTACCTTTTAGTCGAGTCATCCCCTTTGACCCCTAGAAGACGTACCTTTTACTCGAGTCATTTCATTTGATTCTATAAGACGTATCTTTTAGTGGAGTCATATTTTTTGATTCCTATAAGACGTACCTTTTAGTCGAGTCATCCCCTTTGATTCCTATAAGACGTACCTTTTAGTCAAGTCAACCCCTTTGATTCCTATAAGACGTACCTTTTAGTCGAGTCATCCCTTTGATTCCTATAAGACGTACCTTTTAGTCGAGTCATCCCCTTTGACCCCTAGAAGGCATACCTTTTAGTCATTTCCTTTGATTCCTATAAGACGTACCTTTTAGTCGAGTCACCCCCTTTGATTCCTATAAGACGTACCTTATAGTCGAGTCATCCCCCTTAATTACTATAAGACGTACCTTTTAGTCGAGTCATCCCCTTTGATTCCTATAAGACGTACCTTTTAGTTGAGTCATTTCCTTTGATTCTTGAAAGACGTACCTTTTAGTAGAGTCATTTCCCTTGATTCCTATGAGACGTACCTTTTAGTCGAGTCATCCCTTTGATTCCTATAAGACGTACCTTTTAGTCGAGTCATCCCCTTTGACCCCTAGAAGACATACCTTTTAGTCATTTCCTTTGATTCCTATAAGACGTACCTTTTAGTCGAGTCGCCCCCTTTGATTCCTTTAAGACGTACCTTTTAGTCGAGTCATCCCCCTTGATTACTATAAGACGTACCTTTTAGTCGAGTCATCCCCTTTGATTCCTATAAGTCGTACCTTTTAGTTGAGTCATTTCCCTTGATTCCTATAAGACGTACCTTTTAGTCGAGTCATCCCGTTTGATCCCTAGAAGACGTACCTTTTAGTCTAGTCATTTCCTTTGATTCCTATAAGACGTACCTTTTAGTCGAGTCATTTCCTTTGATTCCTATAAGACGTACCTTTTAGTCGAGTCATCCCCTTTGACCCCTAGAATACGTACCTTTTAGTCGAGTTATTTCCCTTGATTCCTATAAGACGTACCTCTTAGTCGAATCATCCCCTTTGATTCGTATAAGACATACCTTTTAGTCGAGTTATACCTCTTGATTCCTATAAGACGTACTTTTTAGTCGAGTCATTCCCCCTTGACCCCTAGAAGATGTACCTTTTAGTCGAGTCATCCCCTTTGACCCCTAGAAGATGTACCTTTTACTCGAGTCATTTCATTTGATTCTATAAGACGTATCTTTTAGTGGAGTCATCCCTTTTGATTCCTATAATACGTACCTTTTAGTCGAGTCATCCCCTTTGATTCCTATAAGACGTACCTTTTAATCAAGTCATCCCCTTTGATTCCTATAAGACGTACCTTCTAGTCGAGTCATCCCTTTGATTCCTATAAGACGTACCTTTTGGTCGAGTCATCCCCTTTGACCCCTAGAAGGCATACCTTTTAGTCAATTCCTTTGATTCCTATAAGACGTACCTTTTAGTCGAGTCACCCCCTTTGATTCCTTTAAGACGTACCTTATAGTCGAGTCATCCCCCTTAATTACTATAAGACGTACCTTTTAGTCGAGTCATCCCCTTTGATTCCTATAAGACGTACCTTTTAGTTGAGTCATTTCCTTTGATTCCTTAAAGACGTACCTTTTAGTAGAGTCATTTCCCTTGATTCC
The DNA here is from genome assembly GCA_030864215.1 of Capsicum pubescens. Taxonomy (NCBI): domain Eukaryota; kingdom Viridiplantae; phylum Streptophyta; class Magnoliopsida; order Solanales; family Solanaceae; genus Capsicum; species Capsicum pubescens. Next base: position 271,787,702 of record CM061545.1, on the reverse strand, counting down.
TATAAGACGTACCTTTTAGTCGAGTCATCCCTTTGATTCCTATAAGACGTACCTTTTAGTCGAGTCATCCCCTTTGACCCCTAGAAGACATACCTTTTAGTCATTTCCTTTGATTCCTATAAGACGTACCTTTTAGTCGAGTCACCCCCTTTGATTCCTATAAGATGTACCTTTTAGTCGAGTCATCCCCCTTGATTACTATAAGACGTACCTTTTAGTCGTCTCATCCCCTTTGATTCCTATAAGACGTACCGTTTAGTTGAGTCATTTCCTTTGATTCCTTAAAGACGTACCATTTAGTAGAGTCATTTCCCTTGATTCCTATAAGACGTACCTTTTAGTCGAGACATCCCCATTGATTCCTATAAGACGTACCTTTTAGTCCAGTCATCTCCTTTGATTCCTATAAGACGTACCTTTTAGTCGAGTCATTTCCCTTGATTCCTATTAGACGTACCTTTTCGTCGAGTCATCCCCTATGATTCCTATAAGACGTATCATTTAGTCGAGTCATCCCCTTTGATTCCTATAAGGCGTACCTTTTAGTCGAGTCATCCCCTTTGACCCCTAGAAGACATACCTTTTAGTCATTTTCTTTGATTCCTATAAGACGTACCTTTTAGTCGGGTCACCCCCTTTGATTCCTATAAGACGTACCTTTTAGTCGAGTCATCCCCCATGATTACTATAAAACCTACCTTTTAGTCGAGTCATCCCCTTTGATTCCTATAAGACGTACCTTTTAGTTATAGTCATTTCCTTTGATTCCTTGAAGACGTACCTTTTTGTCGATTCATTTCCCTTGATTCCTATAAGACGTACCTTTTAGTTGAGTCATTTCCCTTGATTCCTATAAGACGTACCTTTTAGTCGAGTCATCCCGTTTGATCCCTAGAAGACGTACCTTTTAGTCTAGTCATTTCCTTTGATTCCTATAAGACGTACCTTTTAGTCGAGTCATTTCCTTTGATTCCTATAAGACGTACCTTTTAGTCGAGTCATCCCCTTTGACCCCTAGAAAACGTACCTTTTAGTCGAGTCATTTCCCTTGATTTCTATAAGACGTACCTCTTAGTCGAATCATCCCCTTTGATTCGTATAAGACATACCTTTTAGTCGAGTCCTCCCCTTTGATTCTTATAAGACATACCTTTTAGTCGAGTTATACCTCTTGATTCCTATAAGACGTACTTTTTTGTCGAGTCATTCCCCCTTGACCCCTAGAAGATGTACCTTTTAGTCGAGTCATCCCCTTTGACCCCTAGAAGACGTACCTTTTACTCGAGTCATTTCATTGGATTCTATAAAACGTATCTTTTAGTGGAGTCATCTTTTTTGATTCCTATAAGACGTACCTTTTAGTCGAGTCATTCCCTTTGATTCCTATAAGACGTACCTTTTAGTCAAGTCATCCCCTTTGATTCCTATAAGACGTACCTTTTAGTCGAGTCATCCCTTTGATTCCTATATGACGTACCTTTTAGTCGAGTCATCCCCTTTGACCCCTAGAAGGCATACCTTTTAGTCATTTCCTTTGATTCCTATAAGACGTACCTTTTAGTCGAGTCACCCCCTTTGATTCCTATAAGACGTACCTTATAGTCGAGTCATCCCCCTTAATTACTATAAGACGTACCTTTTAGTCGAGTCATCCCCTTTGATTCCTATAAGACGTACCTTTTAGTTGAGTCATTTCCTTTGATTCCTTAAAGACGTACCTTTTAGTAGAGTCATTTCCCTTGATTCCTATAAGACGTACCTTTTAGTCGAGTCATCCCTTTGATTCCTATAAGACGTACCTTTTAGTCAAGTCATCCCCGTTGATTCCTATAAGACGTACCTTTTAGTCGAGTCATCCCTTTGATTCCTATAAGACGTACCTTTTAGTCGAGTCATCCCCTTTGACCCCTAGAAGGCATACCATTTAGTCATTTCCTTTGATTCCTATAAGACGTACCTTTTAGTCGAGTCACCCCCTTTGATTCCTATAAGACGTACCTTATAGTCGAGTCATCCCCCTTAATTACTATAAGACGTACCTATTAGTCGAGTCATCCCCTTTGATTCCTATAAGACGTACCTTTTAGTTGAGTCATTTCCTTTGATTCCTTAAAGACGTACCTTTTAGTAGAGTCATTTCCCTTGATTCCTATAAGACGTACCTTTTAGTCGAGTCATCCCTATGATTCCTATAAGACGTACCTTTTAGTCGAGTCATCCCCTTTGACCCCTAAAAGACATACCTTTTAGTCATTTCCTTTGATTCCTATAAGACGTACCTTTTAGTCCAGTCACCCCCTTTGATTCCTATAAGACGTACCTTTTAGTCCAGTCATCCCCCTTGATTACTATAAGACGTACCTTTTAGTCGAGTCATCCCCTTTGATTCCTATAAGACGTACCTTTTAGTTGAGTCATTTCCTTTGATTCCTTAAAGACGTACCATTTAGTAGAGTCATTTCCCTTGATTCCTATAAGACGTACCTTTTAGTCGAGACATCCCCATTGATTCCTATAAGACGTACCTTTTAGTCCAGTCATCTCCTTTGATTCCTATAAGACGTACCTTTTAGTCGAGTCATTTCCCTTGATTCCTATAAGACGTACCTTTTCGTCGAGTCATCCCCTTTGATTCCTATAAGACGTATCTTTTAGTCGAGTCATCCCCTTTGATTCCTATAAGACGTACCTTTTAGTCGAGTCATCCCCTTTGACCCCTAGAAGGCATACCTTTTAGTCATTTCCTTTGATTCCTATAAGACGTACCTTTTAGTCGAGTCACCCCCTTTGATTCCTATAAGACGTACCTTATAGTCGAGTCATCCCCCTTAATTACTATAAGACGTACCTTTTAGTCGAGTCATCCCCTTTGATTCCTATAAGACGTACCTTTTAGTTGATTCATTTCCTTTGATTCCTGAAAGACGTACCTTTTAGTAGAGTCATTTCCCTTGATTCCTATAAGACGTACCGTTTAGTCGAGTCATCCCTTTGATTCCTATAAGACGTACCTTTTAGTCGAGTCATCCCCTTTGACCCCTAGAAGACATACCTTTTAGTCATTTCCTTTGATTCCTATAAGACGTACCTTTTAGTCGAGTCACCCCCTTTGATTCCTTTAAGACGTACCTTTTAGTCGAGTCATCCCCTTTGATTACTATAAGACGTACCTTTTAGTTGAGTCATTTCCCTTGATTCCTATAAGACGTACCTTTTAGTCGAGTCATCCCGTTTGATCCCTAGATGACGTAACTTTTAGTCTAGTCATTTCCTTTGATTCCAATATGACGTACCTTTTAGTCGAGTCATTTCCTTTGATTCCTATAAGACGTACCTTTTAGTCGAGTCATCCTCTTTGACCCCTAGAATACGTACCTTTTAGTCGAGTTATTTCCCTTGATTCCTATAAGACGTAGCTCTTAGTCGAATAATCCCCTTTGATTCGTATAAGACATACCTTTTAGTCGAGTCCTCCCCTTTGATTCCTATAAGACATACCTTTTAGTCGAGTTATACCTCTTGATTCCTATAAGACGTACTTTTTAGTCGAGTCATTCCCCCTTGACCCCTAGAAGATGTACCTTTTAGTCGAGTCATCCCCTTTGACCCCTAGAAGATGTACCTTTTACTCGAGTCATTTCATTTGGTTCTATAAGACGTATCTTTTAGTGGAGTCATCCCTTTTGATTCCTATAAGACGTACCTTTTAGTCGAGTCATTTCCCTTGATTCCTATAAGACGTACATTTCGTCGAGTCATCCCCTTTGATTCCTATAAGACGTATCTTTTAGTCGAGTCATCCCCTTTGATTCCTATAAGACGTACCTTTTAGTCGAGTCATCCCCTTTGACCCCTAGAAGGCATACCTTTTAGTCATTTCCTTTGATTCCTATAAGACGTACCTTTTAGTCGAGTCACCCCCTTTGATTCCTATAAGACGTACCTTATAGTCGAGTCATCCCCCTTAATTACTATAAGACGTACCTTTTAGTCGAGTCATCCCCTTTGATTCCTATAAGACGTACCTTTTAGTTGAGTCATTTCCTTTGATTCCTGAAAGACGTACCTTTTAGTAGAGTCATTTCCCTTGATTCCTATAAGACGTACCGTTTAGTCGAGTCATCCCTTTGATTCCTATAAGACGTACCTTTTAGTCGAGTCATCCCCTTTGACCCCTAGAAGACATACCTTTTAGTCATTTCCTTTGATTCCTATAAGACGTACCTTTTAGTCGAGTCACCCCCTTTGATTCCTTTAAGACGTACCTTTTAGTCGAGTCATCCCCCTTGATTACTATAAGACGTACCTTTTAGTTGAGTCATTTCCCTTGATTCCTATAAGACGTACCTTTTAGTCGAGTCATCCCGTTTGATCCCTAGATGACGTACCTTTTAGTCTAGTCATTTCCTTTGATTCCAATATGACGTACCTTTTAGTCGAGTCATTTCCTTTGATTCCTATAAGACGTACCTTTTAGTCGAGTCATCCTCTTTGACCCCTAGAATACGTACCTTTTAGTCGAGTTATTTCCCTTGATTCCTATAAGACGTACCTCTTAGTCGAATCATCCCCTTTGATTCGTATAAGACATACCTTTTAGTCGAGTCCTCCCCTTTGATTCCTATAAGACATACCTTTTAGTCGAGTTATACCTCTTGATTCCTATAAGACGTACTTTTTAGTCGAGTCATTCCCCCTTGACCCCTAGAAGATGTACCTTTTAGTCGAGTCATCCCCTTTGACCCCTAGAAGATGTACCTTTTACTCGAGTCATTTCATTTGATTCTATAAGACGTATCTTTTAGTGGAGTCATCCCTTTTGATTCCTATAAGACGTACCTTTTAGTCGAGTCATCCCCTTTGATTCCTATAAGACGTACCTTTTAATCAAGTCATCCCCTTTGATTCCTATAAGACGTACCTTTTAGTCGAGTCATCCCTTTGATTCCTATAAGACGTACCTTTTGGTCGAGTCATCCCCTTTGACCCCTAGAAGGCATACCTTATAGTCAATTCCTTTGATTCCTATAAGACGTACCTTTTAGTCGAGTCACCCCCTTTGATTCCTTTAAGACGTACCTTATAGTCGAGTCATCCCCCATAATTACTATAAGACGTACCTTTTAGTCGAGTCATCCCCTTTGATTCCTATAAGACGTACCTTTTAGTTGAGTCATTTCCTTTGATTCCTTAAAGACGTACCTTTTAGTAGAGTCATTTCCCTTGATTCCTATAAGACGTACCTTTTAGTCGAGTCATCCCTTTGATTCCTATAAGACGTACCTTTTAGTCGAGTCATCCCCTTTGACCCCTAGAAGACATACCTTTTAGTCATTTCCTTTGATTCCTATAAGACGTACCTTTTAGTCGAGTCACCCCCTTTGATTCCTTTAAGACGTACCTTTTAGTCGAGTCATCCCCTTTGATTACTATAAGACGTACCTTTTAGTTGAGTCATTTCCCTTGATTCCTATAAGACGTACCTTTTAGTCGAGTCATCCCGTTTGATCCCTAGATGACGTAACTTTTAGTCTAGTCATTTCCTTTGATTCCAATATGACGTACCTTTTAGTCGAGTCATTTCCTTTGATTCCTATAAGACGTACCTTTTAGTCGAGTCATCCTCTTTGACCCCTAGAATACGTACCTTTTAGTCGAGTTATTTCCCTTGATTCCTATAAGACGTACCTCTTAGTCGAATAATCCCCTTTGATTCGTATAAGACATACCTTTTAGTCGAGTCCTCCCCTTTGATTCCTATAAGACATACCTTTTAGTCGAGTTATACCTCTTGATTCCTATAAGACGTACTTTTTAGTCGAGTCATTCCCCCTTGACCCCTAGAAGATGTACCTTTTAGTCGAGTCATCCCCTTTGACCCCTAGAAGATGTACCTTTTACTCGAGTCATTTCATTTGGTTCTATAAGACGTATCTTTTAGTGGAGTCATCCCTTTTGATTCCTATAAGACGTACCTTTTAGTCGAGTCATTTCCCTTGATTCCTATAAGACGTACCTTTTCGTCGAGTCATCCCCTTTGATTCCTATAAGACGTATCTTTTAGTCGAGTCATCCCCTTTGATTCCTATAAGACGTACCTTTTAGTCGAGTCATCCCCTTTGACCCCTAGAAGGCATACCTTTTAGTCATTTCCTTTGATTCCTATAAGACGTACCTTTTAGTCGAGTCACCCCCTTTGATTCCTATAAGACGTACCTTATAGTCGAGTCATCCCCCTTAATTACTATAAGACGTACCTTTTAGTCGAGTCATCCCCTTTGATTCCTATAAGACGTACCTTTTAGTTGAGTCATTTCCTTTGATTCCTGAAAGACGTACCTTTTAGTAGAGTCATTTCCCTTGATTCCTATAAGACGTACCGTTTAGTCGAGTCATCCCTTTGATTCCTATAAGACGTACCTTTTAGTCGAGTCATCCCCTTTGACCCCTAGAAGACATACCTTTTAGTCATTTCCTTTGATTCCTATAAGACGTACCTTTTAGTCGAGTCACCCCCTTTGATTCCTTTAAGACGTACCTTTTAGTCGAGTCATCCCCCTTGATTACTATAAGACGTACCTTTTAGTTGAGTCATTTCCCTTGATTCCTATAAGACGTACCTTTTAGTCGAGTCATCCCGTTTGATCCCTAGATGACGTACCTTTTAGTCTAGTCATTTCCTTTGATTCCAATATGACGTACCTTTTAGTCGAGTCATTTCCTTTGATTCCTATAAGACGTACCTTTTAGTCGAGTCATCCTCTTTGACCCCTAGAATACGTACCTTTTAGTCGAGTTATTTCCCTTGATTCCTATAAGACGTACCTCTTAGTCGAATCATCCCCTTTGATTCGTATAAGACATACCTTTTAGTCGAGTCCTCCCCTTTGATTCCTATAAGACATACCTTTTAGTCGAGTTATACCTCTTGATTCCTATAAGACGTACTTTTTAGTCGAGTCATTCCCCCTTGACCCCTAGAAGATGTACCTTTTAGTCGAGTCATCCCCTTTGACCCCTAGAAGATGTACCTTTTACTCGAGTCATTTCATTTGATTCTATAAGACGTATCTTTTAGTGGAGTCATCCCTTTTGATTCCTATAAGACGTACCTTTTAGTCGAGTCATCCCCTTTGATTCCTATAAGACGTACCTTTTAATCAAGTCATCCCCTTTGATTCCTATAAGACGTACCTTTTAGTCGAGTCATCCCTTTGATTCCTATAAGACGTACCTTTTGGTCGAGTCATCCCCTTTGACCCCTAGAAGGCATACCTTATAGTCAATTCCTTTGATTCCTATAAGACGTACCTTTTAGTCGAGTCACCCCCTTTGATTCCTTTAAGACGTACCTTATAGTCGAGTCATCCCCCATAATTACTATAAGACGTACCTTTTAGTCGAGTCATCCCCTTTGATTCCTATAAGACGTACCTTTTAGTTGAGTCATTTCCTTTGATTCCTTAAAGACGTACCTTTTAGTAGAGTCATTTCCCTTGATTCCTATAAGACGTACCTTTTAGTCGAGTCATCCCTTTGATTCCTATAAGACGTACCTTTTAGTCGAGTCATCCCCTTTGACCCCTAGAAGACATACCTTTTAGTCATTTCCTTTGATTCCTATAAGACGTACCTTTTAGTCGAGTCACCCCCTTTGATTCCTATAAGACGTACCTTTTAGTCGAGTCATCCCCCTTGATTACTATAAGACGTACCTTTTAGTCGAGTCATCCCCTTTGATTCCTATAAGACGTACCGTTTAGTTGAGTCATTTCCTTTGATTCCTTAAAGACGTACCATTTAGTAGAGTCATTTCCCTTGATTCCTATAAGACGTACCTTTTAGTCGAGACATCCCCATTGATTCCTATAAGACGTACGTTTTAGTCCAGTCATCTCCTTTGATTCCTATAAGACGTACCTTTTAGTCGAGTCATTTCCCTTGATTCCTATTAGACGTACCTTTTCGTCGAGTCATCCCCTTTGATTCCTATAAGACGTATCTTTTAGTCGAGTCATCCCCTTTGATTCCTATAAGACGTACCTTTTAGTCGAGTCATCCCCTTTGACCCCTAGAAGACATACCTTTTAGTCATTTTCTTTGATTCCTATAAGACGTACCTTTTAGTCGGGTCACCCCCTTTGATTCCTATAAGACATACCTTTTAGTCGAGTCATCCCCCATGATTACTATAAAACCTACCTTTTAGTCGAGTCATCCCCTTTGATTCCTATAAGACGTACCTTTTAGTTGAGTCATTTCCTTTGATTCCTTGAAGACGTACCTTTTTGTCGATTCATTTCCCTTGATTCCTATAAGACGTACCTTTTAGTTGAGTCATTTCCCTTGATTCCTATAAGACGTACCTTTTAGTCGAGTCATCCCGTTTGATCCCTAGAAGACGTACCTTTTAGTCTAGTCATTTCCTTTGATTCCTATAAGACGTACATTTTAGTCGAGTCATTTTCTTTGATTCCTATAAGACGTACCTTTTAGTCGAGTCATCCCCTTTGACCCCTAGAATACATACCTTTTAGTCGAGTCATTTCCCTTGATTTCTATAAGACGTACCTCTTAGTCGAATCATCCCCTTTGATTCCTATAAGACATACCTTTTAGTCGAGTTATACCTCTTGATTCCTATAAGACGTACTTTTTAGTCGAGTCATTCCCCCTTGACCCCTAGAAGATGTACCTTTAAGTCGAGTCATCCCCTTTGACCCCTAGAAGACGTACCTTTTACTCGAGTCATTTTATTGGATTCTATAAGACGTATCTTTTAGTGGAGTCATCTTTTTTGATTCCTATAAGACGTACCTTTTAGTCGAGTCATTCCCTTTGATTCCTATAAGACGTACCTTTTAGTCAAGTCATCCCCTTTGATTCCTATAAGACGTACCTTTTAGTCGAGTCATCCCGTTTGACCCCTAGAAGGCATACCTTTTAGTCATTTCCTTTGATTCCTATAAGACGTACCTTTTAGTCGAGTCACCCCCTTTGATTCCTATAAGACGTACCTTATAGTCGAGTCATCCCCCTTAATTACTATAAGACGTACCTTTTAGTCGAGTCATCCCCTTTGATTCCTATAAGACGTACCTTTTAGTTGAGTCATTTCCTTTGATTCCTTAAAGACGTACCTTTTAGTAGAGTCATTTCCCTTGATTCCTATAAGACGTACCTTTTAGTCGAGTCATCCCTTTGATTCCTATAAGACGTACCTTTTAGTCGAGTCATCCCCTTTGACCCCTAAAAGACATACCTTTTAGTCATTTCCTTTGATTCCTATAAGACGTACCTTTTAGTCGAGTCACCCCCTTTGATTCCTATAAGACGTACCTTTTAGTCCAGTCATCCCCCTTGATTACTATAAGACGTACCTTTTAGTCGAGTCATCCCCTTTGATTCCTATAAGACGTACCTTTTAGTTGAGTCATTTCCTTTGATTCCTTAAAGACGTACCATTTAGTAGAGTCATTTCCCTTGATTCCTATAAGACGTACCTTTTAGTCGAGACATCCCCATTGATTCCTATAAGACGTACCTTTTAGTCCAGTCATCTCCTTTGATTCCTATAAGACGTACCTTTTAGTCGAGTCATTTCCCTTGATTCCTATAAGACGTACCTTTTCGTCGAGTCATCCCCTTTGATTCCTATAAGACGTATCATTTAGTCGAGTCATCCCCTTTGATTCCTATAAGACGTACCTTTTAGTCGAGTCATCCCCTATGACACCTAGAAGACATACCTTTTAGTCATTTCCTTTGATTTCTATAAGACGTACCTTTTAGTCGGGTCACCCCCTTTGATTCCTATAAGACGTACCTTTTAGTCGAGTCATCCCCCATGATTACTATAAATCCTACCTTTTAGTCGAGTCATCCCCTTTGATTCCTATAAGACGTACCTTTTAGTTGAGTCATTTCCTTTGATTCCTTGAAGACGTACCTTTTTGTCGAGTCATTTCCCTTGATTCCTATAAGACGTACCTTTTAGTTGAGTCATTTCCCTTGATTCCTATAAGACGTACCTTTTAGTCGAGTCATCCCGTTTGATCCCTAGAAGACGTACCTTTTAGTCTAGTCATTTCCTTTGATTCCTATAAGACGTACCTTTTAGTCGAGTCATTTCCTTTGATTCCTATAAGACGTACCTTTTAGTCGAGTCATCCCCTTTGACCCCTAGAATACGTACCTTTTAGTCGTGTCATTTCCCTTGATTTCTATAAGACGTACCTCTTAGTCGAATCATCCCCTTTGATTCGTATAAAACATACCTTTTAGTCGAGTCCTCCCCTTTGATTCCTATAAGACATACCTTTTAGTCGAGTTATACCTCTTGATTCCTATAAGACGTACTTTTTAGTCGAGTCATTCCCCCTTGACCCCTAGAAGATGTACCTTTTAGTCGAGTCATCCCCTTTGACCCCTAGAAGACGTACCTTTTAGTCGAGTCATCCCCTTTGACCCCTAGAAGACATACCTTTTAGTCATTTCCTTTGATTCCTATAAGACGTACCTTTTAGTCGAGTCACCCCCTTTGATTCCTTTAAGACGTACCTTTTAGTCGAGTCATCCCCCTTGATTACTATAAGACGTACCTTTTAGTCGAGTCATCCCCTTTGATTCCTATAAGACGTACCTTTTAGTTGAGTCATTTCCCTTGATTCCTATAAGACGTACCTTTTAGTCGAGTCATCCCGTTTGATCCCTAGAAGACGTACCTTTTAGTCTAGTCATTTCCTTTGATTCCTATAAGACGTACCTTTTAGTCGAGTCATTTCCTTTGATTCCTATAAGACGTACCTTTTAGTCGAGTCATCCCCTTTGACCCCTAGAATACGTACCTTTTAGTCGAGTTATTTCCCTTGATTCCTATAAGACGTACCTCTTAGTCGAATCATCCCCTTTGATTCGTATAAGACATACCTTTTAGTCGAGTCCTCCCCTTTGATTCCTATAAGACATACCTTTTAGTCGAGTTATACCTCTTGATTCCTATAAGACGTACTTTTTAGTCGAGTCATTCCCCCTTGACCCCTAGAAGATGTACCTTTTAGTCGAGTCATCCCCTTTGACCCCTAGAAGATGTACCTTTTACTCGAGACATTTCATTTGATTCTATAAGACGTATCTTTTAGTGGAGTCATCCCTTTTGATTCCTATAAGACGTACCTTTTAGTCGAGTCATCCCCTTTGATTCCTATAAGACGTACCTTTTAATCAAGTCATCCCCTTTGATTCCTATAAGACGTACCTTTTAGTCGAGTCATCCCTTTGATTCCTATAAGACGTACCTTTTGGTCGAGTCATCCCCTTTGACCCCTAGAAGGCATACCTTTTAGTCAATTCCTTTGATTCCTATAAGACGTACCTTTTAGTCGAGTCACCCCCTTTGATTCCTTTAAGACGTACCTTAAAGTCGAGTCATCCCCCTTAATTACTATAAGACGTACCTTTTAGTCGAGTCATCCCCTTTGATTCCTATAAGACGTACCTTTTAGTTGAGTCATTTCCTTTGATTCCTTAAAGACGTACCTTTTAGTAGAGTCATTTCCCTTGATTCCTATAAGACGTACCTTTTAGTCGAGTCATCCGTTTATTCCCCCTTGACCCCTAGAGGATGTACCTTTTAGTCGAATCATCCCCTTTGATTCGTATAAGACATACCTTTTAATCGAGTTCTCCCCTTTGATTCCTATAAGTCATACCTTTTAGTCGAGTTATACCTCTTGATTCCTATAAGACGTACTTTTTAGTCGAGTCATTCCCCCTTGACCCCTAGAAGATGTACCTTTTAGTCGAGTCATCCCCTTTGACCCCTAGAAGACGTACCTTTTACTCGAGTCATTTCATTGGATTCTATAAGACGTATCTTTTAGTGGAGTCATCTTTTTTGATTCCTATAAGACGTACCTTTTAGTCGAGTCATCCCCTTTGATTCCTATAAGACGCACCTTTTAGTCAAGTCATCCCCTTTGATTCCTATAAGACGTACCTTTTAGTCGAGTCATTCCTTTGATTTCTATAAGACGTACCTTTTAGTCGAGTCATCCCCTTTGACCCCTAGAAGACATACCTTTTAGTCATTTCCTTTGATTCCTATAAGACGTACCTTTTAGTCAAGTCACCCCCTTTGATTCCTATAAGACGTACCTTTTAGTCGAGTCATCCCCCTTGATTACTATAAGACGTACCTTTTAGTCGAGTCATCCCCTTTGATTCCTATAAGACGTACCGTTTAGTCGAGTCATTTCCTTTGATTCCTTAAAGACGTACCATTTAGTAGAGTCATTTCCCTTGATTCCTATAAGACGTACCTTTTAGTCGAGACATCCCATTGATTCCTACAAGATGTACCTTTTAGTCCAGTCATCTCCTTTGATTCCTATAAGACGTACCTTTTAGTGGAGTCATTTCCCTTGATTCCTATTAGACGTACCTTTTCGTCGAGTCATCCCCTTTGATTCCTATAAGACGTATCTTTTAGTCGAGTCATCCCCTTTGATTCCTATAAGACGTACCTTTTAGTCGAGTCATCCCCTTTGACCCCTAGAAGACATACCTTTTAGTCATTTTCTTTGATTCCTATAAGACGTACCTTTTAGTCGGGTCACCCCCTTTGATTCCTATAAGACGTACCTTTTAGTCGAGTCATCCCCCATGATTACTATAAAACCTACCTTTTAGTCGAGTCATCCCCTTTGATTCCTATAAGACGTACGTTTTAGTTGAGTCATTTCCTTTGATTCCTTGAAGACGTACCTTTTTGTCGATTCATTTCCCTTGATTCCTATAAGACGTACCTTTTAGGTGAGTCATTTCCCTTGATTCCTATAAGACATACCTTTTAGTCGAGTCATCCCGTTTGATCCCTAGAAGACGTACCTTTTAGTCTAGTCATTTCCTTTGATTCCTATAAGACGTACCTTTTAGTCGAGTCATTTTCTTTGATTCCTATAAGACGTACCTTTTAGTCGAGTCATCCCCTTTGACCCCTAGAAAACGTACCTTTTAGTCGAGTCATTTCCCTTGATTTCTATAAGACGTACCTCTTAGTCGAATCATCCCCTTTGATTCGTATAAGACATACCTTTTAGTCGAGTCCTCCCCTTTGATTCCTATAAGACATACCTTTTAGTCGAGTTATACCTCTTGATTCCTATAAGACGTACTTTTTAGTCGAGTCATTCCCCCTTGACCCCTAGAAGATGTACCTTTTAGTCGAGTCAACCCCTTTGACCCCTAGAAGACGTACCTTTTACTCGAGTCATTTCATTGGATTCTATAAGACGTATCTTTTAGTGGAGTCATCTTTTTTGATTCCTATAAGACGTACCTTTTAGTCGAGTCATTCCCTTTGATTCCTATAAGACGTACCTTTTAGTCAAGTCATCCCCTTTGATTCCAATAAGACGTACCTTTTAGTCGAGTCATCCCTTTGATTCCTATAAGACGTACCTTTTAGTCGAGTCATCCCCTTTGACCCCTAGAAGGCATATCTTTTAGTCATTTCCTTTGATTCCTATAAGACGTACCTTTTAGTCGAGTCACCCCCTTTGATTCCTATAAGACGTACCTTATAGTCGAGTCATCCCCCTTAATTACTATAAGACGTACCTTTTAGTCGAGTCATCCCCTTTGATTCCTATAAGACGTACCTTTTAGTTTAGTCATTTCCTTTGATTCCTTAAAGACGTACCTTTTAGTAGAGTCATTTCCCTTGATTCCTATAAGACGTACCTTTTAGTCGAGTCATCCCTTTGATTCCTATAAGACGTACCTTTTAGTCGAGTCATCCCCTTTGACCCCTAAAAGACATACCTTTTAGTCATTTCCTTTGATTCCTATAAGACGTACCTTTTAGTCGAGTCACCCCCTTTGATTCCTATAAGACGTACCTTTTAGTCCAGTCATCCCCCTTGATTACTATAAGACGTACCTTTTAGTCGAGTCATCCCCTTTGATTCCTATAAGACGTACCTTTTAGTTGAGTCATTTCCTTTGATTCCTTAAAGACGTACCATTTAGTAGAGTCATTTCCCTTGATTCCTATAAGACGTACCTTTTAGTCGAGACATCCCCATTGATTCCTATAAGACGTACCTTTTAGTCCAGTCATCTCCTTTGATTCCTATAAGACGTACCTTTTAGTCGAGTCATTTCCCTTGATTCCTATAAGACGTACCTTTTCGTCGAGTCATCCCCTTTGATTCCTATAAGACGTATCATTTAGTCGAGTCATCCCCTTTGATTCCTATAAGACGTACCTTTTAGTCGAGTCATCCCCTTTGACACCTAGAAGACATACCTTTTAGTGATTTCCTTTGATTCCTATAAGACGTACCTTTTAGTCGGGTCACCCCCTTTGATTCCTATAAGACGTACCTTTTAGTCGAGTCATCCCCCATGATTACTATAAATCCTACCTTTTAGTCGAGTCATCCCCTTTGATTCCTATAAGACGTACCTTTTAGTTGAGTCATTTCCTTTGATTCCTTGAAGACGTACCTTTTTGTCGAGTCATTTCCCTTGATTCCTATAAGACGTACCTTTTAGTTGAGTCATTTCCCTTGATTCCTGTAAGACGTACCTTTTAGTCGAGTCATCCCGTTTGATCCCTAGAAGACGTACCTTTTAGTCTAGTCATTTCCTTTGATTCCTATAAGACGTACCTTTTAGTCGAGTCATTTCCTTTGATTCCTATAAGACGTACCTTTTAGTCGAGTCATCCCCTTTGACCCCTAGAATACGTACCTTTTAGTCGTGTCATTTCCCTTGATTTCTATAAGACGTACCTCTTAGTCGAATCATCCCCTTTGATTCGTATAAGACATACCTTTTAGTCGAGTCCTCCACTTTGATTCCTATAAGACATACCTTTTAGTCGAGTTATACCTCTTGATTCCTATAAGACGTACTTTTTAGTCGAGTCATTCCCCCTTGACCCCTAGAAGATGTACCTTTTAGTCGAGTCATCCCCTTTGACCCCTAGAAGACGTACCTTTTAGTCGAGTCATTTCCCTTGATTCCTATAAGACGTACCTTTTAGTCGAGACATCCCCATTGATTCCTATAAGACGTACCTTTTAGTCCAGTCATCTCCTTTGATTCCTATAAGACGTACCTTTTAGTCGAGTCATTTCCCTTGATTCCTATAAGACGTACCTTTTCGTCGAGTCATCCCCTTTGATTCCTATAAGACGTATCTTTTAGTCGAGTCATCCCCTTTGATTCCTATAAGACGTACCATTTAGTCGAGTCATCCCCTTTGACACCTAGAAGACATACCTTTTAGTCATTTCCTTTGATTCCTATAAGACGTACCTTTTAGTCGGGTCACCCCCTTTGATTCCTATAAGACGTACCTTTTAGTCGAGTCATCCCCCATGATTACTATAAAACCTACCTTTTAGTCGAGTCATCCCCTTTGATTCCTATAAGACGTACCTTTTAGTTGAGTCATTTCCTTTGATTCCTTGAAGACGTTCCTTTTTGTCGAGTCATTTCCCTTGATTCCTATAAGACGTACCTTTTAGTTGAGTCATTTCCCTTGATTCCTATAAGACGTACCTTTTAGTCGAGTCATCCCGTTTGATCCCTAGAAGACGTACCTTTTAGTCTAGTCATTTCCTTTGATTCCTATAAGACGTACCTTTTAGTCGAGTCATTTCCTTTGATTCCTATAAGACGTACCTTTTAGTCGAGTCATCCCCTTTGACCCCTAGAATACGTACCTTTTAGTCGTGTCATTTCCCTTGATTTCTATAAGACGTACCTCTTAGTCGAATCATCCCCTTTGATTCGTATAAGACATACCTTTTAGTCGAGTCCTCCCCTTTGATTCCTATAAGACATACCTTTTAGTCGAGTTATACCTCTTGATTCCTATAAGATGTACTTTTTAGTCGAGTCATTCCCCCTTGACCCCTAGAAGATGTACCTTTTAGTCGAGTCATCCCCTTTGACCCCTAGAAGACGTACCATTTACTCGAGTCATTTCATTGGATTCTATAAGACGTATCTTTTAGTGGAGTCATCTTTTTTGATTCCTATAAGACGTACCTTTTAGTCGAGTCATTCCCTTTGATTCCTATAAGATGTACCATTTAGTCAAGTCATCCCCTTTGATTCCTATAAGACGTACCTTTTAGTCGAGTCATCCCTTTGATTCCTATAAGACGTACCTTTTAGTCGATTCATCCCCTTTGACCCCTAGAAGGCATACCTTTTAGTCATTTCCTTTGATTCCTATAAGACGTACCTTTTAGTCGAGTCACCCCCTTTGATTCCTATAAGACGTACCTTATAGTCGAGTCATCCCCCTTAATTAATATAAGACGTACCTTTTAGTCGAGTCATCCCCTTTGATTCCTATAAGACGTACCTTTTAGTTGAGTCATTTCCTTTGATTCCTTAAAGACGTACCTTTTAGTAGAGTCATTTCCCTTGATTCCTATAAGACGTACCTTTTAGTCGAGTCATCCCTTTGATTCCTATAAGACGTACCTTTTAGTCGAGTCATCCCCTTTGAACCCTAGAAGACATACCTTTTAGTCATTTCCTTTGATTCCTATAAGACGTACCTTTTAGTCGAGTCACCCCCTTTGATTCCTATAAGACGTACCTTTTAGTCCAGTCATCCCCCTTGATTACTATAAGACGTACCTTTTAGTCGAGTCATCCCCTTTGATTCCTATAAGATGTACCTTTTAGTTGAGTCATTTCCTTTGATTCCTTAAAGACGTACCATTTAGTAGAGTCATTTCCCTTGATTCCTATAAGACGTACCTTTTAGTCGAGACATCCCCATTGATTCCTATAAGACGTACCTTTTAGTCCAGTTATCTCCTTTGATTCCTATAAGACGTACCTTTTAGTCGAGTCATTTCCCTTGATTCCTATAAGACGTACCTTTTCGTCGAGTCATCCCCTTTGATTCCTATAAGACGTATCTTTTAGTCGAGTCATCCTCTTTGATTCCTATAAGACGTACCTTTTAGTCGAGTCATCCCCTTTGACCCCTAGAAGACATACCTTTTAGTCATTTCCTTTAATTCCTATAAGATGTACCTTTTAGTCCGGTCACCCCCTTTGATTCCTATAAGACGTACCTTTTAGTCGAGTCATCCCCCATGATTACTATAAAACCTACCTTTTAGTCGAGTCTTCCCCTTTGATTCCTATAAGACGTACATTATAGTTGAGTCATTTCCTTTGATTCCTTGAAGACGTACCTTTTTGTCGAGTCATTTCCCTTGATTCCTATAAGACGTTCCTTTTAGTTGAGTCATTTCCCTTGATTCCTATAAGACGTACCTTTTAGTCGAGTCATCCCGTTTGATCCCTAGAAGACGTACCTTTTAGTCTAGTCATTTCCTTTGATTCCTATAAGATGTACCTTTTAGTCGAGTCATTTCCTTTGATTCCTATAAGACGTACCTTTTAGTCGAGTCATCCCCTTTGACCCCTAGAATACGTACCTTTTAGTCGAGTCATTTCCCTTGATTTCTATAAGACGTACCTCTTAGTCGAATCATCCCCTTTGATTCGTATAAGACATACCTTTTAGTCGAGTCCTCCCCTTTGATTCCTATAAGACATACCTTTTAGTCGAGTTATACCTCTTGATTCCTATAAGACATACTTTTTAGTCGTGTCATTCCCCCTTGACCCCTAGAAGATGTACCTTTTAGTCGAGTCATCCGCTTTGACCCCTAGAAGACGTACCTTTTACTTGAGTCATTATATTTGATTCTATAAGACGTATCTTTTAGTGGAGTCATCCCTTTTGATTCCTATAAGACGTACCTTTTAGTCGAGTCATCCCCTTTGATTCCTATAAGACGTACCTTTTAGTCAAGTCATCCCCTTTGATTCCTATAAGACATACCTTTTAGTCGATTCATCCCTTTGATTCCTATAAGACGTACATTTTAGTCGAGTCATCCCCTTTGACCCCTAGAAGGCATACCTTTTAGTCATTTCCTTTGATTCCTGTAAGACGTACCTTTTGGTCGAGTCACCCCCTTTGATTCCTATAAGACGTACCTTATAGTCGAGTCATACCCCTTAATTACTATAAGACGTACCTTTTAGTCGAGTCATCCTCTTTGATTCCTATAAGACGTACCTTTTAGTTGAGTCATTTCCTTTGATTCCTTAAAGACGTACCTTTTAGTAGAGTAATTTCCCTTGATTCCTATAAGACGTACCTTTTAGTCGAGTCATCCGTTTGATTCCAATAAGACGTACCTTTTAGTCGAGTCATCCCCTTTGACCCCTAGAAGACATACCTTTTAGTCATTTCCTTTGATTCCTATAAGACGTACCTTTTAGTCGAGTCACCCCCTTTGATTCCTAAAAGACGTACCTTTTAGTTGAGTCATTTCCTTTGATTCCTATAAGACGTACCTTTTAGTCGAGTCATTTCCTTTTATTCCTATAAGACGTACCTTTTAGTCGAGTCATCCCCTTTGACCCCTAGAATACGTACCTTTTAGTCGAGTCATTTCCCTTGATTTCTATAAGACGTACCTCTTAGTCGAATCATCCCCTTTGATTAGTATAAGACATACCTTTTAGTCGAGTCCTCCCCTTTGATTCCAATAAGACATACCTTTTAGTCGAGTTATACCTCTTGATTCCTATAAGACGTACTTTTTAGTCGAGTCATTCCCCCTTGACCCCTAGAAGATGTACCTTTTAGTCGAGTCATCCGCTTTGACCCCTAGAAGACGTACCTTTTACTTGAGTCATTACATTTGATTCTATAAGACGTATCTTTTAGTAGAGTCATCCCTTTTGATTCCTATAAGACGTACCTTTTAGTCGAGTCATCCCCTTTGATTCCTATAAGACGTACCCTTTAGTCAAGTCATCCCCTTTGATTCCTATAAGACGTACCTTTTAGTCGAGTCATCCCTTTGATTCCTATAAGACGTACCTTTTAGTCGAGTCATCCCCTTTGACCCCTAGAAGGCATTCCTTTTAGTCATTTCCTTTGATTTCTATAAGACGTACCTTTTGGTCGAGTCACCCCCTTTGATTCCTATAAGACGTACCTTATAGTCGAGTCATACCCCTTGATTCCTATAAGACGTACCATTTAGTCCAGTCATCTCCTTTGATTCCTATAAGACGTACCTTTTAGTCGAGTCATTTCCCTTGATTCCTATAAGACGTACCTTTTCGTCGAGTCATCCCCTTTGAATCCTATAAGACGTATCTTTTAGTCGAGTCATCCCCTTTGATTCCTATAAGACGTACCTTTTAGTCGAGTCATCCCCTTTGACCCCTAGAAGACATACCTTGTAGTCATTTCCTTTAATTCCTATAAGACGTACCTTTTAGTCGGGTCACCCCCTTTGATTCCTATAAGACGTACCTTTTAGTCGAGTCATCCCCCATGATTACTATAAAACCTACCTTTTAGTCAAGTCATCCCCTTTGATTCCTATAAGACGTACCTTTTAGTTGAGTCATTTCCATTGATTCCTTGAAGACGTACCTTTTTGTCGAGTCATTTCCCTTGATTCCTATAAGACGTACCTTTTAGTTGAGTCATTTCCCTTGATTCCTATAAGACGTACCTTTTAGTCGAGTCATCCCGTTTGATCCCTAGAAGACGTACCTTTTAGTCTAGTCATTTCCTTTGATTCCTATAAGACGTATCTTTTAGTCAAGTCATTTCCTTTGATTCCTATAAGACGTACCTTTTAGTCGAGTCATCCCCATTGACCCCTAGAATACGTACCTTTTAATCAAGTCATTTCCCTTGATTTCTATAAGACGTACCTCTTAGTCGAATCATCCCCTTTGATTCGTATAAGACATACCTTTTAGTCGAGTCCTCCCCTTTGATTCCTATAAGACATACCTTCTAGTCGAGTTATACCTCTTGATTCCTATAAGACGTACTTTTTAGTCGAGTCATTCCCCCTTGACCCCTAGAAGATGTACCTTTTAGTCGAGTCATCCGCTTTGACCCCTAGAAGACGTACCTTTTACTTGAGTCATTACATTTGATTCTATAAGACGTATCTTTTAATGGAGTCATCCCTTTTGATTAGTATAAGACGTACCTTTTATTCGAGTCATCCCCTTTGATTCCTATAAGACGTACCTTTTAGTCAAGTCATCCCCTTTGATTCCTATAAGACGTACCTTTTAGTCGAGTCATCCCTTTGATTCCTATAAGACGTACCTTTTAGTTGAGTCATCCCCTTTGACCCCTAGAAGGCATACCTTTTAGTCATTTCCTTTGATTCCTATAAAACGTACCTTTTAGTCGAGTCACCCCCTTTGATTCCTATAAGACGTACCTTATAGTCGAGTCATACCCCTTAATTACTATAAGACGTACCTTTTAGTCGAGTCATCCTATTTGATTCCTATAAGACGTACCTTTTAGTTGAGTCATTTCCTTTGATACCTTAAAGACGTACCTTTTAGTCGAGTCATCCCCTTTGATTCCTATAAGACGTACCTTTTAGTCAAGTCATCCCCTTTGATTCCTATAAGACATACCTTTTAGTCGAGTCATCCCTTTGATTCCTATAAGACGTACATTTTAGTCGAGTCATCCCCTTTGACCCCTAGAAGGCATACCTTTTAGTCATTTCCTTTTATTCCTGTAAGACGTACCTTTTGGTCGAGTCACCCCCTTTGATTCCTATAAGACGTACCTTATAGTCGAGTCATACCCCTTAATTACTATAAGACGTACCTTTTAGTCGAGTCATCCTCTTTGATTCCTATAAGACGTACCTTTTAGTTGAGTCATTTCCTTTGATTCCTTAAAGACGTACCTTTTAGTAGAGTAATTTCCCTTGATTCCTATAAGACGTACCTTTTAGTCGAGTCATCCGTTTGATTCCAATAAGACGTACCTTTTAGTCGAGTCATCCCCTTTGACCCCTAGAAGACATACCTTTTAGTCATTTCCTTTGATTCCTATAAGACGTACCTTTTAGTCGAGTCACCCCCTTTGATTCCTAAAAGACGTACCTTTTAGTTGAGTCATTTCCTTTGATTCCTATAAGACGTACCTTTTAGTCGAGTCATTTCCTTTGATTCCTATAAGACGTACCTTTTAGTCGAGTCATCCCCTTTGACCCCTAGAATACGTACCTTTTAGTCGAGTCATTTCCCTTGATTTCTATAAGACGTACCTCTTAGTCGAATCATCCCCTTTGATTAGTATAAGACATACCTTTTAGTCGAGTCCTCCCTTTTGATTCCAATAAGACATACCTTTTAGTCGAGTTATACCTCTTGATTCCTATAAGACGTACTTTTTAGTCGAGTCATTCCCCCTTGACCCCTAGAAGATGTACCTTTTAGTCGAGTCATCCGCTTTGACCCCTAGAAGACGTACCTTTTACTTGAGTCATTACATTTGATTCTATAAGACGTATCTTTTAGTAGAGTCATCCCTTTTGATTCCTATAAGACGTACCTTTTAGTCGAGTCATCCCCTTTGATTCCTATAAGACGTACCCTTTAGTCAAGTCATCCCCTTTGATTCCTATAAGACGTACCTTTTAGTCGAGTCATCCCTTTGATTCCTATAAGACGTACCTTTTAGTCGAGTCATCCCCTTTGACCCCTAGAAGGCATTCCTTTTAGTCATTTCCTTTGATTCCTATAAGACGTACCTTTTGGTCGAGTCACCCCCTTTGATTCCTATAAGACGTACCTTATAGTCGAGTCATACCCCTTGATTCCTATAAGACGTACCATTTAGTCCAGTCATCTCCTTTGATTCCTATAAGACGTACCTTTTAGTCGAGTCATTTCCCTTGATTCCTATAAGACGTACCTTTTCGTCGAGTCATCCCCTTTGAATCCTATAAGACGTATCTTTTAGTCGAGTCATCCCCTTTGATTCCTATAAGACGTACCTTTTAGTCGAGTCAACCCCTTTGACCCCTAGAAGACATACCTTGCAGTCATTTCCTTTAATTCCTATAAGACGTACCTTTTAGTCGGGTCACCCCCTTTGATTCCTATAAGACGTACCTTTTAGTCGAGTCATCCCCCATGATTACTATAAAACCTACCTTTTAGTCAAGTCATCCCCTTTGATTCCTATAAGACGTACCTTTTAGTTGAGTCATTTCCATTGATTCCTTGAAGACGTACCTTTTTGTCGAGTCATTTCCCTTGATTCCTATAAGACGTACCTTTTAGTTGAGTCATTTCCCTTGATTCCTATAAGACGTACCTTTTAGTCGAGTCATCCCGTTTGATCCCTAGAAGACGTACCTTTTAGTCTAGTCATTTCCTTTGATTCCTATAAGACGTACCTTTTAGTCAAGTCATTTCCTTTGATTCCTATAAGACGTACCTTTTAGTCGAGTCATCCCCTTTGACCCCTAGAATACGTACCTTTTAATCGAGTCATTTCCCTTGATTTCTATAAGACGTACCTCTTAGTCGAATCATCCCCTTTGATTCGTATAAGACATACCTTTTAGTCGAGTCCTCCCCTTTGATTCCTATAAGACATACCTTCTAGTCGAGTTATACCTCTTGATTCCTATAAGACGTACTTTTTAGTCGAGTCATTCCCCCTTGACCCCTAGAAGATGTACCTTTTAGTCGAGTCATCCGCTTTGACCCCTAGAAGACGTACCTTTTACTTGAGTCATTACATTTGATTCTATAAGACGTATCTTTTAATGGAGTCATCCCTTTTGATTCCTATAAGACGTACCTTTTAGTCGAGTCATCCCCTTTGATTCCTATAAGACGTACCTTTTAGTCAAGTCATCCCCTTTGATTCCTATAAGACGTACCTTTTAGTCGGGTCATCCCTTTGATTCCTATAAGACGTACCTTTTAGTTGAGTCATCCCCTTTGACCCCTAGAAGGCATACCTTTTAGTCATTTCCTTTGATTCCTATAAAACGTACCTTTTAGTCGAGTCACCCCCTTTGATTCCTATAAGACGTACCTTA
The DNA here is from genome assembly GCA_030864215.1 of Capsicum pubescens. Classification (NCBI taxonomy): domain Eukaryota; kingdom Viridiplantae; phylum Streptophyta; class Magnoliopsida; order Solanales; family Solanaceae; genus Capsicum; species Capsicum pubescens. The sequence goes on along the minus strand of CM061545.1, from coordinate 271,764,738 downwards.
TAGTCGAGTCATACCCCTTAATTACTATAAGACGTACCTTTTAGTCGAGTCATCCTATTTGATTCCTATAAGACGTACCTTTTAGTTGAGTCATTTCCTTTGATTCCTTAAAGACGTACCTTTTAGTAGAGTCATTTCCCTTGATTCCTATAAGACGTACCTTTTAGTCGAGTCATCCGTTTGATTCCTATAAGACGTACCTTTTAGTCGAGTCATCCCCTTTGACCCCTAGAAGACATACCTTTTAGTCATTTCCTTTGATTCCTATAAGACGTACCTTTTAGTCGAGTCACCCCCTTTGATTCCTATAAGACGTACCTTTTAGTTGAGTCATTTCCCTTGATTCCTATAAGACGTACCTTTTAGTCGAGTCATCCCGTTTGATCCCTAGAAGACGTACCTTTTAGTCTAGTCATTTCCTTTGATTCCTATAAGACGTACCTTTTAGTCGAGTCATTTCCTTTGATTCCTATAAGACGTACCTTTTAGTCGAGTCATCCCCTTTGACCCCTAGAATACGTACCTTTTAGTCGAGTCATTTCCCTTGATTCCTATAAGACGTACCTCTTAGTCGAATCATCCCCTTTGATTCGTATAAGACATACCTTTTAGTCGAGTCCTCCCCTTTGATTCCTATAAGACATACCTTTTAGTCGAGTTATACCTCATGATTCCTATAAGATGTACATTTTAGTCGAGTCATTCCCCCTTGACCCCTAGAAGATGTACCTTTTAGTCGAGTCATTCTCTTTGACCCCTAAAGACGTATCTTTTACTCGAGTCATTTCATTTGATTCTATAAGATGTATCTTTTAGTGTAGTCATCCCTTTTGATTCCTATAGGATGTACCTTTTAGTCGAGTCATCCCCTTTGATTCCTATAAGACGTACCTTTTAGTCAAGTCATCCCCTTTGATTCCTATAAGACGTACCTTTTAGTCGAGTCATCCCTTTGATTCCTATAAGACGTACCTTTTAGTCGAGTCATCCCCTTCGACCCCTAGAAGGCATACCTTTTAGTCATTTCCTTTGATTCCTATAAGACGTACCTTTTAGTCGAGTCACCCCCTTTGATTCCTATAAGACGTACCTTATAGTCTAGTCATCCCCCTTAATTACTATAAGACGTACCTTTTAGTCGAGTCATCCCCTTTGATTCCTATAAGACGTACCTTTTAGTTGAGTCATTTCCTTTGATTCCTTAAAGACGTACCTTTTAGTAGAGTCATTTCCCTTGATTCCTATAAGACGTACCTTTTAGTCGAGTCATCCCTTTGATTCCTATAAGACGTTCCTTTTAGTCGAGTCATCCCCTTTGACCCCTAGAAGACATACCTTTTAGTCATTTCCTTTGATTCCTATAAGACGTACCTTTTAGTCGAGTCACCCCCTTTGATTCCTATAAGACGTACCTTTTAGTCGAGTCATCCCCCTTGATTACTATAAGACGTACCTTTTAGTCGAGTCATCCCCTTTGATTCCTATAAGACGTACCTTTTAGTTGAGTCATTTCCTTTGATTCCTTAAAGACGTACCATTTAGTAGAGTCATTTCCCTTGATTCCTATAAGACGTACCTTTTAGTCGAGACATCCCCATTGATTCCTATGAGACGTACCTTTTAGTCCAGTCATCTCCTTTGATTCCTATAAGACGTACCTTTTAGTCGAGTCATTTACCTTGATTCCTATAAGACGTACCTTTTAGTCGAGTCATCCTCTTTGATTCCTATATGACGTATCTTTTAGTCGAGTCATCCCCTTTGATTCCTATAAGACGTACCTTTTAGTCGAGTCATCCCCTTTGACCCCTAGAAGACATACCTTTTAGTCATTTTCTTTGATTCCTATAAGACGTACCTTTTAGTCGGGTCACCCCCTTTGATTCCTATAAGACGTACCTTTTAGTCGAGTCATCCCCCATGATTACTATAAAACCTACCTTTAAGTCGAGTCATCCCCTTTGATTCCTATAAGACGTACCTTTTAGTTGAGTCATTTCCTTTGATTCCTTGAAGACGTACCTTTTTGTCGAGTCATTTCCCTTGATTCCTATAAGACGTACCTTTTAGTTGAGTCATTTCCCTTGATTCCTATAAGACGTACCTTTTAGTCGAGTCATCCCGTTTGATCCCTAGAAGACGTACCTATTAGTCTAGTCATTTCCTTTGATTCCTATAAGACGTACCTTTTAGTCGAGTCATTTCCTATGATTCCTATAAGACGTACCTTTTAGTCGAGTCATCCCCTTTGACCCCTAGAATACGTACCTTTTAGTCGAGTCATTTCCCTTGATTCCTATAAGACGTACCTCTTAGTCGAATCATCCCCATTGATTGCTATAAGACGTACCTTTTAGTCGAGTCATGCCCTTTGATTCCTAGAAGACGTAACTTTTAGTCGAGTCATTTCCCTTGATTCCTATAAGACGTACCTTTTAGTCGAGTCATCCCCTTTGATTCCTATAAGACGTATCTTTTAGTCGAGTCATCCCCTTTGATTCCTATAAGAGGTACCTTTTAGTCGAGTCATCCCCTTTTACCCCTAAAAGACATAACTTTTAGTCATTTCCTTTGATTCCTATAAGACGTACCTTTTAGTCGGGTCACCCCCTTTGATTCCTATAAGACGTACCTTTTAGTCGAGTCATCCCCCTTGATTACTATAAAACCTACCTTTTATTCGAGTCATCCCCTTTGATTCCTATAAGACGTACCTTTTAGTTGAGTCATTTCCATTGATTCCTTGAAGACGTACCTTTTAGTCGAGTCATTTCCCTTGATTCCTATAAGACGTACCTTTTATTCGAGTCATTTCCCTTGATTCCTATAAGACGTACCTTTTAGTCGAGTCATCCCGTTTGATCCCTAGAAGACATACCTTTTAGTCAAGTCATTTCCTTTGATTCCTATAAGACGTACCTTTTAGTCGAGTCATTTCCCTTGATTCCTATAAGACGTACCTTTTAGTCGAGTCATCCCGTTTGATCCCTAGAAGACGTACCTTTTAGTCTAGTCATTTCCTTTGATTCCTATAAGACGTACCTTTTAGTCGAGTCATTTCCTTTGATTCCTATAAGACGTACCTTTTAGTCGAGTCATCCCCTTTGACCCCTAGAATACGTACCTTTTAGTCGAGTCATTTCCCAAGATTCCTATAAGACGTACCTCTTAGTCGAATCATCCCCTTTGATTCATATAAGAAATACCTTTTAGTCGAGTCCTCCCCTTTGATTCCTATAAGACATACCTTTTAGTCGAGTTATACCTCTTGATTCCTATAAGACGTACTTTTTAGTCGTGTCATTCCCCCTTGACCCCTAGAAGACGAACCTTTTAGTCGAGTCATCCCCTTTGACCCCTAGAAGACGTACCTTTTACTCGAGTCATTTCCTTTGATTCTATAAGACGTATCTTTTAGTGGAGTCATCCCTTTTGATTCCTATAAGACGTACCTTTTAGTCGAGTCATCCCCTTTGATTCCTATAAGACGTACCTTTTAGTCGTGTCATCCCTTTGATTCCTATAAGACGTACCTTTTAGTCGAGTCATCCCCTTTGACCCCAAGAAGGCATACCTTTTAGTCATTTCCTTTGATTCCTATAAGACGTACCTTTTAGTCGAGTCACCCCCTTTGATTCCTATAAGACGTACCTTATAGTCTAGTCATCCCCCTTAATTACTATAAAACGTACCTTTTAGTCGAGTCATCCCCTTTGATTCCTATAAGACGTACCTTTTAGTTGAGTCATTTCCTTTGATTCCTTAAAGACGTACCTTTTAGTAGAGTCATTTCCCTTGATTCCTATAAGACGTACCTTTTAGTCGAGTCATCCCTTTGATTCCTATAAGACGTTCCTTTTAGTCGAGTCATCCCCTTTGACCCCTAGAAGACATACCTTTTAGTCATTTCCTTTGATTCCTATAAGACGTACCTTTTAGTCGAGTCACCCCCTTTGATTCCTATAAGACGTACCTTTTAGTCGAGTCATCCCCCTTGATTACAATAAGACGTACCTTTTAGTCGAGTCATCCCCTTTGATTCCTATAAGACGTACCTTTTAGTTGAGTCATTTCCTTTGATTCCTTAAATACGTACCATTTAGTAGAGTCATTTCCCTTGATTCCTATAAGACGTACCTTTTAGTCGAGACATCCCCATTGATTCCTATAAGACGTACCTTTTAGTCCAGTCATCTCCTTTGATTCCTATAAGACGTACCTTTTAGTCTAGTCATTTACCTTGATTCCTATAAGACGTACCTTTTAGTCGAGTCATCCTCTTTGATTCCTATATGACGTATCTTTTAGTCGAGTCATCCCCTTTGATTCCTATAAGACGTACCTTTTAGTCGAGTCATCCCCTTTGACCCCTAGAAGACATACCTTTTAGTCATTTTCTTTGATTCCTATAAGACGTACCTTTTAGTCGGGTCACCCCCTTTGATTCCTATAAGACGTATCTTTTAGTCGAGTCATCCCCCATGATTACTATAAAACCTACCTTTAAGTCGAGTCATCCCCTTTGATTCCTATAAGACGTACCTTTTAGTTGAGTCATTTCCTTTGATTCCTTGAAGACGTACCTTTTTGTCGAGTCATTTCCCTTGATTCCTATAAGACGTACCTTTTAGTTGAGTCATTTCCCTTGATTCCTATAAGACGTACCTTTTAGTCGAGTCATCCCGTTTGATCCCTAGAAGACGTACCTATTAGTCTAGTCATTTCCTTTGATTCCTATAAGACGTACCTTTTAGTCGAGTCATTTCCTTTGATTCCTATAAGACGTACCTTTTAGTCGAGTCATCCCCTTTGACCCCTAGAATACGTACCTTTTAGTCGAGTCATTTGCCTTGATTCCTATAAGACGTACCTCTTAGTCGAATCATCCCCATTGATTGCTATAAGACGTACCTTTTAGTCGAGTCATGCCCTTTGATTCCTAGAAGACGTAACTTTTAGTCGAGTCATTTCCCTTGATTCCTATAAGACGTACCTTTTAGTCGAGTCATCCCCTTTGATTCCTATAAGACGTATCTTTTAGTCGAGTCATCCCCTTTGATTCCTATAAGAGGTACCTTTTAGTCGAGTCATCCCCTTTTACCCCTAGAAGACATAACTTTTAGTCATTTCCTTTGATTCCTATAAGACGTACCTTTTAGTCGGGTCACCCCCTTTGATTCCTATAAGACGTACCTTTTAGTCGAGTCATCCCCCTTGATTACTATAAAACCTACCTTTTAGTCGAGTCATCCCCTTTGATTCTTATAAGACGTACCTATTAGTTGAGTCATTTCCATTGATTCCTTGAAGAAGTACCTTTTAGTCGAGTCATTTCCCTTGATTCCTATAAGACGTACCTTTTAGTCGAGTCATTTCCCTTGATTCCTATAAGACGTACCTTTTAGTCGAGTCATCCCGTTTGATCCCTAGAAGACGTACCTATTAGTCTAGTCATTTCCTTTGATTCCTATAAGACGTACCTTTTAGTCGAGTCATTTCCCTTGATTCCTATTAGACGTACCTTTTAGTCGAGTCATCCCGTTTGATCCCTAGAAGACGTACCTTTTAGTCTAGTCATTTCCTTTGATTCCAATAAGACGTACCTTTTAGTCGAGTCATTTCCTTTGATTCCTATAAGACGTACCTTTTAGTCGAGTCATCCCCTTTGACCCCTAGAATACGTACCTTTTAGTCGAGTTATTTCCCAAGATTCCTATAAGACGTACCTCTTAGTCGAATCATCCCCTTTGATTCATATAAGAAATACCTTTTAGTCGAGTCCTCCCCTTTGATTCCTATAAGACATACCTTTTAGTCGAGTTATACCTCTTGATTCCTATAAGACGTACTTTTTAGTCGTGTCATTCCCCCTTGACCCCTAGAAGACGAACCTTTTAGTCGAGTCATCCCCTTTGACCCCTAGAAGACGTACCTTTTACTCGAGTCATTTCCTTTGATTCTATAAGACGTATCTTTTAGTGGAGTCATCCCTTTTGATTCCTATAAGACGTACCTTTTAGTCGAGTCATCCCCTTTGATTCCTATAAGACGTACCTTTTAGTCAAGTCATCCCCTTTGACCCCTAGAAGACATACCTTTTAGTCATTTCCTTTGATTCCTATAAGACGTACCTTTTAGTCGAGTCACCCCCTTTGATTCCTATAAGACGTACCTTTTAGTTGAGTCATTTCCCTTGATTCCTATAAGACGTACCTTTTAGTCGAGTCATCCCGTTTGATCCCTAGAAGACGTACCTTTTAGTCTAGTCATTTCCTTTGATTCCTATAAGACGTACCTTTTAGTCGAGTCATTTCCTTTGATTCCTATAAGACGTACCTTTTAGTCGAGTCATCCCCTTTGACCCCTAGAATATGTACCTTTTAGTCGAGTCATTTCCCTTGATTCCTATAAGACGTAGCTCTTAGTCGAATCATCCCCTTTGATTCGTATAAGACATACCTTTTAGTCGAGTCCTCCCCTTTGATTCCTATAAGACATACCTTTTAGTCGAGTTATACCTCATGATTCCTATAAGACGTACTTTTTAGTTGAGTCATTCCCCCTTGACCCCTAGAAGATGTACCTTTTAGTCGAGTTATCCCCTTTGACCCCTAAAGACGTATCTTTTACTCGAGTCATTTCATTTGATTCTATCAGATATATCTTTTAGTGTAGTCATCCCTTTTGATTCCTATAAGATGTACCTTTTAGTCGAGTCATCCCCTTTGATTCCTATAAGACGTACCTTTTAGTCAAGTCATCCCCTTTGATTCCTATAAGACGTACCTTTTAGTCGAGTCATCCCTTTGATTCCTATAAGACGTACCTTTTAGTCGAGTCATCCCCTTTGACCCCTAGAAGGCATACCTTTTAGTCATTTCCTTTGATTCCTACAAGACTCACCTTTTGGTCGAGTCACCCCCTTTGATTCCTATAAGACGTACCTTATAGTCTAGTCATCCCCCTTAATTACTATAAGACGTACCTTTTAGTCGAGTCATCCCCTTTGATTCCTATAAGACGTACCTTTTAGTCAAGTCATCCCCTTTGATTCCTATAAGACGTACCTTTTAGTCTAGTCATCCCTTTGATTCCTATAAGACGTACCTTTTAGTCGAGTCATCCCCTTTGACCCCTAGAAGGCATACCTATTAGTCATTTCCTTTGATTCCTATAAGACGTACCTTTTAGTCGAGTCATCCCCTTTGATTCCTATAAGACGTACCTTTTAGTTGAGTCATTTCCTTTGATTCCTTAAAGACGTACCTTTTAGTAGAGTCATTTCCCTTGATTCCTATAAGACGTACCTTTTAGTCGAGTCATCCCTTTGATTCCTATAAGACGTTCCTTTTAGTCGAGTCATCCCCTTTGACCCCTAGAAGACATACCATTTAGTCATTTCCTTTGATTCCTATAAGACGTACCTTTTAGTCGAGTCACCCCCTTTGATTCCTATAAGACGTACCTTTTAGTCGAGTCATCCCCCTTGATTACTATAAGACGTACCTTTTAGTCGAGTCATCCCCTTTGATTCCTATAAGACGTACCTTTTAGTTGAGTCATTTCCTTTGATTCCTTAAAGACGTACCATTTAGTAGAGTCATTTCCCTTGATTCCTATAAGACGTACCTTTTAGTCGAGACATCCCCATTGATTCCTATAAGACGTACCTTTTAGTCCAGTCATCTCCTTTGACTCCTATAAGACGTACCTTTTAGTCGAGTCATTTACCTTGATTCCTATAAGACGTACCTTTTAGTCGAGTCATCCTCTTTGATTCCTATATGACGTATCTTTTAGTCGAGTCATCCCCTTTGATTCCTATAAGACGTACCTTTTAGTCGAGTCATCCCCTTTGACCCCTAGAAGACATACCTTTTAGTCATTTTCTTTGATTCCTATAAGACGTACCTTTTAGTCGGGTCACCCCCTTTGATTCCTATAAGACGTACCTTTTAGTCGAGTCATCCCCCATGATTACTATAAAACCTACCTTTAAGTCGAGTCATCCCCTTTGATTCCTATAAGACGTACCTTTTAGTTGAGTCATTTACTTTGATTCCTTGAAGACGTACCTTTTTGTCGAGTCATTTCCCTTGATTCCTATAAGACGTACCTTTTAGTTGAGTCATTTCCCTTGATTCCTATAAGACGTACCTTTTAATCGAGTCATCCCGTTTGATCCCTAGAAGACATACCTATTAGTCTAGTCATTTCCTTTGATTCCTATAAGACGTACCTTTTAGTCGAGTCATTTCCATTGATTCCTATAAGACGTACCTTTTAGTCGAGTCATCCCCTTTGACCCCTAGAATACGTACCTTCTAGTCGAGTCATTTCCCTTGATTCCTATAAGACGTACCTCTTAGTCGAATCATCCCCATTGATTGCTATAAGACGTACCTTTTAGTCGAGTCATGCCCTTTGATTCCTAGAAGACGTAACTTTTAGTCGAGTCATTTCCCTTGATTCCTATAAGACGTACCTTTTAGTCGAGTCATCCCCTTTGATTCCTATAAGACGTATCTTTTAGTCGAGTCATCCCCTTTGATTCCTATAAGAGGTACCTTTTAGTCGAGTCATCCCCTTTTACCCCTAGAAGACATAACTTTTAGTCATTTCCTTTGATTCCTATAAGACGTACCTTTTAGTCGGGTCACCCCCTTTGATTCCTATAAGACGTACCTTTTAGTCGAGTCATCCCCCTTGATTACTATAAAACCTACCTTTTAGTCGAGTCATCCCCTTTGATTCCTATAAGACGTACCTTTTAGTTGAGTCATTTCCATTGATTCCTTGAAGACGTACCTTTTAGTCGAGTCATTTCCCTTGATTCCTATAAGACGTACCTTTTAGTCGAGTCATTTCCCTTGATTCCTATAAGACGTACCTTTTAGTCGAGTCATCCCGTTTGATCCCTAGAAGACGTACCTATTAGTCTAGTCATTTCCTTTGATTCCTATAAGACGTACCTTTTAGTCGAGTCATTTCCCTTGATTCCTATAAGACGTACCTTTTAGTCGAGTCATCCCGTTTGATCCCTAGAAGACGTACCTTTTAGTCTAGTCATTTCCTTTGATTCCAATAAGACGTACCTTTTAGTCGAGTCATTTCCTTTGATTCCTATAAAACGTACCTTTTAGTCGAGTCATCCCCTTTGACCCCTAGAATACGTACCTTTTAGTCGAGTTATTTCCCAAGATTCCTATAAGACGTACCTCTTAGTCGAATCATCCCCTTTGATTCATATAAGAAATACCTTTTAGTCGAGTCCTCCCCTTTGATTCCTATAAGACATACCTTTTAGTCGAGTTATACCTCTTGATTCCTATAAGACGTACTTTTTAGTCGTGTCATTCCCCCTTGACCCCTAGAAAACGAACCTTTTAGTCGAGTCATCCCCTTTGACCCCTAGAAGACGTACCTTTTACTCGAGTCATTTCCTTTGATTCTATAAGACGTATCTTTTAGTGGAGTCATCCCTTTTGATTCCTATAAGACGTACCTTTTAGTCGAGTCATCCCCTTTGATTCCTATAAGACGTAACTTTTAGTCAAGTCATCCCCTTTGTCCCCTAGAAGACATACCTTTTAGTCATTTCCTTTGATTCCTATAAGACGTACCTTTTAGTCGAGTCACCCCCTTTGATTCCTATAAGACGTACCTTTTAGTTGAGTCATTTCCCTTGATTCCTATAAGACGTACCTTTTAGTCGAGTCATCCCGTTTGATCCCTAGAAGACGTACCTTTTAGTCTAGTCATTTTCTTTGATTCCTATAAGACGTACCTTTTAGTCGAGTCATTTCCTTTGATTCCTATAAGACGTACCTTTTAGTCGAGTCATCCCCTTTGACCCCTAGAATATGTACCTTTTAGTCGAGTCATTTCCCTTGATTCCTATAAGACGTAGCTCTTAGTCGATTCATCCCCTTTGATTCGTATAAGACATACCTTTTAGTCGAGTCCTCCCCTTTGATTCCTATAAGACATACCTTTTAGTCGAGTTATACCTCATGATTCCTATAAGACGTACTTTTTAGTCGAGTCATTCCCCCTTGACCCCTAGAAGATGTACCTTTTAGTCGAGTCATCCCCTTTGACCCCTAAAGACGTATCTTTTACTCGAGTCATTTCATTTGATTCTATCAGATGTATCTTTTAGTGTAGTCATCCCTTTTGATTCCTATAAGATGTACCTTTTAGTCGAGTCATCCCCTTTGATTCCTATAAGACGTACCTTTTAGTCAAGTCATCCCCTTTGATTCCTATAAGACGTACCTTTTAGTTGAGTCATCCCTTTGATTCCTATAAGACGTACCTTTTAGTCGAGTCATCCCCTTTGACCCCTAGAAGGCATACCTTTTAGTCATTTCCTTTGATTCCTATAAGACGTACCTTTTAGTCGAGTCACCCCCTTTGATTCCTATAAGACGTACCTTATAGTCTAGTCATCCCCCTTAATTACTATAAGATGTACCTTTTAGTCGAGTCATCCCCTTTGATTCCTATAAGACGTACCTTTTAGTTGAGTCATTTCCTTTGATTCCTTAAAGACGTACCTTTTAGTAGAGTCATTTCCCTTGATTCCTATAAGACGTACCTTTTAGTCGAGTCATCCCATTGATTCCTATAAGACGTTCCTTTTAGTCGAGTCATCCCCTTTGACCCCTAGAAGACATACCTTTTAGTCATTTCCTTTGATTCCTATAGGACGTACCTTTTAGTTGAGTCACCCCCTTTGATTCCTATAAGACGTACCTTTTAGTCGAGTCATCCCCCTTGATTACTATAAGACGTACCTTTTAGTCGAGTCATCCCCCTTGATTACTATAAGACATACCTTTTAGTCGAGTCCTCCCCTTTGATTCCTATAAGACATACCTTTTAGTCCAGTTATACCTCGTGATTCCTATAAGACGTACTTTTTAGTCGAGTCATTCCCCCTTGACCCCTAGAAGATGTACCTTTTAGTCGAGTCATCCCCTTTGACCCCTAAAGACGTATCTTTTACTCGAGTCATTTCATTTGATTCTATCAGATATATCTTTTAGTGTAGTCATCCCTTTTGATTCCTATAAGATGTACCTTTTAGTCGAGTCATCCCCTTTGATTCCTATAAGACGTACCTTTTAGTCAAGTCATCCCCTTTGATTCCTATAAGACGTACCTTTTAGTCGAGTCATCCCTTTGATTCCTATAAGACGTACCTTTTAGTCGAGTCATCCCCTTTGACCCCTAGAAGGCATACCTTTTAGTCATTTCCTTTGATTCCTATAAGACGTACCTTTTAGTCGAGTCACCCCCTTTGATTCCTATAAGACGTACCTTATAGTCTAGTCATCCCCCTTAATTACTATAAGACGTACCTTTTAGTCAAGTCATCCCCTTTGATTCCTATAAGACGTACCTTTTAGTTGAGTCATCCCTTTGATTCCTATAAGACGTACCTTTTAGTCGAGTCATCCCCTTTGACCCCTAGAAGGCATACCTTTTAGTCATTTCCTTTGATTCCTATAAGACGTACCTTTTAGTCGAGTCACCCCCTTTGATTCCTATAAGACGTACCTTATAGTCTAGTCATCCCCCTTAATTACTATAAGACGTACCTTTTAGTCGAGTCATCCCCTTTGATTCCTATAAGACGTACCTTTTAGTTGAGTCATTTCCTTTGATTCCTTAAAGACGTACCTTTTAGTAGAGTCATTTCCCTTGATTCCTATAAGACGTACCTTTTAGTCGAGTCATCCCTTTGATTCCTATAAGACGTTCCTTTTAGTCGAGTCATCCCCTTTGACCCCTAGAAGACATACCTTTTAGTCATTTCCTTTGATTCCTATAGGACGTACCTTTTAGTTGAGTCACCCCCTTTGATTCCTATAAGACGTACCTTTTAGTCGAGTCATCCCCCTTGATTACTATAAGACGTACCTTTTAGTCGAGTCATCCCCCTTGATTACTATAAGACATACCTTTTAGTCGAGTCCTCCCCTTTGATTCCTATAAGACATACCTTTTAGTCCAGTTATACCTCATGATTCCTATAAGACGTACTTTTTAGTCGAGTCATTCCCCCTTGACCCCTAGAAGATGTACCTTTTAGTCGAGTCATCCCCTTTGACCCCTAAAGACGTATCTTTTACTCGAGTCATTTCATTTGATTCTATCAGATATATCTTTTAGTGTAGTCATCCCTTTTGATTCCTATAAGATGTACCTTTTAGTCGAGTCATCCCCTTTGATTCCTATAAGACGTACCTTTTAGTCAAGTCATCCCCTTTGATTCCTATAAGACGTACCTTTTAGTCGAGTCATCCCTTTGATTCCTATAAGACGTACCTTTTAGTCGAGTCATCCCCTTTGACCCCTAGAAGGCATACCTTTTAGTCATTTCCTTTGATTCCTATAAGACGTACCTTTTAGTCGAGTCACCCCCTTTGATTCCTATAAGACGTACCTTATAGTCTAGTCATCCCCCTTAATTACTATAAGACGTACCTTTTAGTCGAGTCATCCCCATTGATTCCTATAAGACGTACCTTTTAGTCAAGTCATCCCCTTTGATTCCTATAAGACGTACCTTTTAGTCTAGTCATCCCTTTGATTCCTATAAGACGTACCTTTTAGTCGAGTCATCCCCTTTGACCCCTAGAAGGCATACCTTTTAGTCATTTCATTTGATTCCTATAAGACGTACCTTTTAGTCGAGTCATCCCCTTTGATTCCTATAAGACGTACCTTTTAGTTGAGTCATTTCCTTTGATTCCTTAAAGACGTACCTTTTAGTAGAGTCATTTCCCTTGATTCCTATAAGACGTACCTTTTAGTCGAGTCATCCCTTTGATTCCTATAAGACGTTCCTTTTAGTCGAGTCATCCCCTTTGACCCCTAGAAGACATACCTTTTAGTCATTTCCTTTGATTCCTATAAGACGTACCTTTTAGTCGAGTCACCCCCTTTGATTCCTATAAGACGTACCTTTTAGTCGAGTCATCCCCCTTGATTACTATAAGACGTACCTTTTAGTCGAGTCATCCTCTTTGATTCCTATAAGACGTACCTTTTAGTTGAGTCATTTCCTTTGATTCCTTAAAGACGTACCATTTAGTAGAGTCATTTCCCTTGATTCCTATAAGACGTACCTTTTAGTCGAGACATCCCCATTGATTCCTATAAGACGTACCTTTTAGTCCAGTCATCTCCTTTGATTCCTATAAGACGTACCTTTTAGTCGAGTCATTTACCTTGATTCCTATAAGACGTACCTTTTAGTCGAGTCATCCTCTTTGATTCCTATATGACGTATCTTTTAGTCGAGTCATCCCCTTTGATTCCTATAAGACGTACCTTTTAGTCGAGTCATCCCCTTTGACCCCTAGAAGACATACCTTTTATTCATTTTCTTTGATTCCTATATGACGTACCTTTTAGTCGGGTCACCCCCTTTGATTCCTATAAGACGTACCTTTTAGTCGAGTCATCCCCCATGATTACTATAAAACCTACCTTTAAGTCGAGTCATCCCCTTTGATTCCTATAAGACGTACCTTTTAGTTGAGTCATTTCCTTTGATTCCTTGAAGACGTACCTTTTTGTCGAGTCATTTCCCTTGATTCCTATAAGACGTACCTTTTAGTTGAGTCATTTCCCTTGATTCCTATAAGACGTACCTTTTAATCGAGTCATCCCGTTTGATCCCTAGAAGACGTACCTATTAGTCTAGTCATTTCCTTTGATTCCTATAAGACGTACCTTTTAGTCGAGTCATTTCCTTTGATTCTTATAAGACGTACCTTTTAGTCGAGTCATCCCCTTTGACCCCTAGAATACGTACCTTTTAGTCGAGTCATTTCCCTTGATTCCTATAAGACGTACCTCTTAGTCGAATCATCCCCATTGATTGCTATAAGACGTACCTTTTAGTCGAGTCATGCCCTTTGATTCCTAGAAGACGTAACTTTTAGTCGAGTCATTTCCCTTGATTCCTATAAGACGTACCTTTTAGTCGAGTCATCCCCTTTGATTCCTATAAGACGTATCTTTTAGTCGAGTCATCCCCTTTGATTCCTATAAGAGGTACCTTTTAGTCGAGTCATCCCCTTTTACCCCTAGAAGACATAACTTTTAGTCATTTCCTTTGATTCCTATAAGACGTACCTTTTAGTCGGGTCACCCCCTTTGATTCCTATAAGACGTACCTTTTAGTCGAGTCATCCCCCTTGATTACTATAAAACCTACCTTTTAGTCGAGTCATCCCCTTTGATTCCTATAAGACGTACCTTTTAGTTGAGTCATTTCCATTGATTCCTTGAAGACGTACCTTTTAGTCGAGTCATTTCCCTTGATTCCTATGAGACGTACCTTTTAGTCGAGTCATTTCCCTTGATTCCTATAAGACGTACCTTTTAGTCGAGTCATCCCGTTTGATCCCTAGAAGACGTACCTATTAGTCTAGTCATTTCCTTTGATTCCTATAAGACGTACCTTTTAGTCGAGTCATTTCCCTTGATTCCTATAAGACGTACCTTTTAGTCGAGTCATCCCGTTTGATCCCTAGAAGACGTACCTTTTAGTCTAGTCATTTCCTTTGATTCCAATAAGACGTACCTTTTAGTCGAGTCATTTCCTTTGATTCCTATAAGACGTACCTTTTAGTCGAGTCATCCCCTTTGACCCCTAGAATACGTACCTTTTAGTCGAGTTATTTCCTAAGATTCCTATAAGACGTACCTCTTAGTCGAATCATCCCCTTTGATTCATATAAGAAATACCTTTTAGTCGAGTCCTCCCCTTTGATTCCTATAAGACATACCTTTTAGTCGAGTTATACCTCTTGATTCCTATAAGACGTACTTTTTAGTCGTGTCATTCCCCCTTGACCCCTAGAAAACGAACCTTTTAGTCGAGTCATCCCCTTTGACCCCTAGAAGACGTACCTTTTACTCGAGTCATTTCCTTTGATTCTATAAGACGTATCTTTTAGTGGAGTCATCCCTTTTGATTCCTATAAGACGTACCTTTTAGTCGAGTCATCCCCTTTGATTCCTATAAGACGTAACTTTTAGTCAAGTCATCCCCTTTGTCCCCTAGAAGACATACCTTTTAGTCATTTCCTTTGATTCCTATAAGACGTACCTTTTAGTCGAGTCACCCCCTTTGATTCCTATAAGACGTACCTTTTAGTTGAGTCATTTCCCTTGATTCCTATAAGACGTACCTTTTAGTCGAGTCATCCCGTTTGATCCCTAGAAGACGTACCTTTTAGTCTAGTCATTTCCTTTGATTCCTATAAGACGTACCTTTTAGTCGAGTCATTTCCTTTGATTCCTATAAGACGTACCTTTTAGTCGAGTCATCCCCTTTGACCCCTAGAATATGTACCTTTTAGTCGAGTCATTTCCCTTGATTCCTATAAGACGTAGCTCTTAGTCGAATCATCCCCTTTGATTCATATAAGACATACCTTTTAGTCGAGTCCTCCCCTTTGATTCCTATAAGACATACCTTTTAGTCGAGTTATACCTCATGATTCCTATAAGACGTACTTTTTAGTCGAGTCATTCCCCCTTGACCCCTAGAAGAAGTACCTTTTAGTCGAGTCATCCCCTTTCACCC
The DNA here is from genome assembly GCA_030864215.1 of Capsicum pubescens. Lineage (NCBI taxonomy): Eukaryota > Viridiplantae > Streptophyta > Magnoliopsida > Solanales > Solanaceae > Capsicum > Capsicum pubescens. The sequence goes on along the minus strand of CM061545.1, from coordinate 271,749,125 downwards.
CTAAAGACGTATCTTTTACTCGAGTCATTTCATTTGATTCTATCAGATGTATCTTTTAGTGTAGTCATCCCTTTTGATTCCTATAAGATGTACCTTTTAGTCGAGTCATCCCCTTTGATTCCAATAAGACGTACCTTTTAGTCAAGTCATCCCCTTTGATTCCTATAAGACGTACCTTTTAGTTGAGTCATCCCTTTGATTCCTATAAGACGTACCTTTTAGTCGAGTCATCCCCTTTGACCCCTAGAAGGCATACCTTTTAGTCATTTCCTTTGATTCCTATAAGACGTACCTTTTAGTCGAGTCACCCCCTTTGATTCCTATAAGACGTACCTTATAGTCTAGTCATCCCCCTTAATTACTATAAGACGTACCTTTTAGTCGAGTCATCCCCTTTGATTCCTATAAGACGTACCTTTTAGTTGAGTCATTTCCTTTGATTCCTTAAAGACGTACCTTTTAGTAGAGTCATTTCCCTTGATTCCTATAAGACGTACCTTTTAGTCGAGTCATCCCTTTGATTCCTATAAGACGTTCCTTTTAGTCGAGTCATCCCCTTTGACCCCTAGAAGACATACCTTTTAGTCATTTCCTTTGATTCCTATAAGACGTACCTTTTAGTCGAGTCACCCCCTTTGATTCCTATAAGACGTACCTATTAGTCGAGTCATCCCCCTTGATTACTATAAGACGTACCTTTTAGTCGAGTCATCCCCTTTGATTCCTATAAGACGTACCTTTTAGTTGAGTCATTTCCTTTGATTCCTTAAAGACGTACCATTTAGTAGAGTCATTTCCCTTGATTCCTATAAGACGTACCTTTTAGTCAAGACATCCCCATTGATTCCTATAAGACGTACCTTTTAGTCCAGTCATCTCCTTTGATTCCTATAAGACGTACCTTTTAGTCGAGTCATTTACCTTGATTCCTATAAGATGTACCTTTTAGTCGAGTCATCCTCTTTGATTCCTATATGACGTATCTTTTAGTCGAGTCATCCCCTTTGATTCCTATAAGACGTACCTTTTAGTCGAGTCATCCCCTTTGACCCCTAGAAGACATACCTTTTAGTCATTTTCTTTGATTCCTATAAGACGTACCTTTTAGTCGGGTCACCCCCTTTGATTCCTATAAGACGTACCTTTTAGTCGAGTCATCCCCCATGATTACTATAAAACCTACCTTTAAGTCGAGTCATCCCCTTTGATTCCTATAAGACGTACCTTTTAGTTGAGTCATTTCCTTTGATTCCTTGAAGACGTACCTTTTTGTCGAGTCATTTCCCTTGATTCCTATAAGACGTACCTTTTATTTGAGTCATTTCCCTTGATTCCTATAAGACGTACCTTTTAGTCGAGTCATCCCGTTTGATCCCTAGAAGACGTACCTATTAGTCTAGTCATTTCCTTTGATTCCTATAAGACGTACCTTTTAGTCGAGTCATTTCCTTTGATTCCTATAAGACGTACCTTTTAGTCGAGTCATCCTCTTTGACCCCTAGAATACGTACCTTTTAGTCGAGTCATTTCCCTTGATTCCTATAAGACGTACCTCTTAGTCGAATCATCCCCATTGATTGCTATAAGACGTACCTTTTAGTCGAGTCATGCCCTTTGATTCCTAGAAGACGTAACTTTTAGTCGAGTCATTTCCCTTGATTCCTATAAGACGTACCTTTTAGTCGAGTCATCCCCTTTGATTCCTATAAGACGTATCTTTTAGTCGAGTCATCCCCTTTGATTCCTATAAGAGGTACCTTTTAGTCGAGTCATCCCCTTTTACCCCTAGAAGACATAACTTTTAGTCATTTCCTTTGATTCCTATAAGATGTACCTTTTAGTCGGGTCACCCCCTTTGATTCCTATAAGACGTACCTTTTAGTCGAGTCATCCCCCTTGATTACTATAAAACCTACCTTTTAGTCGAGTCATCCCCTTTGATTCCTATAAGAGGTACCTTTTAGTCGAGTCATCCCCTTTTACCCCTAGAAGACATAACTTTTAGTCATTTCCTTTGATTCCTATAAGATGTACCTTTTAGTCGGGTCACCCCCTTTGATTCCTATAAGACGTACCTTTTAGTCGAGTCATCCCCCTTGATTACTATAAAACCTACCTTTTAGTCGAGTCATCCCCTTTGATTCCTATAAGACGTACCTTTTAGTTGAGTCATTTCCATTGATTTCTTGAAGACGTACCTTTTAGTCGAGTCATTTCCCTTGATTCCTATAAGACGTACCTTTTAGTCGAGTCATTTCCCTTGATTCCTATAAGACGTACCTTTTAGTCGAGTCATCCCGTTTGATCCCTAGAAGACGTACCTTTTAGTCTAGTCATTTCCTTTGATTCCTATAAGACCTACCTTTTAGTCGAGTCATTTCCCTTGATTCCTATAAGACGTACCTTTTAGTCGAGTCATCCCGTTTGATCCCTAGAAGACGTACCTTTTAGTCTTGTCATTTCCTTTGATTCCTATAAGACGTACCTTTTAGTCGAGTCATTTCCTTTGATTCCTATAAGACGTACCTTTTAGTCGAGTCATCCCCTTTGACCCCTAGAATACGTACCTTTTAGTGGAGTCATTTCCCAAGATTCCTATAAGACGTACCTCTTAGTCGAATCATCCCCTTTGATTCATATAAGAAATACCTTTTAGTCGAGTCCTCCCCTTTGATTCCTATAAGACATACCTTTTAGTCGAGTTATACCTCTTGATTCCTATAAGACGTACTTTTTAGTCGTGTCATTCCCCCTTGACCCCTAGAAGACGAACCTTTTAGTCGAGTCATGCCCTTTGACCCCTAGAAGACGTACCTTTTACTCGAGTCATTTCCTTTGATTCTATAAGACGGATCTTTTAGTGGAGTCATCCCTTTTGATTCCTATAAGACGTACCTTTTAGTCGAGTCATCCCCTTTGATTCCTATAAGACGTACCTTTTAGTCAAGTCATCCCCTTTGATTCCTATAGGACGTACCTTTTAGTAGAGTCATCCCTTTGATTCTTATAAGACATACCTTTTAGTCGACTCATCCCCTTTGACCCCTAGAAGACATACATTTTAGTCATTTCCTTTGATTCCTATAAGACGTACCTTTTAGTCGAGTCACCCCCTTTGATTCCTACAAGACGTACCTTTTAGTCGAGTCATCACCCTTGATTACTATAAGACGCACCTTTTAGTCGAGTCATCCCCTTTGATTCCTTAAAGATGTACCATTTAGTAGAGTCATTTCCCTTGATTCCTATAAGACGTACCTTTTAGTCAAGACATCCCCATTGATTCCTATAAGACGTACCTTTTAGTCCAGTCATCTCCTTTGATTCCTATAAGACGTACCTTTTAGTCGAGTCATCCCCTTTGACCCCTAGAAGACATACCTTTTAGTCATTTTCTTTGATTCCTATAAGACGTACCTTTTAGTCGGGTCACCCCCTTTGATTCCTATAAGACGTACCTTTTAGTCGAGTCATCCCCCATGATTACTATAAAACCTACCTTTAAGTCGAGTCATCCCCTTTGATTCCTATAAGACGTACCTTTTAGTTGAGTCATTTCCTTTGATTCCTTGAAGTCGTACCTTTTTGTCGAGTCATTTCCCTTGATTCCTATAAGACGTACCTTTTAGTTGAGTCATTTCCCTTGATTCCTATAAGACGTACCTTTTAGTCGAGTCATCCCGTTTGATCCCTAGAAGACGTACCTATTAGTCTAGTCATTTCCTTTGATTCCTATAAGACGTACCTTTTAGTCGAGTCATTTCCTTTGATTCCTATAAGACGTACCTTTTAGTCGAGTCATCCTCTTTGACCCCTAGAATACGTACCTTTTAGTCGAGTCATTTCCCTTGATTCCTATAAGACGTACCTCTTAGTCGAATCATCCCCATTGATTGCTATAAGACGTACCTTTTAGTCGAGTCATGCCCTTTGATTCCTAGAAGACGTAACTTTTAGTCGAGTCATTTCCCTTGATTCCTATAAGACGTACCTTTTAGTCGAGTCATCCCCTTTGATTCCTATAAGACGTATCTTTTAGTCGAGTCATCCCCTTTGATTCCTATAAGAGGTACCTTTTAGTCGAGTCATCCCCTTTTACCCCTAGAAGACATAACTTTTAGTCATTTCCTTTGATTCCTATAAGACGTACCTTTTAGTCGGGTCACCCCCTTTGATTCCTATAAGACGTACCTTTTAGTCGAGTCATCCCCCTTGATTACTATAAAACCTACCTTTTAGTCGAGTCATCCCCTTTGATTCCTATAAGACGTACCTTTTAGTTGAGTCATTTCCATTGATTTCTTGAAGACGTACCTTTTAGTCGAGTCATTTCCCTTGATTCCTATAAGACGTACCTTTTAGTCGAGTCATTTCCCTTGATTCCTATAAGACGTACCTTTTAGTCGAGTCATCCCGTTTGATCCCTAGAAGACGTACCTTTTAGTCTAGTCATTTCCTTTGATTCCTATAAGACCTACCTTTTAGTCGAGTCATTTCCCTTGATTCCTATAAGACGTACCTTTTAGTCGAGTCATCCCGTTTGATCCCTAGAAGACGTACCTTTTAGTCTTGTCATTTCCTTTGATTCCTATAAGACGTACCTTTTAGTCGAGTCATTTCCTTTGATTCCTATAAGACGTACCTTTTAGTCGAGTCATCCCCTTTGACCCCTAGAATACGTACCTTTTAGTGGAGTCATTTCCCAAGATTCCTATAAGACGTACCTCTTAGTCGAATCATCCCCTTTGATTCATATAAGAAATACCTTTTAGTCGAGTCCTCCCCTTTGATTCCTATAAGACATACCTTTTAGTCGAGTTATACCTCTTGATTCCTATAAGACGTACTTTTTAGTCGTGTCATTCCCCCTTGACCCCTAGAAGACGAACCTTTTAGTCGAGTCATCCCCTTTGACCCCTAAAAGACGTACCTTTTACTCGAGTCATTTCCTTTGATTCTATAAGACGGATCTTTTAGTGGAGTCATCCCTTTTGATTCCTATAAGACGTACCTTTTAGTCGAGTCATCCCCTTTGATTCCTATAAGACGTACCTTTTAGTCAAGTCATCCCCTTTGATTCCTATAGGACGTACCTTTTAGTAGAGTCATCCCTTTGATTCTTATAAGACGTACCTTTTAGTCGAGTCATCCCCTTCGACCCCTAGAAGACATACATTTTAGTCATTTCCTTTGATTCCTATAAGACGTACCTTTTAGTCGAGTCACCCCCTTTGATTCCTACAAGACGTACCTTTTAGTCGAGTCATCACCCTTGATTACTATAAGACGTACCTTTTAGTCGAGTCATCCCCTTTGATTCCTTAAAGATGTACCATTTAGTAGAGTCATTTCCCTTGATTCCTATAAGACGTACCTTTTAGTCGAGACATCCCCATTGATTCCTATAAGACGTACCTTTTAGTCCAGTCATCTCCTTTGATTCCTATAAGACGTACCTTTTAGTCGAGTCATTTCCCTTGATTCCTATAAGACGTACCTTTTAGTCGAGTCATCCCCTTTGATTCCTATAAGACGTATCTTTTAGTCGAGTCATCCCCTTTGATTCCTATAAGACGTACCTTTTAGTCGAGTCATCCCCTTTGACCCCTAGAAGACATACCTTTTAGTCATTTCCTTTGATTCCTATAAGACGTACCTTTTAGTCCGGTCACCCCCTTTTATTCCTATAAGACGTACCTTTTAGTCGAGTCATCCCCCTTGATTACTATAAAACCTACCTTTTAGTCGAGTCATCCCCTTTTATTCCTATAAGACGTATCTTTTAGTTGAGTCATTTCCTTTGATTCCTTGAAGACCTACCTTTTTGTCGAGTCATTTCCCTTGATTCCTATAAGACGTACCTTTTTGTTGAGTCATTTCCCTTGATTCCTATAAGACGTACCTTTTAGTCGAGTCATCCCGTTTGATCCCTAGAAGACGTACCTTTTAGTCTAGTCATTTCCTTTGATTCCTATAAGACGTACCTTTTAGTCGAGTCATTTCCTTTGATTCCTATAAGACGTACCTTTTAGTCGAGTCATCCCCTTTGACCCCTAGAATACGTACCTTTTAGTCGAGTCATTTCCCTTGATTCCTATAAGACGTACCTCTTAGTCGAATCATCCCCATTGATTGCTATAAGACGTACCGTTTAGTCGAGTCATGCCCTTTGATTCCTAGAAGACGTACCTTTTAGTCGAGTCATCCCCTTTGATTCCTATAAGACGTACCTTTTAGTCGAGTCATCCCCTTTGATTCCTATAAGACGTATCTTTAAGTCGAGTCATCCCCTTTGATTCCTATAAGACGTACCTTTTAGTCGAGTCATCCCCTTTTACCCCTAGAAGACATACCTTTTAGTCATTTCCTTTGATTTCTATAAGACGTACCTTTTAGTCGGGTCACCCCCTTTGATTCCTATAAGACGTACCTTTTAGTCGAGTCATCCCCCTTGATTACTATAAAACCTACCTTTTAGTCGAGTCATCCCCTTTGATTCCTATAAGACGTACCTTTTAGTTGAGTCATTTCCTTTGATTCCTTGAAGACGTACCTTTTAGTCGAGTCATTTCCCTTGATTCCTATAAGACGTACCTTTTAGTCGAGTCATTTCCCTTGATTCCTATAAGACGTACCTTTTAGTCGAGTCATCCCGTTTGATCCCTAGAAGACGTACCTTTTAGTCTAGTCATTTCCTTTGATTCCTATAAGACGTACCTTTTAGTCGAGTCATTTCCCTTGATTCCTATAAGACGTACCTTTTAGTCGAGTCATCCCGTTTGATCCCTAGAAGACGTACCTTTTAGTCTAGTCATTTCCTTTGATTCCTATAAGATGTACCTTTTAGTCGAGTCATTTTCTTTGATTCTTATAAAACGTACCTTTTAGTCGAGTCATCCCCTTTGACCCTTAGAATACGTACCTTTTAGTCGAGTCATTTCCCAAGATTCCTATAAGACGTACCTCTTAGTCGAATCATCCCCTTTGATTCGTATAAGACATACCTTTAAGTCGAGTCCTCCCCTTTGATTCCTATAAGACATACCTTTTAGTCAAGTTATACCTCTTGACTCCTATAAGACGTACTTTTTAGTCGTGTCATTCCCCCTTGACCCCTAGAAGACGAACCTTTTAGTCGAGTCATCCCCTTTGACCCCTAGAAGACGTACCTTTTACTCGAGTCATTTCCTTTGATTCTATAAGACGTATCTTTTAGTGGAGTCATCCCTTTTGATTCCTATAAGACGTACCTTTTAGTCGATTCATCCCCTTTGATTCCTATAAGACGTACCTTTTAGTCAAGTCATCCCCTTTGATTCCTATAGGACGTACCTTTTAGTCGAGTCATCCCTTTGATTCTTATAAGACGTACCTTTTAGTCGAGTCATCCCCTTTGACCCCTAGAAGACATACATTTTAGTCATTTCCTTTGATTCCTATAAGACGTACCTTTTAGTCGAGTCACCCCCTTTGATTCCTATAAGACGTACCTTTTAGTCGAGTCATCCCCCTTGATTACTATAAGACGTACCTTTTAGTTGAGTCATCCCCTATGATTCCTTAAAGACGTACCATTTAGTAGAGTCATTTCCCTTGATTCCTATAAGACGTACCTTTTAGTCGAGACATCCCCATTGATTCCTATAAGACGTACCTTTTAGTCCAGTCAACTCCTTTGATTCCTATAAGACGTACCTTTTAGTCGAGTCATTTCCCTTGATTCCTATAAGACGTACCTTTTAGTCGAGTCATCCCCTTTGATTCCTATAAGACATATCTTTTAGTCGAGTCATCCCCTTTGATTCCTATAAGATGTACCTTTTAGTCGAGTCATCCCCTTTGACCCCTAGAAGACATACCTTTTAGTCATTTCCTTTGATTCCTATAAGACGTACCTTTTAGTCGGGTCACCCCCTTTTATTCCTATAAGACGTACCTTTTAGTCGAGTCATCCCCCTTGATTACTATAAAACCTACCTTTTAGTCAAGTCATCCCCTTTGATTCCTATAAGACGTATCTTCTAGTTGAGTCATTTCCTTTGATTTCTTGATGACCTACCTTTTTGTCGAGTCATTTCCCTTGATACCTATAAGACGTACCTTTTTGTTGAGTCATTTCCCTTGATTCCTATAAGACGTACCTTTTAGTCGAGTCATCCCATTTGATCCCTAGAAGACGTACCTTTTAGTCTAGTCATTTCCTTTGATTCCTATAAGACGTACCTTTTAGTCGAGTCATCCCCTTTGATTCCTAGAAGACGTAACTTTTAGTCGAGTCATTTCCCTTGATTCCTATAAGACGTACCTTTTAGTCGAGTCATCCCCTTTGATTCCTATAAGACGTACCTTTTAGTCGAGTCATCCCCCTTGATTACTATAAGACGTACCTTTTAGTCGAGTCATCCCCTTTGATTCCTTAAAGACGTACCATTTAGTAGAGTCATTTCCCTTGATTCCTATAAGACGTACCTTTTAGTCGAGATATCCCCATTGATTCCTATAAGACGTACCTTTTAGTCCAGTCATCTCCTTTGATTCCTATAAGACGTGCCTTTTAGTCGAGTCATTTCCCTTGATTCCTATAAGACGTACCTTTTAGTCGAGTCATCCCCTTTGATTCCTATAAGACGTATCTTTCAGTCGAGTCATCCCCTTTGATTCCTATAAGACGTACCTTTTAGTCATTTCCTTTGATTCCTATAAGACGTACCTTTTAGTCGGGTCACCCCCTTTGATTCCAATAAGACGTACCTTTTAGTCGAGTCATCCCCCTTGATTACTATAAAACCTACCTTTTAGTGGAGTCATCCCCTTTGATTCCTATAAGACGTACCTTTTAGTTGAGTCATTTCCTTTGATTCCTTGAAGACGTACCTTTTTGTCGAGTCATTTCCCTTGATTCCTATAAGACGTACCTTTTAGTTGAGTCATTTCCCTTGATTCCTATAAGACGTACCTTTTAGCCGAGTCATCCCTTTGATTCCTATAAGACGTACCTTTTCGTCGAGTCATCCCTTTGATTCCTATAAGACGTACCATTTAGTCGAGTCATCCCCTTTGACCCCTAGAAGGCATACCTTTTAGTCATTTCCTTTGATTCCTATAAGACGTACCTTTTAGTCGAGTCACCCCCTTTGATTCCTATAAGACGTACCTTATAGTCGAGTCATCCCCCTTAATTACTATAAGACGTACCTTTTAGTCGTGTCATCCCCTTTGATTCCAATAAGACGTACCTTTTAGTTGAGTCATTTCCATTGATTCCTTAAAGACGTACTTTTTAGTAGAGTCATTTCCCTTGATTCCTATAAGACGTACCTTTTAGTCGAGTCATCCCCATTGGTTCCTATAAGACGTACCTTTTAGTCCAGTCATCTCCTTTGATTCCTATAAGACGTACCTTTTAGTTGAGTCATTTCCTGTGATTCCTAGAAGACGTTCCTTTTAGTCGAGTCATTTCACTTGATTCCTATAAAACGTACCATTCAGTCGAGTCATTCCCTTTGATTACTATAAGACGTACCTTTTAGTCGAGTCATCCCCTTTGATTCCTATAAGACGTACCTTTTAGTCGAGTAATCCCCTTTGATTCCTAGAAGACATAACTTTTAGTCGAGTCATTTCCATTGATTCCTATAAGATGTACCTTTTAGTCGAGTCATCCCCTTTGATTCCTATAAGACGTATCTTTTAGTCGAGTCATCCCCTTTGATTCCTATAAGACGTACCTTTTAGTCGAGTCATCCCCTTTGACCCCTAGAAGACATACCTTTTAGTCATTTCCTTTGATTCCTATAAGATATACCTTTTAGTCGAGTCACCCCCTTTGATTCCTATAAGACATACCTTTTAGTCGAGTCATCCCCCTTGATTACTATAAGACGTACCTGTTAGTCGAGTCATCCCCTTTGATTCCTATAAGACGTACCTTTTAGTTGAGTCATTTCCTTTGATTCCTTGAAGACGTACCTTTTAGTCGAGTCATTTCCCTTGAATTCCTATAAGACGTACCTTTTAGTCGAGTCATCCCCTTTGACCCCTAGAATACGTACCTTTTAGTCGAGTCATCCCCTTAGATTCCTATAAGACGTACGTTTTAGTTGAGTTATCTCCTTTGATTCCTATAAGACGTACCTTTTAGTTTAGTTATTTCCTTATATTCCTAGAAAACGTACCTTTTAGTCGAGTCATTTCCCTTGATTCCTATAAGATGTACCTTTTATTCGAGTCATCCCCTTTGATTCCTATTAAATGTACCTTTTAGTCGAGTCATCCATTTTGATTCCTATAAGATGTACCATTTAGTCGAGTCATCCCTTTGATTCCTATAAGGCGTACCTTTTACTCGAGTCATCCCCTTTGACCCCTAGAAGACATACCTTTTAGTCATTTCCTTTGATTCCTATAAGACGTATCTTTTAGTCGAGTCACCCCCATTTATTCAAATAAGAGGTACCTTTTAGTCAAGTCATCCCCCTTGATTACTATAAGACGTACCTTTTAGTCGAGTCATCCCCTTTGATTCCTATAAGACGTACCTTTTAGTCGAGTCATCCCCCTTGATTACTATAAGACGTACCTGTTAGTCGAGTCATCCCCTTTGATTCCTATAAGACGTACCTTTTAGCTGAGTCATTTCCTTTGATTCCTTGAAGACGTACCTTTTAGTCGAGTCATTTCCCTTGAATTCCTATAAGACGTACCTTTTAGTCGAGTCATCCCCTTTAACCCCTAGAATACGTACCTTTTAGTCGAGTCATTTCCTTTTATTCCTATAAGACGTACCTTTTAGTCGAGTCATCCCCTTAGATTCCTATAAGACGTACGTTTTAGTTGAGTTATCTCCTTTGATTCCTATAAGACGTACCTTTTAGTTTAGTTATTTCCTTATATTCCTAGAAAACGTACCTTTTAGTCGAGTCATTTCCCTTGATTCCTATAAGATGTACCTTTTATTCGAGTCATCCCCTTTGATTCCTATTAAATGAACCTTTTAGTCGAGTCATCCCCTTTGATTCCTATAAGACGTACCATTTAGTCGAGTCATCCCTTTGATTCCAATACGGCGTACCTTTTAGTCGAGTCATCCCCTTTGACCCCTAGAAGACATACCTTTTAGTCATTTCCTTTGATTCCTATAAGACGTATCTTTTAGTCGAGTCACCCCCATTTATTCAAATAAGAGGTACCTTTTAGTCAAGTCATCCCCCTTGATTACTATAAGATGTACCTTTTAGTCGAGTCATCCCCTTTGATTCCTAGAAGACGTACCTTTTATTCGAGTCATTTCCTTGTTTCCTATAAGACGTACCTTTTAGTCGAGTCATCCACTTTAATTCCTATAAGACGTACCTTTTAGATGAGTCATCCCCTTGGATTCCTGTAAGACGTACCTTTTGGTCGAGTCATCCCCATCGATTCCTATAAGACGAACCTTTTAGTCGAGTAATCCCCTTTGATTCCTAAAAGACGTACCTTTTAGTCGAGTCATTTCCCTTGATTCCTATAAGACGTACCTTTTAGTCGAGTCATCCCGTTTGATCCCTAGAAGACGTACCTTTTAGTCTAGTCATTTCCTTTGATTCCTATAAGACGTACCTTTTAGTCGAGTCATTTCCTTTGATTCCTATAAGACGTACCTTTTAGTCGAGTCATCCCCTTTGACCCCTAGAATACGTACCTTTTAGTCGAGTCATTTCCTAAGATTCCTATAAGACGTACCTCTTAGTCGAATCATCCCCTTTGATTCGTATAAGACATACCTTTTAGTCGAGTCCTCCCCTTTGATTCCTATATGACATACCTTTTAGTCGAGTTATACCTCTTGATTCCTATAAGAAGTACTTTTTAGTCGTGTCATTCCCCCTTGACCCCTAGAAGATGAACCTTTTAGTCGAGTCATCCCCTTTGACCCCTAGAAGACGTACCTTTTACTCGAGTCATTTCCTTTGACTCTATAAGACGTATCTTTTAGTGGAGTCATCCCTTTTGATTCCTATAAGACGTACCTTTTAGTCGAGTCATCCCATTTGATTCCTATAAGACGTACCTTTTAGTCAAGTCATCCCCTTTGATTCATATAAGATGTACCTTTTAGTCGAGTCATCCCTTTGATTCCTATAAGACGTACCTTTTAGTCGAGTCATCCCCTTTGACCCCTAGAAGACATACCTTTTAGTCATTTCCTTTGATTCCTATAAGACGTACCTTTTAGTCCAGTCATCCACTTTGATTCCTATAAGACGTACCTTTTAGTTGAGTCATTTCCTTTGATTCCTTAAAGACGTACCATTTAGTAGAGTCATTTCCCTTGATTCCTATAAGACGTACCTTTTAGTCGAGACATCCCCATTGATTCCTATAAGACGTACCTTTTAGTCCACTCATCTCCTTTGATTCCTATAAGACGTACCTTTTAGTCGAGTCATTTCCCTTGATTCCTATAAGATGTACCTTTTAGTCGAGTCATCCCCTTTGATTCCTATAAGACGTATCTTTTAGTCGAGTAATCCCCTTTGATTCCTATAAGACGTACATTTTAGTCGAGTCATCCACTTTGACCCCTAGAAGACATACCTTTTAGTCATTTCCTTTGATTCCTATAAGACGTACCTTTTAGTCGGGTCACCCCCTTTGATTCCTATAAGACGTACCTTTTAGTCGAGTCATCCCCCTTGATTACTATAAAACCTACCTTTTAGTCGAGTAATCCCCTTTGATTCCTATAAGACGTACCTTTTAGTTGAGTCATTTCCTTTGATTCCTTGAAGACGTACCTTTTTGTCGAGTCATTTCCCTTGATTCCTATAAGACGTTCCTTTTAGTTGAGTCATTTCCCTTGATTCCAATAAGACGTACCTTTTAGTCGAGTCATCCCATTTGATCCCTAGAAGTCGTACCTTTTAGTCTAGTCATTTCCTTTGATTCCTATAAGACGTACCTTTTAGTCGAGTCATCCCCTTTGACCCCTAGAATACGTACCTTTTAGTCGAGTCATTTCCCTTGATTCCTATAAGACGTACCTCTTAGTCGAATCATCCCCTTTGATTCGTATATGACATACCTTTTAGTCGAGTCCTCGACTTTGATTCCTATAAGATATACCTTTTAGTCGAGTTATACCGCTTGATTCCTATAAGACGTACTTTTTAGTCGAGTCATTCCCCCTTGACCCCTAGAAGATGTACCTTTTAGTCGAGTCATCCCCTTTGACCCCTAGAAGACGTACCTTTTACTCGAGTCATTTCATTTGATTCTATAAGACGTATCTTTTAGTGGAGTCATCCCTTTTGATTCCTATAAGACGTACCTTTTAGTCGAGTCATCCCGTTTGATCCCTAGAAGACGTACCTTTTAGTCTAGTCATTTCCTTTGATTCCAATAAGACGTACCTTTTAGTCGAGTCATTTCCTTTGATTCCTATAAGACGTACCTTTTAGTCGAGTCATCCCCTTTGACCCCTAGAATACGTACCTTTTAGTCGAGTCATTTCCCAAGATTCCTATAAGATGTACCTTTTAGTCAAGTCATCCCCTTTGATTCCTATAAGACGTACCTTTTAGTCGAGTCATCCCTTTAATTCCTATAAGACGTACCTTTTAGTCGAGTCATCCCCTTTGACCTCTAGAAGGCATACCTTTTAGTCATTTTCTTTGATTCCTATAAGACGTACCTTTTAGTCGAGTCACCCCCTTTGATTCCTATAAGACGTACCTTATAGTCGAGTCATCCCCCTTAATTACTATAAGACGTACCTTTTAGTCGAGTCATCCCCTTTGATTCCTATAAGACGTACCTTTTAGTTGAGTCATTTCCTTTGATTCCTTAAAGACGTACCTTTTAGTAGAGTCATTTCCCTTGATTCCTATAAGACGTACCTTTTAGTCGAGTCATCCCTTTGATTCCTATAAGACGTACCTTTTAGTCGAGTCATCCCCTTTGACCCCTAGAAGACATACCTTTTAGTCATTTCCTTTGATTCCTATAAGACGTACCTTTTAGTCGGGTCACCCCCTTTGATTCCTATAAGACGTACCTTTTAGTCGAGTCATCCCCCTTGATTACTATAAAACCTACCTTTTAGTCGAGTAATCCCCTTTGATTCCTATAAGACGTACCTTTTAGTTGAGTCATTTCCTTTGATTCCTTGAAGACGTACCTTTTTGTCGAGTCATTTCCCTTGATTCCTATAAGACGTACCTTTTAGTTGAGTCATTTCCCTTGATTCCAATAAGACGTACCTTTTAGTCGAGTCATCCCGTTTGATCCCTAGAAGACGTACCTTTTAGTCTAGTCATTTCCTTTGATTCCTATAAGACGTACCTTTTAGTCGAGTCATTTCCTTTGATTCCTATAAGACGTATCTTTTAGTCGAGTCATCCCCTTTGACCCCTAGAATACGTACCTTTTAGTCGAGTCATTTCCCTTGATTCCTATAAGACGTACCTCTTAGTCGAATCATCCCCTTTGATTCGTATAAGACATACCTTTTAGTTGAGTCCTCGACTTTGATTCCTATAAGATATACCTTTTAGTCGAGTTATACCGCTTGATTCCTATAAGACGTACTTTTTAGTCGAGTCATTCCCCCTTGACCCCTAGAAGATGTACCTTTTAGTCGAGTCATCCCCTTTGACCCCTAGAAGACGTACCTTTTACTCGAGTCATTTCATTTGATTCTATAAGACGTATCTTTTAGTGGAGTCATCCCTTTTGATTCCTATAAGACGTACCTTTTAGTCGAGTCATCCCGTTTGATCCCTAGAAGACGTACCTTTTAGTCTAGTCATTTCCTTTGATTCCAATAAGACGTACCTTTTAGTCGAGTCATTTCCTTTGATTCCTATAAGACGTACCTTTTAGTCGAGTCATCCCCTTTGACCCCTAGAATACGTACCTTTTAGTCGAGTCATTTCCCAAGATTCCTATAAGATGTACCTTTTAGTCAAGTCATCCCCTTTGATTCCTATAAGACGTACCTTTTAGTCGAGTCATCCCTTTGATTCCTATAAGACGTACCTTTTAGTCGAGTCATCCCCTTTGACCTTTAGAAGGCATACCTTTTAGTCATTTCCTTTGATTCCTATAAGACGTACCTTTTAGTCGAGTCACCCCCTTTGATTCCTATAAGACGTACCTTATAGTCGAGTCATCCCCCTTAATTACTATAAGACGTACCTTTTAGTCGAGTCATCCCCTTTGATTCCTATAAGACGTACCTTTTAGTTGAGTCATTTCCTTTGATTCCTTAAAGACGTACCTTTTAGTAGAGTCATTTCCCTTGATTCCTATAAGACGTACCTTTTAGTCGAGTCATCCCTTTGATTCCTATAAGACGTACCTTTTAGTCGAGTCATCCCCTTTGACCCCTAGAAGACATACCTTTTAGTCATTTCCTTTGATTCCTATAAGACGTACCTTTTAGTCGGGTCACCCCCTTTGATTCCTATAAGACGTACCTTTTAGTCGTGTCATCCCCCTTGATTACTATAAAACCTACCTTTTAGTCGAGTAATCCCCTTTGATTCCTATAAGACGTACCTTTTAGTTGAGTCATTTCCTTTGATTCCTTGAAGACGTACCTTTTTGTCGAGTCATTTCCCTTGATTCCTATAAGACGTACCTTTTAGTTAAGTCATTTCCCTTGATTCCAATAAGACGTACCTTTTAGTCGAGTCATCCCGTTTGATCCCTAGAAGACGTACCTTTTAGTCTAGTCATTTCCTTTGATTCCTATAAGACGTACCTTTTAGTCGAGTCATTTCCTTTGATTCCTATAAGACGTATCTTTTAGTCGAGTCATCCCCTTTGACCCCTAGAATACGTACCTTTTAGTCGAGTCATTTCCCTTGATTCCTATAAGACGTACCTCTTAGTCGAATCATCCCCTTTGATTCGTATAAGACATACCTTTTAGTCGAGTCCTCGACTTTGATTCCTATAAGATATACCTTTTAGTCGAGTTATACCGCTTGATTCCTATAAGACGTACTTTTTAGTCGAGTCATTCCCCCTTGACCCCTATAAGATGTACCTTTTAGTCGAGTCATCCCCTTTGACCCCTAGAAGACGTACCTTTTACTCGAGTCATTTCATTTGATTCTATAAGACGTATCTTTTAGTGGAGTCATCCCTTTTGATTCCTATAAGACGTACCTTTTAGTCGAGTCATCCCCTTTGATTCCTATAAGATGTACCTTTTAGTCAAGTCATCCCCTTTGATTCCTATAAGACGTACCTTTTAGTCGAGTCATCCCTTTGATTCCTATAAGACGTACCTTTTAGTCGAGTCATCCCCTTTGAACTCTAGAAGGCATACCTTTTAGTCATTTCCTTTGATTCCTATAAGACGTACCTTTTAGTCGAGTCACCCCCTTTGATTCCTATAAGACGTACCTTATAGTCGAGTCATCCCCCTTAATTACTATAAGACGTACCTTTTAGTCGAGTCATCCCCTTTGATTCCTATAAGACGTACCTTTTAGTTGAGTCATTTCCTTTGATTCCTTAAAGACGTACCTTTTAGTAGAGTCATTTCCCTTGATTCCTATAAGACGTACCTTTTAGTCGAGTCATCCCTTTGATTACTATAAGACGTACCTTTTAGTCGAGTCATCCCTTTTGACCCCTAGAAGACATACCTTTTAGTCATTTCCTTTGATTCCTATAAGACGTACCTTTTAGTCGAGTCACCCCCTTTGATTCCTATAAGACGTACATTTTAGTCGAGTCATCCCCCTTGATTACTATAAGACGTACCTTTTAGTAGAGTCATCCCCTTTGATTCCTATAAGACGTACCTTTTAGTTGAGTCATTTCCTTTGATTCCTTAAAGACGTACCATTTAGTAGAGTCATTTCCCTTGATTCCTATATGACGTACCTTTTAGTCGAGACATCCCCATTGATTCCTATAAGACGTACCTTTTAGTCCAGTCATCTCCTTTGATTCCTATAAGACGTACCTTTTAGTTGAGTCATTTCCTGTGATTCCTAGAAGACGTACCTTTTAGTCGAGTCATCCCCTTTGATTCCTATAAGACGTACCTTTTAGTTGAGTCATTTCCTTTGATTCCTTAAAGACGTACCTTTTAGTAGAGTCATTTCCCTTGATTCCTATAAGACGTACCTTTTAGTCGAGTCATCCCTTTGATTCCTATAAGACGTACCTTTTAGTCGAGTCATCCCCTTTGACCCCTAGAAGACATACCTTTTAGTCATTTCCTTTGATTCCTATAAGACGTACCTTTTAGTCGAGTCACCCCCTTTGATTCCTATAAGACGTACATTTTAGTCGAGTCATCCCCCTTGATTACTATAAGACGTACCTTTTAGTCGAGTCATCCCCTTTGATTCGTATAAGACGTACCTTTTAGTTGAGTCATTTCCTTTGATTCCTTAAAGACGTACCATTTAGTAGAGTCATTTCCCTTGATTCCTATATGACGTACCTTTTAGTCGAGACATCCCCATTTATTCCTATAAGACGTACCTTTTAGTCCAGTCATCTCCTTTGATTCCTATAAGACGTACCTTTTAGTTGAGTCATTTCCTGTGATTCCTAGAAGACGTACCTTTTAGTCGAGTCATCCCCTTTGATTCCTATAAGACGTACCTTTTAGTTGAGTCATTTCCTTTGATTCCTTAAAGACGTACCTTTTAGTAGAGTCATTTCCCTTGATTCCTATAAGACGTACCTTTTAGTCGAGTCATCCCTTTGATTCCTATAAGACGTACCTTTTAGTCGAGTCATCCCCTTTGACCCCTAGAAGACATACCTTTTAGTCATTTCCTTTGATTCCTATAAGACGTACCTTTTAGTCGAGTCACCCCCTTTGATTCCTATAATACGTACATTTTAGTTGAGTCATCCCCCTTGATTACTATAAGACGTACCTTTTAGTCGAGTCATCCCCTTTGATTCCTATAAGACGTACCTTTTAGTTGAGTCATTTCCTTTGATTCCTTAAAGACGTACCATTTAGTAGAGTCATTTCCCTTGATTCCTATATGACGTACCTTTTAGTCGAGACATCCCCATTGATTCCTATAAGACGTACCTTTTAGTCCAGTCATCTCCTTTGATTTCTATAAGACGTACCTTTTAGTTGAGTCATTTCCTGTGATTCCTAGAAGACGTACCTTTTAGTCGAGTCATCCACTTAGATTCCTATAAGACGTACCTTTTAGTCTAGTCATTCCCTTTGATTCCTATAAGACGTACCTTTTAGTCGAGTCATCCCCATTGATTGCTATAAGACGTACCTTTTAGTCGAGTCATGCCCTTTGATTCCTAGAAGACATAACTTTTAGTCGAGTAATTTCCCTTGATTCCTATAAGACGTACCTTTTAGTCGAGTCATCCCCTTTGATTCCTATAAGATTTATCATTTAGTCGAGTCATCCCTTTTGATTCCTATAACACGTACCTTTTAGTCGAGTCATCCCCTTTGACCCCTAGAAGACATACCTTTTAGTCATTTCCTTTGATTCCTATAAGACGTACCTTTTAGTCGGGTCACCCCCTTTGATTCCTATAAGACTTACCTTTTAGTCGAGTCATCCCCCTTGATTACTATAAAACCTACCTTTTAGTCGAGTCATCCCCTTTGATTCCTATAAGACGTACCTTTTAGTTGAGTCATTTCCTTTGATTCCTTGAAGACGTACCTTTTAGTCGAGTCATTTCCCTTGATTCCTATAAGACGTACCTTTTAGTCGAGTCATCCCCCTTGATTACTATAAAACCTACCTTTTAGTCGAGTTATCCCCTTTGATTCCTATAAGACGTACCTTTTAGTTGAGTCATTTCCTTTGATTCCTTGAAGACGTACCTTTTTGTCGAGTCATTTCCCTTGATTCCTATAAGACGTACCTTTTAGTTGAGTCATTTCCCTTGATTCCTATAAGACGTACCTTTTAGTCGAGTCATCCCGTTTGATCCCTAGAAGACGTACCTTTTAGTCTAGTCATTTCCTTTGATTCCTATAAGACGTACCTTTTAGTCGAGTCATTTCCTTTGATTACTATAAGACGTACCTTTTAGTCGAGTCATCCCCTTTGACCCCTAGAATACGTACCTTTTAGTCGAGTCATTTCCCTTGATTCCTATAAGACGTACCTCTTAGTCGAATCATCCCCTTTGATTCGTATAAGACATACCTTTTAGTCGATTCCTCGACTTTGATTCCTATAAGACATACCTTTTAGTCGAGTTATACCTCTTGATTCCTATAAGACATACTTTTTAGTCGAGTCATTCCCCCTTGACCCCTAGAAGATGTACCTTTTAGTCGAGTCATCCCCTTTGACCCCTAGAAGACGTACCTTTTACTCGAGTCATTTCATTTGATTCTATAAGACGTATCTTTTAGTGGAGTCATCCCTTTTGATTCCTATAAGACGTACCTTTTAGTCGAGTCATCCCCTTTGATTCCTATAAGACGTACCTTTTAGTCAAGTCATCCCCTTTGATTCCTATAAGACGTACCTTTTACTCGAGTCATCCCTTTGATTCCTATAAGACGTACCTTTTACTCGAGTCATCACCTTTGACCCCTAGAAGGCATACCTTTTAGTCATTTCCTTTGATTCCTATAAGACGTACCTTTTAGTCGAGTCACCCCCTTTGATTCCTATAAGACGTACCTTATAGTCGAGTCATCCCCCTTAATTACTATAAGACGTACCTTTTAGTCGAGTCATCCCCTTTGATTCCTATAAGACTTACCTTTTAGTTGAGTCATTTCCTTTGATTCCTTAAAGACGTACCTTTTAGTAGAGTCATTTCCCTTGATTCCTATAAGACGTACCTTTTAGTCGAGTCATCCGTTTGATTCCTGTAAGACGTACCTTTTAGTCGAGTCATCCCCTTTGACCCCTAGAAGACATACCTTTTAGTCATTTTCTTTGATTCCTATAAGACGTACCATTTAGTCGAGTCACCCCCTTTGATTCCTATAAGACGTACATTTTAGTCGAGTCATCCCCCTTGATTACTATAAGACGTACCTTTTAGTCGAGTCATCCCCTTTGATTCCTATAAGACGTACCTTTTAGTTGAGTCATTTCCTTTGATTCCTTAAAGACGTACCATTTAGTAGAGTCATTTCCCTTGATTCCTATAAGACGTACCTTTTTGTCGAGACATCCCCATTGATTCCTATAAGACGTACCTTTTAGTCCAGTCATCTCCTTTGATTCCTATAAGACGTACCTTTTAGTTGAGTCATTTCCTGTGATTCCTAGAAGACGTACCTTTTAGTCGAGTCATCCACTTAGATTCCAATAAGACGTACCTTTTAGTCTAGTCATTCCCTTTGATTCCTATAAGACGTACCTTTTAGTCGAGTCATCCCCATTGATTGCTATAAGACGTACCTTTTAGTCGAGTCATGCCCTTTGATTCCTAGAAGACGTAACTTTTAGTCGAGTCATTTCCCTTGATTCTTATAAGACGTACCTTTTAGTCGAGTCATCCCCTTTGATTCCTGTAAGACGTATCTTTTAGTCGAGTCATCCCCTTTGATTCCTATAAGACGTACCTTTTAGTCGAGTCATCCCCTTTGACCCCTTGAAGACATACCTTTTAGTCATTTCCTTTGATTCCTATAAGACGTACCTTTTAGTCGGGTCACCCCCATTGATTCCTATAAGATGTACCTTTTAGTCGAGTCATCCCCCTTGATTACCATAAAACCTACCTTTTAGTCGAGTCATCCCCTTTGATTCCTATAAGACGTACTTTTTAGTTGAGTCATTTCCTTTGATTCCTTAAAGACGTACCTTTTAGTAGAGTCATTTCCCTTGATTCCTATAAGACGTACCTTTTAGTCGAGTCATCCCTTTGATTCCTGTAAGACGTACCTTTTAGTCGAGTCATCCCCTTTGACCCCTAGAAGACATACCTTTTAGTCATTTCCTTTGATTCCTATAAGACGTACCATTTAGTCGAGTCACCCCCTTTGATTCCTATAAGACGTACATTTTAGTCGAGTCATCCCCCTTGATTACTATAAGACGTACCTTTTAGTCGAGTCATCCCCTTAGATTCCTATAAGACGTACATTTTAGTTGAGTCATTTCCTTTGATTCCTTAAAGACGTACCATTTAGTAGAGTCATTTCCCTTGATTCCTATAAGACGTACCTTTTAGTCGAGACATCCCCATTGATTCCTATAAGACTTACCTTTTAGTCCAGTCATCTCCTTTGATTCCTATAAGACGTACCTTTTAGTTGAGTCATTTCCTGTGATTCCTAGAAGACGTACCTTTTAGTCGAGTCATCCACATAGATTCCTATAAGACGTACCTTTTAGTCTAGTCATTCCCTTTGATTCATATAAGACGTACCTTTTAGTCGAGTCATCCCCATTGATTGCTATAAGACGTACCTTTTAGTCGAGTCATGCCCTTTGATTCCTAGAAGACGTAACTTTTAGTCGAGTCATTTCCCTTGATTCCTATAAGACGTACCTTTTAGTCGAGTCATCCCCTTTGATTCCTATAAGACGTATCTTTTAGTCGAGTCATCCCCTTTGATTCCTATAAGACGTACCTTTTAATCGAGTCATCCCCTTTGACCCCTAGAAGACATACCTTTTAGTCATTTCCTTTGATTCCTATAAGACGTACCTTTTAGTCGGGTCACCCCCTTTGATTCCTATAAGACGTACCTTTTAGTCGAGTCATCCCCCTTGATTACTATAAAACCTACCTTTTAGTCGAGTCATCCCCTTTGATTCCTATAAGACGTACCTTTTAGTTAAGTCATTTTCTTTGATTCCTTGAAGACGTACCTTTTAGTCGAGTCATTTCCCTTGATTCCTATAAGACGTACCTTTTAGTCGAGTCATTTCCCTTGATTCCTATAAGACGTACCTTTTAGTCGAGTCATCCCGTTTGATCCCTAGAAGACGTACCTTTTAGTCTAGTCATTTCCTTTGATTCGTATAAGACGTACCTTTTAGTCGAGACATTTCCTTTGATTCCTATAAGACGTACCTTTTAGTCGAGTCATCCCCTTTGACCCCTAGAATACGTACCTTTTAGTCGAGTCATTTCCCTTGATTCCTATAAGACGTACCTCTTAGTCGAATCATCCCCTTTGATTCGTATAAGACATACCTTTTAGTCGAGTCCTCCCCTTTGATTCCTATAACACATACGTTTTAGTTGAGTTAGACCTCTTGATTCCTATAAGACGTACTTTTTAGTCGAGTTATTCCCCCTTGAACCCTAGAAGATGTACCTTTTAGTCGAGTCATCCCCTTTGACCCCTAGAAGACGTACCTTTTACTCGAGTCATTTCATTGGATTCTATAAGACGTATCTTTTAGTGGAGTCATCCCTTTTGATTCCTATAAGACGTACCTTTTAGTAGAGTCATCCCCTTGATTCCTATAAGACGTACCTTTTAGTCAAGTCATCCCCTTTGATTCCTATAAGTCGTACCTTTTAGTCGAGTCATCCCTTTAATTCCTATAAGACGTACCTTTTAGTCGAGTAACCCCCTTTGATTCCTATGAGACGTACCTTATAGTCGAGTCATCCCCCTTAATTACTATAAGACGTACCTTTTAGTCGAGTCATCCCCTTTGATTCCTGTAAGACGTACCTTTTAGTCGAGTCATTTCCCTTGATTCCTATAAGACGTACCTTTTAGTCGAGTCATCCCCTTTGTTTCCTATAAGACGTACCCTTTAGTCCAGTCATCCCTTTGATTGCTATAAGACGTACCTTATAGTCGAGTCATCCCGTTTGACCCCTAGAAGACATACCTTTTAGTCATTTCCTTTGATTCCTATAAGACGTATCTTTTAGTTGAGTCACCCCCTTTGATTCCAATAAGAGGTTCCTTTTAGTCAAGTTATCCCCCTTGATCACTATAAAATGTACCTTTTAGTCGAGTCATCCCCTTTGATTCCTAGAAGACGTACCTTTTAGTCGAGTCATTTCCCTTGATTCCTATAAGGCGTACCTTTTAGTCGAGTCATCCACTTTGATTCCTATAAGACGTACCTTTTAGTCGATTCATCCCCTTGGATTCCTATAAGACGTACCTTTTGGTCGATTCATCCACTTTGATTCCTATAAGACGTACCTTTTAGTCGAGTCATCCCCTTTAACCCCAAGAAGACATACCTTTTAGTCATTTCCTTTGATTTCTATAAGATGTACCTTTTAGTCGAGTCACCCCCTTTGATTCCTATAAGACGTACCTTTTAGTCGAGTCATCCCCCTTGATTACTATAAGATGTACCTTTTAGTCGAGTCATCCCCTTTGATTCCTATAAGACGTACCTTTTAGTTGAGTCATTTCCTTTGATTCCTTGAAGACGTACCTTTTAGTCGAGTCATTTCCCTTGATTCCTATAAAACGTACCTTTTAGTCGAGTCATCCCCTTTGATTCCTATAAGACGTATCTTTTAGTCGAGTCATCCCCTTTGATTCCTATAAGACGTACCTTTTAGTCGAGTCATCCCCTTTGAACCCTAGATCACATACCTTTTAGTCATTTCCTTTAATTCCTATAAGACGTACCTTTTAGTCGAGTCACCTCCTTTGATTCCTATAAGACGTACCTTTTAGTCGAGTCATCCCCCTTGATTACTATAAGACGTACCTTTTAGTCGAGTCATCCCCTTATATTCTTATAATACCTACCTTTTAGTTGAGTCATTTCCTTAAATTCCTATAAGACGTACCTTTTAGTCGATTCATCCCCTTTGAACCCTAGAATACGTACCTTTTAGTCGAGTCATTTCCTTTGATTCCTATAAGACGTACCTTTTAGTCGAGTCATCCCTTTAGATTCCTATAAGACGTACCTTTTAATTGAGTTATCTCCTTTGATTCCTATAAGACGTAGCTTTTAGTTGAGTCATTTCCTTAGATTCCTAGAAAACGTACATTTTAGTCGAGTCATTTCCCTTGATTCTTATAAGACGTACCTTTTAGTCGAGTCATCCCCTTTGATTCATATAAAATGTACCTTTTAGTCGAGTCATCCCCTTTGATTCCTATAAGACGTACCCTTTAGTCGAGTCATCCCTTTGATTGCTATAAGACGTACCTTTTAGTCGAGTCATCCCCTTTGACCCCTAGAAGACATACCTTTTAGTCATTTCCTTTGATTCCTATAAGACGTATCTTTTAGTTGAGTCACCCCCTTTGATTCCAATAAGAGGTTCCTTTTAGTCAAGTTATCCCCCTTGATCACTATAAAACGTACCTTTTAGTCGAGTCATCCCCTTTGATTCCTAGAAGACGTACCTTTTAGTCGAGTCATTTCCCTTGATTCCTATAAGGCGTACCTTTTAGTCGAGTCATCCACTTTGATTCCTATAAGACGTACCTTTTAGTCGAGTCATCCCCTTGGATTCCTATAAGACGTACCTTTTGGTCGAGTCATCCCCTTTGATTCCTATAAGACGTACCTTTTAGTCGAGTCATCCCCTTTAACCCCAAGAAGACATACCTTTTAGTCATTTCCTTTGATTTCTATAAGATGTACCTTTTAGTCGAGTCACCCCCTTTGATTCCTATAAGACGTACCTTTTAGTCGAGTCATCCCCTTTGATTACTATAAGATGTACCTTTTAGTCGAGTCATCCCCTTTGATTCCTATAAGACGTACCTTTTAGTTGAGTCATTTCCTTTGATTCCTTGAAGACGTACCTTTTAGTCGAGTCATTTCCCTTGATTCCTATAAAACGTACCTTTTAGTCGAGTCATCCCCTTTGATTCCTATAAGACGTATCTTTTAGTCGAGTCATCCCCTTTGATTCCTATAAGACGTACCTTTTAGTCGAGTCATCCCCTTTGAACCCTAGATGATATACCTTTTAGTCATTTCCTTTGATTCTTATAAGACGTACCTTTTAGTCGAGTCACCTCCTTTGATTCCTATAAGACGTACCTTTTAGTCGAGTCATCCCCCATGATTACTATAAGACGTACCTTTTAGTCGAGTCATCCCCTTTGATTCTTATAAGACCTACCTTTTAGTTGAGTCATTTCCTTAAATTCCTACAAGACGTACCTTTTAGTCGATTCATCCCCTTTAAACCCTAGAATACGTACCTTTTAGTCGAGTCATTTCGTTTGATTCCTATAAGACGTACCTTTTAGTCGAGTCATCCCTTTAGATTCCTATAAGACGTACCTTTTAATTGAGTTATCTCCTTTGATTCCTATAAGACGTACCTTTTAGTTGAGTCATTTCCTTAGATTCCTAGAAAACGTACCTTTTAGTCGAGTCATTTCCCTTGATTCCTATAAGACGTACCTTTTAGTCGAGTCATCCCCTTTGATTCATATAAAATGTACCTTTTAGTCGAGTCATCCCCTTTGATTCCTATAAGACGTACCCTTTATTCGAGTCATCCCTTTGATTGCTATAAGACGTACCTTTTAGTCGAGTCATCCCCTTTGATCCATAGAAGACATACCTTTTAGTCATTTCCTTTGATTCCTATAAGACGTATCTTTTAGTTGAGTCACCCCCTTCGATTCCTATAAGACGAACCTTTTAGTCGAGTAATCCCCTTTGATTCCTAAAAGACGTACCTTTTAGTCGAGTCATTTCCCTTGATTCCTATAAGACGTACCTTTTAGTCGAGTCATCCCGTTTGATCCCTAGAAGATGTACCTTTTAGTCTAGTCATCTCCTTTGATTCCTATAAGACGTACCTATTAGTCGAGTCATTTCCTTTGATTCCTATAAGACGTACCTTTTAGTCGAGTCATCCTCTTTGACCCCTAGAATACGTACCTTTTAGTCGAGTCATTTCCCTTGATTCCTATAAGACGTACCTCTTAGTCGAATCATCCCCTTTGATTCCTATAAGACGTATCTTTTAGTCGAGTCATCCCCTTTGATTCCTATAACACGTACCTTTTAGTCGAGTCATCCCCTTTGACACCTAGAAGACATACCTTTTAGTCATTTCCTTTAATTCCTATAAGACGTACCTTTTAGTCGAGTCACCCCCTTTGATTCCTATAAGACGTACCTTTTAGTCGAGTCATCCCCCTTGATTACTATAAGACGTACCTTTTAGTCGAGTCATCCCCTTTGATTCCTATAAGACGTACCTTTTAGTTGAGTCATATCCTTAAATTCCTACAAGACGTAACTTTTAGTCGAGTCATCCCATTTGAACCCTAGAATACGTACCTATTAGTCAAGTCATTTCCTTTGATTCCTATAAGACGTACCTTTTAGTCGAGTCATCCCGTTAGATTCCTATAAGACGTACCTTTTAGTTAAGTTATCTCTTTTGATTCCTATAAGACGTACCTTTTAGTCGAGTCATCCACTTTAACCCCTAGAATACGTACCTTTTAGTCGAGTCATTTCCCTTGATTCCTATAAAACGTAGCTCTTAGTCGAATCATCCCCTTTGATTCGTATAAGACATACCTTTTAGTCGAGTCCTCCCCTTTGATTCCTATAAGACATACCTTTTAGTCGAGTTATACCTTTTGATTCCTATAAGACGTACTTTTTAGTCGAGTCATTCCCCCTTGACCCCTAGAAGACGTACCTTTTAGTCGAGTCATCCCCTTTGACCCCTAGAAGACGTACCTTCCACTCGAGTCATTTCCTTTTATTCTATAAGACGTATCTTTTAGTCGAGTCATCCCTTTTGATTCCTATAAGACGTACCTTTTAGTCGAGTCATCCCCTTTGATTCCTATAAGACGTACCTTTTAGTCAAGTATCCCCTTTGATTCCTATAAGACGTACCTTTTAGTCGAGTCATCCCTTTGATTCCTATAAGAGGTACCTTTTAGTCTAGTCATCCCCTTTGACCCGAAGAAGACATACCTTTTAGTCATTTCCTTTGATTCGTATAAGACGTACCTTTTAGTCGAGTCACCCCCTTTGATTCCTATAAGACGTACCTTATAGTCGAGTCATCCCCCTTGATTACTATAAGACGTACCTTTTAGTCGAGTCATCCCCTTTGATTCCTATAAGACATACGTTTTAGTTCAGTCATTTCCATTGATTCCTTAAAGACGTACCTTTTAGTAGAGTCATTTCCATTGATTCCTATAAGACGTACCTTTTAGTCGAGTCATCCCCATTTATTCCTATAAGACGTACCTTTTAGTCCAGTCATCTCCTTTGATTCCTATAAGACGTACCTTTTAGTTGAGTCATTTCATGTGATTCCTAGAAGACGTTCCTTTTAGTCGAGTGATTTCACTTGATTCCTATAAGACGTACCTTTTAGTCGAGTCATTCCCTTTGATTCCTATAAAACGTACCTTTTAGTCGAGTCATCCCCTTTGATTCCTATAAGACGTATCTTTTAGTCGAGTCATCCCCTTTGATTCCTAGAAGACGTAACTTTTAGTCGAGTCATTTCCCTTGATTCCTATAAGACGTACCTTTTAATCGAGTCATCCCCTTTGATTCCTATAAGACGTATCTTTTAGTCGAGTCATCCCCTTTGATTCCTATAAGACGTACCTTTTAGTCGAGTCATCCCCTTTGACCCCAAGAAGACATACCTTTTAGTCATTTCCTTTGATTTCTATAAGACGTACCTTTTAGTCGAGTCACCCCCTTTGATTCCTATAAGACGTAGCTTTTAGTCGAGTCATCCCCCATGATTACTATAAGACGTACCTTTTAGTCGAGTCATTCCCTTTGATTCCTATAAGACGTACCTTTTAGTTGAGTCATTTCCATTGATTCCTTGAAGACGTACCTTTTAGTCGAGTTATTTCCCTTGATTCCTATAAAACGTACCTTTTAGTCGAGTCATCCCTTTTGATTCCTATAAGACGTATCTTTTAGTCGAGTCATCCCCTTCGATTCCTATAAGACGTACCTTTTAGTCGAGTCATCCCCTTTGACTCCTATAAGACGTACCTTTTAGTCGAGTCATCCCCCTTGATTACTATAAGACGTACCTTTTAGTCGAGTTATCCCCTTTGATTCTTATAAGACCTACCTTTTAGTTGAGTCATTTCCTTAAATTCTTATAAGACGTACCTTTTAGTCGAGTCATCCCCTTTGAACCCTAGAATACGTACCTTTTAGTCGAGTCATTTCCTTTGATTCCTATAAGACGTACCTTTTAGTCGAGTCATCCCCTTAGATTCCTATAAGACGTACCTTTTAATAGAGTTATCTCCTTTGATTCCTATACGACGTACGTTTTAGTTGAGTCATTTCCTTAGATTCCTAGAAAACGTACCTTTTAGTCGAGTCATTTCCCTTGATTCCTATAAGACGTACCTTTTTGTCGAGTCATCCCCTTTGATTCCTATAAAATGTACCTTTTAGTTGAGTCATCCCCTTTGATTCCTATAAGACGTACCTTTTAGTCGAGTCATCCCTTTGATTCCTATAAGACCTACCTTTTAGTCGAGTCATCCCCTTTGACGCCTAGAAGACATACCTTTTAGTCATTGCCTATGATTCCTATAAGACGTATCTTTTAGTCTAGTCACCCCCTTTGATTCTAATAAGAGGTACCTTTTAGTCAAGTCATCCCCCTTGATTACTATAAAACGTACCTTTTAGTCGAGTCATCCCCTTTGATTCCTAGAAGATGTACCTTTTAGTCGAGTCATTTCCCTTGATTCCTATAAGACGTACCTTTTAGTCGAGTAATCCACTTTGATTCCTATAAGACGTACCTTTTAGTCGAGTCATCCCCTTGGATTCCTATAAGACGTACCTTTTGGTCGAGTCATCCCCTTCGATTCCTATAAGACGAACCTTTTAGTCGAGTAATCCCCTTTGATTCCTAAAAGACGTACCTTTTATTTGTGTCATTTCCCTTGATTCCTATAAGACGTACCTTTTAGTCGAGTCATCCCCTTTGATTCCTATACGATGTACCTTTTAGTCGAGTCATCCCCTTTGATTCCTATAAAATGTACCTTTTAGTTGAGTCATCCCCTTTGATTCCTATAAGACGTACCTTTTAGTCGAGTCATCCCTTTGATTCCTATAAGACCTACCTTTTAGTCGAGTCATCCCCTTTGACGCCTAGAAGACATACCTTTTAGTCATTGCCTATGATTCCTATAAGACGTATCTTTTAGTCGAGTCACCCCCTTTGATTCTAATAAGAGGTACCTTTTAGTCAAGTCATCCCCCTTGATTACTATAAAACGTACCTTTTAGTCGAGTCATCCCCTTTGATTCCTAGAAGATGTACCTTTTAGTCGAGTCATTTCCCTTGATTCCTATAAGACGTACCTTTTAGTCGAGTCATCCACTTTGATTCCTATAAGACGTACCTTTTAGTCGAGTCATCCCCTTGGATTCCTATAAGACGTACCTTTTGGTCGAGTCATCCCCTTCGATTCCTATAAGACGAACCTTTTAGTCGAGTAATCCCCTTTGATTCCTAAAAGACGTACCTTTTATTTGTGTCATTTCCCTTGATTCCTATAAGACGTACCTTTTAGTCGAGTCATCCCCTTTGATTCCTATACGACGTACCTTTTAGTCGAGTCATCCCGTTTGATTCCTATAAGACGTACCTTTTAGTCGAGTCATCCCCTTTGAACCCTAGAATACGTACCTTTTAGTCGAGTCATTTCCTTTGATTCCTATAAGACGTACCTTTTAGTCGAGTCATCCCCTTAGATTCCTATAAGACGTACCTTTTAATAGAGTTATCTCCTTTGATTCCTATACGACGTACGTTTTAGTTGAGTCATTTCCTTAGATTCCTAGAAAACGTACCTTTTAGTCGAGTCATTTCCCTTGATTCCTATAAGACGTACCTTTTTGTCGAGTCATCCCCTTTGATTCCTATAAGACGTACCTTTTAGTCGAGTCATCCCTTTGATTCCTATAAGACCTACCTTTTAGTCGAGTCATCCCCTTTGACGCCTAGAAGACATACCTTTTAGTCATTGCCTATGATTCCTATAAGACGAATCTTTTAGTCGAGTCACCCCCTTTGATTCCAATAAGAGGTACCTTTTAGTCAAGTCATCCCCCTTGATTACTATAAAACGTACCTTTTAGTCGAGTCATCCCCTTTGATTCCTAGAATATGTACCTTTTAGTCGAGTCATTTCCCTTGATTCCTATAAGACGTACCTTTTAGTCGAGTCATCCACTTTGATTCCTATAAGACGTACCTTTTAGTCGAGTCATCCCCTTGGATTCCTATAAGACGTACCTTTTGGTCGAGTCATCCCCTTCGATTCCTATAAGACGAACCTTTTAGTCGAGTAATCCCCTTTGATTCCTAAAAGACGTACCTTTTATTTGTGTCATTTCCCTTGATTCCTATAAGACGTACCTTTTAGTCGAGTCATCCCCTTTGATTCCTATAAGACGTACCTTTTAGTCGAGTCATCCCGTTTGATTCCTATAAGACGTACCTTTTAGTCGAGTCATCCCATTTGATCCCTAGAAGACGTACCTTTTAGTCTAGTCATTTCCTTTGATTCCTATAAGACGTACCTTTTAGTCGAGTCATTTCCTTTGATTCCTATAAGACGTACCTTTTAGTCGAGTCATCCCCTTTGACCCCTAGAATACGTACCTTTTAGTCGAGTCATTTCCCTTGATTCCTATAAGACGTACCTCTTAGTCGAGTCATCCCCTTTGATTCATATAAAATGTACCTTTTAGTCGAGTCATCCCCTTTGATTCCTATAAGACGTACCCTTTAGTCGAGTCATCCCTTTGATTGCTATAAGACGTACCTTTTAGTCGAGTCATCCCCTTTGACCCCTAGAAGACATACCTTTTAGTCATTTCCTTTGATTCCTATAAGACGTATCTTTTAGTTGAGTCACCCCCTTTGATTCCAATAAGAGGTTCCTTATAGTCAAGTTATCCCCCTTGATCACTATAAAACGTACCTTTTAGTCGAGTCATCCCCTTTGATTCCTAGAAGACGTACCTTTTAGTCGAGTCATTTCCCTTGATTCCTATAAGGCGTACCTTTTAGTCGAGTCATCCACTTTGATTCCTATAAGACGTACCTTTTAGTCGAGTCATCCCCTTGGATTCCTATAAGACGTACCTTTTGGTCGAGTCATCCCCTTTGATTCCTATAAGACGTACCTTTTAGTCGAGTCATCCCCTTTAACCCCAAGAAGACATACCTTTTAGTCATTTCCTTTGATTTCTATAAGATGTACCTTTTAGTCGAGTCACCCCCTTTGATTCCTATAAGACGTACCTTTTAGTCGAGTCATCCCCTTTGATTACTATAAGATGTACCTTTTAGTCGAGTCATCCCCTTTGATTCCTATAGGACGTACCTTTTAGTTGAGTCATTTCCTTTGATTCCTTGAAGACGTACCTTTTAGTCGAGTCATTTCCCTTGATTCCTATAAAACGTACCTTTTAGTCGAGTCATCCCCTTTGATTCCTATAAGACGTATCTTTTAGTCGAGTCATCCCCTTTGATTCCTATAAGACGTACCTTTTAGTCGAGTCATCCCCTTTGAACCCTAGATGACATACCTTTTAGTCATTTCCTTTGATTCTTATAAGACGTACCTTTTAGTCGAGTCACCTCCTTTGATTCCTATAAGACGTACCTTTTAGTCGAGTCATCCCACTTGATTACTATAAGACGTACCTTTTAGTCGAGTCATCCCCTTTGATTCTTATAAGACCTACCTTTTAGTTGAGTCATTTCCTTAAATTCCTACAAGACGTACCTTTTAGTCGATTCATCCCCTTTGAACCCTAGAATACGTACCTTTTAGTCGAGTCATTTCCTTTGATTCCTATAAGACGTACCTTTTAGTCGAGTCATCCCTTTAGATTCCTATAAGACGTACCTTTTAATTGAGTTATCTCCTTTGATTCCTATAAGACGTACCTTTTAGTTGAGTCATTTCCTTAGATTCCTAGAAAACGTACCTTTTAGTCGAGTCATTTCCCTTGATTCCTATAAGACGTACCTTTTAGTCGAGTCATCCCCTTTGATTCATATAAAATGTACCTTTTAGTCGAGTCATCCCCTTTGATTCCTATAAGACGTACCCTTTAGTCGAGTCATCCCTTTGATTGCTATAAGACGTACCTTTTAGTCGAGTCATCCCCTTTGACCCCTAGAAGACATACCTTTTAGTCATTTCCTTTGATTCATATAAGACGTATCTTTTAGTTGAGTCACCCCCTTTGATTCCAATAAGAGGTACCTTTTAGTCAAGTTATCCCCCTTGATCACTATAAAACGTACCTTTTAGTCGAGTCATCCCCTTTGGTTCCTAGAAGACGTATCTTTTAGTCGAGTCATTTCCCTTGATTCCTATAAGGTGTACCTTTTAGTCGAGTCATCCACTTTGATTCCTATAAGACGTACCTTTTAGTCGAGTCATCCCCTTGGATTCCTATAAGACGTACCTTTTGTTCGAGTCATCCCCTTCGATTCCTATAAGACGAACCTTTTAGTCGAGTAATCCCCATTGATTCCTAAAAGACGTACCTTTTAGTCGAGTCATTTCCCTTGATTCCTATAAGACGTACCTTTTAGTCGAGTCATCCCCTTTGTATCCTATAAGACGTACCTTTTAGTCGAGTCATCCCGTTTGATTCCTATAAGACGTATTTTTTAGTCGAGTCATCCCGTTTGATCCCTAGAAGACGTACCTTTTAGTCTAGTCATTTCCTTTGATTCCTATAAGACGTACCTTTTAGTCGAGTCATTTCCTTTGATTCCTATAAGACGTACCTTTTAGTCGAGTCATCCTCTTTGACCCCTAGAATACGTACCTTTTAGTCGAGTCATTTCCCTTGATTCCTATAAGACGTACCTCTTAGTCGAATCATCCCCTTTGATTCCTATAAGACGTATCTTTTAGTCGAGTCATCCCCTTTGATTCCTATAACACGTACCTTTTAGTCGAGTCATCACCTTTGATTCCTATAAGACGTACCTTTTAGTCGAGTCATCCCCTTTGATTCCTATAAGACGTACCTTTTAGTTGAGTCATATCCTTAAATTCCTACAAGACGTAACTTTTAGTCGAGTCATCCCATTTGAACCCTAGAATACGTACCTATTAGTCAAGTCATTTCCTTTGATTCCTATAAGACGTACCTTTTAGTCGAGTCATCCCGTTAGATTCCTATAAGACGTACCTTTTAGTTAAGTTATCTCCTTTGAATCCTATAAGACGTACCTTTTAGTCGAGTTATCCACTTTAACCCCTAGAATACGTACCTTCTAGTCGAGTCATTTCCCTTGATTCCTATAAAACGTAGCTCTTAGTCGAATCATCCCCTTTGATTCGTATAAGACATACCTTTTAGTCGAGTCCTCCCCTTTGATTCCTATAAGACATACCTTTTAGTCGAGTTATACCTTTTGATTCCTATAAGACGTACTTTTTAGTCGAGTCATTCCCCCTTGACCCCTAGAAGACGTACCTTTTAGTCGAGTCATCCCCTTTGACCCCTAGAAGACGTACCTTCCACTCGAGTCATTTCCTTTGATTCTATAAGACGTATCTTTTAGTCGAGTTATCCCCTTTGATTCTTATAAGACCTACCTTTTAGTTGAGTCATTTCCTTAAATTCTTATAAGACGTACCTTTTAGTCGAGTCATCCCCTTTGAACCCTAGAATACGTACCTTTTAGTCGAGTCATTTCCTTTGATTCCTATAAGACGTACCTTTTAGTCGAGTCATCCCTTTGATTCCTATAAGAGGTACCTTTTAGTCTAGTCATCCCCTTTGACCCCAAGAAGACACACCTTTTAGTCATTTCCTTTGATTCCTATAAGACGTACCTTTTAGTCGAGTCACCCCTTTTGATTCCTATAAGACGTACCTTATAGTCGAGTCATCCCCCTTGATTACTATAAGACGTACCTTTTAGTCGAGTCATCCCCTTTGATTCCTATAAGACGTACCTTTTAGTTCAGTCATTTCCTTTGATTCCTTAAAGACGTACCTTTTAGTAGAGTCATTTCCATTGATTCCTATAAGACGTACCTTTTAGTCGAGTCATCCCCATTTATTCCTATAAGACGTACCTTTTAGTCCAGTCATCTCCTTTGATTCCTATAAGACGTACCTTTTAGTTGAGTCATTTCCTGTGATTCCTAGAAGACGTTCCTTTTAGTCGAGTGATTTCACTTGATTCCTATAAGACGTACCTTTTAGTCGAGTCATTCCCTTTGATTCCTATAAAACGTACCTTTTAGTCGAGTCATCCCCTTTGATTCCTATAAGACGTATCTTTAAGTCGAGTCATCCCCTTTGATTCCTAGAAGACGTAACTTTTAGTCGAGTCATTTCCCTTGATTCCTATAAGACGTACCTTTTAATCGAGTCATCCCCTTTGATTCCTATAAGACGTATCTTTTAGTCGAGTCATCCCCTTTGATTCCTATAAGACGTACCTTTTAGTCGAGTCATCCCCTTTGACCCCAAGAAGACATACCTTTTAGTCATTTCCTTTGATTTCTATAAGACGTACCTTTTAGTCGAGTCACCCCCTTTGATTCCTATAAGACGTACCTTTTAGTCGAGTCATCCCCCTTGATTACTATAAGACGTACCTTTTAGTCGAGTCATCCCCTTTGATTCCTATAAGACGTACCTTTTAGTTGAGTCATTTCCATTGATTCCTTGAAGACGTACCTTTTAGTCGAGTTATTTCCCTTGATTCCTATAAAACGTACCTTTTAGTCGAGTCATCCCATTTGATTCCTATAAGACGTATCTTTTAGTCGAGTCATCCCCTTCGATTCCTATAAGACGTACCTATTAGTCGAGTCATCCCCTTTGACTCCTATAAGACGTACCTTTTAGTCGAGTCATCCCCCTTGATTACTATAAGACGTACCTTTTAGTCGAGTCATCCCCTTTGATTCTTATAAGACCTACCTTTTAGTTGAGTCATTTCCTTAAATTCTTATAAGACGTACCTTTTAGTCGAGTCATCCCCTTTGAACCCTAGAATACGTACCTTTTAGTCGAGTCATTTCCTTTGATTCCTATAAGACGTACCTTTTAGTCGAGTCATCCCCTTAGATTCCTATAAGACGTACCTTTTAATAGAGTTATCTCCTTTGATTCCTATACGACGTACGTTTTAGTTGAGTCATTTCCTTAGATTCCTAGAAAACGTACCTTTTAGTCGAGTCATTTCCCTTGATTCCTATAAGACGTACCTTTTTGTCGAGTCATCCCCTTTGATTCCTATAAAATGTACCTTTTAGTTGAGTCATCCCCTTTGATTCCTATAAGACGTACCTTTTAGTCGAGTCATCCCTTTTATTCCTATAAGACCTACCTTTTAGTCGAGTCATCCCCTTTGACGCATAGAAGACATACCTTTTAGTCATTGCCTATGATTCCTATAAGACGTATCTTTTAGTCGAGTCACCCCCTTTGATTCCAATAAGAGGTACCTTTTAGTCAAGTCATCCCCCTTGATTACTATAAAACGTACCTTTTAGTCGAGTCATCCCCTTTGATTCCTAGAAGATGTACCTTTTAGTCGAGTCATTTCCCTTGATTCCTATAAGACGTACCTTTTAGTCGAGTCATCCACTTTGATTCCTATAAGACGTACCTTTTAGTCGAGTCATCCCCTTGGATTCCTATAAGACGTACCTTTTGGTCGAGTCATCCCCTTCGATTCCTATAAGACGAACCTTTTAGTCGAGTAATCCCCTTTGATTCCTAAAAGACGTACCTTTTATTTGTGTCATTTCCCTTGATTCCTATAAGACGTACCTTTAATCGAGTCATCCCCTTTGATTCCTATAAGACGTACCTTTTAGTCGAGTCATCCCGTTTGATTCCTATAAGACGTACCTTTTAGTCGAGTCATCCCATTTGATCCCTAGAAGACGTACCTTTTAGTCTAGTCATTTCCTTTGATTACTATAAGACGTACCTTTTAGTCGAGTCATTTCCTTTGATTCCTCTAAGACGTACCTTTTAGTCGAGTCATCCCCTTTGACCCCTAGAATACGTACCTTTTAGTCGAGTCATTTCCCTTGATTCCTATAAGACGTACCTCTTAGTCGAATCATCCTCTTTGATTCGTATAAGACATAGCTTTTAGTCGAGTCCTTCCTTTTGATTCCTATAAGACATACCTTTTAGTCGAGTTATACCTCTTGATTCCTATAAGACGTACTTTTTAGTCGAGTCATTCCCCCTTGACCCCTAGAAGACGTACCTTTTAGTCGAGTCATCCCCTTTGACCCCTAGAAGACGTACCTTTTACTCGAATCATTTCCTTTGATTCTATAAGACGTATCTTTTAGTCGAGTCATCCCTTTTGATTACTATAAGACGTACCTTTTAGTCGAGTCACCCCCTTTGATTCCTATAAGACGTACCTTTTAGTCGAGTCATCCCCTTTGATTCCTATAAGACGTACCTTTTAATCAAGTCATCCCTTTGATTCCTATAAGACGTACCTTTTAGTCGAGTCATCCCCTTTGACCCCTAGAAGACATACCTTTTAGTCATTTCCTTTGATTCCTATATGACGTACCTTTTAGTCGAGTCACCCGCTTTGATTCCTATAAGACGTACCTTTTAAACGAGTCATTTCCTTTGATTCCTATAAGACGTACCTTTTAGTTGAGTCATCCCCTTAGATTCCTATAAGACTTACCTTTTAGTTGAGTTATCTCCTTTGATTCCTATAAGACGTACCTTTTAGTTGAGTCATTTCCTTAGATACCTAGAAAACGTACCTTTTAGTCGAGTCATTTCCCTTGATTCCTATAAGACGTACCTTTTAGTCGAGTCATCCCCTTTGAATCCTATAAAATGTACCTTTTGGTCGAGTCATCCCCTTTGATTCCTATAAGACGTACCTTTTAGTCTAGTCATCCCTTTGATTCCTATAAGACCTACCTTTTAGTCGAGTCATCCCCTTTGACGCCTAGAAGACATACCTTTTAGTCATTTCCTATGATTCCTATAAGACGTATCTTTTAGACGATTCACCCCCTTTGATTCCAATAAGAGGTACCTTTTAGTCAAGTCATCCCCCTTGATTACTATAAAACGTACCTTTTAGTCGAGTCATCCCCTTTGATTCCTAGAAGACGTACCTTTTAGTTGAGTCATTTCCCTTGATTCCTATAAGACGTACCTTTTAGTCGAATCATCCCCTTGGATTCCTATAAGACGTACCTTTTGGTCGAGTCATCCCCTTCGATTCCTATAAGACGATCCTTTTAGTCGAGTAATCCCCTTTGATTCCTAAAAGACGTACCTTTTAGTCGAGTCATTTCCCTTGATTCCTATAAGACGTACCTTTTAGTCGAGTCATCCCCTTTGATTCCTATGAGACGTACCTTTTAGTCGAGTCATCCCGTTTGATTCCTGTAAGACGTACCTTTTAGTCGAGTCATCCCGTTTGATCCCTAGAAGACGTACCTATTAGTCTAGTCATTTCCTTTGATTCGTATAAGACGTACCTTTTAGTCGAGTCATTTCCTTTGATTCCTATCAGACGTACCTTTTAGTCGAGTCATCCCCTTTGACCCCTAGAATACATACCTTTTAGTCGAGTCATTTCCCTTGATTCCTATAAGACGTACCTCTTAGTCGAATCATCCCCTTTGATTCGTATAAGACATACCTTTTAGTCGAGTCCTCCCATTTGATTCCTATAAGACATACCTTTTAGTCGAGTTATTCCTCTTGATTCCTATAAGACATACTTTTTAGTCGAGTCATTCCCCCTTGACCCCTAGAAGACGTACCTTTTACTCGAGTCATTTCCTTTGATTCAATAAAACGTATCTTTAGTCGAGTCATCCCTCTTGATTCCTATAAGACGTACCTTTTAGTCGAGTCATCCCCTTCGATTCCTATAAGACGTACCTTTTAGTCGAGTCATCCCCTTTGACTCCTATAAGACGTACCTTTTAGTCGAGTCATCCCCCTTGATTACTATAAGACGTACCTTTTAGTCGAGTCATCCCCTTTGATTCTTATAAGACCTACCTTTTAGTTGAGTTATTTCCTTAAATTCTTATAAGACGTACCTTTTAGTCGAGTCATCCCCTTTGAACCCTAGAATACGTACCTTTTAGTCGAGTCATTTCCTTTGATTCCTATAAGACGTACCTTTTAGTCGAGTCATCCCCTTAGATTCCTATAAGACGTACCTTTTAATAGAGTTATCTCCTTTGATTCCTATACGACGTACGTTTTAGTTGAGTCATTTCCTTAGATTCCTAGAAAACGTACCTTTTAGTCGAGTCATTTCCCTTGATTCCTATAAGACGTACCTTTTTGTCGAGTCATCCCCTTTGATTCCTATAAAATGTACCTTTTAGTTGAGTCATCCCCTTTGATTCCTATAAGACGTACCTTTTAGTCGAGTCATCCCTTTGATTCCTATAAGACCTACCTTTTAGTCGAGTCATCCCCTTTGACGCCTAGAAGACATACCTTTTAGTCATTGCCTATGATTCCTATAAGACGTATCTTTTAGTCGAGTCACCCCCTTTGATTCCAATAAGAGGTACCTTTTAGTCAAGTCATCCCCCTTGATTACTATAAAACGTACCTTTTAGTCGAGTCATCCCCTTTGATTCCTAGAAGATGTACCTTTTAGTCGAGTCATTTCCCTTGATTCCTATAAGACGTACCTTTTAGTCGAGTCATCCACTTTGATTCCTATAAGACGTACCTTTTAGTCGAGTCATCCCCTTGGATTCCTATAAGACGTACCTTTTGGTCGAGTCATCCCCTTCGATTCCTATAAGACGAACCTTTTAGTCGAGTAATCCCCTTTGATTCCTATAAGACGTACCTTTTAGTCGAGTCATCCCCTTTGATTCCTATACGACGTACCTTTTAGTCGAGTCATCCCGTTTGATTCCTATAAGACGGACCTTTTAGTCGAGTCATCCCCTTTGAACCCTAGAATACGTACCTTTTAGTCGAGTCATTTCCTTTGATTCCTATAAGACGTACCTTTTAGTCGAGTCATCCCCTTAGATTCCTATAAGACGTACCTTTTAATAGAGTTATCTCCTTTGATTCCTATACGACGAACGTTTTAGTTGAGTCATTTCCTTAGATTCCTAGAAAACGTACCTTTTAGTCGAGTCATTTCCCTTGATTCCTATAAGACGTACCTCTTAGTCGAATCATCCCCTTTGATTCGTATAAGACATAGCTTTTAGTCGAGTCCTTCCTTTTGATTCCTATAAGACATACCTTTTAGTCGAGTTATACCTCTTGATTCCTATAAGACGTACTTTTTAGTCGAGTCATTCCCCCTTGACCCCTAGAAGACGTACCTTTTAGTCGAGTCATCCCCTTTGACCCCTAGAAGACGTACCTTTTACTCGAATCATTTCCTTTGATTCTATAAGACGTATCTTTTAGTCGAGTCATCCCTTTTGATTACTATAAGACGTACCTTTTAGTCGAGTCACCCCCTTTGATTCCTATAAGACGTACCTTTTAGTCGAGTCATCCCCTTTGATTCCTATAAGACGTACCTTTTAATCAAGTCATCCCTTTGATTCCTATAAGACGTACCTTTTAGTCGAGTCATCCCCTTTGACCCCTAGAAGACATACCTTTTAGTCATTTCCTTTGATTCCTATATGACGTACCTTTTAGTCGAGTCACCCGCTTTGATTCCTATAAGACGTACCTTTTAGTCTAGTCATCCCTTTGATTCCTATAAGACCTACCTTTTAGTCGAGTCATCCCCTTTGACGCCTAGAAGACATACCTTTTAGTCATTTCCTATGATTCCTATAAGACGTATCTTTTAGTCGAGTCACCCCCTTTGATTCCAATAAGAGGTACCATTTAGTCAAGTCATCCCCCTTGATTACTATAAAACGTACCTTTTAGTCGAGTCATCCCCTTTGATTCCTAGAAGACGTACCTTTTAGTTGAGTCATTTCCCTTGATTCCTATAAGACGTACCTTTTAGTCGAATCATCCCCTTGGATTCCTATAAGACGTACCTTTTGGTCGAGTCATCCCCTTCGATTCCTATAAGACGATCCTTTTAGTCGAGTAATCCCCTTTGATTCCTAAAAGACGTACCTTTTAGTCGAGTCATTTCCCTTGATTCCTATAAGACGTACCTTTTAGTCGAGTCATCCCCTTTGATTCCTATGAGACGTACCTTTTAGTCGAGTCATCCCGTTTGATTCCTGTAAGACGTACCTTTTAGTCGAGTCATCCCGTTTGATCCCTAGAAGACGTACCTATTAGTCTAGTCATTTCCTTTGATTTGTATAAGACGTACCTTTTAGTCGAGTCATTTCCTTTGATTC
Source organism: Capsicum pubescens (assembly GCA_030864215.1). Lineage (NCBI taxonomy): Eukaryota > Viridiplantae > Streptophyta > Magnoliopsida > Solanales > Solanaceae > Capsicum > Capsicum pubescens. The sequence continues at coordinate 271,708,873 of CM061545.1, read as the reverse complement.
CTATCAGACGTACCGTTTAGTCGAGTCATCCCCTTTGACCCCTAGAATACGTACCTTTTAGTCGAGTCATTTCCCTTGATTCCTATAAGACGTACCTCTTAGTCGAATCATCCCCTTTGATTCGTATAAGACATACCTTTTAGTCGAGTCCTCCCATTTGATTCCTATAAGACATACCTTTTAGTCGAGTTATTCCTCTTGATTCCTATAAGACATACTTTTTAGTCGAGTCATTCCCCCTTGACCCCTAGAAGACGTACCTTTTACTCGAGTCATTTCCTTTGATTCAATAAAACGTATCTTTAGTCGAGTCATCCCTTTTGATTCCTATAAGACGTACCTTTTAGTCGAGTCATCCCCTTCGATTCCTATAAGACGTACCTTTTAGTCGAGTCATCCCCTTTGACTCCTATAAGACGTACCTTTTAGTCGAGTCATCCCCCTTGATTACTATAAGACGTACCTTTTAGTCGAGTCATCCCCTTTGATTCTTATAAGACCTACCTTTTAGTTGAGTCATTTCCTTAAATTCTTATAAGACGTATCTTTTAGTCGAGTCATCCCCTTTGAACCCTAGAATACGTACCTTTTAGTCGAGTCATTTCCTTTGATTCCTATAAGACGTACCTTTTAGTCGAGTCATCCCCTTAGATTCCTATAAGACGTACCTTTTAATAGAGTTATCTCCTTTGATTCCTATACGACGTACGTTTTAGTTGAGTCATTTCCTTAGATTCCTAGAAAACGTACCTTTAAGTCGAGTCATTTCCCTTGATTCCTATAAGACGTACCTTTTTGTCGAGTCATCCCCTTTGATTCCTATAAAATGTACCTTTTAGTTGAGTCATCCCCTTTGATTCCTATAAGACGTACCTTTTAGTCGAGTCATCCCTTTGATTCCTATAAGACCTACCTTTTAGTCGAGTCATCCCCTTTGACGCCTAGAAGACAAACCTTTTAGTCATTGCCTATGATTCCTATAAGACGTATCTTTTAGTCGAGTCACCCCCTTTGATTCCAATAAGAGGTACCTTTTAGTCAAGTCATCCCCCTTGATTACTATAAAACGTACCTTTTAGTCGAGTCATCCCCTTTGATTCCTAGAAGATGTACCTTTTAGTCGAGTCATTTCCCTTGATTCCTATAAGACGTACCTTTTAGTCGAGTCATCCACTTTGATTCCTATAAGACGTACCTTTTAGTCGAGTCATCCCCTTGGATTCCTATAAGACGTACCTTTTGGTCGAGTCATCCCCTTCGATTCCTATAAGACGAACCTTTTAGTCGAGTAATCCCCTTTGATTCCTAAAAGACGTACCTTTTATTTGTGTCGTTTCCCTTGATTCCTATAAGACGTACCTTTTAGTCGAGTCATCCCCTTTGATTCCTATAAGACGCACCTTTTAGTCGAGTCATCCCGTTTGATTCCTATAAGACGTACCTTTTAGTCGAGTCATCCCATTTGATCCCTAGAAGACGTACCTTTTAGTCTAGTCATTTCCTTTGATTCCTATAAGACGTACCTTTTAGTCGAGTCATTTCCTTTGATTCCTATAAGACGTACCTTTTAGTCGAGTCATCCCCTTTGACCCCTAGAATACGTACCTTTTAGTCGAGTCATTTCCCTTGATTCCTATAAGACGTACCTCTTAGTCGAATCATCCCCTTTGATTCGTATAAGACATAGCTTTTAGTCGAGTCCTTCCTTTTGATTCCTATAAGACATACCTTTTAGTCGAGTTATACCTCTTGATTCCTATAAGACGTACTTTTTAGTCGAGTCATTCCCCCTTGACCCCTAGAAGACGTACCTTTTAGTCGAGTCATCCCCTTTGACCCCTAGAAGACGTACCTTTTACTCGAATCATTTCCTTTGATTCTATAAGACGTATCTTTTAGTCGAGTCATCCCTTTTGATTACTATAAGACGTACCTTTTAGTCGAGTCACCCCCTTTGATTCCTATAAGACGTACCTTTTAGTCGAGTCATCCCCTTTGATTCCTATAAGACGTACCTTTTAATCAAGTCATCCCTTTGATTCCTATAAGACGTACCTTTTAGTCGAGTCATCCCCTTTGACCCCTAGAAGACATACCTTTTAGTCATTTCCTTTGATTCCTATATGACGTACCTTTTAGTCGAGTTACCCGCTTTGATTCCTATAAGACGTACCTTTTAAACGAGTCATTTCCTTTGATTCCTATAAGACGTACCTTTTAGTTGAGTCATCCCCTTAGATTCCTATAAGACTTACCTTTTAGTTGAGTTATCTCCTTTGATTCCTATAAGACGTACCTTTTAGTTGAGTCATTTCCTTAGATACCTAGAAAACGTACCTTTTAGTCGAGTCATTTCCCTTGATTCCTATAAGACGTACCTTTTAGTCGAGTCATCCCCTTTGAATCCTATAAAATGTACCTTTTGGTCGAGTCATCCCCTTTGATTCCTATAAGACGTACCTTTTAGTCTAGTCATCCCTTTGATTCCTATAAGACCTACCTTTTAGTCGAGTCATCCCCTTTGACGCCTAGAAGACATACCTTTTAGTCATTTCCTATGATTCCTATAAGACGTATCTTTTAGTCGAGTCACCCCCTTTGATTCCAATAAGAGGTACCTTTTAGTCAAGTCATCCCCCTTGATTACTATAAAACGTACCTTTTAGTCGAGTCATCCCCTTTGATTCCTAGAAGACGTACCTTTTAGTTGAGTCATTTCCCTTGATTCCTATAAGACGTACCTTTTAGTCGAATCATCCCCTTGGATTCCTATAAGACGTACCTTTTGGTCGAGTCATCCCCTTCGATTCCTATAAGACGATCCTTTTAGTCGAGTAATCCCCTTTGATTCCTAAAAGACGTACCTTTTAGTCGAGTCATTTCCCTTGATTCCTATAAGACGTACCTTTTAGTCGAGTCATCCCCTTTGATTCCTATGAGACGTACCTTTTAGTCGAGTCATCCCGTTTGATTCCTGTAAGACGTACCTTTTAGTCGAGTCATCCCGTTTGATCCCTAGAAGACGTACCTATTAGTCTAGTCATTTCCTTTGATTCGTATAAGACGTACCTTTTAGTCGAGTCATTTCCTTTGATTCCTATCAGACGTACCTTTTAGTCGAGTCATCCCCTTTGACCCCTAGAATACGTACCTTTTAGTCGAGTCATTTCCCTTGATTCCTATAAGACGTACCTCTTAGTCGAATCATCCCCTTTGATTCGTATAAGACATACCTTTTAGTCGAGTCCTCCCATTTGATTCCTATAAGACATACCTTTTAGTCGAGTTATTCCTCTTGATTCCTATAAGACATACTTTTTAGTCGAGTCATTCCCCCTTGACACCTAGAAGACGTACCTTTTACTCGAGTCATTTCCTTTGATTCAATAAAACGTATCTTTAGTCGAGTCATCCCTTTTGATTCCTATAAGACGTACCTTTTAGTCGAGTCATCCCCTTAGATTCCTATAAGACTTACCTTTTAGTTGAGTTATCTCCTTTGATTCCTATAAGACGTACCTTTTAGTTGAGTCATTTCCTTAGATTCCTAGAAAACGTACCTTTTAGTCGAGTCATTTCCCTTGATTCCTATAAGACGTACCTTTTAGTCGAGTCATCCCCTTTGATTCCTATAAAATGTACCTTTTGGTCGAGTCATCCCCTTTGATTCCTATAAGACGTACCTTTTAGTCGAGTCATCCCTTTGATTCCTATAAGACCTACCTTTTAGTCGAGTCATCCCCTTTGACCCCAAGAAGACATACCTTTTAGTCATTTCCTATGATTCCTATAAGACGTATCTTTTAGTCGAGTCACCCCCTTTGATTCCAATAAGAGGTACCTTTTAGTCAAGTCATCCCCCTTGATTACTATAAAACGTACCTTTTAGTCGAGTCATCCCCTTTGATTCCTAGAAGATGAACCTTTTAGTCGAGTCATTTCCCTTGATTCCTATAAGACGTACCTTTTAGTCGAGTCATCCACTTTGATTCCTATAAGACGTACCTTTTAGTCGAGTCATCCCCTTGGATTCATATAAGACGTACCTTTTGGTCGAGTCATCCCCTTCGATTCCTATAAGACGATCCTTTTAGTCGAGTAATCCCCTTTGATTCCTAAAAGACGTACCTTTTAGTCGAGTCATTTCCCTTGATTCCTATAGGACGTACCTTTTAGTCAAGTCATCCCCTTTGATTCCTATAAGACGTACCTTTTAGTCGAGTCATCCCGTTTGATTCCTATAAGACGTACCTTTTAGTCGAGTCATCCCGTTTGATCCCTAGACGACGTACCTATTAGTCTAGTCATTTCCTTTGATTCCTATTAGACGTACCTTTTAGTCGAGTCATTTCCTTTGAATCCTATAAGACGTACCTTTTAGTCGATTCATCCCCTTTGACCCCTAGAATACGTACCTTTTAGTCGAGTCATTTCCCTTGATTCCTATAAGACGTACCTCTTAGTCGAATCATCCCCTTTGATTCGTATAAGACATACCTTTTAGTCGAGTCCTCCCATTTGATTCCTATAAGACATACCTTTTAGTCGAGTTATTCCTCTTGATTCCTATAAGACGTACTTTTTAGTCGAGTCATTCCCCCTTGACCCCTAGAAGACGCACCTTTTAGTTGAGTCACCCCCTTTGACCCATAGAAGACGTACCTTTTACTCAAGTCATTTCCTTTGATTCTATAAAACGTATCTTTTAGTCGAGTCATCCCTTTTGATTCCTATAAGACGTACCTTTTAGTCGAGTCATCCCCTTAGATTCCTATAAGATGTACCGTTTAGTCGAGTCATCCCCTTTGATTCCTATAAGACGTACCATTTAGTCGAGTCATCCCTTTTATTCCTATAAGACGTACCTTTTAGTCTAGTCATCCCCTTTGACCCCTAGAAGACAAACCTTTTAGTCATTTCCTTTGATTCCTATAAGACGTACCTTTTAGTCGAGTCACCTCCTTTGATTCCTATAAGACGTACCTTTTAGTCGAGTCATCCCCCTTGATTACTATAAGACGTACCTTTTAGTTGAGTCATTTCCTTAGATTACTTTTAAACGTACCTTTTAGTCGAGTTGTTTCCCTTGATTCCTATAAGACGTACCTTTTAGTCGAGTCATCCCCTTTGATTCCTATAAAATGTACCTTTTAGTCGAGTCATCCCCTTTGATTCCTATAAGACGTACGTTTTAGTCGAGTCATCCCTTTGATTCCTATAAGACGTACCTTTTAGTCGAGTCATCCCCTTTGACCCCTAGAAGACATACCTTTTAGTCATTTCCTTTGATTCCTATAAGACGTATCTTTTAGTTGAGTCACCTCCTTTGATTCCAATAAGAGGTACCTTTTAGTCAAGTCATCCCCCTTGATTACTATAAAATATACCTTTTAGTTGAGTCATCCCCTTTGATTCCTAGAAGACGTACCTATTAGTCGAGTCATTTCCCTTGATTCCTATAAGACGTACCTTTTAGTCGAGTCATCCACTTTGATTCCAATAAGACGTACCTTTTAGTCTAGTCATCCCCTTGGATTCCTATAAGACGTACCTTTTGGTCGAGTCATCCCCTTCGATTCCTATAAGATGAACCTTTTAGTCGAATAATCTCCTTTGATTCCTAAAAGACGTACCTTTTAGTCGAGTCATTTCCCTTGATTCCTATAAGACGTACCTTTTAGTCGGGTCATCCCCTTTAGTTCCTATAAGACGTACCTTTTAGTCGAGTCATCCCGTTTGATTCCAATAAGACGTACCTTTTAGTCGAGTCATCCCGTTTGATCCCTATAATATGTACCTTTTAGTCGAGTCATTTCCCTTGATTCCTATAAGACGTACCTCTTAGTCGAATCATCCCCTTTGATTCGTATAAGACATACCTTTTAGTCTAGTCATTTCCTTTGATTCCTATAAGACGTACCTTTTAGTCGAGTCATTTCCTTTGTTCCTATAAGACGTACCTTTTAGTCGAGTCATCCCCTTTGACCCCTAGAATATGTACCTTTTAGTCGAGTCATTTCCCTTGATTCCTATAAGACGTACCTCTTAGTCGAATCATCCCCTTTGAGTCGTATAAGACATACCTTTTAGTCGAGTCCTCCCCTTTGATTCCTATAAGACATACCTTTTAGTCGAGTTATACCTCTTGATTCCTATAAGACGTACTTTTTAGTCGAGTCATTCCCCCTTGACCCCTAGAAGACGTATCTTTTAGTCGAGTCATCCCCTTTGACCCCTAGAAGACGTACCTTTTACTCGAGTCATTTCCTTTGATTCTATAAGACGTATCTTTTAGTCGAGTCATCCCTTTTGATTCCTATAAGACGTACCTCTTAGTCGAGTCATCCCCTTAGATTCCTATAAGACGTACCTTTTAGTCGAGTCATCCCCTTTGATTCCTATAAGACGTACCTTTTAGTCGAGTCATCCCTTTGATTCCTATACGACGTACCTTTTAGTTGAGTCATCCCCTTTGACCCCTAGAAGACATACCTTTTAGTTATTTCCTTTGATTCCTATAAGACGTACCTTTTAGTCGAATTACCCCCTTTGATTCCTATAAGACGTACCTTTTAGTCGAGTCATCCCACTTGATTACTATAAGACGTACCTTTTAGTCGAGTCATCCCCTTTGATTCCTATAAGACGTACCTTTTAGTTGAGTCATTTCCTTTGATTCCTTAAAGACGTACCTTTTAGTAGAGTCATTTCCCTTGATTCCTATAAGACGTACCTTTTAGTCGAGTCATCCCCATTGATTCCTATAAGACGTACCTTTTAGTCGAGTTATCTACTTTGATTCCGATAAGACGTACCTTTTAGTTGAGTCATTTCCTGTGATTCCTAGAAGACGTTCCTTTTAGACGAGTCATTTCACTTGATTACTATAAGACGTACCTTTTAGTCGAGTCATTCCCTTTGATTCCTATAAGACGTACCTTTTAGTCGAGTCATCCCCTTTGATTCCTATAAGACGTACCTTTTTATTGAGTCATCCCCTTTGATTCCTAGAAGACGTAACTTTTAGTCGAGTCATTTCCCTTGATTCCTATAGGACGTACCTTTTAGTCGAGTCATCCCCTTTGATTCCTATAAGACGTTTCTTTTAGTCGAGTCATCCCCTTTGATTCCTATAAGACGTACCTTTTAGTCGAGTCATCCCCTTTGACCCCTAGAAGACATACCTTTTAGTCATTTCCTTTGATTCGTATAAGATGTACCTTTTAGTCGAGTCACCCCCTTTGATTCCTATAAGACGTACCTTTTAGTCGAGTCATCCCCCTTGATTACTATAAGACGTACCTTTTAGTCGAGTCATCACCATTGATTCCTATAAGACGTACCTTTTAGTCGAGTCATTTCCCTTGATCCTATAAGACGTACCTTTTAGTCGAGTAATCCCCTTTGATTCCTATAAGACGTTCCTTTTAGTCGAGTCATCTCCTTGATTCTTATTAGACGTACCTTTTAGTTGAGTCATTTCCTGTGATTCCTAGAAGACATTCCTTTTAGTCTAGTCATTTCACTTGATTCATATAAGACGTACCTTTTAGTCGAGTCATTCCCTTGGATTCCTATAAGACGTACCTTTTAGTCGAGTCATCCCCTTTGATTCCTATAAGCCGCATGTTTTAGTCGAGTCATCCTCTTTGATTCCTATAAGACGTATCTTTTAGTTGAGTCATTTCCTTTGATTCCTTGAAGACGTACCTTTTAGTCCAGTCATCCCCTTAGATTCCTATAAGACGTACCTTTTAGTTGAGTCATTTCCTTAGATTCCTAGAAAACGTACCTTTTAGTTGAGTCATTTCCCTTGATTCCTATAAGACGTACCTTTTAGTCGAGTCATCCCCTTTGATTCCTATAAGCCGTATCTTTTAGTCAAGTCATCCCCTTTGATTCCTATAAGACGTATCTTTTAGTTGAGTCATTTCCTTTGATTCCTTGAAGACGTACCTTTTAGTTGAGTCATCCCCTTTGACCCCTAGAAGACATACATTTTAGTCATTTCCTTTGATTCCTATAAGACGTACCTTTTAGTCGAGTTACCCCCTTTGATTCCTATAAGTCGTACCTTTTAGTCGAGTCATCTCCTTTGATTCCGATAAGAAATACCTTTTAGTTGAGTCATTTCCTGTGATTCCTAGAAGACGTTCCTCTTAGACGAGTCATTTCACTTGATTCCTATAAGACGTACCTTTTAGTCGAGTCATTCCCTTTGATTCCTATAAGACGTACCTTTTAGTCGAGTCATCCCCTTTGATTCCTATAAGACGTACCTTTTAGTCGAGTCATCCCCTTTGATTCCTAGAAGACGTAACTTTTAGTCGAGTCATTTCCCTTGATTCCTATAAGACGTACCTTTTAGTCGAGTCATCCCCTCTGATTCCTATAAGACGTATCTTTTAGTCGAGTCATCCCCTTTAATTCCTATAAGACGTACCTTTTAGTCGAGTCATCCCCTTTGATTCCTATAAGACGTACCTTTTAGTCGAGTCATTTCCCTTGATTCCTATAAGACGTACCTTTTAGTCGAGTCATCCACTTTGATTCCAATAAGACGTACCTTTTAGTCTAGTCATCCCCTTGGATTCCTATAAGACGTACCTTTTGGTCGAGTCATCCCCTTCGATTCCTATAAGATGAACCTTTTAGTCGAATAATCTCCTTTGATTCCTAAAAGACGTACCTTTTAGTCGAGTCATTTCCCTTGATTCCTATAAGACGTACCTTTTAGTCGGGTCATCCCCTTTAGTTCCTATAAGACGTACCTTTTAGTCGAGTCATCCCGTTTGATTCCAATAAGACGTACCTTTTAGTCGAGTCATCCCGTTTGATCCCTATAATATGTACCTTTTAGTCGAGTCATTTCCCTTGATTCCTATAAGACGTACCTCTTAGTCGAATCATCCCCTTTGATTCGTATAAGACATACCTTTTAGTCTAGTCATTTCCTTTGATTCCTATAAGACGTACCTTTTAGTCGAGTCATTTCCTTTGTTCCTATAAGACGTACCTTTTAGTCGAGTCATCCCCTTTGACCCCTAGAATATGTACCTTTTAGTCGAGTTATTTCCCTTGATTCCTATAAGACGTACCTCTTAGTCGAATCATCCCCTTTGAGTCGTATAAGACATACCTTTTAGTCGAGTCCTCCCCTTTGATTCCTATAAGACATACCTTTTAGTCGAGTTATACCTCTTGATTCCTATAAGACGTACTTTTTAGTCGAGTCATTCCCCCTTGACCCCTAGAAGACGTATCTTTTAGTCGAGTCATCCCCTTTGACCCCTAGAAGACGTACCTTTTACTCGAGTCATTTCCTTTGATTCTATAAGACGTATCTTTTAGTCGAGTCATCCCTTTTGATTCCTATAAGACGTACCTCTTAGTCGAGTCATCCCCTTAGATTCCTATAAGACGTACCTTTTAGTCGAGTCATCCCCTTTGATTCCTATAAGACGTACCTTTTAGTCGAGTCATCCCTTTGATTCCTATACGACGTACCTTTTAGTTGAGTCATCCCCTTTGACCCCTAGAAGACATACCTTTTAGTTATTTCCTTTGATTCCTATAAGACGTACCTTTTAGTCGAATTACCCCCTTTGATTCCTATAAGACGTACCTTTTAGTCGAGTCATCCCACTTGATTACTATAAGACGTACCTTTTAGTCGAGTCATCCCCTTTGATTCCTATAAGACGTACCTTTTAGCTGAGTCATTTCCTTTGATTCCTTAAAGACGTACCTTTTAGTAGAGTCATTTCCCTTGATTCCTATAAGACGTACCTTTTAGTCGAGTCATCCCCATTGATTCCTATAAGACGTACCTTTTAGTCGAGTTATCTACTTTGATTCCGATAAGACGTACCTTTTAGTTGAGTCATTTCCTGTGATTCCTAGAAGACGTTCCTTTTAGACGAGTCATTTCACTTGATTACTATAAGACGTACCTTTTAGTCGAGTCATTCCCTTTGATTCCTATAAGACGTACCTTTTAGTCGAGTCATCCCCTTTGATTCCTATAAGACGTACCTTTTTATTGAGTCATCCCCTTTGATTCCTAGAAGACGTAACTTTTAGTCGAGTCATTTCCCTTGATTCCTATAAGACGTACCTTTTAGTCGAGTCATCCCCTTTGATTCCTATAAGACGTTTCTTTTAGTCGAGTCATCCCCTTTGATTCCTATAAGACGTACCTTTTAGTCGAGTCATCCCCTTTGACCCCTAGAAGACATACCTTTTAGTCATTTCCTTTGATTCGTATAAGATGTACCTTTTAGTCGAGTCACCCCCTCTGATTCCTATAAGACGTACCTTTTAGTCGAGTCATCCCCCTTGATTACTATAAGACGTACCTTTTAGTCGAGTCATCACCATTGATTCCTATAAGACGTACCTTTTAGTCGAGTCATTTCCCTTGATCCTATAAGACGTACCTTTTAGTCGAGTAATCCCCTTTGATTCCTATAAGACGTTCCTTTTAGTCGAGTCATCTCCTTGATTCTTATTAGACGTACCTTTTAGTTGAGTCATTTCCTGTGATTCCTAGAAGACATTCCTTTTAGTCTAGTCATTTCACTTGATTCATATAAGACGTACCTTTTAGTCGAGTCATTCCCTTGGATTCCTATAAGACGTACCTTTTAGTCGAGTCATCCCCTTTGATTCCTATAAGCCGCATGTTTTAGTTGAGTCATCCCCTTTGATTCCTATAAGACGTATCTTTTAGTTGAGTCATTTCCTTTGATTCCTTGAAGACGTACCTTTTAGTCCAGTCATCCCCTTAGATTCCTATAAGACGTACCTTTTAGTTGAGTCATTTCCTTAGATTCCTAGAAAACGTACCTTTTAGTTGAGTCATTTCCCTTGATTCCTATAAGACGTACCTTTTAGTCGAGTCATCCCCTTTGATTCCTATAAGCTGTATCTTTTAGTCAAGTCATCCCCTTTGATTCCTATAAGACGTATCTTTTAGTTGAGTCATTTCCTTTGATTCCTTGAAGACGTACCTTTTAGTTGAGTCATCCCCTTTGACCCCTAGAAGACATACATTTTAGTCATTTCCTTTGATTCCTATAAGACGTACCTTTTAGTCGAGTTACCCCCTTTGATTCCTATAAGTCGTACCTTTTAGTCGAGTCATCTCCTTTGATTCCGATAAGAAATACCTTTTAGTTGAGTCATTTCCTGTGATTCCTAGAAGACGTTCCTCTTAGACGAGTCATTTCACTTGATTCCTATAAGACGTACCTTTTAGTCGAGTCATTCCCTTTGATTCCTATAAGACGTACCTTTTAGTCGAGTCATCCCCTTTGATTCCTATAAGACGTACCTTTTAGTCGAGTCATCCCCTTTGATTCCTAGAAGACGTAACTTTTAGTCGAGTCATTTCCCTTGATTCCTATAAGACGTACCTTTTAGTCGAGTCATCCCCTCTGATTCCTATAAGACGTATCTTTTAGTCGAGTCATCCCCTTTAATTCCTATAAGACGTACCTTTTAGTCGAGTCATCCCCTTTGATTCCTATAAGACGTACCTTTTAGTCGAGTCATTTCCCTTGATTCCTATAAGACGTACCTTTTAGTCGAGTCATCCACTTTGATTCCAATAAGACGTACCTTTTAGTCTAGTCATCCCCTTGGATTCCTATAAGACGTACCTTTTGGTCGAGTCATCCCCTTCGATTCCTATAAGATGAACCTTTTAGTCGAATAATCTCCTTTGATTCCTAAAAGACGTACCTTTTAGTCGAGTCATTTCCCTTGATTCCTATAAGACGTACCTTTTAGTCGGGTCATCCCCTTTAGTTCCTATAAGACGTACCTTTTAGTCGAGTCATCCCGTTTGATTCCAATAAGACGTACCTTTTAGTCGAGTCATCCCGTTTGATCCCTATAATATGTACCTTTTAGTCGAGTCATTTCCCTTGATTCCTATAAGACGTACCTCTTAGTCGAATCATCCCCTTTGATTCGTATAAGACATACCTTTTAGTCTAGTCATTTCCTTTGATTCCTATAAGACGTACCTTTTAGTCGAGTCATTTCCTTTGTTCCTATAAGACGTACCTTTTAGTCGAGTCATCCCCTTTGACCCCTAGAATATGTACCTTTTAGTCGAGTCATTTCCCTTGATTCCTATAAGACGTACCTCTTAGTCGAATCATCCCCTTTGAGTCGTATAAGACATACCTTTTAGTCGAGTCCTCCCCTTTGATTCCTATAAGACATACCTTTTAGTCGAGTTATACCTCTTGATTCCTATAAGACGTACTTTTTAGTCGAGTCATTCCCCCTTGACCCCTAGAAGACGTATCTTTTAGTCGAGTCATCCCCTTTGACCCCTAGAAGACGTACCTTTTACTCGAGTCATTTCCTTTGATTCTATAAGACGTATCTTCTAGTCGAGTCATCCCTTTTGATTCCTATAAGACGTACCTCTTAGTCGAGTCATCCCCTTAGATTCCTATAAGACGTACCTTTTAGTCGAGTCATCCCCTTTGATTCCTATAAGACGTACCTTTTAGTCGAGTCATCCCTTTGATTCCTATACGACGTAGCTTTTAGTTGAGTCATCCCCTTTGACCCCTAGAAGACATACCTTTTAGTTATTTCCTTTGATTCCTATAAGACGTACCTTTTAGTCGAATTACCCCCTTTGATTCCTATAAGACGTACCTTTTAGTCGAGTTATCCCACTTGATTACTATAAGACGTACCTTTTAGTCGAGTCATCCCCTTTGATTCCTATAAGACGTACCTTTTAGTTGAGTCATTTCCTTTGATTCCTTAAAGACGTACCTTTTAGTAGAGTCATTTCCCTTGATTCCTATAAGACGTACCTTTTAGTCGAGTCATCCCCATTGATTCCTATAAGACGTACCTTTTAGTCGAGTTATCTACTTTGATTCCGATAAGACGTACCTTTTAGTTGAGTCATTTCCTGTGATTCCTAGAAGACGTTCCTTTTAGACGAGTCATTTCACTTGATTACTATAAGACGTACCTTTTAGTCGAGTCATTCCCTTTGATTCCTATAAGACGTACCTTTTAGTCGAGTCATCCCCTTTGATTCCTATAAGACGTACCTTTTTATTGAGTCATCCCCTTTGATTCCTAGAAGACGTAACTTTTAGTCGAGTCATTTCCCTTGATTCCTATAAGACGTACCTTTTAGTCGAGTCATCCCCTTTGATTCCTATAAGACGTTTCTTTTAGTCGAGTCATCCCCTTTGATTCCTATAAGACGTACCTTTTAGTCGACTCATCCCCTTTGACCCCTAGAAGACATACCTTTTAGTCATTTCCTTTGATTCGTATAAGATGTACCTTTTAGTCGAGTCACCCCCTTTGATTCCTATAAGACGTACCTTTTAGTCGAGTCATCCCCCTTGATTACTATAAGACGTACCTTTTAGTCGAGTCATCACCATTGATTCCTATAAGACGTACCTTTTAGTCGAGTCATTTCCCTTGATCCTATAAGACGTACCTTTTAGTCGAGTAATCCCCTTTGATTCCTATAAGACGTTCCTTTTAGTCGAGTCATCTCCTTGATTCTTATTAGACGTACCTTTTAGTTGAGTCATTTCCTGTGATTCCTAGAAGACATTCCTTTTAGTCTAGTCATTTCACTTGATTCATATAAGACGTACCTTTTAGTCGAGTCATTCCCTTGGATTCCTATAAGACGTACCTTTTAGTCGAGTCATCCCCTTTGATTCCTATAAGCCGCATGTTTTAGTCGAGTCATCCCCTTTGATTCCTATAAGACGTATCTTTTAGTTGAGTCATTTCCTTTGATTCCTTGAAGACGTACCTTTTAGTCCAGTCATCCCCTTAGATTCCTATAAGACGTACCTTTTAGTTGAGTCATTTCCTTAGATTCCTAGAAAACGTACCTTTTAGTTGAGTCATTTCCCTTGATTCCTATAAGACGTACCTTTTAGTCGAGTCATCCCCTTTGATTCCTATAAGCCGTATCTTTTAGTCAAGTCATCCCCTTTGATTCCTATAAGACGTATCTTTTAGTTGAGTCATTTCCTTTGATTCCTTGAAGACGTACCTTTTAGTTGAGTCATCCCCTTTGACCCCTAGAAGACATACATTTTAGTCATTTCCTTTGATTCCTATAAGACGTACCTTTTAGTCGAGTTACCCCCTTTGATTCCTATAAGTCGTACCTTTTAGTCGAGTCATCTCCTTTGATTCCGATAAGAAATACCTTTTAGTTGAGTCATTTCCTGTGATTCCTAGAAGACGTTCCTCTTAGACGAGTCATTTCACTTGATTCCTATAAGACGTACCTTTTAGTCGAGTCATTCCCTTTGATTCCTATAAGACGTACCTTTTAGTCGAGTCATCCCCTTTGATTCCTATAAGACGTACCTTTTAGTCGAGTCATCCCCTTTGATTCCTAGAAGACGTAACTTTTAGTCGAGTCATTTCCCTTGATTCCTATAAGACGTACCTTTTAGTCGAGTCATCCCCTCTGATTCCTATAAGACGTATCTTTTAGTCGAGTCATCCCCTTTAATTCCTATAAGACGTACCTTTTAGTCGAGTCATCCCCTTTGATTCCTATAAGACGTACCTTTTAGTCGAGTCATCCCCTTTGATTCCTAGAAGACGTAACTTTTAGTCGAGTCATTTCCCTTGATTCCTATAAGACGTACCTTTTAGTCGAGTCATCCCCTTTGATTCCTATAAGACGTATCTTTTAGTCGAGTCATCCCCTTTGATTCCTATAAGACGTACCTTATAGTCGAGTCATCTCCTTTGACCCCTAGAAGACATACCTTTTAGTCATTTCCTTTGATTCCTATAAGATGTACCTCTTAGTCGAGTCACCCCTTTTGATTCCTATAAGACGTACCTTTTAGTCGAGTCATCCCCCTTGATTACTATAAGACGTACCTTTTAGTCGAGTCATAACCTTTGATTCCTATAAGACGTATCTTTTAGTTGAGTCATTTCCTTTGATTCCTTGAAGACGTACCTTTTAGTCGAGTCATTTCCCTAGATTCCTATAAGACGTACCTTTTAGTCGAGTAATCCCCTTTGATTCCTATAAGACGTCCCTTTTAGTCAAGTCATCTCCTTTGATTCTTATTAGACGTACCTTTTAGTTGAGTCTTTTCCTGTGATTCCTAGAAGACGTTCCTTTTAGTCTAGTCATTTCACTTGATTCATATAAGACGTACCTTTTAGTTGAGTCATTCCCTTGGATTCCTATAAGACGTACCTTTTAGTCGAGTCATCCCCTTTGATTCCTATAAGCCGTATCTTTTAGTCGAGTCATCCCCTATGATTCCTATAAGACGTATCTTTTAGTTGAGTCATTTCCTTTGATTCCTTGAAGACGTACCTTTTAGTCCAGTCATCCCCTTAGATTCCTATAAGACCTACCTTTTAGTTGAGTTATCTCCATTGAATCCTATAAGATGTACCTTTTAGTTGAGTCATTTCCTTAGATTCCTAGAAAACGTACCTTTTAGTCGAGTCATTTCCCTTGATTCCTATAAGACGTACCTTTTAGTCGAGTCATCCCCTTTGATTCCTATAAGCCGTATCTTTTAGTCGAGTCATCCCCTTTGATTCCTATAAGACGTATCTTTTAGTTGAGTCATTTCCTTTGATTCCTTGAAGAAGTACCTTTTAGTTGAGTCATTCCCTTTGACCCCTAGAAGACATACCTTTTAGTCATTTCCTTTGATTCCTATAAGACGTACCTTTTAGTCGAGTTACCCCCTTTGATTCCTATAAGACGTACCTTTTAGTCGAGTCATCCCCCTTGATTACTATAAGACGTACCTTTTAGTCGAGTCATCCCCTTTGATTCCTATAAGACGTACCTTTTAGTTGAGTCATTTCCTTTGATTCCTTAAAGACGTACCTTTTAGTAGAGTCATTTCCCTTGATTCCTATAAGACGTACCTTTTAGTCGAGTCATCCCCATTGATTCCTATAAGACGTACCTTTTAGTCGAGTCATCTCCTTTGATTCCGATAAGACGTACCTTTTAGTTGAGTCATTTCCTGTGATTCCTAGAAGACGTTCCTCTTAGACGAGTCATTTTACTTGATTCCTATAAGACGTACCTTTTAGTCGAGTCATTCCCTTTGATTCCTATAAGACGTACCTTTTAGTCGAGTCATCCCCTTTGATTCCTATAAGACGTACCTTTTAGTCGAGTCATCCCCTTTGATTCCTAGAAGACGTAACTTTTAGTCGAGTCATTTATCTTGATTCCTATAAGACGTAACTTTTAGTCGAGTCATCCCCTTTGATTCCTATAAGACGTATCTTTTAGTCGAGTCATCCCCTTTGATTCCTATAAGACGTACCTTTTAGTCGAGTCATCCCCTTTGACCCCTAGAAGACATACCTTTTAGTCATTTCCTTTGATTCCTATAAGACGTACCTTTTAGTCGAGTCACCCCCTTTGATTACTATAAGACGTACCTTTTAGTCGAGTCATCCCCTTTGATTCCTATAAGACGTACCTTTTAGTCGAGTAATCCCCTTTGATTCCTAGAAGACGTAACTTTTAGTCGAGTCATTTCCCTTGATTCCTATAAGACGTACCTTTTAGTCGAGTCATCCCCTTTGATTCCTATAAGACGTATCTTTTAGTCGAGTCATCCCCTTTGATTCCTATAAGACGTACCTTTTAGTCGAGTCATCCCCTTTGACCCCTAGAAGACATACCTTTTAGTCATTTCCTTTGATTCCTATAAGATGTACCTTTTAGTCGAGTCACCCCCTTTGATTCCTATAAGACGTACCTTTTAGTCGAGTAATCCCCCTTGATTACTATAAGACGTACCTTTTAGTCGAGTCATCACCTTTGATTCCTATAAGACGTACCTTTTAGTTGAGTCATTTCCTTTGATTCTTTGAAGACATACCTTTTAGTCGAGTCATTTCCCTTGAATCCTATAAGACGTACCTTTTAGTCGAGTAATCCCCTTTGATTCCTATAAGACGTCCCTTTTAGTCGAGTCATCTCCTTTGATTCTTAAAAGACATACCTTTTAGTTGAGTCATTTCCTGTGAGTCCTAGAAGCCGTTCCTTTTAGTCTAGTCATTTCACTTGATTCATATAAGACGTACCTTAGAGTCGAGTCATTCCCTAGGATTCCTATAAGACGTACCTTTTAGTTGAGTCATTTCCCTTGATTCCTATAAGACGTACCTTTTAGTCGGGTCATCCCCTTTAGTTCCTATAAGACGTACCTTTTAGTCGAGTCATCCCGTTTGATTCCAATAAGACGTACCTTTTAGTCGAGTCATCCCGTTTGATCCCTAGAATATGTACCTTTTAGTCGAGTCATTTCCCTTGATTCCTATAAGACGTACCTCTTAGTCGAATCATCCCCTTTGATTCGTATAAGACATACCTTTTAGTCTAGTCATTTCCTTTGATTCCTATAAGACGTACCTTTTAGTCGAGTCATTTCCTTTGTTCCTATAAGACGTACCTTTTAGTCGAGTCATCCCCTTTGACCCCTAGAATATGTACCTTTTAGTCGAGTCATTTCCCTTGATTCCTATAAGACGTACCTCTTAGTCGAATCATCCCCTTTGAGTCGTATAAGACATACCTTTTAGTCGAGTCCTCCCCTTTGATTCCTATAAGACATATCTTTTAGTCGAGTTATACCTCTTGATTCCTATAAGACGTACTTTTTAGTCGAGTCATTCCCCCTTGACCCCTAGAAGACGTATCTTTTAGTCGAGTCATCCCCTTTGACCCCTAGAAGACGTACCTTTTACTCGAGTCATTTCCTTTGATTCTATAAGACGTATCTTTTAGTCGAGTCATCCCTTTTGATTCCTATAAGACGTACCTCTTAGTCGAGTCATCCCCTTAGATTCCTATAAGACGTACCTTTTAGTCGAGTCATCCCCTTTGATTCCTATAAGACGTACCTTTTAGTCGAGTCATCCCTTTGATTCCTATACGACGTACCTTTTAGTTGAGTCATCCCCTTTGACCCCTAGAAGACATACCTTTTAGTTATTTCCTTTGATTCCTATAAGACGTACCTTTTAGTCGAATTACCCCCTTTGATTCCTATAAGACGTACCTTTTAGTCGAGTCATCCCACTTGATTACTATAAGACGTACCTTTTAGTCGAGTCATCCCCTTTGATTCCTATAAGACGTACCTTTTAGTTGAGTCATTTCCTTTGATTCCTTAAAGACGTACCTTTTAGTAGAGTCATTTCCCTTGATTCCTATAAGACGTACCTTTTAGTCGAGTCATCCCCATTGATTCCTATAAGACGTACCTTTTAGTCGAGTTATCTACTTTGATTCCGATAAGACGTACCTTTTAGTTGAGTCATTTCCTGTGATTCCTAGAAGACGTTCCTTTTAGACGAGTCATTTCACTTGATTACTATAAGACGTACCTTTTAGTCGAGTCATTCCCTTTGATTCCTATAAGACGTACCTTTTAGTCGAGTCATCCCCTTTGATTCCTATAAGACGTACCTTTTTATTGAGTCATCCCCTTTGATTCCTAGAAGACGTAACTTTTAGTCGAGTCATTTCCCTTGATTCCTATAAGACGTACCTTTTAGTCGAGTCATCCCCTTTGATTCCTATAAGACGTTTCTTTTAGTCGAGTCATCCCCTTTGATTCCTATAAGACGTACCTTTTAGTCGAGTCATCCCCTTTGACCCCTAGAAGACATACCTTTTAGTCATTTCCTTTGATTCGTATAAGATGTACCTTTTAGTCGAGTCACCCCCTTTGATTCCTATAAGACGTACCTTTTAGTCGAGTCATCCCCCTTGATTACTATAAGACGTACCTTTTAGTCGAGTCATCACCATTGATTCCTATAAGACGTACCTTTTAGTCGAGTCATTTCCCTTGATCCTATAAGACGTACCTTTTAGTCGAGTAATCCCCTTTGATTCCTATAAGACGTTCCTTTTAGTCGAGTCATCTCCTTGATTCTTATTAGACGTACCTTTTAGTTGAGTCATTTCCTGTGATTCCTAGAAGACATTCCTTTTAGTCTAGTCATTTCACTTGATTCATATAAGACGTACCTTTTAGTCGAGTCATTCCCTTGGATTCCTATAAGACGTACCTTTTAGTCGAGTCATCCCCTTTGATTCCTATAAGCCGCATGTTTTAGTCGAGTCATCCCCTTTGATTCCTATAAGACGTATCTTTTAGTTGAGTCATTTCCTTTGATTCCTTGAAGACGTACCTTTTAGTCCAGTCATCCCCTTAGATTCCTATAAGACGTACCTTTTAGTTGAGTCATTTCCTTAGATTCCTAGAAAACGTACCTTTTAGTTGAGTCATTTCCCTTGATTCCTATAAGACGTACCTTTTAGTCGAGTCATCCCCTTTGATTCCTATAAGCCGTATCTTTTAGTCAAGTCATCCCCTTTGATTCCTATAAGACGTATCTTTTAGTTGAGTCATTTCCTTTGATTCCTTGAAGACGTACCTTTTAGTTGAGTCATCCCCTTTGACCCCTAGAAGACATACATTTTAGTCATTTCCTTTGATTCCTATAAGACGTACCTTTTAGTCGAGTTACCCCCTTTGATTCCTATAAGTCGTACCTTTTAGTCGAGTCATCTCCTTTGATTCCGATAAGACATACCTTTTAGTTGAGTCATTTCTTGTGATTCCTAGAAGACGTTCCTCTTAGACGAGTCATTTCACTTGATTCCTATAAGACGTACCTTTAAGTCGAGTCATTCCCTTTGATTCCTATAAGACGTACCTTTTAGTCGAGTCATCCCCTTTGATTCCTATAAGACGTACCTTTTAGTCGAGTCATCCCCTTTGATTCCTAGAAGACGTAACTTTTAGTCGAGTCATTTCCCTTGATTCCTATAAGACGTACCTTTTAGTCGAGTCATCCCCTCTGATTCCTATAAGACGTATCTTTTAGTCGAGTCATCCCCTTTAATTCCTATAAGACGTACCTTTTAGTCGAGTCATCCCCTTTGATTCCTATAAGACGTACCTTTTAGTCGAGTCATCCCCTTTGATTCCTAGAAGACGTAACTTTTAGTCGAGTCATTTCCCTTGATTCCTATAAGACGTACCTTTTAGTCGAGTCATCCCCTTTGATTCCTATAAGACGTATCTTTTAGTCGAGTCATCCCCTTTGATTCCTATAAGACGTACCTTATAGTCGAGTCATCTCCTTTGACCCCTAGAAGACATACCTTTTAGTCATTTCCTTTGATTCCTATAAGATGTACCTCTTAGTCGAGTCACCCCTTTTGATTCCTATAAGACGTACCTTTTAGTCGAGTCATCCCCCTTGATTACTATAAGACGTACCTTTTAGTCGAGTCATAACCTTTGATTCCTATAAGACGTATCTTTTAGTTGAGTCATTTCCTTTGATTCCTTGAAGACGTACCTTTTAGTCGAGTCATTTCCCTAGATTCCAATAAGACGTACCTTTTAGTCGAGTAATCCCCTTTGATTCCTATAAGACGTCCCTTTTAGTCAAGTCATCTCCTTTGATTCTTATTAGACGTACCTTTTAGTTGAGTCTTTTCCTGTGATTCCTAGAAGACGTTCCTTTTAGTCTAGTCATTTCACTTGATTCATATAAGACGTACCTTTTAGTTGAGTCATTCCCTTGGATTCCTATAAGACGTACCTTTTAGTCGAGTCATCCCCTTTGATTCCTATAAGCCGTATCTTTTAGTCGAGTCATCCCCTATGATTCCTATAAGACGTATCTTTTAGTTGAGTCATTTCCTTTGATTCCTTGAAGACGTACCTTTTAGTCCAGTCATCCCCTTAGATTCCTATAAGACCTACCTTTTAGTTGAGTTATCTCCATTGAATCCTATAAGACGTACCTTTTAGTTGAGTCATTTCCTTAGATTCCTAGAAAACGTACCTTTTAGTCGAGTCATTTCCCTTGATTCCTATAAGACGTACCTTTTAGTCGAGTCATCCCCTTTGATTCCTATAAGCCGTATCTTTTAGTCGAGTCATCCCCTTTGATTCCTATAAGACGTATCTTTTAGTTGAGTCATTTCCTTTGATTCCTTGAAGAAGTACCTTTTAGTTGAGTCATTCCCTTTGACCCCTAGAAGACATACCTTTTAGTCATTTCCTTTGATTCCTTAAAGACGTACCTTTTAGTAGAGTCATTTCCCTTGATTCCTATAAGACGTACCTTTTAGTCGAGTCATCCCCATTGATTCCTATAAGACGTACCTTTTAGTCGAGTCATTCCCTTTGATTCCTATAAGACGTACCTTTTAGTCGAGTCATCCCCTTTGATTCCTATAAGACGTACCTTTTAGTCGAGTCATCCCCTTTGATTCCTAGAAGACGTAACTTTTAGTCGAGTCATCCCCTTTGACCCCTAGAAGACATACCTTTTAGTCATTTCCTTTGATTCCTATAAGACGTACCTTTTAGTCGAGTCACCCCCTTTGATTACTATAAGACGTACCTTTTAGTCGAGTCATCCCCTTTGATTCCTATAAGACGTACCTTTTAGTCGAGTCATCCCCTTTGATTCCTAGAAGACGTAACTTTTAGTCGAGTCATTTCCCTTGATTCCTATAAGACGTACCTTTTAGTCGAGTCATCCCCTTTGATTCCTATAAGACGTATCTTTTAGTCGAGTCATCCCCTTTGATTCCTATAAGACGTACCTTTTAGTCGAGTCATCCCCTTTGACCCCTAGAAGACATACCTTTTAGTCATTTCCTTTGATTCCTATAAGATGTACCTTTTAGTCGAGTCACCCCCTTTGATTCCTATAAGACGTACCTTTTAGTCGAGTAATCCCCCTTGATTACTATAAGACGTACCTTTTAGTCGAGTCATCACCTTTGATTCCTATAAGACGTACCTTTTAGTTGAGTCATTTCCTTTGATTCCTTGAAGACATACCTTTTAGTCGAGTCATTTCCCTTGAATCCTATAAGACGTACCTTTTAGTCGAGTAATCCCCTTTGATTCCTATAAGACGTCCCTTTTAGTCGAGTCATCTCCTTTGATTCTTAAAAGACATACCTTTTAGTTGAGTCATTTCCTGTGAGTCCTAGAAGCCGTTCCTTTTAGTCTAGTCATTTCACTTGATTCATATAAGACGTACCTTAGAGTCGAGTCATTCCCTAGGATTCCTATAAGACGTACCTTTTAGTCGAGTCATCCCTTTTGATTCCTGTAAGCCGTATCTTTTAGTCGAGTCATCCCCTTTGATTCCTATAAGACGTATCTTTTAGTTGAGTCATTTCCTTTGATTCCTTGAAGACGTACCTTTTAGTCCAGTCATCCCCTTAGATTCCTATAAGACGTACCTTTTAGTTGAGTTATCTCCTTTGAATCCTATAAGACGTACCTTATAGTTGAGTCATTTCCTTAGATTCCTAGAAAATGTACCTTTAAGTCGAGTCATTTCCCTTGATTCCTATAAGACGTACCTTTTAGTCGAGTCATCCCCTTTGATTCCTATAAGTCGTAGCATTTAGTCGAGTCATCCCCTTTGATTCCTATATGACGTATCTTTTAGTTGAGTCATTTCCTTTGATTCCTTGAAGACGTACCTTTTAGTTGAGTCATCCCCTTTGACCCCTAGAAGACATACCTTTTAGTCATTTCCTTTGATTCCTATAAGATGTACCTTTTAGTCGAGTTACCCCCTTTGATTCCTATAAGACGTACCTTTTAGTCGAGTCATCCCCCTTGATTACTATAAGACGTACCTTTTAGTCGAGTCATCCTCTTTGATTCCTATAAGACGTACCTTTTAGTTGAGTCATTTCCTTTGATTCCTTAAAGACGTACCTTTTAGTAGAGTCATTTCCCTTGATTCCTATAAGACGTACCTTTTAGTCGAGTCATCCCCATTGATTCCTATAAGACGTACCTTTTAGTCGAGTCATCTCCTTTGATTCCGATAAGACGTACCTTTTAGTTGAGTCATTTCCTGTGATTCCTAGAAGACGTTCCTTTTAGACGAGTCATTTCACTTGATTCCTATAAGACGTACCTTTTAGTCGAGTCATTCCCTTTGATTCCTATAAGACGTACCTTTTAGTCGAGTCATCCCCTTTGATTCCTATAAGACGTACCTTTTAGTCGAGTCATCCCCTTTGATTCCTAGAAGACGTAACTTTTAGTCGAGTCATTTCCCTTGATTCCTATAAGACGTACCTTTTAGTCGAGTCATCCCCTTTGATTCCTATAAGACGTATCTTTTAGTCGAGTCATCCCCTTTGATTCCTATAAGACGTACCTTTTAGTCGAGTCATCCCCTTTGACCCCTAGAAGACATACCTTTTAGTCATTTCCTTTGATTCCTATAAGATGTACCTTTTAGTCGAGTCACCCCCTTTGATTCCTATAAGACATACCTTTTAGTCAAATCATCCCCCTTGATTACTATAAGACGTACCTTTTAGTCGAGTCATCACCTTTGATTCCTATAAGACGTACCTTTTAGTTGAGTCATTTCCTTTGATTCCTTGAAGACGTACCTTTTAGTCGAGTCATTTCCCTTGATTCCTATAAGACGTACCTTTTAGTCGAGTAATCCCCTTTGATTCCTATAAGACGTCCCTTTTAGTCGAGTCATCTCCTTTGATTCTTATTAGACGTACCTTTTAGTTGAGTCATTTTCTGTGATTCCTAAAAGACGTTCCTTTTAGTCTAGTCATTTCACTTGATTCATATAAGACGTACCTTTTAGTCTAGTCATTCCCTTGGATTCCTATAAGACGTACCTTTTAGTCGAGTCATCCCCTTTGATTCCTATAAGCCGTATCTTTTAGTCGAGTCATCCCCTTTGATTCCTATAAGACGTATCTTTTAGTTGAGTCATTTCCTTTGATTCCTTGAAGACGTACCTTTTAGTCCAGTCATCCCCTTAGATTCCTATAAGACGTACCTTTTAGTTGAGTTGTCTCCTTTGAATCCTATAAGACGTACCTTTTAGTTGAGTCATTTCCTTAGATTCCTAGAAAACGTACCTTTTAGTCGAGTCATTTCCCTTGATTCCTATAAGACGTACCTTTTAGTCGAGTCATCCCCTTGATTCCTATAAGCCGTATCTTTTAGTCGAGTCATCCCCTTTGATTCCTATAAGACGTATCTTTTAGTTGAGTCATTTCCTTTGATTCCTTGAAGAAGTACCTTATAGTCGAGTCATTTCCCTTGATTCCTATAAGACGTACCTTTTAGTCGAGTCATCCCCTTTGATTCCTATAAGACGTACCTTTTAGTCGAGTCATCCCCATTGATTCCTATAAGACGTACCTTTTAGTCGAGTCATCTCCTTTGATTCCGATAAGACGTACCTTTTAGTTGAGTCATTTCCTGTGATTCCTAGAAGACGTTCCTTTTAGACGAGTCATTTCACTTGATTCCTACAAGACGTACCTTTTAGTCGAGTTATTCCCTTTGATTCCTATAAGACGTACCTTTTAGTCGAGTCATCCCCTTTGATTCCTATAAGACGTACCTTTTAGTCGAGTCATCCCCTTTGATTCCTAGAAGACGTAACTTTTAGTCGAATCATTTCCCTTGATTCCTATAAGACGTACCTTTTAGTCGAGTCACCCCCTTTGATTCCTATAAGACGTATCTTTTAGTCGAGTCATCCCCTTTGATTCCTATAAGACGTACCTTTTAGTCGAGTCATCCCCTTTGACCCCTAGAAGACATACCTTTTAGTCATTTCCTTTGATTCCTATAAGATGTACCTTTTAGTCGAGTCACCCCCTTTGATTCCTATAAGACATACCTTTTAGTCAAATCATCCCCCTTGATTACTATAAGACGTACCTTTTAGTCGAGTCATCACCTTTGATTCCTATAAGACGTACCTTTTAGTTGAGTCATTTCCTTTGATTCCTTGAAGACGTACCTTTTAGTCGAGTCATTTCCCTTGATTCCTATAAGACGTACCTTTTAGTCGAGTAATCCCGTTTGATTCCTATAAGACGTCCCTTTTAGTCGAGTCATCTCCTTTGATTCTTATTAGACGTACCTTTTAGTTGAGTCATTTTCTGTGATTCCTAGAAGACGTTCCTTTTAGTCTAGTCATTTCACTTGATTCATATAAGACGTACCTTTTAGTCTAGTCATTCCCTTGGATTCCTATAAGACGTACCTTTTAGTCGAGTCATCCCCTTTGATTCCTATAAGCCGTATCTTTTAGTCGAGTCATCACCTTTGATTCCTATAAGACGTATCTTTTAGTTGAGTCATTTCCTTTGATTCCTTGAAGACGTACCTTTTAGTCCAGTCATCCCCTTAGATTCCTATAAGACGTACCTTTTAGTTGAGTTATCTCCTTTGAATCCTATAAGACGTACCTTTTAGTTGAGTCATTTCCTTAGATTCCTAGAAAACGTACCTTTTAGTCGAGTCATTTCCCTTGATTCCTATAAGACGTACCTTTTAGTCGAGTCATCCCCTTTGATTCCTATAAGCCGTATCTTTTAGTCGAGTCATCCCCTTTGATTCCTATAAGACGTATCTTTTAGTTGAGTCATTTCCTTTGATTCCTTGAAGAAGTACCTTATAGTCGAGTCATTTCCCTTGATTCCTATAAGACGTACCTTTTAGTCGAGTCATCCCCTTTGATTCCTATAAGACGTACCTTTTAGTTGAGTCATTTCCTTTGATTCCTTGAAGACGTACCTTTTAGTCCAGTCATTTCCCTTGATTCCTATAAGACGTACCTTTTAGTCGTGTCATCCCCATTGATTCCTATAAGACGTACCTTTTAGTCCAATCATCTCATTTGATTCCGATAAGACGTACCTTTTAGTTGAGTCATTTCCTGTGATTCCTAGAAGACGTTCCTTTTAGACGAGTCATTTCACTTGATTCCTATAAGACGTACCTTTTAGTCGAGTCATTCCCTTTGATTCCTATAAGACGTACCTTTTAGTCGAGTCATCCCCTTTGATTCCTATAAGACGTACCTTTTAGTCGAGTCATCCCCTTTGATTCCTAGAAGACGTAACTTTTAGTCGAGTCATTTCCCTTGATTCCTATAAGACGTACCTTTTAGTCGAGTCATCCCCTTTGATTCCTATAAGACGTATCTTTTAGTCGAGTCATCCCCTTTGATTCCTATAAGACGTACCTTTTAGTCGAGTCATCCCCTTTGACCCCTAGAAGACATACCTTTTAGTCATTTCCTTTGATTCCTATAAGATGTACCTTTTAGTCGAGTCACCCCCTTTGATTCCTATAAGACGTACCTTTTAGTCGAGTCATCCCCCTTGATTACTATAAAACGTACCTTTTAGTCGAGTCATCACCTTTGATTCCTATAAGACGTACCTTTTAGTTGAGTCATTTCCTTTGATTCCTTGAAGACGTACCTTTTAGTCGAGTCATTTCCCTTGATTCCTATAAGACGTACCTTTTAGTCGAGTAATCCCCTTTGATTCCTATAAGACGTCCCTTTTAGTCGAGTCATCTCCTTTGATTCTTATTAGACGTACCTTTTAGTTGAGTCATTTCCTGTGATTCCTAGAAGACGTTCCTTTTAGTCTAGTCATTTCACTTGATTCATATAAGACGTACCTTTTAGTCTGGTCATTCCCTTAGATTCCTATAAGACGTACCTTTTAGTCGAGTCATCCCTTTTGATTCCTATAAGCCGTATCTTTTAGTCGAGTCATCCCCTTTGATTCCTATAAGACGTATCTTTTAGTTGAGTCATTTCCTTTGATTCCTTGAAGACGTACCTATTAGTCCAGTCATCCCCTTAGATTCCTATAAGACGTACCTTTTAGTTGAGTTATCTCTTTTGAATCCTATAAGACGTACCTTTTAGTTGAGTCATTTCCTTAGATTCCTAGAAAATGTACCTTTTAGTCGAGTCATTTCCCTTGATTCCTATAAGACGTACCTTTTAGTCGAGTCATCCCCTTTGATTCCTATAAGCCGTATCTTTTAGTCGAGTCATCCCCTTTGATTCCTATATGACGTATCTTTTCGTTGAGTCATTTCCTTTGATTCCTTGAAGAAGTACCTTATAGTCGAGTCATTTCCCTTGATTCCTATAAGACGTACCTTTTAGTCGAGTCATCCCCTTTGATTCCTATAAGACGTACCTTTTAGTTGAGTCATCCCCTTTGATTCCTATAAGTCGTACCTTTTAGTCGAGTCATCCCCTTTGATTCCTATAAGATGTACCGTTTAGTCGAGTCATCCCCTTTGATTCCTATAAGACGTACCTTTTAGCTGAGTCATTTCCTTTGATTCCTTGAAGACGTACCTTTTAGTCGAGTCATTTCCCTTGATTCCTATAAGATGTACCTTTTAGTTGAGTCATTTTCTTTGATTCCTATAAGATGTACCTTTTAGTCGAGTCATCCCCTTTGACACCTAGAATACGTACCTTTTAGTCGAGTCATTTCCTTTGATTCCTATAAGACGTACCTTTTAGTCGAGTCATCCCCTTAGATTCCTATAAGACGTACCTTTTAGTTGAGTTATCTCCTTTGATTCCTATAAGACGTACCTTTTAGTTGAGTCATTTCCTTAGATTCCTCGAAAACATACCTTTTAGTCGAGTCATTTCCTTTGATTCCTAAAAGACGTACCTTTTAGTCGAGTCATCCCCTTTGTTTCCTATAAAATTTACCTTTTAGTCGAGTCATCCCCTTTGATTCCTATAAGACGTACCTTTTAGTCGAGTCATCCCTTTGATTCCTATAAGACGTACCTTTTAGTTGAGTCATCCCCTTTGACCACTAGAAGACATACCTTATTGTCATTTCCTTTGATTCCTATAAGAGGTATCTTTTAGTCAAGTCATCCCCCTTGATTCATATAAGACGTATCTTTTAGTCGAGTTATCCCCTTTGATTCCTATAAGACGTATCTTTTAGTCGAGTCATCCCCTTTAATTCCTATAAGACGAACCTTTTAGTCGAGTCATCCCCTTTGAACCCTAGAATACGTACCTTTTTGTCGAGTCATTTCCTTTGATTCCTATATGACGTACCTTTTAGTCGAGTCATCCCCTTAGATTCCTATAAGACGTACCTATTAGTTGAGTTATCTTCTTTGATTCCTATAAGACGTACCTTTTAGTTGAGTCATTTCCTTAGATTCCTAGAAAACGTACCTTTTAGTCGAGTCATTTCCCTTGATTCCTATAAGACGTACCTTTTAGTCGAGTCATCCCCTTTGAATCCTATAAAATGTATGTTTTAGTCGAGTCATCCCCTTTGATTCCTATAAGCCGTACCTTTTAGTCGAGTCATCCTTTTGATTCCTATAAGGCGTACCTTTTAGTTGAGTCATCCCCTTTGACCCCTAGAAGACATACCTTTTTGTCATTTCCTTTGATTCCTATTAGACGTATCTTTTAGTTGAGTCACCACCTTTGATTCCAATAAGATGTACCTTTTAGTCAAGTCATCCCCCTTGATTACTATAAGACGTACCTTTTAGTCGAGTCATCCCCTTTGATTCCTAGAAGACGTACCTTTTAGTCGAGTCATTTCCCTTGATTCCTATAAGATGTACCTTTTAGTCGAGTCATCCACTTTGTTTCCTATAAGACGTACCTTTTAGTCGAGTCATCCCTTGGATTCCTATAAGACGTACCTTTTGGTCGAGTCATCCCCTTCGATTCCTATAAGACGAACCTTTTAGTCGAGTCATCCCCTTTGATTCCTAAAAGACGTACCCTTTAGTCGAGTCATTTCCCTTGATTCCTATAAGACGTATCTTTTAGTCGAGTCTTCACCTTCGATTCCTATAAGACGTACCTTTTAGTCGAGTCATCCCCTTTGATTCCTATAAGACGTACCTTTTAGTCGATTCATCCCCTTTGAACCCTAGAATACGTACCTTTTAGTCGAGTCATTTCCTTTGATTACTATAACACGTACCTTTTAGTCGAGTCATCCCCTTAGATTCCTATAAGACGTACCTTTTAGTTGAGTTATCTCCTTTGAATCCTATAAGACGTACCTTTTAGTTTAGTCATTTCCTTAGATTCCTAGAAAACGTACCTTTTAGTCGAGTCATTTCCCTTGATTCCTATAAGACGTACCTTTTAGTCGAGTCATCCCCTTTGATTCCTATAAGACGTACCTTTTAGTTGAGTTATCTCCCTTGAATCCTATAAGACGTACCTTTTAGTTGAGTCATTTCCTTAGATTCCTCGAGAACATACCTTTTAGTCGAGTCATTTCCCTTGATTCCTATAAGACGTACCTTTTAGTCGAGTCATCCCCTTTGATTCCTATAAAATGTACCTTTTAGTCGAGTCATCCCCTTTGATTCCTATAAGACGAACCTTTTAGTCGAGTCATCCCTTTGATTCCTATAAGACGTACCTTTTAGTCGAGTCATCCTCTTTGACCCCTAGAAGACATACCTTTTTGTCATTTCCTTTGATTCGTATAAGACGTATCTTTTAGATGAGTCACCACCTTTGATTCCAATAAGAGGTACCTTTTAGTCAAGTCATCCCCCTTGATTACTATAAGACGTACCTTTTAGTCGAGTCATCCCCTTTGATTCCTAGAAGACGTACCTTTTAGTCGAGTCATTTCCGTTTATTCCTATAAGACGTACCTTTTAGTCGAGTCATCCACTTTGATTCCTATAAGACGTACCTTTTAGTCGAGTCATCCCCTTGGATTCCTATAAGACGTACCTTTTGGTTGAGTCATCCCCTTCGATTCCTATAAGACGAACCTTTTAGTCGAGTCATCCCCTTTGATTCCTAAAAGACGTACCTTTTAGTCGAGTCATTTCCCTTGATTCCTATAAGACGTATCTTTTAGTCTAGTCATCCCCTTTGATTCCTATAAGACATAACTTTTAGTCGAGTCATCCCCTTTGATTCCTATAAGACGTACCTTTTAGTCGAGTCATCACCTTTGAACCCTAGAATACGTACCTTTTAGTCGAGTGATTTCCTTTGATTCCTATAAGACGTACCTTTTAGTCGAGTCATCCCCTTAGATTCCTATAAGACGTACCTTTTAGTTGAGTTATCTCCTTTGATTCCTATAAGACGTACCTTTTAGTTGAGTCATTTCCTTAGATTCCTAGAAAACGTTCCTTTTAGTCGAGTCATTTCCCTTGATTCCTATAAGACGTACCTTTTAGTCTAGTCATCCCCTTTAATTCCTATAAAATGTACCTTTTAGTCGAGTCATCCCCTTTGATTCCTATAAGACGTACCTTTTAGTCGAGTCATCCCTTTGATTCCTATAAGACGTACCTTTTAGTTGAGTCATCCCCTTTGACTCCTAGAAGACATACCTATTAATCATTTCCTTTGATTCCTATAAGACGTATCTTTTAGTCGAGTCACCCCCTTTGATACCAATAAGAGGTACCTTTTAGTCAAGTCATCCCCCTTGATTACTATAAAACGTACCTTTTAGTCGAGTCATCCCCTTTGATTGGTTGAAGACGTACCTTTTAGTCGAGTCATTTCCATTTATTCCTATAAGACGTATGTTTAGTTGAGTCATCCCTTTTGATTCCTATAAGATGTACCTTTTGGTCCAGTCATCCCCTTCGATTCCTATAAGACGAACCTTTTAGTCGAGTCATCCCCTTTGATTCCTAAAAGACGTACCTTTTAGTCGAGTCATTTCCCTTGATTCCTATAAGACGTATCTTTTAGTCGAGTCTTCACCTTTGATTCCTATAAGACGTACCTTTTAGTCGAGTCATCCCCTTTGATTCCTATAAGACGTACCTTTTAGTCGAGTCATTTCCTTTGATTACTATAAGACGTACCTTTTAGTCGAGTCATCCCCTTAGATTCCTATAAGACGTACCTTTTAGTTGAGTTATCTCCTTTGAATCCTATAAGACGTACCTTTTAGTTGAGTCATTTCCTTAGATTCCTAGAAAGCGTACCTTTTAGTCGAGTCATTACCCTTGATTCCTATAAGACGTACCTTTTAGTCGAGTCATCCCCTTTGATTCCTATAAGACGTACCTTTTAGTTGAGTTATCACCTTTGATTCCTATAAGACGTACCTTTTAGTTGAGTCATTTCCTTAGATTCCTCGAAAACATACCTTTTAGTCGAGTCATCCCCTTTGATTCCTATAAGACTAACCTTTTAGTCGAGTCATCCCTTTGATTCCTATAAGACGTACCTTTTAGTCGAGTCATCCCCTTTGACCTCTAGAAGACATACCTTTTTGTCATTTCCTTTGATTCGTATAAGACGTATCTTTTAGTTGAGTCACCACCTTTGATTCCAATAAGAGGTACCTTTTAGTCAAGTCATCCCCCTTGATTACTATAAGACGTACCTTTTAGTCGAGTCATCCCCTTTGATTTCTAGAAGACGTACCTTTTAGTCAAGTCATTTCCCTTGATTCCTATAAGACGTACCTTTTAGTCGAGTCATCCACTTTGATTCCTATAAGACGTACCTTTTAGTCGAGTCATCCCCTTGGATTCCTATAAGACGTATCTTTTGGTCGAGTCATCCCCTTCGATTCCTATAAGATGAACCTTTTAGTCGAGTCATCCCCTTTGATTCCTAAAAGATGTACCTTTTAGTCGAGTCATTTCCCTTGATTCCTATAAGACGTATCTTTTAGTCGAGTCATCCCCTTTGATTCCTATAAGACGTAACTTTTAGTCGAGTCATCCCCTTTGATTCCTATAAGACGTACCTTGTAGTCGAGTCATCACCTGTGAACCCTAGAATACGTACCTTTTAGTGGAGTCATTTCCGTTGAATCCTATAAGACGTACCTTTTAGTCGAATCATCCCCTTAGATTCCTATAAGACGTACCTTTTAGTTGAGTTATCTCCTTTGATTCCTATAAGACGTACCTTTTAGTTGAGTCATTTCCTTAGATTCCTAGAAAACGTACCTGTTAGTCGAGTCATTTCCCTTGATTCCTATAAGACGTACCTTTTAGTCTAGTCATCACCTTTAATTCCTATAAAATGTACCTTTTAGTCGAGTCATCCCCTTTGATTCCTATAAGACATACCTTTTAGTCGAGTCATCCCTTTGATTCCTATAAGACGTACCTTTTAGTCGAGTCATCCCCTTTGACCCCTAGAAGACATACCTATTAGTCATTTCCTTTGATTCCTATAAGACGTATCTTTTAGTCGAGTCACCCCCTTTGATTCGAATAAAAGGTACCTTTTAGTCAAGTCATCCTCCTTGATTACTATAAAACTTACCTTTTAGTCGAGTCACCTCCTTTGATTGGTAGAAGACGTACCTTTTAGTCGAGTCATTTCCCTTGATTCCTATAAGACGTATCTTTTAGTCGAGTCATCCACTTTGATTCCTATAAGACGTACCTTTTAGTCGAGTCATTTCCCTTGATTCCTATAAGACGTACCTTTTAGTCGAGTCATCCCCTTTGATTCCTATAAGACGTACCTTTTAGTTGAGTTATCTCCTTTGTTTCCTATAAGACGTACCTTTTAGTTGAGTCATTTCCTTAGATTCCTCGAAAACATACCTTTTAGTCGAGTCATTTCCCTTGATTCCTATAAGACGTACCTTTTAGTTGAGTTATCCCCTTTGATTCCTATAAAATCTACCTTTTAGTCGAGTCATCCCCTTTGATTCCTATAAGACGAACCTTTTAGTCGAGTCATCCCTTTGATTCCTATAAGACGTACCTTTTAGTCGAGTCATCCCCAATGACCCCTAGAAGACATACCTTTTTGTCATTTCCTTTGATTCGTATAAGACGTATCTTTTAGTTGAGTCACCACCTTTGATTCCAATAAGAGGTACCTTTTAGTCAAGTCATCCCCCTTGATTACTATAAGACGTACCTTATAGTCGAGTCATCCCCTTTGATTCCTAGAAGACGTACCTTTTAGTCGAGCCATTTCCCTTGATTCCTATAAGACGTACCTTTTAGTCGAGTCATCCACTTTGATTCCGATAAGACGTACCTTTTAGTCGAGTCATCCCCTTGGATTCCTATAAGACGTAGCTTTTGGTCGAGTCATCCCCTTCGATTCCTATAAGATGAACCTTTTAGTTGAGTCATCCCCATTGATTCCTAACAGACGTACCTTTTAGTCGAGTCATTTCCCTTGATTACTATAAGACATATCTTTTAGTCGAGTCATCCCATTTGATTCCTATAAGACGTATCTTTTAGTTGAGTCATCCCCTTTGATTCCTATAAGACGTACCTTTAAGTCGAGTCATCCCCTTTGAACCCTAGAATACGTACCTTTTAGTCGAGTCATTTCCTTTGATTCCTATAAGACGTACCTTTTAGTCGAGTCATCCCCTTAGATTCCTATAAGACGTACATTTTAGTTGAGTTATCTCCTTTGATTCCTATAAGACGTACCTTTTAGTTGAGTCATACCTTGGATTCCTAGAAAACGTACCTTTTAGTCGAGTCATTTCCCTTGATTCCTATAAGACGTACCTTTTAGTCTAGTCATCCCCTTTAATTCCTATAAAATGTACCTTTTAGTCGAGTCATCCCCTTTGATTCCTATAAGACGTACCTTCTAGTCGAGTCATCCCTTTGATTCCTATAAGACGTACCTTTTAGTCGAGTGATCCCCTTTGACCCCTAGAAGACATACCTATTAGTCATTTCCTTTGATTCCTATAAGACGTATCTTTTAGTCGAGTCACCCCCTTTGATTCCAATAAGAGATACCTTTTAGTCAAGTCATCCCCCTTGATTACTATAAAACGTACCTTTTAGTCGAGTCATCCCCTTTGATTGGTAGAAGACGTACCTTTTAGTCGAGTCATTTCCCTTGATTCCTATAAGACGTACCTTTTAGTCGAGTCATCAACTTTGATTCCTATAAGACGTACCTTTTAGTCGAGTCATTTCCCTTGATTCCTATAAGACGTACCTTTTAAGTCGAGTCATCCCCTTTGATTCCTATAAGACGTACCTTTTAGTTGAGTCATCCCCTTTGATTCCTATAAGACGTACATTTTAGTCGAGTCATCCCCTTTGATTTCTATAAGATGTACCGTTTAGTCGAGTCATCCCCTTTGATTCCTAGAAGACGTACCTTTTAGTTGAGTCATTTCCTTTGATTCCTTGAAGACGTACCTCTTTTTCTAGTCATTTCCCTTGATTCCAATAAGATGTACCTTTTAGTTGAGTCATTTCCTTTGATTCCTATAAGACGTACCTTTTAGTCGAATCATCCCCTTTGACACCTAGAATACGTACCTTTTAGTCGAGTCATTTCCTTTGATTCCTATAAGACGTACCTTTTAGTCGAGTCATCCCCTTAGATTCCTATAAGACGTACCTTTTATGTGAGTTATCTCCTTTGATTCCTATAAGACGTACCTTTTAGTTGAGTCATTTCCTTAGATTCCTCGAAAACATACCTTTTAGTCGAGTCATTTCCCTTGATTCCTATAATACGTACCTTTTAGTCGAGTCATCCTCTTTGATTCCTATAAAATGTACCTTTTAGTCGAGTCATCCCCTTTGATTCCTATAAGACGTACCTATTAGTCGAGTCATCCCTTTGATTCCTATAAGACGTACCTTTTAGTCGAGTCATACCCTTTGACCCCTAGAAGACATACCTTTTTGTCATTTCCTTTGATTCGTATAAGACGTATCTTTTAGATGAGTCACCACTTTTGATTCCAATAAGAGGTACCTTTTAGTCAAGTCATCCCCCTTGATTACTATAAGACGTACCTTTTAGTCGAGTCATCCCCTTTGATTCCTAGAAGACGTACCTTTTAGTCGAGTCATTTCCCTTTATTCCTATAAGACGTACCTTTTAGTCGCGTCATCCACTTTGATTCCTATAAGACGTACCTTTTAGTCGAGTCATCCCCTTGGATTCCTATAAGACGTACCTTTTGGTCGAGTCATCGCCTTCGATTCCTATAAGACGAACCTTTTAGTCGAGTCATCCCCTTTGATTCCTAAAAGACGCATCTTTTAGTCGAGTCATTTCCCTTGATTCCTATAAGACGTATCTTTTAGTCGAGTCATCCCCTTTGATTCCTATAAGACATAACTTTTAGTCGAGTCATCCCCTTTGATTCCTATAAGACGTACCTTTTAGTCG
Organism: Capsicum pubescens; assembly: GCA_030864215.1. Taxonomy (NCBI): domain Eukaryota; kingdom Viridiplantae; phylum Streptophyta; class Magnoliopsida; order Solanales; family Solanaceae; genus Capsicum; species Capsicum pubescens. Next base: position 271,673,821 of record CM061545.1, on the reverse strand, counting down.
AGTCATCACCTTTGAACCCTAGAATACGTACCTTTTAGTCGAGTCATTTCCTTTGATTCCTATAAGACGTACCTTTTAGTCGAGTCATCCCCTTAGATTCCTATAAGACGTACCTTTTAGTTGAGTTATCTCCATTGATTCCTATAAGACGTACCTTTTAGTTGAGTCATTTCCTTAGATTCCTAGAAAACGTTCCTTTTAGTCGAGTCATTTCCCTTGATTCCTATAAGACGTACCTTTTAGTCTAGTCATCCCCTTTAATTCCTATAAAATGTACCTTTTAGTCGAGTCATCCCCTTTGATTCCTATAAGACGTACCTTTTAGTCGAGTCATCCCTTTGATTCCTATAAGACGCACCTTTTAGTCGAGTCATCCCCTTTGACCCCTAGAAGACATACCTATTAATCATTTCCTTTGATTCCTATAAGACGTATCTTTTAGTCGAGTCACCCCCTTTGATACCAATAAGAGGTACCTTTTAGTCAAGTCATCCCCCTTGATTACTATAAAACGTACCTTTTAGTTGAGTCATCCCCTTTGATTGGTAGAAGACGTACCTTTTAGTCGAGTCATTTCCATTTATTCCTATAAGACGTATGTTTAGTTGAGTCATCCCTTTTGATTCCTATAAGATGTACCTTTTGGTCGAGTCATCCCCTTCGATTCCTATAAGACGAACCTTTTAGTCGAATCATCCCCTTTGATTCCTAAAAGACGTACCTTTTAGTCGAATCATTTCCCTTGATTCCTATAAGACGTATCTTTTAGTCGAGTCTTCACCTTTGATTCCTATAAGACGTACCTTTTAGTCGAGTCATCCCCTTTGATTCCTATAAGACGTACCTTTTAGTCGAGTCATCCCCTTTGAACCCTAGAATACGTACCGTTTAGTCGAGTCATTTCCTTTGATTACTATAAGACGTACCTTTTAGTCGAGTCATCCCCTTAGATTCCTATAAGACGTACCTTTTAGTTGAGTTATCTCCTTTGAATCCTATAAGACGTACCTTTTAGTTGAGTCATTTCCTTAGATTCCTAGAAAACGTACCTTTTAGTCGAGTCATTTCCCTTGATTCCTATAAGACGTACCTTTTAGTCGAGTCATCCCCTTTGATTCCTATAAGACGTACCTTTTAGTTGAGTTATCTCCTTTGATTCCTATAAGACGTACCTTTTAGTTGAGTCATTTCCTTAGATTGCTAGAAAACATACCTTTTAGTCGAGTCATCCCCTTTGATTCCTATAAGACGAACCTTTTAGTCGAGTGTTCCCTTTGATTCCTATAAGACGTACCTTTTAGTCGAGTCATCCCCTTTGACCCCTAGAAGATATAGCTTTTTGTCATTTCCTTTGATTCGTATAAGACGTATCTTTTAGTTGAGTCACCACCTTTGATTCCAATAAGAGGTACCTTTTAGTCAAGTCATCCCCCTTGATTACTATAAGACGTACCTTTTAGTCGAGTCATCCCCTTTGATTTCTAGAAGACGTACCTTTTAGTCGAGTCATTTCCCTTGATTCCTATAAGACGTACCTTTTAGTCGAGTCATCCACTTTGATTCCTATAAGACGTACCTTTTAATCGAGTCATCCCCTTGGATTCCTATAAGACGTATCTTTTGGTCGAGTCATCCCCTTCGATTCCTATAAGACGAACCTTTTAGTCGAGTCATCCCCTTTGATTCCTAAAAGACGTACCTTTTAGTCGAGTCATTTCCCTTGATTCCTATAAGACGTATCTTTTAGTCGAGTCATCCCCTTTGATTCCTATAAGATGTAACTTTTAGTTGAGTCATCCCCTTTGATTCCTATAAACGTACCTTTTAGTCGAGTCATCACCTGTGAACCCTAGAATACGTACCTTTTAGTCGAGTCATTTCCTTTGAATCCTATAAGACGTACCTTTTAGTCGAGTCATCCCCTTAGATTCCTATAAGACGTACCTTTTAGTTGAGTTATCTCCTTTGATTCCTATAAGACGTACCTTTTAGTTGAGTCATTTCCTTAGATTCCTAGAAAACGTACCTTTTAGTCGAGTCATTTCCCTTGATTCCTATAAGACGTACCTTTTAGTCTAGTCATCCCCTTTAATTCCTATAAAATGTACCTTTTAGTCGAGTCATCCCCTTTGATTCCTATAAGACGTACCTTTTAGTCGAGTCATCCCTTTGATTCCTATAAGACGTACTTTTTAGTCGAGTCATCCCCTTTGACCCCTAGAAGACATACCTATTAGTCATTTCCTTTGATTCCTACAAGACGTATCTTTTAGTCGAGTCACCCCCTTTGATTCGAATAAAAGGTACCTTTTAGTCAAGTCATCCCCCTTGATTACTATAAAACGTACCTTTTAGTCGAGTCACCTCCTTTGATTGGTAGAAGACGTACCTTTTAGTCGAGTCATTTCCCTTGATTCCTATAAGACGTACCTTTTAGTCGAGTCATCCACTTTGATTCCTATAGGACGTACCTTTTAGTCGAGTCATTTCCCTTGATTCCTATAAGACGTACCTTTTAGTCGAGTCATCCCCTTTGATTCCTATAAGACGAACCTTTTAGTCGAGTGTTCCCTTTGATTCCTATAAGACGTACCTTTTAGTCGAGTCATCCCCTTTGACCCCTAGAAGATATACCTTTTTGTCATTTCCTTTGATTCGTATAAGACGTATCTTTTAGTTGAGTCACCACCTTTGATTCCAATAAGAGGTACCTTTTAGTCAAGTCATCCCCCTTGATTACTATAAGACGTACCTTTTAGTCGAGTCATCCCCTTTGATTTCTAGAAGACGTACCTTTTAGTCGAGTCATTTCCCTTGATTCCTATAAGACGTACCTTTTAGTCGAGTCATCCACTTTGATTCCTATAAGACGTACCTTTTAATCGAGTCATCCCCTTGGATTCCTATAAGACGTATCTTTTGGTCGAGTCATCCCCTTCGATTCCTATAAGACGAACCTTTTAGTCGAGTCATCCCCTTTGATTCCTAAAAGACGTACCTTTTAGTCGAGTCATTTCCCTTGATTCCTATAAGACGTATCTTTTAGTCGAGTCATCCCCTTTGATTCCTATAAGATGTAACTTTTAGTTGAGTCATCCCCTTTGATTCCTATAAACGTACCTTTTAGTCGAGTCATCACCTGTGAACCCTAGAATACGTACCTTTTAGTCGAGTCATTTCCTTTGAATCCTATAAGACGTACCTTTTAGTCGAGTCATCCCCTTAGATTCCTATAAGACGTACCTTTTAGTTGAGTTATCTCCTTTGATTCCTATAAGACGTACCTTTTAGTTGAGTCATTTCCTTAGATTCCTAGAAAACGTACCTTTTAGTCGAGTCATTTCCCTTGATTCCTATAAGACGTACCTTTTAGTCTAGTCATCCCCTTTAATTCCTATAAAATGTACCTTTTAGTCGAGTCATCCCCTTTGATTCCTATAAGACGTACCTTTTAGTCGAGTCATCCCTTTGATTCCTATAAGACGTACTTTTTAGTCGAGTCATCCCCTTTGACCCCTAGAAGACATACCTATTAGTCATTTCCTTTGATTCCTACAAGACGTATCTTTTAGTCGAGTCACCCCCTTTGATTCGAATAAAAGGTACCTTTTAGTCAAGTCATCCCCCTTGATTACTATAAAACGTACCTTTTAGTCGAGTCACCTCCTTTGATTGGTAGAAGACGTACCTTTTAGTCGAGTCATTTCCCTTGATTCCTATAAGACGTACCTTTTAGTCGAGTCATCCACTTTGATTCCTATAGGACGTACCTTTTAGTCGAGTCATTTCCCTTGATTCCTATAAGACGTACCTTTTAGTCGAGTCATCCCCTTTGATTCCTATAAGACGTACCTTTTAGTTGAGTTATCTCCTTTGTTTCCTATAAGACGTACCTTTTAGTTGAGTCATTTCCTTAGATTCCTCGAAAACATACCTTTTAGTCGAGTCATTTCCCTTGATTCCTATAAGACGTACCTTTTAGTCGAGTCATCCCCTTTGATTCCTATAAAATCTACCTTTTAGTTGAGTCATCCCCTTTGATTCCTATAAGACGAACCTTTTAGTCGAGTCATCCCTTTGATTCCTATAAGACGTACCTTTTAGTCTAGTCATCCCCAATGACCCCTAGAAGACATACCTTTTTGTCATTTCCTTTGATTCGTATAAGACGTATCTTTTAGTTGAGTCACCACCTTTGATTCCAATAAGAGGTACCTTTTAGTCAAGTCATCCCCCTTGATTACTATAAGACGTACCTTATAGTCGAGTCATCCCCTTTGATTCCTAGAAGACGTACCTTTTAGTCGAGTAATTTCCCTTGATTCCTATAAGACGTACCTTTTAGTCGAGTCATCCACTTTGATTCCGATAAGACGTACCTTTTAGTCGAGTCATCCCCTTGGATTCCTATAAGACGTAGCTTTTGGTCGAGTCATCCCCTTCGATTCCTATAAGATGAACCTTTTAGTCGAGTCATCCCCATTGATTCCTAACAGACGTACCTTTTAGTCGAGTCATTTCCCTTGATTACTATAAGACATATCTTTTAGTCGAGTCATCCCCTTTGATTCCTATAAGACGTATCTTTTAGTTGAGTCATCCCCTTTGATTCCTATAAGACGTACCTTTAAGTCGAGTCATCCCCTTTGAACCCTAGAATACGTACCTTTTAGTCGAGTCATTTCCTTTGATTCCTATAAGACGTACCTTTTAGTCGAGTCATCCCCTTAGATTCCTATAAGACGTACCTTTTAGTTGAGTTATCTCCTTTGATTCCTATATGACGTACCTTTTAGTTGAGTCATCCCCTTTAATTCCAATAAAATGTACCTTTTAGTTGAGTCATCCCCTTGATTCCTATAAGACGTACCTTTTAGTCTAGTCATCCCCTTTAATTCCTATAAAATGTACCTTTTAGTCGAGTCATCCCCTTTGATTCCTATAAGACGTACCTTCTAGTCGAGTCATCCCTTTGATTCCTATAAGACGTACCTTTTAGTCGAGTGATCCTCTTTGACCCCTAGAAGACATACCTATTAGTCATTTCCTTTGATTCCTATAAGACGTATCTTTTAGTCGAGTCACCCCCTTTGATTCCAATAAGAGACACCTTTTAGTCAAGTCATCCCCCTTGATTACTATAAAACGTACCTTTTAGTTGAGTCATCCCCTTTGATTGGTAGAAGACGTACCTTTTAGTCGAGTCATTTCCCTTGATTCCTATAAGACGTACCTTATAGTCGAGTCATCCACTTTTATTCCTATAAGACGTACCTTTTAGTCGAGTCATTTCCCTTGATTCCTATAAGACGTACCTTTTAAGTCGAGTCATCCCCTTTGATTCCTATAAGACGTACCTTTTAGTTGAGTCATCCCCTTTGATTCCTATAAGACGTACCTTTTAGTCGAGTCATCTCCTTTGATTCCTATAAGATGTACCGTTTAGTCGAGTCATCCCCTTTGATTCCTAGAAGACGTACCTTTTAGTTGAGTCATTTCCTTTGATTCCTTGAAGACGTACCTCTTTTTCTAGTCATTTCCCTTGATTCCAATAAGATGTACCTTTTAGTTGAGTCATTTCCTTTGATTCCTATAAGACGTACCTTTTAGTCGAATCATCCCCTTTGACACCTAGAATACGTACCTTTTAGTCGAGTCATTTCCTTTGATTCCTATAAGACGTACCTTTTAGTCGAGTCATCCCCTTAGATTCCTATAAGACGTACCTTTTAGTTGAGTTATCTCCTTTGATTCCTATAAGACGTACCTTTTGGTTGAGTCATTTCCTTAGATTCCTCGAAAACATACCTTTTAGTCGAGTCATTTCCCTTGATTCCTATAAGACGTACCTTTTAGTCGAGTCATCCCCATTGATTCCTATAAAATGTACCTTTTAGTCGAGTCATCCCCTTTGATTCCTATAAGACGTACCTATTAGTCGAGTCATCCCTTTGATTCCTATAAGACGTACCTTTTAGTCGAGTCATACCCTTTGACCCCTAGAAGACATACCTTTTTGTCATTTCCTTTGATTCCTATAAGACGTATCTTTTAGTTGAGTCACCACCTTTGAATCCAATAAGAGGTACCTTTTACTCTAGTCATCCCCCTTGATTACTATAAGACGTACCTTTTAGTCGAGTCATCCCCTTTGATTCCTAGAAGACGTACCTTTTAGTCGAGTCATTTCCCTTGATTTCTATAAGACGTACCTTTTAGTCGAGTCATCCACATTGATTCCTATAAGACGTACCTTTTAGTCGAGTCATCCCCTTGGTTTCCTATAAGACGTACCTTTTGGTCGAGTCATCCCCTTCGATTCCTATAAGAAGAACCTTTTAGTCGAGTCATCCCCTTTGATTCCTAAAAGATGTACCTTTTAGTCGAGTCATTTCCCTTGATTCCTATAAGACGTATCTTTTAGTCGAGTCATCCCCTTTGATTCCTATAAGACGTACCTTTTAGTCGAGTCATACCCTTTGATTCCTATAAGACGTACCTTTTAGTCGAGTCATTCCCTTTGAACCCTAGAATACGTACCTTTTAGTCGAGTAATTTCCTTTGATTCCTATAAGACGTACCTTTTAGTCGAGTCATCCCCTTAGATTCCTATAAGACGTACCTTTTAGTTGAGTTATCTCCTTTGATTCCTATAAGACGTACCTTTTAGTTGAGTCATTTCCTTAGATTCCTAGAAAACGTACCTTTTAGTCTAGTCATTTCCCTTGATTCCTATAAGACGTACCTTTTAGTCGAGTCATCCCCTATGATTCCTATAAGTTGTACCTTTTAGTTGAGTTAGCTCCTTTGATTTCTATAAGACGTACCATTTAGTTGTGTCATTTCCTTAGATTCCTCGAAAACATACCTTTTAGTCGAGTCATTTCCCTTGATTCCTATAAGACGTACCTTTTAGTCGAGTCATCCCCTTTGATTCCTATAAAATGTACCTTTTAGTCGAGTCATCCCCTTTGATTCCTATAAGACGTACCTTTTAGTCGAGTCATCCCTTTGATTCCTATAGGACGTACCTTTTAGTCGAGTCATCCCCTTTGACCCCTAGAAGACATACTTTTTTGTCATTTCCTTTGATTCATATAAGACGTATCTTTTAGTTGAGTCACCACCTTTGATTCCAAAAAGAGGTACCTTTTAGTCAAGTCATCCCCCTTGATTACTATAAGACGTACCTTTTAGTCGAGTCATCCCCTTTGATTCCTAGAAGACGTACCTTTTAGTCGAGTAATTTCCCTTGATTCCTATAAGACGTACCTTTTAGTCGAGTCATCCACTTTGATTCCGATAAGACGTACCTTTTAGTCGAGTCATCCCCTTGGATTCCTATAAGACGTAGCTTTTGGTCGAGTCATCCCCTTCGATTCCTATAAGATGAACCTTTTAGTCGAGTCATCCCCATTGATTCCTAACAGACGTACCTTTTAGTCGAGTCATTTCCCTTGATTACTATAAGACATATCTTTTAGTCGAGTCATCCCCTTTGATTCCTATAAGACGTATCTTTTAGTTGAGTCATCCCCTTTGATTCCTATAAGACGTACATTTAAGTCGAGTCATCCCCTTTGAACCCTAGAATACGTACCTTTTAGTCGATTCATTTCCTTTGATTCCTATAAGACGTACCTTTTAGTCGAGTCATCCCCTTAGATTCCTATAAGACGTACCTTTTAGTTGAGTTATCTCCTTTGATTCCTATAAGACGTACCTTTTAGTTGAGTCATCCCCTTTAATTCCTATAAAATGTACCTTTTAGTTGAGTCATCCCCTTGATTCCTATAAGACGTACCTTTTAGTCTAGTCATCCCCTTTAATTCCTATAAAATGTACCTTTTAGTCGAGTCATCCCCTTTGATTCCTATAAGACGTACCTTCTAGTCGAGTCATCCCTTTGATTCCTATAAGACGTACCTTTTAGTCGAGTGATCCCCTTTGACCCCTAGAAGACATACCTATTAGTCATTTCCTTTGATTCCTATAAGACGTATCTTTTAGTCGAGTCACCCCCTTTGATTCCAATAAGAGACACCTTTTAGTCAAGTCATCCCCCTTGATTACTATAAAACGTACCTTTTAGTCGAGTCATCCCCTTTGATTGGTAGAAGACGTACCTTTTAGTCGAGTCATTTCCCTTGATTCCTATAAGACGTACCTTTTAGTCGAGTCATCCACTTTTATTCCTATAAGACGTACCTTTTAGTCGAGTCATTTCCCTTGATTCCTATAAGACGTACCTTTTAAGTCGAGTCATCCCCTTTGATTCCTATAAGACGTACCTTTTAGTTGAGTCATCCCCTTTGATTCCTATAAGACGTACCTTTTAGTCGAGTCATCCCCTTTGATTCCTATAAGATGTACCGTTTAGTCGAGTCATTTCCTTTGATTCCTTGAAGACGTACCTCTTTTTCTAGTCATTTCCCTTGATTCCAATAAGATGTACCTTTTAGTTGAGTCATTTCCTTTGATTCCTATAAGACGTACCTTTTAGTCGAATCATCCCCTTTGACACCTAGAATACGTACCTTTTAGTCGAGTCATTTCCTTTGATTCCTATAAGACGTACCTTTTAGTCGAGTCATCCCCTTAGATTCCTATAAGACGTACCTTTTAGTTGAGTTATCTCCTTTGATTCCTATAAGACGTACCTTTTGGTTGAGTCATTTCCTTAGATTCCTCGAAAACATACCTTTTAGTCGAGTCATTTCCCTTGATTCCTATAAGACGTACCTTTTAGTCGAGTCATCCCCTTTGATTCCTATAAAATGTACCTTTTAGTCGAGTCATCCCCTTTGATTCCTATAAGACGTACCTATTAGTCGAGTCATCCCTTTGATTCCTATAAGACGTACCTTTTAGTCGAGTCATACCCTTTGACCCCTAGAAGACATACCTTTTTGTCATTTCCTTTGATTCCTATAAGACGTATCTTTTAGTTGAGTCACCAACTTTGAATCCAATAAGAGGTACCTTTTACTCTAGTCATCCCCCTTGATTACTATAAGACGTACCTTTTAGTCGAGTCATCCCCTTTGATTCCTAGAAGACTTACCTTTTAGTCGAGTTATTTCCCTTGATTTCTATAAGACGTACCTTTTTGTCGAGTCATCCACATTGATTCCTATAAGACGTACCTTTTAGTCGAGTCATCCCCTTGGTTTCCTATAAGACGTACCTTTTGGTCGAGTCATCCCCTTCGATTCCTATAAGACGAACCTTTTAGTCGAGTCATCCCCTTTGATTCCTAAAAGATGTACCTTTTAGTCGAGTCATTTCCCTTGATTCCTATAAGACGTATCTTTTAGTCGAGTCATCCCCTTTGATTCCTATAAGACGTACCTTTTAGTCGAGTCATACCCTTTGATTCCTATAAGACGTACCTTTTAGTCGACTCATCCCCTTTGAACCCTAGAATACGTACCTTTTAGTCGAGTAATTTCCTTTGATTCCTATAAGACGTACCTTTTAGTCGAGTCATCCCCTTAGATTCCTATAAGACGTACCTTTTAGTTGAGTTATCTCCTTTGATTCCTATAAGACGTACCTTTTAGTTGAGTCATTTCCTTAGATTCCTAGAAAACGTACCTTTTAGTCTAGTCATTTCCCTTGATTCCTATAAGACGTACCTTTTAGTCGAGTCATCCCCTTTGATTCCTATAAGTTGTACCTTTTAGTTGAGTTAGCTCCTTTGATTTCTATAAGACGTACCATTTAGTTGTGTCATTTCCTTAGATTCCTCGAAAACATACCTTTTAGTCGAGTCATTTCCCTTGATTCCTATAAGACGTACCTTTTAGTCGAGTCATCCCCTTTGATTCCTATAAAATGTACCTTTTAGTCGAGTCATCCCCTTTGATTCCTATAAGACGTACCTTTTAGTCGAGTCATCCCTTTGATTCCTATAAGACGTACCTTTTAGTCGAGTCATCCCCTTTGACCCCTAGAAGACATACTTTTTTGTCATTTCCTTTGATTCCTATAAGACGTATCTTTTAGTTGAGTCACCACCTTTGATTCCAAAAAGAGGTACCTTTTAGTCAAGTCATCCCCCTTGATTACTATAAGACGTACCTTTTAGTCGAGTCATCCCCTTTGATTCCTAGAAGACGTACCTTTTAGTCGAGTCATTTTCCTTGATTCCTATAAGACGTACCTTTTAGTCGAGTCATCCACTTTGATTCCTATATGACGTACCTTTTAGTCGAGTCATCCCCTTGGATTCCTATAAGACGTACCTTTTGGTCGAGTCATCCCCTTCGATTCCTATAAGATGAACCTTTTAGTCGAGTCATCCCCTTTGATTCCTAAAAGACGTACCTTTTAGTCGAGTCATTTCCCTTGATTCCTATAAGACGTATCTTTTAGTCGAGTCATCCCCTTTGATTCCTATAAGACGTACCTTTTAGTCGAGTCATCCCCTTTGATTCCTATAAGACGTAACTTTTAGTCGAGTCATCCCCTTTGAACCCTAGAATACGTATCTTTTAGTCGAGTCATCCCTTTGATTCCTATAAGACGTACCTTTTAGTCGAGTCATTTCCTTAGATTCCTAGAAAACGTACCTTTTAGTCGAGTCATTTCCCTTGATTCCTATAAGACGTACCTTTTAGTCGAGTCATCCCCTTTGATTCCTATAACACATACCTTTTAGTCGAGTCATCTCTTTGATTCCTATAAGACGTACCTTTTAGTCGAGTCATCCCCTTTGACCCCTAGAAGACATACCTTATAGTCATTTCCTTTGATTCCTATAAGACGTATCTTTTAGTCGAGTCACCCCCTTTGATTCCAATAAGAGGTACCTTTTAGTCAAGTCATCCCCCTTGATTACTATAAAAACGTACCTTTTAGTCAAGTCATCCCCTTTGATTGGTAGAAGACGTACCTTTTAGTCGAGTCATTTCCCTTGATTCCTTTAAGACGTACCTTTTAGTCGAGTCATCCCGTTTGATTCCTATAAGATGTACCTTTTAGTCGAGTCATCCCGTTTGATCCTTAGATGACGTACCTTTTAGTCTAGTCATTTTCTATGATTCCTATAAGACGTACCTTTTTGATGAGTCATTTCCTTTGATTCCTATAAGACGTACCTTTTAGTCTAGTCCTCCCCTTTGATTCCTATAAGACGTACTTTTTAGTCGAGTCATTCCCCCTTGACCCCTAGAAGACGTACCTTTTAGTCGAGTCATCCCCTTTGACCCCTAGAAGACATACCTTTTACTCGAGTCATTTCCTTTGTTTCTATAAGACGTATCTTTTAGTCGAGTCATTCCTTTTGATTCCTATTAGATGTACCTTTTAGTCGAGTCATCCCCTTTGATTCCTATAAGACGTACCTTTTAGTCGAGTCATTTCCCTTGATTCCTATAAGACGTACCTTTTAGTCGAGTCATCCCCTTTGACCCCTAGAAGACATACCTTTTAGTCATTTCCTTTGATTCCTATAAGACGTACCTTTTAGTCGAGTCACCCTTTGATTCCTATAAAACGTACCTTTTAGTCGAGTCATCCCCCTTGATTACTATAAGACGTACCTTTTAGTCGAGTCATCCCCTTTGATTCCTATAAGACGTACCTTTTAGTTGAGTCATTTCCTTATATTCCTTAAAGACTTACCTTTTAGTAGAGTCATTTCCCTTGATTCCTATAAGACGTACCTTTTAGTCGAGTCATCCCCATGGATTCCTATAACACGTACCTTTTAGTCGTGTCATCCCCTTAGATTCCTATAAGACGTACCTTTTAGTTGAGTTATCTCCTTTGATTCCTATAAGACGTACCTTTTAGTTGTGTCATTTCCTTAGATTCCTCGAAAACATACCTTTTAGTCGAGTCATTTCCCTTGATTCCTATAAGACGTACCTTTTACTCGAGTCATCCCCTTTGATTCCTATAAAATGTACCTTTTATTCGAGTCATCCCCTTTGATTCCTATAAGACGTACCTCTAAGTCGAGTCATCCCTTTGATTACTATAAGACGTACCTTTTAGTCGAGTCATCCCGATTGACCCATTGAAGACATACCTTTTTGTCATTTCCTTTGATTCCTATAAGACGTATCTTTTAGTTGAGTCACCACCTTTGATTCCAATAAGAGGTACCTTTTAGTCAAGTCATCCCCCTTGATTACTATAAGACGTACCTTTTAGTCGAGTCATCCCCTTTGATTCCTAGAAGACGTACCTTTTAGTCGAGTCATTTCCCTTGATTCCTATAAGACGTACCTTTTAGTCGAGTCATCCACTTTGATTCCTATAAGACTTACCTTTTAGTCGAGTCATCCCCTTGGATTCCAATAAGACGTACCTTTTGGTCGAGTCATCCCCTTTGATTCCTATAAGACGAACCTTTTAGTCGAGTCATCCCCTTTGATTCCTAAAAGACATACCTTATAGTCGAGTCATTTCCCTTGATTCCTATAAGACGTATCTTTTAGTCGAGACATCCCCTTTGATTCCTATAAGACGTACCTTTTAGTCGAATCATCCCCTTTGATTCCTATAAGACGTACCATTTAGTCGAGTCATCCCCTTTGACCCCTAGAATACGTACCGTTTAGTCGAGTCATTTCCCTTGATTCCTATAAGACGTACCTCTTAGTCGAATCATCCCCTTTGATTCGTATATGACATACCTTTTAGTCGAGTCATCCCCTTTGATTCCTATAAGACATATCTTGAAGTCGAGTTATACCTCTTGATTCCTATAAGACGTACTTTTTAGTCGAGTCATTCCCCCTTGACCCCTAAAAGACGTACCTTTTAGTCGAGTCATCCCCTTTGACCCCTAGAAGACGTACCTTTTACTCGAGTCATTTCCTTTGATTCTATAAGACGTATCTTTTAGTCGAGTCATTCCTGTTGATTCCTATAAGACGTACATTTTAGTCGAGTCATCCCCTTTGATTCCTATAAGACGTACCTTTTAGTCAAGTCATCCCATTTGATTCCTATAAGACGTACCTTTTAGTCGAGTCATCCCTTTGATTCCTATAAGACGTACTTTTTTGTCGAGGCATCCCCTTTGACCCCTAGAAGACATACCTTTTTGTCATTTCCTTTGATTCCTATAAGACGTACCTTTTTGTCGAGTCACCCCCTTTGATTCCTATAAGACGTACCTTTTAGTCGAGTCATCCCCTTTGATTACTATAAGACGTACCTTTTAGTCGAGTCATCCCCTTTGATTCCTATAAGACGTACCTTTTAGTGGAGTCATTTCCGTTGATTCCTTAAAGACGTACCTTTTAGTAGAGTCATTTCCCTTGATTCCTATAAGACGTACCTTTTAGTCGAGTCATTCCCTTTGACCCCTAGAAGACATACCTATTAGTCATTTCCTTTGATTCCTATAAGACGTATCTTTTAGTCGAGTCACCCCCTTTGATTTGAATAAGAGGTACCTTTTAGTCAAGTCATCCCCCTTGATTACTATAAAACGTACCTTTTAGTCGAGTCACCTCCTTTGATTGGTAGAAGACGTACCTTTTAGTCGAGTCATTTCCCTTGATTCCTATAAGACGTACCTTTTAGTCGAGTCATCCACTTTGATTCCTATAAGACGTACCTTTTAGTCGAGTCATTTCCCTTGATTCCTATAAGACGTACCTTTTAGTCGAGTCATCCCCTTTGATTCCTATAAGACGTACCTTTTAGTTGAGTTATCTCCTTTGTTTCCTATAAGACGTACCTTTTAGTTGAGTCATTTCCTTAGATTCCTCGAAAACATACCTTTTAGTCGAGTCATTTCCCTTGATTCCTATAAGACGTACCTTTTAGTCGAGTCATCCCCTTTGATTCCTATAAAATCTACCTTTTAGTCGAGTCATCCCCTTTGATTCCTATAAGACGAACCTTTTTGTCGAGTCATCCCTTTGATTCCTATAAGACGTACCTTTTAGTTGAGTCATCCCCAATGACCCCTAGAAGACATACCTTTTTGTCATTTCCTTTGATTCGTATAAGACGTATCTTTTAGTTGAGTCACCACCTTTGATTCCAATAAGAGATACCTTTTAGTCAAGTCATCCCCCATGATTACTATAAGACGTACCTTATAGTCGAGTCATCCCCTTTGATTCCTAGAAGACGTACCTTTTTGTCGAGTCATTTCCCTTGATTCCTATAAGACGTACCTTTTAGTCGAGTCATCCACTTTGATTCCTATAAGACGTACCTTTTAGTCGAGTCATCCCCTTGGATTCCTATAATACGTACCTTTTGGTCGAGTCATCCCCTTCGATTCCTATAAGACGAACCTTTTAGTCGAGTCATCCCCTTTGATTCCTAAAAGACGTACCTTTTAGTCGAGTCATTTCCCTTGATTCCTATAAGACATATCCTTTAGTCGAGTCATCCCCTTTGATTCCTATAAGACGTACCTTTTAGTCGAGTCATCCCCTTTGATTCCTATAAGATGTACCTTTAAGTCGAGTCATCCCCTTTGAACCCTAGAATACGTACCTTTTAGTCGAGTCATTTCCTTTGATTCCTATAAGACGTACCTTTTAGTCGAGTCATCCCCTTAGATTCCTATAAGACGTACCTTTTAGTTGAGTTATCTCCTTTGATTCCTATAAGACGTACCTTTTAGTTGAGTCATACCTTAGATTCCTAGAAAACGTACCTTTTAGTCGAGTCATTTCCCTTGATTCCTATAAGACGTACCTTTTAGTCTAGTCATCCCCTTTAATTCCTATAAAATGTACCTTTTAGTCGAGTCATCCCCTTTGATTCCTATAAGACGTACCTTCTAGTCGAGTCATCCCTTTGATTCCTATAAGACGTACCTTTTAGTCGAGTGATCCCCTTTGACCCCTAGAAGACATACCTATTAGTCATTTCCTTTGATTCCTATAAGACGTATCTTTTAGTCGAGTCACCCCCTTTGATTCCAATAAGAGGTACCTTTTAGTCAAGTTATCCCCCTTGATTACTATAAAACGTACCTTTTAGTCGAGTCATCCCCTTTGATTGGTAGAAGACGTACCTTTTAGTCGAGTCATTTCCCTTGATTCCTATAAGACGTACCTTTTAGTCGAGTCATCCACTTTGATTCCTATAAGACGTACCTTTTAGTCGAGTCATTTCCCTTGATTCCTATAAGACGTACCTTTTAAGTCGAGTCATCCCCTTTGATTCCTATAAGACGTACCTTTTAGTTGAGTCATCCCCTTTGATTCCTATAAGACGTACCTTTTAGTCGAGTCATCCCCTTTGATTCCTATAAGATGTACCGTTTAGTCGAGTCATCCCCTTTGATTCCTAGAAGACGTACCTTTTAGTTGAGTCATTTCCTTTGATTCCTTGAAGACGTACCTCTTAGTCTAGTCATTTCCCTTGATTCCAATAAGATGTACCTTTTAGTTGAGTCATTTCCTTTGATTCCTATAAGACGTACCTTTTAGTCGAATCATCCCCTTTGACACCTAGAATACGTACCTTTTAGTCGAGTCATTTCCTTTGATTCCTATAAGACGTACCTTTTAGTCGAGTCATCCCCGTAGATTCCTATAAGACGTACCTTTTAGTTGAGTTATCTCCTTTGATTCCTATAAGACGTACCTTTTAGTTGAGTCATTTCCTTAGATTCCTCGAAAACATACCTTTTAGTCGAGTCATTTCCCTTGATTCCTATAAGACGTACCTTTTAGTCGAGTCATCCCCTTTGATTCCTATAAAATGTACCTTTTAGTCGAGTCGTCCCCTTTGATTCCTATAAGACGTACCTTTTAGTCGAGTCATCCCTTTGATTCCTATAAGACGTACCTTTTAGTCCAGTCATACCCTTTGACCCCTAGAAGACATAACTTTTTGTCATTTCCTTTGATTCCTATAAGACGTATCTTTTAGTTGAGTCATCACCTTTGAATCCAATAAGACGAACCTTTTACTCTAGTCATCCCCCTTGATTACTATAGGACGTACCTTTTAGTCGAGTCATCCCCTTTGATTCCTAGAAGACGTAACTTTTTGTCGAGTCATTTCCCTTGATTTCTATAAGACGTACCTTTTAGTCGAGTCATCCACATTGATTCCTATAAGACGTACCTTTTAGTCGAGTCATCCCCTTGGTTTCCTATAAGACTTACCTTTTGGTCGAGTCATCCCCTTCGATTCCTATAAGACGAACCTTTTAGTCGAGTCATCCCCTTTGATTCCTAAAAGATGTACCTTTTAGTCGAGTCATTTCCCTTGATTCCTATAAGACGTATCTTTTAGTCGAGTCATTCCCTTTGATTCCTATAAGACGTACCTTTTAGTCGAGTCATCCCCTTTGATTCCTATAAGACGTACCTTTTAGTCGAGTCATCCCCTATGAACCCTAGAATACGTACCATTTAGTCGAGTCATCTCCTTTGATTCCTATAAGACGTACCTTTTAGTCGAGTCATCCCCTTAGATTCCTATAAGACGTACCTTTTAGTTTAGTTATCTCCTTTGATTCCTATAAGACATACCTTTTAGTTGAGTCATTTCCTTAGATTCCTCGAAAACATACCTTTTAGTTGAGTCATTTCCCTTGATTCCTATAAGACGTACCTTTTAGTCTAGTCATCCCCTTTGATTCCTATAAAATCTACCTTTTAGTCGAGTCGTCCCCTTTGATTCCTATAAGACGTACCTTTTAGTCGAGTCATCCCTTTGATTCCTATAAGACGTACCTTATAGTCGAGTCATACCCTTTGACCCCTAGAAGACATACCTTTTTGTCATTTCCTTTGATTCCTATAAGACGTATCTTTTAGTTGAGTAACCAACTTTAAATCCAATAAGAGGTACCTTTTACTCTAGTCATCCCCCTTGATTACTATAAGACGTACCTTTTAGTCGAGTCATCCCCTTTGATTCCTAGAAAACGTACCTTTTAGTCGAGTCATTTCCCTTGATTTCTATAAGATGTACCTTTTAGTAGAGTCATCCACATTGATTCCTATAAGACGTACCTTTTAGTCGAGTCATCCCCTTGGTTTCCTATAAGACGTACCTTTTGGTCGAGTCATCCCCTTCGATTCCTATAAGACGAACCTTTTAGTCGAGTCATCCCCTTTGATTCCTAAAAGATGTACCTTTTAGTCGAGTCATTTCCCTTGATTCCTATAAGACGTATCTTTCAGTCGAGTCATCCCCTTTGATTCCTATAAGACGTACCTTTTAGTCGAGTCATCCCTTTTGATTCCTATAAGACGTACCTTTTAGTCGAGTCATCCCCTTTGAACCCTAGAATACGTACCTTTTAGTCGAGTCATTTCCATTGATTCCTATAAGACGTACCTTTTAGTCGAGTCATCCCCATAGATTCCTATAAGACGTACCTTTTAGTTGAGTTATCTCCTTTGATTCCTATAAGACGTACCTTTTAGTTGAGTCATTTCCTTAGATTCCTAGAAAACGTACCTTTTAGTCTAGTCATTTCCCTTGATTCCTATAAGACGTACCTTTTAGTCGAGTCATCCCCTTTGATTCCTATAAGTTGTACCTTTTAGTTGAGTTAGCTCCTTTGATTTCTATAAGACGTACCATTTAGTTGTGTCATTTCCTTAGATTCCTCGAAAACATACATTTTAGTCGAGTCATTTCCCTTGATTCCTATAAGACGTACCTTTTAGTCGAGTCATCCCCTTTGATTCCTATAAAATGTACCTTTTAGTCGAGTCATCCCCTTTGATTCCTATAAGACGTACCTTTTAGTCGAGTCATCCCTTTGATTCCTATAAGACGTACCTTTTAGTCGAGTCATCTCCTTTGACCCCTAGAAGACATACCTTTTTGTCATTTCCTTTGATTCCTATAAGACGTATCTTTTAGTTGAGTCACCACCTTTGATTCCAAAAAGAGGTACCTTTTAGTCAAGTCATCCCCCTTGATTACTATAAGACGTACCTTTTAGTCGAGTCATCCCCTTTGATTCCTAGAAGACGTACCTTTTAGTCGAGTCATTTCCCTTGATTCCTATAAGACGTACCTTTTAGTCGAGTCATCCACTTTGATTCCTATATGACGTACCTTTTAGTCGAGTCATCCCCTTGGATTCCTATAAGACATACCTTTTGGTCGAGTCATCCCCTTCGATTCCTATAAGATGAACCTTTTAGTCGAGTCATCCCCTTTGATTCCTAAAAGACGTACCTTTTAGTCGAGTCATTTCCCTTGCTTCCTATAAGACATATCTTTTAGTCGAGTCATCCCCTCTGATTCCTATAAGACGTACCTTTTAGTCGAGTCATCCCCTTTGATTCCTATAAGACGTAACTTTTAGTCGAGTCATCCCCTTTGAACCCTAGAATACGTATCTTTTAGTCGAGTCATCCCTTTTGATTCCAATAAGACGTACCTTTTAGTCGAGTCATCCCCTTTGATTCCTATAAGACGTACCTTTTAGTCAAGTCATCCCCTTTGATTCCTATAAGACCAACCTTTTAGTCGAGTCATCCCTTTGATTCCTATAAGACGTACCTTTTAGTCGAGTCATTTCCTTAGATTCCTAGAAAAAGTACCTTTTAGTCGAGTCATTTCCCTTGATTCCTATAAGACGTATCTTTTAGTCGAGTCATCCCCTTTGATTCCTATAACACGTACCTTTTAGTCGAGTCATCTCTTTGATTCCTATAAGACGTACCTTTTAGTCGAGTCATCCCCTTTGACCCCTAGAAGACATACCTTATAGTCATTTCCTTTGATTCCTATAAGACGTATCTTTTAGTCGAGTCACCCCCTTTGATTCCAATAAGAGGTACCTTTTAGTCAAGTCATCCCCCTTGATTACTATAAAAACGTACCTTTTAGTCAAGTCATCCCCTTTGATTGGTAGAAGACGTACCTTTTAGTCTAGTCATTTCCCTTGATTCCTATAAGACGTACCTTTTAGTCGAGTCATCCCGTTTGATTCCTATAAGATGTACCTTTTACTCGAGTCATCCCGTTTGATCCTTAGATGACGTACCTTTTAGTCTAGTCATTTCCTATGATTCCTATAAGACGTACCTTTTTGATGAGTCATTTCCTTTGATTCCTATAAGACGTACCTTTTAGTCGAGTCATCCTCATTGACCCCTAGAATACGTACCTTTTAGTCGAGTCATTTCCCTTGATTCCTATAAGACGTACCTCTTAGTCGAATCATCCCCTTTGATTCGTATAAGACATACCTTTTAGTCGAGTCCTCCCCTTTGATTCCTATAAGACATACATTTTAGTCGAGTTATACCTCATGATTCCTATAAGACGTACTTTTTAGTCGAGTCATTCCCCCTTGACCCCTAGAAGACGTACCTTTTAGTCGAGTCATCCCCTTTGACCCCTAGAAGACGTACCTTTTACTCGAGTCATTTCCTTTGTTTCTATAAGACGTATCTTTTAGTCGAGTCATCCCTTTTGATTCCTATTAGACGTACCTTTTAGTCGAGTCATCCCCTTTGATTCCTATAAGACGTACCTTTTAGTCGAGTCATTTCCCTTGATTCCTATAAGACGTACCTTTTAGTCGAGTCATCCCCTTTGACCCCTAGAAGACATACCTTTTAGTCATTTCCTTTGATTCCTATAAGACGTACCTTTTAGTCAAGTCATCCCCTTTGATTCCTATAAGACGTACCTTTTAGTCGAGTCATCCCTTTGATTCCTATAAGACGTACCTTTTAGTCGAGTCATCCCCTTTGACCCCTAGAAGGCATACCTTTTAGTCATTTCCTTTGATTCCTATAAGACGTACCTTTTAGTCGAGTCACCCCCTTTGATTCCTATAAGACGTACCTTATAGTCGAGTCATCCCCCTTAATTACTATAAGACGTACCTTTTAGTCGAGTCATCCCCTTTGATTCCTATAAGACGTACCTTTTAGTTGAGTCATTTCCTTTGATTCCTTAAAGACGTACCTTTTAGTAGAGTCATTTCCCTTGATTCCTATAAGACGTACCTTTTAGTCGAGTCATCCCTTTGATTCCTATAAGACGTACCTTTTAGTCGAGTCATCCCCTTTGACCCCTAAAAGACATACCTTTTAGTCATTTCCTTTGATTCCTATAAGACGTACCTTTTAGTCGAGTCACCCCCTTTGATTCCTATAAGACGTACCTTTTAGTCCAGTCATCCCCCTTGATTACTATAAGACGTACCTTTTAGTCGAGTCATCCCCTTTGATTCCTATAAGACGTACCTTTTAGTTGATTCATTTCCTTTGATTCCTTAAAGACGTACCATTTAGTAGAGTCATTTCCCTTGATTCCTATAAGACGTACCTTTTAGTCGAGACATCCCCATTGATTCCTATAAGACGTACCTTTTAGTCCAGTCATCTCCTTTGATTCCTATAAGACGTACCTTTTAGTCGAGTCATTTCCCTTGATTCCTATAAGACGTACCTTTTCGTCGAGTCATCCCCTTTGATTCCTATAAGACGTATCATTTAGTCGAGTCATCCTCTTTGATTCCTATAAGACGTATCTTTTAGTCGAGTCATCCCCTTTGACACCTAGAAGACATACCTTTTAGTCATTTCCTTTGATTCCTATAAGACGTACCTTTTAGTCGGGTCACCCCCTTTGATTCCTATAAGACGTACCTTTTAGTCGAGTCATCCCCCATGATTACTATAAATCCTACCTTTTAGTCGAGTCATCCTCTTTGATTCCTATAAGACGTACCTTTTAGTTGAGTCATTTCCTTTGATTCCTTGAAGACGTACCTTTTTGACGAGTCATTTCCCTTGATTCCTATAAGACGTACCTTTTAGTTGAGTCATTTCCCTTGATTCCTATAAGACGTACCTTTTAGTCGAGTCATCCCATTTGATCCCTAGAAGACGTACCTTTTAGTCTAGTCATTTCCTTTGATACCTATAAGACGTACCTTTTAGTCGAGTCATTTCCTTTGATTCCTATAAGACGTACCTTTTAGTCGAGTCATCACCTTTGACCCCTAGAATACGTACCTTTTAGTCGTGTCATTTCCCTTGATTTCTATAAGACGTACCTCTTAGTCGAATCATCCCCTTTGATTCGTATAAGACATACCTTTTAGTCGAGTCCTCCCCTTTGATTCCTATAAGACATACCTTTTAGTCGAGTTATACCTCTTGATTCCTATAAGACGTACTTATTAGTCGAGTCATTCCCCCTTGACCCCTAGAAGATGTACCTTTTAGTCGAGTCATCCCCTTTGACCCCTAGAAGACGTACCTTTTAGTCGAGTCATCCCCTTTGACCCCTAGAAGACATACCTTTTAGTCATTTCCTTTGATTCCTATAAGACGTACCTTTTAGTCGAGTCACCCCCTTTGATTCCTTTAAGACGTACCTTTTAGTCGAGTCATCCCCCTTGATTACTATAAGACGTACCTTTTAGTCGAGTCATCCCCTTTGATTCCTATTAGACGTACCTTTTAGTTGAGTCATTTCCCTTGATTCCTATAAGACGTACCTTTTAGTCGAGTCATCCCGTTTGATCCCTAGAAGACGTACCTTTTAGTCTAGTCATTTCCTTTGATTCCTATAAGACGTACCTTTTAGTCGAGTCATTTCCTTTGATTCCTATAAGACGTACCTTTTAGTCGAGTCATCCCCTTTGACCCCTAGAATACGTACCTTTTAGTCGAGTTATTTCCCTTGATTCCTATAAGACGTACCTCTTAGTCGAATCACCCCCTTTGATTCGTATAAGACATACCTTTTAGTCGAGTCCTCCCCTTTGATTCCTATAAGACATACCTTTTAGTCGAGTTATACCTCTTGATTCCTATAAGACGTACTTTTTAGTCGAGTCATTCCCCCTTGACCCCTAGAAGATGTACCTTTTAGTCGAGTCATCCCCTTTGACCCCTAGAAGATGTACCTTTTACTCGAGTCATTTCATTTGATTCTATAAGACGTATCTTTTAGTGGAGTCATCCCTTTTGATTCCTATAAGACGTACCTTTTAGTCGAGTCATCCCCTTTGATTCCTATAAGACGTACCTTTTAATCAAGTCATCCCCTTTGATTCCTATAAGACGTACCTTTTAGTCGAGTCATCCCTTTGATTCCTATAAGACGTACCTTTTGGTCGAGTCATCCCCTTTGACCTCTAGAAGGCATACCTTTTAGTCAATTCCTTTGATTCCTATAAGACGTACCTTTTAGTCGAGTCACCCCCTTTGATTCCTTTAAGACGTACCTTAAAGTCGAGTCATCCCCCTTAATTACTATAAGACGTACCTTTTAGTCGAGTCATCCCCTTTGATTCCTATAAGACGTACCTTTTAGTTGAGTCATTTCCTTTGATTCCTTAAAGACGTACCTTTTAGTAGAGTCATTTCCCTTGATTCCTATAAGACGTACCTTTTAGTCGAGTAATCCCTTTTATTCCTATAAGACGTACCTTTTAGTCGAGTCATCCCCTTTGACCCCTAGAAGACATACCTTTTAGTCATTTCCTTTGATTCCTATAAGACGTACCTTTTAGTCGAGTCACCCCCTTTGATTCCTATAAGACGTACCTTTTAGTCGAGTCATCCCCCTTGATTACTATAAGACGTACCTTTTAGTCGAGTCATCCCCTTTGATTCCTATAAGACGTACCGTTTAGTTGAGTCATTTCCTTTGATTCCTTAAAGACGTACCATTTAGTAGAGTCATTTCCCTTGATTCCTATAAGACGTACCTTTTAGTCGAGACATCCCCATTGATTCCTATAAGACGTACCTTTTAGTCCAGTCATCTCCTTTGATTCCTATAAGACGTACCTTTTAGTCGAGTCATTTCCCTTGATTCCTATTAGACGTACCTTTTCGTCGAGTCATCCCCTTTGATTCCTATAAGACGTATCTTTTAGTCGAGTCATCCCCTTTGATTCCTATAAGACGTACCTTTTAGTCGAGTCATCCCCTTTGACCCCTAGAAGACATACCTTTTAGTCATTTTCTTTGATTCCTATAAGACGTACCTTTTTGTCGGGTCACCCCCTTTGATTCCTATAAGACGTACCTTTTAGTCGAGTCATCCCCCATGATTACTATAAAACCTACCTTTTAGTCGAGTCATCCCCTTTGATTCCTATAAGACGTACCTTTTAGTTGAGTCATTTCCTTTGATTCCTTGAAGACGTACCTTTTTGTCGATTCATTTCCCTTGATTCCTATAAGACGTACCTTTTAGTTGAGTCATTTCCCTTCATTCCTATAAGACGTACCTTTTAGTCGAGTCATCCCGTTTGATCCCTAGAAGACGTACCTTTTAGTCTAGTCATTTCCTTTGATTCCTATAAGACGTACCTTTTAGTCGAGTCATTTTCTATGATTCTTATAAGACGTACCTTTTAGTCGAGTCATCCCCTTTGACCCCTAGAAAACGTACCTTTTAGTCGAGTCATTTCCCTTGATTTCTATAAGACGTACCTCTTAGTCGAATCATCCCCTTTGATTCGTATAAGACATACCTTTTAGTCGAGTCCTCCCCTTTGATTCCTATAAGACATACCTTTTAGTCGAGTTATACCTCTTGATTCCTATAAGACGTACTTTTTAGTCGAGTCATTCCCCCTTGACCCCTAGAAGATGTACCTTTTAGTCGAGTCATCCCCTTTGACCCCTAGAAGACGTACCTTTTACTCGAGTCATTTCATTGGATTCTATAAGACGTATCTTTTAGTGGAGTCATATTTTTTGATTCCTATAAGACGTACCTTTTAGTCGAGTCATTCCCTTTGATTCCTATAAGACGTACCTTTTAGTCAAGTCATCCCCTTTGATTCCTATAAGACGTACCTTTTAGTCGAGTCATCCCTTTGATTCCTATAAGACGTACCTTTTAGTCGAGTCATCCCCTTTGACCCCTAGAAGGCATACCTTTTAGTCATTTCCTTTGATTCCTATAAGACGTACCTTTTAGTCGAGTCACCCCCTTTGATTCCTATAAGACGTACCTTATAGTCGAGTCATCCCCCTTAATTACTATAAGACGTACCTTTTAGTCGAGTCATCCCCTTTGATTCCTATTAGACGTACCTTTTAGTTGAGTCATTTCCCTTGATTCCTATAAGACGTACCTTTTAGTCGAGTCATCCCGTTTGATCCCTAGAAGACGTACCTTTTAGTCTAGTCATTTCCTTTGATTCCTATAAGACGTACCTTTTAGTCGAGTCATTTCCTTTGATTCCTATAAGACGTACCTTTTAGTCGAGTCATCCCCTTTGACCCCTAGAATACGTACCTTTTAGTCGAGTTATTTCCCATGATTCCTATAAGACGTACCTCTTAGACGAATCACCCCCTTTGATTCGTATAAGACATACCTTTTAGTCGAGTCCTCCCCTTTGATTCCTATAAGACATACCTTTTAGTCGAGTTATACCTCTTGATTCCTATAAGACGTACTTTTTAGTCGAGTCATTCCCCCTTGACCCCTAGAAGATGTACCTTTTAGTCGAGTCATCCCCTTTGACCCCTAGAAGATGTACCTTTTACTCGAGTCATTTCATTTGATTCTATAAGACGTATCTTTTAGTGGAGTCATCCCTTTTGATTTCTATAAGACGTACCTTTTAGTCGAGTCATCCCCTTTGATTCCTATAAGACGTACCTTTTAATCAAGTCATCCCCTTTGATTCCTATAAGACGTACCTTTTAGTCGAGTCATCCCTTTGATTCCTATAAGACGTACCTTTTGGTCGAGTCATCCCCTTTGACCTCTAGAAGGCATACCTTTTAGTCAATTCCTTTGATTCCTATAAGACGTACCTTTTAGTCGAGTCACCCCCTTTGATTCCTTTAAGACGTACCTTAAAGTCGAGTCATCCCCCTTAATTACTATAAGACGTACCTTTTAGTCGAGTCATCCCCTTTGATTCCTATAAGACGTACCTTTTAGTTGAGTCATTTCCTTTGATTCCTTAAAGACGTACCTTTTAGTAGAGTCATTTCCCTTGATTCCTATAAGACGTACCTTTTAGTCGAGTAATCCCTTTTATTCCTATAAGACGTACCTTTTAGTCGAGTCATCCCCTTTGACCCCTAGAAGACATATCTTTTAGTCATTTCCTTTGATTCCTATAAGACGTACCTTTTAGTCGAGTCACCCCCTTTGATTCCTATAAGACGTACCTTTTAGTCGAGTCATCCCCCTTGATTACTATAAGACGTACCTTTTAGTCGAGTCATCCCCTTTGATTCCTATAAGACGTACCGTTTAGTTGAGTCATTTCCTTTGATTCCTTAAAGACGTACCATTTAGTAGAGTCATTTCCCTTGATTCCTATAAGACGTACCTTTTAGTCGAGACATCCCCATTGATTCCTATAAGACGTACCTTTTAGTCCAGTCATCTCCTTTGATTCCTATAAGACGTACCTTTTAGTCGAGTCATTTCCCTTGATTCCTATTAGACGTACCTTTTCGTCGAGTCATCCCCTTTGATTCCTATAAGACGTATCTTTTAGTCGAGTAATCCCCTTTGATTCCTATAAGACGTACCTTTTAGTCGAGTCATCCCCTTTGACCCCTAGAAGACATACCTTTTAGTCATTTTCTTTGATTCCTATAAGACGTACCTTTTTGTCGGGTCACCCCCTTTGATTCCTATAAGACGTACCTTTTAGTCGAGTCATCCCCCATGATTACTATAAAACCTACCTTTTAGTCGAGTCATCCCCTTTGATTCCTATAAGACGTACCTTTTAGTTGAGTCATTTCCTTTGATTCCTTGAAGACGTACCTTTTTGTCGATTCATTTCCCTTGATTCCTATAAGACGTACCTTTTAGTTGAGTCATTTCCCTTCATTCCTATAAGACGTACCTTTTAGTCGAGTCATCCCGTTTGATCCCTAGAAGACGTACCTTTTAGTCTAGTCATTTCCTTTGATTCCTATAAGACGTACCTTTTAGTCGAGTCATTTTCTATGATTCTTATAAGACGTACCTTTTAGTCGAGTCATCCCCTTTGACCCCTAGAAAACGTACCTTTTAGTCGAGTCATTTCCCTTGATTTCTATAAGACGTACCTCTTAGTCGAATCATCCCCTTTGATTCGTATAAGACATACCTTTTAGTCGAGTCCTCCCCTTTGATTCCTATAAGACATACCTTTTAGTCGAGTTATACCTCTTGATTCCTATAAGACGTACTTTTTAGTCGAGTCATTCCCCCTTGACCCCTAGAAGATGTACCTTTTAGTCGAGTCATCCCCTTTGACCCCTAGAAGACGTACCTTTTACTCGAGTCATTTCATTGGATTCTATAAGACGTATCTTTTAGTGGAGTCATATTTTTTGATTCCTATAAGACGTACCTTTTAGTCGAGTCATTCCCTTTGATTCCTATAAGACGTACCTTTTAGTCAAGTCATCCCCTTTGATTCCTATAAGACGTACCTTTTAGTCGAGTCATCCCTTTGATTCCTATAAGACGTACCTTTTAGTCGAGTCATCCCCTTTGACCCCTAGAAGGCATACCTTTTAGTCATTTCCTTTGATTCCTATAAGACGTACCTTTTAGTCGAGTCACCCCCTTTGATTCCTATAAGACGTACCTTATAGTCGAGTCATCCCCCTTAATTACTATAAGACGTACCTTTTAGTCGAGTCATCCCCTTTGATTCCTATAAGACGTACCTTTTAGTTGAGTCATTTCCTTTGATTCCTTAAAGACGTACCTTTTAGTAGAGTCATTTCCCTTGATTCCTATAAGACGTACCTTTTAGTCGAGTCATCCCTTTGATTCCTATAAGACGTACCTTTTAGTCGAGTCATCCCCTTTGACACCTAGAAGACATACCTTTTAGTCATTTCCTTTGATTCCTATAAGACGTACCTTTTAGTCGGGTCACCCCCTTTGATTCCTATAAGACGTACCTTTTAGTCGAGTCATCCCCCATGATTACTATAAATCCTACCTTTTAGTCGAGTCATCCTCTTTGATTCCTATAAGACGTACCTTTTAGTTGAGTCATTTCCTTTGATTCCTTGAAGACGTACCTTTCCGTCGAGTCATTTCCCTTGATTCCTATAAGACGTACCTTTTAGTTGATTCATTTCCCTTGATTCCTATAAGACGTACCTTTTAGTCGAGTCATCCCGTTTGATCCCTAGAAGACGTACCTTTTAGTCTAGTCATTTCCTTTGATTCCTATAAGACGTACCTTTTAGTCGAGTCATTTCCTTTGATTCCTATAAGACGTACCTTTTAGTCGAGTCATCCCCTTTGACCCCTAGAATACGTACCTTTTAGTCGTGTCATTTCCCTTGATTTCTATAAGACGTACCTCTTAGTCCAATCATCCCCTTTGATTCGTATAAGACATACCTTTTAGTCGAGTCCTCCCCTTTGATTCCTATAAGACATACCTTTTAGTCGAGTTATACCTCTTGATTCCTATAAGACGTACTTTTTAGTCGAGTCATTCCCCCTTGACCCCTAGAAGATGTACCTTTTAGTCGAGTCATCCCCTTTGACCCCTAGAAGACGTACCTTTTAGTCGAGTCATCCCCTTTGACCCCTAGAAGACATACATTTTAGTCATTTCCTTTGATTCCTATAAGACGTACCTTTTAGTCGAGTCACCCCCTTTGATTCCTTTAAGACGTACCTTTTAGTCGAGTCATCCCCCTTGATTACTATAAGACGTACCTTTTAGTCGAGTCATCCCCTTTGATTCCTATAAGACGTACCTTTTAGTTGAGTCATTTCCCTTGATTCCTATAAGACGTACCTTTTAGTCGAGTCATCCCGTTTGATCCCTAGAAGACGTACCTTTTAGTCTAGTCATTTCCTTTGATTCCTATAAGACGTACCTTTTAGTCGAGTCATTTCCTTTGATTCCTATAAGACGTACCTTTTAGTCGAGTCATCCCCTTTGACCCCTAGAATACGTACCTTTTAGTCGAGTTATTTCCCTTGATTCCTATAAGACGTACCTCTTAGTCGAATCATCCTCTTTGATTCGTATAAGACATACCTTTTAGTCGAGTCCTCCCCTTTGATTCCTATAAGACATACCTTTTAGTCGAGTTATACCTCTTGATTCCTATAAGACGTACTTTTTAGTCGAGTCATTCCCCCTTGACCCCTAGAAGATGTACCTTTTAGTCGAGTCATCCCCTTTGACCCCTAGAAGATGTACCTTTTACTCGAGTCATTTCATTTGATTCTATAAGACGTATCTTTTAGTGGAGTCATCCCTTTTGATTCCTATAAGACGTACCTTTTAGTCGAGTCATCCCCTTTGATTCCTATAAGACGTACCTTTTAATCAAGTCATCCCCTTTGATTCCTATAAGACGTACCTTTTGGTCGAGTCATCCCCTTTGACCCCTAGAAGGCATACCTTTTAGTCAATTCCTTTGATTCCTATAAGACGTACCTTTTAGTCGAGTCACCCCCTTTGATTCCTTTAAGACGTACCTTAAAGTCGAGTCATCCCCCTTAATTACTATAAGACGTACCTTTTAGTCGAGTCATCCCCTTTGATTCCTATAAGACGTACCTTTTAGTTGAGTCATTTCCTTTGATTCCTTAAAGACGTACCTTTTAGTAGAGTCATTTCCCTTGATTCCTATAAGACGTACCTTTTAGTCGAGTAATCCCTTTGATTCCTATAAGACGTACCTTTTAGTCGAGTCATCCCCTTTGACCCCTAGAAGACATACCTTTTAGTCATTTCCTTTGATTCCTATAAGACGTACCTTTTAGTCGAGTCACCCCCTTTGATTCCTATAAGACGTACCTTTTAGTCGAGTCATCCCCCTTGATTACTATAAGACGTACCTTTTAGTCGAGTCATCCCCTTTGATTCCTATAAGACGTACCGTTTAGTTGAGTCATTTCCTTTGATTCCTTAAAGACGTACCATTTAGTAGAGTCATTTCCCTTGATTCCTATAAGACGTACCTTTTAGTCGAGACATCCCCATTGATTCCTATAAGACGTACCTTTTAGTCCAGTCATCTCCTTTGATTCCTATTAGACGTACCTTTTCGTCGAGTCATCCCCTTTGATTCCTATAAGACGTATCTTTTAGTCGAGTCATCCCCTTTGATTCCTATAAGACGTACCTTTTAGTCGAGTCATCCCCTTTGACCCCTAGAAGACATACCTTTTAGTCATTTTCTTTGATTCCTATAAGACGTACCTTTTTGTCGGGTCACCCCCTTTGATTCCTATAAGACGTACCTTTTAGTCGAGTCATCCCCCATGATTACTATAAAACCTACCTTTTAGTCGAGTCATCCCCTTTGATTCCTATAAGACGTACCTTTTAGTTGAGTCATTTCCTTTGATTCCTTGAAGACGTACCTTTTTGTCGATTCATTTCC
The DNA here is from genome assembly GCA_030864215.1 of Capsicum pubescens. Lineage (NCBI taxonomy): Eukaryota > Viridiplantae > Streptophyta > Magnoliopsida > Solanales > Solanaceae > Capsicum > Capsicum pubescens. Next base: position 271,644,530 of record CM061545.1, on the reverse strand, counting down.
CTTGATTCCTATAAGACGTACCTTTTAGTTGAGTCATTTCCCTTGATTCCTATAAGACGTACCTTTTAGTCGAGTCATCCCGTTTGATCCCTAGAAGACGTACCTTTTAGTCTAGTCATTTCCTTTGATTCCTATAAGACGTACCTTTTAGTCGAGTCATTTTCTTTGATTCTTATAAGACGTACCTTTTAGTCGAGTCATCCCCTTTGACCCCTAGAAAACGTACCTTTTAGTCAAGTCATTTCCCTTGATTTCTATAAGACGTACCTCTTAGTCGAATCATCCCCTTTGATTCGTATAAGACATACCTTTTAGTCGAGTCCTCCCCTTTGATTCCTATATGACATACCTTTTAGTCGAGTTATACCTCTTGATTCCTATAAGACGTACTTTTTAGTCGAGTCATTCCCCCTTGACCCCTAGAAGATGTACCTATTAGTCGAGTCATCCCCTTTGACCCCTAGAAGACGTACCTTTTACTCGAGTCATTTCATTGGATTCTATAAGACGTATCTTTTAGTGGAGTCATCTTTTTTGATTCCTATAAGACGTACCTTTTAGTCGAGTCATTCCCTTTGATTCCTATAAGACGTACCTTTTAGTCAAGTCATCCCCTTTGATTCCTATAAGACGTACCTTTTAGTCGAGTCATCCCTTTGATTCCTATAAGACGTACCTTTTAGTCGAGTCATCCCCTTTGACCCCTAGAAGGCATACCTTTTAGTCATTTCCTTTGATTCCTATAAGACGTACCTTTTAGTCGAGTCACCCCCTTTGATTCCTATAAGACGTACCTTATAGTCGAGTCATCCCCCTTAATTACTATAAGACGTACCTTTTAGTCGAGTCATCCCCTTTGATTCCTATAAGACGAACCTTTTAGTTGAGTCATTTCCTTTGATTCCTTAAAGACGTACCTTTTAGTAGAGTTATTTCCCTTGATTCCTATAAGACGTACCTTTTAGTCGAGTCATCCCTTTGATTCCTATAAGACGTATCTTTTAGTCGAGTCATCCCCTTTGACCCCTAAAAGACATACCTTTTAGTCATTTCCTTTGATTCCTATAAGACGTACCTTTTAGTCGAGTCACCCCCTTTGATTCCTATAAGACGTACCTTTTAGTCCAGTCATCCCCCTTGATTACTATAAGACGTACCTTTTAGTCGAGTCATCCCTTTGATTCCTATAAGACGTACCTTTTAGTTGAGTCATTTCCTTTGATTCCTTAAAGACGTACCATTTAGTAGAGTCATTTCCCTTGATTCCTATAAGACGTACCTTTTAGTCGAGACATCCCCATTGATTCCTATAAGACGTACCTTTTAGTCCAGTCATCTCCTTTGATTCCTATAAGACGTACCTTTTAGTCGAGTCATTTCCCTTGATTCCTATAAGACGTACCTTTTCGTCGAGTCATCCCCTTTGATTCCTATAAGACGTATCATTTAGTCGAGTCATCCCCTTTGATTCCTATAAGATGTACCTTTTAGTCGAGTCATCCCCTTTGACACCTAGAAGACATACCTTTTAGTCATTTCCTTTGATTCCTATAAGACGTACCTTTTAGTCGGGTCACCCCCTTTGATTCCTATAAGACGTACCTTTTAGTCGAGTCATCCCCCATGATTACTATAAATCCTACCTTTTAGTCGAGTCATCCCCTTTGATTCCTATAAGACGTACCTTTTAGTTGAGTCATTTCCTTTGATTCCTTGAAGACGTACCTTTTTGTCGAGTCATTTCCCTTGATTCCTATAAGACGTACCTTTTAGTTGAGTCATTTCCCTAGATTCCTATAAGACGTACCTTTTAGTCGAGTCATCCCGTTTGATCCCTAGAAGACGTACCTTTTAGTCTAGTCATTTCCTTTGATTCCTATAAGACGTACCTTTTAGTCGAGTCATTTCCTTTGATTCCTATAAGACGTACCTTTTAGTCGAGTCATCCCCTTTGACCCCTAGAATACGTACCTTTTAGTCGTGTCATTTCCCTTGATTTCTATAAGACGTACCTCTTAGTCGAATCATCCCCTTTGATTCGTATAAGACATACCTTTTAGTCGAGTCCTCCCCTTTGATTCCTATAAGACATACCTTTTAGTCGAGTTATACCTCTTGATTCCTATAAGACGTACTTTTTAGTCGAGTCATTCCCCCTTGACCCCTAGAAGATGTACCTTTTAGTCGAGTCATCCCCTTTGACCCCTAGAAGACGTACCTTTTAGTCGAGTCATTTCCCTTGATTCCTATAAGACGTACCTTTTAGTCGATACATCCCCATTGATTCCTATAAGACGTACCTTTTAGTCCAGTCATCTCCTTTGATTCCTATAAGACGTACCTTTTAGTCGAGTCATTTCCCTTGATTCCTATAAGACGTACCTTTTCGTCGAGTCATCCCCTTTGATTCCTACAAGACGTATCTTTTAGTCGAGTCATCCCCTTTGATTCCTATAAAACGTACCTTTTAGTCGATTCATCCCCTTTGACACCTAGAAGACATACCTTTTAGTCATTTCCTTTGATTCCTATAAGACGTACCTTTTAGTCGGGTCACCCCCTTTGATTCCTATAAGACGCACCTTTTAGTCGAGTCATCCCCCATGATTACTATAAAACCTACCTTTTAGTCGAGTCATCCCCTTTGATTCCTATAAGACGTACCTTTTAGTTGAGTCATTTCCTTTGATTCCTTGAAGACGTACCTTTTTGTCGAGTCATTTCCCTTGATTCCTATAAGACGTACCTTTTAGTTGAGTCATTTCCCTTGATTCCTATAAGACGTACCTTTTAGTCGAGTCATCCCGTTTGATCCCTAGAAGACGTACCTTTTAGTCTAGTCATTTCCTTTGATTCCTATAAGACGTACCTTTTAGTCGAGTCATTTCCTTTTATTCCTATAAGACATACCTTTTAGTCGAGTCATCCCCTTTGACCCCTAGAATACGTACCTTTTAGTCGTGTCATTTCCCTTGATTTCTATAAGACGTACCTCTTAGTCGAATCCTCCCCTTTGATTCGTATAAGACATACCTTTTAGTCGAGTTATACCTCTTGATTCCTATAAGACGTACTTTTTAGTCGAGTCATTCCCCCTTGACCCCTAGAAGATGTACCTTTTAGTCGAGTCATCCCCTTTGACCCCTAGAAGACGTACCTTTTACTCGAGTCATTTCATTGGATTCTATAAGAAGTATCTTTTAGTGGAGTCATCTTTTTTGATTCCTATAAGACGTACCTTTTAGTCGAGTCATTCCCTTTGATTCCTATAAGATGTACCATTTAGTCAAGTCATCCCCTTTGATTCCTATAAGACGTACCTTTTAGTCGAGTCATCCCTTTGCTTCCTATAAGACGTACCTTTTAGTCGAGTCATCCCCTTTGACCCCTAGAAGGCATACCTTTTAGTCATTTCCTTTGATTCCTATAAGACGTACCTTTTAGTCGAGTCACCCCCTTTGATTCCTATAAGACGTACCTTATAGTCGAGTCATCCCCCTTAATTACTATAAGACGTACCTTTTAGTCGAGTCATCCCCTTTGATTCCTATAAGACGTACCTTTTAGTTGAGTCATTTCCTTTGATTCCTTAAAGACGTACCTTTTAGTTGAGTCATTTCCCTTGATTCCTATAAGACGTACCTTTTAGTCGAGTCATCCCTTTGATTCCTATAAGACGTACCTTTTAGTCGAGTCATCCCCTTTGACCCCTAGAAGACATACCTTTTAGTCATTTCCTTTGATTCCTATAAGACGTACCTTTTAGTCGAGTCACCCCCTTTGATTCCTATAAGACGTACCTTTTAGTCCAGTCATCCCCCTTGATTACTATAAGACGTACCTTTTAGTCGAGTCATCCCCTTTGATTCCTATAAGACGTACCTTTTAGTTGAGTCATTTCCTTTGATTCCTTAAAGACGTACCATTTAGTAGAGTCATTTCCCTTGATTCCTATAAGACGTACCTTTTAGTCGAGACATCCCCATTGATTCCTATAAGACGTACCTTTTAGTCCAGTCATCTCCTTTGATTCCTATAAGACGTACCTTTTAGTCGAGTCATTTCCCTTGATTCCTATAAGACGTACCTTTTCATCGAGTCATCCCCTTTGATTCCTATAAGACGTATCTTTTAGTCGAGTCATCCCCTTTGATTCCTATAAGACGTACCTTTTAGTCGAGTCATCCCCTTTGACCCGTAGAAGACATACCTTTTAGTCATTTCCTTTAATTCCTATAAGATGTACCTTTTAGTCCGGTCACCCCCTTTGATTCCTATAAGACGTACCTTTTAGTCGAGTCATCCCCCATGATTACTATAAAACCTACCTTTTAGTCGAGTCATCCCCTTTGATTCCTATAAGACGTACCTTTTAGTTGAGTCATTTCCTTTGATTCCTTGAAGACGTACCTTTTTGTCGAGTCATTTCCCTTGATTCCTATAAGACGTACCTTTTAGTTGAGTCATTTCCCTTGATTCCTATAAGACGTACCTTTTAGTCGAGTCATCCCGTTTGATCCCTAGAAGACGTACCTTTTAGTCTAGTCATTTCCTTTGATTCCTATAAGACGTACCTTTTAGTCGAGTCATTTCCTTTGATTCCTATAAGACGTACCTTTTAGTCGAGTCATCCCCTTTGACCCCTAGAATACGTACCTTTTAGTCGAGTCATTTCCCTTGATTTCTATAAGACGTACCTCTTAGTCGAATCATCCCCTTTGATTCGTATAAGACATACCTTTTAGTCGAGTCCTCCCCTTTGATTCCTATTAGTCATACCTTTTAGTCGAGTTATACCTCTTGATTCCTATAAGACGTACTTTTTAGTCGAGTCATTCCCCCTTGACCCCTAGAAGATGTACCTTTTAGTCGAGTCATCCGCTTTGACACCTAGAAGACGTACCTTTTACTTGAGTCATTATATTTGATTCTATAAGACGTATCTTTTAGTGGAGTCATCCCTTTTGATTCCTATAAGACGTACCTTTTAGTCGAGTCATCCCCTTTGATTCCTATAAGACGTACCTTTTAGTCAAGTCATCCCCTTTGATTCCTATAAGACGTACCTTTTAGTCGAGTCATCCCTTTGATTCCTATAAGACGTACCTTTTAGTCGAGTCATCCCCTTTGACCCCTAGAAGGCATACCTTTTAGTCATTTCCTTTGATTCCTATAAGACGTACCTTTTGGTCGAGTCACCCCCTTTGATTCCTATAAGACGTACCTTATAGTCGAGTCATACCCCTTAATTACTATAAGACGTACCTTTTAGTCGAGTCATCCTCTTTGATTCCTATAAGACGTACCTTTTAGTTGAGTCATTTCCTTTGATTCCTTAAAGACGTACCTTTTAGTAGAGTCATTTCCTTTGATTCCTATAAGACGTACCTTTTAGTCGAGTCATCCGTTTGATTCCAATAAGACGTACCTTTTAGTCGAGTCATCCCCTTTGACCCCTAGAAGACATACCTTTTAGTCATTTCCTTTGATTCCTATAAGACGTACCTTTTAGTCGAGTCACCCCCTTTGATTCCTAAAAGACGTACCTTTTAGTTGAGTCATTTCCTTTGATTCCTATAAGACGTACCTTTTAGTCGAGTCATTTCCTTTGATTCCTATAAGACGTACCTTTTAGTCGAGTCATCCCCTTTGACCCCTAGAATACGTACCTTTTAGTCGAGTCATTTCCCTTGATTTCTATAAGACGTACCTCTTAGTCGAATCATCCCCTTTGATTAGTATAAGACATACCTTTTAGTCGAGTCCTCCCCTTTGATTCCTATAAGACATACCTTTTAGTCGAGTTATACCTCTTGATTCCTATAAGACGTACTTTTTAGTCGAGTCATTCCCCCTTGACCCCTAGAAGATGTACCTTTTAGTCGAGTCATCCGCTTTGACCCCTAGAAGACGTACCTTTTACTTGAGTCATTACATTTGATTCTATAAGACGTATCTTTTAGTAGAGTCATCCCTTTTGATTCCTATAAGACGTACCTTTTAGTCGAGTCATCCCCTTTGATTCCTATAAGACGTACCTTTTAGTCAAGTCATCCCCTTTGATTCCTATAAGACGTACCTTTTAGTCGAGTCATCCCTTTGATTCCTATAAGACGTACCTTTTAGTCGAGTCATCCCCTTTGACCCCTAGAAGGCATACCTTTTAGTCATTTCCTTTGATTCCTATAAGACGTACCTTTTGGTCGAGTCACCCCCTTTGATTCCTATAAGACGTACCCTATAGTCGAGTCATACCCCTTAATTACTATAAGACGTACCTTTTAGTCGAGTCATCCTCTTTGATTCCTATAAGACGTACCTTTTAGTTGAGTCATTTCCTTTGATTCCTTAAAGACGTACCTTTTAGTAGAGTCATTTCCCTTGATTCCTATAAGACGTACCTTTTAGTCGAGTCATCCGTTTGATTCCAATAAGACGTACCTTTTAGTCGAGTCATCCCCTTTGACCCCTAGAAGACATACCTTTTAGTCATTTCCTTTGATTCCTATAAGACGTACCTTTTAGTCGAGTCACCCCCTTTTATTCCTATAAGACGTACCTTTTAGTTGAGTCATTTCCTTTGATTCCTTGAAGACGTACCTTTTTGTCGAGTCATTTCCCTTGATTCCTATAAGACGTACCTTTTAGTTGAGTCATTTCCCTTGATTCCTATAAGACGTACCTTTTAGTCGAGTCATTTCCTTTGATTCCTATAAGACGTACCTTTTAGTCGAGTCATTCCCTTTGACCCCTAGAATACGTACCTTTTAGTCGAGTCATTTCCCTTGATTCCTATAAGACGTACCTCTTAGTCGAATCATCCTCTTTGATTCGTATAAGACATACCTTTTAGTCGAGTCCTCCCCTTTGATTCCTATAAGACATACCTTTTAGTCGAGTTATACCTCATGATTCCTATAAGACGTACTTTTTAGTCGAGTCATTCCCCCTTGACCCCTAGAAGATGTACCTTTTAGTCGAATCATCCCCTTTGATTCGTATAAGACATACCTTTTAATCGAGTTCTCCCCTTTGATTCCTATAAGTCATACCTTTTAGTCGAGTTATACCTCTTGATTCCTATAAGACGTACTTTTTAGTCGAGTCATTCCCCCTTGACCCCTAGAAGATGTACCTTTTAGTCGAGTCATCCCCTTTGACCCCTAGAAGACGAACCTTTTACTCGAGTCATTTCATTGGATTCTATAAGACGTATCTTTTAGTGGAGTCATCTTTTTTGATTCCTATAAGAGGTACCTTTTAGTCGAGTCATCCCCTTTGATTCCTATAAGACGTACCTTTTAGTCAAGTCATCCCCTTTGATTCCTATAAGACGTACCTTTTAGTCGAGTCATTCCTTTGATTTCTATAAGACGTACCTTTTAGTCGAGTCATCCCCTTTGACCCCTAGAAGGCATACCTTTTAGTCATTTCCTTTGATTCCTATAAGACGTACCTTTTAGTCGGGTCACCCCCTTTGATTCCTATAAGACGTACCTTTTAGTCGAGTCATCCCCCATGATTACTATAAATCCTACCTTTTAGTCGAGTCATCCCCTTTGATTCCTATAAGACGTACCTTTTAGTTGAGTCATTTCCTTTGATTCCTTGAAGACGTACCTTTTTGTCGAGTCATTTCCCTTGATTCCTATAAGACGTACCTTTTAGTTGAGTCATTTCCCTTGATTCCTATAAGACGTACCTTTTAGTCGAGTCATCCCGTTTGATCCCTAGAAGACGTACCTTTTAGTCTAGTCATTTCCTTTGATTCCTATAAGACGTACCTTTTAGTCGAGTCATTTCCTTTGATTCCTATAAGACGTACCTTTTAGTCGAGTCATCCCCTTTGACCCCTAGAATACGTACCTTTTAGTCGTGTCATTTCCCTTGATTTCTATAAGACGTACCTCTTAGTCGAATCATCCCCTTTGATTCGTATAAGACATACCTTTTAGTCGAGTCCTCCCCTTTGATTCCTATAAGACATACCTTTTAGTCGAGTTATACCTCTTGATTCCTATAAGACGTACTTTTTAGTCGAGTCATTCCCCCTTGACCCCTAGAAGATGTACCTTTTAGTCGAGTCATCCCCTTTGACCCCTAGAAGACGTACCTTTTAGTCGAGTCATCCCCTTTGACCCCTAGAAGACATACCTTTTAGTCATTTCCTTTGATTCCTATAAGACGTACCTTTTAGTCGAGTCACCCCCTTTGATTCCTTTAAGACGTACCTTTTAGTCGAGTCATCCCCGTTGATTACTATAAGACGTACCTTTTAGTCGAGTCATCCCCTTTGATTCCTATAAGACGTACCTTTTAGTTGAGTCATTTCCCTTGATTCCTATAAGATGTACCTTTTAGTCGAGTCATCCCGTTTGATCCCTAGAAGACGTACCTTTTAGTTTAGTCATTTCCGTTGATTCCTATAAGACGTACCTTTTAGTCGAGTCATTTCCTTTGGTCCTATAAGACGTACCTTTTAGTCGAGTCATCCCCTTTGACCCCTAGAATACGTACCTTTTAGTCGAGTTATTTCCCTTGATTCCTATAAGACGTACCTCTTAGTCGAATCATCCCCTTTGATTCGTATAAGACATACCTTTTAGTCGAGTCCTCCCCTTTGATTCCTATAAGACATACCTTTTAGTCGAGTTATACCTCTTGATTCCTATAAGACGTACTTTTTAGTCGTGTCATTCCCCCTTGACCCCTAGAAGATGTACCTTTTAGTCGAGTCATCCCCTTTGACCCCTAGAAGATGTACCTTTTACTCGAGTCATTTCATTTGATTCTATAAGACGTATCTTTTAGTGGAGTCATCCCTTTTGATTCCTATAAGACGTACCTTTTAGTCGAGTCATCCCCTTTGATTCCTATAAGACGTACCTTTTAATCAAGTCATCCCCTTTGATTCCTATAAGACGTACCTTTTAGTCGAGTCATCCCTTCGATTCCTATAAGACGTACCTTTTGGTCGAGTCATCCCCTTTGACCCCTAGAAGGCATACCTTTTAGTCAATTCCTTTGATTCCTATAAGATGTACCTTTTAGTCGAGTCACCCCCTTTGATTCCTTTAAGACGTACCTTAAAGTCGAGTCATCCCCCTTAATTACTATAAGACATACCTTTTAGTCGAGTCATCCCCTTTGATTCCTATAAGACGTACCTTTTAGTTGAGTCATTTCCTTTGATTCCTTAAAGACGTACCTTTTAGTAGAGTCATTTCCCTTGATTCCTATAAGACGTACCTTTTAGTCGAGTAATCCCTTTGATTCCTATAAGACGTACCTTTTAGTCGAGTCATCCCCTTTGACCCCTAGAAGACATACCTTTTAGTCATTTCCTTTGATTCCTATAAGACGTACCTTTTAGTCGAGTCACCCCCCTTGATTACTATAAGACGTACCTTTTAGTCGAGTCATCCCCTTTGATTCCTATAAGACGTACCGTTTAGTTGAGTCATTTCCTTTGATTCCTTAAAGACGTACCATTTAGTAGAGTCATTTCCCTTGATTCCTATAAGACGTACCTTTTAGTCGAGACATCCCCATTGATTCCTATAAGACGTACCTTTTAGTCCAGTCATCTCCTTTGATTCCTATAAGACGTACCTTTTAGTCGAGTCATTTCCCTTGATTCCTATTAGACGTACCTTTTCGTCGAGTCATCCCCTTTGATTCCTATAAGACGTATCTTTTAGTCGAGTCATCCCCTTTGATTCCTATAAGACGTACCTTTTAGTCGAGTCATCCCCTTTGACCCCTAGAAGACATACCTTTTAGTCATTTTCTTTGATTCCTATAAGACGTACCTTTTAGTCGGGTCACCCCCTTTGATTCCTATAAGACGTACCTTTTAGTCGAGTCATCCCCCATGATTACTATAAAACCTACCTTTTAGTCGAGTCATCCCCTTTGATTCCTATAAGACGTACCTTTTAGTTGAGTCATTTCCTTTGATTCCTTGAAGACGTACCTTTTTGTCGGTTCATTTCCCTTGATTCCTATAAGACGTACCTTTTAGTTGAGTCATTTCCCTTGATTCCTATAAGACGTACCTTTTAGTCGAGTCATCCCGTTTGATCCCTAGAAGACGTACCTTTTAGTCTAGTCATTTCCTTTGATTCCTATAAGATGTACCTTTTAGTCGAGTCATTTTCTTTGATTCCTATAAGATGTACCTTTTAGTCGAGTCATCCCCTTTGACCCCTAGAAAACGTACCTTTTAGTCGAGTCATTTCCCTTGATTTCTATAAGACGTACCTCTTAGTCGAATCATCCCCTTTGATTCGTATAAGACATACCTTTTAGTCGAGTCCTCCCCTTTGATTCCTATAAGACATACCTTTTAGTCGAGTTATACCTCTTGATTCCTATAAGACGTACTTTTTAGTCGAGTCATTCCCCCTTGACCCCTAGAAGATGTACCTTTTAGTCGAGTCATCCCCTTTGACCCCTAGAAGACGTACCTTTTACTCGAGTCATTTCATTGGATTCTATAAGACGTATCTTTTAGTGGAGTCATCTTTTTTGATTCCTATAAGACGTACCTTTTAGTCGAGTCATTCCCTTTGATTCCTATAAGACGTACCTTTTAGTCAAGTCATCCCCTTTGATTCCTATAAGACGTACCTTTTAGTCGAGTCATCCCTTTGATTCCTATAAGACGTACCTTTTAGTCGATTCATCCCCTTCGACCCCTAGAAGGCATACCTTTTAGTCATTTCCTTTGATTCCTATAAGACGTACCTTTTAGTCGAGTCACCCCCTTTGATTCCTATAAGACGTACCTTATAGTCGAGTCATCCCCCTTAATTACTATAAGACGTACCTTTTAGTCGAGTCATCCCCTTTGATTCCTATAAGACGTACCTTTTAGTTGAGTCATTTCCTTTGATTCCTTAAAGACGTACCTTTTAGTAGAGTCATTTCCCTTGATTCCTATAAGACGTACCTTTTAGTGAGTAATCCCTTTGATTCCTATAAGACGTACCTTTTAGTCGAGTCATCCCCTTTGACCCCTAAAAGACATACCTTTTAGTCATTTCCTTTGATTCCTATAAGACGTACCTTTTAGTCGAGTCACCCCCCTTGATTACTATAAGACGTACCTTTTAGTCGAGTCATCCCCTTTGATTCCTATAAGACGTACCGTTTAGTTGAGTCATTTCCTTTGATTCCTTAAAGACGTACCATTTAGTAGAGTCATTTCCCTTGATTCCTATAAGACGTACCTTTTAGTCGAGACATCCCCATTGATTCCTATAAGACGTACCTTTTAGTCCAGTCATCTCCTTTGATTCCTATAAGACGTACCTTTTAGTCGAGTCATTTCCCTTGATTCCTATTAGACGTACCTTTTCGTCGAGTCATCCCCTTTGATTCCTATAAGACGTATCTTTTAGTCGAGTCATCCCCTTTGATTCCTATAAGACGTACCTTTTAGTCGAGTCATCCCCTTTGACCCCTAGAAGACATACCTTTTAGTCATTTTCTTTGATTCCTATAAGACGTACCTTTTAGTCGGGTCACCCCCTTTGATTCCTATAAGACGTACCTTTTAGTCGAGTCATCCCCCATGATTACTATAAAACCTACCTTTTAGTCGAGTCATCCCCTTTGATTCCTATAAGACGTACCTTTTAGTTGAGTCATTTCCTTTGATTCCTTGAAGACGTACCTTTTTGTCGATTCATTTCCCTTGATTCCTATAAGACGTACCTTTTAGTTGAGTCATTTCCCTTGATTCCTATAAGTCGTACCTTTTAGTCGAGTCATCCCGTTTGATCCCTAGAAGACGTACCTTTTAGTCTAGTCATTTCCTTTGATTCCTATAAGATGTACCTTTTAGTCGAGTCATTTTCTTTGATTCCTATAAGACGTACCTTTTAGTCGAGTCATCCCCTTTGACCCCTAGAAAACGTACCTTTTAGTCGAGTCATTTCCCTTGATTTCTATAAGACGTACCTCTTAGTCGAATCATCCCCTTTGATTCGTATAAGACATACCTTTTAGTCGAGTCCTCCCCTTTGATTCCTATAAGACATATCTTTTAGTCGAGTTATACCTCTTGATTCCTATAAGACGTACTTTTTAGTCGAGTCATTCCCCCTTGACCCCTAGAAGATGTACCTTTTAGTCGAGTCATCCCCTTTGACCCCTAGAAGACGTACCTTTTACTCGAGTCATTTCATTGGATTCTATAAGACGTATCTTTTAGTGGAGTCATCTTTTTTGATTCCTATAAGACGTACCTTTTAGTCGAGTCATTCCCTTTGATTCCTATAAGACGTACCTTTTAGTCAAGTCATCCCCTTTGATTCCTATAAGACGTACCTTTTAGTCGAGTCATCCCTTTGATTCCTATAAGACGTACCTTTTAGTCGAGTCATCCCCTTTGACCCCTAGAAGGCATACCTTTTAGTCATTTCCTTTGATTCCTATAAGACGTACCTTTTAGTCGAGTCACCCCCTTTGATTCCTATAAGACGTACCTTATAGTCGAGTCATCCCCCTTAATTACTATAAGACGTACCTTTTAGTCGAGTCATCCCCTTTGATTCCTATAAGACGTACCTTTTAGTTGAGTCATTTCCTTTGATTCCTTAAAGACGTACCTTTTAGTAGAGTCATTTCCCTTGATTCCTATAAGACGTACCTTTTAGTCGAGTCATCCCTTTGATTCCTATAAGACGTACCTTTTAGTCGAGTCATCCCCTTTGACCCCTAAAAGACATACCTTTTAGTCATTTCCTTTGATTCCTATAAGACGTACCTTTTAGTCGAGTCACCCCCTTTGATTCCTATAAGACGTACCTTTTAGTCCAGTCATCCCCCTTGATTACTATAAGACGTACCTTTTAGTCGAGTCATCCCCTTTGATTCCTATAAGACGTACCTTTTAGTTGAGTCATTTCCTTTGATTCCTTAAAGACGTACCATTTAGTAGAGTCATTTCCCTTGATTCCTATAAGACGTACCTTTTAGTCGAGACATCCCCATTGATTCCTATAAGACGTACCTTTTAGTCCAGTCATCTCCTTTGATTCCTATAAGACGTACCTTTTAGTCGAGTCATTTCCCTTGATTCCTATAAGACGTACCTTTTCGTCGAGTCATCCCCTTTGATTCCTATAAGACGTATCATTTAGTCGAGTCATCCCCTTTGATTCCTATAAGACGTACCTTTTAGTCGAGTCATCCCCTTTGACACCTAGAAGACATACCTTTTAGTCATTTCCTTTGATTCCTATAAGACGTACCTTTTAGTCGGGTCACCCCCTTTGATTCCTATAAGACGTACCTTTTAGTCGAGTCATCCCCCATGATTACTATAAATCCTACCTTTTAGTCGAGTCATCCCCTTTGATTCCTATAAGACGTACCTTTTAGTTGAGTCATTTCCTTTGATTCCTTGAAGACGTACCTTTTTGTCGAGTCATTTCCCTTGATTCCTATAAGATGTACCTTTTAGTCGAGTCACCCCCTTTGATTCCTTTAAGAAGTACCTTAAAGTCGAGTCATCCCCCTTAATTACTATAAGACGTACCTTTTAGTCGAGTCATCCCCTTTGATTCCTATAAGACGTACCTTTTAGTTGAGTCATTTCCTTTGATTCCTTAAAGACGTACCTTTTAGTAGAGTCATTTCCCTTGATTCCTATAAGACGTACCTTTTAGTCGAGTAATCCCTTTGATTCCTATAAGACGTACCTTTTAGTCGAGTCATCCCCTTTGACCCCTAGAAGACATACCTTTTAGACATTTCCTTTGATTCCTATAAGACGTACCTTTTAGTCGAGTCACCCCCCTTGATTACTATAAGACGTACCTTTTAGTCGAGTCATCCCCTTTGATTCCTATAAGACGTACCGTTTAGTTGAGTCATTTAATTTGATTCCTTAAAGACGTACCATTTAGTAGAGTCATTTCCCTTGATTCCTATAAGACGTACCTTTTAGTCGAGACATCCCCATTGATTCCTATAAGACGTACCTTTTAGTCCAGTCATCTCCTTTGATTCCTATAAGACGTACCTTTTAGTCGAGTCATTTCCCTTGATTCCTATTAGACGTACCTTTTCGTCGAGTCATCCCCTTTGATTCCTATAAGACGTATCTTTTAGTCGAGTCATCCCCTTTGATTCCTATAAGACGTACCTTTTAGTCGAGTCATCCCCTTTGACCCCTAGAAGACATATCTTTTAGTCATTTTCTTTGATTCCTATAAGACGTACCTTTTAGTCGGGTCACCCCCTTTGATTCCTATAAGACGTACCTTTTAGTCGAGTCATCCCCCATGATTACTATAAAACCTACCTTTTAGTCGAGTCATCCCCTTTGATTCCTATAAGACGTACCTTTTAGTTGAGTCATTTCCTTTGATTCCTTGAAGACGTACCTTTTTGTCGATTCATTTCCCTTGATTCCTATAAGACGTACCTTTTAGTTGAGTCATTTCCCTTGATTCCTATAAGACGTACCTTTTAGTCGAGTCATCCCGTTTGATCCCTAGAAGACGTACCTTTTAGTCTAGTCATTTCCTTTGATTCCTATAAGATGTACCTTTTAGTCGAGTCATTTTCTTTGATTCCTATAAGACGTACCTTTTAGTCGAGTCATCCCCTTTGACCCCTAGAAAACGTACCTTTTAGTCGAGTCATTGCCCTTGATTTCTATAAGACGTACCTCTTAGTCGAATCATCCCCTTTGATTCGTATAAGACATACCTTTTAGTCGAGTCCTCCCCTTTGATTCCTATAAGACATACCTTTTAGTCGAGTTATGCCTCTTGATTCCTATAAGACGTACTTTTTAGTCGAGTCATTCCCCCTTGACCCCTAGAAGATGTACCTTTTAGTCGAGTCATCCCCTTTGACCCCTAGAAGACGTACCTTTTACTCGAGTCATTTCATTGGATTCTATAAGACGTATCTTTTAGTGGAGTCATCTTTTTTGATTCCTATAAGACGTACCTTTTAGTCGAGTCATTCCCTTTGATTCCTATAAGACGTACCTTTTAGTCAAGTCATCCCCTTTGATTCCTATAAGACGTACCTTTTAGTCGAGTCATCCCTTTGATTCCTATAAGACGTACCTTTTAGTCGAGTCATCCCCTTTGACCCCTAGAAGGCATACCTTTTAGTCATTTCCTTTGATTCCTATAAGACGTACCTTTTAGTCGAGTCACCCCCTTTGATTCCTATAAGACGTACCTTATAGTCGAGTCATCCCCCTTAATTACTATAAGACGTACCTTTTAGTCGAGTCATCCCCTTTGATTCCTATAAGACATACCTTTTAGTTGAGTCATTTCCTTTGAATCCTTAAAGACGTACCTTTTAGTAGAGTCATTTCCCTTGATTCCTATAAGACGTACCTTTTAGTCGAGTCATCCCTTTGATTCCTATAAGACGTACCTTTTAGTCGAGTCATCCCCTTTGACCCCTAAAAGACATACCTTTTAGTCATTTCCTTTGATTCCTATAAGACGTACCTTTTAGTCGAGTCACCCCCTTTGATTCCTATAAGACGTACCTTTTAGTCTAGTCATCCCCCTGGATTACTATAAGACGTACCTTTTAGTCGAGTCATCCCCTTTGATTCCTATAAGACGTACCTTTTAGTTGAGTCATTTCCTTTGATTCCTTAAAGACGTACCATTTAGTAGAGTCATTTCCCTTGATTCCTATAAGACGTACCTTTTAGTCGAGACATCCCCATTGATTCCTATAAGACGTACCTTTTAGTCCAGTCATCTCCTTTGATTCCTATAAGACGTACCTTTTAGTCGAGTCATTTCCCTTGATTCCTATAAGACGTACCTTTTCGTCGAGTCATCCCCTTTGATTCCTATAAGACGTATCATTTAGTCGAGTCATCCCCTTTGATTCCTATAAGACGTACCTTTTAGTCGAGTCATCCCCTTTGACACCTAGAAGACATACCTTTTAGTCATTTCCTTTGATTCCTATAAGACGTACCTTTTAGTCGGGTCACCCCCTTTGATTCCTATAAGACGTACCTTTTAGTCGAGTCATCCCCCATGATTACTATAAATCCTACCTTTTAGTCGAGTCATCCCCTTTGATTCCTATAAGACGTACCTTTTAGTTGAGTCATTTCCTTTGATTCCTTGAAGACGTACCTTTTTGTCGAGTCATTTCCCTTGATTCCTATAAGACGTACCTTTTAGTTGAGTCATTTCCCTTGATTCCTATAAGACGTACCTTTTAGTCGATTCATCCCGTTTGATCCCTAGAAGACGTACCTTTTAGTCTAGTCATTTCCTTTGATTCCTATAAGACGTATCTTTTAGTCGAGTCATTTCCTTTGATTCCTATAAGACGTACCTTTTAGTCGATTCATCCCCTTTGACCCCTAGAATAATTACCTTTTAGTCGTGTTATTTCCCTTGTTTTCTATAAGACGTACCTCTTAGTCGAATCACACCCTTTGATTCGTATAAGACATACCTTTTAGTCGAGTCCTCCCCTTTGATTCCTATAAGACATACCTTTTAGTCGAGTTATACCTCTTGATTCCTATAAGACGTACTTTTTAGTCGAGTCATTCCCCCTTGACCCCTAGAAGATGTACCTTTTAGTCGAGTCATCCCCTTTGACCCCTAGAAGACGTACCTTTTACTCGAGTCATTTCATTGGATTCTATAAGACGTATCTTTTAGCGGAGTCATCTTTTTTGATTCCTATAAGACGTACCTTTTAGTCCAGTCATTCCCTTTGATTCCTATAAGATGTACCATTTAGTCAAGTCATCCCCTTTGATTCCTATAAGACGTACCTTTTAGTCGAGTCATCCCTTTGATTCCTATAAGACGTACCTTTTAGTCGAGTCATCCCCTTTGACCCCTAGAAGGCATACCTTTTAGTCATTTCCTTTGATTCCTATAAGACGTACCTTTTAGTCGAGTCACCCCCTTTGATTCCTATAAGACGTACCTTATAGTCGAGTCATCCCCCTTAATTACTATAAGACGTACCTTTTAGTCGAGTCATCCCCTTTGATTCCTATAAGACGTACCTTTTAGTTGAGTCATTTCCTTTGATTCCTTAAAGACGTACCTTTTAGTTGAGTCATTTCCCTTGATTCCTATAAGACGTACCTTTTAGTCGAGTCATCCCTTTGATTCCTATAAGACGTACCTTTTAGTCGAGTCATCCCCTTTGAACCCTAGAAGACATACCTTTTAGTCATTTCCTTTGATTCCTATAAGACGTACCTTTTAGTCGAGTCACCCCCTTTGATTCCTATAAGACGTACCTTTTAGTCAAGTCATCCCCCTTGATTACTATAAGACGTACCTTTTAGTCGAGTCATCCCCTTTGATTCCTATAAGACGTACCTTTTAGTTGAGTCATTTCCTTTGATTCCTTAAAGACGTACCATTTAGTAGAGTCATTTCCCTTGATTCCTATAAGACGTACCTTTTAGTCGAGACATCCCCATTGATTCCTATAAGACGTACCTTTTAGTCCAGTCATCTCCTTTGATTCCTATAATACTTACCTTTTAGTCGAGTCATTTCCCTTGATTCCTATATGACGTACCTTTTCGTCGAGTCATCCCCTTTGATTCCTATAAGACGTATCTTTTAGTCGAGTCATCCCCTTTGATTCCTATAAGACGTACCTTTTAGTCGAGTCATCCCCTTTGACCCGTAGAAGACATACTTTTTAGTCATTTCCTTTAATTCCTATAAGATGTACCTTTTAGTCCGGTCACCCCCCTTGATTCCTATAAGACGTACCTTTTAGTCGAGTCATCCCCCATGATTACTATAAAACCTACCTTTTAGTCGAGTCATCCCCTTTGATTCCTATAAGACGTACCTTTTAGTTGAGTCATTTCCTTTGATTCCTTGAAGACGTACCTTTTTGTCGAGTCATTTCCCTTGATTCCTATAAGACGTACCTTTTAGTTGAGTCATTTCCCTTGATTCCTATAAGACGTACCTTTTAGTCGAGTCATCCCGTTTGATCCCTAGAAGACGTACCTTTTAGTCTAGTCATTTCCTTTGATTCCTATAAGACGTACCTTTTAGTCGAGTCATTTCCTTTGATTCCTATAAGACGTACCTTTTAGTCGAGTCATCCCCTTTGACCCCTAGAATACGTACCTTTTAGTCGAGTCATTTCCCTTGATTTCTATAAGACGTACCTCTTAGTCGAATCATCCCCTTTGATTCGTATAAGACATACCTTTTAGTCGAGTCCTCCCCTTTGATTCCTATAAGACATACCTTTTAGTCGAGTTATACCTCTTGATTCCTATAAGACGTACTTTTTAGTCGAGTCATTCCCCCTTGACCCCTAGAAGATGTACCTTTTAGTCGAGTCATCCGCTTTGACCCCTAGAAGACGTACCTTTTACTTGAGTCATTATATTTGATTCTATAAGACGTATCTTTTAGTGGAGTCATCCCTTTTGATTCCTATAAGACGTACCTTATAGTCGAGTCATCCCCTTTGATTCCTATAAGACGTACCTTTTAGTCAAGTCATCCCCTTTGATTCCTATAAGACGTACCTTTTAGTCGAGTCATCCCTTTGATTCCTATAAGACGTACCTTTTAGTCGAGTCATCCCCTTTGACCCCTAGAAGGCATACCTTTTAGTCATTTCCTTTGATTCCTATAAGACGTACCTTTTGGTCGAGTCACCCCCTTTGATTCCTATAAGACGTACCTTATAGTCGAGTCATACCCCTTAATTACTATAAGACGTACCTTTTAGTCGAGTCATCCTCTTTGATTCCTATAAGACGTACCTTTTAGTTGAGTCATTTCCTTTGATTCCTTAAAGACGTACCTTTTAGTAGAGTCATTTCCCTTGATTCCTATAAGACGTACCTTTTAGTCGAGTCATCCGTTTGATTCCAATAAGACGTACCTTTTAGTCGAGTCATCTCCTTTGACCCCTAGAAGACATACCTTTTAGTCATTTCCTTTGATTCCTATAAGACGTACCTTTTAGTCGAGTCACCCCCTTTGATTCCTAAAAGACGTACCTTTTAGTTGAGTCATTTCCTTTGATTCCTATAAGACGTACCTTTTAGTCGAGTCATTTCCTTTGATTCCTATAAGACGTACCTTTTAGTCGAGTCATCCCCTTTGACCCCTAGAATACGTACCTTTTAGTCGAGTCATTTCCCTTGATTTCTATAAGACGTACCTCTTAGTCGAATCATCCCCTTTGATTAGTATAAAACATACCTTTTAGTCGAGTCCTCCCCTTTGATTCCTATAAGATATACCTTTTAGTCGAGTTATACCTCTTGATTCCTATAAGACGTACTTTTTTGTCGAGTCATTCCCCCTTGACCCCTAGAAGATGTACCTTTTAGTCGAGTCATCCTCTTTGACCCCTAGAAGACGTACCTTTTACTTGAGTCATTACATTTGATTCTATAAGACGTATCTTTTAGTAGAGTCATCCCTTTTGATTCCTATAAGACGTACCTTTTAGTCGCGTCATCCCCTTTGATTCCTATAAGACGTACCTTTTAGTCAAGTCATCCCCTTTGATTCCTAAAGACGTACCTTTTAGTCGAGTCATCCCTTTGATTCCTATAAGACGTACCTTTTAGTCGAGTCATCCCCTTTGACCCCTAGAAGGCATACCTTTTAGTCATTTCCTTTGATTCCTATAAGACGTACCTTTTGGTCGAGTCACCCCCTTTGATTCCTATAAGACGTACCTTATAGTCGAGTCATACCCCTTAATTACTATAAGACGTACCTTTTAGTCGAGTCATAATCTTTGATTCCTATAAGACGTACCTTTTAGTTGAGTCATTTCCTTTGATTCCTTAAAGACGTACCTTTTAGTAGAGTCATTTCCCTTGATTCCTATAAGACGTACCTTTTAGTCGAGTCATCCGTTTGATTCCAATAAGACGTACCTTTTAGTCGAGTCATCCCCTTTGACCCCTAGAAGACATACCTTTTAGTCATTTCCTTTGATTCCTATAAGACGTACCTTTTAGTCGAGTCACCCCCTTTGATTCCTATAAGACGTACCTTTTAGTTGAGTCATTTCCTTTGATTCCTATAAGACTTACCTTTTAGTCGAGTCATTTCCTTTGATTCCTATAAGACGTACCTTTTAGTCGAGTCATCCCCTTTGACCCCTAGAATACGTACCTTTTAGTCGAGTCATTTCCCTTGATTCCTATAAGACGTACCTCTTAGTCGAATCATCCTCTTTGATTCGTATAAGACATACCTTTTAGTCGAGTCCTCCCCTTTGATTCCTATAAGACATACCTTTTAGTCTAGTTATACCTCATGATTCCTATAAGACGTACTTTTTAGTCGAGTCATTCCCCCTTGACCCCTAGAAGATGTACCTTTTAGTCGAATCATCCCCTTTGATTCGTATAAGACATACCTTTTAATCGAGTTCTCCCCTTTGATTCCTATAAGTCATACCTTTTAGTCGAGTTATACCTCTTGATTCCTATAAGACGTACTTTTTAGTCGAGTCATTCCCCCTTGACCCCTAGAAGATGTACCTTTTAGTCGAGTCATCCCCTTTGACCCCTAGAAGACGTACCTTTTACTCGAGTCATTTCATTGGATTCTATAAGACGTATCTTTTAGTGGAGTCATCTTTTTTTATTCCTATAAGACGTACCTTTTAGTCGAGTCATCCCCTTTGATTCCTATAAGACGTACCATTTAGTCAAGTCATCCCCTTTGATTCCTATAAGACGTACCTTTTAGTCGAGTCATTCCTTTGATTTCTATAAGACGTACCTTTTAGTCGAGTCATCCCCTTTGACCCCTAGAAGGCATACCTTTTAGTCATTTCCTTTGATTCCTATAAGACGTACCTTTTAGTCGAGTCACCCCCTTTGATTCCTATAAGACGTACCTTATAGTCGAGTCATCCCCCTTAATTACTATAAGACGTACCTTTTAGTTGAGTCATTTCCTTTGATTCCTTAAAGACGTACCTTTTAGTAGAGTCATTTCCCTTGATTCCTATAAGACGTAACTTTTAGTCGAGTCATCCCTATGATTCCTATAAGACGTACCTTTTAGTCGAGTCATCCCCTTTGACCCCTAGAAGACATACCTTTTAGTCATTTCCTTTGATTCTTATAAGACGTACCTTTTAGTCGAGTCACTCCCTTTGATTCCTATAAGACGTACATTTTAGTCCAGTCATCCCCCTTGATTACTATAAGACGTACCTTTTAGTCGAGTCATCCCCTTTGATTCCTATAAGACGTACCTTTTAGTTGAGTCATTTCCTTTGATTCCTTAAAGACGTTACATTTAATAGAGTCATTTCCCTTGATTCCTATAAGACGTACCTTTTAGTCGAGACATCCCCATTGATTCCTATAAGACGTACCATTTAGTCCAGTCATCTCCTTTGATTCCTATAAGACGTACCTTTTAGTCGAGTCATTTCCCTTGATTCCTATAAGACGTACCTTTTCGTCGAGTCATCCCCTTTGATTCCTATAAGACGTATCTTTTAGTCGAGTCATCCACTTTGATTCCTATAAGACGTACCTTTTAGTCGAGTCATCCCCTTTGACCCCTAGAAGACATACCTTGCAGTCATTTCCTTTAATTCCTATAAGACGTACCTTTTAGTCGGGTCACCCCCTTTGATTCCTATAAGACGTACCTTTTAGTCGAGTCATCCCCCATGATTACTATAAAACCTACCTTTTAGTCAAGTCATCCCCTTTGATTCCTATAAGACGTAACTTTTAGTTGAGTCATTTCCTTTGATTCCTTGAAGACGTACCTTTTTGTCGAGTCATTTCCCTTTGATTCCTATAAGACGTACCTTATAGTCGAGTCATACCCCTTAATTACTATAAGACGTACCTTTTAGTCGAGTCATCCTCTTTGATTCCTATAAGACGTACCTTTTAGTTGAGTCATTTCCTTTGATTCCTTAAAGACGTACCTTTTAGTAGAGTCATTTCCCTTGATTCCTATAAGACGTACCTTTTAGTCGAGTCATCCGTTTGATTCCAATAAGACGTACCTTTTAGTCGAGTCATCCCCTTTGACCCCTAGAAGACATACCTTTTAGTCATTTCCTTTGATTCCTATAAGACGTACCTTTTAGTCGAGTCACCCCCTTTGATTCCTAAAAGACGTACCTTTTAGTTGAGTCATTTCCTTTGA
This sequence comes from Capsicum pubescens, assembly GCA_030864215.1. Classification (NCBI taxonomy): domain Eukaryota; kingdom Viridiplantae; phylum Streptophyta; class Magnoliopsida; order Solanales; family Solanaceae; genus Capsicum; species Capsicum pubescens. Next base: position 271,622,355 of record CM061545.1, on the reverse strand, counting down.
TTCCTATAAGACGTACCTTTTAGTCGAGTCATTTCCTTTGATTCCTATAAGACGTACCTTTTAGTCGAGTCATCCCCTTTGACCCCTAGAATACGTACCTTTTAGTCGAGTCATTTCCCTTGATTTCTATAAGACGTACCTCTTAGTCGAATCATCCCCTTTGATTAGTATAAGACATACCTTTTAGTCGAGTCCTCCCCTTTGATTCCTATAAGATATACCTTTTAGTCGAGTTATACCTCTTGATTCCTATAAGACGTACTTTTTTGTCGAGTCATTCCCCCTTGACCCCTAGAAGATGTACCTTTTAGTCGAGTCATCCTCTTTGACCCCTAGAAGACGTACCTTTTACTTGAGTCATTACATTTGATTCTATAAGACGTATCTTTTAGTAGAGTCATCCCTTTTGATTCCTATAAGACGTACCTTTTAGTCGCGTCATCCCCTTTGATTCCTATAAGACGTACCTTTTACTCAAGTCATCCCCTTTGATTCCTAAAAGACGTACCTTTTAGTTGAGTCATTTCCTTTGATTCCTTAAAGACGTACCTTTTAGTAGAGTCATTTCCCTTGATTCCTATAAGACGTACCTTTTAGTCGAGTCATCCGTTTGATTCCAATAAGACGTACCTTTTAGTCGAGTCATCCCCTTTGACCCCTAGAAGACATACCTTTTAGTCATTTCCTTTGATTCCTATAAGACGTACCTTTTAGTCGAGTCACCCCCTTTGATTCCTATAAGACGTACCTTTTAGTTGAGTCATTTCCTTTGATTCCTATAAGACTTACCTTTTAGTCGAGTCATTTCCTTTGATTCCTATAAGACGTACCTTTTAGTCGAGTCATCCCCTTTGACCCCTAGAATACGTACCTTTTAGTCGAGTCATTTCCCTTGATTCCTATAAGACGTACCTCTTAGTCGAATCATCCTCTTTGATTCGTATAAGACATACCTTTTAGTCGAGTCCTCCCCTTTGATTCCTATAAGACATACCTTTTAGTCTAGTTATACCTCATGATTCCTATAAGACGTACTTTTTAGTCGAGTCATTCCCCCTTGACCCCTAGAAGATGTACCTTTTAGTCGAATCATCCCCTTTGATTCGTATAAGACATACCTTTTAATCGAGTTCTCCCCTTTGATTCCTATAAGTAATACCTTTTAGTCGAGTTATACCTCTTGATTCCTATAAGACGTACTTTTTAGTCGAGTCATTCCCCCTTGACCCCTAGAAGATGTACCTTTTAGTCGAGTCATCCCCTTTGACCCCTAGAAGACGTACCTTTTACTCGAGTCATTTCATTGGATTCTATAAGACGTATCTTTTAGTGGAGTCATCTTTTTTTATTCCTATAAGACGTACCTTTTAGTCGAGTCATCCCCTTTGATTCCTATAAGACGTACCATTTAGTCAAGTCATCCCCTTTGATTCCTATAAGACGTACCTTTTAGTCGAGTCATTCCTTTGATTTCTATAAGACGTACCTTTTAGTCGAGTCATCCCCTTTGACCCCTAGAAGGCATACCTTTTAGTCATTTCCTTTGATTCCTATAAGACGTACCTTTTAGTCGAGTCACCCCCTTTGATTCCTATAAGACGTACCTTATAGTCGAGTCATCCCCCTTAATTACTATAAGACGTACCTTTTAGTTGAGTCATTTCCTTTGATTCCTTAAAGACGTACCTTTTAGTAGAGTCATTTCCCTTGATTCCTATAAGACGTAACTTTTAGTCGAGTCATCCCTATGATTCCTATAAGACGTACCTTTTAGTCGAGTCATCCCCTTTGACCCCTAGAAGACATACCTTTTAGTCATTTCCTTTGATTCTTATAAGACGTACCTTTTAGTCGAGTCACTCCCTTTGATTCCTATAAGACGTACATTTTAGTCCAGTCATCCCCCTTGATTACTATAAGACGTACCTTTTAGTCGAGTCATCCCCTTTGATTCCTATAAGACGTACCTTTTAGTTGAGTCATTTCCTTTGATTCCTTAAAGACGTTACATTTAATAGAGTCATTTCCCTTGATTCCTATAAGACGTACCTTTTAGTCGAGACATCCCCATTGATTACTATAAGACGTACCATTTAGTCCAGTCATCTCCTTTGATTCCTATAAGACGTACCTTTTAGTCGAGTCATTTCCCTTGATTCCTATAAGACGTACCTTTTCGTCGAGTCATCCCCTTTGATTCCTATAAGACGTATCTTTTAGTCGAGTCATCCACTTTGATTCCTATAAGACGTACCTTTTAGTCGAGTCATCCCCTTTGACCCCTAGAAGACATACCTTGCAGTCATTTCCTTTAATTCCTATAAGACGTACCTTTTAGTCGGGTCACCCCCTTTGATTCCTATAAGACGTACCTTTTAGTCGAGTCATCCCCCATGATTACTATAAAACCTACCTTTTAGTCAAGTCATCCCCTTTGATTCCTATAAGACGTAACTTTTAGTTGAGTCATTTCCTTTGATTCCTTGAAGACGTACCTTTTTGTCGAGTCATTTCCCTTGATTCCTATAAGACGTACCTTTTAGTTGAGTCATTTCCCTTGATTCCTATAAGACGTACCTTTTAGTCGAGTCATCCCGTTTGATCCCTAGAAGACGTACCTTTTAGTCTAGTCATTTCCTTTGATTCCTATAAGACGTACCTTTTAGTCGAGTCATTTCCTTTGATTCCTATAAGACGTACCTTTTAGTCGAGTCATCCCCTTTGACCCCTAGAATACGTACCTTTTAGTCGAGTCATTTCCCTTGATTTCTATAAGACGTACCTCTTAGTCGAATCATCCCCTTTGATTCGTATAAGACATACCTTTTAGTCGAGTCCTCCCCTTTGATTCATGTAAGACATACCTTCTAGTCGAGTTATACCTCTTGATTCCTATAAGACGTACTTTTTAGTCGAGTCATTCCCCCTTGACCCCTAGAAGATGTACCTTTTAGTCGAGTCATCCGCTTTGACCCCTAGAAGACGTACCTTTTACTTGAGTCATTACATTTGATTCTATAAGACGTATCTTTTAATGGAGTCATCCCTTTTGATTCCTATAAGACGTACCTTTTAGTCGAGTCATCCCCTTTGATTCCTATAAGACGTACCTTTTAGTCAAGTCATCCCCTTTGATTCCTATAAGACATACCTTTTAGTCGAGTCATCCCTTTGATTCCTATAAGACGTACCTTTTAGTCGAGTCATCCCCTTTGACCCCTAGAAGGCATACCTTTTAGTCATTTCCTTTGATTCCTATAAAACGTACCTTTTAGTCGAGTCACCCCCTTTGATTCCTATAAGACGTACCTTATAGTCGAGTCATTCCCCTTAATTACTATAAGACGTACCTTTTAGTCGAGTCATCCTCTTTGATTCCTATAAGATGTACCTTTTAGTTGAGTCATTTCCTTTGATTCCTTAAAGACGTACCTTTTAGTAGAGTCATTTCCCTTGATTCCTATAAGACGTACCTTTTAGTCGAGTCATCCGTTTGATTCCTATAAGACGTACCTTTTAGTCGAGTCATCCCCTTTGACCCCTAGAAGACATACCTTTTAGTCATTTCCTTTGATTTCTATAAGACGTACCTTTTAGTCGAGTCACCCCCTTTGATTCCTATAAGACGTACCTTTTAGTCGAGTCATCCCCCTTGATTACTATAAGACGTACCTTTTAGTCGAGTCATCCCCATTGATTCCTATAAGACGTACCTTTTAGTTGAGTCATTTCCATTGATTCCTTGAAGACGTACCTTTTAGTCGAGTTATTTCCCTTGATTCCTATAAAACGTACCTTTTAGTCGAGTCATCCCCTTTGATTCCTATAAGACGTATCTTTTAGTCGAGTCATCCCCTTCGATTCCTATAAGACGTACCTTTTAGTCGAGTCATCCCCTTTGACTCCTATAAGACGTACCTTTTAGTCGAGTCATCCCCCTTTATTACTATAAGACGTACCTTTTAGTCGAGTCATCCCCTTTGATTCTTATAAGACCTACCTTTTAGTTGAGTCATTTCCTTAAATTCTTATAAGACGTACCTTTTAGTCGAGTCATCCCCTTTGAACCCTAGAATACGTACCTTTTAGTCGAGTCATTTCCTTTGATTCCTATAAGACGTACCTTTTAGTCGAGTCATCCCCTTAGATTCCTATAAGACGTACCTTTTAATAGAGTTATCTCCTTTGATTCCTATACGACGTACGTTTTAGTTGAGTCATTTCCTTAGATTCCTAGAAAACGTACCTTTTAGTCGAGTCATTTCCCTTGATTCCTATAAGACGTACCTTTTTGTCGAGTCATCCCCTTTGATTCCTATAAAATGTACCTTTTAGTTGAGTCATCCCCTTTGATTCCTATAAGACGTACCTTTTAGTCGAGTCATCCCTTTGATTCCTATAAGACCTACCTTTTAGTCGAGTCATCCCCTTTGACGCCTAGAAGACATAACTTTTAGTCATTGCCTATGATTCCTATAAGACGTATCTTTTAGTCGAGTCACCCCCTTTGATTCCAATAAGAGGTACCTTTTAGTCAAGTCATCCCCCTTGATTACTATAAAACGTACCTTTTAGTCGAGTCATCCCCTTTGATTCCTAGAAGATGTACCTTTTAGTCGAGTCATTTCCCTTGATTCCTATAAGACGTACCTTTTAGTCGAGTCATCCACTTTGATTCCTATAAGACGTACCTTTTAGTAGAGTCATCCCCTTGGATTCCTATAAGACGTACCTTTTGGTCGAGTCATCCCCTTCGATTCCTATAAGACGAACCTTTTAGTCGAGTAATCCCCTTTGATTCCTAAAATACGTACCTTTTATTTGTGTCATTTCCCTTGATTCCTATAAGACGTACCTTTTAGTCGAGTCATCCCCTTTGATTCCTATAAGACGTACCTTTTAGTCGAGTCATCCCGTTTGATTCCTATAAGACGTACCTTTTAGTCGAGTCAACCCATTTGATCCCTAGAAGACGTACCTTTTAGTCTAGTCATTTCCTTTGATTCCTATAAGACGTACCTTTTAGTCGAGTCATTTCCTTTGATTTCTATAAGACGTACCTTTTAGTCGAGTCATCCCCTTTGACCCCTAGAATACGTACCTTTTAGTCGAGTCATTTCCCTTGATTCCTATAAGACGTACCTCTTAGTCGAATCATCCCCTTTGATTCGTATAAGACATAGCTTTTAGTCGAGTCCTTCCCTTTGATTCCTATAAGACATACCTTTTAGTCGAGTTATACCTCTTGATTCCTATAAGACGTACTTTTTAGTCGAGTCATTCCCCCTTGACCCCTAGAAGACGTACCTTTTAGTCGAGTCATCCCCTTTGACCCCTAGAAGACGTACCTTTTACTCGAATCATTTCCTTTGATTCTATAAGACGTATCTTTTAGTCGAGTCATCCCTTTTGATTACTATAAGACGTACCTTTTAGTCGAGTCACCCCCTTTGATTCCTATAAGACGTACCTTTTAGTCGAGTCATCCCCTTTGATTCCTATAAGACGTACCTTTTAATCAAGTCATCCCTTTGATTCCTATAAGACGTACCTTTTAGTCGAGTCATCCCTTTTGACCCCTAGAAGACATACCTTTTAGTCATTTCCTTTGATTCCTATATGACGTACCTTTTAGTCGAGTCACCCGCTTTGATTCCTATAAGACGTACCTTTTAAACGAGTCATTTCCTTTGATTCCTATAAGACGTACCTTTTAGTCGAGTCATCCCCTTAGATTCCTATAAGACTTACCTTTTAGTTGAGTTATCTCATTTGATTCCTATAAGACGTACCTTTTAGTTGAGTCATTTCCTTAGATACCTAGAAAACGTACCTTTTAGTCGAGTCATTTCCCTTGATTCCTATAAGACGTACCTTTTAGTCGAGTCATCCCCTTTGAATCCTATAAAATGTACCTTTTGGTCGAGTCATCCCCTTTGATTCCTATAAGACGTACCTTTTACTCTAGTCATCCCTTTGATTCCTATAAGACCTACCTTTTAGTCGAGTCATCCCCTTTGACGCCTAGAAGACATACCTTTTAGTCATTTCCTATGATTCCTATAAGACGTATCTTTTAGTCGAGTCACCCCCTTTGATTCCAATAAGAGGTACCTTTTAGTCAAGTCATCCCCCTTGATTACTATAAAACGTACCTTTTAGTCGAGTCATCCCCTTTGATTCCTAGAAGACGTACCTTTTAGTTGAGTCATTTCCCTTGATTCCTATAAGACGTACCTTTTAGTCGAATCATCCCCTTGGATTCCTATAAGACGTACCTTTTGGTCGAGTCATCCCCTTCGATTCCTATAAGACGCTCCTTTTAGGCGAGTAATCCCCTTTGATTCCTAAAAGACGTACCTTTTAGTCGAGTCATTTCCCTTGATTCCTATAAGACGTACCTTTTAGTCGAGTCATCCCCTTTGATTCCTATGAGACGTACCTTTTAGTCGAGTCATCCCGTTTGATTCCTGTAAGACGTACCTTTTAGTCGAGTCTTCCCGTTTGATCCCTAGAAGACGTACCTATTAGTCTAGTCATTTCCTTTGATTCGTATAAGACGTACCTTTTAGTCGAGTCATTTCCTTTGATTCCTATCAGACGTACCTTTTAGTCGAGTCATCCCCTTTGACCCCAAGAATACGTACCTTTTAGTCGAGTCATTTCCCTTGATTCCTATAAGACGTACCTCTTAGTTGAATCATCCCCTTTGATTCGTATAAGACATACCTTTTAGTCGAGTCGTCCCATTTGATTCCTATAAGACATACCTTTTAGTCGAGTTATTCCTCTTGATTCCTATAAGACATACTTTTTAGTCGAGTCATTCCCCCTTGACCCCTAGAAGACGCACCTTTGGGTTGAGTCACCCCCTTTGACCCCTAGAAGACGTACTTTTTACTCGAGTCATTTCCTTTGATTCAATAAAACGTATCTTTTAGTCGAGTCATCCCTTTTGATTCCTATAAGACGTACCTTTTAGTCGAGTCATCCCCTTAGATTCCTATAAGACTTACCTTTTAGTTGAGTTATCTCCTTTGATTCCTATAAGACGTACCTTTTAGTTGAGTCATTTCCTTAGATTCCTAGAAAACGTACCTTTTAGTCGAGTCATTTCCCTTGATTCCTATAAGACGTACCTTTTAGTCGAGTCATCCCCTTTGATTCCTATAAAATGTACCTTTTGGTCGAGTCATCCCCTTTGATTCCTATAAGACGTACCTTTTAGTCGAGTCATCCCTTTGATTCCTATAAGACCTACCTTTTAGTCGAGTCATCCCCTTTGACCCCTAGAAGACATACCTTTTAGTCATTTCCTATGATTCCTATAAGACGTATCTTTTAGTCGAGTCACCCCCTTTGATTCCAATAAGAGGTACCTTTTAGTCAAGTCATCCCCCTTGATTACTATAAAACGTACCTTTTAGTCGAGTCATCCCCTTTGATTCCTAGAAGATGTATCTTTTAGTCGAGTCATTTCCCTTGATTCCTATAAGACGTACCTTTTAGTCGAGTCATCCACTTTGATTCCTATAAGACGTACCTTTTAGTCGAGTCATCCCCTTGGATTCCTATAAGACGTACCTTTTGGTCGAGTCATCCCCTTCGATTCCTATAAGACGATCCTTTTAGTCGAGTAATCCCCTTTGATTCCTAAAAGACGTACCTTTTAGTCGAGTCATTTCCCTTGATTCCTATAGGACGTACCTTTTAGTCAAGTCATCCCCTTTGATTCCTATAAGACGTACCTTTTAGTCGAGTCATCCCATTTGATTCCTATAAGACGTACCTTTTAGTCGAGTCATCCCGTTTGATCCCTAGAAGACGTACCTATTAGTCTAGTCATTTCCTTTGATTCCTATAAGACGTACCTTTTAGTCGAGTCATTTCCTTTGAATCCTATAAGACGTACCTTTTAGTCGAGTCATCCCCTTTGACCCCTAGAATACGTACCTTTTAGTCGAGTCATTTCCCTTGATTCCTATAAGACGTACCTCTTAGTCGAATCATCCCCTTTGATTCGTATAAGACATACCTTTTAGTCGAGTCCTCCCATTTGATTCCTATAAGACATACCTTTTAGTCGAGTTATTCCTCTTGATTCCTATAAGACATAATTTTTAGTCGAGTCATTCCCCTTTGACCCCTAGAAGACGTACCTTTTACTCGAGTCATTTCCTTTGATTCTATAAAACGTATCTTTTAGTCGAGTCATCCCTTTTGATTCCTATAAGACGTACCTTTTAGTCGAGTCATCCCCTTAGATTCCTATAAGACGTACCGTTTAGTCGAGTCATCCCCTTTGATTCCTATAAGACGTACCATTTAGTCGAGTCATCCCTTTTATTCGTATAAGACGTACCTTTTAGTCGAGTCATCCCCTTTGACCACTAGAAGACAAACCTTTTAGTCATTTTCTTTGATTCCTATATGACGTACCTTTTAGTCGAGTCACCCCCTTTGATTCCTATAAGACGTACCTTTTAGTCGAGTCATCCCCCTTGATTACTATAAGACGTACCTTTTAGTTGAGTCATTTCCTTAGATTACTTTTAAACGTACCTTTTAGTCGAGTTGTTTCCCTTGATTCCTATAAGACATACCTTTTAGTCGAGTCATCCCCTTTGATTCCTATAAAATGTACCTTTTAGTCGAGTCATCCCCTTTGATTCCTATAAGACGTACGTTTTAGTCGAGTCATCCCTTTGATTCCTATAAGACGTACCTTTTAGTCGAGTCATCCCCTTTGACCCCTAGAAGACATACCTTTTAGTCATTTCCTTTGATTCCTATAAGACGTATCTTTTAGTTGAGTCACCTCCTTTGATTCCAATAAGAGGTACCTTTTAGTCAAGTCATCCCCCTTGATTACTATAAAATATACCTTTTAGTTGAGTCATCCCCTTTGATTCCTAGAAGACGTACCTATTAGTCGAGTCATTTCCCTTGATTCCTATAAGACGTACCTTTTAGTCGAGTCATCCACTTTGATTCCAATAAGACGTACCTTTTAGTCGAGTCATCCCCTTGGATTCCTATAAGACGTACCTTTTGGTCGAGTCATCCCCTTCGATTCCTATAAGATGAACCTTTTAGTCGAATAATCCCCTTTGATTCCTAAAAGACGTACCTTTTAGTCGAGTCATTTCCTTTGATTCCTATAAGACGTACCTTTTAGTCGAGTCATTTCCTTTGTTCCTATAAGACGTACCTTTTAGTTGAGACATCCCCTTTGACCCCTAGAATATGTACCTTTTAGTCGAGTCATTTCCCTTGATTCCTATTAGACGTACCTCTTAGAGGAATCATCCCCTTTGATTCGTATAAGACATACCTTTTAGTCGAGTCCTCCCCTTTGATTCCTATAAGACATACCTTTTAGTCGAGTTATACCTCTTGATTCCTATAAGACGTACTTTTTAGTCGAGTCATTCCCCCTTGACCCCTAGAAGACGTATCTTTTAGTCGAGTCATCCCCTTTGACCCCTAGAAGACGTACCTTTTACTCGAGTCATTTCCTTTGATTCTATAAGACATATCTTTTAGTCGAGTCATCCCTTTTTTTTCCTATAAGACGTACCTCTTAGTCGAGTCATCCCCTTAGATTCCTATAAGACGTACCTTTTAGTCGAGTCATCCCCTTTGATTCCTATAAGACGTACATTTTAGTCGAGTCATCCCTTTGATTCCTATACGACGTACCTTTTAGTTGAGTCATCCCCTTTGACCCCTAGAAGACATACCTTTTAGTCATTTCCTTTGATTCCTATAAGACGTACCTTTTAGTCGAATTACCCCCTTTGATTCCTATAAGATGTACCTTTTAGTCGAGTCATCCCCCTTGATTACTATAAGACGTACCTTTTAGTCGAGTCATCCCCTTTGATTCCTATAAGACGTACCTTTTAGTTGAGTCATTTCCTTTGATTCCTTAAAGACGTACCTTTTAGTAGAGTCATTTCTCTTGATTCCTATAAGACGTACCTTTTAGTCGAGTCATCCCCATTGATTCCTATAAGACGTACCTTTTAGTCGAGTCATCTCCTTTGATTCCGATAAGACGTACCTTTTAGTTGAGTCATTTCCTGTGATTCCTAGAAGACGTTCCTTTTAGACGAGTCATTTCACTTGATTCCTATAAGACGTACCTTTTAGTCGAGTCCTTCCCTTTGATTCCTATAAGACGTACCTTTTAGTCGAGTCATCCCCTTTGATTCCTATAAGACGTACCTTTTTATGGAGTCATCCCCTTTGATTCCTAGAAGACGTAACTTTTAGTCGAGTCATTTCCCTTGATTCCTATAAGACGTACCTTTTAGTCGAGTCATCCCCTTTGATTCCTATAAAATGTACCTTTTGGTCGAGTCATCCCCTTTGATTCCTATAAGACGTACCTTTTAGTCGAGTCATCCCTTTGATTCCTATAAGACCTACCTTTTAGTCGAGTCATCCCCTTTGACCCCTAGAAGACATACCTTTTAGTCATTTCCTATGATTCCTATAAGACGTATCTTTTAGTCGAGTCACCCCCTTTGATTCCAATAAGAGGTACCTTTTAGTCAAGTCATCCCCCTTGATTACTATAAAACGTACCTTTTAGTCGAGTCATCCCCTTTGATTCCTAGAAGATGTACCTTTTAGTCGAGTCATTTCCCTTGATTCCTATAAGACGTACCTTTTAGTCGAGTCATTCCCTTTGATTCCTATAAGACGTACCTTTTAGTCGAGTCATCCCCTTTGATTCCTATAAGACGTACCTTTTTATCGAGTCATCCCCTTTGATTCCTAGAAGACGTAACTTTTAGTCGAGTCATTTCCCTTGATTCCTATAAGACGTACCTTTTAGTCGAGTCATCCCCTTTGATTCCTATAAAATGTACCTTTTGTTCGAGTCATCCCCTTTGATTCCTATAAGACGTACCTTTTAGTCGAGTCATCCCTTTGATTCCTATAAGACCTACCTTTTAGTCGAGTCATCCCCTTTGACCCCTAGAAGACATACCTTTTAGTCATTTCCTATGATTCCTATAAGACGTATCTTTTAGTCGAGTCACCCCCTTTGATTCCAATAAGAGGTACCTTTTAGTCAAGTCATCCCCCTTGATTACTATAAAACGTACCTTTTAGTCGAGTCATCCCCTTTGATTCCTAGAAGATGTACCTTTTAGTCGAGTCATTTCCCTTGATTCCTATAAGACGTACCTTTTAGTCGAGTCATCCACTTTGATTCCTATAAGACGTACCTTTTAGTCGAGTCATCCCCTTGGATTCCTATAAGACGTACCTTTTGGTCGAGTCATCCCCTTCGATTCCTATAAGACGATCCTTTTAGTCGAGTAATCCCCTTTGATTCCTAAAAGACGTACCTTTTAGTCGAGTCATTTCCCTTGAATCCTATAGGACGTACCTTTTAGTCAAGTCATCCCCTTTGATTCCTATAAGACGTACCTTTTAGTCGAGTCATCCCGTTTGATTCCTATAAGACGTACCTTTTAGTCGAGTCATCCCGTTTGATCCCTAGAAGACGTACCTATTAGTCTAGTCATTTCCTTTGATTCCTATAAGACGTACCTTTTAGTCGAGTCATTTCCTTTGAATCCTATAAGACGTACCTTTTAGTCGAGTCATCCCCTTTGACCCCTAGAATACGTACCTTTTAGTCGAGTCATTTCCCTTGATTCCTATAAGACGTACCTCTTAGTCGAATCATCCCCTTTGATTCGTATAAGACATACCTTTTAGTCGAGTCCTCCCATTTGATTCCTATAAGACATACCTTTTAGTCGAGTTATTCCTCTTGATTCCTATAAGACATACTTTTTAGTCGAGTCATTCCCCCTTGACCCCTAGAAGATGCACCTTTTAGTTGAGTCACCCCCTTTGACCCATAGAAGACGTACCTTTTACTCGAGTCATTTCCTTTGATTCTATAAAACGTATCTTTTAGTCGAGTCATCCCTTTTGATTCCTATAAGACGTACCTTTTAGTCGATTCATCCCCTTAGATTCCTATAAGACGTACCGTTTAGTCGAGTCATCCCCTTTGATTCCTATAAGACGTACCATTTAGTCGAGTCATCCCTTTTATTCGTATAAGACGTACCTTTTAGTCGAGTCATCCCCTTTGACCCCTAGAAGACAAACCTTTTAGTCATTTCCTTTGATTCCTATAAGACGTACCTTTTAGTCGAGTCACCCCCTTTGATTCCTATAAGACGTACCTTTTAGTCGAGTCATCCCCCTTGATTACTATAAGACGTACCTTTTAGTTGAGTCATTTCCTTAGATTACTTTTAAACGTACCTTTTAGTCGAGTTGTTTCCCTTGATTCCTATAAGACGTACCTTTTAGTCGAGTCATCCCCTTTGATTCCTATAAAATGTACCTTTTAGTCGAGTCATCCCCTTTGATTCCTATAAGACGTACGTTTTAGTCGAGTCATTCCTTTGATTCCTATAAGACGTACCTTTTAGTCGAGTCATCCCCTTTGACCCCTAGAAGACATACCTTTTAGTCATTTCCTTTGATTCCTATAAGACGTATCTTTTAGTTGAGTCACCTCCTTTGATTCCAATAAGAGGTACCTTTTAGTCAAGTCATCCCCCTTGATTACTATAAAATATACCTTTTAGTTGAGTCATCCCCTTTGATTCCTAGAAGACGTACCTATTAGTCGAGTCATTTCCCTTGATTCCTATAAGACGTACCTTTTAGTCGAGTCATCCACTTTGATTCCAATAAGACGTACCTTTTAGTCGAGTCATCCCCTTGGATTCCTATAAGACGTACCTTTTGGTCGAGTCATCCCCTTCGATTCCTATAAGATGAACCTTTTAGTCGAATAATCCCCTTTGATTCCTAAAAGACGTACCTTTTAGTCGAGTCATTTCCCTTGATTCCTATAAGACGTACCTTTTAGTCGGGTCATCCCCTTTAGTTCCTATAAGATGTACCTTTTAGTCGAGTCATCCCGTTTGATTCCAATAAGACGTACCTTTTAGTCGAGTCATCCCGTTTGATCCCTAGAAGACGTACCTTTTAGTCTAGTCATTTCCTTTGATTCCTATAAGACGTACCTTTTAGTCGAGTCATTTCCTTTGTTCCTATAAGACGTACCTTTTAGTTGAGTCATCCCCTTTGACCCCTAGAATATGTACCTTTTAGTCGAGTCATTTCCCTTGATTCCTATAAGACGTACCTCTTAGTCGAATCATCCCCTTTGATTCGTATAAGACATACCTTTTAGTCGAGTCCTCCCCTTTGATTCCTATAAGACATACCTTTTAGTCGAGTTATACCTCTTGATTCCTATAAGACGTACTTTTTAGTCGAGTCATTCCCCCTTGACCCCTAGAAGACGTATCTTTTAGTCGAGTCATCCCCTTTGACCCCTAGAAGACGTACCTTTTACTCGAGTCATTTCCTTTGATTCTATAAGACATATCTTTTAGTCGAGTCATCCCTTTTTATTCCTATAAGACGTACCTCTTAGTCGAGTCATCCCCTTAGATTCCTATAAGACGTACCTTTTAGTCGAGTCATCCCCTTTGATTCCTATAAGACGTATCTTTTAGTCGAGTCATCCCTTTGATTCCTATACGACGTACCTTTTAGTTGAGTCATCCCCTTTGATTCCTATAAGACGTACCTTTTAGTCGAATTACCCCCTTTGATTCCTATAAGACGTACCTTTTAGTCGAATTACCCCCTTTGATTCCTATAAGACGTACCTTTTAGTCATTTCCTTTGATTCCTATAAGACGTACCTTTTAGTCGAATTACCCCCTTTGATTCCTATAAGACGTACCTTTTAGTCGAGTCATCCCACTTGATTACTATAAGACGTACCTTTTAGTCGAGTCATCCCCTTTGATTCCTATAAGACGTACCTTTTAGTTGAGTCATTTCCTTTGATTCCTTAAAGACGTACCTTTTTGTAGAGTCATTTCCCTTGATTCCTATAAGACGTACCTTTTAGTCGAGTCATCCCCATTGATTCCTATAAGACGTACCTTTTAGTCGAGTCATCTCCTTTGATTCCGATAAGACGTACCTTTTAGTTGAGTCATTTCCTGTGATTCCTAGAAGACGTTCCTTTTAGACGAGTCATTTCACTTGATTCCTATAAGACGTACCTTTTAGTCGAGTCATTCCCTTTGATTCCTATAAGACGTACCTTTTAGTCGAGTCATCCCCTTTGATTCCTATAAGGCGTACCTTTTTATCGAGTCATCCCCTTTGATTCCTAGAAGACGTAACTTTTAGTCGAGTCATTTCCCTTGATTCCTATAAGACGTACCTTTTAGTCGAGTCATCCCCTTTGATTCCTATAAGACGTTTCTTTTAGTCGAGTCATCCCCTTTGATTCCTATAAGACGTACCTTTTAGTCGAGTCATCCCCTTTGACCCCTAGAAGACATACCTTTTAATCATTTCCTTTGATTCGTATAAGATGTACCTTTTAGTCGAGTCACCCCCTTTGATTCCTATAAGACGTACCTTTTAGTCGAGTCATCCCCCTTGATTACTATAAGACGTACCTTTTAGTCGAGTCATCACCTTTGATTCCTATAAGACGTACCTTTTAGTTGAGTCATTTCCTTTGATTCCTTGAATACGTACCTTTTAGTCGAGTCATTTCCCTTGATTCCTATAAGACGTACCTTTTAGTCGAGTAATCCCCTTAGATTCCTATAAGACGTTCCTTTTAGTCGAGTCATCTCCTTGATTCTTATTAGATGTACCTTTTAGTTTTGTCATTTCCTGTGATTCCTAGAAGACATTCCTTTTAGTCTAGTCATTTCACTTGATTCATATAAGACGTACCTTTTAGTCGAGTCATTCCCTTGGATTCCTATAAGACGTACCTTTTAGTCGAGTCATCCCCTTTGATTCCTATAAGCCGTATGTTTTAGTCGAGTCATCCCCTTTGATTCCAATAAGACGTATCTTTTAGTTGAGTCATTTCCTTTGATTCCTTGAAGACGTACCTTTTAGTCCAGTCATCCCCTTAGATTCCTATAAGACGTACCTTTTAGTTGAGTCATTTCCTTAGATTCCTAGAAAACGTACCTTTTAGTTGATTCATTTCCCTTGATTCCTATAAGACGTACCTTTTAGTCGAGTCATCCCCTTTGATTCCTATAAGCCGTATCTTTTAGTCAAGTCATCCCCTTTGATTCCTATAAGACGTATCTTTTAGTTGAGTCATTTCCTTTGATTCCTTGAAGACGTACCTTTTAGTTGAGTCATCCCCTTTGACCCCTAGAAGACATACATTTTAGTCATTTCCTTTGATTCCTATAAGATGTACCTTTTAGTCGAGTTACCCCCTTTGATTCCTATAAGTCGTACCTTTTAGTCGAGTCATCTCCTTTGATTCCGATAAGACGTACCTTTTAGTTGAGTCATTTCCTGTGATTCCTAGAAGACGTTCCTCTTAGACGAGTCATTTCACTTGATTCCTATAGGACGTACCTTTTAGTCGAGTCATTCCCTTTGATTCCTATAAGACGTACCTTTTAGTCGAGTCATCCCCTTTGATTCCTATAAGACGTACCTTTTAGTCGAGTCATCCCCTTTTAATTCCTAGAAGACGTAACTTTTAGTCGAGTCATTTCCCTTGATTCCTATAAGACGTACCTTTTAGTCGAGTCATCCCCTTTGATTCTTATAAGACGTATCTTTTAGTCGAGTCATCCCCTTTAATTCCTATAAGACGTACCTTTTAATCGAGTCATCCCCTTTGATTCCTATAAGACGTACCTTTTAGTCGAGTCATCCCCTTTGATTCCTAGAAGACGTAACTTTTAGTCGAGTCATTTCCCTTGATTCCTATAAGACGTACCTTTTAGTCGAGTCATCCCCTTTGATTCCTATAAGACGTATCTTTTAGTCGAGTCATCCCCTTTGATTCCTATAAGACGTACCTTATAGTCGAGTCATCTCCTTTGACCCCTAGAAGACATACCTTTTAGTCATTTCCTTTGATTCCTATAAGATGTACCTTTTAGTCGAGTCACCCCCTTTGATTCCTATAAGACGTACCTTTTAGTCGAGTCATCCCCCTTGATTACTATAAGACGTACCTTTTAGTCGAGTCATAACCTTTGATTCCTATAAGACGTACCTTTTAGTTGAGTCATTTCCTTTGATTCCTTGAAGACGTACCTTTTAGTCGAGTCATTTCCCTAGATTCCTATAAGACGTACCTTTTAGTCGAGTAATCCCCTTTGATTCCTATAAGACGTCCCTTTTAGTCAAGTCATCTCCTTTGATTCTTATTAGACGTACCTTTTAGTTGAGTCATTTCCTGTGATTCCTAGAAGACGTTCCTTTTAGTCTAGTCATTTCACTTGATTCATTTAAGACGTACCTTTTAGTTGAGTCATTCCCTTGGATTCCTATAAGACGTACCTTTTAGTCGAGTCATCCCCTTTGATTCCTATAAGCCGTATCTTTTAGTCGAGTCATCCCCTATGATTCCTATAAGACGTATCTTTTAGTTGAGTCATTTCCTTTGATTCCTTGAAGACGTACCTTTTAGTCCAGTCATCCCCTTAGATTCCTATAACACCTACCTTTTAGTTGAGTTATCTCCATTGAATCCTATAAGACGTACCTTTTAGTTGAGTCATTTCCTTAGATTCCTAGAAAACGTACCTTTTAGTCGAGTCATTTCCCTTGATTCCTATAAGACGTACCTTTTAGTCGAGTCATCCCCTTTTATTCCTATAAGCCGTATCTTTTAGTCGAGTCATCCCCTTTGATTCCTATAAGACGTATCTATTAGTTGAGTCATTTCCTTTGATTCCTTGAAGAAGTACCTTTTAGTTGAGTCATTCCCTTTGACCCCTAGAAGACATACCTTTTAGTCATTTCCTTTGATTCCTATAAGACGTACCTTTTAGTCGAGTTACCCCCTTTAATTCCTATAAGACGTACCTTTTAGTCGAGTCATCCCCCTTGATTACTATAAGACGTACCTTTTAGTCGAGTCATCCCCTTTGATTCCTATAAGACGTACCTTTTAGTTGAGTCATTTCCTTTGATTCCTTAAAGATGTACCTTTTAGTAGAGTCATTTCCCTTGATTCCTATAAGACGTACCTTTTAGTCGAGTCATCCCCATTGATTCCTATAAGACGTACCTTTTAGTCGAGTCATCTCCTTTGATTCCGATAAGACGTACCTTTTAGTTGAGTCATTTCCTGTGATTCCTAGAAGACGTTCCTCTTAGACGAGTCATTTCACTTGATTCCTATAAGTTGTACCTTTTAGTCGAGTCATTCCCTTTGATTCCTATAAGACGTACCTTTTAGTCGAGTCATCCCCTTTGATTCCTATAAGACGTACCTTTTAGTCGAGTCATCCCCTTTGATTCCTAGAAGACGTAACTTTTAGTCGAGTCATTTCCCTTGATTCCTATAAGACGTACCTTTTAGTCGAGTCATCCCCTTTGATTCCTATAAGACGTATCTTTTAGTCGAGTCATCCCCTTTGATTCCTATAAGACGTACCTTTTAGTCGAGTCATCCCCTTTGACCCCTAGAAGACATACCTTTTAGTCATTTCCTTTGATTCCTATAAGATGTACCTTTTAGTCGAGTCACCCCCTTTGATTCCTATAAGACGTACCTTTTAGTCGAGTCATCCCCTTTGATTCCTATAAGACGTACCTTTTAGTCGAGTCATCCCCTTTGATTCCTAGAAGACGTAACTTTTAGTCGAGTCATTTCCCTTGATTCCTATAAGACGTACCTTTTAGTCGAGTCATCCCCTTTGATTCCTATAAGACGTATCTTTTAGTCGAGTCATCCCCTTTGATTCCTATAAGACGTACCTTTTAGTCGAGTCATCCCCTTTGACCCCTAGAAGACATACCTTTTAGTCATTTCCTTTGATTCCTATAAGATGTACCTTTTAGTCGAGTCACCCCCTTTGATTCCTATAAGACGTACCTTTTAGTCGAGTAATCCCCCTTGATTACTATAAGACGTACCTTTTAGTCGAGTCATCACCTTTGATTCCTATAAGACGTACCTTTTAGTTGAGTCATTTCCTTTGATTCCTTGAAGACATACCTTTTAGTCGAGTCATTTCCCTTGAATCCTATAAGACGTACCTTTTAGTCGAGTAATCCCCTTTGATTCCTATAAGACGTCCCTTTTAGTCGAGTCATCTCCTTTGATTCTTTAAAGACGTACCTTTTAGTTGAGTCATTTCCTGTGAGTCCTAGAAGACGTTCCTTTTAGTCTAGTCATTTCACTTGATTCATATAAGACGTACCTTAGAGTCGAGTCATTCCCTTGGATTCCTATAAGACGTATCTTTTAGTCGAGTCATCCCCTTTGATTCCTGTAAGCCGTATCTTTTAGTCGAGTCATCCCCTTTGATTCCTATAAGACGTATCTTTTAGTTGAGTCATTTCCTTTGATTCCTTGAAGACGTACCTTTTAGTCCAGTCATCCCCTTAGATTCCTATAAGACGTACCTTTTAGTTGAGTTATCTCCTTTGAATCCTATAAGACGTACCTTATAGTTGAGTCATTTCCTTAGATTCCTAGAAAATGTACCTTTAAGTCGAGTTATTTCCCTTGATTCCTATAAGACGTACCTTTTAGTCGAGTCATCCCCTTTTATTCCTATAAGTCGTAGCTTTTAGTCGAGTCATCCCCTTTGATTCCTATATGACGTATCTTTTAGTTGAGTCATTTCCGTTGATTCCTTGAAGACGTACCTTTTAGTTGAGTCATCCCCTTTGACCCCTAGAAGACATACCTTTTAGTCATTTCCTTTGATTCCTATAAGACGTACCTTTTAGTCGAGTTACCCCCTTTGATTCCTATAAGACGTACCTTTTAGTCGAGTCATCCCCCTTGATTACTATAAGACGTACCTTTTAGTTGAGTCATCCCCTTTGATTCCTATAAGACGTACCTTTTAGTTGAGTCATTTCCTTTGATTCCTTAAAGACGTACCTTTTAGTAGAGTCATTTCCCTTGATTCCTATAAGACGTACCTTTTAGTCGAGTCATCCCCATTGATTCCTATAAGACGTACCTTTTAGTCGAGTCATCTCCTTTGATTCCGATAAGACGTACCTTTTAGTTGAGTCATTTCCTGTGATTCCTAGAAGACGTTCCTTTTAGACGAGTCATTTCACTTGATTCCTATAAGACGTACCTTTTAGTCGAGTCATTCCCTTTGATTCCTATAAGACGTACCTTTTAGTCGAGTCATCCCCTTTGATTCCTATAAGACGTACCTTTTAGTCGAGTCATCCCCTTTGATTCCTAGAAGACGTAACTTTTAGTCGAGTCATTTCCCTTGATTCCTATAAGACGTACCTTTTAGTCGAGTCATCCCCTTTGATTCCTATAAGACGTATCTTTTAGTCGAGTCATCCCCTTTGAATCCTATAAGACGTACCTTTTAGTCGAGTCATCCCCTTTGACCCCTAGAAGACATACCTTTTAGTCATTTCCTTTGATTCCTATAAGATGTACCTTTTAGTCGAGTCACCCCCTTTGATTCCTATAAGACATACCTTTTAGTCAAATCATCCCCCTTGATTACTATAAGACGTACCTTTTAGTCGAGTCATCACCTTTGATTCCTATAAGACGTACCTTTTAGTTGAGTCATTTCCTTTGATTCCTTGAAGACGTACCTTTTAGTCGAGTCATTTCCCTTGATTCCTATAAGACGTACCTTTTAGTCGAGTAATCCCCTTTGATTCCTATAAGACGTCCCTTTTAGTCGAGTCATCTCCTTTGATTCTTATTAGACGTACCTTTTAGTTGAGTCATTCTCTGTGATTCCTAGAAGACGTTCCTTTTAGTCTAGTCATTTCACTTGATTCATATAAGACGTACCTTTTAGTCTAGGCATTCCCTTGGATTCCTATAAGACGTACCTTTTAGTCGAGTCATCCCCCTTGATTCCTATAAGACGTACCTTTTAGTCGAGTCATCCCCCTTGATTACTATAAGACGTACCTTTTAGTCGAGTCATAACCTTTGATTCCTATAAGACGTACCTTTTAGTTGAGTCATTTCCTTTGATTCCTTGAAGACGTACCTTTTAGTCGAGTCATTTCCCTAGATTCCTATAAGACGTACCTTTTAGTCGAGTAATCCCCTTTGATTCCTATAAGACGTCCCTTTTAGTCAAGTCATCTCCTTTGATTCTTATTAGACGTACCTTTTAGTTGAGTCATTTCCTGTGATTCCTAGAAGACGTTCCTTTTAGTCTAGTCATTTCACTTGATTCATATAAGACGTACCTTTTAGTTGAGTCATTCCCTTGGATTCCTATAAGACGTACCTTTTAGTCGAGTCATCCCCTTTGATTCCTATAAGCCGTATCTTTTAGTCGAGTCATCCCCTATGATTCCTATAAGACGTATCTTTTAGTTGAGTCATTTCCTTTGATTCCTTGAAGACGTACCTTTTAGTCCAGTCATCCCCTTAGATTCCTATAACACCTACCTTTTAGTTGAGTTATCTCTATTGAATCCTATAAGACGTACCTTTTAGTTGAGTCATTTCCTTAGATTCCTAGAAAACGTACCTTTTAGTCGAGTCATTTCCCTTGATTCCTATAAGACGTACCTTTTAGTCGAGTCATCCCCTTTTATTCCTATAAGCCGTATCTTTTAGTCGAGTCATCCCCTTTGATTCCTATAAGACGTATCTTTTAGTTGAGTCATTTCCTTTGATTCCTTGAAGAAGTACCTTTTAGTTGAGTCATTCCCTTTGACCCCTAGAAGACATACCTTTTAGTCATTTCCTTTGATTCCTATAAGACGTACCTTTTAGTCGAGTTACCCCCTTTAATTCCTATAAGACGTACCTTTTAGTCGAGTCATCCCCCTTGATTACTATAAGACGTACCTTTTAGTCGAGTCATCCCCTTTGATTCCTATAAGACGTACCTTTTAGTTGAGTCATTTCCTTTGATTCCTTAAAGATGTACCTTTTAGTAGAGTCATTTCCCTTGATTCCTATAAGACGTACCTTTTAGTCGAGTCATCCCCATTGATTCCTATAAGACGTACCTTTTAGTCGAGTCATCTCCTTTGATTCCGATAAGACGTACCTTTTAGTTGAGTCATTTCCTGTGATTCCTAGAAGACGTTCCTCTTAGACGAGTCATTTCACTTGATTCCTATAAGACGTACCTTTTAGTCGAGTCATTCCCTTTGATTCCTATAAGACGTACCTTTTAGTCGAGTCATCCCATTTGATTCCTATAAGACGTACCTTTTAGTCGAGTCATCCCCTTTGATTCCTAGAAGACGTAACTTTTAGTCGAGTCATTTCCCTTGATTCCTATAAGACGTACCTTTTAGTCGAGTCATCCCCTTTGATTCCTATAAGACGTATCTTTTAGTCGAGTCATCCCCTTTGATTCCTATAAGACGTACCTTTTAGTCGAGTCATCCCCTTTGACCCCTAGAAGACATACCTTTTAGTCATTTCCTTTGATTCCTATAAGATGTACCTTTTAGTCGAGTCACCCCCTTTGATTCCTATAAGACGTACCTTTTAGTCGAGTCATCCCCTTTGATTCCTATAAGACGTACCTTTTAGTCGAGTCATCCCCTTTGATTCCTAGAAGACGTAACTTTTAGTCGAGTCATTTCCCTTGATTCCTATAAGACGTACCTTTTAGTCGAGTCATCCCCTTTGATTCCTATAAGACGTATCTTTTAGTCGAGTCATCCCCTTTGATTCCTATAAGACGTACCTTTTAGTCGAGTCATCCCCTTTGACCCCTAGAAGACATACCTTTTAGTCATTTCCTTTGATTCCTATAAGATGTACCTTTTAGTCGAGTCACCCCCTTTGATTCCTATAAGACGTACCTTTTAGTCGAGTAATCCCCCTTGATTACTATAAGACGTACCTTTTAGTCGAGTCATCACCTTTGATTCCTATAAGACGTACCTTTTAGTTGAGTCATTTCCTTTGATTCCTTGAAGACATACCTTTTAGTCGAGTCATTTCCCTTGAATCCTATAAGACGTACCTTTTAGTCGAGTAATCCCCTTTGATTCCTATAAGACGTCCCTTTTAGTCGAGTCATCTCCTTTGATTCTTTAAAGACGTACCTTTTAGTTGAGTCATTTCCTGTGAGTCCTAGAAGACGTTCCTTTTAGTCTAGTCATTTCACTTGATTCATATAAGACGTACCTTAGAGTCGAGTCATTCCCTTGGATTCCTATAAGACGTATCTTTTAGTCGAGTCATCCCCTTTGATTCCTGTAAGCCGTATCTTTTAGTCGAGTCATCCCCTTTGATTCCTATAAGACGTATCTTTTAGTTGAGTCATTTCCTTTGATTCCTTGAAGACGTACCTTTTAGTCCAGTCATCCCCTTAGATTCCTATAAGACGTACCTTTTAGTTGAGTTATCTCCTTTGAATCCTATAAGACGTACCTTATAGTTGAGTCATTTCCTTAGATTCCTAGAAAATGTACCTTTAAGTCGAGTTATTTCCCTTGATTCCTATAAGACGTACCTTTTAGTCGAGTCATCCCCTTTTATTCCTATAAGTCGTAGCTTTTAGTCGAGTCATCCCCTTTGATTCCTATATGACGTATCTTTTAGTTGAGTCATTTCCGTTGATTCCTTGAAGACGTACCTTTTAGTTGAGTCATCCCCTTTGACCCCTAGAAGACATACCTTTTAGTCATTTCCTTTGATTCCTATAAGACGTACCTTTTAGTCGAGTTACCCCCTTTGATTCCTATAAGACGTACCTTTTAGTCGAGTCATCCCCCTTGATTACTATAAGACGTACCTTTTAGTCGAGTCATCCCCTTTGATTCCTATAAGACGTACCTTTTAGTTGAGTCATTTCCTTTGATTCCTTAAAGACGTACCTTTTAGTAGAGTCATTTCCCTTGATTCCTATAAGACGTACCTTTTAGTCGAGTCATCCCCATTGATTCCTATAAGACGTACCTTCTAGTCGAGTCATCTCCTTTGATTCCGATAAGACGTACCTTTTAGTTGAGTCATTTCCTGTGATTCCTAGAAGACGTTCCTTTTAGACGAGTCATTTCACTTGATTCCTATAAGACGTACCTTTTAGTCGAGTCATTCCCTTTGATTCCTATAAGACGTACCTTTTAGTCGAGTCATCCCCTTTGATTCCTATAAGACGTACCTTTTAGTCGAGTCATCCCCTTTGATTCCTAGAAGACGTAACTTTTAGTCGAGTCATTTCCCTTGATTCCTATAAGACGTACCTTTTAGTCGAGTCATCCCCTTTGATTCCTATAAGACGTATCTTTTAGTCGAGTCATCCCCTTTGAATCCTATAAGACGTACCTTTTAGTCGAGTCATCCCCTTTGACCCCTAGAAGACATACCTTTTAGTCATTTCCTTTGATTCCTATAAGATGTACCTTTTAGTCGAGTCACCCCCTTTGATTCCTATAAGACATACCTTTTAGTCAAATCATCCCCCTTGATTACTATAAGACGTACCTTTTAGTCGAGTCATCACCTTTGATTCCTATAAGACGTACCTTTTAGTTGAGTCATTTCCTTTGATTCCTTGAAGACGTACCTTTTAGTCGAGTCATTTCCCTTGATTCCTATAAGACGTACCTTTTAGTCGAGTAATCCCCTTTGATTCCTATAAGACGTCCCTTTTAGTCGAGTCATCTCCTTTGATTCTTATTAGACGTACCTTTTAGTTGAGTCATTTTCTGTGATTCCAAGAAGACGTTCCTTTTAGTCTAGTCATTTCACTTGATTCATATAAGACGTACCTTTTAGTCTAGTCATTCCCTTGGATTCCTATAAGACGTACCTTTTAGTCGAGTCATCCCCTTTGATTCCTATAAGCCGTATCTTTTAGTCGAGTCATCCCCTTTGATTCCTATAAGACGTATCTTTTAGTTGAGTCATTTCCTTTGATTCCTTGAAGACGTACCTTTTAGTCCAGTCATCCCCTTAGATTCCTATAAGACGTACCTTTTAGTTGAGTTATCTCCTTTGAATCCTATAAGACGTACCTTTTAGTTGAGTCATTTCCTTAGATTCCTAGAAAACGTACCTTTTAGTCGAGTCATTTCCCTTGATTCCTATAAGACGTACCTTTTAGTCGAGTCATCCCCTTGATTCCTATAAGCCGTATCTTTTAGTCGAGTCATCCCCTTTGATTCCTATAAGACGTATCTTTTAGTTGAGTCATTTCCTTTGATTCCTTGAAGAAGTACCTTATAGTCGAGTCATTTCCCTTGATTCCTATAAGACGTACATTTTAGTCGAGTCATCCCCTTTGATTCCTATAAGACGTACCTTTTAGTCGAGTCATCCCCATTGATTCCTATAAGACGTACCTTTTAGTTGAGTCATCTCCTTTGATTCCGATAAGACGTACCTTTTAGTTGAGTCATTTCCTGTGATTCCTAGAAGACGTTCCTTTTAGACGAGTCATTTCACTTGATTCCTATAAGACGTACCTTTTAGTCGAGTTATTCCCTTTGATTCCTATAAGACGTACCTTTTAGTCGAGTCATCCCCTTTGATTCCTATAAGACGTACCTTTTAGTCGAGTCATCCCTTTTGATTCCTAGAAGACGTATCTTTTAGTCGAGTCATTTCCCTTGATTCCTATAAGACGTACCTTTTAGTCGAGTCATCCCCTTTGATTCCTATAAGACGTATCTTTTAGTCGAGTCATCCCCTTTGATTCCTATAAGACGTACCTTTTAGTCGAGTCATCCCCTTTGACCCCTAGAAGACATACCTTTTAGTCATTTCCTTTGATTCCTATAAGATGTACCTTTTAGTCGAGTCACCCCCTTTGATTCCTATAAGACATACCTTTTAGTCAAATCATCCCCCTTGATTCCTATAAGACGTACCTTTTAGTTGAGTCATTTCCTTTGATTCCTTGAAGACGTACCTTTTAGTCGAGTCATTTCCCTTGATTCCTATAAGACGTACCTTTTAGTCGAGTAATCCCCTTTGATTCCTATAAGACGTCCCTTTTAGTCGAGTCATCTCCTTTGATTCTTATTAGACGTACCTTTTAGTTGAGTCATTTTCTGTGATTCCTAGAAGACGTTCCTTTTAGTCTAGTCATTTCACTTGATTCATATAAGACGTACCTTTTAGTCTAGTCATTCCCTTGGATTTTTATAAGACGTACCTTTTAGTCGAGTCATCCCCTTTGATTCCTATAAGCCGTATCTTTTAGTTGAGTCATCCCCTTTGATTCCTATAAGACGTATCTATTAGTTGAGTCATTTCCTTTGATTCCTTGAAGACGTACCTTTTAGTCCAGTCATCCCCTTAGATTCCTATAAGACGTACCTTTTAGTTGAGTTATCTCCTTTGAATCCTATAAGACGTACCTTTTAGTTGAGTCATTTCCTTAGATTCCTAGAAAACGTACCTTTTAGTCGAGTCATTTCCCTTGATTCCTATAAGACGTACCTTTTAGTCGAGTCATCCCCTTTGATTCCTATAAGCCGTATCTTTTAGTCGAGTCATCCCTTTGATTCCTATAAGACGTATCTTTTAGTTGAGTCATTTCCTTTGATTCCTTGAAGAAGTACCTTGTAGTCGAGTCATTTCCCTTGATTCCTATAAGACGTACCTTTTAGTTGAGTCATCCCCTTTGATTCCTATAAGACGTACCTTTTAGTTGAGTCATTTCCTTTGATTCCTTGAAGACGTACCTTTTAGTCGAGTCATTTCCCTTGATTCCTATAAGACGTACCTTTTAGTCCAGTCATCCCCATTGATTCCTATAAGACGTACCTTTTAGTCCAGTCATCTCCTTTGATTCCGATAAGACGTACCTTTTAGTTGAGTCATTTCCTGTGATTCCTAGAAGACGTTCCTTTTAGACGAGTCATTTCACTTGATTCCTATAAGACGTACCTTTTAGTCGAGTCATTCCCTTTGATTGATATAAGACGTACCTTTTAGTCGAGTCATCCCCTTTGATTCCTATAAGACGTACCTTTTAGTCGAGTCATCCCCTTTGATTCCTAGAAGACGTAACTTTTAGTCGAGTCATTTCCCTTGATTCCTATAAGACGTACCTTTTAGTCGAGTCATCCCCTTTGATTCCTATAAGACGTATCTTTTAGTCGAGTCATCCCCTTTGATTCCTATAAGACGTACCTTTTAGTCGAGTCATCCCCTTTGACCCCTAGAAGACATACCTTTTAGTCATTTCCTTTGATTCCTATAAGATGTACCTTTTAGTAGAGTCACCCCCTTTGATTCCTATAAGACGTACCTTTTAGTCGAGTCATCCCCTTTGATTACTATAAACCGTACCTTTTAGTCGAGTCATCACCTTTGATTCCTATAAGACGTACCTTTTAGTTGAGTCATTTCCTTTGATTCCTTGAAGACGTACCTTTTAGTCGAGTCATTTCCCTTGATTCCTATAAGACGTACCTTTTAGTCGAGTCATCCCCTTTGATTCCTATAAGACGTCCCTTTTAGTCGAGTCATCTCCTTTGATTCTTATTAGACGTACCTTTTAGTTGAGTCATTTCCTGTGATTCCTAGAAGACGTTCCTTTTAGTCTAGTCATTTCACTTGATTCATATAAGACGTACCTTTTAGTCTAGTCATTCCCTTAGATTCCTATAAGACGTACCTTTTAGTCGAGTCATCCCCTTTGATTCCTATAAGCCGTATCTTTTAGTCGAGTCATCCCATTTGATTCCTATAAGACGTATCTTTTAGTTGAGTCATTTCCTTTGATTCCTTGAAGACGTACCTTTTAGTCCAGTCATCCCCTTAGATTCCTATAAGACGTACCTTTTAGTTGAGTTATCTCCTTTGAATCCTAAAAGACGTACCTTTTAGTTGAGTCATTTCCTTAGATTCCTAGAAAATGTTCCTTTTAGTCGAGTCATTTCCCTTGATTCCTATAAGACGTACCTTTTAGTCGAGTCATCCCCTTTGATTCCTATAAGCCGTATCTTTTAGTCGAGTCATCCCCTTTGATTCCTATAAGACGTATCTTTTCGTTGAGTCATTTCCTTTGATTCCTTGAAGAAGTACCTTATAGTCGAGTAATTTCCCTTGATTCCTATAAGACGTACCTTTTAGTCGAGTCATCCCCTTTGATTCCTATAAGACGTACCTTTTAGTTGAGTCATCCCCTTTGATTCCTATTAGTCGTACCTTTTAGTCGAGTCATCCCCTTTGATTCCTATAAGATGTACCGTTTAGTCGAGTCATCCCCTTTGATTCCTATAAGACGTACCTTTTAGTTGAGTCATTTCCTTTGATTCCTTGAAGACGTACCTTTTAGTCGAGTCATTTCCCTTGATTCCTATAAGATGTACCTTTTAGTTGAGTCATCCCCTTTGATTCCTATAAGACTAACCTTTTAGTCGAGTCATCCCCTTTGATTCCTATAAGACTAACCTTTTAGTCGAGTCATCCCTTTGATTCCTATAAGACGTACCTTTTAGTCGAGTCATCCCCTTTGACCTCTAGAAGACATACCTTTTTGTCATTTCCTTTGATTCGTATAAGACGTATCTTTTAGTTGAGTCACCACCTTTGATTCCAATAAGAGGTACCTTTTAGTCAAGTCATCCCCCTTGATTACTATAAGACGTACCTTTTAGTCGAGTCATCCCCTTTGATTTCTAGAAGACGTACCTTTTAGTCGAGTCATTTACCTTGATTCCTATAAGACGTACCTTTTAGTCGAGTCATCCACTTTGATTCCTATAAGACGTACCTTTTAGTCGAGTCATCCCCTTGGATTCCTATAAGACGTATCTTTTGGTCGAGTCATCCCCTTCGATTCCTATAAGACGAACCTTTTAGTCGAGTCATCCCCTTTGATTCCTAAAAGACGTACCTTTTAGTCGAGTCATTTCCCTTGATTCCTATAAGACGTATCTTTTAGTCGAGTCATCCCCTTTGATTCCTATAAGACGTAACTTTTAGTCGAGTCATCCCCTTTGATTCCTATAAGACGTACCTTTTAGTCGAGTCATCACCTGTGAACCCTAGAATACGTACCTTTTAGTCGAGTCATTTCCTTTGAATCCTATAAGACGTACCTTTTAGTCGAGTCATCCCCTTAGATTCCTATAAGACGTACCTTTTAGTTGAGTTATCTCCTTTGATTCCTATAAGACGTACCTTTTAGTTGAGTCATTTCCTTAGATTCCTAGAAAACGTACCTGTTAGTCGAGTCATTTCCCTTGATTCCTATAAGACGTACCTATTAGTCTAGTCATCACCTTTAATTCCTATAAAATGTACCTTTTAGTCGAGTCATCCCCTTTGATTCCTATAAGACGTACCTTTTAGTCGAGTCATCCCTTTGATTCCTATAAGACGTACCTTTTAGTCGAGTCATCCCCTTTGACCCCTAGAAGACATACCAATTAGTCATTTCCTTTGATTCCTATAAGACGTATCTTTTAGTCGAGTCACCCGCTTTGATTCGAATAAAAGGTACCTTTTAGTCAAGTCATCCCCCTTGATTACTATAAAACGTACCTTTTAGTCGAGTCACCTCCATTGATTGGTAGAAGACGTACCTTTTAGTCGAGTCATTTCCCTTGATTCCTATAAGACGTACCTTTTAGTCGAGTCATCCACTTTGATTCCTATAAGACGTACCTTTTAGTCGAGTCATTTCCCTTGATTCCTATAAAACGTACCTTTTAGTCGAGTCACCTCCATTGATTGGTAGAAGACGTACCTTTTAGTCGAGTCATTTCCCTTGATTCCTATAAGACGTACCTTTTAGTCGAGTCATCCACTTTGATTCCTATAAGACGTACCTTTTAGTCGAGTCATTTCCCTTGATTCCTATAAGACGTACCTTTTAGTCGAGTCATCCCCTTTGATTCCTATAAGACGTACCTTTTAGTTGAGTTATCTCCTTTGTTTCCTATAAGACGTACCTTTTAGTTGAGTCATTTCCTTAGATTCCTCGAAAACATACCTTTTAGTCGAGTCATTTCCCTTGATTCCTATAAGACGTACCTTTTAGTCGAGGCATCCCCTTTGATTCCTATAAAATCTACCTTTTAGTCGAGTCATCCCCTTTGATTCCTATAAGACGAACCTTTTAGTCGAGTCATCCCTTTGATTCCTATAAGACGTACCTTTTAGTCGAGTCATCCCCAATGACCCCTAGAAGACATACCTTTTTGTCATTTCCTTTGATTCGTATAAGACGTATCTTTTAGTTGAGTCACCACCTTTGATTCCAATAAGAGGTACCTTTTAGTCAAGTCATCCCCCTTGATTACTATAAGACGTACCTTATAGTCGAGTCATCCCTTTGATTCCTATAAGACGTACCTTTTAGTCGAGTCATCCTCAATGACCCCTAGAAGACATACCTTTTTGTCATTTCCTTTGATTCGTATAAGACGTATCTTTTAGTTGAGTCACCACCTTTGATTCCAATAAGAGGTACCTTTTAGTCAAGTCATCCCCCTTGATTAATATAAGACGTACCTTATAGTCGAGTCATCCCCTTTGATTCCTAGAAGACGTACCTTTTAGTCGAGCCATTTCCCTTGATTCCTATAAGACGTACCTTTTAGTCGAGTCATCCACTTTGATTCCGATAAGACGTACCTTTTAGTCGAGTCATCCCCTTGGATTCCTATAAGACGTAGCTTTTGGTCGAGTCATCCCCTTCAATTCCTATAAGATGAACCTTTTAGTCGAGTCATCCCCATTGATTCCTAACAGACGTACCTTTTAGTCGAGTCATTTCCCTTGATTACTATAAGACATATCTTTTAGTCGAGTCATCCCCTTTGATTCCTATAAGACGTATCTTTTAGTTGAGTCATCCCCTTTGATTCCTATAAGACGTACCTTTAAGTCGAGTCATCCCCTTTGAACCCTAGAATACCTACCTTTTAGTCGAGTCATTTCCTTTGATTCCTATAAGACGTACCTTTTAGTCGAGTCATCCCCTTAGATTCCTATAAGACATACCTTTTAGTTGAGTTATCTCCTTTGATTCCTATAAGACGTACCTTTTAGTTGAGTCATACCTTAGATTCCTAGAAAACGTACCTTTTAGTCGAGTCATTTCCCTTGATTCCTATAAGACGTACCTTTTAGTCTAGTCATCCCCTTTAATTCCTATAAGACGTACCTTTTAGTCGAGTGATCCCCTTTGACCCCTAGAAGACATACCTATTAGTCATTTCCTTTGATTCCTATAAGACGTATCTTTTAGTCGAGTCACCCCCTTTGATTCCAATAAGAGATACCTTTTAGTCAAGTCATCCCCCTTGATTACTATAAAACTTACCTTTTAGTCGAGTCATCCCCTTTGATTGGTAGAAGACGTACCTTTTAGTCGAGTCATTTCCCTTGATTCCTATAAGACGTACCTTTTAGTCGAGTCATCCACTTTGATTCCTATAAGACGTACCTTTTAGTCGAGTCATTTCCCTTGATTCCTATAAGACGTACCTTTTAAGTCGAGTCATCCCCTTTGATTCCTATAAGACGTACCTTTTAGTTGAGTCATCCCCTTTGATTCCTATAAGACGTACATTTTAGTCGAGTCATCCCCTTTGATTCCTATAAGATGTACCGTTTAGTCGAGACATCCCCTTTGATTCCTAGAAGACGTACCTTTTAGTTGAGTCATTTCCTTTGATTCCTTGAAGACGTACCTCTTTTTCTAGTCATTTCCCTTGATTCCAATATGATGTACCTTTTAGTTGAGTCATTTCCTTTGATTCCTATAAGACGTACCTTTTAGTCGAATCATTCCCTTTGACACCTAGAATACGTACCTTTTAGTCGAGTCATTTCCTTTGATTCCTATAAGACGTACCTTTTAGTCGAGTCATCCCCTTAGATTCCTATAAGACGTACCTTTTAGTTGAGTTATCTCCTTTGATTCCTATAAGACGTACCTTTTAGTTGAGTCATTTCCTTAGATTCCTCGAAAACATACCTTTTAGTCGAGTCATTTCCCTTGATTCCTATAAGACGTACCTTTTAGTCGAGTCATCCTCTTTAATTCCTATAAAATGTACCTTTTAGTCGAGTCATCCCCTTTGATTCCTATAAGACGTACCTATTAGTCGAGTCATCCCTTTGATTCCTATAAGACGTACCTTTTAGTCGAGTCATACCCTTTGACCCCTAGAAGACATACCTTTTTGTCATTTCCT
This sequence comes from Capsicum pubescens, assembly GCA_030864215.1. Taxonomy (NCBI): domain Eukaryota; kingdom Viridiplantae; phylum Streptophyta; class Magnoliopsida; order Solanales; family Solanaceae; genus Capsicum; species Capsicum pubescens. Next base: position 271,591,173 of record CM061545.1, on the reverse strand, counting down.
TTGATTCGTATAAGACGTATCTTTTAGATGAGTCACCACTTTTGATTCCAATAAGAGGTACCTTTTAGTCAAGTCATCCCCCTTGATTACTATAAGACGTACCTTTTAGTCGAGTCATCCCCTTTGATTCCTAGAAGACGTACCTTTTAGTCGAGTCATTTCCCTTTATTCCTATAAGACGTACCTTTTAGTCGCGTCATCCACTTTGATTCCTATAAGACGTACCTTTTAGTCGAGTCATCCCCTTGGATTCCTATAAGATGTACCTTTTGGTCGAGTCATCGCCTTCGATTCCTATAAGACGAACCTTTTAGTCGAGTCATCCCCTTTGATTCCTAAAAGACGCATCTTTTAGTCGAGTCATTTCCCTTGATTCCTATAAGACATATCTTTTAGTCGAGTCATCCCCTTTGATTCCTATAAGACATAACTTTTAGTCGAGTCATCCCCTTTGATTCCTATAAGATGTACCTTTTAGTCGAGTCATCACCTTTGAACCCTAGAATACGTACCTTTTAGTCGAGTCATTTCCTTTGATTCCTATAAGACGTACCTTTTAGTCGAGTCATCCCCTTAGATTCCTATAAGACGTACCTTTTAGTTGAGTTATCTCCTTTGATTCCTATAAGACGTACCTTTTAGTTGAGTGATTTCCTTAGATTCCTAGAAAACGTTCCTTTTAGTCGAGTCATTTCCCTTGATTCCTATAAGACGTACCTTTTAGTCTAGTCATCCCTTTAATTCCGATAAAATGTACCTTTTAGTCGAGTCATCCCCTTTGATTCCTATAAGACGTACCTTTTAGTTGAGTCATCCCTTTGATTCCTATAAGACGTACCTTTTAGTCGAGTCATCCCCTTTGACCCCTAGAAGACATACCTATTAATCATTTCCTTTGATTCCTATAAGACGTATCTTTTAGTCGAGTCACCCCCTTTGATACCAATAAGAGGTACCTTTTAGTCAAGTCATCCCCCTTGATTACTATAAAACGTACCTTTTAGTTGAGTCATCCCCTTTGATTGGTAGAAGACGTATCTTTTAGTCGAGTCATTTCCATTTATTCCTATAAGACGTATGTTTAGATGAATCATCCCTTTTGATTCCTATAAGATGTACCTTTTGGTCGAGTCATCCCCTTCGATTCCTATAAGACGAACCATTTAGTCGAGTCATCCCCTTTGATTCCTAAAAGACGTACCTTTTAGTCGAGTCATTTCCCTTGATTCCTATAAGACGTATCTTTTAGTCGAGTCTTCACCTTTGATTCCTATAAGACGTACCTTTTAGTCGAGTCATCCCCTTTGATTCCTATAAGACGTACCTTTTAGTCGAGTCATCCCCTTTGAACCCTAGAATACGTACCTTTTAGTCGAGTCATTTCCTTTGATTACTATAAGACGTACCTTTTAGTCGAGTCATCCCCTTAGATTCCTATAAGACGTACCTTTTAGTTGAGTTATCTCCTTTGAATCCTATAAGACGTACCTTTTAGTTGAGTCATTTCCTTAGATTCCTAGAAAACGTACCTTTTAGTCGAGTCATTTCCCTTGATTCCTATAAGACGTACCTTTTAGTCGAGTCATCCCCTTTGATTCCTATAAGACGTACCTTTTAGTTGAGTTATCTCCTTTGATTCCTATATGACGTACCTTTTAGTTGAGTCATTTCCTTAGATTGCTCGAAAACATACCTTTTAGTCGAGTCATCCCCTTTGATTCCTATAAGACGAACCTTTTAGTCGAGTCATCCCTTTGATTCCTATAAAACGTACCTTTTAGTCGAGTCATGCCCTTTGACCCCTAGAAGATATACCTTTTTGTCATTTCCTTTGATTCGTATAAGACGTATCTTTTAGTTGAGTCACCACCTTTGATTCCAATAAGAGGTACCTTTTAGTCAAGTCATCCCCCTTGATTACTATAAGACGTACCTTTTAGTCGAGTCATCCCCTTTGATTTCTAGAAGACGTACCTTTTAGTCGAGTCATTTCCCTTGATTCCTATAAGACGTACCTTTTAGTCGAGTCATTCACTTTGATTCCTATAAGACGTACCTTTTAGTCGAGTCATCCCCTTGGATTCCTATAAGACGTATCTTTTGGTCGAGTCATCCCCTTCGATTCCTATAAGACAAACCTTTTAGTCGAGTCATCCCCTTTGATTCCTAAAAGACGTACCTTTTAGTCGAGTCATTTCCCTTGATTCCTATAAGACGTATCTTTTAGTCGAGTCATCCCCTTTGATTCCTATAAGACGTAACTTTTAGTCGAGTCATCCCCTTTGATTCCTATAAGACGTACCTTTTAGTCGAGTCATCACCTGTGAACCCTAGAATACGTACCTTTTACTCGAGTCATTTCCTTTGAATCCTATAAGACGTACCATTTAGTCGAGTCATCCCCTTAGATTCCTATAAGACGTACCTTTTAGTTGAGTTATCTCCTTTGATTCCTATAAGACGTACCTTTTAGTTGAGTCATTTCCTTAGATTCCTAGAAAACGTACCTTTTAGTCGAGTCATTTCCCTTGATTCCTATAAGACGTACCTTTTAGTCGAGTCATCCCCTTTAATTCCTATAAGACGTACCTTTTAGTCTAGTCATCCCCTTTAATTCCTATAAAATGTACCTTTTAGTCGAGTCATCCCCTTTGAATCCTATAAGACGTACCTTTTAGTCGAGTCATCCCTTTGATTCCTATAAGACGTACTTTTTAGTCGAGTCATCCCCTTTGACCCCTAGAAGACATACCTATTAGTCATTTCCTTTGATTCCTATAAGACGTATCTTTTAGTCGAGTCACCCCCTTTGATTCGAATAAAAGGTACCTTTTAGTCAAGTCATCCCCCTTGATTACTATAAAACGTACCTTTTAGTCGAGTCACCTCCTTTGATTGGTAGAAGACGTACCTTTTAGTCGAGTCATTTCCCTTGATTCCTATAAGACGTACCTTTTAGTCGAGTCATCCACTTTGATTCCTATAAGACGTACCTTTTAGTCGAGTCATTTCCCTTGATTCCTATAAGACGTACCTTTTAGTCGAGTCATCCCCTTTGATTCCTATAAGACGTACCTTTTAGTTGAGTTATCTCCTTTGTTTCCTATAAGACGTACCTTTTAGTTGAGTCATTTCCTTAGATTCCTCGAAAACATACCTTTTAGTCGAGTCATTTCCCTTGATTCCTATAAGACGTACCTTTTAGTCGAGTCATCCCCTTTGATTCCTATAAAATCTACCTTTTAGTCGAGTCATCCCCTTTGATTCCTATAAGACGAACCTTTTAGTCGAGTCATCCCTTTGATTCCTATAAGACGTACCTTTTAGTCGAGTCATCCCCAATGACCCCTAGAAGACATACCTTTTTGTCATTTCCTTTGATTCGTATAAGACGTATCTTTTAGTTGAGTCACCACCTTTGATTCCAATAAGAGGTACCTTTTAGTCAAGTCATCCCCCTTGATTACTATAAGACGTACCTTATAGTCGAGTCATCCCCTTTGATTCCTAGAAGACGTACCTTTTAGTCGAGTAATTTCCCTTGATTCCTATAAGACGTACCTTTTAGTCGAGTCATCCACTTTGATTCCGATAAGACGTACCTTTTAGTCGAGTCATCCCCTTGGATTCCTATAAGACGTAGCTTTTGGTCGAGTCATCCCCTTCTATTCCTATAAGATGAACCTTTTAGTCGAGTCATCCCCATTGATTCCTAACAGACGTACCTTTTAGTCGATTCATTTCCCTTGATTACTATAAGACATATCTTTTAGTCGAGTCATCCCCTTTGATTCCTATAAGACGTATCTTTTAGTTGAGTCATCCCCTTTGATTCCTATAAGACGTACCTTTAAGTCGAGTCATCCCCTTTGAACCCTAGAATACGTACCTTTTAGTCGAGTCATTTCCTTTGATTCCTATAAGACGTACCTTTTAGTCGAGTCATCCCCTTAAATTCCTATAAGACGTACCTTTTAGTTGAGTTATCTCCTTTGATTCCTATAAGACGTACCTTTTAGTTGAGTCATCCCCTTTAATTCCTATAAAATGTACCTTTTAGTTGAGTCATCCCCTTGATTCCTATAAGACGTACCTTTTAGTCTAGTCATCCCCTTTAATTCCTATAAAATGTACCTTTTAGTCGAGTCATCCCCTTTGATTCCTATAAGACGTACCTTCTAGTCGAGTCATCCCTTTGATTCCTATAAGACGTACCTTTTAGTCGAGTGATCCCCTTTGACCCCTAGAAGACATACCTATTAGTCATTTCCTTTGATTCCTATAAGACGTATCTTTTAGTCGAGTCACCCCCTTTGATTCCAATAAGAGATACCTTTTAGTCAAGTCATCCCCCTTGATTACTATAAAACGTACCTTTTAGTCGAGTCATCCCCTTTGATTGGTAGAAGACGTACCTTTTAGTCGAGTCATTTCCCTTGATTCCTATAAGACGTACCTTTTAGTCGAGTCATCCACTTTGATTCCTATAAGACGTACCTTTTAGTCGAGTCATTTCCCTTGATTCCTATAAGACGTACCTTTTAAGTCGAGTCATCCCCTTTGATTCCTATAAGACGTACCTTTTAGTTGAGTCATCCCCTTTGATTCCTATAAGACGTACCTTTTAGTCGAGTCATCCCCTTTGATTCCTATAAGATGTACCGTTTAGTCGAGTCATCCCCTTTGATTCCTAGAAGACGTACCTTTTAGTTGAGTCATTTCCTTTGATTCCTTGAAGACGTACCTCTTTTTCTAGTCATTTCCCTTGATTCCAATAAGATGTACCTTTTAGTTGAGTCATTTCCGTTGATTCCTATAAGATGTACCTTTTAGTCGAATCATCCCCTTTGACACCTAGAATACGTACCTTTTAGTCGAGTCATTTCCTTTGATTCCTATAAGACGTACCTTTTAGTCGAGTCATCCCCTTAGATTCCTATAAGACGTACCTTTTAGTTGAGTTATCTCCTTTGATTCCTATAAGACGTACCTTTTGGTTGAGTCATTTCCTTAGATTCCTCGAAAACATACCTTTTAGTCGAGTCATTTCCCTTGATTCCTATAAGACGTACCTTTTAGTCGAGTCATCCCCTTTGATTCCTATAAAATGTACCTTTTAGTCGAGTCATCCCCTTTGATTCCTATAAGACGTACCTATTAGTCGAGTCATCCCTTTGATTCCTATAAGACATACCTTTTAGTCGAGTCATACCCTTTGACCCCTAGAAGACATACCTTTTTGTCATTTCCTTTGATTCCTATAAGACGTATCTTTTAGTTGAGTCACCACCTTTGAATCCAATAAGAGGTACCTTTTACTCTAGTCATCCCCCTTGATTACTATAAGACGTACCTTTTAGTCGAGTCATCCCCTTTGATTCCTAGAAGACGTACCTTTTAGTCGAGTCATTTCCCTTGATTTCTATAAGACGTACCTTTTAGTCGAGTCATCCACATTGATTCCTATAAGACGTACCTTTTAGTCGAGTCATCCCCTTGGTTTCCTATAAGACGTACCTTTTGGTCGAGTCATCCCCTTCGATTCCTATAAGACGAACCTTTTAGTCGAGTCATCCCCTTTGATTCCTAAAAGATATACCTTTTAGTCGAGTCATTTCCCTTGATTCCTATAAGACGTATCTTTTAGTCGAGTCATCCCCTTTGATTCCTATAAGACGTACCTTTTAGTCGAGTCATACCCTTTGATTCCTATAAGACGTACCTTTTAGTCGAGTCATCCCCTTTGAACCCTAGAATACGTACCTTTTAGTCGAGTAATTTCCTTTGATTCCTATAAGACGTACCTTTTAGTCGAGTCATCCCCTTAGATTCCTAATAGACGTACCTTTTAGTTGAGTTATCTCCTTTGATTCCTATAAGACGTACCTTTTAGTTGAGTCATTTCCTTAGATTCCTCGAAAACATACCTTTTAGTCGAGTCATTTCCCTTGATTCCTATAAGACGTACCTTTTAGTCGAGTCATCCCCTTTGATTCCTATAAAATGTACCTTTTAGTCGAGTCATCCCCTTTGATTCCTATAAGACGTACCTATTAGTCGAGTCATCCCTTTGATTCCTATAAGACATACCTTTTAGTCGAGTCATACCCTTTGACCCCTAGAAGACATACCTTTTTGTCATTTCCTTTGATTCCTATAAGACGTATCTTTTAGTTGAGTCACCACCTTTGAATCCAATAAGAGGTACCTTTTACTCTAGTCATCCCCCTTGATTACTATAAGACGTACCTTTTAGTCGAGTCATCCCCTTTGATTCCTAGAAGACGTACCTTTTAGTCGAGTCATTTCCCTTGATTTCTATAAGACGTACCTTTTAGTCGAGTCATCCACATTGATTCCTATAAGACGTACCTTTTAGTCGAGTCATCCCCTTGGTTTCCTATAAGACGTACCTTTTGGTCGAGTCATCCCCTTCGATTCCTATAAGACGAACCTTTTAGTCGAGTCATCCCCTTTGATTCCTAAAAGATATACCTTTTAGTCGAGTCATTTCCCTTGATTCCGATAAGACGTATCTTTTAGTCGAGTCATCCCCTTTGATTCCTATAAGACGTACCTTTTAGTCGAGTCATACCCTTTGATTCCTATAAGACGTACCTTTTAGTCGAGTCATCCCCTTTGAACCCTAGAATACGTACCTTTTAGTCGAGTAATTTCCTTTGATTCCTATAAGACGTACCTTTTAGTCGAGTCATCCCCTTAGATTCCTATAAGACGTACCTTTTAGTTGAGTTATCTCCTTTGATTCCTATAAGACGTACCTTTTAGTTGAGTCATTTCCTTAGATTCCTAGAAAACGTACCTTTTAGTCTAGTCATTTCCCTTGATTCCTATAAGACGTACCTTTTAGTCGAGTCATCCCCTTTGATTCCTATAAGTTGTACCTTTTAGTTGAGTTAGCTCCTTTGATTTCTATAAGACGTACCATTTAGTTGTGTCATTTCCTTAGATTCCTCGAAAACATACCTTTTAGTCGAGTCATTTCCCTTGATTCCTATAAGACGTACCTTTTAGTCGAGTCATCCCCTTTGATTCCTATAAAATGTACCTTTTAGTCGAGTCATCCCCTTTGATTCCTATAAGACGTACCTTTTAGTCGAGTCATCCCTTTGATTCCTATAAGACGTACCTTTTAGTCGAGTCATCCCCTTTGACCCCTAGAAGACATACTTTTTTGTCATTTCCTTTGATTCCTATAAGACGTATCTTTTAGTTGAGTCACCACCTTTGATTCCAAAAAGAGGTACCTTTTAGTCAAGTCATCCCCCTTGATTACTATAAGACGTACCTTTTAGTCGAGTCATCCCCTTTGATTCCTAGAAGACGTACCTTTTAGTCGAGTCATTTCCCTTGATTCCTATAAGACGTACCTTTTAGTCGAGTCATCCACTTTGATTCCTATATGACGTACCTTTTAGTCGAGTCATCCCCTTGGATTCCTATAAGACGTACCTTTTGGTCGAGTCATCCCCTTCGATTCCTATAAGATGAACCTTTTAGTCGAGTCATCCCCTTTGATTCCTAAAAGACGTACCTTTTAGTCGAGTCATTTCCCTTGATTCCTATAAGACGTATCTTTTAGTCGAGTCATCCCCTTTGATTCCTATAAGACGTACCTTTTAGTCGAGTCATCCCCTTTGATTCCTATCAGACGTAACTTTTAGTCGAGTCATCCCCTTTGAACCCTAGAATACGTATCTTTTAGTCGAGTCATCCCTTTGATTCCTATAAGACGTACCTTTTAGTCGAGTCATTTCCTTTGATTCCTATAAGACGTACCTTTTAGTCGAGTCATCCCCTTTGATTCCTATAACACGTACCTTTTAGTCGAGTCATCTCTTTGATTCCTATAAGACGTACCTTTTAGTCGAGTCATCCCCTTTGACCCCTAGAAGACATACCTTATAGTCATTTCCTTTGATTCCTATAAGACGTATCTTTTAGTCGAGTCACCCCCTTTGATTCCAATAAGAGGTACCTTTTAGTCAAGTCATCCCCCTTGATTACTATAAAAACGTACCTTTTAGTCAAGTCATCCCCTTTGATTGGTAGAAGACGTACCTTTTAGTCGAGTCATTTCCCTTGATTCCTTTAAGACGTACCTTTTAGTCGAGTCATCCCGTTTTTTTCCAATAAGATGTACCTTTTAGTCGAGTCATCCCGTTTGATCCTTAGATGACGTACCTTTTAGTCTAGTCATTTTCTATGATTCCTATAAGACGTACCTTTTTGATTAGTCATTTCCTTTGATTCCTATAAGACGTACCTTTTAGTCGAGTCATCCCCATTGACCCCTAGAATACGTACCTTTTAGTCGAGTCATTTCCCTTGATTCCTATAAGACGTACCTCTTAGTCGAATCATCCCCTTTGATTCGTATAAGACATACCTTTTAGTCGAGTCCTCCCCTTTGATTCCTATAAGACGTACTTTTTAGTCGAGTCATTCCCCCTTGACCCCTAGAAGACGTACCTTTTAGTCGAGTCATCCTCATTGACCCCTAGAAGACATACCTTTTACTCGAGTCATTTCCTTTGTTTCTATAAGACGTATCTTTTAGTCGAGTCATTCCTTTTGATTCCTATTAGACGTACCTTTTAGTCGAGTCATCCCCTTTGATTCCTATAAGACGTACCTTTTAGTCGAGTCATTTCCCTTGATTCCTATAAGACGTACCTTTTAGTCGAGTCATCCCCTTTGACCCCTAGAAGACATACCTTTTAGTCATTTCCTTTGATTCCTATAAGACGTACCTTTTAGTCGAGTCACCCTTTGATTCCTATAAAATGTACCTTTTAGTCGAGTCATCCCCCTTGATTACTATAAGACGTACCTTTTAGTCGAGTCATCCCCTTTGATTCCTATAAGACGTACCTTTTAGTTGAGTCATTTCCTTATATTCCTTAAAGACTTACCTTTTAGTAGAGTCATTTCCCTTGATTCCTATAAGACGTACCTTTTAGTCGAGTCATCCCCATGGATTCCTATAAGACGTACCTTTTAGTCGAGTCATCCCCTTAGATTCCTATAAGACGTACCTTTTAGTTGAGTTATCTCCTTTGATTCCTATAAGACGTACCTTTTAGTTGTGTCATTTCCTTAGATGCCTCGAAAACATACCTTTTAGTCGAGTCATTTCCCTTGATTCCTATAAGACGTACCTTTTACTCGAGTCATCCCCTTTGATTCCTATAAAATGTACCTTTTATTCGAGTCATCCCCTTTGATTCCTATAAGACGTACCTTTTAGTCGAGTCATCCCTTTGATTACTATAAGACGTACCTTTTAGTCGAGTCATCCCGTTTGACCCATTGAAGACATACCTTTTTGTCATTTCCTTTGATTCCTATAAGACGTATCTTTTAGTTGAGTCACCACCTTTGATTCCAATAAGAGGTACCTTTTAGTCAAGTCATCCCCCTTGATTACTATAAGACGTACCTTTTAGTCGAGTCATCCCCTTTGATTCCTAGAAGACGTACCTTTTAGTCGAGTCATTTCCCTTGATTCCTATAAGACGTACCTTTTAGTCGAGTCATCCACTTTGATTCCTATAAGACTTACCTTTTAGTCGAGTCATCCCCTTGGATTCCAATAAGACGTACCTTTTGGTCGAGTCATCCCCTTTGATTCCTATAAGACGAACCTTTTAGTCGAGTCATCCCCTTTGATTCCTAAAAGACATACCTTATAGTCGAGTCATTTCCCTTGATTCCTATAAGACGTATCTTTTAGTCTAGTCATCCCCTTTGATTCCTATAAGACGTACCTTTTACTCGAATCATCCCCTTTGATTCCTATAAGACGTACCATTTAGTTGAGTCATCCCCTTTGACCCCTAGAATACGTACCTTTTAGTCGAGTCATTTCCCTTGATTCCTATAAGACGCACCTCTTAGTCGAATCATCACCTTTGATTCGTATATGACATACCTTTTAGTCGAGTCATCCCCTTTGATTCCTATAAGACATACCTTTAAGTCGAGTTATACCTCTTGATTCCTATAAGACGTACTTTTTAGTCGAGTCATTCCCCCTTGACCCCTAGAAGACGTACCTTTTAGTCGAGTCATCCCCTTTGACCCCTAGAAGACGTACCTTTTACTCGAGTCATTTCCTTTGATTCTATAAGACGTATCTTTTAGTCGACTCATTCCTTTTGATTCCTATAAGACGTACATTTTAGTCGAGTCATCCCCTTTGATTCCTATAAGACGTACCTTTTAGTCAAGTCATCCCATTTGATTCCTATAAGACGTACCTTTTAGTCGAGTCATCCCTTTGATTCCTATAAGACGTACTTTTTTGTCGAGGCATCCCCTTTGACCCCTAGAAGACATACCTTTTTGTCATTTCCTTTGATTCCTATAAGACGTACCTTTTTGTCGAGTCACCCCCTTTGATTCCTATAAGACGTACCTTTTAGTCGAGTCATCCCCTTTGATTCCTATAAGACGTACCTTTTAGTCGAGTCATCCCCTTTGATTCCTAGAAGACGTACCTTTTAGTCGAGTCATTTCCCTTGATTCCTATAAGACGTACCTTTTAGTCGAGTCATCCACTTTGATTCCTATATGACGTACCTTTTAGTCGAGTCATCCCCTTGGATTCCTATAAGACGTACCTTTTGGTCGAGTCATCCCCTTCGATTCCTATAAGATGAACCTTTTAGTCGAGTCATCCCCTTTGATTCCTAAAAGACGTACCTTTTAGTCGAGTCATTTCCCTTGATTCCTATAAGACGTATCTTTTAGTCGAGTCATCCCCTTTGATTCCTATAAGACGTACCTTTTAGTCGAGTCATCCCCTTTGATTCCTATCAGACGTAACTTTTAGTCGAGTCATCCCCTTTGAACCCTAGAATACGTATCTTTTAGTCGAGTCATCCCTTTGATTCCTATAAGACGTACCTTTTAGTCGAGTCATTTCCTTAGATTCCTAGAAAACGTACCTTTTAGTCGAGTCATTTCCCTTGATTCCTATAAGACGTACCTTTTAGTCGAGTCATCCCCTTTGATTCCTATAACACGTACCTTTTAGTCGAGTGATCTCTTTGATTCCTATAAGACGTACCTTTTAGTCGAGTCATCCCCTTTGACCCCTAGAAGACATACCTTATAGTCATTTCCTTTGATTCCTATAAGACGTATCTTTTAGTCGAGTCACCCCCTTTGATTCCAATAAGAGGTACCTTTTAGTCAAGTCATCCCCCTTGATTACTATAAAAACGTACCTTTTAGTCAAGTCCTCCCCTTTGATGGGTAGAAGACGTACCTTTTAGTCGAGTCATTTCCCTTGATTCCTTTAAGACGTACCTTTTAGTCGAGTCATCCCGTTTGATTCCTATAAGATGTACCTTTTAGTCGAGTCATCCCGTTTGATCCTTAGATGCCGTACCTTTTAGTCTAGTCATTTTCTATGATTCCTATAAGACGTACCTTTTTGATGAGTCATTTCCTTTGATTCATATAAGACGTACCTTTTAGTCGAGTCATCCCCATTGACCCCTAGAATACGTACCTTTTAGTCGAGTCATTTCCCTTGATTCCTATAAGACGTACCTCTTAGTCGAATCATCTTCTTTGATTCGTATAAGACATACCTTTTAGTCGAGTCCTCCCCTTTGATTCCTATAAGACATACCTTTTAGTCGAGTTATACATCATGATTCCTATAAGACGTACTTTTTAGTCGAGTCATTCCCCCTTGACCCCTAGAAGACGTACCTTTTAGTCGAGTCATCCCCTTTGACCCCTAGAAGACATACCTTTTACTCGAGTCATTTCCTTTGTTTCTATAAGACGTATCTTTTAGTCGAGTCATTCCTTTTGATTCCTATTAGACGTACCTTTTAGTCGAGTCATCCCCTTTGATTCCTATAAGACGTACCTTTTAGTCGAGTCATTTCCCTTGATTCCTATAAGACGTACCTTTTAGTCGAGTCATCCCCTTTGACCCCTAGAAGACATACCTTTTAGTCATTTCCTTTGATTCCTATAAGACGTACCTTTTAGTCGAGTCACCCTTTGATTCCTATAAAACGTACCTTTTAGTCGAGTCATCCCCCTTGATTACTATAAGACGTACCTTTTAGTCGAGTCATCCCCTTTGATTCCTATAAGACGTACCTTTTAGTTGAGTCATTTCCTTATATTCCTTAAAGACTTACCTTTTAGTAGAGTCATTTCCCTTGATTCCTATAAGACGTACCTTTTATTCGAGTCATCCCCATGGATTCCTATAAGACGTACCTTTTAGTCGAGTCATCCCCTTAGATTCCTATAAGACGTACCTTTTAGTTGAGTTATCTCCTTTGATTCCTATAAGACGTACCTTTTAGTTGTGTCATTTCCTTAGATTCCTCGAAAACATACCTTTTAGTCGAGTCATTTCCCTTGATTCCTATAAGACGTACCTTTTACTCGAGTCATCCCCTTTGATTCCTATAAAATGTACCTTTTATTCGAGTCATCCCCTTTGATTCCTATAAGACGTACCTTTTAGTCGAGTCATCCCTTTGATTACTATAAGACGTACCTTTTAGTCGAGTCATCCCGTTTGACCCATTGAAGACATACCTTTTTGTCATTTCCTTTGATTCCTATAAGACGTATCTTTTAGTTGAGTCACCACCTTTGATTCCAATAAGAGGTACCTTTTAGTCAAGTCATTCCCCTTGATTACTATAAGACGTACCTTTTAGTCGAGTCATCCCCTTTGATTCCTATAAGACGTACCTTTTAGTCGAGTCATTTCCCTTGATTCCTATAAGACGTACCTTTTAGTCGAGTCATCCACTTTGATTCCTATAAGACTTACCTTTTAGTCGAGTCATCCCCTTGGATTCCAATAAGACGTACCTTTTGGTCGAGTCATCCCCTTTGATTCCTATAAGACGAACCTTTTAGTCGAGTCATCCCCTTTGATTCCTAAAAGACATACCTTATAGTCGAGTCATTTCCCTTGATTCCTATAAGACGTATCTTTTAGTCGAGTCATCCCCTTTGATTCCTATAAGACGTACCTTTTAGTCGAATCATCCCCTTTGATTCCTATAAGACGTACCATTTAGTCGAGTCATCCCCTTTGACCCCTAGAATACGTACCTTTTAGTCGAGTCATTTCCCTTGATTCCTATAAGACGTACCTCTTAGTCGAATCATCCCCTTTGATTCGTATATGACATACCTTTTAGTCGAGTCATCCCCTTTGATTCCTATAAGACATACCTTTAAGTCGAGTTATACCTCTTGATTCCTATAAGACGTACTTTTTAGTCGAGTCATTCCCCCTTGACCCCTAGAAGACGTACCTTTTAGTCGAGTCATCCCCTTTGACCCCTAGAAGACGTACCTTTTACTCGAGTCATTTCCTTTGATTCTATAAGACGTATCTTTTAGTCGAGTCATTCCTTTTGATTCCTATAAGACGTACATTTTAGTCGAGTCATCCCCTTTGATTCCTATAAGACGTACCTTTTAGTCAAGTCATCTTATTTGATTCCTATAAGACGTACCTTTTAGTCGAGTCATCCCTTTGATTCCTATAAGACGTACTTTTTTGTCGAGGCATCCCCTTTGACCCCTAGAAGACATACCTTTTTGTCATTTCCTTTGATTCCTATAAGACGTACCTTTTTGTCGAGTCACCCCCTTTGATTCCTATAAGACGTACCTTTTAGTCGAGTCATCCCCTTTGATTACTATAAGACGTACCTTTTAGTCGAGTCATCCCCTTTGATTCCTATAAGACGTACCTTTTAGTGGAGTCATTTCCGTTGATTCCTTAAAGACGTACCTTTTAGTAGAGTCATTTCCCTTGATTCCTATAAGACGTACCTTTTAGTCGAGTCATCCCCTTTGACCCCTAGAAGACATACCTATTAGTCATTTCCTTTGATTCCTATAAGACGTATCTTTTAGTCGAGTCACCCCCTTTGATTCGAATAAGAGGTACCTTTTAGTCAAGTCATCCCCCTTGATTACGATAAAACGTACCTTTTAGTCGAGTCACCTCCTTTGATTGGTAGAAGAAGTACCTTTTAGTTGAGTCATTTCCCTTGATTCCTATAAGACGTACCTTTTAGTCGAGTCATCCACTTTGATTCCTATAAGACGTACCTTTTAGTCGAGTCATTTCCCTTGATTCCTATAAGACGTACCTTTTAGTCGAGTCATCCCCTTTGATTCCTATAAGACGTACCTTTTAGTTGACTTATCTCCTTTGTTTCCTATAAGACGTACCTTTTAGTTGAGTCATTTCCTTAGATTCCTCGAAAACATACCTTTTAGTCTAGTCATTTCCCTTGATTTCTATAAGACGTACCTTTTAGTCGAGTCATCCCCTTTGATTCCTATAAAATCTACCTTTTAGTCGAGTCATCCCCTTTGATTCCTATAAGACGAACCTTTTAGTCGAGTCATCCCTTTGATTCCTATAAGACGTACCTTTTAGTTGAGTCATCCCCAATGACCTCTAGAAGACATACCTTTTTGTCATTTCCTTTGATTCGTATAAGACGTATCTTTTAGTTGAGTCACCACCTTTGATTCCAATAAGAGGTACCTTTTAGTCAAGTCATCCCCCTTGATTACTATAAGACGTACCTTATAGTCGATTCATCCCCTTTGATTCCTAGAAGACGTACCTTTTTGTCGAGTCATTTCCCTTGATTCCTATAAGACGTACCTTTTAGTCGAGTCATCCACTTTGATTCCTATAAGACGTACTTTTTAGTCGAGTCATCCCCTTGGATTCCTATAAGACGTACCTTTTGGTCGAGTCATCCCCTTCGATTCCTATAAGATGAACCTTTTAGTCGAGTCATCCCCTTTGATTCCTAAAAGACGTACCTTTTAGTCGAGTCATTTCCCTTGTTTCCTATAAGACATATCTTTTAGTCGAGTCATCCCCTTTGATTCCTATAAGACGTACCTTTTAGTCGAGTCATCCCCTTTGATTCCTATAAGACGTACCTTTAAGTCGAGTCATCCCCTTTGAACCCTAGAATACGTACCTTTTAGTCGAGTCATTTCCTTTGATTCCTATAAGACGTACCTTTTAGTCGAGTCATCCCCTTAGATTCCTATAAGACGTACCTTTTAGTTGAGTTATCTCCTTTGATTCCTATAAGACGTACCTTTTAGTTGAGTCATACCTTAGATTCCTAGAAAACGTACCTTTTAGTCGAGTCATTTCCCTTAATTCCTATAAGACGTACCTTTTAGTCTAGTCATCCCCTTTAATTCCTATAAAATGTACCTTTTAGTCGAGTCATCCCCTTTGATTCCTATAAGACGTACCTTCTAGTCGAGTCATCCCTTTGATTCCTATAAGACGTACCTTTTAGTCGAGTGATCCCCTTTGACCCCTAGAAGACATACCTATTTGTCATTTCCTTTGATTCCTATAAGACGTATCTTTTAGTCGAGTCACCCCCTTTGATTCCAATAAGAGGTACCTTTTAGTCAAGTTATCCCCCTTGATTACTATAAAACGTACCTTTTAGTCGAGTCATCCCCTTTGATTGGTAGAAGACGTACCTTTTAGTCGAGTCATTTCCCTTGATTCCTATAAGACGTACCTTTTAGTCGAGTCATCCACTTTGATTCCTATAAGACGTACCTTTTAGTCGAGTCATTTCCCTTGATTCCTATAAGACGTACCTTTTAAGTCGAGTCATCCCCTTTGATTCCTATAAGACGTACCTTTTAGTTGAGTCATCCCCTTTGATTCCTATAAGACGTACCTTTTAGTCGAGTCATCCCCTTTGATTCCTATAAGATGTACCGTTTAGTCGAGTCATCCCCTTTGATTCCTAGAAGACGTACCTTTTAGTTGAGTCATTTCCTTTGATTCCTTGAAGACGTACCTCTTAGTCTAGTCATTTCCCTTGATTCCAATAAGATGTACCTTTTAGTTGAGTCATTTCCTTTGATTCATATAAGACGTACCTTTTAGTCGAATCATCCCCTTTGACACCTAGAATACGTACCTTTTAGTCGAGTCATTTCCTTTGATTCCTATAAGACGTACCTTTTAGTCGAGTCATCCCCGTAGATTCCTATAAGACGTACCTTTTAGTTGAGTTATCTCCTTTGATTCCTATAAGACGTACCTTTTAGTTGAGTCATTTCCTTAGATTCCTCGAAAACATAACTTTTAGTCGAGTCATTTCCCTTGATTCCTATAAGACGTACCTTTTAGTCGAGTCATCCCCTTTGATTCCTATAAAATGTACCTTTTAGTCGAGTCGTCCCCTTTGAATCCTATAAGACGTACCTTTTAGTCGAGTCATCCCTTTGATTCCTATAAGACGTACCTTTTAGTCGAGTCATACCCTTTGACCTCTAGAAGACATACCTTTTTGTCATTTCCTTTGATTCCTATAAGACGTATCTTTTAGTTGAGTCACCACCTTTGAATCCAATAAGAGGTACCTTTTACTCTAGTCATCCCCCTTGATTACTATAGGACATACCTTTTAGTCGAGTCATCCCCTTTGATTCCTAGAAGACGTACCTTTTTGTCGAGTCATTTCCTTTGATTTCTATAAGACGTACCTTTTAGTCGAGTCATCCACATTGATTCCTATAAGACGTACCTTTTAGTCGAGTCATCCCCTTGGTTTCCTATAAGACTTACCTTTTGGTCGAGTCATCCCCTTCGATTCCTATAAGACGAACCTTTTAGTCGAGTCATCCCCTTTGATTCCGAAAAGATGTACCTTTTAGTCGAGTCATTTCCCTTGATTCCTATAAGACGTATCTTTTAGTCGAGTCATACCCTTTGATTCCTATAAGACGTACCTTTTAGTCGAGTCATCCCCTTTGATTCCTATAAGACGTACCTTTTAGTCGAGTCATCCCCTTTGAACCCTAGAATACGTACCTTTTAGTCGAGTCATTTCCTTTGATTCCTATAAGACGTACCTTTTAGTCGAGTCATCCCCTTAGATTCCTATAAGACGTACCTTTTAGATGAGTTATCTCCTTTGATTCCTATAAGACGTACCTTTTAGTTGAGTCATTTCCTTAGATTCCTCGAAAACATACCTTTTAGTCGAGTCATTTCCCTTGATTCCTATAAGACGTACCTTTTAGTCGAGTCATCCCCTTTGATTCCTATAAAATGTACCTTTTAGTCGAGTCGTCCCCTTTGATTCCTATAAGACGTACCTTTTAGTCGAGTCATCCCTTTGATTACTATAAGACGTACCTTTTAGTCGAGTCATACCCTTTGACCCCTAGAAGACATACCTTTTTGTCATTTCCTTTGATTCCTATAAGACGTATCTTTTAGTTGAGTCACCAACTTTAAATCCAATAAGAGGTACCTTTTACTCTAGTCATCCCCCTTGATTACTATAAGACGTACCTTTTAGTCGAGTCATCCCCTTTGATTCCTAGAAGACGTACCTTTTAGTCGAGTCATTTCCCTTGATTTCTATAAGATGTACCTTTTAGTAGAGTCATCCACATTGATTCCTATAAGACGTACCTTTTAGTCGAGTCATCCCGTTGGTTTCCTATAAGACTTACCTTTTGGTCGAGTCATCCCCTTCGATTCCTATAAGACGAACCTTTTAGTCGAGTCATCCCCTTTGATTCCTAAAAGATGTACCTTTTAGTCGAGTCATTTCCCTTGATTCCTATAAGACGTATCTTTTAGTCGAGTCATCCCCTTTGATTCCTATAAGACGTACCTTTTAGTCGAGTCATCCCCTTTGATTCCTATAAGACGTACCTTTTAGTCGAGTCATCCCCTTTGAACCCTAGAATACGTACCTTTTAGTCGAGTCATTTCCTTTGATTCCTATAAGACGTACCTTTTAGTCGAGTCATCCCCTTAGATTCCTATAAGACGTACGTTTTAGTTGAGTTATCTCCTTTGATTCCTATAAGACGTACCTTTTAGTTGAGTCATTTCCTTAGATTCCTAGAAAACGTACCTTTTAGTCTAGTCATTTCCCTTGATTCCTATAAGACGTACCTTTTAGTCGAGTCATCCCCTTTGATTCCTATAAGTTGTACCTTTTAGTTGAGTTAGCTCCTTTGATTTCTATAAGACGTACCATTTAGTTGTGTCATTTCCTTAGATTCCTCGAAAACATACATTTTAGTCGAGTCATTTCCCTCGATTCCTATAAGACGTACCTTTTAGTCGAGTCATCCCCTTTGATTCCTATAAAATGTACCTTTTAGTCGAGTCATCCCCTTTGATTCCTATAAGACGTACCTTTTAGTCGAGTCATCCCTTTGATTCCTATAAGACGTACCTTTTAGTCGAGTCATCCCCTTTGACCCCTAGAAGACATACCTTTTTATCATTTCCTTTGATTCCTATAAGACGTATCTTTTAGTTGATTCACCACCATTGATTCCAAAAAGAGGTACCTTTTAGTCAAGTCATCCCCCTTGATTACTATAAGACGTACCTTTTAGTCGAGTCATCCCCTTTGATTCCTAGAAGACGTACCTTTTAGTCGAGTCATTTCCCTTGATTCATATAAGACGTACCTTTTAGTCGAGTCATCCACTTTGATTCCTATATGACGTACCTTTTAGTCGAGTCATCCCCTTGGATTCCTATAAGACATACCTTTTGGTCGAGTCATCCCCTTCGATTCCTATAAGATGAACCTTTTAGTCGAGTCATCCCCTTTGATTCCTAAAAGACGTACCTTTTAGTCGAGTCATTTCCCTTGATTCCTATAAGACGTATCTTTTAGTCGAGTCATCCCCTTTGATTCCTATAAGACGTACCTTTTAGTCGAGTCATCCCCTTTGATTCCTATAAGACGTAACTTTTAGTCGAGTCATCCCCTTTGAACCCTAGAATACGTATCTTTTAGTCGAGTCATCCCTTTTGATTCCAATAAGACGTACCTTTTAGTCGAGTCATCCCCTTTGATTCCTATAAGACGTACCTTTTAGTCAAGTCATCCCCTTTGATTCCTATAAGACCAACCTTTTAGTCGAGTAATCCCTTTGATTCCTATAAGACGTACCTTTTAGTCGAGTCATTTCCTTAGATTCCTAGAAAACGTACCTTTTAGTCGAGTCATCCCCATTGATTCCTAAAAGACGTACCTTTTAGTCGAGTCATTTCCCTTGATTCCTATAAGACATATCTTTTAGTCGAGTCATCCCCTTTGATTCCTATAAGACGTACCTTTTAGTCGAGTCATCCACTTTGATTCCTATATGACGTACCTTTTAGTCGAGTCATCCCCTTGGATTCCTATAAGACGTACCTTTTGGTCGAGTCATCCCCTTCGATTCCTATAAGATGAACCTTTTAGTCGAGTCATCCCCTTTGATTCCTAAAAGACGTACCTTTTAGTCGAGTCATTTCCCTTGATTCCTATAAGACGTATCTTTTAGTCGAGTCATCCCCTTTGATTCCTATAAGACGTACCTTTTAGTCGAGTCATCCCCTTTGATTCCTATCAGACGTAACTTTTAGTCGAGTCATCCCCTTTGAACCCTAGAATACGTATCTTTTAGTCGAGTCATCCCTTTGATTCCTATAAGACGTACCTTTTAGTCGAGTCATTTCCTTAGATTCCTAGAAAACGTACCTTTTAGTCGAGTCATTTCCCTTGATTCCTATAAGACGTACCTTTTAGTCGAGTCATCCCCTTTGATTCCTATAACACGTACCTTTTAGTCGAGTGATCTCTTTGATTCCTATAAGACGTACCTTTTAGTCGAGTCATCCCCTTTGACCCCTAGAAGACATACCTTATAGTCATTTCCTTTGATTCCTATAAGACGTATCTTTTAGTCGAGTCACCCCCTTTGATTCCAATAAGAGGTACCTTTTAGTCAAGTCATCCCCCTTGATTACTATAAAAACGTACCTTTTAGTCAAGTCATCCCCTTTGATGGGTAGAAGACGTACCTTTTAGTCGAGTCATTTCCCTTGATTCCTTTAAGACGTACCTTTTAGTCGAGTCATCCCGTTTGATTCCTATAAGATGTACCTTTTAGTCGAGTCATCCCGTTTGATCCTTAGATGCCGTACCTTTTAGTCTAGTCATTTTCTATGATTCCTATAAGACGTACCTTTTTGATGAGTCATTTCCTTTGATTCCTATAAGACGTACCTTTTAGTCGAGTCATCCCCATTGACCCCTATAATACGTACCTTTTAGTCGAGTCATTTCCCTTGATTCCTATAAGACGTACCTCTTAGTCGAATCATCCCCTTTGATTCGTATAAGACATACCTTTTAGTCGAGTCCTCCCCTTTGATTCCTATAAGACATACCTTTTAGTCGAGTTATACATCATGATTCCTATAAGACGTACTTTTTAGTCGAGTCATTCCCCCTTGACCCCTAGAAGACGTACCTTTTAGTCGAGTCATCCCCTTTGACCCCTAGAAGACATACCTTTTACTCGAGTCATTTCCTTTGTTTCTATAAGACGTATCTTTTAGTCGAGTCATTCCTTTTGATTCCTATTAGACGTACCTTTTAGTCGAGTCATCCCCTTTGATTCCTATAAGACGTACCTTTTAGTCGAGTCATTTCCCTTGATTCCTATAAGACGTACCTTTTAGTCGAGTCATCCCCTTTGACCCCTAGAAGACATACCTTTTAGTCATTTCCTTTGATTCCTATAAGACGTACCTTTTAGTCGAGTCACCCTTTGATTCCTATAAAACGTACCTTTTAGTCGAGTCATCCCCCTTGATTACTATAAGACGTACCTTTTAGTCGAGTCATCCCCTTTGATTCCTATAAGACGTACCTTTTAGTTGAGTCATTTCCTTATATTCCTTAAAGACTTACCTTTTAGTAGAGTCATTTCCCTTGATTCCTATAAGACGTACCTTTTAGTCGAGTCATCCCCATGGATTCCTATAAGACGTACCTTTTAGTCGAGTCATCCCCTTAGATTCCTTTAAGACGTACCTTTTAGTTGAGTTATCTCTATTGATTCCTATAAGACGTACCTTTTAGTTGTGTCATTTCCTTAGATTCCTCGAAAACATACCTTTTAGTCGAGTCATTTCCCTTGATTCCTATAAGACGTACCTTTTACTCGAGTCATCCCCTTTGATTCCTATAAAATGTACCTTTTATTCGAGTCATCCCCTTTGATTCCTATAAGACGTACCTTTTAGTCGAGTCATCCCTTTGATTACTATAAGACGTACCTTTTAGTCGAGTCATCCCGTTTGACCCATTGAAGACATACCTTTTTGTCATTTCCTTTGATTCCTATAAGACGTATCTTTTAGTTGAGTCACCACCTTTGATTCCAATAAGAGGTACCTTTTAGTCAAGTCATCCCCCTTGATTACTATAAGACGTACCTTTTAGTCGAGTCATCCCCTTTGATTCCTATAAGACGTACCTTTTAGTCGAGTCATTTCCCTTGATTCCTATAAGACGTACCTTTTAGTCGAGTCATCCACTTTGATTCCTATATGACGTACCTTTTAGTCGAGTCATCCCCTTGGATTCCTATAAGACGTACCTTTTGGTCGAGTCATCCCCTTCGATTCCTATAAGATGAACCTTTTAGTCGAGTCATCCCCTTTGATTCCTAAAAGACGTACCTTTTAGTCGAGTCATTTCCCTTGATTCCTATAAGACGTATCTTTTAGTCGAGTCATCCCCTTTGATTCCTATAAGACGTACCTTTTAGTCGAGTCATCCCCTTTGATTCCTATCAGACGTAACTTTTAGTCGAGTCATCCCCTTTGAACCCTAGAATACGTATCTTTTAGTCGAGTCATCCCTTTGATTCCTATAAGACGTACCTTTTAGTCGAGTCATTTCCTTAGATTCCTAGAAAACGTACCTTTTAGTCGAGTCATTTCCCTTGATTCCTATAAGACGTACCTTTTAGTCGAGTCATCCCCTTTGATTCCTATAACACGTACCTTTTAGTCGAGTGATCTCTTTGATTCCTATAAGACGTACCTTTTAGTCGAGTCATCCCCTTTGACCCCTAGAAGACATACCTTATAGTCATTTCCTTTGATTCCTATAAGACGTATCTTTTAGTCGAGTCACCCCCTTTGATTCCAATAAGAGGTACCTTTTAGTCAAGTCATCCCCCTTGATTACTATAAAAACGTACCTTTTAGTCAAGTCATCCCCTTTGATGGGTAGAAGACGTACCTTTTAGTCGAGTCATTTCCCTTGATTCCTTTAAGACGTACCTTTTAGTCGAGTCATCCCGTTTGATTCCTATAAGATGTACCTTTTAGTCGAGTCATCCCGTTTGATCCTTAGATGCCGTACCTTTTAGTCTAGTCATTTTCTATGATTCCTATAAGACGTACCTTTTTGATGAGTCATTTCCTTTGATTCCTATAAGACGTACCTTTTAGTCGAGTCATCCCCATTGACCCCTAGAATACGTACCTTTTAGTCGAGTCATTTCCCTTGATTCCTATAAGACGTACCTCTTAGTCGAATCATCCCCTTTGATTCGTATAAGACATACCTTTTAGTCGAGTCCTCCCCTTTGATTCCTATAAGACATACCTTTTAGTCGAGTTATACATCATGATTCCTATAAGACGTACTTTTTAGTCGAGTCATTCCCCCTTGACCCCTAGAAGACGTACCTTTTAGTCGAGTCATCCCCTTTGACCCCTAGAAGACATACCTTTTACTCGAGTCATTTCCTTTGTTTCTATAAGACGTATCTTTTAGTCGAGTCATTCTTTTGATTCCTATTAGACGTACCTTTTAGTCGAGTCATCCCCTTTGATTCCTATAAGACGTACCTTTTAGTCGAGTCATTTCCCTTGATTCCTATAAGACGTACCTTTTAGTCGAGTCATCCCCTTTGACCCCTAGAAGACATACCTTTTAGTCATTTCCTTTGATTCCTATAAGACGTACCTTTTAGTCGAGTCACCCTTTGATTCCTATAAAACGTACCTTTTAGTCGAGTCATCCCCCTTGATTACTATAAGACGTACCTTTTAGTCGAGTCATCCCCTTTGATTCCTATAAGACGTACCTTTTAGTTGAGTCATTTCCTTATATTCCTTAAAGACTTACCTTTTAGTAGAGTCATTTCACTTGATTCCTATAAGACGTACCTTTTAGTCGAGTCATCCCCATGGATTCCTATAAGACGTACCTTTTAGTCGAGTCATCCCCTTAGATTCCTATAAGACGTACCTTTTAGTTGAGTTATCTCCTTTGATTCCTATAAGACGTACCTTTTAGTTGTGTCATTTCCTTAGATTCCTCGAAAACATACCTTTTAGTCGAGTCATTTCCCTTGATTCCTATAAGACGTACCTTTTACTCGAGTCATCCCCTTTGATTCCTATAAAATGTACCTTTTATTCGAGTCATCCCCTTTGATTCCTATAAGACGTACCTTTTAGTCGAGTCATCCCTTTGATTACTATAAGACGTACCTTTTAGTCGAGTCATCCCGTTTGACCCATTGAAGACATACCTTTTTGTCATTTCCTTTGATTCCTATAAGACGTATCTTTTAGTTGAGTCACCACCTTTGATTCCAATAAGAGGTACCTTTTAGTCAAGTCATCCCCCTTGATTACTATAAGACGTACCTTTTAGTCGAGTCATCCCCTTTGATTCCTATAAGACGTACCTTTTAGTCGAGTCATTTCCCTTGATTCCTATAAGACGTACCTTTTAGTCGAGTCATCCACTTTGATTCCTATAAGACTTACCTTTTAGTCGAGTCATCCCCTTGGATTCCAATAAGACGTACCTTTTGGTCGAGTCATCCCCTTTGATTCCTATAAGACGAACCTTTTAGTCGAGTCATCCCCTTTGATTCCTAAAAGACATACCTTATAGTCGAGTCATTTCCCTTGATTCCTATAAGACGTATCTTTTAGTCGAGTCATCCCCTTTGATTCCTATAAGACGTACCTTTTAGTCGAATCATCCCCTTTGATTCCTATAAGACGTACCATTTAGTCGAGTCATCCCCTTTGACCCCTAGAATACGTACCTTTTAGTCGAGTCATTTCCCTTGATTCCTATAAGACGTACCTCTTAGTCGAATCATCCCCTTTGATTCGTATATGACATACCTTTTAGTCGAGTCATCCCCTTTGATTCCTATAAGACATACCTTTAAGTCGAGTTATACCTCTTGATTCCTATAAGACGTACTTTTTAGTCGAGTCATTCCCCCTTGACCCCTAGAAGACGTACCTTTTAGTCGAGTCATCCCCTTTGACCCCTAGAAGACGTACCTTTTACTCGAGTCATTTCCTTTGATTCTATAAGACGTATCTTTTAGTCGAGTCATTCCTTTTGATTCCTATAAGACGTACATTTTAGTCGAGTCATCCCCTTTGATTCCTATAAGACGTACCTTTTAGTCAAGTCATCTTATTTGATTCCTATAAGACGTACCTTTTAGTCGAGTCATCCCTTTGATTCCTATAAGACGTACTTTTTTGTCGAGGCATCCCCTTTGACCCCTAGAAGACATACCTTTTTGTCATTTCCTTTGATTCCTATAAGACGTACCTTTTTGTCGAGTCACCCCCTTTGATTCCTATAAGACGTACCTTTTAGTCGAGTCATCCCCTTTGATTACTATAAGACGTACCTTTTAGTCGAGTCATCCCCTTTGATTCCTATAAGACGTACCTTTTAGTGGAGTCATTTCCGTTGATTCCTTAAAGACGTACCTTTTAGTAGAGTCATTTCCCTTGATTCCTATAAGACGTACCTTTTAGTCGAGTCATCCCCTTTGACCCCTAGAAGACATACCTATTAGTCATTTCCTTTGATTCCTATAAGACGTATCTTTTAGTCGAGTCACCCCCTTTGATTCGAATAAGAGGTACCTTTTAGTCAAGTCATCCCCCTTGATTACGATAAAACGTACCTTTTAGTCGAGTCACCTCCTTTGATTGGTAGAAGAAGTACCTTTTAGTCGAGTCATTTCCCTTGATTCCTATAAGACGTACCTTTTAGTCGAGTCATCCACTTTGATTCCTATAAGACGTACCTTTTAGTCGAGTCATTTCCCTTGATTCCTATAAGACGTACCTTTTAGACGAGTCATCCCCTTTGATTCCTATAAGACGTACCTTTTAGTTGACTTATCTCCTTTGTTTCCTATAAGACGTACCTTTTAGTTGAGTCATTTCCTTAGATTCCTCGAAAACATACCTTTTAGTCGAGTCATTTCCCTTGATTTCTATAAGACGTACCTTTTAGTCGAGTCATCCCCTTTGATTCCTATAAAATCTACCTTTTAGTCGAGTCATCCCCTTTGATTCCTATAAGACGAACCTTTTAGTCGAGTCATCCCTTTGATTCCTATAAGACGTACCTTTTAGTTGAGTCATCCCCAATGACCTCTAGAAGACATACCTTTTTGTCATTTCCTTTGATTCGTATAAGACGTATCTTTTAGTTGAGTCACCACCTTTGATTCCAATAAGAGGTACCTTTTAGTCAAGTCATCCCCCTTGATTACTATAAGACGTACCTTATAGTCGATTCATCCCCTTTGATTCCTAGAAGACGTACCTTTTTGTCGAGTCATTTCCCTTGATTCCTATAAGACGTACCTTTTAGTCGAGTCATCCACTTTGATTCCTATAAGACGTACCTTTTAGTCGAGTCATCCCCTTGGATTCCTATAAGACGTACCTTTTGGTCGAGTCATCCCCTTCGATTCCTATAAGATGAACCTTTTAGTCGAGTCATCCCCTTTGATTCCTAAAAGACGTACCTTTTAGTCGAGTCATTTCCCTTGTTTCCTATAAGACATATCTTTTAGTCGAGTCATCCCCTTTGATTCCTATAAGACGTACCTTTTAGTCGAGTCATCCCCTTTGATTCCTATAAGACGTACCTTTAAGTCGAGTCATCCCCTTTGAACCCTAGAATACGTACCTTTTAGTCGAGTCATTTCCTTTGATTCCTATAAGACGTACCTTTTAGTCGAGTCATCCCCTTAGATTCCTATAAGACGTACCTTTTAGTTGAGTTATCTCCTTTTATTCCTATAAGACGTACCTTTTAGTTGAGTCATACCTTAGATTCCTAGAAAACGTACCTTTTAGTCGAGTCATTTCCCTTAATTCCTATAAGACGTACCTTTTAGTCTAGTCATCCCCTTTAATTCCTATAAAATGTACCTTTTAGTCGAGTCATCCCCTTTGATTCCTATAAGACGTACCTTCTAGTCGAGTCATCCCTTTGATTCCTATAAGACGTACCTTTTAGTCGAGTGATCCCCTTTGACCCCTAGAAGACATACCTATTTGTCATTTCCTTTGATTCCTATAAGACGTATCTTTTAGTCGAGTCACCCCCTTTGATTCCAATAAGAGGTACCTTTTAGTCAAGTTATCCCACTTGATTACTATAAAACGTACCTTTTAGTCGAGTCATCCCCTTTGATTGGTAGAAGACGTACCTTTTAGTCGAGTCATTTCCCTTGATTCCTATAAGACGTACCTTTTAGTCGAGTCATCCACTTTGATTCCTATAAGACGTACCTTTTAGTCGAGTCATTTCCCTTGATTCCTATAAGACGTACCTTTTAAGTCGAGTCATCCCCTTTGATTCCTATAAGACGTACCTTTTAGTTGAGTCATCCCCTTTGATTCCTATAAGACGTACCTTTTAGTCGAGTCATCCCCTTTGATTCCTATAAGATGTACCGTTTAGTCGAGTCATCCCCTTTGATTCCTAGAAGACGTACCTTTTAGTTGAGTCATTTCCTTTGATTCCTTGAAGAAGTACCTCTTAGTCTAGTCATTTCCCTTGATTCCAATAAGATGTACCTTTTAGTTGAGTCATTTCCTTTGATTCATATAAGACGTACCTTTTAGTCGAATCATCCCCTTTGACACCTAGAATACGTACCTTTTAGTCGAGTCATTTCCTTTGATTCCTATAAGACGTACCTTTTAGTCGAGTCATCCCCGTAGATTCCTATAAGACGTACCTTTTAGTTGAGTTATCTCCTTTGATTCCTATAAGACGTACCTTTTAGTTGAGTCATTTCCTTAGATTCCTCGAAAACATAACTTTTAGTCGAGTCATTTCCCTTGATTCCTATAAGACGTACCT
Source organism: Capsicum pubescens (assembly GCA_030864215.1). Classification (NCBI taxonomy): domain Eukaryota; kingdom Viridiplantae; phylum Streptophyta; class Magnoliopsida; order Solanales; family Solanaceae; genus Capsicum; species Capsicum pubescens. The sequence goes on along the minus strand of CM061545.1, from coordinate 271,564,084 downwards.
TTTAGTCGAGTCATCCCCTTTGATTCCTATAAAATGTACCTTTTAGTCGAGTCGTCCCCTTTGATTCCTATAAGACGTACCTTTTAGTCGAGTCATCCCTTTGATTCCTATAAGACGTACCTTTTAGTCGAGTCATACCCTTTGACCCCTAGAAGACATACCTTTTTGTCATTTCCTTTGATTCCTATAAGACGTATCTTTTAGTTGAGTCACCACCTTTGAATCCAATAAGAGGTACCTTTTACTCTAGTCATCCCCCTTGATTACTATAGGACGTACCTTTTAGTCGAGTCATCCCCTTTGATTCCTAGAAGACGTACCTTTTTGTCGAGTCATTTCCTTTGATTTCTATAAGACGTACCTTTTAGTCGAGTCATCCACATTGATTCCTATAAGACGTACCTTTTAGTCGAGTCATCCCCTTGGTTTCCTATAAGACTTACCTTTTGGTCGAGTCATCCCCTTCGATTCCTATAAGACGAACCTTTTAGTCGAGTCATCCCCTTTGATTCCGAAAAGATGTACCTTTTAGTCGAGTCATTTCCCTTGATTCCTATAAGACGTATCTTTTAGTCGAGTCATACCCTTTGATTCCTATAAGACGTACCTTTTAGTCGAGTCATCCCCTTTGATTCCTATAAGACGTACCTTTTAGTCGAGTCATCCCCTTTGAACCCTAGAATACGTACCTTTTAGTCGAGTCATTTCCTTTGATTCCTATAAGACGTACCTTTTAGTCGAGTCATCCCCTTAGATTCCTATAAGACGTACCTTTTAGATGAGTTATCTCCTTTGATTCCTATAAGACGTACCTTTTAGTTGAGTCATTTCCTTAGATTCCTCGAAAACATACCTTTTAGTCGAGTCATTTCCCTTGATTCCTATAAGACGTACCTTTTAGTCGAGTCATCCCCTTTGATTCCTATAAAATGTACCTTTTAGTCGAGTCGTCCCCTTTGATTCCTATAAGACGTACCTTTTAGTCGAGTCATCCCTTTGATTCCTATAAGACGTACCTTTTAGTCGAGTCATACCCTTTGACCCCTAGAAGACATACCTTTTTGTCATTTTCTTTGATTCCTATAAGACGTATCTTTTAGTTGAGTCACCAACTTTAAATCCAATAAGAGGTACCTTTTACTCTAGTCATCCCCCTTGATTACTATAAGACGTACCTTTTAGTCGAGTCATCCCCTTTGATTCCTAGAAGACGTACCTTTTAGTCGAGTCATTTCCCTTGATTTCTATAAGATGTACCTTTTAGTAGAGTCATCCACATTGATTCCTATAAGACGTACCTTTTAGTCGAGTCATCCCCTTGGTTTCCTATAAGACTTACCTTTTGGTCGAGTCATCCCCTTCGATTCCTATAAGACGAACCTTTTAGTCGAGTCATCCCCTTTGATTCCTAAAAGATGTACCTTTTAGTCGAGTCATTTCCCTTGATTCCTATAAGACGTATCTTTTAGTCGAGTCATCCCCTTTGATTCCTATAAGACGTACCTTTTAGTCGAGTCATCCCCTTTGATTCCTATAAGACGTACCTTTTAGTCGAGTCATCCCCTTTGAACCCTAGAATACGTACCTTTTAGTCGAGTCATTTCCTTTGATTCCTATAAGACGTACCTTTTAGTCGAGTCATCCCCTTAGATTCCTATAAGACGTACGTTTTAGTTGAGTTATCTCCTTTGATTCCTATAAGACGTACCTTTTAGTTGAGTCATTTCCTTAGATTCCTAGAAAACGTACCTTTTAGTCTAGTCATTTCCCTTGATTCCTATAAGACGTACCTTTTAGTCGAGTCATCCCCTTTGATTCCTATAAGTTGTACCTTTTAGTTGAGTTAGCTCCTTTGATTTCTATAAGACGTACCATTTAGTTGTGTCATTTCCTTAGATTCCTCGAAAACATACATTTTAGTCGAGTCATTTCCCTCGATTCCTATAAGACGTACCTTTTAGTCGAGTCATCCCCTTTGATTCCTATAAAATGTACCTTTTAGTAGAGTCATCCCCTTTGATTCCTATAAGACGTACCTTTTAGTCGAGTCATCCCTTTGATTCCTATAAGACGTACCTTTTAGTCGAGTCATCCCCTTTGACCCCTAGAAGACATACCTTTTTATCATTTCCTTTGATTCCTATAAGACGTATCTTTTAGTTGATTCACCACCATTGATTCCAAAAAGAGGTACCTTTTAGTCAAGTCATCCCCCTTGATTACTATAAGACGTACCTTTTAGTCGAGTCATCCCCTTTGATTCCTAGAAGACGTACCTTTTAGTCGAGTCATTTCCCTTGATTCATATAAGACGTACCTTTTAGTCGAGTCATCCACTTTGATTCCTATATGACGTACCTTTTAGTCGAGTCATCCCCTTGGATTCCTATAAGACATACCTTTTGGTCGAGTCATCCCCTTCGATTCCTATAAGATGAACCTTTTAGTCGAGTCATCCCCTTTGATTCCTAAAAGACGTACCTTTTAGTCGAGTCATTTCCCTTGATTCCTATAAGACGTATCTTTTAGTCGAGTCATCCCCTTTGATTCCTATAAGACGTACCTTTTAGTCGAGTCATCCCCTTTGATTCCTATAAGACGTAACTTTTAGTCGAGTCATCCCCTTTGAACCCTAGAATACGTATCTTTTAGTCGAGTCATCCCTTTTGATTCCAATAAGACGTACCTTTTAGTCGAGTCATCCCCTTTGATTCCTATAAGACGTACCTTTTAGTCAAGTCATCCCCTTTGATTCCTATAAGACCAACCTTTTAGTCGAGTAATCCCTTTGATTCCTATAAGACGTACCTTTTAGTCGAGTCATTTCCTTAGATTCCTAGAAAACGTACCTTTTAGTCGAGTCATCCCCTTTGATTCCTAAAAGACGTACCTTTTAGTCGAGTCATTTCCCTTGATTCCTATAAGACATATCTTTTAGTCGAGTCATCCCCTTTGATTCCTATAAGACGTACCTTTTAGTCGAGTCATCCCCTTTGATTCCTATAAGACGTACCTTTAAGTCGAGTCATCCCCTTTGAACCCTAGAATACGTACCTTTTAGTCGAGTCATTTCCTTTGATTCCTATAAGACGTACCTTTTAGTCGAGTCATCCCCTTAGATTTCTATAAGACGTACCTTTTAGTTGAGTTATCTCCTTTGATTCCTATAAGACGTACCTTTTAGTTGAGTCATACCTTAGATTCCTAGAAAACGTACCTTTTAGTCGAGTCATTTCCCTTGATTCCTATAAGACGTACCTTTTAGTCTAGTCATCCCCTTTAATTCCTATAAAATGTACCTTTTAGTCGAGTCATCCCCTTTGATTCCTATAAGACGTACCTTCTAGTCGAGTCATCCCTTTGATTCCTATAAGACGTACCTTTTAGTCGAGTGATCCCCTTTGATTCCAATAAGAGGTACCTTTTAGTCAAGTTATCCCCCTTGATTACTATAAAACGTACCTTTTAGTCGAGTCATCCCCTTTGATTGGTAGAAGACGTACCTTTTAGTCGAGTCATTTCCCTTGATTCCTATAAGACGTACCTTTTAGTCGAGTCATCCACTTTGATTCCTATAAGACGTACCTTTTAGTCGAGTCATTTCCCTTAATTCCTATAAGACGTACCTTTTAAGTCGAGTCATCCCCTTTGATTCCTATAAGACGTACCTTTTAGTTGAGTCATCCCCTTTGATTCCTAGAAGACGTACCTTTTAGTCGAGTCATTTCCCTTGATTCCTATAAGACGTACCTTTTAGTCGAGTCATCCACTTTGATTCCTATATGACGTACCTTTTAGTCGAGTCATCCCCTTGGATTCCTATAAGACATACCTTTTGGTCGAGTCATCCCCTTCGATTCCTATAAGATGAACCTTTTAGTCGAGTCATCCCCTTTGATTCCTAAAAGACGTACCTTTTAGTCGAGTCATTTCCCTTGATTCCTATAAGACGTATCTTTTAGTCGAGTCATCCCCTTTGATTCCTATAAGACGTACCTTTTAGTCGAGTCATTTCCTTAGATTCCTAGAAAACGTACCTTTTAGTCGAGTCATCCCCTTTGATTCCTAAAAGACGTACCTTTTAGTCGAGTCATTTCCCTTAATTCCTATGAGACATATCTTTTAGTCGAGTCATCCCCTTTGATTCCTATAAGACGTACCTTTTAGTCGAGTCATCCCCTTTGATTCCTATAAGACGTACCTTTAAGTCGAGTCATCCCCTTTGAACCCTAGAATACGTACCTTTTAGTCGAGTCATTTCCTTTGATTCCTATAAGACGTACCTTTTAGTCGAGTCATCCCCTTAGATTCCTATAAGACGTACCTTTTAGTTGAGTTATCTCCTTTGATTCCTATAAGACGTACCTTTTAGTTGAGTCATACCTTAGATTCCTAGAAAACGTACCTTTTAGTCGAGTCATTTCCCTTAATTCCTATAAGACGTACCTTTTAGTCTAGTCATCCCCTTTAATTCCTATAAAATGTACCTTTTAGTCGAGTCATCCCCTTTGATTCCTATAAGACGTACCTTCTAGTCGAGTCATCCCTTTGATTCCTATAAGACGTACCTTTTAGTCGAGTGATCCCCTTTGACCCCTAGAAGACATACCTATTAGTCATTTCCTTTGATTTCTATAAGACGTATCTTTTAGTCGAGTCACCCCCTTTGATTCCAATAAGAGGTACCTTTTAGTCAAGTTATCCCCCTTGATTACTATAAAACGTACCTTTTAGTCGAGTCATCACCTTTGATTGGTAGAAGACGTACCTTTTAGTCGAGTCATTTCCCTTGATTTCTATAAGACGTACCTTTTAGTCGAGTCATCCACATTGATTCCTATAAGACGTACCTTTTAGTCGAGTCATCCCCTTGGTTTCCTATAAGACTTACCTTTTGGTCGAGTCATCCCCTTCGATTCCTATAAGACGAACCTTTTAGTCGAGTCATCCCCTTTGATTCCTAAAAGATGTACCTTTTAGTCGAGTCATTTCCCTTGATTCCTATAAGACGTATCTTTTAGTCGAGTCATCCCCTTTGATTCCTATAAGACGTACCTTTTAGTCTAGTCATCCCCTTTGATTCCTATAAGACGTACCTTTTAGTGGAGTCATCCCCTTTGAACCCTAGAATACGTACCTTTTAGTCGAGTCATTTCCTTTGATTCCTATAAGACGTACCTTTTAGTCGAGTCATCCCCTTAGATTCCTATAAGACGTACATTTTAGTTGAGTTATCTCCTTTGATTCCTATAAGACGTACCTTTTAGTTGAGTCATTTCCTTAGATTCCTAGAAAACGTACCTTTTAGTCTAGTCATTTCCCTTGATTCCTATAAGACGTACCTTTTAGTCGAGTCATCCCCTTTGATTCCTATAAGTTGTACCTTTTAGTTGAGTTAGCTCCTTTGATTTCTATAAGACGTACCATTTAGTTGTGTCATTTCCTTAGATTCCTCGAAAACATACATTTTAGTCGAGTAATTTCCCTTGATTCCTATAAGACGTACCTTTTAGTCGAGTCATCCCCTTTGATTGCTATAAAATGTACCTTTTAGTCGAGTCATCCCCTTTGATTCCTATAAGACGTACCTTTTAGTCGAGTCATCCCTTTGATTCCTATAAGACGTACCTTTTAGTCGAGTCATCCCCTTTGACCCCTAGAAGACATACCTTTTTGTCATTTCCTTTGATTCCTATAAGACGTATCTTTTAGTTGAGTCACCACCTTTGATTCCAAAAAGAGGTACCTTTTAGTCAAGTCATCCCCCTTGATTACTATAAGACGTACCTTTTAGTCGAGACATCCCCTTTGATTCCTAGAAGACGTACCTTTTAGTCGAGTCATTTCCCTTGATTCCTATAAGACGTACCATTTAGTCGAGTCATCCACTTTGATTCCTATATGACGTACCTTTTAGTCGAGTCATCCCCTTGGATTCCAATAAGACATACCTTTTGGTCGAGTCATCCCCTTCGATTCCTATAAGATGAACCTTTTAGTCGAGTCATCCCCTTTGATTCCTAAAAGACGTACCTTTTAGTCGAGTCATTTCCCTTGATTCCTATAAGACGTATCTTTTAGTCGAGTCATCCCCTTTGATTCCTATAAGACGTACCTTTTAGTCGAGACATCCCCTTTGATTCCTATAAGACGTAAGTTTTAGTCGAGTCATCCCCTTTGAACCCTAGAATACGTATCTTTTAGTCGAGTCATCCCTTTTGATTCCAATAAGACGTACCTTTTAGTCGAGTCATCCCCTTTGATTCCTATAAGACGTACCTTTTAGTCAAGTCATCCCCTTTGATTCCTATAAGACCAACCTTTTAGTCGAGTCATCCCTTTGATTCCTATAAGACGTACCTTTTAGTCGAGTCATTTTCTTAGATTCATAGAAAACGTACCTTTTAGTCGAGTCATTTCCCTTGATTCCTATAAGACGTACCTTTTAGTCGAGTCATCCCTTTTGATTCCTATAACACGTACCTTTTAGTCGAGTCATCTCTTTGATTCCTATAAGACGTACCTTTTAGTCGAGTCATCCCCTTTGACCCCTAGAAGACATACCTTATAGTCATTTCCTTTGATTCCTATAAGACGTATCTTTTAGTCGAGTCACCCCCTTTGATTCCAATAAGAGGTATCTTTTAGTCAAGTCATCCCCCTTGATTACTATAAAAACGTACCTTTTAGTCAAGTCATCCCCTTTGATTGGTAGAAGACGTACCTTTTAGTCGAGTCATTTCCCTTGATTCCTATAAGACGTACCTTTTAGTCGAGTCATCCCGTTTGATTCCTATAAGATGTACCTTTTACTCGAGTCATCCCGTTTGATCCTTAGATGACGTACCTTTTAGTCTAGTCATTTCCTATGATTCCTATAAGACGTACCTTTTTGATGAGTCATTTCCTTTGATTCCTATAAGACGTACCTTTTAGTCGAGTCATCCTCATTGACCCCTAGAATACGTACCTTTTAGTCGAGTCATTTCCCTTGATTCCTATAAGACGTACCTCTTAGTCGAATCATCCCCTTTGATTCGTATAAGACATACCTTTTAGTCGAGTCCTCCCCTTTGATTCCTATAAGACATACATTTTAGTCGAGTTATACCTCATGATTCCTATAAGACGTACTTTTTAGTCGAGTCATTCCCCTTGACCCCTAGAAGACGTACCTTTTAGTCGAGTCATCCCCTTTGACCCCTAGAAGACGTACCTTTTACTCGAGTCATTTCCTTTGTTTCTATAAGACGTATCTTTTAGTCGAGTCATCCCTTTTGATTCCTATTAGACGTACCCTTTAGTCGAGTCATCCCCTTTGATTCCTATAAGACGTACCTTTTAGTCGAGTCATTTCCCTTGATTCCTATAAGACGTACCTTTTAGTCGAGTCATCCCCTTTGACCCCTAGAAGACATACCTTTTAGTCATTTCCTTTGATTCCTATAAGACGTACCTTTTAGTCGAGTCACCCTTTGATACCTATTAAACGTACCTTTTAGTCGAGTCATCCCCCTTGATTACTATAAGACATACCTTTTAGTCGAGTCATCCCCTTTGATTCCTATAAGACGTACCTTTTAGTTGAGTCATTTCCTTATATTCCTTAAAGACTTACCTTTTAGTAGAGTCATTTCCCTTGATTCCTATAAGACGTACCTTTTAGTCGAGTCATCCCCATGGATTCCTATAAGACGTACCTTTTAGTCGAGTCATCCCCTTAGATTCCTATAAGACGTACCTTTTAGTTGAGTTATCTCCTTTGATTCCTATAAGACGTACCTTTTAGTTGTGTCATTTCCTTAGATTCCTCGAAAACATACCTTTTAGTCGAGTCATTTCCCTTGATTCCTATAAGACGTACCTTTTACTCGAGTCATCCCCTTTGATTCCTATAAAATGTACCTTTTATTCGAGTCATCCCCTTTGATTCCTATAAGACGTACCTTTTAGTCGAGTCAATCCTTTGATTACTATAAGACGTACCTTTTAGTCGAGTCATCCCCTTTGACCCATTGAAGACTTACCTTTTTGTCATTTTCTTTGATTCCTATAAGACGTATCTTTTAGTTGAGTCACCACCTTTGATTCCAATAAGAGGTACCTTTTAGTCAAGTCATCCCCCTTGATTACTATAAGACGTACCTTTTAGTCGAGTCATCGCCTTTGATTTCTAGAAGACGTACCTTTTAGTCGAGTCATTTCCCTTGATTCCTATAAGATGTACCTTTTAGTCGAGTCATCCACTTTGATTCCTATAAGACTTACCTTTTAGTCGAGTCATCCCCTTGGATTCCAATAAGACGTACCTTTTGGTCGAGTCATCCACTTTGATTCCTATAAGACGAACCTTTTAGTCGAGTCATCCCCTTTGATTCCTAAAAGACATACCTTTTAGTCGAGTCATTTCCCTTGATTCCTATAAGACGTATCTTTTAGTCGAGTCATCCCCTTTGATTCCTATAAGACGTACCATTTAGTCGAGTAATCCCCTTTGACCCCTAGAATACGTACCTTTTAGTCGAGTCATTTCCCTTGATTTCTATAAGACGTACCTCTTAGTCGAATCATCCCCTTTGATTCGTATATGACATACCTTTTAGTCGAGTCATCCCCTTTGATTCCTATAAGACATACCTTTTAGTCGAGTTATACCTCTTGATTCCTATAAGACGTACTTTTTAGTCGAGTCATTCCCCCTTGACCCCTAGAAGACGTACCTTTTAGTCGAGTCATCCCCTTTGACCCCTAGAAGACGTACCTTTTACTCGAGTCATTTCCTTTGATTCTATAAGACGTATCTTTTAGTCGAGTCATTCCTTTTGATTCCTATAAGACGTACATTTTAGTCGAGTCATCCCCTTTGATTCCTATAAGACGTACCTTTTAGTCAAGTCATCCCCTTTGATTCCTATAAGACGTACCTTTTAGTCGAGTCATCCCTTTGATTCCTATAAGACGTACCTTTTTGTCGAGGCATCCCCTTTGACCCCTAGAAGACATACCTTTTTGTCATTTCCTTTGATTCCTATAAGACGTACCTTTTTATCGAGTCACCCCCTTTGATTCCTATATGACGTACCTTTTAGTCGAGTCATCCCCTTTGATTACTATAAGACGTACGTTTTAGTCGAGTCATCCCCTTTGATTCCAATAAGACGTACCTTTTAGTGGAGTCATTTCCGTTGATTCCTTAAAGACATACCTTTTAGTAGAGTCATTTCCCTTGATTCCTATAAGACGTACCTTTTAGTCGAGTCATCCCCATTGATTCCTATAAGACGTACCATTTAGTCGAGTCATCTCCTTTGATTCCTATAAGACGTATCTTTTAGTTGAGTCATTTCCTGCGATTCCTAGAAGACGTTCCTTTTAGTCGAGTCATTTCACTTGATTCCGATAAGACGTACCTTTTAGTCGAGTCATTCCCTTTGATTCCTATAAGACGTACCTTTTAGTCGAGTCATCCCCTTTGATTCCTATAAGACGTACCTTTTAGTCGAGTCATCCCCTTTGATTCCTAGAAGACGTAACATTTAGTCGAGTCATTTCCCTTGATTCCTATAAGACGTACCTTTTAGTCGAGTCATCCCCTTTGATTCCTATAAGACGTATCTATTAGTCGAGTCATCCCCTTTGATTCCTATAAGACGTATCTTTTAGTCGAGTCATCCCCTTTGACCCCTAGAAGACATACCTTTTAGTCATTTCCATTGATTCCTATAAGACGTACCTTTTAGTCGAGTGACCCCCTTTGATTCCTATAAGACGTACCTTTTAGTCGAGTCATCCCCCTTGATTACTATAAGACGTACCTATTAGTCGAGTCATCCCCTTTGATTCCTATTAGACGTACCTATTAGTTGAGTCATTTCCTTTGATTCCTTAAAGATGTACCTTTTAGTCGAGTCATTTCCCTTAATTCCTATAAGACGTACCTTTTAGTCGAGTCATCCCCTTTGATTCCTATAAGACGTACCTTTTAGTTGAGTCATCCCCTTAGATTCCTATAAGACGTACCTTTTAGTTGAGTTATCTCCTTTGATTCCTATAAGACGTACCTTTTAGTTGAGTCATTTCCTTAGATTCCTAGAAAACGTACCTTTTAGTCTAGTCATTTCCCTTGATTCCTATAAGACGTACCTTTTAGTCGAGTCATCCCCTTTGATTCCTATAAGTTGTACCTTTTAGTTGAGTTAGCTCCTTTGATTTCTATAAGACGTACCATTTAGTTGTGTCATTTCCTTAGATTCCTCGAAAACATACATTTTAGTCGAGTCATTTCCCTTGATTCCTATAAGACGTACCTTTTAGTCGAGGCATCCCCTTTGATTCCTATAAAATGTACCTTTTAGTCGAGTCATCCCCTTTGATTCCTATAAGACGTACCTTTTAGTCGAGTCATCCCTTTGATTCCTATAAGACGTACCTTTTAGTCGAGTCATCCCCTTTGACCCCTAGAAGAATACCTTTTTGTCATTTCCTTTGATTCCTATAAGACGTATCTTTTAGTTGAGTCACCACCTTTGATTCCAAAAAGAGGTACCTTTTAGTCAAGTCATCCCCCTTGATTACTATAAGACGTACCTTTTAGTCGAGTCATCCCCTTTGATTCCTAGAAGACGTACCTTTTAGTCGAGTCATTTCCCTTGATTCCTATAAGACGTACCTTTTAGTCGAGTCATCCACTTTGATTCCTATATGACGTACCTTTTAGTCGAGCCATCCCCTTGGATTCCTATAAGACATACCTTTTGGTCGAGTCATCCCCTTCGATTCCTATAAGATGAACCTTTTAGTCGAGTCATCCCCTTTGATTCCTAAAAGACGTACCTTTTAGTCGAGTTATTTCCCTTGATTCCTATAAGACGTATCTTTTAGTCGAGTCATCCCCTTTGATTCCTATAAGACGTACCTTTTAGTCGAGTCATCCCCTTTGATTCCTATAAGACGTAACTTTTAGTCGAGTCATCCCCTTTGAACCCTAGAATACGTATCTTTTAGTCGAGTCATCCCTTTTGATTCCAATAAGACGTACCTTTTAGTCGAGTCATCCCCTTTGATTCCTATAAGACGTACCTTTTAGTCAAGTCATCCCCTTTGATTCCTATAAGACCAACCTTTTAGTCGAGTCATCCCTTTGATTCCTATAAGACGTACCTTTTAGTCGAGTCATTTCCTTAGATTCCTAGAAAATGTACCTTTTAGTCGAGTCATTTCCCTTGATTCCTATAAGATGTACCTTTTAGTCGAGTCATCCCTTTTGATTCCTATAACACGTACCTTTTAGTCGAGTCATCTCTTTGATTCCTATAAGACGTACCTTTTAGTCGAGTCATCCCCTTTGACCCCTAGAAGACATACCTTATAGTCATTTCCTTTTATTCCTATAAGACGTATCTTTTAGTCGAGTCACCCCCTTTGATTCCAATAAGAGGTACCTTTTAGTCAAGTCATCCCCCTTGATTACTATAAAAACGTACCTTTTAGTCAAGTCATCCCCTTTGATTGGTAGAAGACGTACCTTTTAGTCGAGTCATTTCCCTTGATTCCTATAAGACGTACCTTTTAGTCGAGTCATCCCGTTTGATTCCTATAAGATGTACCTTTTACTCGAGTCATCCCGTTTGATCCTTAGATGACGTACCTTTTAGTCTAGTCATTTCCTATGATTCCTATAAGACGTACCTTTTTGATGAGTCATTTCCTTTGATTCCTATAAGACGTACCTTTTAGTCGAGTCATCCTCATTGACCCCTAGAATACGTACCTTTTAGTCGAGTCATTTCCCTTGATTCCTATAAGACGTACCTCTTAGTCGAATCATCCCCTTTGATTCGTATAAGACATACCTTTTAGTCGAGTCCTCCCCTTTGATTCCTATAAGACATACATTTTAGTCGAGTTATACCTCATGATTCCTATAAGACGTACTTTTTAGTCGAGTCATTCCCCCTTGACCCCTAGAAGACGTACCTTTTAGTCGAGTCATCCCCTTTGACCCCTAGAAGACGTACCTTTTACTCGAGTCATTTCCTTTGTTTCTATAAGACGTATCTTTTAGTCGAGTCATCCCTTTTGATTCCTATTAGACGTACCTTTTAGTCGAGTCATCCCCTTTGATTCCTATAAGACGTACCTTTTAGTCGAGTCATTTCCCTTGATTCCTATAAGACGTACCTTTTAGTCGAGTCATCCCCTTTGACCCCTAGAAGACATACCTTTTAGTCATTTCCTTTGATTCCTATAAGACGTACCTTTTAGTCGAGTCACCCTTTGATTCCTATTAAACGTACCTTTTAGTCGAGTCATCCCCCTTGATTACTATAAGACATACCTTTTAGTCGAGTCATCCCCTTTGATTCCTATAAGACGTACCTTTTAGTTGAGTCATTTCCTTATATTCCTCAAAGACATACCTTTTAGTAGAGTCATTTCCCTTGATTCCTATAAGACGTACCTTTTAGTCGAGTCATCCCCATGGATTCCTATAAGACGTACCTTTTAGTCGAGTCATCCCCTATGATTCCTATAAGACGTACCTTTTAGTTGAGTTATCTCCTTTGATTCCTATAAGACGTACCTTTTAGTTGTGTTATTTCCTTAGATTCCTCGAAAACATACCTTTTAGTCGAGTCATTTCCCTTGATTCCTATAAGACGTACCTTTTACTCGAGTCATCTCCTTTGATTCCTATAAAATGTACCTTTTATTCGAGTCATCCCCTTTGATTCCTATAAGACGTACCTTTTAGTCGAGTCAACCCTTTGATTACTATAAGACGTACCTTTTAGTCGAGTCATCCCCTTTGACCCATTGAAGACTTACCTTTTTGTCATTTTCTTTGATTCCTATAAGACGTATCTTTTAGTTGAGTCACCACCTTTGATTCCAATAAGAGGTACCTTTTAGTCAAGTCATCCCCCTTGATTACTATAAGACGTACCTTTTAGTCGAGTCATCCCCTTTGATTTCTAGAAGACGTACCTTTTAGTCGAGTCATTTCCCTTGATTCCTATAAGACGTACCTTTTAGTCGAGTCATCCACTTTGATTCCTATAAGACTTACCTTTTAGTCGAGTCATCCCCTTGGATTCCAATAAGACGTACCTTTTGGTCGGGTCATCCACTTTGATTCCTATAAGACGAACCTTTTAGACGAGTCATCCCCTTTGATTCCTAAAAGACATACCTTTTAGTCGAGTCATTTCCCTTGATTCCTATAAGACGTATCTTTTAGTCGGGTCATCACCTTTGATTCCTATAAGACGTACCTTTTAGTCGAATCATCCCTTTTGATTCCTATAAGACGTACCATTTAGTCGAGTCATCCCCTTTGACCCCTAGAATACGTACCTTTTAGTCGAGTCATTTCCCTTGATTCCTATAAGACGTACCACTTAGTCGAATCATCCCCTTTGATTCGTATATGACATACCTTTTAGTCGAGTCATCCCCTTTGATTCCTATAAGACATACCTTTTAGTCGAGTTATACCTCTTGATTCCTATAAGACGTACTTTTTAGTCGAGTCATTCCCCCTTGACCCCTAGAAGACGTACCTTTTAGTCGAGTCATCCCCTTTGACCCCTAGAAGACGTACCTTTTACTCGAGTCATTTCCTTTGATTCTATAAGACGTATCTTTTAGTCGAGTCATTCCTTTTGATTCCTATAAGACGTACATTTTAGTCGAGTCATCCCCTTTGATTCCTATAAGACGTACCTTTTAGTCAAGTCATCCCCTTTGATTCCTATAAGACGTACCTTTTAGTCGAGTCATCCCTTTGATTCCTATAAGACGTACCTTTTTGTCGAGGCATCCCCTTTGACCCCTAGAAGACATACCTTTTTGTCATTTCCTTTGATTCCTATAAGACGTACCTTTTTGTCGAGTCACCCCCTTTGATTCCTATAAGACGTACCTTTTAGTCGAGTCATCCCCTTTGATTACTATAAGACGTACCTTTTAGTCGAGTCATCCCCTTTGATTCCTATAAGACGTACCTTTTAGTGGAGTCATTTCCGTTGATTCCTTAAAGACGTACCTTTTAGTAGAGTCATTTCCCTTGATTCCTATAAGACGTACCTTTTAGTCGAGTCATCCCCATTGATTCCTATAAGACGTACCATTTAGTCGAGTCATCTCCTTTGATTCCTATAAGACGTACCTTTTAGTTGAGTCATTTCGTGCGATTCCTAGAATTCGTTCCTTTTAGTCGAGTCATTTCACTTGATTCCGATAAGACGTACCTTTTAGTCGAGTCATTCCCTTTGATTCCTATAAGACGTACATTTTAGTCGAGTCATCCCCTTTGATTCCTATAAGACGTACCTTTTAGTCGAGTCATCCCCTTTGATTCCTAGAAGACGTAACATTTAGTCGAGTCATTTCCCTTGATTCCTATAAGACGTACCTTTTAGTCGAGTCATCCCCTTTGATTCCTATAAGACGTATCTATTAGTCGAGTCATCCCCTTTGATTCCTATAAGACGTATCTTTTAGTCGAGTCATCCCCTTTGACCCCTAGAAGACATACCTTTTAGTCATTTCCATTGATTCCTATAAGACGTACCTTTTAGTCGAGTGACCCCCTTTGATTCCTATAAGACGTACCTTTTAGTCGAGTCATCCCCCTTGATTACTATAAGACGTACCTATTAGTCGAGTCATCCCCTTTGATTCCTATTAGACGTACCTATTAGTTGAGTCATTTCCTTTGATTCCTTAAAGATGTACCTTTTAGTCGAGTCATTTCCCTTTGATTCCTATAAGACGTACCTTTTAGTCGAGTCCTCTCTTTTTATTCCTATAAGACGTACCTTTTAGTTGAGTCATTTCATGTGATCCTAGAAGACGTTCCTTTTAGTCGAGTCATTTCACTTTATTCCTATAAGACGTACCTTTTAGTCGAGTCATTCCCTTTGATTCCTATAAGACGCACCTTTTAGTCGAGTCATCCCCTTTGATTCCTAAAAGACGTACCTTTTAGTCGAGTCATCCCCTTTGACCCCTAGAAGACATACCTTTTAGTCATTTCCATTGATTCCTATAAGACGTACCTTTTAGTCGAGTGACCCCCTTTGATTCCTATAAGACGTACCTTTTAGTCGAGTCATCCCCCTTGATTACTATAAGACGTACCTATTAGTCGAGTCATCCCCTTTGATTCCTATTAGACGTACCTATTAGTTGAGTCATTTCCTTTGATTCCTTAAAGATGTACCTTTTAGTCGAGTCATCCCCTTTGATTCCTATAAGACGTACCTTTTAGTCGAGTCCTCTCTTTTTATTCCTATAAGACGTACCTTTTAGTTGAGTCATTTCATGTGATCCTAGAAGACGTTCCTTTTAGTCGAGTCATTTCACTTTATTCCTATAAGACGTACCTTTTAGTCGAGTCATTCCCTTTGATTCCTATACGACGCACCTTTTAGTCGAGTCATCCCCTTTGATTCCTAAAAGACGTACCTTTTAGTCGAGTTATCCCCTTTGATTCCTATAACACGTATCTTTTAGTCGAGTCATCCCCTTTGATTTCTATAAGACGTACCTTTTAGTTGAGTCATTTCCTTTGATTCCTTGAAGACGTACCTTTTAGTCGAGTCATTTCCCTTGATTCCTATAAGACGTACCTTTTAGTCGAGTCATCCCCTTTGATTCTTATAAGACGTACCTCTAAGTTGAGTCATCCCCTTTAATACCTATATGACGTACCTTTTAGTCGAGTCATCCCCTTTGATTCCTATAAGACGTACCCTTTAGTCGAGTCATCCCCTTTGATTCCTATAAGACGTACCATTTAGTTGAATCATTTTCTTTGATTCCTTGAAGACGTACCTTTTAGTCGAGTCATTTCCCATGATTCCTATAAGATGTACCTTTTAGTTGAGTCATTACCTTTGATTCCTATAAGACGTACCTTTTAGACGAGTCATCCCCTTTGACACCTAGAATACGTACCTTTTAGTCGAGTCATTTCCTTTGATTCCTATAAGACGTACCTTTTAGTCGAGTCATCCCCTTAGATTCCTATAAGACGTACCTTTTTGACGAGTCATTTCCTTTGATTCCTATAAGACGTACCTTTTAGTCGAGTCATCCCCTTTGACCCCTAGAATACGTACCTTTTAGTCGAGTCATTTTCCTTGATTCCTATAAGACGTACCTCTTAGTCGAATCATCCCCTTTGATTCGTATATGACATACCTTTTAGTCGAGTCATCCCCTTTGATTCCTATAAGACATACCTTTTATCGAGTTATACCTCTTTATTCCTATAAGAAGTACTTTTTAGTCGAGTCATTCCCCCTTGACCCCTAGAAGACGTACCTTTTAGTCGAGTCATCCCCTTTGACCCCTAGAAGACGTATCTTTTAGTCGAGTTACCCCCTTTGATTCCAATAAGAGGTACCTTTTAGTCAAGTCATCCCCCTTGATTACTATAAAACGTACCTTTTAGTCGAGTCACCTCCTTTGATTGGTAGAAGACGTACCTTTTAGTCGAGTCATTTCCCTTGATTCCTATAAGACGTACCTTTTAGTCGAGTCATCCACTATGATTCCTATAAGACGTACCTTTTAGTCGAGTCATTTCCCTTGATTCCTATAAGACGTACCTTTTAGTCGAGTCATCCCCTTTGATTCCTATAAGACGTACCTTTTAGTTGAGTTATCTCCTTTGTTTCCTATAAGACGTACCTTTTAGTTGAGTCATTTCCTTAGATTCCTCGAAAACATACCTTTTAGTCGAGTCATTTCCCTTGATTCCTATAAGACGTACCTTTTAGTCGAGTCATCCCCTTTGATTCCTATAAAATGTACCTTTTAGTCGAGTCATCCCCTTTGATTCCTATAAGACGAACCTTTTAGTCGAGTTATCCCTTTGATTCCTATAAGACGTACCTTTTAGTCGAGTCATCCCCTTTGACCCCTAGAAGACATACCTTTTTGTCATTTCCTTTGATTCGTATAAGACGTATCTTTTAGTTGAGTCACCACCTTTGATTCCAATAAGAGGTACCTTTTAGTCAAGTCATCCCCCTTGATTACTATAAGACATACCTTATAGTCGAGTCATCCCCTTTGATTCCTAGAAGACGTACCTTTTAGTCGAGTCATTTCCCTTGATTTCTATAAGACGTACATTTTAGTCGAGTCATCCACTTTGATTCCTATAAGATGTACCTTTTAGTCGAGTCATCCCCTTGGATTCCTATAAGACGTACCTTTTGGTCGAGTCATCCCCTTCGATTCCTATAAAACGAACCTTTTAGTCGAGTCATCCCCTTTGATTCCTAAAAGACATACCTTTTAGTCGAGTCATTTCCCTTGATTCCTATAAGACGTATCTTTTAGTCGAGTCATCCCCTTTGATTCCTATAAGACGTACCTTTTAGTCGAGCCATCCCCTTTGATTCCTATAAGACATACCTTTAAGTCGAGTCATCCCCTTTGAACCCTAGAATACGTACCTTTTAGTCGAGTCATTTCCTTTGATTCCTATAAGACGTACCTTTTAGTCGAGTCATCCCCTTAGATTCCTATAAGACGTACCTTTTAGTTGAGTTATCTCCTTTGATTCCTATAAGACGTACCTTTTAGTTGAGTCATTTCCTTAGATTCCTAGAAAACGTACCTTTTAGTCGAGTCATTTCCCTTGATTCCTATAAGACGTACCTTTTAGTCTAGTCATCCCCTTTAATTCCTATAAAATGTACCTTTTAGTCGAGTCATCCCCTTTGATTCCTATAAGACGTACCTTTTTGTCGAGTCATCCCTTTGATTCCTATAAGACGTACCTTTTAGTCGAGTGCTCCCCTTTGACCCCTAGAAGACATACCTATTAGTCATTTCCTTTGATTCCTATAAGACGTATCTTTTAGTCGAGTCACCCCCTGTGATTCCAATAAGAGGTACCTTTTAGTCAAGTCATCCCCCTTGATTACTATAAAACGTACCTTTTAGTCGAGTCATCCCCTTTGATTGGTAGATGACGTACCTTTTAGTCGTGTCATTTCCCTTGATTCCTATAAGACGTACCTTTTAGTCGAGTCATCCACTTTGATTCCTATAAGACGTACCTTTTAGTCGAGTCATTTCCCTTGATTCCTATAAGACGTACCTTTTAAGTCGAGTCATCCCCTTTGATTCCTATAAGACGTACCTTTTAGTTGAGTCATCCCCTTTGATTCCTATAAGACGTACCTTTTAGTCGAGTCATCCCCTTTGATTCCTATAAGATGTACCGTTTAGTCGAGTCATCCCCTTTGATTCCTAGAAGACGTACCTTTTAGTTGAGTCATTTCCTTTGATTCCTTGAAGACGTACCTCTTAGTCTAGTCATTTCCCTTGATTCCAATAAGATGTACCTTTGAGTTGAGTCATTTCCTTTGATTCCTATAAGACGTACCTTTTAGTCGAATCATCCCCTTTGACACCTAGAATACGTACCTTTTAGTCGAGTCATTTCCTTTGATTCCTATAAGACGTACCTTTTAGTTGAGTCATCCCCTTAGATTCCTATAAGACGTACCTTTTAGTTGAGTTATCTCCTTTGATTCCTATAAGACGTACCTTTTAGTTGAGTCATTTCCTTAGATTCCTCGAAAACATACCTTTTAGTCGAGTCATTTCCCTTGATTCCTATAAGACGTACCTTTTAGTCTAGTCATCCCCTTTGATTCCTATAAAATGTACCTTTTAGTCAAGTCATCCCCTTTGATTCCTATAAGACGTACCTTTTAGTCGAGTCATCCCTTTGATTCCTATAAGACGTACCTTTTAGTCGAGTCATACCCTTTGATCGCTAGAAGACATACCTTTTTGTCATTTCCTTTGATTCCTATAAGACGTATCTTTTAGTTGAGTCACCACCTTTGAATCTAATAAGAGGTACCTTTTACTCTAGTCATCCCCCTTGATTACTATAAGACGTACCTTTTAGTCGAGTCATCCCCTTTGATTCCTAGAAGACGTACCTTTTAGTCGAGTCATTTCCCTTGATTTCTATAAGACGTACCTTTTAGTCGAGACATCCACATTGATTCCTATAAGACGTATCTTTTAGTCGAGTCATCCCCTTGGATTCCTATAAGACGTACGTTTTGGTCGAGTCATCCCCTTCGATTCCTATAAGACGAACCTTTTAGTCGAGTCATCCCCTTTGATTCCTCAAAGATGTACATTTTAGTCGAGTCATTTCCCTTGATTCCTATAAGACGTATCTTTTAGTCGAGTCATCCCCTTTGATTCCTATAAGACGTACCTTTTAGTCGAGTCATCCCCTTTGATTCCTATAAGACGTACCTTTTAGTCGAGTCATCCCCTTTGAACCCTAGAATACGTACCTTTTAGTCGAGTCATTTCCTTTGATTCCTATAAGACGTACCTTTTAGTCGAGTCATCCCCTTAGATTCCTATAAGACGTACCTTTTAGTTGAGTTATCTCCTTAGATTCCTATAAGAAGTACCTTTTAGTTGAGTCATTTCCTTAGATTCCTCGAAAACATACCTTTTAGTCGAGTCATTTCCCTTGATTCCTATAAGACGTACCTTTTAGTCTAGTCATCCCCTTTGATTCCTATAAAATGTACCTTTTAGTCAAGTCATCCCCTTTGATTCCTATAAGACGTACCTTTTAGTTGAGTCATCCCTTTGATTCCTATAAGACGTACCTTTTAGTCGAGTCATACCCTTTGACCCCTAGAAGACATACCTTTTTGTCATTTCCTTTGATTCCTATAAGACGTATCTTTTAGTTGAGTCACCACCTTTGAATCCAATAAGAGGTACCTTTTACTCTAGTCATCCCCCTTGATTACTATAAGACGTACCTTTTAGTCGAGTCATCCCCTTTGATTCCTAGAAGACGTACCTTTTAGTCGAGTCATTTCCCTTGATTTCTATAAGACGTACCTTTTAGTCGAGTCATCCACATTGATTCCTATAAGACGTACCTTTTAGTCGAGTCATCCCCTTGGATTCCTATAAGACGTACCTTTTGGTCGAGTCATCCCCTTCGATTCCTATAAGACGAACCTTTTAGTCGAGTCATCCCCTTTGATTCCTAAAAGATGTACCTTTTAGTCGAGTCATTTCCCTTGATTCCTATAAGACGTATCTTTTAGTCGAGTCATCCCCTTTGATTCCTATAAGACGTACCTTTTAGTCGAATCATCCCCTTTGATTCCTATAAGACGTACCATTTAGTCGAGTCATCCCCTTTGACCCCTAGAATACGTACCTTTGAGTCGAGTCATTTCCCTTGATTCCAATAAGACGTACCTCTTAGTCGAATCATCCCCTTTGATTCGTATATGACATACCTTTTAGTCGAGTCATCCCCTTTGATTCCTATAAGACATACCTTTTAGTCGAGTTATACCTCTTGATTCCTATAAGACGTACTTTTTAGTCGAGTCATTCCCCCTTGACCCCTAGAAGACGTACCTTTAAGTCGAGTCATCCCCTTTGACCCCTAGAAGACGTACCTTTTACTCGAGTCATTTCCCTTGATTCCTATAAGACGTACCTTTTAGTCTAGTCATCCCCTTTGATTCCTATAAAATGTACCTTTTAGTCAAGTCATCCCTTTGATTCCTATAAGACGTACCTTTTAGTCGAGTCATACCCTTTGACCGCTAGAAGACATACCTTTTTGTCATTTCCTTTGATTCCTATAAGACGTATCTTTTAGTTGAGTCACCACCTTTGAATCTAATAAGAGGTACCTTTTACTCTAGTCATCCCCCTTGATTACTATAAGACGTACCTTTTAGTCGAGTCATCCCCTTTGATTCCTAGAAGACGTACCTTTTAGTCGAGTCATTTCCCTTGATTTCTATAAGACGTACCTTTTAGTCGAGACATCCACATTGATTCCTATAAGACGTATCTTTTAGTCGAGTCATCCCCTTGGATTCCTATAAGACGTACCTTTTGGTCGAGTCATCCCCTTCGATTCCTATAAGACGAACCTTTTAGTCGAGTCATCCCCTTTGATTCCTCAAAGATGTACATTTTAGTCGAGTCATTTCCCTTGATTCCTATAAGACGTATCTTTTAGTCGAGTCATCCCCTTTGATTCCTATAAGACGTACCTTTTAGTCGAGTCATCCCCTTTGATTCCTATAAGACGTACCTTTTAGTCGAGTCATCCCCTTTGAACCCTAGAATACGTACCTTTTAGTCGAGTCATTTCCTTTGATTCCTATAAGACGTACCTTTTAGTCGAGTCATCCCCTTAGATTCCTATAAGACGTACCTTTTAGTTGAGTTATCTCCTTTGATTCCTATAAGAAGTACCTTTTAGTTGAGTCATTTCCTTAGATTCCTCGAAAACATACCTTTTAGTCGAGTCATTTCCCTTGATTCCTATAAGACGTACCTTTTAGTCTAGTCATCCCCTTTGATTCCTATAAAATGTACCTTTTAGTCAAGTCATCCCCTTTGATTCCTATAAGACGTACCTTTTAGTTGAGTCATCCCTTTGATTCCTATAAGACGTACCTTTTAGTCGAGTCATACCCTTTGACCCCTAGAAGACATACCTTTTTGTCATTTCCTTTGATTCCTATAAGACGTATCTTTTAGTTGAGTCACCACCATTGAATCCAATAAGAGGTACCTTTTACTCTAGTCATCCCCCTTGATTACTATAAGACGTACCTTTTAGTCGAGTCATCCCCTTTGATTCCTAGAAGACGTACCTTTTAGTCGAGTCATTTCCCTTGATTTCTATAAGACGTACCTTTTAGTCGAGTCATCCACATTGATTCCTATAAGACGTACCTTTTAGTCGAGTCATCCCCTTGGATTCCTATAAGACGTACCTTTTGGTCGAGTCATCCCCTTCGATTCCTATAAGACGAACCTTTTAGTCGAGTCATCCCCTTTGATTCCTAAAAGATGTACCTTTTAGTCGAGTCATTTCCCTTGATTCCTATAAGACGTATCTTTTAGTCGAGTCATCCCCTTTGATTCCTATAAGACGTACCTTTTAGTCGAATCATCCCCTTTGATTCCTATAAGACGTACCATTTAGTCGAGTCATCCCCTTTGACCCCTAGAATACGTACCTTTGAGTCGAGTCATTTCCCTTGATTCCAATAAGACGTACCTCTTAGTCGAATCATCCCCTTTGATTCGTATATGACATATCTTTTCGTCGAGTCATCCCCTTTGATTCCTATAAGACGTACTTTTTAGTCGAGTCATTCCCCCTTGACCCCTAGAAGACGTACCTTTAAGTCGAGTCATCCCCTTTGACCCCTAGAAGACGTACCTTTTACTCGAGTCATTTCCTTTGATTCTATAAGACGTATCTTTTAGTCGAGTCATTCCTTTTGATTCCTATAAGACGTACATTTTAGTCGAGTCATCCCCTTTGATTCCTATAAGACGTACCTTTTAGTCAAGTCATCCCCTTTGATTCCTATAAGACGTACCTTTTAGTCGAGTCATCCCTTTGATTCCTATAAGACGTACCTTTTTGTCGAGGCATCCCCTTTGACCCCTAGAAGACAGACCTTTTTGTCATTTCCGTTGATTCCTATAAGACGTACCTTTTAGTCGAGTCACCCCCTTTGATTCCTATAAGACGTACCTTTTAGTCGAGTCATCCCCCTTGATTACTATAAGACGTACCTTTTAGTCGAGTCATCCTCTTTGATTCCTATAAGACGTACCTTTTAGTGGAGTCATTTCCGTTGATTCCTTAAAGATGTACCTTTTAGTAGAGTCATTTCCCTTGATTCCTATAAGACGTACCTTTTAGTCGAGTCATCCCCATTGATTCCTATAAGACGTACCATTTAGTCGAGTCATCTCCTTTGATTCCTATAAGACGTACCTTTTAGTTGAGTCATTTCCTGCGATTCCTAGAAGACCTTCCTTTTAGTCGATTCATTTCACTTGATTCCTATAAGACGTACCTTTTAGTCGAGTCATTCCCTTTGATTCCTATAAGACGTACCTTTTAGTCGAGTCATCCCCTTTGATTCCTATAAGACGTACCTTTTAGTCGAGTCATCCCCTTTGATTCCTAGAAGACGTAACATTTAGTCGAGTCATTTCCCTTGATTCCTATAAGACGTACCTTTTAGTCGAGTCATCCTCTTTGACTCCTATAAGACGTATCTTTTAGTCGAGTCATCCCCTTTGATTCCTATAAGACGTATATTTTAGTCGAGTCATCCCCTTTGACCCCTAGAAGACATACCTTTTAGTCATTTCCATTGATTCCTATAAGACGTACCTTTTAGTCGAGTGACCCCCTTTGATTCCTACAAGACGTACCTTTTAGTCGAGTCATCCCCCTTGATTACTATAAGACGTACCTATTAGTCGAGTCATCCCCTTTGATTCCTATTAGACGTACCTTTTAGTTGAGTCATTTCCTTTGATTCCTTAAAGATGTACCTTTTAGTCGAGTCATTTCCCTTGATTCCTATAAGACGTACCTTTTAGTCGAGTCATCCCCTTTGATTCCTATAAGACGTACCTTTTAGTCAAGTCATCTCCTTTTATTCCTATAAGACGTACCTTTTAGTTGAGTCATTTCCTGTGATTCCTAGAAGACGTTCCTTTTAGTCGAGTCATTTCACTTTATTCCTATAAGACGTACCTTTTAGTCGAGTCATTCCCTTTGATTCCTATAAGACGTACCTTTTAGTCGAGTCATCCCCTTTGATTCCTAAAAGACGTACCTTTTAGTCGAGTTATCCCCTTTGATTCCTATAACACGTATCTTTTAGTCGAGTCATCCCCTTTGATTTCTATAAGACGTACCTTTTAGTTGAGTCATTTCCTTTGATTCCTTGAAGACGTACCTTTTAGTCGAGTCATTTCCCTTGATTCCTATAAGACGTACCTTTTAGTCGAGTCATCCCCTTTGATTCCTATAAGACGTACCTCTAAGTTGAGTCATCCCCTTTAATTCCTATATGACGTACCTTTTAGTCGAGTCATCCCCTTTGATTCCTATAAGACGTACCCTTTAGTCGAGTCATCCCCTTTGATTCCTATAAGATGTACCTTTTAGTTGAATCATTTTCTTTGATTCCTTGAAGACGTACCTTTTAGTCAAGTCATTTCCCTTGATTCCTATAAGACGTACCTTTTAGACGAGTCATCCCCTTTGACACCTAGAATACGTACCTTTTAGACGAGTCATCCCCTTTGACACCTAGAATACGTACCTTTTAGTCGAGTCATCCCCTTAGATTCCTATAAGACGTACCTTTTAGTCGAGTCATCCCCTTAGATTCCTATAAGATGTACCTTTTTGACGAGTCATTTCCTTTGATTCCTATAAGACGTACCTTTTAGTCGAGTCATCCCCTTTGACCCCTAGAATACGTACCTTTTAGTCGAGTCATTTCCCTTGATTCCTATAAGACGTACCTCTTAGTCGAATCATCCCCTTTGATTCGTATATGACATACCTTTTAGTCGAGTCATCCCCTTTGATTCCTATAAGACATACCTTTTAGTCGAGTTATACCTCTTGATTCCTATAAGACGTACTTTTTAGTCTAGTCATTCCCCCTTGACCCCTAGAAGACGTACCTTTTAGTCGAGTCATCCCCTTTGACCCCTAGAAGACGTACCTTTTACTCGATTCATTTCCTTTGATTCTATAAGACGTATCTTTTAGTCGAGTCATTCCTTTTGATTCCTATAAGACGTACCTATTAGTCAAGTCATCCCCTTTGATTCCTATAAGACGTACCTATTAGTCAAGTCATCCCCTTTGATTCTTATAAGACGTACCTTTTAGTCGAGTCATCCCTTTGATTCCTATAAGACGTACCTTTTTTTCGAGTCATCCCCTTTGACCCCTAGAAGTCATACCTTTTTGTCATTTCCTTTGATTCATATAAGACGTACCTTTTAGTCGAGTCACCCCCTTTGATTTCTATAAGACGTACCTTTTAGTCGAGTCATCTCCCTTAGTTACTATAAGACGTACCTTTTAGTCGAGTCATCCCCTTTGATTCCTATAAGACGTACCTTTTAGTGGAGTCATTTCCGTTGATTCCTTAAAGATGTACCTTTTAGTAGAGTCATTTCCCTTGATTCCTATAAGACGTACCTTTTAGTCGAGTCATCCCCATTGATTCCTATAAGACGTACCATTTAGTCGAGTCATCTCCTTTGATTCCTATAAGACGTACCTTTTAGTTGAGTCATTTCCTGCGATTCCTAGAAGACCTTCCTTTTAGTCGATTCATTTCACTTGATTCCTATAAGACGTACCTTTTAGTCGAGTCATTCCCTTTGATTCCTATAAGACGTACCTTTTAGTCGAGTCATCCCCTTTGATTCCTATAAGACGTACCTTTTAGTCGAGTCATCCCCTTTGATTCCTAGAAGACGTAACATTTAGTCGAGTCATTTCACTTGATTCCTATAAGACGTACCTTTTAGTCGAGTCATCCCCTTTGATTCCTATAAGACGTACCTTTTAGTCGAGTCATCCCCTTTGATTCCTAGAAGACGTAACATTTAGTCGAGTCATTTCCCTTGATTCCTATAAGACGTACCTTTTAGTCGAGTCATCCCCTTTGATTCCTATATGACGTATCTTTTAGTTGAGTCATCCCCTTTGATTCCTATAAGACGTATCTTTTAGTCGAGTCATCCCCTTTGACCCCTAGAAGACATACCTTTTAGTCATTTCCATTGATTCCTATAAGACGTACCTTTTAGTCGAGTGACCCCCTTTGATTCCTATAAGACGTACCTTTTAGTCGAGTCATCCCCCTTGATTACTATAAGACGTACCTATTAGTCGAGTCATCCTCTTTGATTCCTATTAGACGTACCTTTTAGTTGAGTCATTTCCTTTGATTCCTTAAAGATGTACCTTTTAGTCGAGTCATTTCCCTTGATTCCTATAAGACGTACCTTTTAGTCGAGTCATCCCCTTTGATTCCTATAAGACGTACCTTTTAGTCGAGTCATCTCCTTTTATTCCTATAAGACGTACCTTTTAGTTGAGTCATTTCCTGTGATTCCAAGAAGACGTTCCTTTTAGTCGAGTCATTTCACTTTATTCCTATAAGACGTACCTTTTAGTCGAGTCATTCCCTTTGATTCCTATAAGACGTACCTTTTAGTCGAGTCATCCCCTTTGATTCCTAAAAGACGTACCTTTTAGTCGAGTTATCCCCTTTGATTCCTATAACACGTATCTTTTAGTCGAGTCATCCCCTTTGATTTCTATAAGACGTACCTTTTAGTTGAGTCATTTCCTTTGATTCCTTAAAGATGTACCTTTTAGTCGAGTCATTTCCCTTGATTCCTATAAGACGTACCTTTTAGTCGAGTCATTCCCTTTGATTCCTATAAGACGTATCTTTTAGTCGAGTCATCCCCTTTGATTCCTATAAGACGTACCTTTTAGTCGAGTCATCCCCTTTGATTCCTAGAAGACGTAACATTTAGTCGAGTCATTTCCCTTGATTCCTATAAGACGTACCTTTTAGTCGAGTCATCCCCTTTGATTCCTATAAGACGTATCTTTTAGTCGAGTCATCTCCTTTGATTCCTATAAGACGTATCTTTTAGTCGAGTCATCCCCTTTGACCCCTAGAAGACATACCTTTTAGTCATTTCCATTGATTCCTATAAGACGTACCTTTTAGTCGAGTGACCCCCTTTGATTCCTATAAGACGTACCTTTTAGTCGAGTCATCCCCCTTGATTACTATAAGACGTACCTATTAGTCGAGTCATCCTCTTTGATTCCTATTAGACGTACCTTTTAGTTGAGTCATTTCCTTTGATTCCTTAAAGATGTACCTTTTAGTCGAGTCATTTCCCTTAATTCCTATAAGACGTACCT
Organism: Capsicum pubescens; assembly: GCA_030864215.1. Lineage (NCBI taxonomy): Eukaryota > Viridiplantae > Streptophyta > Magnoliopsida > Solanales > Solanaceae > Capsicum > Capsicum pubescens. The sequence goes on along the minus strand of CM061545.1, from coordinate 271,537,233 downwards.
TTTAGTCGAGTCATCCCCTTTGATTCCTATAAGACGTACCTTTTAGTCGAGTCATCTCCTTTTATTCCTATAAGACGTACCTTTTAGTTGAGTCATTTCCTGTGATTCCAAGAAGACGTTCCTTTTAGTCGAGTCATTTCACTTTATTCCTATAAGACGTACCTTTTAGTCGAGTCATTCCCTTTGATTCCTATAAGACGTACCTTTTAGTCGAGTCATCCCCTTTGATTCCTAAAAGATGTACCTTTTAGTCGAGTTATCCCCTTTGATTCCTATAACACGTATCTTTTAGTCGAGTCATCCCCTTTGATTTCTATAAGACGTACCTTTTAGTTGAGTCATTTCCTTTGATTCCTTAAAGATGTACCTTTTAGTCGAGTCATTTCCCTTGATTCCTATAAGACGTACCTTTTAGTCGAGTCATCCCCTTTGATTCCTATAAGACGTACCTTTTAGTCGAGTCATCTCCTTTTATTCCTATAAGACGTACCTTTTAGTTGAGTCATTTCCTGTGATTCCTAGAAGACGTTCCTTTTAGTCGAGTCATTTCACTTTATTCCTATAAGACGTACCTTTTAGTCGAGTCATTCCCTTTGATTCCTATAAGACGTACCTTTTAGTCGAGCCATCCCCTTTGATTCCTAAAAGACGTACCTTTTAGTCGAGTTATCCCCTTTGATTCCTATAACACGTATCTTTTAGTCGAGTCATCCCCTTTGATTTCTATAAGACGTACCTTTTAGTTGAGTCATTTCCTTTGATTCCTTGAAGACGTACCTTTTAGTCGAGTCATTTCCCTTGATTCCTATAAGACGTACCTTTTAGTCGAGTCATCCCCTTTGATTCCTATAAGACGTACCTCTAAGTTGAGTCATCCCCTTTAATTCCTATATGACGTACCTTTTAGTCGAGTCATCCCCTTTGATTCCTATAAGACGTACCCTTTAGTTGAGTCATCCCCTTTGATTCCTATAAGACGTACCTTTTAGTTGAATCATTTTCTTTGATTCCTTGAAGACGTACCTTTTAGTCGAGTCATTTCCCTTGATTCCTATAAGACGTACCTTTTAGACGAGTCATCCCCTTTGACACCTAGAATACGTACCTTTTAGTCGAGTCATTTCCTTTGATTCCTATAAGACGTACCTTTTAGTCGAGTCATCCCCTTAGATTCCTATAAGGCGTACCTTTTTGACGAGTCATTTCCTTTGATTCCTATAAGACGTACCTTTTAGTCGAGTCATCCCCTTTGACCCCTACAATTCGTACCTTTTAGTCGAGTCATTTCCCTTGATTCCTATAAGACGTACCTCTTAGTCGAATCATCCCCTTTGATTCGTATAAGACATACCTTTTAGTCGAGTCCTCCCCTTTGATTCCTATAAGACATGCCTTTTTGTCGAGTTATACCTCATGATTCCTATAAAACGTACTTTTTAGTCGAGTCATTCCCCCTTGACCCCTAGAAGACGTACCTTTTAGTCGAGTCATCCCCTTTGACCCCTAGAAGACGTACCTTTTACTCGAGTCATTTCCTTTGATTCTATAAGACGTATCTTTTAGTCGAGTCATCCCTTTTTATTCCTAAAAGACGTACCTTTTAGTCGAGTTATCCCCTTTGATTCCTATAACACGTATCTTTTAGTCGAGTCATCCCCTTTGATTTCTATAAGACGTACCTTTTAGTTGAGTCATTTCCTTTGATTCCTTGAAGACGTACCTTTTAGTCGAGTCATTTCCCTTGATTCCTATAAGACGTACCTTTTAGTCGAGTCATCCCCTTTGATTCCTATAAGACGTACCTCTAAGTTGAGTCATCCCCTTTAATTCCTATATGACGTACCTTTTAGTCGAGTCATCCCCTTTGATTCCTATAAGACATACCCTTTAGTCGAGTCATCCCCTTTGATTCCTATAAGACGTACCTTTTAGTTGAATCATTTTCTTTGATTCCTTGAAGACGTACCTTTTAGTCGAGTCATTTCCCTTGATTCCTATAAGACGTACCTTTTAGACGAGTCATCCCCTTTGACACCTAGAATACGTACCTTTTAGTCGAGTCATTTCCTTTGATTCCTATAAGACGTACCTTTTAGTCGAGTCATCCCTATAGATTCCTATAAGACGTACCTTTTTGACGAGTCATTTCCTTTTATTCCTATAAGACGTACCTTTTAGTTGAGTCATTTCCTGTGATTCCTAGAAGACGTTCCTTTTAGTCGAGTCATTTCACTTTATTCCTATAAGACGTACCTTTTAGTCGAGTCATTCCCTTTGATTCCTATAAGACGTACCTTTTAGTCGAGCCATCCCCTTTGATTCCTAAAAGACGTACCTTTTAGTCGAGTTATCCCCTTTGATTCCTATAACACGTATCTTTTAGTCGAGTCATCCCCTTTGATTTCTATAAGACGTACCTTTTAGTTGAGTCATTTCCTTTGATTCCTTGAAGACGTACCTTTTAGTCGAGTCATTTCCCTTGATTCCTATAAGACGTACCTTTTAGTCGAGTCATCCCCTTTGATTCCTATAAGACGTACCTCTAAGTTGAGTCGTCCCCTTTAATTCCTATATGACGTACCTTTTAGTCGAGTCATCCCCTTTGATTCCTATAAGACGTACCCTTTAGTTGAGTCATCCCCTTTGATTCCTATAAGACGTACCTTTTAGTTGAATCATTTTCTTTGATTCCTTGAAGACGTACCTTTTAGTCGAGTCATTTCCCTTGATTCCTATAAGACGTACCTTTTAGACGAGTCATCCCCTTTGACACCTAGAATACGTACCTTTTAGTCGAGTCATTTCCTTTGATTCCTATAAGACGTACCTTTTAGTCGAGTCATCCCCTTTGATTCCTATAAGACGTACCTCTAAGTTGAGTCATCCCCTTTAATTCCTATATGACGTACCTTTTAGTCGAGTCATCCCCTTTGATTCCTGTAAGACGTACCCTTTAGTCGAGTCATCCCCTTTGATTCCTATAAGACGTACCTTTTAGTTGAATCATTTTCTTTGATTCCTTGAAGACGTACCTTTTAGTCGAGTCATTTCCCTTGATTCCTATAAGACGTACCTTTTAGACGATTCATCCCCTTTGACACCTAGAATACGTACCTTTTAGTCGAGTCATTTCCTTTGATTCCTATAAGACGTACCTTTTAGTCGAGTCATCCCTATAGATTCCTATAAGACGTACCTTTTTGACGAGTCATTTCCTTTGATTCCTATAAGACGTACCTTTTAGTCGAGTCATCCCCTTTGACCCCTACAATACGTACCTTTTAGTCGAGTCATTTCCCTTGATTCCTATAAGACGTACCTCTTAGTCGAATCATCCCCTTTGATTCGTATGAGACATACCTTTTAGTCGAGTCCTCCCCTTTGATTCCTATAAGACATACCTTTTAGTCGAGTTATACCTCATGATTCCTATAAAACGTACTTTTTAGTCGAGTCATTCCCCCTTGACCCCTAGAAGACGTACCTTTTAGTCGAGTCATCCCCTTTGACCCCTAGAAGACGTACCTTTTACTCGAGTCATTTCCTTTGATTCTATAAGACGTATCTTTTAGTCGAGTCATCCCTTTTTATTCCTATAAGACATACCTTTTAGTCGAGTCATCCCCTTTGATTCCTATAAGACGTACCTTTTAGTCGAGTCATCCCCTTTGATTCCTATAAGACGTACCTTTTAGTCGAGTCATTTCCTTTGATTCCTTGAAGACGTACCTTTTAGTCGAGTCATTTCCCTTGATTCCTATAAGACGTACCTTTTAGTCGAGTCATCCCCTTTGATTCCTATAAGACGTACCTCTAAGTTGAGTCATCCCCTTTAATTCCTATATGACGTACGTTTTAGTCGAGTCATCCCCTTTGATTCCTATAAGACGTATCCTTTAGTCGAGTCATCCCCTTTGATTCCTATAAGACGTACCTTTTAGTTTAATAATTTTCTTTGATTCCTTGAAGACGTACCTTTTAGTCGAGTCATTTCCCTTGATTCCGATAAGATGTACCTTTTAGTTGAGTCATTTCCTTTGATTCCTATAAGACGTACCTTTTAGACGAGTCATCCCCTTTGACACCTAGAATACGTACCTTTTAGTCGAGTCATTTCCTTTGATTCCTATAAGACGTACCTTTTAGTCGAGTCATCCCCTTAGATTCCTATAAGACGTACCTTTTTGACGAGTCATTTCCTTTGATTCCTATAAGACGTACCTCTTAGTCGAATCATCCCCTTTGATTCGTATAAGACATACCTTTTAGTCGAGTCCTCCCCTTTGATTCCTATAAGACATACCTTTTAGTCGAGTTATACCTCATGATTCCTATAAGACGTACTTTTTAGTCGAGTCATTCCCCCTTGACCCCTAGAAGACGTACCTTTTAGTCGAGTCATCCCCTTTGACCCCTAGAAGACGTACCTTTTACTCGAGTCATTTCCTTTGATTCTATAAGACGTATCTTTTAGTCGAGTCATCCCTTTTTATTCCTATAAGACGTACCTTTTAGTCGAGTCATCCCCTTTGATTCCTATAAGACGTACCTTTTAGTCGAGTCATCCCCTTTGATTCCTATAAGACGTACCTTTTAGTCGAGTCATCGCTTTGATTCCTATAAGACGTACCTTTTAGTCGAGTCATCCCCTTTGACCCCTAGAAGACATACCTTTTAGTCATTTCCTTTGATTCCTATAAGACGTACCTTTTAGTCGAGTCACCCCCTTTGATTCCTATAAGACGTACCTTTTAGTCGAGTCATCCCCCTTGATTACTATAAGACGTACCTTTTAGTCGAGTCATCCCCTTTGATTCCTATAAGGCGTACCTTTTAGTTGAGTCATTTCCTTATATTCCTTAAAGACGTACCTTTTAGTAGAGTCATTTCCCTTAATTCCTATAAGACGTACCTTTTAGTCGATTCATCCCCATGGATTCCTATAAGACGTACCTTTTAGTCGAGTCATCCCTTTAGATTCCTATAAGACGTACCTTTTAGTTGAGTTATCTCCATTGATTCCTATAAGACGTACCTTTTAGTTGAGTCATTTCTTTAGATTCCTCGAAAACATACCTTTTAGTCGAGTCATTTCCCTTGATTCCTATAAGACGTACCTTTTAGTCGACTCATCTCCTTTGATTCATATAAAATGTACCTTTTAGTCGAGTCATCCCCTTTGATTCCTATAAGACGTACCTTTTAGTCGAGTCATCTATTTGATTCCTATAAGACGTACCTTCTAGTCGAGTCATCCCCTTTGACCCATTGAAGGCATACCTTTTTGTCATTTCCTTTGATTCTTATAAGACGTATCTTTTAGTTGAGTCACCACCTTTGATTCCAATAAGAGGTACCATTTAGTAAAGTCATCCCCCTTGATTACTATTAGACGTACCTTTTAGTCGAGTCATCCCCTTTGATTCCTAGAAGACGTACCTTTTAGTCGAGTCATTTCCCTTGACTCTTATAAGACATACCTTTTAGTCGAGTCATCCACTTTGATTCCTATAAGACGTAACTTTTAGTCGAGTCATCCCCTTGGATTCCTATAAGACGTACCTTTTGGTCGAGTCATCCCCTTTGATTCCTATAAGACGAACCTTTTAGTCGAGTCATCCCCTTTGATTCCTAAAAGACGTACCTTTTAGTCGAGTCATTTCCCTTGATTCCTATAAGACGTATCCTTTAGTCGAGTCATCCCCTTTGATTCCTATAAGACGTACCTTTTAGTCGAATCATCCCCTTTGATTCCTATAAGACGTACCATTTAGTCGAGTCATCCCCTTTGACCCCAAGAATACGTACCTTTTAGTCTAGTCATTTCCCTTGATTCCTATAAGACGTACCTCTTAGTCGAATCATCCCCTTTGATTCGTATATGACATACCTTTTAGTCGAGTCATCCCCTTTGATTCCTATAAGACATACCTTTTAGTTGAGTTATACCTCTTGATTCCTATAAGACGTACTTTTTAGTCGAGTCATTCCCCCTTGACCCCTAGAAGACGTACTTTTTAGTCGAGTCATCCCCTTTGACCCCTAGAAGACGTACCTTTTACTCTAGTCATTTCCTTTGATTCTATAAGACGTATCTTTTAGTGTAGTCATCCCTTTTGATTCCTATAAGACGTACATTTTAGTCGAGTCATCCCCTTTGATTCCTATAAGACGTACCTTTTAGTCGAGTCATCCCCTTTGATTCCTATAAGACGTACTTTTTAGTCAAGTCATCCCCTTTGATTCCTATAAGACGTACCTTTTAGTCGAGTCATCCCTTTTATTCCTATAAGACGTAACTTTTAGTCGAGTCATCCCTTTGATTCCTATAAGACATATATTTTAGTCGAGTCATCCCCTTTGATTCCTATAAGACGTACCTTTTAGTCAAGTCATCCCCTTTGATTTCTATAAGACGTACCTTTTAGTCGAGTCATCCCTTTGATTCCTATAAGACGTACCTTTTTGTCGAGGCATCCCCTTTGACCCCTAGAAGACGTACCTTTTAGTCGAGTCACCCCCTTTGATTCCTATAAGACGTACCTTTTAGTCGAGTCATCCCCCTTGATTACTATAAGACGTACCTTTTAGTCGAGTCATCCCCTTTGATTCCTATAAGACGTACCTTTTAGTGGAGTCATTTCCATTGATTCCTTAAAGACGTACCTTTTAGTAGAGTCATTTCCCTTGATTCCTATAAGACGTACCTTTTAGTCGAGTCATCCCCATTGATTCCTATAAGACGTACCATTTAGTCGAGTCATCTCCTTTGATTCCTATAAGACGTACCTTTTAGTTGAGTCATTTCCTGCGATTCCTAGAAGACGTTCCTTTTAGTCGAGTCATTTCACTTGATTCCTATAAGACGTACCTTTTAGTCGAGTCATTCCCTTTGATTCCTACAAGACGTACCTTTTAGTCGAGTCATCCCCTTTGATTCCTAGAAGACGTAACATTTAGTCGAGTCATTTCCCTTGATTCCTATAAGACGTACCTTTTAGTCGAGTTATCCCCTTTGATTCCTATAACACGTATCTTTTAGTCGAGTCATCCCCTTTGACTTCTATAAGACGTACCTTTTAGTTGAGTCATTTCCTTTGATTCCTTGAAGACGTACCTTTTAGTCGAGTCATTTCCCTTGATTCCTATAAGACGTACCTTTTAGTCAAGTCATCCCCTTTGATTCCTATAAGATGTACCTCTAAGTTGAGTCATCCCCTTTAATTCCTATATGACGTACCTTTTAGTCGAGTCATCCCCTTTGATTCCTATAAGACGTACCCTTTAGTCGAGTCATCCCCTTTGATTCCTATAAGACGTACCTATTAGTTGAATCACTTTCTTTGATTCCTTGAAGACGTATCTTTTAGTCGAGTCATTTCCCTTGATTCATATAAGATGTACCATTTAGTTGAGTCATTTCCTTTGATTCCTATAAGATGTACCTTATAGACGAGTCATCCCCTTTGACACCTAGAATACGTACCTTTTAGTCGAGTCATTTCCTTTGATTCCTATAAGACGTGCCTTTTAGTCGAGTCATCCCCTTTGATTCCTATAAGACGTACCTTTTTGACGAGTCATTTCATTTGATTCCTATAAGACGTACCTTTTAGTCGAGTCATCCCCTTTGACCCCTAGATTACGTACCTTATAGTCGAGTCATTTCCCTTGATTCCTATAAGACGTACCTCTTAGTCGAATCATCCCCTTTGATTCGTATCAGACATACCTTTTAGTCGAGTCCTCCCCTTTGATTCCTATAAGACATACCTTTTAGTCGAGTTATACCTCATGATTCCTATAAGACGTACTTTTTAGTCGAGTCATTCCCCCTTGACCCCTAGAAGACGTACCTTTTAGTCGAGTCATCCCCTTTGACCCCTAGAAGACGTACCTTTTACTCGAGTCATTTCCTTTCATTCTATAAGACGTATCTTATAGTCGAGTCATCACTATTGATTCCTATAAGACGTACCTTTTAGTCGAGTCATCCCCTTTAATTACTATAAGACGTACCTTTTAGTCGAGTCATCCCCTTTGATTCCTATAAGACGTACATTTTAGTCGAGTCATCCCTTTGATTCCTATAAGACGTACCTTTTAGTCGAGTCATCCCCTTTGACCCCTTGAAGACATACCTTTTAGTCATTTCCTTTGATTCCTATAAGACGTACCTTTTAGTCGAGTCACCCCCTTTGATTCCTATAAGACGTACCTTTTAGTCGAGTCATCCCCCTTGATTACTATAAGACGTACCTTTTAGTCGAGTCATCCCCTTTGATTCCTATAAGGCGTACCTTTTAGTTGAGTCATTTCCTTATATTCCTTAAAGACGTACCTTTTAGTAGAGTCATTTCCCTTGATTCCTATAAGACATACCTTTTAGTCAAGTCATCCCCATGGATTCCTATAAGACGTACCTTTTAGTCGAGTCATCCCCTTAGATTCCTATAAGACGTACCTTTTAGTTGAGTTTTCTCCATTGATTCCTATAAGACGTACCTTTTAGTTGAGTCATTCCCTTAGATTCCTTGAAAACATACCTTTTAGTCGTGTCATTTCCCTTGATTCCTATAAGACGTACCTTTTAGTCGACTCATCCGCTTTGATTCCTATAAGACGTACCTTTTAGTTGAATCACTTTCTTTGATTCCTTGAAGACGTATCTTTTAGTCGAGTCATTTCCCTTGATTCCTGTAAGATGTACCTTTTAGTTGAGTCATTTCCTTTGATTCCTATAAGATGTACCTTATAGACGAGTCATCCCCTTTGACACCTAGAATACGTACCTTTTAGTCGAGTCATTTCCTTTGATTCCTATAAGACGTGCCTTTTAGTCGAGTCATCCCCTTAGATTCCTATAAGACGTACCTTTTTGACGAGTCATTTCATTTGATTCCTATAAGACGTACCTTTTAGTCGAGTCATCCCCTTTAACCCCTAGATTACGTACCTTTTCGTCGAGTCATTTCCCTTGATTCCTATAAGACGTACCTCTTAGTCGAATCATCCCCTTTGATTCGTATCAGACATACCTTTTAGTCGAGTCCTCCCCATTGATTCCTATAAGACATAGCTTTTAGTCGAGTTATCCCTCATGATTCCTATAAGACGTACTTTTTAGTCGAGTCATTCCCCCTTGACCCCTAGAAGACGTACCTTTTAGTCGAGTCATCCCCTTTGACCCCTAAAAGACGTACCTTTTACTCGAGTCATTTCCTTTGATTCTATAAGACGTATCTTTTAGTCGAGTCATCCCTATTGATTCCTATAAGACGTACCTTTTAGTCGAGTCATCCCCTTTAATTACTATAAGACGTACCTTTTAGTCGAGTCATCCCCTTTGATTCCTATAAGACGTACATTTTAGTCGAGTCATCCCTTTGATTCCTATAAGACGTACCTTTTAGTCGAGTCATCCCCTTTGACCCCTTGAAGACATACCTTTTAGTCATTTCCTTTGATTCCTATAAGATGTACCTTTTAGTCGAGTCACCCCCTTTGATTCCTATAAGACGTACCTTTTAGTCGAGTCATCCCCCTTGATTACTATAAGACGTACCTTTTAGTCGAGTCATCCCCTTTGATTCCTATAAGGCGTACCTTTTAGTTGAGTCATTTCCTTATATTCCTTAAAGACGTACCTTTTAGTAGAGTCATTTCCCTTGATTCCTATAAGACGTACCTTTTAGTCAAGTCATCCCCATGGATTCCTATAAGACGTACCTTTTAGTCGAGTCATCCCCTTAGATTCCTATAAGACGTACATTTTAGTTGAGTTATCTCCATTGATTCCTATAAGACGTACCTTTTAGTTGAGTCATTCCCTTAGATTCCTCGAAAACATACCTTTTAGTCGTGTCATTTCCCTTGATTCGTATAAGACGTACCTTTTAGTCGACTCATCCGCTTTGATTCCTATAAAATGTACCTTTTAGTCGAGTCATCCCCTTTGATTCCTATAAGATGTACCTTTTAGTCGAGTCATCTCTTTGATTCCTATAAGACGTACCTTTTAGTCGAGTCATCCCCATTGACCCATTGAAGACATACCTTTTTGTCATTTCCTTTGATTCTTATAAGACGTATCTTTTAGTTGAGTCACCACCTTTGATTCCAATAAGAGGTACCTTTTAGTCAAGTCATCCCCCTTGATTACTATAAGACGTACCTTTTAGTCGAGTCATCCTCTTTGATTCCTAGAAGACGTCCCTTTTAGTCGAGTCATTTCCCTTGATTCCTATAAGACGTATCTTTTAGTCGAGTCATCCACGTTGATTCCTATAATACGTACCTTTAAGTCGAGTCATCCCCTTGGATTCCTATAAGACGTATCCTTTAGTCGAGTCATCCCCTTTGATTCCTATAAGACGTACCTTTTAGTCGAATCATCCCCTTTGATTCCTATAAGACGTACCATTTAGTCGAGTCATCCCCTTTGACCCCTAGAATACGTACCTTTTAGTCGTGTCATTTCCCTTGATTCCTATAAGACCTACCTCTTAGTCGAATCATCCCCTTTGATTCGTATATGACATACCTTTTAGTCGAGTCATCCCCTTTGACCCGTAGAATACGTACCTTTTAGTCGAGTCATTTCCCTTGATTCCTATAAGACGTACCTCTTAGTCGAATCATCCCCTTTTATTCGTATAAGACATACCTTTTAGTCGAGTTATCCCCTTTGATTCCTATAAGACATACCTTTTAGTCGAGTTATACCTCTTGATTCCTATAAGACGTACTTTTTAGTCGAGTCATTCCCCCTTGACCCCAAGAAGACGTACCTTTTAGTCGAGTCATCCCCTTTGACCCCTAGAAGACGTACCTTTTACTCGAGTCATTTCCTTTGATTCTATAAGACGTATCATTTAGTCGATCATCCCTTTTGATTCCTATAAGACGTACCTTTTAGTCGAGTCATCCCCTTTGATTCCTGTAAGACGTACCTTTTAGTCGAGTCAGTCCCTTTGATTCCTATAAGACGTACCTTTTAGTCGAGTCATCCCTTTGATTCCTATAAGACGTGCCTTTTAGTCGAGTCATCCCCTTTGACCCCTAGAAGACATACCTTTTAGTCATTTGCTTTGATTTCTATAAGACGTACCTTTTAGTCGAGTCACCCCCTTTGATTCCTATAAGACGTACCTTTTAGTCGAGTCATCCCCCTTGATTACTATAAGACGTACCTTTTAGTCGAGTCATCCCCTTTGATTCCTATAAGGCGTACCTTTTAGTTGAGTCATTTCCTTATATTCCTTAAAGACGTACCTATTAGTAGAGTCATTTCCCTTGATTCCTATAAGACGTACCTTTTAGTTGAGTCATCCCCATGGATTCCTATAAGACGTACCTTTTAGTCGAGTCATCCCCTTAGATTCCTATAAGACGTACCTTTTAGATGAGTTATCTCCTTTGATTCCTATAAGACGTACCTTTTAGTTGAGTCATTTCCTTAGATTCCTCGAAAACATACCTTTTAGTCGAGTCATTTCCCTTGATTCCTATAAGACGTACCTTTTAGTCGAGTCATCCCCTTTGATTCCTATAAGACGTACCTTTTAGTCGAGTCATCCCTTTGATTCCTATAAGACGTACCTTTTAGTCGAGTCATCCCCTTTGACCCATTGAAGACATACCTTTTTGTCATTTCCTTTGACCCCTAGAATACGTACCTTTTAGTCGAGTCATTTCCCTTGATTCTTATAAGACGTACTTCTTAGACGAATCATCCCCTTTGATTCGTATAAGGCATACCTTTTAGTCGAGTCATCCCCTTTGATTCCTATAAGACATACCTTTTAGTCGAGTTATACCTCTTTATTCCTATAAGACGTACTTTTTAGTCGATTGATTCCCCCTTGACCCCTAGAAGACGTACCTTTTAGTCGAGTCATCCCCTTGGATTCCTATAAGACGTACCTTTTGGTCGAGTCATCCCCTTTGATTCCTATAAGACGAACCTTTTAGTCGAGTCATCCCCTTTGATTCCTAAAAGACGTACCTTTTAGTCGAGTCATTTCCCTTGATTCCTATAAGACGTATCTTTTAGTCGAGTCATCCCCTTTGATTCCTATAAGACGTACCTTTTAGTCAAATCATCCCCCATGATTACTATAAAACCTACCTTTTAGTCGAGTCATCCCCTTTGATTCCTATAAGACGTACCTTTTAGTTGAGTCATTTCCTTTGATTCCTTGAAGACGTACCTTTTTGTCGATTCATTTCCCTTGATTCCTATAAGACGTACCTTTTAGTTGAGTCATTTCCCTTGATTCCTATAAGACGTACCTTTTAGTCGAGTCATCCCGTTTGATCCCTAGAAGACGTACCTTTTAGTCTAGTCATTTCTTTTGATTCCTATAAGATGTACCTTTTAGTCGAGTCATCCCCCTTGATTACTATAAGACGTACCTTTTAGTCGAGTCATCCTCTTTGATTCCTAGAAGACGTCCCTTTTAGTCGAGTCATTTCCCTTGATTCCTATAAGACGTATCTTTTAGTCGAGTCATCCACGTTGATTCCTATAATACGTACCTTTTAGTCGAGTCATCCCCTTGGATTCCTATAAGACGTATCCTTTAGTCGAGTCATCCCCTTTGATTCCTATAAGACGTACCTTTTAGTCGAATCATCCCCTTTGATTCCTATAAGACGTACCATTTAGTCGAGTCATCCCCTTTGACCCCTAGAATACGTACCTTTTAGTCGAGTCATTTCCCTTGATTCCTATAAGACGTACCTCTTAGTCGAATCATCCCCTTTGATTCGTATATGACATACCTTTTAGTCGAGTCATCCCCTTTGACCCGTAGAATACGTACCTTTTAGTCGAGTCATTTCCCTTGATTCCTATAAGACGTACCTCTTAGTCGAATCATCCCCTTTTATTCGTATAAGACATACCTTTTAGTCGAGTCATCCCCTTTGATTCCTATAAGACATACCTTTTAGTCGAGTTATACCTCTTGATTCCTATAAGACGTACTTTTTAGTCGAGTCATTCCCCCTTGACCCCAAGAAGACGTACCTTTTAGTCGAGTCATCCCCTTTGACCCCTAGAAGACGTACCTTTTACTCGAGTCATTTCCTTTGATTCTATAAGACGTATCATTTAGTCGAGTCATCCCTTTTGATTCCTATAAGACGTACCTTTTAGTCGAGTCATCCCCTTTGATTCCTGTAAGACGTACCTTTTAGTCGAGTCAGTCCCTTTGATTCCTATAAGACGTACCTTTTAGTCGAGTCATCCCTTTGATTCCTATAAGACGTGCCTTTTAGTCGAGTCATCCCCTTTGACCCCTAGAAGACATACCTTTTAGTCATTTCCTTTGATTCCTATAAGACGTACCTTTTAGTCGAGTCACCCCCTTTGATTCCTATAAGACGTACCTTTTAGTCGAGTCATCCCCCTTGATTACTATAAGACGTACCTTTTAGTCGAGTCATCCCCTTTGATTCCTATAAGGCGTACCTTTTAGTTGAGTCATTTCCTTATATTCCTTAAAGACGTACCTATTAGTAGAGTCATTTCCCTTGATTCCTATAAGACGTACCTTTTAGTTGAGTCATCCCCATGGATTCCTATAAGACGTACCTTTTAGTCGAGTCATCCCCTTAGATTCCTATAAGACGTACCTTTTAGATGAGTTATCTCCTTTGATTCCTATAAGACGTACCTTTTAGTTGAGTCATTTCCTTAGATTCCTCGAAAACATACCTTTTAGTCGAGTCATTTCCCTTGATTCCTATAAGACGTACCTTTTAGTCGAGTCATCCCCTTTGATTCCTATAAGACGTACCTTTTAGTCGAGTCATCCCTTTGATTCCTATAAGACGTACCTTTTAGTCGAGTCATCCCCTTTGACCCATTGAAGACATACCTTTTTGTCATTTCCTTTGAACCCTAGAATACGTACCTTTTAGTCGAGTCATTTCCCTTGATTCTTATAAGACGTACTTCTTAGACGAATCATCCCCTTTGATTCGTATAAGGCATACCTTTTAGTCGAGTCATCCCCTTTGATTCCTATAAGACATACCTTTTAGTCGAGTTATACCTCTTTATTCCTATAAGACGTACTTTTTAGTCGAGTGATTCCCCCTTGACCCCTAGAAGACGTACCTTTTAGTCGAGTCATCCCCTTGGATTCCTATAAGACGTACCTTTTGGTCGAGTCATCCCCTTTGATTCCTATAAGACGAACCTTTTAGTCGAGTCATCCCCTTTGATTCCTAAAAGACGTACCTTTTAGTCGAGTCATTTCCCTTGATTCCTATAAGACGTATCTTTTAGTCGAGTCATCCCCTTTGATTCCTGTAAGACGTACCTTTTAGTCAAATCATCCCCCATGATTACTATAAAACCTACCTTTTAGTCGAGTCATCCCCTTTGATTCCTATAAGACGTACCTTTTAGTTGAGTCATTTCCTTTGATTCCTTGAAGACGTACCTTTTTGTCGATTCATTTCCCTTGATTCCTATAAGACGTACCTTTTAGTTGAGTCATTTCCCTTGATTCCTATAAGACGTACCTTTTAGTCGAGTCATCCCGTTTGATCCCTAGAAGACGTACCTTTTAGTCTAGTCATTTCCTTTGATTCCTATAAGATGTACCTTTTAGTCGAGTCATTTTCTTTGATTCCTATAAGACGTACCATTTAGTCGAGTCATCCCCTTTGACCCCTAGAATACGTACCTTTTAGTCGAGTCATTTCCCTTGATTCCTATAAGACGTACCTCTTAGTCGAATCATCCCCTTTGATTCGTATAAGACATACCTTTTAGTCGAGTCATCCCCTTTGATTCGTATAAGACATATCTTTTAGTCGAGTTATACCTCTTGATTCCTATAAGACGTACTTTTTAGTCGAGTCATTCCCCCTTGACCCCTAGAAGACGTACCTTTTAGTCGAGTCATCCCCTTTGACCCCTAGAAGACGTACCTTTTACTCGAGTCATTTCCTTTGATTCTATAAGACGTATCTTTTAGTCGAGTCATCCCTTTTGATTCCTATAAGACGTACCTTTTAGTCGAGTCATCCCCTTTGATTCCTATAAGACGTACCTTTTAGTCAAGTCATCCCCTTTGATTCCTATAAGACGTACCTTTTAGTCGAGTCATCCCTTTGATTCCTATAAGACGTACCTTTTTGTCGAGGCATCCCCTTTGACCCCTAGAAGACATACATTTTAGTCATTTCCTTTGATTCCTATAAGACGTACCTTTTAGTCGAGTCACCCCCTTTGATTCCTATAAGACGTACCTTTTAGTCGAGTCATCCCCCTTGATTACTATAAGACGTACCTTTTAGTCGAGTCATCCCCTTTGATTCCTATAAGACGTACCTTTTAGTGGAGTCATTTCCGTTGATTCCTTAAAGACGTACCTTTTAGTAGAGTCATTTCCCTTGATTCCTATAAGACGTACCTTTTAGTCGAGTCATCCCCATTGATTCCTATAAGACGTACCATTTAGTCGAGTCATCTCCTTTGATTCCTATAAGACGTACCTTTTAGTTGAGTCATTTCCTGTGATTCCTAGAAGACGATCCTTTTAGTCGAGTCATTTCACTTGATTCCTTTAAGACGTACCTTTTAGTCGAGTCATTCCCTTTGATTCCTATAAGATGGACCTTTTAGTCGAGTCATCCCCATTGATTCCTATAAGACGTACCTTTTAGTCGAGTCATCCCCTTTGATTCCTAGAAGACGTAACATTTAGTCGAGTCATTTCCCATGATTCCTATAAGACGTACCTTTTAGTCGAGTCATCCCATTTGATTCCTAAAAGACGTATCTTTTAGTCGAGTCATCCACTTTGATTCTTATAAGACGTACCTTTTAGTCTAGTCATCCCCTTTGACCACTAGAAGACATACCTTTTAGTCATTTCCTTTAATTCCTATAAGACGTACATTTTAGTCGAGTGACCCCCTTTGATTCCTATAAGACGTACCTTTTAGTCGAGTCATCCCCCTTGATGACTATAAGACGTACCTATTAGTCGAGTCATCCCCTTTGATTCCTATAAGACGTACCTTTTAGTTGAGTCATTTCCTATGATTCCTCAAAGACGTACCTTTTAGTCGAGTCATTTCCCTTGATTCCTATAAGACGTACCTTTTAGTCGAGTCATCTCCTTTTATTCCTATAAGACATACCTTTTAGTTGAGTCATTTCCTGTGATTCCTAGAAGACGTTCATTTTAGTCGAGTCATTTCACTTTATTCCTATAAGACGTACCTTTTTGTCGAGTCATTCCCTTTGATTCCTATAAGACGTACCTTTTAGTAGAGTCATCCCCTTTGATTCCTATAAGACGTACCTTTTAGTCGAGTTATCCCTTTGATTCCTATAACACGTATCTTTTAGTCGAGTCATCCCCTTTGATTTCTATAAGACGTACCTTTTTGTTGAGTCATTTCCTTTGATTCCTTGAAGACGTACCTTTTAGTCGAGTCATTTCCCTTGATTCCTATAAGACGTACCTTTTAGTCGAGTCATCCCTTTGATTCCTATATGACGTACCTTTTAGTCGAGTCATCCCCTTTGATTCCTATAAGACGTACCTTTTAGTCAAGTCATCCCCTTTGATTCCTATATACGTACCTTTTAGTCAAGTCATCCCTTTGATTCCTATAAGACGTACCTTTTTGTCGAGGTATCCCCTTTGACCCCTAGAAGACATACCTTTTAGCTATTTCCTTTGATTCCTATAAGACGTACCTTTTAGTCGAGTCACCCCCTTTGATTCCTATAAGACGTACCTTTTAGTCGAGTCATCCCCCTTGATTACTATAAGACGTACCTTTTACTCGAGTCATCCCCTTTGATTCCTATAAGACGTACCTTTTAGTTGAGTTATTTCCGTTGATTCCTTAAAGACGTACCTTTTAGTAGAGTCATTTCCCTTGATTCCTATAAGACGTACCTTTTAGTCGAGTCATTCCCATTGTTTCCTATAAGACGTACCATTTAGTCGAGTCATCTCCTTTGATTCCTATAAGACGTACCTTTTAGTTGAGTCATTTCCTGTGATTCCTAGAAGACGTTCCTTTTAGTCGAGTCATTTCACTTGATTCCTTTAAGACGTACCTTTTAGTCGAGTCATTCCCTTTGATTCCTATAAGACGTACCTTTTAGTCGAGTCAACCCCATTGATTCCTATAAGACGTACCTTTTAGTCGAGTCATCCCCTTTGATTCCAAGAAGACGTAACATTTAGTCGAGTCATTTCCCTTGATTCCTATAAGACGTATCTTTTAGTCGAGTGATCCCCTTTGATTCCTATAAGACGTATCTTTTAGTTGAGACATCCCCTTTGATTCCTATAAGACGTACCTTTTAGTTGAGTCATCCCCTTTGACCCCTAGAAGACATACCTTTTAGTCATTTCCTTTAATTCCTATAAGACGTACCTTTTAGTCGAGTGAACCCTTTGATTCCTATAAGACGTACCTTTTAGTCGAGTCATCCCACTTGATTTCTATAAGACGTACCTATTAGTCGAGTCATCCCCTTTGATTCCTATAAGACGTACCTTTTAGTTGAGTCATTTCCTTTGATTCTTTAAAGATGTACCTTTTAGTCGAGTCATCCCCTTTGATTCCAATAAGACGTACCTTTTAGTCGAGTCATCTCCTTTTATTCCTATAAGACGTACCTTTTAGTTGAGTCTATTCCTGTGATTCCTAGAAGAAGTTCCTTTTAGTCGAGTCATTTCACTTTATTCCTATAAGACGTACCTATTAGTCGAGTCATTCCCTTTGATTCCTATAAGACGTACCTTTTAGTCGAGTCATCCCCTTTGATTCCAATAAGACGTACCTTTTAGTCGAGTTATCCCTTTGATTCCTATAACACGTATCTTTTAGTTGAGTCATCCCCTTTGATTTCTATAAGACGTACCTTTTAGTGGAGTCATTTCCTTTGATTCCTTGAAGACGTACCTTTTAGTCGAGTCATTTCCCTTGATTCCTATAAGACGTACCTTTTAGTCGAGTCATCTCCTTTGATTCCTATATGACGTACCTCTAAGTTGAGTCATCCCCTTTAATTCCTATATGACGTACCTTTTAGTCGAGTCTTCCCCTTTGATTCCTATAAGACGTACCTTTTAGTTGAGTCATTTTCTTTGATTCCTTGAAGACGTACCTTTTAGTCGTGTCATTTCCCTTGATTCCTATAAGATGTACCTTTTAGTTGAGTCATTTCCTTTGATTCCTATAAGACGTACCTTTTAGTCGAGTCATCCCCTTTGACACCTAGAATACGTACCTTTTAGTCGAGTCATTTCCTTTGATTCCTATAAGACGTACCTTTTAGTCGAGTCATCCCCTTAGATTCCTATAAGATGTACCTTTTAGGTGAGTTGTCTCCTTTGATTCCTATAAGACGTACCTTTTAGTTGAGTCATTTCCTTAGATTCCTCGAAAACGTACCTTTTAGTCGAGTCATTTCCCTTTATTTCTATAAGACGTACCTTCTAGTCGAGTCATCCCCTTTGATTCTTATCAAATGTACCCTTTAGTCGAGTCATCCCTTTGATTACGATAAGACGTACCTTTTAGTCGAGTCATCCCTAGAAGACATACCTTTTTGTCATTTCCTTTGATTCCTATAAGACGTGTCTTTTAGTTGAGTCACCCTCTTTGATTCCAATAAAAGGTACCTTTTAGTCAAGTCATCCCCCTTGATTACTATAAGTCGTACCTTTTAGTCGAGTCATCCCATTTGAATCCTAGAAGACGTACCTTTTAGTCGAGTCATTCCCCCTTGACCCCTAGAAGACGTACCTTTTAGTCGAGTCATCCCCTTTGACCCCTAGAAGACGTACCTTTTACTCGAGTCATTTCCATTGATTCTATAAGACGTATCTTTTAGTCGAGTCATCCCTTTTGATTCCTATAAGACGTACCTTTTAGTCGAGTCACCCCTTTGATTCCGATAAGACGTACCTTTTAGTCAAGTCATCCCCTTTTATTCCTATAAGACGTACCTTTTAGTCGAGTCATCCACTTTGATTCCTATAAGACGTACCTTTTAGTCGAGTCATCCCCTTTGATTCCAATAAGACGTACCTCTAAGTTGAGTCATCCCCTTTGATTCCTATATGACGTACCTTTTAGTCGAGTCATCCCCTTTAATCCCTAAAAGACGTACCCGTTAGTCGAGTCATCCCCTTTGATTCCTATAAGACGTACCTTTTAGTTGAGTCATTTTCTTTGATTCCTTGAAGACGTACCTTTTAGTCGAGTTATTTCCCTTGATTCCTATAAGATGTACCTTTTAGTTGAGTCATTTCCTTTGATTCCTATAAGACGTACCTTTTAGTCGAGTCATCCCCTTTGACACCTAGAATACGTACCTTTTAGTCGAGTCATTTCCTTTGATTCCTATAAACGTACCTTTTAGTCGAGTCATCCCTTTGATTCCTATAAGACGTACCTTTTTGTTGAGTTATCTCCTTTGATTCCTATAAGACGTACCTTTTAGTTGAGTCATTTCCTTAGATTCCTCGAAAACATACCTTTTAGTCGAGTCATTTCCCTTGATTCCTATAAGACGTACCTTTTAGTCGAGTCATCCCCTTTGATTCCAATAAAATGTACCTTTTAGTCGAGTCATCCCCTTTGATTCCTATAAGACGTACCTTTTAGTCGAGTCATCCCTTTGATTCCTATAAGACGTACCTTTTAGTCGAGTCATCCCCTTTGACCCATTGAAGACATACCTTTTTGTCATTTTCTGTGATTCCTATAAGACGTATCTTTTTGTTGAGTCACCACCTTTGATTCCAATAAGAGGTACCTTTTAGTCATGTCATCCCCCTTGATTACTATAAGACGTACCTTTAGTCGAGTCATCCCCTTTGATTCCTAGAAGACGTACCTTTTAGTCGAGTCATTTCCCTTGATTCCTATAAGACGTACCTTTTAGTCGAGTCATCCACTTTCATTCCTATAAGACGTAACTTTTAGTCGAGTCATCCCCTTGGATTCCTATAAGACGTACCTTTTGGTCGAGTCATCCCCATCGATTCCTATAAGACGAACCTTTTAGTCGAGTCATCCCCATTGATTCCTAAAAGACGTACCTTTTAGTCGAGTCATTTCCCTTGATTCCTATAAGACGTATCTTTTAGTCGAGTCATCCCCTTTGATTCCTATAAGACGTACCTTTTAGTCGAGTCATCTCCTTTGATTCCTATAAGACGTACCATTTAGTCGAGTCATCCCCTTTGACCCCTTGAATACGTACCTTTTAGTCGAGTCATTTCCCTTGATTCCTATACGACGTACCTCTTAGTCGAATCATCCCCATTGATTCGTATAAGACATACCTTTTAGTCGAGTCATCCCCTTTTATTCCTATAAGACATACCTTTTAGTCGAGTTATACCTCTTTATTCCTATAAGACGTACTTTTTAGTCGAGTCATTCCCCCTTGACCCCTAGAAGACGTACCTTTTAGTCGAGTCATCCCCTTTGACCTCTAGAAGACGTACCTTTTACTCGAGTCATTTCCTTTGATTCTATAAGACGTATCTTTTAGTCGAGTCATCCCTTTTGATTTCTATAAGACGTACCTTTTAGTCGAGTCATCCCCTTTGATTCCTATAAGACGTACCTTTTAGTCAAGTCATCACCTTTCATTCCTATAAGACGTACCTTTTAGTCGAGTCATCCCTTTGATTCCTATAAGACTTACCTTTTTGTCGAGGCATCCCCTTTGACCCCTAGAAGACATACCTTTTAGTCATTTCCTTTGATTCCTATAAGACGTACCTTTTAGTCGAGTCACCCCCTTTGATTCCTATAATTCGTACCTTTTAGTCGAGTCATCCCCCTTGATTACTATAAGACGTACCTTTTAGTCGAGTCATCCCCTTTGATTCCTATAAGACGTACCTTTTAGTTGAGTCATTTCCCTTGATTCCTATAAGACGTACCTTTTAGTCGAGTCATCCACTTTCATTCCTATAAGACGTACCTTTTAGTCGAGTCATCCCCTTGGATTCCTATAAGACGTACCTTTTGGTCGAGTCATCCCCTTCGATTCCTATAAGACGAACCTTTTAGTCGAGTCATCCCCATTGATTCCAAAAAGACGTACTTTTTAGTCGAGTCATTTCCCTTGAATCCTATAAGACGTATCTTTTATTCGAGTCATCCCCTTTGATTCCTATAAGACGTACCTTTTAGTCGAGTCATCCCCTTTGATTCCTATAAGACGTACCTTTTAGTCGAGTCATCCCCTTTGATTCCTAAAAGACGTAACATTTAGTCGAGTCATTTCCCTTGATTCCAATATGACGTACCTTTTAGTCGAGTCATCCCCTTTGATTCCTTTAAGACGTATCTTTTAGTCGAGTCATCCCCGTTGATTCCTAGAAGACGTACCTTTTAGTCGAGTCATCCCCTTTGACCCCTAGAAGACATACCTTTTAGTCATTTCCTTTGATTCCTATAAGACGTACCTTTTAGTCGAGTGACCCCCTTTGATTCCTATAAGACGTACCTTTTAGTCGAGTCATCCCCCTTGATTACTATAAGACGTACCTATTAGTCGAGTCATCCCTTTTGATTCCTATAAGACGTACCTTTTAGTTGAGTCATTTCCTTTGATTCCTTGAAGATGTACCTTTTAGTCGAGTCATTTCCCTTGATTCCTATAAGATGTACCTTTTAGTTGAGTCATTTCCTTTGATTCCTCTAAGACGTACCTTTTAGTCGAGTCATCCCCTTTAATTCCTATAAGACGTATCTTTTAGTCGAGTCATCCCCTTTGATTCCTATAAGACGTACCTTTTAGTCGAGTCATCCCCTTTGACCCCTAGAAGACATACCTTTTAGTCATTTCCTTTGATTCCTATATGACGTACCTTTTAGTCGAGTGACCTCCTTTGATTCGTATAAGACGTACCTTTTAGTCGAGTCATCCCCCTTGATTACTATAAGACGTACCTATTAGTCGAGTCATTTCCCTTGATTCCTATAAGATGTACCTTTTAGTTGAGTCATTTCCTTTGATTCCTATAAGACGTACCTTTTAGTCGAGTCATCCCCCTTGATTACTATAAGACGTACCTATTAGTCGAGTCATCCCCTTTGATTCCTATATGACGTACCTTTTAGTTGAGTCATTTCCTTTGATTCCTTGAAGATGTACCTTTTAGTAGAGTCATTTCCCTTGATTCCTATAAGATGTACCTTTTAGTCGAGTGACCCCCTTTGATTCCTATAAGACGTACCTTTTAGTCGAGTCATCCCCCTTGATTCCTATAAGACGTACCTTTTGGTCGAGTCATCCCCTTTGATTCCTATAAGACGTACCTTTTAGTCGAGTCATCTCTTTTTATTCCTATAAGACGTACCTTTTAGTTGAGTCATTTCCTGTGATTCCTAGAAGACGTTCCTTTTAGTCGAGTCGTTTCACTTTATTCCTATAAGACGTACCTTTTAGTCGAGTCATTCCCTTTGATTCCTATAAGACGTACCTTTTAGTCGAGTCATCCCCTTTGATTCCTATAAGACGTACCTTTTAGTCGAGTTATCCCCATTGATTCCTATAACACGTATCTTTTAGTCGAGTCATCCCCTTAGATTTCTATAAGACGTACCTTTTAATTGAGTCATTTCCTTTGATTCCTTGAAGACGTACCTTTTAGTCAAGTCATTTCCCTTGATTCCTATAAGACTTACCTTTTAGTCGAGTCATCCTTTTTGATTCCTATGCGACGTACCTCTAAGTTGAGTCATCCCCTTTGATTCCTATATGACGTACCTTTTAGTCGAGTCATCCCCTTTAATTCCTAAAAGACGTACCCGTTAGTCGAGTCATCCCCTTTGATTCCTATAAGACGTACCTTTTAGTTGAGTCATTTTCTTTGATTCCTTGAAGACGTACCTTTTAGTCGAGTCATTTCCCTTGATTCCTATAAGATGTACCTTTTAGCTGAGTCATTTCCTTTGATTCCTATAAGACGTACCTTTTAGTCGAGTCATCCCCTTTGTCACCTAGAATACGTACCTTTTAGTCGAGTCATTTCCTTTGATTCCTATAAGACGTACCTTTTAGTCGAGTCATCCCTTTGATTCCTATAAGACGTACCTTTTAGTTGAGTTATCTCCTTTGATTCCTATAAGACGTACCTTTTAGTTGAGTCATTTCCTTAGATTCCTCGAAAACATACCTTTTAGTCGAGTCATTTCCCTTGATTCCTATAAGACGTACCTTTTAGTCGAGTCATCCCCTTTGATTCCAATAAAATGTACCTTTTAGTCGAGTCATCCCCTTTGATTCCTATAAGACGTACCTTTTAGTCGAGTCATCCCTTTGATTCCTATAAGACGTACCTTTTAGTCGAGTCATCCCCTTTGACCCATTGAAGACATACCTTTTTGTCATTTCCTTTGATTCCTATAAGACGTATCTTTTAGTTGAGTCACCACCTTTGATTCCAATAAGAGGTACCTTTTAGTCATGTCATCCCCCTTGATTACTATAAGACGTACCTTTAGTCGAGTCATCCCCTTTGATTCCTAGAAGACGTACCTTTTAGTCGAGTCATTTCCCTTGATTCCTATATGACGTACCTTTTAGTCGAGTCATCCACTTTCATTCCTATAAGACGTACCTTTTAGTCGAGTCATCCCCTTGGATTCCTGTAAGACGTACCTTTTGGTCGAGTCATCCCCTTCGATTCCTATAAGACGAACCTTTTAGTCGAGTCATCCCCATTGATTCCAAAAAGACGTACTTTTTAGTCGAGTCATTTCCCTTGAATCCTATAAGACGTATCTGTTAGTCGAGTCATCCCCTTTGATTCCTATAAGACGTACCTTTTAGTCGAGTCATCCCCTTTGATACTTATAAGACGTACCATTTAGTCGAGTCATCCCCTTTGATACTTATAAGACGTACCATTTAGTCGAGTCATTTCCCTTGATTCCTATAAGACGTACCTCTTAGTCGAATCATCCCCATTGATTCGTATAAGACATACCTTTTAGTCGAGTCATCCCCTCTGATTCCTATAAGACGTACTTTTTAGTCGAGTCATTCCCCCTTGACCCCTAGAAGACGTACCTATGAGTCGAGTCATCCCCTTTGACCCCTAGAAGACGTACCTTTTACTCCAGTCATTTCCTTTGATTCTATAAGACGTATCTTTTAGTCGAGTCATCCCTTTTGATTCCTATAAGACGTACCTTTTAGTCGAGTCATCCCCTTTAATTCCTATAAAACGTACCTTTTAGTCAAGTCATCACCTTTGATTCCTATAAGACGTACCTTTTAGTCGAGTCATCCCTTTGATTCCTATAAGACGTACCTTTTTGTCGAGGCATCCCCTTTGACCCCTAGAAGACATACCTTTTAGTCATTTCCTTTGATTCCTATAAGACGTACATTTTAGTCGAGTCACCCCCTTTGATTCCTATAATTCGTACCTTTTAAGCGAGTCATCCCCCTTGATTACTATAAGACGTACCTTTTAGTCGAGTCGTCCCCTTTGATTCCTATAAGACGTACCTTTTAGTTGAGTCATTTCCGTTCATTCATTAGAGACGTACCTTTTAGTAGAGACATTTCTTTTGATTCCTATAAGACGTACCTTTTAGTCGAGTCATCCCCATTGATTCCTATAAGATGTACCATTTAGTCGAGTCATCTCCTTTGATTCCTATAAGACGTACCTTTTAGTTGAGTCATTTCCTGTGATTCCTAAAAGACGTTCCTTTTAGTCGAGTCATTTCACTTGATACCTATAAGACGTACCTTTTAGTCGAGTCATTCCCTTTGATTCTTATAAGACGTACCTTTTAGTCGAGTCATCCCCTTTGATTCCTATAAGACGTACCTTTTAGTTGAGTCATCCCCTTTGATTCCTAGAAGACGTAACATTTAGTCGAGTCATTTCCCTTGATTCCTATAAGACGTACCTTTAAGTCGAGTCATCCCCTTTGATTCCTATAAGACGTATCTTTTAGTCGAGTCATCCCCTTTGATTCCTATAAGACGTACCATTTAGTCGAGTCATCCCCTTTGACCCCTAGAAGACATACCTTTTAGTCATTTCCTTTGATTCCTATAAGATGTACCTTTTAGTCGAGTGACCCCCTTTGATTCCTATAAGACGTACCTTTTAGTCGAGTCATCCCCCTTGATTACTATAAGACGTACCTATTAGTCGAGTCATCCCCTTTGATTCCTATAAGACGTACCTTTTAGTTGAGTCATTTCGTTTGATTCCTTGAAGATGTACCTTTTAGTCGAGTCATTTCCCTTGATTCCTATAAGATGTACCTTTTAGTTGAGTCATTTCCTTTGATTCCTATAAGACGTACCTTTTAGTCGAGTCATCCCTATTGATTCCTATAAGACGTATCTTTTAGTCGAGTCATCCCCTTTGATTCCTATAAGACGTACCTTTTAGTCGAGTTATCCCCTTTGACCCTTAGAAGACATACCTTTAAGTCATTTCCTTTGATTCCTATAAGACGTACCTTCTAGTCGAGTGACCTCCTTTGATTTCTATAAGACGTACCTTTTAGTCGAGTCATCCCCCTTGATTACTATAAGACGTACCTATTAGTCAAGTCATTTCCCTTGATTCCTATAAGATGTACCATTTAGTTGAGTCATTTCCTTTGATTCCTATAAGACGTACCATTTAGTCGAGGCATTCCCCTTGATTACTATAAGACGTACCTATTAGTCGAGTCATCCCCTTTGATTCCTATAAGACGTACCTTTTAGTTGAGTCATTTCCTTTGATTCCTTGAAGATGTACCTTTTAGTCGAGTCATTTCCCTTGATTCCTATAAGATGTACCTTTTAGTCGAGTCATTTCCTTTGATTCCTATAAGACATACCTTTTAGTCGAGTGACCCCCTTTGATTCCTATAAGACGTACCTTTTAGTTGAGTCATCCCCCTTGATTCCTATAAGACATACCTTTTGGTCGAGTCATCCCCTTTGATTTCTATAAGACGTACCTTTTAGTCGAGTCATCTCTTTTTATTCCTATAAGATGTACCTTTTAGTTGAGTCATTTCCTGTGATTCCTAGAAGACGTTCCTTTTAGTCGAGTCGTTTCACTTTATTCCTATAAGACGTACCTTTTAGTCGAGTCATTCCCTTTGATTCCTATAAGACGTACCTTTTAGTCGAGTCATCCCCTTTGATTCCTATAAGACGTACCTTTTAGTCGAGTTATCCCCATTGATTCCTATAACACGTATCTTTTAGTCGAGTCATCCCCTTTGATTTCTATAAGACGTACCTTTTAGTTGAGTCATTTCCTTTGATTCCTTGAAGACGTACCTTTTAGTCGAGTCATTTCCCTTGATTCCTATAAGACGTACCTTTTAGTCGAGTCATCCCCTTTGATTCCTATAAGACGTACCTCTAAGTTGAGTCATCCCCTTTGATCCCTATATGACGTACCTTTTAGTCGAGTCATCCCCTTTAATTCCTAAAAGACGTACCCGTTAGTCGAGTCATCCCCTTTGATTCCTATAAGACGTACCTTTTAGTCGAGTCATCCCCTTTGATTCCTATAAGACGTAACTTTTAGTCGAGTCATCCCCTTTGATTCCTATAAGACGTACCTTTTAGTCGAGTCATCCCCTTTGACCCCTAGAAGACATACCTTTTAGTCATTTCCTTTGATTCCTATAAGACGTACCTTTTAGTCGAGTGACCCTATTTGATTCCTACAAGATGTACGTTTTAGTCGAGTCATCCCCCTTGATTACTATAAGACGTACCTATTAGTCGAGTCATTTCCCTTGATTCCTATAAGATGTACCTTTTAGTTGAGTCATTTCCTTTGATTCCTATAAGACGTACCTTTTAGTCGAGTCATCCCCCTTGATTACTATAAGACGTACCTACTAGTCGAGTCATCCCCTTTGATTCCTATAAGACGTACCTTTTAGTTGAGTCATTTCCTTTGATTCCTTGAAGATGTACCTTTTAGTCGAGTCATTTCCCTTGATTCCTATAAGATGTACCTTTTAGTCGAGTCATTTCCTTTGATTCCTATAAGACGTACCTTTTAGTCGAGTGACCCCCTTTGATTCCAATAAAATGTACCTTTTAGTCGAGTCATCCCCTTTGACTCCTATAAGACGTACCTTTTAGTCGAGTCATCCCTTTGATTCCTATAAGACGTACCATTTAGTCGAGTCATCCCCTTTGACCCATTGAAGACATACCTTATTGTCATTTCCTTTGATTCCCATAAGACGTATCTTTTTGTTGAGTCACCACCATTGATTCCAATAAGAGGTACATTTTAGTCATGTCATCCCACTTGATTACTATAAGACGTACCTTTAGTCGAGTCATCCCCTTTGATTCCTAGAAGACATACCTTTTAGTCGAGTCATTTCCCTTGATTCCTATAAGACGTACCTTTTAGTCGAGTCATCCACTTTCATTCCTATAAGACGTAACTTTTAGTCGAGTCATCCCCTTGGATTCCTATAAGACGTACCTTTTGGTCGAGTCATCCCCTTCGATTCCTATAAGACGAACCTTTTAGTCGAGTCATCCCCATTGATTCCTAAAAGACGTACCTTTTAGTCGAGTCATTTCCCTTGATTCCTATAAGACGTACCTTTTAGTCGAGTCATTTCCCTTGATTCTTATAAGACGTACCTTTTAGTCGAGTCATCCCCTTTGATTCCTATAAGACGTACCTTTTAGTCGAGTCATCCCCTTTGATTCCAATAAGACGTACCATTTAGTCGAGTCATCCCCTTTGACCCCTAGAATACGTACCTTTTAGTCCAGTCATTTCCCTTGATTCCTATAAGACGTACCTCTTAGTCGAATCATCCCCATTGATTCGTATAAGACATACCTTTTAGTCGAGTCATCCCCTTTGATTCCTATAAGACATACCTTTTAGTCGAGTTATACCTCTTTATTCCTATAAGACGTACTTTTTAGTCGAGTCATTCCCCCTTGACCCCTAGAAGACGTACCTTTTAGTCGAGTCATCCCCATTGACCCCTAGAAGACGTACCTTTTACTCGAGTCATATCCTTTGATTTTATAAGACGTATCTTTTAGTCGAGTCATCCCTTTTGATTCCTATAAGACGTACCTTTTAGTCGAGTCATCCCCTTTTATTCCTATAAGACGTACCTTTTAGTCAAGTCATCACCTTTGATTCCTATAAGACGTACCTTTTAGTCGAGTAATCCCTTTGATTCCTATAAGACGTACCTTTTTGTCAAGGCATCCCCTTTGACCCCTAGAAGACATACCTTTTAGTCATTTCCATTGATTCCTATAAGACGTACCTTTTAGTCGAGTCACCCCCTTTGATTCCTATAATTCGTACCTTTTAGTCGAGTCATCCCCCTTGATTACTATAAGACGTACCTTTTAGTCGAGTCATCCCCTTTGATTCCTATAAGACGTACCTTTTAGTTGAGTAATTTCCATTGATTCCTTAAAGACGTATCTTTTAGTAGAGTCATTTCCCTTGATTCCTATAAGACGTTCCTTTTAGTCGAGTCATCCCCATTGATTCCTATAAGACGTACCATTTAGTCGAGTCATCTCCTTTGATTCCTATAAGACGTACCTTTTAGTTGAGTCATTTCCGTTGATTCCTATAAGACGTACCTTTTAGTCGAGTCATTTCACTTGATACCTATAAGACGTACCTTTTAGTCGAGTCATTCCCTTTGATTCCTATAAGACGTACCTTTTAGTCGAGTCATCCCCTTTGATTCCTATAAGAGGTACCTTTTAGTCGAGTCATCCCCTTTGATTCCTAGAAGACGTAACATTTAGTCGAGTCATTTCCCTTGATTCCTATAAGACGTACCTTTAAGTCGAGTCATCCCCTTTGATTCCTATAAGACGTATCTTTTATTCGAGTCATCCCCTTTGATTCCTATAAGACATACCTTTTAGTCGAGTTATACCTCTTTATTCCTATAAGACGTACTTTTTAGTCGAGTCATTCCCCCTTGACCCCTAGAAGACGTACCTTTTAGTCGAGTCATCCCCATTGACCCCTAGAAGACGTACCTTTTACTCGAGTCATTTCCTTTGATTTTATAAGACGTATCTTTTAGTCGAGTCATCCCTTTTGATTCCTATAAGACGTACCTTTTAGTCGAGTCATCCCCTTTTATTCCTATAAGACGTACCTTTTAGTCAAGTCATCACCTTTGATTCCTATAAGACGTACCTTTTAGTCGAGTAATCCCTTTGATTCCTATAAGACGTACCTTTTTGTCGAGGCATCCCCTTTGACCCCTAGAAGACATACCTTTTAGTCATTTCCATTGATTCCTATAAGACGTACCTTTTAGTCGAGTCACCCCCTTTGATTCCTATAATTCGTACCTTTTAGTCGAGTCATCCCCCTTGATTACTATAAGACGTACCTTTTAGTCGAGTCATCCCCTTTGATTCCTATAAGACGTACCTTTTAGTTGAGTAATTTCCATTGATTCCTTAAAGACGTACCTTTTAGTAGAGTCATTTCCCTTGATTCCTATAAGACGTTCCTTTTAGTCGAGTCATCCCCATTGATTCCTATAAGACGTACCATTTAGTCGAGTCATCTCCTTTGATTCCTATAAGACGTACCTTTTAGTCGAGTCATTTCCTTTGATTCCTATAAGACGTACCTTTTAGTCGAGTCATTTCACTTGATACCTATAAGACGTACCTTTTAGTCGAGTCATTCCCTTTGATTCCTATAAGACGTACCTTTTAGTCGAGTCATCCCCTTTGATTCCTATAAGAGGTACCTTTTAGTCGAGTCATCCCCTTTGATTCCTAGAAGACGTAACATTTAGTCGAGTCATTTCCCTTGATTCCTATAGGACGTACCTTTAAGTCGAGTCATCCCCTTTGATTCCTATAAGACGTATCTTTTAGTCGAGTCATCCACTTTGATTCCTATAAGACGTACCTTTTAGTCGAGTCATCCCCTTTGACCCCTAGAAGACATACCTTTTAGTCATTTCCTTTGATTCCTATAAGACGTACCTTTTAGTCGAGTGACCCCCTTTGATTCCTATAAGACGTACCTTTTAGTCGAGTCATCCCCCTTGATTACTATAAGACGTACCTATTAGTCGAGTCATCCCCTTTGACTCCTATAAGACGTACCTTTTAGTTGAGTCAATTTCTTTGATTCCTTGAAGATGTACCTTTTCGTCGAGTCATTTCCCTTGATTCCTATAAGATGTACCTTTTAGTTGAGTCATTTCCTTTGATTCCTATAAGACGTACCTTTTAGTCGAGTCATCCCCTTTGATTCCTATAAGACGTATCTTTTAGTCGAGTCATCCCCTTTGATTCCTATAAGACGTACCTTTTAGTCGAGTCATCCCCTTTGACCCCTAGAAGACATACCTTTTAGTCATTTCCTTTGATTCCTATAAGACGTACCATTTAGTCGAGTGACCTCCTTTGATTACTATAAGACGTACCTTTTAGTCGAGTCATCCCCCTTGATTACTATAAGACGTACCTATTAGTCGAGTCATTTCCCTTGATTCCTATAAGATGTACCTTTTAGTTGAGTCATTTCCTTTGATTCCTATAAGACGTACCTTTTAGTCGAGTCATCCCCCTTGATTACTATAAGACGTACCTATTAGTCGAGTCATCCCCTTTGATTCCTATAAGACGTACCTTTTAGTTGAGTCATTTCCTTTGATTCCTTGAAGATGTACCTTTTAGTCGAGTCATTTCCCTTGATTCCTATAAGATGTACCTTTTAGTCGAGTCATTTCCTTTGATTCCTATAAGACGTACCTTTTAGTCGAGTGACCCCTTTGATTCCTATAAGACGTACCTTTTAGTCGAGTCATCCCCCTTGATTCCTATAAGACGTACCTTTTGGTCGAGTCATCCCCTTTGATTCCTATAAGACGTACCTTTTAGTCGAGTCATCTCTTTTTATTCCTATAAGACGTACCTTTTAGTCGAGTCATCCCCTTTGATTCCTATAAGACATACCTTTTAGTCGAGTTATACCTCTTTATTCCTATAAGACGTACTTTTTAGTCGAGTCATTCCCCCTTGACCCCTAGAAGACGTACCTTTTAGTCGAGTCATCCCCATTGACCCCTAGAAGACGTACCTTTTACTCGAGTCATTTCCTTTGATTTTATAAGACGTATCTTTTAGTCGAGTCATCCCTTTTGATTCCTATAAGACGTACCTTTTAGTCGAGTCATCCCCTTTTATTCCTATAAGACGTACCTTTTAGTCAAGTCATCACCTTTGATTCCTATAAGACGTACCTTTTAGTCGAGTAATCCCTTTGATTCCTATAAGACGTACCTTTTTGTCGAGGCATCCCCTTTGACCCCTAGAAGACATACCTTTTAGTCATTTCCATTGATTCCTATAAGACGTACCTTTTAGTCGAGTCACCCCCTTTGATTCCTATAATTCGTACCTTTTAGTCGAGTCATCCCCCTTGATTACTATAAGACGTACCTTTTAGTCGAGTCATCCCCTTTGATTCCTATAAGACGTACCTTTTAGTTGAGTAATTTCCATTGATTCCTTAAAGACGTACCTTTTAGTAGAGTCATTTCCCTTGATTCCTATAAGACGTTCCTTTTAGTCGAGTCATCCCCATTGATTCCTATAAGACGTACCATTTAGTCGAGTCATCTCCTTTGATTCCTATAAGACGTACCTTTTAGTCGAGTCATTTCCTTTGATTCCTATAAGACGTACCTTTTAGTCGAGTCATTTCACTTGATACCTATAAGACGTACCTTTTAGTCGAGTCATTCCCTTTGATTCCTATAAGACGTACCTTTTAGTCGAGTCATCCCCTTTGATTCCTATAAGAGGTACCTTTTAGTCGAGTCATCCCCTTTGATTCCTAGAAGACGTAACATTTAGTCGAGTCATTTCCCTTGATTCCTATAAGACGTACCTTTAAGTCGAGTCATCCCCGTTGATTCCTATAAGACGTATCTTTTAGTCGAGTCATCCACTTTGATTCCTATAAGACGTACCTTTTAGTCGAGTCATCCCCTTTGACCCCTAGAAGACATACCTTTTAGTCATTTCCTTTGATTCCTATAAGACATACCTTTTAGTCGAGTGACCCCCTTTGATTCCTATAAGACGTACCTTTTAGTCGAGTCATCCCCCTTGATTACTATAAGACGTACCTATTAGTCGAGTCATCCCCTTTGACTCCTATAAGACGTACCTTTTAGTTGAGTCAATTTCTTTGATTCCTTGAAGATGTACCTTTTCGTCGAGTCATTTCCCTTGATTCCTATAAGATGTACCTTTTAGTTGAGTCATTTCCTTTGATTCCTATAAGACGTACCTTTTAGTCGAGTCATCCCCTTTGATTCCTATAAGACGTATCTTTTAGTCGAGTCATCCCCTTTGATTCCTATAAGACGTACCTTTTAGTCGAGTCATCCCCTTTGACCCCTAGAAGACATACCTTTTAGTCATTTCCTTTGATTCCTATAAGACGTACCATTTAGTCGAGTGACCTCCTTTGATTACTATAAGACGTACCTTTTAGTCGAGTCATCCCCCTTGATTACTATAAGACGTACCTATTAGTCGAGTCATTTCCCTTGATTCCTATAAGATGTACCTTTTAGTTGAGTCATTTCCTTTGATTCCTATAAGACGTACCTTTTAGTCGAGTCATCCCCCTTGATTACTATAAGACGTACCTATTAGTCGAGTCATCCCCTTTGATTCCTATAAGACGTACCTTTTAGTTGAGTCATTTCCTTTGATTCCTTGAAGATGTACCTTTTAGTCGAGTCATTTCCCTTGATTCCTATAAGATGTACCTTTTAGTCGAGTCATTTCCTTTGATTCCTATAAGACGTACCTTTTAGTCGAGTGACCCCCTTTGATTCCTATAAGACGTACCTTTTAGTCGAGTCATCCCCCTTGATTCCTATAAGATGTACCTTTTGGTCGAGTCATCCCCTTTGATTCCTATAAGACGTACCTTTTAGTCGAGTCATTTCCCTTGATTCCTATAAGATGTACCTTTTAGTCGAGTCATTTCCTTTGATTCCTATAAGACGTACCTTTTAGTCGAGTGACCCCCTTTGATTCCAATAAAATGTACCTTTTAGTCGAGTCATCCCCTTTGACTCCTATAAGACGTACCTTTTAGTCGAGTCATCCCTTTGATTCCTATAAGACGTACCATTTAGTCGAGTCATCCCCTTTGACCCATTGAAGACATACCTTATTGTCATTTCCTTTGATTCCCATAAGACGTATCTTTTTGTTGAGTCACCACCTTTGATTCCAATAAGAGGTACCTTTTAGTCATGTCATCCCACTTGATTACTATAAGACGTACCTTTAGTCGAGTCATCCCCTTTGATTCCTAGAAGACATACCTTTTAGTCGAGTCATTTCCCTTGATTCCTATAAGACGTACCTTTTAGTCGAGTCATCCACTTTCATTCCTATAAGACGTAACTTTTAGTCGAGTCATCCCCTTGGATTCCTATAAGACGTACCTTTTGGTCGAGTCATCCCCTTCGATTCCTATAAGACGAACCTTTTAGTCGAGTCATCCCCATTGATTCCTAAAAGACGTACCTTTTAGTCGAGTCATTTCCCTTGATTCCTATAAGACGTACCTTTTAGTCGAGTCATTTCCCTTGATTCTTATAAGACGTACCTTTTAGTCGAGTCATCCCCTTTGATTCCTATAAGACGTACCTTTTAGTCGAGTCATCCCCTTTGATTCCAATAAGACGTACCATTTAGCCGAGTCATCCCCTTTGACCCCTAGAATACGTACCTTTTAGTCCAGTCATTTCCCTTGATTCCTATAAGACGTACCTCTTAGTCGAATCATCCCCATTGATTCGTATAAGACATACCTTTTAGTCGAGTCATCCCCTTTGATTCCTATAAGACATACCTTTTAGTCGAGTTATACCTCTTTATTCCTATAAGACGTACTTTTTAGTCGAGTCATTCCCCCTTGACCCCTAGAAGACGTACCTTTTAGTCGAGTCATCCCCATTGACCCCTAGAAGACGTACCTTTTACTCGAGTCATATCCTTTGATTTTATAAGACGTATCTTTTAGTCGAGTCATCCCTTTTGATTCCTATAAGACGTACCTTTTAGTCGAGTCATCCCCTTTTATTCCTATAAGACGTACCTTTTAGTCAAGTCATCACCTTTGATTCCTATAAGACGTACCTTTTAGTCGAGTAATCCCTTTGATTCCTATAAGACGTACCTTTTTGTCGAGGCATCCCCTTTGACCCCTAGAAGACATACCTTTTAGTCATTTCCATTGATTCCTATAAGACGTACCTTTTAGTCGAGTCACCCCCTTTGATTCCTATAATTCGTACCTTTTAGTCGAGTCATCCCCCTTGATTACTATAAGACGTACCTTTTAGTCGAGTCATCCCCTTTGATTCCTATAAGACGTACCTTTTAGTTGAGTAATTTCCATTGATTCCTTAAAGACGTACCTTTTAGCAGAGTCATTTCCCTTGATTCCTATAAGACGTTCCTTTTAGTCGAGTCATCCCCATTGATTCCTATAAGACGTACCATTTAGTCGAGTCATCTCCTTTGATTCCTATAAGACGTACCTTTTAGTTGAGTCATTTCCTTTGATTCCTATAAGACGTACCTTTTAGTCGAGTCATTTCACTTGATACCTATAAGACGTACCTTTTAGTCGAGTCATTCCCTTTGATTCCTATAAGACGTACCTTTTAGTCGAGTCATCCCCTTTGATTCCTATAAGAGGTACCTTTTAGTCGAGTCATCCCCTTTGATTCCTAGAAGACGTAACATTTAGTCGAGTCATTTCCCTTGATTCCTATAAGACGTACCTTTAAGTCGAGTCATCCCCTTTGATTCCTATAAGACGTATCTTTTATTCGAGTCATCCCCTTTGATTCCTATAAGACATACCTTTTAGTCGAGTTATACCTCTTTATTCCTATAAGACGTACTTTTTAGTCGAGTCATTCCCCCTTGACCCCTAGAAGACGTACCTTTTAGTCGAGTCATCCCCATTGACCCCTAGAAGACGTACCTTTTACTCGAGTCATTTCCTTTGATTTTATAAGACGTATCTTTTAGTCGAGTCATCCCTTTTGATTCCTATAAGACGTACCTTTTAGTCGAGTCATCCCCTTTTATTCCTATAAGACGTACCTTTTAGTCAAGTCATCACCTTTGATTCCTATAAGACGTACCTTTTAGTCGAGTAATCCCTTTGATTCCTATAAGACGTACCTTTTTGTCGAGGCATCCCCTTTGACCCCTAGAAGACATACCTTTTAGTCATTTCCATTGATTCCTATAAGACGTACCTTTTAGTCGAGTCACCCCCTTTGATTCCTATAATTCGTACCTTTTAGTCGAGTCATCCCCCTTGATTACTATAAGACGTACCTTTTAGTCGAGTCATCCCCTTTGATTCCTATAAGACGTACCTTTTAGTTGAGTAATTTCCATTGATTCCTTAAAGACGTAC
Source organism: Capsicum pubescens (assembly GCA_030864215.1). Classification (NCBI taxonomy): domain Eukaryota; kingdom Viridiplantae; phylum Streptophyta; class Magnoliopsida; order Solanales; family Solanaceae; genus Capsicum; species Capsicum pubescens. Next base: position 271,501,702 of record CM061545.1, on the reverse strand, counting down.
CTTTTAGTAGAGTCATTTCCCTTGATTCCTATAAGACGTTCCTTTTAGTCGAGTCATCCCCATTGATTCCTATAAGACGTACCATTTAGTCGAGTCATCTCCTTTGATTCCTATAAGACGTACCTTTTAGTCGAGTCATTTCCTTTGATTCCTATAAGACGTACCTTTTAGTCGAGTCATTTCACTTGATACCTATAAGACGTACCTTTTAGTCGAGTCATTCCCTTTGATTCCTATAAGACGTACCTTTTAGTCGAGTCATCCCCTTTGATTCCTATAAGAGGTACCTTTTAGTCGAGTCATCCCCTTTGATTCCTAGAAGACGTAACATTTAGTCGAGTCATTTCCCTTGATTCCTATAAGACGTACCTTTAAGTCGAGTCATCCCCTTTGATTCCTATAAGACGTATCTTTTAGTCGAGTCATCCACTTTGATTCCTATAAGACGTACCTTTTAGTCGAGTCATCCCCTTTGACCCCTAGAAGACATACCTTTTAGTCATTTCCTTTGATTCCTATAAGACGTACCTTTTAGTCGAGTGACCCCCTTTGATTCCTATAAGACGTACCTTTTAGTCGAGTCATCCCCCTTGATTACTATAAGACGTACCTATTAGTCGAGTCATCCCCTTTGACTCCTATAAGACGTACCTTTTAGTTGAGTCAATTTCTTTGATTCCTTGAAGATGTACCTTTTCGTCGAGTCATTTCCCTTGATTCCTATAAGATGTACCTTTTAGTTGAGTCATTTCCTTTGATTCCTATAAGACGTACCTTTTAGTCGAGTCATCCCCTTTGATTCCTATAAGACGTATCTTTTAGTCGAGTCATCCCCTTTGATTCCTATAAGACGTACCTTTTAGTCGAGTCATCCCCTTTGACCCCTAGAAGACATACCTTTTAGTCATTTCCTTTGATTCCTATAAGACGTACCATTTAGTCGAGTGACCTCCTTTGATTACTATAAGACGTACCTTTTAGTCGAGTCATCCCCCTTGATTACTATAAGACGTACCTATTAGTCGAGTCATTTCCCTTGATTCCTATAAGATGTACCTTTTAGTTGAGTCATTTCCTTTGATTCCTATAAGACGTACCTTTTAGTCGAGTCATCCCCCTTGATTACTATAAGACGTACCTATTAGTCGAGTCATCCCCTTTGATTCCTATAAGACGTACCTTTTAGTTGAGTCATTTCCTTTGATTCCTTCAAGATGTACCTTTTAGTCGAGTCATTTCCCTTGATTCCTATAAGATGTACCTTTTAGTCGAGTTATTTCCTTTGATTCCTATAAGACGTACCTTTTAGTCGAGTGACCCCCTTTGATTCCTATAAGACGTACCTTTTAGTCGAGTCATCCCCCTTGATTCCTATAAGACGTACCTTTTGGTCGAGTCATCCCCTTTGATTCCTATAAGACGTACCTTTTAGTCGAGTCATCTCTTTTTATTCCTATAAGACGTACCTTTTAGTTGAGTCATTTCCTGTGACTCCTAGAAGACGTTCCTTTTAGTCGAGTCGTTTCACTTTATTCCTATAAGACGTACCTTTTAGTCGAGTCATTCCCTTTGATTCCTATAAGACGTACCTTTTAGTCGAGTCATCCCCTTTGATTCCTATAAGACGTACCTTTTAGTCGAGTTATCCCCATTGATTCCTATAACACGTATCTTTTAGTCGAGTCATCCCCTTTGATTTCTATAAGACGTACCGTTTAGTTGAGTCATTTCCTTTGATTCCTTGAAGACGTACCTTTTAGTCGAGTCATTTCCCTTGATTCCTATATGACGTACCTTTTAGTCGAGTCATCCCCTTTTATTCCTATAAGACGTACCTCTAAGTTGAGTCATCCCCTTTGATTCCTATATGACGTACCTTTTAGTCGAGTCATCCCCTTTAATTCCTAAAAGACGTACCCGTTAGTCGAATCATCCCCTTTGATTCCTATAAGACGTACCTTTTAGTTGAGTCATTTTCTTTGATTCCTTGAAGACGTACCTTTTAGTCGAGTCATTTCCCTTGATTCCTATAAGATGTACCTTTGAGTTGAGTCATTTCCTTTGATTCCTATAAGACGTACCTTTTAGTCGAGTCATCCCCTTTGACACCTAGAATACGTACCTTTTAGTCGAGTCATTTCCTTTGATTCCTATAAGACGTACCTTTTAGTCGAGTCATCCCTTTGATTCCGATAAGACGTACCTTTTAGTTGAGTTATCTCCTTTGATTCCTATAAGACGTACCTTTTAGTTGAGTCATTTCCTTAGATTCCTCGAAAACATACCTTTTAGTCGAGTCATTTCCCTTGATTCCTATAAGACGTACCTTTTAGTCGAGTCATCCCCTTTGATTCCAATAAAATGTACCTTTTAGTCGAGTCATCCCCTTTGATTCCTATAAGACGTACCTTATAGTCGAGTCATCCCTTTGATTCCTATAAGACGTACCTTTTAGTCGAGTCATCCCCTTTGACCCATTGAAGACATACCTTTTTGTCATTTCCTTTGATTCCTATAAGACGTATCTTTTAGTTGAGTCACCACCTTTGATTCCAATAAGAGGTACCTTTTAGTCATGTCATCCCCCTTGATTACTATAAGACGTACCTTTAGTCGAGTCATCCCCTTTGATTCCTAGAAGACGTACCTTTTAGTCGAGTCATTTCCCTTGATTTCTATAAGACGTACCTTTTAGTCGAGTCATCCCCTTTGATTCCAATAAGACGTACCATTTAGTCGAGTCATCCCCTTTGACCCCTAGAATACGTACCTTTTAGTCCAGTCATTTCCCTTGATTCCTATAAGACGTACCTCTTAGTCGAATCATCCCCATTGATTCGTATAAGACATACCTTTTAGTCGAGTCATCCCCTTTGATTCCTATAAGACATACCTTTTAGTCGAGTTATACCTCTTTATTCCTATAAGACGTACTTTTTAGTCGAGTCATTCCCCCTTGACCCCTAGAAGACGTACCTTTTAGTCGAGTCATCCCCATTGACCCCTAGAAGACGTACCTTTTACTCGAGTCATTTCCTTTGATTTTATAAGACGTATCTTTTAGTCGAGTCATCCCTTTTGATTCCTATAAGACGTACCTTTTAGTCGAGTCATCCCCTTTTATTCCTATAAGACGTACCTTTTAGTCAAGTCATCACCTTTGATTCCTATAAGACGTACCTTTTAGTCGAGTAATCCCTTTGATTCCTATAAGACGTACCTTTTTGTCGAGGCATCCCCTTTGACCCCTAGAAGACATACCTTTTAGTCATTTCCATTGATTCCTATAAGACGTACCTTTTAGTCGAGTCACCCCCTTTGATTCCTATAATTCGTACCTTTTAGTCGAGTCATCCCCCTTGATTACTATAAGACGTACCTTTTAGTCGAGTCATCCCCTTTGATTCCTATAAGACGTACCTTTTAGTTGAGTAATTTCCATTGATTCCTTAAAGACGTACCTTTTAGTAGAGTCATTTCCCTTGATTCCTATAAGACGTTCCTTTTAGTCGAGTCATCCCCATTGATTCCTATAAGACGTACCATTTAGTCGAGTCATCTCCTTTGATTCCTATAAGACGTACCTTTTAGTCGAGTCATTTCCTTTGATTCCTATAAGACGTACCTTTTAGTCGAGTCATTTCACTTGATACCTATAAGACGTACCTTTTAGTCGAGTCATTCCCTTTGATTCCTATAAGACGTACCTTTTAGTCGAGTCATCCCCTTTGATTCCTATAAGAGGTACCTTTTAGTCGAGTCATCCCCTTTGATTCCTAGAAGACGTAACATTTAGTCGAGTCATTTCCCTTGATTCCTATAAGACGTACCTTTAAGTCGAGTCATCCCCTTTGATTCCTATAAGACGTATCTTTTAGTCGAGTCATCCCCTTTGATTCCTATAAGACGTACCATTTAGTCGAGTGACCTCCTTTGATTACTATAAGACGTACCTTTTAGTCGAGTCATCCCCCTTGATTACTATAAGACGTACCTATTAGTCGAGTCATTTCCCTTGATTCCTATAAGATGTACCTTTTAGTTGAGTCATTTCCTTTGATTCCTATAAGACGTACCTTTTAGTCGAGTCATCCCCCTTGATTACTATAAGACGTACCTATTAGTCGAGCCATCCCCTTTGATTCCTATAAGACGTACCTTTTAGTTGAGTCATTTCCTTTGATTCCTTGAAGATGTACCTTTTAGTCGAGTCATTTCCCTTGATTCCTATAAGATGTACCTTTTAGTCGAGTCATTTCCTTTGATTCCTATAAGACGTACCTTTTAGTCGAGTGACCCCCTTTGATTCCTATAAGACGTACCTTTTAGTCGAGTCATCCCCCTTGATTCCTATAAGACGTACCTTTTGGTCGAGTCATCCCCTTTGATTCCTATAAGACGTACCTTTTAGTCGAGTCATCTCTTTTTATTCCTATAAGACGTACCTTTTAGTTGAGTCATTTCCTGTGACTCCTAGAAGACGTTCCTTTTAGTCGAGTCGTTTCACTTTATTCCTATAAGACGTACCTTTTAGTCGAGTCATTCCCTTTGATTCCTATAAGACGTACCTTTTAGTCGAGTCATCCCCTTTGATTCCTATAAGACGTACCTTTTAGTCGAGTTATCCCCATTGATTCCTATAACACGTATCTTTTAGTCGAGTCATCCCCTTTGATTTCTATAAGACGTACCGTTTAGTTGAGTCATTTCCTTTGATTCCTTGAAGACGTACCTTTTAGTCGAGTCATTTCCCTTGATTCCTATATGACGTACCTTTTAGTCGAGTCATCCCCTTTTATTCCTATAAGACGTACCTCTAAGTTGAGTCATCCCCTTTGATTCCTATATGACGTACCTTTTAGTCGAGTCATCCCCTTTAATTCCTAAAAGACGTACCCGTTAGTCGAATCATCCTCTTTGATTCCTATAAGACGTACCTTTTAGTTGAGTCATTTTCTTTGATTCCTTGAAGACGTACCTTTTAGTCGAGTCATTTCCCTTGATTCCTATAAGATGTACCTTTGAGTTGAGTCATTTCCTTTGATTCCTATAAGACGTACCTTTTAGTCGAGTCATCCCCTTTGACACCTAGAATACGTACCTTTTAGTCGAGTCATTTCCTTTGATTCCTATAAGACGTACCTTTTAGTCGAGTCATCCCTTTGATTCCGATAAGACGTACCTTTTAGTTGAGTTATCTCCTTTGATTCCTATAAGACGTACCTTTTAGTTGAGTCATTTCCTTAGATTCCTCGAAAACATACCTTTTAGTCGAGTCATTTCCCTTGATTCCTATAAGACGTACCTTTTAGTCGAGTCATCCCCTTTGATTCCAATAAAATGTACCTTTTAGTCGAGTCATCCCCTTTGATTCCTATAAGACGTACCTTATAGTCGAGTCATCCCTTTGATTCCTATAAGACGTACCTTTTAGTCGAGTCATCCCCTTTGACCCATTGAAGACATACCTTTTTGTCATTTCCTTTGATTCCTATAAGACGTATCTTTTAGTTGAGTCACCACCTTTGATTCCAATAAGAGGTACCTTTTAGTCATGTCATCCCCCTTGATTACTATAAGACGTACCTTTAGTCGAGTCATCCCCTTTGATTCCTAGAAGACGTACCTTTTAGTCGAGTCATTTCCCTTGATTTCTATAAGACGTACCTTTTAGTCGAGTCACCCCCTTTGATTCCTATAATTCGTACCTTTTAGTCGAGTCATCCCCCTTGATTACTATAAGACGTACCTTTTAGTCGAGTCATCCCCTTTGATTCCTATAAGACGTACCTTTTAGTTGAGTAATTTCCATTGATTCCTTAAAGAAGTACCTTTTAGTAGAGTCATTTCCCTTGATTCCTATAAGACGTTCCTTTTAGTCGAGTCATCCCCATTGATTCCTATAAGACGTACCATTTAGTCGAGTCATCTCCTTTGATTCCTATAAGACGTACCTTTTAGTCGAGTCATTTCCGTTGATTCCTATAAGACGTACCTTTTAGTCGAGTCATTTCACTTGATACCTATAAGACGTACCTTTTAGTCGAGTCATTCCCTTTGATTCCTATAAGACGTACCTTTTAGTCGAGTCATCCCCTTTGATTCCAATAAGACGTACCTTTTAGTCGAGTCATCCCCTTTGATTCCTAGAAGACGTAACATTTAGTCGAGTCATTTCCCTTGATTCTTATAAGACGTACCTTTTAGTCGAGTCATCCCCTTTGATTCCTATAAGACGTATCTTTTAGTCGAGTCATCCCCTTTGATTCCTATAAGACGTACCTTTTAGTCGAGTCATCCCCTTTGACCCCTAGAAGACATTCCTTTTAGTCATTTCCTTTGATTCCTATAACACGTACCTTTTAGTCGAGTGACCCCCTTTGATTCCTATAAGACGTACCTTTTAGTCGAGTCATCCCCCTTGATTACTATAAGACGTACCTATTAGTCGAGTCATCCCCTTTGATTCCTATAAGACGTACCTTTTAGTTGAGTCATTTCCTTTGATTCCTTGAAGATGTACCTTTTAGTCGAGTCATTTCCCTTGATTCCAATAAGATGTACCTTTTTGTTGAGTCATTTCCTTTGATTCCTATAAGACGTACCTTTTAGTCGAGTCATCCCCTTTGATTCCTATAAGACGTATCTTTTAGTCGAGTCATCCCCTTTGACCCCTAGAAGACATACCTTTTAGTCATTTCCTTTGATTCCTATAAGACGTACCTTTTAGTCGAGTGACCTCCTTTGATTCCTATAAGACGTACCTTTTAGTCGAGTCATCCCCCTTGATTACTATAAGACGTACCTATTAGTCGAGTCATTTCCCTTGATTCCTATAAGATGTACCTTTTAGTTGAGTCATTTCCTTTGATTCCTATAAGACGTACCTTTTAGTCGAGTCATCCCCATTGATTACTATAAGACGTACCTATTAGTCGAGTCATCCCCTTTGATACCTATAAGATGTACCTTTTAGTTGAGTCATTTCCTTTGATTCCATGAAGATGTACCTTTTAGTCGAGTCATTTCCCTTGATTCCTATAAGATGTACCTTTTAGTCGAGTCATTTCCTTTGATTCCTATAAGACGTACCTTTTAGTCGAGTGACCCCCTTTGATTCCTATAAGACGTACCTTTTAGTCGAGTCATCCCCCTTGATTCCTATAAGACGTACCATTTGGTCGAGTCATCCCCTTTGATTCCTATAAGACGTACCTTTTAGTCGAGTCATCTCTTTTTATTCCTATAAGACGTACCTTTTAGTTGAGTCATTTCCTGTGATTCCTAGAAGACGTTACTTTTAGTCGACTCGTTTCACTTTATTCCTATAAGACGTACCTTTTAGTCGAGTCATCCCCTTTGATTCCTATAAGACGTACCTTTTAGTTGAGTCATCCCCATTGATTCCTATAACACGTATCTTTTAGTTGAGTCATTTCCTTTGATTCCATGAAGATGTACCTTTTAGTCGAGTCATTTCCCTTGATTCCTATAAGATGTACCTTTTAGTCGAGTCATTTCCTTTGATTCCTATAAGACGTACCTTTTAGTCGAGTGACCCCCTTTGATTCCTATAAGACGTACCTTTTAGTCGAGTCATCCCCCTTGATTCCTATAAGACGTACCATTTGGTCGAGTCATCCCCTTTGATTCCTATAAGACGTACCTTTTAGTCGAGTCATCTCTTTTTATTCCTATAAGACGTACCTTTTAGTTGAGTCATTTCCTGTGATTCCTAGAAGACGTTACTTTTAGTCGACTCGTTTCACTTTATTCCTATAAGACGTACCTTTTAGTCGAGTCATCCCCTTTAATTCCTATAAGACGTACCTTTTAGTTGAGTTATCCCCATTGATTCCTATAACACGTATCTTTTAGTCGAGTCATCCCCTTTGATTTCTATAAGACGTACCTTTTAGTTGAGTCATTTCCTTTGATTCCTTGAAGACGTACCTTTTAGTCGAGTCATTTCCCTTGATTCCTATAAGACGTACCTTTTAGTCGAGTGACCCCCTTTGATTCCTATAAGACGTACCTTTTAGTCGAGTCATCCCCCTTGATTCCTATAAGACGTACCTTTTGGTCGAGTCATCCCCTTTGATTCCTATAAGACGTACCTTTTAGTCGAGTCATCTCTTTTTATTCCTATAAGACGTACCTTTTAGTTGAGTCATTTCCTGTGATTCCTAGAAGACGTTACTTTTAGTCTACTCGTTTCACTTTATTCCTATAAGACGTACCTTTTAGTCGAGTCATCCCCTTTGATTCCTATAAGACGTACCTTTTAGTTGAGTTATCCCCATTGATTCCTATAACACGTATCTTTTAGTCGAGTCATCCCCTTTGATTTCTATAAGACGTACCTTTTAGTTGAGTCATTTCCTTTGATTCCTTGAAGACGTACCTTTTAGTCGAGTCATTTCCCTTGATTCCTATAAGACGTACCTTTTAGTCGAGTGACCCCCTTTGATTCCTATAAGACGTACCTTTTAGTCGAGTCATCCCCCTTGATTCCTATAAGACGTACCTTTTGGTCGAGTCATCCCCTTTGATTCCTATAAGACGTACCTTTTAGTCGAGTCATCTCTTTTTATTCCTATAAGACGTACCTTTTAGTTGAGTCATTTCCTGTGATTCCTAGAAGACGTTCCTTTTAGTCGAGTCGTTTCACTTTATTCCTATAAGACGTACCTTTTAGTCGAGTCATTCCAATTGATTCCTATAAGACGTACCTTTTAGTCGAGTCATCCCCTTTGATTCCTATAAGACGTACCTTTTAGTCGAGTTATCCCCATTGATTCCTATAACACGTATCTTTTAGTCGAGTCATCCCCTTTCATTTCTATAAGACGTACCTTTTAGTTGAGTCATTTCCTTTGATTCCTTGAAGACGTACCTTTTAGTCGAGTCATTTCCCTTGATTCCTATATGACGTACCTTTTAGTCGAGTCATCCCCTTTTATTCCTATAAGACGTACCTCTAAGTTGAGTCATCCCCTTTGATTCCTATATGACATACCTTTTAGTCGAATCATCCCCTTTAATTCCTAAAAGACGTACCCGTTAGTCGAGTCATCCCCTTTGTTTCCTATAAGACGTACCTTTTAGTTGAGTCATTTTCTTTGATTCCTTGAAGACGTACCTTTTAGTCGAGTCATTTCCCTTGATTCCTATAAGATGTACCTTTGAGTTGAGTCATTTCCTTTGATTCCTATAAGACGTACCTTTTAGTCGAGTCATCCCCTTTGACACCTAGAATACGTACCTTTTAGTCGAGTCATTTCCTTTGATTCCTATAAGACGTACCTTTTAGTCGAGTCATCCCTTTGATTCCTATAAGACGTACCTTTTAGTTGAGTTATCTCCTTTGATTCCTATAAGACGTACCTTTTAGTTGAGTCATTTCCTTAGATTCCTCGAAAACATACCTTTTAGTCGAGTCATTTCCCTTGATTCCTATAAGACGTACCTTTTAGTCGAGTAATCCCCCTTGATTCCTATAAGACGTACCTTTTGGTCGAGTCATCCCCTTTGATTCCTATAAGACGTACCTTTTAGTCGAGTCATCTCTTTTTATTCCTATAAGACGTACCTTTTAGTTGAGTCATTTCCTGTGATTCCTAGAAGACGTTCCTTTTAGTCGAGTCGTTTCACTTTATTCCTATAAGACGTACCTTTTAGTCGAGTCATTCCCTTTGATTCCTATAAGACGTACCTTTTAGTCGAGTCATCCCCTTTGATTCCTATAAGACGTACCTTTTAGTCGAGTTATCCCCATTGATTCCTATAACACGTATCTTTTAGTCGAGTCATCCCCTTTGATTTCTATAAGACGTACCTTTTAGTTGAGTCATTTCCTTTGATTCCTTGAAGACGTACCTTTTAGTCGAGTCATTTCCCTTGATTCCTATATGACGTACCTTTTAGTCGAGTCATCCCCTTTTATTCCTATAAGACGTACCACTAAGTTGAGTCATCCCCTTTGATTCCTATATGACGTACCTTTTAGTCGAATCATCCCCTTTAATTCCTAAAAGACGTACCCTTTAGTCGAGTCATCCCCTTTGATTCCTATAAGACGTACCTTTTAGTCGAGTCATCTCTTTTTATTCCTATAAGACGTACCTTTTAGTTGAGTCATTTCCTGTGATTCCTAGAAGACGTTACTTTTAGTCGACTCGTTTCACTTTATTCCTATAAGACGTACCTTTTAGTCGAGTCATCCCCTTTGATTCCTATAAGACGTACCTTTTAGTTGAGTCATCCCCATTGATTCCTATAACACGTATCTTTTAGTTGAGTCATTTCCTTTGATTCCATGAAGATGTACCTTTTAGTCGAGTCATTTCCCTTGATTCCTATAAGATGTACCTTTTAGTCGAGTCATTTCCTTTGATTCCTATAAGACGTACCTTTTAGTCGAGTGACCCCCTTTGATTCCTATAAGACGTACCTTTTAGTCGAGTCATCCCCCTTGATTCCTATAAGACGTACCATTTGGTCGAGTCATCCCCTTTGATTCCTATAAGACGTACCTTTTAGTCGAGTCATCTCTTTTTATTCCTATAAGACGTACCTTTTAGTTGAGTCATTTCCTGTGATTCCTAGAAGACGTTACTTTTAGTCGACTCGTTTCACTTTATTCCTATAAGACGTACCTTTTAGTCGAGTCATCCCCTTTGATTCCTATAAGACGTACCTTTTAGTTGAGTTATCCCCATTGATTCCTATAACACGTATCTTTTAGTCGAGTCATCCCCTTTGATTTCTATAAGACGTACCTTTTAGTTGAGTCATTTCCTTTGATTCCTTGAAGACGTACCTTTTAGTCGAGTTATTTCCCTTGATTCCTATAAGACGTACCTTTTAGTCGAGTGACCCCCTTTGATTCCTATAAGACGTACCTTTTAGTCGAGTCATCCCCCTTGATTCCTATAAGACGTACCTTTTGGTCGAGTCATCCCCTTTGATTCCTATAAGACGTACCTTTTAGTCGAGTCATCTCTTTTTATTCCTATAAGACGTACCTTTTAGTTGAGTCATTTCCTGTGATTCCTAGAAGACGTTACTTTTAGTCGACTCGTTTCACTTTATTCCTATAAGACGTACCTTTTAGTCGAGTCATCCCCTTTGATTCCTATAAGACGTACCTTTTAGTTGAGTTATCCCCATTGATTCCAATAACACGTATCTTTTAGTCGAGTCATCCCCTTTGATTTCTATAAGACGTACCTTTTAGTTGAGTCATTTCCTTTGATTCCTTGAAGACGTACCTTTTAGTCGAGTCATTTCCCTTGATTCCTATAAGACGTACCTTTTAGTCGAGTGACCCCCTTTGATTCCTATAAGACGTACCTTTTAGTCGAGTCATCCCCCTTGATTCCTATAAGACGTACCTTTTGGTCGAGTCATCCCCGTTGATTCCTATAAGACGTACCTTTTAGTCGAGTCATCTCTTTTTATTCCTATAAGACGTACCTTTTAGTTGAGTCATTTCCTGTGATTCCTAGAAGACGTTCCTTTTAGTCGAGTCGTTTCACTTTATTCCTATAAGACGTACCTTTTAGTCGAGTCATTCCAATTGATTCCTATAAGACGTACCTTTTAGTCGAGTCATCCCCTTTGATTCCTATAAGACGTACCTTTTAGTCGAGTTATCCCCATTGATTCCTATAACACGTATCTTTTAGTCGAGTCATCCCCTTTCATTTCTATAAGACGTACCTTTTAGTTGAGTCATTTCCTTTGATTCCTTGAAGACGTACCTTTTAGTCGAGTCATTTCCCTTGATTCCTATATGACGTACCTTTTAGTCGAGTCATCCCCTTTTATTCCTATAAGACGTACCTCTAAGTTGAGTCATCCCCTTTGATTCCTATATGACGTACCTTTTAGTCGAATCATCCCCTTTAATTCCTAAAAGACGTACCCGTTAGTCGAGTCATCCCCTTTGATTCCTATAAGACGTACCTTTTAGTTGAGTCATTTTCTTTGATTCCTTGAAGACGTACCTTTTAGTCGAGTCATTTCCCTTGATTCCTATAAGATGTACCTTTGAGTTGAGTCATTTCCTTTGATTCCTATAAGACGTACCTTTTAGTCGAGTCATCCCCTTTGACACCTAGAATACGTACCTTTTAGTCGAGTCATTTCCTTTGATTCCTATAAGACGTACCTTTTAGTTGAGTCATCCCTTTGATTCCTATAAGACGTACCTTTTAGTTGAGTTATCTCCTTTGATTCCTATAAGACGTACCTTTTAGTTGAGTCATTTCCTTAGATTCCTCGAAAACATACCTTTTAGTCGAGTCATTTCCCTTGATTCCTATAAGACGTACCTTTTAGTCGAGTAATCCCCCTTGATTCCTATAAGACGTACCTTTTGGTCGAGTCATCCCCTTTGATTCCTATAAGACGTACCTTTTAGTCGAGTCATCTCTTTTTATTCCTATAAGACGTACCTTTTAGTTGAGTCATTTCCTGTGATTCCTAGAAGACGTTCCTTTTAGTCGAGTCGTTTCACTTTATTCCTATAAGACGTACCTTTTAGTCGAGTCATTCCCTTTGATTCCTATAAGACGTACCTTTTAGTCGAGTCATCCCCTTTGATTCCTATAAGACGTACCTTTTAGTCGAGTTATCCCCTTTGATTCCTATAACACGTATCTTTTAGTCGAGTCATCCCCTTTGATTTCTATAAGACGTACCTTTTAGTTGAGTCATTTCCTTTGATTCCTTGAAGACGTACCTTTTAGTCGAGTCATTTCCCTTGATTCCTAAATGACGTACCTTTTAGTCGAGTCATCCCCTTTTATTCCTATAAGACGTACCTCTAAGTTGAGTCATCCCCTTTGATTCCTATATGACGTACCTTTTAGTCGAGTCATCCCCTTTAATTCCTAAAAGACGTACCCGTTAGTCGAGTCATCCCCTTTGATTCCTATAAGACGTACCTTTTAGTTGAGTCATTTTCTTTGATTCCTTGAAGACGTACCTTTTAGTTGAGTCATTTCCCTTGATTTCTATAAGATGTACCTTTGAGTTGAGTCATTTCCTTTGATTCCTATAAGACGTACCTTTTAGTCGAGTCATCCCCTTTGACACCTAGAATACGTACCTTTTAGTCGAGTCATTTCCTTTGATTCCTATAAGACGTACCTTTTAGTCGAGTCATCCCTTTGATTCCTATAAGACGTACCTTTTAGTTGAGTTATCTCCTTTGATTCCTATAAGACATACCTTTTAGATGAGTCATTTCCTTAGATTCCTCGAAAACATACCTTTTAGTCGAGTCATTTCCCTTGATTCCTATAAGACGTACCTTTTAGTCGAGTCATCCCCTTTGATTCCAATAAAATGTACCTTTTAGTCGAGTCATCCCCTTTGATTCCTATAAGACGTACCTTTTAGTCGAGTCATCCCTTTGATTCCTATAAGACGTACCTTTTAGTCGAGTCATCCCCTTTGACCCATTGAAGACATACCTTTTTGTCATTTCCTTTGATTCCTATAAGACGTATCTTTTAGTTGAGTCACCACCTTTGATTCCAATAAGAGGTACCTTTTAGTCATGTCATCCCCCTTGATTACTATAAGACGTACCTTTAGTCGAGTCATCCCCTTTGATTCCTAGAAGACGTACCTTTTAGTCGAGTCATTTCCCTTGATTCCTATAAGACGTACCTTTTAGTCGAGTCATCCCCTTTGATTCCAATAAGACGTACCTTTTAGTCGAGTCATCCCCTTTGATTCCTAGAAGACGTAACATTTAGTCGAGTCATTTCCCTTGATTCCTATAAGACGTACCTTTTAGTCGAGTCATCCCCTTTGATTCCTATAAGATGTATCTTTTAGTCGAGTCATCCCCTTTGATTCCTATAAGACGTACCTTTTAGTCGAGTCATCCCCATTGAACCCTAGAAATCATACCTTTTAGTCATTTCCTTTGATTCCTATAAGACGTACCTTTTAGTCGAGTGACCCCCTTTGATTCCTATAAGACGTACCTTTTAGTCGAGTCATCCCCCTTGATTACTATAAGACGTACCTATTAGTCGAGTCATCCCCTTTGATACCTATAAGACGTACCTTTTAGTTGAGTCATTTCCTTTGATTCCTTGAAGATGTACCTTTTAGTCGAGTCATTTCCCTTGATTCCTATAAGATGTACCTTTTAGTCGAGTCATTTCCTTTGATTCCTATAAGACATACCTTTTAGTCGAGTGACCCCCTTTGATTCCTATAAGACGTACCTTTTAGTCGAGTCATCCCCCTTGATTCCTATAAGACGTACCATTTGGTCGAGTCATCCCCTTTGATTCCTATAAGACGTACCTTTTAGTCGAGTCATCTCTTTTTATTCCTATAAGACGTACCTTTTAGTGGAGTCATTTCCTGTGATTCCTAGAAGACGTTACTTTTAGTCGACTCGTTTCACTTTATTCCTATAAGACGTACCTTTTAGTCGAGTCATCCCCTTTGATTACTATAAGACGTACCTTTTAGTTGAGTTATCCCCATTGATTCCTATAACACGTATCTTTTAGTCGAGTCATCCCCTTTTATTTCAATAAGACGTACCTTTTAGTTGAGTCATTTCCTTTGATTCCTTGAAGACGTACCTTTTAGTCGAGTCATTTCCCTTGATTCCTATAAGACGTACCTTTTAGTCGAGTGACCCCCTTTGATTCCTATAAGACGTACCTTTTAGTCGAGTCATCCCCCTTGATTCCTATAAGACGTACCTTTTGGTCGAGTCATCCCCTTTGATTCCTATAAGACGTACCTTTTAGTCGAGTCATCTCTTTTTATTCCTATAAGACGTACCTTTTAGTTGAGTCATTTCCTGTGATTCCTAGAAGACGTTCCTTTTAGTCGAGTCGTTTCACTTTATTCCTATAAGACGTACCTTTTAGTCGAGTCATTCCAATTGATTCCTATAAGACGTACCTTTTAGTCGAGTCATCCCCTTTGATTCCTATAAGACGTACCTTTTAGTCGAGTTATCTCCATTGATTCCTATAACACGTATCTTTTAGTCGAGTCATCCCCTTTGATTTCTAAAAGACGTACCTTTTAGTTGAGTCATTTCCTTTGATTCCTTGAAGACGTACCTTTTAGTCGAGTCATTTCCCTTGATTCCTATATGACGTACCTTTTAGTCGAGTCATCCCCTTTTATTCCTATAAGACGTACCTCTAAGTTGAGTCATCCCCTTTGATTCCTATATGACGTACCTTTTAGTCGAATCATCCCCTTTAATTCCTAAAAGACGTACCCTTTAGTCGAGTCATCCCCTTTGATTCCTATAAGACGTACCTTTTAGTTGAGTCATTTTCTTTGATTCCTTGAAGACGTACCTTTTAGTCGAGTCATTTCCCTTGATTCCTATAAGATGTACCTTTGAGTTGAGTCATTTCCTTTGATTCCTATAAGACGTACCTTTTAGTCGAGTCATCCCCTTTGACACCTAGAATACGTACCTTTTAGTCGAGTCATTTCCTTTGATTCCTATAAGACGTACCTTTTAGTCGAGTCATCCCTTTGATTCCTATAAGACGTACCTTTTAGTTGAGTTATCTCCTTTGATTCCAATAAGAGGTACGTTTTAGTCATGTCATCCCCCATGATTACTATAAGACGTACCTTTAGTCGAGTCATCCCCTTTGATTCCTAGAAGACGTACCTTTTAGTCGAGTCATTTCCCTTGATTCCTATAAGACGTACTTTTAGTCGAGTCATCCCCTTTGATTCCAATAAGACGTACCTTTTAGTCGAGTCATCCCCTTTGATTCCTAGAAGACGTAACATTTAGTCGAGTCATTTCCCTTAATTCCTATAAGACGTACCTTTTAGTCGAGTCATCCCCTTTGATTCCTATAAGACGTATCTTTTAGTCGAGTCATCCCCTTTGATTCCTATAAGACGTACCTTTTAGTCGAGTCATCCCCATTGACCCCTAGAAGACATACCTTTTAGTCATTTCCTTTGATTCCTATAAGACGTACCTTTTAGTCGAGTGACCCCCTTTGATTCCTATAAGACGTACCTTTTAGTCGAGTCATCCCCCTTGATTACTATAAGACGTACCTATTAGTCGAGTCATCCCCTTTGATACCTATAAGACGTACCTTTTAGTTGAGTCATTTCCTTTGATTCCTTGAAGATGTACCTTTTAGTCGAGTCATTTCCCTTGATTCCTATAAGATGTACCTTTTAGTCGAGTCATTTCCTTTGATTCCTATAAGACGTACCTTTTAGTCGAGTGACCCCCTTTGATTCCTATAAGACGTACCTTTTAGTCGAGTCATCCCCCTTGATTCCTATAAGACGTACCTTTTGGTCGAGTCATCCCCTTTGATTCCTATAAGACGTACCTTTTAGTCGAGTCATCTCTTTTTATTCCTATAAGACGTACCTTTTAGTTGAGTCATTTCCTGTGATTCCTAGAAGACGTACCTTTTAGTCGAGTCATCCCCCTTGATTACTATAAGACGTACCTATTAGTCGAGTCATCCCCTTTGATACCTATAAGACGTACCTTTTAGTTGAGTCATTTCCCTTGATTCCTATAAGATGTACCTTTTAGTCGAGTCATTTCCTTTGATTCCTATAAGACGTACCTTTTAGTCGAGTGACCCCCTTTGATTCCTATAAGACGTACCTTTTAGTCGAGTCATCCCCCTTGATTCCTATAAGACGTACCATTTGGTCGAGTCATCCCCTTTGATTCCTATAAGACGTACCTTTTAGTCGAGTCATCTCTTTTTATTCCTATAAGACGTACCTTTTAGTGGAGTCATTTCCTGTGATTCCTAGAAGACGTTACTTTTAGTCGACTCGTTTCACTTTATTCCTATAAGACGTACCTTTTAGTCGAGTCATCCCCTTTGATTACTATAAGACGTACCTTTTAGTTGAGTTATCCCCATTGATTCCTATAACACGTATCTTTTAGTCGAGTCATCCCCTTTGATTTCAATAAGACGTACCTTTTAGTTGAGTCATTTCCTTTGATTCCTTAAAGACGTACCTTTTAGTCGAGTCATTTCCCTTGATTTCTATAAGACGTACCTTTTAGTCGAGTGACCCCCTTTGATTCCTATAAGACGTACCTTTTAGTCGAGTCATCCCCCTTGATTCCTATAAGACGTACCTTTTGGTCGAGTCATCCCCTTTGATTCCTATAAGACGTACCTTTTAGTCGAGTCATCTCTTTTTATTCCTATAAGACGTACCTTTTAGTTGAGTCATTTCCTGTGATTCCTAGAAGACGTTCCTTTTAGTCGAGTCGTTTCACTTTATTCCTATAAGACGTACCTTTTAGTCGAGTCATTCCAATTGATTCCTATAAGACGTACCTTTTAGTCGAGTCATCCCCTTTGATTCCTATAAGACGTACCTTTTAGTCGAGTTATCCCCATTGATTCCTATAACACGTATCTTTTTGTCGAGTCATCCCCTTTGATTTCTATAAGACGTACCTTTTAGTTGAGTCATTTCCTTTGATTCCTTGAAGACGTACCTTTTAGTCGAGTCATTTCCCTTGATTCCTATATGACGTACCTTTTAGTCGAGTCATCCCCTTTTATTCCTATAAGACGTACCTCTAAGTTGAGTCATCCCCTTTGATTCCTATATGACGTACCTTTTAGTCAAATCATCCCCTTTAATTCCTAAAAGACGTACCCGTTAGTCGAGTCATCCCCTTTGATTCCTATAAGACGTACCTTTTAGTTGAGTCATTTTCTTTGATTCCTTGAAGACGTACCTTTTAGTCGAGTCATTTCCCTTGATTCCTATAAGATGTACCTTTGGGTTGAGTCATTTCCTTTGATTCCTATAAGACGTACCTTTTAGTCGAGTCATCCCCTTTGACACCTAGAATACGTACCTTTTAGTCGAGTCATTTCCTTTGATTCCTATAAGACGTACCTTTTAGTCGAGTCATCCCTTTGATTCCTATAAGACGTACCTTTTAGTTGAGTTATCTCCTTTGATTCCTATAAGACGTACCTTTTAGTTGAGTCATTTCCTTAGATTCCTCGAAAACATACCTTTTAGTCGAGTCATTTCCCTTGATTCCTATAAGACGTACCTTTTAGTCGAGTAATCCCCCTTGATTCCTATAAGACGTACCTTTTGGTCGAGTCATCCCCTTTGATTCCTATAAGACGTACCTTTTAGTCGAGTCATCTCTTTTTATTCCTATAAGACGTACCTTTTAGTTGAGTCATTTCCTGTGATTCCTAGAAGACGTTCCTTTTAGTCGAGTCGTTTCACTTTATTCCTATAAGACGTACCTTTTAGTCGAGTCATTCCCTTTGATTCCTATAAGACGTACCTTTTAGTCGAGTCATCCCCTTTGATTCCTATAAGACGTACCTTTTAGTCGAGTTATCCCCATTGATTCCTATAACACGTATCTTTTAGTCGAGTCATCCCCTTTGATTTCTATAAGACGTACCTTTTAGTTGAGTCATTTCCTTTGATTCCTTGAAGACGTACCTTTTAGTCGAGTCATTTCCCTTGATTCCTATATGACGTACCTTTTAGTCGAGTCATCCCCTTTTATTCCTATAAGACGTACCTCTAAGTTGAGTCATCCCCTTTGATTCCTATATGACGTACCTTTTAGTCGAGTCATCCCCTTTAATTCCTAAAAGACGTACCCGTTAGTCGAGTCATCCCCTTTGATTCCTATAAGACGTACCTTTTAGTTGAGTCATTTTCTTTGATTCCTTGAAGTCGTACCTTTTAGTCGAGTCATTTCCCTTGATTTCTATAAGATGTACCTTTGAGTTGAGTCATTTCCTTTGATTCCTATAAGACGTACCTTTTAGTCGAGTCATCCCCTTTGACACCTAGAATACGTAACTTTTAGTCGAGTCATTTCCTTTGATTCCTATAAGACGTACCTTTTAGTCGAGTCATCCCTTTGATTCCTATAAGACGTACCTTTTAGTTGAGTTATCTCCTTTGATTCCTATAAGACGTACCTTTTAGTTGAGTCATTTCCTTAGATTCCTCGAAAACATACCTTTTAGTCGAGTCATTTCCCTTGATTCCTATAAGACGTACCTTTTAGTCGAGTCATCCCCTTTGATTCCAATAAAATGTACCTTTTAGTCGAGTCATCCCCTTTGATTCCTATAAGACGTACCTTTTAGTCGAGTCATCCCTTTGATTCCTATAAGACGTACCTTTTAGTCGAGTCATCCCCTTTGACCCATTGAAGACATACCTTTTTGTCATTTCCTTTGATTCCTATAAGACGTATCTTTTAGTTGAGTCACCACCTTTGATTACAATAAGAGGTACCTTTGAGTCATGTCATCCCCCTTGATTACTATAAGACGTACCTTTAGTCGAGTCATCCCCTTTGATTCCTAGAAGACGTACCTTTTAGTCGAGTCATTTCCCTTGATTCCTATAAGACGTACCTTTTAGTCGAGTCATCCCCTTTGATTCCAATAAGACGTACCTTTTAGTCGAGTCATCCCCTTTGATTCCTAGAAGACGTAACATTTAGTCGAGTCATTTCCCTTGATTCCTATATGACGTACCTTTTAGTCGAGTCATCCCCTTTAATTCCTATAAGACGTATCTTTTAGTCGAGTCATCCCCTTTGATTCCTATAAGACGTACCTTTTAGTCGAGTCATCCCCATTGACCCCTAGAAGACATACCTTTTAGTCATTTCCTTTGATTCCTATAAGACGTACCTTTTAGTCGAGTGACCCCCTTTGATTCCTATAAGACGTACCTTTTAGTCGAGTCATCCCCCTTGATTACTATAAGACGTACCTATTAGTCGAGTCATCCCCTTTGATTCCTATAAGACGTACCTTTTAGTTTAGTCATTTCCTTTGATTCCTTGAAGATGTACCTTTTAGTCGAGTCATTTCCCTTGATTCCTATAAGATGTACCTTTTAGTTGAGTTATTTCCTTTGATTCCTATAAGACGTACCTTTTAGTCGAGTCATCCCCTTTGATTCCTATAAGACGTATCTTTTAGTCGAGTCATCCCCTTTGATTCCTATAAGACGTACCTTTTAGTCATTTCCTTTGATTCCTATAAGACGTACCTTTTAGTCGAGTGACCTCCTTTGATTCCTATAAGACGTACCTTTTAGTCGAGTCATCCCCCTTGATTACTATAAGACGTACCTATTAGTCGAGTCATTTCCCTTGATTCCTATAAGATGTACCTTTTAGTTGAGTCATTTCCTTTGATTCCTATAAGACGTACCTTTTAGTCGAGTCATCCCCCTTGATTACTATAAGACGTACCTATTAGTCGAGTCATCCCCTTTGATTCCTATAAGACGTACCTTTTAGTTGAGTCATTTCCTTTGATTCCTTGAAGATGTACCTTTTAGTCGAGTCATTTCCCTTGATTCCTATAAGATGTACCTTTTAGTCGAGTCATTTCCTTTGATTCCTATAAGACGTACCTTTTAGTCGAGTGACCCCCTTTGATTCCTATAAGACGTACCTTTTAGTCGAGTCATCCCCCTTGATTCCTATAAGACGTACCTTTTAGTCGAGCCATCCCCTTTGATTCCAATAAAATGTACCTTTTAGTCGAGTCATCCCCTTTGATTCCTATAAGACGTACCTTTTAGTCGAGTCATCCCTTTGATTCCTATAAGACGTACCTTTTAGTCGAGTCATCCCCTTTGACCCATTGAAGACATACCTTTTTGTCATTTCCTTTGATTCCTATAAGACGTATCTTTTAGTTGAGTCACCACCTTTGATTCCAATAAGAGGTACCTTTTAGTCATGTCATCCCCCTTGATTACTATAAGACGTACCTTTAGTCGAGTCATCCCCTTTGATTCCTATAAGACGTACCTTTTAGTTGAGTCATTTCCTTTGATTCCTTGAAGATGTACCTTTTAGTCGAGTCATTTCCCTTGATTCCTATAAGATGTACCTTTTAGTCGAGTCATTTCCTTTGATTCCTATAAGACGTACCTTTTAGTCGAGTGACCCCCTTTGATTCCTATAAGACGTACCTTTTAGTCGAGTCATCCCCCTTGATTCCTATAAGACGTGCCTTTTAGTCGAGTCATCCCCTTTGATTCCAATAAAATGTACCTTTTAGTCGAGTCATCCCCTTTGATTCCTATAAGACGTACCTTTTAGTCGAGTCATCCCTTTGATTCCTATAAGACGTACCTTTTAGTCGAGTCATCCCCTTTGACCCATTGAAGACATACCTTTTTGTCATTTCCTTTGATTCCTATAAAACGTATCTTTTAGTTGAGTCACCACCTTTGATTCCAATAAGAGGTACCTTTTAGTCATGTCATCCCCCTTGATTACTATAAGACGTACCTTTAGTCGAGTCATCCCCTTTGATTCCTAGAAGACGTACCTTTTAGTCGAGTCATTTCCCTTGATTCCTATAAGACGTACCTTTTAGTCGAGTCATCCCCTTTGATTCCAATAAGACGTACCTTTTAGTCGAGTCATCCCCTTTGATTCCTAGAAGACGTAACATTTAGTCGAGTCATTTCCCTTGATTCCTATAAGACGTACCTTTTAGTCGAGTCATCCCCTTTGATGCCTATAAGACGTATCTTTTAGTCGAGTCATCCCCTATGATTCCTATAAGACGTACCTTTTAGTCGAGTCATCCCCATTGACCCCTAGAAGACATACCTTTTAGTCATTTCCTTTGATTCCTATAAGACGTACCTTTTAGTCGAGTGACCCCCTTTGATTCCTATAAGATGTACCTTTTAGTCGAGTCATCCCCCTTGATTACTATAAGACGTACCTATTAGTCGAGTCATCCCCTTTGATTCCTATAAGACGTACCTTTTAGTTGAGTCATTTCCTTTGATTCCTTGAAGATGTACCTTTTAGTCGAGTCATTTCCCTTGATTCCTATAAGATGTACCTTTTAGTTGAGTTATTTCCTTTGATTCCTATAAGACGTACCTTTTAGTCGAGTCATCCCCTTTGATTCCTATAAGACGTATCTTTTAGTCGAGTCATCCCCTTTGATTCCTATAAGACGTACCTTTTAGTCGAGTCATCCCCTTTGACCCCTAGAAGACATACCTTTTAGTCATTTCCTTTGATTCCTATAAGACGTACCTTTTAGTCGAGTGACCTCCTTTGATTCCTATAAGACGTACCTTTTAGTCGAGTCATCCCCCTTGATTACTATAAGACGTACCTATTAGTCGAGTCATTTCCCTTGATTCCTATAAGATGTACCTTTTAGTTGAGTCATTTCCTTTGATTCCTATAAGACGTACCTTTTAGTCGAGTCATCCCCCTTGATTACTATAAGACGTACCTATTAGTCGAGTCATCCCCTTTGATTCCTATAAGACGTACCTTTTAGTTGAGTCATTTCCTTTGATTCCTTGAAGATGTACCTTTTAGTCGAGTCATTTCCCTTGATTCCTAAAAGATGTACCTTTTAGTCGAGTCATTTCCTTTGATTCCTATAAGACGTACCTTTTAGTCGAGTGACCCCCTTTGATTCCTATAAGACGTACCTTTTAGTCGAGTCATCCCCCTTGATTCCTATAAGACGTACCTTTTGGTCGAGTCATCCCCTTTGATTCCTATAAGACGTACCTTTTAGTCGAGTCATCTCTTTTTATTCCTATAAGACGTACCTTTTAGTTGAGTCATTTCCTGTGATTCCTAGAAGACGTTACTTTTAGTCGACTCGTTTCACTTTATTCCTATAAGACGTACCTTTTAGTCGAGTCATCCCCTTTGATTCCTATAAGACGTACCTTTTAGTCGAGTTATCCCCATTGATTCCTATAACACGTATCTTTTAGTCGAGTCATCCCCTTTGATTTCTATAAGACGTACCTTTTAGTTGAGTCATTTCCTTTGATTCCTTGAAGACGTACCTTTTAGTCGAGTCATTTCCCTTGATTCCTATAAGACGTACCTTTTAGTCGAGTCATCCCCTTTGATTCCTATAAGACGTACCTCTAAGTTGAGTCATCCCCTTTGATTCCTATATGACGTACCTTTTAGTCGAGTCATCCCCTTTAATTCCCAAAAGACGTACCCGTTAGTCGAGTCATCCCCTTTGATTCCTATAAGACGTACCTTTTAGTAGAGTCATTTTCTTTGATTCCTTGAAGACGTACCTTTTAGTCGAGTCATTTCCCTTGATTCCTATAAGATGTACCTTTGAGTTGAGTCATTTCCTTTGATTCCTATAAGACGTACCTTTTAGTCGAGTCATCCCCTTTGACACCTAGAATACGTACCTTTTAGTCGAGTCATTTCCTTTGATTCCTATAAGACGTACCTTTTAGTTGAGTCATCCCTTTGATTCCTATAAGACGTACCTTTTAGTTGAGTTATCTCCTTTGATTCCTATAAGACGTACCTTTTAGTTGAGTCATTTCCTTAGATTCCTCGAAAACATACCTTTTAGTCGAGTCATTTCCCTTGATTCCTATAAGACGTACCTTTTAGTCGAGTCATCCCCTTTGATTCCAATAAAATGTACCTTTTAGTCGAGTCATCCCCTTTGATTCCTATAAGACGTACCTTTTAGTCGAGTCATCCCTTATATTCCTATAAGACGTACCTTTTAGTCGAGTCATCCCCTTTGATCCATTGAAGACATACCTTTTTCTCATTTCCTTTGATTCCTATAAGACGTATCTTTTAGTTGAGTCACCAACTTTGATTCCAATAAGAGGTACCTTTTAGTCATGTCATCCCCCTTGATTACTATAAGACGTACCTTTAGTCGAGTCATCCCCTTTGATTCCTAGAAGACGTACCTTTTAGTCGAGTCATTTCCCTTGATTCCTATAAGACGTACCTTTTAGTCGAGTCATCCACTTTCATTCCTATAACACGTACCTTTTAGTCGAGTCATCCCCTTGGATTCCTCTAAGACGTACCTTTTGGTCGAGTCATCCCCTTCGATTCCTATAAGACGAACCTTTTAGTCGAGTCATCCCCATTGATTCCTAAAAGACGTACCTTTTAGTCGAGTCATTTCCCTTGATTCCTATAAGACGTATCTTTTAGTCGAGTCATCCCCCTTGATTCCTATAAGACGTACCTTTTGGTCGAGTCATCCCCTTTGATTCCTATAAGACGTACCTTTTAGTCGAGTCATCTCTTTTTATTCCTATAAGACGTACCTTTTAGTTGAGTCATTTCCTGTGATTCCTAGAAGACGTTCCTTTTAGTCGAGTCGTTTCACTTTATTCCTATAAGACGTACCTTTTAGTCGAGTCATTCCCTTTGATTCCTATAAGACGTACCTTTTAGTCGAGTCATCCCCTTTGATTCCTATAAGACGTACCTTTTAGTCGAGTTATCCCCATTGATTCCTATAACACGTATCTTTTAGTCGAGTCATCCCCTTTGATTTCTATAAGACGTACCTTTTAGTTGAGTCATTTCCTTTGATTCCTTGAAGACGTACCTTTTAGTCGAGTCATTTCCCTTGATTCCTATATGACGTACCTTTTAGTCGAGTCATCCCCTTTTATTCCTATAAGACGTACCTCTAAGTTGAGTCATCCCCTTTGATTCCTATATGACGTACCTTTTAGTCGAGTCATCCCCTTTAATTCCTAAAAGACGTACCCGTTAGTCGAGTCATCCCCTTTGATTCCTATAAGACGTACCTTTTAGTTGAGTCATTTTCTTTGATTCCTTGAAGACGTACCTTTTAGTCGAGTCATTTCCCTTGATTTCTATAAGATGTACCTTTGAGTTGAGTCATTTCCTTTGATTCCTATATGACGTACCTTTGAGTTGAGTCATTTCCTTTGATTCCTATAAGACGTACCTTCTAGTTGAGTCATCCCCTTTGACACCTAGAATACGTACCTTTTAGTCGAGTCATTTCCTTTGATTCCTATAAGACGTACCTTTTAGTCGAGTCATCCCTTTGATTCCTATAAGACGTACCTTTTAGTTGAGTTATCTCCTTTGATTCCTATAAGACGTACCTTTTAGTTGAGTCATTTCCTTAGATTCCTCGAAAACATACCTTTTAGTCGAGTCATTTCCCTTGATTCCTATAAGACGTACCTTTTAGTCGAGTCATCCCCTTTGATTCCAATAAAATGTACCTTTTAGTCGAGTCATCCCCTTTGATTCCTATAAGACGTACCTTTTAGTCGAGTCATCCCTTTGATTCCTATAAGACGTACCTTTTAGTCGAGTCATCCCCTTTGACCCATTGAAGACATACCTTTTTTTCATTTGCTTTGATTCCTATAAGACGTACCTTTTAGTTGAGTCACCACCTTTGATTCCAATAAGAGGTACCTTTTAGTCATGTCATCCCCCTTGATTACTATAAGACGTACCTTTAGTCGAGTCATCCCCTTTGATTCCTAGAAGACGTACCTTTTAGTCGAGTCATTTCCCTTTATTCCTATAAGACGTACCATTTAGTCGAGTCATCCCCTTTGATTCCAATAAGACGTACCTTTTAGTCGAGTCATCCCCTTTGATTCCTAGAAGACGTAACATTTAGTCGAGTCATTTCCCTTGATTCCTATAAGACGTACCTTTTAGTCGAGTCATCCCCTTTGATTCCTATAAGACGTATCTTTTAGTCGAGTCATCCCCTTTGATTCCTATAAGACGTACCTTTTAGTCGAGTCATCCCCATTGACCCCTAGAAGACATACCTTTTAGTCATTTCCTTTGATTCCTATAAGACGTACCTTTTAGTCGAGTGACCCCCTTTGATTCCTATAAGACGTACCTTTTAGTCGAGTCATCCCCCTTGATTACTATAAGACGTACCTATTAGTCGAGTCATCCCCTTTGATTCCTATAAGACGTACCTTTTAGTTGAGTCATTTCCTTTGATTTCTTGAAGATGTACCTTTTAGTCGAGTCATTTCCCTTGATTCCTATAAGATGTACCTTTTAGTTGAGTTATTTCCTTTGATTCCTATAAGACGTACCTTTTAGTCGAGTCATCCCCTTTGATTCCTATAAGACGTATCTTTTAGTCGAGTCATCCCCTTTGATTCCTATAAGACGTACCTTTTAGTCGAGTCATCCCCTTTGACCCCTAGAAGACATACCTTTTAGTCATTTCCTTTGATTCCTATAAGACGTACCTTTTAGTCGAGTGACCTCCTTTGATTCCTATAAGACGTACCTTTTAGTCGAGTCATCCCCCATGATTACTATAAGACGTACCTATTAGTCGAGTCATTTCCCTTGATTCCTATAAGATGTACCTTTTAGTTGAGTCATTTCCTTTGATTCCTATAAGACGTACCTTTTAGTCGAGTCATCCCACTTGATTACTATAAGACGTACCTATTAGTCGAGTCATCCCCTTTGATTCCTATAAGACGTACCTTTTAGTTGAGTCATTTCCTTTGATTCCTTGAAGATGTACCTTTTAGTCGAGTCATTTCCCTTGATTCCTATAAGATGTACCATTTAGTCGAGTCATTTCCTTTGATTCCTATAAGACGTACCTTTTAGTCGAGTGACCCCCTTTGATTCCTATAAGACGTACCTTTTAGTCGAGTCATCCCCCTTGATTCCTATAAGACGTACCTTTTGGTCGAGTCATCCCCTTTGATTCCTATAAGACGTACCTTTTAGAAGAGTCATCTCTTTTTATTCCTATAAGACGTACCTTTTAGTTGAGTCATTTCCTGTGATTCCTAGAAGACGTTACTTTTAGTCGACTCGTTTCACTTTATTCCTATAAGACGTACCTTTTAGTCGAGTCATCCCCTTTGATTCCTATAAGACGTACCTTTTAGTCGAGTTATCCCCATTGATTCCTATAACACGTATCTTTTAGTCGAGTCATCCCCATTGATTTCTATAAGACGTACCTTTTAGTTGAGTCAATTCCTTTGATTCCTTGAAGACGTACCTTTTAGTCAAGTCATTTCCCTTGATTCCTATAAGACGTACCTTTTAGTCGAGTCATCCCCTTTGATTCCTAAAAGACGTACCTCTAAGTTGAGTCATCCCCTTTGATTCCTATATGACGTACCTTTTCGTCGAGTCATCCCCTTTAATTCCCAAAAGACGTACCCGTTAGTCGAGTCATCCCCTTTGATTCCTATAAGACGTACCTTTTAGTAGAGTCATTTTCTTTGATTCCTTGAAGACGTACCTTTTAGTCGAGTCATTTCCCTTGATTCCTATAAGACGTACCTTTTAGTCGAGTTATTTCCCTTGATTCCTATAAGACGTACGTTTTAGTCGAGTCATTTCCTTTGATTCCTATAAGACGTACCTTTTAGTCGAGTCATCCCCTTTGACACCTAGAATACGTACCTTTTAGTCGAGTCATTTCCTTTGATTCCTATAAGACGTACCTTTTAGTTGAGTCATCCGTTTGATTCCTATAAGACGTACCTTTTAGTTGAGTTATCTCCTTTGATTCCTATAAGACGTACCTTTTAGTTGAGTCATTTCCTTAGATTCCTCGAAAACATACCTTTTAGTCGAGTCATTTCCCTTGATTCCTATAAGACGTACCTTTTAGTCGAGTCATCCCCTTTGATTCCAACAAAATGTACCTTTTAGTCGAGTCATCCCCTTTGATTCCTATAAGACGTACCTTTTAGTCGAGTCATCCCTTATATTCCTATAAGACGTACCTTTTAGTCGAGTCATCCCCTTTGATCCATTGAAGACATACCTTTTTGTCATTTCCTTTGATTACTATAAGACGTATCTTTTAGTTGAGTCGCCACCTTTGATTCCAATAAGAGGTACCTTTTAGTCATGTCATCCCCCTTGATTACTAGAAGACGTACCTTTTAGTCGAGTCATTTCCCTTGATTCCTATAAGACGTACCTTTTAGTCGAGTCATCCACTTTCATTCCTATAACACGTACCTTTTAGTCGAGTCATCCCCTTGGATTCCTATAAGACGTACCTTTTGGTCGAGTCATCCCCTTCGATTCCTAAAAGACGAACCTTTTAGTCGAGTCATCCCCATTGATTCCTAAAAGACGTACCTTTTAGTCGAGTCATTTCCCTTGATTCCTATAAGACGTATCTTTTAGTCGAGTCATCCCCTTTGATTCCTATAAGACGTACCTTTTAGTCGAGTCATCCCCTTTGATTCTTATAAGACGTACCATTTAGTCGAGTCATCCCCTTTGACCCCTAGAATACGTACCTTTTAGTCGAGTCATTTCCCTTTATTCCTATAAGACGTACCTCTTAGTCGAATCATCCCCATTGATTCGTATAAGACATACCTTTTAGTCGAGTCATCCCCTTTGATTCCTATAAGACATACCTTTTAGTCGAGTTATACCTCTTTGTTCCTATAAGACGTACTTTTTAGTCGAGTCATTCCCCCTTGACCCCTAGAAGATGTACCTTTTAGTCGTGTCATCCCCTTTGACCCCTAGAAGACATACCTTTTAGTCATTTCCTTTGATTCCTATAAGACGTACCTTTTAGTCGAGTGACCTCCTTTGATTCCTATAAGACGTACATTTTAGTCGAGTCATCCCCCTTGATTACTATAAGACGTACCTATTAGTCGAGTCATTTCCCTTGATTCCTATAAGATGTACCTTTTAGTTGAGTCATTTCCTTTGATTCCGATAAGACGTACCTTTTAGTCAAGACATCCCCCTTTATTACTATAAGACGTACCTATTAGTCGAGTCATCCCCTTTGATTCCTATAAGACGTACCTTTTATTTGAGTCATTTCCTTTGATTCCTTGAAGATGTACCTTTTAGTCGAGTCATTTCGCTTGATTCCTATAAGATGTACCTTTTAGTCGAGTCATTTCCTTTGATTCCTATAAGACGTACCTTTTAGTCGAGTGACCCCCTTTGATTCCTATAAGACGTACCTTTTAGTCGAGTCATCCCCCTTGATTCCTATAAGACGTACCTTTTGGTCGAGTCATCCCCTTTGATTCCTATAAGACGTATCTTTTAGTCGAGTCATCTCTTTTTATTCCTATAAGACGTACCTTTTAGTTGAGTCATTTCCTGTGATTCCTAGAAGACGTTCCTTTTAGTCGAGTCGTTTCAATTTATTCCTATAAGACGTACCTTTTAGTTGAGTTATTCCCTTTGATTCCTATAAGACGTACCTTTTAGTCGAGTCATCCCCTTTGATTCCTATAAGACGTACCTTTTAGTCGAGTTATCCCCATTGATTCCTATAACACGTATCTTTTAGTCGAGTCATCCCCTTTGATTTCTATAAGACGTACCTTTTAGTTGAGTCATTTCCTTTGATTCCTTGAAGACGTACCTTTTAGTCGAGTCATTTCCCTTGATTCCTATAAGACGTACCTTTTAGTCGAGTCATCCCCTTTGATTCCTATAAGACGTACCTCTAAGTTGAGTCATCCCCTTTGATTCCTATAAGACGTACCTTTTAGTCGAGTCATCCCCTTTAATTCCAAAAAGGCGTACCCGTTAGTCGAGTCATCCCCTTTGATTCCTATAAGACGTACCTTTTAGTTGAGTCATTTTCTTTTATTCCTTGAAGACGTACCTTCTAGTCGAGTCATTTCCCTTGATTCCTATAAGATGTACCTTTTAGTTGAGTCATTTCCTTTGATTCCTATAAGACGTACCTTTTAGTCGAGTAATCCCCTTTGACACCTAGAATACGTACCTTTTAGTCGAGTCATTTCCTTTGATTCCTATAAGACGTACCTTTTAGTCGAGTCATCCCTTTGATTCCTATAAGACGTACCTTTTAGTTGAGTTATCTCCTTTGATTCCTATAAGACGTACCTTTTAGTTGAGTCATTTCCTTAGATTCCTCGAAAACATTCCTTTTAGTCGAGTCATTTCCCTTGATTCCTATAAGACGTACCTTTTAGTCGAGTCATCCCCTTTGATTCCAATAAAATGTACCTTTTAGTCGAGTCATCCCCTTTGATTCCTATAAGACGTACCTTTTAGTCGAGTCATCCCTTTGATTCCTATAAGACGTACCTTTTAGTCGAGTCATCCCCTTTGACACATTGAAGACATACCTTTTTGTCATTTCCTTTGATTCCTATAAGACGTATCTTTTAGTTGAGTCACCACCTTTGATTCCAATAAGAGGTACCTTTTAGTCATGTCATCCCCCTTGATTACTATAAGACGTACCTTTAGTCGAGTCATCCCCTTTGATTCCTAGAAGACGTACCTTTTAGTCGAGTCATTTCCCTTGATTCCTATAAGACGTACCTTTTAGTCGAGTCATCCACTTTCATTCCTATAACACGTACCTTTTAGTCGAGTCATCCCCTTGGATTCCTATAAGACGTATCTTTTGGTCGAGTCATCCCCTTCGATTCCTATAAGACGAACCTTTTAGTCGAGTCATCCCCATTGATTCCTAAAAGACGTACCTTTTAGTCGAGTCATTTCCCTTGATTACTATAAGATGTACCTATTAGTCGAGTCATCCCCTTTGATTCCTATAAGACGTACCTTTTAGTTGAGTCATTTCCTTTCATTCCTTGATGATGTACCTTTTAGTCGAGTCATTTCCCTTGATTCCTATAAGATGTACCTTTTAGTTGAGTCATTTCCTTTGATTCCTATAAGACGTACCTTTTAGTCGAGTCATCCCCTTTGATTCCTATAAGACGTATCTTTTAGTCGAGTCATCCCCTTTGATTCCTATAAGACGTACCTTTTAGTCGAGTCATCCCCTTTGACCCCTAGAAGACATACCTTTTAGACATTTCCTTTGATTCCTATAAGACGTACCTTTTAGTCGAGTGACCTACTTTGATTCCTATAAGACGTACCTTTTAGTCGAGTCATCCCCCTTGATTACTATAAGACGTACCTATTAGTCGAGTCATTTCCCTTGATTCCTATAAGATGTACCTTTTAGTTGAGTCATTTCCTTTGATTCCTATAAGACGTACCTTTTAGTCGAGTCATCCCCCTTGATTACTATAAGACGTACCTATTAGTCGAGTCATACCCTTTCATTCCTATAAGACGTACCTTTTAGTTGATTCATTTCCTTTGATTCCTTGAAGATGTACCTTTTAGTCGAGTCATTTCCCTTGATTCCTATAAGATGTACCTTTTAGTCGAGTCATTTCCTTTGATTCCTATAAGACGTACCTTTTAGTCGAGTGACCCCCTTTGATTCCTATAAGATGTACCTTTTAGTCGAGTCATCCCCCTTGATTCCTATAAGACGTACCTTTTGGTCGAGTCATCCCCTTTGATTCCTATATGACGTACCTTTTAGTCGAGTCATCTCTTTTTATTCCTATAAGACGTACCTTTTAGTTGAGTCATTTCCTGTGATTCCTAGAAGACGTTCCTTTTAGTCGAGTCGTTTCACTTTATTCCTATAAGACGTACCTTTTAGTCGAGTCATTCCCTTTGATTCCTATAAGACGTACCTTTTAGTCGAGTCATCCCCTTTGATTCCTATAAGACGTACCTTTTAGTCGAGTTATCCCCATTGATTCCTATAACACGTATCTTTTAGTCGAGTCATCCCCTTTGATTTCTATAAGACGTACCTTTTAGTTGAGTCATTTCCTTTGATTCCTTGAAGAGGTACCTTTTAGTCGAGTCATTTCCCTTGATTCCTATAAGACGTACCTTTTAGTCGAGTCATCCCCTTTGATTCCTATAAGACGTACCTCTAAGTTGAGTCATCCCTTTTGATTTCTATATGACGTACCTTTTAGTCGAGTCATCCCCTTTAATTCCTAAAAGACGTACCCGTTAGTCGAGTCATCCCCTATGATTCCAATAAGACGTACCTTTTAGTTGAGTCATTTTCTTTGATTCCTTGAAGACGTACCTTTTAGTCGAGTCATTTCCCTTGATTCCTATAAGATGTACCTTTGAGTTGAGTCATTTCCTTTGATTCCTATAAGACGTACCTTTTAGTCGAGTAATCCCCTTTGACACCTAGAATACGTACCTTTTAGTCGAGTCATTTCCTTTGATTCCTATAAGACGTACCTTTTAGTCGAGTCATCCCTTTGATTCCTATAAGACGTACCTTTTAGTTGAGTTATATCCTTTGATTCCTATAAGACGTACCTTTTAGTTGAGTCATTTCCTTAGATTCCTCGAAAACATACCTTTTAGTCGTGTCATTTCCCTTGATTCCTATAAGACGTTCCTTTTAGTCGAGTCATCCCCTTTGATTCTAATAAAATGTACCTTTTAGTCGAGTCATCCCCTTTGATTCCTATAAGACGTACCTTTTAGTCGAGTCATCCCTTTGATTCCTATAAGACGTACCTTTTAGTCGAGACATCCCCTTTGATCCATTGAAGACATACCTTTTTGTCATTTCCTTTGATTCCTATAAGACGTATCTTTTAGTTGAGTCACCACCTTTGATTCCAATAAGAGGTACCTTTTAGTCATGTCATCCCCCTTGATTACTATAAGACGTACCTTTAGTCGAGTCATCCACTTTGATTCCTAGAAGACGTACCTTTTAGTCGAGTCATTTCCCTTGATTCCTATAAGACGTACCTTTTAGTCGAGTCATCCACTTTCATTCCTATAACACGTACCTTTTAGTCGAGTCATCCCCTTGGATTCCTATAAGACGTACCTTTTGGTCGAGTCATCCCCTTCGATTCCTATAAGAAGAACCTTTTAGTCGAGTCATCCCCATTGATTCCTAAAAGACGTACCTTTTAGTCGAGTCATTTCCCTTGATTCCTATAAGACGTATCTTTTAGTCGAGTCATCCCCTTTGATTCCTATAAGACGTACCTTTTAGTCGAGTCATCCCCTTTGATTCTTATAAGACATACCATTTAGTCGAGTCATCCGCTTTGACCCCTAGAATACGTACCTTTTAGTCGAGTCATTTCCCTTGATTCCTATAAGACGTACCTCTTAGTCGTATTATCCCCATTGATTCGTATAAGACATACCTTTTAGTCGAGTCATCCCCTTTGATTCCTATAAGACATACCTTTTAGTCGAGTTATACCTCTTTATTCCTATAAGACGTACTTTTTAGTCGAGTCATTCCCCCTTGACCCCTAGAAGACGTACCTTTTAGTCGTGTCATCCCCTTTGACCCCTAGAAGACATACCTTTTAGTCATTTCCTTTGATTCCTATAAGACGTACCTTTTAGTCGAGTGATCTCCTTTGATTCCTATAAGACGTACCTTTTAGTCGAGTCATCCCCCTTGATTACTGTAAGACGTACCTATTAGTCGAGTCATTTCCCTTGATTCCTATAAGATGTACCTTTTAGTTGAGTCATTTCCTTTGATTCCGATAAGACGTACCTTTTAGTCGAGACATCCCCCTTGATTACTATAAGACGTACCTATTAGTCGAGTCATCCCCTTTGATTCCTATATGACGTACCATTTAGTTGAGTCATTTCCTTTGATTTCTTGAAGATGTACCTTTTAGTCGAGTCATTTCCCTTGATTCCTATAAGATGTACCTTTTAGTCGAGTCATTTCCTATGATTCCTATTAGACGTACCTTTTAGTCGAGTGACCCCCTTTGATTCCTATAAGACGTACCTTTTAGTCGAGTCATCCCCCTTGATTCCTATAAGACGTACCTGTTGGTCGAGTCATCCCCTTTGATTCCTATAAGACGTACCTTTTAGTCGAGTCATCTCTTTTTATTCCTATAAGACGTACCTTTTAGTTGAGTCATTTCCTGTGATTCCTAGAAGACGTTCCTTTTAGTCGAGTCGTTTCAATTTATTCCTATAAGACGTACCTTTTAGTCGAGTCATTCCCTTTAATTCCTATAAGACGTACCTTTTAGTCGAGTCATCCCCTTTGATTCCTATAAGACGTACCTTTTATTCGAGTTATCCCCATTGATTCCTATAACACGTATCTTTTAGTCGAGTCATCCACTTTGATTTCTATAAGACGTACCTTTTGGTTGAGTCATTTCCTTTGATTCCTTGAAGACGTACCTTTTAGTCGAGTCATTTCCCTTGATTCCTATAAGACGTACCTTTTAGTCGAGTCATCCCCTT
Source organism: Capsicum pubescens (assembly GCA_030864215.1). NCBI lineage: Eukaryota > Viridiplantae > Streptophyta > Magnoliopsida > Solanales > Solanaceae > Capsicum > Capsicum pubescens. Next base: position 271,467,738 of record CM061545.1, on the reverse strand, counting down.
TGATTCCTATAAGACGTACCTCTAAGTTGAGTCATCCCCTTTGATTCCTATATGACGTACCTTTTTGTCGAGTCATTCCTTTAATTCCTAAAAGACGTACCCGTTAGTCGAGTCATCCCCTTTGATTTCTATAAGACGTACCTTTTAGTTGAGTCATTTTCTTTGATTCCTTGAAGACGTACCTTTTAGTCGAGTCATTTCCCTTGATTCCTATAAGATGTACCTTTTTGTTGAGTCATTTCCTTTGATTCCTATAAGACGTACCTTTTAGTCGAGTCATCCCCTTTGACACCTAGAATACGTACCTTTTAGTCGAGTCATTTCCTTTGATTCCTATAAGACGTACCTTTTAGTCGAGTCATCCCTTTGATTCCTTTAAGACGAACCTTTTAGTTGAGTTATCTCCTTTGATTCCTATAAGACGTACCTTTTAGTTGAGTTATTTCCTTAGATTCCTCGAAAACATACCTTTTAGTCGAGTCATTTCCCTTGATTCCTATAAGACGTACCTTTTAGTCGAGTCATCCCCTTTGATTCCAATAAAATGTACCTTTTAGTCGAGTCATCCCCTTAGATTCCTATAAGACGTACCTTTTAGTCGAGTCATCCCTTTGATTCCTATAAGACGTACCTTTTAGTCGAGTCATCCCCTTTGACCCATTGAAGACATACCTTTTTGTCATTTCCTTTGATTCCTATAAGACGTATCTTTTAGTTGAGTCACCACCTTTGATTCCAATAAGAGGTACCTTTTAGTCATGTCATCCCCCTTGATTACTATAAGACGTACCTTTAGTCGAGTCATCCCCTTTGATTCCTAGAAGACGTACCTTTTAGTCGAGTCATTTCCCTTGATTCCTATAAGACGTACCTTTTAGTCGAGTCATCCACTTTCATTCCTATAACACGTACCTTTTAGTCGAGTCATCCCCTTGGATTCCTATAAGACGTACCTTTTGGTCGAGTCATCCCCTTCGATTCCTATAAGACGAACCTTTTAGTCGAGTCATTCCCATTGATTCCTAAAAGACGTACCTTTTAGTCGAGTCATTTCCCTTGATTCCTATAAGACGTATCTTTTAGTCGAGTCATCCCCTTTGATTCCTATAAGTCGTACCTTTTAGTCGAGTCATCCCCTTTGATTCTTATAAGACGTACCATTTAGTCGAGTCATCCCCTTTGACCCCTAGAATACGTACCTTTTAGTCGAGTCATTTCCCTTGATTCCTATAAGACGTACCTCTTAGTCGAATCATCCCCATTGATTCGTATAAGACATACCTTTTAGTCGAGTCATCCCCTTTGATTCCTATAAGACATACCTTTTAGTCGAGTTATACCTCTTTATTCCTATAAGACGTACTTTTTAGTCGAGTCATTCCCCCTTGACCCCTAGAAGACGTACCTTTTAGTCGAGTCATCCCCTTTGACCCATAGAAGACGTACCTTTTACGCGAGTCATTTCCTTTGATTCTATAAGACGTATCTTTTAGTCGAGTCATCCCTTTTGATTCCTATAAGACGTACCTTTTAGTCGAGTCATCCCCTTTGATTCCTATAAGACGTACCTTTTAGTCAAGTCATCACCTTTGATTCCTATAAGACGTACCTTTTAGTCGAGTCATCCCTTTGATTCCTATAAGACGTACCTTTTTTTTTAGGCATCCCCTTTGACCCCTAGAAGACATACCTTTTAGTCATTTCCTTTGATTCCTATATGACGTACCTTTTAGTCGAGTCACCCCCTTTGATTCCTATAATTCGTACCTTTTAGTCGAGTCATCCCCCTTGATTATTATAAGACGTACCTTTTAGTCGAGTCATCCCCTTTGATTCCAATAAAATGTACCTTTTAGTCGAGTCATCCCCTTAGATTCCTATAAGACGTACCTTTTAGTCGAGTCATCCCTTTGATTCCTATAAGACGTACCTTTTAGTCGAGTCATCCCCTTTGACCCATTGAAGACATACCTTTTTGTCATTTCCTTTGATTCCTATAAGACGTATCTTTTAGTTGAGTCACCACCTTTGATTCCAATAAGAGGTACCTTTTAGTCATGTCATCCCCCTTGATTACTATAAGACGTACCTTTAGTCGAGTCATCCCCTTTGATTCCTAGAAGACGTACCTTTTAGTCGAGTCATTTCCCTTGATTCCTATAAGACGTACCTTTTAGTCGAGTCATCCACTTTCATTCCTATAACACGTACCTTTTAGTCGAGTCATCCCCTTGGATTCCTATAAGACGTACCTTTTGGTCGAGTCATCCCCTTCGATTCCTATAAGACGAACCTTTTAGTCGAGTCATTCCCATTGATTCCTAAAAGACGTACCTTTTAGTCGAGTCATTTCCCTTGATTCCTATAAGACGTATCTTTTAGTCGAGTCATCCCCTTTGATTCCTATAAGTCGTACCTTTTAGTCGAGTCATCCCCTTTGATTCTTATAAGACGTACCATTTAGTCGAGTCATCCCCTTTGACCCCTAGAATACGTACCTTTTAGTCGAGTCATTTCCCTTGATTCCTATAAGACGTACCTCTTAGTCGAATCATCCCCATTGATTCGTATAAGACATACCTTTTAGTCGAGTCATCCCCTTTGATTCCTATAAGACATACCTTTTAGTCGAGTTATACCTCTTTATTCCTATAAGACGTACTTTTTAGTCGAGTCATTCCCCCTTGACCCCTAGAAGACGTACCTTTTAGTCGAGTCATCCCCTTTGACCCATAGAAGACGTACCTTTTACGCGAGTCATTTCCTTTGATTCTATAAGACGTATCTTTTAGTCGAGTCATCCCTTTTGATTCCTATAAGACGTACCTTTTAGTCGAGTCATCCCCTTTGATTCCTATAAGACGTACCTTTTAGTCAAGTCATCACCTTTGATTCCTATAAGACGTACCTTTTAGTCGAGTCATCCCTTTGATTCCTATAAGACGTACCTTTTTTTTTAGGCATCCCCTTTGACCCCTAGAAGACATACCTTTTAGTCATTTCCTTTGATTCCTATATGACGTACCTTTTAGTCGAGTCACCCCCTTTGATTCCTATAATTCGTACCTTTTAGTCGAGTCATCCCCCTTGATTATTATAAGACGTACCTTTTAGTCGAGTCATCCCCTTTGATTCCTATAAGACATACCTTTTAGTTGAGTCATTTCTGTTGATTCATTAAAGACGTACCTTTTAGTAGAGTCATTTCTTTTGATTCCTATAAGACGTACCTTTTAGTCGAGTCATCCCCATTGATTCCTATAAGACGTACCATTTAGTCGAGTCATCTCCTTTGATTCCTATAAGACGTACCTTTTAGTTGAGTCATTTCCTGTGATTCCTAGAAGACGTTTCTTTTAGTCGAGTCATTTCACTTGATACCTATAAGACGTACCTTTTAGTCGAGTCATTCCCTTTGATTCCTATAAGACGTACCTTTCAGTCGAGTCATCCCCTTTGATTCCTATAAGACGTACCTTTTAGTCGAGTCATCCCCTTTGATTCCTAGAAGACGTAACATTTAGTCGAGTCATTTCCCTTGATTCCTATAAGACGTACCTTTTAGTCGAGTCATCCCCTTTGATTCCTATAAGACGTATCTTTTAGTCGAGTGACCCCCTTTGATTCCTATAAGACGTACCTTTTAGTCGAGTCATCCCCCTTGATTCCTATAAGACGTACCTTTTGGTCGAGTCATCCCCTTTGATTCCTATAAGACGTATATTTTAGTCGAGTCATCCCCTTTGATTCCTATAAGACGTACCATTTAGTCGAGTCATCCCCTTTGACCCCTAGAAGACATACCTTTTAGTCATTTCCTTTGATTCCTATAAGACGTACCTTTTAGTCGAGTGACCCCCTTTAATTCCTATAAGACGTACCTTTTAGTCGAGTCATCCCCCTTTATTACTATGAGACGTACCTATTAGTCGAGTCATCCCCTTTAATTCCTATAAGACGTACCTTTTAGTTGAGTCATTTCCTTTGATTCCTTGAAGATGTACCTTTTAGTCGAGTCATTTCCCTTGATTCCTATAAGATGTATCTTTTAGTCGAGTCATCCCCTTTGATTCCTATAAGACGTACCTTTTAGTCAAGTCATCCCCTTTGATTCTTATAAGACGTACCATTTAGTCGAGTCATCCCCTTTGACCCCTAGAATACGTACCTTTTAGTCGAGTCATTTCCCTTGATTCCTATAAGACATACCTCTTAGTCGAATCATCCCCATTGATTCGTATAAGACATACCTTTTAGTCGAGTCATCCCCTTTGATTCCTATAAGACGTACCATTTAGTCGAGTAATCCCCTTTGAGCCCTAGAAGACATACCTTTTAGTCATTTCCTTTGATTCCTATAAGACGTACCTTTTAGTCGAGTGACCCCCTTTGATTCCTATAAGACGTACCTTTTAGTCGAGTCATCCCCCTTGATTACTATAAGACGTACCTATTAGTCGAGTCATCCCCTTTAATTCCTATAAGACGTACCTTTTAGTTGAGTCATTTCCTTTGATTCCTTGAAGATGTACCTTTTAGTCGAGTCATTTCCCTTGATTCCTATAAGACGTATCTTTTAGTCGAGTCATCCCCTTTGATTCCTATAAGACGTACCTTTTAGTCGAGTCATCCCCTTTGATTCTTATAAGACGTATCATTTAGTCGAGTCATCCCCTTTGACCCCAAGAATACGTACCTTTTAGTCGAGTCATTTCCCTTGATTCCTATAAGACGTACCTCTTAGTCGAATCATCCCTATTGATTCGTATAAGACATACCTTTTAGTCGAGTCATCCCCTTTGATTCATATAAGACATACCTTTTAGTCGAGTTATACCTCTTTATTCCTATAAGACGAACTTTTTAGTCGAGTCATTCCCCCTTGACCCCTAGTAGACGTACCTTTTAGTCGAGTCATCCCCTTTGACCCCTAGAAGACGTACCTTTTACTCGAGTCATTTCCTTTGATTCTATAAGACGTATCTTTTAGTCGAGTCATCCCTTTTGATTCCTATAAGACGTACCTTTTAGTCGAGTCATCCCCTTTGATTCCTATAAGACGTACCTTTTAGTCAAGTCATCACCTTTGATTCCTATAAGACGTACCTTTTAGTCGAGTCATCCCTTTGATTCCTATAAGACGTACCTTTTTGTCGAGGCATCCCCTTTGACCCCTAGAAGACATACCTTTTAGTCATTTCCTTTGATTCCTATAAGACGTACCTTTTAGTCGAGTCACCCCCTTTGATTCCTATAATTCGTACCTTTTAGTCGAGTCATCCCCCTTGATTACTATAAGACGTACCTTTTAGTCGAGTCATCCCCTTTGATTCCTATTAGACGTACCTTTTAGTTGAGTCATTTCCGTTGATTCATTAAAGACGTACCTTTTAGTGGAGTCATTTCTTTTGATTCCTATAAGACGTACATTTTAGTCGAGTCATCCCCATTGATTCCTATAAGACGTACCATTTAGTCGAGTCATGTCCTTTGATTCCTATAAGATGTATCTTTTAGTTGAGTCATTTCCTGTGATTCCTAGAAGACGTTCCTTTTAGTCGAGTCATTTCACTTGATACCTATAAGACGTACCTTTTAGTCGAGTCATTCCATTTGATTCCTATAAGACGTACCTTTCAGTCGAGTCATCCCCTTTGATTCCTATAAGACGTACCTTTTAGTCGAGTCATCCCCTTTGATTCCTAGAAGACGTAACATTTAGTCGAGTCATTTCCCTTGATTCCTATAAGACGTACCTTTTAGTCGAGTCATCCCCTTTGATTCCTATAAGACGTATCTTTTAGTCGAGTCATCCCCTTTGATTCCTATAAGACGTACCATTTAGTCGAGTCATCTCCTTTGATTCCTAGAAGACGTACCTTTTAGTCGAGTCATTTCCCTTGATTCCTATAAGACGTACCTTTTAGTCGAGTCATCCACTTTCATTCCTATAACACGTACCTTTTAGTCGAGTCATCCCCTTGGATTCCTATAAGACGTACCTTTTGGTCGAGTCATCCCCTTCGATTCCTATAAGAAAAACTTTTTAGTCGAGTCATCCCCATTGATTCCTAAAAGACGTACCTTTTAGTCGAGTCATTTCGCTTGATTCCTATAAGACGTATCTTTTAGTCGAGTCATCCCCTTTGATTCCTATAAGACGTACCTTTTAGTCGAGTCATCCCCTTTGATTCTTATAAGACGTACCATTTAGTCGAGTCATCCGCTTTGACCCCTAGAATACGTACCTTTTAGTCGAGTCATTTCCCTTGATTCCTATAAGACGTACCTCTTAGTCGAATCATCCCCATTGATTCGTATAAGACATACCTTTTAGTCGAGTCATCCCCTTTGATTCCTATAAGACATATCTTTTAGTCGAGTTATACCTCTTTATTCCTATAAGACGTACTTTTTAGTCGAGTCATTCCCCCTTGACCCCTAGAAGACGTACCTTTTAGTCGTGTCATCCCCTTTGACCCCTAGAAGACATACCTTTTAGTCATTTCCTTTGATTCCTATAAGACGTACCTTTTAGTCGAGTGACCTCCTTTGATTCCTATAAGACGTACCTTTTAGTCGAGTCATTTCCCTTGATTCCTATAAGACGTACCTTTTAGTCGAGTCATCCCCTTTGATTCCTATAAGACGTACCTCTAAGTTGAGTCATCCCCTTTGATTCCTATAGGACGTACCTTTTAGTTGAGTCATCCCCTTTAATTCCTAAAAGACGTACCCGTTAGTCGAGTCATCCCCTTTGATTCCTATAAGACGTACCTTTTAGTTGAGTCATTTTCTTTGATTCCTTGAAGACGTACCTTTTAGTCGAGTCATTTCCCTTGATTCCTATAAGATGTACCTTTGAGTTGTGTCATTTCCTTTGATTCCTATAAGACGTACCTTTTAGTCGAGTCATCCCCTTTGACACCTAGAATACGTACCTTTTAGTCGAGTCATTTCCTTTGATTCCTATAAGACGTACCTTTTAGTCGAGTCATCCCTTTGATTCCTATAAGACGTACCTTTTAGTTGAGTTATCTCCTTTGATTCCTATAAGACGTACCTTTTAGTTGAGTCATTTCCTTAGATTCCTCGAAAACATACCTTTTAGTCGAGTCATTTCCCTTGATTCCTATAAGACGTACCTTTTAGTCGAGTCATCCCCTTTGATTCCAATAAAATGTACCTTTTAGTCGAGTCATCCCCTTTGATTCCTATAAGATGTACCTTTTAGTCGAGTCATCCCTTTGATTCCTATAAGACGTACCTTTTAGTCTAGTCATCCCCTTTGATCCATTGAAGACATACCTTTTTGTCATTTCCTTTGATTCCTATAAGACGTATCTTTTAGTTGAGTCACCACCTTTGATTCCAATAAGAGGTGCCTTTTAGTCATGTCATCCCCCTTGATTACTATAAGACGTACCTTTAGTCGAGTCATCCCCTTTGATTCCTAGAAGACGTACCTTTTAGTCGAGTCATTTCCACTGATTCCTATAAGACGTACCTTTTAGTCGAGTCATCCACTTTCATTCCTATAACACGTACCTTTTAGTCGAGTCATCCCCTTGGATTCCTATAAGACGTACCTTTTGGTCGAGTCATCCCCTTCGATTCCTATAAGAAGAACCTTTTAGTCGAGTCATCCCCATTGATTCCTAAAAGACGTACCTTATAGTCGAGTCATTTCCCTTGATTCCTATAAGACGTATCTTTTAGTCGAGTCATCCCCTTTGATTCCTATAAGACGTACCTTTTAGTCGAGTCATCCCCTTTGATTCTTATAAGACGTACCATTTAGTCGAGTCATCCACTTTGACCCCTAGAATACGTACCTTTTAGTCGGGTCATTTCCCTTGATTCCTATAAGACGTACCTCTTAGTCGAATCATCCCCATTGATTCGTATAAGACATACCTTTTAGTCGAGTCATCCCCTTTGATTCCTATAAGACATACCTTTTAGTCGAGTTATACCTCTTTATTCCTATAAGACGTACTTTTTAGTCGAGTCATTCCCCCTTGACCCCTAGAAGACGTACCTTTTAGTCGTGTCATCCCCTTTGACCCCTAGAAGACATACCTTTTAGTCATTTCCTTTGAATCCTATAAAACGTACCTTTTAGTCGAGTGACCTCCTTTGATTCCTATAAGACGTACCTTTTAGTCGAGTCATCCCCCTTGATTACTATAAGACGTACCTATTAGTCGAGTCATTTCCCTTGATTCCTATAAGATGTACCTTTAAGTTGAGTCATTTCCATTGATTCCTATAAGACGTACCTTTTAGTCGAGACATCCCCCTTGATTACTATAAGACGTACCTATTAGTCGAGTCATCCCCTTTGATTCCTATAAGACGTACCTTTTAGTTGAGTCATTTCCTTTGATTCCTTGAAGATGTACCATTTAGTCGAGTCATTTCCCTTGATTCCTATAAGATGTACCTTTTAGTCGAGTCATTTCCTTTGATTCCTATAAGACGTACCTTTTAGTCGAGTGACCCCCTTTGATTCCTATAAGACGTACCTTTTAGTCGAGTCATCCCCCTTGATTCCTATAAGACGTACCTTTTGGTCGAGTCATCCCCTTTGATTCCTATAAGACGTACCTTTTAGTCGAGTCATCTCTTTTTATTCCTATAAGACGTACCTTTTAGTTGAGTCATTTCCTGTGATTCCTAGAAGACGTTCCTTTTAGTCGAGTCGTTTCAATTTATTCCTATAAGACATACCTTTTAGTCGAGTCATTCCCTTTGATTCCTATAAGACGTACCTTTTAGTCGAGTCATCCCCTTTGATTCCTATAAGACGTACCTTTTAGTCGAGTTATCCCCATTGATTCCTATAACACGTATCTTTTAGTCGAGTCATCCCCTTTGATTTCTATAAGACGTACCTTTTAGTTGAGTCATTTCCTTTGATTCCTTGAAGACGTACCTTTTAGTCGAGTCATTTCCCTTGATTCCTATAAGACGTACCTTTTAGTCGAGTCATCCCCTTTGATTCCTATAAGACGTACCTCTAAGTTGAGTCATCCCCTTTGATTCCTATATGACGTACCTTTTTGTCGAGTCATCCCCTTTAATTCCTAAAAGACGTACCCGTTAGTCGAGTCATCCCCTTTGATTCCTATAAGACGTACCTTTTAGTGGAGTCATTTCCCTTGATTCCTATAAGATGTACCTTTTAGTTGAGTCATTTTCTTTGATTCCTATAAGACGTACCTTTTAGTCGAGTCATCCCCTTTGACACCTAGAATACGTACCTTTTAGTCGAGTCATTTCCTTTGATTCCTATAAGACGTACCTTTTAGTCGAGTCATCCCTTTGATTCCTTTAAGACGTACCTTTTAGTTGAGTTATCTCCTTTGATTCCTATAAGACGTACCTTTTAGTTGAGTCATTTCCTTAGATTCCTCGAAAACATACCTTTTAGTCGAGTCATTTCCCTTGATTCCTATAAGACGTACCTTTTAGTCGAGTCATCCCCTTTGATTCCAATAAAATGTACCTTTTAGTCGAGTCATCCCCTTTAATTCCTATAAGACGTACATTTTAGTCGAGTCATCCCTTTGATTCCTATAAGACGTACCTTTTAGCCGAGTCATCCCCTTTGACCCATTGAAGACATACCTTTTTGTCATTTCCTTTGATTCCTATAAGACGTATCTTTTAGTTGAGTCACCACCTTTGATTCCAATAAGAGGTACCTTTTAGTCATGTCATCCCCCTTGATTACTATAAGACGTACCTTTAGTCGAGTCATCCCCTTTGATTCCTAGAAGACGTACCTTTTAGTCGAGTCATTTCCCTTGATTCCTATAAGACGTACCTTTTAGTCGAGTCATCCACTTTCATTCCTATAACACGTACCTTTTAGTCGAGTCATCCCCTTGGATTCCTATAAGACGTACCTTTTGGTCGAGTCATCCCCTTTGATTCCTATAAGACGAACCTTTTAGTCGAGTCATTCCCATTGATTCCTAAAAGACGTACCTTTTAGTCGAGTCATTTCCCTTGATTCCTATAAGACGTATCTTTTAGTCGAGTCAATTCCTTTGATTCCTATAAGACGTACCTTTTAGTCAAGTCATCCCCTTTGATTCTTATAAGACGTACCATTTAGTCGAGTCATCCCCTTTGACCCCTAGAATACGTACCTTTTAGTCGAGTCATTTCCCTTGATTCCTATAAGACGTACCTCTTAGTCGAATCATCCCCATTGATTCGTATATGACATACCTTTTAGTCGAGTCATCCCCTTTGATTCATATAAGACATACCTTTTAGTCGAGTTATACCTCTTTATTCCTATAAGACGTACTTTTTAGTCGCGTCATTCCCCCTTGACCCCTAGAAGACGTACCTTTTAGTCGAGTCATCCCCTTTGACCCCTAGAAGACGTACCTTTTACTCGAGTCATTTCCTTTGATTCTATAAGACGTATCTTTTAGTCGAGTCATCCCTTTTGATTCCTATAAGACGTACCTTTTAGTCGAGTCATCCCCTTTGATTCCTATAAGACGTACCTTTTAGTCAAGTCATCACCTTTGATTCCTATAAGACGTACCTTTTAGTCGAGTCATCCCTTTGATTCCTATAAGACGTACCTTTTTGTCGAGGCATCCCCTTTGACCCCTAGAAGACATACCTTTTAGTCATTTCCTTTGATTCCTATAAGACGTACCTTTTAGTCGAGTCACCCCCTTTGATTCCTATAATTCGTACCTTTTAGTCGAGTCATCCCCCTTGATTACTATAAGACGTACCTTTTAGTCGAGTCATCCCCTTTGATTCCTATAAGACGTACCTTTTAGTTGAGTTATTTCCGTTGATTCATTAAAGACGTACCTTTTAGTAGAGTCATTTCTTTTGATTCCTATTAGACGTACCTTTTAGTCGAGTCATCCCCATTGATTCCTATAAGACGTACCATTTAGTCGAGTCATCTCCTTTGATTCCTATAAGACGTACCTTTTAGTTGAGTCATTTCCTGTGATTCCTAGAAGACGTTCCTTTTAGTCGAGTCATTTCACTTGATACCTATAAGACGTACCTTTTAGTCGAGTCATTCCCTTTGATTCCTATAAGACGTACCTTTCAGTCGAGTCATCCCCTTTGATTCCTATAAGACGTACCTTTTAGTCGAGTCATCCCCTTTGATTCCTAGAAGACGTAACATTTAGTCGAGTCATTTCCCTTGATTCCTATAAGACGTACCTTTTAGTCGAGTCATCCCCCTTGATTCCTATAAGACGTACCTTTTGGTCGAGTCATCCCCTTTGATTCCTATAAGACGTATCTTTTAGTCGAGTCATCCCCTTTGATTCCTATAAGACGTATCTTTTAGTAGAGTCATCCCCTTTGATTCCTATAAGACGTACCATTTAGTCGAGTCATCCCCTTTGACCCCTAGAAGACATACCTTTTAGTCATTTCCTTTGATTCCTATAAGACGTACCTTTTAGTCGAGTGACCCCCTTTGATTCCTATAAGACGTACCTTTTAGTCGAGTCATCCCCCTTGATTACTATAAGACGTACCTATTAGTCGAGTCATCCCCTTTAATTCCTATAAGACGTACCTTTTAGTTGAGTCATTTCCTTTGATTCCTTGAAGATGTACCTTTTAGTCGAGTCATTTCCCTTGATTCCTATAAGACGTATCTTTTAGTCGAGTCATCCCCTTTGATTCCTATAAGACGTACCTTTTAGTCGAGTCATCCCCTTTGATTCTTATAAGACGTACCATTTAGTCGAGTCATCCCCTTTGACCCCTAGAATACGTACCTTTTAGTCGAGTCATTTCCCTTGATTCCTATAAGACGTACCTCTTAGTCGAATCATCCCCATTGATTCGTATAAGACATACCTTTTAGTGGAGTCATCCCCTTTGATTCCTATAAGACGTACCATTTAGTCGAGTCATCCCCTTTGACCCCTAGAAGACATACCTTTTAGTCATTTCCTTTGATTCCTATAAGACGTACCTTTTAGTCGAGTGACCCCCTTTGATTCCTATAAGACGTACCTTTTAGTCGAGTCATCCCCCTTGATTACTATAAGACGTACCTATTAGTCGAGTCATCCCCTTTAATTCCTATAAGACGTACCTTTTAGTTGAGTAATTTCCTTTGATTCCTTGAAGATGTACCTTTTAGTCGAGTCATTTCCCTTGATTCCTATAAGACGTATCTTTTAGTCGAGTCATCCCCTTTGATTCCTATAAGACTTACCTTTTAGTCGAGTCATCCCCTTTGATTCTTATAAGACGTACCATTTAGTCGAGTCATCCCCTTTGACCCCTAGAATACGTACCTTTTAGTCGAGTCATTTCCCTTGATTCCTATAAGACGTACCTCTTAGTCGAATCATCCCCATTGATTCGTATAAGACATACCTTTTAGTCGAGTCATCCCCTTTGATTCATATAAGACAAACCTTTTAGTCAAGTTATACCTCTTTATTCCTATAAGACGTACTTTTTAGTCGAGTCATTCCCCCTTGACCCCTAGAAGACGTACCTTTTAGTCGAGTCATCCCCTTTGACCCCTAGAAGACGTACCTTTTACTCGAGTCATTTCCTTTGATTCTATAAGACGTATCTTTTAGTCGAGTCATCCCTTTTGATTCCTATAAGACGTACCTTTTAGTCGAGTCATCCCCTTTGATTCCTATAAGACATACCTTTTAGTCAAGTCATCACCTTTGATTCCTATAAGACGTACCTTTTAGTCGAGTCATCCCTTTGATTCCTATAAGACGTACCTTTTTGTCGAGGCATCCCCTTTGACCCCTAGAAGACATACCTTTTAGTCATTTCCTTTGATTCCTATAAGACGTATCTTTTAGTCGAGTCACCCCCTTTGATTCCTATAATTCGTACCTTTTAGTCGAGTCATCCCCCTTGATTACTATAAGACGTACCTTTTAGTCGAGTCATCCCCTTTGATTCCTATAAGACGTATCTTTTAGTCGAGTCATCCCCTTTGATTCCTATAAGACGTACCTGTTAGTCGAGTCATCCCCTTTGACCCCTAGAAGACATACCTTTTAGTCATTTCCTTTGATTCCTATAAGACGTACCTTTTAGTCGAGTGACCCCCTTTGATTCCTATAAGACGTACGTTTTAGTCGAGTCATCCCCCTTGATTACTATAAGACGTACCTATTAGTCGAGTCATTTCCCTTGATTCCTATAAGATGTACCTTTTAGTTGAGTCATTTCCTTTGATTCCTATAAGACGTACCTTTTAGTTGAGTCATCCCCCTTGATTACTATAAGACGTACCTATTAGTCGAGTCATCCCCTTTGATTCCTATAAGACGTACCTTTTAGTTGAGTCATTTCCTTTGATTCCTTGAAGATGTACCTTTTAGTCGAGTCATTACCCTTGATTCCTATAAGATGTACCTTTTAGGCGACTCATTTCCTTTGATTCCTATAAGACGTACTTTTTAGTCGAGTGACCCCCTTTGATTCCAATAAAATGTACCTTTTAGTCGAGTCATCCCCTTTGATCCCTATAAGACGTACCTTTTAGTCGAGTCATCCCTTTGATTCCTATATGACGTATCTTTTAGTCGAGTCATCCCCTTTGACCCATTGAAGACATACCTTTTTGTCATTTCCTTTGATTCCTATAAGACGTATCTTTTTGTTGAGACACCACCTTTGATTCCAATAAGAGGTACCTTTTAGTCATGTCATCCCCCTTGATTACTATAAGACGTACCTTTAGTTGAGTCATCCCCTTTGATTCCTAGAAGATGTACCTTTTAGTCGAGTCATTTCCCTTGATTCCTATAAGACGTACCTTTTAGTCGAGTCATCCACTTTCATTCCTATAAGACGTAACTTTTAGTCGAGTCATCCCCTTGGATTCCTATAAGACGTACCTTTTGGTCGAGTCATCCCCTTCGATTCCTATAAGACGAACCTTTTAGTCGAGTCATCCCCATTGATTCCTAAAAGACGTACCTTTTAGTCGAGTCATTTCCCTTGATTCCTATAAGACGTATCATTTAGTCGAGTCATCCCCTTTGATTCCTATAAGACGTACCTTTTAGTTGAGTCATCCCCTTTGATTCCTATAAGACGTACCATTTAGTCGAGTCATCCCCTTTGACCCCTAGAATACGTACCTTTTAGTTGAGTCATTTCCCTTGATTTCTATAAGACGTACCTCTTAGTCGAATCATCCCCATTGATTCGTATAAGACATACCTTTTAGTCGAGTCATCCCCTTTGATTCCTATAAGACATACCTTTTAGTCGAGTTATACCTCTTTATTCCTATAAGACGTACTTTTTAGTCGAGTCATTCCCCCTTGACCCCTAGAAGACGTACCTTTTAGTCGAGTCATCCCCTTTGACCCCTAGAAGACGTACCTTTTACTCGAGTCATTTCCTTTGATTCTATAAGACGAATCTTTTAGTCGAGTCATCGCTTTTGATTCCTATAAGACGTACCTTTTAGTTGAGTCATCCCCTTTGACCCCTAGAAGACATACCTTTTAGTCATTTCCTTTGATTCCTATAAGACGTACCTTTTAGTCGAGTCATCCCCCTTGATTACTATAAGACGTACCTTTTAGTCGAGTCATCCCCTTTGATTCCTATAAGACTTATCTTTTAGTTGAGTCATTTCCTTTTATTCCTTAAAGACGTACCTTTTAGTAGAGTCATTTCCCTTGATTCCTATAAGACGTACCTTTTAGTCGAGTCATCCCCATTGATTCCTATAAGACGTACCTTTTAGTCGAGTCATCCCTTTGATTCCTATAAGACGTACCTTTTAGTTGAGTTATCTCCTTTGATTCCTATAAGACGTACCTTTTAGTTGAGTCATTTCCTTAGATTCCTCAAAAACATACCTTTTAGTCGAGTCATTTCCCTTGATTCCTATAAGACGTACCTTTTAGTCGAGTCATCCCCTTTGATTCCAATAAAATGTACCTTTTAGTCGAGTCATCCCCTTTGATTCCTATAAGACGTACCTTTTAGTCGAGTCATCCCTTTGATTCCTATAAGACGTACCTTTTAGTCGAGTCATCCCCTTTGACCCATTGAAGACATACCTTTTTGTCATTTCCTTTGATTCCTATAAGACGTATCTTTTTGTTGAGTCACCACCTTTGTTTCCAATAAGAGGTACCTTTTAGTCATGTCATCCCCCTTGATTACTATACGACGTACCTTTAGTCGAGTCATCCCCTTTGATTCCTAGAAGACGTACATTTTAGTCGAGTCATTTCCCTTGATTCCTATAAGACGTACCTCTTAGTCGAATCATCCCCATTGATTCGTATAAGACATACCTTTTAGTCGAGTCATCCACTTTGATTCCTATAAGACATACCTTTTAGTCGAGTTATCCCCTTTGATTCCTATAAGACGTATCTTTTAGTCGAGTTATCCCCTTTGATTCCTATAAGACGTACCATTTAGTCGAGTCATCCCCTTTGACCCCTAGAAGACATACCTTTTAGTCATTTCCTTTGATTCCTATAAGACGTACCTTTTAGTCGAGTGACCCCCTTTGATTCCTATAAGACGTACCTTTTAGTCGAGTCATCCCCCTTGATTACTATAAGACGTACCTATTAGTCGAGTCATCCCCTTTAATTCCTATAAGACGTACCTTTTAGTTGAGTCATTTCCTTTGATTCCTTGAAGATGTACCTTTTAGTCGAGTCATTTCCCTTGATTCCTATAAGACGTATCTTTTAGTCGAGTCATCCCCTTTGATTCCTATAAGACGTACCTTTTAGTCGAGTCATCCCCTTTGATTCTTATAAGACGTACCATTTAGTCGAGTCATCCCCTTTGACCCCTAGAATACGTACCTTTTAGTCGAGTCATTTCCCTTGATTCCTATAAGACGTACCTCTTAGTCGAATCATCCCCATTGATTCGTATAAGACATACCTTTTAGTGGAGTCATCCCCTTTGATTCCTATAAGACGTACCATTTAGTCGAGTCATCCCCTTTGACCCCTAGAAGACATACCTTTTAGTCATTTCCTTTGATTCCTATAAGACGTACCTTTTAGTCGAGTGACCCCCTTTGATTCCTATAAGACGTACCTTTTAGTCGAGTCATCCCCCTTGATTACTATAAGACGTACCTATTAGTCGAGTTATCCCCTTTAATTCCTATAAGACGTACCTTTTAGTTGAGTCATTTCCTTTGATTCCTTGAAGATGTACCTTTTAGTCGAGTCATTTCCCTTGATTCCTATAAGACGTATCTTTTAGTCGAGTCATCCCCTTTGATTCCTATAAGACTTACCTTTTAGTCGAGTCATCCCCTTTGATTCTTATAAGACGTACCATTTAGTCGAGTCATCCCCTTTGACCCCTAGAATACGTACCTTTTAGTCGAGTCATTTCCCTTGATTCCTATAAGACGTACCTCTTAGTCGAATCATCCCCATTGATTCGTATAAGACCTACCTTTTAGTCGAGTCATCCCCTTTGATTCATATAAGACAAACCTTTTAGTCGAGTTATACCTCTTTATTCCTATAAGACGTACTTTTTAGTCGAGTCATTCCCCCTTGACCCCTAGAAGACGTACCTTTTAGTCGAGTCATCCCCTTTGACCCCTAGAAGACGTACCTTTTACTCGAGTCATTTCCTTTGATTCTATAAGACGTATCTTTTAGTCGAGTCATCCCTTTTGATTCCTATAAGACGTACCTTTTAGTCGAGTCATCCCCTTTGATTCCTATAAGACATACCTTTTAGTCAAGTCATCACCTTTGATTCCTATAAGACGTACCTTTTAGTCGAGTCATCCCTTTGATTCCTATAAGACGTACCTTTTTGTCGAGGCATCCCCTTTGACCCCTAGAAGACATACCTTTTAGTCATTTCCTTTGATTCCTATAAGACGTATCTTTTAGTCGAGTCACCCCCTTTGATTCCTATAATTCGTACCTTTTAGTCGAGTCATCCCCCTTGATTACTATAAGACGTACCTTTTAGTCGAGTCATCCCCTTTGATTCCTATAAGACGTATCTTTTAGTCGAGTCATCCCCTTTGATTCCTATAAGACGTACCTTTTAGTCGAGTCATCCCCTTTGACCCCTAGAAGACATACCTTTTAGTCATTTCCTTTGATTCCTATAAGACGTACCTTTTAGTCGAGTGACCCCCTTTGATTCCTATAAGACGTACGTTTTAGTCGAGTCATCCCCCTTGATTACTATAAGACGTACCCATTAGTCGAGTCATTTCCCTTGATTCCTATAATATGTACCTTTTAGTTGAGTCATTTCCTTTGATTCCTATAAGACGTACCTTTTAGTCGAGTCATCCCCCTTGATTACTATAAGACGTACCTATTAGTCGAGTCATCCCCTTTGATTCCTATAAGATGTACCTTTTAGTTGAGTCATTTCCTTTGATTCCTTGAAGATGTACCTTTTAGTCGAGTCATTACCCTTGATTCCTATAAGATGTACCTTTTAGTCGAGTCATTTCCTTTGATTCCTATAAGACGTACTTTTTAGTCGAGTGACCCCCTTTGATTCCAATAAAATGTACCTTTTAGTCGAGTCATCCCCTTTGATCCCTATAAGACGTACCTTTTAGTCGAGTCATCCCTTTGATTCCTATATGACGTATCTTTTAGTCGAGTCATCCCCTTTGACCCATTGAAGACATACCTTTTTGTCATTTCCTTTGATTCCTATAAGACGTATCTTTTTGTTGAGACACCACCTTTGATTCCAATAAGAGGTACCTTTTAGTCATGTCATCCCCCTTGATTACTATAAGACGTACCTTTAGTCGAGTCATCCCCTTTGATTCCTAGAAGATGTACCTTTTAGTCGAGTCATTTCCCTTGATTCCTATAAGACGTACCATTTAGTCGAGTCATCCACTTTCATTCCTATAAGACGTAACTTTTAGTCGAGTCATCCCCTTGGATTCCTATAAGACGTACCTTTTGGTCGAGTCATCCCCTTCGATTCCTATAAGACGAACCTTTTAGTCGAGTCATCCCCATTGATTCCTAAAAGACGTACCTTTTAGTCGAGTCATTTCCCTTGATTCCTATAAGACGTATCATTTAGTCGAGTCATCCCCTTTGATTCCTATAAGACGTACCTTTTAGTTGAGTGATCCCCTTTGATTCGTATAAGACGTACCATTTAGTCGAGTCATCCCCTTTGACCCCTAGAATACGTACCTTTTAGTTGAGTCATTTCCCTTGATTTCTATAAGACGTACCTCTTAGTCGAATCATCCCCATTGATTCGTATAAGACATACCTTTTAGTCGAGTCATCCCCTTTGATTCCTATAAGACATACCTTTTAGTCGAGTTATACCTCTTTATTCCTATAAGACGTACTTTTTAGTCGAGTCATTCCCCCATGACCCCTAGAAGACGTACCTTTTAGTCGAGTCATCCCCTTTGACCCCTAGAAGACGTACCTTTTACTCGAGTCATTTCCTTTGATTCTATAAGACGTATCTTTTAGTCGAGTCATCCCTTTTGATTCCTATAAGACGTACCTTTTAGTCGAGTCATCCCCTTTGACCCCTAGAAGACATACCTTTTAGTCATTTCCTTTGATTCCTATAAGACGTACCTTTTAGTCGAGTCATCCCCCTTGATTACTATAAGACGTACCTTTTAGTCGAGTCATCCCCTTTGATTCCTATAAGACTTATCTTTTAGTTGAGTCATTTCCTTTTATTCCTTAAAGACGTACCTTTTAGTAGAGTCATTTCCCTTGATTCCTATAAGACGTACCTTTTAGTCGAGTCATCCCCATTGATTCCTATAAGACGTACCTTTTAGTCGAGTCATCCCTTTGATTCCTATAAGACGTACCTTTTAGTTGAGTTATCTCCTTTGATTCCTATAATACGTACCTTTTAGTTGATTCATTTCCTTAGATTCCTCAAAAACATACCTTTTAGTAGAGTCATTTCCCTTGATTCCTATAAGACGTACCTTTTAGTCGAGTCATCCCCTTTGATTCCAATAAAATGTACCTTTTAGTCGAGTCATCCCCTTTGATTCCTATAAGACGTACCTTTTAGTCGAGTCATCCCTTTGATTCCTATAAGACGTACCTTTTAGTCGAGTCATCCCCTTTGACCCATTGAAGACATACCTTTTTGTCATTTCCTTTGATTCCTATAAGACGTATCTTTTTGTTGAGTCACCACCTTTGTTTCCAATAAGAGGTACCTTTTAGTCATGTCATCCCCCTTGATTACTATACGACGTACCTTTAGTCGAGTCATCCCCTTTGATTCCTAGAAGACGTACATTTTAGTCGAGTCATTTCCCTTGATTCCTATAAGACGTACCTCTTAGTCGAATCATCCCCATTGATTCGTATAAGACATACCATTTAGTCGAGTCATCCACTTTGATTCCTATAAGACATACCTTTTAGTCGAGTTATACCTCTTTATTCCTGTAAGACGTACTTTTTAGTCGAGTCATTCCCCCTTGACGCCTAGAAGACGTAACTTTTAGTCGAGTCATCCCCTTTGACCCCTAGAAGACGTAACTTTTACTCGAGTCATTTCCTTTGATTCTATAAGACGTATCTTTTAGTCGAGTCATCCCTTTTGATTCCTATAAGACGTACCTTTTAGTCGAGTCATCCCCTTTGATTCCTATAAGACGTACCTTTTAGTCAAGTCATCACCATTGATTCCTATAAGACGTACCTTTTAGTCGAGTCATCCCTTTGATTCCTATAAGACGTACCTTTTTGTCGAGGCATCCCCTTTGACCCCTAGAAGACATACCTTTTAGTCATTTCCTTTGATTCCTATAAGACGTACCTTTTAGTCGAGTCATCCCCTTTGATTCCTATAATTCGTACCTTTTAGTCGAGTCATCCCCCTTGATTACTATAAGACGTACCTTTTAGTCGAGTCATCCCCTTTGATTCCTATAAGACGTACCTTTTAGTTGAGTCATTTCCGTTGATTCCTTAAAGACGTACCTTTTAGTAGAGTCATTTCCCTTGATTCCTATAAGACGTACCTTTTAGTCGAGTCATCCCCATTGATTCATATAAGACGTACCATTTAGTCGAGTCATCTCCTTTGATTCCTATAAGACGTACCTTTTAGTTGAGTCATTTCCTGTGATTCCTAGAAGACGTTCCTTTTAGTCGAGTCATTTCACTTGATACCTATAAGACGTACCTTTTAGTCGAGTCATTCCCTTTGATTCCTATAAGACGTACCTTTTAGTCGAGTCATCCCCTTTGATTCCTATTAGACGTATCTTTTAGTCGAGTCATCCCCTTTGATTCCTAGAAGACGTAACATTTAGTCGAGTCATTTCCCTTGATTCCTATAAGACGTACCTTTTAGTCGAGTCATCCTCTTTGATTCCTATAAGACGTATCTTTTAGTCGAGTCATCCCCTTTGATTCCTATAAGACGTACCTTTTAGTCGAGTCATCCCCTTTGACCCCTAGAAGACATACCTTTTAGTCATTTCCTTTGATTACTATAAGACGTACCTTTTAGTCGAGTGACCCCCTTTGATTCCTATAAGACGTACCTTTTAGTCGAGTCATCCCCCTTGATTACTATAAGACGTACCAATTAGTCGAGTCATCCCCTTTGATTCCTATAAGACGTACCTTTTAGTTGAGTCATTTCCTTTGATTCCTTGAAGATGTACCTTTTAGTTGAGTCATTTCCTTTGATTCCTATAAGACGTACCTTTTAGTCGAGTCATCCCCTTTGATTCTTATAAGACGTATCTTTTAGTCGAGTCATCCCCTTTGATTCCTATAAGACGTACCTTTTAGTCGAGTCATCCCCTTTGACCCCTAGAAGACATACCTTTTAGTCATTTCCTTTGATTCCTATAAGACGTACCTTTTAGTCGAGTGACCTCCTTTGATTCCTATAAGACGTACCTTTTAGTCGAGTCATCCCCCTTGATTACTATAAGACGTACCTATTAGTCGAGTCATTTCCCTTGATTCCTATAAGATGTACCTTTTAGTTGAGTCATTTCCTTTGATTCCTATAAGACGTAACTTTTAGTCGAGTCATCCCCCTTGATTACTATAAGACGTACCTATTAGTCGAGTCATCCCCTTTGATTCCTATAAGACGTACCTTTTAGTTGAGTCATTTCCTTTGATTCCTTGAAGATGTACCTTTTAGTCGAGTCATTTCCCTTGATTCCTATAAGATGTACCTTTTAGTCGAGTCATTTCCTTTGATTCCTATAAGACGTACCTTTTAGTCGAGTGACCCCCTTTGATTCCTATAAGACGTACCTTTTAGTCGAGTCATCCCCCTTGATTCCTATAAGACGTACCTTTTGGTCGAGTCATCCCCTTTAATTCCTACAAGACGTACCTTTTAGTCGAGTCATCTCTTTTTATTCCTATAAGACGTACCTTTTAGTTGAGTCATTTCCTGTGATTCCTAGAAGACGTTCCTTTTAGTCGAGTCGTTTCACTTTATTCCTATAAGACGTACCTTTTAGTCGAGTCATTCCCTTTGATTCCTATAAGACGTACCTTTTAGTCGAGTCATCCCCTTTGATTCCTATAAGACGTACCTTTTAGTCGAGTTATCCCCATTGATTCCTATAACACGTATCTTTTAGTCGAGTCATCCCTTTTGATTTCTATAAGACGTACCTTTTAGTTGAGTCATTTCCTTTGATTCCTTGAAGACGTACCTTTTAGTCCAGTCATTTCCCTTGATTCCTATAAGACGTACCTTTTAGTCGAGTCATCCCCATTGATTCCTATAAGACATACCTTTTAGTCGAGTCATCCCTTTGATTCCTATAAGACGTACCTTTTAGTTGAGTTATCTCCTTTGATTCTTATAAGACGTACCTTTTAGTTGAGTCATTTCCTTAGATTCCTCAAAAACATACCATTTAGTCGAGTCATTTCCCTTTATTCCTATAAGACGTACCTTTTAGTCGAGTCATCCCCTTTGATTCCAATAAAATGTACCTTTTAGTCGAGTCATCCCCTTTGATTCCTATAAGACGTATCTTTTAGTCGAGTCATCCCTTTGATTCCTATAAGACGTACCTTTTAGTCGAGTCATCCCCCTTGATTACTATAAGACGTACCTATTAGTCGAGTCATTTCCCTTGATTCCTATAAGATGTACCTTTTAGTTGAGTCATTTCCTTTGATTCCTATAAGACGTAACTTTTAGTCGAGTCATCCCCCTTGATTACTATAAGACGTACCTATTAGTCGAGTCATCCCCCTTGATTCCTATAAGACGTACCTTTAGGTCGAGTCATCCCCTTTAATTCCTATAAGACGTACCTTTTAGTCGAGTCATCTCTTTTTATTCCTATAAGACGTACCTTTTAGTTGAGTCATTTCCTATGATTCCTAGAAGACGTTCCTTTTAGTCGAGTCGTTTCACTTTATTCCTATAAGACGTACCTTTTAGTCGAGTCATTCCCTTTGATTCCTATAAGACGTACCTTTTAGTCGAGTTATCCCCTTTGATTCCTATAAGACGTACCTTTTAGTCGAGTTATCCCCATTGATTACTATAACACGTATCTTTTAGTCGAGTCATCCCCTTTGATTTCTATAAGACGTACCTTTTAGTTGAGTCATTTCCTTTGATTCCTTGAAGACGTAACTTTTAGTCGAGTCATTTCCCTTGATTCCTATAAGACTTACCTTTTAGTCGAGTCATCCCCTTTGATTCCTATAAGACGTACCTCTAAGTTGAGTCATCCCCTTTGATTCCTATATGACGTACCTTTTAGTCGAGTCATCCCCTTTAATTCCTAAAAGACGTACCCGTTAGTCGAGTCATCCTCTTTGATTCCTATAAGACGTACCTTTTATTCGAGTCATTTCCCTTGATTCCTATAAGATGTACCTTTTAGTTGAGTCATTTCCTTTGATTCCTATAAGACGTATCTTTTAGTCGAGTCATCCCCTTTGACACCTAGAATACGTACCTTTTAGTCGAGTCATTTCCTTTGATTCCTATAAGACGTACCTTTTAGTCGAGTCATCCCTTTGATTCCTATAAGACGTACCTTTTAGTTGAGTTATCTCCTTTGATTCCTATAAGACGTACCTTTTACTTGAGTCATTTCCTTAGATTCCTCGAAAACATACCTTTTAGTCGAGTCATTTCCCTTGATTCCTATAAGACGTACCTTTTAGTCGAGTCATCCCCTTTGATTCCAATAAAATGTACCTTTTAGTCGAGTCATCCCCTTTGATTCCTATAAGACGTACCTTTTAGTCGAGTCATCCCTTTGATTCCTATAAGACGTACCTTTTAGTCGAGTCATCCCCTTTGACCCATTGAAGACATACCTTTTTGTCATTTCCTTTGATTCCTATAAGACGTATCTTTTAGTTGAGTCACCACCTTTGATTCCAATAAGAGGTACCTTTTAGTTATGTCATCCCCCTTGATTACTATAAGACGTACCTTTAGTCGAGTCATCCCCTTTTATTCCTAGAAGACGTACCTTTTAGTCGAGTCATTTCCCTTGATTCCTATAAGACGTACCTTTTAGTCGAGTCATCCACATTCATTCCTATAAGACGTACCTTTTAGTCGAGTCATCCCCTTGGATTCCTATAAGACGTACCTTTTGGTCGAGTCATCCCCTTCGATTCCTATAAGACGTATCTTTTAGTCGAGTCATCCCCTTTGATTCCGATAAGACGTACCATTTAGTCGAGTCATCCCCGTTGACCCCTAGAAGACATACCTTTTAGTCATTTCCTTTGATTCCTATAAGACGTACCTTTTAGTCGAGTGACCCCCTTTGATTCCTATAAGACGTACCTTTTAGTCGAGTCATCCCCCTTGATTACTATAAGACGTACCTATTAGTCGAGTCATCCCCTTTGATTCCTATAAGACCTACCTTTTAGTTGAGTCATTTCCTTTGATTCCTTGAAGATTTACCTTTTAGTCGAGTCATTTCCCTTGATTCCTATAAGATGTACCTTTTAGTTGAGTCATTTCCTTTGATTCCTATAAGACGTACCTTTTAGTCGAGTCATCCCCTTTGATTCCTATAAGACTTATCTTTTAGTCGAGTCATCCCCTTTGATTCCTATAAGACGTACCTTTTAGTCGAGTCATCCCCTTTGACCCCTAGAAGACATACCTTTTAGTCATTTTCTTTGATTCCTATAAGACGTACCTTTTAGTCGAGTGACCCCCTTTAATTCCTATAAGACGTACGTTTTAGTCGAGTCATCCCCCTTGATTACTATAAGACGTACCTATTAGTCGAGTCACTTCCCTTGATTCCTATAAGATGTACCTTTTAGTTGAGTCATTTCCTTTGATTCCTATAAGACGTACCTTTTAGTCGAGTCATCCCCCTTGATTACTATAAGACGTACCTATTAGTCGAGTCATCCCCTTTGATTCCTATAAGATGTACCTATTAGTTGAGTCATTTCCTTTGATTCCTTGAAGATGTACCTTTTAGTCGAGTCATTTCCCTTGATTCCTATAAGATGTACCTTTTAGTCGAGTCATTTCCTTTGATTCCTATAAGACGTACCTTTTAGTCGAGTGACCCCCTTTGATTCCTATAAGACGTACCTTTTTGTCGAGTCATCCCCCTTGATTCCTATAAGACGTATCTTATGGTCGAGTCATCCCCTTTGATTCCTATAAGACGTACCTTTAAGTCGAGTCATCTCTTTTTATTCCTATAAGACGTATCTTTTAGTTGAGTCATTTCCTGTGATTCCTAGAAGACGTTCCTTTTAGTCGAGTCGTTTCACTTTATTCCTATAAGACGTACCTTTTAGTCGAGTCATCCCCTTTGATTTCTATAAGACGTACCTTTTAGTTGAGTCATTTCCTTTGATTCCTTGAAGACGTACCTTTTAGTCGAGTCATTTCCCTTGATTCCTATAAGACGTACCTTTTAGTCGAGTCATCCCCTTTGATTCCTATAAGACGTACCTCTAAGTTGAGTCATCCCCTTTGATTCCTATATGACGTACCTTTTAGTCGAGTCATCCCCTTTAATTCCTAAAACACGTACCCTTTAGTCGAGTCATCCCCTTTGATTCCTATAAGACGTACCTTTTAGTTGAGTCATTTTCTTTGATTCCTAGAAGACGTACCTTTTAGTCGAGTCATTTCCCTTGATTCCTATATGATGTACCTTTTAGTTGAGTCATTTCCTTTGATTCCTATAAGACGTACCTTTTAGTCGAGTCAGTCCCTTTGACACCTAGAATACGTACCTTTTAGTTGAGTCATTTCCTTTGATTCCTTTAAAACGTACCTTTTAGTCGAGTCATCCCCTTAGATTCCTATAAGACGTACCTTTTAGGTGAGTTATCTCATTTGATTCCTATATGACGTACCTTTTAGTTGAGTCATTTCCATAGATTCCTCAAAAACGTACCTTTTAGTCAAGTCATTTCCCTTGATTCCTATAAGACGTACCTTTTAGTCGAGTCATCCCCTTTGATTCCTATAAAATGTACCTTTTAGTCGAGTCGTCCCTTTGATTCGGATTAAGACGTACCTTTTAGTCGAGTCATCCCCTTTGACCCCTAGAAGACATACCTTTTTGTCATTTCCTTTGATTCCTATAAGACGTGTCTTTTAGTTGAGTCACCCCCTTTGATTCCAATAAAAGGTACCTTTTAGTCAAGTCATCCTCCTTGATTACTATAAGTCATACCTTTTAGTCGAGTCATCCCCTTTGAATCCTAGAAGACGTACCTTTTAGTCGAGTCATTTCCCTTGATTCCTATAAGACGTACCTTTTAGTCGAGTCATCCACTTTGATTCCTATAAGACGTACCTTTTAGTCGAGTCATCCCCTTGATTTCCTATAAGACGTACCTTTTGGTCGAGTCATCCACTTCGATTCCTATAAGACAAACCTTTTAGTTGAGTCATCCCCTTTGATTCCTAAAAGACGTTCCTTTTAGTCGAGTCATTTCCCTTGATTCCTATAAGACGTACCTTTTAGTCGTGTCATCCCCTTTGATTCCTATAAGACGTACCTTTTTGTCGAGTCATCCCCTTTGATTCCTATAAGACGTACCTTTTAGTCGAGTCATCCCCTTTGATCCCTAGAAGACGTATCTTTTAGTCGAGTCATTTCCTTTGATTCCTATAAGACGTACCTTTTAGTCTAGTCATTTCCTTTGATTCCTATAAGACGTACCATTTAGTCGAGTCATCCCCTTTGACCCCTAGAATACGTACCTTTTAGTCGAGTCATTTCCCTTGATTCCTATAAGACGTACCTCTTAGTCGAATCATCCCCTTTGTTTCGTATAAGACGTACCTTTTAGTCGATTCATCCCCTTTGACTCCTATAAGACATACCTTTAAGTCGAGTTATACCTCTTGATTCCTATGAGACGAACTTTTTATTCGAGTCATTCCCCCTTGACCCCTAGAAGACGTACCTTTTAGTCGAGTCATCCCCTTTGACCCCTAGAAGACGTACCTTTTATTCGAGTCGTTTCCTTTGATTCTATAAGACGTATCTTTTATTCGAGTCATCCCTTTTGATTCCTATATGACGTACCTTTTAGTCGAGTCATCCCCTTTGATTCCTAAAAGACGTACATTTTAGTCAAGTCATCCCCTTTGATTGCTATAAGCCGTACCTTTTAGTCGAGTCATCCCTTTGATTCTATAAGACGTACCTTTTATTCGAGTCATTTCATTTGATTCCTATAAGACGTACCTTTTAGTCGAGTCATCCCTTTGATTCCTATAAGACGTACCTTTAAGTCGAGTCATCCACTTTGATTCCTATAAGACGTACCTTTTAGTCGAGTCATCCCCTTGGATTCCTATAAGACGTTCCTTTTGGTCGAGTCATCCCCTTCGATTCCTATAGGAGGAACCTTTTAGTCGAGTCATCCCCTTTGATTCCTATAAGACGTACCTTTTAGTCGAGTCATCCCCTTTGATCACTAGAAGACGTACCTTTTAGTCGAGTCATTTCCTTTGATTCCTATAAGACGTACCTTTTAGTCGAGTCATTTCCTTTATTCCTATAAGACGTACCTTTCAGTCGAGTCATCCTCTTTGACCCCTAGAATACGTACCTTTTATTCGAGTCATTTCCCTTGATTCCTATAAGACGTACCTTATAGTCGAATCATCCCCTTCGATTTGTATAAGACGTACGTTTTAGTCGAGTCATACCGCTTGATTCCTATAAGACGTACTTTTTAGTCGAGTCATTCCCCCTTGACCCCTAGAAGACGTACCTTTTAGTCGAGTCATCCCCTTTGACCCCTAGAAGACGTACCTTTTAATCGAGTCATTTCCTTTGATTCTATAAGACGTATCTTTTAGTCGAGTCATCCCTTTTGATTCCTATAAGACGTACCTTTTAGTCGAGTCATCCCCTTTGATTCCTATAAGACGTAACTTTTAGTCGAGTCATCCCCTTTGATTCCTATAAGACGTACCTTTTAGTCGAGTCATCCCCTTTGAACTCTAGAATACGTACCTATTAGTCGAGTCATTTCCTTTGATACCTATAAGAAGTACCTTTTAGTCGAGTCGTCCCCTGTGATTCCTATAAGACGTACATTTTAGTCGAGTCATCCCCTTTGATTTCTATAACACGTACCTTTTAGTTGAGTCATTTCCTTTGATTCCTAGAAGACGTACCTGTTAGTCGAGTCATATCCCTTGATTCCTATAAGACGTACCTTTTAGTCGAGTCATCCCCTTTGATTCCTATAAGACGTACCTTTTAGTCAAGTCATCCAATTTGATTCCTATAAGACGTACCTTTTAGTCGAGTCATCCCCTTGGATTCCTATAAGACGTACCTTTTACTCGAGTCATCCCCTTCGATTCCTATAAGACGAACCTTTTAGTCGAGTCATCCCCTTTGATTCCTTAAAGACGTACCTTTTAGTCGAGTCATTTCTCTTGATTCCTATAAGACGTACCTTTAAGTCGAGTCATCCCCTTTGATTCCTATAAGACGTACCTTTTAGTCGAGTCATCCCCTTTGATTCCTATAAGAGGTACCTTATAGTCGAGTCATCCCCTTTGATCACTAGAAGACGTACCTTTTAGTCTAGTCATTTCCTTTGATTCCTATAAGACGTACCTTTTAGTCTAGTCATTTCCTTTGATTCCTATAAGACGTAGCTTTTAGTCGAGTCATCCCCTTTGACCCCTAGAATACGTACCTTTTAGTCGAGTCATTTCCCTTGATTCCTATAAGACGTACCTCATAGTCGAATCATCCCCTTAATTTCTTATAAGACGTACCTTTTAGTCGAGTCATCCCCTTTGATTCCTATAAGACATACCTTTTAGATGAGTTATACCTCTTGATTCCTATAAGACGTACTTTTTAGTCGAGTCATTCCCCTTGACCCCTAGAAGACGTACCTTTTAGATGAGTCATCCCCTTTGACCCCTAGAAGACGTACCTTTTACTCGAGTCATTTCCTTTGATTCTATAAGACGTATCTTTTAGTCGAGTCATCCCCTTTGATTCCTATAAGACGTACCTTTTAGTCGAGTCATCGCCTTTGATTCCTATAAGACGTACCTTTTAGTCGAGTCATCGCCTTTGATTCCTATAAGACGTACCTTTTAGTCTAGTCATTTCCTTTGATTCCTATAAGACGTAGCTTTTAGTCGAGTCATCCCCTTTGACCCCTAGAATACGTACCTTTTAGTCGAGTCATTTCCCTTGATTCCTATAAGACGTACCTCATAGTCGAATCATCCCCTTAATTTCTTATAAGACGTACCTTTTAGTCGAGTCATCCCCTTTGATTCCTATAAGACATACCTTTTAGATGAGTTATACCTCTTGATTCCTATAAGACGTACTTTTTAGTCGAGTCATTCCCCTTGACCCCTAGAAGACGTACCTTTTAGACGAGTCATCCCCTTTGACCCCTAGAAGACGTACCTTTTACTCGAGTCATTTCCTTTGATTCTATAAGACGTATCTTTTAGTCGAGTCATCCCTTTTGATTCCTATAAGACGTACCTTTTAGTCGAGTCATCGCCTTTGATTCCTATAAGACGAACTTTTTAGTCGAGTCATTCCCCCTTGACCCCTAGAAGACGTACCTTTTAGTCGAGTCATCCCCTTTGACCCCTAGAAGACGTACCTTTTATTCGAGTCGTTTCCTTTGATTCTATAAGACGTATCTTTTATTCGAGTCATCCCTTTTGATTCCTATATGACGTACCTTTTAGTCGAGTCATCCCCTTTGATTCCTTAAAGACGTACATTTTAGTCAAGTCATCCCCTTTGATTGCTATAAGACGTACCTTTTAGTCGAGTCATCCCTTTGATTCTATAAGACGTACCTTTTATTCGAGTCATTTCATTTGATTCCTATAAGACGTACCTTTTAGTCGAGTCATCCCTTTGATTCCTATAAGACGTACCTTTAAGTCGAGTCATCCACTTTGATTCCTATAAGACGTACCTTTTAGTCGAGTCATCCCCTTGGATTCCTATAAGACGTTCCTTTTGGTCGAGTCATCCCCTTCGATTCCTATAGGACGAACCTTTTAGTCGAGTCATCCCCTTTGATTCCTATAAGACGTACCTTTTAGTCGAGTCATCCCCTTTGATCACTAGAAGACGTACCTTTTAGTCGAGTCATTTCCTTTGATTCCTATAAGACGTACCTTTTAGTCGAGTCATTTCCTTTATTCCTATAAGACGTACCTTTCAGTCGAGTCATCCTCTTTGACCCCTAGAATACGTACCTTTTATTCGAGTCATTTCCCTTGATTCCTATAAGACGTACCTTATAGTCGAATCATCCCCTTCGATTTGTATAAGACGTACGTTTTAGTCGAGTCATACCGCTTGATTCCTATAAGATGTACTTTTTAGTCGAGTCATTCCCCCTTGACCCCTAGAAGACGTACCTTTTAGTCGAGTCATCCCCTTTGACCCCTAGAAGACGTACCTTTTAATCGAGTCATTTCCTTTGATTCTATAAGACGTATCTTTTAGTCGAGTCATCCCTTTTGATTCCTATAAGACGTACCTTTTAGTCGAGTCATCCCCTTTGATTCCTATAAGACGTACCTTTTAGTCGAGTCATCCCCTTTGATTCCTATAAGACGTACCTTTTAGTCGAGTCATCCCCTTTGAACTCTAGAATACGTACCTATTAGTCGAGTCATTTCCTTTGATACCTATAAGACGTACCTTTTAGTCGAGTCGTCCCCTATGATTCCTATAAGACGTACATTTTAGTCGAGTCATCCCCTTTGATTTCTATAACACGTACCTTTTAGTTGAGTCATTTCCTTTGATTCCTAGAAGACGTACCTGTTAGTCGAGTCATATCCCTTGATTCCTATAAGACGTACCTTTTAGTCGAGTCATCCCCTTTGATTCCTATAAGACGTACCTTTTAGTCAAGTCATCCAATTTGATTCCTATAAGACGTACCTTTTAGTCGAGTCATCCCCTTGGATTCCTATAAGACGTACCTTTTACTCGAGTCATCCCCTTCGATTCCTATAAGACGAACCTTTTAGTCGAGTCATCCCCTTTGATCCTTAAAGACGTACCTTTTAGTCGAGTCATTTCTCTTGATTCCTATAAGACGTACCTTTTAGTCGAGTCATCCCCTTTGATTCCTATAAGACGTACCTTTTAGTCGAGTCATCCCCTTTGATTCCTATAAGAGGTACCTTTTAGTCGAGTCATCCCCTTTGATCCCTAGAAGACGTACCTTTTAGTCTAGTCATTTCCTTTGATTCCTATAAGACGTACCTTTTAGTCTAGTCATTTCCTTTGATTTCTATAAGACGTAGCTTTTAGTCGAGTCATCCCCTTTGACCCCTAGAATACGTACCTTTTAGTCGAGTCATTTCCCTTGATTCCTATAAGACGTACCTCATAGTCGAATCATCCCCTTAATTTCTTATAAGACGTACCTTTTAGTCGAGTCATCCCCTTTGATTCCTATAAGACATACCTTTTAGATGAGTTATACCTCTTGATTCCTATAAGACGTACTTTTTAGTCGAGTCATTCCCCTTGACCCCTAGAAGACGTACCTTTTAGACGAGTCATCCCCTTTGACCCCTAGAAGACGTACCTTTTACTCGAGTCATTTCCTTTGATTCTATAAGACGTATCTTTTAGTCGAGTCATCCCTTTTGATTCCTATAAGACGTACCTTTTAGTCGAGTCATCGCCTTTGATTCCTATAAGACGTACCTTTTAGTCAAGACAACCCCTTTGATTGCTACAAGACGTTCCTTTTAGTCATGACAACCCCTTTGATTGCTATAAGACGTACCTTTTAGTCGAGTCATCCCTTTAATTCCTATAAGACGTACCTTTTAGTCGAGTCATCCCCTTTGACACCTAGAAGACATACCTTTTAGTCATTTTCTTTGATTCCAATAAGACGTACCTTTTAGTCGAGTCACCCCCTTTGATTCCTATAAGACGTACCTTTTAGTCGAGTCATCCCCCTTAATTACTATAAGACGTACCTTTTAGTCGAGTCATCCCCTTTGATTCCTAGAAGACGTACCTTTTAGTCGAGTCATTTCCCTTGATTCCTATAAGACGTACCTTTTAGTCGAGTCATCCACTTTTATTCCTATAAGACGTACCTTTTAGTCGAGTCATCCCCTTAGATTCCTATAAGACGTACCTTTTGGTCGAGTCATCCCCTTCGATTCCTATAAGACGAACCTTTTAGTCGAGTCATCCCCATTGATTCCTCAAAGACGTACCTTTTAGTCGAGTCATCCCCTTTGATTCCTATAAGACGTACCTTTTAGTCGAGTCATCTCCTTTGATTCCTAAAAGACGTACCTCTTAGTTGAGTCATTTCCTGTAATTCCTAAAAGACGTACCTTTTAGTCGAGTCATCCCCTTTGATTCCTATAAGACGTACCTTTTAGTTGAGTCATCCCCCTTCACCACTAGAAGACGTACCTTTTAATTGAGTCATTTCCTTTTATTCTATAAGACGTATCTTTTAGTCAAGTCATCACTTTTGATTCCTATAAAACGTACCTTTTAGTCATGTCATCCTCCTTGATTCCTATAAAACGTACCTTTTACTCAAGTCATCCCTTTGATTCCTATAAAACGTACCTTTTAGTCGAGTCATTTCCTTAGATTCCTAGAAAACATAACTTTTGGTCGAGCCATTTCCCTTGATTCCTATGAGACGTACCTTTTAGTCAAGTCATCCCCTTTGATTCCTATAAAATGTACCTTTTAGTTGTGTTATCCCCTTTGATTCCTATAAGACGTACCTTTTAGTCGAGTCATCCCTTTGATTCCTATTAGACGTACCTATTAGTCGAGTCATCCCCTTTGACCCCTAGAAGACATACCTTTTAGTCATTTCCTTTGATTCCTATGAGACGTATCTTTTAGTTGAGTCACCCCCTTTTATTCCAATAAGAGGTACCTTTTAGTCAAGTCATCCCCCTTGAATACTATAAGACGTACCTTTTAGTTGAGTCATCCCCTTTGATTCCTAGAAGATGTACCTTTTAGTCGAGTCATTTCCCTTGATTCCAATAAGACGTACCTTTTAGTCGAGTCATCCCCATTGATTCCTATAAGACGTACCTTTTAGTCGAGTCATCCCCCTTGATCCCTTGTTTCCTATGAGACGTACCTTTTAGTCGAGTCATTTCACTTGATTCCTATAAGACGTACCTTTTTTTGTCGAGTCATTCCCTTTGATTCCGATAAGACGTACCTTTTAGTCCAGTCATCCCTTTGATTCCTATAAGACGTACCTATTAGTCGAGTCATCCCCTTTGACCCCTAGAAGACATACCTTTTAGTCATTTCCTTTGATTCCTATGAGACATATCTTTTAGTTGAGTCACCCCCTTTGATTCCAATAAGAGGTACCTTTTAGTCAAGTCATCCCCCTTGAATACTATAAGACGTACCTTTTAGTCGAGTCATCCCCTTTGATTCCTATAAGACGTACCTTTTAGTTGAGTCATTTCCGTTGATTCCTTAAAGACGTACCTTTTAGTAGAGTCATTTCCCTTGATTTCTATAAGACGTACCTTTTAGTTAAGTCATCCCCATTGATTCCTATAAGATGTACCATTTAGACGAGTCATCTCCTTTGATTCCTATAAGACGTACCTTTTAGTTGAGTCATTTCCTGTGATTCCTAGAAGACGTTACTTTTAGTCGAGTCATTTCACTTGATTCCTATAAGACGTACCTTTTAGTCGAGTCATCCCCTTAGATTCCTATAAGACGTACCTTTTGGTCGAGTCATCCCCTTCGATTCCTATAAGACGAACCTTTTAGTCGAGTCATCCCCATTGATTCCTAAAAGACGTACCTTTTAGTCGAGTCATCCCCTTTGATTCCTATAAGATGTACCTTTTAGTCGAGTCATCCCCTTAGATTCCTATAAGACGTACCTTTTGGTCGAGTCATCCCCTTCGATTCCTATAAGACGAACCTTTTAGTCGAGTCATCCCCATTGATTCCTAAAAGACGTACCTTTTAGTCGAGTCATCCCCTTTGATTCCTATAAGACGTACCTTTTAGTCGAGTCATCTCCTTTGATTCCTAAAAGACGTACCTCTTAGTTGAGTCATTTCCTGTAATTCCTAAAAGACGTACCTTTTAGTCGAGTCATCCCCTTTGATTCCTATAAGACGTACCTTTTAGTTGAGTCATCCCCCTTCACCACTAGAAGACGTACCTTTTAATCGAGTCATTTCCTTTTATTCTATAAGACGTATCATTTAGTCGAGTCATCACTTTTGATTCCTATAAGACGTACCTTTTAGTCGAATCATCCCCTTTGATTACTATAAGACGTACCTTTTAGTCATGTCATCCTCTTTGATTCCTATAAGACGTACCTTTTACTCAAGTCATCCCTTTGATTCCTATAAGACGTACCTTTTAGTCGAGTCATTTCCTTAGATTCCTAGAAAACGTACCTTTTGGTCGAGCCATTTCCCTTGATTCCTATGAGACGTACCTTTTAGTCAAGTCATCCCCTTTGATTCCTATAAAATGTACCTTTTAGTTGTGTCATCCCCTTTGATTCCTATAAGACGTACCTTTTAGTCGAGTCATCCCTTTGATTCCTATAAGACGTACCTATTAGTCGAGTCATCCCCTTTGACCCCTAGAAGACATACCTTTTAGTCATTTCCTTTGATTCCTATGAGACGTATCTTTTAGTTGAGTCACCCCCTTTTATTCCAATAAGAGGTACCTTTTAGTCAAGTCATCCCCCTTGAATACTATAAGACGTACCTTTTAGTTGAGTCATCCCCTTTGATTCCTAGAAGATGTACCTTTTAGTCGAGTCATTTCCCTTGATTCCAATAAGACGTACCTTTTAGTCGAGTCATCCCCATAGATTCCTATAAGACGTACCTTTTAGTCGAGTCATCCCCCTTGATCCCTTGATTCCTATGAGACGTACCTTTTAGTCGAGTCATTTCACTTGATTCCTATAAAACGTACCTTTTAGTCGAGTCATTCCCTTTGATTCCGATAAGACGTACCTTTTAGTCCAGTCATCCCTTTGATTCCTATAAGACGTACCTATTAGTCGAGTCATCCCCTTTGACCCCTAGAAGACATACCTTTTAGTCATTTCCTTTGATTCCTATGAGACAAATCTTTTAGTTGAGTCACCCCCTTTGATTCCAATAAAAGGTACCTTTTAGTCAAGTCATCCCCCTTGAATACTATAAGACGTACCTTTTAGTCGAGTCATCCCCTTTGATTCCTAGAAGACGTCCCTTTTAGTCGAGTCATTTCCCTTGATTCCTATAAGACGTACCTTTTAGTCGAGTCACCCCCTTTGATTCCTATAAGACGTACCTTTTAGTCGAGTCATCCCCTTGATTACTATAAGACGTACCTTTTAGTCGAGTCATCCCCTTTGATTCCTATAAGACGTACCTTTTAGTTGAGTCATTTCCGTTGATTCCTTAAAGACGTACCTTTTAGTAGAGTCATTTCCCTTGATTCCTGTAAGACGTACCTTTTAGTTGAGTCATCCCCATTGATTCCTATAAGACGTACCATTTAGTCGAGTCATCTCCTTTGATTCCTATAAGACGTACCTTTTAGTTGAGTCATTTCCTGTGATTCCTAGAAGACGTTCCTTTTAGTCGAGTCATTTCACTTGATTCCTATAAGACGTACCTTTTAGTCGAGTCTTTCCCTTTGATTCCTATAAGACCTACCTTTTAGTGGAGTCATCCCCTTTGATTCCTATAAGACGTACCTTTTAGTCGAGTCATCCCCTTTGATTCCTAGAAGACGTAACATTTAGTCGAGTCATTTCCCTTGATTCCTATAAGACGTACCT
The DNA here is from genome assembly GCA_030864215.1 of Capsicum pubescens. Taxonomy (NCBI): domain Eukaryota; kingdom Viridiplantae; phylum Streptophyta; class Magnoliopsida; order Solanales; family Solanaceae; genus Capsicum; species Capsicum pubescens. Next base: position 271,432,396 of record CM061545.1, on the reverse strand, counting down.
TTTAGTCGAGTCATCCCCTTTGATTCCTATAAGACGTATCTTTCAGTCGAGTCATCCCCTTTGATTCCCATAAGACGTACCTTTTAGTCGAGTCATCCCCTTTGACCCCTAGAAGACATACCTTTTAGTCATTTCCTTTGATTCCTATAAGACGTACCTTTTAGTCGAGTGACCCCCTTTGATTCCTATAAGACGTACTTTTTAGTCGAGTCATCCCCCTTGATTACTATAAGACGTACCTATTAGTCGAGTCATCCCCTTTGATTCCTATAAGACATACCTTTTAGTTGAGTCATTTCCTTTGATTTCTTGAAGATGTACCTTTTAGTCGAGTCATTTCCCTTGATTCCTATAAGACGTACCTTTTAGTCGAGTCATCCCCTTTGATTCCTATAAGACGTACCTTTTAGTCAAGTCATCTCCTTTTATTCCTATAAGACGTACCTTTTAGTTGAGTCATTTCCTGTGATTCCTAGAAGACGTTCCTTTTAGTCGAATCATTTCACTTTATTCCTATAAGACGTACCTTTTAGTCGAGTCATCCCCCTTGATCCCTTGATTCCTATGAGACGTACCTTTTAGTCGAGTCATTTCACTTGATTCCTATAAGACGTACCTTTTAGTCGAGTCATTCCCTTTGATTCCGATAAGACGTACCTTTTAGTCCAGTCATCCCTTTGATTCCTATAAGACGTACCTATTAGTCGAGTCATCCCCTTTGACCCCTAGAAGACATACCTTTTAGTCATTTCCTTTGATTCCTATGAGACATATCTTTTAGTTGAGTCACCCCCATTGATTCCAATAAGAGGTACCTTTTAGTCAAGTCATCCCCCTTGAATACTATAAGACGTACCTTTTAGTCGAGTCATCCCCTTTGATTCCTAGAAGACGTCCCTTTTAGTCGATTCATTTCCCTTGATTCCTGTAAGACGTACCTTTTAGTCGAGTCACCCCCTTTGATTCCAATAAGACGTACCTTTTCGTCGAGTCATCCCCCTTGATTACAATAAGACGTACCTTTTAGTCGAGTCATCCCCTTTGATTCCTATAAGACGTACCTTTTAGTTGAGTCATTTCCGTTGATTCCTTAAAGACGTACCTTTTAGTAGAGTCATTTCCCTTGATTCCTATAAGACGTACCTTTTAGTTGAGTCATCCCCATTGATTCCTATAAGACGTACCATTTAGTCGAGTCATCTCCTTTGATTCCTATAAGACGTACCTTTTAGTTGAGTCATTTCCTGTGATTCCTAGAAGACGTTCCTTTTAGTCGAGTCATTTCACTTGATTCCTATAAGACATACCTTTTAGTCGAGTCATTCCCTTTGATTCCTATAAGACGTACCTTTTAGTCGAGTCATCCCCTTTGATTCCTATAAGACGTACCTTTTAGTCGAGACATCCCCTTTGATTCCTAGAAGACGTAACATTTAGTCGAGTCATTTCCCTTGATTCCTATAAGACGTACCTTATAGTCGAGTCATCCCCTTTGATTCCTATAAGACATATCTTTTAGTCGAGTCATCCCCTTTGATTCCTATAAAACGTACCTTTTAGTCGAGTCATCCCCTTTGACCCCTAGAAGACATACCTGTAAGTCATTTCCTTTGATTCCTATAAGACGTACCTTTTAGTCGAGTGACCCCCTTTGATTCCTATAAGACGTACCTTTTAGTCGAGTCATCCCCCTTGATTACTATAAGACGTACCTATTAGTCGAGTCATCCCCTTTGATTCCTATAAGACGTACCTTTTAGTTGAGTCATTTCCTTTGATTTCTTGAAGATGTACCTTTTAGTCGAGTCATTTCCCTTGATTCCTATAAGACGTACCTTTTAGTCGAGTCATCCCCTTTGATTCCTATAAGACGTACCTTTTAGTCAAGTCATCTCCTTTTATTCCTATAAGACGTACCTTTTAGTTGAGTCATTTCCTGTGATTCCTAGAAGACGTTCCTTTTAGTCGAGTCATTTCACTTTATTCCTATAAGACGTACCTTTTAGTCGAGTCATTCCCTTTGATTCCTATAAGACGTACCTTTTAGTCGAGTCATCCCCTTTGATTCCTAAAAGACGTACCTTTTAGTCGAGTTATCCCCTTTGATTCCTATAACACGTACCTTTTAGTTGAGTCATTTCCTTTGATTCTTGAAGACGTACCTTTTAGTCGAGTCATTTCCCTTGATTCCTATAAGACGTACCTTTTAGTCGAGTCATCCCCTTTGATTCCTATAAGACGTACCTCTAAGTTGAGTCATCCCCTTTGATTCCTATATGACGTACCTTTTAGTCGAGTCATCCCCTTTGATTCCTATAAGACGTACCCTTTAGTCGAGTCATCCCCTTTGATTCCTATAAGACGTACCTTTTAGTTGAGTCATTTTCTTTGATTCCTTGAAGACGTACCTGTTAGTCTAGTCATTTCCCTTGATTCCTATAAGATGTACCTTTTAGTTGAGTCATTTCCTTTGATTCCTATAAGATGTATCATTTAGTCGAGTCATCCCCTTTGACACCTAGAATACGTACCTTTTAGTCGAGTCATTTCCTTTGATTCCTATAAGACGTACCTTTTAGTCGAGTCATCCCCTTAGATTCCTATAAGACGTACCTTTTAGGTGAGTTATCTCCTTTGATTCCTATAAGACGTACCTTTTAGTTGAGTCATTTCCTTATTTTCCTCGAAAACGTACCTTTTAGTCGAGTCATTTCCCTTGATTCCAATAAGACGTACCTTTTAGTCGAGTCATCCCGTTTGATTCCTATAAAATGTACCTTTTAGTCGAGTCATCCCTTTGATTCCGATTAAGACGTTCCTTTTAGTCGAGTCATCCCCTTTGACCCCTAGAAGACATACCTTTTTGTCATTTCCTTTGATTCCTATAAGATGTGTCTTTTAGTTGAGTCACCCCCTTTGATTCCAATAAAAGGTACCTTTTAGTCAAGTCATCCCCCTTGATTACTATAAGTCGTACCTTTTAGTCGAGTCATTTCCCTTGATTCCTATAAGACGTACCTTTTAGTCGAGTCATCCACTTTGATTCCTATAAGACGTACCTTTTAGTCGAGTCATCCCCTTGGATTCCTATAAGACGTACCTTTGGGTCGAGTCATCCACTTCGATTCCTATAAGACGAACCTTTTAGTCGAGTCATCCCCTTTTATTCCAAAAAGACGTACCTTTTAGTCGAGTTATTTCCCTTGATTCCTGTAAGACGTACCTTTTAGTCGAGTCATCCCCTTTGATTCCTATAAGACGTACCGTTTAGTCGAGTCATCCCCTTTGATTCCTATAAGACGTACCTTTTAGTCGAGTCATCCCCTTTGATCCCTAGAAGACGTATCTTTTAGTCTAGTTATTTCCTTTGATTCCTATAAGATGTACCTTTTAGTCGAGTCATCCCCTTTGACCCCTAGAATACGTACCTTTTAGTCGAGTCATTTCCCTTGATTCCTATAAGACGTACCTCTTAGTCGAATCATCTCCTTTGATTCGTATAAGACGTACATTTTAGTCGAGTCATCCCCTTTGACTCCTATAAGACATACCTTTTAGTCGAGTTATACCACTTGATTCCCATGAGACATACTTTTTAGTCGAGTGATTCCCCCTTGACCCCTAGAAGACGTATCTTTTATTCGAGTCATCCTATTTGACCCCTAGAAGACGTATCTTTTATTTGAGTCATCCCTTTTGATTTCTAAAAGACGTACCTTTTAGTCAAGTCATCCCCTTTGATTCCTAAAAGACGTACATTTTAGTCGAGTCATCCCTTTGATTCCTATAAGACGTACCTTTTATTCGAGTCATTTCCTTTGAATCCTATAAGACGTACCTTTTAGTCGAGTCATCCCTTTGATTCCTATAAGACGTACCTTTTAGTCGAGTCATCCTTTTTGATTCCTATAAGACGTACCTTTTAGTCGAGTCATCCCCTAGGAGTCCTATAAGACGTACCTTTTAGTCGAGTCATCCCCTTTGATCCCTAGAAGACGTACCTTTTAGTCGAGTCATTTTCTTTGATTCCTATAAGACGTACCTTTTAGTCGAGTCATTTCCTTTATTCCTATAAGACGTACCTTTTAGTCAAGTCATTCTCTTTGACCCCTAGAATACGTACCTTTTAGTCGAGTCATTTCCCTTGATTCCTATAAGACGTACCTTTTAGTCGAATCATCCCCTTCGATTTGTATACGACGTACCTTTTAGTCGAGTCATCCCCTTTGATTCCTATAAGACGTACCTTTTAGTCGAGTCATCCCCTTTGATTCCTATAAGACGTACCTTTTAGTCGAGTCATCCCCTTAGAACTCTAGAATACGTACCTATTAGTCGAGTCATTTCCATTGATACCTATAAGACGTACCTTTTAGTCGAGTCATCCCCTGTGATTCCTATAAGACGTACCTTTAAGTCGAGTCATCCCCTTTGATTTCTATAACACGTACCTTTTAGTTGAGTCATTTCCTTTGATTCCTTGAAGACGTACCTGTTAGTCGAGTCATATCCCTTGATTCTTATAAGACGTACCTTTTAGTCGAGTCATCCCCTTTGATTCCTATAAGACGTACCTTTTAGTCAAGTCATCCACTTTGATTCCTATAAGACGTACCTTTTAGTCGAGTCATCCCCTTGGATTCCTATAAGACGTACCTTTTGGTCGAGTCATCCCCTTCAATTCCTGTCAGACGAACCTTTTAGTCGAGTCATCCCCTTTGATTCCTAAAAGACGTACCATTTAGTCGAGTCATTTCTCTTGATTCCTATAAGACGTACCTTTTAGTCGAGTCATCCGCTTTGATTCCTATAAGACGTACCTTTTAGTCGAGTCATCCCCTTTGATTCCTATAAGACGTACCTTTTAGTCGAGTCATCCCCTTTGATCCCTAGAAGACGTACCTTTTAGTCTAGTCATTTCCTTTGATTCCTATAAGACGTACCTTTTAGTCTAGTCATTTCCTTTGATTCCTACAAGACGTACCTTTTAGTCCAGTCATCCCATTTGTCCCCTAGAATACGTACCTTTTAGTCGAGTCAATTCCCTTGATTCCCATAAGACGTACCTCATAGTCGAATCATCCCCTTTGATTCTTATAAGACGTACCTTTTAGTCGAGTCATCCCCTTTGATTCCTATAAGACATACCTTTTAGTCGAGTTATACCTCTTGATTCCTATAAGACGTACTTTTTAGTCGAGTCATTCCCCCTTGACCCCTAGAAGACGTACCTTTTAGTCGAGTCATCCCCTTTGACCCCTAGAAGACGTACCTTTTACTCGAGTCATTTCCTTTGATTCTATAAGACGTATCTTTTAGTCGAGTCATCCCTTTTGATTCCTATAAGACATACCTTTTAGTCGAGTCATCCCCTTTTATTACTATAAGACGTACCTTTTAGTCAAGACAACCCCTTTGATTGCTATAAGACGTACCTTTTAGTCGAGTCATCCCTTTGATTCCTATAAGACGTACCTATTAGTCGAGTCATCCCCTTTAACCCCTAGAAGACATACCTTTTAGTCATTTTCTTTGATTCCAATAAGACGTACCTATTAGTCGAGTCACCCCCTTTGATTCCTATAAGACGTACCTTTTAGTCGAGTCATCCCCCTTCATTACTATAAGACGTACCTTTTAGTCGAGTCATCCCCTTTGATTCCTAGAAGACGTACCTTTTAGTCGAGTCATTTCCCTTGATTCCTATAAGACGTACCTTTTAGTCGAGTCATCCACTTTTATTCCTATAAGACGTACCTTTTAGTCGAGTCATCCCCTTGGATTTCTATAAGACGTACCTTTTGGTCGAGTCATCCCCTTCGATTCCTATATGACGAACCTTTTAGTCGAGTCATCCTCTTTGATTCCTAAAAGACGTACCTTTTCGTCGAGTCATCCCCTTTGATTCCTATAAGACGTACCTTTTAGTCGAGTCATCTCCTTTGATTCCTATAAGACGTACCTCTTAGTTGAGTCATTTCCTGTAATTCCTAAAAGACGTACCTTTTAGTCGAGTCATCCCCTTTGATTCCTATAAGACGTACCTTTTAGTCGAGTCATCCCCTTTCACCACTAGAAGACGTACCTTTTAATCGAGTCATTTCCATTTATTCTATAAGATGTATCTTTTAGTCGAGTCATCCCTTTTGATTCCTATAAGACGTACCTTTTAGTCGAATCATCCCCTTTGATTCCTATAAGACGTACCTTTTAGTCATGTCATCCTCTTTGATACCTATAAGATGTACCTTTTACTCGAGTCATCCCTTTGATTCCTATAAGACGTACCTTTTAGTCGAGTCATTTCCTTAGATTCCTATTAAACGTACCTTTTAGTCGAGTCATTTCCCTTGATTCCTATGAGACGTACCTTTTAGTCAAGTCATCCCCTTTGATTCCTATAAAATGTACCTTTTATTCGTGTCATCCCCTTTGATTCCTATAAGACGTACCTTTTAGTCGAGTCATCCCTTTGATTCCTATAAGACGTACCTATTAGTCGAGTTATCCCCTTTGATCCCTAGAAGACATACCTTTTAGTCATTTCCTTTAATTCCTATAAGACGTATCTTTTAGTTGAGTCACCCCCTTTGATTCCAATAAGAGGTACCTTTTAGTCAAGTCATCCCCCTTGAATACTACAAGACGTACCTTTTAGTTGTGTCATCCCCTTTGAGTCCTAGAAGACGTACCTTTTAGTCGAGTCATTTCCCTTGATTCCTATAAGACGTACCTTTTAGTCGAGTCATCCACTTTGATTCCTATAAGACGTACCTTTTATTCGAGTCATCCCCTTGGATTCCTATAAGACGTACCTTTTGAACGAGTCATCCCCTTCGATTCCTATAAGACGAACCTTTTAGTCGAGTCATCCCCTTTGATTCCTAAAACACGCACCTTTTAGTAGAGTTATTTCCCTTGATTCCTATAAGCCGTACCTTTTAGTCGAGTCATCCCCTTTGATTCCTATAAGACGTACCTTTTAGTCGAGTAATCTTCTTTGATTCCTATAAGACGTACCTTTTAGTCGAGTCATCCACTTTGATCCCTAGAAGACGTACCTTTTAGTCGAGTCATTTCCCTTGATTCCTATAAGACGTACCTTTTAGTCGAGTCATCCACTTTGATTCCTATAAGACGTACCTTTTAGTCGAGTCATCCCTTTGATTCCTATAAGACGTAACTTTTATTCGAGTCATTTCCTTTGATTCCTATTAGACGTACCTTTTAGTCGAGTCATCCCTTTGATTCCTATAAGACGTACCTTTTAGTCGAGTCATCCACTTTGATTCCTATAGGACGTACCTTTTAGTCGAGTCATCCCCTTGGATTCCTATAAGACGTTCCTTTTGGTCGAGTCATCCCCTTCGATTCCTATAGGACGAACCTTTTAGTCGAGTCATCCCCTATGATTCCTATAAGACGTACCTTTTAGTCGAGTCATCCCCTTTAATCCCTAGAAGACGTACATTTTAGTCGAGTCATTTCCTTTGATTCCTATAAGACGTACCTTTCAGTCGAGTCATTTCCTTTATTTCTATAAGACGTACCTTTTAGTCGAGTCATCCCCTTTGATTCCTATAAGACGTACCTTTTAGTCAAGTCATCCACTTTGATTCCATTAAGACGTACCTTTTAGTCGAGTCATCCCCTTGGATTCCTATAAGACGTACCTTTTGGTCGAGTCATCCCCTTCGATTCCTATAAGAGGATCCTTTTAGTCGAGTCATCCTCTTTGATTCCTAAAAGACGTACCTTTTAGTCGAGTGATTTCTCTTGATTCCTATAAGACGTACCTTTTAGTCGAGTCATCCCCTTTGATTCCTATACGACGTACCTTTTAGTCGAGTCATCCCCTTTGATTCCTATAAGACGTACCTTTTAGTCGAGTCATCCCCATTGATCACTAGAAGACGTACCTTTTAGTCTAGTCATTTCCTTTGATTCCTATAAGACGTACCTTTTAGTCTAGTCATTTCCTTTGATTCCTATAAGACGTACCTTTTAGTCGAGTCATCCACTTTGATCCCTAGAAGACGTACCTTTTAGTCGAGTCATTTCCCTTGATTCCTATAAGACGTACCTTTTAGTCGAGTCATCCACTTTGATTCCTATAAGACGTACCTTTTAGTCGAGTCATCCCTTTGATTCCTATAAGACGTACCTTTTATTCGAGTCATTTCCTTTGATTCCTATTAGACGTACCTTTTAGTCGAGTCATCCACTTTGATTCCTATAAGACGTACCTTTTAGTCGAGTCATCCCCTTGGATTCCTATAAGACGTTCCTTTTGGTCGAGTCATCCCCTTCGATTCCTATAGGACGAACCTTTTAGTCGAGTCATCCCCTATGATCCCTATAAGACGTACCTTTTAGTCGAGTCATCCCCTTTAATCCCTAGAAGACGTACATTTTAGTCGAGTCATTTCCTTTGATTCCTATAAGACGTACCTTTCAGTCGAGTCATTTCCTTTATTCCTATAAGACGTACCTTTTAGTCGAGTCATCCTCTTTGACCCCTAGAATACATACCTTTTAGTCGAGTCATTTCCCTTGATTCCTATAAGACGTACCTTTTAGTCGAATCATCCCCTTTGATTTGTATAAGATGTACCTTTTAGTCGAGTCATACCTCTTGATTCCTATAAGACGTACTTTTTAGTCGAGTCATTCCCCCTTGACCCCAAGAAGACGTACCTTTTAGTCGAATCATCCCCTTTGACCCCTAGAAGACGTACCTTTTAATCGAGTCATTTCCTTTCATTCTATAAGACGTATATTTTAGTCGAGTCATCCCTTTTGATTCCTATAAGACGTACCTTTTAGTCGAGTCATCCCCTTTGACTCCTATAAGACGTACCTTTTAGTCGAGTTATCCCCTTTGAACTCTAGAATACGTACCTATTAGTCGAGTCATTTCCAATGATACCTATAAGACGTACCTTTTAGTCGAGTCATCCCCTATGATTCCTATAAGACGTACCTTTTAGTCGAGTCATCCCCTTTGATTCCTATAAGACGTACCTTTTAGTCGAGTCATCCCCTTTGATTCCTATAAGACGTACCTTTTAGTCGAGTCATCCCCTTAGAACTTTAGAATACGTACCTATTAGTCGAGTCATTTCCATTGATACCTATAAGACGTACCTTTTAGTCGAGTCATCCCCTGTGATTCCTATAAGACGTACCTTTAAGTCGAGTCATCCCCTTTGATTTCTATAACACGTACCTTTTAGTTGAGTCATTTCCTTTGATTCCTTGAAGACGTACCTGTTAGTCGAGTCATATCCCTTGATTCTTATAAGACGTACCTTTTAGTCGAGTCATCCCCTTTGATTCCTATAAGACGTACCTTTTAGTCAAGTCATCCACTTTGATTCCTATAAGACGTACCTTTTAGTCGAGTCATCCCCTTGGATTCCTATAAGACGTACCTTTTGGTCGAGTCATCCCCTTCAATTCCTGTCAGACGAACCTTTTAGTCGAGTCATCCCCTTTGATTCCTAAAAGACGTACCATTTAGTCGAGTCATTTCTCTTGATTCCTATAAGACGTACCTTTTAGTCGAGTCATCCGCTTTGATTCCTATAAGACGTACCTTTTAGTCGAGTCATCCCCTTTGATTCCTATAAGACGTACCTTTTAGTCGAGTCATCCCCTTTGATCCCTAGAAGACGTACCTTTTAGTCTAGTCATTTCCTTTGATTCCTATAAGACGTACCTTTTAGTCTAGTCATTTCCTTTGATTCCTACAAGACGTACCTTTTAGTCCAGTCATCCCATTTGTCCCCTAGAATACGTACCTTTTAGTCGAGTCAATTCCCTTGATTCCCATAAGACGTACCTCATAGTCGAATCATCCCCTTTGATTCTTATAAGACGTACCTTTTAGTCGAGTCATCCCCTTTGATTCCTATAAGACATACCTTTTAGTCGAGTTATACCTCTTGATTCCTATAAGACGTACTTTTTAGTCGAGTCATTCCCCCTTGACCCCTAGAAGACGTACCTTTTAGTCGAGTCATCCCCTTTGACCCCTAGAAGACGTACCTTTTACTCGAGTCATTTCCTTTGATTCTATAAGACGTATCTTTTAGTCGAGTCATCCCTTTTGATTCCTATAAGACATACCTTTTAGTCGAGTCATCCCCTTTTATTACTATAAGACGTACCTTTTAGTCAAGACAACCCCTTTGATTGCTATAAGACGTACCTTTTAGTCGAGTCATCCCTTTGATTCCTATAAGACGTACCTATTAGTCGAGTCATCCCCTTTAACCCCTAGAAGACATACCTTTTAGTCATTTTCTTTGATTCCAATAAGACGTACCTATTAGTCGAGTCACCCCCTTTGATTCCTATAAGACGTACCTTTTAGTCGAGTCATCCCCCTTCATTACTATAAGACGTACCTTTTAGTCGAGTCATCCCCTTTGATTCCTAGAAGACGTACCTTTTAGTCGAGTCATTTCCCTTGATTCCTATAAGACGTACCTTTTAGTCGAGTCATCCACTTTTATTCCTATAAGACGTACCTTTTAGTCGAGTCATCCCCTTGGATTTCTATAAGACGTACCTTTTGGTCGAGTCATCCCCTTCGATTCCTATATGACGAACCTTTTAGTCGAGTCATCCTCTTTGATTCCTAAAAGACGTACCTTTTCGTCGAGTCATCCCCTTTGATTCCTATAAGACGTACCTTTTAGTCGAGTCATCTCCTTTGATTCCTATAAGACGTACCTCTTAGTTGAGTCATTTCCTGTAATTCCTAAAAGACGTACCTTTTAGTCGAGTCATCCCCTTTGATTCCTATAAGACGTACCTTTTAGTCGAGTCATCCCCTTTCACCACTAGAAGACGTACCTTTTAATCGAGTCATTTCCATTTATTCTATAAGATGTATCTTTTAGTCGAGTCATCCCTTTTGATTCCTATAAGACGTACCTTTTAGTCGAATCATCCCCTTTGATTCCTATAAGACGTACCTTTTAGTCATGTCATCCTCTTTGATACCTATAAGATGTACCTTTTACTCGAGTCATCCCTTTGATTCCTATAAGACGTACCTTTTAGTCGAGTCATTTCCTTAGATTCCTATTAAACGTACCTTTTAGTCGAGTCATTTCCCTTGATTCCTATGAGACGTACCTTTTAGTCAAGTCATCCCCTTTGATTCCTATAAAATGTACCTTTTATTCGTGTCATCCCCTTTGATTCCTATAAGACGTACCTTTTAGTCGAGTCATCCCTTTGATTCCTATAAGACGTACCTATTAGTCGAGTTATCCCCTTTGATCCCTAGAAGACATACCTTTTAGTCATTTCCTTTAATTCCTATAAGACGTATCTTTTAGTTGAGTCACCCCCTTTGATTCCAATAAGAGGTACCTTTTAGTCAAGTCATCCCCCTTGAATACTACAAGACGTACCTTTTAGTTGTGTCATCCCCTTTGAGTCCTAGAAGACGTACCTTTTAGTCGAGTCATTTCCCTTGATTCCTATAAGACGTACCTTTTAGTCGAGTCATCCACTTTGATTCCTATAAGACGTACCTTTTATTCGAGTCATCCCCTTGGATTCCTATAAGACGTACCTTTTGAACGAGTCATCCCCTTCGATTCCTATAAGACGAACCTTTTAGTCGAGTCATCCCCTTTGATTCCTAAAACACGCACCTTTTAGTAGAGTTATTTCCCTTGATTCCTATAAGCCGTACCTTTTAGTCGAGTCATCCCCTTTGATTCCTATAAGACGTACCTTTTAGTCGAGTAATCTTCTTTGATTCCTATAAGACGTACCTTTTAGTCGAGTCATCCACTTTGATCCCTAGAAGACGTACCTTTTAGTCGAGTCATTTCCCTTGATTCCTATAAGACGTACCTTTTAGTCGAGTCATCCACTTTGATTCCTATAAGACGTACCTTTTAGTCGAGTCATCCCTTTGATTCCTATAAGACGTAACTTTTATTCGAGTCATTTCCTTTGATTCCTATTAGACGTACCTTTTAGTCGAGTCATCCCTTTGATTCCTATAAGACGTACCTTTTAGTCGAGTCATCCACTTTGATTCCTATAGGACGTACCTTTTAGTCGAGTCATCCCCTTGGATTCCTATAAGACGTTCCTTTTGGTCGAGTCATCCCCTTCGATTCCTATAGGACGAACCTTTTAGTCGAGTCATCCCCTATGATTCCTATAAGACGTACCTTTTAGTCGAGTCATCCCCTTTAATCCCTAGAAGACGTACATTTTAGTCGAGTCATTTCCTTTGATTCCTATAAGACGTACCTTTCAGTCGAGTCATTTCCTTGATTCCTATAAGACGTACCTTTTAGTCGAGTCATCCCCTTTGATTCCTATAAGACGTACCTTTTAGTCAAGTCATCCACTTTGATTCCATTAAGACGTACCTTTTAGTCGAGTCATCCCCTTGGATTCCTATAAGACGTACCTTTTGGTCGAGTCATCCCCTTCGATTCCTATAAGAGGATCCTTTTAGTCGAGTCATCCTCTTTGATTCCTAAAAGACGTACCTTTTAGTCGAGTGATTTCTCTTGATTCCTATAAGACGTACCTTTTAGTCGAGTCATCCCCTTTGATTCCTATACGACGTACCTTTTAGTCGAGTCATCCCCTTTGATTCCTATAAGACGTACCTTTTAGTCGAGTCATCCCCATTGATCACTAGAAGACGTACCTTTTAGTCTAGTCATTTCCTTTGATTCCTATAAGACGTACCTTTTAGTCTAGTCATTTCCTTTGATTCCTATAAGACGTACCTTTTAGTCGAGTCATCCACTTTGATCCCTAGAAGACGTACCTTTTAGTCGAGTCATTTCCCTTGATTCCTATAAGACGTACCTTTTAGTCGAGTCATCCACTTTGATTCCTATAAGACGTACCTTTTAGTCGAGTCATCCCTTTGATTCCTATAAGACGTACCTTTTATTCGAGTCATTTCCTTTGATTCCTATTAGACGTACCTTTTAGTCGAGTCATCCACTTTGATTCCTATAAGACGTACCTTTTAGTCGAGTCATCCCCTTGGATTCCTATAAGACGTTCCTTTTGGTCGAGTCATCCCCTTCGATTCCTATAGGACGAACCTTTTAGTCGAGTCATCCCCTATGATCCCTATAAGACGTACCTTTTAGTCGAGTCATCCCCTTTAATCCCTAGAAGACGTACATTTTAGTCGAGTCATTTCCTTTGATTCCTATAAGACGTACCTTTCAGTCGAGTCATTTCCTTTATTCCTATAAGACGTACCTTTTAGTCGAGTCATCCTCTTTGACCCCTAGAATACATACCTTTTAGTCGAGTCATTTCCCTTGATTCCTATAAGACGTACCTTTTAGTCGAATCATCCCCTTTGATTTGTATAAGATGTACCTTTTAGTCGAGTCATACCTCTTGATTCCTATAAGACGTACTTTTTAGTCGAGTCATTCCCCCTTGACCCCAACAAGACGTACCTTTTAGTCGAATCATCCCCTTTGACCCCTAGAAGACGTACCTTTTAATCGAGTCATTTCCTTTCATTCTATAAGACGTATATTTTAGTCGAGTCATCCCTTTTGATTCCTATAAGACGTACCTTTTAGTCGAGTCATCCCCTTTGACTCCTATAAGACGTACCTTTTAGTCGAGTTATCCCCTTTGAACTCTAGAATACGTACCTATTAGTCGAGTCATTTCCAATGATACCTATAAGACGTACCTTTTAGTCGAGTCATCCCCTATGATTCCTATAAGACGTACCTTTTAGTCGAGTCATCCCCTTTGATTTCTATAACACGTACCTTTTAGTTGAGTCATTTCCTTTGATTCCTTGAAGACGTACCTGTTAGTCGAGTCATATCCCTTGATTCCTATAAGACGTACCTTTTAGTCGAGTCATCCCCTTTGATTCCTATAAGACGTACCTTTTAGTCAAGTCATCCACTTTGATTCCATTAAGACGTACCTTTTAGTCGAGTCATCCCCTTGGATTCCTATAAGACGTACCTTTTGGTCGAGTCATCCCCTTCTATTCCTATAAGAGGATCCTTTTAGTCGAGTCATCCTCTTTGATTCTTAAAAGACGTACCTTTTAGTCGAGTCATTTCTCTTGATTCCTATAAGACGTACCTTTTAGTCGAGTCATCCCCTTTGATTCCTATACGACGTACCTTTTAGTCGAGTCATCCCCTTTGATTCCTATAAGACGTACCTTTTAGTCGAGTCATCCCCATTGATCACTAGAAGACGTACCTTTTAGTCTAGTCATTTCCTTTGATTCCTATAAGACGTACCTTTTAGTCTAGTCATTTCCTTTGATTCCTATAAGACGTACCTTTTAGTCGAGTCATCCCCTTTGACCCCTATAATACGTACCTCATAGTCGAATCATTCCCTTTGATTCTTATAAGACATATCTTTTAGTCGAGTCATCCCCTTTGATTTCTATAATACATACCTTTTAGTCGAGTTATACCTCTTGATTCCTATAAGACGTACTTTTTAGTCGAGTCAATCCCCCTTGACCCCTAGAAGACGTACCTTTTAGTCGAGTCGTCCCCTTTGACCCCTAGAAGACGTACCTTTTACTCGAGTCATTTCCTTTGATTCTATAAGACGTATCTTTTAGTCGAGTCATCCCTTTTGATTCCTATAAGACGTACCTACTAGTCGAGTCATCCCCTTTGATTCCTATAAGACGTACCTTTTAGTCAAGACAACCCCTTTGATTGCTATAAGACGTACCTTTTAGACAAGTTATCCCTTTGATTCCTATAAGACGTACCTTTTAGTCGAGTCATCTCCTTTAACCCCTAGAAGACATACCTTTTAGTCATTTTCTTTGATTCCAAAAAGACGTACCTTTTAGTCGAGTCACCCCCTTTGATTCCTATAAGACGTACCTTTTAGTCGAGTCATCCCCCTTCATTACTATAAGACGTACCTTTTAGTCGAGTCATCCCCTTTGATTCCTAGAAAACGTACCTTTTAGTCGAGTCATTTTCCTTGATTCCTATAAGACGTACCTTTTAGTCGAGTCATCCACTTTTATTCCTATAAGACGTATCTTTTAGTCGAGTCATCCCCTTGGATTCCTATAAAACGTACCTTTTGGTCGAGTCATCCCCTTCGATTCCTATAAGACGAACCTTTTAGTCGAGTCATCCCCTTTGAATCCTAAAAGACGTACCTTTTAGTCGAGTCATCCCCTTTGATTCCTATAAGACGTACCTTTTAGTCGCTTCATCTCCATTGATTCCTATAAGACGTACCTCTTAGTTGAGTCATTTCCTGTAATTCCTAAAAGACGTACCTTTTAGTCGAGTCATCCCCTTTGATTCCTATAAGACGTACCTATTAGTCGAGTCATCCCCTTTCACCACTAGAAGACGTACCTTTTAATCGAGTCATTTCCTTTTATTCTATAAGACGTATCTTTTAGTCGAGTCATCCCTTTTGATTCCTATAAGACGTACCTTTTAGTCGAATCATCCCCTTTGATTCCTATAAGACGTACCTTTTAGTCATGTCATCCTCTTTGATTCCTATAAGACGTACCTTTTACTCGAGTCATCCCTTTGATTCCTATAAGACGTACCTTTTAGTCGAGTTATTTCCTTAGATTCCTAGAAAACGTACCTTTTAGTTGAGTCATTTCCCTTGATTCCTATCAGACGTACCTTTTAGTCAAGTCATCCCCTTTGATTCCTATAAAATGTACCTTTTAGTCGTGTCATCCCCTTCGATTCCTATAAGACGTACCTTTTAGTTGAGTCATCCCTTTGATTCCTATAAGACGTACCTATTAGTCGAGTCATCCCCTTTGACCCCTAGAAGACTTACCTTTTAGTCATTTCCTTTGATTCCTATAAGACATATCTTTTAGTTGAGTCACCCCCTGTGATTCCAATAAGAGGTACCTTTTAGTCAAGTCATCCCCCTTGAATACTATAAGACGTACCTTTTAGTCGAGTCATCCCCTTTGATTCCTAGAAGACGTACCTTTTAGTCGAGTCATTTCCCTTGATTCCTATAAGACGTACCTTTTAGTCGAGTCATCCACTTTGATTCCTATAAGACGTACCTTTTATTCGAGTCATCCCCTTGGATTCCCATAAGACGTACCTTTTGAACGAGTCATCCCCTTCGATTCCTATAAGACGAACCTTTTAGTCGAGTCATCCCCTTTGATTCCTAAAAGACGTACCTTTTAGTCGAGTTATTTCCCTTGATTCCTATAAGCCGTACCTTTTAGTTGAGTCATTTCCCTTGATTCCTATCAGACGTACCTTTTAGTCAAGTCATCCCCTTTGATTCCTATGAAATGTACCTTTTAGTCGTGTCATCCCCTTCGATTCCTATAAGACGTACCTTTTAGTTGAGTCATTTCCTGTGATTCCTAGAAGACGTTCCATTTAGTCGAATCATTTCACTTTATTCCTATAAGACGTACCTTTTAGTCGAGTCATCCCCCTTGATCCCTTGATTCCTATGAGACGTACCTTTTAGTCGAGTCATTTCACTTGATTCCTATAAGACGTACCTTTTAGTCGAGTCATTCCCTTTGATTCCGATAAGACGTACCTTTTAGTCCAGTCATCCCTTTGATTCCTATAAGACGTACCTATTAGTCGAGTCATCCCCTTTGACCCCTAGAAGACATACCTTTTAGTCATTTCCTTTGATTCCTATGAGACATATCTTTTAGTTGAGTCACCCCCATTGATTCCAATAAGAGGTACCTTTTAGTCAAGTCATCCCCCTTGAATACTATAAGACGTACCTTTTAGTCGAGTCATCCCCTTTGATTCCTAGAAGACGTCCCTTTTAGTCGAGTCATTTCTCTTGATTCCTATAAGACGTACCTTTTAGTCGAGTCACCCCCTTTGATTCCAATAAGACGTACCTTTTCGTCGAGTCATCCCCCTTGATTACAATAAGACGTACCTTTTAGTCGAGTCATCCCCTTTGATTCCTATAAGACGTACCTTTTAGTTGAGTCATTTCCGTTGATTCCTTAAAGACGTACCTTTTAGTAGAGTCATTTCCCTTGATTCCTATAAGACGTACCTTTTAGTTGAGTCATCCCCATTGATTCCTATAAGACGTACCATTTAGTCGAGTCATCTCCTTTGATTCCTATAAGACGTACCTTTTAGTTGAGTCATTTCCTGTGATTCCTAGAAGACGTTCCTTTTAGTCGAGTCATTTCACTTGATTCCTATAAGACGTACCTTTTAGTCGAGTCATTCCCTTTGATTCCTATAAGACGTTCCTTTTAGTCGAGTCATCCCCTTTGATTCCTATAAGACGTACCTTTTAGTCGAGACATCCCCTTTGATTCCTAGAAGACGTAACATTTAGTCGAGTCATTTCCCTTGATTCCTATAAGACGTACCTTATAGTCGAGTCATCCCCTTTGATTCCTATAAGACGTATCTTTTAGTCGAGTCATCCCCTTTGATTCCTATAAAACGTACCTTTTAGTCGAGTCATCCCCTTTGACCCCTAGAAGACATACCTGTTAGTCATTTCCTTTGATTCCTATAAGACGTACTTTTAGTCGAGTGACCCCCTTTGATTTCTATAAGACGTACCTTTTAGTCGAGTCATCCCCCTTGATTTCTATAAGACGTACCTATTAGTCGAGTCAACCCCTTTGATTCCTATAAGACGTACCTTTTAGTTGAGTCATTTCCTTTGATTTCTTGAAGATGTACCTTTTAGTCGAGTCATTTCCCTTGATTCCTATAAGACGTACCTTTTAGTCGAGTCATCCCCTTTGATTCCTATAAGATGTACCTTTTAGTCAAGTCATCTCCTTTTATTCCTATAAGACGTACCTTTTAGTTGAGTCATTTCCTGTGATTCCTAGAAGACGTTCCTTTTAGTCGAGTCATTTCACTTTATTCCTATAAGACGTACCTTTTAGTCGAGTCATTCCCTTTGATTCCTATAAGACGTACCTTTTAGTCGAGTCATCCCCTTTGATTCGTAAAAGACGTACCTTTTAGTCGAGTTATCCCCTTTGATTCCTATAACACGTACCTTTTAGTCGAGTCATTTCCCTTGATTCCTATAAGACGTACCTTTTAGTCGAGTCATCCCCTTTGATTCCTATAAGACGTACCTCTAAGTTGAGTCATCCCCTTTGATTCCTATATGACGTACCTTTTAGTCGAGTCATCCCCTTTGATTCCTATAAGACGTACCCTTTAGTCGAGTTATCCCCTTTGATTCCTATAAGACGTACCTTTTAGTTGAGTCATTTTCTTTGATTCCTTGAAGACGTACCTGTTAGTCTAGTCATTTCCCTTGATTCCTATAAGATGTACCTTTTAGTTGAGTCATTTCCTTTGATTCCTAAAAGACGTATCATTTAGTCGAGTCATCCCCTTTGACACCTAGACTACGTACCTTTTAGTCGAGTCATTTCCTTTGATTCCTATAAGACGTACCTTTTAGTCGAGTCATCCCCTTAGATTCCTATAAGACGTACCTTTTAGGTGAGTTATCTCCTTTGATTCCTATAAGACGTACCTTTTAGTTGAGTCATTTCCTTAGATTCCTCGAAAACGTACCTTTTAGTCGAGTCATTTCCCTTGATTCCTATAAGACGTACCTTTTAGTCGAGTCATCCCCTTTGATTCCTATAAAATGTACCTTTTAGTCGAGTCATCCCTTTGATTCCGATTAAGACGTTCCTTTTAGTCGAGTCATCCCCTTTGACCCCTAGAAGACATACCTTTTTGTCATTTCCTTTGATTCCTATAAGATGTGTCTTTTAGTTGAGTCACCCCCTTTGATTCCAATAAAAGGTACCTTTTAGTCAAGTCATCCCCCTTGATTACTATAAGTCGTACCTTTTAGTCGAGTCATTTCCCTTGATTCCTATAAGACGTACCTTTTAGTCGAGTCATCCACTTTGATTCCTATAAGACGTACCTTTTAGTCGAGTCATCCCCTTGGATTCCTATAAGACGTACCTTTGGGTTGAGTCATCCACTTCGATTCCTATAAGACGAACCTTTTAGTCGAGTCATCCCCTTTTATTCCAAAAAGACGTACCTTTTAGTCGAGTTATTTCCCTTGATTCCTGTAAGACGTACCTTTTAGTCGAG
Organism: Capsicum pubescens; assembly: GCA_030864215.1. NCBI lineage: Eukaryota > Viridiplantae > Streptophyta > Magnoliopsida > Solanales > Solanaceae > Capsicum > Capsicum pubescens. The sequence goes on along the minus strand of CM061545.1, from coordinate 271,413,275 downwards.
TCATCCCCTTTGATTCCTATAAGACGTACCGTTTAGTCGAGTCATCCCCTTTGATTCCTATAAGACGTACCTTTTAGTCGAGTCATCCCCTTTGATCCCTAGAAGACGTATCTTTTAGCCTAGTTATTTCCTTTGATTCCTATAAGATGTACCTTTTAGTCGAGTCATCCCCTTTGACCCCTAGAATACGTACCTTTTAGTCGAGTCATTTCCCTTGATTCCTATAAAACGTACCTCTTAGTCGAATCATCACCTTTGATTCGTATAAGACGTACATTTTAGTCGAGTCATCCCCTTTGACTCCTATAAGACATACCTTTTAGTCGAGTTATACCACTTGATTCCCATGAGACATACTTTTTAGTCGAGTCATTCCCCCTTGACCCCTAGAAGACGTATCTTTTATTCGAGTCATCCCCTTTGACCCCTAGAAGACGTATCTTTTATTCGAGTCATCCCTTTTGATTTCTAAAAGACGTACCTTTTAGTCAAGTCATCCCCTTTGATTCCTAATAGACGTACCTTTTAGTCGAGTCATCCCTTTGATTCCTATAAGACGTACCTTTTATTCGAGTCATTTCCTTTGATTCCTATAAGACGTACCTTTTAGTCGAGTCATCCCTTTGATTCCTATAAGACGTACCTTTTAGTCGAGTCATCCTTTTTGATTCCTATAAGACGTACCTTTTAGTCGAGTCATCCCCTAGGAGTCCTATAAGACGTACCTTTTAGTCGAGTCATCCCCTTTGATCCCTAGAAGACGTACCTTTTAGTCGAGTCATTTTCTTTGATTCCTATAAGATGTACCTTTTAGTCGAGTCATTTCCTTTATTCCTATAAGACGTACCTTTTAGTCAAGTCATTCTCTTTGACCCCTAGAATACGTACCTTTTAGTCGAGTCATTTCCCTTGATTCCTATAAGACGTACCTTTTAGTCGAATCATCCCCTTCGATTTGTATAAGACGTACCTTTTAGTCGAGTCATCCCCTTTGATTCCTATAAGACGTACCTTTTAGTCGAGTCATCCCCTTTGATTCCTATAAGACGTACCTTTTAGTCGAGTCATCCCCTTAGAACTCTAGAATACGTACCTATTAGTCGAGTCATTTCCATTGATACCTATCAAAAGTACCTTTTAGTCGAGTCATCCCCTGTGATTCCTATAAGACGTACCTTTAAGTCGAGTCATCCCCTTTGATTTCTATAACACGTACCTTTTAGTTGAGTCATTTTCTTTGATTCCTTGAAGACGTACCTGTTAGTCGAGTCATATCCCTTGATTCCTATAAGACGTACCTTTTAGTCGAGTCATCCCCTTTGATTCCTATAAGACGTACCTTTTAGTCAAGTCATCCACTTTGATTCCTATAAGACGTACCTTTTAGTCGAGTCATCCCCTTGATTCCTATAAGACGTACCTTTTGGTCGAGTCATCCCCTTCAATTCCTGTAAGACGAACCTTTTAGTCGAGTCATCCCCTTTGATTCCTAAAAGACGTACCTTTTAGTCGAGTCATTTCTCTTGATTCCTATAAGACGTACCTTTTAGTCGAGTCATCCCCTTTGATTCCTATAAGACGTACCTTTTAGTCGAGTCATCCCCTTTGATTCCTATAAGACGTACCTTTTAGTCGAGTCATCCCCTTTGATCCCTAGAAGACGTACCTTTTAGTATAGTCATTTCCTTTGATTCCTATAAGACGTACCTTTTAGTCTAGTCATTTCCTTTGATTCCTACAAGACGTACCTTTTTGTCCAGTCATCCCATTTGTCCCCTAGAATACGTACCTTTTAGTCGAGTCATTTCCCTTGATTCCTATAAGACGTACCTCATAGTCGAATCATCCCCTTTGATTCTTATAAGACGTACCTTTTAGTCGAGTCATCCCCTTTGATTCCTATAAGACATACCTTTTAGTCGAGTTATACCTCTTGATTCCTATAAGACGTACTTTTTAGTCGAGTCATTCCCCCTTGACCCCTAGAAGACGTACCTTTTAGTCGAGTCATCCCCTTTAACCCCTAGAAGACGTACCTTTTACTCGAGTCATTTCCTTTGATTCTATAAGACGTATCTTTTAGTCGAGTCATCCCTTTTGATTCCTATAAGACATACCTTTTAGTCGAGTCATCCCCTTTTATTACTATAAGACATACCTTTTAGTCAAGACAACCCCTTTGATTGCTATAAGACGTACCTTTTAGTCGAGTCATCCCTTTGATTCCTATAAGACGTACCTATTAGTCGAGTCATCCCCTTTGACCCCTAGAAGACATACCTTTTAGTCATTTTCTTTGATTCCAATAAGACGTACCTATTAGTCGAGTCACCCCCTTTGATTCCTATAAGACGTACCTTTTAGTCGAGTCATCCCCCTTCATTACTATAAGACGTACCTTTTAGTCGAGTCATCCCCTTTGATTCCTAGAAGACGTACCTTTTAGTCGAGTCATTTCCCTTGATTCCTATAAGACGTACCTTTTAGTCGAGTCATCCACTTTTATTCCTATAAGACGTACCTTTTAGTCGAGTCATCCCCTTGGATTTCTATAAGACGTACCTTTTGGTCGAGTCATCCCCTTCGATTCCTATATGACGAACATTTTAGTCGAGTCATCCTCTTTGATTCCTAAAAGACGTACCTTTTCGTCGAGTCATCCCCTTTGATTCCTATAAGACGTACCTTTTAGTCGAGTCATCTCCTTTGATTCCTATAAGACGTACCTCTTAGTTGAGTCATTTCCTGTAATTCCTAAAAGACGTACCTTTTAGTCGAGTCATCCCCTTTGATTCCTATAAGACGTACCTTTTAGTCGAGTCATCCCCTTTCACCACTAGAAGACGTACCTTTTAATCGAGTCATTTCCATTTATTCTATAAGACGTATCTTTTAGTCGAGTCATCCCTTTTGATTCCTATAAGACGTACCTTTTAGTCGAATCATCCCCTTTGATTCCTATAAGACGTACCTTTTAGTCATGTCATCCTCTTTGATACCTATAAGATGTACCTTTTAGTCATTTCCTTTAATTCCTATAAGACGTATCTTTTAGTTGAGTCACCCCCTTTGATTCCAATAAGAGGTACCTTTTAGTCAAGTCATCCCCCTTGAATACTACAAGACGTACCTTTTAGTTGTGTCATCCCCTTTGAGTCCTAGAAGACGTACCTTTTAGTCGAGTCATTTCCCTTGATTCCTATAAGACGTACCTTTTAGTCGAGTCATCCACTTTGATTACTATAAGACGTACCTTTTATTCGAGTCATCCCCTTGGATTCCTATAAGACGTACCTTTTGAACGAGTCATCCCCTTCGATTCCTATAAGACGAACCTTTTAGTCGAGTCATCCCCTTTGATTCCTAAAACACGCACCTTTTAGTAGAGTTATTTCCCTTGATTCCTATAAGCCGTACCTTTTAGTCGAGTCATCCCCTTTGCTTCCTATAAGACGTACCTTTTAGTCGAGTCATCTTCTTTGATTCCTATAAGACGTACCTTTTAGTCGAGTCATCCACTTTGATCCCTAGAAGACGTACCTTTTAGTCGAGTCATTTCCCTTGATTCCTATAAGACGTACCTTTTAGTCGAGTCATCCACTTTGATTCCTATAAGACGTACCTTTTAGTCGAGTCATCCCTTTGATTCCTATAAGACGTACCTTTTATTCGAGACATTTCCTTTGATTCCTATTAGACGTACCTTTTAGTCGAGTCATCCCTTTGATTCCTATAAGACGTACCTTTTAGTCGAGTCATCCACTTTGATTCCTACAAGACGTACCTTTTAGTCGAGTCATCCCCTTGGATTCCTATAAGACGTTCCTTTTGGTCGAGTCATCCCCTTCGATTCCTATAGGACGAACCTTTTAGTCGAGTCATCCCCTATGATTCCTATAAGACGTACCTTTTAGTCGAGTCATCCCCTTTAATCCCTAGAAGACGTACATTTTAGTCGAGTCATTTCCTTTGATTCCTATAAGACGTACCTTTCAGTCGAGTCATTTCCTTTATTTCTATAAGACGTACCTTTTAGTCGAGTCATCCTCTTTGACCCCTAGAATACATACCTTTTAGTCGAGTCATTTCCCTTGATTCCTATAAGACGTACCTTTTAGTCGAATCATCCCCTTCGATTTGTATAAGATGTACCTTTTAGTCGAGTCATACCTCTTGATTCCTATAAGACGTACTTTTTAGTCGAGTCATTCCCCCTTGACCCCTAGAAGACGTACCTTTTAGTCGAATCATCCCCTTTGACCCCTAGAAGACGTACCTTTTAATCGAGTCATTTCCTTTCATTCTATAAGACGTATCTTTTAGTCGAGTCATCCCTTTTGATTCCTATAAGACGTACCTTTTAGTCGTGTCATCCCCTTTGACTCCTATAAGACGTACCTTTTAGTCGAGGCATCCCCTTTGATTCCTATAAGACGTACCTTTTAGTCGAGTTATCCCCTTTGAACTCTAGAATACGTACCTATTAGTCGAGTCATTTCCAATGATACCTATAAGACGTACCTTTTAGTCGAGTCATCCCCTATGATTCCTATAAGACGTACCTTTTAGTCGAGTCATCCCCTTTGATTTCTATAACACGTACCTTTTAGTTGAGTCATTACCTTTGATTCCTTGAAGACGTACCTGTTAGTCCAGTCATATCCCTTGATTCCTATAAGACGTACCTTTTAGTCGAGTCATCCCCTTTGATTCCTATAAGACGTACCTTTTAGTCAAGTCATCCACTTTGATTCCATTAAGACGTACCTTTTAGTCGAGTCATCCCCTTGGATTCCTATAAGACGTACCTTTTGGTCGAGTCATCCCCTTCGATTCCTATAAGAGGATCCTTTTAGTCGAGTCATCCTCTTTGATTCCTAAAAGACGTACCTTTTAGTCGAGTCATTTCTCTTGATTCCTATAAGACGTACCTTTTAGTCGAGTCATCCCCTTTGATTCCTATACGACGTACCTTTTAGTCGAGTCATCCCCTTTGATTCCTATAAGACGTACCTTTTAGTCGAGTCATCCCCATTGATCACTAGAAGACGTACCTTTTAGTCTAGTCATTTCCTTTGATTCCTATAAGACGTACCTTTTAGTCTAGTCATTTCCTTTGATTCCTATAAGACGTACCTTTTAGTCGAGTCATCCACTTTGATCCCTAGAAGACGTACCTTTTAGTCGAGTCATTTCCCTTGATTCCTATAAGACGTACCTTTTAGTCGAGTCATCCACTTTGATTCCTATAAGACGTACCTTTTAGTCGAGTCATCCCTTTGATTCCTATAAGACGTACCTTTTATTCGAGTCATTTCCTTTGATTCCTATTAGACGTACCTTTTAGTCGAGTCATCCCTTTGATTCCTATAAGACGTACCTTTTAGTCGAGTCATCCACTTTGATTCCTATAAGAAGTACCTTTTAGTCGAGTCATCCCCTTGGATTCCTATTAGACGTTCCTTTTGGTCGAGTCATCCCCTTCGATTCCTATAGGACGAACCTTTTAGTCGAGTCATCCCCTATGATTCCTATAAGACGTACCTTTTAGTCGAGTCATCCCCTTTAATCCCTAGAAGACGTACATTTTAGTCGAGTCATTTCCTTTGATTCCTATAAGACGTACCTTTCAGTCGAGTCATTTCCTTTATTCCTATAAGACGTACCTTTTAGTCGAGTCATCCTCTTTGACCCCTAGAATACATACCTTTTAGTCGAGTCATTTCCCTTGATTCCTATAAGACGTACCTTTTAGTCGAATCATCCCCTTTGATTTGTATAAGATGTACCTTTTAGTCGAGTCATACCTCTTGATTCCTATAAGACGTACTTTTAAGTCGAGTCATTCCCCCTTGACCCCAAGAAGACGTACCTTTTAGTCGAATCATCCATTTGACCCCTAGAAGACGTACCTTTTAATCGAGTCATTTCCTTTCATTCTATAAGACGTATCTTTTAGTCGAGTCATCCCTTTTGATTCCTATAAGACGTACCTTTTAGTCGAGTCATCCCCTTTGACTCCTATAAGACGTACCTTTTAGTTGAGTCATCCCCTTTGATTCCTATAAGACGTACCTTTTAGTCGAGTTATCCCCTTTGAACTCTAGAATACGTACCTATTAGTCGAGTCATTTCCAATGATACCTATAAGACGTACCTTTTAGTCGAGTCATCCCCTATGATTCCTATAAGACGTACCTTTTAGTCGAGTCATCCCCTTTGATTTCTATAACACGTACCTTTTAGTTGAGTCATTTCCTTTGAATCCTTGAAGACGTACCTGTTAGTCGAGTCATATCCCTTGATTCCTATAAGACGTACCTTTTAGTCGAGTCATCCCCTTTGATTCCTATAAGACGTACCTTTTAGTCAAGTCATCCACTTTGATTCCATTAAGACGTACCTTTTAGTCGAGTCATCCCCTTGGATTCCTATAAGACGTACCTTTTGGTCGAGTCATCCCCTTCTATTCCTATAAGAGGATCCTTTTAGTCGAGTCATCCTCTTTGATTCCTAAAAGACGTACCTTTTAGTCGAGTCATTTCTCTTGATTCCTATAAGACGTACCTTTTAGTCGAGTCATCCCCTTTGATTCCTATACGACGTACCTTTTAGTCTAGTCATCCCCTTTGATTCCTATAAGACGTACCTTTTAGTCGAGTCATCCCCATTGATCACTAGAAGACGTACCTTTTAGTCTAGTCATTTCCTTTGATTCCTATAAGACGTACCTTTTAGTCTAGTCATTTCCTTTGATTCCTATAAGACGTACCTTTTAGTCGAGTCATCCCCTTTGACCCCTATAATACGTACCTCATAGTCGAATCATTCCCTTTGATTCTTATAAGACATATCTTTTAGTCGAGTCATCCCCTTTGATTTCTATAATACATACCTTTTAGTCGAGTTATACCTATTGATTCCTATAAGACGTACTTTTTAGTCGAGTCAATCCCCCTTGACCCCTAGAAGACGTACCTTTTAGTCGAGTCATCCCCTTTGACCCCTAGAAGACGTACCTTTTACTCGAGTCATTTCCTTTGATTCTATAAGACGTATCTTTTAGTCGAGTCATCCCTTTTGATTCCTATATGACGTACCTACTAGTCGAGTCATCCCCTTTGATTCCTATAAGACGTACCTTTTAGTCAAGACAACCCCTTTGATTGCTATAAGACGTACCTTTTAGACAAGTTATCCCTTTGATTCCTATAAGACGTACCTTTTATTCGAGTCATCTCCTTTAACCCCTAGAAGACATACCTTTTAGTCATTTTCTTTGATTCCAAAAAGACGTACCTTTTAGTCGAGTCACCCCCTTTGATTCCTATAAGACGTACCTTTTAGTCGAGTCATCCCCCTTCATTACTATAAGACGTACCTTTTAGTCGAGTCATCCCCTTTGATTCCTAGAAGACGTACCTTTTAGTCGAGTCATTTCCCTTGATTCCTATAAGACGTATCTTTTAGTCGAGTCATCCACTTTTATTCCTATAAGACGTATCTTTTAGTCGAGTCATCCCCTTGGATTCCTATAAGACGTACCTTATGGTCGAGTCATCCCCTTCGATTCCTATAAGACGAACCTTTTAGTCGAGTCATCCCCTTTGAATCCTAAAAGACGTACCTTTTAGTCGAGTCATCCCCTTTGATTCCTATAAGACGTACCTTTTAGTCGAGTCATCTCCATTGATTCCTATAAGACGTACCTCTTAGTTGAGTCATTTCCTGTAATTCCTAAAAGACGTACCTTTTAGTCGAGTCATCCCCTTTGATTCCTATAAGACGTACCTTTTAGTCGAGTCATCCCCATTGATCACTAGAAGACGTACCTTTTAGTCTAGTCATTTCCTTTGATTCCTATAAGACGTACCTTTTAGTCTAGTCATTTCCTTTGATTCCTATAAGACGTACCTTTTAGTCGAGTCATCCCCTTTGACCCCTATAATACGTACCTCATAGTCGAATCATTCCCTTTGATTCTTATAAGACATATCTTTTAGTCGAGTCATCCCCTTTGATTTCTATAATACATACCTTTTAGTCGAGTTATACCTCTTGATTCCTATAAGACGTACTTTTTAGTCGAGTCAATCCCCCTTGACCCCTAGAAGACGTACCTTTTAGTCGAGTCATCCCCTTTGACCCCTAGAAGACGTACCTTTTACTCGAGTCATTTCCTTTGATTCTATAAGACGTATCTTTTAGTCGAGTCATCCCTTTTGATTCCTATAAGACGTACCTACTAGTCGAGTCATCCCCTTTGATTCCTATAAGACGTACCTTTTAGTCAAGACAACCCCTTTGATTGCTATAAGACGTACCTTTTAGACAAGTTATCCCTTTGATTCCTATAAGACGTACCTTTTAGTCGAGTCATCTCCTTTAACCCCTAGAAGACATACCTTTTAGTCATTTTCTTTGATTCCAAAAAGACGTACCTTTTAGTCGAGTCACCCCCTTTGATTCCTATAAGACGTACCTTTTAGTCGAGTCATCCCCCTTCTTTACTATAAGACGTACCTTTTAGTCGAGTCATCCCCTTTGATTCCTAGAAGACGTACCTTTTAGTCGAGTCATTTCCCTTGATTCCTATAAGACGTATCTTTTAGTCGAGTCATCCACTTTTATTCCTATAAGACGTATCTTTTAGTCGAGTCATCCCCTTGGATTCCTATAAGACGTACCTTTTGGTCGAGTCATCCCCTTCGATTCCTATAAGACGAACCTTTTAGTCGAGTCATCCCCTTTGAATCCTAAAAGACGTACCTTTTAGTCGAGTCATCCCCTTTGATTCCTATAAGACGTACCTTTTAGTCGAGTCATCTCCATTGATTCCTATAAGACGTACCTCTTAGTTGAGTCATTTCCTGTAATTCCTAAAAGACGTACCTTTTAGTCGAGTCATCCCCTTTGATTCCTATAAGACGTATCTATTAGTCGAGTCATCCCCTTTCAACCCTAGAAGACGTACCTTTTAATCGAGTCATTTCCTTTCATTCTATAAGACGTATCTTTTAGTCGAGTCATCCCTTTTGATTCCTATAAGACGTACCTTTTAGTCGAGTCATCCCCTTTGACTCCTATAAGACGTACCTTTTAGTCGAGTCATCCCCTTTGATTCCTATAAGACGTACCTTTTAGTCGAGTTATCCCCTTTGAACTCTAGAATACGTACCTATTAGTCGAGTCATTTCCAATGATACCTATAAGACGTACCTTTTAGTCGAGTCATCCCCTATGATTCCTATAAGACGTACCTTTTAGTCGAGTCATCCCCTTTGATTTCTATAACACGTACCTTTTAGTTGAGTCATTTCCTTTGATTCCTTGAAGACGTACCTGTTAGTCGAGTCATATCCCTTGATTCCTATAAGACGTACCTTTTAGTCGAGTCATCCCCTTTGATTCCTATAAGACGTACCTTTTAGTCAAGTCATCCACTTTGATTCCATTAAGACGTACCTTTTAGTCGAGTCATCCCCTTGGATTCCTATAAGACGTACCTTTTGGTCGAGTCATCCCCTTCTATTCCTATAAGAGGATCCTTTTAGTCGAGTCATCCTCTTTGATTCCTAAAAGACGTACCTTTTAGTCGAGTCATTTCTCTTGATTCCTATAAGACGTACCTTTTAGTCGAGTCATCCCCTTTGATTCCTATACGACGTACCTTTTAGTCGAGTCATCCCCTTTGATTCCTATAAGACGTACCTTTTAGTCGAGTCATCCCCATTGATCACTAGAAGACGTACCTTTTAGTCTAGTCATTTCCTTTGATTCCTATAAGACGTACCTTTTAGTCTAGTCATTTCCTTTGATTCCTATAAGACGTACCTTTTAGTCGAGTCATCCCCTTTGACCCCTATAATACGTACCTCATAGTCGAATCATTCCCTTTGATTCTTATAAGACATATCTTTTAGTCGAGTCATCCCCTTTGATTTCTATAATACATACCTTTTAGTCGAGTTATACCTCTTGATTCCTATAAGACGTACTTTTTAGTCGAGTCAATCCCCCTTGACCCCTAGAATACGTACCTTTTAGTCGAGTCATCCCCTTTGACCCCTAGAAGACGTACCTTTTACTCGAGTCATTTCCTTTGATTCTATAAGACGTATCTTTTAGTCGAGTCATCCCTTTTGATTCCTATAAGACGTACCTACTAGTCGAGTCATCCCCTTTGATTCCTATAAGACGTACCTTTTAGTCAAGACAACCCCTTTGATTGCTATAAGACGTACCTTTTAGACAAGTTATCCCTTTGATTCCTATAAGACGTACCTTTTAGTCGAGTCATCTCCTTTAACCCCTAGAAGACATACCTTTTAGTCATTTTCTTTGATTCCAAAAAGACGTACCTTTTAGTCGAGTCACCCCCTTTGATTCCTATAAGACGTACCTTTTAGTCGAGTCATCCCCCTTCATTACTATAAGACGTACCTTTTAGTCGAGTCATCCCCTTTGATTCCTAGAAGACGTACCTTTTAGTCGAGTCATTTCCCTTGATTCCTATAAGATGTACCTTTTAGTCGAGTCATCCACTTTTATTCCTATAAGACGTACCTTCTGGTCGAGTCATCCCCTTCGATTCCTATAAGACGAACCTTTTAGTCGAGTCATCCCCTTTGAATCCTAAAAGATGTACCTTTTAGTCGAGTCATCCCCTTTGATTCCTATAAGACGTACCTTTTAGTCGAGTCATCTCCATTGATTCCTATAAGACGTACCTCTTAGTTGAGTCATTTCCTGTAATTCCTAAAAGACGTACCTTTTAGTCGAGTCATCCCCTTTGATTCCTAGGAGACGTACCTATTAGTCGAGTCATCCCCTTTCACCACTAGAAGACGTACCTTTTAATCGAGTCATTTCCTTTTATTCTATAAGACGTATCTTTTAGTCGAGTCATCCCTTTTGATTCCTATAAGACGTACCTTTTAGTCGAATCATCCCCTTTGATTCCTATAAGACGTACCTTTTAGTCATGTCATCCTCTTTGATTCCTATAAGACGTACCTTTTACTCGAGTCATCCCTTTGATTCCTATAAGACGTACCTTTTAGTCGAGTTATTTCCTTAGATTCCTAGAAAACGTACCTTTTAGTTGAGTCATTTCCCTTGATTCCTATCAGACGTACCTATTAGTCAAGTCATCCCCTTTGATTCCTATGAAATGTACCTTTTAGTCGTGTCATCCCCTTCAATTCCTATAAGACGTACCTTTTAGTCGAGTCATCCCTTTGATTCCTATAAGACGTACCTATTAGTCGAGTCATCCCCTTTGACCCCTAGAAGACTTACCTTTTAGTCATTTCCTTTGATTCCTATAAGACATATCTTTTAGTTGAGTCACCCCCTGTGATTCCAATAAGAGGTACCTTTTAGTCAAGTCATCCCCCTTGAATACTATAAGATGTACCTTTTAGTCGAGTCATCCCCTTTGATTCCTAGAAGACGTACCTTTTAGTCGAGTCATTTCCCTTGATTCCTATAAGACGTACCTTTTAGTCGAGTCATCCACTTTGATTCCTATAAGACGTACCTTTTATTCGAGTCATCCCCTTGGATTCCCATAAGACGTACCTTTTGAACGAGTCATCCCCTTCGATTCCTATAAGACGAACCTTTTAGTCGAGTCATCCCCTTTGATTCCTAAAAGACGTACCTTTTAGTCGAGTTATTTCCCTTGATTCCTATAAGCCGTACCTTTTAGTCGAGTCATCCCCTTTGATTCCTATAAGACGTACCTTTTTGTCGAGTCATCCTCTTTGATTCCTATAAGACGTACCTTTTAGTCGAGTCATCCCCTTTGATCCCTAGAAGACGTACCTTTTAGTCGAGTCATTTCCCTTGATTCCTATAGGACGTACCTTTTAGTCGAGTCATCCACTTTGATTCCTATAAGACGTACCTTTTAGTCGAGTCATCCCTTTGGATTCCTATAAGACGTACCTTTTGGTTGAGTCATCCCCTTCGATTCCTATAAGACGAACCTTTTAGTCGAGTCATTCCCTTTGATTCCTAAAAAACGTACCATTTAGTCGAGTCATTTCCTTTGATACCTATAAGACGTACCTCTTAGTCTATTCATCCCCTTTGATTTGTATAAGACGTACCTTTTAGTCGAGTCATCCTCTTTGATTCCTATAAGACATACCTTTTAGTCGAGTTATACCTCTTGATTCCTATAAGACGTACTTTTTAGTCGAGTCATTCCCCCTTGACCCCTAGAAGACGTACCTTTTAGTCGAGTCATCCGCTTTGACCCCTAGAAGACGTACCTTTTACTCGAGTCATTTCCTTTGATTCTATAAGACGTATCTTTTAGTCGAGTCACCCCCTTTGATTCCTATAAGACGTACCTTTTAGTCGAGTCATCCCCTTTGATTTCTATAACACGTACCTTTTAGTTGAGTCATTTCTTTTGATTCCTTGAAGTCGTACCTGTTAGTCGAGTCATATCCATTGATTCCTATAAGACGTACCTCTTAGTTGAGTCATTTCCTGTAATTCCTAAAAGACGTACCTTTTAGTCGAGTCATCCCCTTTGATTCCTATAAGACGTACCTATTAGTCGAGTCATCCCCTTTCACCACTAGAAGACGTACCTTTTAATCGAGTCATTTCCATTTATTCTATAAGACGTATCTTTTAGTCGAGTCATCCCTTTTGATTCCTATAAGACGTACCTTTTAGTCGAATCATCCCCTTTGATTCCTATAAGACGTACCTTTTAGTCATGTCATCCTCTTTGATTCCTATAAGATGTACCTTTTACTCGAGTCATCCCTTTGATTCCTATAAGACGTACCTTTTAGTCGAGTTATTTTCTTAGATTCCTAGAAAACGTACCTTTTAGTTGAGTCATTTCCCTTGATTCCTATCAGACGTACCTTTTAGTCAAGTCATCCCCTTTGATTCCTATGAAATGTACCTTTTAGTCGTGTCATCCCCTTCGATTCCTATAAGACGTACCTTTAAGTCGAGTCATCCCTTTGATTCCTATAAGACGTACCTATTAGTCGAGTCATCCCCTTTGACCCCTAGAAGACTTACCTTTTAGTCATTTCCTTTGATTCCTATAAGACATATCTTTTAGTCGAGTCATCCGCTTTGACCCCTAGAAGACGTACCTTTTACTCGAGTCATTTCCTTTGATTCTATAAGACGTATCTTTTAGTCGAGTCACCCCCTTTGATTCCTATAAGACGTACCTTTTAGTCGAGTCATCCCCTTTGATTTCTATAACACGTACCTTTTAGTTGAGTCATTTCTTTTGATTCCTTGAAGTCGTACCTGTTAGTCGAGTCATATCCCTTGATTCCTATAAGACGTACCTTTTAGTCGAGTCATCCCCTTTGATTCCTATAAGACGTACCTTTTAGTCAAGTCATCCACTTTGATTCCTATAAGACGTATCTTATAGTCGAGTCATCCCCTTTGATTCCTAAAAGACGTACCTTTTAGTCGAGTCATTTCTCTTGATTCCTATAAGATGTACCTATTAGTCGAGTCATCCCCTTTGATTCCCATACGACGTACCTTTTAGTCGAGTCATCCCCTTTGATTCCTATAAGACGTACCTTTTAGTCGAGTCATCCCCGTTGATCACTAGAAGACGTACCTTTTAGTCTAGTCATTTCCTTTGATTCCTATAAGACGTACCTTTTAGTCTAGTCATTTCCTATGATTCCTATAAGACGTACCTTTTAGTCGAGTCATCCCGTTTGACCCCTAGAATACGTACCTCATAGTCGAATCATCCCCTTTGATTCTTATAAGACGTACCTTTTTGTCGAGTCATCCCCTTTGATTTCTATAATACATAACTTTTAGTCGAGTTATACCTCTTGATTCCTATAAGACATACTTTTTAGTCGAGTCAATCCCCTTGACCCCTAGAAGACGTACCTTTTTGTCGAGTCATCCCCTTTGACCCCTAGAAGACGTACCTTTTACTCGAGTCATTTCCTTTGATTCTATAAGACGTATCTTTTAGTCGAGTCATCCCTTTTGATTCCTATAAGACGTTACTTTTAGTCGAGTCATCCCCTTTGATTCCTATAAGACGTACCTTTTAGTCAAGACAACCCCTTTGATTGCTATTAGACGTACCTTTTAGACGAGTCATCCCTTTGATTCCTATAAGACGTACCATTAAGTCGAGTCATCCCCTTTGACCCCTAGAAGACATACCTTTTAGTCATTTTCATTGATTCCAATAAGACGTACCTTTTAGTCGAGTCACCCCCTTTGATTCCTATAAGACGTACCTTTTATTCGAGTCATCCCCCTTCATTACTATAAGACGTACCTTTTAGTCGAGTCATCCCCTTTGATTCCTAGAAGACGTACCTTTTAGTCGAGTCATTTCCCCTGATTCCGATAAGACGTACCTTTTAGTCGAGTCATCCACTTTTATTCCTATAAGACGTACCTTTTAGTCGAGTCATCCCTTTGATTCCTATAAGACGTACCTTTTAGTCGAGTCATCCCTTTGATTCCTATAAGACGTACCTATTAGTCGAGTCATCCCCTTTGACCTCTAGAAGACATACCTTTTAGTCATTTCCATTTATTCCTATAAGACGTATCTTTTAGTTGAGTCACCCCCTTTGATTCCAATAAGAGGTACCTTTTAGTCAAGTCATCCCCCTTGAATACTATAAGACGTACCTTTTAGTTGAGTCATTTCCCTTGATTCCTATAAGACGTACCTTTTAGTCGAGTCATCCACTTTGATTCCTATAAGACGTACCTTTTATTCGAGTCATCCCCTTGGATTCCTATAAGACGTACCTTTTGAACGAGTCATCCCCTTCGATTCCTATAAGACGAACCTTTTAGTCAAGTCATCCCCTTGGATTCCTAAAAGACGTACCTTTTAGTCGAGTTATTTCCGTTGATTCCTATAAGCCGTACCTTTTAGTCGAGTCATCCCCTTTGATTCCTATAAGACGTACCTTTTTGTCGAGTCATCCTCTTTGATTCCTATAAGACGTACCTTTTAGTCGAGTCATCCCCTTTGATCCCTAGAAGACGTACCTTTTAGTCGAGTCATTTCCCTTGATTCCTATAAGACGTACCTTTTAGTCGAGTCATCCACTTTGATTCCTATAAGACGTACCTTTGTGTCGAGTCATCCCCTTGGATTCCTATAAGACGTACCTTTTGGTCGAGTCATCCCCTTCCATTCCTATAAGACGATCCTTTTAGTCGAGTCATCCCCTTCGATTCCTATAAGACGAACCTTTTAGTCGAGTCATCCCCTTTGATTCCTAAAAAACGTACCATTTAGTCGAGTCATTTCCTTTGATACCTATAAGACGTACCTCTTAGTCTATTCATCCCCTTTGATTTGTATAAGACGTACCTTTTAGTCGAGTCATCCTCTTTGATTCCTATAAGACATACCTTTTAGTCGAGTTATACCTCTTGATTCCTATAAGACGTACTTTTTAGTCGAGTCATTCCCCCTTGACCCCTAGAAGACGTACCTTTTAGTCGAGTCATCCGCTTTGACCCCTAGAAGACGTACCTTTTACTCGAGTCATTTCCTTTGATTCTATAAGACGTATCTTTTAGTCGAGTCACCCCCTTTGATTCCTATAAGACGTACCTTTTAGTCGAGTCATCCCCTTTGATTTCTATAACACGTACCTTTTAGTTGAGTCATTTCTTTTGATTCCTTGAAGTCGTACCTGTTAGTCGAGTCATATCCATTGATTCCTATAAGACGTACCTCTTAGTTGAGTCATTTCCTGTAATTCCTAAAAGACGTACCTTTTAGTCGAGTCATCCCCTTTGATTCCTATAAGACGTACCTATTAGTCGAGTCATCCCCTTTCACCACTAGAAGACGTACCTTTTAATCGAGTCATTTCCTTTTATTCTATAAGACGTATCTTTTAGTCGAGTCATCCCTTTTGATTCCTATAAGACGCACCTTTTAGTCGAATCATCCCCTTTGATTCCTATAAGACGTACCTTTTAGTCATGTCATCCTCTTTGATTCCTATAAGACGTACCTTTTACTCGAGTCATCCCTTTGATTCCTATAAGACGTACCTTTTAGTCGAGTTATTTCCTTAGATTCCTAGAAAACGTACCTTTTAGTTGAGTCATTTCCCTTGATTCCTATCAGACGTACCTTTTAGTCAAGTCATCCCCTTTGATTCCTATGAAATGTACCTTTTAGTCGTGTCATCCCCTTCGATTCCTATAAGACGTACCTTTAAGTCGAGTCATCCCTTTGATTCCTATAAGACGTACCTATTAGTCGAGTCATCCCCTTTGACCCCTAGAAGACTTACCTTTTAGTCATTTCCTTTGATTCCTATAAGACATATCTTTTAGTCGAGTCATCCGCTTTGACCCCTAGAAGACGTACCTTTTACTCGAGTCATTTCCTTTGATTCTATAAGACGTATCTTTTAGTCGAGTCACCCCCTTTGATTCCTATAAGACGTACCTTTTAGTCGAGTCATCCCCTTTGATTTCTGTAACACGTACCTTTTAGTTGAGTCATTTCTTTTGATTCCTTGAAGTCGTACCTGTTAGTCGAGTCATATCCCTTGATTCCTATAAGACGTACCTTTTAGTCGAGTCATCCCCTTTGATTCCTATAAGACGTACCTTTTAGTCAAGTCATCCACTTTGATTCCTATAAGACGTATCTTATAGTCGAGTCATCCCCTTTGATTCCTAAAAGACGTACCTTTTAGTCGAGTCATTTCTCTTGATTCCTATAAGATGTACCTTTTAGTCGAGTCATCCACTTTGATTCCCATACGACGTACCTTTTAGTCGAGTCATCCCCTTTGATTCCTATAAGACGTACCTTTTAGTCGAGTCATCCCCGTTGATCACTAGAAGACGTACCTTTTAGTCTAGTCATTTCCTTTGATTCCTATAAGACGTACCTTTTAGTCTAGTCATTTCCTATGATTCCTATAAGACGTACCTTTTAGTCGAGTCATCCCGTTTGACCCCTAGAATACGTACCTCATAGTCGAATCGTCCCCTTTGATTCTTATAAGACGTACCTTTTTGTCGAGTCATCCCCTTTGATTTCTATAATACATAACTTTTAGTCGAGTTATACCTCTTGATTCCTATAAGACATACTTTTTAGTCGAGTCAATCCCCTTGACCCCTAGAAGACGTACCTTTTTGTCGAGTCATCCCCTTTGACCCCTAGAAGACGTACCTTTTACTCGAGTCATTTCCTTTGATTCTATAAGACGTATCTTTTAGTCGAGTCATCCCTTTTGATTCCTATAAGACGTTACTTTTAGTCGAGTCATCCCCTTTGATTCCTATAAGACGTACCTTTTAGTCAAGACAACCCCTTTGATTGCTATAAGACGTACCTTTTAGACGAGTCATCCCTTTGATTCCTATAAGACGTACCATTTAGTCGAGTCATCCCTTTTGACCCCTAGAAGACATACCTTTTAGTCATTTTCATTGATTCCAATAAGACGTACCTTTTAGTCGAGTCACCCCCTTTGATTCCTATAAGACGTACCTTTTATTCGAGTCATCCCCCTTCATTACTATAAGACGTACCTTTTAGTCGAGTCATCCCCTTTGATTCCTAGAAGACGTACTTTTTAGTCGAGTCATTTCCCTTGATTCCGATAAGACGTACCTTTTAGTCGAGTCATCCACTTTTATTCCTATAAGACGTACCTTTTAGTCGAGTCATCCCTTTGATTCCTATAAGACGTACCTTTTAGTCGAGTCATCCCTTTGATTCCTATAAGACGTACCTATTAGTCGAGTCATCCCCTTTGACCTCTAGAAGACATACCTTTTAGTCATTTCCATTTATTCCTATAAGACGTATCTTTTAGTTGAGTCACCCCCTTTGATTCCAATAAGAGGTACCTTTTAGTCAAGTCATCCCCCTTGAATACTATAAGACGTATCTTTTAGTTGAGTCATTTCCCTTGATTCCTATAAGACGTACCTTTTAGTCGAGTCATCCACTTTGATTCCTATAAGACGTACCTTTTATTCGAGTCATCCCCTTGGATTCCTATAAGACGTACCTTTTGAACGAGTCATCCCCTTCGATTCCTATAAGACGAACCTTTTAGTCAAGTCATCCCCTTGGATTCCTAAAAGACGTACCTTTTAGTCGAGTTATTTCCGTTGATTCCTATAAGCCGTACCTTTTAGTCGAGTCATCCCCTTTGATTCCTATAAGACGTACCTTTTTGTCGAGTCATCCTCTTTGATTCCTATAAGACGTACCTTTTAGTCGAGTCATCCCCTTTGATCCCTAGAAGACGTACCTTTTAGTCGAGTCATTTCCCTTGATTCCTATAAGACGTACCTTTTAGTCGAGTCATCCACTTTGATTCCTATAAGACGTACCTTTGTGTCGAGTCATCCCCTTGGATTCCTATAAGACGTACCTTTTGGTCGAGTCATCCCCTTCCATTCCTATAAGACGATCCTTTTAGTCGAGTCATCCCCTTTGATTCCTAAAAGACGTACCTTTTAGTCGAGTCATTTCTCTTGATTCCTATAAGACGTACCTTTTAGTCGAGTCATCCCCTTTGATTCCTATACGACGTACCTTTTAGTCGAGTCATCCCCTTTGATTCCTATAAGACGTACCTTTTAGTCGAGTCATCCCCGTTGATCACTAGAAGACGTACCTTTTAGTCTAGTCATTTCCTTTGATTCCTATAAGACGTACCTTTTAGTCTAGTCATTTCCTATGATTCCTATAAGACGTACCTTTTAGTTGAGTCATCCCGTTTGACCCCTAGAATACGTACCTCATAGTCGAATCATCCCCTTTGATTCTTATAAGACGTACCTTTTTGTCGAGTCATCCCCTTTGATTTCTATAATACATAACTTTTAGTCGAGTTATACCTCTTGATTCCTATAAGACGTACTTTTTAGTCGAGTCAATCCCCTTGACCCCTAGAAGACGTACCTTTTAGTCGAGTCATCCCCTTTGACCCCTAGAAGACGTACCTTTTACTCGAGTCATTTCCTTTGATTCTATAAGACGTATCTTTTAGTCGAGTCATCCCTTTTGATTCCTATAAGACGTAACTTTTAGTCGAGTCATCCCCTTTGATTCCTATAAGACGTACCTTTTAGTCAAGACAACCCCTTTGATTGCTAGAAGACGTACCTTTTAGACGAGTCATCCCTTTGATTCCTATAAGACGTACCATTTAGTCGAGTCATCCCCTTTGACCCCTAGAAGACATACCTTTTAGTCATTTTCATTGATTCCAATAAGACGTACCTTTTAGTCGAGTCACCCCCTTTGATTCCTATAAGACGTACCTTTTATTCGAGTCATCCCCCTTCAATACTATAAGACGTACCTTTTAGTCGAGTCATCCCCTTTGATTCCTAGAAGACGTACCTTTTAGTCGAGTCATTTCCCTTGATTCCGATAAGACGTACCTTTTAGTCGAGTCATCACTTTTATTCCTATAAGACGTACCTTTCAGTCGAGTCATCCCTTTGATTCCTATAAGACGTACCTTTTAGTCGAGTCATCCCTTTGATTCCTATAAGACGTACCTATTAGTCGAGTTATCCCCTTTGACCTCTAGAAGACATACCTTTTAGTCATTTCCATTGATTCCTATAAGACGTATCTTTTAGTTGAGTCACCCCCTTTGATTCCAATAAGAGGTACCTTTTAGTCAAGTCATCCCCTTGAATACTATAAGACGTACCTTTTAGTCGAGTCATTTCCCTTGATTCCTATAAGACGTACCTTTTAGTCGAGTCATCCACTTTGATTCCTATAAGACGTACCTTTTATTCGAGTCATCCCCTTGGATTCCTATAAGACGTACCTTTTGAACGAGTCATCCCCTTCGATTCCTATAAGACGAACCTTTTAGTCAAGTCATCCCCTTGGATTCCTAAAAGACGTACCTTTTAGTCGAGTTATTTCCCTTGATTCCTATAAGCCGTACCTTTTAGTCGAGTCATCCCCTTTGATTCCTATAAGACGTACCTTTTTGTCGAGTCATCCTCTTTGATTCCTATAAGACGTACCTTTTAGTCGAGTCATCCCCTTTGATCCCTAGAAGACGTACCTTTTAGTCGAGTCATTTCCCTTGATTCCTATAAGACGTACCTTTTAGTCGAGTCATCCACTTTGATTCCTATAAGACGTACCTTTTAGTCGAGTCATCCCTTTGGATTCCTATAAGACGTACCTTTTGGTCGAGTCATCCCCTTCGATTCCTATAAGACGAACCTTTTAGTCGAGTCATCCCCTTTGATTCCTAAAAAACGTACCTTTTAATCGAGTCATTTCCCTTGATAACTATAAGACGTACCTCTTAGTCTATTCATCCCCTTTGATTCGTATAAGACGTACCTTTTAGTCGAGTCATCCTCTTTGATTCCTATAAGACATACCTTTTAGTCGAGTTATACCTCTTGATTCCTATAAGACGTACTTTTTAGTCGAGTCATTCCCCCTTGACCCCTAGAAGACGTACCTTTTAGTCGAGTCATCCGCTTTGATCCCTAGAAGACGTACCTTTTACTCGATTCATTTCCTTTGATTCTATAAGACGTATCTTTTAGTCCAGTCACCCCCTTTGATTCCTATAAGACGTACCTTTTAGTTGAGTCATCCCCTATGATTCCTATAAGACGTACCTTTTAGTCAAGTCATCCCCGTTGATCACTAGAAGACGTACCTTTTAGTCTAGTCATTTCCTTTGATTCCTATAAGACGTACCTTTTAGTCTAGTCATTTCCTTTGATTCCTATAAGACGTACCGTTTAGTCGAGTCATCCCCTTTGACCCCTAGAATACGTACCTCATAGTCGAATCATCCCCTTTGATTCTTATAAGACGTACCTTTTAGTCGAGTCATCCCCTTTGAGTTCTATAATACATACCTTTTAGTCTAGTTATACCTCTTGATTCCTATAAGACGTACTTTTTAGTCGAGTCAATCCCCCTTGACCCCTAGAAGACGTACCTTTTAGTCGAGTCATCCCCTTTGACCCCTAGAAGACGTACCTTTTACTCGAGTCATTTCCTTTGATTCTATAGGATGTATCTTTTAGTCGAGTCATCCCTTTTGATTCCTATAAGACGTACGTTTTAGTCGAGTCATCCCCTTTGATTCCTATAAGACGTACCTTTTAGTCAAGACAACCCCTTTGATTGCTATAAGACGTACCTTTTAGACGAGTCATCCCTTTGATTCCTATAAGACGTACCTTTTAGTTGAGTCATCCCCTTTGACCCCTAGAAGACATACTTTTTAGTCATTTTCTTTGATTCCAATAAGACGTACCTTTTAGTCGAGTCACCCCCTTTGATTCCTATAAGACGTACCTTTTAGTCGAGTCATCCCCCTTCATTACTATAAGACGTACCTTTTAGTTGAGTCATCCCCTTTTATTGCTAGAAGACGTACCTTTTAGTCGAGTCATTTCCCTGTATTCCTATAAGACGTACCTTTTAGTCGAGTCATCCACTTTTATTCCTATAAGACGTACCTTTTAGTCGAGTCATCCCCTTGGATTCCTATAAGACGTACCTTTTGGTCGAGTCATCCCCTTCGATTCCTATAAGACGAACCTTTTAGTCGAGTCATCCCCTTTGATTCCTAAAAGACGTACCTTTTTGTCGAGTCATCCCCTTTGATTCCTATAAGACGTACCTTTTAGTCGAGTCATCTCCATTGATTCCTATAAGACGTACCTCATAGTTGAGTCATTTCCTGTAATTCCTAAAAGACGTACCTTTTAGTCGAGTCATCCCCTTTGATTCCTATAAGACGTACCTTTTAGTCGAGTCATCCCCTTTCACCACTAGAAGACGTACCTTTTAATTGAGTCATTTCCTTTTATTCTATAAGACGTATCTTTTAGTCGAGTCATCCCTTTTGATTCCTATAAGACGTACCTTTTAGTCGAATCATCCCCTTTGATTCCTATAAGACGTACCTTTTAGTCATGTCATCCGCTTTGATTCCTATAAGACGTACCTTTTACTCGAGTCATCCCTTTGATTCCTATAAGACGTACCTTTTAGTCGAGTCATTTCCTTAGATTCCTAGAAAACGTACCTTTTAGTCGAGTCATTTCCCTTGATTCCTATGAGACGTACCTTTTAGTCAAGTCATCCCCTTTGATTCCTATAAAATGTACCTTTAAGTCGTGTCATCCCCTTTGATTCCTATAAGACGTACCTTTTAGTCGAGTCATCCCTTTGATTCCTATAAGACGTACCTATTAGTCGAGTCATCCCCTTTGACCCCTAGAAGACAAACCTTTTAGTCATTTCCTTTGATTCCTATAAGACGTATCTTTTAGTTGAGTCACCCCCTTTGATTCCAATAAGAGGTACCTTTTAGTCAAGTCATCCCCCTTGAATACTATAAGACGTACCTTTTAGTCGAGTCATCCCCTTTGATTCCTAGAAGACGTACCTTTTAGTCGAGTTATTTACCTTGATTCCTATAAGACGTACCTTTTAGTCGAGTCATCAACTTTGATTCCTATAAGACGTACCTTTTATTCGAGTCATCCCCTTGGATTCCTATAAGACGTACCTTTTGAACGAGTCATCCCCTTCTATTCCTATAAGACGAACCTTTTAGTCGAGTCATTCCCTTTGATTCCTAAAAGATGTACCTTTTAGTCGAGTTATTTCCCTTGATTCCTATAAGTCGTACCTTTTAGTCGAGTCATCCCCTTTGATTCCTATAAGACGTTCCTTTTTGTCGAGTCATCCTCTTTGATTCCTATAAGACGTACCTTTTAGTCGAGTCATCCCCTTTGATCCCTAGAAGACGTACCTTTTAGTCAAGTCATCCACTTTGATTCCTAGAAGACGTACCTTTTAGTCGAGTCATCCCTTTGGATTCCTATAAGACGTACCTTTTGGTCGAGTCATCCCCTTCGATTCCTATAAGACGAACCTTTTAGTCGAGTCATCCCCTTTGATTCCTAAAAAACGTACCTTTTAGTCGAGTTATTTCCCTTGATACCTATAAGACGTACCTCTTAGTCTATTCATCCCCTTTGATTCGTATAAGACGTACCTTTTAGTCGAGTCATCCTCTTTGATTCCTATAAGACATACCTTTTAGTCGAGTTTTACCTCTTTATTCCTATAAGACATACTTTTTAGTCGAGTCAATCCCCTTTGACCCCTAGAAGACGTACCTTTTAGTCGAGTCATCCGCTCTGACCCCTAGAAGACGTACCTTTTACTCGAGTCATTTCCTTTGATTCTATAAGACGTATCTTTTAGCCGAGTCATCCCTTTGGTTCCTATAAGACTTACCTTTTAGTCGAGTAACCCCCTTTGATTCCTATAAGAAGTACCTTTTAGTCGAGTCATCCCCCTTGATTACTATAAGACGTACCTTTTAGTCGATTCATCCAAGTTGATTCCTAGAAGACGTACCTTTTAGTCGAGTCATCCCCTTTGACCCCTAGACTACGAACCTTTTAGTCGAGTCATTTCTCTTGATTCCTATAAGACGTACCTTATAGTCGAATCATCCCGTTTGATTCGTATAAGACGTACCTTTTCATCGAGTCATCCCTCTTGATTCCTATAAGACGTACTTTTTAGTCGAGTCATTCCCCCTTGACCCCTAGAAGACGTACCTTTTAGTCGAGTCATTTCCCTTGATTCCTATAACACGTACCATTTAGTCGAGTCATCCACTTTGATTCCTATAAGACGTACCTTTTAGTCGAGTCATCCCTTTGGATTCCTATAAGACGTACCTTTTGGTCGAGTCATCCCCTTCGATTCCTATAAGACGAACCTTTTAGTCGAGTCATCCCCTTTGATTCCTAAAAAACGTACCTTTCAGTCGAGTCATTTCCCTTGATACCTATAAGACGTACCTCTTAGTCTATTCATCCCCTTTGATTCGTATAAGACGTACCTTTTAGTCGAGTCATCCTCTTTGATTCCTATAAGACATACCTTTTAGTCGAGTTATACCTCTTGATTCCTATAAGACGTACTTTTTAGTCGAGTCATTCCCCCTTGACCCCTAGAAGACGTACCTTTTAGTCAAGTCATCCCCCTTGAATACTATAAGACGTACCTTTTAGTCGAGTCATTTCCTTAGATTCCTCGAAAACGTACCTTTTAGTTGAGTCATTTCCTTTGATTCTTGAAGACGTACCTTTTAGTCGAGTCATTTCCCTTGATTCCTATAATACGTACCTTTTAGTCTAGTCATCCCCTTTGATTCCTATAAGATGTACCTCTAATTTGAGTCATCCCCTTTGATTCCTATATGACATACCTTTTAGTCGAGTCATCCCCTTTGATTACTATAAGACGTACCCTTTAGTCGTGTCATCCCCTTTGATTCCTAAAAGACGTACCTTTTAGTTGAGTCATTTTCTTTGATTCCTTGAAGACGTACCTTTTATTCGAGACATTTCCCTTGATTCCTATAAGATGTACCTTTTAGTTGAGTCATTTCCTTTGATTCCTATAAGACGTACCTTTTAGTCGAGTCATCCCCTTTGACACCTAGAATACGTACCTTTTAGTCGAGTCATTTCCTTTGATTCCTATAAGACGTACCTTTTAGTCGAGTCATTTCCCTTGATACCTATAAGACGTACCTCTTAGTCTATTCATCCCCTTTGATTCGTATAAGACGTACCTTTTAGTCGAGTCATCCTCTTTGATTCCTATAAGACATACCTTTTAGTCGAGTTTTACCTCTTTATTCCTATAAGACGTACTTTTTAGTCGAGTCATTCCCCCTTGACCCCTAGAAGACGTACCTTTTAGTCGAGTCACCCGCTCTGACCCCTACAAGACGTACCTTTTACTCGAGTCATTTCCTTTGATTCTATAAGACGTATCTTTTAGTCGAGTCATCCCTTTGGTTCCTATAAGACGTACCTTTTAGTCGAGTAACCCCCTTTGATTCCTATAAGACGTACCTTTTAGTCGAGTCATCCCCCTTGATTACTATAAGACGTACCTTTTAGTCGAGTCATCCCAGTTGATTCCTAGAAGACGTACCTTTTAGTCGAGTCATCCCCTTTGACCCCTAGACTACGAACCTTTTAGTCGAGTCATTTCTCTTGATACCTATAAGACGTACCTCATAGTCGAATCATCCCGTTTGATTCGTATAAGACGTACCTTTTCGTCGAGTCATCCCTCTTGATTCCTATAAGACGTACTTTTTAGTCGAGGCATTCCCCCTTGACCCCTAGAAGACGTACCTTTTAGTCGAGTCATTTCCCTTGATTTCTATAAGACGTACCATTTAGTCGAGTCATCCACTTTGATTCCTATAAGACGTACCTTTTAGTCGAGTCATCCCTTTGGATTCCTATAAGACGTACCTTTTGGTCGAGTCATCCCCTTCGATTCCTATAAGACGAACCTTTTAGTCGAGTCATCCCCTTTGATTCCTAAAAAACGTACCTTTCAGTCGAGTCATTTCCCTTGATACCTATAAGACGTACCTCTTAGTCTATTCATCCCCTTTGACTCGTATAAGACGTACCTTTTAGTCGAGTCATCCTCTTTGATTCCTATAAGACATACCTTTTAGTCGAGTTATACCTCTTGATTCCTATAAGACGTACTTTTTAGTCGAGTCATTCCCCCTTGACCCCTAGAAGACGTACCTTTTAGTCAAGTCATCCCCCTTGAATACTATAAGACGTACCTTTTAGTCGAGTCATTTCCTTAGATTCCTCGAAAACGTACCATTTAGTTGAGTCATTTCCTTTGATTCTTGAAGACGTACCTTTTAGTCGAGTCATTTCCCTTGATTCCTATAAGACGTACCTTTTAGTCGAGTCATCCCCTTTGATTCCTATAAGATGTACCTCTAAGTTGAGTCATCCCCTTTGATTCCTATATGACATACCTTTTAGTCGAGTCATCCCCTTTGATTCCTATAAGACGTACCCTTTAGTCGAGTCATCCCCTTTGATTCCTATAAGACGTACCTTTTAGTTGAGTCATTTTCTTTGATTCCTTGAAGACGTACCTTTTATTCGAGTCATTTCCCTTGATTCCTATAAGATGTACCTTTTAGTTGAGTCATTTCCTTTGATTCCTATAAGACGTACCTTTTAGTCGAGTCATCCCCTTTGACACCTAGAATACGTACCTTTTAGTCGAGTCATTTCCTTTGATTCCTATAAGACGTACCTTTTAGTCGAGTCATCCCCTTAGATTCCTATAAGACGTACCTTTTAGGTGAGTTATCTCCTTTGATTACTATAAGACGTACCTTTTAGTTGAGTCATTTCCTTAGATTCCTCGAAAACGTACCTTTTAGTCGAGTCATTTCCCTTGATTCCTATAAGACGTACCTTTTAGTCGAGTCAACCCCTTTGATTCCTATAAAATGTAACTTTTAGTCGAGTCATCCCTTTGATTCCGATTAAGACGTACCTTTTAGTCGAGTCATCCCCTTTGACCCCTAGAAGACATACCTTTTTGTCATTTCCTTTGATTCCTATAAGACCTGTCTTTTAGTTGAGTCACCCCCTTTGATTCCAATAAAAGCTACCTTTTAGTCAAGTCATCCCCCTTGATTACTATAAGTCGTACCTTTTAGTCGAGTCATCCCCTTTGAATCCTAGAAGACGTACCTTTTAGTCGAGTCATTTCCCTTGATTCCTATAAGACGTACCTTTTAGTCGAGTCATCCACTTTGATTCCTATAAGACGTACCTTTTAGTCGAGTCATCCCTTGGACTCCTATAAGACGTACCTTTTGGTCGAGTCATCCACTTCGATTCCTATAAGACGAACCTTTTAGTCGAGTCATCCCCTTTTATTCCTAAAAGACGTACCTTTTAGTCGAGTCATTTCCCTTGATTCCTATAAGACGTACCTTTTAGTCGAGTCATCCCCTTTGATTCCTATAAGACGTACTATTTAGTCGAGTCATCCCCTTTGATTCCTATAAGACGTACCTTTTAGTTGAGTCATCCCCTTTGATCCCTAGAAGACGTATCTTTTAGTCTAGTCATTTCCTTTGATTCCTATAAGACGTTTCTTTTAGTCTAGTCATTTCCCTTGATTCCTATAAGACGTACCTTTTAGTCGAGTCATCCCCTTTGACCCCTAGAATACGTACCTTTTAGTCGAGTCATTTCCCTTGATTCCTATAAGACGTACCTCTTAGTCGAATCATCCCCTTTGATTCGTATAAGACGTATGTTTTAGTCGAGTCATCCCCTTTGACTCCTATAAGACATACCTTTTAGTCGAGTTATACCTCTTTATTCCTATGAGACGTACTTTTTAGTCGAGTCATTCCCCCTTGACCCCTAGAAGACGTACCTTTTAGTCGAGTCATCCCCTTTGACCCCTAGAAGACGTACCTTTTATTCGAGTCATTTCCTTTGAGTCTATAAGACGTATCTTTTATTCGAGTCATCCCTTTTGATTCCTAAAAGACGTACCTTTTAGTCAAGTCATCCCCTTTGATTCCTAAAAGACGTATCTTTTAGTCGAGACATCCCTTTGATTCCTATAAGACGTACCTTTTATTCGAGTCAATTCCTTTGATTCCTATAAGACGTACCTTTTAGTCGAGTCATCCCTTTGATTCCTATAAGACGAACCTTTTAGTCGAGTCATCCCCTTTGATTCCTATAAAATGTAACTTTTAGTCGAGTCATCCCTTTGATTCCGATTAAGACGTACCTTTTAGTCGAGTCATCCCCTTTGACCCCTAGAAGACATACCTTTTTGTCATTTTCGTTGATTCCTATAAGACCTGTCTTTTAGTTGTGTCACCCCCTTTGATTCCAATAAAAGCTACCTTTTAGTCAAGTCATCCCCCTTGATTACTATAAGTCGTACCTTTTAGTCGAGTCATCCCCTTTGAATCCTAGAAGACGTACCTTTTAGTCGAGTCATTTCCCTTGATTCCTATAAGACGTACCTTTTAGTCGAGTCATCCACTTTGATGCCTATAAGACGTACCTTTTAGTCGAGTCATCCCCTTGGATTCCAATAAGACGTACCTTTTGGTCGAGTCATCCACTTCGATTCCTATAAGACGAACCTTTTAGTCGAGTCATCCCCTTTTATTCCTAAAAGACGTACCTTTTAGTCGAGTCATTTCCCTTGATTCCTATAAGACGTACCTTTTAGTCGAGTCATCCCCTTTGATTCCTATAAGACGTACCATTTAGTCGAGTCATCCCCTTTGATTCCTATAAGACGTACCTTTTAGTTGAGTCATCCCCTTTGATCCCTAGAAGACGTATCTTTTAGTCTAGTCATTTCCTTTGATTCCTATAAGACGTACCTTTTAGTCTAGTCATTTCCCTTGATTCCTATAAGACGTACCTTTTAGTCGAGTCATCCCTTTTGACCCCTAGAATACGTACCTTTTAGTCGAGTCATTTCCCTTGATTCCTATAAGACGTACCTCTTAGTCGAATCATCCCCTTTGATTAAGATAAGACGTACCTTTTAGTCGAGTCATCCCCTTTGACTCCTATAAGACATACCTTTTAGTCGAGTTATACCTCTTGATTACTATGAGACGTACTTTTTAGTCGAGTCATTCCCCCTTGACCCCTAGAAGACGTACCTTTTAGTCGAGTCATCCCTTTTGACCCCTAGAAGACGTACCTTTTATTCGAGTCATTTCCTTTGATTCTATAAGACGTATCTTTTATTCGAGTCATCCCTTTTGATTCCTAAAAGACGTACCTTTTAGTCAAGTCATCCCCTTTGATTCCTAAAAGACGTATCTTTTAGTCGAGACATCCCTTTGATTCCTATAAGACGTACCTTTTATTCGAGTCAATTCCTATGATTCCTATAAGACGTACCTTTTAGTCGAGTCATCCCTTTGATTCCTATAAGACGAACCTTTTAGTCGAGTCATCCACTTTGATTCCTATAAGACATACCTTTTAGTCGAGTCATCCCCTTGGATTACTATAACACGTTCCTTTTGGTCGAGTCATCCCCTTCGATTCCTATAGGACGAACCTTTTAGTCGAGTCATCCGCTTTGATTCCTATAAGACGTACCTTTTAGTAGAGTCATCCCCTTTGATCCCTAGAAGACGTACCTTTTAGTCGAGTCATTTCCTTTGATTCCTATAAGACGTACCTTTTAGTCGAGTCATTTCCTTAATTCCTATAAGACGTACCTTTTAGTCAAGTCATCCTCTTTGACCCCTAGAATACGTACCTTTTAGTCGAGTCATTTCCCTTGATTCCTATAAGACGTATCTTTTAGTCGAATCATCCCCTTCGATTTGTATAAGACGTACCTTTTAGTCGAGTCATCCCCTTTGATTCCTATAAGACGTACCTTTAAGTTGAGTCATCCCCTTTGATTCCTATAAGACGTACCTTTTAGTCAAGTCATCCACTTTGATTCCTATAAGACGTACCTTTTAGTCGAGTCATCCCCTTGGATTCCTATAAGACGTACCTTTTGGTCGAGTCATCCCCTTCAATTCCTGTAAGACGAACCTTTTAGTCGAGTCATCCCCTTTGATTCCTAAAAGACGTACCTTTTAGTCGAGTCATTTCTTTTGATTCCTATAAGAAGTACCTTTTAGTCGAGTCATCCCCTTTGATTCCTATAAGACGTACCTCTTAGTCGAATCATCCCCTTTGATTCGTATAAGACGTACGTTTTAGTCGAGTCATCCCCTTTGACTCCTATAAGACATACCTTTTAGTCGAGTTATACCTCTTGATTCCTATGAGACGTACTTTTTAGTCGAGTCATTCCCCCTTGACCCCTAGAAGACGTACCTTTTAGTCGAGTCATCCCCTTTGACCCCTAGAAGACGTACCTTTTATTCGAGTCATTTCCTTTGATTCTATAAGACGTATCTTTTATTCGAGTCATCCCTTTTGATTCCTAAAAGACGTACCTTTTAGTCAAGTCATCCCCTTTGATTCCTAAAAGACGTATCTTTTAGTCGAGACATCCCTTTGATTCCTATAAGACGTACCTTTTATTCGAGTCAATTCCTTTGATTCCTATAAGACGTACCTTTTAGTCGAGTCATCCCTTTGATTCCTATAAGACGAACCTTTTAGTCGAGTCATCCCCTTTGATTCCTATAAAATGTAACTTTTAGTCGAGTCATCCCTTTGATTCCGATTAAGACGTACCTTTTAGTCGAGTCATCCCCTTTGACCCCTAGAAGACATACCTTTTTGTCATTTTCTTTGATTCCTATAAGACCTGTCTTTTAGTTGAGTCACCCCCTTTGATTCCAATAAAAGCTACCTTTTAGTCAAGTCATCCCCCTTGATTACTATAAGTCGTACCTTTTAGTCGAGTCATCCCCTTTGAATCCTAGAAGACGTACCTTTTAGTCGAGTCATTTCCCTTGATTCCTATAAGACGTACCTTTTAGTCGAGTCATCCACTTTGATTCCTATAAGACGTACCTTTTAGTCGAGTCATCCCCTTGGATTCAAATAAGACGTACCTTTTGGTCGAGTCATCCACTTCGATTCCTATAAGACGAACCTTTTAGTCGAGTCATCCCCTTTTATTCCTAAAAGACGTACCTTTTAGTCGAGTCATTTCCCTTGATTCCTATAATACGTACCTTTTAGTCGAGTCATCCCCTTTGATTCCTATAAGACGTACCATTTAGTCGAGTCATCCCCTTTGATTCCTATAAGACGTACCTTTTAGTTGAGTCATCCCCTTTGATCCCTAGAAGACGTATCTTTTAGTCTAGTCATTTCCTTTGATTCCTATAAGACGTACCTTTTAGTCTAGTCATTTCCCTTGATTCCTATAAGACGTACCTTTTAGTCGAGTCATCCCTTTTGACCCCTAGAATACGTACCTTTTAGTCGAGTCATTTCCCTTGATTCCTATAAGACGTACCTCTTAGTCGAATCATCCCCTTTGATTCGTATAAGACGTACCTTTTAGTCGAGTCATCCCCTTTGACTCCTATAAGACATACCTTTTAGTCGAGTTATACCTCTTGATTACTATGAGACGTACTTTTTAGTCGAGTCATTCCCCCTTGTCCCCTAGAAGACGTACCTTTTAGTCGAGTCATCCCTTTTGACCCCTAGAAGACGTACCTTTTATTCGAGTCATTTCCTTTGATTCTATAAGACGTATCTTTTATTCGAGTCATCCCTTTTGATTCCTAAAAGACGTACCTTTTAGTCAAGTCATCCCCTTTGATTCCTAAAAGACGTATCTTTTAGTCGAGACATCCCTTTGATTCCTATAAGACGTACCTTTTATTCGAGTCAATTCCTATGATTCCTATAAGACGTACCTTTTAGTCGAGTCATCCCTTTGATTCCTATAAGACGAACCTTTTAGTCGAGTCATCCACTTTGATTCCTATAAGACGTACCTTTTAGTCGAGTCATCCCCTTGGATTACTATAACACGTTCCTTTTGGTCGAGTCATCCCCTTCGATTCCTATAGGACGAACCTTTTAGTCGAGTCATCCGCTTTGATTCCTATAAGACGTACCTTTTAGTCGAGTCATCTCCTTTGATCCCTAGAAGACGTACCTTTTAGTCGAGTCATTTCCTTTGATTCCTATAAGACGTACCTTTTAGTCGAGTCATTTCCTTAATTCCTATAAGACGTACCTTTTAGTCAAGTCATCCTCTTTGACCCCTAGAATTCGTACCTTTTAGTCGAGTCATTTCCCTTGATTCCTATAAGACGTACCTTTTAGTCGAATCATCCCCTTCGATTTGTATAAGACGTACCTTTTAGTCGAGTCATCCCCTTTGATTCCTATAAGACGTACCTTTAAGTCGAGTCATCCCCTTTGATTCCTATAAGACGTACCTTTTAGTCGAGTCATTTCCTTTGATTCCTTGAAGACGTACCTGTTAGTCGAGTCATATCCCTTGATTCCTATAAGACGTACCTTTTAGTCGAGTCATCCCCTTTGATTCCTATAAGACGTACCTTTTAGTCAAGTCATCCACTTTGATTCCTATAAGACGTACCTTTTAGTTGAGTCATCCCCTTGGATTCCTATAAGACGTACCTTTTGGTCGAGTCATCCCCTTCAATTCCTGTAAGACGAACCTTTTAGTCGAGTCATCCCCTTTGATTCCTAAAAGACGTACCTTTTAGTCGAGTCATTTCTTTTGATTCCTATAAGAAGTACCTTTTAGTCGAGTCATCCCCTTTGATTCCTATAAGACGTACCTTTTAGTCGAGTCATCCCCTTTGATTCCTATAAGACGTACCTTTTAGTCGAGTCATCCCCTTTGATCCCTAGAAGACGTACCTTTTAGTCTAGTCATTTCCTTTGATTCCTATAAGACGTACCTTTTAGTCTAGTCATTTCCTTTGATTCCTACAAGACGTACCTTTTAGTCGAGTCATCCCATTTGTCCACTAGAATACGTACCTTTTAGTCGAGTCATTTGCCTTGATTCCTATAAGACGTACCTCATAGTCGAATCATCCCCTTTGATTCTTATAAGACGTACCTTTTAGTCGAGTCATCCCCTTTGATTCCTATAAGACATACCTTTTAGTCGAGTTATACCTCTTGATTCCTATAAGACGTACCTTTTAGTCGAGTCATTTCCCTTGATTCCTATAAGACGTACCTTTTAGTCGAGTCATCCACTTTGATTCCTATAAGACATACCTTTTAGTCGAGTCATCCCCTTGGATTCCAATAAGACGTACCTTTTGGTCGAGTCATCCACTTCGATTCCTATAAGACGAACCTTTTAGTCGAGTCATCCCCTTTTATTCCTAAAAGACGTACCTTTTAGTCGAGTCATTTCCCTTGATTCCTATAAGACGTACCTTTTAGTCGTGTCATCCCCTTTGATCCCTATAAGACGTACCATTTAGTCGAGTCATCCCCTTTGATTCCTATAAGACGTACCTTTTAGTTGAGTCATCCCCTTTGATCCCTAGAAGACGTATCTTTTAGTCTAGTCATTTCCTTTGATTCCTATAAGACGTACCTTTTAGTCTAGTCATTTCCCTTGATTCCTATAAGACGTACCTTTTAGTCGAGTCATCCCTTTTGACCCCTAGAATACGTACCTTTTAGTCGAGTCATTTCCCTTGATTCCTATAAGACGTACCTCTTAGTCGAATCATCCCCTTTGATTCGTATAAGACGTACCTTTTAGTCGAGTCATCCCCTTTGACTCCTATAAGACATACCTTTTAGTCGAGTTATACCTCTTGATTACTATGAGACGTACCTTTTAGTCAAGTCATCCCCTTTGATTCCTAAAAGACGTATCTTTTAGTCGAGACATCCCTTTGATTCCTATAAGACGTACCTTTTATTCGAGTCAATTCCTTTGATTCCTATAAGACGTACCTTTTAGTCGAGTCATCCCTTTGATTCCTATAAGACGAACCTTTTAGTCGAGTCATCCCCTTTGATTCCTATAAAATGTAACTTTTAGTCGAGTCATCCCTTTGATTCCGATTAAGACGTACCTTTTAGTCGAGTCATCCCCTTTGACCCCTAGAAGACATACCTTTTTGTCATTTTCTTTGATTCCTATAAGACCTGTCTTTTAGTTGAGTCACCCCCTTTGATTCCAATAAAACCTACCTTTTAGTCAAGTCATCCCCCTTGATTACTATAAGTCGTACCTTTTAGTCGAGTCATCCCCTTTGAATCCTAGAAGACGTACCTTTTAGTCGAGTCATTTCCCTTGATTCCTATAAGACGTACCTTTTAGTCGAGTCATCCACTTTGATTCCTATAAGACGTACCTTTTAGTCGAGTCATCCCCTTGGATTCAAATAAGACGTACCTTTTGGTCGAGTCATCCACTTCGATTCCTATAAGACGAACCTTTTAGTCGAGTCATCCCCTTTTATTCCTAAAAGACGTACCTTTTAGTCGAGTCATTTCCCTTGATTCCTATAATACGTACCTTTTAGTCGAGTCATCCCCTTTGATTCCTATAAGACGTACCATTTAGTCGAGTCATCCCCTTTGATTCCTATAAGACGTACCTTTTAGTTGAGTCATCCCCTTTGATCCCTAGAAGACGTATCTTTTAGTCTAGTCATTTCCTTTGATTCCTATAAGACGTACCTTTTAGTCTAGTCATTTCCCTTGATTCCTATAAGACGTACCTTTTAGTCGAGTCATCCCTTTTGACCCCTAGAATACGTACCTTTTAGTCGAGTCATTTCCCTTGATTCCTATAAGACGTACCTCTTAGTCGAATCATCCCCTTTGATTCGTATAAGACGTACCTTTTAGTCGAGTCATCCCCTTTGACTCCTATAAGACATACCTTTTAGTCGAGTTATACCTCTTGATTACTATGAGACGTACTTTTTAGTCGAGT
Source organism: Capsicum pubescens (assembly GCA_030864215.1). Taxonomy (NCBI): domain Eukaryota; kingdom Viridiplantae; phylum Streptophyta; class Magnoliopsida; order Solanales; family Solanaceae; genus Capsicum; species Capsicum pubescens. The sequence continues at coordinate 271,378,951 of CM061545.1, read as the reverse complement.
CATTCCCCCTTGACCCCTAGAAGACGTACCTTTTAGTCGAGTCATCCCTTTTGACCCCTAGAAGACGTACCTTTTATTCGAGTCATTTCCTTTGATTCTATAAGACGTATCTTTTATTCGAGTCATCCCTTTTGATTCCTAAAAGACGTACCTTTTAGTCAAGTCATCCCCTTTGATTCCTAAAAGACGTATCTTTTAGTCGAGACATCCCTTTGATTCCTATAAGACGTACCTTTTATTCGAGTCAATTCCTATGATTCCTATAAGACGTACCTTTTAGTCGAGTCATCCCTTTGATTCCTATAAGACGAACCTTTTAGTCGAGTCATCCACTTTGATTCCTATAAGACGTACCTTTTAGTCGAGTCATCCCCTTGGATTACTATAACACGTTCCTTTTGGTCGAGTCATCCCCTTCGATTCCTATAGGACGAACATTTTAGTCGAGTCATCCGCTTTGATTCCTATAAGACGTACCTTTTAGTCGAGTCATCTCCTTTGATCCCTAGAAGACGTACCTTTTAGTCGAGTCATTTCCTTTGATTCCTATAAGACGTACCTTTTAGTCGAGTCATTTCCTTAATTCCTATAAGACGTACCTTTTAGTCAAGTCATCCTCTTTGACCCCTAGAATTCGTACCTTTTAGTCGAGTCATTTCCCTTGATTCCTATAAGACGTACCTTTTAGTCGAATCATCCCCTTCGATTTGTATAAGACGTACCTTTTAGTCGAGTCATCCCCTTTGATTCCTATAAGACGTACCTTTAAGTCGAGTCATCCCCTTTGATTCCTATAAGACGTACCTTTTAGTCGAGTCATTTCCTTTGATTCCTTGAAGACGTACCTGTTAGTCGAGTCATATCCCATGATTCCTATAAGACGTACCTTTTAGTCGAGTCATCCCCTTTGATTCCTATAAGACGTACCTTTTAGTCAAGTCATCCACTTTGATTCCTATAAGACGTACCTTTTAGTTGAGTCATCCCCTTGGATTCCTATAAGACGTACCTTTTGGTCGAGTCATCCCCTTCAATTCCTGTAAGACGAACCTTTTAGTCGAGTCATCCCCTTTGATTCCTAAAAGACGTACCTTTTAGTCGAGTCATTTCTTTTGATTCCTATAAGAAGTACCTTTTAGTCGAGTCATCCCCTTTGATTCCTATAAGACGTACCTTTTAGTCGAGTCATCCCCTTTGATTCCTATAAGACGTACCTTTTAGTCGAGTCATCCCCTTTGATCCCTAGAAGACGTACCTTTTAGTCTAGTCATTTCCTTTGATTCCTATAAGACGTACCTTTTAGTCTAGTCATTTCCTTTGATTCCTACAAGACGTACCTTTTAGTCGAGTCATCCCATTTGTCCACTAGAATACGTACCTTTTAGTCGAGTCATTTGCCTTGATTCCTATAAGACGTACCTCATAGTCGAATCATCCCCTTTGATTCTTATAAGACGTACCTTTTAGTCGAGTCATCCCCTTTGATTCCTATAAGACATACCTTTTAGTCGAGTTATACCTCTTGATTCCTATAAGACGTACCTTTTAGTCGAGTCATTTCCCTTGATTCCTATAAGACGTACCTTTTAGTCGAGTCATCCACTTTGATTCCTATAAGACATACCTTTTAGTCGAGTCATCCCCTTGGATTCCAATAAGACGTACCTTTTGGTCGAGTCATCCACTTCGATTCCTATAAGACGAACCTTTTAGTCGAGTCATCCCCTTTTATTCCTAAAAGACGTACCTTTTAGTCGAGTCATTTCCCTTGATTCCAATAAGACGTACCTTTTAGTCGTGTCATCCCCTTTGATCCCTATAAGACGTACCATTTAGTCGAGTCATCCCCTTTGATTCCTATAAGACGTACCTTTTAGTTGAGTCATCCCCTTTGATCCCTAGAAGACGTATCTTTTAGTCTAGTCATTTCCTTTGATTCCTATAAGACGTACCTTTTAGTCTAGTCATTTCCCTTGATTCCTATAAGACGTACCTTTTAGTCGAGTCATCCCTTTTGACCCCTAGAATACGTACCTTTTAGTCGAGTCATTTCCCTTGATTCCTATAAGACGTACCTCTTAGTCGAATCATCCCCTTTGATTCGTATAAGACGTACCTTTTAGTCGAGTCATCCCCTTTGACTCCTATAAGACATACCTTTTAGTCGAGTTATACCTCTTGATTACTATGAGACGTACTTTTTAGTCGAGTCATTCCCCCTTGACCCCTAGAAGACGTACCTTTTAGTCGAGTCATCCCTTTTGACCCCTAGAAGACGTACCTTTTATTCGAGTCATTTCCTTTGATTCTATAAGACGTATCTTTTATTCGAGTCATCCCTTTTGATTCCTAAAAGACGTACCTTTTAGTCAAGTCATCCCCTTTGATTCCTAAAAGACGTATCTTTTAGTCGAGACATCCCTTTGATTCCTATAAGACGTACCTTTTATTCGAGTCAATTCCTATGATTCCTATAAGACGTACCTTTTAGTCGAGTCATCCCTTTGATTCCTATAAGACGAACCTTTTAGTCGAGTCATCCACTTTTATTCCTATAAGACGTACCTTTTAGTCGAGTCATCCCCTTGGATTACTATAACACGTTCCTTTTGGTCGAGTCATCCCCTTCGATTCCTAGAGGACGAACCTTTTAGTCGAGTCATCCGCTTTGATTCCTATAAGACGTACCTTTTAGTCGAGTCATCCCCTTTGATCCCTAGAAGACGTACCTTTTAGTCGAGTCATTTCCTTTGATTCCTATAAGACGTACCTTTTAGTCGAGTCATTTCCTTAATTCCTATAAGACGTACCTTTTAGTCAAGTCATCCTCTTTGACCCCTAGAATACGTACCTTTTAGTCGAGTCATTTCCCTTGATTCCTATAAGACGTACCTTTTAGTCGAATCATCCCCTTCGATTTGTATAAGACGTACCTTTTAGTCGAGTCATCCCCTTTGATTCCTATAAGACGTACCTTTAAGTCGAGTCATCCCATTTGATTCCTATAAGACGTACCTTTTAGTCGAGTCATTTCCTTTGATTCCTTGAAGACGTACCTGTTAGTCGAGTCATATCCCTTGATTCCTATAAGACGTACCTATTAGTCGAGTCATCCCCTTTGATTCCTATAAGACGTACCTTTTAGTCAAGTCATCCACTTTGATTCCTATAAGACGTACCTTTTAGTCGAGTCATCCCCTTGGATTCCTATAAGACGTACCTTTTGGTCGAGTCATCCCCTTCAATTCCTGTAAGACGAACCTTTTAGTCGAGTCATCCCCTTTGATTCCTAAAAGACGTACCTTTTAGTCGAGTCATTTCTTTTGATTCCTATAAGAAGTACCTTTTAGTCGAGTCATCCCCTTTGATTCCTATAAGACGTACCTTTTAGTCGAGTCATCCCCTTTGATTCCTATAAGACGTACCTTTTAGTCGAGTCATCCCCTTTGATCCCTAGAAGACGTACCTTTTAGTCTAGTCATTTCCTTTGATTCCTATAAGACGTACCTTTTAGTCTAGTCATTTCCTTTGATTCCTACAAGACGTACCTTTTAGTCGAGTCATCCCATTTGTCCACTAGAATACGTACCTTTTAGTCGAGTCATTCGCCTTGATTCCTATAAGACGTACCTCATAGTCGAATCATCCCCTTTGATTCTTATAAGACGTACCTTTTAGTCGAGTCATCCCCTTTGATTCCTATAAGACATACCTTTTAGTCGAGTTATACCTCTTGATTCCTATAAGACGTACTTTTTAGTCGAGTCATTCCCCCTTGACCCCTAGAAGACGTACCTTTTAGTCGAGTCATCCCCGTTGACCCCTAGAAGACGTACCTTTTACTCGAGTCATTTCCTTTGATTCTATAAGACGTATCTTTTAGTCGAGTCATCCCTTTTGATTCCTATAAGACATACCTTTTAGTCGAGTCATCCTCTTTGATTCCTATAAGACGTACCTTTTAGTCAAGACAACCCCTTTGATTGCTATATGACGTACCTTTTAGTCGAGTCATCCCTTTGATTCCTATAAGACGTACCTATTAGTCGAGTCATCCCCTTTGACCCCTAGAAGACATACCTTTTAGTCATTTTCTTTGATTCCAATAAGACGTACCTATTAGTCGAGTCACCCCCTTTGATTCCTATAAGACGTACCTTTTAGTCGAGTCATCCCCCTTCATTACTATAAGACGTACCTTTTAGTCGAGTCATCCCCTTTGATTCCTAGAAGACGTACCTTTTAGTCGAGTCATTTCCCTTGATTCCTATAAGACGTACCTTTTAGTCGAGTCATCCACTTTTATTCCTATAAGACGTACCTTTTAGTCGAGTCATCCCCTTGGATTTCTATAAGACGTACCTTTTGGTCGAGTCATCCCCTTCGATTCCTATAAGACGAACCTTTTAGTCGAGTCATCCCCTTTGATTCCTAAAAGACGTACCTTTTAGTCGAGTCATCCCCTTTGATTCCTATAAGTCGTACCTCTTAGTTGAGTCATTTCCTGTAATTCCTAAAAGACGTACCTTTTAGTCGAGTCATCCCCTTTGATTCCTATAAGACGTACCTTTTAGTCGAGTCATCCCCTTTCACCACTAGAAGAGGTACCTTTTAATCGAGTCATTTCCATTTATTCTATAAGACGTATCTTTTAGTCGAGTCATCCCTTTTGATTCCTATAAGACATACCTTTTAGTCGAATCATCCCCTTTGATTCCTATAAGACGTACCTTTTAGTCATGTCATCCTCTTTGATTCCTATAAGATGTACCTTTTACTCGAGTCATCCCTTTGATTCCTATAAGACGTACCTTGTAGTCGAGTCATTTCCTTAGATTCCTAGAAAACGTACCTGTTAGTCGAGTCATTTCCCTTGATTCCTATGAGACGTACCTTTTAGTCAAGTCATCCCCTTTGATTCCTATAAAATGTACCTTTTATTCGTGTCATCCCCTTTGATTCCTATAAGACGTACCTATTAGTCGAGTCATCCCCTTTGACCCCTAGAAGACATACCTTTTAGTCATTTCCTTTGATTCATATAATATGTATCTTTTAGTTGAGTGACCCCCTTTGATTCCAATAAGAGGTACCTTTTAGTCAAGTCATCCCCCTTGAATACTACAAGACGTACCTTTTAGTTGAGTCATCCCCTTTGAGTCCTAGAAGACGTACCTTTTAGTCGAGTCATTTCCCTTGATTCCTATAAGACGTACCTTTTAGTCGAGTCATCCACTTTGATTCCTATAAGGTACCTTTTATTCGAGTCATCCCCTTGGATTCCTATAAGACGTACCTTTTGAACGAGTCATCCCCTTCGATTCCTATAAGACGAACCTTTTAGTCGAGTTATCCCCTTTGATTCCTAAAAGACGCACCTTTTAGTAGAGTTATTTCCCTTGATTCCAATAAGCCGTACCTTTTAGTCGAGTCATCCCCTATGATTCCTATAAGACGTACCTTTTAGTCGAGTCATCTTCTTTGATTCCTATAAGACGTACCTTTTAGTCGAGTCATCCACTTTGATCCCTAGAAGACGTACCTTTTAGTCGAGTAATTTCCCTTGATTCCTATAAGACGTACCTTTTAGTCGAGTCATCCACTTTGATTCATATAAGACGTATATTTTAGTCGAGTCATCCCTTTGATTCCTATAAGTCGTATCTTTTATTCGAGACATTTCCTTTGATTCCTATTAGACGTACCTTTTAGTCGAGTCATCCCTTTGATTCCTATAAGACGTATCTTTTAGTCGAGTCATCCACTTTGATTCCTATAAGACGTACATTTTAGTCGAGTTATACCTCTTGATTCCTATAAGACGTACTTTTTAGTCGAGTCATTCCCCCTTGACCCCTAGAAGACGTACCTTTTAGTCAAGTCATCCCCCTTGAATACTATAAGACGTACTTTTTAGTCGAGTCATTTCCTTAGATTCCTCGAAAATGTACCTTTTAGTTGAGTCATTTCCTTTGATTCTTGAAGACGTACCTTTTAGTCGAGTCATTTCCCTTGATTCCTATAAGACGTACCTTTTAGTCGAGTCATCCCCTTTGATTCCTATAAGATGTACCTCTAAGTTGAGTCATCCCCTTTGATTCCTATATGACATACCTTTTAGTCGAGTTATCCCCTTTGATTCCTATAAGACGTACCCTTTAGTCGAGTCATCCCCTTTGATTCCTATAAGACGTACCTTTTAGTTGAGTCATTTTCTTTGATTCCTTGAAGACGTACCTTTTATTCGAGTCATTTCCCTTGATTCCTATAAGATGTACCTTTTAGTTGAGTCATTTCCTTTGATTCCTATAAGACGTACCTTTTAGTCGAGTCATCCCCTTTGACACCTAGAATACGTACCTTTTAGTCGAGTCATTTCCTTTGATTCCTATAAGACGTACCTTTTAGTCGAGTCATTTCCCTTGATACCTATAAGACGTACCTCTTAGTCTATTCATCCCCTTTGATTCGTATAAGACGTACCTTTTAGTCGAGTCATCCACTTTGATTCCTATAAGACGTACCTTTTAGTCGAGTCATCCCCTTGGATTACTATAACACGTTCCTTTTGGTCGAGTCATCCCCTTCGATTCCTATAGGACGAACCTTTTAGTCGAGTCATCCGCTTTGATTCCTATAAGACGTACCTTTTAGTCGAGTCATCCCCTTTGATCCCTAGAAGACGTACCTTTTAGTCGAGTCATTTCCTTTGATTCCTATAAGACATACCTTTTAGTCGAGTCATTTCCTTAATTCCTATAATACGTACCTTTTAGTCAAGTCATCCTCTTTGACCCCTAGAATACGTACCTTTTAGTCGAGTCATTTCCCTTGATTCCTATAAGACGTACCTTTTAGTCGAATCATCCCCTTCGATTTGTATAAGACGTACCTTTTAGTCGAGTCATCCCCTTTGATTCCTATAAGACGTACCTTTAAGTCGAGTCATCCCCTTTGATTCCTATAAGACGTACCTTTTAGTCGAGTCATTTCCTTTGATTCCTTGAAGACGTACCTGTTAGTCGAGTCATATCCCTTGATTCCTATAAGACGTACCTTTTAGTCGAGTCATCCCCTTTGATTCCTATAAGACGTACCTTTTAGTCAAGTCATCCACTTTGATTCCTATAAGACGTACCTTTTAGTCGAGTCATCCCCTTCAATTCCTGTAAGACGAACCTTTTAGTCGAGTCATCCCCTTTGATTCCTAAAAGACGTACCTTTTAGTCGAGTCATTTCTTTTGATTCCTATAAGAAGTACCTTTTAGTCGAGTCATCCCCTTTGATTCCTATAAGACGTACCTTTTAGTCGAGTCATCCCCTTTGATTCCTATAAGACGTACCTTTTAGTCGAGTCATCCCCTTTGATCCCTAGAAGACGTACCTTTTAGTCTAGTCATTTCCTTTGATTCCTATAAGATGTACCTTTTAGTCTAGTCATTTCCTTTGATTCCTACAAGACGTACCTTTTAGTCGAGTCATCCCATTTGTCCACTAGAATACGTACCTTTTAGTCGAGTCATTTGCCTTGATTCCTATAAGACGTACCTCATAGTCGAATCATCCCCTTTGATTCTTATAAGACGTACCTTTTAGTCGAGTCATCCCCTTTGATTCCTATAAGACATACCTTTTAGTCGAGTTATACCTCTTGATTCCTATAAGACGTACCTTTTAGTCGAGTCATTTCCCTTGATTCCTATAAGACGTACCTTTTAGTCGAGTCATCCACTTTGATTCCTATAAGACGTACCTTTTAGTCGAGTCATCCCCTTGGATTCCAATAAGACGTACCTTTTGGTCGAGTCATCCACATCGATTCCTATAAGACGAACCTTTTAGTCGAGTCATCCCCTTTTATTCCTAAAAGACGTACCTTTTAGTCGAGTCATTTCCCTTGATTCCTATAAGACGTACCTTTTAGTCGAGTCATCCCATTTGATTCCTATAAGACGTACCATTTAGTCGAGTCATCCCCTTTGATTCCTATAAGACGTACCTTTTAGTTGAGTCATCCCCTTTGATCCCTAGAAGACGTACCTTTTAGTCTAGTCATTTCCCTTGATTCCTATAAGACGTACCTTTTAGTCGAGTCATCCCTTTTGACCCCTAGAATACGTACCTTTTAGTCGAGTCATTTCCCTTGATTCCTATAAGACGTACCTCTTAGTCGAATTATCCCCTTTGATTCGTATAAGACGTACCTTTTAGTCGAGTCATCCCCTTTGACTCCTATAAGACATACCTTTTAGTCGAGTTATACCTCTTGATTACTATGAGACGTACTTTTTAGTCGAGTCATTCCCCCTTGACCCCTAGAAGACGTACCATTTAGTCGAGTCATCCCTTTTGACCCCTAGAAGACGTACCTTTTATTCGAGTCATTTCCTTTGATTCTATAAGACGTATCTTTTATTCGAGTCATCCCTTTTGATTCCTAAAAGACGTACCTTTTAGTCAAGTCATCCCCTTTGATTCCTAAAAGACGTATCTTTTAGTCGAGACATCCCTTTGATTCCTATAAGACGTACCTTTTATTCGAGTCAATTCCTATGATTCCTATAAGACGTACCTTTTAGTCGAGTCATCCCTTTGATTCCTATAAGACGAACCTTTTAGTCGAGTCATCCACTTTGATTCCTATAAGACGTATCTTTTAGTCGAGTCATCCCCTTGGATTACTATAACACGTTCCTTTTGGTCGAGTCATCCCCTTCGATTCCTATAGGACGAACCTTTTAGTCGAGTCATCCGCTTTGATTCCTATAAGACGTACCTTTTAGTCGAGTCATTTCCTTTGATTCCTTGAAGACGTACCTGTTAGTCGAGTCATATCCCTTGATTCCTATAAGACGTACCTTTTAGTCGAGTCATCCCCTTTGATTCCTATAAGACGTACCTTTTAGTCAAGTCATCCACTTTGATTCCTATAAGACGTACCTTTAAGTCGAGTCATCCCCTTTGATTCCTATAAGACGTACCTTTTAGTCGAGTCATTTCCTTTGATTCCTTGAAGACGTACCTGTTAGTCGAGTCATATCCCTTGATTCCTATAAGACGTACCTTTTAGTCGAGTCATCCCCTTTGATTCCTATAAGACGTACCTTTTAGTCAAGTCATCCACTTTGATTCCTATAAGACGTACCTTTTAGTCGAGTCATCCCCTTCAATTCCTGTAAGACGAACCTTTTAGTCGAGTCATCCCCTTTGATTCCTAAAAGACGTACCTTTTAGTCGAGTCATTTCTTTTGATTCCTATAAGAAGTACCTTTTAGTCGAGTCATCCCCTTTGATTCCTATAAGACGTACCTTTTAGTCGAGTCATCCCCTTTGATTCCTATAAGACGTACCTTTTAGTCGAGTCATCCCCTTTGATCCCTAGAAGACGTACCTTTTAGTCTAGTCATTTCCTTTGATTCCTATAAGATGTACCTTTTAGTCTAGTCATTTCCTTTGATTCCTACAAGACGTACCTTTTAGTCGAGTCATCCCATTTGTCCACTAGAATACGTACCTTTTAGTCGAGTCATTTGCCTTGATTCCTATAAGACGTACCTCATAGTCGAATCATCCCCTTTGATTCTTATAAGACGTACCTTTTAGTCGAGTCATCCCCTTTGATTCCTATAAGACATACCTTTTAGTCGAGTTATACCTCTTGATTCCTATAAGACGTACCTTTTAGTCGAGTCATTTCCCTTGATTCCTATAAGACGTACCTTTTAGTCGAGTCATCCACTTTGATTCCTATAAGACGTACCTTTTAGTCGAGTCATCCCCTTGGATTCCAATAAGACGTACCTTTTGGTCGAGTCATCCACATCGATTCCTATAAGACGAACCTTTTAGTCGAGTCATCCCCTTTTATTCCTAAAAGACGTACCTTTTAGTCGAGTCATTTCCCTTGATTCCTATAAGACGTACCTTTTAGTCGAGTCATCCCATTTGATTCCTATAAGACGTACCATTTAGTCGAGTCATCCCCTTTGATTCCTATAAGACGTACCTTTTAGTTGAGTCATCCCCTTTGATCCCTAGAAGACGTACCTTTTAGTCTAGTCATTTCCCTTGATTCCTATAAGACGTACCTTTTAGTCGAGTCATCCCTTTTGACCCCTAGAATACGTACCTTTTAGTCGAGTCATTTCCCTTGATTCCTATAAGACGTACCTCTTAGTCGAATTATCCCCTTTGATTCGTATAAGACGTACCTTTTAGTCGAGTCATCCCCTTTGACTCCTATAAGACATACCTTTTAGTCGAGTTATACCTCTTGATTACTATGAGACGTACTTTTTAGTCGAGTCATTCCCCCTTGACCCCTAGAAGACGTACCATTTAGTCGAGTCATCCCTTTTGACCCCTAGAAGACGTACCTTTTATTCGAGTCATTTCCTTTGATTCTATAAGACGTATCTTTTATTCGAGTCATCCCTTTTGATTCCTAAAAGACGTACCTTTTAGTCAAGTCATCCCCTTTGATTCCTAAAAGACGTATCTTTTAGTCGAGACATCCCTTTGATTCCTATAAGACGTACCTTTTATTCGAGTCAATTCCTATGATTCCTATAAGACGTACCTTTTAGTCGAGTCATCCCTTTGATTCCTATAAGACGAACCTTTTAGTCGAGTCATCCACTTTGATTCCTATAAGACGTATCTTTTAGTCGAGTCATCCCCTTGGATTACTATAACACGTTCCTTTTGGTCGAGTCATCCCCTTCGATTCCTATAGGACGAACCTTTTAGTCGAGTCATCCGCTTTGATTCCTATAAGACGTACCTTTTAGTCGAGTCATCCCCTTTGATCCCTAGAAGACGTACCTTTTAGTCGAGTCATTTCCTTTGATTCCTATAAGACGTACCTTTTAGTCGAGTCATTTCCTTAATTCCTATAAGACGTACCTTTTAGTCAAGTCATCCTCTTTGACCCATAGAATACGTACCTTTTAGTCGAGTCATTTCCCTTGATTCCTATAAGACGTACCTTTTAGTCGAATCATCCCCTTCGATTTGTATAAGACGTACCTTTTAGTCGAGTCATCCCCTTTGATTCCTATAAGACGTACCTTTAAGTCGAGTCATCCCATTTGATTCCTATAAGACGTACCTTTTAGTCGAGTCATTTCCTTTGATTCCTTGAAGACGTACCTGTTAGTCGAGTCATATCCCTTGATTCCTATAAGACGTACCTTTTAGTCGAGTCATCCCCTTTGATTCCTATAAGACGTACCTTTTAGTCAAGTCATCCACTTTGATTCCTATAAGACGTACCTTTTAGTCGAGTCATCCCCTTGGATTCCTATAAGACGTACCTTTTGGTCGAGTCATCCCCTTCAATTCCTGTAAGACGAACCTTTTAGTCGAGTCATCCCCTTTGATTCCTAAAAGACGTACCTTTTAGTCGAGTCATTTCTTTTGATTCCTATAAGAAGTACCTTTTAGTCGAGTCATCCCCTTTGATTCCTATAAGACGTACCTTTTAGTCGAGTCATCCCCTTTGATTCCTATAAGACGTACCTTTTAGTCGAGTCATCCCCTTTGATCCCTAGAAGACGTACCTTTTAGTCTAGTCATTTCCTTTGATTCCTATAAGACGTACCTTTTAGTCTAGTCATTTCCTTTGATTCCTACAAGACGTACCTTTTAGTCGAGTCATCCCATTTGTCCACTAGAATACGTACCTTTTAGTCGAGTCATTTGCCTTGATTCCTATAAGACGTACCTCCTAGTCGAATCATCCCCTTTGATTCTTAAAAGACGAACCTTTTAGTCGAGTCATCCCCTGTGATTCCTAAAAGACGTACCTTTTAGTCGAGTCATCCCCTTTGATTCCTATAAGTCGTACCTCTGAGTTGAGTCATTTCCTGTAATTCCTGAAAGACGTACCTTTTAGTCGAGTCATCGCCTTTGATTCCTATAAGACGTACCTTTTAGTCGAGTCATCCCCTTTCACCACTAGAAGAGGTACCTTTTAATCGAGTCATTTCCATTTATTCTATAAGACGTATCTTTTAGTCGAGTCATCCCTTTTGATTCCTATAAGACATACCTTTTAGTCGAATTATCCCCTTTGATTCCTACAAGACGTACCTTTTAGTCATGTCATCCTCTTTGATTCCTATAAGATGTACCTTTTACTCGAGTCATCCCTTTGATTCCTATAAGACGTACCTTGTAGTCGAGTCATTTCCTTAGATTCCTAGAAAACGTACCTGTTAGTAGAGTCATTTCCCTTGATTCCTATGAGACGTACCTTTTAGTCAAGTCATCCCCTTTGATTCCTATAAAATGTACCTTTTATTCGTGTCATCCCCTTTGATTCCTATAAGACGTACCTATTAGTCGAGTCATCCCCTTTGACCCCTAGAAGACATACCTTTTAGTCATTTCCTTTGATTCTTATAAGATGTATCTTTTAGTTGAGTGACCCCCTTTGATTCCAATAAGAGGTACCTTTTAGTCAAGTCATCCCCCTTGAATACTACAAGACGTACCTTTTAGTTGAGTCATCCCCTTTGAGTCCTAGAAAACGTACCTGTTAGTCGAGTCATTTGCCTTGATTCCTATAAGACGAACCTTTTAGATGAGTCATCCCCTTTGATTCCTAAAAGACGTACCTTTTAGTCGAGTCATTTCTTTTGATTCCTATAAGAAGTACCTTTTAGTCGAGTCATCCCCTTTGATTCCTATAAGACGTACCTTTTAGTCGAGTCATCCCCTTTGATTCCTATAAGACGTACCTTTTAGTCGAGTCATCCCCTTTGATCCCTAGAAGACGTACCTTTTAGTCTAGTCATTTCCTTTGATTCCTATAAGACGTACCTTTTAGTCTAGTCATTTCCTTTGATTCCTACAAGACGTACCTTTTAGTCGAGTCATCCCATTTGTCCACTAGAATACGTACCTTTTAGTCGAGTCATTTGCCTTGATTCCTATAAGACGTACCTCATAGTCGAATCATCCCCTTTGATTCTTATAAGACGAACCTTTTAGTCGAGTCATCCCCTTTGATTCCTAAAAGACGTACCTTTTAGTCGAGTCATCCCCTTTGATTCCTATAAGTCGTACCTCTTAGTTGAGTCATTTCCTGTAATTCCTGAAAGACGTACCTTTTAGTCGAGTCATCGCCTTTGATTCCTATAAGACGTACCTTTTAGTCGAGTCATCCCCTTTCACCACTAGAAGAGGTACCTTTTAATCGAGTCATTTCCATTTATTCTATAAGACGTATCTTTTAGTCGAGTCATCCCTTTTGATTCCTATAAGACATACCTTTTAGTCGAATCATCCCCTTTGATTCCTATAAGACGTACCTTTTAGTCAAGTCATCCTCTTTGATTCCTATGAGATGTACCTTTTACTCGAGTCATCCCTTTGATTCCTATAAGACGTACCTTGTAGTCGAGTCATTTCCTTAGATTCCTAGAAAACGTACCTGTTAGTCGAGTCATTTCCCTTGATTCCTATGAGACGTACCTTTTAGTCAAGTCATCCCCTTTGATTCCTATAAAATGTACCTTTTATTCGTGTCATCCCCTTTGATTCCTATAAGACGTACCTATTAGTCGAGTCATCCCCTTTGACCCCTAGAAGACATACCTTTTAGTCATTTCCTTTGATTCTTATAAGATGTATCTTTTAGTTGAGTGACCCCCTTTGATTCCAATAAGAGGTACCTTTTAGTCAAGTCATCCCCCTTGAATACTACAAGACGTACCTTTTAGTTGAGTCATCCCCTTTGAGTCCTAGAAGACGTACCTTTTAGTCGAGTCATTTCCCTTGATTCCTATAAGACGTACCTTTTAGTCGAGTCATCCACTTTGATTCCTATAAGGTACCTTTTATTCGAGTCATCCCCTTGGATTCCTATAAGACGTACCTTTTGAACGAGTCATCCCCTTCGATTCCTATAAGACGAACCTTTTAGTCGAGTTATCCCCTTTGATTCCTAAAAGACGCACCTTTTAGTAGAGTTATTTCCCTTGATTCCAATAAGCCGTACCTTTTAGTCGAGTCATCCCCTTTGATTCCTATAAGACGTACCTTTTAGTCGAGTCATCTTCTTTGATTCCTATAAGACGTACCTTTTAGTCGAGTCATCCACTTTGATCCCTAGAAGACGTACCTTTTAGTCGAGTAATTTCCCTTGATTCCTATAAGACGTACCTTTTAGTCGAGTCATCCACTTTGATTCATATAAGACGTATATTTTAGTCGAGTCATCCCTTTGATTCCTATAAGTCGTATCTTTTATTCGAGACATTTCCTTTGATTCCTATTAGACGTACCTTTTAGTCGAGTCATCCCTTTGATTCCTATAAGACGTATCTTTTAGTCGAGTCATCCACTTTGATTCCTATAAGACGTACATTTTAGTCGAGTTATACCTCTTGATTCCTATAAGACGTACTTTTTAGTCGAGTCATTCCCCCTTGACCCCTAGAAGACGTACTTTTAGTCAAGTCATCCCCCTTGAATACTATATGACGTACCTTTTAGTCGAGTCATTTCCTTAGATTCCTCGAAAACGTACCTTTTAGTTGAGTCATTTCCTTTGATTCTTGAAGACGTACCTTTTAGTCGAGTCATTTCCCTTGATTCCTATAAGACGTACCTTTTAGTCGAGTCATCCCCTTTGATTCCTATAAGATGTACCTCTAAGTTGAGTCATCCCCTTTGATTCCTATATGACATACCTTTTAGTCGAGTCATCCCCTTTGATTCCTATAAGACGTACCCTTTAGTCGAGTCATCCCCTTTGATTCCTATAAGACGTACCTTTTAGTTGAGTCATTTTCTTTGATTCCTTGAAGACGTACCTTTTATTCGAGTCATTTCCCTTGATTCCTATAAGATGTACCTTTTAGTTGAGTCATTTCCTTTGATTCCTATAAGACGTACCTTTTAGTCGAGTCATCCCCTTTGACACCTAGAATACGTACCTTTTAGTCGAGTCATTTCCTTTGATTCCTATAAGACGTTCCTTTTAGTCGAGTCATTTCCCTTGATACCTATAAGACGTACCTCTTAGTCTATTCATCCCCTTTGATTCGTATAAGACGTACCTTTTAGTCGAGTCATCCTCTTTGATTCCTATAAGACATACCTTTTAGTCGAGTTTTACCTCTTTATTCCTATAAGACGTACTTTTTAGTCGAATCATTCCCCCTTGACCCCTAGAAGACGTACCTTTTAGTCGAGTCATCCGCTCTGACCCCTAGAAGACGTACCTTTTACTCGAGTCATTTCCTTTGATTCTATAAGACGTATCTTTTAGTCGAGTCATCCCTTTGGTTCCTATAAGACGTACCTTTTAGTCGAGTAACCCCCTTTGATTCCTATAAGACGTACCTTTTAGTCGAGTCATCCCCCTTGATTACTATAAGACGTACCTTTTAGTCGAGTCATCCCAGTTGATTACTAGAAGACGTACCTTTTAGTCGAGTCATCACCTTTGACCCCTACACTACGAACCTTTTAGTCGAGTCATTTCTCTTGATTCCTATAAGACGTACCTCATAGTCGAATCATCCCGTTTGATTCGTATAAGACGTACCTTTTCGTCGAGTCATCCCTCTTGATTCCTATAAGACGTACTTTTTAGTCGAGTCATTCCCCCTTGACCCCTAGAAGACGTACCTTTTAGTCGAGTCATTTCCCTTGATTCCTATAAGACGTACCATTTAGTCGAGTCATCCACTTTGATTCCTATAAGACGTACCTTTTAGTCGAGTCATCCCTTTGGATTCCTATAAGACGTACCTTTTGGTCGAGTCATCCCCTTCGATTCCTATAAGACGAACCTTTTAGTCGAGTCATCCCCTTTGATTCCTAAAAAACGTACCTTTCAGTCGAGTCATTTCCCTTGATACCTATAAGACGTACCTCTTAGTCTATTCATCCCCTTTGATTCGTATAAGACGTACCTTTTAGTCGAGTCATCCTCTTTGATTCCTATAAGACATACCTTTTAGTCAAGTTATACCTCTTGATTCCTATAAGACGTACTTTTTAGTCGAGTCATTCCCCCTTGACCCCTAGAAGACGTACCTTTTAGTTAAGTCATCCCCCTTGAATACTATAAGACGTACCTTTTAGTCGAGTCATTTCCTTAGATTCCTCGAAAACGTACCTTTTAGTTGAGTCATTTCCTTTGATTCTTGAAGACGTACCTTTTAGTCGAGTCATTTCCCTTGATTCCTATAAGACGTACCTTTTAGTCGAGTCATCCCCTTTGATTCCTATAAGATGTACCTCTAAGTTGAGTCATCCCCTTTGATTCCTATATGACATACCTTTTAGTCGAGTCATCCCCTTTGATTCCTATAAGACGTACCCTTTAGTCGAGTCATCCCCGTTGATTCCTATAAGACGTACCTTTTAGTTGAGTCATTTTCTTTGATTCCTTGAAGACGTACCTTTTATTCGAGTCATTTCCCTTGATTCCTATAAGATGTACCTTTTAGTTGAGTCATTTCCTTTGATTCCTATAAGACGTACCTTTTAGTCGAGTCATCCCCTTTGACACCTAGAATACGTATCTTTTAGTCGAGTCATTTCCTTTGATTCCTATAAGACGTACCTTTTAGTCGAGTCATCCCCTTAGATTCCTATAAGACGTACCTTTTAGGTGAGTTATCTCCTTTGATTACTATAAGACGTACCTTTTAGTTGAGTCATTTCCTTAGATTCCTCGAAAACGTACCTTTTAGTCGAGTCATTTCCCTTGATTCCTATAAGACGTACCTTTTAGTCGAGTCATCCCCTTTGATTCCTATAAAATGTAACTTTTAGTCGAGTCATCCCTTTGATTCCGATTAAGACGTACCTTTTAGTCGAGTCATCCCCTTTGACCCCTAGAAGACATACCTTTTTGTCATTTCCTTTGATTCCTATAAGACCTGTCTTTTAGTTGAGTCACCCCCTTTGATTCCAATAAAAGCTACCTTTTAGTCATGTCATCCCCCTTGATTACTATAAGTCATACCTTTTAGTCGAGTCATCCCCTTTGAATCCTAGAAGACGTACCTTTTAGTCGAGTCATTTCCCTTGATTCATATAAGACGTACCTTTTAGTCGAGTCATCCACTTTGATTCCTATAAGACGTACCTTTTAGTCGAGTCATCCCCTTGGATTCCTATAAGACGTACCTTTTGGTCGAGTCATCCACTTCGATTCCTATAAGACGAACCTTTTAGTCGAGTCATCCCCTTTTATTCCTAAAGACGTACCTTTTAGTCGAGTCATTTCCCTTGATTCCTATAAGACGTACCTTTTAGTCGAGTCATCCCCTTTGATTCCTATAAGACGTACTGTTTAGTCGAGTCATCCCCTTTGATTCCTATAAGATGTACCTTTTAGTTGAGTCATCCCCTTTGATCCCTAGAAGACGTATCTTTTAGTCTAGTCATATCCTTTGATTCCTATAAGACGTACCTTTTAGTCTAGTCATTTCCCTTGATTCCTATAAGACGTACCTTTTAGTCGAGTCATCCCCTTTGACCCCTAGAATACGTACCTTTTAGTCGAGTCATTTCCCTTGATTCTTATAAGACGTACCTCTTAGTCGAATCATCCCCTTTGATTCGTATAAGACGTACGTTTTAGTCGAGTCATCCCCTTTGACTCCTATAAGACATACCTTTTAGTCGAGTTATACCTCTTGATTCCTATGAGACGTACTTTTTAGTCGAGTCATTCCCCCTTGACCCCTAGAAGACGTACCTTTTAGTCGAGTCATCCCCTTTGACCCCTAGAAGACGTACCTTTTATTCGAGTCATTTCCTTTGATTTTATAAGACGTATCTTTTATTCGAGTCATCCCTTTTGATTCCTAAAAGACGTACCTTTTAGTCAAGTCATCCCCTTTGATTCCTAAAAGACGTATCTTTTAGTCGAGACATCCCTTTGATTCCTATAAGACGTACCTTTTATTCGAGTCAATTCCTTTGATTCCTATAAGACGTACCTTTTAGTCGAGTCATCCCTTTGATTCCTATAAGACGAACCTTTTAGTCGAGTCATCCCCTTTGATTCCTATAAAATGTAACTTTTAGTCGAGTCATCCCTTTGATTCCGATTAAGACGTACCTTTTAGTCGAGTCATCCCCTTTGACCCCTAGAAGACATACCTTTTTGTCATTTCCTTTGATTCCTATAAGACCTGTCTTTTAGTTGAGTCACCCCCTTTGATTCCAATAAAAGCTACCTTTTAGTCAAGTCATCCCCCTTGATTACTATAAGTCGTACCTTTTAGTCGAGTCATCCCCTTTGAATCCTAGAACACGTACCTTTTAGTCGAGTCATTTCCCTTGATTCCTATAAGACGTACCTTTTAGTCGAGTCATCCACTTTGATTCCTATAAGACGTACCTTTTAGTCGAGTCATCCCCTTGGATTCCAATAAGACGTACCTTTTGGTCGAGTCATCCACTTCGATTCCTATAAGACGAACCTTTTAGTCGAGTCATCCCCTTTTATTCCTAAAAGACGTACCTTTTAGTCGAGTCATTTTCCTTGATTCCTATAAGACGTACCTTTTAGTCGAGTCATCCCCTTTGATTCCTATAAGACGTACCATTTAGTCGAGTCATCCCCTTTGATTCCTATAAGACGTACCTTTTAGTTGAGTCATCCCCTTTGATCCCTAGAAGACGTATCTTTTAGTCTAGTCATTTCCTTTGATTCCTATAAGACGTACCTTTTAGTCTAGTCATTTCCCTTGATTCCTATAAGACGTACCTTTTAGTCGAGTCATCCCTTTTGACCCCTAGAATACGTACCTTTTAGTCGAGTCATTTCCCTTGATTCCTATAAGACGTACCTCTTAGTCGAATCATCCCCTTTGATTCGTATAAGACGTACCTTTTAGTCGAGTCATCCCCTTTGACTCCTATAAGACATACCTTTTAGTCGAGTTATACCTCTTGATTACTATGAGACGTACTTTTTAGTCGAGTCATTCCCCCTTGACCCCTAGAAGACGTACCTTTTAGTCGAGTCATCCCTTTTGACCCCTAGAAGACGTACCTTTTATTCGAGTCATTTCCTTTGATTCTATAAGACGTATCTTTTATTTGAGTCATCCCTTTTGATTCCTAAAAGACGTACCTTTTAGTCAAGTCATCCCCTTTGATTCCTAAAAGACGTATCTTTTAGTCGAGACATCCCTTTGATTCCTATAAGACGTACCTTTTATTCGAGTCAATTCCTTTGATTCCTATAAGACGTACCTTTTAGTCGAGTCATCACTTTGATTCCTATAAGACGAACCTTTTTGTCGAGTCATCCACTTTGATTCCTATAAGACGTACCTTTTAGTCGAGTCATCCCCTTGGATTACTATAACACGTTCCTTTTGGTCGAGTCATCCCCTTCGATTCCTATAGGACGAACCTTTTAGTCGAGTCATCCGCTTTGATTCCTATAAGACGTACCTTTTAGTCGAGTCATCCCCTTTGATCCCTAGAAGACGTACCTTTTAGTCGAGTCATTTCCTTTGATTCCTATAAGACGTACCTTTTAGTCGAGTCATCCCCTTTGAACTCTAGAATACGTACCTATTAGTCGAGTCATTTCCTTTGATTCCTATAAGACGTACCTTTTAGTCGAGTCATCCCCTGTGATTCCTATATGACGTACCTTTTAGTCGAGTCATCCCCTTTGATTTTTATAACACGTACCTTTTAGTCGAGTCATCCCCTTTGATTCCTTGAAGACGTACCTGTTAGTCGAGTCATATCCCTTGATTCCTATAAGACTTACCTTTTAGTCGAGTCATCCCCTTTGATTCCTATAAGACGTACCTTTTAGTCAAGTCATCCACTTTGATTCCTATAAGACGTACCTTTTAGTCGAGTCATCCCCTTGGATTCCTATAAGACGTACCTTTTGGTCGAGTCATCCCCTTCAATTCCTGTAAGACGAACCTTTTAGTCGAGTCATCCCCTTTGATTCCTAAAAGACGTACCTTTTAGTTGAGTCATTTCTTTTGATTCCTATAAGAAGTACCTTTTAGTCGAGTCATCCCCTTTGATTCCTATAAGTCGTACCTTTTAGTCGAGTCATCCCCTTTGATTCCTGTAAGACGTACCTTTTAGTCGAGTCATCCCCTTTGATCCCTAGAAGACGTACCTTTTAGTCTAGTCATTTCCTTTGATTCCTATAAGACGTACCTTTTAGTCTAGTCATTTCCTTTGATTCCTACAAGACGTACCTTTTAGTCGAGTCATCCCATTTGTCCCCTAGAATGCGTACCTTTTAGTCGAGTCATTTGCCTTGATTCCTATAAGACGTACCTCATAGTCGAATCATCCCCTTTGATTCTTATAAGACGTACCTTTTAGTCGAGTCATCCCCTTTGATTCCTATAAGACATACCTTTTAGTCGAGTTATACCTCTTGATTCCTATAAGACGTACTTTTTAGTCGAGTCATTCCCCCTTGACCCCTAGAAGACGTACCTTTTAGTCGAGTCATCCCCGTTGACCCCTAGAAGACGTACCTTTTACTCGAGTCATTTCCTTTGATTCTATAAGACGTATCTTTTAGTCGAGTCATCCTTTTTGATTCCTATAAGACATACCTTTTAGTCGAGTCATCCCCTTTGATTCCTATAAGACGTACCTTTTAGTCAAGACAACCCCTTTGATTGCTATATGACGTACCTTTTAGTCGAGTCATCCCTTTGATTCCTATAAGACGTACCTATTAGTCGAGTCATCCCCTTTGACCCCTAGAAGACATACCTTTTAGTCATTTTCTTTGATTCCAATAAGACGTACCTATTAGTCGAGTCACCCCCTTTGATTCCTATAAGACGTACCTTTTAGTCGAGTCATCCCCATTCATTACTATAAGACGTACCTTTTAGTCGAGTCATCCCCTTTGATTCCTAGAAGACGTACCTTTTAGTCGAGTCATTTCCCTTGATTCCTATAAGACGTACCTTTTAGTCGAGTCATCCACTTTTATTCCTATAAGACGTACCTTTTAGTCGAGTCATCCCCTTGGATTTCTATAAGACGTACCTTTTGGTCGAGTCATCCCCTTCGATTCCTATAAGACGAACCTTTTAGTCGAGTCATCCCCTTTGATTCCTAAAAGACGTACCTTTTAGTCGAGTCATCCCCTTTGATTCCTATAAGACGTACCTCTTAGTTGAGTCATTTCCTGTAATTCCTAAAAGACGTACCTTTTAGTCGAGTCATCCCCTTTGATTCCTATAAGACGTACCTTTTAGTCGAGTCATCCCGTTTCACCACTAGAAGAGGTACCTTTTAATCGAGTCATTTCCATTTATTCTATAAGACGTATCTTTTAGTCGAGTCATCCCTTTTGATTCCTATAAGACATACCTTTTAGTCGAATCATCCCCTTTGATTCCTATAAGACGTACCTTTTAGTCATGTCATCCTCTTTGATTCCTATAAGATGTACCTTTTACTCGAGTCATCCCTTTGATTCCTATAAGACGTACCTTGTAGTCGAGTCATTTCCTTAGATTCCTAGAAAACGTACCTTTTAGTCGAGTCATTTCCCTTGATTCCTATGAGACGTACCTTTTAGTCAAGTCATCCCCTTTGATTCCGATAAAATGTACCTTTTATTCGTGTCATCCCCTTTGATTCCTATAAGACGTACCTATTAGTCGAGTCATCCCCTTTGACCCCTAGAAGACATACCTTTTAGTCATTTCCTTTGATTCCTATAAGACGTATCTTTTAGTTGAGTGACCCCCTTTGATTCCAATAAGAGGTACCTTTTAGTCAAGTCATCCCCCTTGAATACTACAAGACGTACCTTTTAGTTGAGTCATCCCCTTTGAGTCCTAGAAGACGTACCTTTTAGTCGAGTCATTTCCCTTGATTCCTATAAGACGTACCTTTTAGTCGAGTCATCCACTTTGATTCCTATAAGGTACCTTTTATTCGAGTCATCCCCTTGGATTCCTATAAGACGTACCTTTTGAACGAGTCATCCCCTTCGATTCCTATAAGACGAACCTTTTAGTCGAGTTATCCCCTTTGATTCCTAAAAGACGCACCTTTTAGTAGAGTTATTTCCCTTGATTCCTATAAGCCGTACATTTTAGTCGAGTCATCCCCTTTGATTCCTATAAGACGTACCTTTTAGTCGAGTCATCTTCTTTGATTCCTATAAGACGTACCTTTTAGTCGAGTCATCCACTTTGATCCCTAGAAGACGTACCTTTTAGTCGAGTCATTTCCCTTGATTCCTATAAGATGTACCTTTTAGTCGAGTCATCCACTTTGATTCATATAAGACGTATATTTTAGTCGAGTCATCCCTTTGATTCCTATAAGTCGTACCTTTTATTCGAGTCATTTCCTTTGATTCCTATAAGACGTACCTTTTAGTCGAGTCATCCCTTTGATTCCTATAAGACGTATCTTTTAGTCGAGTCATCCACTTTGATTCCTATAAGACGTACCTTTTAGTCGAGTCATCCCCTTGGATTCCTATAAGACATTCCTTTTGGTCGAGTCATCCCCTTCGATTCCTATAGGACGAACCTTTTAGTCGAGTCATCCCCTATGATTCCTATAAGACGTACCTTTTAGTCGAGTCATCCCCTTTGATCCCTAGAAGACGTACCTTTTAGTCGAGTCATTTCCTTTGATTCCTATAAGACGTACCTTATCGTCGAGTCATTTCCTTTATTCCTATAAGACGTACCTTTTAGTCGAGTCATCCTCTTTGACCCCTAGAATACATACCTTTTAGTCGAGTCATTTCCCTTGATTCCTATAAGACGTACCTTTTAGTCGAATCATCCTCTTCGATTTGTATAAGATGTACCTTTTAGTCGAGTCATACCTCTTGATTCCTATAAGACGTACTTTTTAGTCAGTCATTCCCCCTTGACCCCTAGAAGACGTACCTTTTAGTCGAGTCATTCCCTTTGACCCCTAGAAGACGTACCTTTTAATCGAGTCATTTCCTTTGATTCTATAAGACGTATCTTTTAGTCGAGTCATCCCTTTTGATTCCTATAAGACGTACCTTTTACTCGAGTCATCCCCTTTGACTCCTATAAGACGTACCTTTTAGTCGAGTCATCCCCTTTGATTCCTATAAGATGTACCTTTTAGTCGAGTTATCCCCTTTGAACTCTAGAATACGTACCTATTAGTCGAGTCATTTCCTTTGATACCTATAAGACGTACCATTTAGTCGAGTCATCCCCTATGATTCCTATAATACGTACCTTTTAGTCGAGTTATCCCCTTTGATTTCTATAACACGTACCTTTTAGTTGAGTCATTTCCTTTGATTCCTTGAAGACGTAACTGTTAGTCGAGTCATATCCCTTGATTCCTATAAGACGTACCTTTTAGTCGAGTCATCCCCTTTGATTCCTATAAGACGTACCTTTTAGTCAAGTCATCCCCTTTGATTCCTAAAAGACGCACCTTTTAGTAGAGTTATTTCCCTTGATTCCTATAAGTCGTACCTTTTAGTCGAGTCATCCCCTTTGATTCCTATAAGACGTACCTTTTAGTTGAGTCATCTTCTTTGATTCCTATAAGACGTACCTTTTAGTCGAGTCATCCAATTTGATCCCTAGAAGACGTACCTTTTAGTCGAGTCATTTCCCTTGATTCCTATATGACGTACCTTTTAGTCGAGTCATCCACTTTGATTCCTATAAGACGTACCTTTTAGTCGAGTCATCCCTTTGATTCCTATAAGACGTACCTTTTATTAGAGTCATTTCCTTTGATTCCTATTAGACGTACCTTTTAGTCGAGTCATCCCTTTGATCCCTATAAGACGTACCTTTTAGTCGAGTCATCCACTTTGATTCCTATAAGACGTACCTTTTAGTCGAGTCATCCCCTTGGATTCCTATAAGACGTTCCTTTTGGTCGAATCATCCCCTTCGATTCCTATAGGACGAACCTTTTAGTCGAGTCATCCCCTATGATTCCTATAAGACGTACCTTTTAGTCGAGTCATCCCCTTTGATCCCAAGAAGACGTACCTTTTAGTCGAGTCATTTCCATTGATTCCTATAAGACGTACCTTTCAGTCGAGTCATTTCCTTTATTCCTATAAGACGTACCTTTTAGTCGAGTCATCCTCTTTGACCCCTAGAATACATACCTTTTAGTCGAGTCATTTCCCTTGATTCCTATAAGACGTACCTTTTAGTCGAATCATCCCCTTCGATTTGTATAAGATGTACCTTTTAGTCGAGTCATACCTCTTGATTCCTATAAGACGTACTTTTTAGTTGAGTCATTCCCTCTTGACCCCTAGAAGACGTACCTTTTAGTCGAGTCATCCCCTTTGACCCCTAGAAGACGTACCTTTTAATCGAGTCATTTCCTTTGATTCTATAAGACGTATCTTTTAGTCGAGTCATCCCTTTTGATTCCTATAAGACGTACCTTTTAGTCGAGTCATCCCCTTTGACTCCTATAAGACGTACCTTTTAGTCGAGTCATCCCCTTTGATTCCTATAAGACGTACCTTTTAGTCGAGTTATCCCCTTTGAACTCTAGAATACGTACCTATTAGTCGAGTCATTTCCTTTGATACCTATAAGACGTACCTTTTAGTCGAGTCATCCCCTATGATTCCTATAAGACGTACCTTTTAGTCGAGTCATCCCCTTTGATTTCTATAACACTTACCTTTTAGTTGAGTAATTTCCTTTGATTTCTTGAAGACGTACCTGTTAGTCGAGTCATATCCCTTGATTCCTATAAGACGTACCTTTTAGTCGAGTCATCCCCTTTGATTCCTATAAGACGTACCTTTTAGTCAAGTCATCCACTTTGATTCCTATAAGACGTACCTTTTAGTCGAGTCATCCCCTTGGATTCCTATAAGATGTACCTTTTGGTCGAGTCATCCCATTCGATTCCTATAAGACGATCCTTTTAGTTGAGTCATCCCCTTTGATTCCTAAAAGACGTACCTTTTAGTCGAGTCATCCCCTTTGATTCCTATACGAAGTACCTTTTAGTCGAGTCATCCCCTTTGATTCCTATAAGACGTACCTTTTAGTCGAGTCATCCCCATTGATTCCTATAAGACGTACCTTTTAGTCGAATCATCCCCTTCGATTTGTATAAGATGTACCTTTTAGTCGAGTCATACCTCTTGATTCGTATAAGACGTACTTTTTAGTTGAGTCATTCCCTCTTGACCCCTAGAAGACGTACCTTTTAGTCGAGTCATCCCCTTTGACCCCTAGAAGACGTACCTTTTAATCGAGTCATTTCCTTTGATTCTATAAGACGTATCTTTTAGTCGAGTCATCCCTTTTGATTCCTATAAGACGTACCTTTTAGTCGAGTCATCCCCTTTGACTCCTATAAGACGTACCTTTTAGTCGAGTCATCCCCTTTGATTCCTATAAGACGTACCTTTTAGTCGAGTTATCCCCTTTGAACTCTAGAATACGTACCTATTAGTCGAGTCATTTCCTTTGATACCTATAAGACGTACCTTTTAGTCGAGTCATCCCCTATGATTCCTATAAGACGTACCTTTTAGTCGAGTCATCCCCTTTGATTTCTATAACACTTACCTTTTAGTTGAGTAATTTCCTTTGATTTCTTGAAGACGTACCTGTTAGTCGAGTCATATCCCTTGATTCCTATAAGACGTACCTTTTAGTCGAGTCATCCCCTTTGATTCCTATAAGACGTACCTTTTAGTCAAGTCATCCACTTTGATTCCTATAAGACGTACCTTTTAGTCGAGTCATCCCCTTGGATTCCTATAAGATGTACCTTTTGGTCGAGTCATCCCATTCGATTCCTATAAGACGATCCTTTTAGTTGAGTCATCCCCTTTGATTCCTAAAAGACTTACCTTTTAGTCGAGTCATCCCCTTTGATTCCTATACGAAGTACCTTTTAGTCGAGTCATCCCCTTTGATTCCTATAAGACGTACCTTTTAGTCGAGTCATCCCCATTGATCACTAGAAGACGTACCTTTTAGTCTAGTCATTTCCTTTGATTCCTATAAGACGTACCTTTTAGTCTAGTCATTTCCTTTGATTCCTATAAGACGTACCTTTTACTCGAGTCATCCCCTTTGACCCCTAGAATACGTACCTCATAGTCGAATCATCCCCTTTGATTCTTATAAGACATACCTTTTAGTCGAGTCATCCCCATTGATTTCTATAGTACATGCCTTTTAGTCGAGTTATACCTCTTGATTCCTATAAGACGTACTTTTTAGTCGAGTCAATCCCCATTGACCCCTAGAAGATGTACCTTTTAGTCGAGTCATCCCCTTTGACCCCTAGAAGACGTACCTTTTACTCGAGTCATTTCCTTTGATTCTATAAGACGTATCTTTTAGTCGAGTCATCCCTTTTGATTCCTATAAGACGTACCTATTAGTCGAGTCATCCCCTTTGATTCCTATAAGACGTACCTTTTAGTCAAGACAACCCCTTTGATTGCTATAAGACGTACCTTTTAGATGAGTTATCCCTTTGATTCCTATAAGACGTACCTTTTAGTCGAGTTATCTCCTTTGACCCCTAGAAGTCATACCTTTTAGTCATTTTCTTTGATTCCAATAAGACGTACCTTTTAGTCGAGTCACCCCCTTTGTTTCCAATAAGACGTACCTTTTAGTCGAGTCATCCCCCTTCATTACTATAAGACGTACCTTTTAGTCGAGTCATCCCCTTTGATTCCTAGAAGACGTACCTTTTAGTCGAGTCATCCCCTTGGATTCCTATAAGATGTACCTTTTGGTCGAGTCATCCCATTCGATTCCTATAAGACGATCCTTTTAGTTGAGTCATCCCCTTTGATTCCTAAAAGACGTACCTTTTAGTCGAGTCATCCCCTTTGATTCCTATACGAAGTACCTTTTAGTCGAGTCATCCCCTTTGATTCCTATAAGACGTACCTTTTAGTCGAGTCATCCCCATTGATTCCTATAAGACGTACCTTTTAGTCGAATCATCCCCTTCGATTTGTATAAGATGTACCTTTTAGTCGAGTCATACCTCTTGATTCGTATAAGACGTACTTTTTAGTTGAGTCATTCCCTCTTGACCCCTAGAAGACGTACCTTTTAGTCGAGTCATCCCCTTTGACCCCTAGAAGACGTACCTTTTAATCGAGTCATTTCCTTTGATTCTATAAGACGTATCTTTTAGTCGAGTCATCCCTTTTGATTCCTATAAGACGTACCTTTTAGTCGAGTCATCCCCTTTGACTCCTATAAGACGTACCTTTTAGTCGAGTCATCCCCTTTGATTCCTATAAGACGTACCTTTTAGTCGAGTTATCCCCTTTGAACTCTAGAATACGTACCTATTAGTCGAGTCATTTCCTTTGATACCTATAAGACGTACCTTTTAGTCGAGTCATCCCCTATGATTCCTATAAGACGTACCTTTTAGTCGAGTCATCCCCTTTGATTTCTATAACACTTACCTTTTAGTTGAGTAATTTCCTTTGATTTCTTGAAGACGTACCTGTTAGTCGAGTCATATCCCTTGATTCCTATAAGACGTACCTTTTAGTCGAGTCATCCCCTTTGATTCCTATAAGACGTACCTTTTAGTCAAGTCATCCACTTTGATTCCTATAAGACGTACCTTTTAGTCGAGTCATCCCCTTGGATTCCTATAAGATGTACCTTTTGGTCGAGTCATCCCATTCGATTCCTATAAGACGATCCTTTTAGTTGAGTCATCCCCTTTGATTCCTAAAAGACGTACCTTTTAGTCGAGTCATCCCCTTTGATTCCTATACGAAGTACCTTTTAGTCGAGTCATCCCCTTTGATTCCTATAAGACGTACCTTTTAGTCGAGTCATCCCCATTGATTCCTATAAGACGTACCTTTTAGTCGAATCATCCCCTTCGATTTGTATAAGATGTACCTTTTAGTCGAGTCATACCTCTTGATTCGTATAAGACGTACTTTTTAGTTGAGTCATTCCCTCTTGACCCCTAGAAGACGTACCTTTTAGTCGAGTCATCCCCTTTGACCCCTAGAAGACGTACCTTTTAATCGAGTCATTTCCTTTGATTCTATAAGACGTATCTTTTAGTCGAGTCATCCCTTTTGATTCCTATAAGACGTACCTTTTAGTCGAGTCATCCCCTTTGACTCCTATAAGACGTACCTTTTAGTCGAGTCATCCCCTTTGATTCCTATAAGACGTACCTTTTAGTCGAGTTATCCCCTTTGAACTCTAGAATACGTACCTATTAGTCGAGTCATTTCCTTTGATACCTATAAGACGTACCTTTTAGTCGAGTCATCCCCTATGATTCCTATAAGACGTACCTTTTAGTCGAGTCATCCCCTTTGATTTCTATAACACTTACCTTTTAGTTGAGTAATTTCCTTTGATTTCTTGAAGACGTACCTGTTAGTCGAGTCATATCCCTTGATTCCTATAAGACGTACCTTTTAGTCGAGTCATCCCCTTTGATTCCTATAAGACGTACCTTTTAGTCAAGTCATCCACTTTGATTCCTATAAGACGTACCTTTTAGTCGAGTCATCCCCTTGGATTCCTATAAGATGTACCTTTTGGTCGAGTCATCCCATTCGATTCCTATAAGACGATCCTTTTAGTTGAGTCATCCCCTTTGATTCCTAAAAGACGTACCTTTTAGTCGAGTCATCCCCTTTGATTCCTATACGAAGTACCTTTTAGTCGAGTCATCCCCTTTGATTCCTATAAGACGTACCTTTTAGTCGAGTCATCCCCATTGATCACTAGAAGACGTACCTTTTAGTCTAGTCATTTCCTTTGATTCCTATAAGACGTACCTTTTAGTCTAGTCATTTCCTTTGATTCCTATAAGACGTACCTTTTACTCGAGTCATCCCCTTTGACCCCTAGAATACGTACCTCATAGTCGAATCATCCCCTTTGATTCTTATAAGACATACCTTTTAGTCGAGTCATCCCCATTGATTTCTATAGTACATGCCTTTTAGTCGAGTTATACCTCTTGATTCCTATAAGACGTACTTTTTAGTCGAGTCAATCCCCATTGACCCCTAGAAGATGTACCTTTTAGTCGAGTCATCCCCTTTGACCCCTAGAAGACGTACCTTTTACTCGAGTCATTTCCTTTGATTCTATAAGACGTATCTTTTAGTCGAGTCATCCCTTTTGATTCCTATAAGACGTACCTATTAGTCGAGTCATCCCCTTTGATTCCTATAAGACGTACCTTTTAGTCAAGACAACCCCTTTGATTGCTATAAGACGTACCTTTTAGATGAGTTATCCCTTTGATTCCTATAAGACGTACCTTTTAGTCGAGTCATCTCCTTTGACCCCTAGAAGTCATACCTTTTAGTCATTTTCTTTGATTCCAATAAGACGTACCTTTTAGTCGAGTCACCCCCTTTGTTTCCAATAAGACGTACCTTTTAGTCGAGTCATCCCCCTTCATTACTATAAGACGTACCTTTTAGTCGAGTCATCCCCTTTGATTCCTAGAAGACGTACCTTTTAGTCGAGTCATCCCCTTGGATTCCTATAAGATATACCTTTTGGTCGAGTCATCCCATTCGATTCCTATAAGACGATCCTTTTAGTTGAGTCATCCCCTTTGATTCCTAAAAGACGTACCTTTTAGTCGAGTCATCCCCTTTGATTCCTATACGAAGTACCTTTTAGTCGAGTCATCCCCTTTGATTCCTATAAGACGTACCTTTTAGTCGAGTCATCCCCATTGATTCCTATAAGACGTACCTTTTAGTCGAATCATCCCCTTCGATTTGTATAAGATGTACCTTTTAGTCGAGTCATACCTCTTGATTCGTATAAGACGTACTTTTTAGTTGAGTCATTCCCTCTTGACCCCTAGAAGACGTACCTTTTAGTCGAGTCATCCCCTTTGACCCCTAGAAGACGTACCTTTTAATCGAGTCATTTCCTTTGATTCTATAAGACGTATCTTTTAGTCGAGTCATCCCTTTTGATTCCTATAAGACGTACCTTTTAGTCGAGTCATCCCCTTTGACTCCTATAAGACGTACCTTTTAGTCGAGTCATCCCCTTTGATTCCTATAAGACGTACCTTTTAGTCGAGTTATCCCCTTTGAACTCTAGAATACGTACCTATTAGTCGAGTCATTTCCTTTGATACCTATAAGACGTACCTTTTAGTCGAGTCATCCCCTATGATTCCTATAAGACGTACCTTTTAGTCGAGTCATCCCCTTTGATTTCTATAACACTTACCTTTTAGTTGAGTAATTTCCTTTGATTTCTTGAAGACGTACCTGTTAGTCGAGTCATATCCCTTGATTCCTATAAGACGTACCTTTTAGTCGAGTCATCCCCTTTGATTCCTATAAGACGTACCTTTTAGTCAAGTCATCCACTTTGATTCCTATAAGACGTACCTTTTAGTCGAGTCATCCCCTTGGATTCCTATAAGATGTACCTTTTGGTCGAGTCATCCCATTCGATTCCTATAAGACGATCCTTTTAGTTGAGTCATCCCCTTTGATTCCTAAAAGACGTACCTTTTAGTCGAGTCATCCCCTTTGATTCCTATACGAAGTACCTTTTAGTCGAGTCATCCCCTTTGATTCCTATAAGACGTACCTTTTAGTCGAGTCATCCCCATTGATCACTAGAAGACGTACCTTTTAGTCTAGTCATTTCCTTTGATTCCTATAAGACGTACCTTTTAGTCTAGTCATTTCCTTTGATTCCTATAAGACGTACCTTTTACTCGAGTCATCCCCTTTGACCCCTAGAATACGTACCTCATAGTCGAATCATCCCCTTTGATTCTTATAAGACATACCTTTTAGTCGAGTCATCCCCATTGATTTCTATAGTACATGCCTTTTAGTCGAGTTATACCTCTTGATTCCTATAAGACGTACTTTTTAGTCGAGTCAATCCCCATTGACCCCTAGAAGATGTACCTTTTAGTCGAGTCATCCCCTTTGACCCCTAGAAGACGTACCTTTTACTCGAGTCATTTCCTTTGATTCTATAAGACGTATCTTTTAGTCGAGTCATCCCTTTTGATTCCTATAAGACGTACCTATTAGTCGAGTCATCCCCTTTGATTCCTATAAGACGTACCTTTTAGTCAAGACAACCCCTTTGATTGCTATAAGACGTACCTTTTAGATGAGTTATCCCTTTGATTCCTATAAGACGTACCTTTTAGTCGAGTCATCTCCTTTGACCCCTAGAAGTCATACCTTTTAGTCATTTTCTTTGATTCCAATAAGACGTACCTTTTAGTCGAGTCACCCCCTTTGTTTCCAATAAGACGTACCTTTTAGTCGAGTCATCCCCCTTCATTACTATAAGACGTACCTTTTAGTCGAGTCATCCCCTTTGATTCCTAGAAGACGTACCTTTTAGTCGAGTCATTTCCCTTGATTCCTATAAGACGTACCTTATAGTCGAGTCATCCACTTTTATTCCTATAAGACGTACCTTTTAGTCAAGTCATCCCGTTGGATTCCTATAAGACGTACCTTTTGGTCGAGTCATCCCCTTCGATTCCTATAGGACGAATCTTTTAGTCGAGTCATCCTCTTTGAATCCTTAAAGACGTACCTTTTAGTCGAGTCATCCCCTTTGATTCCTATAAGACGTACCTTTTAGTCGAGTCATCTCCTTTGATTCCTATAAGACGTACCTCTTAGTTGAGTCATTTCCTGTAATTCCTAAAAGACGTACCTTTTAGTCGAGTCATCCCCTTAGATTCCTATAAGACGTACCTTTTAGTCGAGTCATCCCCTTTCACCACTAGAAGACGTACTTTTTAATCGAGTCATTTCCTTTTATTCTATAAGACGTATCTTTTAGTCGAGTCATCCCTTTTGATTCCTATAAGACGTATCTTTTAGTCGAATCATCCCCTTTGATTCCTATAAGACGTACCTTTTAGTCATGTCATCCTCTTTGATTCCTATAAGACGTACCTTTTACTCGAGTCATCCCTTTGATTCCTATAAGACGTACCTTTTAGTCGAGTCATTTCCTTAGATTCCTAGAAAACGTACCTTTTAGTCGAGTCATTTCCCTTGATTCCTATGAGACGTACCTTTTAGTCAAGTCATCCCCTTTGATTCCTATGAAATGTACCTTTTAGTCGTGTCATCCCCTTTGATTCCTATAAGACTTACCTTTTAGTCGAGTCATCCCTTTGATTCCTATAAGACGTACCTATTAGTCGAGTCATCCCCTTTGACCCCTAGAAGACATACCTTTTAGTCATTTCCTTTGATTCCTATAAGACATATCTTTTAGTTGAGTCACCCCCTTTGATTCCAATAAGAGGTACCTTTTAGTCATGTCATCCCCCTTGAATACTATAAGACGTACCTTTTAGTCGAGTCATCCCCTTTGATTCCTAGAAGACGTACCTTTTAGTCGAGTCATTTCCCTTGATTCCTATAAGACGTACCTTTTAGTCGAGTCATCCACTTTGATTCCTATAAGACGTACCTTTTATTCGAGTCATCCCCTTGGATTCCTATAAGACGTACCTTTTAGTCGAGTCATCCCCTTCGATTCCTATAAGACGAACCTTTTAGTCGAGTCATCCCCTTTGATTCCTAAAAGACGTACCTTTTAGTCGAGTTATTTACCTTGATTCCTATAAGCCGTACCTTTTAGTCGAGTCATCCCCTTTGATTCTTATAAGACGTACCTTTTTGTCGAGTCATCCTCTTTGATTCCTATAAGACGTACCTTTTAGTCGAGTCATCCCCTTTGATCCCTAGAAGACGTACCTTTTAGTCGAGTCATTTCCCTTGATTCCTATAAGACGTACCTTTTAGTCGAGTCATCCACTTTGATTCCTATAAGACGTACCTTTTAGTCGAGTCATCCCTTTGGATTCCTATAAGACGTAACTTTTGGTCGAGTCATCCCCTTCGATTCCTATAAGACGAACCTTTTAGTCGAGTCATCCCCTTTGATTCCTAAAAAACGTACCTTTTAGTCGAGTCATTTCCTTTGATACCTATAAGACGTACCTCTTAGTCTATTCATCCCCTTTGATTCGTATAAGACGTACCTTTTAGTCGAGTCATCCTCTTTGATTCCTATAAGAAATACCTTTTAGTCGAGTTATACCTCTTGATTCCTATAAGATGTACTTTTTAGTCGAGTCATTCCCCCTTGACCCCTAGAAGACGTACCTTTCAGTCGAGTCATCCGCTTTGACCCCTAGAAGACGTACCTTTTACTCGAGTCATTTCCTTTGATTCTATAAGACGTATCTTTTAGTCGAGTCACCCCCTTTGATTCCTATAAGACGTACCTTTTAGTCGAGTCATCCCCTATGATTCCTATAAGACGTACCTTTTAGTTGAGTCATCCCCTTTGATTGATATAACACGTACATTTTAGTTGAGTCATTTCCTTTGATTCCTTGAAGACGTACCTGTTAGTCGAGTCATATCCCTTGATTCCTATAAGACGTACCTTTTAGTCGAGTCATCCCCTTGGATTCCTATTTGATGTACCTTTTGGTCGAGTCATCCCATTCGATTCCTATAAGACGATCCTTTTAGTTGAGTCATCCCCTTTGATTCCTAAAAGACGTACCTTTTAGTCGAGTCATCCCCTTTGATTCCTATACGAAGTACCTTTTAGTCGAGTCATCCCCTTTGATTCCTATAAGACGTACCTTTTAGTCGAGTCATCCCCATTGATTCCTATAAGACGTACCTTTTAGTCGAATCATCCCCTTCGATTTGTATAAGATGTACCTTTTAGTCGAGTCATACCTCTTGATTCGTATAAGACGTACTTTTTAGTTGAGTCATTCCCTCTTGACCCCTAGAAGACGTACCTTTTAGTCGAGTCATCCCCTTTGACCCCTAGAAGATGTACCTTTTAATCGAGTCATTTCCTTTGATTCTATAAGACGTATCTTTTAGTCGAGTCATCCCTTTTGATTCCTATAAGACGTACCTTTTAGTCGAGTCATCCCCTTTGACTCCTATAAGACGTACCTTTTAGTCGAGTCATCCCCTTTGATTCCTATAAGACGTACCTTTTAGTCGAGTTATCCCCTTTGAACTCTAGAATACGTACCTATTAGTCGAGTCATTTCCTTTGATACCTATAAGACGTACCTTTTAGTCGAGTCATCCCCTATGATTCCTATAAGACGTACCTTTTAGTCGAGTCATCCCCTTTGATTTCTATAACACTTACCTTTTAGTTGAGTAATTTCCTTTGATTTCTTGAAGACGTACCTGTTAGTCGAGTCATATCCCTTGATTCCTATAAGACGTACCTTTTAGTCGAGTCATCCCCTTTGATTCCTATAAGACGTACCTTTTAGTCAAGTCATCCACTTTGATTCCTATAAGACGTACCTTTTAGTCGAGTCATCCCCTTGGATTCCTATAAGATGTACCTTTTGGTCGAGTCATCCCATTCGATTCCTATAAGACGATCCTTTTAGTTGAGTCATCCCCTTTGATTCCTAAAAGACGTACCTTTTAGTCGAGTCATCCCCTTTGATTCCTATACGAAGTACCTTTTAGTCGAGTCATCCCCTTTGATTCCTATAAGACGTACCTTTTAGTCGAGTCATCCCCATTGATCACTAGAAGACGTACCTTTTAGTCTAGTCATTTCCTTTGATTCCTATAAGACGTACCTTTTAGTCTAGTCATTTCCTTTGATTCCTATAAGACGTACCTTTTACTCGAGTCATCCCCTTTGACCCCTAGAATACGTACCTCATAGTCGAATCATCCCCTTTGATTCTTATAAGACATACCTTTTAGTCGAGTCATCCCCATTGATTTCTATAGTACATGCCTTTTAGTCGAGTTATACCTCTTGATTCCTATAAGACGTACTTTTTAGTCGAGTCAATCCCCATTGACCCCTAGAAGATGTACCTTTTAGTCGAGTCATCCCCTTTGACCCCTAGAAGACGTACCTTTTACTCGAGTCATTTCCTTTGATTCTATAAGACGTATCTTTTAGTCGAGTCATCCCTTTTGATTCCTATAAGACGTACCTATTAGTCGAGTCATCCCCTTTGATTCCTATAAGACGTACCTTTTAGTCAAGACAACCCCTTTGATTGCTATAAGACGTACCTTTTAGATGAGTTATCCCTTTGATTCCTATAAGACGTACCTTTTAGTCGAGTCATCTCCTTTGACCCCTAGAAGTCATACCTTTTAGTCATTTTCTTTGATTCCAATAAGACGTACCTTTTAGTCGAGTCACCCCCTTTGTTTCCTATAAGACGTACCTTTTAGTCGAGTCATCCCCCTTCATTACTATAAGACGTACCTTTTAGTCGAGTCATCCCCTTTGATTCCTAGAAGACGTACCTTTTAGTCGAGTCATTTCCCTTGATTCCTATAAGACGTACCTTATAGTCGAGTCATCCACTTTTATTCCTATAAGACGTACCTTTTAGTCAAGTCATCCCGTTGGATTCCTATAAGACGTACCTTTTGGTCGAGTCATCCCCTTTGATTCCTATAGGACGAATCTTTTAGTCGAGTCATCCTCTTTGAATCCTTAAAGACGTACCTTTTAGTCGAGTCATCCCCTTTGATTCCTATAAGACGTACCTTTTAGTCGAGTCATCTCCTTTGATTCCTATAAGACGTACCTCTTAGTTGAGTCATTTCCTGTAATTCCTAAAAGACGTACCTTTTAGTCGAGTCATCCCCTTAGATTCCTATAAGACGTACCTTTTAGTCGAGTCATCCCCTTTCACCACTAGAAGACGTACCTTTTAATCGAGTCATTTCCTTTTATTCTATAAGACGTATCTTTTAGTCGAGTCATCCCTTTTGATTCCTATAAGACGTATCTTTTAGTCGAATCATCCCCTTTGATTCCTATAAGACGTACCTTTTAGTCATGTCATCCTCTTTGATTCCTATAAGACGTACCTTTTACTCGAGTCATCCCTTTGATTCCTATAAGACGTACCTTTTAGTCGAGTCATTTCCTTAGATTCCTAGAAAACGTACCTTTTAGTCGAGTCATTTCCCTTGATTCCTATGAGACGTACCTTTTAGTCAAGTCATCCCCTTTGATTCCTATGAAATGTACCTTTTAGTCGTGTCATCCCCTTTGATTCCTATAAGACTTACCTTTTAGTCGAGTCATCCCTTTGATTCCTATAAGACGTACCTATTAGTCGAGTCATCCCCTTTGACCCCTAGAAGACATACCTTTTAGTCATTTCCTTTGATTCCTATAAGACATATCTTTTAGTTGAGTCACCCCCTTTGATTCCAATAAGAGGTACCTTTTAGTCATGTCATCCCCCTTGAATACTATAAGACGTACCTTTTAGTCGAGTCATCCCCTTTGATTCCTAGAAGACGTACCTTTTAGTCGAGTCATTTCCCTTGATTCCTATAAGACGTACCTTTTAGTCGAGTCATCCACTTTGATTCCTATAAGACGTACCTTTTATTCGAGTCATCCCCTTGGATTCCTATAAGACGTACCTTTTAGTCGAGTCATCCCCTTCGATTCCTATAAGACGAACCTTTTAGTCGAGTCATCCCCTTTGATTCCTAAAAGACGTACCTTTTAGTCGAGTTATTTACCTTGATTCCTATAAGCCGTACCTTTTAGTCGAGTCATCCCCTTTGATTCTTATAAGACGTACCTTTTTGTCGAGTCATCCTCTTTGATTCCTATAAGACGTACCTTTTAGTCGAGTCATCCCCTTTGATCCCTAGAAGACGTACCTTTTAGTCGAGTCATTTCCCTTGATTCCTATAAGACGTACCTTTTAGTCGAGTCATCCACTTTGATTCCTATAAGACGTACCTTTTAGTCGAGTCATCCCTTTGGATTCCTATAAGACGTAACTTTTGGTCGAGTCATCCCCTTCGATTCCTATAAGACGAACCTTTTAGTCGAGTCATCCCCTTTGATTCCTAAAAAACGTACCTTTTAGTCGAGTCATTTCCTTTGATACCTATAAGACGTACCTCTTAGTCTATTCATCCCCTTTGATTCGTATAAGACGTACCTTTTAGTCGAGTCATCCTCTTTGATTCCTATAAGAAATACCTTTTAGTCGAGTTATACCTCTTGATTCCTATAAGATGTACTTTTTAGTCGAGTCATTCCCCCTTGACCCCTAGAAGACGTACCTTTTAGTCGAGTCGTCCGCTTTGACCCCTAGAAGACGTACCTTTTACTCGAGTCATTTCCTTTGATTCTATAAGACGTATCTTTTAGTCGAGTCACCCCCTTTGATTCCTATAAGACGTACCTTTTAGTCGAGTCATCCCCTATGATTCCTATAAGACGTACCTTTTAGTTGAGTCATCCCCTTTGATTTCTATAACACGTACATTTTAGTTGAGTCATTTCCTTTGATTCCTTGAAGACGTACCTGTTAGTCGAGTCATATCCCTTGATTCCTATAAGACGTACCTTTTAGTCGAGTCATCCCCTTTGATTCCTATAAGACGTACCTTTTAGTCAAGTCATCCACTTTGATTCCTATAAGACGTACCTTTTAGTCGAGTCATCCCCTTGGATTCCTATATGACGTACCTTTTGGTCGAGTCATCGCCTTCGATTCCTATAAGACGATCCTTTTAGTCGAGTCATCCCCTTTGATTCCTAAAAGACGTACCTTTTAGTCGAGTCATTTCTCTTGATTCCTATAAGACGTACCTTTTAGTCGAGTCATCCCCTTTGATTCCTATACGACGTACCTTTTAGTCGAGTCATCCCCTTTCATTCCTATTAGACGTATCTTTTAGTCGAGTCATCCCCGTTGATCACTAGAAGACGTACCTTTTAGTCTAGTCATTTCCTTTGATTCCTATAAGACGTACCTTTTAGTCTAGTCATTTCCTATGATTCCTATAAGACGTACCTTTTAGTCGAGTCATCCCGTTTGACCCCTAGAATACGTACCTCATAGTCGAATCATCCCCTTTGATTCTTATAAGACGTACCTTTTAGTCGAGTCATCCCCTTTGATTTCTATAATACATACCTTTTAGTCGAGTTATACCTCTTGATTCCTATAAGACGTACTTTTTAGTCGAGTCAATCCCCCTTGACCCCTAGAAGACGTACCTTTTAGTCGAGTCATCCCCTTTGACCCCTAGAAGACGTACCTTTTACTCGAGTCTTTTCCTTTGATTCTATAAGACGTATCTTTTAGTCGAGTCATCCCTTTTGATTCCTATAAGACGTACCTTCTAGTCGAGTCATCCCCTTTGATTCCTATAAGACGTACCTTTTAGTCAAGACAAACCCTTTGATTGCTATAAGACGTACCTTTTAGACGAGTCATCCCTTTGATTCCTATAAGACGTACCTTTTAGTCGAGTCATCCCCTTTGACCCCTAGAAGACATACCTTTTAGTCATTTTCATTGATTCCAATAAGACGTACCTTTTAGTCGAGTCACCCCCTTTGATTCCTATAAGACGTACCTTTTAGTCGAGTCATCCCCCTTCATTACTATAAGACGTACCTTTTAGTCGAGTCATTTCCCTTGATTCCTATAAGACGTACCTTTTAGTCGAGTCATCCACTTTTATTCCTATAAGACGTACCTTTTAGTCGAGTGATCCCTTTGATTCCTATAAGACGTACCTTTTGATCGAGTCATCCCTTTGATTCCTATAAGACGTACCTATTAGTCGAGTCATCCCCTTTAACCCCTAGAAGACATACCTTTTAGTCATTTCCTTTGATTCCTATAAGACGTATCTTTTAGTTGAGTCACCCCCTTTGATTCCAATAAGAGGTACCTTTTAGTCAAGTCATCCCCCTTGAATACTATAAGACGTACCTTTTAGTCGAGTCATCCCCTTTGATTCCTAGAAGACGTACCTTTTAGTCGAGTCATTTCCCTTGATTCCTATAAGACGTACCTTTTAGTCGAGTCATCCAGTTTGATTCCTATAAGACGTACCTTTTATTCGAGTCATCCCCTTGGATTCCTATAAGACGTACCTTTTGAACGATTCATCCCCTTCGATTCCTATAAGACGGACCTTTTAGTCGAGTCATCCCCTTTGATTCCTAAAAGACGTACCTTTTAGTCGAGTTATTTACCTTGATTCCTATAAGCCGTACCTTTTAGTCGAGTCATCCCCTTTGATTCTTATAAGACGTACCTTTTTGTCGAGTCATCCTCTTTGATTCCTATAAGACGTACCTTTTAGTCGAGTCATCCCCTTTGATCCCTAGAAGACGTACCTTTTAGTCGAGTCATTTCCCTTGATTCCTATAAGACGTACCTTTTAGTCGAGTCATCCACTTTGATTCCTATAAGACGTACCTTTTAGTCGAGTCATCCCTTTGGATTCCTATAAGACGTAACTTTTGGTCGAGTCATCCCCTTCGATTCCTATAAGACGAACCTTTTAGTCGAGTCATCCCCTTTGATTCCTAAAAAACGTACCTTTTAGTCGAGTTATTTCCTTTGATACCTATAAGACGTACCTCTTAGTCTATTCATCCCCTTTGATTCGTATAAGACGTACCTTTTAGTCGAGTCATCCTCTTTGATTCCTATAAGACATACCTTTTAGTCGAGTTATACCTCTTCATTCCTATAAGACGTACTTTTTAGTCGAGTCATTCCCCCTTGACCCCTAGAAGACGTACCTTTTAGTCGAGTCATCCGCTTTGACCCCTAGAAGACGTACCTTTTACTCGAGTCATTTCCTTTGATTCTATAAGACGTATCTTTTAGTCGAGTCACCCCCTTTGATTCCTATAAGACGTACCTTTTAGTCGAGTCATCCCTTATGATTCCTATAAGACGTACCTTTTAGTTGAGTCATCCCCTTTGATTTCTATAACACGTACCTTTTAGTTGAGTCATTTCCTTTGATTCCTTGAAGACGTACCTGTTAGTCGAGTCATATCCCTTGATTCCTATAAGACGTACCTTTTAGTCGAGTCATCCCCTTTGATTCCTATAAGACGTACCTTTTAGTCAAGTCATCCACTTTGATTCCTATAAGACGTACCTTTTAGTCGAGTCATCCCCTTGGATTCCTATAAGACGTACCTTTTGGTCGAGTCATCGCCTTCGATTCCTATAAGACGATCCTTTTAGTCGAGTCATCCCTTTTGATTCCTAAAAGACGTACCCTTTAGTCGAGTCATTTCTCTTGATTCCTATAAGACGTACCTTTTAGTCGAGTCATCCCCTTTGATTCCTATACGACGTACCTTTTAGTCGAGTCATCCCCTTTGATTCCTATTAGACGTATCTTTTAGTCGAGTCATCCCCGTTGATCACTAGAAGACGTACCTTTTAGTCTAGTCATTTCCTTTGATTCCTATAAGACGTACCTTTTAGTCTAGTCATTTCCTATGATTCCTATAAGACGTACCTTTTAGTCGAGTCATCCCGTTTGACCCCTAGAATACGTACCTCATAGTCGAATCATCCCCTTTGATTCTTATAAGACGTACCTTTTAGTCGAGTCATCCCCTTTAATTTCTATAATACATACCTTTTAGTCGATTTATACCTCTTGATTCCTATAAGACGTACTTTTTAGTCGAGTCAATCCCCCTTGACCCCTAGAAGACGTACCTTTTAGTCGAGTCATCCCCTTTGACCCCTAGAAGACGTACCTTTTACTCGAGTCATTTCCTTTGATTCTATAAGACGTATCTTTTAGTCGAGTCATCCCTTTTGATTCCTATAAGACGTACCTTTTAGTCGAGTCATCCCCTTTGATTCCTATAAGACGTACCTTTTAGTCAAGACAACCCCTTTGATTGCTATAAGACGTACCTTTTAGACGAGTCATCCCTTTGATTCCTATAAGACGTACCTTTTAGTCTAGTCATCCCCTTTGACCCCTAGAAGACATACCTTTTAGTCATTTTCATTGATTCCAATAAGACGTACCTTTTAGTCGAGTCACCCCCTTTGATTCCTATAAGACGTACCTTTTAGTCGAGTCATCCCCCTTCATTACTATAAGACGTACCTTTTAGTCGAGTCATTTCCGTTGATTCCTATAAGACGTACCTTTTAGTCGAGTCATCCACTTTTATTCCTATAAGACGTACCTTTTAGTCGAGTCATCCCTTTGATTCCTATAAGACGTACCTTTTGATCGAGTCATCCCTTTGATTCCTATAAGACGTACCTATTAGTCGAGTCATCCCCTTTGACCCCTAGAATACATACCTTTTAGTCATTTCCTTTGATTCCTATAAGACGTATCTTTTAGTTGAGTCACCCCCTTTGATTCCAATAAGAGGTACCTTTTAGTCAAGTCATCCCCCTTGAATACTATAAGACGTACCTTTTAGTCGAGTCATCCCCTTTGATTCCTAGAAGACGTACCTTTTAGTCGAGTCATTTCCCTTGATTCCTATAAGACGTACCTTTTAGTCGAGTCATCCAGTTTGATTCCTATAAGACGTACCTTTTATTCGAGTCATCCCCTTGGATTCCTATAAGACGTACCTTTTGAACGAGTCATCCCCTTCGATACCTATAAGACGAACCTTTTAGTCAAGTCATCCCCTTTGATTCCTAAAAGACGTACCTTTTAATCGAGTTATTTCCCTTGATTCCTATAAGCCGTACCTTTTAGTAGAGTCATCCCCTTTGATTCCTATAAGACGTAGCTTTTTGTCGAGTCATCCACTTTGATTCCTATAAGACGTACCTTTTAGTCGAGTCATCCCCTTTGATCCTTAGAAGACGTACCTTTTAGTCGAGTCATTTCCCTTGATTCCTATAAGACGTACCTTTTAGTCGAGTCATCCACTTTGATTCCTATAAGATGTACCTTTTAGTCGAGTCATCCCTTTGGATTCCTATAAGACGTACCTTTTGGTCGAGTCATCCCCTTCGATTCCTATAAGACGAACCTTTTAGTCGAGTCATCCCCTTTGATTCCTAAAAAATGTACCTTTTAGTCGAGTCATTTCCCTTGATACCTATAAGACGTACCTCTTAGTCTATTCATCCCCTTTGATCCGTATAAGACGTACCTTTTAGTCGAGTCATCCTCTTTGATTCCTATAAGACATACCTTTTAGTCGAGTTATACCTCTTGATTCCAATAAGACGTACTTTTTAGTCGAGTCATTCCCCCTTGACCCCTAGAAGACGTACCTTTTAGTCGAGTCATCCGCTTTGACCCCTAGAAGACGTACCTTTTACTTGAGTCATTTCCTTTGATTCTATAAGACGTATCTTTTAGTCGAGTCACCCCCATTGATTCCTATAAGACGTACCTTTTAGTCGAGTCATCCCCTATGATTCCTATAAGACGTACCTTTTAGTCAAGTCATCCCCGTTGATCACTAGAAGACGTACCTTTTAGTCTATTTATTTCCTTTGATTCCTATAAGACGTACCTTTTAGTCTAGTCATTTCCTTTGATTCCTATAAGACGTACCTTTTAGTCGAGTCATCCCCTTTGACCCCTAGAATACGTACCTCATAGTCGAATCATCCCCTTTGATTCTTATAAGACGTACCTTTTAGTCGAGTCATCCCCTTTGATTTCTATAATAAATATCTTTTAGTCGAGTTATACCTCTTGATTCCTATAAGACGTAATTTTTAGTCGAGTCAATCCCCCTTGACCCCTAGAAGACGTACTATTTAGTCGAGTCATCCCCTTTGACCCCTAGAAGATGTACCTTTTACTCGAGTCATTTCCTTTGATTCTATAAGACGAATCTTTTAGTCGAGTCATCCCTTTTGATTCCTATAAGACGTACCTTTTAGTCGAGTTATTTCCCTTGATTCCTATAAGACGTACCTTTTAGTCGAGTCATCCCCTTTGATTCCTATAAGACGTACCTTTTTGTCGAGTCATCCTCTTTGATTCCTATAAGACGTACCTTTTAGTCGAGTCATCCCCTTTGATCCCTAAAAGACGTACCATTTAGTCGAGTCATCCACTTTGATTCCTATAAGACGTACCTTTTAGTCGAGTCATCCCTTTGGATTCCTATAAGACGTACCTTTTGGTCGAGTCATCCCCTTCGATTCCTATAAGACGAACCTTCTAGTCGAGTCATCCCCTTTGATTCCTAAAAAATGTACCTTTTACTCGAGTCTTTTCCCTTGATACCTATAAGACGTACCTCTTAGTCTATTCATCCCCTTTGATTCGTATAAGACGTAACTTTTAGTCGAGTCATCCTCTTTGATTCCTATAAGACATACCTTTTAGTCGAGTTATACCTCTTTATTCCTATAAGACGTACTTTTTAGTCGAGTCATTCCCTCTTGACCCCTAGAAGACGTACCTTTTAGTCGAGTCATCCGCTCTGACCCCTAGAAGACGTACCTTTTACTCGAGTCATTTCCTTTGATTCTATAAGACGTATCTTTTA
The DNA here is from genome assembly GCA_030864215.1 of Capsicum pubescens. NCBI lineage: Eukaryota > Viridiplantae > Streptophyta > Magnoliopsida > Solanales > Solanaceae > Capsicum > Capsicum pubescens. Next base: position 271,335,608 of record CM061545.1, on the reverse strand, counting down.
GTCGAGTCATCCCTTTGGTTCCTATAAGACGTACCTTTTAGTCGAGTCACCCCCTTGGATTCCTATAAGACGTACCTTTTAGTCGAGTCATCCCCCTTGATTACTATAAGACGTACCTTTTAGTCGAGTTATCCCCTTTGATTCCTAGAAGACGTACCTTTTAGTCGAGTCTTCCCCTTTGACCCCTAGACTACGTACCTTTTAGTCGAGTCATTTCCCTTGATTCCTATAAGACGTACCTCATAGTCGAATCATCCCGTTTGATTCGTATAAGACGTACCTTTTAGTCGAGTCATCCCCTTTGATTCCTATAAGACATACCTTTTAGTCGAGTTATACCTCTTGATTCCTATAAGACGTACTTTTTAGTCGAGTCATTCCCCCTTGACCCCTAGAAGACGTACCTTTTAGTCGATTCATGTCCCTTGATTCCTATAAGATGTGCCTTTTAGTCGAGTCATCCACTTTGATTCCTATAAGACGTACCTTTTAGTCGAGTCATCCCTTTGGATTCCTATAAGACGTACCTTTTGGTCGAGTCATCCCCTTCGATTCCTATAAGACGAACCTTTTAGTCGAGTCATCCCCTTTGATTCCTAAAAGACGTACCTTTTAGTCGAGTTATTTCCCTTGATTCCTATAAGCCGTACCTTTTAGTCGAGTCATCCCCTTTAATTCTTATAAGACGTACCTTTTTGTCGAGTCATCCTCTTTGATTCCTATAAGATGTACCTTTTAGTCGAGTCATCCCCTTTGATCCCTATAAGATGTACCTTTTAGTCGAGTTATACCTCTTGATTCCTATAAGACGTACGTTTTAGTCGAGTCATCCACTTTTATTCCTATAAGACGTACCTTTTAGTCGAGTCATCCACTTTTATTCCTATAAGACGTACCTTTTAGTCGAGTCATCCCTTTGATTCCTATAAGACGTACCTTTTAGTCGATTCATCCCTTTGGATTCCTATAAGACGTACCTTTTGGTCGAGTCATCCCCTTCGATTCCTATAAGACGAACCTTTTAGTCGAGTCATCCCCTTTGATTCCTAAAAAACGTACCTTTTAGTCGAGTCGTTACCCTTGATACCTATAAGACGTACCTCTTAGTCTATTCATCCCCTTTGATTCGTATAAGACGTACCTTTTAGTCGTCATCCTCTTTGATTCCTATAAGACATACCTTTTAGTCGAGTTATACCTCTTGATTCCTATTAGACGTACTTTTTAGTCGAGTCATTCCCCCTTGACCCCTAGAAGACGTACCTTTTAGTCGAGTCATCCGCTTTGACACCTAGAAGACGTACCTTTTACTCGAGTCATTTCCTTTGATTCTATAAGACGTATCTTTTAGTCGAGTTATCCCTTTGCTCCTATAAGACGTACCTTTTAGTCGAGTCACCCCCTTTGATTCCTATAAGACGTACCTTTTAGTCGAGTCATCCCCCTTGATTACTATAAGACGTACCTTTTAGTCGAGTCATCCCCTTTGATTTCTAGAAGACGTACCTTTTAGTCGAGTCATCCCCTTTGACCACTAGAATACATACCTTTTAGTCGAGTCATTTCCCTTGATTCCTATAAGACGTACCTCATAGTCGAATAATCCCGTTTGATTCGTATAAGACGTACCTTTTAGTCGAGGCATCCCCTTTGATTCCTATAAGACATACCTTTTAGTCGAGTTATACCTCTTGATTCCTATAAGACGTACTTTTTAGTCGAGTCATTCCCCCTTGACCCCTAGAAGACGTACCTTTTAGTCGAGTCATCCCCTTTGACACCTAGAAGACGTACCTTTTGAACGAGTCATCCCCTTCGATTCCTATAAGACGAACCTTTTAGTAGACTCATCCCCTTTGATTCCTAAAAGATGTACCTTTTAGTCGAGTTATTTCCCTTGATTCCTATAAGCCGTACCTTTTAGTCGAGTCATCCCCTTTGATTCCTATAAGACGTACCTTTTTGTCGAGTCATCCTCTTTGATTCCTATAAGACGTACCTTTTAGTCGAGTCATCCCCTTTTATCCCTAGAAGACGTACCTTTTAGTCGAGTCATTTCCCTTGATTCCTATAAGACGTACCTTTTAGTCGAGTCATTTTCCTTGATTCCTATAAGACGTACCTTTTAGTCGAGTCATCCCCTTTGATTTCTAGAAGACGTACCTTTTAGTCGAGTCATCCCCTTTGACCACTAGAATACGTACCTTTTAGTCGATTCATTTTCCTTGATTCCTATAAGACGTACCTCATAGTCGAATCATCCCGTTTGATTCGTATAAGACGTACCTTTTAGTGGAGTCATCCCCTTTGATTCCTATAAGACATACCTTTTAGTCGAGTTATACCTCTTGATTCCTATAAGACGTACTTTTTAGTCGAGTCATTCCCCCTTGACCCCTAGAAGACGTACCTTTTAGTCGAGTCATCCCCTTTGACACCTAGATGACGTACCTTTTGAACGAGTCATCCCCTTCGATTCCTATAAGACGAACCTTTTAGTCGACTCATCCCCTTTGATTCCTAAAAGATGTACCTTTTAGTCGAGTTATTTCCCTTGATTCCTATAAGCCGTACCTTTTAGTCGAGTCATCCCCGTTGATTCCTATAAGACGTACCTTTTTGTCGAGTCATCCTCTTTGATTCCTATAAGACGTACCATTTAGTCGAGTCATCCCCTTTTATCCCTAGAAGACGTACCTTTTAGTCGAGTCATTTCCCTTGATTCTTATAAGACGTACCTTTTAGTCGAGTCATTTTCCTTGATTCCTATAAGACGTACCTTTTAGTCGAGTCATCCCCTTTGATTTCTAGAAGACGTACCTTTTAGTCGAGTCATCCCCTTTGACCACTAGAATACGTACCTTTTAGTCGAGTCATTTTCCTTGATTCCTATAAGACGTACTTCATAGTCGAATCATCCCGTTTGATTCGTATAAGACGTACCTTTTAGTCGAGTCATCCCCCTTGATTCCTATAAGACATACCTTTTAGTCGAGTTATACCTCTTGATTCCTATAAGACGTACTTTTTAGTCGAGTCATTCCCCCTTGACCCCTAGAAATCGTACCTTTTAGTCGAGTCATCCCCTTTGACACCTAGATGACGTACCTTTTGAACGAGTCATCCCCTTCGATTCCTATAAGACGAACCTTTTAGTCGACTCATCCGCTTTGATTCCTAAAAAACGTACCTTTTAGTCGAGTCATTTCCCTTGATACCTATAAGACGTACCTCTTAGTCTATTCATCCCCTTTGATTAGTATAAGACGTACCTTTTAGTCGAGTCATCCTCTTTGATTCCTATAAGACATACCTTTAAATCGAGTTATACCTCTTGATTCCTATAAGACGTACTTTTTAGTCGAGTCATTCCCCCTTGACCCCTAGAAGACGTACCTTTTAGTCGAGTCATCTGCTTTGACCCCTAGAAGAAGTACCTTTTACTCGAGTCATTTCCTTTGATTCTATAAGACGTATCTTTTAGTCGAGTCATCCCTTTGGATTCCTATAAGACGTACCTTTTAGTCCAGTAATCCCCTTTGATTCCTATAAGACGTACCTTTTAGTGAAGTCATCCCCTTTGATTGCTATAAGACGTACCTTTTAGTCGAGTCATCCCTTTGATTCCTATAAGACGTACCTTTTAGTCGAGTCATCCCCTTTGACCCCTAGAAGACATACCTTTTAGTCATTTTCTTTGATTCCTATAAGACGTACCTTTTAGTCGAGCCACCCCCTTTGATTCCTATAAGACGTACCTTTTAGTCGAGTCATCCCCCTTGATTACTATAAGACGTACCTTTTAGTCGAGTCATCCCCTTTGATTCCTCGATGACGTACCTTTTAGTCGAGTCATCCACTTTGACCCCTAGAATACGTACCTTTTAGTCGAGTCATTTCCCTTGATTCCTATAAGACGTACCTCATAGTCGAATCATCCCGTTTGATTCGTATAAGACGTACCTTCTAGTCGAGTCATCCCCTTTGATTCCTATAAGACATACCTTTTAGTCGAGTTATACCTCTTGATTCCTATAAGACGTACTTTTTAGTCGAGTCATTCCCACTTGACCCCTAGAAGACGTACCTTTTAGTCGAGTCATCCCCTTTGACCCCTAGAAGACGTACCTTTTACTCAAGTCATTTCCTTTGATTCCTATAAGACGTACCTTTTAGTCGAGTCATCCCTTTTTATTCCTATAAGACGTACCTTTTAGTCAAGACATCCCCTTTGATTGCTATAAGACGTACCTTTTAGTCGAGTCATCCCTTTGATTCCTATAAGACATACCTTTTAGTCGAGTCATCCACTTTGACCCCTAGAAGACATACCTTTTAGTCATTTTCTTTGATTCCTATAAGACGAACCTTTTAGTCGAGTCACCCCCTTTGATTCCTATAAAACGTACCTTTTAGTCGAGTCATCCCCCTTGATTACTATAAGACGTACCTTTTAGTCGAGTCATCCCCTTTGATTCCAAGAAGACGTACCTTTTAGTCGAGTCATCCCCTTTGACCCCTAGAATACGTACCTTTTAGTCGAGTCATTTCCCTTGATTCCTATAAGACGTACCTCATAGTCGAATCATCCCGTTAGATTCGTATAAGACGTACCTTTTAGTCGAGTCATCCCCTTTGATTCCTATAAGACATACCTTTTAGTCGAGTTATACCTCTTGATTCCTATAAGACGTACTTTTTAGTCGAGTCATTCCCCCTTGACCCCTAGAAGACGTACCTTTTAGTTGAGTCATCCCCTTTGACCCCTAGAAGACGTACCTTTTACTCGAGTCATTTCCTTTGATTCCTATAAGACGTACCTTTTAGTCGAGTCATCCCCTTTTATTCCTATAAGACGTACCTTTTAGTCGAGTCACCCCCTTTGATTCCTATAAGACGTACCTTTTAGTCGAGTCATCCCCCTTGATTACTATAAGACGTACCTTTTAGTCGAGTCATCCCCTTTGATTCCTAGAAGACGTACCTTTTAGTCGAGTCATCCCCTTTGACCACTACAATACGTACCTTTTAGTCGAGTCATTTTCCTTGATTCCTATAAGACGTACCTCATAGTCGAATCATCCCGTTTGATTCGTATAAGACGTACCTTTTAGTCGAGTCCTCCCCTTTGATTCCTATAAGACATACCTTTTAGTCGAGTTATACCTCTTGATTCCTATAAGACGTACTTTTTAGTCGAGTCATTCCCCCTTGACCCCTAGAAGACGTACCTTTTAGTCGAGTCATCCCCTTTGACACCTAGATGACGTACCTTTTGAACGAGTCATCCCCTTCGATTCCTAGAAGACGAACCTTTTAGTCGACTCATCCCCTTTGATTCCTAAAAGACGTACCTTTTAGTCGAGTTATTTCCCTTGATTCCTATAAGCCGTACCTTTTAGTCGAGTCATCCCCTTTGATTCCTATAAGACGTACCTTTTTGTCGGGTCATCCTCTTTGATTCCTATAAGACATACCTTTTAGTCGAGTCATCCCCTTTGATCCCAAGAAGACGTACCTTTTAGTCGAGTCATTTCCCTAGATTCCTATAAGACGTACCTTTTAGTCGAGTCATCCACTTTGATTCCAATAAGACGTACCTTTTAGTCGAGTCATCCCTTTGGATTCCTATAAGACGTACCTTTTGGTTGAGTCATCCCCTTCGATTCCTATAAGACGAACCTTTTAGTCGAGTCATCCCCTTTGATTCCTAAAAAACGTACCTTTTAGTCGAGTCATTTCCCTTGATACCTATAAGACGTACCTCTTAGTCTATTCATCCCCTTTGATTCCTATAAGACATACCTTTAAATCGAGTTATACCTCTTGATTCCTATAAGACGTACTTTTTAGTCGAGTCATTCCCCCTTGACCCCTAGAAGACGTACCTTTTAGTCGAGTCATCCGCTTTGACCCCTAGAAGACGTACCTTTTACTCGAGTCATTTCCTTTGATTCTATAAGACGTATCTTTTAGTCGACTCATCCCTTTGGATTCCTATAAGACGTACCTTTTAGTCCAGTAATCCCCTTTGATTCCTATAAGACGTACCTTTTAGTGAAGTCATCCCCTTTGATTGCTATAAGACGTACCTTTTAGTCGAGTCATCCCTTTGATTCCTATAAGACGTACCTTTTAGTCGTGTCATCCCCTTTGACCCCTAGAAGACATACCTTTTAGTCATTTTCTTTGATTCCTATAAGACGTACCTTTTAGTCGAGTCACCCCCTTTGATTCCTATAAGACGCACCTTTTAGTCGGGTCATCCCCTTTGATTCCTATAAGACGTACCTTTTTGTCGAGTCATCCTCTTTAATTCCTATAAGACGTACCTTTTAGTCGAGTCATCCCCTTTGATCCCTAGAAGACGTACCTTTTAATCGAGTCATCCACTTTGATATCTATAAGACGTACCTTTTAGTCGAGTCATCCCTTTGGATTCCTATAAGACGTACCTTTTGGTCGAGTCATCCCCTTCGATTCCTATAAGACGAACCTTTTAGTTGAGTCATCCCCTTTGATTCCTAAAAAACGTACCTTTTAGTCGAGTTGTTACCCTTGATACCTATAAGACGTACCTCTTAGTCTATTCATCCCCTTTGATTCGTATAAGACGTACCTTTTAGTCGAGTCATCCTCTTTGATTCCTATAAGACGTACCTTTTAGTCGAGTCATCCCCTTTGACCCCTAGAAGACATACCTTTTAGTCATTTTCTTTGATTCCTATAAGACGTACCTTTTAGTCGAGTCACCCCCTTTGATTCCTATAAGACGCACCTTTTAGTCGAGTCATCCCCTTTGATTCCTATAAGACGTACCTTTTTGTCGAGTCATCCTCTTTGATTCCTATAAGACGTACCTTTTAGTCGAGTCATCCCCTTTGATCCCTAGAAGACGTACCTTTTAATCGAGTCATCCACTTTGATACCTATAAGACGTACCTTTTAGTCGAGTCATCCCTTTGGATTCCTATAAGACGTACCTTTAGGTCGAGTCATCCCCTTCGATTCCTATAAGACGAACCTTTTAGTCGAGTCATCCCCTTTGATTCCTAAAAAACGTACCTTTTAGTCGAGTCGTTACCCTTGATACCTATAAGACGTACCTCTTAGTCTATTCATCCCCTTTGATTCGTATAAGACGTACCTTTTAGTCGAGTCATCCTCTTTGATTCCTAAAAGACATACCTTTTAGTCGAGTTATACCTCTTGATTCCTATTAGACGTACTTTTTAGTCGAGTCATTCCCCCTTGACCCCTAGAAGACGTACCTTTTAGCCGAGTCATCCGCTTTGACCCCTAGAAGACGTACCTTTTACTCGAGTCATTTCCTTTGATTCTATAAGACGTATCTTTTAGTCGAGTCATCCCTTTGCTCCTATAAGACGTACCTTTTAGTCGAGTCACCCCCTTTGATTCCTATAAGACGTACCTTTTAGTCGAGTCATCCCCCTTGATTACTATAAGACGTACCTTTTAGTCGAGTCATCCCCTTTGATTTCTAGAAGACGTACCTTTTAGTCGAGTCATCCCCTTTGACCACTAGAATACGTACCTTTTAGTCGAGTCATTTCCCTTGATTCCTATAAGATGTACCTCATAGTCGAATCATCCCGTTTGATTCGTATAAGACGTACCTTTTAGTCGAGTCATCCCCTTTGATTCCTATAAGACATACCTTTTAGTCGAGTTATACCTCTTGATTCCTATAAGACGTACTTTTGAGTCGAGTCATTCCCCCTTGACCCCTAGAAGACGTACCTTTTAGTCCAGTCATCCCCTTTGACACCTAGAAGACGTACCTTTTGAACGAGTCATCCCCTTCGATTCCTATAATACGAACCTTATAGTCGACTCATCCCCTTTGATTCCTAAAAGACGTACCTTTTAGTCGAGTTATTTCCCTTGATTCCTATAAGCCGTACCTTTTCGTCGAGTCATCCCCTTTGATTCATATAAGACGTACCTTTTTGTCGAGTCATCCTCTTTGATTCCTATAAGACGTACCTTTTAGTCGAGTCATCCCCTTTTATCCCTAGAAGACGTACCTTTTAGTCTAGTCATTTCCCTTGATTCCTATAAGACGTACCTTTTAGTCGAGTCATCCACTTTGATTCCTATAAGACGTACCATTTAGTCGAGTCATCCCTTTGGATTCCTATAAGACGTACCTTTTGGTCGAGACATCCCCTTCGATTCCTATAAGACGAACCATTTAGTCGAGTCATCCCCTTTGATTCCTAAAAAACGTACCTTTTAGTCGAGTCATTTCCCTTGATACCTATAAGACGTACCTCTTAGTCTATTCAACCCCTTTGATTCGTATAAGACGTACCTTTTAGTCGAGTCATCCTCTTTGATTCCTATAAGACATACCTTTAAATCGAGTTATACCTCTTGATTCCTATAAGACGTACTTTTTAGTCGAGTCATTCCCCCTTGACCCCTAGAAGACGTACCTTTTAGTCGAGTCATCCGCTTTGACCCCTAGAAGAAGTACCTTTTACTCGAGTCATTTCCTTTGATTCTATAAGACGTATCTTTTAGTCGAGTCATCCCTTTGGATTCCTATAAGACGTACCTTTTAGTCCAGTAATCCCCTTTGATTCCTATAAGACGTACCTTTTAGTGAAGTCATCCCCTTTGATTGCTATAAGACGTACCTTTTAGTCGAGTCATCCCTTTGATTCCAATAAGACGTACCTTTTAGTCGAGTCATCCCCTTTGACCCCTAGAAGACATACCTTTTAGTCATTTTCTTTGATTCCTATAAGACGTACCTTTTACTCGAGTCACCCCCTTTGATTCCTATAAGACGTACCTTTTAGTCGAGTCATCCCCCTTGATTACTATAAGACGTACCTTTTAGTCGAGTCATCCCCTTTGATTCCTAGAAGACGTACCTTTTAGTCGAGTCATCCACTTTGACCCCTAGAATACGTACCTTTTAGTCGAGTCATTTCCCTTGATTCCTATAAGACGTACCTCATAGTCGAATCATCCCGTTTGATTCGTATATGACGTACCTTCTAGTCGAGTCATCCCCTTTGATTCCTATAAGACATACCTTTTAGTCGAGTTATACCTCTTGATTCCTATAAGACGTACTTTTTAGTCGAGTCATTCCCACTTGACCCCTAGAAGACGTACGTTTTAGTCGAGTAATCCCCTCTGACCCCTAGAAGACGTACCTTTTACTCAAGTCATTTCCTTTGATTCCTATAAGACGTACCTTTTAGTCGAGTCATCCCCTTTTATTCCTATAAGACGTACCTTTTAGTCAAGACATCCTCATTGATTGCTATAAGACGTACCTTTTAGTCGAGTCATCCCTTTGATTCCTATAAGACATACCTTTTAGTCGAGTCATCCACTTTGACCCCTAGAAGACATACCTTTTAGTCATTTTCTTTGATTCCTATAAGACTAACCTTTTAGTCGAGTCACCCCCTTTGATTCCTATAAGACGTACCTTTTAGTCGAGTCATCCCCCTTAATTACTATAAGACGTACCTTTTAGTCGAGTCATCCCCTTTGATTCCTAGAAGACGTACCTTTTAGTCGAGTCATCCCCTTTGACCCCTAGAATACGTACCTTTTAGTCGAGTCATTTCCCTTGATTCTTATAAGACGTACCTCATAGTCGAATCATCCCGTTTGATTCGTATAAGACGTACCTTTTAGTCGAGTCATCCCCTTTGATTCCTATAAGACATACCTTTTAGTCGAGTTATACCTCTTGATTCATATAAGACGTACTTTTTAGTCGAGTCATTCCCCCTTGACCCCTAGAAGATGTACCTTTTAGTCGAGTCATCCCCTTTGACCCCTAGAAGACGTACCTTTTACTCGAGTCATTTCCTTTGATTCCTATAAGACGTACCTTTTAGTCGAGTCATCCCCTTTTATTCCTATAAGACGTACCTTTTAGTCGAGTCACCCCCTTTGATTCCTATAAGACGTACCTTTTAGTCGAGTCATCCCCCTTGATTACTATAAGACGTACCTTTTAGTCGAGTCATCCCCTTTGATTCCTAGAAGACGTACCTTTCAGTCGAGTCATCCCCTTTGACCACTAGAATACGTACCTTTTAGTCGAGTCATTTTCCTTGATTCCTATAAGACGTACCTCATAGTCGAATCATCCCGTTTGATTCGTATAAGACGTACCTTTTAGTCGAGTCATCCCCTTTGATTCCTATAAGACATACCTTTTAGTCGAGTTATACCTCTTGATTCCTATAAGACGTACTTTTTAGTCGAGTCATTCCCCCTTGACCCTTAGAAGACGTACCTTTTAGTCGAGTCATCCCCTTTGACACCTAGAAGACGTACCTTTTGAACGAGTCATCCCCTTCGATTCTTATAAGACGAACCTTTTAGTCGACTCATCCCCTTTGATTCCTAAAAGACGTACCTTTTAGTCGAGTTATTTCCCTTGATTCCTATAAGCCGTACCTTTTAGTCGAGTCATCCCCTTTGATTCCTATAAGACGTACCTTTTTTTCGAGTCATCCTCTTTGATTCCTATAAGACGTACCTTTTAGTCGAGTCATCCCCTTTGATCCCTAGAAGACGTACCTTTTAGTTGAGTCATTTCCCTTGATTCCTATAAGACGTACCTTTTAGTCGAGTCATCCACATTGATTCCTATAAGACGTACCTTTTAGTCGAGTCATCCCTTTGGATTCCTATAAGACGTACCTTTTGGTTGAGTCATCCCCTTCGATTCCTATAAGACGAACCTTTTAGTCGTGTCATTCTCTTTGATTCCTAAAAAACGTACCTTTTAGTCAAGTCATTTCCCTTGATACCTATAAGACGTACCTCTTAGTCTATTCATCCCCTTTGATTCCTATAAGACATACCATTAAATCGAGTTATACCTCTTGATTCCTATAAGACGTACTTTTTAGTCGAGTCATTCCCCCTTGACCCCTAGAAGACGTACCTTTTAGTCGAGTCATCCGCTTTGACCCCTAGAAGACGTACCTTTTACTCGAGTCATTTCCTTTGATTCTATAAGACGTATCTTTTAGTCGAGTCATCCCTTTGGATTCCTATAAGACGTACCTTTTAGTCCAGTAATCCCCTTTGATTCCTATAAGACGTACCTTTTAGTCGAGTCATCCCTTTGATTCCTATAAGACGTACCTTTTAGTCGAGTCATCCCCTTTGACCCCTAGAAGACATACCTTTTAGTAATTTTCTTTGATTCCTATATGACGTACCTTTTAGTCGAGTCACCCCCTTTGATTCCTATAAGACGTACCTTTTAGTCGAGTCATCCCCCTTGATTACTATAAGACGTACCTTTTAGTCGAGTCATCCCCTTTGATTCCTAGAACACGTACCTTTTAGTCGAGTCATCCCCTTTGACCCCTAGAATACGTACCTTTTAGTCGAGTCATTTCCTTTGATTCCTATAAGACGTACCTCATAGTCGAATCATCCCGTTTGATTCGTATAAGACGTACCTTCTAGTCGAGTCATCCCCTTTGATTCCTATATGACATACCTTTTAGTCGAGTTATACCTCATGATTCCTATAAGACGTACTTTTGAGTCGAGTCATTCCCACTTGACCCCTAGAAGACGTACCTTTTAGTCGAGTCATCCCCTTTGACCCCTAGAAGACGTACCTTTTACTCAAGTCATTTCCTTTGATTCCTATAAGACGTACCTTTTAGTCGAGTCATCCCCTTTTATTCCTATAAGACGTACCTTTTAGTCAAGACATCCCCTTTGATTGCTATAAGACGTACCTTTTAGTCGAGTCATCCCTTTGATTCCTATAAGACGTACCTTTTAGTCGAGTCATCCCCTTTGACCCCTAGAAGATATACCTTTTAGTCATTTTCTTTGATTCCTATAAGACGTACCTTTTAGTCGAGTCACCCCCTTTGATTCCTATAAGACGTACCTTTTAGTTGAGTCATCCCCCTTGATTACTATAAGACGTACCTTTTAGTCGAGTCATCCCCTTTGATTCCTAGAAGACGTACCTTTTAGTCGAGTCATCCCCTTTGACCCCTAGAATACGTACCTTTTAGTCGAGTCATTTCCCTTGATTCCTATAAGACGTACCTCATAGTCGAATCATCCCGTTTGATTCGTATAAGACGTACCTTTTAGTCGAGTCATCCCCTTTGATTCCTATAAGACATACCTTTTAGTCGAGTTATACCTCTTGATTCCTATAAGACGTACTTTTTAGTCGAATCATTCCCCCTTGACCCCTAGAAGACGTACCTTTTAGTCGAGTCATCCCCTTTGACCCCTAGAAGACGTACCTTTTACTCGAGTCATTTCCATTGATTCCTATAAGACGTACCTTTTAGTCGAGTCATCCCCTTTTATTCTTATAAGACTTACCTTTTAGTTGAGTCATCCCCTTTGACCCCTAGAAGATATACCTTTTAGTCATTTTCTATGATTCCTATAAGACGTACCTTTTAGTCGAGTCACCCCCTTTGATTCCTATAAGACGTACCTTTTAGTCGAGTCATCCCCCTTGATTACTATAAGACGTACCTTTTAGTCGAGTCATCCCCTTTGATTCCTAGAAGACGTACCTTTTAGTCGAGTCATCCCCTTTGACCCCTAGAATACGTACCTTTTAGTCGAGTCATTTCCCTTGATTCCTATAAGACGTACCTCATAGTCGAATAATCCCGTTTGATTCATATAAGACGTACCTTCTAGTCGAGTCATCCCCTTTGATTCCTATAAGACATACCTTTTAGTCGAGTTATACCTCTTGATTCCTATAAGACGTACTTTTTAGTCGAGTCATTCCCACTTGACCCCTAGAAGACGTACCTTTTAGTCGAGTCATCCCCTTTGACCCCTAGAAGACGTACCTTTTACTCAAGTCATTTCCTTTGATTCCTATAAACGTACCTTTTAGTCGAGTCATCCCCTTTTATTCCTATAAGACGTACCTTTTAGTGAAGACATCCCCTTTGATTGCTATAAGACGTACCTTTTAGTCGAGTCATCCCTTTGATTCATATAAGACGTACCTTTTAGTCGAGTCATCCCCTTTGACCCATAGAAGACATACCTTTTAGTCATTTTCTTTGATTCCTATAAGACGTACCTTTTAGTCGAGTCACCCCCTTTGATTCCTATAAAACGTACCTTTTAGTCGAGTCATCCCCCTTGATTACTATAAGATGTACCTGTTAGTCGAGTCATCCCCTTTGATTCCTAGAAGTCGTACCTTTTAGTCGAGTCATCCCCTTTGACCCCTAGAATACGTACCTTTTAGTCGAGTCATTTCCCTTGATTCCTATAAGACGTACCTCATAGTCGAATCATCCCGTTTGATTCGTATAAGACGTACCTTTTAGTCGAGTCATCCCCTTTGATTCCTATAAGACATACCTTTTAGTCAAGTTATACCTCTTGATTCCTATAAGACGTACTTTTTAGTCGAGTCATTCCCCCTTGACCCCTAGAAGTCGTACCTTTTAGTCGAGTCATCCCCTTTGACCCCTAGAAGACGTACCTTTTACTCGAGTCATTTCCTTTGATTCCTATAAGACGTACCTTTTAGTCGAGTCATCCCCTTTTATTCCTATAAGACGTACCTTTTAGTCAAGACATCCCCTTTGATTGCTATTAGACGTACCTTTTAGTCGAGTCATCCCTTTGATTCCTATAAGACGTACCTTTTAGTCGAGTCATCCCCTTTGACCCCTAGAAGACGTACCTTTTAGTCATTTTCTTTGATTCCTAGGAGACGTACCTTTTAGTCGAGTCATCCCCCTTCATTACTATAAGACGTACCTTTTAGTATAGTCATCCCCTTTGATTCCTAGAAGACGTACCTTTTAGTTGAGTCATTTCCCTTGATTCCTATAAGACGAACCTTTTAGTCGAGTCATCCCCTTTGATTCCTATAAGACGTACCTTTTAGTCGAATCATCCCCTTTGAACTCTAGAATACGTACCTATTAGTCGAGTCATTTCCTTTGATACCTATAAGACGTACCTTTTAGTCGAGTCATCCCCTGTGATTCCTATAAGACGTACCTTTTAGTCGAGTCATCCCCTTTGATATCTATAAGACGTACCTTTTAGTTGAGTCATTTCCGTTGATTCCTTGAAGAAGTACCTTTTAGTCGAGTCATATCCCTTGATTCCTATAGGACGTACCTTTTAGTCAAGTCATCCACTTTGATTCCTATAAGACGTACCTTTTAGTCGAGTCATCCCCTTGGATTCTTATAAGACGTACCTTTTGGTCGAGTCATCCCCTTCGATTCCTATAAGACGAACCTTTTAGTCGAGTCATCCCCTTTGATTCCTAAAAGACATACCTTTTAGTCGAGTTATTTCTCTTGATTCCTATAAGACGTACCTTTTAGTCGAGTCATCCCCTTTGATTCCTATAAGACGTACCTTTTAGTCGAGTCATCCCCTTTGATTCCTATAAGACGTACCTTTTAGTCGAGTCATCCCATTTGATCCCTAGAAGACGTACCTTTTAGTCTAGTAATTTCCTTTGATTTCTATAAGATGTACCTTTTAGTCTAGTCATTTCCTTTGATTCCTATAAGATGTACCTTTTAGTCGAGTCATCCCCTTTGACCCCTAGAATACGTACCTTTTAGTCGAGTCATTTCCCTTGATTCCTATAAGACGTACCTCATAGTCGAATCATCCCCTTTGATTCGTATAAGACGTACCTTTAAGTCGAGTCATCCCCTTTGATTCCTATAAGACATACCTTTTAGTCGAGTAATACCTCTTGATTCTTATAAGACGTACTTCTAAGTCAAGTCATTCCCCCTTGACCCCTAGAAGACGTACCTTTTAGTCGAGTCATCCCCTTTGACCCCTAGAAGATGTACCTTTTACTCGAGTCATTTCCTTTGATTCTATAAGAAGTATCTATTAGTCGAGTCATCCCTTTTGATTCCTATAAGACGTACCTTTTTGTCGAGTCATCCCCTTTGATTCCTATAAGACGTACCTTTTAGTCAAGACAACCCCTTTGATTGCTATAAGACATACCTTTTAGTCGAGTCATCCCTTTGATTCCTATAAGACGTTCCTTTTAGTCGAGTCATCCCCTTTGACCCCTAGAAGACATACCTTTTAGTCATTTTCTTTGATTCTTATAAGACGTACCTTTTAGTCGAGTCACCCCCTTTGATTCCTATAAGACGTACATTTAGTCGAGTCATCCCCCTTCATTACTATAAGACGTACCTTTTAGTCGAGTCATCCCCTTTGATTCCTAGAAGACGTACCTTTTAGTCGAGTCATTTCTCTTGATTCCTATAAGACGTACCTTTTAGTCGAGTCATCCACTTTGATTCCTATAAGACGTACCTTTTAGTCGAGTCATCCCCTTGGATTCCTATAAGACGTACCTTTTGGTCGAGTCATCCCCTTCGATTCTTATAAGACGAACGTTTTAGTCGAGTCATCCCCTTTGATTCCTAAAAGACGTACCTTTTAGTCGAGTCATCCCCTTTGATCCTATAAGACGTACCTTTTAGTCGAGTCATCTCCTTTGATTCCTATAAGACGTACCTTTTAGTTGAGTCATTTCCTGTGATTCCTAGAAGACGTACCTTTTAGTCGAGTCATCCCTTTGATTCCTATAAGACGTACCTTTTAGTCGAGTCATCCCCTTTGACCCCTAGAAGACGTACCTTTTAGTCATTTTCTTTGATTCCTAGGAGACGTACCTTTTAGTCGAGTCATCCCCCTTCATTACTATAAGACGTACCTTTTAGTATAGTCATCCCCTTTGATTCCTAGAAGACGTACCTTTTAGTTGAGTCATTTCCCTTGATTCCTATAAGACGAACCTTTTAGTCGAGTCATCCCCTTTGATTCCTATAAGAAGTACCTTTTAGTCGAGTCATTTCCTTAGATTCCTATAAGACGTACCTTTTAGTCGAGTCATCCCCTTTGAACTCTAGAATACGTACCTATTAGTCGAGTCATTTACTTTGATACCTATAAGACGTACCTTTTAGTCGAGTCATCCCCTGTGATTCCTATAAGACGTACCTTTTAGTCGAGTCATCCCCTTTGATATCTATAAGACGTACCTTTTAGTTGACTCATTTCCGTTGATTCCTTGAAGAAGTACCTTTTAGTCGAGTCATATCCCTTTATTCCTATAGGACGTACCTTTTAGTCGAGTCATCCCCTTTGATTCCTATAAGACGTACCTTTTAGTCGAGTCATCCACTTTGATTCCTATAAGACGTACCTTTTAGTCGAGTCATCCCCTTGGATTCCTATAAGACGTACCTTTTGGTCGAGTCATCCCCTTCGATTCCTATAAGACGAACCTTTTAGTCGAGTCATCCCCTTTGATTCCTAAAAGACATACCTTTTAGTCGAGTTATTTCTCTTGATTCCTATAAGACGTACCTTTTAGTCGAGTCATCCTCTTTGATTCCTATAAGACGTACCTTTTAGTCGAGTCATCCCCTTTGATTCCTATAAGACGTACCTTTTAGTCGAGTCATCCCCTTTGATCCCTAGAAGACGTACCTTTTAGTCTAGTCATTTCCTTTGATTCCTATAAGACGTACCTTTTAGTCTAGTCATTTCCTTTGATTCCTATAAGATGTACCTTTTAGTCGAGTCATCCCCTTTGACCCTTAGAATACGTACCTTTTAGTCGAGTCATTTCCCTTGATTCGTATAAGACGTACCTCATAGTCGAATCATCCCCTTTGATTCGTATAAGACGTAGCTTTAAGTCGAGTCATCCCCTTTGATTCCTATAAGACATACCTTTTAGTCGAGTAATACCTCTTGATTCCTATAAGACGTACTTCTAAGTCAAGTCATTCCCTTTGACCCCTAGAAGACGTACCTTTTAGTCGAGTCATCCCCTTTGACCCCTAGAAGATGTACCTTTTACTCGAGTCATTTCCTTTAATTCTATAAGAAGTATCTATTAGTCGAGTCATCCCTTTTGATTCCTATAAGACGTACCTTTTAGTCGAGTCATCCCCTTTGATTCCTATAAGACGTTCCTTTTAGTCAAGACAACCCCTTTGATTGCTATAAGACATACCTTTTAGTCGAGTCATCCCTTTGATTCCTATAAGACGTTCCTTTTAGTCGAGTCATCCCCTGTGACCCCTAGAAGACATACCTTTTAGTCATTTTCTTTGATTCTTATAAGACGTACCTTTAAGTCGAGTCACCCCCTTTGATTCCTATAAGACGTACCTTTTAGTCGAGTCATCCCCCTTCATTACTATAAGACGTACCTTTTAGTCGTGTCATCCCCTTTGATTCCTAGAAGACGTACCTTTTAGTCGAGTTATTTCTCTTGATTCCTATAAGACGTACCTTTTAGTCGAGTCATCCACTTTGATTCCTATATGACGTACCTTTTAGTCGAGTCATCCCCTTGGATTCCTATAAGACGTACCTTTTGGTCGAGTCATCCCCTTCGATTCTTATCAGACAAACGTTTTAGTCGAGTCATCCCCTTTGATTCCTAAAAGACGTACCTTTTAGTCGAGTCATCCCCTTTGATCCTATAAGACGTACCTTTTAGTCAAGTCATCTCCTTTGATTCCTATAAGACGTACCTTTTAGTTGAGTCATTTCCTGTGATTCCTAGAAGACGTACCTTTTAGTCGAGTCATCCCTTTTGATTCCTATAACACGTACCTTTTAGTCGAGTCATCCCCTTTCACCACTAGAAGACATACCTTTTAATCGAGTCATTTCCTTTTATTCTATAAGACGTATCTTTTAGTCGAGTCATCCCTTTTGATTCCTATAAGACGTATGTTTTAGTCGAATGATCCCCTTTGATTCCTATAAGACGTACCTTTTAGTCAAGTCATCCTCTTTGATTCCTATAAGACGTACCTTCTACTCGAGTCTTCCCTTTGATTCCTATAAGACGTACCTTTTAGTCGAGTCATTTCCTTAGATTCCTAGAAAACGTACCTTTTAGTCGAGTCATTTCCCTTGATTCCTATGAGACGTACCTTTTAGTCGAGTCAACCCCTTTGATTCCTATAAGACGTACCTTTTAGTCGAGTCATCCCTTTGATTCCTATAAGACGTACCTTTTAGTCGAGTCATCCCCTTTGACCCCTAGAAGACATACCTTTTAGTCATTTCCTTTGATTCCTATATGACGTATCTTTTAGTTGAGTCACCCCCTTTGATTCCAATAAGAGGTACCTTATAGTCAACTCATCCCCCTTGAATACTATAAGACGTACCTTTTAGTCGAGTCATCCTCTTTGATTCCTAGAAGACGTAACTTTTAGTCGAGTCATTTCCCTTGATTCCTATAAGACGTACCTTTTAGTCGAGTCATCCACTTTGATTCCTATAAGACGTACCTTTTAGTCGAGTCATCCCCTTGGATTCCTATAAGACGTACCTTTTGGTCGAGTCATCCCCTTCGATTCCTATAAGAGGAACCTTTTCGTCGAGTCATCCCCTTTGATTCCTAAAAGACATACCTTTTAGTCGAGTCATTTCCCTTAATTCCTATAAGACGTACCTTTTAGTCGAGTCATCCCCTTTGACCCCTAGAAGACATACCTTTTAGTCATTTTCTTTGATTCCTATAAGACGTACCTTTTAGTCGAGTCACCCCCTTTGATTCCTAGAAGACGTACCTTTTAGTCGAGTCATCCCCCTTGATTACTATAAGACGTACCTTTTAGTCGAGTCATCCCCTTTGATTCCTAGAAGACGTACCTTTTAGTCGAGTCATCCCCTTTGACCCCTAGAATACGTACCTTTTAGTCGATTTATATCCCTTGATTCCTATAAGACGTACCTCATAGTCGAATCATCCCGTTTGATTCGTATAAGACGGACCTTTTATTCGAGTCATCCCCTTTTATTCCTATAAGAAATACCTTTTAGTCGAGTTATACCTCTTGATTCCTATAAGACATACTTTTTAGTCGAGTCATTCCCCTTTGACCCCTAGAAGACGTACCTTTTAGTCGAGTCATCCCCTTTGACCCCTAGAAGACGTACCTTTTACTCGAGTCATTTCCTTTGATTCATATAAGACATACCTTTTAGTCGAGTCATCCCCTTTTAATCCTATAAGACGTACCTTTTAGTCAAAACATCCCCTTTGATTGCAATAAGACGTACCTTTTAGTCGAGTCATCCCTTTGATTCCTATAAGACGTACCTTTTAGTCGAGTCATCCCCTATGACCCCTAGAAGACATACCTTTTAGTCATTTTCTTTGATACCTATAAGACGTACCTTTTAGTCGAGTCATCACCTGTGATTCCTATAAGACGTACCTTTTAGTCGAGTCATCCCCTTTGATTTCTAAAAGACGTACCTTTTAGTTGAGTCATTTCCGTTGATTCCTTGAAGACGTACCTTTTAGTCGAGTCATCCCCTTTGATTCCTATAAGACGTACCTTTTAGTCGAGTCATCCCCTTTGATTCCTATAAGACGTACCTTTTAGTCGAGTCATCCCCTTTGAACTCTAGAATACGTACCTATTAGTCGAGTCATTTCCTTTGATACCTATAAGACGTACCTTTTAGTCGAGTCATCCCCTGTGATTCCTATAAGACGTACCTTTTAGTCGAGTCATCCCCTTTGATTTCTATAAGACGTACCTTTTAGTTGAGTCATTTCCGTTGATTCCTTGAAGACGTACCTTTTAGTCGAGTCATATCCCTTGATTCCTATAAGACGTACCTTTTAGTCGAGTCATCCCCTTTGATTCCTATAAGACGTACCTTTTAGTCGAGTCATCCACTTTGATTCCTATAAGACGTACCTTTTAGTCGAGTCATCCCCTTGGATTCCTACAAGACGTACCTTTTGGTCGAGTCATCCCCTTCGATTCCTATAAGACGAACCTTTTAGTCGAGTCATCCCCTTTGATTCCTAAAAGACGTACCTTTTAGTCGAGTCATTTCTCTTGATTCCTATAAGATGTACCTTTTAGTCGAGTCATCCCCTTTGATTCCTATAAGACGTACCTTTTAGTCGAGTCATTCCCTTTGATTCCTATAAGACGTACCTTTTAGTCGAGTCATCCCCTTTGATCCCTAGAAGACGTACCTTTTAGTCTAGTCATTTCCTTTAATTCCTATAAGACGTACCTTTTAGTCTAGTCATTTCCTTTGATTCCAATAAGACGTACCTTTTAGTCGAGTCATCCCTTTTGACTCCTAGAATACGTACCTTTTAGTCGAGTCATTTCCCTTGATTCCTATAAGACGTACCTCATAGTCGAATCATCCCCTTTGATTCGTATAAGACGTACCTTTAAGTCGAGTCATCCCCTTTGATTCCTATAAGACATACCTTTTAGTCGAGTAATACCTCTTGATTCCTATAAGACGTACTTTTTAGTCAAGTCATTCCCCCTTGACCCCTAGAAGACGTACCTTTTAGTCGAGTCATCCCCTTTGACCCCAAGAAGATGTACTTGTTACTCGAGTCATTTCCTTTGATTCTATAAGAAGTATCTATTAGTCGAG
Organism: Capsicum pubescens; assembly: GCA_030864215.1. Classification (NCBI taxonomy): domain Eukaryota; kingdom Viridiplantae; phylum Streptophyta; class Magnoliopsida; order Solanales; family Solanaceae; genus Capsicum; species Capsicum pubescens. The sequence continues at coordinate 271,315,118 of CM061545.1, read as the reverse complement.
TCATCCCTTTTGATTCCCATAAGACGTACCTTTTAGTCGAGTCATCCCCTTTGATTCCTATAAGACGTACCTTTTAGTCAAGACAACCCCTTTGATTGCTATAAGACGTACCTTTTAGTCGAGTCATCCCTTTGATTCTTATAAGACGTACCTTTTAGTCGAGTCATCCCCTTTGATCCCTAGAAGACATACCTTTTAGTCATTTTCTTTGATTCCTATAAGACGTACCTTTTAGTCGAGTCACCCCCTTTGATTCCTATAACACGTACCTTTTAGTCGAGTCATCCCCCTTCATTACTATAAGACGTACCTTTTAGTCGAGTCATCCACTTTGATTCCTATAAGACGTACCTTTTAGTCGAGTCATCCCTTTGGATTCCTATAAGACGTACCTTTTGGTCGAGTCATCCCCTTCGATTCCTATAAGACGAACTTTTTAGTCGAGTCATCCCCTTTGATTCCAAAAATACGTACCTTTAAGTCGAGTGATCCCCTTTGATTCCTATAAGACGTACCTTTTAGTCGAGTCATCTCCTTTGATTCCTATAAGACGTACCTTTTAGTTGAGTCATTTCCTGTGATCCCTAGAAGACGTACCTTTTAGTCGAGTCATCCCCTTTGATTCCTATAAGACGTACCTTTTAGTCGAGTCATCCTCTTTCACCACTAGAAGACGTACCTTTTAATCGAGTCATTTCCTTTTATTCTATAAGACGTATCTTTTTGTCGAGTCATCCCTTTTGATTCCTATAAGACGTACCTTTTAGTCGAATCATCCCCTTTGATTCCTATAAGACGTACCTTTTAGTCAAGTCATCCTCTTTGATTCCTATAAGACGTACCTTCTACTCGAGTCATCCCTTTGATTCCTATAAGACGTACCTTTTAGTAGAGTCATTTCCTTAGATTCCTAGAAAACGTACCTTTTAGTCGAGTCATTTCCCTTGATTCCTATGAGACGTACCTTTTAGTCGAGTCAACCCCTTTGATTCCTATAAAATGTAACTTGTAGTCGAGTCATCCCCTTTGATTCCTATAAGACGTACCTTTTAGTCGAGTCATCCCTTTGATTTCTATAAGACGTATCTTTTAGTCGAGTCATCCCTTTTGACCCATAGAAGACATACCTTTTAGTCATTTCCTTTGATTCCTATAAGACGTATCTTTTAGTTGAGTCACCCCCTTTGATTCCAATAAGAGGTACCTTTTAGTCAACTCATCCCCTTGAATACTATAAGACGTACCTTTTAGTCGAGTCATCCTCTTTGATTCCTAGAAGACGTACCTTTTAGTCGAGTCATTTCCCTTGATTCCTATAAGACGTACCTCATAGTCGAATCATCCCATTTTATTCGTATAAGTCGTACCTTTTAGTCGAGTTATCCCCTTTGATTCCTATAAGACATACCTTTTAGTCGAGTTATACCTCTTGATTCCTATAAGACGTACTTTTTAGTCGAGTCATTCCCCCTTGACCCCTAGAAGATGTACCTTATAGTCGTGTCATCCCATTTGACCCCTAGAAGACGTACCTTTTACTCGAGTCATTTACATTGATTCTATAAGACGTATCTTTTAGTCGAGTCATCCCTTTTGATTCCTATTTGACGTACCTTTTAGTCGAGTCATCCACTTTGATTCCTATAAGACGTACCTTTTAGTCGAGTCATCCCCTTGGATTCCTATAAGACGTACCTTTTGGTCGAGTCATCCCCTTCGATTCCTTTAAGATGAACCTTTTAGTCGAGTCATCCCCTTTGATTCCTAAAATGCGTACCTTTTAGTCGAGTCATTTCCCTTGATTCCTATAAGACGTACCTTTTAGTCGAGTCATCCCCTTTGATTCCTATAAGACGTACCTTTTAGTCGAGTCATCCCTTTGGATTCCTATAAGACATATCATTTGGTCGAGTCATCCCCTTCGATTCCTATAAGACGAACCTTTTAGTCGAGTCATCCCCTTTGAATCCTAAAAAATGTACCTTTTAGTCGAGTCATTTCCCTTGATTCCTATATGACGTACGTCTTAGTCGAATCATCCCCTTTGATTCGTATAAGTCGTACCTTTTAGTCGAGTCATCCTCATTGATTCCTATAAGACATACCTTATAGTCGAGTTATACCTCTTCATTCCTATAAGACGTACTTTTTAGTCGAGTCATTCCCCCTTGACCCCTAGAAGACGTACCTTTTAGTCGAGTCATCCCCTATGACCCCTAGAAGACGTACCTTTTACTCGAGTCATTTCCTTTGATTCTATAAGACGTATCTTTTAGTCGAGTCATCCCTTTGGATTCCTATAAGACGTACCTTTTAGTCCAGTAATCTCCTTTGATTCCTATAAGACGTACCTTTTAGTCAAGTCATCCCCTTTGATTGCTATAAGACGTACCTTATAGTCGAGTCATCCCTTTGATTCCTATAAGACGTACCTTTTAGTCGAGTCATCCCCTTTGACCCCTAGAAGACATATCTTTTAGTCATTTTCTTTGATTCCTATAAGACGTACCTTTTAGTCGAGTCACCCCCTTTGATTCCTATAAGACGTACCTTTTAGTCGAGTCATCCCCCTTGATTACTATAAGATGTACCTTTTATTCGAGTCATCCCCTTTGATTCCTAGAAGACGTACCTTTTAGTCGAGTCATCCCCTTTGACCCCTACATTACGTACCTTTTAGTCGAGTCATTTCCCTTGATTCCTATAAGACGTACCTCATAGTCGAATCATCCCGTTTGATTCGTATAAGTTGTACCTTTTAGTCGAGTCATCCCCTTTGATTCCTATAAGACATACCTTTTAGTCGAGTTATACCTCTTGATTCCTATAAGACGTACTTTTTAGTCGAGTCATTCCCCCTTGACCCCTAGAAGATGTACCTTTTAGTCGAGTCATCCCCTTTGACCCCTAGAAGACGTACCTTTTACTCGAGTCATTTCCATTGATTCTATAAGACGTATCTTTTAGTCGAGTCATCCCTTTTGATTCCTATAAGACATACCTTTTAGTCGAGACATCCCCTTTTATTCCTATAAGACGTACCTTTTAGTCAAGACATCCCCTTTGATTGCAATAGGACGTACCTTTTAGTCGAGTCATCCCTTTGATTCCTATAAGACGTACCTTTTAGTCGAGTCATCCCCTTTGACCCCTAGAAGACATACCTTTTAGTCATTTTCTTTTATTCCTATAAGACGTACCTTTTAGTCGAGTCATCCACTTAGATTCCTATAAGACGTACCTTTTAGTCGAGTCATCCCCTTTGATTCCTATAAGACGTACCTTTTGGTCGAGTCATCCCCTTCGATTCCTATAAGACGAACCTTTTAGTCGAGTTATCCCATTTGATTCCTAAAAGACGTACCTTTTAGTCGAGTCATCCCCTTTGATTCCTATAAGACGTACCTTTTAGTCGAGTCATCCCCTTTGATTCCTAGAAGACGTACCTTTTAGTCGAGTCATTTCCCTTGATTCCTATAAGAAGTACCTTTTTGTCGAGTCATCCACTTTGATTCCTATAAGACGTACCTTTTAGTCGAGTCATCCCCTTGGATTCCTATAAGATGTACCTTTTGGTCGAGTCATCCCCTTTGACCCCTAGATTACGTACCTTTTAGTCAAGTCATTTCCCTTGATTCCTATAAGACGTACCTCATAGTCGAATCATCCCATTTGATTCGTATAAGTCGTACCTTTTAGTCGAGTCATCCCCTTTGATTCCTATAAGACGTACCTTTTAGTCGAGTTATACCTCTTCATTCCTATAAGACGTACTTTTTAGTCGAGTCATTCCCCCTTGACCCCTAGAAGACGTACCTTTTAGTCGAGTCATCCCCTTTGACCCCTAGAAGACGTACCTTTTACTCGAGTCATTTCCTTTGATTCTATAAGACGTATCTTTTAGTCGAGTCATCCCTTTGGATTCCTAGAAGACGTACCTTTTAGTCCAGTAATCCCCTTTGATTCCTATAAGACGTACCTTTTAGTCAAGTCATCCCCTTTGATTGCTATAAGACGTACCTTTTAGTCGAGTCATCCCTTTGATTCCTATAAGACGTACCTTTTACTCGAGTCATCCCCTTTGACCCCTAGAAGACATACCTTTTAGTCATTTTCTTTGATTCCTATAAGACGTACCTTTTAGTCGAGTCACCCCCTTTGATTCCTATAAGACGTACCTTTTAGTCGAGTCATCCCCTTTGATTACTATATGATGTACCTTTTAGTCGAGTCATCCCCTTTGATTCCTAGAAGACGTACCTTTTAGTCGAGTCATCCCCTTTGACCCCTAGATTACGTACCTTTTAGTCGAGTCATTTCCCTTGATTCCTATAAGACGTACCTCATAGTCGAATCATCCCGTTTGATTCGTATAAGTCGTACCTTTTAGTCGAGTCATCCCCTTTGATTCCTATAAGACATACCTTTTAGTCGAGTTATACCTCTTGATTCCTATAAGACGTACTTTTTAGTCGAGTCATTCCCCCTTGACCCCTAGAAGATGTACCTTTTAGTCGAGTCATCCCCTTTGACCCCTAGAAGACGTACCTTTTACTCGAATCATTTCCATTGATTCTATAAGACGTATCTTTTAGTCGAGTCATCCCTTTTGATTCCTATAAGAGGTACCTTTTAGTCGAGTCATCCCCATTTATTCCTATAAGACGTACCTTTTAGTCAAGACATCCCCTTTGATTGCAATAAGACGTACCTTTTAGTCGAGTCATCCCATTGATTCCTATAAGACGTACCTTTTAGTCGAGTCATCCCCTTTGACCCCTAGAAGACATACCTTTTAGTCATTTTCTTTTATTCCTATAAGACGTACGTTTTAGTCGAGTCACTCCCTTTGATTCCTATAAGACGTACCTTTTAGTCGAGTCATCGCCCTTCATTACTATAAGACGTACCTTTTAGTCGAGTCATCCCCTTTGATTACTAGAAGACGTACCTTTTAGTCGAGTCATTTCCCTTGATTCCTATAAGACGTACCTTTTAGTCGAGTCATCGACTTTGATTCCTATAAGACGTACCTTTTAGTCGAGTCATCCCCTTGGATTCCTATAAGATGTACCTTTTGGTCAAGTCATCCCCTTCGATTCCTATAAGATGAACCTTTTAGTCGAGTCATCCCCTTTGATTCCTTAAAGACATACCTTTTAGTCGAGTCATCCCCTTTGATTCCTATAAGACGTACCTTTTACTCGAGTCATCTCCTTTGATTCCTATAAGACGTACCTTTTAGTAAAGTCATTTCCCTTGATTCCTATAAGACGTACCTCATAGTCGAATCATCCCATTTGATTCGTATAAGTCGTACCTTTTAGTCGAGTCATCCCCTTTGATTCCTATAAGACATACCTTTTAGTCGAGTTATACCTCTTCATTCCTATAAGACGTACTTTTTAGTCGAGTCATTCCCCCTTGACCTCTAGAAGACGTACCTTTTAGTCGAGTCATCCCCTTTGACCCCTAGAAGACGTACCTTTTACTCGAGTCATTTCCTTTGATTCTATAAGACGTATCTTTTAGTCGAGTCATCCCTTTGGATTCCTAGAAGACGTACCTTTTAGTCCAGTAATCCCCTTTGATTCCTATAAGACGTACCTTTTAGTCAAGTCATCCCCTTTGATTGCTATAAGACGTACCTTTTAGTCGAGTCATCCCTTTGATTCCTATAAGACGTACCTTTTAGTCGAGTCATCCCCTTTGACCCCTAGAAGACATACCTTTTAGTCATTTTCTTTGATTCCTATAAGACGTACCTTTTAGTCGAGTCACCCCCTTTGATTCCTATAAGACGTACCTTTTAGTCGAGTCATCCCCTTTGATTACTATATGATGTACCTTTTAGTCGAGTCATCCCCTTTGATTCCTAGAAGACGTACCTTTTAGTCGAGTCATCCCCTTTGACCCCTAGATTACGTACCTTTTAGTCGAGTCATTTCCCTTGATTCCTATAAGACGTACCTCATAGTCGAATCATCCCGTTTGATTCGTATAAGTCGTACCTTTTAGTCGAGTCATCCCCTTTGATTCCTATAAGACATACCTTTTAGTCGAGTTATACCTCTTGATTCCTATAAGACGTACTTTTTAGTCGAGTCATTCCCCCTTGACCCCTAGAAGATGTACCTTTTAGTCGAGTCATCCCCTTTGACCCCTAGAAGACGTACCTTTTACTCGAATCATTTCCATTGATTCTATAAGACGTATCATTTAGTCGAGTCATCCCTTTTGATTCCTATAAGAGGTACCTTTTAGTCGAGTCATCCCCTTTTATTCCTATAAGACGTACCTTTTAGTCAAGACATCCCCTTTGATTGCAATAAGACGTACCTTTTAGTCGAGTCATCCCATTGATTCCTATAAGACGTACCTTTTAGTCGAGTCATCCCCTTTGACCCCTAGAAGACATACCTTTTAGTCATTTTCTTTTATTCCTATAAGACATACGTTTTAGTCGAGTCACTCCCTTTGATTCCTATAAGACGTACCTTTTAGTCGAGTCATCGCCCTTCATTACTATAAGACGTACCTTTTAGTCGAGTCATCCCCTTTGATTCCTAGAAGACGTACCTTTTAGTCGAGTCATTTCCCTTGATTCCTATAAGACGTACCTTTTAGTCGAGTCATCCACTTTGATTCCTATAAGACGTACCTTTTAGTCGAGTCATCCCCTTGGATTCCTATAAGATGTACCTTTTGGTCGAGTCATCCCCTTCGATTCCTATATGATGAACCTTTTAGTCGAGTCATCCCCTTTGATTCCTAAAAGACGTACCTTTTAGTCGAGTCATCCCCTTTGATTCCTATAAGACGTACCTTTTAGTCGAGTCATCTCCTTTGATTCCTATAAGACGTACCTTTTAGTTGAGTCATTTCCTGTGATTCCTAGAGTACGTACCTTTTAGTCGAGTCATCCCCTTTGATTCCTATAAGACGTACCTTTTAGTCGAGTCATCCCCTTTCACTACTAGAAGAAGTACCTTTTAATCGAGTCATTTCCTTTTATTCTATAAGACGTATCTTTTAGTCGAGTCATCCCTTTGATTCCTATATGACGTACCTTTAAGTCGAGTCATCCCCTTTGACCCCTAGAAGACATACCTTTTAGAAATTTTCTTTGATTCCTATAAGACGTACCTTTTAGTCGAGTCACTCCCTTTGATTCCTATAAGACGTACCTTTTAGTCGAGTCATCCCCCTTCATTACTATAAGACGTACCTTTTAGTCGAGTCATCCCCTTTGATTCCTAGAAGACGTACCTTTTAGTCGAGTCATTTCCCTTGATTCCTATAAGACGTACCTTTTAGTCGAGTCAACCACTTAGATTCCTATAAGACGTACCTTTTAGTCGAGTCATCCCCTTTGATTCCTATAAGACGTACATTTTGGTCGAGTCATCCCCTTCGATTCCTATCAGACGAACATTTTAGTCGAGTCATCCCCTTTGATTCCTAAAAGACGTACCTTTTAGTCGAGTCATCCCCTTTGATTATTATAAGACGTACCTTTTAGTCGAGTCATCTCCTTTGATTCCTATAAGGCGTACCTTTTAGTTGAGTCATTTCCTGTGATTCCTAGAGGACGTACCTTTTAGTCGAGTCATCCCCTTTGATTCCTATAATACGTACCTTTTAGTCGAGTCATCCACTTAGATTCCTATAAGACGTACCTTTTAGTCGAGTCATCCCCTTTGATTCCTATAAGACGAACATTTTAGTCGAGTCATCCCCTTTGATTCCTATAAGACGTACCTTTTAGTCGAGTCATCCCCTTTGATTCCTATAAGACGTACCTTTTAGTCAAGTCATCCCCTTTGATTACTATAAGACGTACCTTTTAGTTGAGTCATCCCTTTTGATTCCTATAAGACGTACGTTTTAGTCGAATGATCCCCTTTGATTCCTATAAGACGTACCTTTTAGTCAAGTCATCCTCTTTGATTCCTATAAGACGTACCTTCTACTCGAGTCTTCCCTTTGATTCCTATAAGACGTACCTTTTAGTCGAGTCATTTCCTTAGATTCCTAGAAAACGTACCTTTTAGTTGAGTCATTTCCCTTGATTCCTATGAGACGTACCTTTTAGTCGAGTCAACCCCTTTGATTCCTATAAAATGTAACTTGTAGTCGAGTCATCCCCTTTGATTCCTATAAGACGTACCTTTTAGTCGAGTCATCCCTTTGATTCCTATAAGACGTACCTTTTAGTCGAGTCATCCCCTTTGACCCCTAGAAGACATACCTTTTAGTCATTTCCTTTGATTCCTATAAGACGTATCTTTTAGTTGAGTCACCCCCTTTGATTCCAATAAGAGGTACCTTATAGTCAACTCATCCCCCTTGAATACTATAAGACGTACCTTATAGTCGAGTCATCCTCTTTGATTGCTAGAAGACGTACCTTTTAGTCGAGTCATTTCTCTTGATTCCTATAAGACGTACCTTTTAGTCGAGTCATCCACTTTGATTCCTATAAGACGTACCTTTTAGTCGAGTCATCCCCTTGGATTCCTATAAGACGTACCTTTTGGTCGAGTCATCCCCTTCGATTCCTATAAGACGAACCTTTTCGTCGAGTCATCCCCTTTGATTCCTAAAAGACGTATCATTTAGTCGAGTCATTTCCCTTGATTCCTATAAGACGTACCTTTTAGTCGAGTCATCCCCTTTGACCCCTAGAAGACATACCTTTTAGTCATTTTCTTTGATTCCTATAAGACGTACCTTTTAGTCGAGTCAGCCCCTTTGATTCCTATAAGACGTACCTTTTAGTCGAGTCATCCCCCTTGATTACTATAAGACGTACCTTTTAGTCGAGTCATCCCCTTTGATTCCTAGAAGACGTACCTTTTAGTCGAGTCATCCCCTTTGACCCCTAGAATACGTACCTTTTAGTCGAGTCATTTCCCTTGATTCCTATAAGACGTACCTCATAGTCGAATCATCCCGTTTGATTCGTATAAGACGTACATTTTAGTCGAGTCATACCCTTTGATTCCTATAAGAAATACCTTTTAGTCGAGTTATACCTCTTGATTCCTATAAGACGTACTTTTTAGTCGAGTCATTCCCCCTTGACCCCTAGAAGATGTACCTTTTAGTCGTGTCATCCCCTTTGACCCCTAGAAGACGTAACTTTTACTCGAGTCATTTCCTTTGATTCCTATAAGACGTATCTTTTAGTCGAGTCATCCCCTTTTATTCCTATAAGACGTACCTTTTAGTCAAGACATCCCCTTTGATTGCTATAAGACGTACCTTTTAGTCGAGTCATCCCTTTGATTCCTATAAGACGTACCATTTAGTCGAGTCATCCCCTATGACCCCTAGAAGGCATACCTTTTAGTCATTTTCTTTGATTCCTAAAAGACGTACCTTTTAGTCGAGTCATCCCCCTTCATTACTATAAGACGTACCTTTTAGTATAGTCATCCCCTTTGATTCCTAGAAGACGTACCTTTTAGTCGAGTCATTTCCCTTGATTCCTATAAGACGAACCTTTTAGTCGAGTCATCCCCTTTGATTCCTATAAGACGTATCTTTTAGTCGAGTCATCCCCTTGGATTCCTATAAGATGTACCTTTTGGTCGAGTCATCCCCTTCAATTCCTATAAGACGAACCTTTTAGTCGAGTCATCCCCATTGATTCCTAAAAGACGTACCTTTTAGTCGAGTCATCCCCTTTGATTCCTATAAGACGTACCTTTTAGTCGAGTCATCTCCTTTGATTCCTATAAGACGTACCTTTTAGTTGAGTCATTTCCTGTGATTCCTAGAGAACGTACCTTTTAGTCGAGTCATCCCCTTTGATTCCTATAAGACGTACCTTTTAGTCGAGTCATCCTCTTTCACTACTAGAAGAAGTACCTTTTAATCGAGTCATTTCCTTTTATTCTATAAGACGTATCTTTTAGTCGAGTCATCCCTTTGATTCCTATAAGACGTACCTTTTAGTCGAGTCATCCCCTTTGACCCCTAGAAGACATATCTTTTAGAAATTTTCTTTGATTCCTATAAGACGTACCTTTTAGTCGAGTCACTCCCTTTGATTCCTATAAGACGTACCTTTTAGTCGAGTCATCCCCCTTCATTACTATAAGACGTACCTTTTAGTCGAGTCATCCCCTTTGATTCCTAGAAGACGTACCTTTTAGTCGAGTCATTTCCCTTGATTCCTATAAGACGTACCTTTTAGTCGAGTCATCCACTTAGATTCCTATAAGACGTACCTTTTAGTCGAGTCATCCCCTTTGATACCTATAAGACGTACCTTTTGGTCGAGTCATCCCCTTCGATTCCTATATGACGAACCTTTTAGTCGAGTCATCCCCCTTGATTCCTAAAAGACATACCTTTTAGTCGAGTCATCCCCTTTGATTCCTATAAGACGTACCTTTTAGTCGAGTCATCTCCTTTGATTCCTATAAGGCGTACCTTTTAGTTGAGTCATCTCCTGTGATTCCTAGAGGACGTACCTTTTAGTCGAGTCATCCCCTTTGATTCCTATAAGACGTACCTTTTAGTCGAGTCATCTCCTTTCACTACTAGAAGAAGTACCTTTTAATCAAGTCATTTCATTTTATTCTATAAGACGTATCTTTTAGTCGAGTCAGTCCTTTTGATTCCTATAAGACGTACCTTTTAGTCGAGTCATCCCCTTTGATTCCTATAAGACGTACCTTTTAGTCAAGTCATCCCCTTTGATTACTATAAGACGTACCTTTTAGTCGAGTCATCCCTTTTGATTCCTATAAGACGTACGTTTTAGTCGAATGATCCCCTTTGATTCCTATAAGACGTACCTTTTAGTCAAGTCATCCTCTTTGATTCCTATAAGACGTACCTTCTACTCGACTCTTCCCTTTGATTCCTATAAGACGTACCTTTTAGTCGAGTCATTTCCTTAGATTCCTAGAAAACGTACCTTTTAGTCGAGTCATTTCCCTTGATTCCTATGAGACGTACCTTTTAGTCGAGTCAACCCCTTTGATTCCTATAAAATGTAACTTGTAGTCGAGTCATCCCCTTTGATTCCTATAAGACGTACCTTTTAGTCGAGTCATCCCTTTGATTCCTTTAAGACGTACCTTTTAGTCGAGTCATCCCCTTTGACCCCGAGAAGACATACCTTTTAGTCATTTCCTTTGATTCCTATAAGGCGTATCTTTTAGTTGAGTCACCCCCTTTGATTCCAATAAGAGGTACCTTATAGTCAACTCATCCCCCTTGAATACTATAAGACGTACCTTTTAGTCGAGTCATCCTCTTTGATTCCTAGAAGACGTACCTTTTAGTCGAGTCATTTCCCTTGATTCCTATAAGACGTACCTTTTAGTCGAGTCATTCACTTTGATTCCTATAAGACGTACCTTTTAGTCGAGTCATCCCCTTGGATTCCTATAAGACGTACCTTTTGGTCGAGTCATCCCCTTCGATTTCTATAAGACGAACCTTTTCGTCGAGTCATCCCCTTTGATTCCTAAAAGACGTACCTTTTAGTCGAGTCATTTCCCTTGATTCCTATAAGACGTACCTTGAAGTCGAGTCATCCCCTTTGACCCCTAGAAGACATACCTTTTAGTCATTTTCTTTGATTCCTATAAGACGTACCTTTTAGTCGAGTCACCCCCTTTGATTCCTATAAGACGTACCTTTTAGTCGAGTCATCCCCCTTGATTACTATAAGACGTACCTTTTAGTCGAGTCATCCCCTTTGATTCCTAGAAGACGTACCTTTTAGTCGAGTCATCCCCTTTGACCCCTAGAATACGTACCTTTTAGTCGAGTCATTTCCCTTGATTCCTATAAGACGTACCTCATAGTCGAATCATCCCGTTTGATTCGTATAAGACGTACCTTTTAGTCGAGTCATCCCCTTTGATTCCTATAAGAAATACCTTTTAGTCGAGTTATAACTCTTGAATCCTATAAGACGTACTTTTTAGTCGAGTCATTCCCCCTTGACACCTAGAAGACGTACCTTTTAGTCGAGTCATCCCCTTTGACCCCTAGAAGACGTACCTTTTACTCGAGTCATTTCCTTTGATTCCTATAAGACGTACCTTTTAGTCGAGTCATCCCCTTTTATTCCTATAAGACGTACCTTTTAGTCAAGACATCCCCTTTGATTTCTATAAGACGTACCTTTTAGTCGAGACATCCCTTTGATTCCTATAAGACGTACCTTTTAGTCGAGTCATCCCCTATGACCCCTAGAAGACATACCTTTTAGTCATTTTCTTTGATTCCTAAAAGACGTACCTTTTAGTCGAGTCATCCCCCTTCATTACTATAAGACGTACCTTTTAGTATAGTCATCCCCTTTGATTCCTAGAAGACGTACCTTTTAGTCGAGTCATTTCCCTTGATTCCTATAAGACGAACCTTTTAGTCGAGTCATCCCCTTTGATTCCTATAAGACGTACGTTTTAGTCGAGTTATCCCCTTTGATTCCTATACGACGTACCTTTTAGTCGAGTCATCCCCTTTGAACTCTAGAATACGTACCTATTAGTCGAGTCATTTCCTTTGATACCTATAAGACGTACCTTTTAGTCGAGTCATCTCCTGTGATTCCTATAAGACGTACCTTTTAGTCGAGTCATCCCCTTTGATTTCTATAAGACGTACCTTTTAGTTGAGTCATTTCCGTTGATTCCTTGAAGACGTACCTTTTAGTCGATTCATATCCCTTGATTCCTATAAGACGTACCTTTTAGTCGAGTCATCCCCTTTGATTCCTATAAGACGTACCTTTTAGTCGAGTCATCCACTTTGATTCCTATAAGACGTACCTTTTAGTCGAGTCATCCCCTTGGATTCCTACAAGACGTACCTTTTGGTCGAGTCATCCCCTTCGATTCCTATAAGACGAACCTTTTAGTCGAGTCATCCCCTTTGATTCCTAAAAGACGTACCTTTTAGTCGAGTCATTTCTCTTGATTCCTATATGACGTACCTTTTAGTCGAGTCATCCCCTTTGATTCCTATAAGACGTACCTTTTAGTCGAGTCATCCCCTTTGATTCCTATAAGACGTACCTTTTAGTCGAGTCATCCCCTTTGATCCCTAGAAGACGTACCTTTTAGTCTAGTCATTTCCATTAATTCCTATAAGACGTACCTTTTAGTATAGTCATTTCCTTTGATTCCTATAAGACGTACCTTTTAGTCGAGTCATCCCCTTTGACCCCTAGAATACGTACCTTTTAGTCGAGTCATTTCCCTTGATTCCTATAAGACGTACCTCATAGTCGAATCATCCCCTTTGATTCGTATAAGACGTACCTTTAAGTCGAGTCATCCCCTTTGATTCCTATAAGACATACCTTTTAGTCGAGTAATACCTCTTGATTCCTTTAAGACGTACTTTTTAGTCAAGTCATTCCCCCTTGACCCCTAGAAGACGTACCTTTTAGTCGAGTCATCCCCTTTGTCCCCTAGAAGATGTACTTGTTACTCGAGTCATTTCCTTTGATTCTATAAGAAGTATCTATTAGTCGAGTCATCCCTTTTGATTCCTATAAGACGTACCTTTTAGTCGAGTCATCCCCTTTGATTCCTATAAGACGTACCTTTTAGTCAAGACAACCCCTTTGATTGCTATAAGACGTACCTTTTAGTCGAGTCATCCCTTTGATTCTTATAAGACGTACCTTTTAGTCGAGTCATCCCCTTTGATCCCTAGAAGACATACCTTTTAGTCATTTTCTTTGATTACTATAAGACGTACCTTTTAGTCGAGTCACCCCCTTTGATTCCTATAACACGTACCTTTTAGTCGAGTCATCCCCCTTCATTACTATAAGACGTACCTTTTAGTCGAGTCATCCACTTTGATTCCTATAAGACGTACCTTTTAGTCGAGTCATCCCCTTGGATTCCTATAAGACGTACCTTTTGGTCGAGTCATCCCCTTCGATTCCTATAAGACGATCTTTTTAGTCGAGTCATCCCCTTTGATTCCAAAAAGACGTACCTTTTAGTCGAGTCATCCCCTTTGATTCCTATAAGACGTACCTTTTAGTCGAGTCATCTCCTTTGATTCCTATAAGACGTACCATTTAGTTGAGTCATTTCCTGTGATCCCTAGAAGACGTACCTTTTAGTCGAGTCATCCCCTTTGATTACTATAAGACGTACCTTTTAGTCGAGTCATCCTCTTTCACCACTAGAAGACGTACCTTTTAATCAAGTCATTTCCTTTTATTCTATAAGACGTATCTTTTAGTCGAGTCATCCCTTTTGATTCCTATAAGACGTACCTTTTAGTCGAATCATCCCCTTTGATTACTATAAGACGTACCTTTTAGTCAAGTCATCCTCTTTGATTCCTATAAGACGTACCTTCTACTCGAGTCATCCCTTTGATTCCTATAAGACGTACCTTTTAGTCGAGTCATTTCCTTAGATTCCTAGAAAACGTACCTTTTAGTCGAGTCATTTCCCTTGATTCCTATGAGACGTACCTTTTAGTCGAGTCAACCCCTTTGATTCCTATAAAATGTAACTTGTAGTCGAGTCATCCCCTTTGATTCCTATAAGACGTACCTTTTAGTTGAGTCATCCCTTTGATTCCTATAAGACGTACCTTTTAGTCGAGTCATCCCCTTTGACCCCTATAAGACATACCTTTTAGTCATTTCCTTTGATTCCTATAAGACGTATCTTTTAGTTGAGTCACCCTCTTTGATTCCAATAAGAGGTACCTTTTAGTCAACTCATCCCCCTTGAATACTATAAGACGTACCTTTTAGTCGAGTCATCCTCTTTGATTTCTAGAAGACGTACCTTTTAGTCGAGTCATTTCCCTTGATTCCTATAAGACGTACCTTTTAGTCGAGTCATCCCCTTTGATTCCTATAAGACGTACCTTTTAGTCGAGTCATCCCTTTGGATTCCAATAAGACGTATCATTTGGTCGAGTCATCCCCTTCGATTCCTATAAGACGAACCTTTTAGTCGAGTCATCCCCTTTGATTCCTAAAAGACGTACCTTTTAGTCGAGTCATTTCTCTTGATTCCTATAAGACGTACCTTTTAGTCGAGTCATCCCCTTTTATTCCTATAAGACGTACCTTTTAGTCGAGTCATCCCCTTTGATTCCTATAAGACGTACCTTTTAGTCGAGTCATCCCCTTTGATCCCTAGAAGACGTACCTTTTAGTCTAGTCATTTCCTTTAATTCCTATAAGACGTACCTTTTAGTCTAGTCATTTCCTTTGATTCCTATAAGACGTACCTTTTAGTCGAGTCATCCCCTTTGACCCCTAGAATACGTACCTTTTAGTCGAGTCATTTCCCTTGATTCCTAGAAGACGTACCTCATAGTCGAATCATCCCCTTTGATTCGTATAAGACGTACCTTTAAGTCGAGTCATCCCCTTTGATTCCTATAAGACATACCTTTTAGTCGAGTAATTCCTCTTGATTCCTATAAGACGTACTTTTTAGTCAAGTCATTCCCCCTTGACCCCTAGAAGACGTACCTTTTAGTCGAGTCATCCCCTTTGACCCCTAGAAGATGTACTTGTTACTCGAGTCATTTCCTTTGATTCTTTACGAAGTATCTATTAGTCGAGTCATCCCTTTTGATTCCTATAAGACGTACCTTTTAGTCGAGTCATCCCCTTTGATTCCTATAAGACGTACCTTTTAGTCAAGACAACCCCTTTGATTGCTATAAGACGTACCTTTTAGTCGAGTCATCCCTTTGATTCTTATAAGACGTACCTTTTAGTCGAGTCATGCCCTTTGATCCCTAGAAGACATACCTTTTAGTCATTTTCTTTGATTCCTATAAGACGTACCTTTTAGTCGAGTCACCCCCTTTGATTCCTATAACACGTACCTTTTAGTCGAGTCATCCCCCTTCATTACTATAAGACGTATCTTTTAGTCGACTCATCCACTTTGATTCCTATAAGACGTACCTTTTAGTCGAGTCATCCTCTTGGATTCCTATAAGACGTACCTTTTGGTCGAGTCATCCCCTTCGATTCCTATATGACGAACTTTTTAGTCGAGTCATCCCCTTTGATTCCAAAAAGACGTACCTTTTAGTCGAGTCATCCCCTTTGATTCCTATAAGACGTACCTTTTAGTCGAGTCATCTCCTTTGATTCCTATAAGACGTACCTTTTAGTTGAGTCATTTCCTGTGATCCCTAGAAGACGTACCTTTTAGTCGAGTCATACCCTTTGATTCCTATAAGACGTACCTTTTAGTCGAGTCATCCTCTTTCACCACTAGAAGACGTACCTTTTAATCGAGTCATTTCCTTTTATTCTATAAGACGTATCTTTTAGTCGAGTCATCCCTTTTGATTCCTATAAGACGTAACTTTTAGTCGAATCATCCCCTTTGATTCCTATAAGACGTACCTTTTAGTCAAGTCATCCTCTTGAATTCCTATAAGACATACCTTCTACTCGTGTCATCCCTTTGATTCTTATAAGACGTACCTTTTAGTCGAGTCATTTCCATAGATTCCTAGAAAACGTACCTTTTAGTCGAGTCATTTCCCTTGATTCCTATGAGACGTACCTTTTAGTCGAGTCAACCCCTTTGATTCCTATAAAATGTAACTTGTAGTCGAGTCATCCCCTTTGATTCCTATAAGACGTACCTTTTAGTCGAGTCATCCCTTTGATTCCTATAAGACGTACCTTTTAGTCGAGTCATCCCCTTTGACCCCTAGAAGACATACCTTTTAGTCATTTCCTTTGATTCCTATAAGACGTATCTTTTAGTTGAGTCACCCCCTTTGATTCCAATAAGAGGTACCTTTTAGTCAACTCATCCCCCTTGAATACTATAAGACGTACCTTTTAGTCGTGTCATCCTCTTTGATTTCTAGAAGACGTAGCTTTTAGTCGAGTCATTTCCCTTGATTCCTATAAGACGTACCTTTTAGTCGAGTCATCCACTTTGATTCCTATAAGACGTACCTTTTAGTCGAGTCATCCCCTTGGATTCCTATAAGACGTACCTTTTGGTCGAGTCATCCCCTTCGATTCCATTAAGACGAACCTTTTAGTCGAGTCATCCCCTTTGATTCCTGAAATGCGTACCTTTTAGTCGAGTCATTTCCCTTGATTCCTATAAGACGTACCTTTTAGTCGAGTCATCCCCTTTGATTCCTATAAGACGTACCTTTTAGTCGAGTCATCCCTTTGGATTCCTATAAGACGTATCATTTGGTCGAGTCATCCCCTTCGATTCCTATAAGATGAACCTTTTAGTCGAGTCATCCCCTTTGAATCCTAAAAAACGTACCTTTTAGTCGAGTCATTTCCCTTGATTCCTATATGACGTACGTCTTAGTCGAATCATCCCCTTTGATTCGTATAAGACGTACCTTTTAGTCGAGTCATCCTCTTTGATTCGTATAAGACATACCTTATAGTCGAGTTATACCTCTTTATTCCTATAAGACGTACTTTTTAGTCGAGTCATTCCCCCTTGACCCCTAGAAGACGTACCTTTTAGTCGAGTCATCCCCTTTGACCCCTAGAAGACGTACCTTTTACTCGAGTCATTTCCTTTGATTCTATAAGACGTATCTTTTAGTCGAGTCATCCCTTTGGATTCCTATAAGACGTACCTTTTAGTCCAGTAATCCCCTTTGATTCCTATAAGACGTACCTTTTAGTCAAGTCATCCCCTTTGATTATTATAAGATGTACCTTTTAGTCGAGTCATCCCTTTGATTCCTATAAGACGTACCTTTTAGTCGAGTCATCCCCTTTGACCCCTAGAAGACTTACCTTTTAGTCATTTTCTTTGATTCCAATAAGACGTACCTTTTAGTCGAGTCACCCTCTTTGATTCCTATAAGACGTACCTTTTAGTCGAGTCATCCCCCTTGATTACTATAAGATGTACCTTTTATTCGAGTCATCCCCTTTGAGTCCTAGAAGACGTACCTTTTAGTCGAGTCATCCCCTTTGATCCCTAGATTACGTACCTTTTAGTCGAGTCATTTCCCTTGATTCCTATAAGACGTACCTCATAGTCGAATCATCCCGTTTGATTCGTATAAGTCGTACCTTTTAGTCGAGTCATCCCCTTTGATTCCAATAAAACATACCTTTTAGTCGAGTTATACCTCTTGATTCCTATAAGACGTACTTTTTAGTCGAGTCATTCCCCCTTGACCCCTAGAAGATGTACCTTTTAGTCGAGTCATCCCCTTTGACCCCTAGAAGACGTACCTTTTACTCGAGTCATTTCCATTGATTCTATAAGACGTATCTTTTAGTCGAGTCATCCCTTTTGATTCCTATAAGACGTACCTTTTAGTCGAGTCATCCCCTTTTATTCCTATAAGACGTACCTTTTAGTCAAGACATCCCCTTTGATTGCAATAAGACGTACCTTTTAGTCGAGTCATCCCTTTGATTCCTATAAGACGTACCTTTTAGTCGAGTCATCCCCTTTGACCCCTAGAAGACATACCTTTTAGTCATTATCTTTTATTCCTATAAGACGTACGTTTTAGTCGAGTCACTCCCTTTGATTCCTATAAGACGTACCTTTTAGTCGAGTCATCCCCCTTAATTACTATAAGACGTACCTTTTAGTCGAGTCATCCCCTTTGATTCCTAGAAGACGTACCTTTTAGTCGAGTCATTTCCCTTGATTCCTATAAGACGTACCTTTTAGTCGAGTCATCCACTTTGATTCCTATAAGACGTACCTTTTAGTCGAGTCATCCCCTTTGATTCCTAGAAGACGTACCTTTTAGTCGAGTCATTTCCCTTGATTCCTATAAGACGTACCTTTTAGTCTAGTCATCCACTTTGATTCCTATAAGACGTACCTTTTAGTCGAGTCATCCCCTTGGATTCCTATAAGATTTACCTTTTGGTCGAGTCATCCCCTTTGACACCTAGATTACGTACCTTTTAGTCGAGTCATTTCCCTTGATTCCTATAAGACGTACCTCATAGTCGAATCATACCGTTTGATTCGTATAAGTCGTACCTTTTAGTCGAGTCATCCCCTTTGATTCCTATAAGACATACCTTTTAGTCGAGTTATACCTCTTCATTCCTATAAGACGTACTTTTTAGTCGAGTCATTCCCCCTTGACCCCTAGAAGACGTACCTTTTAGTCGAGTAATCCCCTTTGACCCCTAGAAGATGTACCTTTTACTCGAGTCATTTCCTTTGATTCTATAAGACGTATCTTTTAGTCGAGTCATCCCTTTGGATTCCTATAAGACGTACCTTTTAGTCCAGTAATCCCCTTTGATTCCTATAAGACGTACCCTTTAGTCAAGTCATCCCCTTTGATTGCTATAAGACGTACCTTTTAGTCGAGTCATTCCTTTGATTCCTATAAGACGTACATTTTAGTCGAGTCATCCCCTTTGACCCTTAGAAGACATACCTTTTAGTCGTTTTCTTTGATTCCTATAAGACGTACCTTTTAGTCGAGTCACCCCCTTTGATTCCTATAAGATGTACCTTTTAGTCGAGTCATCCCCTTTGATTACTATAAGATATACCTTTTAGTCGAGTCATCCCCTTTGATTCCTAGAAGATGTACCTTTTAGTCGAGTCATCCCCTTTGACCCCTAGATTATGTACCTTTTAGTCGAGTCATTTCCCTTGATTCCTATAAGACGTACCTCATAGTCGAATCATCCCGTTTGATTCGTATAAGTCGTACCTTTTAGTCGAGTCATCCCCTTTGATTCCTATAAGACAAACCTTTTAGTCGAGTCATTCCCCCTTGACCCCTAGAAGATGTACCTTTTAGTCGAGTCATCCCCTTTGACCCCTAGAAGACGTACCTTTTACTCGAGTCATTTCCATTGATTCTATAAGACGTATCTTTTAGTCGAGTCATCCCTTTTGATTCCTATAAGACGTACCTTTTAGTCGAGTCATCCCCTTTTATTCCTATAAGACGTACCTTATAGCAAGACATCCCCTTTGATTGCAATAAGACGTACCTTTTAGTCGAGTCATCCCTTTGATTCCTATAAGACGTACCTTTTAGTCGAGTCATCCCCTTTGACCCCTAGAAGACATACCTTTTAGTCATTTTCTTTTATTCCTATAAGACGTACGTTTTAGTCGAGTCACTCCCTTTGATTCCTATAAGACGTACCTTTTAGTCGAGTCATCGCCCTTCATTACTATAAGACGTACCTTTTAGTCGAGTCATCCCCTTTGATTCCTAGAAGACGTACCTTTTAGTCGAGTCATTTCCCTTGATTCCTATAAGACGTACCTTTTAGTCGAGTCATCCACTTTGATTCCTATAAGAGATACCTTTTAGTCGAGTCATCCCCTTGGATTCCTATAAGATGTACCTTTTGGTCGAGTCATCCCCTTCGATTCCTATAAGACGAACCTTTTAGTCGAGTCATCCCCTTTGATTCCTAAAAGACATACCTTTTAGTCGAGTCATCCCCTTTGATTCCTATAAGACGTACCTTTTAGTCGAGTCATCTCCTTTCATTCCTATAAGACGTACCTTTTAGTTGAGTCATTTCCTGTGATTCCTAGAGGACGTACCTTTTAGTCGAGTCATCCCCTTTGATTCCTATAAGACGTACCTTTTAGTCGAGTCATCCCCTTTCACTACTAGAAGAAGTACCTTTTAATCGAGTCATTTCCTTTTATTCTATCAGACGTATCTTTTAGTCGAGTCATCCCATTGATTCCTATAAGACGTACCTTTTAGTCGAGTCATCCCCTTTAACCCCTAGAAGACATACCTTTTAGTCATTTTCTTTGATTCCTATAAGACGTACCTTTTAGTCGAGTCACTCCCTTTGATTCCTATAAGACGTACCTTTTAGTTGAGTCATCCCCCTTCATTACTATAAGACGTACCTTTTAGTCGAGTCATCCCCTTTTATTCCTAGAAGACGTACCTTTTAGTCGAGTCATTTCCCTTGATTCCTATAAGACGTACCTTTTAGTCGAGTCATCCACTTTGATTCCTATAAGACGTACCTTTTAGTCGAGTCATCCCCTTTGATTCCTATAAGACGTACCTTTTGGTCGAGTCATCCCCTTCGATTCCTATAAGACGAACCTTTTAGTCGAGTCATCCCCTTTGATTCCTAAAAGACGTACCTTTTAGTCGAGTCATCCCCTTTGATTCCTATAAGACGTACCTTTTTGTCGAGTCATCTCCTTTGATTCTTATAAGACGTACCTTTTAGTTGTGTTATTTCCTGTGATTCCTAGAGGACGTACCTTTTAGTCGAGTCATCCCCTTTGATTCCTATAAGACGTACCTTTTAGTCGAGTCATCTCCTTTCACTACTAGAAGAAGTACCTTTTAATCGAGTAATTTCCTTTTATTCTATAAGACGTATCTTTTAGTCGAGTCATCCCATTGATTCCTATAAGACATACCTTTTAGTCGAGTCATCCCCTTTAACCCCTAGAAGACATACCTTTTAGTCATTTTCTTTGATTCCTATAAGACGTACCTTTTAGTCGAGTCACTCCCTTTGATTCCTATAAGACGTACCTTTTAGTCGAGTCATCCCCCTTCATTACTATAAGACGTACCATTTAGTCGAGTCATCCCTTTTATTCCTAGAAGACGTACCTTTTAGTCGAGTCATTTCCCTTGATTCCTATAATACGTACCTTTTAGTCGAGTCATCCACTTTGATTCCTATAAGACGTACCTTTTAGTCGAGTCATCCCCTTTGATTCCTATAAGACGTACCTTTTGGTCGAGTCATCCCCTTCGATTCCTATAAGACGAACCTTTTAGTCAAGTCATCCCCTTTGATTCCTAAAAGACGTACCTTTTAGTCGAGTCATCCCCTTCGATTCCTATAAGACGTATCTTTTTGTCGAGTCATCTCCTTTGATTCTTATAAGACGTACCTTTTAGTTGTGTTATTTCCTGTGATTCCTAGAGGACGTACCTTTTAGTCGAGTCATCCCCTTTGATTCCTATAAGACGTACCTTTTAGTCGAGTCATCTCCTTTCACTACTAGAAGAAGTACCTTTTAATCGAGTCATTTCCTTTTATTCTATAAGACGTATCTTTTAGTCGAGTCAGCCCTTTTGATTCCTATAAGACGTACCTTTTTAGTCGAGTCATCCCCTTTGATTCCTATATGACGTACCTTTTAGTCAAGTCATCCCCTTTGATTACTAAAAGACGTACCTTTTACTCGAGTCATCCCTTTGATTCCTATAAGTCGTACCTTTTAGTCGAGTCATTTACTTAGATTCCTAGAAAACGTACATTTTAGTCGAGTCATTTCCCTTGATTCCTATGAGACGTACCTTTTAGTCGAGTCATCCCCTTTGATTCTTATTAAATGTACCTTTTAGTCGAGTCATCCCCTTCGATTCCTATAAGATGTACCTTTTAGTCGAGTCATCCCTTTCATTCCTATAAGACGTACCTTTTAATCCAGTCATCCCCTTTGACCCCTAGAAGACATACCTTTTAGTCATTTTCTTTGATTCCTATAAGACGTACCTTTTAGTCGAGTTACCCCCTTTGATTCTTATAAGACGTACCTTTTAGTCGAGATATCCCCCTTGATTACTATAAGACGTACCTTTTACTCGAGTCATTTTCTTTGATTCCTATAAGACGTACCTTTTAGTCGAGTCATCCCCTTTTATTCCTATAAGACGTACCTTTTAGTCAAGACATCTCCTTTGATTGCTATAAGACGTACCTTTTAGTCGAGTCATTCCTTTGATTCCTATAAGACGTACCTTTTAGTCGAGTCATCCCCTTTGACCCCTAGAAGACATACCTTTTAGTCATTTTCTTTGATTCCTAAAAGACGTACCTTTTAGTCGAGTCATCCCCCTTCATTACTATAAGACGTACCTTTTAGTATAGTCATCCCCTTTGATTCCTAGAAGACGTACCTTTTATTCGAGTCATTTCCCTTGATTCCTATAAGACGATCCTTTTAGTCGAGTCATCCCCTTTGATTCCTATAAGACGTACCTTTTAGTCGAGTCATCCCCTTTGATTCCTATAAGACGTACCTTTTAGTCGAGTCATACCCTTTGAACTCTAGAATACGTACCTATAAGTCGAGTCATTTCCTTTGATACCGATAAGACGTACCTTTTAGTCGAGTCATCCTCTGTGATTCCTATAAGACGTACCTTTTAGTCGAGTCATCTACTTTGATTTCTATAAGAGTACCTTTTAGTTAAGTCATTACCGTTGATTCCTTGAAGACGTACCTTTTAGTCGAGTCATATCCCTTGATTCCTATAAGACGTACCTTTTAGTCGAGTCGTCCCCTTTGATTCCTATAAGACGTACCTTTTAGTCGAGTCATCCCCTTGGATTCCTACAAGACGTACCTTTTGGTCGAGTCATCCCCTTCGATTCCTATAAGACGAACCTTTTAGTCGAGTCATCCCCTTTGATTCCTAAAAGACGTATCTTTTAGTTGAGTCATTTCCCTTGATTCCTATAAGACGTACCTTTTAGTCGAGTCATCCCCTTTGATTCCTATAAGACGTTCCTTTTAGTCGAGTAATCCCCTTTGATTCCTATAAGACGTACCTTTTAGTCGAGTGATCCCCTTTGATCCCTAGAAGACGTACCTTTTATTCTAGTCATTTCCTTTGATTCCTATAAGACGTACCTTTTAGTCGAGTCATCCCCTTTGACCCCTAGAATACGTACCTTTTAGTCGAGTCATTTCCCTTGATTTCTATAAGACGTACCTCATAGTCGAATCATCCCCTTTGATTCGTATAAGATGTACCTTTAAGTCGAGTCATCCCCTTTGATTCCTATAAGACATACCTTTTAGTCGAGTAATACCTCTTGATTCCTATAAGACGTACTTATAGTCAAGTCATTCCCCCTTGACCCCTAGAAGATGTTCCTGTTACTCGAGTCATTTCCTTTGATTCAATAAGAAGTATCTATTAGTCGAGTCATCCCTTTTGATTCCTATAAGACGTACCTTTTAGTCGAGTCATCCCCTTTGATTCCTATAAGACGTACCTTTTTGTCAAGACAACCCCTTTGATTGCTATAAGACGTACCTTATAGTCGAGTCATCCCTTTGATTCCTATAAGACGTACCTTTTAGTCGAGTCATCCCCTTTGACCCCTAGAAGACATACCTTTTAGTCATTTTCTTTGATTCCTATAAGACGTACCTTTTAGTCGAGTCACCCCCTTTGATTCCAATAAGACGTACCTTTTAGTCGAGTCATCCCCCTTCATTACTATAAGACGTACCTTTTAGTCGAGTCATCCCCTTTGATTCCTAGAAGACGTACCTTTTAGTCGAGTCATTTCCCTTTATTCCTATAAGACGTACCTTTTAGTCGAGTCATCCACTTTGATTCCTATAAGACGTACCTTTTGGTCGAGTCATCCCCTTCGATTCCTAACAGACAAACTTTTTAGTCGAGTCATCCCCTTTGATTCCTAAAAGACGTACCTTTTAGTCGAGTCATCCCCTTTGATTCCTATAAGACGTACCTTTTAGTCGAGTCATCTCCTTTGATTCCTATAAGACGTACCTTTTAGTTGAGTCATTTCTTGTGATTCCTAGTATACGTACCTTTTAGTCGAGTCATCCCCTTTGATTCCTATAAGACGTACCTTTTAGTCGAGTCATCCCCTTTCACCACTAGAAGACGTACCTTTTAATCGAGTCATTTCCTTTTATTCTATAAGACGTATCTTTTAGTCGAGTCATCCCTTTTGATTCCTATATGACGTACCTTTTAGTCGAATCATCCCCTTTTATTCCTATGAGACGTACCTTTTAGTTAAGTCATCCTCTTTGATTCCTATAAGACGTATCTTCTACTGGAGTCATCCCTTTGATTCCTATAAGACGTACCTTTAAGTCGAGTCATTTCCCTTGATTCCTATGAGACGTACCTTTTAGTCGAGTTAACCCCTTCGATTCCTATAAAATGTAACTTGTAGTCGAGTCAACCCCTTTGATTCCTATAAGACGTACCTTTTAGTCGAGTCATCCCATTGATTCCTATAAGACGTACCTTTTAGTCGAGTCATCCCCTTTGACTCCTAGAAGACATACCTTTTAGTCATTTCCTTTGATTCCTATAAGACGTATCTTTTAGTTGAGTCACCCCCTTTGATTCCAATAAGAGGTACCTTTTAGTCAACTCATCCCCCTTGAATACTATAAGACGTACCTTTTAGTCGAGTCATCCTCTTTGATTCCTAGAAGACGTACCTTTTAGTCCAGTCATTTCCTTTGATTCCTATAAGACGTACCTTTTAGTCGAGTCATCCACTTTGATTCCTATAAGACGTACCTTTTAGTCGAGTCATCCCCTTCGATTCCTATAAGACGTACCTTTTGGTCGAGTCATCCCCTTCGATTCCTATAAGACGAACCTTTTAGTCGAGTCATCCCCTTTGATTCCTAAAAGATGTACCTTTTAGTCGAGTCATTTCCCTTGATTCTTATAAGACGTACCTTTTAGTCGAGTCATCCCCTTTGATTCCTACAAGACGTACCTTTTAGTCGAGTCATCCTCTTTGATTCCTATAAGACGTACCTTTTAGTCGAGTCATCCCCTTTGATCCCTAGAAGACGTACCTTTTAGTCGAGTCATTTCCCTTGATTCCTATAAGACGTACCTTTTAGTCGAGTCATCCACTTTGATTCCTATAAGACGTACCTTTTAGTCGAGTCATCCCTTTGGATTCCTATAAGACGTACCATTTGGTCGAGTCATCCCCTTCGATTCCTATACAATGAACCTTTTAGTCGAGTCATCCCCTTTGAATCCTAAAAAACGTACCTTTCAGTCGAGACATTTCCCTTGATTCCTATAAGACGTATGTCTTAGTCGAATCATCCCCTTTGATTCGTATAAGACGTACCTTTTAGTCGAGTCATCCTCTTTGATTCCTATAAGACATACCTTATAGTCGAGTTTTACCTCTTCATTCCTATAAGACGTACTTTTTAGTCGAGTCATTCCCCCTTGACCCTTAGAAGACGTACCTTTTAGTCGAGTCATTCCCTTTGACCCCTAGAAGACGTACCTTTTACTCGAGTCATTTCCTTTGATTCTATAAGACGTATCTTTTCGTCGAGTCATCCCTTTGATTCCTATAAGACGTACCTTTTAGTCGAGTCATTCCCTTTGACCCCTAGAAGACATACCTTTTAGTCATTTTCTTTGATTCCTATAAGACGTACCTTTTAGTCGAGTCACCCCCTTTGATTCCTATAAGACGTACCTTTTAGTCGAGTCATCCCCTTGATTACTATAAGATGTACCTTTTAGTCGAGTCATACCCTTTGATTCCTAGAAGACGTACCTTTTAGTCGAGTCATCCCCTTTGACCCCTAGATTACGTACATTTTAGTCGAGTCATTTCCCTTGATTCCTATAAGACGTACCTCGTAGTCGAAACATCCCGTTCGATTCGTATAAGTCGTACCATTTAGTCGAGTCATCCCCTTTCATTCCTATAAGACATACCTTTTAGTCGAGTTATACCTCTTGATTCCTATACGACGTACTTTTTAGTCGAGTCATTCCCCCTTGACCCCTAGAAGATGTACCTTTTAGTCGAGTCATCCCCTTTGACCCCTAGAAGACGTACCTTTTACTCGAGTCATTTCCATTGATTCTATAAGACGTATTTTTTAGTCGAGTCATCCCTTTTGATTCCTATAAGACGTACCTTTTAGTCGAGTCATCCCCTTTTTTTCCTATAAGACGTACCTTTTAGTCAAGACATCCCCTTTGATTGCAATAAGACGTACCTTTTAGTCGAGTCATCCCTTTGATTCCTATAAGACGTACCTTTTAGTCGAGTCATCCCCTTTGACCCCTAGAAGACATACATTTTAGTCATTTTCTTTGATTCCTATAAGACGTACGTTTTAGTCTAGTTACTCCCTTTGATTCCTATAAGACGTACCTTTTAGTCGAGTCATCCCCCTTCATTACTATAAGACGTACCTTTTAGTCGAGTCATCCCCTTTGATTCCTAGAAGACGTACCTTTTAGTCGAGTTATTTCCCTTGATTTCTATAAGACGTACCTTTTAGTCGAGTCATCCACTTTGATTCCTTTAAGATGTACCTTTTAGTCGAGTCATCCCCTTGGATTCCTATAAGACGTACCTTTTGGTCGAGTCATCCCCTTCGATTCCTATAAGACGAACCTTTTAGTCGAGTCATCCCCTTTGATTCCTAAAAGACGTACCTTTTAGTCGAGTCATCCCCTTTCATTCCTATAAGACGTACCTTTTAGTTGAGTCATCCCCCTTCATTACTATAAGACGTACCTTTTAGTCGAGTCATCCCCTTTGATTCCTAGAAGACGTACCTTTTAGTCGAGTTCGTTCCCTTGATTCCTATAAGACGTACCTTTTAGTCGAGTCATCCACTTTGATTCCTATAAGACGTACCTTTTAGTCGAGTAATCCCCTTGGATTCCTATAAGACGTACCTTTTGGTCGAGTCATCCCCTTCGATTCCTATAAGACGAGCCTTTTAGTCGAGTCATCCCCTTTGATTCCTAAAAGACGTATCTTTTAGTCGAGTCATCCCCTTTGATTCCTATAAGACGTACCTTTTAGTCCAGTCATCTCCTTTGATTCCTATAAGACGTACCTTTTAGTTGAGTCATTTCTTGTGATTCCTAGAGGACGTACCTTTTAGTCGATTCATCCCCTTTGATTCCTATAAGACGTACCTTTCAGTCGAGTCATCCCCTTTCACTACTAGAAGAAGTACCATTTAATCGAGTCATTTCCTTTTATTCTATATGACGTATCTTTTAGTCGAGTCATCCCTTTGATTCCTATAAGACGTACCTTTTAGTCGAGTCATCCCCTTTGACCCCTAGAAGACATACCTTTTAGTCATTTTCTTTGATTCCTATAAGACGTACCTTTTAGTCGAGTCACTCCCTTTGATTCCTATAAGACGTACCTTTTAGTCGAGTCATCCCCTTTGATTCCTATAAGACGTACCTTTTAGTCGAGTCATCCTCTTTGATTCCTATAAGACGTACCTTTTAGTCGAGTCATCCCCTTTGATACCTAGAAGACGTACCTTTTAGTCGAGTCATTTCCCTTGATTCCTATAAGACGCACCTTTTAGTCGAGTCATCCACTTTGATTCCTATAAGACGTACCTTTTAGTCGAGTCATCCCTTTGGATTCCTATAAGACGTACCATTTGGTCGAGTCATCCCCTTCGATTACTATAAAACGAACCTTTTAGTCGAGTCATCCCCTTTGAATCCTAAAAAACGTACCTTTTAGTGGAGTTATTTCCCTTAATTCCTATAAGACGTACGTCTTAGTCGAATCATCCCCTTTGATTCGTATAAGACGTACCTTTTAGTCGAGTCATCCTCTTTGATTCCTATAAGACATACCTTATAGTCGAGTTATACCTCTTCATTCCTATTAGACGTACTTTTTAGTCGAGTCATTCCCCTTTGACCCCTAGAAGACGTACCTTTTAGTCGAGTCATCCCCTTTGACCCCTAGAAGATGTACCTTTTACTCGAGTCATTTCCTTTGATTCTATAAGACGTATCTTTTAGTCGAGTTATCCCTTTGGATTCCTATAAGACGTACCTTTTAGTCCTGTAATCCCCTTTGATTCCTATAAGACGTACCTTTTAGTCGAGTCATCCCTTTGATTCCTATAAGACGTACCTTTTAGTCGAGTCATCCCCTTTGACCCCTAGAAGACATACCTTTTAGTCATTTTCTTTGATTCCTATAAGACGTACCTTTTAGTCGAGTCACCCCCTTTGATTCCTATAAGACGTACCTTGTAGTCGAGTCATCCCCCTTGATTTCTATAAGATGTACCTTTTAGTCGAGTCATCCCCTTTGATTCCTAGAAGACGTACCTTTTAGTCGAGTCATCCCCTTTGACCCCTAGATTACGTACCTTTTAGTCGAGTCATTTCCCTTGATTCCTATAAGATGTACCTCAAAGTCGAATCATCCCGTTTGATTCGTATAAGTCGTACCTTTTAGTCGAGTCATCCCATTTGATTTCTATAAGACATACATTTTAGTCGAGTTATACCTCTTGATTCCCATAAGACGTACTTTTTAGTCGAGTCATTCCCCCTTGACCCCTAGAAGATGTACCTTTTAGTCGAGTCATCCCCTTTGACCCCTAGAAGACGTACCTTTACTCGAGTCATTTCCATTGATTCTATAAGACGTATCTTTTAGTCGAGTCATCCCTTTTGATTCCTATAAGACGTACCTTTTAGTCGAGTCATCCCCTTTTTTCCCATAAGACGTACCTTTTAGTCAAGACATCCCCTTTGATTGCAATAAGACGTACCTTTTAGTCGAGTCATCCCTTTGATTCCTATAGGACGTACCTTTTAGTCGAGTCATCCCCTTTGACCCCTAGAAGACATACCTTTTAGTCATTTTCTTTTATTCCTATAAGACGTACGTTTTAGTCGAGTCACTCCCTTTGATTCCTATAAGACGTACCTTTTAGTCGAGTCATCCCCCTTCATTACTATAAGACGTACCTTTTAGTCGAGTCATCCCCTTTGATTCCTAGAAGACGTGCCTTTTAGTCGAGTCATTTCCCTTGATTCCTATATGAAGTACCTTTTAGTCAAGTCATCCACTTTGATTCCTATAAGACGTACCTTTTAGTCGAGTCATCCCCTTGGATTCCTATAAGACATACCTTTTGGTCGAGTCATCCCCTTCTATTCCTATAAGATGAACCTTTTAGTCGAGTCATCCCCTTTGATTCCTAAAAGACGTACCTTTTAGTCGAGTCATCCCCTTTGATTCCTATAAGACGTACCTTTTAGTCAAGTAATCTCCTTTGATTCCTATAAGACGTATCTTTTAGTTGAGTCATTTCTTGTGATTCTTAGAGGACGTATCTTTTAGTCGAGTCATCCCTTTTGATTCCTATAAGACGTACCTTTTAGTCGAGTCATCCCCTTTTTTTCCTATAAGACGTACCTTTTAGTCAAGACATCCCCTTTGATTGCAATAAGACGTACCTTTTAGTCGAGTCATCCCTTTGATTCCTATAAGACGTACCTTTTAGTCGAATCATCCCCTTTGACCCCTAGAAGACATACCTTTTAGTCATTTTCTTTGATTCCTATAAGACGTACGTTTTAGTCGAGTCACTCCCTTTGATTCCTATAAGACGTACCTTTTAGTCGAGTCATCCCCCTTCATTACTATAAGACGTACCTTTTAGTCGAGTCATTTCCCTTGATTCCTATAAGACGTTCCTTTTAGTCGAGTCATCCACTTTGATTCCTATAAGACGTACCTTTTAGTCGAGTCATCCCCTTGGATTCCTATAAGACGTACCTTTTGGTCGAGTCATCCCCTTCGATTCCTATAAGACGAACCTTTTAGTCGAGTCATCCCCTTTGATTCCTAAAAGACGTACCTTTTAGTCGAGTCATCCCCTTTTATTCCTATAAGACGTACCTTTTAGTCAAGTCATCTCCTTTGATTCCTATAAGACGTATCTTTTAGTTGAGTCATTTCTTGTGATTCTTAGAGGACGTATCTTTTAGTCGAGTTATCCCTTTTGATTCCTATAAGATGTACCTTTTAGTCGAGTCATCCCCTTTTTTTCCTATAAGACGTACCTTTTAGTCAAGACATCCCCTTTCATTGCAACAAGACGTACCTTTTAGTCGAGTCATCCCTTTGATTCCTATAAGACGTACCTTTTAGTCGAGTCATCCCCTTTGACCCCTAGAAGACATACCTTTTAGTCATTTTCTTTGATTCCTATAAGACGTACATTTTAGTCGAGTCACTCCCTTTGATTCCTATAAGACGTACCTTTTAGTCGAGTCATCCACTTTGATTCCTATAAGACGTACCTTTTAGTCGAGTCATCCCCTTTGATTCCTAGAAGACGTACCTTTTAGTCGAGTCATTTCCCTTGATTCCTATAAGACGTACCTTTTAGTCGAGTCATCCACTTTGATTCCTATAAGACGTACCTTTTAGTCGAGTCATCCCCTTGGATTCCTATAAGATTTACCTTTTGGTCGAGTCATCCCCTTTGACCCCTAGATTACGTACCTTTTAGTCGAGTCATTTCCCTTGATTCCTATAAGACGTACCTCATAGTCGAATCATACCGTTTGATTCGTATAAGTCGTACCTTTTAGTCGAGTCATCCCCTTTGATTCCTATAAGACATACCTTTTAGTCGAGTTATACCTCTTCATTCCTATAAGACGTACTTTTTAGTCGAGTCATTCCCCCTTGACCCCTAGAAGACGTACCTTTTAGTCGAGTAATCCCCTTTGACCCCTAGAAGATGTACCTTTTACTCGAGTCATTTCCTTTGATTCTATAAGACGTATCTTTTAGTCGAGTCATCCCTTTGGATTCCTATAAGACGTACCTTTTAGTCCAGTAATCCCCTTTGATTCCTATAAGACGTACCCTTTAGTCAAGTCATCCCCTTTGATTGCTATAAGACGTACCTTTTAGTCGAGTCATTCCTTTGATTCCTATAAGGCGTACATTTTAGTCGAGTCATCCCCTTTGACCCTTAGAAGACATACCTTTTAGTCGTTTTCTTTGATTCCTATAAGACGTACCTTTTAGTCGAGTCACCCCCTTTGATTCCTATAAGATGTACCTTTTAGTCGAGTCATCCCCTTTGATTACTATAAGATATACCTTTTAGTCGAGTCATCCCCTTTGATTCCTAGAAGATGTACCTTTTAGTCGAGTCATCCCCTTTGACCCCTAGATTATGTACCTTTTAGTCGAGTCATTTCCCTTGATTCCTATAAGACGTACCTCATAGTCGAATCATCCCGTTTGATTCGTATAAGTCGTACCTTTTAGTCGAGTCATCCCCTTTGATTCCTATAAGACAAACCTTTTAGTCGAGTCATTCCCCCTTGACCCCTAGAAGATGTACCTTTTAGTCGAGTCATCCCCTTTGACCCCTAGAAGACGTACCTTTTACTCGAGTCATTTCCATTGATTCTATAAGACGTATCTTTTAGTCGAGTCATCCCTTTTGATTCCTATAAGACGTACCTTTTAGTCGAGTCATCCCCTTTTATTCCTATAAGACGTACCTTATAGCAAGACATCCCCTTTGATTGCAATAAGACGTACCTTTTAGTCCAGTCATCCCTTTGATTCCTATAAGACGTACCTTTTAGTCGAGTCATCCCCTTTGACCCCTAGAAGACATACCTTTTAGTCATTTTCTTTTATTCCTATAAGACGTACGTTTTAGTCGAGTCACTCCCTTTGATTCCTATAAGACGTACCTTTTAGTCGAGTCATCGCCCTTCATTACTATAAGACGTACCTTTTAGTCGAGTCATCCCCTTTGATTCCTAGAAGACGTACCTTTTAGTCGAGTCATTTCCCTAGATTCCTATAAGACGTACCTTTTAGTCGAGTCATCCACTTTGATTCCTATAAGAGATACCTTTTAGTCGAGTCATCCCCTTGGATTCCTATAAGATGTACCTTTTGGTCGAGTCATCCCCTTCGATTCCTATAAGACGAACCTTTTAGTCGAGTCATCCCCTTTGATTCCTAAAAGACATACCTTTTAGTCGAGTCATCCCCTTTGATTCCTATAAGACGTACCTTTTAGTCGAGTCATCTCCTTTCATTCCTATAAGACGTACCTTTTAGTTGAGTCATTTCCTGTGATTCCTAGAGGACGTACCTTTTAGTCGAGTCATCCCCTTTGATTCCTATAAGACGTACCTTTTAGTCGAGTCATCCCCTTTCACTACTAGAAGAAGTACCTTTTAATCGAGTCATTTCCTTTTATTCTATCAGACGTATCTTTTAGTCGAGTCATCCCATTGATTCCTATAAGACGTACCTTTTAGTCGAGTCATCCCCTTTAACCCCTAGAAGACATACCTTTTAGTCATTTTCTTTGATTCCTATAAGACGTACCTTTTAGTCGAGTCACTCCCTTTGATTCCTATAAGACGTACCTTTTAGTCGAG
Organism: Capsicum pubescens; assembly: GCA_030864215.1. NCBI lineage: Eukaryota > Viridiplantae > Streptophyta > Magnoliopsida > Solanales > Solanaceae > Capsicum > Capsicum pubescens. The sequence goes on along the minus strand of CM061545.1, from coordinate 271,282,130 downwards.
TCATCCCCCTTCATTACTATAAGACGTACCTTTTAGTCGAGTCATCCCCTTTTATTCCTAGAAGACGTACCTTTTAGTCGAGTCATTTCCCTTGATTCCTATAAGACGTACCTTTTAGTCGAGTCATCCACTTTGATTCCTATAAGACGTACCTTTTAGTCGAGTCATCCCCTTTGATTCCTATAAGACGTACCTTTTGGTCGAGTCATCCCCTTCGATTCCTATAAGACGAACCTTTTAGTCGAGTCATCCCCTTTGATTCCTAAAAGACGTACCTTTTAGTCGAGTCATCCCCTTTGATTCCTATAAGACGTACCTTTTTGTCGAGTCATCTCCTTTGATTCTTATAAGACGTACCTTTTAGTTGTGTTATTTCCTGTGATTCCTAGAGGACGTACCTTTTAGTCGAGTCATCCCCTTTGATTCCTATAAGACGTACCTTTTAGTCGAGTCATCTCCTTTCACTACTAGAAGAAGTACCTTTTAATCGAGTAATTTCCTTTTATTCTATAAGACGTATCTTTTAGTCGAGTCATCCCATTGATTCCTATAAGACATACCTTTTAGTCGAGTCATCCCCTTTAACCCCTAGAAGACATACCTTTTAGTCATTTTCGTTGATTCCTATAAGACGTACCTTTTAGTCGAGTCACTCCCTTTGATTCCTATAAGACGTACCTTTTAGTCGAGTCATCCCCCTTCATTACTATAAGACGTACCATTTAGTCGAGTCATCCCCTTTTATTCCTAGAAGACGTACCTTTTAGTCGAGTCATTTCCCTTGATTCCTATAATACGTACCTTTTAGTCGAGTCATCCACTTTGATTCCTATAAGACGTACCTTTTAGTCGAGTCATCCCCTTTGATTCCTATAAGACGTACCTTTTGGTCGAGTCATCCCCTTCGATTCCTATAAGACGAACCTTTTAGTCAAGTCATCCCCTTTGATTCCTAAAAGACGTACCTTTTAGTCGAGTCATCCCCTTCGATTCCTATAAGACGTATCTTTTTGTCGAGTCATCTCCTTTGATTCTTATAAGACGTACCTTTTAGTTGTGTTATTTCCTGTGATTCCTAGAGGACGTACCTTTTAGTCGAGTCATCCCCTTTGATTCCTATAAGACGTACCTTTTAGTCGAGTCATCTCCTTTCACTACTAGAAGAAGTACCTTTTAATCGATTTATTTCCTTTTATTCTATAAGACGTATCTTTTAGTCGAGTCAGCCCTTTTGATTCCTATAAGACGTACCTTTTTAGTCGAGTCATCCCCTTTGATTCCTATATGACGTACCTTTTAGTCAAGTCATCCCCTTTGATTACTAAAAGACGTACCTTTTACTCGAGTCATCCCTTTGATTCCTATAAGTCGTACCTTTTAGTCGAGTCATTTACTTAGATTCCTAGAAAACGTACATTTTAGTCGAGTCATTTCCCTTGATTCCTATGAGACGTACCTTTTAGTCGAGTCATCCCCTTTGATTCTTATTAAATGTACCTTTTAGTCGAGTCATCCCCTTCGATTCCTATAAGATGTACCTTTTAGTCGAGTCATCCCTTTCATTCCTATAAGACGTACCTTTTAATCCAGTCATCCCCTTTGACCCCTAGAAGACATACCTTTTAGTCATTTTCTTTGATTCCTATAAGACGTACCTTTTAGTCGAGTTACCCCCTTTGATTCTTATAAGACGTACCTTTTAGTCGAGATATCCCCCTTGATTACTATAAGACGTACCTTTTACTCGAGTCATTTTCTTTGATTCCTATAAGACGTACCTTTTAGTCGAGTCATCCCCTTTTATTCCTATAAGACGTACCTTTTAGTCAAGACATCTCGTTTGATTGCTATAAGACGTACCTTTTAGTCGAGTCATTCCTTTGATTCCTATAAGACGTACCTTTTAGTCGAGTCATCCCCTTTGACCCCTAGAAGACATACCTTTTAGTCATTTTCTTTGATTCCTAAAAGACGTACCTTTTAGTCGAGTCATCCCCCTTCATTACTATAAGACGTACCTTTTAGTATAGTCATCCCCTTTGATTCCTAGAAGACGTACCTTTTATTCGAGTCATTTCCCTTGATTCCTATAAGACGATCCTTTTAGTCGAGTCATCCCCTTTGATTCCTATAAGACGTACCTTTTAGTCGAGTCATCCCCTTTGATTCCTATAAGACGTACCTTTTAGTCGAGTCATACCCTTTGAACTCTAGAATACGTACCTATAAGTCGAGTCATTTCCTTTGATACCAATAAGACGTACCTTTTAGTCGAGTCATCCTCTGTGATTCCTATAAGACGTACCTTTTAGTCGAGTCATCTACTTTGATTTCTATAAGAGTACCTTTTAGTTAAGTCATTACCGTTGATTCCTTGAAGACGTACCTTTTAGTCGAGTCATATCCCTTGATTCCTATAAGACGTACCTTTTAGTCGAGTCGTCCCCTTTGATTCCTATAAGACGTACCTTTTAGTCGAGTCATCCCCTTGGATTCCTACAAGACGTACCTTTTGGTCGAGTCATCCCCTTCGATTCCTATAAGACGAACCTTTTAGTCGAGTCATCCCCTTTGATTCCTAAAAGACGTATCTTTTAGTTGAGTCATTTCCCTTGATTCCTATAAGACGTACCTTTTAGTCGAGTCATCCCCTTTGATTCCTATAAGACGTTCCTTTTAGTCGAGTAATCCCCTTTGATTCCTATAAGACGTACCTTTTAGTCGAGTGATCCCCTTTGATCCCTAGAAGACGTACCTTTTATTCTAGTCATTTCCTTTGATTCCTATAAGACGTACCTTTTAGTCGAGTCATCCCCTTTGACCCCTAGAATACGTACCTTTTAGTCGAGTCATTTCCCTTGATTTCTATAAGACGTACCTCATAGTCGAATCATCCCCTTTGATTCGTATAAGATGTACCTTTAAGTCGAGTCATCCCCTTTGATTCCTATAAGACATACCTTTTAGTCGAGTAATACCTCTTGATTCCTATAAGACGTACTTATAGTCAAGTCATTCCCCCTTGACCCCTAGAAGATGTTCCTGTTACTCGAGTCATTTCCTTTGATTCAATAAGAAGTATCTATTAGTCGAGTCATCCCTTTTGATTCCTATAAGACGTACCTTTTAGTCGAGTCATCCCCTTTGATTCCTATAAGACGTACCTTTTTGTCAAGACAACCCCTTTGATTGCTATAAGACGTACCTTATAGTCGAGTCATCCCTTTGATTCCTATAAGACGTACCTTTTAGTCGAGTCATCCCCTTTGACCCCTAGAAGACATACCTTTTAGTCATTTTCTTTGATTCCTATAAGACGTACCTTTTAGTCGAGTCACCCCCTTTGATTCCAATAAGACGTACCTTTTAGTCGAGTCATCCCCCTTCATTACTATAAGACGTACCTTTTAGTCGAGTCATCCCCTTTGATTCCTAGAAGACGTACCTTTTAGTCGAGTCATTTCCCTTTATTCCTATAAGACGTACCTTTTAGTCGAGTCATCCACTTTGATTCCTATAAGACGTACCTTTTGGTCGAGTCATCCCCTTCGATTCCTAACAGACAAACTTTTTAGTCGAGTCATCCCCTTTGATTCCTAAAAGACGTACCTTTTAGTCGAGTCATCCCCTTTGATTCCTATAAGACGTACCTTTTAGTCGAGTCATCTCCTTTGATTCCTATAAGACGTACCTTTTAGTTGAGTCATTTCCTGTGATTCCTAGAATACGTACCTTTTAGTCGAGTCATCCCCTTTGATTCCTATAAGACGTACCTTTTAGTCGAGTCATCCCCTTTCACCACTAGAAGACGTACCTTTTAATCGAGTCATTTCCTTTTATTCTATAAGACGTATCTTTTAGTCGAGTCATCCCTTTTGATTCCTATATGACGTACCTTTTAGTCGAATCATCCCCTTTGATTCCTATGAGACGTACCTTTTAGTTAAGTCATCCTCTTTGATTCCTATAAGACGTATCTTCTACTGGAGTCATCCCTTTGATTCCTATAAGACGTACCTTTAAGTCGAGTCATTTCCCTTGATTCCTATGAGACGTACCTTTTAGTCGAGTTAACCCCTTCGATTCCTATAAAATGTAACTTGTAGTCGAGTCAACCCCTTTGATTCCTATAAGACGTACCTTTTAGTCGAGTCATCCCATTGATTCCTATAAGACGTACCTTTTAGTCGAGTCATCCCCTTTGACTCCTAGAAGACATACCTTTTAGTCATTTCCTTTGATTCCTATAAGACGTATCTTTTAGTTGAGTCACCCCCTTTGATTCCAATAAGAGGTACCTTTTAGTCAACTCATCCCCCTTGAATACTATAAGACGTACCTTTTAGTCGAGTCATCCTCTTTGATTCCTAGAAGACGTACCTTTTAGTCCAGTCATTTCCCTTGATTCCTATAAGACGTACCTTTTAGTCGAGTCATCCACTTTGATTCCTATAAGACGTACCTTTTAGTCGAGTCATCCCCTTCGATTCCTATAAGACGTACCTTTTGGTCGAGTCATCCCCTTCGATTCCTACAAGACGAACCTTTTAGTCGAGTCATCCCCTTTGATTCCTAAAAGACGTACCTTTTAGTCGAGTCATTTCCCTTGATTCTTATAAGACGTACCTTTTAGTCGAGTCATCCCCTTTGATTCCTACAAGACGTGCCTTTTAGTCGAGTCATCCTCTTTGATTCCTATAAGACGTACCTTTTAGTCGAGTCATCCCCTTTGATCCCTAGAAGACGTACCTTTTAGTCGAGTCATTTCCCTTGATTCCTATAAGACGTACCTTTTAGTCGAGTCATCCACTTTGATTCCTATAAGACGTACCTTTTAGTCGAGTCATCCCTTTGGATTCCTATAAGACGTACCATTTGGTCGAGTCATCCCCTTCGATTCCTATACAATGAACCTTTTAGTCGAGTCATCCCCTTTGAATCCTAAAAAACGTACCTTTCAGTCGAGACATTTCCCTTGATTCCTATAAGACGTATGTCTTAGTCGAATCATCCCCTTTGATTCGTATAAGACGTACCTTTTAGTCGAGTCATCCTCTTTGATTCCTATAAGACATACCTTATAGTCGAGTTTTACCTCTTCATTCCTATAAGACGTACTTTTTAGTCGAGTCATTCCTCCTTGACCCCTAGAAGACGTACCTTTTAGTCGAGTCATTCCCTTTGACCCCTAGAAGACGTACCTTTTACTCGAGTCATTTCCTTTGATTCTATAAGACGTATCTTTTAGTCGAGTCATCCCTTTGATTCCTATAAGACGTACCTTTTAGTCGAGTCATTCCCTTTGACCCCTAGAAGACATACCTTTTAGTCATTTTCTTTGATTCCTATAAGACGTACCTTTTAGTCGAGTCACCCCCTTTGATTCCTATAAGACGTACCTTTTAGTCGAGTCATCCCCTTGATTACTATAAGATGTACCTTTTAGTCGAGTCATCCCCTTTGATTCCTAGAAGACGTACCTTTTAGTCGAGTCATCCCCTTTGACCTCTAGATTACGTACATTTTAGTCGAGTCATTTCCCTTGATTCCTATAAGACGTACCTCGTAGTCGAAACATCCCGTTCGATTCGTATAAGTCGTACCATTTAGTCGAGTCATCCCCTTTCATTCCTACAAGACATACCTTTTAGTCGAGTTATACCTCTTGATTCCTATACGACGTACTTTTTAGTCGAGTCATTCCCCCTTGACCCCTAGAAGATGTACCTTTTAGTCGAGTCATCCCCTTTGACCCCTAGAAGACGTACCTTTTACTCGAGTCATTTCCATTGATTCTATAAGACGTATTTTTTAGTCGAGTCATCCCTTTTGATTCCTATAAGACGTACCTTTTAGTCGAGTCATCCCCTTTTTTTCCTATAAGACGTACCTTTTAGTCAAGACATCCCCTTTGATTGCAATAAGACGTACCTTTTAGTCGAGTCATCCCTTTGATTCCTATAAGACGTACCTTTTAGTCGAGTCATCCCCTTTGACCCCTAGAAGACATACCTTTTAGTCATTTTCTTTGATTCCTATAAGACGTACGTTTTAGTCTAGTCACTCCCTTTGATTCCTATAAGACGTACCTTTTAGTCGAGTCATCCCCCTTCATTACTATAAGACGTACCTTTTAGTCGAGTCATCCCCTTTGATTCCTAGAAGACGTACCTTTTAGTCGAGTTATTTCCCTTGATTCCTATAAGACGTACCTTTTAGTCGAGTCATCCACTTTGATTCCTTTAAGATGTACCTTTTAGTCGAGTCATCCCCTTGGATTCCTATAAGACGTACCTTTTGGTCGAGTCATCCCCTTCGATTCCTATAAGACGAACCTTTTAGTCGAGTCATCCCCTTTGATTCCTAAAAGACGTACCTTTTAGTCGAGTCATCCCCTTTCATTCCTATAAGACGTACCTTTTAGTTGAGTCATCCCCCTTCATTACTATAAGACGTACCTTTTAGTCGAGTCATCCCCTTTGATTCCTAGAAGACGTACCTTTTAGTCGAGTTCGTTCCCTTGATTCCTATAAGACGTACCTTTTAGTCGAGTCATCTACTTTGATTCCTATAAGACGTACCTTTTAGTCGAGTCATCCCCTTGGATTCCTATAAGACGTACCTTTTGGTCGAGTCATCCCCTTCGATTCCTATAAGACGAGCCTTTTAGTCGAGTCATCCCCTTTGATTCCTAAAAGACGTACCTTTTAGTCGAGTCATCCCCTTTGATTCCTATAAGACGTACCTTTTAGTCCAGTCATCTCCTTTGATTCCTATAAGACGTACCTTTTAGTTGAGTCATTTCTTGTGATTCCTAGAGGACGTACCTTTTAGTCGATTCATCCCCTTTGATTCCTATAAGACGTACCTTTCAGTCGAGTCATCCCCTTTCACTACTAGAAGAAGTACCATTTAATCGAGTCATTTCCTTTTATTCTATAAGACGTATCTTTTAGTCGAGTCATCCCTTTGATTCCTATAAGACGTACCTTTTAGTCGAGTCATCCCCTTTGACCCCTAGAAGACATACCTTTTAGTCATTTTCTTTGATTCCTATAAGACGTACCTTTTAGTCGAGTCACTCCCTTTGATTCCTATAAGACGTACCTTTTAGTCGAGTCATCCCCTTTGATTCCTATAAGACGTACCTTTTAGTCGAGTCATCCTCTTTGATTCCTATAAGACGTACCTTTTAGTCGAGTCATCCCCTTTGATACCTAGAAGACGTACCTTTTAGTCGAGTCATTTCCCTTGATTCCTATAAGACGCACCTTTTAGTCGAGTCATCCACTTTGATTCCTATAAGACGTACCTTTTAGTCGAGTCATCCCTTTGGATTCCTATAAGACGTACCATTTGGTCGAGTCATCCCCTTCGATTACTATAAAACGAACCTTTTAGTCGAGTCATCCCCTTTGAATCCTAAAAAACGTACCTTTTAGTGGAGTTATTTCCCTTAATTCCTATAAGACGTACGTCTTAGTCGAATCATCCCCTTTGATTCGTATAAGACGTACCTTTTAGTCGAGTCATCCTCTTTGATTCCTATAAGACATACCTTATAGTCGAGTTATACCTCTTCATTCCTATTAGACGTACTTTTTAGTCGAGTCATTCCCCTTTGACCCCTAGAAGACGTACCTTTTAGTCGAGTCATCCCCTTTGACCCCTAGAAGATGTACCTTTTACTCGAGTCATTTCCTTTGATTCTATAAGACGTATCTTTTAGTCGAGTTATCCCTTTGGATTCCTATAAGACGTACCTTTTAGTCCTGTAATCCCCTTTGATTCCTATATGACGTACCTTTTAGTCGAGTCATCCCTTTGATTCCTATAAGACGTACCTTTTAGTCGAGTCATCCCCTTTGACCCCTAGAAGACATACCTTTTAGTCATATTCTTTGATTCCTATAAGACGTACCTTTTAGTCGAGTCACCCCCTTTGATTCCTATAAGACGTACCTTGTAGTCGAGTCATCCCCCTTGATTACTATAAGATGTACCTTTTAGTCGAGTCATCCCCTTTGATTCCTAGAAGACGTACCTTTTAGTCGAGTCATCCCCTTTGACCCCTAGATTACGTACCTTTTAGTCGAGTCATTTCCCTTGATTCCTATAAGATGTACCTCAAAGTCGAATCATCCCGTTTGATTCGTATAAGTCGTACCTTTTAGTCGAGTCATCCCATTTGATTTCTATAAGACATACATTTTAGTCGAGTTATACCTCTTGATTCCCATAAGACGTACTTTTTAGTCGAGTCATTCCCCCTTGACCCCTAGAAGATGTACCTTTTAGTCGAGTCATCCCCTTTGACCCCTAGAAGACGTACCTTTTACTCGAGTCATTTCCATTGATTCTATAAGACGTATCTTTTAGTCGAGTCATCCCTTTTGATTCCTATAAGACGTACCTTTTAGTCGAGTCATCCCCTTTTTTCCCATAAGACGTACCTTTTAGTCAAGACATCCCCTTTGATTGCAATAAGACGTACCTTTTAGTCGAGTCATCCCTTTGATTCCTATAGGACGTACCTTTTAGTCGAGTCATCCCCTTTGACCCCTAGAAGACATACCTTTTAGTCATTTTCTTTTATTCCTATAAGACGTACGTTTTAGTCGAGTCACTCCCTTTGATTCCTATAAGACGTACCTTTTAGTCGAGTCATCCCCCTTCATTACTATAAGACGTACCTTTTAGTCGAGTCATCCCCTTTGATTCCTAGAAGACGTGCCTTTTAGTCGAGTCATTTCCCTTGATTCCTATATGAAGTACCTTTTAGTCAAGTCATCCACTTTGATTCCTATAAGACGTACCTTTTAGTCGAGTCATCCCCTTGGATTCCTATAAGACATACCTTTTGGTCGAGTCATCCCCTTCTATTCCTATAAGATGAACCTTTTAGTCGAGTCATCCCCTTTGATTCCTAAAAGACGTACCTTTTAGTCGAGTCATCCCCTTTGATTCCTATAAGACGTACCTTTTAGTCAAGTAATCTCCTTTGATTCCTATAAGACGTATCTTTTAGTTGAGTCATTTCTTGTGATTCTTAGAGGACGTATCTTTTAGTCGAGTCATCCCTTTTGATTCCTATAAGACGTACCTTTTAGTCGATTCATCCCCTTTTTTTCCTATAAGACGTACCTTTTAGTCAAGACATCCCCTTTGATTGCAATAAGACGTACCTTTTAGTCGAGTCATCCCTTTGATTCCTATAAGACGTACCTTTTAGTCGAATCATCCCCTTTGACCCCTAGAAGACATACCTTTTAGTCATTTTCTTTGATTCCTATAAGACGTACGTTTTAGTCGAGTCACTCCCTTTGATTCCTATAAGACGTACCTTTTAGTCGAGTCATCCCCCTTCATTACTATAAGACGTACCTTTTAGTCGAGTCATTTCCCTTGATTCCTATAAGACGTTCCTTTTAGTCGAGTCATCCACTTTGATTCCTATAAGACGTACCTTTTAGTCGAGTCATCCCCTTGGATTCCTATAAGACGTACCTTTTGGTCGAGTCATCCCCTTCGATTCCTATAAGACGAACCTTTTAGTCGAGTCATCCCCTTTGATTCCTAAAAGACGTACCTTTTAGTCGAGTCATCCCCTTTTATTCCTATAAGACGTACCTTTTAGTCAAGTCATCTCCTTTGATTCCTATAAGACGTATCTTTTAGTTGAGTCATTTCTTGTGATTCTTAGAGGACGTATCTTTTAGTCGAGTTATCCCTTTTGATTCCTATAAGATGTACCTTTTAGTCGAGTCATCCCCTTTTTTTCCTATAAGACGTACCTTTTAGTCAAGACATCCCCTTTCATTGCAACAAGACGTACCTTTTAGTCGAGTCATCCCTTTGATTCCTATAAGACGTACCTTTTAGTCGAGTCATCCCCTTTGACCCCTAGAAGACATACCTTTTAGTCATTTTCTTTGATTCCTATAAGACGTACATTTTAGTCGAGTCACTCCCTTTGATTCCTATAAGACGTACCTTTTAGTCGAGTCATCCCCCTTCATTACTATAAGACGTACCTTTTAGTCGAGTCATCCCCTTTGATTCCTAGAAGACGTACCTTTTAGTCGAGTCATTTCCCTTGATTCCTATAAGACGTACCTTTTAGTCGAGTCATCCACTTTGATTCCTATAAGACGTACCTTTTAGTCGAGTCATCCCCTTGGATTCCTATAAGACGTACCTTTTGGTCGAGTCATCCCCTTCGATTCCTATAAGACGAACCTTTTAGTCGAGTCATCCCCTTTGATTCCTAAAAGACGTACCTTTTAGTCGAGTCATCCCCTTTGATTCCTATAAGACGTACCTTTTAGTCGAGTCATCTCCTTTGATTCCTATAAGACGTACCTTTTAGTTGAGTCATTTCTTGTGATTCCTAGAGGACGTACCTTTTAGTCGATTCATCCCCTTTGATTCCTATAAGACGTACCTTTCAGTCGAGTCATCCCCGTTCACTACTAGAAGAAGTACCATTTAATCGAGTCATTTCCTTTTATTCTATAAGACGTATCTTTTAGTCGAGTCATCCCTTTGATTCCTATAAGACGTACCTTTTAGTCGAGTCATCCCCTTTGACCCCTAGAAGACATACCTTTTAGTCATTTTCTTTGATTCCTATAAGACGTACCTTTTAGTCGAGTCACTCCCTTTGATTCCTATAAGGCGTACCTTTTAGTCGAGTCATCCCCTTTGATTCCTATAAGACGTACCTTTTAGTCGAGTCATCCTCTTTGATTCCTATAAGACGTACCTTTTAGTCGAGTCATCCCCTTTGATACCTAGAAGACGTACCTTTTAGTCGAGTCATTTCCCTTGATTCCTATAAGACGCACCTTTTAGTCGAGTCATCCACTTTGATTCCTATAAGACGTACCTTTTAGTCGAGTCATCCCTTTGGATTCCTATAAGACGTACCATTTGGTCGAGTCATCCCCTTCGATTACTATAAAACGAACCTTTTAGTCGAGTCATCCCCTTTGAATCCTAAAAAACGTACCTTTTAGTGGAGTTATTTCCCTTAATTCCTATAAGACGTACGTCTTAGTCGAATCATCCCCTTTGATTCGTATAAGACGTACCTTTTAGTCGAGTCATCCTCTTTGATTCCTATAAGACATACCTTATAGTCGAGTTATACCTCTTCATTCCTATTAGACGTACTTTTTAGTCGAGTCATTCCCCTTTGACCCCTAGAAGACGTACCTTTTAGTCGAGTCATCCCCTTTGACCCCTAGAAGATGTACCTTTTACTCGAGTCATTTCCTTTGATTCTATAAGACGTATCTTTTAGTCGAGTCATCCCTTTGGATTCCTATAAGACGTACCTTTTAGTCCAGTAATCCCCTTTGATTCCTATATGACGTACCTTTTAGTCAAGTCATCCCCTTTGATTGCTATAAGACGTACCTTTTAGTCGGGTCATCCCCTTTGACCCCTAGAAGACATACCTTTTAGTCATTTTCTTTGATTCCTTTAAGACGTACCTTTTAGTCGAGTCAACCCCTTTGATTCCTATAAGACGTACCTTTTAGTCGAGTCATCCCCCTTGATTACTATAAGATGTACCTTTTAGTCGAGTCATCCCCTTTGATTCCTAGAAGACGTACCTTTTAGTCGAGTCATCCCCTTTGACCCCTAGATTACGTACCTTTTAGTCGAGTCATTTCCCTTGATCCTATAAGACGTACCTCATAGTCGAATCATCCCGTTTGATTCGTATAAGTCGTACCTTTTAGTCAAGTCATCCCCTTTGATTCCTATTAGACATACCTTTTAGTCGAGTTATACCTCTTGATTCCTATAAGACGTACTTTTTAGTCGAGTCATTCCCCCTTGACCCCTAGAAGATGTACCTTTTAGTCGAGTCATCCCCTTTGACCCCTAGAAGACGTACCTTTTACTCGAGTCATTTCCATTGATTCTATAAGACGTATCTTTTAGTCGAGTCAACCCTTTTGATTCCTATAAGACGTACCTTTTAGTCGAGTCATCCCCTATTTTTCCTATAAGACGTACCTTTTAGTCAAGACAACCCCTTTGATTGCAATAAGACGTACCTTTTAGTCGAGTCATCCCATTGATTCCTATAAGACGTACCTTTTAGTCGAGTCATCCCCTTTGACCCCTAGAAGACATACCTTTTAGTCATTTTCTTTGATTCCTATAAGACGTACGTTTTAGTCGAGTCACTCCCTTTGATTCCTACAAGACGTACCTTTTAGTCGAGTCATCCCCCTTCATTACTATAAGACGTACCTTTTAGTCGAGTCATCCCCTTTGATTCCTAGAAGACGTACCTTTTAGTCGAGTCATTTCCCTTGATTCCTATAAGACGTACCTTTTAGTCGAGTCATCCACTTTGATTCCTATAAGACGTACCTTTTAGTCGAGTCATCCCCTTGGTTCCTATAAGACGTACCTTTTGGTTGAGTCATCCCCTTCGATTCCTATAAGAAGAACCTTTTAGTCGAGTCATCCCCTTTGATTCCTAAAAGACGTACCTTTTAGTCGAGTCATCCCCTTTGATTCCTATAAGACGTACCTTTTAGTCGAGTCATCTCCTTTGATTCCAATAAGACGTACCTTTTAGTTGAGTCAATTCTTGTGATTCCTAGAGGACGTACCTTTTAGTCGAGTCATCCCCTTTGATTCCTATAAGACGTACCTTTTAGTCGAGTCATCCCCTTTCACTACTAGAAGAAGTACCTTTTAATCGAGTCATTTTCTTTTATTCTATAAGACGTATCTTTTAGTCGAGTCATCCCTGTGATTCCTATAAGACGTACCTATTAGTCGAGTTATCCCCTTTGACCCCTAGAAGACATACCTTTTAGTCATTTTCTTTGATTCCTATAAGACGTACCTTTTAGTCGAGTCACTCCCTTTGATTCCTATAAGACGTACCTTTTAGTCGAGTCATCCCCCTTCATTACTATAAGACGTACCTTTTAGTCGAGTCATCCCCTTTGATTCCTAGAAGACGTACCTTTTAGTCCAGTAATCCCCTTTGATTCCTATATGACGTACCTTTTAGTCAAGTCATCCCCTTTGATTGCTATAAGACGTACCTTTTAGTCGGGTCATCCCCTTTGACCCCTAGAAGACATACCTTTTAGTCATTTTCTTTGATTCCTTTAAGACGTACCTTTTAGTCGAGTCAACCCCTTTGATTCCTATAAGACGTACCTTTTAGTCGAGTCATCCCCCTTGATTACTATAAGATGTACCTTTTAGTCGAGTCATCCCCTTTGATTCCTAGAAGACGTACCTTTTAGTCGAGTCATCCCCTTTGACCCCTAGATTACGTACCTTTTAGTCGAGTCATTTCCCTTGATTCCTATAAGACGTACCTCATAGTCGAATCATCCCGTTTGATTCGTATAAGTCGTACCTTTTAGTCAAGTCATCCCCTTTGATTCCTATTAGACATACCTTTTAGTCGAGTTATACCTCTTGATTCCTATAAGACGTACTTTTTAGTCGAGTCATTCCCCCTTGACCCCTAGAAGATGTACCTTTTAGTCGAGTCATCCCCTTTGACCCCTAGAAGACGTACCTTTTACTCGAGTCATTTCCATTGATTCTATAAGACGTATCTTTTAGTCGAGTCAACCCTTTTGATTCCTATAAGACGTACCTTTTAGTCGAGTCATCCCCTATTTTTCCTATAAGACGTACCTTTTAGTCAAGACAACCCCTTTGATTGCAATAAGACGTACCTTTTAGTCGAGTCATCCCTTTGATTCCTATAAGACGTACCTTTTAGTCGAGTCATCCCCTTTGACCCCTAGAAGACATACCTTTTAGTCATTTTCTTTGATTCCTATAAGACGTACGTTTTAGTCGAGTCACTCCCTTTGATTCCTACAAGACGTACCTTTTAGTCGAGTCATCCCCCTTCATTACTATAAGACGTACCTTTTAGTCGAGTCATCCCCTTTGATTCCTAGAAGACGTACCTTTTAGTCGAGTCATTTCCCTTGATTCCTATAAGACGTACCTTTTAGTCGAGTCATCCACTTTGATTCCTATAAGACGTACCTTTTAGTCGAGTCATCCCCTTGGTTCCTATAAGACGTACCTTTTGGTTGAGTCATCCCCTTCGATTCCTATAAGAAGAACCTTTTAGTCGAGTCATCCCCTTTGATTCCTAAAAGACGTACCTTTTAGTCGAGTCATCCCCTTTGATTCCTATAAGACGTACCTTTTAGTCGAGTCATCTCCTTTGATTCCAATAAGACGTACCTTTTAGTTGAGTCAATTCTTGTGATTCCTAGAGGACGTACCTTTTAGTCGAGTCATCCCCTTTGATTCCTATAAGACGTACCTTTTAGTCGAGTCATCCCCTTTCACTACTAGAAGAAGTACCTTTTAATCGAGCCATTTTCTTTTATTCTATAAGACGTATCTTTTAGTCGAGTCATCCCTGTGATTCCTATAAGACGTACCTATTAGTCGAGTTATCCCCTTTGACCCCTAGAAGACATACCTTTTAGTCATTTTCTTTGATTCCTATAAGACGTACCTTTTAGTCGAGTCACTCCCTTTGATTCCTATAAGACGTACCTTTTAGTCGAGTCATCCCCCTTCATTACTATAAGACGTACCTTTTAGTCGAGTCATCGCCTTTGATTCCTAGAAGACATACCTTTTAGTCGAGTCATTTCCCTTGATTCCTATAAGACGTACCTTTTAGTCGAGTCATCCACTTTGATTCCTATAAGACGTACCTTTTAGTCGAGTCATCCCTTTGGATTCCTATAAGACGTACCTTTTGGTCGAGTCATCCCCTTCGATTCCTATAAGACGAACCTTTTAGTCGAGTCATCCCCTTTGATTCCTAAAATACGTACCTTTTAGTCGAGTCATCCACTTTGATTCCTATAAGACGTACCTTTTAGTCGAGTCATCCCCTTGGATTCCTATAAGACGTACCTTTTGGTCGAGTCATCCCCTTCGATTCCTATAAGACGAACCTTTTAGTCGAGTCATCCCCTTTGATTCCTAAAAGACGTACCATTTAGTCGAGTCATCCCCTTTGATTCCTATAAGATGTACCTTTTAGTCGAGTCATCTCCTTTGATTCCTATAAGACGTACATTTTACTTGAGTCATTTCTTGTGATTCCTAGAGGACGTACCTTTTAGTCGAGTCATCCCCTTTGATTCCTATGAGACGTACCTTTTAGACGAGTCATCCCCTTTCACTACTAGAAGAAGTACCTTTTAATCGAGTCATTTCCTTTTATTCTATAAGACGTATCTTTTAGTCGAGTCATCCCTTTGATTCCTATAAGACGTACCTTTTAGTCGATTCATCCCCTTTGACCCCTAGAAGACATACCTTTTAGTCATTTTCTTTGATTCCTATAAGACGTACCTTTTAGTCGAGTCACTCCCTTTGATTCCTATAAGACGTACCTTTTAGTCGAGTCATCCCCTTTGATTCCAATAAGACGTACCTTTTAGTCGAGTCATCCTCTTTGATTCCTATAAGACGTACCTTTTAGTCGAGTCATCCCCTTTGATCCCTAGCAGACGTACCTTTTAGTCGAGTCATTTCCCTTGATTCCTATAACACGTACCTTTTAGTCGAGTCATCCACTTTGATTCCTATAAGACGTACCTTTTAGTCGAGTCAACTCTTTGGATTCCTATAAGACGTACCATTTGGTCGAGTCATCCCCTTCGATTCCAATAAGACGAACATTTTAGTCGAGTCATCCCCTTTGAATCCTAAAAAACGTACCTTTTAGTCGAGTCATTTCCCTTGATTCCTATAAGACGTACGTCTTAGTCGAATCATCCCCTTTGAATCCTAAAAAACGTACCTTTTAGTCGAGTCATCCTCTTTGATTCCTATAAGACATACCTTATAATCGAGTTATACCTATTCATTCCTATAAGACGTACTTTTTAGTCGAGTCATTCCCCCTTGACCCCTAGAAGACGTACCTTTTAGTCGAGTCATCCCCTCTGACCCCTAGAAGACGTACCTTTTACTCGAGTCATTTCCTTTGATTCTATAAGACGTATCTTTTAGTCGAGTCATCCCTTTGGATTCCTATAAGACGTACCTTTTAGTCCAGTAATCCCCTTTGATTCCTATATGACGTACCTTTTAGTCAAGTCATCCCCTTTGATTCCTATAAGACGTACCTTTTAGTCGAGTCATCCCCTTTGACCCCTAGAAGACATACCTTTTAGTCATTTTCTTTGATTCCAATAAGACGTACCTTTTAGTCGAGTCACCCCCTTTGATTCCTATAAGACGTACCTTTTAGTCGAGTCATCCCCCTTGATTACTATAAGATGTACCTTTTAGTCGAGTCATCACCTTTGATTCCTAGAAGACGTACCTTTTAGTCGAGTCATCCCCTTTGACCCCTAGATTACGTACCTTTTAGTCGAGTCATTTCCCTTGATTCCTATAAGACGTACCTCATAGTCGAATCATCCCGTTTGATTCGTATAAGTCGTACCTTTTAGTCGAGTCATCCCCTTTGATTCCTATTAGACATACCTTTTAGTCGAGTTATACCTATAGATACCTATAAGACGTACTTTTTAGTCGAGTCATTCCCCCTTGACCCCTAGAAGATGTACCTTTTAGTCGAGTGATCCCCTTTGACCCCTAGAAGACGTACCTTTTAGTCGAGTCATCCCTTTTGATTCCTATAAGACGTACCTTTTAGTCGAGTCATCCCCTTTTTTTCCTATAAGACGTACCTTTTAGTCAAGACATCCCCTTTGATTGCAATAAGACGTACCTTTTAGTCGAGTCATCCCTTTGATTCCTATAAGACGTACCTTTTAGTCGAGTCATCCCCTTTGACCCCTAGAAGACATACCTTTTAGTCATTTTCTTTGATTCCTATAAGACGTACGTTTTAGTCGAGTCACTCCCTTTGATTCCTATAAGACGTACCTTTTAGTCGAGTCATCCCCCTTCATTACTATAAGACGTACCTTTTAGTCGAGTCATCCCCTTTGATTCCTAGAAGACGTACCTTTTAGTCGAGTCATTTCCCTTGATTCCTATAAAACGTACCTGTTAGTCGAGTCATCCACTTTGATTCCTATAAGATGTACCTTTTAGTCGAGTCATCCCCTTGGATTCCTATAAGACGTACCTTTTGGTCGAGTCATCCCCTTCGATTCCTATAAGACGAACCTTTTAGTCGAGTCATCCCCTTTGATTCCTAAATGACGTACCTTTTAGTCGAGTCATCCCCTTTGATTCCTATAAGACGTACCTTTTAGTCGAGTCATCTCCTTTGATTCCAATAAGACGTACCTTTTAGTTGAGTCAATTCTTGTGATTCCTAGAGGACGTACCTTTTAGTCGAGTCATCCCCTTTGATTCCTATAAGACGTACCTTTTAGTCGAGTCATCCCCTTTCACTACTAGAAGAAGTACCTTTTAATCGAGTCATTTTCTTTTATTCTATAAGACGTATCTTTTAGTCGAGTCATCCCTGTGATTCCTATAAGACGTACCTTTTAGTCGAGTCATCCCCTTTGACCCCTAGAAGACATACCTTTTAGTCATTTTCTTTGATTCCTATAAGACGTATCTTTTAGTCGAGTCACTCCCTTTGATTCCTATAAGACGTACCTTTTAGTCGAGTCATCCCCCTTCATTACTATAAGACGTTCCTTTTAGTCGAGTCATCGCCTTTGATTCCTAGAAGACATACCTTTTAGTCGAGTCATTTCCCTTGATTCCTATAAGACGTACCTTTTAGTCGAGTCATCCACTTTGATTCCTATAAGATGTACCTTTTAGTCGAGTCATCCCTTTGGATTCCTATAAGACGTACCTTTTAGTCGAGTCATCCCCTTCGATTCCTATAAGACGAACCTTTTAGTCGAGTCATCCCCTTTTATTCCTAAAAGACGTACCTTTTAGTCGAGTCATCCCCTTTGATTCCTATAAGACGTACCTTTTAGTCGAGTCATCCCCCTTGATTACTATAAGATGTACCTTTTAGTCGAGTCATCTCCTTTGATTCCTAGAAGACGTACCTTTTAGTCGAGTCATCCCCTTTGATTCCTAGAAGACGTACCTTTTAGTCGAGTCATTTCCCTTGATTCCTATAAGACGTACCTTTTAGTCGAGTCATCCACTTTGATTCCTATAAGACGTACCTTTTAGTCGAGTCATCCCCTTTGATTCCTATAAGACGTACCTTTTGGTCGAGTCATCCCCTTCGATTCCTATAAGACGAACCTTTTAGTCGAGTCATCCTCTTTGATTCCTATAAGACGTACCATTTAGTCGAGTCATCTCCTTTGATTCCAATAAGACGTACCTTTTAGTTGAGTCAATTCTTGTGATTCCTAGAGGACGTACCTTTTAGTCGAGTCATCCCCTTTGATTCCTATAAGACGTACCTTTTAGTCGAGTCATCCCCTTTCACTACTAGAAGAAGTACCTTTTAATCGAGTCATTTTCTTTTATTCTATAAGACGTATCTTTTAGTCGAGTCATCCCTGTGATTCCTATAAGACGTACCTTTTAGTCGAGTCATCCCCTTTGACCCCTAGAAGACATACCTTTTAGTCATTTTCTTTGATTCCTATAAGACGTATCTTTTAGTCGAGTCACTCCCTTTGATTCCTATAAGACGTACCTTTTAGTCGAGTCATCCCCCTTCATTACTATAAGACGTACCTTTTAGTCGAGTCATCCCCTTTGATTCCTAGAAGACGTACCTTTTAGTCGAGTCATTTCCCTTGATTCCTATAAGACGTACCTTTTAGTCGAGTCATCCACTTTGATTCCTATAAGACGTACCTTTTAGTCGAGTCATCCCCTTGGTTCCTATAAGACGTACCTTTTGGTCGAGTCATCCCCTTCGATTCCTATACGACGAACCTTTTAGTCGAGTCATCCCCTTTGATTCCTAAAAGACGTACCTTTTAGTCAAGTCATCCCCTTTGATTCCTATAACACGTACCTTTTAGTCGAGTCATCTCCTTTGATTCCAATAAGACGTACCTTTTAGTTGAGTCAATTCTTGTGATTCCTAGAGGACGTACCTTTTAGTCGAGTAATCCCCTTTGATTCCTATAAGACGTACCTTTTAGTCGAGTCATCCCCTTTCACTACTAGAAGAAGTACCTTTTAATCGAGTCATTTTCTTATATTCTATAAGACGTATCTTTTAGTCGAGTCATCCCTGTGATTCCTATAAGACGTACCTTTTAGTCGAGTTATCCCCTTTGACCCCTAGAAGACATACCTTTTAGTCATTTTCTTTGATTCCTATAATACGTACCTTTTAGTTGAGTCACTCCCTTTGATTCCTATAAGACGTACCTTTTAGTCGAGTCATCCCCCTTCATTACTATAAGACGTACCTTTTAGTCGAGTCATCGCCTTTGATTCCTAGAAGACATACCTTTTAGTCGAGTCATTTCCCTTGATTCCTATAAGACGTACCTTTTAGTCGAGTCATCCACTTTGATTCCTATAAGACGTACCTTTTAGTCGATTCATCCCTTTGGATTCCTATAAGACGTACCTTTTGGTCGAGTCATCCCCTTCGATTCCTATAAGACGAACCTTTTAGTCGAGTCATCCCCTTTGATTCCTAAAATACGTACCTTTTAGTCGAGTCATCCACTTTGATTCCTATAAGACATACCTTTTAGTCGAGTCATCCCCTTGGATTCCTATAAGACGTACCTTTTGGTCGAGTCATCCCCTTCGATTCCTATAAGACGAACCTTTTAGTCGAGTCATCCCCTTTGATTCCTAAAAGACGTACCATTTAGTCGAATCATCCCCTTTGATTCCTATAAGATGTACCTTTTAGTCGAGTCATCTCCTTTGATTCCTATAAGACGTACATTTTACTTGAGTCATTTCTTGTGATTCCTAGAGGACGTACCTTTTAGTCGAGTCATCCCCTTTGATTCCTATGAGACGTACCTTTTAGTCGAGTCATCCCCTTTCACTACTAGAAGAAGTACCTTTTAATCGAGTCATTTCCTTTTATTCTATAAGACGTATCTTTTAGTCGAGTCATCCCTTTGATTCCTATAAAACGTACCTTTTGGTCGAGTCATCCCCTTTGACCCCTAGAAGACATACCTTTTAGTCATTTTCTTTGATTCCTATAGGACGTACCTTTTAGTCGAGTCACTCCCTTTGATTCCTATAAGACGTACCTTTTAGTCGAGTCATCCCCTTTGATTCCTATAAGACGTACCTTTTAGTCGAGTCATCCTCTTTGATTCCTATAAGACGTACCTTTTAGTCGAGTCATCCCCTTTGATCCCTAGAAGACGTACCTTTTAGTCGAGTCATTTCCCTTGATTCCTATAACACGTACCTTTTAGTCGAGTCATCCACTTTGATTCCTATAAGACGTACCTTTTAGTCGAGTCATCCCTTTGGATTCCTATAAGACGTACCATTTGGTCGAGTCATCCCCTTCGATTCCAATAAGACGAACATTTTAGTCGAGTCATCCCCTTTGAATCCTAAAAAACGTACCTTTTAGTCGAGTCATTTCCCTTGATTCCTATATGACGTACGTCTTAGTTGAATCATCCCCTTTGATTCGTATAAGACGTACCTTTTAGTCGAGTCATCCTCTTTGATTCCTATAAGACATACCTTAAAATCGAGTTATACCTATTCATTCCTATAAGACGTACTTTTTAGTCGAGTCATTCCCCCTTGACCCCTAGAAGACGTACCTTTTAGTCGAGTCATCCCCTTTGACCCCTAGAAGACGTACCTTTTACTCGAGTCATTTCCTTTGATTCTATAAGACGTATCTTTTAGTCGAGTCATCCCTTTGGATTCCTATAAGACGTACCTTTTAGTCCAGTAATCCCCTTTGATTCCTATATGACGTACCATTTAGTCAAGTCATCCCCTTTGATTCCTATAAGACGTACCTTTTAGTCGAGTCATCCCCTTTGACCCCTAGAAGACATACATTTTAGTCATTTTCTTTGATTCCTATAAGACGTACCTTTTAGTCGAGTCACCCCCTTTGATTCCTATAAGACGTACCTTTTAGTCGAGTCATCCCCCTTGATTACTATAAGATGTACCTTTTAGTCGAGTCATCCCCTTTGATTCCTAGAAGACGTACCTTTTAGTAGAGTCATCCCCTTTGACCCCTAGATTACGTACCTTTTAGTCGAGTCATTTCCCTTGATTCCTATAAGACGTACCTCATAGTCGAATCATCCCGTTTGATTCGTATAAGTCGTACCTTTTAGTCGAGTCATCCCCTTTGATTCCTATTAGACATACCTTTTAGTCGAGTTATACCTCTTGATTCCTATAAGACGTACTTTTTAGTCGAGTCATTCCCCCTTGACCCCTAGAAGATGTACCTTTTAGTCGAGTCATCCCCTTTGACCCCTAGAAGACGTACCTTTTACTCGAGTCATTTCCATTGATTCTATAAGACGTATCTTTTAGTCGAGTCATCCCTTTTGATTCCTATAAGACGTACCTTTTAGTTGAGTCATCCCCTTTTTTTCCTATAAGACGTACCTTTTAGTCAAGACATCCCCTTTGATTGCAATAAGACGTACCTTTTAGTCGAGTCATCCCTTTGATTCCTATAAGACGTACCTTTTAGTCGAGTCATCTCCTTTGACCCCTAGAAGACATACCTTTTAGTCATTTTCTTTGATTCCTATAAGACGTACGTTTTAGTCGAGTCACTCCCTTTGATTCCTATAAGACGTACCTTTTAGTCGAGTCATCCCCCTTCATTACTATAAGACGTACCTTTTAGTCGAGTCATCCCCTTTGATTCCTAGAAGACATACCTTTTAGTCGAGTCATTTCCCTTGATTCCTATAAGACGTACCTTTTAGTCGAGTCATCCACTTTGATTCCTATAAGACGTACCTTTTAGTCGAGTCATCCCCCTTCATTACTATAAGACGTACCTTTTAGTCGAGTCATCCCCATGGATTCCTATAAGACGTACCTTTTGGTCGAGTCATCCCCTTCGATTCCTATACGACGAACCTTTTAGTCGAGTCATCCCCTTTGATTCCTAAAAGACGTACCTTTTAGTCGAGTCATCCCCTTTGATTCCTATAAGACGTGCCTTTTAGTCGAGTCATCTCCTTTGATTCCAATAAGACGTACCTTTTAGTTGAGTCAATTCTTGTGATTCCTAGAGGACGTACCTTTTAGTCGAGTCATCCCCTTTGATTCCTATAAGACGTACCTTTTAGTCGAGTCATCCCCTTTCACTACTAGAAGAAGTACCTTTTAATCGAGTCATTTTCTTATATTCTATAAGACGTATCTTTTAGTCGAGTCATCCCTGTGATTCCTATAAGACGTACCTTTTAGTCGAGTTATCCCCTTTGACCCCTAGAAGACATACCTTTTAGTCATTTTCTTTGATTCCTGTAAGACGTACCTTTTAGTCGAGTCACTCCCTTTGATTCCTATAAGACGTACCTTTTAGTCGAGTCATCCCCCTTCATTTCTATAAGACGTACCTTTTAGTCGAGTCATCGCCTTTGATTCCTAGAAGACATACCTTTTAGTCGAGTCATTTCCCTTGATTCCTATAAGACGTACCTTTTAGTCGAGTCATCCACTTTGATTCCTATAAGACGTACCTTTTAGTCGAGTCATCCCTTTGGATTCCTATAAGACGTACCTTTTGGTCGAGTCATCCCCTTCGATTCCTATAAGACGAACCTTTTAGTCGAGTCATCCCCTTTGATTCCTAAAATACGTACCTTTTAGTTGAGTCATCCACTTTGATTCCTATAAGACGTACCTTTTAGTCGAGTCATCCCCTTGGATTCCTATAAGACGTACCTTTTGGTCGAGTCATCCCCTTCGATTCCTATAAGACGAACCTTTTAGTCGAGTCATCCCCTTTGATTCCTAAAAGACGTACCATTTAGTCGAATCATCCCCTTTGATTCCTATAAGATGTACCTTTTAGTCGAGTCATCTCCTTTGATTCCTATAAGACGTACATTTTACTTGAGTCATCCCCTTTCATTCCTATTAGACATACCTTTTAGTCGAGTTATACCTCTTGATTCCTATAAGACGTACTTTTTAGTCGAGTCATTCCCCCTTGACCCCTAGAAGATGTACCTTTTAGTCGAGTCATCCCCTTTGACCCCTAGAAGACGTACCTTTTACTCGAGTCATTTCCATTGATTCTATAAGACGTATCTTTTAGTCGAGTCATCCCTTTTGATTCCTATAAGACGTACCTTTTAGTCGAGTCATCCCCTTTTTTTCCTATAAGATGTACCTTTTAGTCAAGACATCCCCTTTGATTGCAATAAGACGTACCTTTTAGTCGAGTCATCCCTTTGATTCCTATAAGACGTACCTTTTAGTCGAGTCATCCCCTTTGACCCCTAGAAGACATACCTTTTAGTCATTTTCTTTGATTCCTATAAGACGTACGTTTTAGTCGAGTCACTCCCTTTGATTCCTATAAGACGTACCTTTTAGTCGAGTCATCCCCCTTCATTACTATAAGACGTACCTTTTAGTCGAGTCATCCCCTTTGATTCCTAGAAGACGTACCTTTTAGTCGAGTCATTTCCCTTGATTCCTATAAGACGTACCTTTTAGTCGAGTCATCCACTTTGATTCCTATAAGACGTACCTTTTAGTCTAGTCATCCCCTTGGATTCCTATAAGACGTACCTTTTGGTCGAGTCATCCCCTTCGATTCCTATAAGATGAACCTTTTAGTCGAGTCATCCCCTTTGATTCCTAAAAGACGTTCCTTTTCGTCGAGTCATCCCCTTTGATTCCTATAAGACGTACCTTTTAGTCGAGTCATCTCCTTTGATTCCAATAAGACGTACCTTTTAGTTGAGTCAATTCTTGTGATTCCTAGAGGACATACCTTTTAGTCGAGTCATCCCCTTTGATTCCTATAAGACGTACCTTTTAGTCGAGTCATCCCCTTTCACTACTAGAAGAAGTACCTTTTAATCGAGTCATTTTCTTTTATTCTATAAGACGTATCTTTTAGTCGAGTCATCCCTGTGATTCCTATAAGACGTACCTTTTAGTCGAGTCATCCCCTTTGACCCCTAGAAGACATACCTTTTAGTCATTTTCTTTGATTCCTATAAGACGTATCTTTTAGTCGAGTCACTCCCTTTGATTCCTATAAGACGTACCTTTTAGTCGAGTCATCCCCCTTCATTACTATAAGACGTACCTTTTAGTCGAGTCATCGCCTTTAATTCCTAGAAGACATACCTTTTAGTCGAGTCATTTCCCTTGATTCCTATAAGACGTACCTTTTAGTCGAGTAATCCTCTTTGATTCCTATAAGACGTACCTTTTAGTCGAGTCATCCCTTTGGATTCCTATAAGACGTACCTTTTAGTCGAGTCATCCCCTTCGATTCCTATAAGACGAACCTTTTAGTCGAGTCATCCCCTTTGATTCCTAAAAGACGTACCTTTTAGTCGAGTCATCCCCTTTGATTCCTATAAGACGTACCTTTTAGTCGAGTCATCCCCCTTGATTACTATAAGATGTACCTTTTAGTCGAGTCATCCCCTTTGATTCCTAGAAGACGTACCTTTTAGTCGAGTCATCCCCTTTGACCCCTAGATTACGTACCTTTTAGTCGAGTCATTTCCCTTGATTCCTATAAGACGTACCTCATAGTCGAATCATCCCGTTTGATTCGTATAAGTCGTACCTTTTAGTCGAGTCATCCCCTTTGATTCCTATTAGACATACCTTTTAGTCGAGTTATACCTCTTGATTCCTATATGACGTACTTTTTAGTCGAGTCATTCCCCCTTGACCATTAGAAGATGTACCTTTTAGTCGAGTCATCCATTTTGACCCCTAGAAGACGTACCTTTTACTCGAGTCATTTCCATTGATTCTATAAGACGTATCTTTTAGTCAAGTCATCCCTTTTGATTCCTATAAGACGTACCTTTTAGTCGAGTCATCCCCTATTTTTCCTATAAGACGTACCTTTTAGTCAAGACAACCCCTTTGATTGCAATAAGACGTACCTTTTAGTCGAGTCATCCCTTTGATTCCTATAAGACGTACCTTTTAGTCGAGTCATCCCCTTTGAACCCTAGAAGACATACCTTTTAGTCATTTTCTTTGATTTCTATAAGACGTACGTTTTAGTCGAGTCACTCCCTTTGATTCCTATAAGACGTACCTTTTAGTCGAGTCATCCCCCTTCATTACTATAAGACGTACCTTTTAGTCGAGTCATCCCCTTTGATTCCTAGAAGACGTACCTTTTAGTCGAGTCATTTCCCTTGATTCCTATAAGACGTACCTTTTAGTCGAGTCATCCACTTTGATTCCTATAAGACGTACCTTTTAGTCGAGTCATCCCCTTGGATTCCTATAAGACGTACCTTTTGGTCGAGTCATCCCCTTCGATTCCTATAAGACGAACCTTTTAGTCGAGTCATCCCCTTTGATTCCTAAAAGACGTACCTTTTAGTCGAGTCATCCCCTTTGATTCCTATAAAACGTACCTTTTAGTCGAGTCATCTCCTTTGATTCCAATAAGACGTACCTTTTAGTTGAGTCAATTCTTGTGATTCCTAGAGGACGTACCTTTTAGTCGAGTCATCCCCTTTGATTCCTATAAGACGTACCTTTTAGTCGAGTCATCCCCTTTCACTACTAGAAGAAGTACCTTTTAATCGAGTCATTTTCTTATATTCTATAAGACGTATCTTTTAGTCGAGTCATCCCTGTGATTCCTATAAGACGTACCTTTTAGTCGAGTTATCCCCTTTGACCCCTAGAAGACATACCTTTTAGTCATTTTCTTTGATTCCTATAAGACGTACCTTTTAGTCGAGTCACTCCCTTTGATTCCTATAAGACGTACCTTTTAGTCGAGTCATCCCCCTTCATTACTATAAGACGTACCTTTTAGTCGAGTCATCGCCTTTGATTCCTAGAAGACATACCTTTTAGTCGAGTCATTTCCCTTGATTCCTATAAGACGTACCTTTTAGTCGAGTCATCCACTTTGATTCCTATAAGACGTACCTTTTAGTCGAGTCATCCCTTTGGATTCCTATAAGACGTACCTTTTGGTCGAGTCATCCCCTTCGATTCCTATAAGACGAACCTTTTAGTCGAGTCATCCCCTTTGATTCCTAAAATACGTACCTTTTAGTCGAGTCATCCACTTTGATTCCTATAAGACGTACCTTTTAGTCGAGTCATCCCCTTGGATTCCTATAAGACGTACCTTTTGGTCGAGTCATCCCCTTCGATTCCTATAAGACGAACCTTTTAGTAGAGTCATCCCCTTTGATTCCTAAAAGACGTACCATTTAGTCGAATCATCCCCTTTGATTCCTATAAGATGTACCTTTTAGTCGAGTCATCTCCTTTGATTCCTATAAGACGTACATTTTACTTGAGTCATTTCTTGTGATTCCTAGAGGACGTATCTTTTAGTCGAGTTATACCTCTTGATTCCTATAAGACGTACTTTTTAGTCGAGTCATTCCCCCTTGACCCCTAGAACATGTACCTTTTAGTCGAGTCATCCCCTTTGACCCCTAGAAGACGTACCTTTTACTCGAGTCATTTCCATTGATTCTATAAGACGTATCTTTTAGTCGAGTCATCCCTTTTGATTCCTATAAGTCGTACCTTTTAGTCGAGTCATCCCCTTTTTTTCCTATAAGACGTACCTTTTAGTCAAGACATCCCCTTTGATTGCAATAAGACGTACCTTTTAGTCGAGTCATCCCTTTGATTCCTATAAGACGTACCTTTTAGTCGAGTCATCCCCTTTGACCCCTAGAAGACATACCTTTTAGTCATTTTCTTTGATTCATATAAGACGTACGTTTTAGTCGAGTCACTCCCTTTGATTCCTATAAGACGTACCTTTTAGTCGAGTCATCCCCCTTCATTACTATAAGACGTACCTTTTAGTCGAGTCATCCCCTTTGATTCCTAGAAGACGTACCTTTTAGTCGAGTCATTTCCCTTGATTCCTATAAGACGTACCTTTTAGTCGAGTCATCCACTTTGATTCCTATAAGACGTACCTTTTAGTCGAGTCATCCCCTTTGATTCCTAAAAGACGTACCTTTTAGTCGAGTCATCCCCTTCGATTCCTATAAGACGAACCTTTTAGTCGAGTCATCCCCTTTGATTCCTAAAAGACGTACCATTTAGTCGAATCATCCCCTTTGATTCCTATAAGATGTACCTTTTAGTCGAGTCATCTCCTTTGATTCCTATAAGACGTACATTTTACTTGAGTCATTTCTTGTGATTCCTAGAGGACGTACCTTTTAGTCGAGTCATCCCCTTTGATTCCTATGAGACGTACCTTTTAGTCGAGTCATCCCCTTTCACTACTAGATGAAGTACCTTTTTATCGAGTCATTTCCTTTTATTCTATAAGACGTATCTTTTAGTCGAGTCATCCCTTTGATTCCTATAAGACGTACCTTTTAGTCGAGTCATCCCCTTTGACCCCTAGAAGACATACCTTTTAGTCATTTTCTTTGATTCCTATAAGACGTACCTTTTAGTCGAGTCACTCCCTTTGATTCCTATAAGACGTACCTTTTAGTCGAGTCATCCCCTTTGATTCCTATAAGACGTACCTTTTAGTCGAGTCATCCTCTTTGATTCCTATAAGACGTACCTTTTAGTCGAGTCATCCCCTTTGATCCCTAGAAGACGTACCTTTTAGTCGAGTCATTTCCCTTGATTCCTATAACACGTACCTTTTAGTCGAGTCATCCACTTTGATTCCTATAAGACGTACCTTTTAGTCGAGTCATCCCTTTGGATTCCTATAAGACGTACCATTTGGTCGAGTCATCCCCTTCGATTCCAATAAGACGAATATTTTAGTCGAGTCATCCCCTTTGAATCCTATAAAACGTACCTTTTAGTCGAGTCATTTCCCTTGATTCCTATATGACGTACGTCTTAGTCGAATCATCCCCTTTGATTCGTATAAGACGTACCTTTTAGTCGAGTCATCCTCTTTGATTCCTATAAGACATACCTTATAATCGAGTTATACCTATTCATTCCTATAAGACGTACTTTTTAGTCGAGTCATTCCCCCTTGACCCCTAGAAGATGTACCTTTTAGTCGAGTCATCCCCTTTGACCCCTAGAAGACGTACCTTTTACTCGAGTCATTTCCTTTGATTCTATAAGACGTATCTTTTAGTCGAGTCATCCCTTTGGATTCCTATAAGACGTACCTTTTAGTCCAGTAATCCCCTTTGATTCCTATATGACGTACCTTTTAGTCAAGTCATCCCCTTTGATTCCTATAAGACGTACCTTTTAGTCGAGTCATCCCCTTTGACCCCTAGAAGACATACCTTTTAGTCATTTTCTTTGATTACTATAAGACGTACCTTTTAGTCGAGTCACCCCCTTTGATTCCTATAAGACGTACCTTTTAGTCGAGTCATCCCCCTTGATTACTATAAGATGTACCTTTTAGTCGAGTCATCCCCTTTGATTCCTAGAAGACGTACCTTTTAGTAGAGTCATCCCCTTTGACCCCTAGATTACGTACCTTTTAGTCGAGTCATTTCCCTTGATTCCTATAAGACGTACCTCATAGTCGAATCATCCCGTTTGATTCGTATAAGTCGTACCTTTTAGTCGAGTCATCCCCTTTGATTCCTATTAGACATACCTTTTAGTCGAGTTATACCTCTTGATTCCTATAAGACGTACTTTTTAGTCGAGTCATTCCCCCTTGACCCCTAGAAGATGTACCTTTTAGTCGAGTCATCCCCTTTGACCCCTAGAAGACGTACCTTTTACTCGAGTCATTTCCATTGATTCTATAAGACGTATCTTTTAGTCGAGTCGTCCCTTTTGATTCCTATAAGACGTACCTTTTAGTCGAGTCATCCCCTTTTTTTCCTATAAGACGTACCTTTTAGTCAAGACATCCCCTTTGATTGCAATAAGACGTACCTTTTAGTCGAGTCATCCCTTTGATTCCTATAAGACGTACCTTTTAGTCGAGTCATCCCCTTTGACCCCTAGAAGACATACCTTTTAGTCATTTTCTTTGATTCCTATAAGACGTACGTTTTAGTCGAGTCACTCCCTTTGATTCCTATAAGACGTACCTTTTAGTCGAGTCATCCCCCTTCATTACTATAAGACGTACCTTTTAGTCGAGTCATCCCCTTTGATTCCTAGAAGACGTACCTTTTAGTCGAGTCATTTCCCTTGATTCCTATAAGACGTACCTTTTAGTCGAGTCATCCACTTTGATTCCTATAAGACGTACCTTTTAGTCGAGTCATCCCCTTGGATTCCTATAAGACATACCTTTTGGTCGAGTCATCCCCTTCGATTCCTATAAGACGTACCTTTTAGTCGAGTCATCCCCTTTGATTCCTAAAAGACGTACCTTTTAGTCGAGTCATCCCCTTTGATTCCTATAAGACGTACCTTTTAGTCGAGTCATCTCCTTTGATTCCAATAAGACGTACCTTTTAGTTGAGTCAATTCTTGTGATTCCTAGAGGACGTACCTTTTAGTCGAGTCATCCCCTTTGATTCCTATAAGACGTACCTTTTAGTCGAGTCATCCCCTTGGATTCCTATAAGACGTACCTTTTGGTCGAGTCATCCCCTTCGATTCCTATAAGACGAACCTTTTAGTCGAGTCATCCCCTTTGATTCCTAAAAGACGTACCTTTTAGTCGAGTCATCCCCTTTGATTCCTATAAAACGTACCTTTTAGTCGAGTCATCTCCTTTGATTCCAATAAGACGTACCTTTTAGTTGAGTCAATTCTTGTGATTCCTAGAGGACGTACCTTTTAGTCGAGTCATCCCCTTTGATTCCTATAAGACGTACCTTTTAGTCGAGTCATCCCCTTTCACTACTAGAAGAAGTACCTTTTAATCGAGTCATTTTCTTATATTCTATAAGACGTATCTTTTAGTCGAGTCATCCCTGTGATTCCTATAAGACGTACCTTTTAGTCGAGTTATCCCCTTTGACCCCTAGAAGACATACCTTTTAGTCATTTTCTTTGATTCCTATAAGACGTACCTTTTAGTCGAGTCACTCCTTTTGATTCCTATAAGACGTACCCTTTAGTCGAGTCATCCCCCTTCATTACTATAAGACGTACCTTTTAGTCGAGTCATCGCCTTTGATTCCTAGAAGACATACCTTTTAGTCGAGTCATTTCCCTTGATTCCTATAAGACGTACCTTTTAGTCGAGTCATCCACTTTGATTCCTATAAGATGTACCTTTTAGTCGAGTCATCCCTTTGGATTCCTATAAGACGTACCTTTTGGTCGAGTCATCCCCTTCGATTCCTATAAGACGAACCTTTTAGTCGAGTCATCCCCTTTGATTCCTAAAATACGTACCTTTTAGTCGAGTCATCCACTTTGATTCCTATAAGACGAACCTTTTAGTAGAGTCATCCCCTTTGATTCCTAAAAGACGTACCATTTAGTCGAATCATCCCCTTTGATTCCTATAAGATGTACCTTTTAGTCGAGTCATCTCCTTTGATTCCTATAAGACGTACATTTTACTTGAGTCATTTCTTGTGATTCCTAGAGGACGTATCTTTTAGTCGAGTTATACCTCTTGATTCCTATAAGACGTACTTTTAGTCGAGTCATTCCCCCTTGACCCCTAGAAGATGTACCTTTTAGTCGAGTCATCCCCTTTGACCCCTAGAAGACGTACCTTTTACTCGAGTCATTTCCATTGATTCTATAAGACGTATCTTTTAGTCGAGTCATCCCTTTTGATTCCTATAAGACGTACCTTTTAGTCGAGTCATCCCCTTTTTTTCCTATAAGACGTACCTTTTAGTCAAGACATCCCCTTTGATTGCAATAAGACGTACCTTTTAGTCGAGTCATCCCTTTGATTCCTATAAGACGTACCTTTTAGTCGAGTCATCCCCTTTGACCCCTAGAAGACATACCTTTTTGTCATTTTCTTTGATTCATATAAGACGTACGTTTTAGTCGAGTCACTCCCTTTGATTCCTATAAGACGTACCTTTTAGTCGAGTCATCCCCCTTCATTACTATAAGACGTACCTTTTAGTCGAGTCATCCCCTTTGATTCCTAGAAGACGTACCTTTTAGTCGAGTCATTTCCCTTGATTCCTATAAGACGTACCTTTTAGTCGAGTCATCCACTTTGATTCCTATAAGACGTACCTTTTAGTCGAGTCATCCCCTTTGATTCCTAAAAGACGTACCTTTTAGTCGAGTCATCCCCTTCGATTCCTATAAGACGAACCTTTTAGTCGAGTCATCCCCTTTGATTCCTAAAAGACGTACCATTTAGTCGAATCATCCCCTTTGATTCCTATAAGATGTACCTTTTAGTCGAGTCATCTCCTTTGATTCCTATAAGACGTACATTTTACTTGAGTCATTTCTTGTGATTCCTGGAGGACGTACCTTTTAGTCGAGTCATCCCCTTTGATTCCTATGAGACGTACCTTTTAGTCGAGTCATCCCCTTTCACTACTAGAAGAAGTACCTTTTAATCGAGTCATTTCCTTTTATTCTATAAGACGTATCTTTTAGTCGAGTCATCCCTTTGATTCCTATAAGACGTACCTTTTAGTCGAGTCATCCCCTTTGACCCCTAGAAGACATACCTTTTAGTCATTTTCTTTGATTCCTATAAGACGTACCTTTTAGTCGAGTCACTCCCTTTGATTCCTATAAGACGTACCTTTTAGTCGAGTCATCCCCTTTGATTCCTATAAGACGTACCTTTTAGTCGAGTCATCCTCTTTAATTCCTATAAGACGTACCTTTTAGTCGAGTCATCCCCTTTGATCCCTAGAAGACGTACCTTTTAGTCGAGTCATTTCCCTTGATTCCTATAACACGTACCTTTTAGTCGAGTCATCCACTTTGATTCCTATAAGACGTACCTTTTAGTCGAGTCATCCCTTTGGATTCCTATAAGACGTACCATTTGGTCGAGTCATCCCCTTCGATTCCAATAAGACGAACATTTTAGTCGAGTCATCCCCTTTGAATCCTAAAAAACGTACCTTTTAGTCGAGTCATTTCCCTTGATTCCTATATGACGTACGTCTTAGTCGAATCATCCCCTTTGATTCGTATAAGACGTACCTTTTAGTCGAGTCATCCTCTTTGATTCCTATAAGACATACCTTATAATCGAGTTATACCTATTCATTCCTATAAGACGTACTTTTTAGTCGAGTCATTCCCCCTTGACCCCTAGAAGACGTACCTTTTAGTCGAGTCATCCCCTTTGACCCCTAGAAGACGTACCTTTTACTCGAGTCATTTCCTTTGATTCTATAAGACGTATCTTTTAGTCGAGTCATCCCTTTGGATTCCTATAAGACGTACCTTTTAGTCCAGTAATCCCCTTTGATTCCTATATGACGTACCTTTTAGTCAAGTCATCCCCTTTGATTCCTATAAGACGTACCTTTTAGTCGAGTCATCCCCTTTGACCCCTAGAAGACATAACTTTTAGTCATTTTCTTTGATTCCTATAAGACGTACCTTTTAGTCGAGTCACCCCCTTTGATTCCTATAAGACATACCTTTTAGTCGAGTCATCCCCCTTGATTACTATAAGATGTACCTTTTAGTCGAGTCATCCCCTTTGATTCCTAGAAGACGTACCTTTTAGTCGAGTCATCCCCTTTGACCCCTAGAAGACATACCTTTTAGTCATTTTCTTTGATTCCTATAAGACGTATCTTTTAGTCGAGTCACTCCCTTTGATTCCTATAAGACGTACCTTTTAGTCGAGTCATCCCCCTTCATTACTATAAGACGTACCTTTTAGTCGAGTCATCGCCTTTAATTCCTAGAAGACATACCTTTTAGTCGAGTCATTTCCCTTGATTCCTATAAGACGTACCTTTTAGTCGAGTAATCCTCTTTGATTCCTATAAGACGTACCTTTTAGTCGAGTCATCCCTTTGGATTCCTATAAGACGTACCTTTTAGTCGAGTCATCCCCTTCGATTCCTATAAGACGAACCTTTTAGTCGAGTCATCCCCTTTGATTCCTAAAAGACGTACCTTTTAGTCGAGTCATCCCCTTTGATTCCTATAAGACGTACCTTTTAGTCGAGTCATCCCCCTTGATTACTATAAGATGTACCTTTTAGTCGAGTCATCCCCTTTGATTCCTAGAAGACGTACCTTTTAGTCGAGTCATCCCCTTTGACCCCTAGATTACGTACCTTTTAGTCGAGTCATTTCCCTTGATTCCTATAAGACGTACCTCATAGTCGAATCATCCCGTTTGATTCGTATAAGTCGTACCTTTTAGTCGAGTCATCCCCTTTGATTCCTATTAGACATACCTTTTAGTCGAGTTATACCTCTTGATTCCTATATGACGTACTTTTTAGTCGAGTCATTCCCCCTTGACCATTAGAAGATGTACCTTTTAGTCGAGTCATCCATTTTGACCCCTAGAAGACGTACCTTTTACTCGAGTCATTTCCATTGATTCTATAAGACGTATCTTTTAGTCAAGTCATCCCTTTTGATTCCTATAAGACGTACCTTTTAGTCGAGTCATCCCCTATTTTTCCTATAAGACGTACCTTTTAGTCAAGACAACCCCTTTGATTGCAATAAGACGTACCTTTTAGTCGAGTCATCCCTTTGATTCCTATAAGACGTACCTTTTAGTCGAGTCATCCCCTTTGAACCCTAGAAGACATACCTTTTAGTCATTTTCTTTGATTTCTATAAGACGTACGTTTTAGTCGAGTCACTCCCTTTGATTCCTATAAGACGTACCTTTTAGTCGAGTCATCCCCCTTCATTACTATAAGACGTACCTTTTAGTCGAGTCATCCCCTTTGATTCCTAGAAGACGTACCTTTTAGTCGAGTCATTTCCCTTGATTCCTATAAGACGTACCTTTTAGTCGAGTCATCCACTTTGATTCCTATAAGACGTACCTTTTAGTCGAGTCATCCCCTTGGATTCCTATAAGACGTACCTTTTGGTCGAGTCATCCCCTTCGATTCCTATAAGACGAACCTTTTAGTCGAGTCATCCCCTTTGATTCCTAAAAGACGTACCTTTTAGTCGAGTCATCCCCTTTGATTCCTATAAAACGTACCTTTTAGTCGAGTCATCTCCTTTGATTCCAATAAGACGTACCTTTTAGTTGAGTCAATTCTTGTGATTCCTAGAGGACGTACCTTTTAGTCGAGTCATCCCCTTTGATTCCTATAAGACGTACCTTTTAGTCGAGTCATCCCCTTTCACTACTAGAAGAAGTACCTTTTAATCGAGTCATTTTCTTATATTCTATAAGACGTATCTTTTAGTCGAGTCATCCCTGTGATTCCTATAAGACGTACCTTTTAGTCGAGTTATCCCCTTTGACCCCTAGAAGACATACCTTTTAGTCATTTTCTTTGATTCCTATAAGACGTACCTTTTAGTCGAGTCACTCCCTTTGATTCCTATAAGACGTACCTTTTAGTCGAGTCATCCCCCTTTATTACTATAAGACGTACCTTTTAGTCGAGTCATCGCCTTTGATTCCTAGAAGACATACCTTTTAGTCGAGTCATTTCCCTTGATTCCTATAAGACGTACCTTTTAGTCGAGTCATCCACTTTGATTCCTATAAGACGTACCTTTTAGTCGAGTCATCCCTTTGGATTCCTATAAGACGTACCTTTTGGTCGAGTCATCCCCTTCGATTCCTATAAGACGAACCTTTTAGTCGAGTCATCCCCTTTGATTCCTAAAATACGTACCTTTTAGTCGAGTCATCCACTTTGATTCCTATAAGACGTACCTTTTAGTCGAGTCATCCCCTTGGATTCCTATAAGACGTACCTTTTGGTCGAGTCATCCCCTTCGATTCCTATAAGACGAACCTTTTAGTAGAGTCATCCCCTTTGATTCCTAAAAGACGTACCATTTAGTCGAATCATCCCCTTTGATTCCTATAAGATGTACCTTTTAGTCGAGTCATCTCCTTTGATTCCTATAAGACGTACATTTTACTTGAGTCATTTCTTGTGATTCCTAGAGGACGTATCTTTTAGTCGAGTTATACCTCTTGATTCCTATAAGACGTACTTTTTAGTCGAGTCATTCCCCCTTGACCCCTAGAACATGTACCTTTTAGTCGAGTCATCCCCTTTGACCCCTAGAAGACGTACCTTTTACTCGAGTCATTTCCATTGATTCTATAAGACGTATCTTTTAGTCGAGTCATCCCTTTTGATTCCTATAAGTCGTACCTTTTAGTCGAGTCATCCCCTTTTTTTCCTATAAGACGTACCTTTTAGTCAAGACATCCCCTTTGATTGCAATAAGACGTACCTTTTAGTCGAGTCATCCCTTTGATTCCTATAAGACGTACCTTTTAGTCGAGTCATCCCCTTTGACCCCTAGAAGACATACCTTTTAGTCATTTTCTTTGATTCATATAAGACGTACGTTTTAGTCGAGTCACTCCCTTTGATTCCTATAAGACGTACCTTTTAGTCGAGTCATCCCCCTTCATTACTATAAGACGTACCTTTTAGTCGAGTCATCCCCTTTGATTCCTAGAAGACGTACCTTTTAGTCGAGTCATTTCCCTTGATTCCTATAAGACGTACCTTTTAGTCGAGTCATCCACTTTGATTCCTATAAGACGTACCTTTTAGTCGAGTCATCCCCTTTGATTCCTAAAAGACGTACCTTTTAGTCGAGTCATCCCCTTCGATTCCTATAAGACGAACCTTTTAGTCGAGTCATCCCCTTTGATTCCTAAAAGACGTACCATTTAGTCGAATCATCCCCTTTGATTCCTATAAGATGTACCTTTTAGTCGAGTCATCTCCTTTGATTCCTATAAGACGTACATTTTACTTGAGTCATTTCTTGTGATTCCTAGAGGACGTACCTTTTAGTCGAGTCATCCCCTTTGATTCCTATGAGACGTACCTTTTAGTCGAGTCATCCCCTTTCACTACTAGATGAAGTACCTTTTTATCGAGTCATTTCCTTTTATTCTATAAGACGTATCTTTTAGTCGAGTCATCCCTTTGATTCCTATAAGACGTACCTTTTAGTCGAGTCATCCCCTTTGACCCCTAGAAGACATACCTTTTAGTCATTTTCTTTGATTCCTATAAGACGTACCTTTTAGTCGAGTCACTCCCTTTGATTCCTATAAGACGTACCTTTTAGTCGAGTCATCCCCTTTGATTCCTATAAGACGTACCTTTTAGTCGAGTCATCCTCTTTGATTCCTATAAGACGTACCTTTTAGTCGAGTCATCCCCTTTGATCCCTAGAAGACGTACCTTTTAGTCGAGTCATTTCCCTTGATTCCTATAACACGTACCTTTTAGTCGAGTCATCCACTTTGATTCCTATAAGACGTACCTTTTAGTCGAGTCATCCCTTTGGATTCCTATAAGACGTACCATTTGGTCGAGTCATCCCCTTCGATTCCAATAAGACGAATATTTTAGTCGAGTCATCCCCTTTGAATCCTATAAAACGTACCTTTTAGTCGAGTCATTTCCCTTGATTCCTATATGACGTACGTCTTAGTCGAATCATCCCCTTTGATTCGTATAAGACGTACCTTTTAGTCGAGTCATCCTCTTTGATTCCTATAAGACATACCTTATAATCGAGTTATACCTATTCATTCCTATAAGACGTACTTTTTAGTCGAGTCATTCCCCCTTGACCCCTAGAAGATGTACCTTTTAGTCGAGTCATCCCCTTTGACCCCTAGAAGACGTACCTTTTACTCGAGTCATTTCCTTTGATTCTATAAGACGTATCTTTTAGTCGAGTCATCCCTTTGGATTCCTATAAGACGTACCTTTTAGTCCAGTAATCCCCTTTGATTCCTATATGACGTACCTTTTAGTCAAGTCATCCCCTTTGATTCCTATAAGACGTACCTTTTAGTCGAGTCATCCCCTTTGACCCCTAGAAGACATACCTTTTAGTCATTTTCTTTGATTACTATAAGACGTACCTTTTAGTCGAGTCACCCCCTTTGATTCCTATAAGACGTACCTTTTAGTCGAGTCATCCCCCTTGATTACTATAAGATGTACCTTTTAGTCGAGTCATCCCCTTTGATTCCTAGAAGACGTACCTTTTAGTAGAGTCATCCCCTTTGACCCCTAGATTACGTACCTTTTAGTCGAGTCATTTCCCTTGATTCCTATAAGACGTACCTCATAGTCGAATCATCCCGTTTGATTCGTATAAGTCGTACCTTTTAGTCGAGTCATCCCCTTTGATTCCTATTAGACATACCTTTTAGTCGAGTTATACCTCTTGATTCCTATAAGACGTACTTTTTAGTCGAGTCATTCCCCCTTGACCCCTAGAAGATGTACCTTTTAGTCGAGTCATCCCCTTTGACCCCTAGAAGACGTACCTTTTACTCGAGTCATTTCCATTGATTCTATAAGACGTATCTTTTAGTCGAGTCGTCCCTTTTGATTCCTATAAGACGTACCTTTTAGTCGAGTCATCCCCTTTTTTTCCTATAAGACGTACCTTTTAGTCAAGACATCCCCTTTGATTGCAATAAGACGTACCTTTTAGTCGAGTCATCCCTTTGATTCCTATAAGACGTACCTTTTAGTCGAGTCATCCCCTTTGACCCCTAGAAGACATACCTTTTAGTCATTTTCTTTGATTCCTATAAGACGTACGTTTTAGTCGAGTCACTCCCTTTGATTCCTATAAGACGTACCTTTTAGTCGAGTCATCCCCCTTCATTACTATAAGACGTACCTTTTAGTCGAGTCATCCCCTTTGATTCCTAGAAGACGTACCTTTTAGTCGAGTCATTTCCCTTGATTCCTATAAGACGTACCTTTTAGTCGAGTCATCCACTTTGATTCCTATAAGACGTACCTTTTAGTCGAGTCATCCCCTTGGATTCCTATAAGACATACCTTTTGGTCGAGTCATCCCCTTCGATTCCTATAAGACGTACCTTTTAGTCGAGTCATCCCCTTTGATTCCTAAAAGACGTACCTTTTAGTCGAGTCATCCCCTTTGATTCCTATAAGACGTACCTTTTAGTCGAGTCATCTCCTTTGATTCCAATAAGACGTACCTTTTAGTTGAGTCAATTCTTGTGATTCCTAGAGGACGTACCTTTTAGTCGAGTCATCCCCTTTGATTCCTATAAGACGTACCTTTTAGTCGAGTCATCCCCTTGGATTCCTATAAGACGTACCTTTTGGTCGAGTCATCCCCTTCGATTCCTATAAGACGAACCTTTTAGTCGAGTCATCCCCTTTGATTCCTAAAAAACGTACCTTTTAGTCGAGTCATCCCCTTTGATTCCTATAAAACGTACCTTTTAGTCGAGTCATCTCCTTTGATTCCAATAAGACGTACCTTTTAGTTGAGTCAATTCTTGTGATTCCTAGAGGACGTACCTTTTAGTCGAGTCATCCCCTTTGATTCCTATAAGACGTACCTTTTAGTCGAGTCATCCCCTTTCACTACTAGAAGAAGTACCTTTTAATCGAGTCATTTTCTTATATTCTATAAGACGTATCTTTTAGTCGAGTCATCCCTGTGATTCCTATAAGACGTACCTTTTAGTCGAGTTATCCCCTTTGACCCCTAGAAGACATACCTTTTAGTCATTTTCTTTGATTCCTATAAGACGTACCTTTTAGTCGAGTCACTCCTTTTGATTCCTATAAGACGTACCCTTTAGTCGAGTCATCCCCCTTCATTACTATAAGACGTACCTTTTAGTCGAGTCATCGCCTTTGATTCCTAGAAGACATACCTTTTAGTCGAGTCATTTCCCTTGATTCCTATAAGACGTACCTTTTAGTCGAGTCATCCACTTTGATTCCTATAAGATGTACCTTTTAGTCGAGTCATCCCTTTGGATTCCTATAAGACGTACCTTTTGGTCGAGTCATCCCCTTCGATTCCTATAAGACGAACCTTTTAGTCGAGTCATCCCCTTTGATTCCTAAAATACGTACCTTTTAGTCGAGTCATCCACTTTGATTCCTATAAGACGAACCTTTTAGTAGAGTCATCCCCTTTGATTCCTAAAAGACGTACCATTTAGTCGAATCATCCCCTTTGATTCCTATAAGATGTACCTTTTAGTCGAGTCATCTCCTTTGATTCCTATAAGACGTACATTTTACTTGAGTCATTTCTTGTGATTCCTAGAGGACGTATCTTTTAGTCGAGTTATACCTCTTGATTCCTATAAGACGTACTTTTAGTCGAGTCATTCCCCCTTGACCCCTAGAAGATGTACCTTTTAGTCGAGTCATCCCCTTTGACCCCTAGAAGACGTACCTTTTACTCGAGTCATTTCCATTGATTCTATAAGACGTATCTTTTAGTCGAGTCATCCCTTTTGATTCCTATAAGACGTACCTTTTAGTCGAGTCATCCCCTTTTTTTCCTATAAGACGTACCTTTTAGTCAAGACATCCCCTTTGATTGCAATAAGACGTACCTTTTAGTCGAGTCATCCCTTTGATTCCTATAAGACGTACCTTTTAGTCGAGTCATCCCCTTTGACCCCTAGAAGACATACCTTTTTGTCATTTTCTTTGATTCATATAAGACGTACGTTTTAGTCGAGTCACTCCCTTTGATTCCTATAAGACGTACCTTTTAGTCGAGTCATCCCCCTTCATTACTATAAGACGTACCTTTTAGTCGAGTCATCCCCTTTGATTCCTAGAAGACGTACCTTTTAGTCGAGTCATTTCCCTTGATTCCTATAAGACGTACCTTTTAGTCGAGTCATCCACTTTGATTCCTATAAGACGTACCTTTTAGTCGAGTCATCCCCTTTGATTCCTAAAAGACGTACCTTTTAGTCGAGTCATCCCCTTCGATTCCTATAAGACGAACCTTTTAGTCGAGTCATCCCCTTTGATTCCTAAAAGACGTACCATTTAGTCGAATCATCCCCTTTGATTCCTATAAGATGTACCTTTTAGTCGAGTCATCTCCTTTGATTCCTATAAGACGTACATTTTACTTGAGTCATTTCTTGTGATTCCTGGAGGACGTACCTTTTAGTCGAGTCATCCCCTTTGATTCCTATGAGACGTACCTTTTAGTCGAGTCATCCCCTTTCACTACTAGAAGAAGTACCTTTTAATCGAGTCATTTCCTTTTATTCTATAAGACGTATCTTTTAGTCGAGTCATCCCTTTGATTCCTATAAGACGTACCTTTTAGTCGAGTCATCCCCTTTGACCCCTAGAAGACATACCTTTTAGTCATTTTCTTTGATTCCTATAAGACGTACCTTTTAGTCGAGTCACTCCCTTTGATTCCTATAAGACGTACCTTTTAGTCGAGTCATCCCCTTTGATTCCTATAAGACGTACCTTTTAGTCGAGTCATCCTCTTTAATTCCTATAAGACGTACCTTTTAGTCGAGTCATCCCCTTTGATCCCTAGAAGACGTACCTTTTAGTCGAGTCATTTCCCTTGATTCCTATAACACGTACCTTTTAGTCGAGTCATCCACTTTGATTCCTATAAGACGTACCTTTTAGTCGAGTCATCCCTTTGGATTCCTATAAGACGTACCATTTGGTCGAGTCATCCCCTTCGATTCCAATAAGACGAACATTTTAGTCGAGTCATCCCCTTTGAATCCTAAAAAACGTACCTTTTAGTCGAGTCATTTCCCTTGATTCCTATATGACGTACGTCTTAGTCGAATCATCCCCTTTGATTCGTATAAGACGTACCTTTTAGTCGAGTCATCCTCTTTGATTCCTATAAGACATACCTTATAATCGAGTTATACCTATTCATTCCTATAAGACG
The DNA here is from genome assembly GCA_030864215.1 of Capsicum pubescens. NCBI lineage: Eukaryota > Viridiplantae > Streptophyta > Magnoliopsida > Solanales > Solanaceae > Capsicum > Capsicum pubescens. The sequence continues at coordinate 271,241,270 of CM061545.1, read as the reverse complement.
TACTTTTTAGTCGAGTCATTCCCCCTTGACCCCTAGAAGACGTACCTTTTAGTCGAGTCATCCCCTTTGACCCCTAGAAGACGTACCTTTTACTCGAGTCATTTCCTTTGATTCTATAAGACGTATCTTTTAGTCGAGTCATCCCTTTGGATTCCTATAAGACGTACCTTTTAGTCCAGTAATCCCCTTTGATTCCTATATGACGTACCTTTTAGTCAAGTCATCCCCTTTGATTCCTATAAGACGTACCTTTTAGTCGAGTCATCCCCTTTGACCCCTAGAAGACATACCTTTTAGTCATTTTCTTTGATTCCTATAAGACGTACCTTTTAGTCGAGTCACCCCCTTTGATTCCTATAAGACATACCTTTTAGTCGAGTCATCCCCCTTGATTACTATAAGATGTACCTTTTAGTCGAGTCATCCCCTTTGATTCCTAGAAGACGTACCTTTTAGTAGAGTCATCCCCTTTGACCCCTAGATTACGTACCTTTTAGTCGAGTCATTTCCCTTGATTCCTATAAGACGTACCTCATAGTCGAATCATCCCGTTTGATTCGTATAAGTCGTACCTTTTAGTCGAGTCATCCCCTTTCATTCCTATTAGACATACCTTTTAGTCGAGTTATACCTCTTGATTCCTATAAGACGTACTTTTTAGTCGAGTCATTCCCCCTTGACCCCTAGAAGATGTACCTTTTAGTCGAGTCATCCCCTTTGACTCCTAGAAGACGTACCTTTTACTCGAGTCATTTCCATTGATTCTATAAGACGTATCTTTTAGTCGAGTCATCCCTTTTGATTCCTATAAGACGTACCTTTTAGTCGAGTCATCCCCTTTTTTTCCTATAAGACGTACCTTTTAGTCAAGACATCCCCTTTGATTGCAATAAGACGTACCTTTTAGTCGAGTCATCCCTTTGATTCCTATAAGACGTACCTTTTAGTCGAGTCATCCCCTTTGACCCCTAGAAGACATACCTTTTAGTCATTTTCTTTGATTCCTATAAGACGTACGTTTTAGTCGAGTCACTCCCTTTGATTCCTATAAGACGTACCTTTTAGTCGAGTCATCCCCCTTCATTACTATAAGACGTACCTTTTAGTCGAGTCATCTCCTTTGATTCCTAGAAGACGTACCTTTTAGTCGAGTCATTTCCCTTGATTCCTATAAGACGTACCTTTTAGTCGAGTCATCCACTTTGATTCCTATAAGACGTACCTTTTAGTCGAGTCATCCCGTTGGATTCCTATAAGACGTACCTTTTGGTCGAGTCATCCCCTTCGATTCCTATACGACGAACCTTTTAGTCGAGTCATCCCCTTTGATTCCTAAAAGACGTACCTTTTAGTCGAGTCATTCCCTTTGATTCCTATAAGACGTACCTTTTAGTCGAGTCATCTCCTTTGATTCCAATAAGACGTACCTTTTAGTTGAGTCAATTCTTGTGATTCCTAGAGGACGTACCTTTTAGTCGAGTCATCCCCTTTGATTCCTATAAGACGTACCTTTTAGTCGAGTCATCCCCTTTCACTACTAGAAGAAGTACCTTTTAATCGAGTCATTTTCTTATATTCTATAAGACGTATCTTTTAGTCGAGTCATCCCTGTGATTTCTATAAGACGTACCTTTTAGTCGAGTTATCCCCTTTGACCCCTAGAAGACATACCTTTTAGTCATTTTCTTTGATTCCTATAAGACGTACCTTTTAGTCGAGTCACTCCCTTTGATTCCTATAAGACGTACCTTTTAGTCGAGTCATCCCCCTTCATTTCTATAAGACGTACCTTTTAGTCGAGTCATCGCCTTTGATTCCTAGAAGACATACCTTTTAGTCGAGTCATTTCCCTTGATTCCTATAAGACGTACCTTTTAGTCGAGTCATCCACTTTGATTCCTATAAGACGTACCTTTTAGTCGAGTCATCCCTTTGGATTCCTATAAGACGTACCTTTTGGTCGAGTCATCCCCTTCGATTCCTATAAGACGAACCTTTTAGTCGAGTCATCCCCTTTGATTCCTAAAATACATACCTTTTAGTCGAGTCATCCACTTTGATTCCTATAAGACGTACCTTTTAGTCGAGTCATCCCCTTGGATTCCTATAAGACGTACCTTTTGGTCGAGTCATCCCCTTCGATTCCTATAAGACGAACCTTTTAGTCGAGTCATCCCCTTTGATTCCTAAAAGACGTACCATTTAGTCGAATCATCCCCTTTGATTCCTATAAGATGTACCTTTTAGTCGAGTCATCTCCTTTGATTCCTATAAGACGTACATTTTACTTGAGTCATTTCTTGTGATTCCTAGAGGACGTACCTTTTAGTCGAGTTATACCTCTTGATTCCTATAAGACGTACTTTTTAGTCGAGTCATTCCCCCTTGACCCCTAGAAGATGTACCTTTTAGTCGAGTCATCCCCTTTGACCCCTAGAAGACGTACCTTTTACTCGAGTCATTTCCATTGATTCTATAAGACGTATCTTTTAGTCGAGTCATCCCTTTTGATTCCTATAAGACGTACCTTTTAGTCGAGTCATCCCCTTTTTTTCCTATAAGATGTACCTTTTAGTCAAGACATCCCCTTTGATTGCAATAAGACGTACCTTTTAGTCGAGTCATCCCTTTGATTCCTATAAGACGTACCTTTTAGTCGAGTCATCCCCTTTGACCCCTAGAAGACATACCTTTTAGTCATTTTCTTTGATTCCTATAAGACGTACGTTTTAGTCGAGTCACTCCCTTTGATTCCTATAAGACGTACCTTTTAGTCGAGTCATCCCCCTTCATTACTATAAGACGTACCTTTTAGTCGAGTCATCCTCTTTGATTCCTAGAAGACGTACCTTTTAGTCGAGTCATTTCCCTTGATTCCTATAAGACGTACCTTTTAGTCGAGTCATCCACTTTGATTCCTATAAGACGTACCTTTTAGTCGAGTCATCCCCTTGGATTCCTATAAGACGTACCTTTTGGTCGAGTCATCCCCTTCGATTCCTATAAGACGAACCTTTTAGTCGAGTCATCCCCTTTGATTCCTAAAAGACGTTCCTTTTAGTCGAGTCATCCCCTTTGATTCCTATAAGACGTACCTTTTAGTCGAGTCATCTCCTTTGATTCCAATAAGACGTACCTTTTAGTTGAGTCAATTCTTGTGATTCCTAGAGGACGTACCTTTTAGTCGAGTCATCCCCTTTGATTCCTATAAGACGTACCTTTTAGTCGAGTCATCCCCTTTCACTACTAGAAGAAGTACCTTTTAATCGAGTCATTTTCTTTTATTCTATAAGACGTATCTTTTAGTCGAGTCATCCCTGTGATTCCTATAAGACGTACCTTTTAGTCGAGTCATCCCCTTTGACCCCTAGAAGACATACCTTTTAGTCATTTTCTTTGATTCCTATAAGACGTATCTTTTAGTCGAGTCACACCCTTTGATTCCTATAAGACGTACCTTTTAGTCGAGTCATCCCCCTTCATTACTATAAGACGTACCTTTTAGTCGAGTCATCGCCTTTGATTCCTAGAAGACATACCTTTTAGTCGAGTCATTTCCCTTGATTCCTATAAGACGTACCTTTTAGTCGAGTCATCCACTTTGATTCCTATAAGACGTACCTTTTAGTCGAGTCATCCCTTTGGATTCCTATAAGACGTACCTTTTAGTCGAGTCATCCCCTTCGATTCCTATAAGATGAACCTTTTAGTCGAGTCATCCCCTTTGATTCCTAAAAGACGTACCTTTTAGTCGAGTCATCCCCTTTGATTCCTATAAGACGTACCTTTTAGTCGAGTCATCCCCCTTGATTACTATAAGATGTACCTTTTAGTCGAGTCATCCCCTTTGATTCCTAGAAGACGTACCTTTTAGTCGAGTCATCCCCTTTGACCCCTAGATTACGTACCTTTTAGTCGAGTCATTTCCCTTGATTCCTATAAGACGTACCTCATAGTCGAATCATCCCGTTTGATTCGTATAAGTCGTACCTTTTAGTCGAGTCATCCCCTTTGATTCCTATTAGACATACCTTTTAGTCGAGTTATACCTCTTGATTCCTATATGACGTACTTTTTAGTCGAGTCATTCCCCCTTGACCATTAGAAGATGTACCTTTTAGTCGAGTCATCCCCTTTGACCCCTAGAAGACGTACCTTTTACTCGAGTCATTTCCATTGATTCTATAAGACGTATCTTTTAGTCAAGTCATCCCTTTTGATTCCTATAAGACGTACCTTTTAGTCGAGTCATCCCCTATTTTTCCTATAAGACGTACCTTTTAGTCAAGACAACCCCTTTGATTGCAATAAGACGTACCTTTTAGTCGAGTCATCCCTTTGATTCCTATAAGACGTACCTTTTAGTCGAGTCATCCCCTTTGACCCCTAGAAGACATACCTTTTAGTCATTTTCTTTGATTCCTATAAGACGTACGTTTTAGTCGAGTCACTCCCTTTGATTCCTATAAGACGTACCTTTTAGTCGAGTCATCCCCCTTCATTACTATAAGACGTACCTTTTAGTCGAGTCATCCCCTTTGATTCCTAGAAGACGTACCTTTTAGTCGAGTCATTTCCCTTGATTCCTATAAGACGTACCTTTTAGTCGAGTCATCCACTTTGATTCCTATAAGACGTACCTTTTAGTCGAGTCATCCCCTTGGATTCCTATAAGACGTACCTTTTGGTCGAGTCATCCCCTTCGATTCCTATACGACGAACCTTTTAGTCGAGTCATCCCCATTGATTCCTAAAAGACGTACCTTTTAGTCGAGTCATCCCCTTTGATTCCTATAAGACGTACCTTTTAGTCGAGTCATCTCCTTTGATTCCAATAAGACGTACCTTTTAGTTGAGTCAATTCTTGTGATTCCTAGAGGACGTACCTTTTAGTCGAGTCATCCCCTTTGATTCCTATAAGACGTACCTTTTAGTCGAGTCATCCCCTTTCACTACTAGAAGAAGTACCTTTTAATCGAGTCATTTTCTTATATTCTATAAGACGTATCTTTTAGTCGAGTCATCCCTGTGATTCCTATAAGACGTACCTTTTAGTTGAGTTATCCCCTTTGACCCCTAGAAGACATACCTTTTAGTCATTTTCTTTGATTCCTATAAGACGTACCTTTTAGTCGAGTCACTCCCTTTGATTCCTATAAGACGTACCTTTTAGTCGAGTCATCCCCCTTCATTTCTATAAGACGTACCTTTTAGTCGAGTCATCGCCTTTGATTCCTAGAAGACATACCTTTTAGTCGAGTCATTTCCCTTGATTCCTATAAGACGTACCTTTTAGTCGAGTCATCCACTTTGATTCCTATAAGACGTACCTTTTAGTCGAGTCATCCCTTTGGATTCCTATAAGACGTACCTTTTGGTCGAGTCATCCCCTTCGATTCCTATAAGACGAACCTTTTAGTCGAGTCATCCCCTTTGATTCCTAAAATACATACCTTTTAGTCGAGTCATCCACTTTGATTCCTATAAGACGTACCTTTTAGTCGAGTCATCCCCTTGGATTCCTATAAGACGTACCTTTTGGTCGAGTCATCCCCTTCGATTCCTATAAGACGAACCTTTTAGTCGAGTCATCCCCTTTGATTCCTAAAAGACGTACCATTTAGTCGAATCATCCCCTTTGATTCCTATAAGATGTACCTTTTAGTCGAGTCATCTCCTTTGATTCCTATAAGACGTACATTTTACTTGAGTCATTTCTTGTGATTCCTAGAGGACGTACCTTTTAGTCGAGTTATACCTCTTGATTCCTATAAGACATACTTTTTAGTCGAGTCATTCCCCCTTGACCCCTAGAAGATGTACCTTTTAGTCGAGTCATCCCCTTTGACCCCTAGAAGACGTACCTTTTACTCGAGTCATTTCCATTGATTCTATAAGACGTATCTTTTAGTCGAGTCATCCCTTTTGATTCCTATAAGACGTACCTTTTAGTCGAGTCATCCCCTTTTTTTCCTATAAGATGTACCTTTTAGTCAAGACATCCCCTTTGATTGCAATAAGACGTACCTTTTAGTCGAGTCATCCCTTTGATTCCTATAAGACGTACCTTTTAGTCGAGTCATCCCCTTTGACCCCTAGAAGACATACCTTTTAGTCATTTTCTTTGATTCCTATAAGACGTACGTTTTAGTCGAGTCACTCCCTTTGATTCCTATAAGACGTACCTTTTAGTCGAGTCATCCCCCTTCATTACTATAAGACGTACCTTTTAGTCGAGTCATCCTCTTTGATTCCTAGAAGACGTACCTTTTAGTCGAGTCATTTCCCTTGATTTCTATAAGACGTACCTTTTAGTCGAGTCATCCACTTTGATTCCTATAAGACGTACCTTTTAGTCGAGTCATCCCCTTGGATTCCTATAAGACGTACCTTTTGGTCGAGTCATCCCCTTCGATTCCTATAAGACGAACCTTTTAGTCGAGTCATCCCCTTTGATTCCTAAAAGACGTTCCTTTTAGTCGAGTCATCCCCTTTGATTCCTATAAGACGTACCTTTTAGTCGAGTCATCTCCTTTGATTCCAATAAGACGTACCTTTTAGTTGAGTCAATTCTTGTGATTCCTAGAGGACGTACCTTTTAGTCGAGTCATCCCCTTTGATTCCTATAAGACGTACCTTTTAGTCGAGTCATCCCCTTTCACTACTAGAAGAAGTACCTTTTAATCGAGTCATTTTCTTTTATTCTATAAGACGTATCTTTTAGTCGAGTCATCCCTGTGATTCCTATAAGACGTACCTTTTAGTCGAGTCATCCCCTTTGACCCCTAGAAGACATACCTTTTAGTCATTTTCTTTGATTCCTATAAGACGTATCTTTTAGTCGAGTCACTCCCTTTGATTCCTATAAGACGTACCTTTTAGTCGAGTCATCCCCCTTCATTACTATAAGACGTACCTTTTAGTCGAGTCATCGCCTTTGATTCCTAGAAGACATACCTTTTAGTCGAGTCATTTCCCTTGATTCCTATAAGACGTACCTTTTAGTCGAGTCATCCACTTTGATTCCTATAAGACGTACCTTTTAGTTGAGTCATCCCTTTGGATTCCTATAAGACGTACCTTTTAGTCGAGTCATCCCCTTCGATTCCTATAAGACGAACCTTTTAGTCGAGTCATCCCCTTTGATTCCTAAAAGACGTACCTTTTAGTCGAGTCATCCCCTTTGATTCCTATAAGACGTACCTTTTAGTCGAGTCATCCCCCTTGATTACTATAAGATGTACCTTTTAGTCGAGTCATCCCCTTTGATTCCTAGAAGACGTACCTTTTAGTCGAGTCATCCCCTTTGACCCCTAGATTACGTACCTTTTAGTCGAGTCATTTCCCTTGATTCCTATAAGACGTACCTCATAGTCGAATCATCCCGTTTGATTCGTATAAGTCGTACCTTTTAGTCGAGTCATCCCCTTTGATTCCTATTAGACATACCTTTTAGTCGAGTTATACCTCTTGATTCCTATATGACGTACTTTTTAGTCGAGTCATTCCCCCTTGACCATTAGAAGATGTACCTTTTAGTCGAGTCATCCCCTTTGACCCCTAGAAGACGTACCTTTTACTCGAGTCATTTCCATTGATTCTATAAGACGTATCTTTTAGTCAAGTCATCCCTTTTGATTCCTATAAGACGTACCTTTTAGTCGAGTCATCCCCTATTTTTCCTATAAGACGTACCTTTTAGTCAAGACAACCCCTTTGATTGCAATAAGACGTACCTTTTAGTCGAGTCATCCCTTTGATTCCTATAAGACGTACCTTTTAGTCGAGTCATCCCCTTTGACCCCTAGAAGACATACCTTTTAGTCATTTTCTTTGATTCCTATAAGACGTACGTTTTAGTCGAGTCACTCCCTTTGATTCCTATAAGACGTACCTTTTAGTCGAGTTATCCCCTTTGACCCCTAGAAGACATACCTTTTAGTCATTTTCTTTGATTCCTATAAGACGTACCTTTTAGTCGAGTCACTCCCTTTGATTCCTATAAGACGTACCTTTTAGTCGAGTCATCCCCCTTCATTACTATAAGACGTACCTTTTAGTCGAGTCATCGCCTTTGATTCCTAGAAGACATACCTTTTAGTCGAGTCATTTCCCTTGATTCCTATAAGACGTACCTTTTAGTCGAGTCATCCACTTTGATTCCTATAAGACGTACCTTTTAGTCGAGTCATCCCTTTGGATTCCTATAAGACGTACCTTTTGGTCGAGTCATCCCCTTCGATTCCTATAAGACGAACCTTTTAGTCGAGTCATCCCCTTTGATTCCTAAAATACGTACCTTTTAGTCGAGTCATCCACTTTGATTCCTATAAGACGTACCTTTTAGTCGAGTCATCCCCTTGGATTCCTATAAGACGTACCTTTTGGTCGAGTCATCCCCTTCGATTCCTATAAGACGAACCTTTTAGTCGAGTCATCCCCTTTGATTCCTAAAAGACGTACCATTTAGTCAAATCATCTCCTTTGATTCCTATAAGATGTACCTTTTAGTCGAGTCATCTCCTTTGATTCCTATAAGACGTACATTTTACTTGAGTCATTTCTTGTGATTCCTAGAGGACGTATCTTTTAGTCGAGTTATACCTCTTGATTCCTATAAGACGTACTTTTTAGTCGAGTCATTCCCCCTTGACCCCTAGAAGATGTACCTTTTAGTCGAGTCATCCCCTTTGACCCCTAGAAGACGTACCTTTTACTCGAGTCATTTCCATTGATTCTATAAGACGTATCTTTTAGTCGAGTCATCCCTTTTGATTCCTATAAGACGTACCTTTTAGTCGAGTCATCCCCTTTTTTTCCTATAAGACGTACCTTTTAGTCAAGACATCCCCTTTGATTGCAATAAGACGTACCTTTTAGTCGAGTCATCCCTTTGATTCCTATAAGACGTACCTTTTAGTCGAGTCATCCCCTTTGACCCCTAGAAGACATACCTTTTAGTCATTTTCTTTGATTCCTATAAGACGTACGTTTTAGTCGAGTCACTCCCTTTGATTCCTATAAGACGTACCTTTTAGTCGAGTCATCCCCCTTCATTACTATAAGACGTACCTTTTAGTCGAGTCATCCCCTTTGATTCCTAGAAGACGTACCTTTTAGTCGAGTCATTTCCCTTGATTCCTATAAGACGTACCTTTTAGTCGAGTCATCCACTTTGATTCCTATAAGACGTACCTTTTATTCGAGTCATCCCCTTGGATTCCTATAAGACGTACCTTTTGGTCGAGTCATCCCTTTCGATTCCTATAAGACGAACCTTTTAGTCGAGTCATCCCCTTTGATTCCTAAAAGACGTTCCTTTTAGTCGAGTCATCCCCTTTGATTCCTATAAGACGTACCATTTGGTCGAGTCATCTCCTTTGATTCCAATAAGACGTACCTTTTAGTTGAGTCAATTCTTGTGATTCCTAGAGGACGTACCTTTTAGTCGAGTCATCCCCTTTGATTCCTATAAGACGTATCTTTTAGTCGAGTCATCCCCTTTCACTACTAGAAGAAGTACCTTTTAATCGAGTCATTTTCTTTTATTCTATAAGACGTATCTTTTAGTCGAGTCATCCCTGTGATTCCTATAAGACGTACCTTTTAGTCGAGTCATCCCCTTTGACCCCTAGAAGACATACCTTTTAGTCATTTTCTTTGATTCCTATAAGACGTATCTTTTAGTCGAGTCACTCCCTTTGATTCCTATAAGACGTACCTAATAGTCGAGTCATCCCCCTTCATTACTATAAGACGTACCTTTTAGTCGAGTCATCGCCTTTGATTCCTAGAAGACATACCTTTTAGTCGAGTCATTTCCCTTGATACCTATAAGACGTACCTTTTAGTCGAGTCATCCACTTTGATTCCTATAAGACGTACCTTTTAGTCGAGTCATCCCTTTGGATTCCTATAAGACGTACCTTTTAGTCGAGTCATCCCCTTCGATTCCTATAAGACGAACCTTTTAGTCGAGTCATCCCCTTTGATTCCTAAAAGACGTACCTTTTAGTCGAGTCATCCCCTTTGATTCCTATAAGACGTACCTTTTAGTCGAGTCATCCCCCTTGATTACTATAAGATGTACCTTTTAGTCGAGTCATCCCCTTTGATTCCTAGAAGACGTACCTTTTTGTCGAGTCATCCCCTTTGACCCCTAGATTACGTACCTTTTAGTCGAGTCATTTCCCTTGATTCCTATAAGACGTACCTCATAGTCGAATCATCCCGTTTGATTCGTATAAGTCGTACCTTTTAGTCGAGTCATCCCCTTTGATTCCTATTAGACATACCATTTAGTCGAGTTATACCTCTTGATTCCTATAAGACGTACTTTTTAGTCGAGTCATTCCCCCTTGACCATTAGAAGATGTACCTTTTAGTCGAGTCATCCCCTTTGACCCCTAGAAGACGTACCTTTTACTCGAGTCATTTCCATTGATTCTATAAGACGTATCTTTTAGTCAAGTCATCCCTTTTGATTCCTATAAGACGTACCTTTTAGTCGAGTCATCCCCTATTTTTCCTATAAGACGTACCTTTTAGTCAAGACAACCCCTTTGATTGCAATAAGACGTACCTTTTAGTCGAGTCATCCCTTTAATTCCTATAAGACGTACCTTTTAGTCGAGTCATCCCCTTTGACCCCTAGAAGACATACCTTTTAGTCATTTTCTTTGATTCCTATAAGACGTACCTTTTAGTCGAGTCACTCCATTTGATTCCTATAAGACGTACCTTTTAGTCGAGTCATCCCCCTTCATTACTATAAGACGTACCTTTTAGTCGAGTCATCCCCTTTGATTCCTAGAAGACGTACCTTTTAGTCGAGTCATTTCCCTTGATTCCTATAAGACGTACCTTTTAGTCGAGTCATCCACTTTGATTCCTATAAGACGTACCTTTTAGTCGAGTCATCCCCTTGGATTCCTATAAGACGTACCTTTTTGTCGAGTCATCCCCTTCGATTCCTATAAGACGAACCTTTTAGTCGAGTCATCCCCTTTGATTCCTAAAAGATGTACCTTTTAGTCGAGTCATCCTCTTTGATTCCTATAAAACGTACCTTTTAGTCGAGTCATCTCCTTTGATTCCAATAAGACGTACCTTTTAGTTGAGTCAATTCTTGTGATTCCTAGAGGACGTACCTTTTATTCGAGTCATCCCCTTTGATTCCTATAAGACGTACCTTTTAGTCGAGTCATCCCCTTTCACTACTAGAAGAAGTACCTTTTAATCGAGTCATTTTCTTTTATTCTATAAGACGTATCTTTTAGTCGAGTCATCCCTGTGATTCCTATAAGACGTACCTTCTAGTCGAGTTATCCCCTTTGACCCCTAGAAGACATACCTTTTAGTCATTTTCTTTGATTCCTATAAGACGTGCCTTTTAGTCGAGTCACTCCCTTTGATTCCTATAAGACGTACCTTTTAGTCGAGTCATCCCCCTTCATTACTATAAGACGTACCTTTTAGTCGAGTCATCGCCGTTGATTCCTAGAAGACATACCTTTTAGTCGAGTCATTTCCCTTGATTCCTATAAGACGTACCTTTTAGTCGAGTCATCCACTTCGATTCCTATAAGACGTACCTTTTAGTCGAGTCATCCCTTTGGATTCCTATAAGACGTACCTTTTGGTCGAGTCATCCCCTTCGATTCCTATAAGACGAACCTTTTAGTCGAGTCATCCCCTTTGATTCCTAAAATACGTACCTTTTAGTCGAGTCATCCACTTTGATTCCTATAAGACGTACCTTTTAGTCGAGTCATCCCCTTGGATTCCTATAAGACGTACCTTTTGGTCGAGTCATCCCCTTCGATTCCTATAAGACGAACCTTTTAGTCGAGTCATCCCCTTTGATTCCTAAAAGACGTACCATTTAGTCAAATCATCTCCTTTGATTCCTATAAGATATACCTTTTAGTCGAGTCATCTCCTTTGATTCCTATAAGACGTACATTTTACTTGAGTCATTTCTTGTGATTCCTAGAGGACGTATCTTTTAGTCGAGTTATACCTCTTGATTCCTATAAGACGTACTTTTTAGTCGAGTCATTCCCCCTTGACCCCTAGAAGATGTACCTTTTAGTCGAGTCATCCCCTTTGACCCCTAGAAGACGTACCTTTTACTCGAGTCATTTCCATTGATTCTATAAGACGTATCTTTTAGTCGAGTCATCCCTTTTGATTCCTATAAGACGTACCTTTTAGTCGAGTCATCCCCTTTTTTTCCTATAAGATGTACCTTTTAGTCAAGACATCCCCTTTGATTGCAATAAGACGTACCTTTTAGTCGAGTCATCCCTTTGATTCCTATAAGACGTACCTTTTAGTCGAGTCATCCCCTTTGACCCCTAGAAGACATACCTTTTAGTCATTTTCTTTGATTCCTCTAAGACGTACGTTTTAGTCGAGTCACTCCCTTTGATTCCTATAAGACGTACCTTTTAGTCGAGTCATCCCCCTTCATTACTATAAGACGTACCTTTTAGTCGAGTCATCCCCTTTGATTCCTAGAAGACGTACCTTTTAGTCGAGTCATTTCCCTTGATTCCTATAAGACGTACCTTTTAGTCGAGTCATCCACTTTGATTCCTATAAGACGTACCTTTTAGTCGAGTCATCCCCTTGGATTCCTATAAGACGTACCTTTTGGTCGAGTCATCCCCTTCGATTCCTATAAGACGAACCTTTTAGTCAAGTCATCCCGTTTGATTCCTAAAAGACGTTCCTTTTAGTCGAGTCATCCCCTTTGATTCCTATAAGACCTACCTTTTAGTCGAGTCATCTCCTTTGATTCCAATAAGACGTACCTTTTAGTTGAGTCAATTCTTGTGATTCCTAGAGGACGTACCTTTTAGTCGAGTCATCCCCTTTGATTCCTATAAGACGTACCTTTTAGTCGAGTCATCCCCTTTCACTACTAGAAGAAGTACCTTTTAATCGAGTCATTTTCTTTTATTCTATAAGACGTATCTTTTAGTCGAGTCATCCCTGTGATTCCTATAAGACGTACCTTTTAGTCGAGTCATCCCCTTTGACCCCTAGAAGACATACCTTTTAGTCATTTTCTTTGATTCCTATAAGACGTATCTTTTAGTCGAGTCACTCCCTTTGATTCCTATAAGACGTACCTTATAGTCGAGTCATCCCCCTTCATTACTATAAGACGTACCTTTTAGTCGAGTCATCGCCTTTGATTCCTAGAAGACATACCTTTTAGTCGAGTCATTTCCCTTGATACCTATAAGACGTACCTTTTAGTCGAGTCATCCACTTTGATTCCTATAAGACGTACCTTTTAGTCGAGTCATCCCTTTGGATTCCTATAAGACGTACCTTTTAGTCGAGTCATCCCCTTCGATTCCTATAAGACGAACCTTTTAGTCGAGTCATCCCCTTTGATTCCTAAAAGACGTACCTTTTAGTCGAGTTATCCCTTTTGATTCCTATAAGACGTACCTTTTAGTCGAGTCATCCCCCTTGATTACTATAAGATGTACCTTTTAGTCGAGTCATCCCCTTTGATTCCTAGAAGACGTACCTTTTAGTCGAGTCATCCCCTTTGACCCCTAGATTACGTACCTTTTAGTCGAGTCATTTCCCTTGATTCCTATAAGACGTACCTCATAGTCGAATCATCCCGTTTGATTCGTATAAGTCGTACCTTTTAGTCGAGTCATCCCCTTTGATTCCTATTAGACATACCATTTAGTCGAGTTATACCTCTTGATTCCTATAAGACGTACTTTTTAGTCGAGTCATTCCCCCTTGACCATTAGAAGATGTACCTTTTAGTCGAGTCATCCCCTTTGACCCCTAGAAGATGTACCTTTTACTCGAGTCATTTCCATTGATTCTATAAGACGTATCTTTTAGTCAAGTCATCCCTTTTGATTCCTATAAGACGTACCTTTTAGTCGAGTCATCCCCTATTTTTGCTATAAGACGTACCTTTTAGTCAAGACAACCCCTTTGATTGCAATAAGACGTACCTTTTAGTCGAGTCATCCCTTTGATTCCTATAAGACGTACCTTTTAGTCGAGTCATCCCCTTTGACCCCTAGAAGACATACCTTTTAGTCATTTTCTTTGATTCCTATAAGACGTACCTTTTAGTCGAGTCACTCCCTTTGATTCCTATAAGACGTACCTTTTAGTCGAGTCATCCCCCTTCATTACTATAAGACGTACCTTTTAGTCGAGTCATCCCCTTTGATTCCTAGAAGACGTACCTTTTAGTCGAGTCATTTCCGTTGATTCCTATAAGACGTACCTTTTAGTCGAGTCATCCACTTTGATTCCTATAAGACGTACCTTTTAGTCGAGTCATCCCCTTGGATTCCTATAAGACGTACCTTTTGGTCGAGTCATCCCCTTCGATTCCTATAAGACGAACCTTTTAGTCGAGTCATCCCCTTTGATTCCTAAAAGATGTACCTTTTAGTCGAGTCATCCCCTTTGATTCCTATAAAACGTACCTTTTAGTCGAGTCATCTCCTTTGATTCCAATAAGACGTACCTTTTAGTTGAGTCAATTCTTGTGATTCCTAGAGGACGTACCTTTTATTCGAGTCATCCCCTTTGATTCCTATAAGACGTACCTTTTAGTCGAGTCATCCCCTTTCACTACTAGAAAAAGTACCTTTTAATCGAGTCATTTTCTTTTATTCTATAAGACGTATCTTTTAGTCGAGTCATCCCTGTGATTCCTATAAGACGTACCTTCTAGTCGAGTTATCCCCTTTGACCCCTAGAAGACATACCTTATAGTCATTTTCTTTGATTCCTATAAGACGTACCTTTTAGTCGAGTCACTCCCTTTGATTCCTATAAGACGTACCTTTTAGTCGAGTCATCCCCCTTCATTACTATAAGACGTACCTTTTAGTCGAGTCATCGCCTTTGATTCCTAGAAGACATACCTTTTAGTCGAGTCATTTCCCTTGATTCCTATAAGACGTACCTTTTAGTCGAGTCATCCACTTTGATTCCTATAAGACGTACCTTTAAGTCGAGTCATCCCTTTGGATTCCTATAAGACGTACCTTTTGGTCGAGTCATCCCCTTCGATTCCTATAAGACGAACCTTTTAGTCGAGTCATCCCCTTTGATTCCTAAAATACGTACCTTTTAGTCGAGTCATCCACTTTGATTCCTATAAGACGTACCTTTTAGTCGAGTCATCCCCTTGGATTCCTATAAGACGTACCTTTTGGTCGAGTCATCCCCTTCGATTCCTATAAGACGAACCTTTTAGTCGAGTCATCCCCTTTGATTCCTAAAAGACGTACCTTTTAGTCGAGTTATCCCCTTTGATTCCTATAAGATGTACCTTTTAGTCGAGTCATCTCCTTTGATTCCTATAAGACGTACATTTTACTTGAGTCATTTCTTGTGATTCCTAGAGGACGTACCTTTTAGTCGAGTCATCCCCTTTGATTCCTATGAGACGTACCTTTTAGTCGCGTCATCCCCTTTCACTACTAGAAGAAGTACCTTTTAATCGAGTCATTTCCTTTTATTCTATAAGACGTATCTTTTAGTCGAGTCATCCCTTTGATTCCTATAAGACGTACCTTTTAGTCGAGTCATCCCCTTTGACCCCTAGAAGACATACCTTTTAGTCATTTTCTTTGATTCCTATAAGACGTACCTTTTAGTCGAGTCACTCCCTTTGATTCCTATAAGACGTACCTTTTAGTCGAGTCATCCCCTTTGATTCCTATAAGACGTACCTTTTAGTCGAGTCATCCTCTTTTATTCCAATAAGACGTACCTTTTAGTCGAGTCATCCCCTTTGATCCCTAGAAGACGTACCTTTTAGTCGAGTCATTTCCCTTGATTCCTATAAGACGTACCTTTTAGTCGAGTCATCCACTTTGATTCCTATAAGACGTACCTTTTAGTCGAGTCATCCCTTTGGATTCCTATAAGACGTACCATTTGGTCGAGTCATCCCCTTCGATTCCAATAAGACGAACATTTTAGTCGAGTCATCCCCTTTGAATCCTAAAAAATGTACCTTTTAGTCGAGTCATTTCCCTTGATTCCTATAAGACGTACGTCTTAGTCGAATCATCCCCTTTGATTCGTATAAGACGTACCTTTTAGTCGAGTCATCCTCTTTGATTCCTATAAGACATACCTTATAATCGAGTTATACCTATTCATTCCTATAAGACGTACTTTTTAGTCGAGTCATTCCCCCTTGACCCCTAGAAGACGTACCTTTTAGTCGAGTCATCCCCTTTGACCCCTAGAAGACGTACCTTTTACTCGAGTCATTTCCTTTGATTCTATAAGACGTATCTTTTAGTCGAGTCATCCCTTTGGATTCCTATAAGACGTACCTTTTAGTCCAGTAATCCCCTTTGATTCCTATATGACGTACCTTTTAGTCAAGTCATCCCCTTTGATTCCTATAAGACGTACCTTTTAGTCGAGTCATCCCCTTTGACCCCTAGAAGACATACCTTTTAGTCGAGTCATCCCCCTTGATTACTATAAGATGTACCTTTTAGTCGAGTCATCCCCTTTGATTCCTAGAAGACGTACCTTTTAGTCGAGTCATCCCCTATGACCCCTAGATTACGTACCTTTTAGTCGAGTCATTTCCCTTGATTCCTATAAGACGTACCTCATAGTCGAATCATCCCATTTGATTCGTATAAGTCGTACCTTTTAGTCGAGTCATCCCCTTTGATTCCTATTAGACATACCTTTTAGTCGAGTTATACCTCTTGATTCCTATAAGACGTACTTTTTAGTCGAGTCATTCCCCCTTGACCCCTAGAAGATGTACCTTTTAGTCGAGTCATCCCCTTTGACCCCTAGAAGACGTACCTTTTACTCGAGTCATTTCCATTGATTCTATAAGACGTATCTTTTAGTCGAGTCATCCCTTTTGATTCCTATAAGACGTACCTTTTAGTCGAGTCATCCCCTTTTTTTCTTATAAGATGTACCTTTTAGTCAAGACATCCCCTTTGATTGCAATAAGACGTACCTTTTAGTCGAGTCATCCCTTTGATTCCTATAAGACGTACCTTTTAGTCGAGTCATCCCCTTGGACCCCAAGAAGACATACCTTTTAGTCATTTTCTTTGATTTCTATAAGACGTACGTTTTAGTCGAGTCACTCCCTTTGATTCCTATAAGACGTACCTTTTAGTCGAGTCATCCCCCTTCATTACTATAAGACGTACCTTTTAGTCGAGTCATCCCCTTTGATTCCTAGAAGACGTACCTTTTAGTCGAGTCATTTCCCTTGATTCCTATAAGACGTACCTTTTAGTCGAGTCATCCACTTTGATTCCTATAAGACGTACCTTTTAGTCGAGTCATCCCCTTGGATTCCTATAAGACGTACCTTTTGGTCGAGTCATCCCCTTCGATTCCTATAAGACGAACCTTTTAGTCGAGTCATCCCCTTTTATTCCTAAAAGACGTACCTTTTAGTCGAGTCATCCCCTTTTATTCCTATAAGACGTACCTTTTAGTCGAGTCATCTCCTTTGATTCCAATAAGACGTACCTTTTAGTTGAGTCAATTCTTGTGATTCCTAGAGGACGTACCTTTTAGTCGAGTCATCCCCTTTGATTCCTATAAGACGTACCTTTTAGTCGAGTCATCCCCTTTCACTACTAGAAGAAGTACCTTTTAATCGAGTCATTTTCTTTTATTCTATAAGACGTATCTTTTAGTCGAGTCATCCCTGTGATTCCTATAAGACGTACCTTTTAGTCGAGTCATCCCCTTTGACCCCTAGAAGACATACCTTTTAGTCATTTTCTTTGATTCCTATAAGACGTATCTTTTAGTCGAGTCACTCCCTTTGATTCCTATAAGACGTACCTTTTAGTCGAGTCATCCCCCTTCATTACTATAAGACGTACCTTTTAGTCGATTCATCGCCTTTGATTCCTAGAAGACATACCTTTTAGTCGAGTCATTTCCCTTGATTCCTATAAGACGTACCTTTTAGTCGAGTCATCCACTTTGATTCCTATAAGACGTACCTTTTAGTCGTGTCATCCCTTTGGATTCCTATAAGACGTACCTTTTGGTCAAGTCATCCCCTTCGATTCCTATAAGACGAACCTTTTAGTCGAGTCATCCCCTTTGATTCCTAAAAGACGTACCTTTTAGTCGAGTCATCCCCTTTGATTCCTATAAGATGTACCTTTTAGTCGAGTCATCCCCTTTCACTACTAGAAGAAGTACCTTTTAATCGAGTCATTTTCTTTTATTCTATAAGACGTATCTTTTAGTCGAGTCATCCCTGTGATTCCTATAAGACGTACCTTTTAGTCGAGTCATCCCCTTTGACCCCTAGAAGACATACCTTTTAGTCATTTTCTTTGATTCCTATAAGACGTATCTTTTAGTTGAGTCACTCCCTTTGATTCCTATAAGACGTACCTTTAAGTCGAGTCATCCCCCTTCATTACTATAAGACGTACCTTTTAGTCGATTCATCGCCTTTGATTCCTAGAAGACATACCTTTTAGTCGAGTCATTTCCCTTGATTCCTATATGACGTACCTTTTAGTCGAGTCATTTCCCTTGATTCCTATAAGACGTACCTTTTAGTCGAGTCATCCACTTTGATTCCTATAAGACGTACCTTTTAGTCGTGTCATCCCTTTGGATTCCTATAAGACGTACCTTTTGGTCAAGTCATCCCCTTCGATTCCTATAAGACGAACCTTTTAGTCGAGTCATCCCCTTTGATTCCTAAAAGACGTACCTTTTAGTCGAGTCATCCCCTTTGATTCCTATAAGATGTACCTTTTAGTCGAGTCATCTCCTTTGATTCCTATAAGACGTACCTTTTAGTTGAGTCATTTCCTGTGATTCCTAGAGGACGTACCTTTTAGTCGAGTCATCCCCTTTGATTCCTATAAGACGTACCTTTTAGTCGAGTCATCCCCTTTCACTACTAGAAGAAGTACCTTTTAATCGAGTCATTTTCTTTTATTCTATAAGACGTATCTTTTAGTCGAGTCATCCCTGTGATTCCTATAAGACGTACCTTTTAGTCGAGTCATCCCCTTTGACCCCTAGAAGACATACCTTTTAGTCATTTTCTTTGATTCCTATAAGACGTATCTTTTAGTCGAGTCACTCCCTTTGATTCCTATAAGACGTACCTTTAAGTCGAGTCATCCCCCTTCATTACTATAAGACGTACCTTTTAGTCGATTCATCGCCTTTGATTCCTAGAAGACATACCTTTTAGTCGAGTCATTTCCCTTGATTCCTATATGACGTACCTTTTAGTCGAGTCATCCACTTTGATTCCTATAAGACGTACCTTTTAGTCGTGTCATCCCTTTGGATTCCTATAAGACGTACCTTTTGGTCGAGTCATCCCCTTCGATTCCTATAAGACGAACCTTTTAGTCGAGTCATCCCCTTTGATTCCTAAAAGACGTACCTTTTAGTCGAGTCATCCCCTGTGATTCCTATAAGACGTACCTTTTAGTCGAGTCATCCCCTTTGACCCCTAGAAGACATACCTTTTAGTCATTTTCTTTGATTCCTATAAGACGTATCTTTTAGTCGAGTCACTCCCTTTGATTCCTATAAGACGTACCTTTTAGTCGAGTCATCCCCCTTCATTACTATAAGACGTACCTTTTAGTCGATTCATCGCCTTTGATTCCTAGAAGACATACCTTTTAGTCGAGTCATTTCCCTTGATTCCTATAAGACGTACCTTTTAGTCGAGTCATCCACTTTGATTCCTATAAGACGTACCTTTTAGTCGTGTCATCCCTTTGGATTCCTATAAGACGTACCTTTTGGTCGAGTCATCCCCTTCGATTCCTATAAGACGAACCTTTTAGTCGAGTCATCCCCTTTGATTCCTATAAGATGTACCTTTTAGTCGAGTCATCTCCTTTGATTCCTATAAGACGTACCTTTTAGTTGAGTCATTTCCTGTGATTCCTAGAGGACGTACCTTTTAGTCGAGTCATCCCCTTTGATTCCTATAAGACGTACCTTTTAGTCGAGTCATCCCCTTTCACTACTAGAAGAAGTACCTTTTAATCGAGTCATTTTCTTTTATTCTATAAGACGTATCTTTTAGTCGAGTCAGCCCTTTTGATTCCTATAAGACGTACCTTTTAGTCGAGTCATCCCCATTGATTCCTATAAGACGTACCTTTTAGTCGAGTCATCCCCATTGATTCCTATAAGACGTACCTTTTAGTCAAGTCATCCCCTTTGATTCCTATAAGACGTACCTTTTACTCGAGTCATCCCTTTGATTCCTATAAGTCATACCTTTTAGTCGAGTCATTTCCTTAGATTCCTAGAAAACGTACATTTTAGTCGAGTCATTTCCCTTGATTCCTATGAGACGTACCTTTTAGTCGAGTCATCCCCTTTGATTCTTATAAAATGTACCTTTTAGTCGAGTCATCCCCTTTGATTCCTATAAGACGTACCTTTTAGTCGAGTCATCCCTTTGATTCCTATAAGACATACCTTTTAATCCAGTCATCCCCTTTGACCCCTAGAAGACATACCTTTTAGTCATTTCCTTTGATTCCTATAAGACGTATCTTTTAGTTGAGTAACCCCCTTTGATTCCAATAAGAGGTACCATTTTTTCAAGTCATCCCCCTTGAATACTATAAGACGTACCTTTTAGTCGAGTCATCCCCTTTGATTCCTAGAAGACGTACCTTTTAGTCGAGTCATTTCCCTTGATTCCTATAAGACGTACCTTTTAGTCGAGTCATCCACTTTGATTCCTATAAGACGTACCTTTTAGTCGAGTCATCCCCTTGGATTCCTATAAGTCATACCTTTTGGTCGAGTCATCCCCTTCGATTCCTATAAGATGAACCTTTTAGTCGAGTCATCCCTTTTGATTCCTAAAAGACGTACCTTTTAGTCGAGTCATTTCCCTTGATTCCTATAAGACGTACCTTTTAGTCGAGTCATCCCCTTTGATAACTTAAGACGCACCTTTTAGTCGAGTCATCCTCTTTGATTCCTATAAGACGTACCTTTAGTCGAGTCATCCCCTCTGATCCCTAGAAGACGTACCTTTTAGTCTAGTCATTTCCTTTGACTCCTATAAGACGTACATTTTAATCTAGTCATTTCCATTGATTCCTATAAGACGTACCTTTTACTCGAGTCATTTTCTTTGATTCTATAAGACATATCTTTTAGTCGAGTCATCCCTTTGGATTCCTATAAGACGTACCTTTTAGTCCAGTAATCCCCTTTGATTCCTATAAGATGTACCTTTTAGTCAAGTCATCCCCTTTGATTGCTATAAGACGTACCTTTTAGTCGAGTCATCCCTTTGATTCCTATAAGATTTACCTTTTAGTCGAGTCATCCCCTTTGACCCCTAGAAGACATACCTTTTAGTCATTTTCTTTGATTCCTATAAGACGTACCTTTTAGTCGAGTCACCCCCTTTGATTCCTATAAGACGTATCTTTTAGTCGAGTCATCCCCTTTGACCTCTAGAATACGTACCTATTAGTCGAGTTATTTCCTTTAATTCCTATATGACGTACCTTTTAGTCGAGTCATCCCCTTTGATTCCTATAAGACGTACCTTTTAGTCGAGTCTTCCCCTTTGACCCCTAGATTACGTACCTTTTAGTCGAGTCATTTCCCTTGATTCCTATAAGACGTACCTCATAGTCGAATCATCCCGTTTGATTCGTATAAGTCGTACCTTTTAGTCGAGTCATCCCCTTTGATTCCTATAAGACATACCTTTTAGTCGAGTTATACCTCTTGATTCCTATAAGACGTACCTTTTAGTCGAGTCATCCCCTTTCACCACTAGAAGACGTACCTTTTAATCGAGTCATTTCCTTTTATTCTATAAGACGTATCTTTTAGTTTAGTCATCCCTTTTGATTCCTATAAGACGTACCTTTTAGTGGAATCATCCCCTTTTATTCCTATAAGACGTACCTTTTAGTCTAGTCATCCGCTTTGATTCCTATAAGACGTACCTTCTACTCGAGTCATCCCTTTGATTCCTATAAGACGTACCTTTTAGTCGAGTCATTTCCTTAGATTCCTAGAAAACGTACCTTTTAGTCGATCATTTCCCTTGATTCCTATGAGACGTACCTTTTAGTCGAGTCAACCCCTTTGATTCCTATAAAATGTAACTTGTAGTCGAGTCATCCCCTTTGATTCCTATAAGACGTACCTTTTAGTCGAGTCATCCCTTTGATTCCTATAAGACGTACCTTTTAGTCGAGTCATCCCCTTTGACCCCTAGAAGACATACCTTTTAGTCATTTCCTTTGATTCCTATACGTATCTTTTAGTTGAGTCACCCCCTTTGATTCCAATAAGAGGTACCTTTTAGTCAACTAATCCCCCTTGAATACTATAAGACGTACCTTTTAGTCGAGTCATGCCCTTTGATTCCTAGAAGACGTACCTTTTAGTCGAGTCATTTCCCTTGATTCCTATAAGACGTACCTTTTAGTCGAGTCATCCACTTTGATTCCTATAAGACGTACCTTTTAGTCGAGTCATCCCCTTGGATTCCTATAAGACGTACCTTTTGGTCGAGTCATCCCCTTCGATTCCTATATGACGAACCTTTTAGTCGAGTCATCCCCTTTGATTCCTAAAAGACGTACCTTTTAGTAGAGTCATTTCCCTTGATTCCTATAAGACGTACCTTTTAGTCGAGTCATCCCCTTTGATTCCTATAAGACGTACCTTTTAGTCGTGTCATCCTCTTTGATTCCTATAAGACGTACCTTTTAGTCGTGTCATACTCTTTGATTCCTATAAGACGTACCTTTTAGTTGAGTCATCCCCTTTGATCCCTAGAAGACATACCTTTTAGTCGAGTCATTTCCCTTGATTCCTATAAGACGTACGTCTTAGTCGAATCATCCCCTTTGATTCGTATAAGACGTACCTTTTTGTCGAGTCATCCTCTTTGATTCCTATAAGACATACCTTATAGTCGAGTTATACCTCTTCATTCCTATAAGACGTACTTTTTAGTCGAGTCATTCCCCCTTGACCCCTAGAAGATGTACCTTTTAGTATAGTCATCCCCTTTGACCCCTAGAAGACGTACCTTTTACTCGAGTCATTTCCTTTGATTCTATAAGACGTATCTTTTAGTCGAGTCATCCCTTTGGATTCCTATAAGACGTACCTTTTATTCGTGTAATCCCCTTTGATTCCTTTAAGACGTACCTTTTAGTCAAGTCATCCCCTTTGATTGCTATAAGACGTACCTTTTAGTCGAGTCATCCCTTTGATTCCTATAAGACGTACCTTTTAGTCGAGTCATCCCCTTTGACCCCTAGAAGACATACCTTTTAGTCATTTTCTATGATTCCTATAAGACGTACCTTTTAGTCGAGTCACCCCCTTTGATTCCTATAAGACGTACCTTTTAGTCGAGTCATCCCCCTTGATTACTATAAGATGTACCTTTTAGTCGAGTCATCCCCTTTGATTCCTAGAAGACGTACCTTTTAGTCGAGTCATCCCCTTTGACCCCTAGATTACGTACCTTTTAGTCGAGTCATTTCCCTTGATTCCTATAAGACGTACCTCATAGTCGAATCATCCCGTTTGATTCGTATAAGTCGTACCTTTTAGTCGAGTCATCCCCTTTGATTCCTATAAGACATACCTTTTAGTCGAGTTATACCTCTTTATTCCTATAAGACGTACTTTTTAGTCGAGTCATTCCCCCTTGACCCCTAGAAGACGTACCTTTTAGTCGAGTCATCCCCTTTGTCCCCTAGAAGACGTACCTTTTACTCGAGTCATTTCCATTGATTCTATAAGACGTATCTTTTAGTCGAGTCATCCCTATTGATTCCTATAAGACGTACCTTTTAGTCGAGTCATCCTCTTTTATTCCTATAAGACGTACCTTTTAGTCAAGACATCCCCTTTGATTTCTATAAGACGTACCTTTTAGTCGAGTCATCCCTTTGATTCCTATAAGACGTACCTTTTAGTCGAATCATCCCCTTTGACCCCTAGAAGACATACCTTTTAGTCATTTTCTTTGATTCCTATAAGACGTACCTTTTAGTCGAGTCACTCCCTTTGATTCCTATTAGTCGTACCTTTTAGTCGAGTCATCCCCCTTCATTACTATAAGACGGACCTTTTAGTCTAGTCATCCCCTTTGATTCCTAGAAGACGTACCTTTTATTCTAGTCATTTCCCTTGATTCCTATAAGACGTACCTTTTAGTCGAGTCATCCACTTTGATTCCTTTAAGACGTACCTTTTAGTCGAGTCATCCCCTTGGATTCCTATAAGACGTACCTTTTGGTCGAGTCATCCCCTTCGATTCCTATAAGACGAACCTTTTAGTCGAGTCATCCCCTTTGATTCCTAAAAGACGTACCTTTTAGTCGAGTCATTCCCTTTGATTCCTATAAGCCGTATCTTTTAGTCGAGTCATCTCCTTTGATTCCTATAAGACGTACCTTTTAGTTGAGTCATTTCCTGTGATTCCTAGAGGACGTACCTTTTAGTCGAGTCATCCCCTTTGATTCCTATAAGACGTACCTTTTAGTTGAGTTATCTCCTTTCACTACTAGAAGAAGTACCTTTTAATCGAGTCATTTCCTTTTATTCAATAAGATGTATCTTTTAGTCGAGTCAACCCTTTTGATTCCTATAAGACGTACCTTTTAGTCGAGTCATCCCCTTTGATTCCTATAAGACTTACCTTTTAGTCAAGTCATCCCCTTTGATTCCTATAAGACGTACCATTTACTCGAGTCATCCCTTTGATTCCTATAAGTCGTAACTTTTAGTCGAGTCATTTTCTTAGATTCCTAGAAAACGTACATTTTTGTCGAGACATTTCCCTTGATTCCTATGAGACGTACCTTTTAGTCGAGTCATCCCCTTTGATTCTTACAAAATGTACCTTTCAGTCGAGTCATCCCCATTGATTCCTATAAGACGTACCTTTTAGTCGCGTCATCCCTTTGATTCCTATAAGACGTACCTTTAAATCCAGTCATCCCCTTTGACCCCTAGAAGACATACCTTTTAGTCATTTCCTTTTATTCCTATAAGACGTATCTTTTAGTTGAGTCACCCCCTTTGATTCCAATAAGAGGTACCTTTTTGTCAAGTCATCCCCCTTGAATACTATAAGACGTACCTTTTAGCCGAGTCATCCCTTTTGATTCCTAGAAGACGTACCTTTTAGTCTAGTCATTTCCCTTGATTCCTATAAGACGTACCTTTTAGTCGAGTCATCCACTTTGATTCCTATAAGACGTACCTTTTAATCGAGTCATCCTCTTTGATTCCTATAAGACGTACCTTTTAGTCGAGTCATCCCCTGTGATCCCTAGAAGACGTACTTTTTAGTCTAGTCATTTCCTTTGATTCCTATAAGACGTACCTTTTAATCTAGTCATTTCCTTTGATTCCTATAAGAAGTACCTTTTAGTCGAGTCATCCCCTTTGACCCCTAGAATACGTACCTTTTAGTCGAGTCATTTCCCTTGATTCCTATAAACGTACCTCTTAGTCGAATCATCCCCTTTGATTCGTATAAGACGTACCTTTTAGTCGAGTCATCCTCTTTGATTCCTATAAGACATACCTTTTAGTCGAGTTATACCTCTTGATTCCTATAAGACGTACTTTTTAATCGAGTCATTCCCCCTTGACCCCTAGAAGACGTACCTTTTTGTTGAGTCATCCCCTTTAACCCCTAGAAGACGTACCTTTTACTCGAGTCATTTCCTTTGATTCTATAAGACGTATCTTTTAGTCGAGTCATCCCATTGGATTCCTATAAGACGTACCTTTTAGTCCAGTCATCCCCTTTGATTCCTATAAGACGTAACGTTTAGTGAAGTCATCCCCTTTGATTTCTATAAGACGTACCTTTTAGTCGAGTCATCCCTTTGATTCCTATAAGACGTACCTTTTAGTCGAGTCATCCCCTTTGACCCCTAGAAGTCATACCTTTTAGTCATTTTCTTTGATTCCTATAAGACGTACCTTTTAGTCGAGTCACCCCCTTTGATTCCTATAAGACGTACCTTTTAGTCGAGTCATCCCCCTTGATTACTATAAGACGTACCTTTTAGTCGAGTCATCCCCTTTGATTCCTAGAAGACGTACCTTTTAGTCGAGTCATTTCCCTTGATTCCTATAAGACGTACTTTGTAGTCGAGTCATCCACATTGATTCCTATAAGACGTACCTTTTAGTCGAGTCATCCCCATGGATTCCTATAAGACGTACCTTTTGGTCGAGTCATCCCCTTCGATTCCTATAAGACGAACCTTTTCGTCGAGTCATCACCTTTGATTCCCAAAAGACGTACCTTATAGTCGAGTCATTTCCCTTGATTCCTATAAGACGTACCTTTTAGTCGAGTCATCCCCTTTGATTCATATAAGACGTACCTTTTAGTGGAATCATCCCCTTTTATTCCTATAAGACGTACCTTTTAGTCAAGTCATCCGCTTTGATTCCTATAAGACGTACCTTCTACTCGAGTCATCCCTTTGATTCCTATAAGACGTACCTTTTAGTCGAGTCATTTCCTTAGATTCCTAGAAAACGTACCTTTTAGTCGAGTCATTTCCCTTGATTCCTATGAGACGTACCTTTTAGTCGAGTCAACCCCTTTGATTCCTATAAAATGTAACTTGTAGTCGAGTCATCCCCTTTGATTCCTATAAGACGTACCTTTTAGTCGAGTCATCCCTTTGATTCCTATAAGACGTACCTTTTAGTCGAGTAATCCCCTATGACCCCTAGAAGACATACCTTTTAGTCATTTCCTTTGATTCCTATAAGACGTATCTTTTAGTTGAGTCACCCCCTTTGATTCCAATAAGAGGTACCTTTTAGTCAACTAATCCCCCTTGAATACTATAAGACGTATCTTTTAGTCGAGTCATCCCCTTTGATTCCTAGAAGACGTACCTTTTAGTCGAGTCATTTCCCTTGATTCCTATAAGACGTACGATTTAGTCGAGTCATCCACTTTGATTCCTATAAGACGTACCTTTTAGTCGAGTCATCCCCTTGGATTCCTATAAGACGTACCTTTTGGTCGAGTCATCCCCTTCGATTCCTATAAGACGAACCTTTTACTCGAGTCATCCCCTTTGATTCCTAAAAGACGTACCTTTTAGTAGAGTCATTTCCCTTGATTCCTATAAGACGTACCTTTTAGTCGAGTCATCCCCTTTGATTCCTATAAGACGTACCTTTTAGTCGTGTCATCCTCTTTGATTCCTATAAGACTTACCTTTTAGTCGTGTCATACTCTTTGATTCCTATAAGACGTACCTTTTAGTTGAGTCATCCCCTTGGATTCCTATAAGACGTACCTTTTGGTCGAGTCATCCCCTTCGATTCCTATAAGACGAACCTTTTACTCGAGTCATCCCCTTTGATTCCTAAAAGACGTACCTTTTAGTAGAGTCATTTCCCTTGATTCCTATAAGACGTACCTTTTAGTCGAGTCATCCCCTTTGATTCCTATAAGACGTACCTTTTAGTCGTGTCATCCTCTTTGATTCCTATAAGACTTACCTTTTAGTCGTGTCATACTCTTTGATTCCTATAAGACGTACCTTTTAGTTGAGTCATCCCCTTTGATCCCTAGAAGACGTACCTTTTAGTCGAGTCATTTCCCTTGATTCCTATAAGACGTACGTCTTAGTCGAATCATCCCCTTTGATTCGTATAAGACGTACCTTTTTGTCGAGTTATCCTCTTTGATTCCTATAAGACATACCTTATAGTCGATTTATACCTCTTCATTCCTATAAGACGTACTTTTTAGTCGAGTCATTCCCCCTTGACCCCTAGAAGACGTACCTTTTAGTCGAGTCATCCCCATTGACCCCTAGAAGACGTACCTTTTACTCGAGTCATTTCCTTTGATTCTATAAGACGTATCTTTTAGTCGAGTCATCCCTTTAAATTCCTATAAGACATACCTTTTAGTCCAGTAATCCCCTTTGATTCCTTTAAGACGTACCTTTTAGTCAAGTCATCCCGTTTGATTGCTATAAGACGTACCTTTTAGTCGAGTCATCCCTTTGATTCCTATAAGACGTACCTTTTAGTCGATTCATCCCCTTTGACCCCTAGAAGACATACCTTTTAGTCATTTTCTTTGATTCCTATAAGACGTACCTTTTAGTCGAGTCACCCCCTTTGATTCCTATAAGACGTACCTTTTAGTCGAGTCATCCCTCTTGATTACTATAAGATGTACCTTTTAGTCGAGTCATCCACTTTGATTCCTAGAAGACGTACCTTTTAGTCGAGTCATCCCCTTTGACCCCTAGATTACGTACCTTTTAGTCGAGTCATTTCCCTTGATTCCTATAAGACGTACCTCATAGTCGAATCATCCCGTTTGATTCGTATAAGTCGTACCTTTTAGTCGAGTCATCCCCTTTGATTCCTATAAGACATACCTTTTAGTCGAGTTATACCTCTTGATTCCTATAAGACGTACTTTTTAGTCGAGTCATTCCCCCTTGACCCCTAGAAGACGTACCTTTTAGTCGAGTCATCCCCTTTGACCCCTAGAAGACGTACCTTTTACTCGAGTCATTTCCATTGATTCTATAAGACGTATCTTTTAGTCGAGTCATCCCTTTTGATTTCTATAAGACGTACCTTTTAGTCGAGTCATCCCCTTTTATTCCTATAAGACGTACCTTTTAGTCAAGACATCCCCTTTGATTGCTATAAGACGTAGCTTTTAGTCGAGTCATCCCTTTGATTCCTATAAGACGTACCTTTTAGTCGAATCATCCCCTTTGACCCCTAGAAGACATACCTTTTAGTCATTTTCTTTGAATCCTATAAGACGTACCTTTTAGTCGAGTCACTCCCTTTGATTCCTATTAGACGTACCTTTTAGTCGAGTCATCCCCCTTCATTACTATAAGACGGACCTTTTAGTCTAGTCATCCCCTTTGATTCCTAGAAGGCGTACCTTTTAGTCTAGTCATTTCCGTTGATTCCTATAAGACGTACCTTTTAGTCGAGTCATCCACTTTGATTTCTATAAGACGTACCTTTTAGTCGAGTCATCCCCTTGGATTCCTATAAGATGTACCTTTTGGTCGAGTCATCCGCTTCGATTCCTATAAGACGAACCTTTTAGTCGAGTCATCCCCTTTGATTCCTATAAGACGTTCATTTTAGTCGAGTCATCTCCTTTGATTCCTATAAGACGTACCTTTTAGTTGAGTCATTTCCTGTGATTCCTAGAGGACGTACCTTTTAGTCGAGTCATCCCCTTTGATTTCTATAAGACGTACCTTTTAGTCGAGTCATCTCCTTTCATTACTAGAAGAAGTACCTTTTAATCGAGTCATTTCCTTTTATTCAATAAGATGTATCTTTTAGTCGAGCCAGCCCTTTTGATTCCTATAAGACGTACCTTTTAGTCGAGTCATCCCCTTTGATTCCTATAAGACTTACCTTTTAGTCAAGTCATCCCCTTTGATTCCTATAAGACGTACCATTTACTCGAGTCATCCCTTTGTTTCCTATAAGTCGTACCTTTTAGTCGAGTCATTTCCTTAGATTCCTAGAAAACGTACATTTTAGTCGAGTCATTTCCCTTGATTCCTATGAGACGTACCTTTTAGTCGAGTCATCCCCTTTGATTCTCATAAATTGTACCTTTTAGTCGAGTCATCCCCTTTGATTCCTATAAGACGTACCTTTTAGTCGAGTCATCCCTTTGATTCCTATAAGACGTACCATTAAATCCAGTCATCCCCTTTGACCCCTAGAAGACATACCTTTTAGTCATTTCCTTTGATTCCTATAAGACGTATCTTTTAGTTGAGTCACCCCCTTTGATTCCAATAAGAGGTACCTTTTTGTCAAGTCATCCCCCTTGAATACTATAAGACGTACCTTTTAGTCGAGTCATCCCTTTTGATTCCTAGAAGACGTACCTTTTAGTCGAGTCATCCTCTTTGATTCCTATAAGACGTACCTTTTAGTCGTGTCATCCTCTTTGATTCCTATAAGACTTACCATTTAGTCGTGTCATACTCTTTGATTCCTATAAGACGTACCTTTTAGTTGAGTCATCCCCTTGGATTCCTATAAGACGTACCTTTTGGTCGAGTCATCCCCTTCGATTCCTATAAGACGAACCTTTTACTCGAGTCATCCCCTTTGATTCCTAAAAGACGTACCTTTTAGTAGAGTCATTTCCCTTGATTCCTATAAGACGTACCTTTTAGTCGAGTCATCCCCTTTGATTCCTATAAGACGTACCTTTTAGTCGTGTCATCCTCTTTGATTCCTATAAGACTTACCTTTTAGTCGTGTCATACTCTTTGATTCCTATAAGACGTACCTTTTAGTTGAGTCATCCCCTTTGATCCCTAGAAGACGTACCTTTTAGTCGAGTCATTTCCCTTGATTCCTATAAGACGTACGTCTTAGTCGAATCATCCCCTTTGATTCGTATAAGACGTACCTTTTTGTCGAGTTATCCTCTTTGATTCCTATAAGACATACCTTATAGTCGATTTATACCTCTTCATTCCTATAAGACGTACTTTTTAGTCGAGTCATTCCCCCTTGACCCCTAGAAGACGTACCTTTTAGTCGAGTCATCCCCATTGACCCCTAGAAGACGTACCTTTTACTCGAGTCATTTCCTTTGATTCTATAAGACGTATCTTTTAGTCGAGTCATCCCTTTAAATTCCTATAAGACGTACCTTTTAGTCCAGTAATCCCCTTTGATTCCTTTAAGACGTACCTTTTAGTCAAGTCATCCCGTTTGATTGCTATAAGACGTACCTTTTAGTCGAGTCATCC
The DNA here is from genome assembly GCA_030864215.1 of Capsicum pubescens. Classification (NCBI taxonomy): domain Eukaryota; kingdom Viridiplantae; phylum Streptophyta; class Magnoliopsida; order Solanales; family Solanaceae; genus Capsicum; species Capsicum pubescens. The sequence goes on along the minus strand of CM061545.1, from coordinate 271,210,413 downwards.
CTTTGATTCCTATAAGACGTACCTTTTAGTCGATTCATCCCCTTTGACCCCTAGAAGACATACCTTTTAGTCATTTTCTTTGATTCCTATAAGACGTACCTTTTAGTCGAGTCACCCCCTTTGATTCCTATAAGACGTACCTTTTAGTCGAGTCATCCCTCTTGATTACTATAAGATGTACCTTTTAGTCGAGTCATCCACTTTGATTCCTAGAAGACGTACCTTTTAGTCGAGTCATCCCCTTTGACCCCTAGATTACGTACCTTTTAGTCGAGTCATTTCCCTTGATTCCTATAAGACGTACCTCATAGTCGAATCATCCCGTTTGATTCGTATAAGTCGTACCTTTTAGTCGAGTCATCCCCTTTGATTCCTATAAGACATACCTTTTAGTCGAGTTATACCTCTTGATTCCTATAAGACGTACTTTTTAGTCGAGTCATTCCCCCTTGACCCCTAGAAGACGTACCTTTTAGTCGAGTCATCCCCTTTGACCCCTAGAAGACGTACCTTTTACTCGAGTCATTTCCATTGATTCTATAAGACGTATCTTTTAGTCGAGTCATCCCTTTTGATTTCTATAAGACGTACCTTTTAGTCGAGTCATCCCCTTTTATTCCTATAAGACGTACCTTTTAGTCAAGACATCCCCTTTGATTGCTATAAGACGTAGCTTTTAGTCGAGTCATCCCTTTGATTCCTATAAGACGTACCTTTTAGTCGAATCATCCCCTTTGACCCCTAGAAGACATACCTTTTAGTCATTTTCTTTGAATCCTATAAGACGTACCTTTTAGTCGAGTCACTCCCTTTGATTCCTATTAGACGTACCTTTTAGTCGAGTCATCCCCCTTCATTACTATAAGACGGACCTTTTAGTCTAGTCATCCCCTTTGATTCCTAGAAGGCGTACCTTTTAGTCTAGTCATTTCCGTTGATTCCTATAAGACGTACCTTTTAGTCGAGTCATCCACTTTGATTTCTATAAGACGTACCTTTTAGTCGAGTCATCCCCTTGGATTCCTATAAGATGTACCTTTTGGTCGAGTCATCCGCTTCGATTCCTATAAGACGAACCTTTTAGTCGAGTCATCCCCTTTGATTCCTATAAGACGTTCATTTTAGTCGAGTCATCTCCTTTGATTCCTATAAGACGTACCTTTTAGTTGAGTCATTTCCTGTGATTCCTAGAGGACGTACCTTTTAGTCGAGTCATCCCCTTTGATTTCTATAAGACGTACCTTTTAGTCGAGTCATCTCCTTTCATTACTAGAAGAAGTACCTTTTAATCGAGTCATTTCCTTTTATTCAATAAGATGTATCTTTTAGTCGAGTCAGCCCTTTTGATTCCTATAAGACGTACCTTTTAGTCGAGTCATCCCCTTTGATTCCTATAAGACTTACCTTTTAGTCAAGTCATCCCCTTTGATTCCTATAAGACGTACCATTTACTCGAGTCATCCCTTTGTTTCCTATAAGTCGTACCTTTTAGTCGAGTCATTTCCTTAGATTCCTAGAAAACGTACATTTTAGTCGAGTCATTTCCCTTGATTCCTATGAGACGTACCTTTTAGTCGAGTCATCCCCTTTGATTCTCATAAATTGTACCTTTTAGTCGAGTCATCCCCTTTGATTCCTATAAGACGTACCTTTTAGTCGAGTCATCCCTTTGATTCCTATAAGACGTACCATTAAATCCAGTCATCCCCTTTGACCCCTAGAAGACATACCTTTTAGTCATTTCCTTTGATTCCTATAAGACGTATCTTTTAGTTGAGTCACCCCCTTTGATTCCAATAAGAGGTACCTTTTTGTCAAGTCATCCCCCTTGAATACTATAAGACGTACCTTTTAGTCGAGTCATCCCTTTTGATTCCTAGAAGACGTACCTTTTAGTCGAGTCATTTCCCTTGATTCCTATAAGACGTACCTTTTAGTCGAGTCATCCACTTTGATTCCTATAAGACGTACCTTTTAGTCGAGTCATCCTCTTTGATTCCTATAAGACGTACCTTTTAGTCGAGTCATCCCCTTTGATCCCTAGAAGACGTACCTTTTAGTCTAGTCATTTCCTTTGATTCCTATAAGACGTACCTTTTAATCTAGTCATTTCCTTCGATTCCTATAAGACGTACCTTTTAGTCGAGTCATCCCCTTTGACCGCTTGAATACGTACCTTTTAGTCGAGTCATTTCCCTTGATTCCTATAAACGTACCTCTTAGTCGAATCATCCACTTTGATTCGTATAAGACGTACCTTTTAGTCGAGTCATCCTCTTTGATTCCTATAAGACATACCTTTTTGTCGAGTTATACCTCTTGATTCCTATAAGACGTACTTTTTAATCGAGTCATTCCCCCTTGACCCCTAGATGACGTACCTTTTAGTCGAGTCATCCCCTTTAACCCCTAGAAGACGTACCTTTTACTCGAGTCATTTCCTTTGATTCTATAAGACGTATCTTTTAGTCGAGTCATCCCATTGGATTCCCATAAGACGTACCTTTTAGTCCAGTCATCCCCTTTGATTCCTATAAGACGTAACGTTTAGTCAAGTCATCCCCTTTGATTGCTATAAGACGTACCTTTTAGTCGAGTCATCCCTTTGATTCCTATAAGACGTACCTTTTAGTCGAGTCATCCCCTTTGACCCCTAGAAGTCATACCTTTTAGTCATTTTCTTTGATTCCTATAAGACATACCTTTTAGTCGAGTCATCCCCTTTGATTCCTATAAGACGTACCTTTTAGTCGAGTCATCCCCCTTGATTACTATAAGACGTCCTTTTAGTCGAGTCATCCCATTTGACCCCTAGAATACGTACCTTATAGTCGAGTCATTTCCCTTTACTCCTATAAGACGTACCTCTTATTCGAATCATCCCCTTTGATTCGTATAAGACGTACCTTTTAGTCGAGTCATCCTCTTTGATTCCTATAAGACATACCTTTTAGTCGAGTTATACCTCTTGATTCCTATAAGACGTACTTTTTAGTCGAGTCATTCCCCCTTGACTCCTAGAAGACGTACCTTTTAGTCGAGTCATCCCCTTTGACCCCTAGAAGACGTACCTTTTACTCGAGTCATTTCCTTTGATTCTATAAGACGTATCTTTTAGTCGAGTCATCCCTTTGGATTCCTATAAGACGTACCTTTTAGTCCATTCATCCCCTTTGATTCCTATAAGACGTATCTTTTAGTCAAGTCAATCCTTTGATTGCTATAAGACGTACCTTTTAGTCGAGTCATCCCTTTGATTCCTATAAGACGTACCTTTTAGTCGAGTCATCCCTTTTGACCCCTAGAAGACATAGCTTTTAGTCATTTTCTTTGATTCCTAAAAGACGTACCTTTTAGTCGAGTCATCCCCCTTGATTACTATAAGACGTACCTTTTAGTCGAGTCATCCCCTTTGATTCCTAGAAGACGTACCTTTTCGTCGAGTCATTTCCCCTGATTCCTATAAGACGTACCTTTTAGTCGAGTCATCCACTTTGATTCCAATAAGACGTACCTTTTAGTCGAGTCATCCCCTTTGATTCCTATAAGACGTACCTTTCTGTCGAGTACTCCCTTTCGATTCCTATAAGACGAACCTTTTAGTCTAGTCATCCCCTTTGATTCCTAAAAGATGTACCTTATAGTCGAGTCATTTCCCTTGATTCCTATAAGACGTACCTTTTAGTCGAGTCATCCCCTTTGATTCCTATAAGACGTACCTTTTAGTCGAGTCATCCCCTTTGATTCCTATAAGACGTACCTTTTAGTCGAGTCATCCCCTTTGATCCCTAGAAGACGTACCTTTTAGTCTAGTCATATCGTTTGATTCCTATAAGACGTACCTTTTAGTCTAGTCATTTCCTTTGATTCCTATAAGACGTACCTTTTAGTCGAGTCATCCCCTTTGACCCCTAGAATACGTACCTTTTAGTCGAGTCATTTCCCATGATTCCGATATGACGTACCTCTTAGTCGAATCAACCCCTTTTAATCGTATAAGACGTACCTTTTAGTCGATTCATCCCCTTTGATTCCTATAAGACATACCTTTTAGTCGAGTTATACCTCTTGATTCCTATGAGACGTACTTTTTAGTCGAGTCGACCCTTTTGACCCCTAGAAGACGTACCTTTTACTCGAGTCATTTCCTTTGATTCTATAAGACGTATCTTTTAGTCGAGTCATCCCTTTTGATTCCTATAAGACGTACCTTTTAGTCGAGTCATCCCCTTTGATTCCTATGAGACGTACCTTTTAGTCAAGTCATCCCCTTTGATTGCTATAAGACGTAACTTTTAGTCGAGTCATCCCTTTGATTCCTATAAAACGTACCTTTTCGTCGAGTCATCCCCTTTGACCACTAGAAGACATACCTTTTAGTCGAGTCATCCCCCTTGATTACTATATGACGTACCTTTTAGTCGAGTCATCCCCTTTGATTCCTAGAAGACGTACCTTTTAGTGGAGTCATTTCCCTTGATTCCTATAAGACGTTCCTTTTAGTCGAGTCATCCACTTTGATTGCTATAAGACGTACCATTGAGTCGAGTCATCCCCTTTGATTCCTATAAGACGTACCTTTTAGTCGAGTCATCCCCTTTGACCTCTAGAATACGTACCTATTAGTCGAGTCATTTCCTTTGATTCCTATAAGACGTACCTTTTAGTCGAGTCATCCCCTGTGATTCCTAGAAGACGTACCTTTTAGTCGAGTCATCCCCTTTGATTTCTATAAGACGTACCTTTTAGTTGAGTCATTTCCTTTGATTCCTTGAAGACGTACCTTTTAGTCGAGTCATTTCCCTTGATTCCTATAAGACGTACCTTTTAGTCGAGTCATCCCCTTTGATTCCTATAAGACGTACCTTTTAGTCGAGTCATCTCCTTTGATTCCTATAAGACGTACCTTTTAGTTTAGTTATTTCCTGTGATTCCTAGAAGACGTACCTTTTAATCGAGTCATCCCCTTCGATTCCTATAAGACGTATCTTTTGGTCGAGTCATCCCCGTTGACCCCTAGAAGACGTACCTTTTAATCGAGTCATTTACTTTGATTCCTATAAGACGTATGTTTTAGTCTAGTCATCCCTTTTGATTCCTATAAGACGTACCTTTTAGTCGAGTCATCCCCTTTGATTCCTATAAGACCTACCTTTTAGTCGAGTCATCCCCTTTGATTCATAGAAGACGTAGCTAATAGTCGAGTCATTTCCCTTGATTCCTATATGACGTACCTTTTAGTCGAGTCATCCCCTTTGATACCTATAAGACGTACCTTTTAGTCGAGTCATCCCCTTTGATTCCTATAAGACGTACCTTTTAGTCGAGTCATCCCCTTTGATCCCTAGAAGACGTACCTTTTAGTCTAGTCATTTCCTTTGATTCCTATAAGACGTACCTTTTAGTCGAGTCATCCCCTTTGACCTCTAGAATACGTACCTATTAGTCGAGTCATTTCCTTTGATTCCTATAAGACGTACCATTTAGTCGAGTCATCCCCTGTGATTCCTAGAAGACGTACCTTTTAGTCGAGTCATCCCCTTTGATTTCTATAAGACGTACCTTTTAGTTGAGTCATTTCCTTTGATTCCTTGAAGACGTACCTTTTAGTCGAGTCATTTCCCTTGATTCCTATAAGACGTATCTTTTAGTCGAGTCATCCCCGTTGACCCCTAGAAGATGTACCTTTTAATCGAGTCATTTACTTTGATTCCTATAAGACGTATGTTTTAGTCTAGTCATCCCTTTTGATTCCTATAAGACGTACCTTTTAGTCGAGTCATCCCCTTTGATTCCTATAAGACCTACCTTTTAGTCGAGTCATCCCCTTTGATTCCTAGAAGACGTAGCTAATAGTCGAGTCATTTCCCTTGATTCCTATATGACGTACCTTTTAGTCGAGTCATCCCCTTTGATACCTATAAGACGTACCTTTTAGTCGAGTCATCCCCTTTGATTCCTATAAGACGTACCTTTTAGTCGAGTCATCCCCTTTGATCCCTAGAAGACGTACCTTTTAGTCTAGTCATTTCCTTTGATTCCTATAAGACGTACCTTTTAGTCTAGTCATTTCCTTTGATTCCTATAAGACGTTCCTTTTAGTCGAGTCATCCCCTTTGACCCCTAGAATACGTACCTTTTAGTCGAGTCATTTTCCTTGATTCCTATAAGACGTACCTCTTAGTCGAATCATCCCCTTTGATTCGTATAAGAAGTACCTTTTAGTCGAGTCATCCCCTTTGATTCCTATAAGACATACCTTTTAGTCGAGTTATACCTCTTGATTCCTATAAGACGTACTTTTTAGTCGAGTCATTCCCCCTTGACACCTAGAAGACGTACCTTTTAGTTGAGTCATCCCCTTTGAACCCTAGAAGACGTACCTTTTACTCGAGTTATTTCCTTTGATTCTATAAGACGTATCTTTTAGTCGAGTCATCTCTTTTGATTCCTATAAGACGTACCTTTTAGTCGAGTCATCCCCTTTGATTCCTATAAGACTTACCTTTTAGTCAAGTCATCCCCTTTGATTGCTATAAGACGTACCTTTTCGTCGAGTCATCCCTTTGATTCCTATAAGACGTACCTTTTAGTCGAGTCATCCCCTTTGACCCCTAGAAGACATACCTTTTAGTCATTTTCTTTGATTCCTATAAGACGTACCTTTTAGTCGAGTCACCCCCTTTGATTCCTATAAGACGTAACTTTTAGTCGAGTCATCCCCCTTGATTACTATATGACGTACCTTTTAGTCGAGTCATCCCCTTTGATTCCTAGAAGACGTACCATTGAGTCGAGTCATTTCCCCTGATTCCTATAAGACGTACCTTTTAGTCGAATCATCTACTTTGATTCCTATAAGACGTACCTTTTAGTCGAGTCATCCCCTTTGATTCCTATAAGACGTACCTTTTAGGCGAGTCATCCCCTTTGACCTCTAGAATACGTACCTATTAGTCGAGTCATTTCCTTTGATTCCTATAAGACGTACCTTTTAATCTAATCATTTCCTTTGATTCCTATAAGACGTACCTACTTTTTAGTCTAGTCATTTCCATTGATTCCTATAAGATGTACCTTTTAATCTAATCATTTCCTTTGATTCCTATAAGACGTACCTTTTAGTCGAGTCATCTCCTATGATCCCTAGAATACGTACCTTTTAGTCTAGTCATTTCCCTTGATTCCTAAAAGACGTAACTCTTAGTCGAATCATCCCCTTTGATTCGTATAAGACGTACCATTTAGTCGAGTCATCCTCTTTGATTCCTATAAGACATACCTTTTAGTCGAATTATACCTCTTGATTCCTATAAGACGTACTTTTTAGTCGAGTCATTCCCCCTTGACCTCTAGAAGACGTACCTTTTCATCGAGTCATCCCCTTTGACCCCTAGAAGACGTACCTTTTACTCGTGTCATTTCCTTTGATTCTATAAGACGTATCTTTTAGTCGAGTCATCCCTTTGGATTCCTATAAGACGTACCTTTTAGTCCAGTCATCCCCTTTGATTCCTATAAGACGTAACTTTTAGTCAAGTCATCCCCTTTGATTGCTATACGACGTACCTTTTAGTCGAGTCATCCCCTTTGACCCCTAGAAGACATACCTTTTAGTCATTTTCTTTGATTTCTATAAGACGTACCTTTTAGTTGAGTCACCCCCTTTGATTCCTATAAGACGTACCTTTTAGTCGAGTCATCCCCCTTGATTACTATAAGACGTACCTTTTAGTCGAGTCATCCCCTTTGATTCCTAGAAGACGTATCTTTTAGTCGAGTCATTTCCCTTGATTCCTATAAGTCTTACCTTTTAGTCGAGTCATCCACTTTGATTCCTATAAGACGTACCTTTTAGTCGAGTCATCTCCTTTGATTCCTATAAGACGTACCCTTTAGTTGAGTCATTTCCTGTGATTCCTAGAAGGCATTCCTTTTAGTCGAGTCATTTCACATGATTCCTATAAGACATACCTTTTAGTCGAGACATTCCCTTTGATTCCTATAAGACGTACCTTTTAGTCGAGTCATCCCCTTTGATTCCTATATGACGTACCTTTTAGTCGAGTCATCCCCTTTGATTCCTAGAAGACGTAACTTTTGGTCGAGTCATTTCTCTTGATTCCTATAAGTCGTACCTTTTAGTCGAGTCATCCCCTTGATTCCTATAAGACGTATCGTTTAGTCGAGTCATCCCCTTTGATTCCTATAAGACGTACCTTTTAGATGAGTCATCCCCTTTGATTCCTATAAGACGTATCTTTTAGTCGAGTCATCCCCTTTGATTCCTAGAAGACGTCACTTTTAGTCGAGGTATTTCCCTTGATACCTATAAGACGTACCTTTTAGTCGAGTCATCCCCTTTGATTCCTATAAGACGTATCTTTTAGTCGAGTCATCCCCTCTGATTCCTATAAGACGTACCTTTTAGTTGAGTCATTTCCATTGATTCCTTGAAGACGTACCTTTTAGTCGTGTCATTTCCCTTAATTCCTATAAGACGTACCTTTTAGTCGAGTCATCCCCTTTGATTCCTATAAGACGTACCTTTTAGTCGAGTCATCTCCTTTGAATCCAATAAGATGTACCTTTTAGTTGAGTCATTTTCTGTGATTCCTAGAAGACGTACCTTTTAGTCGAGTCATCCCCTTTGATTCCTATAAGACGAACCTTTTAGTCGAGTCATCCCCTTTCACCCCTAGAAGACGTATCTTTTAATCGAGTCATTTCCTTTTATTCTATAAGACGTATCTTTTAGTCGAGTCATCCCTTTTGATTCCAATAAGACGTACCTTTTAGTCGAGTCATCCCCTTTGATTCCTATAAGACGTACCTTTTAGTCATGTCATCCCCTTTGATTCCTATAAGACCAACCTTTTAGTCGAGTCATCCCTTTGATTCCTATAAGACGTACCTTTTAGTCGAGTCATTTCCTTAGATTCCTAGAAAACGTACCTTTTAGTCGAGTCATTTCCCTTGATTCCTATAAGACGTACCTTTTAGTCGAGTCATCCCCTTTGATTCCTATAAAATGTACCTTTTAATCGAGTCATCCCCTTTATTCCTATAAGGCGTACCTTTTAGTCGAGTCATCCCTTTGATTACTATAAGACGTACCTTTTAGTCGAGTCATCCCCTTTGACCCCAATAAGATATACCTTTTAGTCGAGTCATCCCCTTGGATTCCTATAAGACGTACCTTTTGGTCGAGTCATCCCCTTCGATTCCTATAAGACGAATGTTTTAGTCGAGTCATCCCCTTTGATTCCTAAAAGACGTACCTTATAGTTGAGTCATTTCCCTTGATTCCTATATGACGTACCTTTTAGTCGAGTCATCCCCTTTGATACCTATAAGATGTACCTTTTAGTCGAGTCATCCCCTTAGATTCCTATAAGACGTACCTTTTAGTCGAGTCATCCCCTTTGATCCCTAGAAGACGTACCTTTTAGTCGAGTCATCCCCTTTGATCCCTACAAGACGTACCTTTTAGTTTAGTCATTTCCTTTGATTCCTATAAAACGTACCTTTTAGTATAGTCATTTCCTTTGATTCCTATAAGACGTACCTTTTAGTCGAGTCATCCCCTTTGACCCCTAGAATACGTACCTTTTAGTCGAGTCATTTCCCTTGATTCCAATAAGACGTACCTCTTAGTCGAATCATCCCCTTTGATTTGTATAAGACGTACCTTTTAGTCGAGTCATCCCCTTTGATTCCTATAAGACATACCTTTTAGTCGAGTTGTACCTCTTGATTCCTATAAGACGTACTTTTTAGTCGAGTCATTCCCCCTTGACCCCTAGAAGATGTACCTTTTAGTCGAGTCATCCCCTTTGACCCCTAGAAGACGTACCTTTTATTCGAGTCATTTCCTTTGATTCTATAAGACGTATCTTTTAGTCAAGTCATCCCTTTTGATTCCTATAAGACGTACCTTTTAGTCGAGTCATCCCCTTTGATTGCTATAAGACGTACCTTTTAGTCAAGTCATCCCCTTTGATTGCTATAAGACGTACCTTTTAGTCGAGTCATCCCTTTGATTCCTATAAGACGTACCTTTTAGTCGAGTCATCCCTTTTGACCCCTAGAAGACATACCTTTTAGTCATTTTCTTTGATTCCTATAAGACGTACCTTTTAGTCGAGTCACCCCCTTTGATTCCTATAAGACGTACCTTTTAGTCGAGTCATCCCCGTTGATTACTATAAGACGTACCTTTTAGTCGAGTCATCCCTTTTGATTCCTAGAAGACGTACCTTTTAGTCGAGTCATTTCCCTTGATTCCTATAAGACGTACCGTTTAGTCGAGTCATCCACATTGATTCCTATAAGACGTACCTTTTAGTCGAGTCATCCCCTTTGACCTCTAGAATACGTACCTATTAGTCGAGTCATTTCCTTTGATTCCTATAAGACGTACCTTTTAGTCGAGTCATCCCCTCTGATTCCTATAAGACGTACCTTTTAGTCGAGTCATCCCCTATAATTTCTATAAGACGTACCTTTTAGTTGAGTCATTTACTTTTAATCCTTGAAGACGTAGCTTTTAGTCGAGTCATTTCTCTTGATTCCTATAAGACGTACCTTTTGGTCGAGTCATCCTCTTTGATTCCTATAAGACGTATCTTTTAGTCGAGTCATCTCCTTTGATTCCTATAAGACGTACCTTTTAGTTGAGTCATTTCCTGTGATTCCTAGAAGACGTACCTTTTAGTCGAGTCATCCCCTTTAATTCCTATAAGACGTATCTTTTAGTCAAGTCATCCCCTTTGACCTATAGAAGACGTACCTTTTAATCGAGTCATTTACTTTGATTCCTATAAGACGTATGTTTTAGTCGAGTCATCCCTTTTGATTCCTATAAGACGTACCTTTTAGTCGAGTCATCCCTTTTGATTCCTATAAGACGTACCTTTTGGTCGAGTCATCCTCTTTGATTCCTATAAGAAGTACCTTTTAGTCGAGTCATCCCCTTTGATTCCTATAAGACGTACCTTTTAGTTGAGTTATTTTCTTTGATTCCTTGAAGACGTACCTTTTACTCGAGTCATTTCCATGATTCCTATAAGACGTACCTTTTAGTCGAGTCATCTCCTTTGATTCCTATAAGACGTACCTTTTTGTCGAGTCATCTCCTTTGATTCCTATAAGACGTACCTTTTAGTTGAGTCATTTCCTGTGATTCCTAGAAGGCGTTCCTTTTAGTCGAGTCATTTCACATGATTCCTATAAGACGTACCTTTTAGTCGAGTCATTCCCTTTGATTCCTATAAGACGTACCTTTTAGTCGAGTCATCCCCTTTGATTCCTATATGACGTAACTTTTAGTCGAGTCATCCCCTTTGATTCCTAGAAGACGTAACTTTTGGTCGAGTCATTTCTCTTGATTCCTATAAGTCGTACCTTTTAGTCGAGTCATCCCCTTGATTCCTATAAGACGTATCGTTTAGTCGAGTCATCCCCTTTGATTCCTATAAGACGTACCTTTTAGATGAGTCATCCCCTTTGATTCCTAGAAGACGTAACTTTTAGTCGAGGTATTTCCCTTGATTCCTATAAGACGTACCTTTTAGTCGAGTCGTCCCCTTTGATTCCTATAAGACGTATCTTTTAGTCGAGTCATCCCCTCTGATTCCTATAAGACGTACCTTTTAGTTGAGTCATTTCCTTTGATTCCTTGAAGTCGTACCTTTTAGTCGTGTCATTTCCCTTGATTCCTATAAGACGTACCTTTTAGTCGAGTCATCCCCTTTGATTCCTATAAGACGTACCTTTTAGTCTAGTCATCTCCTTTGAATCCAATAAGATGTACCTTTTAGTTGAGTCATTTCCTGTGATTCCTAGAAAACGTACCTTTTAGTCGAGTCATCCCCTTTGATTCCTATAAGACGAACCTTTTAGTCGAGTCATCCCCTTTCACCCCTAGAAGACGTACCTTTTAATCGAGTCATTTCCTTTTATTCTATAAGACGTATCTTTTAGTCGAGTCATCCCTTTTGATTCAAATAAGACGTACCTTATAGTCGAGTCATCCGTTTTGATTCCTATAAGACGTACCTTTTAGTCAAGTCATCCCCTTTGATTCCCATAAGACCAACCTTTTAGTCGAGTCATCCCTTTGCTTCCTATAAGACGTACCTTTTAGTCGAGTCATTTCCTTAGATTCCTAGAAAACGTACCTTTTAGTCGAGTCATTTCCCTTGATTCCTATAAGACGTACCTTTTAGTCGAGTCATCCCCTTTGATTCCTATAAATGTACCTTTTAATCGAGTCATCCCCTTTATTCCTATAAGACGTACCTTTTAGTCGAGTCATCCCTTTGATTCCTATAAGACGTACCTTTTAGTCGAGTCATCCCCTTTGACCCCAATAAGATATACCTTTTAGTCATTTCCTTTGATTCCTATAAGACGTATCTTTTAGTTGAGTCACCCCCTTTTATTCCAATAAGAGGTACCTTTTAGTCATGTCATCCCCCTTGATCTCTAGAAGACGTACCTTTTCATCGAGTCATCCCCTTTGACCCCTAGAAGACGTACCTTTTACTCGTGTCATTTCCTTTGATTCTATAAGACGTATCTTTTAGTCGAGTCATCCCTTTGGATTCCTATAAGACGTACCTTTTAGTCCAGTCATCCCCTTTGATTCCTATAAGACGTAACTTTTAGTCAAGTTATCCCCTTTGATTGCTATACGACGTACCTTTTAGTCGAGTCATCCCCTTTGACCCCTAGAAGACATACCTTTTAGTCATTTTCTTTGATTTCTATAAGACGTACCTTTTAGTTGTGTCACCCCCTTTGATTCCTATAAGACGTACCTTTTAGTCGAGTCATCCCCCTTGATTACTATAAGACGTACCTTTTAGTCGAGTCATCCCCTTTGATTCCTAGAAGACGTATCTTTTAGTCGAGTCATTTCCCTTGATTCCTATAAGTCTTACCTTTTAGTCGAGTCATCCACTTTGATTCCTATAAGACGTACCTTTTAGTCGAGTCATCTCCTTTGATTCCTATAAGACGTACCTTTTAGTTGAGTCATTTCCTGTGATTCCTAGAAGGCATTCCTTTTAGTCGAGTCATTTCACATGATTCCTATAAGACGTACCTTTTAGTCGAGACATTCCCTTTGATTCCTATAAGACGTACCTTTTAGTCGAGTCATCCCCTTTGATTCCTATATGACGTACCTTTTAGTCGAGTCATCCCCTTTGATTCCTAGAAGACGTAACTTTTGGTCGAGTCATTTCTCTTGATTCCTATAAGTCGTACCTTTTAGTCGAGTCATCCCCTTGATTCCTATAAGACGTATCGTTTAGTCGAGTCATCCCCTTTGATTCCTATAAGACGTACCTTTTAGATGAGTCATCCCCTTTGATTCCTATAAGACGTATCTTTTAGTCGAGTCATCCCCTTTGATTCCTAGAAGACGTAACTTTTAGTCGAGGTATTTCCCTTGATACCTATAAGACGTACCTTTTAGTCGAGTCATCCCCTTTGATTCCTATAAGACGTATCTTTTAGTCGAGTCATCCCCTCTGATTCCTATAAGACGTACCTTTTAGTTGAGTCATTTCCATTGATTCCTTGAAGACGTACCTTTTAGTCGTGTCATTTCCCTTAATTCCTATAAGACGTACCTTTTAGTCGAGTCATCCCCTTTGATTCCTATAAGACGTACCTTTTAGTCGAGTCATCTCCTTTGAATCCAATAAGATGTACCTTTTAGTTGAGTCATTTTCTGTGATTCCTAGAAGACGTACCTTTTAGTCGAGTCATCCCCTTTGATTCCTATAAGACGAACCTTTTAGTCGAGTCATCCCCTTTCACCCCTAGAAGACGTATCTTTTAATCGAGTCATTTCCTTTTATTCTATAAGACGTATCTTTTAGTCGAGTCATCCCTTTTGATTCCAATAAGACGTACCTTTTAGTCGAGTCATCCCCTTTGATTCCTATAAGACGTACCTTTTAGTCAAGTCATCCCCTTTGATTCCTATAAGACCAACCTTTTAGTCGAGTCATCCCTTTGATTCCTATAAGACGTACCTTTTAGTCGAGTCATTTCCTTAGATTCCTAGAAAACGTACCTTTTAGTCGAGTCATTTCCCTTGATTCCTATAAGACGTACCTTTTAGTCGAGTCATCCCCTTTGATTCCTATAAAATGTAGCTTTTAATCGAGTCATCCCCTTTATTCCTATAAGGCGTACCTTTTAGTCGAGTCATCCCTTTGATTACTATAAGACGTACCTTTTAGTCGAGTCATCCCCTTTGACCCCAATAAGATATACCTTTTAGTCGAGTCATCCCCTTGGATTCCTATAAGACGTACCTTTTGGTCGAGTCATCCCCTTCGATTCCTATAAGACGAATGTTTTAGTCGAGTCATCCCCTTTGATTCCTAAAAGACGTACCTTATAGTTGAGTCATTTCCCTTGATTCCTATATGACGTACCTTTTAGTCGAGTCATCCCCTTTGATACCTATAAGATGTACCTTTTAGTCGAGTCATCCCCTTAGATTCCTATAAGACGTACCTTTTAGTCGAGTCATCCCCTTTGATCCCTAGAAGACGTACCTTTTAGTCGAGTCATCCCCTTTGATCCCTACAAGACGTACCTTTTAGTTTAGTCATTTCCTTTGATTCCTATAAAACGTACCTTTTAGTATAGTCATTTCCTTTGATTCCTATAAGACGTACCTTTTAGTCGAGTCATCCCCTTTGACCCCTAGAATACGTACCTTTTAGTCGAGTCATTTCCCTTGATTCCAATAAGACGTACCTCTTAGTCGAATCATCCCCTTTGATTTGTATAAGACGTACCTTTTAGTCGAGTCATCCCCTTTGACCCCTAGAAGACATACCTTTTAGTCATTTTCTTTGATTCCTATAAGACGTATCTTTTAGTCGAGTCACTCCCTTTGATTCCTATAAGACGTACCTTATAGTCGAGTCATCCCCCTTCATTACTATAAGACGTACCTTTTAGTCGAGTCATCGCCTTTGATTCCTAGAAGACATACCTTTTAGTCGAGTCATTTCCCTTGATACCTATAAGACGTACCTTTTAGTCGAGTCATCCACTTTGATTCCTATAAGACGTACCTTTTAGTCGAGTCATCCCTTTGGATTCCTATAAGACGTACCTTTTAGTCGAGTCATCCCCTTCGATTCCTATAAGACGAACCTTTTAGTCGAGTCATCCCCTTTGATTCCTAAAAGACGTACCTTTTAGTCGAGTTATCCCCTTTGATTCCTATAAGACGTACCTTTTAGTCGAGTCATCCCCCTTGATTACTATAAGATGTACCTTTTAGTCGAGTCATCCCCTTTGATTCCTAGAAGACGTACCTTTTAGTCGAGTCATCCCCTTTGACCCCTAGATTACGTACCTTTTAGTCGAGTCATTTCCCTTGATTCCTATAAGACGTACCTCATAGTCGAATCATCCCGTTTGATTCGTATAAGTCGTACCTTTTAGTCGAGTCATCCCCTTTGATTCCTATTAGACATACCATTTAGTCGAGTTATACCTCTTGATTCCTATAAGACGTACTTTTTAGTCGAGTCATTCCCCCTTGACCATTAGAAGATGTACCTTTTAGTCGAGTCATCCCCTTTGACCCCTAGAAGATGTACCTTTTACTCGAGTCATTTCCATTGATTCTATAAGACGTATCTTTTAGTCAAGTCATCCCTTTTGATTCCTATAAGACGTACCTTTTAGTCGAGTCATCCCCTATTTTTGCTATAAGACGTACCTTTTAGTCAAGACAACCCCTTTGATTGCAATAAGACGTACCTTTTAGTCGAGTCATCCCTTTGATTCCTATAAGACGTACCTTTTAGTCGAGTCATCCCCTTTGACCCCTAGAAGACATACCTTTTAGTCATTTTCTTTGATTCCTATAAGACGTACCTTTTAGTCGAGTCACTCCCTTTGATTCCTATAAGACGTACCTTTTAGTCGAGTCATCCCCCTTCATTACTATAAGACGTACCTTTTAGTCGAGTCATCCCCTTTGATTCCTAGAAGACGTACCTTTTAGTCGAGTCATTTCCCTTGATTCCTATAAGACGTACCTTTTAGTCGAGTCATCCACTTTGATTCCTATAAGACGTACCTTTTAGTCGAGTCATCCCCTTGGATTCCTATAAGACGTACCTTTTGGTCGAGTCATCCCCTTCGATTCCTATAAGACGAACCTTTTAGTCGAGTCATCCCCTTTGATTCCTAAAAGATGTACCTTTTAGTCGAGTCATCCCCTTTGATTCCTATAAAACGTACCTTTTAGTCGAGTCATCTCCTTTGATTCCAATAAGACGTACCTTTTAGTTGAGTCAATTCTTGTGATTCCTAGAGGACGTACCTTTTATTCGAGTCATCCCCTTTGATTCCTATAAGACGTACCTTTTAGTCGAGTCATCCCCTTTCACTACTAGAAGAAGTACCTTTTAATCGAGTCATTTTCTTTTATTCTATAAGACGTATCTTTTAGTCGAGTCATCCCTGTGATTCCTATAAGACGTACCTTCTAGTCGAGTTATCCCCTTTGACCCCTAGAAGACATACCTTATAGTCATTTTCTTTGATTCCTATAAGACGTACCTTTTAGTCGAGTCACTCCCTTTGATTCCTATAAGACGTACCTTTTAGTCGAGTCATCCCCCTTCATTACTATAAGACGTACCTTTTAGTCGAGTCATCGCCTTTGATTCCTAGAAGACATACCTTTTAGTCGAGTCATTTCCCTTGATTCCTATAAGACGTACCTTTTAGTCGAGTCATCCACTTTGATTCCTATAAGACGTACCTTTAAGTCGAGTCATCCCTTTGGATTCCTATAAGACGTACCTTTTGGTCGAGTCATCCCCTTCGATTCCTATAAGACGAACCTTTTAGTCGAGTCATCCCCTTTGATTCCTAAAATACGTACCTTTTAGTCGAGTCATCCACTTTGATTCCTATAAGACGTACCTTTTAGTCGAGTCATCCCCTTGGATTCCTATAAGACGTACCTTTTGGTCGAGTCATCCCCTTCGATTCCTATAAGACGAACCTTTTAGTCGAGTCATCCCCTTTGATTCCTAAAAGACGTACCTTTTAGTCGAGTTATCCCCTTTGATTCCTATAAGATGTACCTTTTAGTCGAGTCATCTCCTTTGATTCCTATAAGACGTACATTTTACTTGAGTCATTTCTTGTGATTCCTAGAGGACGTACCTTTTAGTCGAGTCATCCCCTTTGATTCCTATGAGACGTACCTTTTAGTCGCGTCATCCCCTTTCACTACTAGAAGAAGTACCTTTTAATCGAGTCATTTCCTTTTATTCTATAAGACGTATCTTTTAGTCGAGTCATCCCTTTGATTCCTATAAGACGTACCTTTTAGTCGAGTCATCCCCTTTGACCCCTAGAAGACATACCTTTTAGTCATTTGCTTTGATTCCTATAAGACGTACCTTTTAGTCGAGTCACTCCCTTTGATTCCTATAAGACGTACCTTTTAGTCGAGTCATCCCCTTTGATTCCTATAAGACGTACCTTTTAGTCGAGTCATCCTCTTTTATTCCAATAAGACGTACCTTTTAGTCGAGTCATCCCCTTTGATCCCTAGAAGACGTACCTTTTAGTCGAGTCATTTCCCTTGATTCCTATAAGACGTACCTTTTAGTCGAGTCATCCACTTTGATTCCTATAAGACGTACCTTTTAGTCGAGTCATCCCTTTGGATTCCTATAAGACGTACCATTTGGTCGAGTCATCCCCTTCGATTCCAATAAGACGAACATTTTAGTCGAGTCATCCCCTTTGAATCCTAAAAAATGTACCTTTTAGTCGAGTCATTTCCCTTGATTCCTATAAGACGTACGTCTTAGTCGAATCATCCCCTTTGATTCGTATAAGACGTACCTTTTAGTCGAGTCATCCTCTTTGATTCCTATAAGACATACCTTATAATCGAGTTATACCTATTCATTCCTATAAGACGTACTTTTTAGTCGAGTCATTCCCCCTTGACCCCTAGAAGACGTACCTTTTAGTCGAGTCATCCCCTTTGACCCCTAGAAGACGTACCTTTTACTCGAGTCATTTCCTTTGATTCTATAAGACGTATCTTTTAGTCGAGTCATCCCTTTGGATTCCTATAAGACGTACCTTTTAGTCCAGTAATCCCCTTTGATTCCTATATGACGTACCTTTTAGTCAAGTCATCCCCTTTGATTCCTATAAGACGTACCTTTTAGTCGAGTCATCCCCTTTGACCCCTAGAAGACATACCTTTTAGTCGAGTCATCCCCCTTGATTACTATAAGATGTACCTTTTAGTCGAGTCATCCCCTTTGATTCCTAGAAGACGTACCTTTTAGTCGAGTCATCCCCTATGACCCCTAGATTACGTACCTTTTAGTCGAGTCATTTCCCTTGATTCCTATAAGACGTACCTCATAGTCGAATCATCCCATTTGATTCGTATAAGTCGTACCTTTTAGTCGAGTCATCCCCTTTGATTCCTATTAGACATACCTTTTAGTCGAGTTATACCTCTTGATTCCTATAAGACGTACTTTTTAGTCGAGTCATTCCCCCTTGACCCCTAGAAGATGTACCTTTTAGTCGAGTCATCCCCTTTGACCCCTAGAAGACGTACCTTTTACTCGAGTCATTTCCATTGATTCTATAAGACGTATCTTTTAGTCGAGTCATCCCTTTTGATTCCTATAAGACGTACCTTTTAGTCGAGTCATCCCCTTTTTTTCTTATAAGACGTACCTTTTAGTCAAGACATCCCCTTTGATTGCAATAAGACGTACCTTTTAGTCGAGTCATCCCTTTGATTCCTATAAGACGTACCTTTTAGTCGAGTCATCCCCTTGGACCCCAAGAAGACATACCTTTTAGTCATTTTCTTTGATTCCTATAAGACGTACATTTTAGTCGAGTCACTCCCTTTGATTCCTATAAGACGTACCTTTTAGTCGAGTCATCCCCCTTCATTACTATAAGACGTACCTTTTAGTCGAGTCATCCCCTTTGATTCCTAGAAGACGTACCTTTTAGTCGAGTCATTTCCCTTGATTCCTATAAGACGTACCTTTTAGTCGAGTCATCCACTTTGATTCCTATAAGACGTACCTTTTAGTCGAGTCATCCCCTTGGATTCCTATAAGACGTACCTTTTGGTCGAGTCATCCCCTTCGATTCCTATAAGACGAACCTTTTAGTCGAGTCATCCCCTTTTATTCCTAAAAGACGTACCTTTTAGTCGAGTCATCCCCTTTTATTCCTATAAGACGTACCTTTTAGTCGAGTCATCTCCTTTGATTCCAATAAGACGTACCTTTTAGTTGAGTCAATTCTTGTGATTCCTAGAGGACGTACCTTTTAGTCGAGTCATCCCCTTTGATTCCTATAAGACGTACCTTTTAGTCGAGTCATCCCCTTTCACTACTAGAAGAAGTACCTTTTAATCGAGTCATTTTCTTTTATTCTATAAGACGTATCTTTTAGTCGAGTCATCCCTGTGATTCCTATAAGACGTACCTTTTAGTCGAGTCATCCCCTTTGACCCCTAGAAGACATACCTTTTAGTCATTTTCTTTGATTCCTATAAGACGTATCTTTTAGTCGAGTCACTCCCTTTGATTCCTATAAGACGTACCTTTTAGTCGAGTCATCCCCCTTCATTACTATAAGACGTACCTTTTAGTCGATTCATCGCCTTTGATTCCTAGAAGACATACCTTTTAGTCGAGTCATTTCCCTTGATTCCTATAAGACGTACCTTTTAGTCGTGTCATCCACTTTGATTCCTATAAGACGTACCTTTTAGTCGTGTCATCCCTTTGGATTCCTATAAGACGTACCTTTTGGTCGAGTCATCCCCTTCGATTCCTATAAGACGAACCTTTTAGTCGAGTCATCCCCTTTGATTCCTAAAAGACGTACCTTTTAGTCGAGTCATCCCCTTTGATTCCTATAAGATGTACCTTTTAGTCGAGTCATCTCCTTTGATTCCTATAAGACGTACCTTTTAGTTGAGTCATTTCCTGTGATTCCTAGAGGACGTACCTTTTAGTCGAGTCATCCCCTTTGATTCCTATAAGACGTACCTTTTAGTCGAGTCATCCCCTTTCACTACTAGAAGAAGTACCTTTTAATCGAGTCATTTTCTTTTATTCTATAAGACGTATCTTTTAGTCGAGTCATCCCTGTGATTCCTATAAGACGTACCTTTTAGTCGAGTCATCCCCTTTGACCCCTAGAAGACATACCTTTTAGTCATTTTCTTTGATTCCTATAAGACGTATCTTTTAGTCGAGTCACTCCCTTTGATTCCTATAAGACGTACCTTTTAGTCGAGTCATCCCCCTTCATTACTATAAGACGTACCTTTTAGTCGATTCATCGCCTTTGATTCCTAGAAGACATACCTTTTAGTCGAGTCATTTCCCTTGATTCCTATATGACGTACCTTTTAGTCGAGTCATCCACTTTGATTCCTATAAGACGTACCTTTTAGTCGTGTCATCCCTTTGGATTCCTATAAGACGTACCTTTTGGTCGAGTCATCCCCTTCGATTCCTATAAGACGAACCTTTTAGTCGAGTCATCCCCTTTGATTCCTAAAAGACGTACCTTTTAGTCGAGTCATCCCCTGTGATTCCTATAAGACGTACCTTTTAGTCGAGTCATCCCCTTTGACCCCTAGAAGACATACCTTTTAGTCATTTTCTTTGATTCCTATAAGACGTATCTTTTAGTCGAGTCACTCCCTTTGATTCCTATAAGACGTACCTTTTAGTCGAGTCATCCCCCTTCATTACTATAAGACGTACCTTTTAGTCGATTCATCGCCTTTGATTCCTAGAAGACATACCTTTTAGTCGAGTCATTTCCCTTGATTCCTATAAGACGTACCTTTTAGTCGAGTCATCCACTTTGATTCCTATAAGACGTACCTTTTAGTCGTGTCATCCCTTTGGATTCCTATAAGACGTACCTTTTGGTCGAGTCATCCCCTTCGATTCCTATAAGACGAACCTTTTAGTCGAGTCATCCCCTTTGATTCCTATAAGATGTACCTTTTAGTCGAGTCATCTCCTTTGATTCCTATAAGACGTACCTTTTAGTCGAGTCATCCCCTTTGATCCCTAGAGGACGTACCTTTTAGTCGAGTCATCCCCTTTGATTCCTATAAGACGTACCTTTTAGTCGAGTCATCCCCTTTCACTACTAGAAGAAGTACCTTTTAATCGAGTCATTTTCTTTTATTCTATAAGACGTATCTTTTAGTCGAGTCAGCCCTTTTGATTCCTATAAGACGTACCTTTTAGTCGAGTCATCCCCATTGATTCCTATAAGACGTACCTTTTAGTCGAGTCATCCCCATTGATTCCTATAAGACGTACCTTTTAGTCAAGTCATCCCCTTTGATTCCTATAAGACGTACCTTTTACTCGAGTCATCCCTTTGATTCCTATAAGTCATACCTTTTAGTCGAGTCATTTCCTTAGATTCCTAGAAAACGTACATTTTAGTCGAGTCATTTCCCTTGATTCCTATGAGACGTACCTTTTAGTCGAGTCATCCCCTTTGATTCTTATAAAATGTACCTTTTAGTCGAGTCATCCCCTTTGATTCCTATAAGACGTACCTTTTAGTCGAGTCATCCCTTTGATTCCTATAAGACATACCTTTTAATCCAGTCATCCCCTTTGACCCCTAGAAGACATACCTTTTAGTCATTTCCTTTGATTCCTATAAGACGTATCTTTTAGTTGAGTAACCCCCTTTGATTCCAATAAGAGGTACCATTTTTTCAAGTCATCCCCCTTGAATACTATAAGACGTACCTTTTAGTCGAGTCATCCCCTTTGATTCCTAGAAGACGTACCTTTTAGTCGAGTCATTTCCCTTGATTCCTATAAGACGTACCTTTTAGTCGAGTCATCCACTTTGATTCCTATAAGACGTACCTTTTAGTCGAGTCATCCCCTTGGATTCCTATAAGTCATACCTTTTGGTCGAGTCATCCCCTTCGATTCCTATAAGATGAACCTTTTAGTCGAGTCATCCCTTTTGATTCCTAAAAGACGTACCTTTTAGTCGAGTCATTTCCCTTGATTCCTATAAGACGTACCTTTTAGTCGAGTCATCCCCTTTGATAACTTAAGACGCACCTTTTAGTCGAGTCATCCTCTTTGATTCCTATAAGACGTACCTTTAGTCGAGTCATCCCCTCTGATCCCTAGAAGACGTACCTTTTAGTCTAGTCATTTCCTTTGACTCCTATAAGACGTACATTTTAATCTAGTCATTTCCATTGATTCCTATAAGACGTACCTTTTACTGGAGTCATTTTCTTTGATTCTATAAGACATATCTTTTAGTCGAGTCATCCCTTTGGATTCCTATAAGACGTACCTTTTAGTCCAGTAATCCCCTTTGATTCCTATAAGATGTACCTTTTAGTCAAGTCATCCCCTTTGATTGCTATAAGACGTACCTTTTAGTCGAGTCATCCCTTTGATTCCTATAAGATTTACCTTTTAGTCGAGTCATCCCCTTTGACCCCTAGAAGACATACCTTTTAGTCATTTTCTTTGATTCCTATAAGACGTACCTTTTAGTCGAGTCACCCCCTTTGATTCCTATAAGACGTACCTTTTAGTCGAGTCATCCCCTTTGACCTCTAGAATACGTACCTATTAGTCGAGTTATTTCCTTTAATTCCTATATGACGTACCTTTTAGTCGAGTCATCCCCTTTGATTCCTATAAGACGTACCTTTTAGTCGAGTCTTCCCCTTTGACCCCTAGATTACGTACCTTTTAGTCGAGTCATTTCCCTTGATTCCTATAAGACGTACCTCATAGTCGAATCATCCCGTTTGATTCGTATAAGTCGTACCTTTTAGTCGAGTCATCCCCTTTGATTCCTATAAGACATACCTTTTAGTCGAGTTATACCTCTTGATTCCTATAAGACGTACCTTTTAGTCGAGTCATCCCCTTTCACCACTAGAAGACGTACCTTTTAATCGAGTCATTTCCTTTTATTCTATAAGACGTATCTTTTAGTTTAGTCATCCCTTTTGATTCCTATAAGACGTACCTTTTAGTGGAATCATCCCCTTTTATTCCTATAAGACGTACCTTTTAGTCCAGTCATCCGCTTTGATTCCTATAAGACGTACCTTCTACTCGAGTCATCCCTTTGATTCCTATAAGACGTACCTTTTAGTCGAGTCATTTCCTTAGATTCCTAGAAAACGTACCTTTTAGTCGATCATTTCCCTTGATTCCTATGAGACGTACCTTTTAGTCGAGTCAACCCCTTTGATTCCTATAAAATGTAACTTGTAGTCGAGTCATCCCCTTTGATTCCTATAAGACGTACCTTTTAGTCGAGTCATCCCTTTGATTCCTATAAGACGTACCTTTTAGTCGAGTCATCCCCTTTGACCCCTAGAAGACATACCTTTTAGTCATTTCCTTTGATTCCTATACGTATCTTTTAGTTGAGTCACCCCCTTTGATTCCAATAAGAGGTACCTTTTAGTCAACTAATCCCCCTTGAATACTATAAGACGTACCTTTTAGTCGAGTCATGCCCTTTGATTCCTAGAAGACGTACCTTTTAGTCGAGTCATTTCCCTTGATTCCTATAAGACGTACCTTTTAGTCGAGTCATCCACTTTGATTCCTATAAGACGTACCTTTTAGTCGAGTCATCCCCTTGGATTCCTATAAGACGTACCTTTTGGTCGAGTCATCCCCTTCGATTCCTATATGACGAACCTTTTAGTCGAGTCATCCCCTTTGATTCCTAAAAGACGTACCTTTTAGTAGAGTCATTTCCCTTGATTCCTATAAGACGTACCTTTTAGTCGAGTCATCCCCTTTGATTCCTATAAGACGTACCTTTTAGTCGTGTCATCCTCTTTGATTCCTATAAGACGTACCTTTTAGTCGTGTCATACTCTTTGATTCCTATAAGACGTACCTTTTAGTTGAGTCATCCCCTTTGATCCCTAGAAGACATACCTTTTAGTCGAGTCATTTCCCTTGATTCCTATAAGACGTACGTCTTAGTCGAATCATCCCCTTTGATTCGTATAAGACGTACCTTTTTGTCGAGTCATCCTCTTTGATTCCTATAAGACATACCTTATAGTCGAGTTATACCTCTTCATTCCTATAAGACGTACTTTTTAGTCGAGTCATTCCCCCTTGACCCCTAGAAGATGTACCTTTTAGTATAGTCATCCCCTTTGACCCCTAGAAGACGTACCTTTTACTCGAGTCATTTCCTTTGATTCTATAAGACGTATCTTTTAGTCGAGTCATCCCTTTGGATTCCTATAAGACGTACCTTTTATTCGTGTAATCCCCTTTGATTCCTTTAAGACGTACCTTTTAGTCAAGTCATCCCCTTTGATTGCTATAAGACGTACCTTTTAGTCGAGTCATCCCTTTGATAACTATAAGACGTACCTTTTAGTCGAGTCATCCCCTTTGACCCCTAGAAGACATACCTTTTAGTCATTTTCTATGATTCCTATAAGACGTACCTTTTAGTCGAGTCACCCCTTTTGATTCCTATAAGACGTACCTTTTAGTCGAGTCATCCCCCTTGATTACTATAAGATGTACCTTTTAGTCGAGTCATCCCCTTTGATTCCTAGAAGACGTACCTTTTAGTCGAGTCATCCCCTTTGACCCCTAGATTACGTACCTTTTAGTCGAGTCATTTCCCTTGATTCCTATAAGACGTACCTCATAGTCGAATCATCCCGTTTGATTCGTATAAGTCGTACCTTTTAGTCGAGTCATCCCCTTTGATTCCTATAAGACATACCTTTTAGTCGAGTTATACCTCTTTATTCCTATAAGACGTACTTTTTAGTCGAGTCATTCCCCCTTGACCCCTAGAAGACGTACCTTTTAGTCGAGTCATCCCCTTTGTCCCCTAGAAGACGTACCTTTTACTCGAGTCATTTCCATTGATTCTATAAGACGTATCTTTTAGTCGAGTCATCCCTATTGATTCCTATAAGACGTACCTTTTAGTCGAGTCATCCTCTTTTATTCCTATAAGACGTACCTTTTAGTCAAGACATCCCCTTTGATTGCTATAAGACGTACCTTTTAGTCGAGTCATCCCTTTGATTCCTATAAGACGTACCTTTTAGTCGAATCATCCCCTTTGACCCCTAGAAGACATACCTTTTAGTCATTTTCTTTGATTCCTATAAGACGTACCTTTTAGTCGAGTCACTCCCTTTGATTCCTATTAGTCGTACCTTTTAGTCGAGTCATCCCCCTTCATTACTATAAGACGGACCTTTTAGTCTAGTCATCCCCTTTGATTCCTAGAAGACGTACCTTTTATTCTAGTCATTTCCCTTGATTCCTATAAGACGTACCTTTTAGTCGAGTCATCCACTTTGATTCCTTTAAGACGTACCTTTTAGTCGAGTCATCCCCTTGGATTCCTATAAGACGTACCTTTTGGTCGAGTCATCCCCTTCGATTCCTATAAGACGAACCTTTTAGTCGAGTCATCCCCTTTGATTCCTAAAAGACGTACCTTTTAGTCGAGTCATTCCCTTTGATTCCTATAAGCCGTATCTTTTAGTCGAGTCATCTCCTTTGATTCCTATAAGACGTACCTTTTAGTTGAGTCATTTCCTGTGATTCCTAGAGGACGTACCTTTTAGTCGAGTCATCCCCTTTGATTCCTATAAGACGTACCTTTTAGTTGAGTTATCTCCTTTCACTACTAGAAGAAGTACCTTTTAATCGAGTCATTTCCTTTTATTCTATAAGATGTATCTTTTAGTCGAGTCAACCCTTTTGATTCCTATAAGACGTACCTTTTAGTCGAGTCATCCCCTTTGATTCCTATAAGACTTACCTTTTAGTCAAGTCATCCCCTTTGATTCCTATAAGACGTACCATTTACTCGAGTCATCCCTTTGATTCCTATAAGTCGTAACTTTTAGTCGAGTCATTTCCTTAGATTCCTAGAAAACGTACATTTTAGTCGAGACATTTCCCTTGATTCCTATGAGACGTACCTTTTAGTCGAGTCATCCCCTTTGATTCTTACAAAATGTACCTTTCAGTCGAGTCATCCCCATTGATTCCTATAAGACGTACCTTTTAGTCGCGTCATCCCTTTGATTCCTATAAGACGTACCTTTAAATCCAGTCATCCCCTTTGACCCCTAGAAGACATACCTTTTAGTCATTTCCTTTTATTCCTATAAGACGTATCTTTTAGTTGAGTCACCCCCTTTGATTCCAATAAGAGGTACCTTTTTGTCAAGTCATCCCCCTTGAATACTATAAGACGTACCATTTAGTCGAGTCATCCCTTTTGATTCCTAGAAGACGTACCTTTTAGTCTAGTCATTTCCCTTGATTCCTATAAGACGTACCTTTTAGTCGAGTCATCCACTTTGATTCCTATAAGACGTACCTTTTAGTCGAGTCATCCTCTTTGATTCCTATAAGACGTACCTTTTAGTCGAGTCATCCCCTGTGATCCCTAGAAGACGTACTTTTTAGTCTAGTCATTTCCTTTGATTCCTATAAGACGTACCTTTTAATCTAGTCATTTCCTTTGATTCCTATAAGAAGTACCTTTTAGTCGAGTCATCCCCTTTGACCCCTAGAATATGTACCTTTTAGTCGAGTCATTTCCCTTGATTCCTATAAACGTACCTCTTAGTCGAATCATCCCCTTTGATTCGTATAAGACGTACCTTTTAGTCGAGTCATCCCCTTTGATCCCTAGAAGACGTACCTTTTAGTCGAGTCATTTCCCTTGATTCCTATAAGACGTACCTTTTAGTCGAGTCATCCACTTTGATTCCTATAAGACGTACCTTTTAGTCGAGTCATCCCTTTGGATTCCTATAAGACGTACCATTTGGTCGAGTCATCCCCTTCGATTCCAATAAGACGAACATTTTAGTCGAGTCATCCCCTTTGAATCCTAAAAAATGTACCTTTTAGTCGAGTCATTTCCCTTGATTCCTATAAGACGTACGTCTTAGTCGAATCATCCCCTTTGATTCGTATAAGACGTACCTTTTAGTCGAGTCATCCTCTTTGATTCCTATAAGACATACCTTATAATCGAGTTATACCTATTCATTCCTATAAGACGTACTTTTTAGTCGAGTCATTCCCCCTTGACCCCTAGAAGACGTACCTTTTAGTCGAGTCATCCCCTTTGACCCCTAGAAGACGTACCTTTTACTCGAGTCATTTCCTTTGATTCTATAAGACGTATCTTTTAGTCGAGTCATCCCTTTGGATTCCTATAAGACGTACCTTTTAGTCCAGTAATCCCCTTTGATTCCTATATGACGTACCTTTTAGTCAAGTCATCCCCTTTGATTCCTATAAGACGTACCTTTTAGTCGAGTCATCCCCTTTGACCCCTAGAAGACATACCTTTTAGTCGAGTCATCCCCCTTGATTACTATAAGATGTACCTTTTAGTCGAGTCATCCCCTTTGATTCCTAGAAGACGTACCTTTTAGTCGAGTCATCCCCTATGACCCCTAGATTACGTACCTTTTAGTCGAGTCATTTCCCTTGATTCCTATAAGACGTACCTCATAGTCGAATCATCCCATTTGATTCGTATAAGTCGTACCTTTTAGTCGAGTCATCCCCTTTGATTCCTATTAGACATACCTTTTAGTCGAGTTATACCTCTTGATTCCTATAAGACGTACTTTTTAGTCGAGTCATTCCCCCTTGACCCCTAGAAGATGTACCTTTTAGTCGAGTCATCCCCTTT
Organism: Capsicum pubescens; assembly: GCA_030864215.1. Lineage (NCBI taxonomy): Eukaryota > Viridiplantae > Streptophyta > Magnoliopsida > Solanales > Solanaceae > Capsicum > Capsicum pubescens. Next base: position 271,182,582 of record CM061545.1, on the reverse strand, counting down.
GACCCCTAGAAGACGTACCTTTTACTCGAGTCATTTCCATTGATTCTATAAGACGTATCTTTTAGTCGAGTCATCCCTTTTGATTCCTATAAGACGTACCTTTTAGTCGAGTCATCCCCTTTTTTTCTTATAAGACGTACCTTTTAGTCAAGACATCCCCTTTGATTGCAATAAGACGTACCTTTTAGTCGAGTCATCCCTTTGATTCCTATAAGACGTACCTTTTAGTCGAGTCATCCCCTTGGACCCCAAGAAGACATACCTTTTAGTCATTTTCTTTGATTCCTATAAGACGTACATTTTAGTCGAGTCACTCCCTTTGATTCCTATAAGACGTACCTTTTAGTCGAGTCATCCCCCTTCATTACTATAAGACGTACCTTTTAGTCGAGTCATCCCCTTTGATTCCTAGAAGACGTACCTTTTAGTCGAGTCATTTCCCTTGATTCCTATAAGACGTACCTTTTAGTCGAGTCATCCACTTTGATTCCTATAAGACGTACCTTTTAGTCGAGTCATCCCCTTGGATTCCTATAAGACGTACCTTTTGGTCGAGTCATCCCCTTCGATTCCTATAAGACGAACCTTTTAGTCGAGTCATCCCCTTTTATTCCTAAAAGACGTACCTTTTAGTCGAGTCATCCCCTTTTATTCCTATAAGACGTACCTTTTAGTCGAGTCATCTCCTTTGATTCCAATAAGACGTACCTTTTAGTTGAGTCAATTCTTGTGATTCCTAGAGGACGTACCTTTTAGTCGAGTCATCCCCTTTGATTCCTATAAGACGTACCTTTTAGTCGAGTCATCCCCTTTCACTACTAGAAGAAGTACCTTTTAATCGAGTCATTTTCTTTTATTCTATAAGACGTATCTTTTAGTCGAGTCATCCCTGTGATTCCTATAAGACGTACCTTTTAGTCGAGTCATCCCCTTTGACCCCTAGAAGACATACCTTTTAGTCATTTTCTTTGATTCCTATAAGACGTATCTTTTAGTCGAGTCACTCCCTTTGATTCCTATAAGACGTACCTTTTAGTCGAGTCATCCCCCTTCATTACTATAAGACGTACCTTTTAGTCGATTCATCGCCTTTGATTCCTAGAAGACATACCTTTTAGTCGAGTCATTTCCCTTGATTCCTATAAGACGTACCTTTTAGTCGTGTCATCCACTTTGATTCCTATAAGACGTACCTTTTAGTCGTGTCATCCCTTTGGATTCCTATAAGACGTACCTTTTGGTCGAGTCATCCCCTTCGATTCCTATAAGACGAACCTTTTAGTCGAGTCATCCCCTTTGATTCCTAAAAGACGTACCTTTTAGTCGAGTCATCCCCTTTGATTCCTATAAGATGTACCTTTTAGTCGAGTCATCTCCTTTGATTCCTATAAGACGTACCTTTTAGTTGAGTCATTTCCTGTGATTCCTAGAGGACGTACCTTTTAGTCGAGTCATCCCCTTTGATTCCTATAAGACGTACCTTTTAGTCGAGTCATCCCCTTTCACTACTAGAAGAAGTACCTTTTAATCGAGTCATTTTCTTTTATTCTATAAGACGTATCTTTTAGTCGAGTCATCCCTGTGATTCCTATAAGACGTACCTTTTAGTCGAGTCATCCCCTTTGACCCCTAGAAGACATACCTTTTAGTCATTTTCTTTGATTCCTATAAGACGTATCTTTTAGTCGAGTCACTCCCTTTGATTCCTATAAGACGTACCTTTTAGTCGAGTCATCCCCCTTCATTACTATAAGACGTACCTTTTAGTCGATTCATCGCCTTTGATTCCTAGAAGACATACCTTTTAGTCGAGTCATTTCCCTTGATTCCTATATGACGTACCTTTTAGTCGAGTCATCCACTTTGATTCCTATAAGACGTACCTTTTAGTCGTGTCATCCCTTTGGATTCCTATAAGACGTACCTTTTGGTCGAGTCATCCCCTTCGATTCCTATAAGACGAACCTTTTAGTCGAGTCATCCCCTTTGATTCCTAAAAGACGTACCTTTTAGTCGAGTCATCCCCTGTGATTCCTATAAGACGTACCTTTTAGTCGAGTCATCCCCTTTGACCCCTAGAAGACATACCTTTTAGTCATTTTCTTTGATTCCTATAAGACGTATCTTTTAGTCGAGTCACTCCCTTTGATTCCTATAAGACGTACCTTTTAGTCGAGTCATCCCCCTTCATTACTATAAGACGTACCTTTTAGTCGATTCATCGCCTTTGATTCCTAGAAGACATACCTTTTAGTCGAGTCATTTCCCTTGATTCCTATAAGACGTACCTTTTAGTCGAGTCATCCACTTTGATTCCTATAAGACGTACCTTTTAGTCGTGTCATCCCTTTGGATTCTTATAAGACGTACCTTTTGGTCGAGTCATCCCCTTCGATTCCTATAAGACGAACCTTTTAGTCGAGTCATCCCCTTTGATTCCTATAAGATGTACCTTTTAGTCGAGTCATCTCCTTTGATTCCTATAAGACGTACCTTTTAGTTGAGTCATTTCCTGTGATTCCTAGAGGACGTACCTTTTAGTCGAGTCATCCCCTTTGATTCCTATAAGACGTACCTTTTAGTCGAGTCATCCCCTTTCACTACTAGAAGAAGTACCTTTTAATCGAGTCATTTTCTTTTATTCTATAAGACGTATCTTTTAGTCGAGTCAGCCCTTTTGATTCCTATAAGACGTACCTTTTAGTCGAGTCATCCCCATTGATTCCTATAAGACGTACCTTTTAGTCGAGTCATCCCCATTGATTCCTATAAGACGTACCTTTTAGTCAAGTCATCCCCTTTGATTCCTATAAGACGTACCTTTTACTCGAGTCATCCCTTTGATTCCTATAAGTCATACCTTTTAGTCGAGTCATTTCCTTAGATTCCTAGAAAACGTACATTTTAGTCGAGTCATTTCCCTTGATTCCTATGAGACGTACCTTTTAGTCGAGTCATCCCCTTTGATTCTTATAAAATGTACCTTTTAGTCGAGTCATCCCCTTTGATTCCTATAAGACGTACCTTTTAGTCGAGTCATCCCTTTGATTCCTATAAGACATACCTTTTAATCCAGTCATCCCCTTTGACCCCTAGAAGACATACCTTTTAGTCATTTCCTTTGATTCCTATAAGACGTATCTTTTAGTTGAGTAACCCCCTTTGATTCCAATAAGAGGTACCATTTTTTCAAGTCATCCCCCTTGAATACTATAAGACGTACCTTTTAGTCGAGTCATCCCCTTTGATTCCTAGAAGACGTACCTTTTAGTCGAGTCATTTCCCTTGATTCCTATAAGACGTACCTTTTAGTCGAGTCATCCACTTTGATTCCTATAAGACGTACCTTTTAGTCGAGTCATCCCCTTGGATTCCTATAAGTCATACCTTTTGGTCGAGTCATCCCCTTCGATTCCTATAAGATGAACCTTTTAGTCGAGTCATCCCTTTTGATTCCTAAAAGACGTACCTTTTAGTCGAGTCATTTCCCTTGATTCCTATAAGACGTACCTTTTAGTCGAGTCATCCCCTTTGATAACTTAAGACGCACCTTTTAGTCGAGTCATCCTCTTTGATTCCTACAAGACGTACCTTTAGTCGAGTCATCCCCTCTGATCCCTAGAAGACGTACCTTTTAGTCTAGTCATTTCCTTTGACTCCTATAAGACGTACATTTTAATCTAGTCATTTCCATTGATTCCTATAAGACGTACCTTTTACTGGAGTCATTTTCTTTGATTCTATAAGACATATCTTTTAGTCGAGTCATCCCTTTGGATTCCTATAAGACGTACCTTTTAGTCCAGTAATCCCCTTTGATTCCTATAAGATGTACCTTTTAGTCAAGTCATCCCCTTTGATTGCTATAAGACGTACCTTTTAGTCGAGTCATCCCTTTGATTCCTATAAGATTTACCTTTTAGTCGAGTCATCCCCTTTGACCCCTAGAAGACATACCTTTTAGTCATTTTCTTTGATTCCTATAAGACGTACCTTTTAGTCGAGTCACCCCCTTTGATTCCTATAAGACGTACCTTTTAGTCGAGTCATCCCCTTTGACCTCTAGAATACGTACCTATTAGTCGAGTTATTTCCTTTAATTCCTATATGACGTACCTTTTAGTCGAGTCATCCCCTTTGATTCCTATAAGACGTACCTTTTAGTCGAGTCTTCCCCTTTGACCCCTAGATTACGTACCTTTTAGTCGAGTCATTTCCCTTGATTCCTATAAGACGTACCTCATAGTCGAATCATCCCGTTTGATTCGTATAAGTCGTACCTTTTAGTCGAGTCATCCCCTTTGATTCCTATAAGACATACCTTTTAGTCGAGTTATACCTCTTGATTCCTATAAGACGTACCTTTTAGTCGAGTCATCCCCTTTCACCACTAGAAGACGTACCTTTTAATCGAGTCATTTCCTTTTATTCTATAAGACGTATCTTTTAGTTTAGTCATCCCTTTTGATTCCTATAAGACGTACCTTTTAGTGGAATCATCCCCTTTTATTCCTATAAGACGTACCTTTTAGTCCAGTCATCCGCTTTGATTCCTATAAGACGTACCTTCTACTCGAGTCATCCCTTTGATTCCTATAAGACGTACCTTTTAGTCGAGTCATTTCCTTAGATTCCTAGAAAACGTACCTTTTAGTCGATCATTTCCCTTGATTCCTATGAGACGTACCTTTTAGTCGAGTCAACCCCTTTGATTCCTATAAAATGTAACTTGTAGTCGAGTCATCCCCTTTGATTCCTATAAGACGTACCTTTTAGTCGAGTCATCCCTTTGATTCCTATAAGACGTACCTTTTAGTCGAGTCATCCCCTTTGACCCCTAGAAGACATACCTTTTAGTCATTTCCTTTGATTCCTATACGTATCTTTTAGTTGAGTCACCCCCTTTGATTCCAATAAGAGGTACCTTTTAGTCAACTAATCCCCCTTGAATACTATAAGACGTACCTTTTAGTCGAGTCATGCCCTTTGATTCCTAGAAGACGTACCTTTTAGTCGAGTCATTTCCCTTGATTCCTATAAGACGTACCTTTTAGTCGAGTCATCCACTTTGATTCCTATAAGACGTACCTTTTAGTCGAGTCATCCCCTTGGATTCCTATAAGACGTACCTTTTGGTCGAGTCATCCCCTTCGATTCCTATATGACGAACCTTTTAGTCGAGTCATCCCCTTTGATTCCTAAAAGACGTACCTTTTAGTAGAGTCATTTCCCTTGATTCCTATAAGACGTACCTTTTAGTCGAGTCATCCCATTTGATTCCTATAAGACGTACCTTTTAGTCGTGTCATCCTCTTTGATTCCTATAAGACGTACCTTTTAGTCGTGTCATACTCTTTGATTCCTATAAGACGTACCTTTTAGTTGAGTCATCCCCTTTGATCCCTAGAAGACATACCTTTTAGTCGAGTCATTTCCCTTGATTCCTATAAGACGTACGTCTTAGTCGAATCATCCCCTTTGATTCGTATAAGACGTACCTTTTTGTCGAGTCATCCTCTTTGATTCCTATAAGACATACCTTATAGTCGAGTTATACCTCTTCATTCCTATAAGACGTACTTTTTAGTCGAGTCATTCCCCCTTGACCCCTAGAAGATGTACCTTTTAGTATAGTCATCCCCTTTGACCCCTAGAAGACGTACCTTTTACTCGAGTCATTTCCTTTGATTCTATAAGACGTATCTTTTAGTCGAGTCATCCCTTTGGATTCCTATAAGACGTACCTTTTATTCGTGTAATCCCCTTTGATTCCTTTAAGACGTACCTTTTAGTCAAGTCATCCCCTTTGATTGCTATAAGACGTACCTTTTAGTCGAGTCATCCCTTTGATAACTATAAGACGTACCTTTTAGTCGAGTCATCCCCTTTGACCCCTAGAAGACATACCTTTTAGTCATTTTCTATGATTCCTATAAGACGTACCTTTTAGTCGAGTCACCCCTTTTGATTCCTATAAGACGTACCTTTTAGTCGAGTCATCCCCCTTGATTACTATAAGATGTACCTTTTAGTCGAGTCATCCCCTTTGATTCCTAGAAGACGTACCTTTTAGTCGAGTCATCCCCTTTGACCCCTAGATTACGTACCTTTTAGTCGAGTCATTTCCCTTGATTCCTATAAGACGTACCTCATAGTCGAATCATCCCGTTTGATTCGTATAAGTCGTACCTTTTAGTCGAGTCATCCCCTTTGATTCCTATAAGACATACCTTTTAGTCGAGTTATACCTCTTTATTCCTATAAGACGTACTTTTTAGTCGAGTCATTCCCCCTTGACCCCTAGAAGACGTACCTTTTAGTCGAGTCATCCCCTTTGTCCCCTAGAAGACGTACCTTTTACTCGAGTCATTTCCATTGATTCTATAAGACGTATCTTTTAGTCGAGTCATCCCTATTGATTCCTATAAGACGTACCTTTTAGTCGAGTCATCCTCTTTTATTCCTATAAGACGTACCTTTTAGTCAAGACATCCCCTTTGATTGCTATAAGACGTACCTTTTAGTCGAGTCATCCCTTTGATTCCTATAAGACGTACCTTTTAGTCGAATCATCCCCTTTGACCCCTAGAAGACATACCTTTTAGTCATTTTCTTTGATTCCTATAAGACGTACCTTTTAGTCGAGTCACTCCCTTTGATTCCTATTAGTCGTACCTTTTAGTCGAGTCATCCCCCTTCATTACTATAAGACGGACCTTTTAGTCTAGTCATCCCCTTTGATTCCTAGAAGACGTACCTTTTATTCTAGTCATTTCCCTTGATTCCTATAAGACGTACCTTTTAGTCGAGTCATCCACTTTGATTCCTTTAAGACGTACCTTTTAGTCGAGTCATCCCCTTGGATTCCTATAAGACGTACCTTTTGGTCGAGTCATCCCCTTCGATTCCTATAAGACGAACCTTTTAGTCGAGTCATCCCCTTTGATTCCTAAAAGACGTACCTTTTAGTCGAGTCATTCCCTTTGATTCCTATAAGCCGTATCTTTTAGTCGAGTCATCTCCTTTGATTCCTATAAGACGTACCTTTTAGTTGAGTCATTTCCTGTGATTCCTAGAGGACGTACCTTTTAGTCGAGTCATCCCCTTTGATTCCTATAAGACGTACCTTTTAGTTGAGTTATCTCCTTTCACTACTAGAAGAAGTACCTTTTAATCGAGTCATTTCCTTTTATTCTATAAGATGTATCTTTTAGTCGAGTCAACCCTTTTGATTCCTATAAGACGTACCTTTTAGTCGAGTCATCCCCTTTGATTCCTATAAGACTTACCTTTTAGTCAAGTCATCCCCTTTGATTCCTATAAGACGTACCATTTACTCGAGTCATCCCTTTGATTCCTATAAGTCGTAACTTTTAGTCGAGTCATTTCCTTAGATTCCTAGAAAACGTACATTTTAGTCGAGACATTTCCCTTGATTCCTATGAGACGTACCTTTTAGTCGAGTCATCCCCTTTGATTCTTACAAAATGTACCTTTCAGTCGAGTCATCCCCATTGATTCCTATAAGACGTACCTTTTAGTCGCGTCATCCCTTTGATTCCTATAAGACGTACCTTTAAATCCAGTCATCCCCTTTGACCCCTAGAAGACATACCTTTTAGTCATTTCCTTTTATTCCTATAAGACGTATCTTTTAGTTGAGTCACCCCCTTTGATTCCAATAAGAGGTACCTTTTTGTCAAGTCATCCCCCTTGAATACTATAAGACGTACCATTTAGTCGAGTCATCCCTTTTGATTCCTAGAAGACGTACCTTTTAGTCTAGTCATTTCCCTTGATTCCTATAAGACGTACCTTTTAGTCGAGTCATCCACTTTGATTCCTATAAGACGTACCTTTTAGTCGAGTCATCCTCTTTGATTCCTATAAGACGTACCTTTTAGTCGAGTCATCCCCTGTGATCCCTAGAAGACGTACTTTTTAGTCTAGTCATTTCCTTTGATTCCTATAAGACGTACCTTTTAATCTAGTCATTTCCTTTGATTCCTATAAGAAGTACCTTTTAGTCGAGTCATCCCCTTTGACCCCTAGAATACGTACCTTTTAGTCGAGTCATTTCCCTTGATTCCTATAAACGTACCTCTTAGTCGAATCATCCCCTTTGATTCGTATAAGACGTACCTTTTAGTCGAGTCATCCTCTTTGATTCCTATAAGACATACCTTTTAGTCGAGTTATACCTCTTGATTCCTATAAGACGTACTTTTTAATCGAGTCATTCCCCCTTGACCCCTAGAAGACGTACCTTTTTGTTGAGTCATCCCCTTTAACCCCTAGAAGACGTACCTTTTACTCGAGTCATTTCCTTTGATTCTATAAGACGTATCTTTTAGTCGAGTCATCCCATTGGATTCCTATAAGACGTACCTTTTAGTCCAGTCATCCCCTTTGATTCCTATAAGACGTAACGTTTAGTCAAGTCATCCCCTTTGATTGCTATAAGACGTACCTTTTAGTCGAGTCATCCCTTTGATTTCTATAAGACGTACCTTTTAGTCGAGTCATCCCCTTTGACCCCTAGAAGTCATACCTTTTAGTCATTTTCTTTGATTCCTATAAGACGTACCTTTTAGTCGAGTCACCCCCTTTGATTCCTATAAGACGTACCTTTTAGTCGAGTCATCCCCCTTGATTACTATAAGACGTACCTTTTAGTCGAGTCATCCCCTTTGATTCCTAGAAGACGTACCTTTTAGTCGAGTCATTTCCCTTGATTCCTATAAGACGTACCTTGTAGTCGAGTCATCCACATTGATTCCTATAAGACGTACCTTTTAGTCGAGTCATCCCCATGGATTCCTATAAGACGTACCTTTTGGTCGAGTCATCCCCTTCGATTCCTATAAGACGAACCTTTTCGTCGAGTCATCACCTTTGATTCCCAAAAGACATACCTTATAGTCGAGTCATTTCCCTTGATTCCTATAAGACGTACCTTTTAGTCGAGTCATCCCCTTTGATTCATATAAGACGTACCTTTTAGTGGAATCATCCCCTTTTATTCCTATAAGACGTACCTTTTAGTCAAGTCATCCGCTTTGATTCCTATAAGACGTACCTTCTACTCGAGTCATCCCTTTGATTCCTATAAGACGTACCTTTTAGTCGAGTCATTTCCTTAGATTCCTAGAAAACGTACCTTTTAGTCGAGTCATTTCCCTTGATTCCTATGAGACGTACCTTTTAGTCGAGTCAACCCCTTTGATTCCTATAAAATGTAACTTGTAGTCGAGTCATCCCCTTTGATTCCTATAAGACGTACCTTTTAGTCGAGTCATCCCTTTGATTCCTATAAGACGTACCTTTTAGTCGAGTCATCCCCTATGACCCCTAGAAGACATACCTTTTAGTCATTTCCTTTGATTCCTATAAGACGTATCTTTTAGTTGAGTCATCCCCTTTGATTCCTAGAAGACGTACCTTTTAGTCGAGTCATTTCCCTTGATTCCTATAAGACGTACCATTTAGTCGAGTCATCCACTTTGATTCCTATAAGACGTACCTTTTAGTCGAGTCATCCCCTTGGATTCCTATAAGACGTACCTTTTGGTCGAGTCATCCCCTTCGATTCCTATAAGACGAACCTTTTACTCGAGTCATCCCCTTTGATTCCTAAAAGACGTACCTTTTAGTAGAGTCATTTCCCTTGATTCCTATAAGACGTACCTTTTAGTCGAGTCATCCCCTTTGATTCCTATAAGACGTACCTTTTAGTCGTGTCATCCTCTTTGATTCCTATAAGACTTACCTTTTAGTCGTGTCATACTCTTTGATTCCTATAAGACGTACCTTTTAGTTGAGTCATCCCCTTTGATCCCTAGAAGACGTACCTTTTAGTCGAGTCATTTCCCTTGATTCCTATAAGACGTACGTCTTAGTCGAATCATCCCCTTTGATTCGTATAAGACGTACCTTTTTGTCGAGTTATCCTCTTTGATTCCTATAAGACATACCTTATAGTCGATTTATACCTCTTCATTCCTATAAGACGTACTTTTTAGTCGAGTCATTCCCCCTTGACCCCTAGAAGACGTACCTTTTAGTCGAGTCATCCCCATTGACCCCTAGAAGACGTACCTTTTACTCGAGTCATTTCCTTTGATTCTATAAGACGTATCTTTTAGTCGAGTCATCCCTTTAAATTCCTATAAGACGTACCTTTTAGTCCAGTAATCCCCTTTGATTCCTTTAAGACGTACCTTTTAGTCAAGTCATCCCGTTTGATTGCTATAAGACGTACCTTTTAGTCGAGTCATCCCTTTGATTCCTATAAGACGTACCTTTTAGTCGATTCATCCCCTTTGACCCCTAGAAGACATACCTTTTAGTCATTTTCTTTGATTCCTATAAGACGTACCTTTTAGTCGAGTCACCCCCTTTGATTCCTATAAGACGTACCTTTTAGTCGAGTCATCCCTCTTGATTACTATAAGATGTACCTTTTAGTCGAGTCATCCACTTTGATTCCTAGAAGACGTACCTTTTAGTCGAGTCATCCCCTTTGACCCCTAGATTACGTACCTTTTAGTCGAGTCATTTCCCTTGATTCCTATAAGACGTACCTCATAGTCGAATCATCCCGTTTGATTCGTATAAGTCGTACCTTTTAGTCGAGTCATCCCCTTTGATTCCTATAAGACATACCTTTTAGTCGAGTTATACCTCTTGATTCCTATAAGACGTACTTTTTAGTCGAGTCATTCCCCCTTGACCCCTAGAAGACGTACCTTTTAGTCGAGTCATCCCCTTTGACCCCTAGAAGACGTACCTTTTACTCGAGTCATTTCCATTGATTCTATAAGACGTATCTTTTAGTCGAGTCATCCCTTTTGATTTCTATAAGACGTACCTTTTAGTCGAGTCATCCCCTTTTATTCCTATAAGACGTACCTTTTAGTCAAGACATCCCCTTTGATTGCTATAAGACGTAGCTTTTAGTCGAGTCATCCCTTTGATTCCTATAAGACGTACCTTTTAGTCGAATCATCCCCTTTGACCCCTAGAAGACATACCTTTTAGTCATTTTCTTTGAATCCTATAAGACGTACCTTTTAGTCGAGTCACTCCCTTTGATTCCTATTAGACGTACCTTTTAGTCGAGTCATCCCCCTTCATTACTATAAGACGGACCTTTTAGTCTAGTCATCCCCTTTGATTCCTAGAAGGCGTACCTTTTAGTCTAGTCATTTCCGTTGATTCCTATAAGACGTACCTTTTAGTCGAGTCATCCACTTTGATTTCTATAAGACGTACCTTTTAGTCGAGTCATCCCCTTGGGTTCCTATAAGATGTACCTTTTGGTCGAGTCATCCGCTTCGATTCCTATAAGACGAACCTTTTAGTCGAGTCATCCCCTTTGATTCCTATAAGACGTTCATTTTAGTCGAGTCATCTCCTTTGATTCCTATAAGACGTACCTTTTAGTTGAGTCATTTCCTGTGATTCCTAGAGGACGTACCTTTTAGTCGAGTCATCCCCTTTGATTTCTATAAGACGTACCTTTTAGTCGAGTCATCTCCTTTCATTACTAGAAGAAGTACCTTTTAATCGAGTCATTTCCTTTTATTCAATAAGATGTATCTTTTAGTCGAGTCAGCCCTTTTGATTCCTATAAGACGTACCTTTTAGTCGAGTCATCCCCTTTGATTCCTATAAGACTTACCTTTTAGTCAAGTCATCCCCTTTGATTCCTATAAGACGTACCATTTACTCGAGTCATCCCTTTGTTTCCTATAAGTCGTACCTTTTAGTCGAGTCATTTCCTTAGATTCCTAGAAAACGTACATTTTAGTCGAGTCATTTCCCTTGATTCCTATGAGACGTACCTTTTAGTCGAGTCATCCCCTTTGATTCTCATTAATTGTACCTTTTAGTCGAGTCATCCCCTTTGATTCCTATAAGACGTACCTTTTAGTCGAGTCATCCCTTTGATTCCTATAAGACGTACCATTAAATCCAGTCATCCCCTTTGACCCCTAGAAGACATACCTTTTAGTCATTTCCTTTGATTCCTATAAGACGTATCTTTTAGTTGAGTCACCCCCTTTGATTCCAATAAGAGGTACCTTTTTGTCAAGTCATCCCCCTTGAATACTATAAGACGTACCTTTTAGTCGAGTCATCCCTTTTGATTCCTAGAAGACGTACCTTTTAGTCGAGTCATTTCCCTTGATTCCTATAAGACGTACCTTTTAGTCGAGTCATCCACTTTGATTCCTATAAGACGTACCTTTTAGTCGAGTCATCCTCTTTGATTCCTATAAGACGTACCTTTTAGTCGAGTCATCCCCTTTGATCCCTAGAAGACGTACCTTTTAGTCTAGTCATTTCCTTTGATTCCTATAAGACGTACCTTTTAATCTAGTCATTTCCTTCGATTCCTATAAGACGTACCTTTTAGTCGAGTCATCCCCTTTGACCGCTTGAATACGTACCTTTTAGTCGAGTCATTTCCCTTGATTCCTATAAACGTACCTCTTAGTCGAATCATCCACTTTGATTCGTATAAGACGTACCTTTTAGTCGAGTCATCCTCTTTGATTCCTATAAGACATACCTTTTTGTCGAGTTATACCTCTTGATTCCTATAAGACGTACTTTTTAATCGAGTCATTCCCCCTTGACCCCTAGATGACGTACCTTTTAGTCGAGTCATCCCCTTTAACCCCTAGAAGACGTACCTTTTACTCGAGTCATTTCCTTTGATTCTATAAGACGTATCTTTTAGTCGAGTCATCCCATTGGATTCCTATAAGACGTACCTTTTAGTCCAGTCATCCCCTTTGATTCCTATAAGACGTAACGTTTAGTCAAGTCATCCCCTTTGATTGCTATAAGACGTACCTTTTAGTCGAGTCATCCCTTTGATTCCTATAAGACGTACCTTTTAGTCGAGTCATCCCCTTTGACCCCTAGAAGTCATACCTTTTAGTCATTTTCTTTGATTCCTATAAGACGTACCTTTTAGTCGAGTCATCCCCTTTGATTCCTATAAGACGTACCTTTTAGTCGAGTCATCCCCCTTGATTACTATAAGACGTCCTTTTAGTCGAGTCATCCCATTTGACCCCTAGAATACGTACCTTATAGTCGAGTCATTTCCCTTTACTCCTATAAGACGTACCTCTTATTCGAATCATCCCCTTTGATTCGTATAAGACGTACCTTTTAGTCGAGTCATCCTCTTTGATTCCTATAAGACATACCTTTTAGTCGAGTTATACCTCTTGATTGCTATAAGACGTACTTTTTAGTCGAGTCATTCCCCCTTGACTCCTAGAAGACGTACCTTTTAGTCGAGTCATCCCCTTTGACCCCTAGAAGACGTACCTTTTACTCGAGTCATTTCCTTTGATTCTATAAGACGTATCTTTTAGTCGAGTCATCCCTTTGGATTCCTATAAGACGTACCTTTTAGTCCATTCATCCCCTTTGATTCCTATAAGACGTATCTTTTAGTCAAGTCATCCCCTTTGATTGCTATAAGACGTACCTTTTACTCGAGTCATCCCTTTGATTCCTATAAGACGTACCTTTTAGTCGAGTCATCCCTTTTGACCCCTAGAAGACATAGCTTTTAGTCATTTTCTTTGATTCCTAAAAGACGTACCTTTTAGTCGAGTCATCCCCCTTGATTACTATAAGACGTACCTTTTAGTCGAGTCATCCCCTTTGATTCCTAGAAGACGTACCTTTTAGTCGAGTCATTTCCCCTGATTCCTATAAGACGTACCTTTTAGTCGAGTCATCCACTTTGATTCCAATAAGACGTACCTTTTAGTCGAGTCATCCCCTTTGATTCCTATAAGACGTACCTTTCTGTCGAGTACTCCCTTTCGATTCCTATAAGACGAACCTTTTAGTCTAGTCATCCCCTTTGATTCCTAAAAGATGTACCTTATAGTCGAGTCATTTCCCTTGATTCCTATAAGACGTACCTTTTAGTCGAGTCATCCCCTTTGATTCCTATAAGACGTACCTTTTAGTCGAGTCATCCCCTTTGATTCCTATAAGACGTACCTTTTAGTCGAGTCATCCCCTTTGATCCCTAGAAGACGTACCTTTTAGTCTAGTCATATCGTTTGATTCCTATAAGACGTACCTTTTAGTCTAGTCATTTCCTTTGATTCCTATAAGACGTACCTTTTAGTCGAGTCATCCCCTTTGACCCCTAGAATACGTACCTTTTAGTCGAGTCATTTCCCATGATTCTGATATGACCTACCTCTTAGTCGAATCAACCCCTTTTAATCGTATAAGACGTACCTTTTAGTCGATTCATCCCCTTTGATTCCTATAAGACATACCTTTTAGTCGAGTTATACCTCTTGATTCCTATAAGACGTACTTTTTAGTCGAGTCGACCCTTTTGACCCCTAGAAGACGTACCTTTTACTCGAGTCATTTCCTTTGATTCTATAAGACGTATCTTTTAGTCGAGTCATCCCTTTTGATTCCTATAAGACGTACCTTTTAGTCGAGTCATCCCCTTTGATTCCTATGAGACGTACCTTTTAGTCAAGTCATCCCCTTTGATTGCTATAAGACGTAACTTTTAGTCGAGTCATCCCTTTGATTCCTATAAGACGTACCTTTTCGTCGAGTCATCCCCTTTGACCACTAGAAGACATACCTTTTAGTCGAGTCATCCCCCTTGATTACTATAAGACGTACCTTTTAGTCGAGTCATCCCCTTTGATTCCTAGAAGACGTACCTTTTAGTGGAGTCATTTCCCTTGATTCCTATAAGACGTTCCTTTTAGTCGAGTCATCCACTTTGATTGCTATAAGACGTACCATTGAGTCGAGTCATCCCCTTTGATTCCTATAAGACGTACCTTTTAGTCGAGTCATCCCCTTTGACCTCTAGAATACGTACCTATTAGTCGAGTCATTTCCTTTGATTCCTATAAGACGTACCTTTTAGTCGAGTCATCCCCTGTGATTCCTAGAAGACGTACCTTTTAGTCGAGTCATCCCCTTTGATTTCTATAAGACGTACCTTTTAGTTGAGTCATTTCCTTTCATTCCTTGAAGACGTACCTTTTAGTCGAGTCATTTCCCTTGATTCCTATAAGACGTACCTTTTAGTCGAGTCATCCCCTTTGATTCCTATAAGACGTACCTTTTAGTCGAGTCATCTCCTTTGATTCCTATAAGACGTACCTTTTAGTTTAGTTATTTCCTGTGATTCCTAGAAGACGTACCTTTTAATCGAGTCATCCCCTTCGATTCCTATAAGACGTATCTTTTGGTCGAGTCATCCCCGTTGACCCCTAGAAGACGTACCTTTTAATCGAGTCATTTACTTTGATTCCTATAAGACGTATGTTTTAGTCTAGTCATCCCTTTTGATTCCTATAAGACGTACCTTTTAGTCGAGTCATCCCCTTTGATTCCTATAAGACCTACCTTTTAGTCGAGTCATCCCCTTTGATTCATAGAAGACGTAGCTAATAGTCGAGTCATTTCCCTTGATTCCTATATGACGTACCTTTTAGTCGAGTCATCCCCTTTGATACCTATAAGACGTACCTTTTAGTCGAGTCATCCCCTTTGATTCCTATAAGACGTACCTTTTAGTCGAGTCATCCCCTTTGATCCCTAGAAGACGTACCTTTTAGTCTAGTCATTTCCTTTGATTCCTATAAGACGTACCTTTTAGTCGAGTCATCCCCTTTGACCTCTAGAATACGTACCTATTAGTCGAGTCATTTCCTTTGATTCCTATAAGACGTACCATTTAGTCGAGTCATCCCCTGTGATTCCTAGAAGACGTACCTTTTAGTCGAGTCATCCCCATTGATTTCTATAAGACGTACCTTTTAGTTGAGTCATTTCCTTTGATTCCTTGAAGACGTACCTTTTAGTCGAGTCATTTCCCTTGATTCCTATAAGACGTACCTTTTAGTCGAGTCATCCCCTTTGATTCCTATAAGACGTACCTTTTAGTCGAGTCATCTCCTTTGATTCCTATAAGACGTACCTTTTAGTTTAGTTATTTCCTGTGATTCCTAGAAGACGTACCTTTTAATCGAGTCATCCCCTTCGATTCCTATAAGACGTATCTTTTAGTCGAGTCATCCCCGTTGACCCCTAGAAGATGTACCTTTTAATCGAGTCATTTACTTTGATTCCTATAAGACGTATGTTTTAGTCTAGTCATCCCTTTTGATTCCTATAAGACGTACCTTTTAGTCGAGTCATCCCCTTTGATTCCTATAAGACCTACCTTTTAGTCGAGTCATCCCCTTTGATTCCTAGAAGACGTAGCTAATAGTCGAGTCATTTCCCTTGATTCCTATATGACGTACCTTTTAGTCGAGTCATCCCCTTTGATACCTATAAGACGTACCTTTTAGTCGAGTCATCCCCTTTGATTCCTATAAGACGTACCTTTTAGTCGAGTCATCCCCTTTGATCCCTAGAAGACGTACCTTTTAGTCTAGTCATTTCCTTTGATTCCTATAAGACGTACCTTTTAGTCTAGTCATTTCCTTTGATTCCTATAAGACGTTCCTTTTAGTCGAGTCATCCCCTTTGACCCCTAGAATACGTACCTTTTAGTCGAGTCATTTTCCTTGATTCCTATAAGACGTACCTCTTAGTCGAATCATCCCCTTTGATTCGTATAAGAAGTACCTTTTAGTCGAGTCATCCCCTTTGATTCCTATAAGACATACCTTTTAGTCGAGTTATACCTCTTGATTCCTATAAGACGTACTTTTTAGTCGAGTCATTCCCCCTTGACACCTAGAAGACGTACCTTTTAGTTGAGTCATCCCCTTTGAACCCTAGAAGACGTACCTTTTACTCGAGTTATTTCCTTTGATTCTATAAGACGTATCTTTTAGTCGAGTCATCTCTTTTGATTCCTATAAGACGTACCTTTTAGTCGAGTCATCCCCTTTGATTCCTATAAGACTTACCTTTTAGTCAAGTCATCCCCTTTGATTGCTATAAGACGTACCTTTTCGTCGAGTCATCCCTTTGATTCCTATAAGACGTACCTTTTAGTCGAGTCATCCCCTTTGACCCCTAGAAGACATACCTTTTAGTCATTTTCTTTGATTCCTATAAGACGTACCTTTTAGTCGAGTCACCCCCTTTGATTCCTATAAGACGTACCTTTTAGTCGAGTCATCCCCCTTGATTACTATATGACGTACCTTTTAGTCGAGTCATCCCCTTTGATTCCTAGAAGACGTACCATTGAGTCGAGTCATTTCCCCTGATTCCTATAAGACGTACCGTTTAGTCGAATCATCTACTTTGATTCCTATAAGACGTACCTTTTAGTCGAGTCATCCCCTTTGATTCCTATAAGACGTACCTTTTAGGCGAGTCATCCCCTTTGACCTCTAGAATACGTACCTATTAGTCGAGTCATTTCCTTTGATTCCTATAAGACGTACCTTTTAATCTAATCATTTCCTTTGATTCCTATAAGACGTACCTACTTTTTAGTCTAGTCATTTCCATTGATTCCTATAAGATGTACCTTTTAATCTAATCATTTCCTTTGATTCCTATAAGACGTACCTTTTAGTCGAGTCATCTCCTATGATCCCTAGAATACGTACCTTTTAGTCTAGTCATTTCCCTTGATTCCTAAAAGACGTAACTCTTAGTCGAATCATCCCCTTTGATTCGTATAAGACGTACCATTTAGTCGAGTCATCCTCTTTGATTCCTATAAGACATACCTTTTAGTCGAATTATACCTCTTGATTCCTATAAGACGTACTTTTTAGTCGAGTCATTCCCCCTTGACCTCTAGAAGACGTACCTTTTCATCGAGTCATCCCCTTTGACCCCTAGAAGACGTACCTTTTACTCGTGTCATTTCCTTTGATTCTATAAGACGTATCTTTTAGTCGAGTCATCCCTTTGGATTCCTATAAGACGTACCTTTTAGTCCAGTCATCCCCTTTGATTCCTATAAGACGTAACTTTTAGTCAAGTCATCCCCTTTGATTGCTATACGACGTACCTTTTAGTCGAGTCATCCCCTTTGACCCCTAGAAGACATACCTTTTAGTCATTTTCTTTGATTTCTATAAGACGTACCTTTTAGTTGAGTCACCCCCTTTGATTCCTATAAGACGTACCTTTTAGTCGAGTCATCCCCCTTGATTACTATAAGACGTACCTTTTAGTCGAGTCATCCCCTTTGATTCCTAGAAGACGTATCTTTTAGTCGAGTCATTTCCCTTGATTCCTATAAGTCTTACCTTTTAGTCGAGTCATCCACTTTGATTCCTATAAGACGTACCTTTTAGTCGAGTCATCTCCTTTGATTCCTATAAGACGTACCTTTTAGTTGAGTCATTTCCTGTGATTCCTAGAAGGCATTCCTTTTAGTCGAGTCATTTCACATGATTCCTATAAGACGTACCTTTTAGTCGAGACATTCCCTTTGATTCCTATAAGACGTACCTTTTAGTCGAGTCATCCCCTTTGATTCCTATATGACGTACCTTTTAGTCGAGTCATCCCCTTTGATTCCTAGAAGACGTAACTTTTGGTCGAGTCATTTCTCTTGATTCCTATAAGTCGTACCTTTTAGTCGAGTCATCCCCTTGATTCCTATAAGACGTATCGTTTAGTCGAGTCATCCCCTTTGATTCCTATAAGACGTACCTTTTAGATGAGTCATCCCCTTTGATTCCTATAAGACGTATCTTTTAGTCGAGTCATCCCCTTTGATTCCTAGAAGACGTAACTTTTAGTCGAGGTATTTCCCTTGATACCTATAAGACGTACCTTTTAGTCGAGTCATACCCTTTGATTCCTATAAGACGTATCTTTTAGTCGAGTCATCCCCTCTGATTCCTATAAGACGTACCTTTTAGTTGAGTCATTTCCATTGATTCCTTGAAGACGTACCTTTTAGTCGTGTCATTTCCCTTAATTCCTATAAGACGTACCTTTTAGTCGAGTCATCCCCTTTGATTCCTATAAGACGTACCTTTTAGTCGAGTCATCTCCTTTGAATCCAATAAGATGTACCTTTTAGTTGAGTCATTTTCTGTGATTCCTAGAAGACGTACCTTTTAGTCGAGTCATCCCCTTTGATTCCTATAAGACGAACCTTTTAGTCGAGTCATCCCCTTTCACCCCTAGAAGACGTATCTTTTAATCGAGTCATTTTCTTTTATTCTATAAGACGTATCTTTTAGTCGAGTCATCCCTTTTGATTCCAATAAGACGTACCTTTTAGTCGAGTCATCCCCTTTGATTCCTATAAGACGTACCTTTTAGTCAAGTCATCCCCTTTGATTCCTATAAGACCAACCTTTTAGTCGAGTCATCCCTTTGATTCCTATAAGACGTACCTTTTAGTCGAGTCATTTCCTTAGATTCCTAGAAAACGTACCTTTTAGTCGAGTCATTTCCCTTGATTCCTATAAGACGTACCTTTTAGTCGAGTCATCCCCTTTGATTCCTATAAAATGTACCTTTTAATCGAGTCATCCCCTTTATTCCTATAAGGCGTACCTTTTAGTCGAGTCATCCCTTTGATTACTATAAGACGTACCTTTTAGTCGAGTCATCCCCTTTGACCCCAATAAGATATACCTTTTAGTCGAGTCATCCCCTTGGATTCCTATAAGACGTACCTTTTGGTCGAGTCATCCCCTTCGATTCCTATAAGACGAATGTTTTAGTCGAGTCATCCCCTTTGATTCCTAAAAGACGTACCTTATAGTCGAGTCATCCCCTTGATTCCTATAAGACGTATCGTTTAGTCGAGTCATCCCCTTTGATTCCTATAAGACGTACCTTTTAGATGAGTCATCCCCTTTGATTCCTATAAGACGTATCTTTTAGTCGAGTCATCCCCTTTGATTCCTAGAAGACGTAACTTTTAGTCGAGGTATTTCCCTTGATACCTATAAGACGTACCTTTTAGTCGAGTCATCCCCTTTGATTCCTATAAGACGTATCTTTTAGTCGAGTCATCCCCTCTGATTCCTATAAGACGTACCTTTTAGTTGAGTCATTTCCATTGATTCCTTGAAGACGTACCTTTTAGTCGTGTCATTTCCCTTAATTCCTATAAGACGTACCTTTTAGTCGAGTCATCCCCTTTGATTCCTATAAGACGTACCTTTTAGTCGAGTCATCTCCTTTGAATCCAATAAGATGTACCTTTTAGTTGAGTCATTTTCTGTGATTCCTAGAAGACGTACCTTTTAGTCGAGTCATCCCCTTTGATTCCTATAAGACGAACCTTTTAGTCGAGTCATCCCCTTTCACCCCTAGAAGACGTATCTTTTAATCGAGTCATTTCCTTTTATTCTATAAGACGTATCTTTTAGTCGAGTCATCCCTTTTGATTCCAATAAGACGTACCTTTTAGTCGAGTCATCCCCTTTGATTCCTATAAGACGTACCTTTTAGTCAAGTCATCCCCTTTGATTCCTATAAGACCAACCTTTTAGTCGAGTCATCCCTTTGATTCCTATAAGACGTACCTTTTAGTCGAGTCATTTCCTTAGATTCCTAGAAAACGTACCTTTTAGTCGAGTCATTTCCCTTGATTCCTATAAGACGTACCTTTTAGTCGAGTCATCCCCTTTGATTCCTATAAAATGTACCTTTTAATCGAGTCATCCCCTTTATTCCTATAAGGCGTACCTTTTAGTCGAGTCATCCCTTTGATTACTATAAGACGTACCTTTTAGTCGAGTCATCCCCTTTGACCCCAATAAGATATACCTTTTAGTCGAGTCATCCCCTTGGATTCCTATAAGACGTACCTTTTGGTCGAGTCATCCCCTTCGATTCCTATAAGACGAATGTTTTAGTCGAGTCATCCCCTTTGATTCCTAAAAGACGTACCTTATAGTTGAGTCATTTCCCTTGATTCCTATATGACGTACCTTTTAGTCGAGTCATCCCCTTTGATACCTATAAGATGTACCTTTTAGTCGAGTCATCCCCTTAGATTCCTATAAGACGTACCTTTTAGTCGAGTCATCCCCTTTGATCCCTAGAAGACGTACCTTTTAGTCGAGTCATCCCCATTGATCCCTACAAGACGTACCTTTTAGTTTAGTCATTTCCATTGATTCCTATAAAACGTACCTTTTAGTATAGTCATTTCCTTTGATTCCTATAAGACGTACCTTTTAGTCGAGTCATCCCCTTTGACCCCTAGAATACGTACCTTTTAGTCGAGTCATTTCCCTTGATTCCAATAAGACGTACCTCTTAGTCGAATCATCCCCTTTGATTTGTATAAGACGTACCTTTTAGTCGAGTCATCCCCTTTGATTCCTATAAGACATACCTTTTAGTCGAGTTGTACCTCTTGATTCCTATAAGACGTACTTTTTAGTCGAGTCATTCCCCCTTGACCCCTAGAAGATGTACCTTTTAGTCGAGTCATCCCCTTTGACCCCTAGAAGACGTACCTTTTATTCGAGTCATTTCCTTTGATTCTATAAGACGTATCTTTTAGTCAAGTCATCCCTTTTGATTCCTATAAGACGTACCTTTTAGTCGAGTCATCCCCTTTGATTGCTATAAGACGTACCTTTTAGTCAAGTCATCCCCTTTGATTGCTATAAGACGTACCTTTTAGTCGAGTCATCCCTTTGATTCCTATAAGACGTACCTTTTAGTCGAGTCATCCCTTTTGACCCCTAGAAGACATACCTTTTAGTCATTTTCTTTGATTCCTATAAGACGTACCTTTTAGTCGAGTCACCCCCTTTGATTCCTATAAGACGTACCTTTTAGTCGAGTCATCCCCGTTGATTACTATAAGACGTACCTTTTAGTCGAGTCATCCCTTTTGATTCCTAGAAGACGTACCTTTTAGTCGAGTCATTTCCCTTGATTCCTATAAGACGTACCGTTTAGTCGAGTCATCCACATTGATTCCTATAAGACGTACCTTTTAGTCGAGTCATCCCCTTTGACCTCTAGAATACGTACCTATTAGTCGAGTCATTTCCTTTGATTCCTATAAGACGTACCTTTTAGTCGAGTCATCCCCTCTGATTCCTATAAGACGTACCTTTTAGTCGAGTCATCCCCTATAATTTCTATAAGACGTACCTTTTAGTTGAGTCATTTACTTTTAATCCTTGAAGACGTAGCTTTTAGTCGAGTCATTTCTCTTGATTCCTATAAGACGTACCTTTTGGTCGAGTCATCCTCTTTGATTCCTATAAGACGTATCTTTTAGTCGAGTCATCTCCTTTGATTCCTATAAGACGTACCTTTTAGTTGAGTCATTTCCTGTGATTCCTAGAAGACGTACCTTTTAGTCGAGTCATCCCCTTTAATTCCTATAAGACGTATCTTTTAGTCGAGTCATCCCCTTTGACCTATAGAAGACGTACCTTTTAATCGAGTCATTTACTTTGATTCCTATAAGACGTATGTTTTAGTCGAGTCATCCCTTTTGATTCCTATAAGACGTACCTTTTAGTCGAGTCATCCCTTTTGATTCCTATAAGACGTACCTTTTGGTCGAGTCATCCTCTTTGATTCCTATAAGAAGTACCTTTTAGTCGAGTCATCCCCTTTGATTCCTATAAGACGTACCTTTTAGTTGAGTTATTTTCTATGATTCCTTGAAGACGTACCTTTTACTCGAGTCATTTCCATGATTCCTATAAGACGTACCTTTTAGTCGAGTCATCTCCTTTGATTCCTATAAGACGTACCTTTTTGTCGAGTCATCTCCTTTGATTCCTATAAGACGTACCTTTTAGTTGAGTCATTTCCTGTGATTCCTAGAAGGCGTTCCTTTTAGTCGAGTCATTTCACATGATTCCTATAAGACGTACCTTTTAGTCGAGTCATTCCCTTTGATTCCTATAAGACGTACCTTTTAGTCGAGTCATCCCCTTTGATTCCTATATGACGTAACTTTTAGTCGAGTCATCCCCTTTGATTCCTAGAAGACGTAACTTTTGGTCGAGTCATTTCTCTTGATTCCTATAAGTCGTACCTTTTAGTCGAGTCATCCCCTTGATTCCTATAAGACGTATCGTTTAGTCGAGTCATCCCCTTTGATTCCTATAAGACGTACCTTTTAGATGAGTCATCCCCTTTGATTCCTATGAGACGTATCTTTTAGTCGAGTCATCCCCTTTGATTCCTAGAAGACGTAACTTTTAGTCGAGGTATTTCCCTTGATTCCTATAAGACGTACCTTTTAGTCGAGTCGTCCCCTTTGATTCCTATAAGACGTATCTTTTAGTCGAGTCATCCCCTCTGATTCCTATAAGACGTACCTTTTAGTTGAGTCATTTCCTTTGATTCCTTGAAGACGTACCTTTTAGTCGTGTCATTTCCCTTGATTCCTATAAGACGTACCTTTTAGTCGAGTCATCCCCTTTGATTCCTATAAGACGTACCTTTTAGTCTAGTCATCTCCTTTGAATCCAATAAGATGTACCTTTTAGTTGAGTCATTTCCTGTGATTCCTAGAAGACGTACCTTTTAGTCGAGTCATCCCCTTTGATTCCTATAAGACGAACCTTTTAGTCGAGTCATCCCCTTTCACCCCTAGAAGACGTACCTTTTAATCGAGTCATTTCCTTTTATTCTATAAGACGTATCTTTTAGTCGAGTCATCCCTTTTGATTCAAATAAGACGTACCTTTTAGTCGAGTCATCCGTTTTGATTCCTATAAGACGTACCTTTTAGTCAAGTCATCCCCTTTGATTCCCATAAGACCAACCTTTTAGTCGAGTCATCCCTTTGCTTCCTATAAGACGTACCTTTTAGTCGAGTCATTTCCTTAGATTCCTAGAAAACGTACCTTTTAGTCGAGTCATTTCCCTTGATTCCTATAAGACGTACCTTTTAGTCGAGTCATCCCCTTTGATTCCTATAAATGTACCTTTTAATCGAGTCATCCCCTTTATTCCTATAAGACGTACCTTTTAGTCGAGTCATCCCTTTGATTCCTATAAGACGTACCTTTTAGTCGAGTCATCCCCTTTGACCCCAATAAGATATACCTTTTAGTCATTTCCTTTGATTCCTATAAGACGTATCTTTTAGTTGAGTCACCCCCTTTTATTCCAATAAGAGGTACCTTTTAGTCATGTCATCCCCCTTGATTACTATAAGACGTACCTTTTAGTCGAGTCATCCCCTTTGATTCCTAGAATACGTACCTTTTAGTCGAGTCATTTCCCTTGATTCCTATAAGACGTACCTTTTAGTCGAGTCATCCACTTTGATTCCTCTAAGACGTACCTTTTAGTCGAGTCATCCCCTTGGATTCATATAAGACGTACCTTTTAGACGAGTCATCCCCTTCGATTCCTATAAGACGAACCTTTTAGTCGAGTCATCCCCTTTGATTCCTAAAAGACGTTCCTTTTAGTAGAGTCATTTCCCTTGATTCCTATAAGACGTACATTTTAGTCGAGTCATCTCCTTTGATTCCTAAAAGACGTACCTTTTAGTCGAGTCATCCCCTTTGATTCCTATAAGACGTACCTTTTAGTCGAGTCATCCCCTTTGATCCCTAGAAGACGTACCTTTTAGTCTAGTCATTTCCTTTGATTCCTATAAGACGTACCTTTTAGTCTAGTCATTTCCTTTGCTTCCGATAAGACGTACCTTTTAGTCGAGTCATCCCCTTTGACCCCTAGAATACGTACCTTTTAGTCAAGTCATTTCCCTTGATTCCTATAAGACGTACATCTTAGTCGAATCATCCCCTTTGATTCGTATAAGACATACCATTTAGTCGAGTCATCCCCTTTGATTCCTATAAGACATACCTTTTAGTTCGAGTTATGCCTCTTGATTCCTATATGACGTACATTTTAGTCGAGTCATTCCCCCTTGACCCCTAGAAGACGTATCTTTTAGTCGAGTCATCCCCTTTGACCCCTAGAAGACGTACCTTTTACTCGATTCATTTCCTTTGATTCTATTAGACGTATCTTTAGGTCGAGTCATCCCTTTTGATTCCTATAAGACGTAGCTTTTAGTCGAGTCATCCCCTTTGATTCCTATAAGACGTACCTTTTAGTCAAGTCATCCCCTTTGATTGCTATAAGACGTACCTTTTAGTCGAGTCATCCCTTTGATTCCTATAAGATGTACCTTTTAGTCGAGTCATCCCCTTTGACCCCTAGAAGACATACCTTTTAGTCATTTTCTTTTATTCCTATAAGACGTACCTTTTAGTCGAGTCACCCCCTTTGATTCCTATAAGACGTACCTTTTAGTCGAGTCATCCCCGTTGATAACTATAAGACGTACCTTTTAGTCGAGTCATCCCCTTTGATTCCTAGAAGATGTACCTTATAGTCGAGTCATTTCCCTTGATTCCTATAAGACGTACCGTTTAGTCGAGTCATCCACATTGATTCCTTTCAGACGTACCTTTTAGTCAATTCATCCCCTTTGACCTCTAGAATACGTACCTATTAGTCGAGTCATTTCCTTTGATTCCTATAAGACGTACCTTTTAGTCGAGTCATCCCCTGTGATTCCTATAAGACGTACCTTTTAGTCGAGTCATCCCCTTTGATTTCTATAAGACGTACCTTTTAGTTGAGTCATTTCCTTTTATTCCTTGAAGACGTAGCTTTTAGTCGAGTCATTTCCCTTGATTCCTATAAGACGTACCTTTTGGTCGAGTCATCCTCTTTGATTCCTATAAGACGTACCTTTTAGTCGAGTCATCCCCATTGATTCCTATAAGACGTACCTTTTAGTCGACTCATCTCCTTTGAATCCAATAAGATGTACCTTTTAGTTGAGTCATTTCCTGTGATTCCTAGAAGACGTACCTTTTAGTCGAGTCATCCCATTTGATTCCTATAAGACGTACCTTTTAGTCGAGTCATCCCCTTTTACCCCTAGAAAACGTACCTTTTAATCGAGTCATTTCCTTTTATTCTATAAGACGTATCTTTTAGTCGAGTCATGCTTTTTTATTCCAATAAGACGTACCTTTTAGTCGAGTCATCCCCTTTGATTCCTATAAGACGTACCTTTTAGTCAAGTCATCCCCTTTGATTCCTATAAGACCAACCTTTTAGTCGAGTCATCCCTTTGATTCCTATAAGACATACCTTTTAGTCGAGTCATTTCCTTAGATTCCTAGAAAACGTACCTTTTAGTCGAGTCATTTCCCCTGATTCCTACAAGACGTTCCTTTTAGTCGAGTCATCCCTTTGATTCCTATAAGACGTACCTTTTAGTCGAGTCATCCCCTTTGACCCCAAGAAGATATACCTTTTAGTCATTTCCTTTGATTCCTATAAGACGTATCTTTTAGTTGAGTCACCCCCTTTGATTCCTATAAGAGGTACCTTTTAGTCAAGTCATCCCCCTTGATTACTATAAGACATACCTTTTAGTCGAGTCATCCCCTTTGATTCCTAGAAGACGTACCATTTAGTCGAGTCATTTCCCTTGATTCCTAGAAGACGTACCTTTTAGTCGAGTCATCCACTTTGATTCCTATAAGACGTACCTTTTAGTCGAGTCATCCCCTTGGATTCCTATAAGACGTACCTTTTGGTCGAGTCATCCCCTTCGATTCCTATAAGACGAACCTTTTAGTCTAGTCATCTCCATTGATTCCTAAAAGACGTACCATTTAGTCGAGTCATTTCCCTTGATTCCTATAAGACGTACATTTTAGTCGAGCCATCCCCTTTGATTCCAATAAGACGTACCTTTTAGTCGAGTCATCCCCGTTGATTCCTATAAGACGTACTTTTAGTCGAGTCATCCCCTTTGATCCCTAGAAGACGTACCTTTTAGTCATGTCATTTCCTTTGATTCCTATAAGACGTACCTTTTAGTCTAGTCATTTCCTTTGATTCCGATAAGACGTACCTTTTAGTCGAGTCATCCTCTTTGACCCCTAGAATACGTACCTTTTAGTCGAGTCATTTCCCTTGATTCCTATAAGACGTACCTCTTAGTCGAATCACCCCCTTTGATTCGTATAAGACGTACCTTTTAGTCGAGTCATCCCCTTTGATTCCTATAAGACATACCTTTTAGTTCGAGTTATACCTCTTGATTCCTATAAGACGTACTTTTTAGTTGAGTCATTCCCCCTTGACCCCTAGAAGACGTATCTTTTAGTCGAGTCATCCCCTTTGACACCTAGAAGACGTACCTTTTACTCGAGTCATTTCCTTTGATTCTATTAGACGTATGTTTTAGTCGAGTCATCCTTTTTGATTCCTATAAGACGTACCTTTTAGTCGAGTCATCCCCATTGATTCCTATAAGACGTACCTTTTAGTCAAGTCATCCCCTTTGATTGCTATAAGACGTACCTTTTAGTCGAGTCATCCCTTTGATTCCTATAAGACGTACCTTTTAGTCGAGTCATCCCCTTTGACGCCTAGAAGATATACCTTTTATTCATTTTCTTTGATTCCTATAAGACGAACCTTATAGTCGAGTCACCCCCATTGATTCCTATAAGACGTACCTTTTTGTCGAGTCATCCCCCTTGATTACTATATGACGTACCTTGTAGTCGAGTCATCCCCTTTGATTCCTAGAAGACGTACCTTTTATTCGAATCATTTCCCTTGATTCCTATAAGACGTACCTTTTAGTCGAGTCATCCACTTTGATTCCTATAAGACGTATCTTTTAGTCGAGTCATCCCCTTGGATTCCTATAAGACGATCCTTTTGGTCGAGTCATCCCCTTTGATTCCTATAAGACGAACCTTTTAGTCAAGTCATCCCCTTTGATTCCTATAAGACGTACCTTTTAGTCGAGTCATCCCCATTGATCCCTAGAAAACGTACCTTTTAGTCGAGACATTTCCTTTGATTCCTATAAGACGTACCTTTTAGTCGAGTCATTTCCTTTGATTCCTATAAGACGTACCTTTTAGTCGAGTCATCCCCTTTGACCCCTAGAATACGTACCTTTTAGTCGAGTCATTTCCCTTGATTCCTATAAGACGTACCTTTTAGTCGAATCATCCCCTTCGATTCGTATAAGACGTACCTTTTAGTCGAGTCATACCTCTTGATTCATATAAGACGTACTTTTTAGTCGAGTCATTCCCCCTTGACACCTAGAAGACGTACCTTTTAGTCGAGTGATCCCCTTTGACCCCTATAAGACATACCTTTTAATAGAGTCATTTCCATTGATTCTAGAAGACGTATCTTTTACTCGAGTCATCCCTTTTGATTCCTATAAGACGTACCTTTTAGTCAAGTCATCCCCTTTGATTCCTATAAGATGTACCTTTTAGTCGAGTCATCCTCTTTGACCTCTAGAATACGTACCTATTAGTCTAGTCATTTCCTTAGATTCTTATAAGACGTACCTTTTAGTCGAGTCATCCCCTGTGATTCCTATAAGACGTACCTTTTAGTCGAGTCATCCCCTTTGATTTCTATAAGACGTACGTTTTAGTTGAGTCATTTCCTTTGATTCCTTGAAGACGTACCTTTTAGTCGAGTCATTTCCCTTGATTCCTATAAGACGTACCTTTTAGTCGAGACATCCCCTTTGATTCCTATAAGACGTACCTTTTAGTCAAGTTATCTCCTTTGATTCCTATAAGACGTACCTTTTAGTTGAGTCATTTCCTGGGATTCCTAGAAGACGTACCTTTTAGTCGAGTCATCCCCTTTGACCCCTAGAAGACGTACCTTTTAATCGAGTCATTTACATTGATTCCTATAAGACGTATGTTTTAGTCGAGTCATCCCTTTTGATTCCTATAAGACGTACCGTTTAGTCGAGTCATCCCCTTTGATTACTATAAGACGTACCTTTTAGTTGAGTCATCCCCTTAGATTCCTATAAGACGTACCTTTTAGTCGAGTCATCCCCTTTGATTCCTATATGACGTACCTTTTAGTTGAGTCATTTCCTTTGATTCCTATAAGACGTACCTTTTAGTTGAGTCATCCCCTTTGATTCCAATAAGACGTACCTTTTAGTCGAGTCATCTGCTTTGATTCTTATAAGACGTACCATTTAGTAGAGTCATTTCCTGTGATTCCTAGAAGACGTTCCATTTAGTCGAGTCATTTCACTTGATTCCTATAAGACATACCTTTTAGTCGAGTCATTCCCTATGATTCCAATAAGACGTACCTTTTATTCGAGTCATCCCCTTTGATTCCTATAAGACGTACCTTTTAGTCGAGTCATCCCCTTTGATTCCTAGAAGACGTAACTTTTAGTCGAGTAATTTCCCTGAATTCCTATAAGACGTACCTTTTAGTCGAGTCATCCCCTTTTATTCCTAAAAGACGTATCTTTTAGTCGAGTCATCCCCTCTGATTCCTATAAGACGTACCTTTTAGTTGAGTCATTTCCATTGATTCCTTGAAGACGTACCTTTTAGTCGAGTCATTTCCCTTGATTCCTATAAGACGTACCTTTTAGTCGAATCATCCCCTTTGATTCCTATAAGACGTACCTTTTAGTCGATTTATCTCCTTTGATTCCTATAAGACGTACCTTTTAGTTAAGTCATTTCCTGTGATTCCTACAAGACGTACCTTTTAGACGAGTCATCCCCTTTGATTCCTATAAGACGTACCTTTTAGTCGAGTCATCCCCTTTCACCCCTAGATGACGTACCATTTAATCGAGTCATTTCCTTTGATTCTATAAGACGTATCTTTTAGTCGAGTCATCCCTATGGATTCCTATAAGACGTACCTTTTAGTCGAGTCATCCCCTTTGATTCCTATAAGACATACCTTTTAGTCCAGTCATCCCCTTTGATTCCTATAAGACGTACCTTTTAGTCGAGTCGTCCCTTTGATTCCAATAAGACGTACATTTTAGTTGAGTCATTTCCTGTGATTCCTAGAAAACGTTCCTTTTAGTCGAGTCATTTCACATGATTCCTATAAGACGTACCTTTTGGTCGAGTCATTCCCTTTGATTCGTATAAGACGTACCTTTTAGTCGAGTCATCCCCTTTGATTCCTATATGACGTACCTTTTAGTCGAGTCATCCCCTTTGATTCTTAGAAGACGTAACTTTTAGTCGAGTCATTTCTCTTGATTCCTATAAGTTGTACCTTTTAGTCGAGTCATCCCCTTGATTCCTATAAGACGTATCGTTTAGTCGAGTCATCCCCTTTGATTCCTATAAGACGTACCTTTTAGATGAGTCATCCCCTTTGATTCCTATAAGACGTATCTTTTAGTCGAGTCATCCCCTTTGATTCCTAGAATACGTAACTTTTAGTCGAGGTATTTCCCTTGAATCCAATAAAACGTACCTTTTAGTCGAGTCATCCCCTTTGATTCCTATAAGATGTATCTTTTAGTTGAGTCATCCCCTCTGATTCCTATAAGACGTACCTTTTAGTTGAGTCATTTCCTTTGATTCCTTGAAGACGTACCTTTTAGTCGTGTCATTTCCCTTGATTCCTATAAGACGTACCTTTTAGTCGAGACATCCCCTTTGATTCCTATAAGACGTAACTTTTAGTCGAGTCATCTCCTTTGAATCCAATAAGATGTACCTTTTAGTTGAGTCATTTCCTGTGATTCCTAGAAGAGGTACCTTTTAGTCGAGTCATCCCTTTTGATTCCAATAAGACGTACCTTTTAGTCGAGTCATCCCCTTTGATTCCTATAAGACGTACCTTTTAGTCAAGTCATCTCCTTTGATTCCTATAAGACCAACCTTTTTGTCGAGTCATCCCTTTGATTCCTATAAGACGTACCTTTTAGTCGAGTCATTTCCTTAGATTCCTACAAAACATACCTTTAAGTCGAGTCATTTCCCTTGATTCCTATAAGACGTACCTTTTAGTCGAGTCATCCCCTTAATTCCTATAAAATGTACCTTTTAATCGAGTCATCCCCTTTATTCCTATAAGACGTACCTTTTAGTCGAGTCATCCCTTTGATTCCTATAAGACGTACCTTTTAGTCGATTCATTTCCTTAGATTCCTAGAAAACGTACCTTTTAGTCGAGTCATATCCCTTGATTCCTATAAGACGTACCTTTTAGTCGAGTCATCCCCTTGATTCCTATAAAATGTACCTTTTAATCGAGTCATCCCCTTTATTCCTATAAGACGTACCTTTTAGTCGAGTCATTCCTTTGATTCCTAGAATACGTACCTTTTAGTCGAGTCATCCACTTTGATTCCTCTAAGACGTACCTTTTAGTCGAGTAATCCCCTTGGATTCCTATAAGACGTACCTTTTGGTCGAGTCATCCCCTTCGATTCCTATAAGACGAACCTTTTAGTCGTGTCAT
This sequence comes from Capsicum pubescens, assembly GCA_030864215.1. NCBI lineage: Eukaryota > Viridiplantae > Streptophyta > Magnoliopsida > Solanales > Solanaceae > Capsicum > Capsicum pubescens. Next base: position 271,151,331 of record CM061545.1, on the reverse strand, counting down.
CCCCTTTGATTCCTAAAAGACGTACCTTTTAGTCGAGTCATTTCCCTTGATTCCTAAATGACGTACATTTTAGTCGAGGCATCCCCTTTGATTCCTATAAGACGTACCTTTTAGTCGAGTCATCCCCTTTGATTCCTATAAGACGTACCTTTTAGTCGAGTCATCCCCTTTAATCCCTAGAAGACGTACCTTTTAGTGTAGTCATTTCCTTTGATTCCTGTAAGACGTACCTTTTAGTCTAGTCATTTCACTTGCTTCCGATAAGACGTACCTTTTAGTCGAGTCCTCCCCTTTGACCCCTAGATTACGTACCTTTTAGTCAAGTCATTTCCCTTGATTCCTATAAGACGTACCTCTTAATCGAATCATCCCCTTTGATTCGTATAAGACAAACCATTTAGTCGAGTCATCCCCTTTGATTCCTATAAGACATACCATTTAGTTCGAGTTATACCTCTTGATTCCTATCAGACGTACTCTTTAGTCGAGTCATTCCCCCTTGACCCCTAGAAGAAGAATCTTTTAGTCGAGTCATCCCCTTTGACCCCTAGAAGACGTACCTTTTACTCGAGTCATTTCCTTTGATACTATTAGACGTATCTTTTAGTCGAGTCATCCCTTTTGATTCCTATAAGACGTACCTTTTAGTCAAGTCATCACCTTTGATTGCTATAAGACGTACCTTTTAGTCAAGTCATCCCTTTGATTCCTATAAGATCTACCTTTTAGTCGAGTCATCCCCTTTGACCCCTAGAAGACATACCTTTTAGTCATTTTCTTTGATTACTATAAGACGTACCTTTTAGTCGAGTCACCCCCTTTGATTCCTATAAGACGTACCTTTTAGTCGAGTCATCCCCGTTGATTACTATAAGACGTACCTTTTAGTCGAGTCATCCCCTTTAATTCCTAGAAGACGTACCTTTTAGTCGAGTCATTTCCCTTGATTCCTATAAGACGTATCGTTTAGTCGAGTCATCCACATTGATCCTTTAAGACGTACCTTTTAGTCGAGTCATCCCCTTTGACCTCTAGAATACGTACCTATTAGTCGAGTCAAGTCCTTTGATTTCTATAAGACGTACCTTTTGGTCGAGTCATCCCCTGTGATTCTTATAAGACGTACCTTTTAGTCGAGTCATCCCCTTTGATTTCTATAAGACGTACCTTTTAGTTGAGTCATTTCCTTTTATTCCTTGAAGACGTAGCTTTTAGTCGAGTCATTTCCCTTGATTTCTATAAGACGTACCTTTTGGTCGAGTCATCCTCTTTGATTCCTATAAGATGTACCTTTTAGTCGAGTCATCCCCATTGATTCCTATAAGAGGTACCTTTTAGTCGAGTCATCTCCTTTGAATCCAATAAGATGTACCTTTTAGTTGAGTCATTTCCTGTGATTCCTAGATGACGTACCTTTTAGTCGAGTCATCCCCATTGATTCCTATAAGACGTACCTTTTAGTCGAGTCATCCCCTTTCACCCCTAGAAGACGTACCTTTTAATCGAGTCATTTCCTTTTATTCTATAAGACGTATCTTTTAGTCGAGTCATCCTTTTTGATTCCAATAAGACGTACCTTTTAGTCGAGTCATCCCCTTTGATTCCTATAAGACGTACCTTTTAGTCAAGTCATCCCCTTTGATTCCTATAAGACCAACCTTTTAGTCGAGTCATCCCTTTGATTCCTATAAGACGTACCTTTTAGTCGAGTCATTTCCTTAGATTCCTAGAAAACGTACCTTTTAGTCGAGTCATTTCCCTTGATTCCTATAAGACGTACCTTTTAGTCGAGTCATCCCCTTTGATTCCTATAAAATGAACCTTTTATTCGAGTCATCCCCTTTATTCCTATAAGACGTACCTTTTAGTTGAGTCATCACATTGATTCCTATAAGACGTACCTTTTAGTCGAGTCATCCCCTTTGACCCCAAGAAGATATACCTTTTAGTCATTTCATTTGATTCCTATAAGACGTATCTTTTAGTTGAGTCACCCCCTTTGATTCCAATAAGAGGTACCTTTTAGTCAAGTCATCCCCCTTGATTACTATAAGACGTACCTTTTAGTCGAGTCACCCCCTTTGATTCCTATAAGACGTACCTTTTAGTCGAGTCATCCCCGTTGATTACTATAAGACGTACCTTTTAGTCGAGTCATCCCCTTTGATTCCTAGAAGACGTACCTTTTAGTCGAGTCATTTCCCTTGATTCCTATAAGACGTACCGTTTAGTCGAGTCATCCACATTGATTCCTTTAAAATGTACCTTTTAGTCGAGTCATCCCCTTTGACCTTTAGAATACGTACCTATTAGTCGAGTCAAGTCCTTTGATTTCTATAAGACGTACCTTTTAGTCGAGTCATCCCCTGTGATTCTTATAAGACGTACCTTTTAGTCGAGTCATCCCTTTTGATTTCTATAAGACGTACCTTTTAGTTGAGTCATTTCCTTTTATTCCTTGAAGACGTAGCTTTTAGTCGAGTCATTTCCCTTGATTCCTATAAGACGTACCTTTTGGTCGAGTCATCCTCTTTGATTCCTATAAGATGTACCTTTTAGTCGAGTCATCCCAATTGATTCCTATAAGAGGTATCTTTTAGTCGAGTCATCTCCTTTGAATCCAATAAGATGTACCTTTTAGTTGAGTCATTTCCTGTGATTCCTAGAAGACGTACCTTTTAGTCGAGTCATCCCCATTGATTCCTATAAGACGTACCTTTTAGTCGAGTCATCCCCTTTCACCCCTAGAAGACGTACCTTTTAATCGAGTCATTTCCTTTTATTCTATAAGACATATCTTTTAGTCGAGTCATCCTTTTTTATTCCAATAAGACGTACCTTTTAGTCGAGTCATCCCTTTTGATTCCTATAAGACGTACCTTTTAGTCAAGTCATCCCCTTTGATTCCTATAAGACCAACCTTTTAGTCGAGTCATCCCTTTGATTCCTATAAGACGTACCTTTTAGTCGAGTCATTTCCTTAGATTTCTAGAAAACGTACCTTTTAGTCGAGTCATTTCCCTTGATTCCTATAAGACGTACCTTTTAGTCGAGTCATCCCCTTTGATTCCTATAAAATGTACCTTTTATTCAAGTCATTCCCTTTATTCCTATAAGACGTACCTTTTAGTTGAGTCATCCCTTTGATTCCTATAAGACGTACCTTTTAGTCGAGTCATCCCCTTTGACCCCAAGAAGATATACCTTTTAGTCATTTCCTTTGATTCCTATAAGACGTATCTTTTAGTTGAGTCACCCCCTTTGATTCCAATAAGAGGTACCTTTTAGTCAAGTCATCCCCCTTGATTACTATAAGACGTACCTTTTAGTCGAGTCATCCCCTTAGATACCTAGAAGACGTACCTTTTAGTCGAGTCATTTCCCATGATTCCTATAAGACGTACCTTTTAGTCGAGTCATCCACTTTGATTCCTATAAGACATACCTTTTAGTCGAGTCATCCCCTTTGATTCCTATAAGACGTACCTTTTAGTCAAGTCATCACCTTTGATTGCTATAAGACGTACCTTTTAGTCAAGTCATCCCTTTGATTCCTATAAGATGTACCTTTTAGTCGAGTCATCCCCTTTGACCCCTAGAAGACATACCTTTTAGTCATTTTCTTTGATTACTATAAGACATACCTTTTAGTCGAGTCACCCCCTTTGATTCCTATAAGACGTACCTTTTAGTCGAGTCAACCCCGTTGAATACTATAAGACGTACCTTTTAGTCGAGTCATCCCCTTTAATTCCTAGAAGACGTACCTTTTAGTCGAGTCATTTCCCTTGATTCCTATAAGACGTACCGTTTAGTCGAGTCATCCACATTGATTCCTTTAAGACGTACCTTTTAGTCGAGTCATCCCCTTTGACCTCTAGAATACGTACCTATTAGTCGAGTCAAGTCCTTTGATTTCTATAAGACGTACCTTTTAGTCGAGTCATCCCCTGTGATTCTTATAAGACGTACCTTTTAGTCGAGTCATCCCCTTTGATTTCTATAAGACGTACCTTTTAGTTGAGTCATTTCCTTTTATTCCTTGAAGACGTAGCTTTTAGTCGAGTCATTTCCCTTGATTCCTATAAGACGTACCTTTTGGTCGAGTCATCCTCTTTGATTCCTATAAGATGTACCTTTTAGTCGAGTCATCCCCATTGATTCCTATAAGAGGTACCTTTTAGTCGAGTCATCTCCTTTGAATCCAATAAGATGTACCTTTTAGTTGAGTCATTTCCTGTGATTCCTAGAAGACGTACCTTTTAGTCGAGTCATCCCCATTGATTCCTATAAGACGTACCTTTTAGTCGAGTCATCCCCTTTCACCCCTAGAAGACGTACCTTTTAATCGAGTCATTTCCTTTTATTCTATAAGACGTATCTTTTAGTCGAGTCATCCTTTTTGATTCCAATAAGACGTATCTTTTAGTCGAGTCATCCCCTTTGATTCCTATAAGACGTACCTTTTAGTCAAGTCATCCCCTTTGATTCCTATAAGACAAACCTTTTAGTCGAGTCATCCCTTTGATTCCTATAAGACGTACCTTTTAGTCGAGTCATTTCCTTAGATTCCTAGAAAACGTACCTTTTAGTCGAGTCATTTCCCTTGATTCCTATAAGACGTACCTTTTAGTCGAGTCATCCCCTTTGATTCCTATAAAATGTACCTTTTATTCGAGTCATCCCCTATATTCCTATAAGACGTACCTTTTAGTTGAGTCATCACTTTGATTCCTATAAGACGTACCTTTTAGTCGAGTCATCCCCTTTGACCCCAAGAAGATATACCTTTTAGTCATTTCCTTTGATTCCTATAAGACGTATCTTTTAGTTGAGTCACCCCCTTTGATTCCAATAAGAGGTACCATTTAGTCAAGTCATCCCCCTTGATTACTATAAGACGTACCTTTTAGTCGAGTCACCCCCTTTGATTCCTATAAGACGTACCTTTTAGTCGAGTCATCCCCGTTGATTACTATAAGACGTACCTTTTAGTCGAGTCATCCCCTTTGATTCCTAGAAGACGTACCTTTTAGTCGAGTCATTTTCCTTGATTCCTATAAGACGTACCATTTAGTCGAGTCATCCACATTGATTCCTTTAAAACGTACCTTTTAGTCGAGTCATCCCCTTTGACCTCTAGAATACGTACCTATTAGTCGAGTCAAGTCCTTTGATTTCTATAAGACGTACCTTTTAGTCGAGTCATCCCCTGTGATTCTTATAAGACGTACCTTTTAGTCGAGTCATCCCCTTTGATTTCTATAAGACGTACCTTTTAGTTGAGTCATTTCCTTTTATTCCTTGAAGACGTAGCTTTTAGTCGAGTCATTTCCCTTGATTCCTATAAGACGTACCTTTTGGTCGAGTCATCCTCTTTGATTCCTATAAGATGTACCTTTTAGTCGAGTCATCCCAATTGATTCCTATAAGAGGTACCTTTTAGTCGAGTCATCTCCTTTGAATCCAATAAGATGTACCTTTTAGTTGAGTCATTTCCTGTGATTCCTAGAAGACGTACCTTTTAGTCGAGTCATCCCCATTGATTCCTATAAGACGTACCTTTTAGTCGAGTCATCCCTTTTCACCCCTAGAAGACGTACCTTTTAATCGAGTCATTTCCTTTTATTCTATAAGACGTATCTTTTAGTCGAGTCATCCTTTTTGATTCCAATAAGACGTACCTTTTAGTCAAGTCATCCCCTTTGATTCCTATAAGACCAACCTTTTAGTCGAGTCATCCCTTTGATTCCTATAAGACGTACCTTTTAGTCGAGTCATTTCCTTAGATTCCTAGAAAACGTACCTTTTAGTCGAGTCATTTCCCTTGATTCCTATAAGTCGTACCTTTTAGTCGAGTCATCCCCTTTGATTCCTATAAAATGTACCTTTTATTCAAGTCATCCCCTTTATTCCTATAAGACGTACCTTTTAGTTGAGTCATCCCTTTGATTCCTATAAGACGTACCTTTTAGTCGAGTCATCCCCTTTGACCCCAAGAAGATATACCTTTTAGTCATTTCCTTTGATTCCTATAAGACGTATCTTTTAGTTGAGTCACCCCCTTTGATTCCAATAAGAGGTACCTTTTAGTCAAGTCATCCCCCTTGATTACTATAAGACGTACCTTTTAGTCGAGTCATCCCCTTAGATACCTAGAAGACGTACCTTTTAGTCGAGTCATTTCCCTTGATTCCTATAAGACGTACCTTTTAGTCGAGTCATCCACTTTGATTCCTATAAGACGTACCTTTTAGTCGAGTCATCCCCTTTCACCCCTAGAAGACGTACCTTTTAATAGAGTCATTTCCTTTTATTCTATAAGACGTATCTTTTAGTCGAGTCATCCTTTTTGATTCCAATAAGACGTATCTTTTAGTCGAGTCATCCCCTTTGATTCCTATAAGACGTACCTTTTAGTCAAGTCATCCCCTTTGATTCCTATAAGACCAACCTTTTAGTCGAGTCATCCCTTTGATTCCTATAAGACGTACCTTTTAGTCGAGTCATTTCCTTAGATTCCTAGAAAACGTACCTTTTAGTCGAGTCATTTCCCTTGATTCCTATAAGACGTACCTTTTAGTCGAGTCATCCCCTTTGATTCCTATAAAATGTACCTTTTATTCGAGTCATCCCCTTTATTCCTATAAGACGTACCTTTTAGTTGAGTCATCACTTTGATTCCTATAAGACGTACCTTTTAGTCGAGTCATCCCCTTTGACCCCAAGAAGATATACCTTTTAGTCATTTCCTTTGATTCCTATAAGACGTATCTTTTAGTTGAGTCACCCCCTTTGATTCCAATAAGAGGTACCTTTTAGTCAAGTCATCCCCCTCGATTACTATAAGACGTACCTTTTAGTCGAGTCACCCCCTTTGATTCCTATAAGACGTACCTTTTAGTCGAGTCATCCCCGTTGATTACTATAAGACGTACCTTTTAGTCGAGTCATCCCCTTTGATTCTTAGAAGACGTACCTTTTAGTCGAGTCATTTTCCTTGATTCCTATAAGACGTACCATTTAGTCGAGTCATCCACATTGATTCCTTTAAAACGTACCTTTTAGTCGAGTCATCCCCTTTGACCTCTAGAATAGGTACCTATTAGTCGAGTCAAGTCCTTTGATTTCTATAAGACGTACCTTTTAGTCGAGTCATCCCCTGTGATTCTTATAAGACGTACCTTTTAGTCGAGTCATCCCCTTTGATTTCTATAAGACGTACCTTTTAGTTGAGTCATTTCCTTTTATTCCTTGAAGACGTAGCTTTTAGTCGAGTCATTTCCCTTGATTCCAATAAGACGTACCTTTTGGTCGAGTCATCCTCTTTGATTCCTATAAGATGTACCTTTTAGTCGAGTCATCCCAATTGATTCCTATAAGAGGTACCTTTTAGTCGAGTCATCTCCTTTGAATCCAATAAGATGTACCTTTTAGTTGAGTCATTTCCTGTGATTCCTAGAAGACGTACCTTTTAGTCGAGTCATCCCCATTGATTCCTATAAGACGTAACTTTTAGTCGAGTCATCCCCTTTCACCCCTAGAAGACGTACCTTTTAATCGAGTCATTTCCTTTTATTCTATAAGACGTATCTTTTAGTCGAGTCATCCTTTTTGAGTCCAATAAGACGTACCTTTTAGTCAAGTCATCCCCTTTGATTCCTATAAGACCAACCTTTTAGTCGAGTCATCCCTTTGATTCCTATAAGACGTACCTTTTAGTCGAGTCATTTCCTTAGATTCCTAGAAAACGTACCTTTTAGTCGAGTCATTTCCCTTGATTCCTATAAGACGTACCTTTTAGTCGAGTCATCCCCATTGATTCCTATAAAATGTACCTTTTATTCAAGTCATCCCCTTTATTCCTATAAGACGTACCTTTTAGTTGAGTCATCCCTTTGATTCCTATAAGACGTACCTTTTAGTCGAGTCATCCCCTTTGACCCCAAGAAGATATACCTTTTAGTCATTTCCTTTGATTCCTATAAGACGTATCTTTTAGTTGAGTCACCCCCTTTGATTCCAATAAGAGGTACCTTTTAGTCAAGTCATCCCCCTTGATTACTATAAGACGTACCTTTTAGTCGAGTCATCCCCTTAGATACCTAGAAGACGTACCTTTTAGTCGAGTCATTTCCCTTGATTCCTATAAGACGTACCTTTTAGTCGAGTCATCCACTTTGATTCCTATAAGACGTACCTTTTAGTCGAGTCATCCCCTTGGATTCCTATAAGACGTATCTTTTGGTCGAGTCATCCCCTTCGATCCCTAAAAGACGAACCTTTTAGTCGAGTCATCCCCTTTGATTCCCAAAAGACGTACCTTTTAGTCGAGTCATTTCCCTTGATTCCTATAAGACGTACATTTTAGTCGAGTCATCCCCTTTGATTCTTATAAGACGTACCTTTTAGTCGAGTCATCCCCTTTGATTCCTATAAGACGTACCTTTTAGTCGAGTCATCCCCTTTGATCCCTAGAAGACGTACCTTTTAGTCAAGTCATTTCCTTTGATTCCTATAAGACGTACCTTTTAGTCTAGTCATTTCCTATGATTCCGATAAGACGTACCTTTTAGTCGAGTCATCCCCTTTGACCCCTAGAATACGTACCTTTTAGTCGAGTCATTTCCCTTGATTCCTATAAGACGTACCTCTTAGTCGAATCATCCCCTTTGATTCGTATAAGACGTACCTTTTAGTCGAGTAATCCCCTTTGATTCCTATAAGACATACCTTTTAGTTCGAGTTATACCTCTTGATTCCTATAAGACGTACTTTTTAGTCGAGTCATTCCCCCTTGACCCCTAGAAGACGTATCTTTTAGTCGAGTAATCCCCTTTGACCCCTAGAAGACGTACCTTTTACTCGAGTCATTTCCTTTGATTCTATTAGACGTATCTTTTAGTCGAGTCATCCTTTTTGATTCCTATAAGACGTACCTTTTAGTCGAGTCATCCCCTTTGATTCCTATAAGACGTACCTTTTAGTCAAGTCATCCCCTTTGATTGCTATAAGACGTACCTTTTAGTTAAGTCATCCCTTTGATTCCTATAAGACGTACCTTTTAGTCGAGTCATCCTCTTTGATGCCTAGAAGATATACCTTTTAGTCATTTTCTTTGATTCCTATAAGACGAACCTTATAGTCGAGTCACCCCCATTGATTCCTATAAGACGTACCTTTTTGTCGAGTCATCCCCCTTGATTACTATATGACGTACCTTGTAGTCAAGTCATCCCCTTTGATTCCTAGAAGACGTACCATTTAGTCGAGTCATTTCCCTTGATTCCTATAAGACGTACCTTTTAGTCGAGTTATCCACTTTGATTCCTATAAGACGTATCTTTTAGTCGAGTCATCCCCTTGGATTCCTATAAGACGATCCTTTTGGTCGAGTCATCCCCTTTGATTCCTATAAGACCAACCTTTTAGTCGAGTCATCCCCTTTGATTCCTATAAGACGTACCTTTTAGTCGAATCATCCCCTTTGATCCCTAGAAAACGTACCTTTTAGTCGAGACATTTCCTTTGATTCCTATAAGACGTACCTTTTAGTCGAGTCATTTCCTTTGATTCCTATAAGACGTACCTTTTAGTCGAGTCATCCCCTTTGACCCCTACAATACGTACCTTTTAGTCGAGTCATTTCCCTTGATTCCTATAAGACGTACCTTTTAGTCGAATCATCCCCTTCGATTCGTATAAGACGTACCTTTTAGTCGATTCATACCTCTGGATTCCTATAAGACGTACTTTTTAGTCGAGTCATTCCCCCTTGACACCTAGAAGACGTACCTTTTAGTCGAGTGATCCCCTTTGACCCCTAGAAGACGTACCTTTTAATCGAGTCATTTCCATTGGTTCTAGAAGACGTATCTTTTACTAGAGTCATCCCTTTTGATTCCTATAAGATGTACCTTTTAGTCAAGTCATCCCCTTTGATTCCTGTAAGACGTACCTTTTAGTAGAGTCATCCCCTTTGACCTCTAGAATACGTACCTATTAGTCGATTCATTTCCTTTGATTCCTATAAGACGTACCTTTTAGTCGAGTCATCCCCTGTGATTCCTATAAGACGTACCTTTTAGTCGAGTCATCCCCTTTGATTTCTATAAGACGTACCTTTTAGTTGAGTCATTTCCTTTTATTCCTTGAAGACGTAGCTTTTAGTCTAGTCATTTCCCTTGATTCCTATAAGACGTACCTTTTGGTCGAGTCATCCTCTTTGATTCCTATAAGACGTACCTTTTAGTCAAGTCATCTCCTTTGATTCCTATAAGACGTACCATTTAGTTGAGTTATTTCCCTTGATTCCTATAAGACGTACCTTTTAGTCGAGTCATCCCCTTTGATTCCTATAAGACGTACCTTTTAGTCAAGTCATCTCCTTTGATTCCTATAAGACGTACCTTTTAGTTGAGTCATTTCCTGGGATTCCTAGAAGACGTACTTTTTAGTCGAGTCATCCCCTTTGATTCCTATAAGACGTATCTTTTAGTCGAGTCATCCCCTTTGACCCCTAGAAGACGTACCTTTTAATCGAGCCATTTACTTTGATTCCTATAAGACGTATATTTTAGTCGAGTCATCCCTTTTGATTCCTATAAGACGTACCGTTTAGTCGAGTCATCCCCTTTAATCCCTATAAGACGTACCTTTTAGTCGAGTCATCCCCTTAGATTCCTATAAGACGTACCTTTTAGTCGAGTCATCCCCTTTGATTCCTATATGACGTACGTTTTAGTTGAGTCATATCCTTTGATTCCTTGAAGACGTACCTTTTAGTCGAGTCATTTCCCTTGATTCCTATAAGACGTACCTTTTAGTTGAGTCATCCCCTTTGATTCCAATAAGACGTACCTTTTAGTCGAGTCATCTCCTTTGATTCCTATAAGACGTACCATTTAGTAGAGTCATTTCCTGTGATTCCTAGAAGACGTTCCATTTAGTCGAGTCATTTTACTTGATTCCTATAAGACGTACCTTTTAGTCGAGTCATTCCCTATGATTCCAATAAGACGTACCTTTTAGTCGAGTCATCCCTTTTGATTCCTATAAGACGTACCTTTTAGTCGAGTCATCCCCTTTGATTCCTAGAAGACGTAACTTTTAGTCGAGTAATTTCCTTGAATTCCTATAAGACGTACATTTTAGTCGAGTCATCCCCTTTTATTCCTATTAGACGTATCTTTTAGTCGAGTCATCCTCTCTGATTCCTATAAGACGTACCTTTTAGTTGAGTCATTTCCATTGATTCCTTGAAGACGTACCTTTTTGTCGAGTCATTTCCCTTGATTCCTATAAGACGTACCTTTTAGTCGAATCATCCCCTTTGATTCCTATAAGACGTACCTTTTAGTCGATTCATCTCCTTTGATTCCTATAAGACGTACCTTTTAGTTGAGTCATTTCCTGTGATTCCTACAAGTCGTACCTTTTAGACGAGTCATCCCCTTTGATTCCTATAAGACGTACCTTTAAGTCCAGTCATCCCCTTTCACCCCTAGATGACGTACTATTTAATCGAGTCATTTCCTTTGATTCTATAAGACGTATCTTTTAGTCGAGTCATCCCTATGGATTCCTATAAGACGTACCTTTTAGTCGAGTCATCCCCTTTGATTCCTATAAGACATACCTTTTAGTCAAGTCATCTCCTTTGATTCCTATAAGACGTACCTTTTAGTCGAGTCGTCCCTTTGATTCCTATAAGACGTACCTTTTAGTCGAGTCATCCCCTTTGACCCCTAGAAGACATACCTTTTAGTCATTTCCTTTGATTTCTATAAGATGTACCTTTTAGTCGAGTCATCCCCCTTGATTACCATAAGACGTACCTTTTAGTCGAGTCATCCCCTTTGATTCCTAGAAGACGTACCTTTTAGTCGAGTCATTTCCCTTGATTCGTATAAGACGTACCTTTTAGTCGAGTATTCCACATTGATTCCTATAAGACGTACCTTTTAGTTGAGTCATCCCCATTGACCCCTTGATGATGTACCTTTTAATCGAGTCATTTCTTTGATTCCTATAAGACGTATGTTTTAGTCGAGTCATCCGTTATGATTCCTATAAGACGTACCTTTTAGTCTAGTCATCCCCTTTGATTCCAATAAGACGTACCTTTTAGTCGAGTCATCCCCTTTGATTCCTACAAGACGTACCTTTTAGTCGAGTCATCCCCTTTGACCTCTAGAATACGTACCTATTTCTCGAGTCATTTCCTTTAATTCCTATAAGACGTAGCTTTTAGTCGAGTCATCCCCTTTGATTCCTATAAGACGTTCCTTTTATTCGAGTCATCCCCTTTGATTCCTATAAGACGTACCTTTTAGTTGAGTCATTTTCTGTGATTCCTAGAAGACGTTCCTTTTAGTCGAGTCATTCCCTTTGATTCCTGTAAGACGTACCTTTTAGTCGAGTCATCCCCTTTGATTCATATAAGACGTACCTTTTAGATGAGTCATCACCTTTGATTCCTATAAGACGTACCTTTTAGTCGAGTCATCCCCTTTCACCCCTAGAAGACGTACCATTTAATCAAGTCATTTCCTTTGATTCTATAAGACGTATATTTTAGTCGAGTCATCCCTTTTGATTCCTATAAGACGTATCTTTTAGTCGAGTCATCCCCTTTGATTCCTATAAGACGTACCTTTTAGTCAAGTCATCCCCTTTGATTCCTATAAGACGTTCCTTTTAGTCGAGTCATCCCTTTGATTCCTATAAGACGTACCTTTTAGTCGAGTCATCCCCTTTGATTTCTATAAGACGTACCTTTTAGTTGAGTCATTTCCTTTTATTCCTTGAAGACGTAGCTTTTAGAAGAGTCATTTCCCTTGATTCCTATAAGACGTACCTTTTGGTCGAGTCATCCTCTTTGATTCCTATAAGACGTACCTTTTAGTCAAGTCATCTCCTTTGATTCCTATAAGACGTACCTTTTAGTTGAGTCATTTCCTGGGATTCCTAGAAGACGTACCTTTTAGTCGAGTCATCCCCTTTGATTCCTGTAAGACGTATCTTTTAGTCGAGTCATCCCCTTTGACCCCTAGAAGACGTACCTTTTAATCGAGCCATTTACTTTGATTCCTATAAGACGTATGTTTTAGTCGAGTCATCCCTTTTGATTCCTATAAGACGTACCGTTTAGTCGAGTCATCCCCTTTGATTCCTATAAGACATACCTTTTAATCGAGTCATTCCCTTAGATTCCTATAAGACGTACCTTTTAGTCGAGTCATCCCCTTTGATTCCTATATGACGTACCTTTTAGTTGAGTCATTTCCTTTGATTCCTTGAAGACGTACCTTTTAGTCGAGTCATTTCCCATGATTCCTATAAGACGTACCTTTTAGTTGAGTCATCCCCTTTGATTCCAATAAGACGTACCTTTTTGTCGAGTCATCTCCTTTTATTCCTATAAGACGTACCATTTAGTAGAGTCATTTCCTGTGATTCCTAGAAGACGTTCCATTTAGTCGAGTCATTTCACTTGATTCCTATAAGACGTACCTTTTAGTCGAGTCATTCCCTATGATTCCAATAAGACGTACCTTTTAGTCGAGTCATCCCTTTTGATTCCTATAAGACGTACCTTTTAGTCGAGTCATCCCCTTTGATTCCTAGAAGACGTAACTTTTAGTCGAGTAATTTCCTTGAATTCCTATAAGACGTACATTTTAGTCGAGTCATCCCCTTTTATTCCTATTAGACGTATCTTTTAGTCGAGTCATCCTCTCTGATTCCTATAAGACGTACCTTTTAGTTGAGTCATTTCCATTGATTCCTTGAAGAAGTACCTTTTAGTCGAGTCATTTCCCTTTATTCCTATAAGACGTACCTTTTAGTCGATTCATCCCCTTTGATTCCTATAAGACGTACCTTTTAGTCGATTCATCTCCTTTGATTCCTATAAGACGTACCTTTTAGTTGAGTCATTTCCTGTGATTCCTACAAGTCGTACCATTTAGACGAGTCATCCTCTTTGATTCCTATAAGACGTACCTTTTAGTCGAGTCATCCCCTTTCACCCCTAGATGACGTACCATTTAATCGAGTCAATTCCTTTGATTCTATAAGACGTATCTTTTAGTCGAGTCATCCCTATGGATTCCTATAAGACGTACCTTTTAGTCGAGTCATCCCCTTTGATTCCTATAAGACATACCTTTTAGTCAAGTCATCCCCTTTGATTCCTATAAGACGTACCTTTTAGTCGAGTCGTCCCTTTGATTCCTATAAGACGTACCTTTTAGTCGAGTCATCCCCTTTGATTCCTATAAGACGTATCTTTTAGTCGAGTCATCCCCTTTGACCCCTAGAAGACGTACCTTTTAATCGAGCCATTTACTTTGATTCCTATAAGACGTATGTTTTAGTCGAGTCATCCCTTCTGATTCCTATAAGACTTACCGTTTAGTCGAGTCATCCCCTTTGATTCCTATAAGACGTACCTTTTAGTCGAGTCATCCCCTTAGATTCCTATATGACGTACCTTTTAGTCGAGTCATCCCCTTTGATTCCTATATGACGTACCTTTTAGTTGAGTCATTTCCTTTGATTCCTTGAAGACGTACCTTTTAGTCGAGTCATTTCCCTTGATTCCTATAAGACGTACCTTTTAGTTGAGTCATCCCCTTTGATTCCAATAAGACGTACCTTTTAGTCGAGTCATCTCCTTTGATTCCTATAAGACGTACCATTTAGTAGAGTCATTTACTGTGATTCCTAGAAGACGTTCCATTTAGTCGAGTCATTTCACCTGATTCCTATAAGACGTACCATTTAGTCGAGTCATTCCCTATGATTCCAATAAGACGTACCTTTTAGTCGAGTCATCCCTTTTGATTCCTATAAGACGTACCTTTTAGTCGAGTCAACCCCTTTGATTCCTAGAAGACGTAACTTTTAGTCGAGTCATCCCCTTTGACCCCTAGAAGACGTACCTTTTAATCGAGCCATTTACTTTGATTCCTATAAGACGTATATTTTAGTCGAGTCATCCCTTTTGATTCCTATAAGACGTACCGTTTAGTCGAGTCATCCCCTTTAATCCCTATAAGACGTACCTTTTAGTCGAGTCATCCCCTTAGATTCCTATAAGACGTACCTTTTAGTCGAGTCATCCCCTTTGATTCCTATATGACGTACGTTTTAGTTGAGTCATATCCTTTGATTCCTTGAAGACATACCTTTTAGTCGAGTCATTTCCCTTGATTCCTATAAGACGTACCTTTTAGTTGAGTCATCCCCTTTGATTCCAATAAGACGTACCTTTTAGTCGAGTCATCTCCTTTGATTCCTATAAGACGTACCATTTAGTAGAGTCATTTCCTGTGATTCCTAGAAGACGTTCCATTTAGTCGAGTCATTTTACTTGATTCCTATAAGACGTACCTTTTAGTCGAGTCATTCCCTATGATTCCAATAAGACGTACCTTTTAGTCGAGTCATCCCTTTTGATTCCTATAAGACGTACCTTTTAGTCGAGTCATCCCCTTTGATTCCTAGAAATCGTAACTTTTAGTCGAGTAATTTCCTTGAATTCCTATAAGACGTACATTTTAGTCGAGTCATCCCCTTTTATTCCTATTAGACGTATCTTTTAGTCGAGTCATCCCCTCTGATTCCTATAAGACGTACCTTTTAGTTGAGTCATTTCCATTGATTCCTTGAAGACGTACCTTTTTGTCGAGTCATTTCCCTTGATTCCTATAAGACGTACCTTTTAGTCGAATCATCCCCTTTGATTCCTATAAGACGTACCTTTTAGTCGATTCATCTCCTTTGATTCCTATAAGACGTACCTTTTAGTTGAGTCATTTCCTGTGATTCCTACAAGTCGTACCTTTTAGACGAGTCATCCCCTTTGATTCCTATAAGACGTACCTTTAAGTCCAGTCATCCCCTTTCACCCCTAGATGACGTACTATTTAATCGAGTCATTTCCTTTGATTCTATAAGACGTATCTTTTAGTCGAGTCATCCCTATGGATTCCTATAAGACGTACCTTTTAGTCGAGTCATCCCCTTTGATTCCTATAAGACATACCTTTTAGTCAAGTCATCCCCTTTGATTCCTATAAGACGTACCTTTTAGTCGAGTCGTCCCTTTGATTCCTATAAGACGTACCTTTTAGTCGAGTCATCCCCTTTGACCCCTAGAAGACATACCTTTTAGTCATTTCCTTTGATTTCTATAAGACGTACCTTTTAGTCGAGTCATCCCCCTTGATTACCATAAGACGTACCTTTTAGTCGAGTCATCCCCTTTGATTCCTAGAAGACGTACCTTTTAGTCGAGTCATTTCCCTTGATTCGTATAAGACGTACCTTTTAGTCGAGTCATCCACATTGATTCCTATAAGACGTACCTTTTAGTTGAGTCATCCCCATTGACCCCTTGATGATGTACCTTTTAATCGAGTCATTTCTTTGATTCCTATAAGACGTATGTTTTAGTCGAGTCATCCGTTATGATTCCTATAAGACGTACCTTTTAGTCTAGTCATCCCCTTTGATTCCAATAAGACGTACCTTTTAGTCGAGTCATCCCCTTTGATTCCTACAAGACGTACCTTTTAGTCGAGTCATCCCCTTTGACCTCTAGAATACGTACCTATTTCTCGAGTCATTTCCTTTAATTCCTATAAGACGTAGCTTTTAGTCGAGTCATCCCCTTTGATTCCTATAAGACGTTCCTTTTATTCGAGTCATCCCCTTTGATTCCTATAAGACGTACCTTTTAGTTGAGTCATTTTCTGTGATTCCTAGAAGACGTTCCTTTTAGTCGAGTCATTCCCTTTGATTCCTGTAAGACGTACCTTTTAGTCGAGTCATCCCCTTTGATTCATATAAGACGTACCTTTTAGATGAGTCATCACCTTTGATTCCTATAAGACGTACCTTTTAGTCGAGTCATCCCCTTTCACCCCTAGAAGACGTACCATTTAATCAAGTCATTTCCTTTGATTATATAAGACGTATATTTAAGTCGAGTCATCCCTTTTGATTCCTATAAGACGTATCTTTTAGTCGAGTCATCCCCTTTGATTCCTATAAGACGTACCTTTTAGTCAAGTCATCCCCTTTGATTCCTATAAGACGTTCCTTTTAGTCGAGTCATCCCTTTGATTCCTATAAGACGTACCTTTTAGTCGAGTCATCCCCTTTGATTTCTATAAGACGTACCTTTTAGTTGAGTCATTTCCTTTTATTCCTTGAAGACGTAGCTTTTAGAAGAGTCATTTCCCTTGATTCCTATAAGACGTACCTTTTGGTCGAGTCATCCTCTTTGATTCCTATAAGACGTACCTTTTAGTCAAGTCATCTCCGTTGATTCCTATAAGACGTACCTTTTAGTTGAGTCATTTCCTGGGATTCCTAGAAGACGTACCTTTTAGTCGAGTCATCCCCTTTGATTCCTGTAAGACGTATCTTTTAGTCGAGTCATCCCCTTTGACCCCTAGAAGACGTACCTTTTAATCGAGCCATTTACTTTGATTCCTATAAGACGTATGTTTTAGTCGAGTCATCCCTTTTGATTCCTATAAGACGTACCGTTTAGTCGAGTCATCCCCTTTGATTCCTATAAGACGTACCTTTTAATCGAGTCATCCCCTTAGATTCCTATAAGACGTACCTTTTAGTCGAGTCATCCCCTTTGATTCCTATATGACGTACCTTTTGGTTGAGTCATTTCCTTTGATTCCTTGAAGACGTACCTTTTAGTCGAGTCATTTCCCATGATTCCTATAAGACGTACCTTTTAGTTGAGTCATCCCCTTTGATTCCAATAAGACGTACCTTTTTGTCGAGTCATCTCCTTTTATTCCTATAAGACGTACCATTTAGTAGAGTCATTTCCTGTGATTCCTAGAAGACGTTCCATTTAGTCGAGTCATTTCACTTGATTCCTATAAGACGTACCTTTTAGTCGAGTCATTCCCTATGATTCCAATAAGACGTACCTTTTAGTCGAGTCATCCCTTTTGATTCCTATAAGACGTACCTTTTAGTTGAGTCATCCCCTTTGATTCCTAGAAGACGTAACTTTTAGTCGAGTAATTTCCTTGAATTCCTATAAGACGTACATTTTAGTCGAGTCATCCCCTTTTATTCCTATTAGACGTATCTTTTAGTCGAGTCATCCTCTCTGATTCCTATAAGACGTACCTTTTAGTTGAGTCATTTCCATTGATTCCTTGAAGAAGTACCTTTTAGTCGAGTCATTTCCCTTGATTCCTATAAGACGTACCTTTTAGTCGAATCATCCCCTTTGATTCCTATAAGACGTACCTTTTAGTCGATTCATCTCCTTTGATTCCTATAAGACGTACCTTTTAGTTGAGTCATTTCCTGTGATTCCTACAAGTCGTACCATTTAGACGAGTCATCCCCTTTGATTCCTATAAGACGTACCTTTTAGTCGAGTCATCCCCTTTCACCCCTAGATGACGTACCATTTAATCGAGTCAATTCCTTTGATTCTATAAGACGTATCTTTTAGTCGAGTCATCCCTATGGATTCCTATAAGACGTACCTTTTAGTCGAGTCATCCCCTTTGATTCCTATAAGACATACCTTTTAGTCAAGTCATCCCCTTTGATTCCTATAAGACGTACCTTTTAGTCGAGTCGTCCCTTTGATTCCTATAAGACGTACCTTTTAGTCGAGTCATCCCCTTTGATTCCTATAAGACGTATCTTTTAGTCGAGTCATCCCCTTTGACGCCTACAAGACGTACCTTTTAATCGAGCCATTTACTTTGATTCCTATAAGACGTATGTTTTAGTCGAGTAATCCCTTCTGATTCCTATAAGACGTACCGTTTAGTCGAGTCATCCCCTTTGATTCCTATAAGACGTACCTTTTAGTCGAGTCATCCCCTTAGATTCCTATAAGACGTACCTTTTAGTCGAGTCATCCCCTTTGATTCCTATATGACGTACCTTTTAGTTGAGTCATTTCCTTTGATTCCTTGAAGACGTACCTTTTAGTCGAGTCATTTCCCTTGATTCCTATAAGACGTACCTTTTAGTTGAGTCATCCCCTTTGATTCCAATAAGACGTACCTTTTAGTCGAGTCATCTCCTTTGATTCCTATAAGACGTACCATTTAGTAGAGTCATTTACTGTGATTCCTAGAAGACGTTCCATTTAGTCGAGTCATTTCACCTGATTCCTATAAGACGTACCATTTAGTCGAGTCATTCCCTATGATTCCAATAAGACGTACCTTTTAGTCGAGTCATCCCTTTTTATTCCTATAAGACGTACCTTTTAGTCGAGTCAACCCCTTTGATTCCTAGAAGACGTAACTTTTAGTCGAGTAATTTCCTTGAATTCCTATAAGACGTACATTTTAGTCGAGTCATCCCCTTTTATTCCTATTAGAAGTATCTTTTAGTCGAGTCATCCCCTCTGATTCCTATAAGACGTACCTTTTAGTTGAGTCATTTCCATTGATTCCTAGAAGACGTACCTTTTAGTCGAGTCATTTCCCTTGATTCCTATAAGACGTACCTTTTAGTCGAATCATCCCCTTTGATTCCTATAAGACGTACCTTTTAGTCGATTCATCTCCTTTGATTCCTATAAGACGTACCTTTTAGTTGAGTCATTTCCTGTGATTCCTACAAGTCGTACCTTTTAGACGAGTCATCCCCTTTGATTCCTATAAGACGTACCTTTTAGTCGAGTCATCCCCTTTCACCCCTAGATGACGTACCATTTAATCGAGTCAATTCCTTTGATTCTATAAGACGTATCTTTTAGTCGAGTCATCCCTATGGATTCCTATAAGACGTACCTTTTAGTCGAGTCATCCCCTTTGATTCCTATAAGACGTACCTTTTAGTCGAGTCATCCCCTTTGACCCCTAGAAGACATACGTTTTAGTCATTTCCTTTGATTTCTATAAGACGTACCTTTAGTCGAGTCACCCCCTTTGATTCCTATAAGACGTACCTTTTAGTCGAGTCATCCCCCTTGATTACCATAAGACGTACCTTTTATTCGAGTCATCCCCTTTGATTCCTAGAAGACGTACCTTTTAGTCGAGTCATTTCCCTTGATTCGTATAAGACGTACCTTTTAGTCGAGTCATCCACTTTGATTCCTATAAGACGTACCTTTTAGTTGAGTCATCCCCATTGACCCCTAGATGATGTACCTTTTAATCGAGTCATTTACTTTGATTCCTATAAGACGTATGTTTTAGTCGAGTCATCCGTTATGATTCCTATAAGACGTACCTTTTAGTCTAGTCATCCCCTTTGATTCCAATAAGACGTACCATTTAGTCGAGTCATCCCCTTTGATTCCTATAAGACGTATCTTTTAGTCGAGTCATCCCCTTTGACATCTAGAATACGTACCTATTTCTCGAGTCATTTCCTTTAATTCCTATAAGACGTACCTTTTAGTCGAGTCATCCCCTTTGATTCCTATAAGACGTTCCTTTTATTCGAGTCATCCCCTTTGATTCCTATAAGACGTACCTTTTAGTTGAGTCATTTTCTGTGATTCCTAGAAGACGTTCCTTTTAGTCGAGTCATTCCCTTTGATTCCTGTAAGACGTACCTTTTAGTCGAGTCATCCCCTTTGATTCCTATAAGACGTACCTTTTAGATGAGTCATCACCTTTGATTCCTATAAGACGTACCTTTTAGTCGAGTCATCCCCTTTCACCCCTAGAAGACGTACCATTTAATCGAGTCATTTCCTTTGATTCTATAAGACGTATATTTTAGTCGAGTCATCCCTTTTGATTCCTATAAGACGTACCTTTTAGTCGAGTCATCCCCTTTGATTCCTATAAGACGTACCTTTTAGTCAAGTCATCCCCTTTGATTCCTATAAGACGTACCTTTTAGTCGAGTCATCCCTTTGATTCCTATAAGACGTACCTTTTAGTCGAGTCATCCCCTTTGATTTCTATAAGACGTACCTTTTAGTTGAGTCATTTCCTTTTATTCCTTGAAGACGTAGCTTTTAGTCGAGTCATTTCTTTTGATTCCTATAAGACGTACCTTTTGGTCGAGTCATCCTCTTTGATTCCTATAAGATGTACCTTTTAGTCGAGTCATCCCCATTGATTCCTATAAGAGGTACCTTTTAGTCGAGTCATCTCCTTTGAATCCAATAAGATGTACCTTTTAGTTGAGTCATTTCCTGTGATTCCTAGAAGACGTACCTTTTAGTCGAGTCATCCCCATTGATTCCTATAAGACGTACCTTTTAGTCGAGTCATCCCCTTTCACCCCTAGAAGACGTACCTTTTAATCAAGTCATTTCCTTTTATTCTATAAGACGTATCTTTTAGTCGAGTCATCCTTTTTGATTCCAATAAGACGTACCTTTTAGTCGAGTCATCCCCTTTGATTTCTATAAGACGTACCTTTTAGTCAAGTCATCCCCTTTGATTCCTATAAGACCAACCTTTTAGTCGAGTCATCCCTTTGATTCCTATAAGACGTACCTTTTAGTCGAGTCATTTCCTTAGATTCCTAGAAAACGTACCTTTTAGTCGAGTCATTTCCCTTGATTCCTATAAGACGTACCTTTTAGTCGAGTCATCCCCTTTGATTCCTATAAAATGTACCTTTTATTCGAGTCATCCCCTTTATTCCTATAAGACGTACCTTTTAGTTGAGTCATCCCTTTCATTCCTATAAGACGTACCTTTTAGTCGAGTCATCCCCTTTGACCCCAAGAAGATATACCTTTTAGTCATTTCCTTTGATTCCTATAAGACGTATCTTTTAGTTGAGTCACATCCTTTGATTCCAATAAGAGGTACCTTTTAGTCAAGTCATCCCCCTTGATTACTATAAGACGTACCTTTTAGTCGAGTCATCCCCTTTGATACCTAGAAGACGTACCTTTTAGTCGAGTAATTTCCCTTGATTCCTATAAGACGTACCTTTTAGTCGAGTCATCCACTTTGATTCCTATAAGACGTACCTTTTAGTCGAGTCATCCCCTTGGATTCCTATAAGACGTACCTTTTGGTCGAGTTATCCCCTTCGATTCCTATAAGACGAACCTTTTAGTCGAGTTATCCCCTTTGATTCCTAAAAGACGTACCTTTTAGTCGAGTCATTTCCCTTGATTCCTATAAGACGTATGTTTTAGTCGAGTCATCCCTTTTGATTCCTATAAGACGTACCGTTTAGTCGAGTCATCCCCTTTGATTCCTATAAGACGTACCTTTTAGTCGAGTCATCCCCTTAGATTCCTATAAGACGTACCTTTTAGTCGAGTCATCCCCTTTGATTCCTATATGACGTACCTTTTAGTTGAGTCATTTCCTTTGATTCCTTGAAGACGTACCTTTTAGTCGAGTCATTTCCCTTGATTCCTATAAGACGTACCTTTTAGTTGAGTCATCCCCTTTGATTCCAATAAGACGTACCTTTTAGTCGAGTCATCTCCTTTGATTCCTATAAGACGTACCATTTAGTAGAGTCATTTCCTGTGATTCCTAGAAGACGTTCCATTTAGTCGAGTCATTTCACTTGATTCCTATAAGACGTACCTTTTAGTCGAGTCATTCCCTATGATTCCAATAAGACGTACATTTTTGTCGAGTCATCCCCTTTGATTCCTAGAAGACGTACCTTTTAGTCGAGTCATTTCCCTTGATTCGTATAAGACGTACCTTTTAGTCGAGTCATCCACTTTGATTCCTATAAGACGTACCTTTTAGTTGAGTCATCCCCATTGACCCCTAGATGATGTACCTTTTAATCGAGTCATTTACTTTGATTCCTATAAGACGTATGTTTTAGTCGAGTCATCCGTTATGATTCCTATAAGACGTACCTTTTAGTCTAGTCATCCCCTTTGATTCCAATAAGACGTACCTTTTAGTCGAGTCATCACCTTTGATTCCTATAAGACCTACCTTTTAGTCGAGTCATCCTCTTTGACCTCTAGAATACGTACCTATTTCTCGAGTCATTTCCTTTAATTCCTATAAGACGTACCTTTTAGTCGAGTAATCCCCTTTGATTCCTATAAGACGTTCCTTTTATTTGAGTCATCCCCTTTGATTCCTATAAGACGTACCTTTTAGTTGAGTCATTTTCTGTGATTCCTAGAAGACGTTCCTTTTAGTCGAGTCATTCCCTTTGATTCTTGTAAGACGTACCTTTTAGTCGAGTCATCCCCTTTGATTCCTATAAGACGTACCTTTTAGATGAGTCATCACCTTTGATTCCTATAAGAAGTACCTTTTAGTCGAGTCATCCCCATTCACCCCTAGAAGACGTACCATTTAGTCGAGTCATCCCCTTTGATTTCTATAAGACGTACCTTTTAGTTGAGTCATTTCCTTTGATTCATTGAAGACGTACCTATTAGTCTAGTCATTTCCCTTGATTCCTATAAGACGTACCTTTTAGTCGAGTCATCCCCTTTGATTCCTATAAGACGTACCTTTAAGTCAAGTCATCTTCTTTGATTCCTATAAGACGTACCTTTTAGATGAGTCATTTCCTGGGATTCCTAGAAGACGTACCTTTTAGTCTAGTCATCCCCTTTGATTCCTATAAGACGTATCTTTTAGTCGAGTCATCCCCTTTGACCCCTAGAAGACGTACCTTTTAATCGAGCCATTTACTTTGATTCCTATAAGACGTATGTTTTAGTCGAGTCATCCCTTTTGATTCCTATAAGATGTACCGTTTAGTCGAGTCATCCCCTTTGATTCCTATAAGACGTACCTTTTAGTCGAGCCATCCCCTTAGATTCCTATAAGACGTACCTTTTAGTCGAGTCATCCTCTTTGATTCCTATATGACGTACCTTTTAGTTGAGTCATTTCCTTTGATTCCTTGAAGACTTACCTTTTAGTCGAGTCATTTCCCTTGATTCCTATAAGACGTGCCTTTTAGTTGAGTCATCCCCTTTGATTCCAATAAGACGTACCTTTTAGTCGAGTCATCTCCTTTGATTCCTATAAGACGTACCATTTAGTAGAGTCATTTCCTGTGATTCCTAGAAGACGTTCCATTTAGTCGAGTCATTTCACTTGATTCCTATAAGACGTACCTTTTAGTCGAGTCATTCCCTGTGATTCCAATAAGACGTACATTTTAGTCGAGTCATCCCTTTTGATTCCTATAAGACGTACCTTTTAGTCGAGTCATCCCCTTTGATTCCTAGAAGACGTAACTTTTAGTTGAGTAATTTCCTTGAATTCCTATAAGACGTACATTTTAGTCGAGTCATCCCCTTTTATTCCTATTAGACGTATCTTTTAGTCGAGTCATCCCCTCAGATTCCTATAAGACGTACCTTTTAGTTGAGTCATTTCCATTGATTCCTTGAAGACGTACCTTTTAGTCGAGTCATTTCCCTTGATTCCTATAAGACGTACCTTTTAGTCGAATCATCCCCTTTGATTCCTATAAGACGTACCTTTTAGTCGATACATCTCCTTTGATTCCTATAAGACGTACCTTTTAGTTGAGTCATTTCCTGTGATTCCTACAAGTCGTACCTTTTAGACGAGTCATCCCCTTTGATTCCTATAAGACGTACCTTTTAGTCGAGTCATCCCCTTTCACCCCTAGATGACGTACCATTTAATCGTGTCATTTCCTTTGATTCTATAAGACGTATCTTTTAGTCGAGTCATCCCTATGGATTCCTATAAGACGTACCTTTTAGTCGAGTCATCCCCTTTGATTCCTATAAGACATACCTTTTAGTCAAGTCATCCCCTTTGATTCCTATAAGACGTACCTTTTAGTCGAGTCGTCCCTTTGATTCCTATAAGACGTACCTTTTAGTCGAGTCATCCCCTTTGACCCCTAGAAGACATACCTTTTAGTCATTTCCTTTGATTTCTATAAGACGTACCTTTAGTCGAGTCACCCCCTTTGATTCCTATAAGACGTACCTTTTAGTCGAGTCATCCCCCTTGATTACCATAAGACGTACCTTTTAGTCGAGTCATCCCCTTTGATTCCTAGAAGACGTACCTTTTAGTCGAGTCATTTCCCTTGATTCGTATAAGACGTACCTTTTAGTCGAGTCATCCACTTTGATTCCTATAAGACGTACCTTTTAGTTGAGTCATCCCCATTGACCCCTAGATGATGTACCTTTTAATCGAGTCATTTACTTTGATTCCTATAAGACGTATGTTTTAGTCGAGTCATCCGTTATGATTCCTATAAGACGTACCTTTTAGTCTAGTCATCCCCTTTGATTCCAATAAGACGTACCTTTTAGTCGAGTCATCACCTTTGATTCCTATAAGACGTACCTTTTAGTCGAGTCATCCTCTTTGACCTCTAGAATACGTACCTATTTCTCGAGTTATTTCCTTTAATTCCTATAAGACGTACCTTTTAGTCGAGTCATCCCCTTTGATTCCTATAAGACGTTCCTTTTATTCGAGTCATCCCCTTTGATTCCTATAAGACGTACCTTTTAGTTGAGTCATTTTCTGTGATTCCTAGAAGACGTTCCTTTTAGTCGAGTCATTCCCTTTGATTCCTGTAAGACGTACCTTTTAGTCGAGTCATCCCCTTTGATTCCTATAAGACGTACCTTTTAGATGAGTCATCACCTTTGATTCCTATAAGACGTACCTTTTAGTCGAGTCATCCCCATTCACCCCTAGAAGACGTACCATTTAATCGAGTCATTTCCTTTGATTCTATAAGACGTATATTTTAGTCGAGTCATCCCTTTTGATTCCTATAAGACGTACCTTTTAGTCGAGTCATCCCCTTTGATTCCTATAAGACGTACCTTTTAGTCAAGTCATCCCCTTTGATTCCTATAAGACGTACCTTTTAGTCGAGTCATCCCTTTGATTCCTATAAGACAAACCTTTTAGTTGAGTCATCCCCTTTGACCCTAGAAGACATAACATTTAGTCATTTCCTTTGATTTCTATAAGACGTACCTTTTAGTCGAGTCACCCCCTTTGATTCCTATAAGACGTACCTTTTAGTCGAGTCATCCCCCTTGATCCCCTAGAAGACGTACCATTTAATCGAGTCATTTCCTTTGATTCTATAAGACGTATCTTTTAGTCGAGTCATCCCTTTTGATTCCTATAAGACGTACCTTTTAGTCGAGTCATCCCCTTTGATTCCTATAAGACGTACCTTTTAGTCAAGTCATCTCCTCTGACCCCTAGAAGATGTATCTTTTAGTCGAGTCATCCCCATTGACCCCTAGAAGACGTACCTTTTACTCGAGTCATTTCCTTTGATTCTATTAGACGTATCTTTTAGTCGAGTCATCCCTTTTGATTCTTATAAGACGTACCTTTTAGTCGAGTCATCCCCTTTGATTCCTATAAGACGTACCTTTTAGTCACGTCATCCCCTTTGATTGCTATAAGACGTACCTTTTAGTCGAGTCATCCCTTTGATTCCTATAAGATGTACCTTTTAGTTGAGTCATCCCCTTTGACCCCTAGAAGACATACCTATTAGTCATTTTCTTTGATTTTTATAAGACGTACCTTTTAGTCGAGTCACCCCCTTTGATTCCTATAAGACGTACCTTTTAGTCGAGTCATCCCCGTTGATTACTATAAGACGTACCTTTTAGTCGAGTCATCCCCTTTGATTCCTAGAAGACGTACCTTTTAGTCGAGTCATTTCCCTTGATTCCTATAAGACGTAACGTTTAGTCGAGTCATCCACATTGATTCCTTAAAGACGTACCTTTTAGTCGAGTTATCCCCTTTGACCTCTAGAATACGTACCTATTAGTCGAGTCATTTCCTTTGATTCCTATAAGACGTATCTTTTAGTCGAGTCATCCCCTGTGATTCCTATAAGACGTACCTTTTAGTCGAGTCATCCCCTTTGATTTCTATAAGATGTACCTTTTAGTTGAGTTATTTCCTTTTATTCCTTGAAGACGTAGCTTTTAGTCGAGTCATTTCCCTTGATTCCTATAAGACGTACCTTTTGGTCGAGTCATCCTCATTGATTCCTATAAGACGTACCTTTTAGTCGAGTCATCCCCTTTTATTCCTATAAGACGTACCTTTTAGTCGAGTCATCTCCTTTGAATCCAATAAGATGTACCTTTTAGTTCAGTCATTTCCTGTGATTCCTAGAAGACGTACCTTTTAGTCGAGTCATCCCCTTTGATTCCTATCAGACGTACCTTATAGTCGAGTCATCCCCTTTCACCCCTAGAAGACGTACCTTTTAATCGAGTCATTTCCTTTTATTCAATAAGACGTATCTTTTAGTCGAGTCATCCTTTTTTATTCCAATAAGACGTACCTTTTAGTCGAGTCATCCCCTTTGATTCCTATAAGACGTACCTTTTAGTCAAGTCATCCCTTTGATTCCTATAAGACGTACCTTTTAGTCGAGTCATTTCCTTAGATTCCTAGAAAACGTACCTTTTAGTCGAGTCATTTCCCTTGATTCCTATAAGACGTACCTTTTAGTCGAGTCATCCCTTTTGATTCCTATAAAATGTACCTTTTATTCGAGTCATCCCCTTTATTCCTATAAGACGTACCTTTTAGTTGAGTCATCCCTTTGATTCCTATAAGACGTACCTTTTAGTCGAGTCATCCCCTTTGACCCCAAGAAGATATACCTTTTAGTTATTTCCTTTGATTCCTATAAGACGTATCTTTTAGTTGAGTCACCCCCTTTGATTCCAATAAGAGGTACCTTTTAGTCAAGTCATCCCCCTTGATTACTATAAGACGTACCTTTTAGTCGAGTCATCCCCTTTGATTCCTAGAAGACGTACCTTTTAGTCAAGTCATCTCCTTTGATTCCTATAAGACATACCTTTCAGTTGAGTCATTTCCTGGGATTCCTAGAAGACGTACCTTTTAGTCGAGTCATCCCCTTTGATTCCTATAAGACGTATCTTTTAGTCGAGTCATCCCCTTTGACCCCTAGAAGACGTACCTTTTAATCGAGTCATTTACTTTGATTCCTATAAGACGTATGTTTTAGTCGAGTTATCCCTTTTGATTCCTATAAGACGTACCGTATAGTCGAGTCATCCCCTTTGATTCCTATAAGACTTACCTTTAAGTCGAGTCATCCACTTAGATTCCTATAAGACGTACCTTTTAGTCGAGTCGTCCCCTTTGATTCCTATATGACGTACCTTTTAGTTGAGTCATTTCCTTTGATTCCTTGAAGACGTACCTTTTAGTCGAGTCATTTCCCTTGATTCCTATAGGACATACCTTTTAGTTGAGTCATCCCCTTTGATTCCAATAAGACGTACCTTTTAGTCGAGTCATCTCCTTTGATTCCTATAAGACGTACCATTTAGTAGAGTAATTTCCTGTGATTTCTAGAAGACGTTCCATTTAGTGTAGTCATTTCACTTGATTCCTATAAGACGTACCTTTTAGTCGAGTCATTACCTATGATTCCAAAAAGACGTACCTTTTAGTCGAGTCATCCCCTTTGATTCGTATAAGACGTACCTTTTAGTCGAGTCATCCCCTTTGATTACTAGAAGACGAAACTATTAGTCGAGTAATTTCCCTGAATTCCTATAAGACGTACCTTTTAGTCGAGTCATCCCCTTTTATTCCTATAAGTCATATCTTTTAGTCGAGTCATCCCCTCTGATTCCTATAAGACATACCTTTTAGTTGAGTCATTTCCATTGATTCCTTGAAGACGTACCTTTTAGACGAGTCATTTCCCTTGATTCCTATAAGACGTACCTTTTAGTCGAATCATCCCATTTGATTCCTATAAGACGTACCTTTTAGTCGATTCATCTCCTTTGATTCCTATAAGACGTACCTTTTAGTTGAGTCATTTCCTGTGATTCC
The DNA here is from genome assembly GCA_030864215.1 of Capsicum pubescens. Lineage (NCBI taxonomy): Eukaryota > Viridiplantae > Streptophyta > Magnoliopsida > Solanales > Solanaceae > Capsicum > Capsicum pubescens. The sequence continues at coordinate 271,122,517 of CM061545.1, read as the reverse complement.
TACAAGACGTACCTTTTAGACGAGTCATCCCCTTTCATTCCTATAAGACGTACCTTTTAGTCGAGTCATCCCCTTTCACCCCTAGATGACGTACCATTTAATCGAGTCATTTCCTTTGATTGTATAAGACGTATCTTTTAGTCGAGTCATCCCTATGGATTCCTATAAGACGTACCTTTTACACGAGTCATCCCCTTTGATTCCTATAAGACGTACCTTTTAGTCAGGTCATCCCCTTTGATTCCTATAAGACGTACCTTTTAGTCGAGTCATCCCTTTGATTCCTATAAGACGTACCTTTTAGTGGAGTCATCCCCTTTGACCCCTAGAAGACATACCTTTTAGTCATTTCCTTTGATTTCTATAAGACGTACCTTTAGTCGAATCACCCCATTTGATTCCTATAAGACGTACCTTTTAGTCGAGTCATCCCCCTTGATTACTATAAGGCGTACCTTTTAGTCGAGTCATCCCCTTTGATTCCTAGAAGACGTACCTTTTAGTCGAGTCATTTCCCTTGATTCCTATAAGACGTACCTTTTAGTCGAGTCATCCACTTTGATTCCTATATGACGTACCTTTTAGTCGAGTCATCCCCTTGGATTCCTATAAGACATACCTTTTGGTCGAGTCATCCCCTTCGATTCCTATAAGATGAACCTTTTAGTTGAGTCATCCCCTTTGATTCCTAAAAGACGTACCTTTTAGTCGAGTCATTTCCCTTGATTCCTATAAGACGTATCTTTTAGTCGAGTCATCCCCTTTGATTCCTATAAGACGTACCTTTTAGTCGAGTCATCCCCTTTGATTCCTATAAGACGTAACTTTTAGTCGAGTCATCCCCTTTGAACCCTAGAAGATGTTCCTTTTAATCGAGTCATTTACTTTGATTCCTATAAGACGTATGTTTTAGTCGAGTCATCCGTTTTGATTCCTATAAGACGTACCTTTTAGTCTAGTCATCCCCATTGATTCCAATAAGACGTACCTTTTAGTCGAGTCATCCCCTTTGATTCCTATAAGACGTACCTTTTAGTCGAGTCATCCCCTTTGACCTCTAGAATACGTACCTATTTCTCGAGTCATTTCCTTTAATTCCTATAAGACGTACCTTTTAGTCGAGTCATCCCCTTTGATTCCTATAAGACGTTCCTTTTATTCGAGTCATCCCCTTTGATTCCTATAAGACGTACCTTTTAGTTGAGTCATTTCCTGTGATTCCTAGAAGACGTTCGTTTTAGTCGAGTCATTCCCTTTGATTCCTATAAGACGTACCTTTTAGTCGAGTCATCCCCTTTGATTCCTATAAGACGTACCTTTTAGTCGAGTCATCCCCTTTGATTCCTATAAGACGTACCTTTTAGTCGAGTCATCCCTTTGATTCCAATAAGACGTACCTTTAGTCGAGTCATCCCCTTTGACCCTAGAAGACATACCATTTAGTCATTTCCTTTGATTTCTATAAGACGTACCTTTTAGTCGAGTCACCCCCTTTGATTCCTATAAGACGTACCTTTTTGTCGAGTCATCCCCCTTGATTACTATAAGACGTACCTTTTAGTCAAGTCATCCCCTTTGATTCCTAGAAGACGTACCTTTTAGTCGAGTCATTTCCCTTGATTCCTATAAGAAGTACCTTTTAGTCGAGTCATCCACTTTGATTCCTATAAGACGTACCTTTTAGTTGAGTCATCCCCTTTGACCCCTAGAAGACGTACCTTTTAATCGATTCATTTAATTTGATTCCTATAAGACGTATGTTTTAGTCGAGTCATCCGTTTTGATTCCTATAAGACGTACCTTTTAGTCGAGTCATCCCCTTTGATTCCTATAAGACGTACCTTTTAGTCGAGTCATCCCCCTTGATTACTATAAGACGTACCTTTTAGTCGAGTCATCCCCTTTGATTCCTAGAAGACGTACCTTTTAGTCGAGTCATTTCCCTTGATTCCTATAAGACGTACCTTTTAGTCGAGTCATCCACTTTGATTCCTATAAGACGTACCTTTTAGTTGAGTCATCCTCTTTGACCCCTAGAAGACGTACCTTTTAATCGATTCATTTAATTTGATTCTTATAAGACGTATGTTTTAGTAGAGTCATCCGTTTTGATTCCTATAAGACGTACCTTTTAGTCGAGTCATCCCCTTTGATTCCTATAAGACGTACCTTTTAGTCGAGTCATCCCCTTTGATTCCTATAAGACGTACCTTTTAGTCGAGTCATCCCCTTTGACCTCTAGAATACGTACCTACTAGTCGAGTCATTTCCTTTAATTCCTATAAGACATACCTTTTAGTCGAGTCATCCCCTTTGATTCCTATAAGACGTACCTTTTAGTCGAGTCATCGCCTTTGATTCCTATAAGACGTACCTTTTAGTTGATTCATTTTCTTTGATTCCTTGAAGACGTACCTTTTAGTCGAGTCATCCCCTTTGATTCCTATAAGACGTACCTTTTAGTCGACTCATCCCCTTTCACCCCTAGAACACGTACCTTTTAATCGAGTCATTTCCTTTTATTCTGTAAGACGTATCTTTTAGTCGAGTCATCCCTTTTGATTCCTATAAGACGTACCTTTTAGTCGAGTCATCCCCTTTGATTCCTATAAGACGTACCTTTTAGTCAAGTTATCCCCTTTGATTCCTATTATACCAACCTTTTAGTCGAGTCATCCCTTTTATTCCTATAAGACGTACCTTTTAGTCGAGTCATTTCCTTAGATTCCTAGAAAACGTTCCTTTTAGTCGAGCCATTTCCCTTGATTCCTATAAGACGTACCTTTTAGTCGAGTCATCCCCTTTGATTCCTATAAAATGAACCTTTTATTCGAGTCATCCCCTTTATTCCTATAAGACGTACCTTTTAGTCGAGTCATCCCTTTGATTCCTATAAGACGTACCTTTTAGTCGAGTCATCCCCTTTGACCCCAAGAAGATATACATATTAGTCATTTCTTTTGATTCTATAAGACGTATCTTTTAGTTGAGTCACCCCCTTTGATTCCAATAAGAGATACCTTTTAGTCAAGTCAACCCCTTGGTTACAATAAGACGTACCTTTTAGTCGAGTCATCTCCTTTGATTCCTAGAAGACGTACCTTTTAGTCGAGTCATTTCCCTTGATTCCTATAAGACGTACCTTTTAGTCGAGTCATCTACTTTGATTCCTATAAGACGTACCTTTTAGTCGAGTCATCCCCTTGGATTCCTATAAGACGTACCTTTTGGTCGAGTCATCCCCTTCGATTCCTATAAGACGAACCTTTTAGTCGAGTCATCCCCTTTGATTCCTAAAAGACGTACCTTTTTGTCGAGTCATTTCCCTTGATTCCTTTAAGACGTACATTTTTGTCGAGTCATCCTCTTTGATTCCTATAAGACGTACCTTTTAGTCGAGTCATCCCCTTTGATTCCTATAAGACGTACCTTTTAGTCGAGTCATCCCCTTTGATCCCTAGAAGACGTACCTTATAGTCTAGTCATTTCCTTTGATTCCTATAAGACGTACCTTTTAGTCTAGTCATTTCCTTTGATTCCAATAAGACGTACCTTTTAGTCGAGTCATCCCCATTTACCCTAGAATACGTACCTTTTAGTCGAGTCATTTCCCTTGATTCCTATAAGACGTACCTCTTAGTCGAATCATCCTCTTTGATTCGTATAAGACGTACCTTTTAGTCGAGTTATCCCTTTTGATTCCTATAAGACATACCTTTTAGTCGAGTTATACCTCTTGATTCCTATAAGACGTACTTTTTAGTCGAGTCATTCCCCCTTAAACCCTAGAAGACGTATCTTTTAGTCGAGTCATCCCCTTTGACCCCTAGAAGACGTACCTTTTACTCGAGTCATTTCCTTTGATTCTATAAGACGTATCTTTTAGTCGAGTCATCCCTTTTGATTCCTATAAGACGTACCTTTTAGTCGAGTCATCCCCTTTGATTCCTATAAGACGTACCTTTTAGTCAAGTCATCCCCTTTGATTGCTATAAGACGTACCTTTTAGTCGAGTCATCTCCTTTGATTCCTATAAAACGTACCTTTTAGTTGAGTCATTTCCTGTGATTCCTAGAAGACGTTCCTTTTAGTCGAGTCATTTCACTTGATTCCTATAAGACGTACCTTTTAGTCGAGTCATCCCCTTTCACCCCTAGAAGACGTACCATTTAATCGAGTCATTTCCTTTGATTCTATAAGACGTATCTTTTAGTCGAGTCATCCCTTTTGATTCCTATAAGACGTACCTTTTAGTCGAGTCATCCCCTTTGATTCCTATAAGACGTACCTTTTAGTCAACTCATCCCCTTTGATTCCTATAAGACGTACCTTTTAGTCGAGTCATCCCTTTGATTCCTATAAGACTTACATTTTAGTCGAGTCATCCCCTTTGACCCTAGAAGACATACCATTTAGTCATTTCCTTTGATTTCTATAAGACGTACCTTTTAGTCGAGTCACCCCCTTTGATTCCTATAAGACGTACCTTTTAGTCGAGTCATCCCCCTTGATTACTATAAGACGTACCTTTTAGTCGAGTCATCCCCTTTGATTCCTAGAAGACGTACCTTTTAGTCGAGTCATTTCCCTTGATTCCTATAAGACGTACCTTTTAGTCGAGTCATCCACTTTGATTCCTATAAGACGTACCTTCTAGTTGAGTCATCCCCTTTGACCCCTAGAAGACGTAACTTTTAATCGATTCATTTAATTTGATTCCTATAAGACGTATGTTTTAGTCGAGTCATCCGTTTTGATTCCTATAAGACGTACCTTTTAGTCGAGTCATCCCCTTTGATTCCTATAAGACGTACCTTTTAGTCGAGTCATCCCTTTTGATTCCTATAAGACGTACCTTTTAGTCGAGTCATCCCCTTTGACCTGTAGAATACGTACCTATTAGTCGAGCCATTTCCTTTAATTCCTATAAGACGTACCTTTTAGTCGAGTCATACCCTTTGATTCCTATAAGACGTACCTTTTAGTCGAGTCATCGCCTTTGATTCCTATAAGACGTACCTTTTAGTTGAGTAATTTTCATTGATTCCTTGAAGACGTACCTTTTAGTCGAGTCATCCCCTTTGATTCCTATAAGACGTACCTTTTAGTCGACTCATCCCCTTTCACCCCTAGAAGATGTACCTTTTAATCGAGTCATTTCCTTTTATTCTATAAGACGTATCTTTTAGTCGAGTCATCCCTTTTGATTCCTATAAGACGTACCTTTTAGTCGAGTCATCCCCTTTGATTCCTATAAGACGTACCTGTTAGTCAAGTCATCCCCTTTGATTCCTATTAAACCAACCTTTTAGTCGAGTCATCCCATTGATTCCTATAAGACGTACCTTTTAGTCAAGTCATTTCCTTAGATTCCTAGAAAACGTTCCTTTTAGTCGAGTCATTTCCCTTGATTCCTATAAGACGTACCTTTTAATCGAGTCATCCCCTTTGATTCCTATAAAATGAACCTTTTATTCGAGTCATCCCCTTTATTCCTATAAGATGTACCTTTTAGTCGAGTCATCCCTTTGATTCCTATAAGACGTACCTTTTAGTCGAGTCATCCCCTTTGACCCCAAGAAGATATATATTTTAGTCATTTCTTTTGATTCCTATAAGACGTATCTTTTTGTTGAGTCACCCCCTTTGATTCCAATAAGAGATACCTTTTAGTCAAGTCATCCCTCTTGATTACTATAAGACGTACCTTTTAGTCGAGTCATCCCCTTTAATTCCTAGAAGACGTACCTTTTAGTCGAGTCATTTCCCTTGATTCCTATAAGACGTACCTTTTAGTCGAGTCATCCACTTTGATTCCTATGAGACGTATCTTTTAGTCGAGTCATCCCCTTGGATTCCTATAAGACGTACCTTTTGGTCGAGTCATCCCCTTCGACTCTTATAAGACGAACCTTTTAGTCGAGTCATCGCCTTTGATTCCTAAAAGACGTACCTTTTTGTAGAGTCATTTCCCTTGATTCCAATAAGACGTACATTTTAGTTGAGTCATCCTCTTTGATTCCTATAAGACGTACCTTTTAGTCGAGTCATCCCCTTTGATACCTATAAGACGTACCTTTTAGTCGAGTCATCCCCTTTGATCCCTAGAAGACGTACCTTTTAGTCTAGTCATTTCCTTTGATTCCTATAAGACGTACCTTTTAGTCTAGTCATTTCCTTTGATTCCGATAAGACGTACTTTTTAGTCGAGTCATCCCCATTGACCCCTAGAATACGTACCTTATAGTCGAGTCATTTCCCTTGATTCCTATAAGACGTACCTCTTAGTCGAATCATCCTCTTTGATTCGTATAAGACGTACCTTTTAGTCGAGTCATCCCCTTTGATTCCTATAAGACATACCTTTTAGTCGAGTTATACCTCTTGATTCCTATAAGACGTACTTTTTAGTCGAGTCATTCCCCCTTGACCCCTAGAAGACGTATCTTTTAGTCGAGTCATCCCCTTTGACCCCTAGAAGACGTACCTTTTACTCGAGTCATTTCCTTTGATTCTATAAGACGTATCTTTTAGTCGAGTCATCCCTTTTGATTCCTATAAGACGTACCTTTTAGTCGAGTCATCCCCTTTGATTCCTATAAGACGTACCTTTTAGTCAAGTCATCCCCTTTGATTGCTATAAGACGTACCTTTTAGTCGAGTCATCCCTTTGATTCCTATATGACGTACCTTTTAGTCGATTCATCCCCTTTGACGCCTAGAAGATATACCTTTTAGTCATTTTCTTTGATTCCTATAAGACGTACCTTATAGTCGAGTCACCCCCTTTGATTCCTATAAGACGTACCTTTTAGTAGAGTCATCCCCCTTGATTACTATAAGACGTACCTTTTAGTCGAGTCATCCCCTTTGATTCCTAGAAGACGTACCTTTTAGTCGAGTCATTTCCCTTGATTCCTATAAGACGTACCTTTTAGTCTAGTCATCCCCTTGGATTCCTATAAGACGATTCTTTTGGTCGAGTCATCCCCTTTGATTCCTATAAGACGTACCTTTTAGTCGAGTCATCCCCTTTGATTCCTATAAGACGTACCTTTTAGTCGAGTCATCCCCTTTGACCTCTAGAATACGTACCTATTAGTCGAGTCATTTCCTTTAATTCCTATAAGACGTACCTTTTAGTCGAGTCATTCCCTTTGATTCCTATAAGACGTACCTTTTAGTCGAGTCATCGCCTTTGATTCCTATAAGACGTACCTTTTAGTTGAGTCATTTTCTTTGATTCCTTGAAGGCGTACCTTCTTGTCGAGTCATCCCCTTTGATTCCTATAAGACGTACCTTTTAGTCGACTCATCCCCTTTCACCCCTAGAAGACGTACCTTTTAATCGAGTCATTTCCTTTTATTCTATAAGACGTATCATTTAGTCGAGTCATCCCTTTTGATTCCTATAAGACGTACCTTTTAGTCGAGTCATCCCCTTTGATTCCTATAAGACGTACCTTTTAGTCAAGTCATCCCCTTTGATTCCTATTAGACCAACCTTTTAGTCGAGTCATCCCTTTGATTCCTATAAGACGTACCTTTTAGTCGAGTCATTTCCTTAGATTCCTAGAAAACGTTCCTTTTAGTCGAGTCATTTCCCTTGATTCCTATAAGATGTACCTTTTAGTCGAGTCACCCACTTTTATTCCTATAAAATGTACCTTTTATTCGAGTCATCCCCTTTATTCCTATAAGACGTACCTTTTAGTCGAGTCATCCCTTTGATTCCTATAAGACGTACCTTTTAGACGAGTCATCCCCTTTGACCCCAAGAAGATATACATTTTAGTCATTTCTTTTGATTCCTATAAGACCTATCTTTTAGTTGAGTCACCCCCTTTGATTCCAATAAGAGATACCTTTTACTCAAGTCATCCCTCTTGATTACTATAAGACGTACCTTTTAGTCGAGTCATCCCCTTTAATTCCTAGAAGACGTACCTTTTAGTCGAGTCATTTCCCTTGATTCCTATAAGACGTATCTTTTAGTCGAGTCATCCACTTTGATTCCTATAAGACGTACCTTTTAGTCGAGTCATCTCCTTGGATTCCTATAAGACGTACCTTTTGGTCGAGTCATCCCCTTCGATTCCTGTAAGACGAACCTTTTAGTCGAGTTATCGCCTTTGATTCCTAAAAGACGTACCTTTTTGTCGAGTCATTTACCTTGATTCCTATAAGACGTACATTTTAGTCGAGTCATCCTCTTTGATTCCTATATGACGTACCATTTAGTTGAGTCATCCCCTTCGATTCCTATAAGACGTACCTTTTAGTCGAGTCATCCCCTTTGATCCCTAGAAGACGTACCTTTTAGTCTAGTCATTTCCTTTGATTCCTATAAGACGTACCTTTTAGTCTAGTCATTTCCTTTGATTCCGATAAGACGTACCTTTTAGTCGAGTCATCCCCATTGACCCCTAGTATATGTACCTTTTAGTCGAGTCATTTCCCTTGATTCCTATAAGACGTACCTCTTAGTCGAATCATCCTCTTTGATTCGTATAAGACGTACCTTTTAGTCGAGTCATCCCCTTTAATTCCGATAAGACATACCTTTTAGTCTAGTTATACCTCTTGATTCCTATAAGACGTACTTTTTAGTCGAGTCATTGCCCCTTGACCCCTAGAAGACGTATCTTTTAGTCGAGTCATCCCCTTTGACCCCTAGAAGACGTACCTTTTACTCGAGTCATTTCCTTTGATTCTATAAGACGTATCTTTTAGTCGAGTCATCCCCTTTGATTCCTATAAGACGTACCTTTTAGTCAAGTCATCCCCTTTGATTGCTATAAGACGTACCTTTTAGTCGAGTCATCCCTTTGATTCCTATATGACGTATCTTTTAGTCGATTCATCCCCTTTGACGCCTAGAAGATATACCTTTTAGTCATTTTCTTTGATTCCTATAAGACGTACCTTATAGTCGAGTCACCCCCTTTTATTCCTATTAGACGTACCTTTTAGTCGAGTCATCCCCCTTGATTACTATAAGACGTACCTTTTAGTCGAGTCATCCCCTTTAATTTCTAGAAGACGTACCTTTTAGTCGAGTCACATCCCTTGATTCCTATAAGACGTACCTTTTAGTCGAGTCATCCCCTTGGATTCCTATAAGACGATCCTTTTGGTCGAGTCATCCCCTTTGATTCCTATAAGACGAACCTTTTAGTCGAGTCATCCCCTTTGATTCCTATAAGACGTACCTTTTAGTCGAGTCATCCCCTTTGATCCCTAGAAGACGTACCTTTTAGTCGAGTCATTTCCTTTGATTCCTATTAGACGTACCTTTTAGTCGGTCATTTCCTTTGATTCCTATAAGACGTACCTTTAAGTCGAGTCATCCCCTTTGACCCCTAGAATACGTACCATTTAGTCGAGTCATTTCCCTTGATTCCTATAAGACGTACCTTTTAGTCGAATCATCCCCTTCGATTCGTATAAGACGTACCTTTTAGTCGAGTCATACCTCTTGATTACTATAAGACGTATTTTTTAGTCGAATCATTCCCCCTTGACACCTAGAAGACGTACCTTTTAGTCGAGAGATCCCCTTTGACCCCTAGAAGACGTACCTTTTAATCGATTCATTTCCATTTATTCTATAAGACGTATCTTTTACTCGAGTCATCCCTTTTGATTCCTATAAGACGTACCTTTTAGTCGAGTCATCCCATTTGATTCTTATAAGACGTACCTTTTAGTCGAGTCATCCCCTTTGACCTCTAGAATACGTACCTATTAGTCTCGTCATTTACTTTGATTCCTATAAGACGTACCTTTTAGTCGAGTCATCCCCTGTGATTCCTATAAGACGTACATTTTAGTCGAGTCATCCCCTTTGATTTCTATAAGACGTACCTTTTAGTTGAGTCATTTCCTTTGATTCCTTGAAGACGTACCTTTTAGTCGAGTCATTTCCCTTGATTCCTATAAGACGTACCTTTTAGTCGAGTCATCCCCTTTGATTCCTATAAGACGTACCTTTTAGTCAAGTCATCTCCGTTGATTCCTATAAGACGTACCTTTTAGTTGAGTCATTTCCTGGGATTCCTAGAAGACGTACCTTTTAGTCGAGTCATCCCCTTTGATTCCTATAAGACGTATCTTTTAGTCGAGTCATCCCCTTTGACCCCTAGAAGACGCACCTTTTAATCGAGTCATTTACTTTGATTCCTATAAGACGTATGTTTTAGTCGAGTCATCCCTTTTGATTCCTATAAGACGTACCTTTTAGTCGAGTTATCCCCTTTGATTCCTATAAGACGTACCTTTTAGTCGAGTCATCCCCTTTGACCCCTAGAAGACGTACCTTTTAATCGAGTCATTTACTTTGATTCCTATAAGACGTATGTTTTAGTCGAGTCATCCCTTTTGATTCCTATAAGACGTACCTTTTAGTCAAGTTATCCCCTTTCATTCCTATAAGACGTACCTTTTATTCGAGTCATCCCCTTAGATTCCTATAAGACTTACCTTTTAGTCGAGTCATCCCCTTTGATTCCTATATGACGTACCTTTTAGTTGAGTCATTTCCTTTGATTCCTTGAAGACGTACCTTTTAGTCGAGTCATTTCCCTTGATTCCTATAAGACGTACCTTTTAGTCGAGTCATCCCCTTTGATTCCTATAAGACGTAGCTTTTAGTCAAGTCATCTCCGTTGATTCCTATAAGACGTACCTTTTAGTTGAGTCATTTCCTGGGATTCCTAGAAGACGTATCTTTTAGTCGAGTCATCCCCTTTGACCCCTAGAAGACGCACCTTTTAATCGAGTCATTTACTTTGATTCCTATAAGACGTATGTTTTAGTCGAGTCATCCCTTTTGATTCCTATAAGACGTACCTTTTAGTCAAGTTATCCCCTTTCATTCCTATAAGACGTACCTTTTATTCGAGTCATCCCCTTAGATTCCTATAAGACATACCTTTTAGTCGAGTCATCCCCTTTGATTCCTATATGACGTACCTTTTAGTTGAGTCATTTCCTTTGATTCCTTCAAGACGTACCTTTTAGTCGAGTCATTTCCCTTGATTCCTATAAGACGTACCTTTTAGTTTAGTCATCCCCTTTGATTCCTATAAGACGTACCTTTTAGTAGAGTCATCTCCTTTGATTCCTATAAGACGTACCTTTTAGTTGAGTCATTTCCTGTGATTCCTAGAAGACGTTCCTTTTAGTCGAGTCATTTCACTTGATTCCTATAAGACGTATCTTTTAGTCGAGTCATTCCCTTTGATTCCTATAAGTCGTACCTTTTAGTCGAGTCATACCCTTTGATTCCTATAAGACGTACCTTTTAGTCGAGTCATCCCCTTTGATTCCTAGAAGACGTAACTTTTAGTCGAGTCATTTCCCTGAATTCCTATAAGACGTACCTTTTAGTCGAGTCATCCTCTTTGATTCCTATAAGATTTATCTTTTAGTCGAGTCATCCCTCTGATTCCTATAAGACGTACCTTTTAGATGAGTCATTTCCATTGATTCCTTGAAGACGTACCTTTTAGTCGAGTCATTTCCCTTGATTCCTATAAGACGTACTTTTTAGTCGAGTCATCCCCTTTGATTCCTATAAGACGTACCTTTTAGTCGATTCATCTCCTTTGATTCCTATAAGACGTACCTTTTAGTTGAGTCATTTCCTGTGATTCCTAGAAGACGTACCTTTTAGATGAGTCATCTCCTTTGATTCCTATAAGACGTATCTTTTAGTCGAGTCATCCCCTTTCACCCCTAGAAGACGTACCATTTAATCGAGTCATTCCCTTTGATTCTATAAGACGTATCTTTTAGTCGAGTCATCCCTATGGATTCCTATAAGACGTACCTTTTAGTCGAGTCATCCCCTTTGATTCCTATAAGACGTACCTTTTAGTCAAGTCATCCCCTTTGATTCCTATAAGACGTACCTTTTAGTCGAGTCATCCCTTTGATTCCAATAAGACGTACCTTTTAGTCGAGTCATCCCCTTTGACCCCTAGAAGACATACCTTTTAGTCATTTCCTTTGATTTCTATAAGACGTACCTTTAGTCGAGTCACCCCCTTTGATTCCTATAAGACGTACCTTTTAGTCGAGTCATCCCCCTTGATTACTATAAGACGTACCATTTAGTCGAGTCATCCCCTTTGATTAGTAGAAGATGTACCTTTTTGTTGAGTCATTTCCCTTGATTCCTATAAGACGTACCTTTTAGTCGAGTCATGCACTTTGATTCCTATAAGACGTACCTTTTAGTTGAGTCATACCCATTGACCCCTAGAAGACGAACCTTTTAATCGAGTCATTTACTTTGATTCCTATAAGACGTATGTTTTAGTCGAGTCATCCGTTTTGATTCCTATAAGACGTACCTTTTAGACTAGTCATCCCCTTTGATTCCTATAAGACGTACCTTTTAGTCGAGTCATCCCCTTTGATTCCTATAAGACGTACCTTTTAGTCGAGTCATCCCCTTTGACCTCTAGAATACGTACCTATTACTCGAGTCATATCCTTTAATTACTATAAGACGTACCTTTTAGTCGAGTCATCCCCTTTGATTCCTATAAGACGTTCCTTTTATTCGAGTCATCCCCTTTGATTCCTATAAGACGTACCTTTTAGTTGAGTCATTTCCTTTGATTCCTTGAAGACGTACCTTTTAGTCGAATCATTTCCCTTGATTCCTATAAGACGTACCTTTTAGTCGAGTCATCCCCTTTGATTCCTATAAGACGTACCTTTTAGTCGAGTCGTCTCCTTTGATTACTATAAGACGTACCTTTTAGTTGAGTCATTTCCTGTGATTCCTAGAAGACGTTTCTTTTAGTCGAGACATTTCACTTGATTCCTATAAGACGTAACTTTTAGTCGAGTCATTCCCTTTGATTCCTATAAGACGTACCTTTTAATCGAGTCATCCCCTTTGATTCCTATAAGACGTACCTTTGAGTCGAGTTATCCCCTTTGATTCCTATAAGACGTATCTTTTAGTCGAGTCATCCCCTTTCACCCCTAGAAGACGTACCATTTAATCGAGTCATTTCCTTTGATTCTATAAGTCGTATCTTTTAGTCGAGTCATCCCTTTTGATTCCTATAAGACGTACCTTTTAGTCGAGTCATCCCCTTTGATTCCTATAAGACGTACCTTTTAGTCAAGTCATTCCCTTTGATTCCTATAAGACGTACCTTTTAGTCGAGTCATCCCTTTAATTCCTATAAGACGTACCTTTTAGTCGAGTCATCCCCTTTGACCCTAGAAGACATACCTTTTAGTCATTTCCTTTGATTTCTATAAGACGTACCTTTTAGTCGAGTCACCCCCTTTGATTCCTATAAGACGTACCTTTTAGTCGAGTCATCCCCCTTGATTACTATAAGACGTACGTTTTAGTCGAGTCATCCCCTTTGATTATAAGACGACGTACCTTTTAGTCGAGTCATTTCCCTTGATTCCTATAAGATGTACCTTTTAGTCGAGTCATCCACTTTGATTCCTATAAGACGTACCTTTTAGTTGAGTAATCCCCTTTGACCCCTAGAAGGCGTACCTATTAATTGAGTCATTCACTTTGATTCCTCTAAGACGTATGTTTTAGTCGAGTCATCCGTTTTGATTCCTATAAGACGTACCATTTAGTCGAGTCATCCCCTTTGATTCCTATAGGACGTACCTTTTAGTCGAGTCATCCCCTTTGATTCCTATAAGACTTACCTTTTAGTCGAGTCATCCCCTTTGTCCTCTAGAATACGTACTTATTAGTCGAGTCATTTCCTTTAATTCCTATAAGATGTACCTTTTGGTCGAGTCATCCCCTTTGATTTCTATAAGACGTACCTTTTCGTCGAGTCATCCCCTTTGATTCCTATAAGACGTAGCTTTTAGTCGATTCATCTACTTTGATTCCTATAAGACGTACCTTTTAGTTGAGTCATTTCCTGTGATTCCTAGAAGACGTATCTTTTAGATGAGTCATCCCCTTTCATTCCTATAAGACGTACCTTTTAGTCGAGTCATCCCCTTTCACCCCTAGAAGACGTACCATTTAATCGAGTCATTTCCTTTGATTCTATAAGACGTATCTTTTAGTCGAGTCATCCCTATGGATTCCTAAAAGGCGTACCTTTTAGTCGAGTCATCCCCTTTGATTCCTATAAGACGTACCTTTTAGTCAAGTCATCCCTTTTGATTCCTATAAGACGTATCTCTTAGTCGAGTCATCCCTTTGATTCCAATAAGACGTACCTTTTAGTCGAGTCATCCCCTTTGACCCCTAGAAGACATACCTTTTAGTCATTTCCTCTGATTTTTATAAGACGTACCTTTAGTCGAGTCACCCCCTTTGATTCCTATAAGACATACCTTTTAGTCGAGTCATCCCCCTTGATTACTATAAGACGTACCTTTTAGTCGATTCATCCCCTTTGATTCCTAGAAGACGTACCTTTTAGTCGAGTCATTTCCCTTGATTCCTATAAGACGTACCTTTTAGTCGAGTCATCCACTTTGATTCCTATAAGACGTACCTTTTAGTTGAGTCATCCCTATTGACCCCTAGAAGACGTACCTTTTAATCGAGTCATTTACTTTGATTCCTATACGACGTATCTTTTAGTCGAGTCATCCCTTTTGATTCCTATAAGACGTACCTTTTAGTCGAGTCATCCCCTTTGATTCCTATAAGACGTACCTTTTAGTCAAGTCATCCCCTTTGATTCCTATAAGACGTACCTTTTAGTCGAGTCATCCCTTTGATTCCTATAAGACGTACCTTTTAGTCGTGTCATCCCCTTTGACCCTAGAAGACATACCTTTTAGTCATTTCCTTTGATTTCTATAAGACGTACCTTTTAGTCGAGTCACCCCCTTTGATTACTATAAGACGTACCTTTTAGTCGAGTCATCCCCCTTGATTACTATAAGACGTACGTTTTAGTCGAGTCATCCCCTTTGATTCCTAGACGACGTACCTTTTAGTCGAGTCATTTCCTTTGATTCCTATAAGACGTACCTTTGATACTATAAGACGTATCTTTTAGTCGAGTCATCCCTATGGATTCCTATAAGGCGTACCTTTTAGTCGAGTCATCCCCTTTGATTCCTATAAGTCGTACCTTTTAGTCAAGTCATCCCCTTTGATTCCTATAAGACGTACCTTTTAGTCGAGTCATCCCTTTGATTCCAATAAGACGTACCTTTTAGTCGAGTCATCCCCTTTGACCCCTAGAAGACATACCTTTTAGTCATTTTCTTTGATTTCTATAAGACGTACCTTTAGTCGAGTCACCCCCTTTGATTCCTATAAGACGTACCTTTTAGTCGAGTCATCCCCCTTGATTACTATAAGATGTACCTTTTAGTCGAGTCATCCCTTTTGATTCCTAGAAGACGTACCTTTTAGTCGAGTCATTTCCCTTGATTCCTATAAGACGTACCTTTTAGTTGAGTCATCCCTATTGACCCCTAGAAGACGTACCTTTTAATCGAGTCATTTACTTTGATTCCTATAAGACGTATGTTGTATTCGAGTCATCCGTTTTGATATCTATAAGATGTACCTTTTAGTCTAGTCATCCCCTTTGATTCCTATAAGACGTACCTTTTAGTCGAGTCATCCCCTTTGATTCCTATAAGACGTACCTTTTAGTCGAGTCATCCCCTTTGACCTCTAGAATACGTACCTATTACACGAGTCATTTCCTTTAATTACTATAAGACGTACCTTTTAGTTGAGTCATCCCCTTTGATTCCTATAAGACGTTCCTTTTATTCGAGTCATCCCCTTTGATTCCTATAAGACGTACCTTTTAGTTGAGTCATTTCCTTTGATTCCTTGAAGACGTACCTTTTAGTCGAATCATTTCCCTTGATTCCTATAAGACGTACCTTTTAGTCGAGTCATCCCCTTTGATTCCTATAAGACGTACCTTTTAGTCTAGTCGTCTCCTTTGATTCCTATAAGACGTACCTTTTAGTTGAGTCATTTCCTGTGATTCCTAGAAGACGTTTCTTTTAGTCGAGACATTTCACTTGATTCCTATAAGACGTAACTTTTAGTCGAGTCATTCCCTTTGATTCCTATAAGACGTACCTTTTAATCGAGTCATCCCCTTTGATTCCTATAAGACGTACCTTTGAGTCGAGTTATCCCCTTTGATTCCTATAAGACGTATCTTTTAGTCGAGTCATCCCCTTTCACCCCTAGAAGAAATACCATTTAATCGAGTCATTTCCTTTGATTCTATAAGACGTATCTTTTAGTCGAGTCATCCCTTTTGATTCCTATAAGACGTACCTTTTAGTCGAGTCATCCCCTTTCATTCCTATAAGACGTACCTTTTAGTCAAGTCATTCCCTTTGATTCCTATAAGACGTACCTTTTAGTCGAGTCATCCCTTTAATTCCTATAAGACGTACCTTTTAGTCGAGTCATCCCCTCTGACCCTAGAAGACATACCTTTTAGTCATTTCCTTTGATTTCTATAAGACGTACCTTTTAGTCGAGTCACCCCCTTTGATTCCTATAAGACGTACCTTTTAGTCGAGTCATCCCCCTTGATTACTATAAGACGTACGTTTTAGTCGAGTCATCCCCTTTGATTATAAGATGACGTACCTTTTAGTCGAGTCATTTCCCTTGATTCCTATAAGATGTACCTTTTAGTCGAGTCATCCACTTTGATTCCTATAAGACGTACCTTTTAGTTGAGTCATCCCCTTTGACCCCTAGAAGGCGTACCTATTAATTGAGTCATTCACTTTGATTCCTATAAGACGTATGTTTTAGTCGAGTCATCCGTTTTGATTCCTATAAGACGTACCATTTAGTCGAGTCATCCCCTTTGATTCCTATAGGACGTACCTTTTAGTCGAGTCATCCCCTTTGATTCCTATAAGACTTACCTTTTAGTCGAGTCATCCCCTTTGTCCTCTAGAATACGTACCTATTAGTCGAGTCATTTCCTTTAATTCCTATAAGATATACCTTTTGGTCCAGTCATCCCCTTTGATTCCTATAAGACGTACCTTTTCGTCGAGTCATCCCCTTTGATTCCTATAAGACGTACCTTTTAGTCGATTCATCTCCTTTGATTCCTATAAGACGTACCTTTTAGTTGAGTCATTTCCTGTGATTCCTAGAAGACGTACCTTTTAGATGAGTCATCCCCTTTCATTCCTATAAGTCGTACCTTTTAGTCGAGTCATCCCCTTTCACCCCTAGAAGACGTACCATTTAATCGAGTCATTTCCTTTGATTCTATAAGACGTATCTTTTAGTCGAGTCATCCCTATGGATTCCTATAAGGCGTACCTTTTAGTCGAGTCATCCCCTTTGATTCCTATAAGACGTACCTTTTAGTCAAGTCATCCCTTTTGATTCCTAGAAGACGTACCTTTTAGTCGAGTCATCCCTTTGATTCCAATAAGACGTACCTTTTAGTCGAGTCATCCCCTTTGACCCCTAGAAGACATACCTTTTAGTCATTTCCTCTGATTTTTATAAGACGTACCTTTAGTCGAGTCACCCCCTTTGATTCCTATAAGACATACCTTTTAGTCGAGTCATCCCCCTTGATTACTATAAGACGTACCTTTTAGTCGATTCATCCCCTTTGATTCCTAGAAGACGTACCTTTTAGTCGAGTCATTTCCCTTGATTCCTATAAGACGTACCTTTTAGTCGAGTCATCCACTTTGATTCCTATAAGACGTACCTTTTAGTTGAGTCATCCCTATTGACCCCTAGAAGACGTACCTTTTAATCGAGTCATTTACTTTGATTCCTATACGACGTATCTTTTAGTCGAGTCATCCCTTTTGATTCCTATAAGACGTACCTTTTAGTTGAGTCATCCCCTTTGATTCCTATAAGACGTACCTTTTAGTCAAGTCATCCCCTTTGATTCCTATAAGACGTACCTTTTAGTCGAGTCATCCCTTTGATTCCTACAAGACGTACCTTTTAGTCGAGTCATCCCCTTTGACCCTAGAAGACATACCTTTTAGTCATTTCCTTTGATTTCTATAAGACGTACCTTTTAGTCGAGTCACCCCCTGTGATTACTATAAGACGTACCTTTTAGTCGAGTCATCCCCCTTGATTACTATAAGACGTACGTTTTAGTCGAGTCATCCCCTTTGATTCCTAGACGACGTACCTTTTAGTCGAGTCATTTCCCTTGATTCCTATAAGACGTACCTTTGATACTATAAGACGTATCTTTTAGTCGAGTCATCCCCTTTGATTCCTATAAGTCGTACCTTTTAGTCAAGTCATCCCCTTTGATTCCTATAAGACGTACCTTTTAGTCGAGTCATCCCTTTGATTCCAATAAGACGTACCTTTTAGTCGAGTCATCCCCTTTGACCCCTAGAAGACATACCTTTTAGTCATTTCCTTTAAATTTCTATAAGACGTACCTTTAGTCGAGTCACCCCCTTTGATTCCTATAAGACGTACCTTTTAGTCGAGTCATCCCCCTTGATTACTATAAGACGTACCTTTTAGTCGAGTCATCCCTTTTGATTCCTAGAAGACGTACCTTTTAGTCGAGTCATTTCCCTTGATTCCTATAAGACGTACCTTTTAGTTGAGTCATCCCTATTGACCCCTAGAAGACGTACCTTTTAATCGAGTCATTTACTTTGATTCCAATAAGACGTATGTTGTATTCGAGTCATCCGTTTTGATATCTATAAGATGTACCTTTTAGTCTAGTCATCCCCTTTGATTCCTATAAGACGTACCTTTTAGTCGAGTTATCCCCTTTGATTCCTATAAGACGTACCTTTTAGTCGAGTCATCCCCTTTGACCTCTAGAATACGTACCTATTACTCGAGTCATTTCCTTTAATTACTATAAGACGTACCTTTTAGTTGAGTCATCCCCTTTGATTCCTATAAGACGTTCCTTTTATTCGAGTCATCCCCTTTGATTCCTATAAGACGTACCTTTTAGTTGAGTCATTTCCTTTGATTCCTTGAAGACGTACCTTTTAGTCGAATCATTTCCTTTGATTCCTATAAGACGTTCTTTTTAGTCGAGTCATCCCCTTTGATTCCTATAAGACGTACCTTTTAGTCGAGTAATCTCCTATGATTCCTATAAGACGTACCTTTTAGTTGAGTCATTTCCTGTGATTTCTAGAAGACGTTCCTTTTAGTCGAGTCATTTCACTTGATTCCTATAAGACGTATCATTTAGTCGAGTCATTCCCTTTGATTCCTATAAGACGTACCTTTTAGTCGAGTCATCCCCTTTGATTCCTATAAGACGTACCTTTTAGTCGAGTCATCCCCTTTGATTCCTATAAGACGTACCTTATAGTCGAGTCATCCCCTTTCACCCCTAGAAGACGTACCATTTAATCGAGTCATATCCTTTGATTCTATAAGACTTATCTTTTAGTCGAGTCATCCCTTTTGATTCCTATAAGACGTACCTTTTAGTCGAGTCATCCCCTTTGATTCCTATAAGACGTACCTTTTAGTCAAGTCATCCCCTTTGATTCCTATAAGACGTACCTTTTAGTCGAGTCATCCCTTTGATTCCTATAAGACGTACCTTTTAGTCAAGTCATCCCCTTTGACCCTAGAAGACATACCTTTTAGTCATTTCCTTTGTTTCCTATAAGACGTACCTTTTAGTCGAGTCATCCCCTTTGATTCCTATAAGACCTACCATTTAGTCGAGTAATCTCCTATGATTCCTATAAGACGTACCTTTTAGTTGAGTCATTTCCTGTGATTCCTAGAAGACGTTCCTTTTAGTCGAGTCATTTCACTTGATTCCTATAAGACGTATCATTTAGTCGAGTCATTCCCTTTGATTCCTATAAGACGTACCTTTTAGTCGAGTCATCCCCTTTGATTCCTATAAGACGTACCTTTTAGTCGAGTCATCCCCTTTGATTCCTATAAGACGTACCTTTTAGTCGAGTCATCCCCTTTCACCCCTAGAAGACGTACCATTTAATCGAGTCATTTCCTTTGATTCTATAAGACGTATCTTTTAGTCGAGTCATCCCTTTTGAGTCCTATAAGGCGTACCTTTTAGTCGACTCATCCCCTTTGATTCCTATAAGACGTACCTTTTCGTCAAATCATCCCCTTTGATTCCTATAAGACGTACCTTTTAGTCGAGTCATCCCTTTGATTCCTATAAGACGTACCTTTTAGTCAAGTCATCCCCTTTGACCCTAGAAGACATACCTTTTAGTCATTTCCTTTGATTCCTATAGGACGTACCTTTTAGTCGAGTCATCCCCTTTGATTCCTATAAGACGTACCTTTTAGTTGAGTCATCCCCTTTGATTCCTATAAGACGTACCTTTTAGTTGAGTCATCCCCTTTGACCCCTAGAAGACGTACCTTTTAATCGATTCATTTACTTTGATTCCTATAAGACGTATGTTTTAGTCGAGTCATCCGTTTTGATTTCTATAAGACGTATCTTTTAGTCGAGTCATCCCCTTTGATTCCTATAGGACGTACCTTTTAGTCGAGTCATCCCCTTTGATTCCTATAAGACGTACCTTTTAGTCGAGTCATCCCCTATGTCCTCTAGAATACGTACCTATTAGTCGAGTCATTTCCTTTAATTCCTATAAGACGTACCTTTTAGTCGAGTCATCCCCTTTGATTCCTATAAGACGTACCTTTTAGTCGAGTCATCCCCTTTCACCCCTAAAAGACGTACCATTTAATCGAGTCATTTCCTTTGATTCTATAAGACGTATCTTTTAATCGAGTCATCCCTATGGATTCCTATAAGGCGTACCTTTTAGTCGAGTCATCCCCTTTGATTCCTATAAGACGTACCTTTTAGTCAAGTCATCCCCTTTGATTCCTATAAGACGTACCTTTTAGTTGAGTCATTTCCTTTGATTCCTTGAAGACGTACCTTTTAGTCGAATCATTTCCTTTGATTCCTATAAGACGTACTTTTTAGTCGAGTCATCCCCTTTGATTCCTATAAGACGTACCTTTTAGTCGAGTAATCTCCTATGATTCCTATAAGACGTACCTTTTAGTTGAGTCATTTCCTGTGATTCCTAGAAGACGTTCCTTTTAGTCGAGTCATTTCACTTGGTTCCTATAAGACGTATCATTTAGTCGAGTCATTCCCTTTGATTCGTATAAGACGTACCTTTTAGTCGAGTCATCCCCTTTGATTCCTATAAGACGTACCTTTTAGTCGAGTCATCCCCTTTGATTCCTATAAGACGTACCTTTTAGTCGAGTCATCCCCTTTCACCCCTAGAAGACGTACCATTTAATCGAGTCATATCCTTTGATTCTATAAGACGTATCTTTTAGTCGAGTCATCCCTTTTGATTCCTATAAGACGTACCTTTTAGTCGAGTCATCCCCTTTGATTCCTATAAGACGTACCTTTTAGTCAAGTCATCCCCTTTGATTCCTATAAGACGTACCTTTTAGTCGAGTCATCCCTTTGATTCCTATAAGACGTACCTTTTAGTCAAGTCATCCCCTTTGACCCTAGAAGACATACCTTTTAGTCATTTCCTTTGATTCCTATAAGACGTACCTTTTAGTCGAGTCATCCCCTTTGATTCCTATAAGACCTACCATTTAGTCGAGTAATCTCCTATGATTCCTATAAGACGTACCTTTTAGTTGAGTCATTTCCTGTGATTCTTAGAAGACGTTCCTTTTAGTCGAGTCATTTCACTTGATTCCTATAAGACGTATCATTTAGTCGAGTCATTCCCTTTGATTCCTATAAGACGTACCTTTTAGTCGAGTCATCCCCTTTGATTCCTATAAGACGTACCTTTTAGTCGAGTCATCCCCTTTGATTCCTATAAGACGTACCTTTTAGTCGAGTCATCCCCTTTCACCCCTAGAAGACGTACCATTTAATCGAGTCATTTCCTTTGATTCTATAAGACGTATCTTTTAGTCGAGTCATCCCTTTTGAGTCCTATAAGACGTACCTTTTAGTCGAGTCATCCCCTTTGGTTCCTATAAGAGGTACCTTTTCGTTAAATCATCCCCTTTGATTCCTATAAGACGTACCTTTTAGTCGAGTCATCCCTTTGATTCCAAAAAGACGTACCTTTTAGTCAAGTCATCCCCTTTGACCCTAGAAGACATACCTTTTAGTCATTTCCTTTGATTCCTATAAGACGTACCTTTTAGTCGAGTCATCCCCTTTGATTCCTATAAGACGTACCTTTTAGTTGAGTCATCCCCTTTGATTCCTATAAGACGTACCTTTTAGTTGAGTCATCCCCTATGACCCCTAGAAGACGTACCTTTTAATCGATTCATTTACTTTGATTCCTATAAGACGTATGTTTTAGTCGAGACATCCGTTTTGATTCCTATAAGACGTACCTTTTAGTCGAGTCATCCCCTTTGATTCCTATAGGACGTACCTTTTAGTCGAGTCATCCCCTTTGATTCCTATAAGACGTACCTTTTAGTCGAGTCATCCCCTATGTCCTCTAGAATACGTACCTATTAGTCGAGTCATTTCCTTTAATTCCTATAAGACGTACCTTTTAGTCGAGTCATCCCCTTTGATTCCTATAAGACGTACCTTTTAGTCGAGTCATCCCCTTTCACCCCTAAAAGACGTACCATTTAATCGAGTCATTTCCTTTGATTCTATAAGACGTATCTTTTAGTCGAGTCATCCCTATGGATTCCTATAAGGCGTACCTTTTAGTCGAGTCATCCCCTTTGATTCCTATAAGACGTACCTTTTAGTCGAGTCATCCCTTTGATTCCAATAAGACGTACCTTGTAGTCGAGTCATCCCCTTTGACCCCTAGAAGACATACCTTTTAGTCATTTTCTTTGAATTTTATAAGACGTACCTTTAGTCGAGTCACCCCCTTTGATTCCTATAAGACGTACCTTTTAGTCGAGTCATCCCCCTTGATTACTATAAGACGTACCTTTTAGTCGATTCATCCCCTTTGATTCCTAGAAGACGTACCTTTTAGTCGAGTCATTTCCCTTGATTCCTATAAGACGTACCTTTTAGTCGAGTCATCCACTTTGATTCCTATAAGACGTACCGTTTAGTTGAGTCATCCCTATTGACCCCTAGAAGACGTACCTTCTAATCGAGTCATTTACTTTGATTCCTATAAGACGTATCTTTTAGTCGAGTCATCCCTTTTGATTCCTATAAGACGTACCTTTTAGTCGAGTCATCCCCTTTGATTCCTATAAGACGTACCTTTTAGTCAAGTCATCCCCTTTGATTCCTATAAGACGTACCTTTTAGTCGAGTCATCCCTTTGATTCCTATAAGACGTACCTTTTAGTCGAGTCATCCCCTTTGACCCTAGAAGACATACGTTTTAGTCATTTCCTTTGATTTCTTTAAGACGTACCTTTTAGTCGAGTCACCCCCTTTGATTCCTATAAGACGTAACTTTTAGTCGAGTCATCCCCCTTGATTACTATAAGACGTACGTTTTAGTCGAGTCATCCCCTTTGATTCCTAGACGACGAACCTTTTAGTCGAGTCATTTCCCTTGATTCCTATAAGACGTACCTTTTAGTCGAGTCATCCACTTTGATTCCTATAAGACGTACCTTTTAGTTGAGTCATCCCCTTTGACCCCTAGAAGGCGTACCTATTAATTGAGTCATTTACTTTGATTCCTATAAGACGTATGTTTTAGTCGAGTCATCCGTTTTGATTCCTATAAGACGTTCCATTTAGTCGAGTCATCCCCTTTGATTCCTATAGGACGTCACTTTTAGTCGAGTCATCCCCTTTGATTCCTATAAGACTTACCTTTTAGTCGAGTCATCCCCTTTGTCCTCTAGAATACGTACCTATTAGTCGAGTCATTTCCTTTAATTCCTATAAGACGTACATTTTGGTCGAGTCATCCCCTTTGATTCCTATAAGACGTACCTTTTAGTCGAGTCATCCCCTTTGATTCCTATAACACGTACCTTTTAGTCGATTCATCTCCTTTGATTCCTATAAGACGTACCTTTTAGTTGAGTCATTTCCTGTGATTCGTAGAAGACGTACCTTTTAGACGAGTCATCCCCTTTGATTCCTATAAGACGTACCTTTTAGTCGAGTCATCCCCTTTCACCCCTAGAAGACGTACCATTTAATCGAGTCATTTCCTTTGATTCTATAAGACGTATCTTTTAGTCGAGTCATCCCTATGGATTTCTATAAGGCGTACCTTTTAGTCGAGTCATCCCCTTTGATTCCTATAAGACGTACCTTTTAGTCAAGTCATCCCCTTTGATTCCTATAAGACGTACCTTTTAGTCGAGTCATCCCTTTGATTCCAATAAGACGTACCTTTTAGTCGAGTCATCCCCTTTGACCCCTAGAAGACATACCTTTTAGTCATTTCCTTTGATTTCTATAAGACGTACCTTTAGTCAAGTCACCCCCTTTGATTCCTATAAGACGTACCTTTTAGTCGAGTCATCCCCCTTGATTACTATAAGACGTACCTTTTAGTCGAGTCATCCCCTTTGATTCCTAGAAGACGTACCTTTTAGTCGAGTCATTTCCCTTGATTACTATAAGACGTACCTTTTAGTTGAGTCATCCCTATTGACCCCTAGAAGACGTACCTTTTAATCGATTCATTTACTTTGATTCCTATAAGACGTATGTTTTATTCGAGTCATCCGTTTTGATATCTATAAGATGTACCTTTTAGTCTAGTCATCCCCTTTGATTCCTATAAGACGTACCTTTTAGTCGAGTCATCCCCTTTGATTCCTATAAGACGTACCTTTCAGTCGAGTCATCCCCTTTGACCTCTAGAATACGTACCTATTACTCGAGTCATTTCCTTTAATTACTATAAGACGTACCTTTTAGTTGAGTCATCCCCTTTGATTCCTATAAGACGTTCCTTTTAGTCGAATCATTTCCTTTGATTCCTTGAAGACGTACCTTTTAGTCGAATCATTTCCTTTGATTCCTATAAGACGTACCATTTAGTCGATTCATCCCCTTTGATTCCTATAAGACGTACCTTTTAGTCAAGTCATCCCCTTTGATTCCTATAAGACGTACCTTTTAGTCGAGTCATCCCTTTGATTCCTATATGACGTACCTTTTAGTCGAGTCATCCCCTTTGACCCTAGAAGACATACCTTTTAGTCATTTCCTTTGATTTCTATAAGACGTACCTTTTAGTCGAGTCACCCCCTTTGATTACTATAAGACGTACCTTTTAGTCGAGTCATCCCCCTTGATTACTATAAGACGTACGTTTTAGTCGAGTCATCCTCTTTGATTCCTAGACGACGTACCTTTTAGTCGAGTCATTTCCCTTGATTCCTATAAGACGTACCTTTGATACTATAAGACGTATCTTTTAGTCGAGTCATCCCTATGGATTCCTATAAGGCGTACCTTTTAGTCGAGTCATCCCCTTTGATTCCTATAAGTCGTACCTTTTAGTCAAGTCATCCCCTTTGATTCCTATAAGACGTACCTTTTAGTCGAGTCATCCCTTTGATTCCAATAAGACGTACCTTTTAGTCGAGTCATCCCCTTTGACCCCTAGAAGACATACCTTTTAGTCATTTCCTTTGATTTCTATAAGACGTACCTTTAGTCGAGTCACCCCCTTTGATTCCTATAAGACGTACCTTTTAGTCGAGTCATCCCCCTTGATTACTATAAGACGTACCTTTTAGTCGAGTCATCCCTTTTGATTCCTAGAAGACGTACCTTTTAGTCGAGTCATTTCCCTTGATTCCTATAAGACGTACCTTTTAGTTGAGTCATCCCTATTGACCCCTAGAAGACGTACCTTTTAATCGAGTCATTTACTTTGATTCCTATAAGACGTATGTTGTATTCGAGTCATCCGTTTAGATATCTATAAGATGTACCTTTTAGTCTAGTAATCCCCTTTGATTCCTATAAGACGTACCTTTTAGTCGAGTCATCCCCTTTGATTCCTATAAGACGTACCTTTTAGTCGAGTCATCCCCTTTGACCTCTAGAATACGTACCTATTACTCGAGTCATTTCCTTTAATTACTATAAGACGTACCTTTTACTTGAGTCATCCCCTTTGATTCCTATAAGACGTTCCTTTTATTCGAGTCATCCCCTTTGATTCCTATAAGACGTACCTTTTAGTTGAGTCATTTCCTTTGATTCCTTGAAGACGTACCTTTTAGTCGAATCATTTCCTTTGATTCCTATAAGACGTACCTTTTAGTCGAGTCATCCCCTTTGATTCCTATAAGACGTACCATTTAGTCGAGTAATCTCCTATGATTCCTATAAGACGTACCTTTTAGTTGAGTCATTTCCTGTGATTCCTAGAAGACGTTCCTTTTAGTCGAGTCATTTCACTTGATTCCTATAAGACGTATCATTTAGTCGAGTCATTCCCTTTGATTCCTATAAGACGTACCTTTTAGTCGAGTCATCCCCTTTGATTCCTATAAGACGTACCTTTTAGTCGAGTCATCCCCTTTCACCCCTAGAAGACGTACCATTTAATCGAGTCATTTCCTTTGATTCTATAAGACGTATCTTTAAGTCGAGTCATCCCTTTTGATTCCTATAAGACGTACCATTTAGTCGAGTCACCCCCTTTGATTCCTATAAGACGTACCTTTTAGTCGAGTCATCCCCTTTGATTCCTATAAGACGTACCTTTTAGTCGAGTCATCCCCTTTGACCTCTAGAATACGTACCTATTACTCGAGTCATTTCCTTTAATTACTATAAGACGTACCTTTTAGTTGAGTCATCCCCTTTGATTCCTATAAGACGTTCCTTTTATTCGAGTCATCCCCTTTGATTCCTATAAGACGTACCTTTTAGTTGAGTCATTTCCTTTGATTCCTTGAAGACGTACCTTTTAGTCGAATCATTTCCTTTGATTCCTATAAGACGTACCATTTAGTCGAGTCATCCCCTTTGATTCCTATAAGACGTACCTTTTAGTCAAGTCATCCCCTTTGATTCCTATAAGACGTACCTTTTATTCGAGTCATCCCTTTGATTCCTATATGACGTACCTTTTAGTCGAGTCATCCCCTTTGACCCTAGAAGACATACCTTTTAGTCATTTCCTTTGATTTCTATAAGACGTACCTTTTAGTCGAGTCACCCCCTTTGATTACTATAAGACGTACCTTTTAGTCGAGTCATCCCCCTTGATTACTATAAGACGTACGTTTTAGTCGAGTCATCCTCTTTGATTCCTAGACGACGTACCTTTTAGTCGAGTCATTTCCCTTGATTCCTATAAGACGTACCTTTGATACTATAAGACGTATCTTTTAGTCGAGTCATCCCTATGGATTCCTATAAGGCGTACCTTTTAGTCGAGTCATCCCCTTTGATTCCTATAAGTCGTACCTTTTAGTCAAGTCATCCCCTTTGATTCCTATAAGACGTACCTTTTAGTCGAGTCATCCCTTTGATTCCAATAAGACGTACCTTTTAGTCGAGTCATCCCCTTTGACCCCTAGAAGACATACCTTTTAGTCATTTCCTTTGATTTCTATAAGACGTACCTTTAGTCGAGTCACCCCCTTTGATTCCTATAAGACGTACCTTTTAGTCGAGTCATCCCCCTTGATTACTATAAGACGTACCTTTTAGTCGAGTCATCCCTTTTGATTCCTAGAAGACGTACCTTTTAGTCGAGTCATTTCCCTTGATTCCTATAAGACGTACCTTTTAGTTGAGTCATCCCTATTGACCCCTAGAAGACGTACCTTTTAATCGAGTCATTTACTTTGATTCCTATAAGACGTATGTTGTATTCGAGTCATCCGTTTAGATATCTATAAGATGTACCTTTTAGTCTAGTAATCCCCTTTGATTCCTATAAGACGTACCTTTTAGTCGAGTCATCCCCTTTGATTCCTATAAGACGTACCTTTTAGTCGAGTCATCCCCTTTGACCTCTAGAATACGTACCTATTACTCGAGTCATTTCCTTTAATTACTATAAGACGTACCTTTTACTTGAGTCATCCCCTTTGATTCCTATAAGACGTTCCTTTTATTCGAGTCATCCCCTTTGATTCCTATAAGACGTACCTTTTAGTTGAGTCATTTCCTTTGATTCCTTGAAGACGTACCTTTTAGTCGAATCATTTCCTTTGATTCCTATAAGACGTACCTTTTAGTCGAGTCATCCCCTTTGATTCCTATAAGACGTACCATTTAGTCGAGTAATCTCCTATGATTCCTATAAGACGTACCTTTTAGTTGAGTCATTTCCTGTGATTCCTAGAAGACGTTCCTTTTAGTCGAGTCATTTCACTTGATTCCTATAAGACGTATCATTTAGTCGAGTCATTCCCTTTGATTCCTATAAGACGTACCTTTTAGTCGAGTCATCCCCTTTGATTCCTATAAGACGTACCTTTTAGTCGAGTCATCCCCTTTCACCCCTAGAAGACGTACCATTTAATCGAGTCATTTCCTTTGATTCTATAAGACGTATCTTTAAGTCGAGTCATCCCTTTTGATTCCTATAAGACGTACCATTTAGTCGAGTCATCCCCTTTGATTCCTATAAGACGTACCTTTTAGTCAAGTCATCCCCTTTGATTCCTATAAGACGTACCTTTTAGTCGAGTCATCCCTTTGATTCCTATAAGACGTACCTTTTATCAAGTCATCCCCTTTGACCCTAGAAGACATACCTTTTAGTCATTTCCTTTGATTCCTATAAGACGTACCTTTTAGTCGAGTCATCCCCTTTGATTCCTATAAGACGTACCATTTAGTCGAGTAATCTCCTATGATTCCTATAAGACGTACCTTTTAGTTGAGTCATTTCCTGTGATTCCTAGAAGACGTTCCTTTTAGTCGAGTCATTTCACTTGATTCCTATAAGACGTATCATTTAGTCGAGTCATTCCCTTTGATTCCTATAAGACGTACCTTTTAGTCGAGTCATCCCCTTTGATTCCTATAAAACGTACCTTTTAGTCGAGTCATCCCCTTTGATTCCTATAAGACGTACCTTTTAGTCGAGTCATCCCCTTTCACCCCTAAAAGACGTACCATTTAATCGAGTCATTTCCTTTGATTCTATAAGACGTATCTTTTAGTCGAGTCATCCCTTTTGATTCTTATAAGACGTACCTTTTAGTCGAGTCATCCCCTTTGATTCCTATAAGACGTACCTTTTAGTCAAATCATCCCCTTTGATTCCTATAAGACGTACCTTTTAGTCGAGTCATCCCTTTGATTCCTATAAGACGAACCTTTTAGTCAAGTCATCCCCTTTGACCCTAGAAGACATACCTTTTAGTCATTTCCTTTGATTCCTATAAGACGTACCTTTTAGTCGAGTCATCCCCTTTGATTCCTATAAGAAGTACCTTTTAGTTGAGTCATCCCCTTTGATTCCTATAAGACGTACCTTTTAGTTGAGTCATCCCCTCTGACCCCTAGAAGACGTACCTTTTAATCGATTCATTTACTTTGATTCCTATAAGACGTATGTTTTAGTCGAGACATCCGTTTTGATTCCTATAAGACATACCTTTTAGTCGAGTCATCCCCTTTGATTCCTATAGGACGTACCTTTTAGTCGAGTCATCCCCTTTGATTCCTATAAGACGTACCTTTTAGTCGAGTCATCCCCTATTTCCTCTAGAATACGTACCTATTAGTCGAGTCATTTCCTTTAATTCCTATAAGACGTACCTTTTAGTCGAGTCATCCCCTTTGATTCCTATAAGACGTACCTTTTAGTCGAGTCATCCCCTTTCACCCCTAAAAGACGTACCATTTAATCGAGTCATTTCCTTTGATTCTATAAGACGTATCTTTTAGTCGAGTCATCTCTTTTGATTCCTATAAGACGTACCTTTTAGTCGAGTCATCCCCTTTGATTCCTATAAGACGTACCTTTTAGTCAAGTCATCCCCTTTGATACCTATAAGACGTACCTTTTAGTCGAGTCATCCCTTTGATTCCTATAAGTCGTACCTTTTAGTCAAGTCATCCCCTTTGACCCTAGAAGACATACCTTTTAGTCATTTCCTTTGATTCCTATAAGACGTACCTTTTAGTCGAGTCATCCCCTTTGATTCCTATAAGACGTACCATTTAGTCGAGTAATCTCCTATGATTCCTATAAGACGTACCTTTTAGTTGAGTCATTTCCTGTGATTCCTAGAAGACGTTCCTTTTAGTCGAGTCATTTCACTTGATTCCTATAAGACGTATAATTTAGTCGAGTCATTCCCTTTGATTCCTATAAGACGTACCTTGTAGTCGAGTCATCCCCTTTGATTCCTATAAGACGTACCTTTTAGTCGAGTCATCCCCTTTGATTCCTATAAGACGTACCTTTTAGTCGAGTCATCCCCTTTCACCCCTAGAAGACGTACCATTTAATCGAGTCATTTCCTTTGATTCTATAAGACGTATCTTTTAGTCGAGTCATCCCTTTTGAGTCCTATAAGACGTACCTTTTAGTCGAGTCATCCCTTTTGATTCCTATAAGACGTACCTTTTCGTCAAATCATCCCCTTTGATTCCTATAAGACGTACCTTTTAGTCGAGTCATCCCTTTGATTCCTATAAGACGTACCTTTTAGTCAAGTCATCCCCTTTGACCCTAGAAGACATACCTTTTAGTCATTTCCTTTGATTCCTATAAGACGTACCTTTTAGTCGAGTCATCCCCTTTGATTCCTATAAGACGTACCTTTTAGTTGAGTCATCCCCTTTGATTCCTATAAGACGTACCTTTTAGTTGAGTCATCCCCTTTGACCCCTAGAAGACGTACCTTTTTATCGATTCATTTACTTTGATTCCTATAAGACGTATGTTTTAGTCGAGACATCCGTTTTGATTCCTATAAGACGTACCTTTTAGTCGAGTCATCCCCTTTGATTCCTATAGGACGTACCTTTTAGTCGAGTCATCCCCTTTGATTCCTATAAGACGTACCTTTTAGTCGAGTCATCCCCTATGTCCTCTAGAATACGTACCTATTAGTCGAGTCATTTCCTTTAATTCCTATAAGACGTACCTTTTAGTCGAGTCATCCCCTTTGATTCCTATAAGACGTACCTTTTAGTCGAGTCATCCCCTTTCACCCCTAAAAGACGTACCATTTAATCGAGTCATTTCCTTTGATTCTATAAGACGTATCTTTTAGTCGAGTCATCCCTATGGATTCCTATAAGGCGTACCTTTTAGTCGAGTCATCCCCTTTGATTCCTATAAGACGTACCTTTTAGTCAAGTCATCCCCTTTGATTCCTATAAGACGTACCTTTTAGTCGAGTCATCCCTTTGATTCCAATAAGACGTACCTTGTAGTCGAGTCATCCCCTTTGACCCCTAGAAGACATACCTTTTAGTCATTTCCTTTGAATTTTATAAGACGTACCTTTAGTCGAGTCACCCCCTTTGATTCCTATAAGACGTACCTTTTAGTCGAGTCATCCCCCTTGATTACTATAAGACGTACCTTTTAGTCGACTCATCCCCTTTGATTCCTAGAAGACGTACCTTTTAGTCGAGTCATTTCCCTTGATTCTTATAAGACGTACCTTTTAGTCGAGTCATCCACTTTGATTCCTATAAGACGTACCATTTAGTGGAGTCATCCCTATTGACCCCTAGAAGACGTACCTTTTAATCGAGTCATTTACTTTGATTCCTATAAGACGTATCTTTTAGTCGAGTCATCCCTTTTGATTCCTATAAGACGTACCTTTTAGTTGAGTCATCCCCTCTGACCCCTAGAAGACGTACCTTTTAATCGATTCATTTACTTTGATTCCTATAAGACGTATGTTTTAGTCGAGACATCCGTTTTGATTCCTATAAGACATACCTTTTAGTCGAGTCATCCCCTTTGATTCCTATAGGACGTACCTTTTAGTCGAGTCATCCCCTTTGATTCCTATAAGACGTACCTTTTAGTCGAGTCATCCCCTATTTCCTCTAGAATACGTACCTATTAGTCGAGTCATTTCCTTTAATTCCTATAAGACGTACCTTTTAGTCGAGTCATCCCCTTTGATTCCTATAAGACGTACCTTTTAGTCGAGTCATCCCCTTTCACCCCTAAAAGACGTACCATTTAATCGAGTCATTTCCTTTGATTCTATAAGACGTATCTTTTAGTCGAGTCATCTCTTTTGATTCCTATAAGACGTACCTTTTAGTCGAGTCATCCCCTTTGATTCCTATAAGACGTACCTTTTAGTCAAGTCATCCCCTTTGATTCCTATAAGACGTACCTTTTAGTCGAGTCATCCCTTTGATTCCTATAAGTCGTACCTTTTAGTCAAGTCATCCCCTTTGACCCTAGAAG
Source organism: Capsicum pubescens (assembly GCA_030864215.1). Taxonomy (NCBI): domain Eukaryota; kingdom Viridiplantae; phylum Streptophyta; class Magnoliopsida; order Solanales; family Solanaceae; genus Capsicum; species Capsicum pubescens. The sequence continues at coordinate 271,090,219 of CM061545.1, read as the reverse complement.
ACATACCTTTTAGTCATTTCCTTTGATTCCTATAAGACGTACCTTTTAGTCGAGTCATCCCCTTTGATTCCTATAAGACGTACCATTTAGTCGAGTAATCTCCTATGATTCCTATAAGACGTACCTTTTAGTTGAGTCATTTCCTGTGATTCCTAGAAGACGTTCCTTTTAGTCGAGTCATTTCACTTGATTCCTATAAGACGTATAATTTAGTCGAGTCATTCCCTTTGATTCCTATAAGACGTACCTTGTAGTCGAGTCATCCCCTTTGATTCCTATAAGACGTACCTTTTAGTCGAGTCATCCCCTTTGATTCCTATAAGACGTACCTTTTAGTCGAGTCATCCCCTTTCACCCCTAGAAGACGTACCATTTAATCGAGTCATTTCCTTTGATTCTATAAGACGTATCTTTTAGTCGAGTCATCCCTTTTGAGTCCTATAAGACGTACCTTTTAGTCGAGTCATCCCTTTTGATTCCTATAAGACGTACCTTTTCGTCAAATCATCCCCTTTGATTCCTATAAGACGTACCTTTTAGTCGAGTCATCCCTTTGATTCCTATAAGACGTACCTTTTAGTCAAGTCATCCCCTTTGACCCTAGAAGACATACCTTTTAGTCATTTCCTTTGATTCCTATAAGACGTACCTTTTAGTCGAGTCATCCCCTTTGATTCCTATAAGACGTACCTTTTAGTTGAGTCATCCCCTTTGATTCCTATAAGACGTACCTTTTAGTTGAGTCATCCCCTTTGACCCCTAGAAGACGTACCTTTTTATCGATTCATTTACTTTGATTCCTATAAGACGTATGTTTTAGTCGAGACATCCGTTTTGATTCCTATAAGACGTACCTTTTAGTCGAGTCATCCCCTTTGATTCCTATAGGACGTACCTTTTAGTCGAGTCATCCCCTTTGATTCCTATAAGACGTACCTTTTAGTCGAGTCATCCCCTATGTCCTCTAGAATACGTACCTATTAGTCGAGTCATTTCCTTTAATTCCTATAAGACGTACCTTTTAGTCGAGTCATCCCCTTTGATTCCTATAAGACGTACCTTTTAGTCGAGTCATCCCCTTTCACCCCTAAAAGACGTACCATTTAATCGAGTCATTTCCTTTGATTCTATAAGACGTATCTTTTAGTCGAGTCATCCCTATGGATTCCTATAAGGCGTACCTTTTAGTCGAGTCATCCCCTTTGATTCCTATAAGACGTACCTTTTAGTCAAGTCATCCCCTTTGATTCCTATAAGACGTACCTTTTAGTCGAGTCATCCCTTTGATTCCAATAAGACGTACCTTGTAGTCGAGTCATCCCCTTTGACCCCTAGAAGACATACCTTTTAGTCATTTCCTTTGAATTTTATAAGACGTACCTTTAGTCGAGTCACCCCCTTTGATTCCTATAAGACGTACCTTTTAGTCGAGTCATCCCCCTTGATTACTATAAGACGTACCTTTTAGTCGATTCATCCCCTTTGATTCCTAGAAGACGTACCTTTTAGTCGAGTCATTTCCCTTGATTCTTATAAGACGTACCTTTTAGTCGAGTCATCCACTTTGATTCCTATAAGACGTACCATTTAGTGGAGTCATCCCTATTGACCCCTAGAAGACGTACCTTTTAATCGAGTCATTTACTTTGATTCCTATAAGACGTATCTTTTAGTCGAGTCATCCCTTTTGATTCCTATAAGACGTACCTTTTAGTCGAGTCATCCCCTTTGATTCCTATAAGACGTACCTTTTAGTGAAGTCATCCCCTTTGATTCCTATAAGACGTACCTTTTAGTCGAGTCATCCCTTTGATTCCTATAAGACGTACCTTTTAGTCGAGTCATCCCCTTTGACCCTAGAAGACATACCTTTTAGTCATTTCCTTTGATTTCTATAAGACGTACCTTTTAGTCGAGTCACCCCCTTTGATTCCTATAAGACGTACCTTTTAGTCGAGTCATCCCCCTTGATTACTATAAGATGTACGTTTTAGTCGAGTCATCCCCTTTGATTCCTAGACGACGAACCTTTTAGTCGAGTCATTTCCCTTGATTCCTATAAGACGTACCTTTTAGTCGAGTCATCCACTTTGATTCCTATAAGACGTACCTTTTAGTTGAGTCATCCCCTTTGACCCCTAGAAGGCGTACCTATTAATTGAGTCATTTACTTTGATTCCTATAAGACGTATGTTTTAGTCGAGTCATCCGTTTTGATTCCTATAAGACGTACCATTTAGTCGAGTCATCCCCTTTGATTCCTATAGGACGTACCTTTTAGTCGAGTCATCCCCTTTGATTCCTATAAGACTTACTTTTTAGTCGAGTCATCCCCTTTGTCCTCTAGAATACGTACCTATTAGTCGAGTCATTTCCTTTAATTCCTATAAGACGTACCTTTTGGTCGAGTCATCCCCTTTGATTCCTATAAGACGTAACTTTTAGTCGAGTCATCCCCTTTGATTCCTATAACACGTACCTTTTAGTCGATTCATCTCCTTTGATTCCTATAAGACGTACCTTTTAGTTGAGTCATTTCCTGTGATTCGTAGAAGACGTACCTTTTAGACAAGTCATCCCCTTTGATTCCTATAAGACGTACCTTTTAGTCGAGTCATCCCCTTTCACCCCTACAAGACGTACCATTTAATCGAGTCATTTCCTTTGATTCTATAAGACGTATCTTTTAGTCGAGTCATCCCTATGGATTCCTATAAGGCGTACCTTTTAGTCGAGTCATCCCCTTTGATTCCTATAAGACGTACCTTTTAGTCAAGTCATCGCCTTTGATTCCTATAAGACGTACCTTTTAGTCGAGTCATCCCTTTGATTCCAATAAGATGTACCTTTTAGTCGAGTCATCCCCTTTGACCCCTAGAAGACATACCTTTTAGTCATTTCCTTTGATTTCTATAAGACGTACCTTTAGTCGAGTCACCCCCTTTGATTCCTATAAGACGTACCTTTTAGTCGAGTCATCCCCCTTGATTACTATAAGACGTACCTTTTAGTCGAGTCATCCCCTTTTATTCCTAGAAGACGTACCTTTTAGTCGAGTCATTTCCCTTGATTACTATAAGACGTACCTTTTAGTTGAGTCATCCCTATTGACCCCTAGAAGACGTACCTTTTAATCGATTCATTTACTTTGATTCCTATAAGACGTATGTTTTATTCGAGTCATCCGTTTTGATATCTATAAGATGTACCTTTTAGTCTAGTCATCCCCTTTGATTCCTATAAGACGTACCTTTTAGTCGAATCATCCCCTTTGATTCCTATAAGACGTACCTTTTAGTCGAGTCATCCCCTTTGACCTCTAGAATACGTACCTATTACTCGAGTCATTTCCTTTAATTACTATAAGACGTACCTTTTAGTTGAGTCATCCCCTTTGATTCCTATAAGACGTTCCTTTTATTCGAGTCATCCCCTTTGATTCCTATAAGACGTACCTTTTAGTTGAGTCATTTCCTTTGATTCCTTGAAGACGTACCTTTTAGTCGAATCATTTCCATTGATTCCTATAAGACGTACCTTTTAGTCGAGTCATCCCCTTTGATTCCTATATGACGTACCTTTTAGTCGAGTAATCTCCTATGATTCCTATAAGACGTTCCTTTTAGTTGAGTCATTTCCTGTGATTCCTAGAAGACGTTCCTTTTAGTCGAGTCATTTCACTTGATTCCTATAAGACGTATCATTTAGTCAAGTCATCCCTTTTGATTCCTATAAGACGTACCTTTTAGTCGAGTCATCCCTTTGATTCCAATAAGACGTACCTTTTAGTCGAGTCATCCCCTTTGACCCCTAGAAGACATACCTATTAGTCATTTCCTCTGATTTTTATAAGACGTATCTTTAGTCGAGTCACCCCCTTTCATTCCTATAAGACGTACCTTTTAGTCGAGTCATCCCCCTTGATTACTATAAGACGTACCTTTTAGTCGATTCATCCCCTTTGATTCCTAGAAGACGTACCTTTTAGTCGAGTCATTTCCCTTGATTCCTATAAGACGTACCTTTTAGTCGAGTCATCCACTTTGATTCCTATAGGACGTACCTTTTAGTTGAGTCATCCCTATTGACCCCTAGAAGACGTACCTTTTAATCGAGTCATTTACTTTGATTCCTATACGACGTATCTTTTAGTCGAGTCATCCCTTTTGATTCCTATAAGACGTACCTTTTAGTCGAGTCATCCCCTTTGATTCCTATAAGACGTACCTTTTAGTCAAGTCATCCCCTTTGATTCCTATAAGACGTACCTTTTAGTCGAGTCATCCCTTTGATTCCTACAAGACGTACCTTTTAGTCGAGTCATCCCCTTTGACCCTAGAAGACATACCTTTTAGTCGAGTCATTTCCCTTGATTCCTATAAGACGTACCTTTGATACTATAAGACGTATCTTTTAGTCGAGTCATCCCCCTTGATTACTATAAGACGTACCTTTTAGTCAAGTCATCCCTTTTGATTCCTAGAAGACGTACCTTTTAGTCGAGTCATTTCCCTTGATTCCTATAAGACGTACCTTTTAGTTGAGTCATCCCTATTGACCCCTAGAAGACGTACCTTTTAATCGAGTCATTTACTTTGATTCCTATAAGACGTATGTTGTATTCGAGTCATCCGTTTTGATATCTATAAGATGTACCTTTTAGTCTAGTCATCCCCTTTGATTCCTATAAGACGTACCTTTTAGTCGAGTCATCCCCTTTGATTCCTATAAGACGTACCTTTTAGTCGAGTCATCCCCTTTGACCTCTAGAATACGTACCTATTACTCGAGTCATTTCCTTTAATTACTATAAGACGTACCTTTTAGTTGAGTCATCCCCTTTGATTCCTATAAGACGTTCCTTTTATTCGAGTCATCCCCTTTGATTCCTATAAGACGTACCTTTTAGTTGAGTCATTTCCTTTGATTCCTTGAAGACGTACCTTTTAGTCGAATCATTTCCTTTGATTCCTATAAGACGTACCTTTTAGTCGAGTCATCCCCTTTGATTCCTTGAAGACGTACCTTTTAGTCGAATCATTTCCTTTGATTCCTATAAGACGTACCTTTTAGTCGAGTCATCCCCTTTGATTCCTATAAGACGTACCTTTTAGTCGAGTAATCTCCTATGATTCCTATAAGACGTACCTTTTAGTTGAGTCATTTCCTGTGATTCCTAGAAGACGTTCCTTTTAGTCGAGTCATTTCACTTGATTCCTATAAGACTTATCATTTAGTCGAGTCATTCCCTTTGATTCCTATAAGACGTACCTTTTAGTCGAGTCAACCCCTTTGAATCCTATAAGACGTACCTTTTAGTCGAGTCATCCCCTTTGACCTCTAGAATACGTACCTATTACTCGAGTCATTTCCTTTAATTACTATAAGACGTACCTTTTAGTTGAGTCATCCCCTTTGATTCCTATAAGACGTTCCTTTTATTCGAGTCATCCCCTTTGATTCCTATAAGACGTACCTTTTAGTTGAGTCATTTCCTTTGATTCCTTGAAGACGTACCTTTTAGTCGAATCATTTCCTTTGATTCCTATAAGACGTACCTTTTAGTCGAGTCATCCCCTTTGATTCCTATAAGACGTACGATTTAGTCGAGTAATCTCCTATGATTCCTATAAGACGTACCTTTTAGTTGAGTCATTTGCTGTGATTCCTAGAAGACGTTCCTTTTAGTCGAGTCATTTCACTTGATTCCTATAAGACGTATCATTTAGTCGAGTCATTCCCTTTGATTCCTATAAGACGTACCTTTTAGTCGAGTCATCCCCTTTGATTCCTATAAGACGTACCTTTTAGTCGAGTCATCCCCTTTCACCCCTAGAAGACGTACCATTTAATCGAGTTATTTCCTTTGATTCTATAAGACGTATCTTTTAGTCGAGTCATCCCTTTTGATTCCTATAAGACGTACCATTTAGTCGAGTCATCCCCTTTGATTCCTATAAGACGTACCTTTTAGTCAAGTCATCCCCTTTGATTCCTATAAGACGTACCTTTTAGTCGAGTCATCCCTTTGATTCCTATAAGACGTACCTTTTATCAATTCATCCCCTTTGACCCTAGAAGACATACCTTTTAGTCATTTCCTTTGATTCCTATAAGACGTACCTTTTAGTCGAGTCATCCCCTTTGATTCCTATAAGACGTACCATTTAGTCGAGTAATCTCCTATGATTCCTATAAGACGTACCTTTTAGTTGAGTCATTTCGTGTGATTCCTAGAAGACGTTCCTTTTAGTCGAGTCATTTCACTTGATTCCTATAAGACGTATCATTTAGTCGAGTCATTCCCTTTGATTCCTATAAGATGTACCTTTTAGTCGAGTCATCCCCTTTGATTCCTATAAGACGTACCTTTTAGTCGAGTCATCCCCTTTGATTCCTATAAGACGTACCTTTTAGTCGAGTCATCCCCTTTCACCCCTAAAAGACGTACCATTTAATCGAGTCATTTCCTTTGATTCTATAAGACGTATCTTTTAGTCGAGTCATCCCTTTTGATTCTTATAAGACGTACCTTTTAGTCGAGTCATCCCCTTTGATTCCTATAAGACGTACCTTTTAGTCAAATCATCCCCTTTGATTCCTATAAGACGTACCTTTTAGTCGAGTCATCCCTTTGATTCCTATAAGACGTACCTTTTAGTCAAGTCATCCCCTTTGACCCTAGAAGACATACCTTTTAGTCATTTACTTTGATTCCTATAAGACGTACCTTTTAGTCGAGTCATCCCCTTTGATTCCTATAAGACGTACCTTTTAGTTGAGTCATCCCCTTTGATTCCTATAAGACGTACCTTTTAGTTGAGTCATCCCCTCTGACCCCTAGAAGACGTACCTTTTAATCGATTCATTTACTTTGATTCCTATAAGACGTATGTTTTAGTCAAGACATCCGTTTTGATTCCTATAAGACATACCTTTTAGTCGAGTCATCCCCTTTGATTCCTATAGGACGTACCTTTTAGTCGAGTCATCCCCTTTGATTCCTATAAGACGTACCTTTTAGTCGAGTCATCCCCTATTTCCTCTAGAATACGTACCTATTAGTCGAGTCATTTCCTTTAATTCCTATAAGACGTACATTTTAGTCGAGTCATCCCCTTTGATTCCTATAAGACGTACCTTTTAGTCGAGTCATCCCCTTTCACCCCTAAAAGACGTACCATTTAATCGAGTCATTTCCTTTGATTCTATAAGACGTATCTTTTAGTCGAGCCATCTCTTTTGATTCCTATAAGACGTACCTTTTAGTCGAGTCATCCCCTTTGATTCCTATAAGACGTACCTTTTAGTCAAGTCATCCCCTTTGATTCCTATAAGACGTACCTTTTAGTCGAGTCATCCCTTTGATTCCTATAAGTCGTACCTTTTAGTCAAGTCATCCCCTTTGACCCTAGAAGACATACCTTTTAGTCATTTCCTTTGATTCCTATAAGACGTACCTTTTAGTCGAGTCATCCCCTTTGATTCCTATAAGACGTACCATTTAGTCGAGTAATCTCCTATGATTCCTATAAGACGTACCTTTTAGTTGAGTCATTTCCTGTGATTCCTAGAAGACGTTCCTTTTAGTCGAGTCATTTCACTTGATTCCTATAAGACGTATCATTTAGTCGAGTCATTCCCTTTGATTCCTATAAGACGTACCTTTTAGTCGAGTCATCCCCTTTGATTCCTATAAGACGTACCTTTTAGTCGAGTCATCCCCTTTGATTCCTATAAGACGTACCTTTTAGTCGAGTCATCCCCTTTCACCCCTAGAAGACGTACCATTTAATCGAGTCATTTCCTTTGATTCTATAAGACGTATCTTTTAGTCGAGTCATCCCTTTTGAGTCCTATAAGACGTACCTTTTAGTCGAGTCATCTCTTTTGATTCCTATAAGACGTACCTTTTCGTCAAATCATCCCCTTTGATTCCTATAAGACGTACCTATTAGTCGAGTCATCCCTTTGATTCCTATAAGACGTACCTTTTAGTCAAGTCATCCCCATTGACCCTAGAAGACATACCATTTAGTCATTTCCTTTGATTCCTATAAGACGTACCTTTTAGTCGAGTCATCCCCTTTGATTCCTATAAGACGTACCTTTTAGTTGAGTCATCCCCTTTGATTCCTATAAGACGTACCTTTTAGTTGAGTCATCCCCTTTGACCCCTAGAAGACGTACCTTTTAATCGATTCATTTACTTTGATTCCTATAAGACGTATGTTTTAGTCGAGACATCCGTTTTGATTCCTATAAGACGTACCTTTTAGTCGAGTCATCCCCTTTGATTCCTATAGGACGTACCTTTTAGTCGAGTCATCCCCTTTGATTCCTATCAGACGTACCTTTTAGTCGAGTCATCCCCTATGTCCTCTAGAATACGTACCTATTAGTCGAGTCATTTCCTTTAATTCCTATAAGACGTACCTTTTAGTCGAGTCATCCCCTTTGATTCCTATAAGACGTACCTTTTAGTCGAGTCATCCCCTTTCACCCCTAAAAGACGTACCATTTAATCGAGTCATTTCCTTTGATTCTATAAGACGTATCTTTTAGTCGAGTCATCCCTATGGATTCCTATAAGGCGTACCTTTTAGTCGAGTCATCCCCTTTGATTCCTATAAGACGTACCTTTTAGTCAAGTCATCCCCTTTGATTCCTATAAGACGTACCTTTTAGTCGAGTCATCCCTTTGATTCCAATAAGACGTACCTTGTAGTCGAGTCATCCCCTTTGACCCCTAGAAGACATACCTTTTAGTCATTTCCTTTGAATTTTATAAGACGTACCTTTAGTCGAGTCACCCCCTTTGATTCCTATAAGACGTACCTTTTAGTCGAGTCATCCCCCTTGATTACTATAAGACGTACCTTTTAGTCGATTCATCCCCTTTGATTCCTAGAAGACGTACCTTTTAGTCGAGTCATTTCCCTTGATTCCTATAAGACGTACCTTTTAGTCGAGTCATCCACTTTGATTCCTATAAGACGTACCATTTAGTTGAGTCATCCCTATTGACCCCTAGAAGACGTACCTTTTAATCGAGTCATTTACTTTGATTCCTATAAGACGTATCTTTTAGTCGAGTCATCCCTTTTGATTCCTATAAGACGTACCTTTTAGTCGAGTCATCCCCTTTGATTCCTATAAGACGTACCTTTTAGTGAAGTCATCCCCTTTGATTCCTATAAGACGTACCTTTTAGTCGAGTCATCCCTTTGATTCCTATAAGACGTACCTTTTAGTCGAGTCATCCCCTTTGACCCTAGAAGACATACCTTTTAGTCATTTCCTTTGATTTCTATAAGACGTACCTTTTAGTCGAGTCACCCCCTTTGATTCCTATAAGACGTACCTTTTAGTCGAGTCATCCCCCTTGATTACTATAAGACGTACGTTTTAGTCGAGTCATCCCCTTTGATTCCTAGACGACGAACCTTTTAGTCGAGCCATTTCCCTTGATTCCTATAAGACGTACCTTTTAGTCGAGTCATCCACTTTGATTCCTATAAGACGTACCTTTTAGTTGAGTCATCCCCTTTGACCCCTAGAAGGCGTACCTATTAATTGAGTCATTTACTTTGATTCCTATAAGACGTATGTTTTAGTCGAGTCATCCGTTTTGATTCCTATAAGACGTACCATTTAGTCGAGTCATCCCCTTTGATTCCTATAGGACGTACCTTTTAGTCGAGTCATCCCCTTTGATTCCTATAAGACTTACCTTTTAGTCGAGTCATCCCCTTTGTCCTCTAGAATACGTACCTATTAGTCGAGTCATTTCCTTTAATTCCTATAAGACGTACCTTTTGGTCGAGTCATCCCCTTTGATTCCTATAAGACGTAACTTTTAGTCGAGTCATCCCCTTTGATTCCTATAACACGTACCTTTTAGTCGATTCATCTCCTTTGATTCCTATAAGACGTACCTTTTAGTTGAGTCATTTCCTGTGATTCGTAGAAGACGTACCTTTTAGACGAGTCATCCCCTTTGATTCCTATAAGACGTACCTTTTAGTCGAGTCATCCCCTTTCACCCCTACAAGACGTACCATTTAATCAAGTCATTTCCTTTGATTCTATAAGACGTATCTTTTAGTCGAGTCATCCCTATGGATTCCTATAAGGCGTACCTTTTAGTCGAGTCATCCCCTTTGATTCCTATAAGACGTACCTTTTAGTCAAGTCATCCCCTTTGATTCCTATAAGACGTACCTTTTAGTCGAGTCATCCCTTTAATTCCAATAAGACGTACCTTTTAGTCGAGTCATCCCCTTTGACCCCTAGAAGACAAACCTTTTAGTCATTTCCTTTGATTTCTATAAGACGTACCTTTTAGTCGAGTCATCCCCCTTGATTACTATAAGACGTACGTTTTAGTCGAGTCATCCCCTTTGATTCCTAGACGACGAACCTTTTAGTCGAGCCATTTCCCTTGATTCCTATAAGACGTACCTTTTAGTCGAGTCATCCACTTTGATTCCTATAAGACGTACCTTTTAGTTGAGTCATCCCCTTTGACCCCTAGAAGGCGTACCTATTAATTGAGTCATTTACTTTTATTCCTATAAGACGTATGTTTTAGTCGAGTCATCCGTTTTGATTCCTATAAGACGTACCATTTAGTCGAGTCATCCCCTTTGATTCCTATAGGACGTACCTTTTAGTCGAGTCATCCCCTTTGATTCCTATAAGACTTACCTTTTAGTCGAGTCATCCCCTTTGTCCTCTAGAATACGTACCTATTAGTCGAGTCATTTCCTTTAATTCCTATAAGACGTACCTTTTGGTCGAGTCATCCCCTTTGATTCCTATAAGACGTAACTTTTAGTCGAGTCATCCCCTTTGATTCCTATAACACGTACCTTTTAGTCGATTCATCTCCTTTGATTCCTATAAGACGTACCTTTTAGTTGAGTCATTTCCTGTGATTCGTAGAAGACGTACCTTTTAGACGAGTCATCCCCTTTGATTCCTATAAGACGTACCTTTTAGTCGAGTCATCCCCTTTCACCCCTACAAGACGTACCATTTAATCGAGTCATTTCCTTTGATTCTATAAGACGTATCTTTTAGTCGAGTCATCCCTATGGATTCCTATAAGGCGTACCTTTTAGTCGAGTCATCCCCTTTGATTCCTATAAGACGTACCTTTTAGTCAAGTCATCCCCTTTGATTCCTATAAGACGTACCTTTTAGTCGAGTCATCCCTTTAATTCCAATAAGACGTACCTTTTAGTCGAGTCATCCCCTTTGACCCCTAGAAGACATACCTTTTAGTCATTTCCTTTGATTTCTATAAGACGTACCTTTAGTCGAGTCACCCCCTTTGATTCCTATAAGACGTACCTTTTAGTCGAGTCATCCCCCTTGATTACTATAAGACGTACCTTTTAGTCGAGTCATCCCCTTTTATTCCTAGAAGACGTACCTTTTAGTCGAGTCATTTCCCTTGATTACTATAAGACGTACCTTTTAGTTGAGTCATCCCTATTGACCCCTAGAAGACGTACCTTTTAATCGATTCATTTACTTTGATTCCTATAAGACGTATGTTTTATTCGAGTCATCCGTTTTGATATCTATAAGATGTACCTTTTAGTCTAGTCATCCCCTTTGATTCCTATAAGACGTACCTTTTAGTCGAGTCATCCCCTTTGATTCCTATAAGACGTACCTTTTAGTCGAGTCATCCCCTTTGACCTCTAGAATACGTACCTATTACTCGAGTCATTTCCTTTAATTACTATAAGACGTACCTTTTAGTTGAGTCATCCCCTTTGATTCCTATAAGACGTTCCTTTTATTCGAGTCATCCCCTTTGATTCCTATAAGACGTACCTTTTAGTTGAGTCATTTCCTTTGATTCCTTGAAGACGTACCTTTTAGTCGAATCATTTCCTTTGATTCCTATAAGACGTACCTTTTAGTCGAGTCATCCCCTTTGATTCCTATAAGACGTACCTTTTAGTCGAGTAATCTCCTATGATTCCTATAAGACGTACCTTTTAGTTGAGTCATTTACTGTGATTCCTAGAAGACGTTCCTTTTAGTCGAGTCATTTCACTTGATTCCTATAAGACGTATCATTTAGTCATGTCATCCCTTTTGATTCCTATAAGACGTACCTTTTAGTCGAGTCATCCCTTTGATTCCAATAAGACGTACCTTTTAGTCGAGTCATCCCCTTTGACCCCTAGAAGACATACCTTTTAGTCATTTCCTCTGATTTTTATAAGACGTACCTTTAGTCGAGTCACCCCCTTTGATTCCTATAAGACGTACCTTTTAGTCGAGTCATCCCCCTTGATTACTATAAGACGTACCTTTTAGTCGATTCATCCCCTTTGATTCCTAGAAGACGTACCTTTTAGTCGAGTCATTTCCCTTGATTCCTATAAGACGTACCTTTTAGTCGAGTCATCCACTTTGATTCCTATAAGACATACCTTTTAGTTGAGTCATCCCTATTGACCCCTAGAAGACGTACCTTTTAATCGAGTCATTTACTTTGATTCCTATACGACGTATCTTTTAGTCGAGTCATCCCTTTTGATTCCTATAAGACGTACCTTTTAGTCGAGTCATCCCCTTTGATTCCTATAAGACGTACCTTTTAGTCAAGTCATCCTCTTTGATTCCTATAAGACGTACCTTTTAGTCGAGTCATCCCTTTGATTCCTATAAGACGTACCTTTTAGTCGAGTCATCCCCTTTGACCCTAGAAGACATACCTTTTAGTCGAGTCATTTCCCTTGATTCCTATAAGACGTACCTTTGATACTATAAGACGTATCTTTTAGTCGAGTCATCCCCCTTGATTACTATAAGACGTACCTTTTAGTCGAGTCATCCCTTTTGATTCCTAGAAGACGTACCTTTTAGTTGAGTCATCCCTATTGACCCCTAGAAGACGTACCTTTTAATCGAGTCATTTACTTTGATTCCTATAAGACATATGATGTATTCGAGTCATCCGTTTTGATATCTATAAGATGTACCTTTTAGTCTAGTCATCCCCTTTGATTCCTATAAGACGTACCTTTTAGTCGAGTCATCCCCTTTGATTCCTATAAGACGTACCTTTTAGTCGAGTCATCCCCTTTGACCTCTAGAATACGTACCTATTACTCGAGTCATTTCCTTTAATTACTATAAGACGTACCTTTTAGTTGAGTCATCCCCTTTGATTCCTATAAGACGTTCCTTTTATTCGAGTCATCCCCTTTGATTCCTATAAGACGTACCTTTTAGTTGAGTCATTTCCTTTGATTCCTTGAAGACGTACCTTTTAGTCGAATCATTTCCTTTGATTCCTATAAGACGTACCTTTTAGTCGAGTCATCCCCTTTGATTCCTTGAAGACGTACCTTTTAGTCGAATCATTTCCTTTGATTCCTATAAGACGTACCTTTTAGTCGAGTCATCCCCTTTGATTCCAATAAGACGTACCTTTTAGTCGAGTAATCTCCTATGATTCCTATAAGACGTACCTTTTAGTTGAGTCATTTCCTGTGATTCCTAGAAGACGTTCCTTTTAGTCGAGTCATTTCACTTAATTCCTATAAGACGTATCATTTAGTCGAGTCATTCCCTTTGATTCCTATAAGACGTACCTTTTAGTCGAGTCATCCCCTTTGATTCCTATAAGACGTACCTTTTAGTCGAGTCATCCCCTTTGATTCCTATAAGACGTACCTTTTAGTCGAGTCATCCCCTTTCACCCCTAGAAGACGTACCATTTAATCGAGTCATTTCCTTTGATTCTATAAGACGTATCTTTTAGTCGAGTCATCCCTTTTGATTCCTATAAGACGTACCTTTTAGTCGAGTCATCCCCTTTGATTCCTATAAGACGTACCTTTTAATCAAGTCATCCCCTTTGATTCCTATAAGACGTACCTTTTAGTCGAGTCATCCCTTTGATTCCTATAAGACGTACCTTTTATCAAGTCATCCCCTTTGACCCTAGAAGACATACCTTTTAGTCATTTCCTTTGATTCCTATTAGACGTACCTTTTAGTCGAGTCATCCCCTTTTATTCCTATAAGACGTACCATTTAGTCGAGTAATCTCCTATGATTCCTATAAGACGTACCTTTTAGTTGAGTCATTTCCTGTGATTCCTAGAAGACGTTCCTTTTAGTCGAGTCATTTCACTTGATTCCTATAAGACGTATCATTTAGTCGAGTCATTCTCTTTGATTCCTATAAGACGTACCTTTTAGTCGAGTCATCCCCTTTGATTCCTATAAGACGTACCTTTTAGTCGAGTCATCCCCTTTGATTCCTATAAGACGTACCTTTTAGTCGAGTCATCCCCTTTCACCCCTAGAAGACGTACCATTTAATCGAGTCATTTCCTTTGATTCTATAAGACGTATCTTTTAGTCGAGTCATCCCTTTTGATTCCTATAAGACGTACCTTTTAGTCGAGTCATCCCCTTTGATTCCTATAAGACGTACCTTTTAGTCAAATCATCCCCTTTGATTCCTATAAGACGTACCTTTTAGTCGAGTCATCCCTTTGATTCCTATAAGACGTACCTTTTAGTCAAGTCATCCCCTTTGACCCTAGAAGACATACCTTTTAGTCATTTCCTTTGATTCCTATAAGACGTACCTTTTAGTCGAGTCATCCCCTTTGATTCCTGTAAGACGTACCTTTTAGTTGAGTCATCCCCTTTGATTCCTATAAGACGGACCTTTTAGTTGAGTCATCCCCTTTGACCCCTAGAAGACGTACCTTTTAATCGATTCATTTACTTTGATTCCTATAAGACGTATGTTTTAGTCGAGACATCCGTTTTGATTCCTATAAGACGTACCTTTTAGTCGAGTCATCCCCTTTGATTCCTATAGGACGTACCTTTTAGTCGAGTCATCCCCTTTGATTCCTATAAGACGTACCTTTTAGTCGAGTCATCCCCTATGTCCTCTAGAATACGTACCTATTAGTCGAGTCATTTCCTTTAATTCCTATAAGACGTACCTTTTAGTCGAGTCATCCCCTTTGATTCCTATAAGACGTACCTTTTAGTCGAGTCATCCCCTTTCACCCCTAAAAGACGTACCATTTAATCGAGTCATTTCCTTTGATTCTATAAGACGTATCTTTTATTCGAGTCATCCCTATGGATTCCTATAAGGCGTACCTTTTAGTCGAGTCATCCCCTTTGATTCCTATAAGACGTACCTTTTAGTCAAGTCATCCCCTTTGATTCCTATAAGACGTACCTTTTAGTCGAGTCATCCCTTTGATTCCAATAAGACGTACCTTGTAGTCGAGTCATCCCCTTTGACCCCTAGAAGACATACCTTTTAGTCATTTCCTTTGAATTTTATAAGACGTACCTTTAGTCGAGTCACCCCCTTTGATTCCTATAAGACGTACCTTTTAGTCGAGTCATCCCCCTTGATTACTATAAGACGTACCTTTTAGTCGATTCATCCCCTTTGATTCCTAGAAGACGTACCTTTTAGTCGAGTCATTTCCCTTGATTTTTATAAGACGTACCTTTTAGTCGAGTCATCCACTTTGATTCCTATAAGACGTACCATTTAGTTGAGTCATCCCTATTGACCCCTAGAAGACGTACCTTTTAATCGAGTCATTTACTTTGATTCCTATAAGACGTATCTTTTAGTCGAGTCATCCCTTTTGATTCCTATAAGACGTACCTTTTAGTCGAGTCATCCATTTTGATTCCTATAAGACGTACCTTTTAGTAAAGTCATCCCCTTTGATTCCTATAAGACGTACCTTTTAGTCGAGTCATCCCTTTGATTCCTATAAGACGTACCTTTTAGTCGAGTCATCCCCTTTGACCCTAGAAGACATACCTTTTAGTCATTTCCTTTGATTTCTATAAGACGTACCTTTTAGTCGAGTCACCCACTTTGATTCCTATAAGACGTACCTTTTAGTCGAGTCATCCCCCTTGATTACTATAAGACGTACGTTTTAGTCGAGTCATCCCCTTTGATTCCTAGACGACGAACCTTTTAGTCGAGTCATTTCCCTTGATTCCTATAAGACGTACCTTTTAGTCGAGTCATCCACTTTGATTCCTATAAGACGTACCTTTTAGTTGAGTCATCCCCTTTGACCCCTAGATGGCGTACCTATTAATTGAGTCATTTCCTTTGATTCCTATAAGACGTATGTTTTAGTCGAGTCATCCGTTTTGATTCCTATAAGACGTACCATTTAGTCGAGTCATCCCCTTTGATTCCTATAGGACGTACCTTTTAGTCGAGTCATCCCCTTTGATTCCTATAAGACTTACCTTTTAGTCGAGTCATCCCCTTTGTCCTCTAGAATACGTACCTATTAGTCGAGTGATTTGCTTTAATTCCTATAAGACGTACCTTTTGGTCGAGTCATCCCCTTTGATTCCTATAAGACGTACCTTTTAGTCGAGTCATCCCCTTTGATTCCTATAACACGTACCTTTTAGTCGATTCATCTCCTTTGATTCCTATAAGAAGTACCTTTTAGTTGAGTCATTTCCTGTGATTCGTAGAAGACGTACCTTTTAGACGAGTCATCCCCTTTGATTCCTATAAGACGTACCTTTTAGTCGAGTCATCCCCTTTCACCCCTAGAAGACGTACCATTTAATCGAGTCATTTCCTTTGATTCTATAAGACGTATCTTTTAGTCGAGTCATCCCTATGGATTCCTATAAGGCGTACCTTTTAGTCGAGTCATCCCCTTTGATTCCTATAAGACGTACCTTTTAGTCAAGTCATCCCCTTTGATTCCTATAAGACGTACCTTTTAGTCCAGTCATCCCTTTGATTCCAATAAGACGTACCTTTTAGTCGAGTCATCCCCTTTGACCCCTAGAAGACATACCTTTTAGTCATTTCCTTTGATTTCTATAAGACGTACCTTTAGTCGAGTCACCCTCTTTGATTCCTATAGGACGTACCTTTTAGTCGAGTCATCCCCCTTGATTACTATAAGACGTACCTTTTAGTCGAGTCATCCCCTTTGATTCCTAGAAGACGTACCTTTTAGTCGAGTCATTTCCCTTGATTCCTATAAGACGTACCTTTTAGTTGAGTCATCCCTATTGACCCCTAGAAGACGTACCTTTTAATCGATTCATTTACTTTGATTCCTATAAGACGTATGTTTTATTCGAGTCATCCGTTTTGATATCTATAAGATGTACTTTTTAGTCTAGTCATCCCCTTTGATTCCTATAAGACGTACCTTTTAGTCGAGTCATCCCCTTTGATTCCTATAAGACGTACCTTTTAGTCGAGTCATCCCCTTTGACCTCTAGAATACGTACCTATTACTCGAGTCATTTCGTTTAATTACTATAAGACATACCTTTTAGTTGAGTCATCCCCTTTGATTCCTATAAGACGTTCCTTTTATTCGAGTCATCCCCTTTGATTCCTATAAGACGTACCTTTTATTCGAGTCATCCCCTTTGATTCCTATAAGACGTACCTTTTAGTCGAGTAATCTCCTATGATTCCTATAAGACGTACCTTTTAGTTGAGTCATTTCCTGTGATTCCTACAAGACGTTCCTTTTAGTCGAGTCATTTCACTTGATTCCTATAAGTCGTATCATTTAGTCGAGTCATTCCCTTTGATTCCTATAAGACGTACCTTTTAGTCGAGTCATCCCCTTTGATTCCTATAAGACGTACCTTTTAGTCGAGTCATCCCCTTTGATTCCTATAAGACGTACCTTTTAGTCGAGTCATCCCCTTTTACCCCTAGAAGACGTACCATTTAATCGAGTCATCCCCTTTATTCCTATAAGACGTACCTTTTAGTCGAGTCATCCCCTTTGATTCCTATAAGACCTACCATTTAGTCGAGTAATCTCCTATGATTCCTATAAGACGTACCTTTTAGTTGAGTCATTTCTTGTGATTCCTAGAAGACGTTCCTTTTAGTCGAGTCATTTCACTTGATTCCTATAAGACGTATCATTTAGTCGAGTCATTCCCTTTGATTCCTATAAGACGTACCTTTTAGTCGAGTCATCCCCTTTGATTCCTATAAGACGTACCTTTTAGTCGAGTCATCCCCTTTGATTCCTATAAGACGTACCTTTTAGTCGAGTCATCCCCTTTCACCCCTAGAAGACGTACCATTTAATCGAGTCATTTCCATTGATTCTATAAGACGTATCTTTTAGTCGAGTCATCCCTTTTGAGTCCTATAAGACGTACCTTTTAGTCGAGTCATCCCCTTTGATTCCTATAAGACGTACCTTTTCGTCAAATCATCCCCTTTGATTCCTATAAGACGTACCTTTTAGTCGAGTCATCCCTTTGATTCCAATAAGACGTACCTTTTAGTCAAGTCATCCCCTTTGACCCTAGAAGACATACCTTTTAGTCATTTCCTTTGATTCCTATAAGACGTATCTTTTAGTCGAGTCATCCCCTTTGATTCCTATAAGACGTACCTTTTAGTTGAGTCATCCCCTTTGATTCCTATTAGACGTACCTTTTAGTTGAGTCATCCCCTTTGACCCCTAGAAGACGTACCTTTTAATCGATTCATTTACTTTGATTCCTATAAGACGTATGTTTTAGTCGAGACATCCGTTTTGATTCCTATAAGACGTACCTTTTAGTCGAGTCATCCCCTTTGATTCCTATAGGACGTACCTTTTAGTCGAGTCATCCCCTTTGATTCCTATTAGACGTACCTTTTAGTCGAGTCATCCCTTATGTCCTCTAGAATACGTACCTATTAGTCGAGTCATTTCCTTTAATTCCTATAAGACGTACCTTTTAGTCGAGTCATCCCCTTTGATTTCTATAAGACGTACCTTTTAGTCGAGTCATCCCCTTTCACCCCTAAAAGACGTACCATTTAATCGAGTCATTTCCTTTGATTCTATAAGACGTATCTTTTAGTCGAGTCATCCCTATGGATTCCTATAAGGCGTACCTTTTAGTCGAGTCATCCCCTTTGATTCCTATAAGACGTACCTTTTAGTCAAGTCATCCCCTTTGATTCCTATAAGACGTACCTTTTAGTCGAGTCATCCCTTTATTCCAATAAGACGTACCTTGTAGTCGAGTCATCCCCTTTGACCCCTAGAAGACATACCTTTTAGTCATTTCCTTTGAATTTTATAAGACGTACCTTTAGTCGAGTCACCCCCTTTGATTCCTATAAGACGTACCTTTTAGTCGAGTCATCCCCCTTGATTACTATAAGACGTACCTTTTAGTCGATTCATCCCCTTTGATTCCTAGAAGACGTACCTTTTAGTCGAGTCATTTCCCTTGATTCCTATAAGACGTACCTTTTAGTCGAGTCATCCACTTTGATTCCTATAAGACGTACCGTTTAGTTGAGTCATCACTATTGACCCCTAGAAGACGTACCTTTTAATCGAGTCATTTACTTTGATTCCTATAAGACGTATCTTTTAGTCGAGTCATCCCTTTTGATTCCTATAAGACGTACCTTTTAGTCGAGTCATCCCCTTTGATTCCTATAAGACGTACCTTTTAGTCAAGTCATCCCCTTTGATTCCTATAAGACGTACCTTTTAGTCGAGTCATCCCTTTGATTCCTATAAGACGTACCTTTTAGTCGAGTCATCCCCTTTGACCCTAGAAGACATACGTTTTAGTCATTTCCTTTGATTTCTATAAGACGTACCTTTTAGTCGAGTCACCCCCTTTGATTCCTATAAGACGTAACTTTTAGTTGAGTCATCCCCCTTGATTACTATAAGACGTACGTTTTAGTCGAGTCATCCCCTTTGATTCCTAGACGACGAACCTTTTAGTCGAGTCATTTCCCTTGATTCCTATAAGACGTACCTTTTAGTCGAGTCATCCACTTTGATTCCTATAAGTCGTACCTTTTAGTTGAGTCATCCCCTTTGACCCCTAGAAGGCGTACCTATTAATTGAGTCATTTACTTTGATTCCTATAAGACGTATGTTTTAGTCGAGTCATCCGTTTTGATTCCTATAAGACGTTCCATTTAGTCGAGTCATCCCCTTTGATTTCTATAGGACGTACCTTTTAGTCGAGTCATCCCCTTTGATTCCAATAAGACTTACCTTTTAGTCGAGTCATCCCCTTTGTCCTCTAGAATACGTACCTATTAGTCGAGTCATTTCCTTTAATTCCTATAAGACGTACATTTTGGTCGAGTCATCCCCTTTGATTCCTATAAGACGTACCTTTTAGTCGAGTCATCCCCTTTGATTCCTATAACACGTACCTTTTAGTCGATTCATCTCCTTTGATTCCTATAAGACGTACCTTTTAGTTGAGTCATTTCCTGTGATTCGTAGAAGACGTACCTTTTAGATGAGTCATCCCCTTTGATTCCTATAAGACGTACCTTTTAGTCGAGTCATCCCCTTTCACCCCTAGAAGACGTACCATTTAATCGAGTCATTTCCTTTGATTCTATAAGACGTATCTTTTAGTCGAGTCATCCCTATGGATTTCTATAAGGCGTACCTTTTAGTCGAGTCATCCCTTTTGATTCCTATAAGACGTACCTTTTAGTCAAGTCATCCCCTTTGATTCCTATAAGACGTACCTTTTAGTCGAGTCATCCCTTTGATTCCAATAAGACGTACCTTTTACTCGAGTCATCCCCTTTGACCCCTAGAAGACATACCTTTTAGTCATTTCCTTTGATTTCTATAAGACGTACCTTTAGTCGAGTCACCCCCTTTGATTCCTATAAGACGTACCTTTTAGTCGAGTCATCCCCCTTGATTACTATAAGACGTACCTTTTAGTCGAGTCATCCCCTTTGATTCCTAGAAGACGTACCTTTTAGTCGAGTCATTTCCCTTGATTACTATAAGACGTACCTTTTAGTTGAGTCATCCCTATTGACCCCTAGAAGACGTACCTTTTAATCGATTCATTTACTTTGATTCCTATAAGACGTATGTTTTATTCGAGTCATCCGTTTTAATATCTATAAGATGTACCTTTTAGTCTAGTCATCCCCTTTGATTCCTATAAGACGTACCTTTTAGTCGAGTCATCCCCTTTGATTCCTATAAGACGTACCTTTTAGTCGAGTCATCCCCTTTGACCTCTAGAATACGTACCTATTACTCGAGTCATTTCCTTTAATTACTATAAGACGTACCTTTTAGTTGAGTCATCCCCTTTGATTCCTATAAGACGTTCCTTTTATTCGAGTCATCCCCTTTGATTCCTATAAGACGTACCTTTTAGTTGAGTCATTTCCTTTGATTCCTTGAAGACGTACATTTTAGTCGAATCATTTCCTTTGATTCCTATAAGACGTACCTTTTAGTCGAGTCATCCCCATTGATTCCTATAAGACGTACCTTTTAGTCGAGTAATCTCCTATGATTCCTATAAGACGTACCTTTTAGTTGAGTCATTTCCTGTGATTCCTAGAAGACGTTCCTTTTAGTCGAGTCATTTCACTTGATTCCTATAAGACGTATCATTTAGTCAAGTCATCCCTTTTGATTCCTATAAGACGTACCTTTTAGTCGAGTCATCCCTTTGATTCCAATAAGACGTACCTTTTAGTCGAGTCATCCCCTTTGACCCCTAGAAGACATACCTTTTAGTCATTTACTCTGATTTTTATAAGACGTACCTTTAGTCGAGTCACCCCCTTTGATTCCTATAAGACGTACCTTTTAGTCGAGTCATCCCCCTTGATTACTATAAGACGTACCTTTTAGTCGATTCATCCCCTTTGATTCCTAGAAGACGTACCTTTTAGTCGAGTCATTTCCCTTGATTCCTATAAGACGTACCTTTTAGTCGAGTCATCCACTTTGATTCCTATAAGACGTACCTTTTAGTTGAGTCATCCCTATTGACCCCTAGAAGACGTACCTTTTAATCGAGTCATTTACTTTGATTCCTATACGACGTATCTTTTAGTCGAGTCATCCCTTTTGATTCCTATAAGACGTACCTTTTAGTCGAGTCATCCCCTTTGATTCCTATAAGAAGTACCTTTTAGTCAAGTCATCCCCTTTGATTCCTATAAGACGTACCTTTTAGTCGAGTCATCCCTTTGATTCCTATATGACGTACCTTTTAGTCGAGTCATCCCCTTTGACCCTAGAAGACATACCTTTAAGTCATTTCCTTTGATTTCTATAAGACGTACGTTTTAGTCGAGTCACCCCCTTTGATTACTATAAGACGTACCTTTTAGTCGAGTCATCCCCCTTGATTACTATAAGACGTACGTTTTAGTCGAGTCATCCCCTTTGATTCCTAGACGACGTACCTTTTAGTCGAGTCATTTCCCTTGATTCCTATAAGACGTACCTTTGATACTATAAGACGTATCTTTTAGTCGAGTCATCCCTATGGATTCCTATAAGTCGTACCTTTTAGTCGAGTCATCCCCTTTGATTCCTATAAGTCGTACCTTTTAGTCAAGTCATCCCCTTTGATTCCTATAAGACGTACCTTTTAGTCGAGTCATCCGTTTGATTCCAATAAGACGTACCTTTTAGTCGAGTCATCCCCTTTGACCCCTAGAAGACATACCATTTAGTCATTTCCTTTGATTTCTATAAGACGTACCTTTAGTCGAGTCACCCCCTTTGATTCCTATAAGACGTACCTTTTAGTCGAGTCATCCCCCTTGATTACTATAAGACGTACCTTTTAGTCGAGTCATCCCTTTTGATTCCTAGAAGACGTACCTTTTAGTCGAGTCATTTCCCTTGATTCCTATAAGTCGTACCTTTTAGTTGAGTCATCCCTATTGACCCCTAGAAGACGTACCTTTTAATCGAGTCATTTACTTTGATTCCTATAAGACGTATGTTGTATTCGAGTCATCCGTTTAGATATCTATAAGATGTACCTTTTAGTCTAGTAATCCCCTTTGATTCCTATAAGACGTACCTTTTAGTCGAGTCATCCCCTTTGATTCCTATAAGACGTACCTTTTAGTCGAGTCATCCCCTTTGACCTCTAAAATACGTACCTATTACTCGAGTCATTTCCTTTAATTACTATAAGACGTACCTTTTAGTTGAGTCATCCCCTTTGATTCCTATAAGACGTTCCTTTTATTCGAGTCATCCCCTTTGATTCCTATAAGACGTACCTTTTAGTTGAGTCATTTCCTTTGATTCCTTGAAGACGTACCTTTTAGTCGAATCATTTCCTTTGATTCCTATAAGACGTACCTTTTAGTCGAGTCATCCCCTTTGATTCCTATAAGACGTACCATTTAGTCGAGTAATCTCCTATGATTCCTATAAGACATACCTTTTAGTTGAGTCATTTCCTGTGATTCCTAGAAGACGTTCCTTTTAGTCGAGTCATTTCACTTGATTCCTATAAGACGTATCATTTAGTCGAGACATTCCCTTTGATTCCTATAAGACGTACCTTTTAGTCGAGTCATCCCCTTTGATTCCTATAAGACGTAACTTTTAGTCGAGTCATCCCCTTTCACCCCTAGAAGACGTACCATTTAATCGAGTCATTTCCTTTGATTCTATAAGACGTATCTTTTAGTCGAGTCATCCCTTTTGATTCCTATAAGACGTACCATTTAGTCGAGTCATCCCCTTTGATTCCTATAAGACGTACCTTTTAGTCAAGTCATCCCCTTTGATTCCTATAAGACGTACCTTTTATTCGAGTCATCCCTTTGATTCCTATAAGACGTACCTTTTATCAAGTCATCCCCTTTGACCCTAGAAGACATACCTTTTAGTCATTTCCTTTGATTCCTATAAGACGTACCTTTTAGTTGAGTCATCCCCTTTGATTCCTATAAGAAGTACCATTTAGTCGAGTAATCTCCTATGATTCCTATAAGACGTACCTTTTAGTTGAGTCATTTCCTGTGATTCCTAGAAGACGTTCCTTTTAGTCGAGTCATTTCACTTGATTCCTATAAGACGTATCATTTAGTCGAGTCATTCCCTTTGATTCCTATAAGACGTACCTTTTAGTCGAGTCATCCCCTTTGATTCCTATAAGACGTACCTTTTAGTCTAGTCATCCCCTTTGATTCCTATAAGACGTACCTTTTAGTCGAGTCATCCCCTTTCACCCCTAAAAGACGTACCATTTAATCGAGTCATTTCCTTTGATTCTATAAGACGTATCTTTTAGTCGAGTCATCCCTTTTGATTCTTATAAGACGTACCTTTTAGTCGAGTCATCCCCTTTGATTCCTATAAGACGTACCTTTTAGTCAAATCATCCCCTTTGATTCCTATAAGACGTACCTTTTAGTCGAGTCATCCCTTTGATTCCTATAAGACGTATCTTTTAGTCAAGTCATCCCCTTTGACCCTAGAAGACATACCTTTTAGTCATTTCCTTTGATTCCTATAAGACGTACCTTTTAGTCGAGTCATCCCCTTTGATTCCTATAAGACGTACCTTTTAGTTGAGTCATCCCCTTTGATTCCTATAAGACGTACCTTTTAGTTGAGTCATCCCCTCTGACCCCTAGAAGACGTACCTTTTAATCGATTCATTTACTTTGATTCCTATAAGACGTATGTTTTAGTCGAGACATCCGTTTTGATTCCTATAAGACATACCTTTTAGTCGAGTCATCCCCTTTGATTCCTATAGGACGTACCTTTTAGTCGAGTCATCCCCTTTGATTCCTATAAGACGTACCTTTTAGTCGAGTCATCCCCTATTTCCTCTAGAATACGTACCTATTAGTCGAGTCATTTCCTTTAATTCCTATAAGACGTACCTTTTAGTCGAGTCATCCCCTTTGATTCCTATAAGACGTACCTTTTAGTCGAGTCATCCCCTTTCTCCCCTAAAAGACGTACCATTTAATCGAGTCATTTCCTTTGATTCTATAAGACGTTTCTTTTAGTCGAGTCATCTCTTTTGATTCCTATAAGACGTACCTTTTAGTTGAGTCATCCCCTTTGATTCCTATAAGACGTACCTTTTAGTCAAGTCATCCCCTTTGATTCCTATAAGACGTACCTTTTAGTCGAGTCATCCGTTTGATTCCTATAAGTCGTACCTTTTAGTCAAGTCATCCTCTTTGACCCTAGAAGACATACCTTTTAGTCATTTCCTTTGATTCCTATAAGACGTACCATTTAGTCGAGTCATCCCCTTTGATTCCTATAAGACGTACCATTTAGTCGAGTAATCTCCTATGATTCCTATAAGACGTACCTTTTAGTTGAGTCATTTCCTGTGATTCCTAGAAGACGTTCCTTTTAGTCGAGTCATTTCACTTGATTCCTATAAGACGTATCATTTAGTCGAGACATTCCCTTTGATTCCTATAAGACGTACCTTTTAGTCGAGTCATCCCCTTTGATTCCTATAAGACGTACCTTTTAGTCGAGTCATCCCCTTTGATTCCTATAAGACGTACCTTTTAGTCGAGTCATCCCCTTTCACCCACTAGAAGACGTACCATTTAATCGAGTCAATTCCTTTGATTCTATAAGACGTATCTTTTAGTCGAGTCATCCCTTTTGAGTCCTATAAGACGTACCTTTTAGTCGAGTCATCCCTTTTGATTCCTATAAGACGTACCTTTTCGTCAAATCATCCCCTTTGATTCCTATAAGACGTACCTTTTAGTCGAGTCATCCCTTTGATTCCTATAAGACGTACCTTTTAGTCAAGTCATCCCCTTTGACCCTAGAAGACATACCTTTTAGTCATTTCCTTTGATTCCTATAAGACGTACCTTTTAGTCGAGTCATCCCCTTTGATTCCTATAAGACGTACCTTTTTGTTGAGTCATCCCCTTTGACCCCTAGAAGACGTACCTTTTAATCGATTCATTTACTTTGATTCCTATAAGACGTATGTTTTAGTCGAGACATCCGTTTTGATTCCTATAAGACATACCTTTTAGTCGAGTCATCCCCTTTGATTCCTATAGGACGTACCTTTTAGTCGAGTCATCCCCTTTGATTCCTATAAGACGTACCTTTTAGTCGAGTCATCCCCTATTTCCTCTAGAATACGTACCTATTAGTCGAGTCATTTCCTTTAATTCCTATAAGACGTACCTTTTAGTCGAGTCATCCCCTTTGATTCCTATAAGACGTACCTTTTAGTCGAGTCATCCCCTTTCACCCCTAAAAGACGTACCATTTAATCGAGTCATTTCCTTTGATTCTATAAGACGTTTCTTTTAGTCGAGTCATCTCTTTTGATTCCTATAAGACGTACCTTTTAGTCGAGTCATCCCCTTTGATTCCTATAAGACGTACCTTTTAGTCAAGTCATCCCCTTTGATTCCTATAAGACGTACCTTTTAGTCGAGTCATCCGTTTGATTCCTATAAGTCGTACCTTTTAGTCAAGTCATCCTCTTTGACCCTAGAAGACATACCTTTTAGTCATTTCCTTTGATTCCTATAAGACGTACCTTTTAGTCGAGTCATCCCCTTTGATTCCTATAAGACGTACCATTTAGTCGAGTAATCTCCTATGATTCCTATAAGACGTACCTTTTAGTTGAGTCATTTCCTGTGATTCCTAGAAGACGTTCCTTTTAGTCGAGTCATTTCACTTGATTCCTATAAGACGTATCATTTAGTCGAGTCATTCCCTTTGATTCCTATAAGACGTACCTTTTAGTCGAGTCATCCCCTTTGATTCCTATAAGACGTACCTTTTAGTCGAGTCATCCCTTTGATTCCTATAAGACGTACCTTTTATCAAGTCATCCCCTTTGACCCTAGAAGACATACCTTTTAGTCATTTCCTTTGATTCCTATAAGACGTACCTTTTAGTCGAGTCATCCCCTTTGATTCCTATAAGACGTACCATTTAGTCGAGTAATCTCCTATGATTCCTATAAGACGTACCTTTTAGTTGAGTCATTTCCTGTGATTCCTAGAAGACGTTCCTTTTAGTCGAGTCATTTCACTTGATTCCTATAAGACGTATCATTTAGTCGAGTCATTCCCTTTGATTCCTATAAGACGTACCTTTTAGTCGAGTCATCCCCTTTGATTCCTATAAGACGTACCTTTTAGTCGAGTCATCCCCTTTGATTCCTATAAGACGTACCTTTTAGTCGAGTCATCCCCTTTCACCCCTAAAAGACGTACCATTTAATCGAGTCATTTCCTTTGATTCTATAAGACGTATCTTTTAGTCGAGTCATCCCTTTTGATTCTTATAAGACGTACCTTTTAGTCGAGTCATCCCCTTTGATTCCTATAAGACGTACCTTTTAGTCAAATCATCCCCTTTGATTCCTATAAGACGTACCTTTTAGTCGAGTCATCCCTTTGATTCCTATAAGACGTACCTTTTAGTCAAGTCATCCCCTTTGACCCTAGAAGACATACCTTTTAGTCATTTCCTTTGATTCCTATAAGACGTACCTTTTAGTCGAGTCATCCCCTTTGATTCCTATAAGACGTACCTTTTAGTTGAGTCATCCCCTTTGATTCCTATAAGACGTACCTTTTAGTTGAGTCATCCCCTCTGACCCCTAGAAGACGTACCTTTTAATCGATTCATTTACTTTGATTCCTATAAGACGTATGTTTTAGTCGAGACATCCGTTTTGATTCCTATAAGACATACCTTTTAGTCGAGTCATCCCCTTTGATTCCTATAGGACGTACCTTTTAGTCGAGTCATCCCCTTTGATTCCTATAAGACGTACCTTTTAGTCGAGTCATCCCCTATTTCCTCTAGAATACGTACCTATTAGTCGAGTCATTTCCTTTAATTCCTATAAGACGTACCTTTTAGTCGAGTCATCCCCTTTGATTCCTATAAGACGTACCTTTTAGTCGAGTCATCCCCTTTCACCCCTAAAAGACGTACCATTTAATCGAGTCATTTCCTTTGATTCTATAAGACGTTTCTTTTAGTCGAGTCATCTCTTTTGATTCCTATAAGACGTACCTTTTAGTCGAGTCATCCCCTTTGATTCCTATAAGACGAACCTTTTAGTCAAGTCATCCCCTTTGATTCCTATAAGACGTACCTTTTAGTCGAGTCATCCGTTTGATTCCTATAAGTCGTACCTTTTAGTCAAGTCATCCTCTTTGACCCTAGAAGACATACCTTTTAGTCATTTCCTTTGATTCCTATAAGACGTACCTTTTAGTCGAGTCATCCCCTTTGATTCCTATAAGACGTACCATTTAGTCGAGTAATCTCCTATGATTCCTATAAGACGTACCTTTTAGTTGAGTCATTTCCTGTGATTCCTAGAAGACGTTCCTTTTAGTCGAGTCATTTCACTTGATTCCTATAAGACGTATCATTTAGTCGAGTCATTCCCTTTGATTCCTATAAGACGTACCTTTTAGTCGAGTCATCCCCTTTGATTCCTATAAGACGTACCTTTTAGTCGAGTCATCCCCTTTGATTCCTATAAGACGTACCTTTTAGTCGAGTCATCCCCTTTCACCCACTAGAAGACGTACCATTTAATCGAGTCAATTCCTTTGATTCTATAAGACGTATCTTTTAGTCGAGTCATCCCTTTTGAGTCCTATAAGACGTACCTTTTAGTCGAGTCATCCCTTTTGATTCCTATAAGACGTACCTTTTCGTCAAATCATCCCCTTTGATTCCTATAAGACGTACCTTTTAGTCGAGTCATCCCTTTGATTCCTATAAGACGTACCTTTTAGTCAAGTCATCCCCTTTGACCCTAGAAGACATACCTTTTAGTCATTTCCTTTGATTCCTATAAGACGTACCTTTTAGTCGAGTCATCCCCTTTGATTCCTATAAGACGTACCTTTTAGTTGAGTCATCCCCTTTGATTCCTATAAGACGTACCTTTTAGTTGAGTCATCCCCTTTGACCCCTAGAAGACGTACCTTTTAATCGATTCATTTACTTTGATTCCTATAAGACGTATGTTTTAGTCGAGACATCCGTTTTGATTCCTATAAGACATACCTTTTAGTCGAGTCATCCCCTTTGATTCCTATAGGACGTACCTTTTAGTCGAGTCATCCCCTTTGATTCCTATAAGACGTACCTTTTAGTCGAGTCATCCCCTATTTCCTCTAGAATACGTACCTATTAGTCGAGTCATTTCCTTTAATTCCTATAAGACGTACCTTTTAGTCGAGTCATCCCCTTTGATTCCTATAAGACGTACCTTTTAGTCGAGTCATCCCCTTTCACCCCTAAAAGACGTACCATTTAATCGAGTCATTTCCTTTGATTCTATAAGACGTTTCTTTTAGTCGAGTCATCTCTTTTGATTCCTATAAGACGTACCTTTTAGTCGAGTCATCCCCTTTGATTCCTATAAGACGTACCTTTTAGTCAAGTCATCCCCTTTTATTCCTATAAGACGTACCTTTTAGTCGAGTCATCCGTTTGATTCCTATAAGTCGTACCTTTTAGTCAAGTCATCCTCTTTGACCCTAGAAGACATACCTTTTAGTCATTTCCTTTGATTCCTATAAGACGTACCTTTTAGTCGAGTCATCCCCTTTGATTCCTATAAGACGTACCATTTAGTCGAGTAATCTCCTATGATTCCTATAAGACGTACCTTTTAGTTGAGTCATTTCCTGTGATTCCTAGAAGACGTTCCTTTTAGTCGATTCATTTCACTTGATTCCTATAAGACGTATCATTTAGTCGAGTCATTCCCTTTGATTCCTATAAGACGTACCATTTAGTCGAGTCATCCCCTTTGATTCCTATAAGACGTACCTTTTAGTCGAGTCATCCCCTTTGATTCCTATAAGACGTACCTTTTAGTCGAGTCATCCCCTTTCACCCACTAGAAGACGTACCATTTAATCGAGTCAATTCCTTTGATTCTATAAAACGTATCTTTTAGTCGAGTCATCCCTTTTGAGTCCTATAAGACGTACCTTTTAGTCGAGTCATCCCTTTTGATTCCTATAAGACGTACCTTTTCGTCAAATCATCCCCTTTGATTCCTATAAGACGTACCTTTTAGTCGAGTCATCCCTTTGATTCCTATAAGAGGTACCTTTTAGTCAAGTCATCCCCTTTGACCCTAGAAGACATACCTTTTAGTCATTTCCTTTGATTCCTATAAGACGTACCTTTTAGTCGAGTCATCCCCTTTGATTCCTATAAGACGTACCTTTTAGTTGAGTCATCCCCTTTGATTCCTATAAGACGTACCTTTTAGTTGAGTCATCCCCTTTGACCCCTAGAAGACGTACCTTTTAATCGATTCATTTACTTTGATTCCTATAAGACGTATGTTTTAGTTGAGACATCCGTTTTGATTTCTATAAGACGTACCTTTTAGTCGAGTCATCCCCTTTGATTCCTATAGGACGTACCTTTTAGTCGAGTCATCCCCTTTGATTCCTATAAGACGTACCTTTTAGTCGAGTCATCCCCTATGTCCTCTAGAATACGTACCTATTAGTCGAGTCATTTCCTTTAATTCCTATAAGACGTACCTTTTAGTCGAGTCATCCCCTTTGATTCCTATAAGACGTACCTTTTAGTCGAGTCATCCCCTTTCACCCCTAAAAGACGTACCATTTAATCGAGTCATTTCCTTTGATTCTATAAGACGTATCTTTTAGTCGAGTCATCCCTATGGATTCCTATAAGGCGTACCTTTTAGTCGAGTCATCCCCTTTGATTCCTATAAGACGTACCTTTTAGTCAAGTCATCCCCTTTGATTCCTATAAGACGTACCTTTTAGTCGAGTCATCCCTTTGATTCCAATAAGACGTACCTTGTAGTCGAGTCATCCCCTTTGACCCCTAGAAGACATACCTTTTAGTCATTTCCTTTGAATTTTATAAGACGTACCTTTAGTCGAGTCACCCCCTTTGATTCCTATAAGACGTACCTTTTAGTCGAGTCATCCCCCTTGATTACTATAAGACGTACCTTTTAGTCGATTCATCCCCTTTGATTCCTAGAAGACGTACCTTTTAGTCGAGTCATTTCCCTTGATTCCTATAAGACGTACCTTTTAGTCGAGTCATCCACTTTGATTCCTATAAGACGTACCATTTAGTTGAGTCATCCCTATTGACCCCTAGAAGACGTACCTTTTAATCGAGTCATTTACTTTGATTCCTATAAGACGTATCTTTTAGTGGAGTCATCCCTTTTGATTCCTATAAGACGTACCTTTTAGTCGAGTCATCCCCTTTGATTCCTATAAGACGTACCTTTTAGTGAAGTCATCCCCTTTGATTCCTATAAGACGTACCTTTTAGTCGAGTCATCCCTTTGATTCCTAAAAGACGTACCTTTTAGTCGAGTCATCCCCTTTGACCCTAGAAGACATACCTTTTAGTCATTTCCTTTGATTTCTATAAGACGTACCTTTTAGTCGAGTCACCCCCTTTGATTCCTATAAGACGTACCTTTTAGTCGAGTCATCCCCCTTGATTACTATAAGACGTACGTTTTAGTCGAGTCATCCCCTTTGATTCCTAGACGACGAACCTTTTAGTCGAGTCATTTCCCTTGATTCCTATAAGACGTACCTTTTAGTCGAGTCATCCACTTTGATACCTATAAGACGTACCTTTTAGTTGAGTCATCCCCTTTGACCCCTAGAAGGCGTACCTATTAATTGAGTCATTTACTTTGATTCCTATAAGACGTATGATTTAGTCGAGTCATCCGTTTTGATTCCTATAAGACGTACCATTTAGTCGAGTCATCCCCTTTGATTCCTATAGGACGTACCTTTTAGTCGAGTCATCCCCTTTGATTCCTATAAGACTTACCTTTTAGTCGAGTCATCCCCTTTGTCCTCTAGAATACGTACCTATTAGTCGAGTCATTTCCTTTAATTCCTATAAGACGTATCTTTTGGTCGAGTCATCCCCTTTGATTCCTATAAGACGTAACTTTTAGTCGAGTCATCCCCTTTGATTCCTATAACACGTACCTTTTAGTCGATTCATCTCCTTTGATTCCTATAAGACGTACCTTTTAGTTGAGTCATTTCCTGTGATTCGTAGAAGACGTACCTTTTAGACGAGTCATCCCCTTTGATTCCTATAAGACGTACCTTTTAGTCGAGTCATCCCCTTTTACCCCTACAAGACGTACCATTTAATCGAGTCATTTCCTTTGATTCTATAAGACGTATCTTTTAGTCGAGTCATCCCTATGGATTCCTATAAGGCGTACCTTTTAGTCGATTCATCCCCTTTGATTCCTATAAGACGTACCTTTTAGTCAAGTCATCCCCTTTGATTCCTATAAGACGTACCTTTTAGTCGAGTCATCCCTTTGATTCCAATAAGACGTACCTTTTAGTCGAGTCATCCCCTTTGACCCCTAGAAGACATACCTTTTAGTCATTTCCTTTGATTTCTATAAGACGTACCTTTAGTCGAGTCACCCCCTTTGATTCCTATAAGACGTACCTTTTAGTCGAGTCATCCCCCTTGATTACTATAAGACGTACCTTTTAGTCGAGTCATCCCCTTTTATTCCTAGAAGACGTACCTTTTAGTCGAGTCATTTCCCTTGATTACTATCAGACGTACGTTTTAGTTGAGTCATCCCTATTGACCCCTAGAAGACGTACCTTTTAATCGATTCATTTACTTTGATTCCTATAAGACGTATGTTTTATTCGAGTCATCCGTTTTGATATCTATAAGATGTACCTTTTAGTCTAGTCATCCCCTTTGATTCCTATAAGACGTACCTTTTAGTCGAGTCATCCCCTTTGATTCCTATAAGACGTACCTTTTAGTCGAGTCATCCCCTTTGACCTCTAGAATACGTACCTATTACTCGAGTCATTTCCTTTAATTACTATAAGACGTACCTTTTAGTTGAGTCATCCCCTTTGATTCCTATAAGACGTTCCTTTTATTCGAGTCATCCCCATTGATTCCTATAAGACGTACCTTTTAGTTGAGTCATTTCCTTTGATTCCTTGAAGACGTACCTTTTAGTCGAATCATTTCCTTTGATTCCAATAAGACGTACCTTTTAGTCGAGTCATCCCCTTTGATTCCTATAAGACGTACCTTTTAGTCGAGTAATCTCCTATGATTCCTATAAGACGTACCTTTTAGTTGAGTCATTTCCTGTGATTCCTAGAAGACGTTCCTTTTAGTCGAGTCATTTCACTTGATTCCTATAAGACGTATCATTTAGTCAAGTCATCCTTTTTGATTCCTATAAGACGTACCTTTTAGTCGAGTGATCCCTTTGATTCCAATAAGACGTACCTTTTAGTCGAGTCATCCCCTTTGACCCCTAGAAGACATACCTTTTAGTCATTTCCTCTGATTTTTATAAGACGTACCTTTAGTCGAGTCACCCCCTTTGATTCCTATAAGACGTACCTATTAGTCGAGTCATCCCCCTTGATTACTATAAGACGTACCTTTTAGTCGATTCATCCCCTTTGATTCCTAGAAGACGTACCTTTTAGTCGAGTCATTTCCCTTGATTCCTATAAGACGTACCTTTTAGTCGAGTCATCCACTTTGATTCCTATAAGACGTACCTTTTAGTTGAGTCATCCCTATTGACCCCTAGAAGACGTACCTTTTAATCGAGTCATTTACTTTGATTCCTATACGACATATCTTTTAGTCGAGTCATCCCTTTTGATTCCTATAAGACGTACCTTTTAGTCGAGTCATCCCCTTTGATTCCTATAAGACGTACCTTTTAGTCAAGTCATCCCCTTTGATTCCTATAAGACGTACCTTTTAGTCGAGTCATCCCTTTGATTCCTATAAGACGTACCTTTTAGTCGAGTCATCCCATTTGACCCTAGAAGACATACCTTTTAGTCGAGTCATTTCCCTTGATTCCTATAAGACGTACCTTTGATACTATAAGACGTATCTTTTAGTCGAGTCATCCCCCTTGATTACTATAAGACGTACCTTTTAGTCGAGTCATCCCTTTTGATTCCTAGAAGACGTACCTTTTAGTCGAGTCATTTCCCTTGATTCCTATAAGACGTACCTTTTAGTTGAGTCATCCCTATTGACCCCTAGAAGACGTACCTTTTAATCGAGTCATTTACTTTGATTCCTATAAGACGTATGTTGTATTCGAGTCATCCGTTTTGATATCTATAAGATGTACCTTTTAGTCTAGTCATCCCCTTTGATTCCTATAAGACGTACCTTTTAGTCGAGTCATCCCCTTTGATTCCTATAAGACGTACCTTTTAGTCGAGTCATCCCCTTTGACCTCTAGAATACGTACCTATTACTCGAGTCATTTCCTTTAATTACTATAAGACGTACCTTTTAGTTGAGTCATCCCCTTTGATTCCTATAAGACGTTCCTTTTATTCGAGTCATCCCCTTTGATTCCTATAAGACGTACCTTTTAGTTGAGTCATTTCCTTTGATTCCTTGAAGACGTACCTTTTAGTCGAATCATTTCCTTTGATTCCTATAAGACGTACCTTTTAGTCGAGTCATCCCCTTTGATTCCTTGAAGACGTATCTTTTAGTCGAATCATTTCCTTTGATTCCTATAAGACGTACCTTTTAGTCGAGTCATCCCCTTTGATTCCTATAAGACGTACCTTTTAGTCGAGTAATCTTCTATGATTCCTATAAGACGTACCTTTTAGTTGAGTCATTTCCTGTGATTCCTAGAAGACGTTCCTTTTAGTCGAGTCATTTCACTTGATTCCTATAAGACGTATCATTTAGTCGAGTCATTCCCTTTGATTCCTATAAGACGTACCTTTTAGTCGAGTCATCCCCTTTGATTCCTATAAGACGTACCTTTTAGTCGAGTCATCCCCTTTGATTCCTATAAGACGTACCTTTTAGTCGAGTCATCCCCTTTCACCCCTAGAAGACGTACCATTTAATCGAGTCATTTCCTTTGATTCTATAAGACGTATCTTTTAATCGAGTCATCCCTTTTGATTCCTATAAGACGTACCTTTTAGTCGAGTCATCCCCTTTGATTCCTATAAGACGTACCTTTTAATCAAGTCATCCCCTTTGATTCCTATAAGACGTACCTTTTAGTCGAGTCATCCCTTTGATTCCTATAAGACGTACCTTTTATCAAGTCATCCCCTTTGACCCTAGAAGACATATCTTTTAGTCATTTCCTTTGATTCCTATAAGACGTACCTTTTAGTCGAGTCATCCCCTTTTATTCCTATAAGACGTACCATTTAGTCGAGTAATCTCCTATGATTCCTATAAGACGTACCTTTTAATCGAGTCATCCCCTTTCACCCCTAGAAGACGTACCATTTAATCGAGTCATTTCCTTTGATTCTATAAGACGTATCTTTTAATCGAGTCATCCCTTTTGATTCCTATAAGACGTACCTTTTAGTCGAGTCATCCCCTTTGATTCCTATAAGACGTACCTTTTAGTCAAATCATCCCCTTTGATTCCTATAAGACGTACCTTTTAGTCGAGTCATCCCTTTGATTCCTATAAGACGTACCTTTTAGTCAAGTCATCCCCTTTGACCCTAGAAGACATACCTTTTAGTCATTTCCTTTGATTCCTATAAGACGTACCTTTTAGTCGAGTCATCCCCTTTGATTCCTATAAGACGTACCTTTTAGTTGAGTCATCCCCTTTGATTCCTATAAGACGTACCTTTTAGTTGAGTCATCCCCTTTGACCCCTAGAAGACGTACCTTTTAATCGATTCATTTACTTTGATTCCTATAAGACGTATGTTTTAGTCGAGACATCCGTTTTGATTCCTATAAGACGTACCTTTTAGTCGAGTCATCCCCTTTGATTCCTATAGGACGTACCTTTTAGTCGAGTCATCCCCTTTGATTCCTATAAGACGTACCTTTTAGTCGAGTCATCCCCTATGACCTCTAGAATACGTACCTATTAGTCGAGTCATTTTCTTTAATTCCTATAAGACGTACCTTTTAGTCGAGTCATCCCCTTTGATTCCTATAAGACGTACCTTTTAGTCGAATCATCCCCTTTCACCCCTAAAAGACGTACCATTTAATCGAGTCATTTCCTTTGATTCTATAAGACGTATCTTTTAATCGAGTCATCCCTTTTGATTCCTATAAGACGTACCTTTTAGTCGAGTCATCCCCTTTGATTCCTATAAGACGTACCTTTTAGTCAAATCATCCCCTTTGATTCCTATAAGACGTACCTTTTAGTCGAGTCATCCCTTTGATTCCTATAAGACGTACCTTTTAGTCAAGTCATCCCCTTTGACCCTAGAAGACATACCTTTTAGTCATTTCCTTTGATTCCTATAAGACGTACCTTTTAGTCGAGTCATCCCCTTTGATTCCTATAAGACGTACCTTTTAGTTGAGTCATCCCCTTTGATTCCTATAAGACGTACCTTTTAGTTGAGTCATCCCCTTTGACCCCTAGAAAACGTACCTTTTAATCGATTCATTTACTTTGATTCCTATAAGACGTATGTTTTAGTCGAGACATCCGTTTTGATTGCTATAAGACGTACCTTTTAGTCGAGTCATCCCCTTTGATTCCTATAGGACGTACCTTTTAGTCGAGTCATCCCCTTTGATTCCTATAAGACGTACCTTTTAGTCGAGTCATCCCCTATGTCCTCTAGAATACGTACCTATTAGTCGAGTCATTTCCTTTAATTCCTATAAGACGTACCTTTTAGTCGAGTCATCCCCTTTGATTCCTATAAGACGTACCTTTTAGTCAAGTCATCCCCTTTCACCCCTAAAAGACGTACCATTTAATCGAGTCATTTCCATTGATTCTATAAGATGTATCTTTTAGTCGAGTCATCCCTATGGATTCCTATAAGGCGTACCTTTTAGTCGAGTCATCCCCTTTGATTCCTATAAGACGTACCTTTTAGTCAAGTCATCCCCTTTGATTCCTATAAGACGTACCTTTTAGTCGAGTCATCCCTTTGATTCCAATAAGACGTACCTTGTAGTCGAGTCATCCCCTTTGACCCCTAGAAGACATACCTTTTAGTCATTTCCTTTGAATTTTATAAGACGTACCTTTAGTCGAGTCACCCCCTTTGATTCCTATAAGACGTACCTTTTAGTCGAGTCATCCCCCTTGATTACTATAAGACGTACCTTTTAGTCGATTCATCCCCTTTGATTCCTAGAAGACGTACCTTTTAGTCGAGTCATTTCCCTTGATTCCTATAAGACGTACCTTTTAGTCGAGTCATCCACTTTGATTCCTATAAGACGTACCATTTAGTTGAGTCATCCCTATTGACCCCTAGAAGACGTACCTTTTAATCGAGTCATTTACTTTGATTCCTATAAGACGTATCTTTTAGTCGAGTCAATCCTTTTGATTCCTATAAGACGTACCTTTTAGTCGAGTCATCCCCTTTGATTCCTATAAGACGTACCTTTTAGTCAAGTCATCCCCTTTGATTCCTATAAGACGTACCTTTTAGTCGAGTCATCCCTTTGATTCCTATAAGACGTACCTTTTAGTCGAGTCATCCCCTTTGACCCTAGAAGACATACCTTTTAGTCATTTCCTTTGATTTCTATAAGACGTACCTTTTAGTCGAGTCACCCACTTTGATTCCTATAAGACGTACCTTTTAGTCGAGTCATCCCCCTTGATTACTATAAGACGTACGTTTTAGTCGAGTCATCCCCTTTGATTCCTAGACGACGAACCTTTTAGTCGAGTCATTTCCCTTGATTCCTATAAGACGTACCTTTTAGTCGAGTCATCCACTTTGATTCCTATAAGACGTACCTTTTAGTTGAGTCATCCCCTTTGACCCCTAGAAGGCGTACCTATTAATTGAGTCATTTCCTTTGATTCCTATAAGACGTATGTTTTAGTCGAGTCATCCGTTTTGATTCCTATAAGACGTACCATTTAGTCGAGTCATCCCCTTTGATTCCTATAGGACGTACCTTTTAGTCGAGTCATCCCCTTTGATTCCTATAAGACTTACCTTTTAGTCGAGTCATCCCCTTTGTCCTCTAGAATACGTACCTATTAGTCGAGTGATTTCCTTTAATTCCTATAAGACGTACCTTTTGGTCGAGTCATCCCCTTTGATTCCTATAAGACGTACCTTTTAGTCGAGTCATCCCCTTTGATTCCTATAACACGTACCTTTTAGTCGATTCATCTCCTTTGATTCCTATAAGACGTACCTTTTAGTTGAGTCATTTCCTGTGATTCGTAGAAGACGTACCTTTTAGACGAGTCATCCCCTTTGATTCCTATAAGACGTACCTTTTAGTCGAGTCATCCCCTTTCACCCCTAGAAGACGTACCATTTAATCGAGTCATTTCCTTTGATTCTATAAGACGTATCTTTTAGTCGAGTCATCCCTATGGATTCCTATAAGGCGTACCTTTTAGTCGAGTCATCCCCTTTGATTCCTATAAGACGTACCTTTTAGTCAAGTCATCCCCTTTGATTCCTATAAGACGTACCTTTTAGTCGAGTCATCCCTTTGATTCCAATAAGACGTACCTTTTAGTCGAGTCATCCCCTTTGACCCCTAGAAGACATACCTTTTAGTCATTTCCTTTGATTTCTATAAGACGTACCTTTAGTCGAGTCACCCTCTTTGATTCCTATAAGACGTACCTTTTAGTCGAGTCATCCCCCTTGATTACTATAAGACGTACCTTTTAGTCGAGTCATCCCCTTTGATTCCTAGAAGACGTACCTTTTAGTCGAGTCATTTCCCTTGATTCCTATAAGACGTACCTTTTAGTTGAGTCATCCCTATTGACCCCTAGAAGACGTACCTTTTAATCGATTCATTTACTTTGATTCCTATAAGACGTATGTTTTATTCGAGTCATCCGTTTTGATATCTATAAGATGTACCTTTTAGTCTAGTCATCCCCTTTGATTCCTATAAGACGTACCTTTTAGTCGAGTCATCCCCTTTGATTCCTATAAGACGTACCTTTTAGTCGAGTCATCCCCTTTGACCTCTAGAATACGTACCTATTACTCGAGTCATTTCCTTTAATTACTATAAGACGTACCTTTTAGTTGAGTCATCCCCTTTGATTCCTATAAGACGTTCCTTTTATTCGAGTCATCCCCTTTGATTCCTATAAGACGTACCTTTTAGTCGAGTCATCCCCTATGATTCCTATAAGACGTACCTTTTAGTCGAGTAATCTCCTATGATTCCTATAAGACGTACCTTTTAGTTGAGTCATTTCCTGTGATTCCTACAAGACGTTCCTTTTAGTCGAGTCATTTCACTTGATTCCTATAAGACGTATCATTTAGTCGAGTGATTCCCTTTGATTCCTATAAGACGTACCTTTTAGTCGAGTCATCCCCTTTGATTCCTATAAGACGTACCTTTTAGTCGAGTCATCCCCTTTGATTCCTATAAGACGTACCTTTTAGTCGAGTCATCCCCTTTTACCCCTAGAAGACGTACCATTTAATCGAGTCATTTCCTTTGATTCTATAAGACGTATCTTTTAGTCGAGTCATCCCTTTTGATTCCTATAAGACGTACCTTTTAGTTGAGTCATCCCCTTTGATTCCTATAAGACGTACCTTTTAGTCAAGTCATCCAGTTTGATTCCTATAAGACGTACCTTTTAGTCGAGTCATCCCTTTGATTCCTATAAGACGTACCTTTTAGTCAAGTCATCCCCTTTGACCCTAGAAGACATACCTTTTAGTCATTTCCTTTGATTCCTATATGACGTACCTTTTAGTTGAGTCATCCCCTTTGATTCCTATAAGACGTACCTTTTAGTTGAGTCATCCCCTTTGACCCCTAGAAGACGTACCTTTTAATCGAGTCATTTACTTTGATTCCTATAAGACGTATGTTTTAGTCGAGACATCCGTTTTGATTCCTATAAGACGTACCTTTTAGTCGAGTCATCCCCTTTGATTCCTATAGGACGTACCTTTTAGTCGAGTCATCCCCTTTGATTCCTATAAGACGTACCTTTTAGTCGAGTTATCCCCTATGTCCTCTAGAATACGTACCTATTAGTCGAGTCATTTCCTTTAATTCCTATAAGATGTACCTTTTAGTCGAGTCATCCCCTTTGATTCCTATAAGACGTACCTTTTAGTCGAGTCATCCCCTTTGACTCCTATAAGACGTAACTTTTAGTCAAGTCATCTCCTTTGATTCCTATAAGACGTACCTTTTAGTTGAGTTATTTCCTGTGATTCCTAGAAGACGTTCCATTTAGTCGAGTCATTTCACTTGATTCCTATAAGACGTACCTTTTAGTCGAGTCACTCCCTTTGATTCCTATAAGACGTACCTTTTAGTCGAGTCATCCCCTTTGATTCCTAGAAGACGTAACTTTTAGTCGAGTCATTTCCCTTGATTCCTATAAGACGTACCTTTTAGTCGAGTCATCCCCTTTGATTCCTATAAGACGTATCTTTTAGTCGAGTCATCCCCTTTGATTCCTATAAGACGTACCTTTTAGTCGAGTCATCCCCTTTGATTCCTAGAAGACATAACTTTTAGTAGAGTCATTTCCCTGAATTCCTATAAGACGTACCTTTTAGTCGAGTCATCCCCTTTGATTCCTAGTAGACGTACCTTTTAGTCGTGTCATTTCCCTTGATTCCTATAAGACGTACCTTTTAGTCGAGTCAGCCACTTTGATTCCTATAAGACGTACCTTTTAGTTGAGTCAACCCCTTTGACCCCTAGAAGACGTACCTTTTAATCGAGTCATTTACTTTGATTCCTATAAGACGTATGTTTTAGTCGAGTCATCCGTTTTGATTCCTATAAGATGTACCTTTTAGTGGAGTCATCCCCTTTGATTCCTATAAGACGTACCTTTTAGTCGAGTCATCCCCTTTGATTCCTATAAGACGTACCTTTTAGACGAGTCATCCCCTTTGACCTCTAGAATACGTACCTATTAGTCGAGTCATTTCCTTTAATTCCTATAAGACGTACCTTTTAGTCGAGTCATCCCCTTTGATTCCTATAAGACTTTCCTTTAAGTCGAGTCATCCCCTTTGATTCCTATAAGACGTACCTTTTAGTTGAGTCATTTCCTTTGATTCCTTGAAGACGTACCTTTTAGTCGAGTCATCCCCTTTGATTCCTATAAGACGTACCTTTTAGTTGAGTCATTTCCTTTGATTCCTTGAAGACGTACCTTTTAGTCGAGTCATTTCCCTTGATTCCTATAAGACGTACCTTTTAGTTGAGTCATCCCCTTTGATTCCTATAAGACGTACCTTTTAGTCGAGTCATCTCCTTTGATTCCTATAAGACGTACCTTTTAGTTGAGTCATTTCCTGTGATTCCTTGAAGACGTTCCTTTTAGTCGAATCATTGCACTTGATTCCCCTAAGACGTACCTTTTAGTCGAGTCATTCCCTTTGATTCCTATAAGACGTATCTTTTAGTCGAGTCATCCCCTTTGACCTCTAGAATACGTACCTATTAGTCGAGTCATTTCATTTAGTTCCTATAAGACGTACCTTTTATTCGAGTCATCCCCTTTGATTCCTATAAGACGTATCTTTTAGTCGAGTCATCCCCTTTGATTCCTATAAGACGTACCTTTTAGTCGAGTCATCCCCTTTGACCTCTAGAATACGTACCTATTAGTCGAGTCATTTCATTTAGTTCCTATAAGACGTACCTTTTATTCGAGTCATCCCCTTTGATTCTTATAAGACGTACCTTTTAGTCGTGTCATCCCCTTTGATTCCTATAAGACGTACCTTTTAGTTGAGTCATTTCCTTTGATTCCTTGAAGACGTACCTTTTAGTCGAGTCATTTCCCTTGATTCCTATAAGACGTACCTTTTAGTCGATTCATCCCCTTTGATACCTATAAGACGTACCTTTTAGTCGAGTCATCTCCTTTGATTCCTATAAGACGTACCTTTTAGTTGAGTCATTTCCTGTGATTCCTAGAAGTTGTTCCTTTTAGTCGAGTCATTTCACTTGATTCCTATAAGACGTACCTTTTAGTCGAGTCATTCCCTTTGATTCCTATAAGACGTATTTTTTAGTTGAGTCATCCCTTTTGATTCCTATAAGACGTACCTTTTAGTCGAGTCATCCCCTTTGAATCCTAGAAGACGTAACTTTTAGTCGATTCAATTCCCTTGATTCCTATAAGACGTACCTTTTAGTCGAGTCATCCCCTTTGATTCCTTTAAGACGTATCTTTTAGTCGAGTCATCCCCTTTGATTCCTATAAGACGTACCTTTTAGTTGAGTCATTTCCTTTGATTCTTTGAAGACGTACCTTTTAGTCGAGTCATCCCCTTTGATTCCTATAAGACGTATCTATTAATCGAGTCATCTCCTTTAATTACTATAGGACGTACCTTTTACTTGAGTCATTTCCTGTGATTCCTAGAAGACGTACCTTTTAGTCGAGTCATCCCGTTTGATTCCTATAAGACGTACCTTTTAGTTGAGTCATCCCCTTTGACCCCTAGAAGACGTACCTTTTAATCGAGTCATTTACATTGATTCTATAAGACGTATCTTTTAGTCGAGTCATCTCTTTTGATTCCTATAAGACGTACCTTTTAGTCGAGTCATCCCCTTTGATTCCTATAAGACGTATCTTTTAGTCGAGCCCTCCCCTTTGATTCCTATAAGACGTACCTTTTAGTCGAGTCATCCCCTTTGACCTCTAGAATACGTACCTATTAGTCGAGTCATTTCCTTTGATTCCTATAAGACGTGCCTTTAGTCGAGTCATCCCCTGTGATTCCTATAAGACGTACCTTTTAGTCGAGTCATCCCCTTTGGTTTCTATAAGACGTACCATTTAGTTGAGTCATTTCCTTTCATTCCTTGAAGATGTACCTTT
Organism: Capsicum pubescens; assembly: GCA_030864215.1. Taxonomy (NCBI): domain Eukaryota; kingdom Viridiplantae; phylum Streptophyta; class Magnoliopsida; order Solanales; family Solanaceae; genus Capsicum; species Capsicum pubescens. The sequence goes on along the minus strand of CM061545.1, from coordinate 271,047,503 downwards.
TAGTCGAGTCATTTCCCTTAATTCCTATACGACGTACCTTTTAGTCGAGTCATCTCCTTTGATTCCTATAAGACGTACCTTTTAGTTGAGTCATTTCCTGTGATTCCTAGAAGGCGTACCTTTTAGTCGAGTCATCCATTTTGATTCCTATAAGACGTACCTTTTAGTCGAGTCATCTCCTTTGATTACTATAAGACGTACCTTTTAGTTGAGTCATTTCCTGTGATTCAAAGAAGACGTTCCTTTTAGTCGAGTCATTTCATTTGATTCCTATAAGACGTACCTTTTAGTCGAGTCATTCCCTTTGATTCCTATAAGACGTACCTTATAGTCTAGTCATCCCCAATGATTCCTATAAGACGCACCTTTTAGTAGAGTCATCCCCTTTGATTCCTAGAAGATGTACCTTTTAGTCGAGTCATCCTCTTTGATTCCTATAAGACGTACCTTTTAGTCGAGTCATCCCCTTTGATTCCTATAAGACATACCTTTTAGTCGAGTCATCCCCTTTGACCTCTAGAATACGTACCTATTAGTCGAGTCATTTCCTTTAGTTCCTATAAGACGTACCTTTTAGTCGAGTCATCCCCTTTGATTCCTATAAGACGTTCCTTTTAGTCGAGTCATCCCCTTTGATTCCTATATGACGTACCTTTTAGTTGAGTCATTTCCTTTGATTCCTTGAAGACGTACCTTTTTGTCGAGTCATTTCCCTTGTTTCCTATAAGACATACCTTTTAGTTGAGTCATCCCCTTTGATTCCTATAAGACGTACCTTTTAGTCGAGTCATCTTCTTTGATTCTATAAGACGTACCTTTTAGTTGAGTCATTTCCTGTGATTCCTAGAAGACGTTCCTTTTAGTCGAATCATTTCACTTGATTCCTATAAGACGTACCTTTTAGTCGAGTCATTCCCTTTGATTCCTATAAGACGTACCTTTTAGTCGAGTCATCCCCTTTGATTCCTATAAGACGTACCTTTTAGTCGAGTCATCCCCTTTGATTCCAAGAAGACGTAACTTTTAGTAGAGTCATTTCCCTTGATTCCTATAAGACGTACCTTGTAGTCGAGTCATCCCCTTTGATCCTATAAGACGTAACTTTTAGTCGAGTCATCCCCTTTGATTCCTATAAGACGTACCTTTTAGTCGAGTCATCCCCTTTGACCTCTAGAATACGTTCCTATTAGTCGAGTCATTTCATTTAGTTCCTATAAGACGTACCTTTTAGTCGAGTCATCCCCTTTGATTCTTATAAGACGTACCTTTTAGTCGTGTCATCCCCTTTGATTCCTATAAGACGTACCTTTTAGTTGAGTCATTTCCTTTTATTCCTTGAAGACGTACCTTTTAGTCGAGTCATTTCCGTTGATTCCTATAAGACGTACCTTTTAGTTGAGTCATCCCCTTTGATACCTATAAGACGTACCTTTTAGTCGAGTCATCTTCTTTGATTCCTATAAGACGTACCTTTTAGTTGAGTCATTTCATGTGATTCCTAGAAGACGTTCCTTTTAGTCGAATCATTTCACTTGATTCCTATAAGACGTACCTTTTAGTCGAGTCATTCCCTTTGATTCCTATAAGACATACCTTTTAGTCGAGTCATCCCCTTTGATTCCTATAAGATGTACCTTTTAGTCGAGTCATCCCCTTCGATTCCTAGAAGACATATCTTTTAGTCGAGTCATCCCCTTTGACCTCTAGAATACGTACCTATTAGTCGATTTATTTCATTTAGTTCCTATAAGACGTACCTTTTAGTCGAGTCATCCCCTTTGATTCTTATAAGACGTACCTTTTAGTCGTGTCATCCCCTTTGATTCCTATAAGACGTACCTTTTAGTTGAGTCATTTCCTTAGATTCCTTGAAGACGTACCTTTTAGTCGAGTCATTTCCCTTGATTCCTATAAGACGTACCTTTTAGTCGAGTCATCCCCTTTGATACCTATAAGACGTACCTTTTAGTCGTGTCATCTCCTTTGATTCCTATAAGACGTACCTTTTAGTTGAGTCATTTCCTGTGATTCCTAGAAGCTGTTCCTTTTAGTCGAGTCATTTCACTTGATTCCAATAAGACGTACCTTTTAGTCGAGTCATTCCCATTGATTCCTATAAGACGTACCTTTTAGTCGAGTCATCCCGTTTGATTCCTATAAGACGTACCTTTTAGTCGAGTCATCCCCTTTGATTCCTAGAAGACGTAACTTTTAGTCGAGTCATTTCCCTTGATTCCTATAAGACGTACCTTTTAGTCGAGTCATCCCCTTTGATTCCTTTAAGACGTATCTTTTAGTCGAGTCATCCCCTTTGATTCCTATAAGACGTACCTTTTAGTTGAGTCATTTCCATTGATTCATTGAAGACGTACCTTTTAGTCGAGTCATTTCCCTTGATTCCTATAAGACGTACCTTTTAGTCGAGTCATCCCCTTTGATTCCAATAAGACGTATCTTTTAGTCGAGTCATCTCCTTTGATTACTATAGGACGTACCTTTTACTTGAGTCATTTCCTGTGATTCCTAGAAGACGTACCTTTTAGTCGAGTCATCCCGTTTGATTCCTATAAGACGTACCTTTTAGTCGAGTCATCCCCTTTGACCCCTAGAAGACGTACCTTTTAATCGAGTCATTTCCTTTGATTCTATAAGACGTATCTTTTAGTCGAGTCATCTCTTTTGAGTCCTATAAGACGTACCTTTTAGTCGAGTCATCCCCTTTGATTCCTATAAGACGTATCTTTTAGTCGAGTCCTCCCCTTTGATTCCTATAAGACGTACCTTTTAGTCGAGTCATCCCCTTTGACCTCTAGAATACGTACCTATTAGTCGAGTCATTTCCTTTGATTCCTATAAGACGTGCCTTTAGTCGAGTCATCCCCTGTGATTCCTATAAGACGTACCTTTTAGTCGAGTCATCCCCTTTGGTTCCTATAAGACGTACCTTTTAGTTGAGTCATTTCCTGTGATTCCTAGAAGGCGTACCTTTTAGACGAGTCATCCATGTTGATTCCTATAAGACGTACCTTTTAGTCGAGTCATCTCCTTTGATTCCTATAAGACGTACCTTTTAGTTGAGTCATTTCTGTGGTTCCAAGAAGACGTTACTTTCAGTCGAGTCATTTCATTTGATTCCTATAAGACGTACCTTTTAGTCGAGTCATTCCCTTTGATTCCTATAAGAGGTACCTTATAGTCTAGTCATCCCCTATGATTCCTATAAGACGCACCTTTTAGTAGATTCAGCCCCTTTGATTCCTAGAAGATGTACCTTTTAGTCGAGTCATCCTCTTTGATTCCTATAAGACGTACCTTTTAGTCGAGTCATCCCCTTTGATTCCTATAAGACATACCTTTTAGTCGAGTCATCCCCTTTGACCTCTAGAATACGTACCTATTAGTCGAGTCATTTCTTTTAATTCCTATAAGACGTACCTTTTAGTGGAGTCATCCCCTTTGATTCCTATAAGACGTTCCTTTTAGTCGAGTCATCCCCTTTGATTCCTATAAGACGTACCTTTTAGTTGAGTCATTTCCTTTGATTCCTTGAAGACGTACCTTTTAGTCGAGTCATTTCCCTTGATTCCTATAAGACGTACCTTTTAGTTGAGTCATCCCCATTGATTCCTATAAGACTTACCTTTTAGTCGAGTCATCTTCTTTGATTCCTATAAGACGTACCTTTTAGTTGAGTCATTTCTTGTGATTCCTAGAAGACGTTCCTTTTAGTCGAGTCATTTCACTTAATTCCTATAAGACGTACCTTTTAGTCGAGTCATTCCCTTTGATTCCTATAAGACGTACCTTTTAGTCGAGTCATCCCTTTTGATTCCTATAAGACGTACCTTTTTGTCGAGTCATCCCCTTTGATTCCTAGAAGACGTAACTTTTAGTCGACTCATTTCCCTTGATTCCTATAGGACGTACCTTTTAGTCGAGTCATCCACTTTGATTCCTATAAGACGTATCTTTTAGTCGAGTCATCCCCTTTGATTCCTATAAGACGTACCTTTTAGTTGAGTCATTTCCTTTGATTCTTTGAAGTCGTACCTTTTAGTCAAGTCATTTCCCTTGATTCCTATAAGACGTACCTTTTAGTCGAGTCATCCCCTTTGATTCCTATAAGACGTATCTTTTAGTCGAGTCATCTCCTTTGATTACTATAGGACGAACCTTTTACCTTAGTCATTTCCTGTGATTCCTAGAAGACGTACCTTTTAGTGGAGTCATCCCGTTTGATTCCTATAAGACGTACCTTTTAGTCGAGTCATCCCCTTTGACCCCTAGAAGACGTACCTTTTAGTCGAGTCATTTCCTTTGATTCTATAAGACGTATCTTTTAGTCGAGTCATCTCTTTTGATTCCTATAAGACGTACCTTTTAGTCGAGTCATCCCCTTTGATTCCTATAAGACGTATCTTTTAGTCGAGTATCCCCTTTGATTCCTATAAGACGTACCTTTTAGTCGAGTCATCCCCTTTGACCTCTTGAATACGTACCTATTAGTCGAGTCATTTCCTTTGATTCCTATAAGACGTGCCTTTAGTCGAGTCATCCCCTGTGATTCCTATAAGACGTACCTTTTAGTAGAGTCATCCACTTTGGCTTCTATGAGACGTACCTCTTAGTTGAGTCATTTCCTTTGACTCCTTGAAGATGTACCATTTAGTCGAGTCATTTCCCTTAATTCCTATAAGACGTACCTTTTAGTCGAGTCATCTCCTTTGATTCCTATAAGACGTACCTTTTAGTTGAGTCATTTCCTGTGATTCCTAGAAGGCGTACCTTTTAGTCGAGTCATCCCCTTTGATTCCTATAAGACGTACCTTTTAGTCGAGTCATCTCCATTGATTCCTATAAGACGTACCTTTTAGTCGAGTCATCCCCTTTGATTCCTATAAGACGTACCTTTTAGTCGAGTCATCCCCTTTGATTCCTAGAAGACGTAACTTTTAGTAGATTCATTTCCCTTGATTCCTATAAGACGTACCTTGTAGTCGAGTCATCCCCTTTGAATCCTATAAGACGTATCTTTTAGTCGAGTCATCCCCTTTGATTCCTATAAGACATACCTTTTAGTCGAGTCATCCCCTTTGACCTCTAGAAGACGTACCTATTAGTCGAGTCATTTCATGTAGTTCCTATAAGACGTACCTTTTAGTCGAGTCATCCCCTTTGATTCTTATAAGACGTACCTTTTAGTCGTGTCATCCCCTTTGATTCCTATAAGACGTACCTTTTAGTTGAGTTATTTCCATTGATTCCTTGAAGACGTAAATTTTAGTCGAGACATTTCCCTTGATTCCTATAAGACGTACCTTTTTGTCGAGTCATCCCCTTTGATACCTATAAGACGTACCTTTTAGTCGAGTCATCTCCTTTGATTCCTATAACACGTACCTTTTAGTTGAGTCATTTCCTGTGATTCCTAGAAGACGTTCCTTTTAGTCGAGTTATTTCACTTGATTCCTATAAGACGTACCTTTTAGTCGAGTCATTCCCTTTGATTCCTATAAGACGTACCTTTTAGTCGAGTCATCCCTTTTGATTCCTATAAGACGTACCTTTTAGTCGAGTCATCCCCTTTGATTCCTAGAAGACGTAACTTTTAGTCGAGTCATTTCCCTTGATTCCTATAAGACGTACCTTTTAGTCGAGTCATCCCCTTTGATTCCTATAAGACGTATCTTTTAGTCGAGTCATCCCCTTTGATTCCTATATGAAGTACCTTTTAGTTGAGTCATTTCCTTTGATTCTTTGAAGTCATACCTTTTAGTCGAGTCATTTCCCTTGATTCCTATAAGACGTACCTTTTAGTCGAGTCATCCCCTTTGATTCCTATAATACGTATCTTTTAGTCGAGTCATCTCCTTTGATTACTATAGGCCGTACCTTTTACTTGAGTCATTTCCTGTGATTCCTAGAAAACGTACCTTTAAGTCGAGTCATCCCGTTTGATTCCTATAAGACGTACCTTTTAGTCGAGTCATCCCCTTTGACCCCTAGAAGACGTACCTTTTAATCGAGTCATTTCCTTTGATTCTATAAGACGTATCTTTTAGTCGAGTCATCTCTTTTGATTCCTATAATACGTACCTTTTAGTCGAGTCATCCCTTTTGATTCCTATAAGACGTATCTTTTAGTCGAGTCATCCCCTTTGATTCCTATAAGACGTACCTTTTAGTCGAGTCATCCCCTTTGACCTCTAGAATACGTACCTATGAGTCGAGTTATTTCCTTTGATTCATATAAGACGTGCCTTTAGTCGAGTCATCCCCTGTGATTCCTATAAGACGTACCTTTTAGTCGAGTCATCCACTTTGGCTTCTATAAGACGTACCTTTTAGTTGAGTCATTTCCTTTGATTCCTTGAAGATGTACCATTTAGTCGAGTCATTTCCCTTAATTCCTATAAGACGTACCTTTTAGTCGAGTCATCTCCTTTGATTCCTATAAGACGTACCTTTTAGTTGAGTCATTTCCTGTGATTCCTAGAAGGCGTACCTTTTAGTCGAGTCATCCCCTTTGATTCCTATAAGAAGTACCTTTTAGTCGAGTCATCTCCTTTGATTCCTATAAGACGTACCTTTTAGTTGAGTCATTTCCTGTGATTCCAAGAAGACGTTCCTTTTAGTCGAGTCATTTCACTTGATTCCTATAAGACGTACCTTTTAGTCCAGTCATTCCCTTTGATTCCTATAAGACGTACCTTATAGTCTAGTCATCCCCTATGATTCCTATAAGACACACCTTTTAGTAGAGTCATCCCCTTTGATTCCTAGAAGATGTACCTTTTAGTCGATTCATTTCCCTTGATTCCTATAAGACGTACCTTTTAGTCGAGTCATCCCCTTTGATTCCAATAAGACGTACCTTTTAGCCGAGACATCCCCTTTGATTCCTGTCAGACGTACCTTATAGTCGAGTCATCCCCTTTGATTCCTATAAGACGTACCTTTTAGTCGAGTCATTCTCTTTGACCCCTAGAATACGTACCTTTTAGTCGAGTCATTTCCTTTGATTCCTATAAGACGTACCTTTTAGTCGAGTCACCGCTTTGATTCCTACAAGACGTACCTTTTAGTCGAGTCATCCCCCTTGATTACTATAAGACGTACCTTTTAGTCGAGTCATCCCTTTTGATTCCTAGAAGACGTAACTTTTAGTCGATTCATTTCCCTTGATTCCTATATGACGTACCTTTTAGTCGAGTCATCCACTTTGATTCCTATAAGACGTACGTTTTAGTCGAGTCATCCCATTGGATTCCTATAAGACGTACCTTTTGGTGGAGTCATCCCCTTCGATTCCTATAAGACGAACCTTTTAGTCGAGTCATCCCCTTTGATTCCTAAAAGACGTACCTTTTAGTCGAGTCATTTCCCTTGTTTCCTATAAGACGTACCTATTATTCGAGTGATCCCCTTTTATTCCTATAAGATGTACCTTTTAGTCGAGTCATCCCCTTTGATTCCTAGAAGACGTACCTTTTAGTCGAGTCATCTCCTTTGATTACTATAGGACGTACCTTTTACTTGAGTCATTTCCTGTGATTCCTAGAAGACGTACCTTTTAGTCGAGTCATCCCGTTTGATTCCTATAAGACGTACCTTTTAGTCGAGACATCCCCTTTGACCCCTAGAAGACGTACCTTTTATTCGAGTCATTTCCTTTGATTCTATAAGACGTAACTTTTAGTCGAGTCATCTCTTTTGATTCCTATAAGACGTACCTTTTAGTCGAGTCATCCCCTTTGATTCTTATAAGACGTATCTTTTAGTCGAGTCATGCCCTTTGATTCCTATAAGACGAACCTTTTAGTCGAGTCATCCCCTTTGACCTCTAGAATACGTACCTAATAGTCGAGTCATTTCCTTTGATTCCTATAAGACGTGCCTTTAGTCGAGTCATCCCCTGTGATTCCTATAAGACGTACCTTTTAGTCGAGTCATCCACTTTGGCTTCTATAAGACGTACCTTTTAGTTGAGTCATTTCCTTTGATTCCTTGAAGATGTACCATTTAGTCGAGTCATTTCCCTTAATTCCTATAAGACGTACCTTTTAGTCGAGTCATCTCCTTTGATTCCTATAAGACGTACCTTTTAGTTGAGTCATTTCCTGTGATTCCTAGAAGGCGTACCTTTTAGTCGAGTCATCCCCTTTGATCCTATAAGACGTACCTTTTAGTCGAGTCATCTCCTTTGATTCCTATAAGACGTACCGTTTAGTCGAGTCATCCCCTTTGATTCCTATAAGACGTACCTTTTAGTCGAGTCATCCCCTTTGATTCCTAGAAGACGTAACTTTTAGTAGAGTCATTTCCCTTGATTCCTATAAGACGTACCTTGTAGTCGAGTCATCCCCTTTGATTCCTATAAGACGTATCTTTTAGTCGAGTCATCCCCTTTGATTACTATAAGACGTACCTTTTAGTCGAGTCATCCCCTTTGACCTCTAGAATACGTACCTATTAGTCGAGTCATTTCATTTAGTTCCTATAAGACGTACCTTTTAGTCGAGTCATCCCCTTTGATTCTTATAAGACGTACCTTTTAGTCGTGTCATCCCCATTGATTCCTATAAGACGTACCTTTTAGTTGAGTCATTTCCATTGATTCCTTGAAGACGTACCTTTTAGTCGAGTCATTTCCCTTGATTCCTATAAGACGTACCTTTTATTCGAGTCATCTCCTTTGATACTTATAAGACGTACCTTTTAGTCGAGTCATCTCCTTTGATTCCTATTAGACGTACCTTTTAGTTGAGTCATTTCCTGTGGTTCCTAGAAGACGTTCCTTTTAGTCGAGTCATTTCACTTGATTCCTATAAGACGTACCTTTTAGTCGAGTCATTCCCTTTGATTCCTATAAGACGTACCTTTTAGTCGAGTCATCCTTTTTGATTCCTATAAGACGTACCTTTTAGTCGAGTCATCCCCTTTGATTCCTAGAAGACGTAACTTTTAGTCGAGTCATTTCCCTTGATTCCTATAAGACGTACCTTTTAGTCGAGTCATCCCCATTGATTCCTATAAGACGTATCTTTTAGTCGAGTCATCCCCTTTGATTCCTATATGACGTACCTTTTAGTTGAGTCATTTACTTTGATTCTTTGAAGTCGTACCTTTTAGTCGAGTCATTTCCCTTGATTCCTATAAGACGTACCTTTTAGTCGAGTCATCCCCTTTGATTCCTATAAGACGTATCTTTTAGTCGAGTCATCTCCTTTGATTACTATAGGACGTACCTTTTACTTGAGTCATTTCCTGTGATTCCTAGAAAACGTACCTTTTAGTCGAGTCATCCCGTTTGATTCCTATAAGACGTACCTTTTAGTCGAGTCATCCCCTTTGACCCCTAGAAGACGTACCTTTTAATCGAGTCATTTCCTTTGATTCTATAAGACGTATCTTTTAGTCGAGTCATCTCTTTTGATTCCTATAAGACGTACCTTTTAGTCGAGTCATCCCCTTTGATTCCTATAAGACGTATCTTTTAGTCGAGTCATCCCCTTTGATTCCTATAAGACGTACTTTTTAGTCGAGTCATCCCCTTTGACCTCTAGAATACGTACCTATTAGTCGAGTCATTTCCTTTGATTCCTATAAGACGTGCCTTTAGTCGCGTCATCCCCTGTGATTCCTATAAGACGTACCTTTTAGTCGAGTCATCCACATTTGCTTCTATAGTACGTACCTTTTAGTTGAGTCATTTCCTTTGATTCCTTGAAGATGTACCATTTAGTCGAGTCATTTCCCTTAATTCCTATAAGACGTACCTTTTAGTCGAGTCATCTCCTTTGATTCCTATAAGACGTACCTTTTAGTTGAGTCATTTCCTGTGATTCCTAGAAGGCGTACCTTTTAGTCGAGTCATCCCCTTTGATTCCTATAAGACGTACCTTTTAGTCGAGTCATCTCCTTTGATTCCTATAAGACGTACCTTTTAGTTGACTCATTGCCTGTGATTCCAAGAAGACGTTCCTTTTAGTCGAGTCATTTCACTTGATTCCTATAAGACGTACCTTTTAGTCGAGTCATACCCTTTGATTCCTATAAGACGTACCTTATAGTCTAGTCATCCCCTATGATTCCTATAAGACGCACCTTTTAGTAGAGTCATCCCCTTTGATTCCTAGAAGATGTACCTTTTAGTCGATTCATTTCCCTTGATTCCTATAAGACGTACCTTTTAGTCGAGTCATCCCCATTGATTCCAATAAGACGTACCTTTTAGCCGAGACATCCCCTTTGATTCCTGTCAGACGTACCTTATAGTCGAGTCATCCCCTTTGATTCCTATAAGACGTACCTTTCAGTCGAGTCATTCTCTTTGACCCCTAGAATACGTACCTTTTAGTCGAGTCATTTTCTTTGATTCCTATAAGACGTACCTTTTAGTCGAGTCACCCCTTTGATTCTTATAAGACGTACATTTTAGTCGAGTCATCCCCCTTGATTACTATAAGACGTACCTTTTAGTCGAGTCATCCCCTTTGATTCCTAGAAGACGTAACTTTTAGTCGATTCATTTCCCTTGATTCCTATAAGACGTACCTTTTAGTCGAGTCATCCACTTTTATTCCTATAAGACGTACCTTTTAGTCGAGTCATCCCATTGGATTCCTATAAGACGTACCTTTTGGTGGAGTCATCCCCTTCGATTCCTATAAGACGAACCTTTTAGTCGAGTCATCCCCTTTGATTCCTAAAAGACGTACCTTTTAGTCGAGTCATTTCCCTTGTTTCCTATAAGACGTACCTATTAGTCGAGTGATCCCCTTTTATTCCTATAAGATGTACCTTTTAGTCGAGTCATCCCCTTTGATTCCTAGAAGACGTACCTTTTAGTCGAGTCATCTCCTTTGATTACTATAGGACGTACCTTTTACTTGAGTCATTTCCTGTGATTCCTAGAAGACGTACCTTTTAGTCGAGTCATCCCGTTTGATTCCTATAAGACGTACCTTTTAGTCGAGACATCCCCTTTGACCCCTAGAAGACGTACCTTTTATTCGAGTCATTTCCTTTGATTCTATAAGACGTAACTTTTAGTCGAGTCATCTCTTTTGATTCCTATAAGACGTACCTTTTAGTCGAGTCATCCCCTTTGATTCTTATAAGACGTATCTTTTAGTCGAGTCATGCCCTTTGATTCCTATAAGACGAACCTTTTAGTCGAGTCATCCCCTTTGACCTCTAGAATACGTACCTAATAGTCGAGTCATTTCCTTTGATTCCTATAAGACGTGCCTTTAGTCGAGTCATCCCCTGTGATTCCTATAAGACGTACCTTTTAGTCGAGTCATCCACTTTGGCTTCTATAAGACGTACCTTTTAGTTGAGTCATTTCCTTTGATTCCTTGAAGATGTACCATTTAGTCGAGTCATTTCCCTTAATTCCTATAAGACGTACCTTTTAGTCGAGTCATCTCCTTTGATTCCTATAAGACGTACCTTTTAGTTGAGTCATTTCCTGTGATTCCTAGAAGGCGTACCTTTTAGTCGAGTCATCCCCTTTGATCCTATAAGACGTACCTTTTAGTCGAGTCATCTCCTTTGATTCCTATAAGACGTACCGTTTAGTCGAGTCATCCCCTTTGATTCCTATAAGACGTACCTTTTAGTCGAGTCATCCCCTTTGATTCCTAGAAGACGTAACTTTTAGTAGAGTCATTTCCCTTGATTCCTATAAGACGTACCTTGTAGTCGAGTCATCCCCTTTGATTACTATAAGACGTATCTTTTAGTCGAGTCATCCCCTTTGATTACTATAAGACGTACCTTTTAGTCGAGTCATCCCCTTTGACCTCTAGAATACGTACCTATTAGTCGAGTCATTTCATTTAGTTCCTATAAGACGTACCTTTTAGTCGAGTCATCCCCTTTGATTCTTATAAGACGTACCTTTTAGTCGTGTCATCCCCATTGATTCCTATAAGACGTACCTTTTAGTTGAGTCATTTCCATTGATTCCTTGAAGACATACCTTTTAGTCGAGTCATTTCCCTTGATTCCTATAAGACGTACCTTTTATTCGAGTCATCTCCTTTGATACTTATAAGACGTACCTTTTAGTCGAGTCATCTCCTTTGATTCCTATTAGACGTACCTTTTAGTTGAGTCATTTCCTGTGGTTCCTAGAAGACGTTCCTTTTAGTCGAGTCATTTCACTTGATTCCTATAAGACGTACCTTTTAGTCGAGTCATTCCCTTTGATTCCTATAAGACGTACCTTTTAGTCGAGTCATCCTTTTTGATTCCTATAAGACGTACCTTTTAGTCGAGTCATCCCCTTTGATTCCTAGAAGACGTAACTTTTAGTCGAGTCATTTCCCTTGATTCCTATAAGACGTACCTTTTAGTCGAGTCATCCCCATTGATTCCTATAAGACGTATCTTTTAGTCGAGTCATCCCCTTTGATTCCTATATGACGTACCTTTTAGTTGAGTCATTTACTTTGATTCTTTGAAGTCGTACCTTTTAGTCGAGTCATTTCCCTTGATTCCTATAAGACGTACCTTTTAGTCGAGTCATCCCCTTTGATTCCTATAAGACGTATCTTTTAGTCGAGTCATCTCCTTTGATTACTATAGGACGTACCTTTTACTTGAGTCATTTCCTGTGATTCCTAGAAAACGTACCTTTTAGTCGAGTCATCCCGTTTGATTCCTATAAGACGTACCTTTTAGTCGAGTCATCCCCTTTGACCCCTAGAAGACGTACCTTTTAATCGAGTCATTTCCTTTGATTCTATAAGACGTATCTTTTAGTCGAGTCATCTCTTTTGATTCCTATAAGACGTACCTTTTAGTCGAGTCATCCCCTTTGATTCCTATAAGACGTATCTTTTAGTCGAGTCATCCCCTTTGATTCCTATAAGACGTACTTTTTAGTCGAGTCATCCCCTTTGACCTCTAGAATACGTACCTATTAGTCGAGTCATTTCCTTTGATTCCTATAAGACGTGCCTTTAGTCGCGTCATCCCCTGTGATTCCTATAAGACGTACCTTTTAGTCGAGTCATCCACATTTGCTTCTATAGTACGTACCTTTTAGTTGAGTCATTTCCTTTGATTCCTTGAAGATGTACCATTTAGTCGAGTCATTTCCCTTAATTCCTATAAGACGTACCTTTTAGTCGAGTCATCTCCTTTGATTCCTATAAGACGTACCTTTTAGTTGAGTCATTTCCTGTGATTCCTAGAAGGCGTACCTTTTAGTCGAGTCATCCCCTTTGATTCCTATAAGACGTACCTTTTAGTCGAGTCATCTCCTTTGATTCCTATAAGACGTACCTTTTAGTTGACTCATTGCCTGTGATTCCAAGAAGACGTTCCTTTTAGTCGAGTCATTTCACTTGATTCCTATAAGACGTACCTTTTAGTCGAGTCATACCCTTTGATTCCTATAAGACGTACCTTATAGTCTAGTCATCCCCTATGATTCCTATAAGACGCACCTTTTAGTAGAGTCATCCCCTTTGATTCCTAGAAGATGTACCTTTTAGTCGATTCATTTCCCTTGATTCCTATAAGACGTACCTTTTAGTCGAGTCATCCCCATTGATTCCAATAAGACGTACCTTTTAGCCGAGACATCCCCTTTGATTCCTGTCAGACGTACCTTATAGTCGAGTCATCCCCTTTGATTCCTATAAGACGTACCTTTCAGTCGAGTCATTCTCTTTGACCCCTAGAATACGTACCTTTTAGTCGAGTCATTTTCTTTGATTCCTATAAGACGTACCTTTTAGTCGAGTCACCCCTTTGATTCTTATAAGACGTACATTTTAGTCGAGTCATCCCCCTTGATTACTATAAGACGTACCTTTTAGTCGAGTCATCCCCTTTGATTCCTAGAAGACGTAACTTTTAGTCGATTCATTTCCCTTGATTCCTATAAGACGTACCTTTTAGTCGAGTCATCCACTTTTATTCCTATAAGACGTACCTTTTAGTCGAGTCATCCCATTGGATTCCTATAAGACATACCTTTTGGTGGAGTCATCCCCTTCGATTCCTATAAGACGAACCTTTTAGTCGAGTCATCCCCTTTGATTCCTAAAAGACGTACCTTTTAGTCGAGTCATTTCCCTTGATTCCTATAAGACGTACCTTTTAGTCGAGTGATCCCCTTTTATTCCTATAAGATGTACCTTTTAGTCGAGTCATCCCCTTTGATTCCTAGAAGACGTACCTTTTAGTCGAGTCATCCCCTTTGATCCCTAGAAGACGTACCTTTTAGTCGAGTCATCTCTTTTGATTCCTATAAGCCGTACCTTTTAGTTGAGTCATTTCCTGTGATTCCTAGAAGACGTACCTTTTAGTCGAGTCATCCCCTTTGATTCCTATAAGACGTACCTTTTAGTCGAGTCAACCCCTTTGACCCCTAGAAGACATACCTTTTAATCAAGTCATTTACTTTGATTTCTATAAGACGTATCTTTTAGTCGAGTCATCCCTTTTGATTCCTATAAGACGTACCTTTTAGTCGAGTCATCCCCTTTGATTCCTATAAGACGTACCTTTTAGTCGAGTCATCTCCTTTGATACCTATAAGACGTACCTTTTAGTCGAGACATCCCCTTTGACCTCTAGAATACGTACCAATTAGTCGAGTCATTTCCTTTAATTCCTATAAGACGTACCTTTTAGACGAGTCATCCCCTTTGATTCCTATAAGACGTACCTTTTAGTCGAGTCATTTCCTTTGATTCCTATAAGACGTACCTTTTAGTCGAGTCATTTCCTTTGATTCCTATAAGACGTATCTTTTAGTCGAGTCATTTCCCTTGATTCCTAAAAGACGTACCTTTTAGTCGAGTCATTTCCCTGTGATTCCTATAAGACGTACCTTTTAGTCGAGTCATCCACTTTGTCTTCTATAAGACGTACCTTTTAGTTGAGTCATTTCCTTTGATTCCTTGAAGATGTACCATTTAGTCGAGTCATTTCCCTTAATTCCTATAAGACGTACCTTTTAGTCGAGTTATCTCCTTTGATTCCTATAAGACGTACCTTTTAGTTGAGTCATTTCCTGTGATTCCTAGAAGGCGTACCTTTTAGTCGAGTCATCCCCTTTGATTCCTATAAGACGTACCTTTTAGTCGAGTCATCTCCTTTGATTCCTATAATACGTACCTTTTAGTTGAGTCATTTCCTGTGATTCCAAGAAGACGTTCCTTTTAGTCGAGTCATTTCACTTGATTCCTAGAAGACGTACCTTTTAGTCGAGTCATCCCCTTTGATTCCTATAAGACGTACCTTTTAGTCGAGTCAACCCCTTTGACCCCTAGAAGACATACCTTTTAATCAAGTCATTTACTTTGATTTCTATAAGACGTATCTTTTAGTCGAGTCATCCCTTTTGATTCCTATAAGACGTACCTTTTAGTCGAGTCATCCCCTTTGATTCCTATAAGACGTACCTTTTAGTCGAGTCATCTCCTTTGATACCTATAAGACGTACCTTTTAGTCGAGACATCCCCTTTGACCTCTAGAATACGTACCAATTAGTCGAGTCATTTCCTTTAATTCCTATAAGACGTACCTTTTAGACGAGTCATCCCCTTTGATTCCTATAAGACGTACCTTTTAGTCGAGTCATTTCCTTTGATTCCTATAAGACGTACCTTTTAGTCGAGTCATTTCCTTTGATTCCTATAAGACGTATCTTTTAGTCGAGTCATTTCCCTTGATTCCTAAAAGACGTACCTTTTAGTCGAGTCATTTCCCTGTGATTCCTATAAGACGTACCTTTTAGTCGAGTCATCCACTTTGTCTTCTATAAGACGTACCTTTTAGTTGAGTCATTTCCTTTGATTCCTTGAAGATGTACCATTTAGTCGAGTCATTTCCCTTAATTCCTATAAGACGTACCTTTTAGTCGAGTTATCTCCTTTGATTCCTATAAGACGTACCTTTTAGTTGAGTCATTTCCTGTGATTCCTAGAAGGCGTACCTTTTAGTCGAGTCATCCCCTTTGATTCCTATAAGACGTACCTTTTAGTCGAGTCATCTCCTTTGATTCCTATAATACGTACCTTTTAGTTGAGTCATTTCCTGTGATTCCAAGAAGACGTTCCTTTTAGTCGAGTCATTTCACTTGATTCCTATAAGACGTACCTTTTAGTCGAGTCATTCCCTTTGATTCCTATAAGACGTACCTTATAGTCTAGTCATCCCCTATGATTCCTATAAGACGCACCTTTTAGTAGAGTCATCCCCTTTGATTCCTAGAAGATGTACCTTTTAGTCGATTCATTTCCCTTGATTCCTATAAGACGTACCTTTTAGTCGAGTCATCCCCTTTAATTCCAATAAGACGTACCTTTTAGCCGAGACATCCCCTTTGATTCATGTCAGACGTACCTTATAGTCGAGTCATCCCCTTTGATTCCTATAAGACGTACCTTTTAGTCGAGTCATTCTCTTTGACCCCTACAATACGTACCTTTTCGTCGAGTCATTTCCTTTGATTCCTATAAGACGTACCTTTTAGTCGAGTCACCCCTTTGATTCCTATAAGACGTACCTTTTAGTCGAGTCATCCCCCTTGATTACTATAAGACGTACCTTTTAGTCGAGTCATCCCCTTTGATTCCTAGAAGACGTAACTTTTAGTCGATTCATTTCCCTTGATTCCTATAAGACGTACCTTTTAGTCGAGTCATCCACTTTGATTCCTATAAGACGTACCTTTTAGTCGAGTCATCCCATTGGATTCCTATAAGACGTACCTTTTGGTGGAGTCATCCCCTTCGATTCCTATAAGACGAACCTTTTAGTCGAGTCATCCCCTTTGATTCCTAAAAGACGTACCTTTTAGTCGAGTCATTTCCCTTGATTCCTATAAGACGTACCTTTTAGACGAGTGATCCCCTTTTATTCCTATAAGATGTACCTTTTAGTCGAGTCATCCCCTTTGATTCCTAGAAGACGTACCTTTTAGTCGAGTCATCCCATTTGATCCCTAGAAGACGTACCTTTTAGTCGAGTCATTTCCCTTGATTCCTATAAGCCGTACCTTTTAGTCGAGTCATTTCCCTTGATTCCTATAAGACGAACCTTTTAGTCGAGTAATCCCCTTTGATTCCTATAAGACGTACATTTTAGTCGAGTTATCTCCTTTGATTCCTATAAGACGTACCTTTTAGTTGAGTCATTTCCTGTGATTCCTTGAAGACGTACCTTTTAGTCGAGTCATCCCCTTTGATTCCTATAAGACGTACCTTTTAGTCGAGTCATCCCCTTTGACCTCTAGAATACGTACCTATTTATCGAGTCATTTCCTTTAATTCCAATAAGACATAACTTTTAGTAGAGTCATCCCCTTTGACCCTTAGAATACGTACCTTTTAATCGAGTCATTTCCTTTGATTCTATAAGACTTATCTTTTAGTCGAGTCATCCCTTTTGATTCCTATAAGACGTACCTTTTAGTCGAGTTATCACCGTTGATTCCTATAAGATGTACCTTTTAGTCAAGTCATCCCCTTTGGTTCCTATAAGACGTACCTTTTGATCGAGTCATCCCTTTGATTCCTATAAGATGTACCTTTTAGTCGAGTCATCCCCTTTGACCTCTAGAAGACATACCTTTTAGTCATTTCCTTTGATTTCTATAAGACGTACCTTTTAGTCGAGTCACCCCCTTTGATTCCTATAAGACGTACCTTTTAGTCAAGTCATCCCCCTTGATTACTATAAGACGTACCCTTTAGTCGAGTCATCCCATTTGATTCCTATAAGACGTACCTTTTAGTCGAGTCGTTTCCCTTGATTCCTATAAGACGTACCTTTTAGTCTAGTCATCCACTTTGATTCCTATAAGACGTACCTTTTAGTCGAGTCATCCTCTTATATTCCTATAAGACGTTCCTTTTGGTCGAGTCATCCCCTTCGATTCCTATAAGACGAACCTTTTAGTCGAGTCATCCCCTTTGATACCTATAAGACGTACCTTTTAGTCGAGTCATCCCCTTTGTTTCCTAGAAGACGTACCTTTTAGTCGAGTCATTTCCTTTGATTCCTATAAGACGTACCTTTTAGTTGAGTCATTTCCAATGATTCCTAAAAGACGTACCTTTTAGTCGAGTCATCCCCTTTGACCCCTAGAAGACATACCTTTTAATCAAGTCAATTACTTTGATTCCTATAAGACGTATCTTTTAGTCGAGTCATCCCTTTTGATTCCTATAAGACGTACCTTTTAGTCGAGTCATCCCCTTTGATTCCTATAAGACGTAACTTTTAGTCGAGTCATCTCCTTTGATTCCTATAAAACGTACCTTTTAGTCGAGACATCCCCTTTGACCTCTAGAATACGTACCTATTAGTCGAGTCATTTCCTTTAATTCCTATAACACGTACCTTTTAGACGAGTCATCCCCTTTGATTCCTATAAGCCGTACCTTTTAGTCGAGTCATTTCCCTTGATTCCTATAAGACGTACCTTTTAGTCGAGTCATCCCCTTTGATTCCTACAAGACGTACATTTTAGTCGAGTCATCTCCTTTGATTCCTATAAGACGTACCTTTTAGTTTAGTCATTTCCTGTGATTCCTTGAAGACGTACCTTTTAGTCGAGTCATCCCCTTTGATTCGTATAAGACGTACCTTTTAGTCGAATCATCCCCTTTGATTCCTATAAGACGTACCTTTTAGTCGAGTCATC
This sequence comes from Capsicum pubescens, assembly GCA_030864215.1. Taxonomy (NCBI): domain Eukaryota; kingdom Viridiplantae; phylum Streptophyta; class Magnoliopsida; order Solanales; family Solanaceae; genus Capsicum; species Capsicum pubescens. Next base: position 271,028,823 of record CM061545.1, on the reverse strand, counting down.
CCCTTTGACCTCTAGAATACGTACCTATTAGTCGAGCCATTTCCTTTAATTCCTATAAGACGTACCTTTTAGTCGAGTCATCCCCTTTGACCCCTAGAAGACGTACCTTTTAATCGAGTCATTTCCTTTGATTCTATAAGACTTATCTTTTAGTCGAGTCATCCCTTTTGATTCCTATAAGACGTACCTTTTAGTCGAGTTATCACCGTTGATTCCTATAAGATGTACCTTTTAGTCAAGTCATCCCCTTTGGTTCCTATAAGACGTACCTTTTGATCGAGTCATCCCTTTGATTCCTATAAGATGTACCTTTTAGTCGAGTCATCCCCTTTGACCTCTAGAAGACATACCTTTTAGTCATTTCCTTTGATTTCTATAAGACGTACCTTTTAGTCGATTCACCCCCTTTGATTCCTATAAGACGTACCTTTTAGTCAAGTCATCCCCCTTGATTACTATAAGACGTACCCTTTAGTCGAGTCATCCCATATGATTCCTATAAGACGTACCTTTTAGTCGAGTCGTTTCCCTTGATTCCTATAAGACGTACCTTTTAGTCTAGTCATCCACTTTGATTCCTATAAGACGTACCTTTTAGTCGAGTCATCCTCTTATATTCCTATAAGACGTTCCTTTTGGTCGAGTCATCCCCTTCGATTCCTATAATACGAACCTTTTAGTCGAGTCATCCCCTTTGATACCTATAAGACGTACCTTTTAGTCGAGTCATCCCCTTTGTTCCCTAGAAGACGTACCTTTTAGTCGAGTCATTTCCTTTGATTCCTATAAGACGTACCTTTTAGTCGAGTCATTTCCATTGATTCCTATAAGACGTACCTTTTAGTCGAGTCATCCCCTTTGACCCCTAGAAGACATACCTTTTAATCTAGTCATTTACTTTGATTCCTATAAGACGTATCTTTTAGTCGAGTCATCCCTTTTGATTCCTATAAGACGTACCTTTTAGTCGAGTCATCCCCTTTGATTCCTATAAGACGTAACTTTTAGTCGAGTCATCTCCTTTGATTCCTATAAAACGTACCTTTTAGTCGAGACATCGCCTTTGACCTCTAGAATACGTACCTATTAGTCGAGTCATTTCCTTTAATTCCTATAACACGTAACTTTTAGATGAGTCATCCACTTTGATTCCTATAAGTCGTACCTTTTAGTCGAGTCATTTCCCTTGATTCCTATAAGACGTACCTTTTAGTCGAGTCATCCCCTTTGATTCCTACAAGACGTACATTTTAGACGAGTCATCTCCTTTGATTCCTATAAGACGTACCTTTTAGTTGAGTCATTTCCTGTGATTCCTTGAAGATGTACCTTTTAGTCGAGTCATCCCCTTTGATTCGTATAAGACGTACCTTTTAGTCGAATCATCCTCTTGGATTCCTATAAAACGTACCTATTAGTCGAGACATCCCCTTTGACCTCTAGAATACGTACCTATTAGTCGAGTAATTTCCTTTAATTCCTATATCACGTACCTTTTAGACGAGTCATCCCCAATTATTCCTATAAGCCGTACCTTTTAGTCGAGTCATTTCCCTTGATTCCTATAAGACGTACCTTTTAGTCGAGTCATCCCTTTTGATTCCTATAAGTAGTACATTTTAGTCGAGTCATCTCCTTTGATTCCTATAAGACGTACCTTTTATTTGAGTCATTTCCTGTGATTCCTTGAAGACGTACCTTTTAGTCGAGTCATCCCCTTTGATTCCTATAAGACGTACCTTTTTGTCGAGTCAACCCCTTTTATTCCTATAAGACGTACCTTTTAGTCGAGTCATCCCCTTTGACCCCTAGAAGACGTACCTTTTAATCGAGTCATTTCCTTTGATTCTATATGACATATCTTTTAGTCGAGTCATCCCTTTTGATTCCTGTAAGACGTACCTTTTAGTCGAGTCATCCCCTTTGATTCCTATAAGACGTACCTTTTAGTCAAGTCATCCCCTTTGATTCCTATAAGACGTACCTTTTAGTCGAGTCATCCCTTTGATTCCTATAAGACGTACCTTTTAGTCAAGTCATCCCCTTCGATTCCTATAAGACATACTTTTTAGTCGAGTCATCCCTTTGATTCCTATAAGATGTACCTTTTAGTCGAGTCATCCCCTTTGACCCCTAGAAGACATACCTTTTAGTCATTTTCTTTGATTTCTATAAGTTGTACCTTTTAGTCGAGTCACGCCCATTGATTCCTATAAGACGTACCTTTTAGTCGAGTCATCCCCCTTGATTACTATAAGACGTACCCCTTAGCCGAGTCATCCCCTTTGATTCCTAGAAGACGTACCTTTTAGTCGAGTCATTTCCCTTGATTCCTATAAGACGTACCTTTTGGTCGAGTCATCCCCTTCGATTCCTATAAGACGAACCTTTCAGTCGAGTTATCCCCTTTGATACCTATAAGACGTACCTTTTAGTCGAGTTATCCAATTTGTTCCCTAGAAGACGTACCTTTTAGTCGAGTCATTTCATTTGATTCATATAAGACATACCTTTTAGTCGAGTCATTTCCATTGATTCCTATAAGACGTACCTTTTAGTCAAGTCATCCCCTTTGACCCCTAGAAGACATACCTTTTAATCAAGTCATTTACTTTGATTCCTATAAGACGTATCTTTTTCTCGAGTCATGCCTTTTGATTCCTATAAGACGTACCTTTTAGTCGAGTCATCCCCTTTGATTCCTATAAGACGTACCTTTTAGTCGAGTCATTTCCTTTGATTCCTATAACACGTACCTTTTAGACGAGTCATCCCCATTGATTCCTATAAGCCGTACCTTTTAGTCGAGTCATTTCCCTTGATTCCTATAAGACGTACCTTTTAGTCTAGTCATTTCCCTTGATTCCTATAAGACATACCTTTTAGTCGAGTCATCCCCTTTGATTCCTATAAGACGTACCTTTTAGTCGAGTGATCTCCTTTGATTCCTATAAAACGTACCTATTAGTCGAGACATCCCCTTTGACCTCTAGAATACGTACCTATTAGTCGAGTCATTTCCTTTAATTCCTATAACACGTACCTTTTAGACGAGTCATCCCCATTGATTCCTATAAGCCGTACCTTTTAGTCGACTCATTTCCCTTGATTCCTATAAGACGTACCTTTTAGTCGAGTCATCCCTTTTGATTCCTATAAGTAGTACATTTTAGTCGAGTCATCTCCTTTGATTCCTATAAGACGTACCTTTTATTTGAGTCATTTCCTGTGATTCCTTGAAGACGTACCTTTTAGTCGAGTCATCCCCTTTGATTCCTATAAGACGTACCTTTTTGTCGAGTCAACCCCTTTTATTCCTATAAGACGTACCTTTTAGTCGAGTCATCCCCTTTGACCCCTAGAAGACGTACCTTTTAATCGAGTCATTTCCTTTGATTCTATATGACATATCTTTTAGTCGAGTCATCCCTTTTGATTCCTGTAAGACGTACCTTTTAGTCGAGTCATCCCCATTGATTCCTATAAGACGTACCTTTTAGTCGAGTCATCTCCTTTGATTCCTATAAGACGTACCTTTTAGTTGAGTCATTTTCTGTGATTCCTAGAAGATGTTCCTTTTATTCGAGTCATTTCACTTGATTCCTATAAGACGTACCTTTTAGTCGAGTCATTCCCCTTGATTCCTATAAGACGTACCTTTTAGTCTAGTCATCCCCTTTGATTCCTATAAGACGCACCTTTTAGTAGAGTCATCCACTTTGATTCCTAGAATACGTACCTTTTAGTCTAGTAATTTCCCTTGATTCCTATAAGAGGAACCTTTTAGTCGAGTCATCCCCTTTGATTCCAATAAGACGTGCCTTTTAGTGGAGTCATCCCCTTTGATTCCTATAAGACGTACCTTTTAGTCGAGTCATCCGCTTTGATTCCTATAAAACGTACATTTTAGATGAGTCATCCCCTTTGACCCCTAGAATACGTACCTTTTAGTCGAGTCATTTTCTTTGATTCCTATAAGACGTACCTTTTAATCGAGTCATCCCCCTTTATTACTATAAGACGTACCTTTTAGTCGACTCATCCCCTTTGATTCCTAGAAGACGTACCTTTTGGTCGAGTCATTTTCCTTGATTCCTATAAGACTTACCTTTTAGTCGAGTCATCCACTTTGATTCCTATAAGACGTACGTTTTAGTCGAGTCATCCCATTGGATTCCTATAAGATGTACCTTTTGGTGGAGTTTCCCCTTCGATTCCTAAAAGACGTACCTTTTAGTCGAGTCATCCCCTTTGATTCCTAAAAGACGTACCTTTTAGTCGAGTTATTTCCCTTCATTCCTATAAGACGTATCTTTTAGTTGAGTCATTTCCTTGGATTCCTTGAAGACGTACCATTTAGTCGAGTCATTTGCCTTGATTCCTATAAGACGTACCTTTTAGTCGAGTCATCCCCTTGGATTCCTATAAGACGTACCTTTTAGTCGAGTCATCTCCTTTGATTCCTGTAAGACGTACCTTTTAGTCGAGTCATCCCCTTTGATTCCTATAAGACGTACCTTTTAGTCGAGTCATCCCCTTTGACCCCTAGAAGACGTACCTTTTAATCGAGTCATTTACTTTGATTCCTATAAGACGTATGTTTTAGTCGATTCATCCCTTTTGATTCCTATAAGACGTACCTTTTAGTCGAGTCATCCCCTTTGATTCCTATAAGACGTACCTTTTAGTCGAGTCATCCCCTTTGATTCCTATAACACGTAACTTTTAGTCGAGACATCCCCTTTGACCACTAGAATACGTACCTATTAGTCCAGTCATTTCATTTAATTCCTATAAGACGTACCTTTTAGTCGAGTCATCCCCTTTGATTCCTATAAGACGTACCTTTTAGTCAAGTCATCCCCTTTGATTCCTATAAGACGTACCTTTTAGTTGAGTCATTTCCTTTGATTCCTTGAAGACGTACCTTTTAGTCGAGTCATTTCCCTTGATTCCTATAAGACGTACCTTTTAGTTGAGTCATCCCCTTTGATTCCTATAAGACGTACCTTTAAGTCGAGTCATCTCCTTTGATTCGTATAAGACGTACCTTTTAGTTGAGTCATTTCCTGTGATTCCTAGAAGACGTTCCTTTTAGTAGAGTCATTTCACTTGATTCCTATAAGACGTACCTTATAGTCGAGTCATTCCCTTTGATTCCTATAAGACGTACCTTTTAGTCGATTCATCCCTTCTGATTCCTATAAGACATACCTTTTAGTCGAGTCATCCCCTTTGATTCCTAAAAGACGTAACTTTTAGTCCAATCATTTCCCTTGATTCCTATAACACGTACCTTTTAGTCGAGTCATCCCCTTTGATTCCTATAAGACGTATCTTTTAGTTGAGTCATCCCCTTTGATTCCTATCAGACGTACCTTTTAGTTGAGTCATTTCCTTTGATTCCTATAAGACGTAACTTTTTGTCGGGTCATCCCCTTTGATTCCTATAAGACGTACCTTTTAGTCGAGTCATCTCCATTGATACCTATAAGAGGTACCTTTTAGTTGAGTCATTTCCTGTGATTCGTAGAAGACGTACCTTTTAGTCGAGTCATCCCCTTTGATTCCTATAAGACGTACCTTTTAGTCGAGTCATCCCCTTTGATTCCTATAAGACGTACCTTTTAGTTGAGTCATATCTTTTGATTCCTTGAAGACGCACCTTTTAGTCGAGTCATTTCCCTTGATTCCTATAATTCGTACCTTTTAGTCGAGTCATCCCCTTTGATTCCTATAAGACGTACCTTTTAGTCGAGTCATCCCCTTTGACCTTTAGAATACGTACCTATTAGTCGAGTCATTTCCTTTAATTCCTATAAGACGTACCTTTTAGTCGAGTCATCCCCTTTGATTCCTATAAGACGTACCTTTTAGTTAAGTCTTTTCTTTTGTTTCCTTGAAGACGCACCTTTTAGTCGAGTCATTTCCCTTGATTCCTATAAGACGTACCTTTTAGTCGAGTCATCCCCTTTGATTCCTATAAGACGTACCTTTTAGTCGAGTCATCTCCTTTGATTCCTATAAGACGTACCTTTTAGTTGAGTCATTTCCTGTGATTCCTAGAAGATGTTCCTTTTATTCGAGTCGTTTCACTTGATTCCTATAAGACGTACCATTTAGTCGAGTCATTCCCTTTGATTCCTATAAGACGTACCTTTTAGTATAGTCATACCCTTTGATTCCTATAAGACACACCTTTTAGTAGAGTCATCCCCTTTGATTCCTAGAAGACGTACCTTTTAGTCGAGTTATTTCCCTTGATTCCTATAAGACGTACCTTTTAGTCGAGTCATCCCCTTTGATTCCTATAAGACGTATCTTTTAGTTGAGACATCCCCTTTGAGTCCTATAAGACGTACCTTTTAGTTGAGTCATTTCCTTTGATTCCTTGAAGACGTACCTTTTAGTCGGGTCATTTCCCTTGATTCCTATAAGACGTACCTTTTAGTCGGGTCATCCCCTTTGATTTCTATGAGACGTATCTTTTAGTCGAGTCATTTCCTTTGATTCCTATAAGAGGTACCTTTTATTTGAGTCATTTCCTGTGATTCCTAAAAGACGTACCTTTTAGTCGAGTCATCCCTTTTGATTCCTATAAGACGTACCTTTTAGTCGAGTCATCCCCTTTGACCCCTAGAAGACGTACCTTTTAATCTAGTCATTTACTTTGATTCCTATAAGACGTATCTATTAGTTGAGTCATCCCTTTTGATTCCTATAAAAAGTACCTTATAGTCGAGTCATCCGCTTTGATTCCTATAATTCGTACCTTTTAGTCGAGTCATCCCCTTTGATTCCTATAAGACGTACCTTTTAGTCGAGTCATCCCCTTTGACCTCTAGAATACGTACCTATTAGTCGAGTCATTTCCTTTAATTCCTATAAGACGTACCTTTTAGTCGAGTCATCCCCTTTGATTCCTATAAGACGTACTTTTTAGTTTAGTCGTTTCTTTTGTTTCCTTGAAGACGCACCTTTTAGTTGAGTCCTTTCCCTTGATTCCTATAAGACGTACCTTTTAGTCGAGTCATCCCCTTTGATTCCTATGAGACGTAACTTTTAGTCGAGTCATCTCCTTTGATTCCTATAAGACGTACCTTTTAGTTGAGTCATTTCCTGTGATTCCTAGAAGATGTTGCTTTTATTCGAGTCATTTCACTTGATTCCTATAAGACGTGCCTTTTAGTCGAGTCATTCCCCTTGTATCCTATAAGACGTACCTTTTAGTCTAGTCATCCCCTTTGATTCCTATAAGACGCACCTTTTAGTAGAGTCATCCACTTTGATTCCTAGAAGACGTACCTTTTAGTCTAGTCATTTCCCTTGATTCCTATAAGAGGAACCTTTTAGTCGAGTCATCCCCTTTGATTCCTAAAAGACGTACCTTTTAGTCGAGTTATTTCCCTTCATTCCTATAAGACGTACCTTTTAGACGAGTGATCCCCTTTGATTCCTATATGATGTACCTTTTAGTCGAGTCATCCCCTTTGATTCCTATAAGACGTAACTTTTATTCGAGTCATACCTCTTGATTCCTATAAAACGTACTTTTTAGTCGAGTTATTCCCCCTTGACCCCTAGAAGACGTACCATTTAGTGGAGTCATCCCCTTTCACCCCTAGAAGATGTACCTTTTAATCGAGTCATTTCCTTTGATTCTATAAGACGTATCATTTAGTCGAGTCATACCTTTTGATTCCTATAAGACGTACCTTTTAGTCGAGTCATCCCTTTTGATTCCTATAAGACGTACCTTTTTTTCGAGTCATCCCCTCTGATGGCTATAAGACGTACCTTTTAGTCGAGTCATCCCTTTTGACCTCTAGAATACGTACCTATTAGTCGAGTTATTTCCTTTGATTCCAATAAGACCTGCCTTTAGTCGAGTCATCCCCTGTGATTCCTATAAGTCGTACCTTTTTTAGTCGAGTCATCCCCTTTGATTTCTATAAGACGTATCTTTTAGTTGAGTCATTTCCTTGGATTCCTTGAAGACGTACCATTTAGTCGAGTCATTTCCCTTGATTCCTATAAGACGTACCTTTTAGTCGAGTCATCCCCTTGGATTCCTATAAGACGTACCTTTTAGTCGAGTCATCTCCTTTGATTCCTATAAGACGTACCTTTTAGTCGAGTCATCCCCTTTGATTCCTATAAGACGTACCTTTTAGTCGAGTCATCCCCTTTGACCCCTAGAAGACGTACCTTTTAATCGAGTCATTTACTTTGATTCCTATAAGACGTATGTTTTAGTTGATTCATCCCTTTTGATTCCTATAAGACGTACCTTTTAGTCGAGTCATCCCCTTTGATTCCTATAAGACGTACCTTTTAGTCGAGTCATCCCCTTTGATTCCTATAACACGTAACTTTTAGTCGAGACATCCCCTTTGACCACTAGAATACGTACCTATTAGTCCAGTCATTTCATTTAATTCCTATAAGACGTACCTTTTAGTCGAGTCATCCCCTTTGATTCCTATAAGACGTACCTTTTAGTCAAGTCATCCCCTTTGATTCCTATAAGACGTACCTTTTAGTTGAGTCATTTCCTTTGATTCCTTGAAGACGTACCTTTTAGTCGAGTCATTTCCCTTGATTCCTATAAGACGTACCTTTGAGTTGAGTCATCCCCTTTGATTCCTATAAGACGTACCTTTAAGTCGAGTCATCTCCTTTGATTCGTATAAGATGTACCTTTTAGTGGAGTCATTTCCTGTGATTCCTAGAAGACGTTCCTTTTAGTCGAGTCATTTCACTTGATTCCTATAAGACGTACCTTATAGTCGAGTCATTCCCTTTGATTCCTATAAGACGTACCTTTTAGTCGAGTCATCCCCTCTGATTCCTATAAGACATACCTTTTAGTCGAGTCATCCCCTTTGATTCCTAAAAGACGTAACTTTTAGTCCAATCATTTCCCTTGATTCCTATAACACGTACCTTTTAGTCGAGTCATCCCCTTTGATTCCTATAAGACGTATCTTTTAGTTGAGTCATCCCCTTTGATTCCTATCAGACGTACCTTTTAGTTGAGTCATTTCCTTTGATTCCTATAAGACGTAACTTTTTGTCGGGTCATCCCCTTTGATTCCTATAAGACGTACCTTTTAGTCGAGTCATCTCCTTTGATACCTATAAGAGGTACCTTTTAGTTGAGTCATTTCCTGTGATTCGTAGAAGACGTACCTTTTAGTCGAGTCATCCCCTTTGATTCCTATAAGACGTACCTTTTAGTCGAGTCATCCCCTTTGATTCCTATAAGACGTACCTTTTAGTTGAGTCATATCTTTTGATTCCTTGAAGACGCACCTTTTAGTCGAGTCATTTCCCTTGATTCCTATAATTCGTACCTTTTAGTCGAGTCATCCCCTTTGATTCCTATAAGACGTACCTTTTAGTCGAGTCATCCCCTTTGATTCCTATAAGACGTACCTTTTAGTTAAGTCTTTTCCTTTGTTTCCTTGAAGACGCACCTTTTAGTCGAGTCATTTCCCTTGATTCCTATAAGACATACCTTTTAGTCGAGTCATCCCCTTTGATTCCTATAAGACGTACCTTTTAGTCGAGTCATCTCTTTTGATTCCTATATGACGTACCTTTTAGTTGAGTCATTTCCTGTGATTCCTAGAAGATGTTCCTTTTATTCGAGTCGTTTCACTTGATTCCTATAAGACATACCTTTTAGTCGAGTCATTCCCTTTGATTCCTATAAGACGTACCTTTTAGTATAGTCATCCCCTTTGATTCCTATAAGACGTACCTTTTAGTAGAGTCATCCCCTTTGATTCCTAGAAGACGTACCTTTTAGTCGAGTTATTTCCCTTGATTCCTATAAGACATACCTTTTAGTCGAGTCATCCCCTTTGATTCCTATAAGACGTGTCTTTTAGTTGAGACATCCCCTTTGATTCCTATAAGACGTACCTTTTAGTTGAGTCATTTCCTTTGATTCCATGAAGACGTACCTTTTAGTCGGGTCATTTCCCTTGATTCCTATAAGACGTACCTTTTAGTCGGGTCATCCTCTTTGATTTCTATAAGACGTATCTTTTAGTCGAGTCATTTCCTTTGATTCCTATAAGAAGTACCTTTTAGTTGAGTCATTTCCTGTGATTCCTACAAGACGTACCTTTTAGTCGATTCATCCCTTTTGATTCCTATAAGACGTACCTTTTAGTCGAGTCATCCCCTTTGACCCCTAGAAGACGTACCTTTTAATCTAGTCATTTACTTTGATTCCTATAAGACGTATCTATTAGTTGAGTCATCCCTTTTGATTCCTATAAAACGTACCTTATAGTCGAGTCATCCGCTTTGATTCCTATAATTCGTACCTTTTAGTCGAGTCATCCCCTTTGATTCCTATAAGACGTACCTTTTAGTCGAGTCATCCCCTTTGACCTCTAGAATACGTACCTATTAGTCGAGTCATTTCCTTTAATTCCTATAAGACGTACCTTTTAGTCGAGTCATCCCCTTTGATTCCTATAAGACGTAATTTTTAGTTTAGTCATTTCTTTTGTTACCTTGAAGACGCACCTTTTAGTCGAGTCATTTCCCTTGATTCCTATAAGACGTACCTTTTAGTCGAGTCATCCCCTTTGATTCCTATGAGACGTAACTTTTACTCGAGTCATCTCCTTTGATTCCTATAAGACGTACCTTTTAGTTGAGTCATTTCCTGTGATTCCTCGAAGATTTTCCTTTTATTCGAGTCATTTCACTTGATTCCTATAAGACGTACCTTTTAGTCGAGTCATTCCCTTTGATTCCTATAAGACGTACATTTTAGTCTAGTCATCCCCTTTGATTCCTATAAGAATCACCTTTTAGTAGAGTCATCCCCTTTGATTCCTAGAAGACGTACCTTTTAGTCGAGTCATTTCCCTTGATTCCAATAAGACGTACCTTTTAGTCGAGTCATCCCCTTTGATTCCTATAAGACGTACCTTTTAGTCGAGTCATCCCCTTTGATTCCTCAAAAACGTACATTTTAGATGAGTCATTCTCTTTGACCCCTAGAATACGTACCTTTTAGTCGAGTCATCCCCCCTTGATTACGATAAGACATACCTTTTAGTCAAGTCATCCCCTTTGAATTCTAGAAGACGTACCTTTTGGTCGAGTGATTTCCCTTGATTCCTATAAGACGTACCTTTTAGTCGAGTCATCCACTTTGATTCCTATAAGACGTACCTTTAAGTCGAGTCATCCCATTAGATTCCTATAAGACGTACCTTTTGGTGGAGTCATCCCCTTCGATTCCTATAAGACGAACCTTTTAGTCGAGTCATCCCCTTTGATTCCTAAAAGACGTACCTTTTAGTCGAGTCATTTCCCTTGATTCCTATAAGACGTACCTTTTAGTCGAGTGATCCCCTTTGATTCCTATATGATGTACCTTTTAGTCGAGTCATCCCCTTTGATTCCTATAAGACGTACCTTTTAGTCGAGTCATCCCCTTTGATCCCTAGAAGACGTACCTTTTAGTCGAGTCATTTCCTTTAATTTCTATAAGACGTACCTTTTAGTTGAGTCATTTCCTGTGATTCCTAGAAGATGTACCTTTTAGTCGAGTCATCCCCTTTGATTCATATAAGACGTACCTTTTAGTCGAGTCATCTCCTTTGATTCCTATAAGACGTACCTTTTAGTCGAGTCATCCCCTTTGACCACTTGAATACGTACCTATTAGTCGAGTCATTTCCTTTAATTCCTATAAGACGTACCTTTTAGTCGAGTGATCCCCTTTGATTCCTATAAGATGTACCTTTTAGAGGAGTCATCCCCTTTGATTCCTATAAGACGTACCTTGTAGTCGAGTCATCCCCTTTGATCCCTAGATGACGTACCTTTTAGTCGAGTCATCTCCTTTGATTCCTATAAGACGTACCTTTTAGTTGAGTCATTTCCTGTGATTCCTAGAAGACGTACCTTATAGTCGAGTCATCCCCTTTGATTCCTATAAGACGTACCTTTTAGTCGAGTTATCCCCTTTGATTCCTCTAAGACATACCTTTTACTCGAGTCATCCCCTTTGATTCCTAAAAGACGTAACTTTTAGTCGAGTCATTTCCCTTGATTCCTATAAGACGTACCTTTTAGTCGAGTCCTCCCCTTGGATTCCTATAAGACGTACCTTTTAGTCGAGTCATCTCCTTTGATTCCTATAAGACGTACCTTTTAGTCGAGTCATCCCCTTTGATTCCTATAAGATGTACCTTTTAGTCGAGTCATCCCCTTTGACCCCTAGAAGACGTACCTTTTAATCGAGTCATTTACTTTGATTCCTATAAGACGTATGTTTTAGTCGAGTCATCCCTTTTGATTCCTATAAGACGTACCTTTTAGTCGAGTCATCCCCTTTGATTCCTATAAGACGTACCTTTTAGTCGAGTTATTTCCCTTGATTCCTATAAGACATACCTTTTAGTCGAGTCATCCCCTTTGATTCCTATAAGACGTGTCTTTTAGTTGAGACATCCCCATTGATTCCTGTAACACGTAACTTTTAGTCGAGACATCCCCTTTGACCACTAGAATACGTACCTATTAGTCCAGTCATTTCATTTAATTCCTATTAGACGTACCTTTTAGTCGAGTCATCCCCTTTGATTCCTATAAGACGTACCTTTTAGTCAAGTCATCCCCTTTGATTCCTATAAGACGTACCTTTTAGTTGAGTCATTTCCTTTGATTCCTTGAAGACGTACCTTTTAGTCGAGTCATTTCCCTTGATTCCTATAAGACGTACCTTTTAGTTGAGTCATCCCCTTTGATTCCTATAAGATGTACCTTTTAGTGGAGTCATTTCCTGTGATTCCTAGAAGACGTTCCTTTTAGTCGAGTCATTTCACTTGATTCCTATAAGACGTACCTTATAGTCGAGTCATTCCCTTTGATTCCTATAAGACGTACCTTTTAGTCGAGTCATCCCCTCTGATTCCTATAAGACATACCTTTTAGTCGAGTCATCCCCTTTGATTCCTAAAAGACGTAACTTTTAGTCCAATCATTTCCCTTGATTCCTATAACACATACCTTTTAGTCGAGTCATCCCCTTTGATTCCTATAAGACGTATCTTTTAGTTGAGTCATCCCCTTTGATTCCTATCAGACGTACCTTTTAGTTGAGTCATTTCCTTTGATTCCTATAAGACGTAACTTTTTGTCGGGTCATCCCCTTTGATTCCTATAAGACGTACCTTTTAGTCGAGTCATCTCCTTTGATACCTATAAGAGGTACCTTTTAGTTGAGTCATTTCCTGTGATTCGTAGAAGACGTACCTTTTAGTCGAGTCATCCCCTTTGATTCCTATAAGACGTACCTTTTAGTCGAGTCATCCCCTTTGATTCCTATAAGACGTACCTTTTAGTTGAGTCATATCTTTTGATTCCTTGAAGACGCACCTTTTAGTCGAGTCATTTCCCTTGATTCCTATAATTCGTACCTTTTAGTCGAGTCATCCCCTTTGATTCCTATAAGACGTACCTTTTAGTCGAGTCATCCCCTTTGATTCCTATAAGACGTACCTTTTAGTTAAGTCTTTTCTTTTGTTTCCTTGAAGACGCACCTTTTAGTCGAGTCATTTCCCTTGATTCCTATAAGACATACCTTTTAGTCGAGTCATCCCCTTTGATTCCTATAAGACGTACCTTTTAGTCGAGTCATCTCCTTTGATTCCTATAAGACGTACCTTTTAGTTGAGTCATTTCCTGTGATTCCTAGAAGATGTTCCTTTTATTCGAGTCGTTTCACTTGATTCCTATAAGACGTACCTTTTAGTCAAGTCATTCCCTTTGATTCCTATAAGACGTACCTTTTAGTATAGTCATCCCCTTTGATTCCTATAAGACGCACCTTTTAGTAAAGTCATCCACTTTGATTCCTAGAAGACGTACCTTTTAGTCGAGTTATTTCCCTTGATTCCTATAAGACATACCTTTTAGTCGAGTCATCCCCTTTGATTCCTATAAGACGTGTCTTTTAGTTGAGACATCCCCATTGATTCCTATAAGACGTACCTTTTAGTTGAGTCATTTCCTTTGATTCCTTGAAGACGTACCTTTTAGTCAGGTCATTTCCCTTGATTCGTATAAGACGTACCTTTTAGTCGGGTCATCCTCTTTGATTTCTATAAGACGTATCTTTTAGTCGAGTCATTTCCTTTGATTCCTATAAGAGGTACCTTTTAGTTGAGTCATTTCCTGTGATTCCTAAAGGACGTACCTTTTAGTCGAGTCATCCCTTTTGATTCCTATAAGACGTACCTTTTAGTCGAGTCATCCCCTTTGACCCCTAGAAGACGTACCTTTTAATCTAGTCATTTACTTTGATTCCTATAAGACGTATCTATTAGTTGAGTCATCCCTTTTGATTCCTATAAAACGTACCTTATAGTCGAGTCATCCGCTTTGATTCCTATAATTCGTACCTTTTAGTCGAGTCATCCCCTTTGATTCCTATAAGACGTACCTTTTAGTCGAGTCATCCCCTTTGACCTCTAGAATACGTACCTATTAGTCGAGTCATTTCCTTTAATTCCTATAAGACGTACCTTTTAGTCGAGTCATCCCCTTTGATTCCTATAAGACGTACTTTTTAGTTTAGTCATTTCTTTTGTTTCCTTGAAGACGCACCTTTTAGTCGAGTCATTTCCCTTGATTCCTATAAGACGTACCTTTTAGTCGAGTCATCCCCTTTGATTCCTATGAGACGTAACTTTTAGTCGAGTCATCTCCTTTGATTCCTATAAGACGTACCTTTTAGTTGAGTCATTTCCTGTGATTCCTAGAAGATTTTCCTTTTATTCGAGTCATTTCACTTGATTCCTATAAGACGTACCTTTTAGTCGAGTCATTCCCTTTGATTCCTATAAGACGTACATTTTAGTCTAGTCATCCCCTTTGATTCCTATAAGACTCACCTTTTAGTAGAGTCATCCCCTTTGATTCCTAGAAGACGTACCTTTTAGTCGAGTCATTTCCCTTGATTCCAATAAGACGTACCTTTTAGTCGAGTCATCCCCTTTGATTCCTATAAGACGTACCTTTTAGTCGAGTCATCCCCTTTGATTCCTCAAAAACGTACATTTTAGATGAGTCATTCTCTTTGACCCCTAGAATACGTACCTTTTAGTCGAGTCATCCCCCTTGATTACGATAAGACATACCTTTTAGTCAAGTCATCCCCTTTGAATTCTAGAAGACGTACCTTTTGGTCGAGTGATTTCCCTTGATTCCTATAAGACGTACCTTTTAGTCGAGTCATCCACTTTGATTCCTATAAGACGTACCTTTAAGTCGAGTCATCCCATTAGATTCCTATAAGACGTACCTTTTGGTGGAGTCATCCCCTTCGATTCCTATAAGACGAACCTTTTAGTCGAGTCATCCCCTTTGATTCCTAAAAGACGTACCTTTTAGTCGAGTCATTTCCCTTCATTCCTTTAAGACGTACCTTTTAGACGAGTCATCACCTTTGATTCCTATATGATGTACCGTTTAGTCGAGTCATCCTCTTTGATTCCTATAAGACGTACCTATTAGTCGAGTTATCCCCTTTGATCCCTAGAAGACGTACCTTTTAGTCGAGTCAATTCCTTTAATTCCTATAAGACGTACCTTTTAGTCGAGTCATTTCTTGTGATTCCTAGAAGATGTACCTTTTAGTCGAGTCATCCCCTTTGATTCCTAGAAGACGTACCTTTTAGTCGAGTCATTTCCCTTGATTCCTATAAGACGTACCTTTTAGTCGAATCATACACTTTGATTCCTATAAGACGTACCTTTTAGTCGAGTCATCCCATTGGATTCCTATAAGACGTACCTTTTGGTGGAGTCATCCCCTTCGATTCCTATAAGACGAACCTTTTAGTTGAGTCATCCCCTTTGATTCCTAAAAGACGTACCTTTTAATCGAGTCATTTCCCTTGATTCCTATAAGACGTACCTTTTAGTCGAGTGATCCCCTTTGATTCCTATATGATGTACCTTTTAGTCGAGTCATCCCCTTTGATTCCTATAAGACGTACCTTTTAGTCGAGTCATCCCCTTTGATCCCTAGAAGACGTACCTTTTAGTCGAGTCATTTCCTTTAATTTCTATAAGACGTACCTTTTAGTTGAGTCATTTCCTGTGATTCCTAGAAGATGTACCTTTTAGTCGAGTCATCCCCTTTGATTCATATAAGACGTACCTTTTAGTCGAGTCATCTCCTTTGATTCTTATATGACGTACCTTTTAGTCGAGTCATCCCCTTTGACCACTTGAATACGTACCTATTAGTCGAGTCATTTCCTTTAATTCCTATAAGACGTACCTTTTAGTCGAGTGATCCCCTTTGATTCCTATAAGATGTACCTTTTAGAGGAGTCATCCCCTTTGATTCCTATAAGACGTACCTTGTAGTCGAGTCATCCCCTTTGATCCCTAGATGACGTACCTTTTAGTCGAGTCATCTCCTTTGATTCCTATAAGACGTACCTTTTAGTTGAGTCATTTCCTGTGATTCCTAGAAGACGTACCTTTTAGTCGAGTCATCCCCTTTGATTCCTATAAGACGTACCTTTTAGTCGAGTCATCCCCTTTGATTCCTCTAAGACATAGCTTTTACTCGAGTCATCCCCTTTGATTCCTAAAAGACGTAACTTTTAGTCGAGTCATTTCCCTTGATTCCTATAAGACGTACCTTTTAGTCAAGTCAGCCCCTTTGATTCTTATAAGACGAATCTTTTAGTTGAGTCATCCCCTTTGATTCCTATAAGACGTACCTTTTAGTTGAGTCATTTCCTTTGATTCCTTGAAGACGTACCTTTTAGTCAGGTCATTTCCCTTGATTCCTATAAGACGTACCTTTTAGTCGGGTCATCCCCTTTGATTCCTATAAGACGTATCTTTTAGTCGAGTCATTTCCTTTGATTCCTATAAGAGGTACCTTTTAGTTGAGTCATTTCCTGTGATTCCTAAAAGACGTACCTTTTAGTCGAGTCATCCCTTTTGATTCCTATAAGACGTACCTTTTAGTCGAGTCATCCCCTTTGACCCCTAGAAGACGTACCTTTTAATCTAGTCATTTACTTTGATTCCTATAAGACGTATCTATTAGTTGAGTCATCCCTTTTGATTCCTATAAAACGTACCTTATAGTCGAGTCATCCGCTTTGATTCCTATAATTCGTAAGTTTTAGTCGAGTCATCCCCTTTGATTCCTATAAGACGTACCTTTTAGTCGAGTCATCCCCTTTGACCTCTAGAATACGTACCTATTAGTCGAGTCATTTCCTTTAATTCCTATAAGACGTACCTTTTAGTCGAGTCATCCCCTTTGATTCCTATAAGACGTACTTTTTAGTTTAGTCATTTCTTTTGTTTCCTTGAAGACGCACCTTTTAGTTGAGTCATTTCCTGTGATTCCTAGAAGATGTTCCTTTTATTCGAGTCATTTCACTTGATTCCTATAAGACGTACCTTTTAGTCGAGTCATTCCCTTTGATTCCTATAAGATGTACATTTTAGTCTAGTCATCCCCTTTGATTCCTATAAGACGCACCTTTTAGTAGAGTCATCCCCTTTGATTCCTAGAAGACGTACCTTTTAGTCGAGTCATTTCCCTTGATTCCTATAAGACGTACCTTTTAGTCGAGTCATCCCCTTTGATTCCAATAAGACGTACCTTTTAGTCGAGTCATCCCCTTTGATTCCTATAAGACGTACCTTTTAGTCGAGTCATCCGCTTTGATTCCTAAAAAACGTACATTTTAGATGAGTCATTCTCTTTGACCCCTAGAATACGTACCTTTTAGTCGAGTCATTTCCTTTGATTCCTATAAGACGTACCTTTTAGTCGAGTCATCCCCCTTGATTACGATAAGACATACCTTTTAGTCGAGTCATCCCCTTGGAATTCTAGAAGACGTACCTTTTGGTCGAGTGATATCCCTTGATTCCTATAAGACGTACCTTTTAGTCGAGTCATCCACTTTGATTCCTATAAGACGTACCTTTAAGTCGAGTCATCCCATTAGATTCCTATAAGACGTACCTTTTGGTGGAGTCATCCCCTTCGATTCCTATAAGACGAACCTTTTAGTCGAGTCATCCCCTTTGATTCCTAAAAGACGTACCTTTTAGTCGAGTCATTTCCCTTCATTCCTATAAGACGTACCTTTTAGACGAGTCATCCCCTTTGATTCCTATATGATGTACCGTTTAGTCGAGTCATCCCCTTTGATTCCTATAAGACGTACCTATTAGTCGAGTCATCCCCTTTGATCCCTAGAAGACGTACCTTTTAGTCGAGTCATTTCCTTTAATTCCTATAAGACGTACCTTTTAGTTGAGTCATTTCTTGTGATTCCTAGAAGATGTACCTTTTAGTCGAGTCATCCCCTTTGATTCCTAGAAGACGTACCTTTTAGTCGAGTCATTTCCCTTGATTCCTATAAGACGTACCTTTTAGTCGAATCATACACTTTGATTCCTATAAGACGTACCTTTTAGTCGAGTCATCCCATTGGATTCCTATAAGACGTACCTTTTGGTGGAGTCATCCCCTTCGATTCCTATAAGAAGAACCTTTTAGTTGAGTCATCCCCTTTGATTCCTAAAAGACGTACCTTTTAATCGAGTCATTTCCCTTGATTCCTATAAGACGTACCTTTTAGTCGAGTGATCCCCTTTGATTCCTATATGATGTACCTTTTACTCGAGTCATCCCCTTTGATTCCTATAAGACGTACCTTTTAGTCGAGTCATCCCCTTTGATCCCTAGAAGACGTACCATAGAGTCGAGTCATTTCCTTTAATTTCTATAAGACGTACCTTTTAGTTGAGTCATTTCCTGTGATTCCTAGAAGATGTACCTTTTATTCGAGTCATCCCCTTTGATTCATATAAGACGTACCTTTTAGTCGAGTCATCTCCTTTGATTCCTATAAGACGTACCTTTTAGTCGAGTCATCCCCTTTGACCTCTTGAATACGTACCTATTAGTCGAGTCATTTCCTTTAATTCCTATAAGACGTACCTTTTAGTCGAGTGATCCCCTTTGATTCCTATAAGATGTACCTTTTAGAGGAGTCATCCCCTTTGATTCCTATAAGACGTACCTTGTAGTTGAGTCATCCCCTTTGATCCCTAGATGACGTACCTTTTAGTCGAGTCATCTACTTTGATTCCTATAAGACGTACCTTTTAGTTGAGTCATTTCATGTGATTCCTAGAAGACGTACCTTTTAGTCGAGTCATCCCCTTTGATTCCTATAAGACGTACCTTTTAGTCGAGTCATCCCCTTTGATTCCTCTAAGACATACCTTTTAGTCGAGTCATCCCCTTTGATTCCTAAAAGACGTAACTTTTAGTCGAGTCATTTCCCTTGATTCCTATAAGATGTACCTTTTAGTCGAGTCATCCCCTTTGATTCTTATAAGACGTATCTTTTAGTTGAGTCATCCCCTTTGATTCCTATAAGACGTACCTTTTAATTGAGTCATTTCCTTTGAATCCTTGAAGACGTACCTTTTAGTCGGGTCATTTCCCTTGATTCCTATAAGACGTACCTTTTAGTCGGGTCATCCCCTTTGATTCCTATAAGACGTACCTTATAGTCGAGTCATCTCCTTTGATTCCTATAAGAGGTACCTTTTAGTTGAATCATTTCCATGGATTCCTAGAAGACGTACCTTTTAGTCGAGTCATCTCCTTTTATTCCTATAAGACGTACCTTTTAGTCGAGTCATCCCCTTTGACCCCTAGTAGACGTAGCTTTTAATCGAGTAATTTACTTTGATTCCTGTAAGACGTATCTATTAGTTGAGTCATCCCTTTTGATTCCTATAAGACGTCCCTTTTAGTCGAGTCATCCCCTTTGATTCCTATAATTCGTACCTTTTAGTCGAGTCATCCCCTTTGATTCCTATAAGACATACCTTTTTGTCAAGTCATCCCCTTTGACCTCTAGAATACGTACCTATTAGTCGAGTCATTTCCTTAAATTCCTATAAGACGTACCTTTTAGTCGAGTCATCCCCTTTGATTCCTATAAGACGTACCTTTTAGTTGAGTCATCCCCTTTGATTCCTATAAGACGTACCTTTTAGTTGAGTCATCCCCTTTGACCCCTAGAAGACGTACCTTTTAATCGATTCATTTACTTTGATTCCTATAAGACGTATGTTTTAGTCGAGACATCCCCTTTGATTCCTATAAGACGTACCTTTTAGTTGAGTCATTTCTTTTGATTCCTTTAAGACGCACCTTTTAGTCGAGTCATTTCCTTTGATTCCTATAAGACGTACCTTTTAATCGAGTCATCCCCTTTGATTCCTATAAGACGTACCTTTTAGTAGAGTCATTTCCTGTGATTCCTAGAAGATATTCCTTTTATTCGAGTCATTTCACTTGATTCCTATAATGCGTAACTTTTAGTCGAGTCATTCCCTTTGATTCCTATAAGACGTACCTTTTAGTCTAGTCATCCCCTTTGATTCCTATAAGACGCACCTTTTAGTAGAGTCATCCCCTTTGATTCCTAGAAGACGTACCTTTTAGTCGAGTCATTTCCCTTGATTCCTATAAGACGTACCTTTTAGTCGAGTCATCCCCTTTGATTCCAATAAGACGTACCTTTTAGTCGAGTCATCCCCTTTGATTCCTATAAGACGTACCTTTTAGTCGAGTCATCCCCTATGATTCCTGTAAAACGTACCCTTTAGATGAGTCATTCTCTTTGACCCCTAGAATACGTACCTTTTAGTCGAGTCATTTTCTTTGATTCTTATAAGACGTACCTTTTAGTCGAGTCATCCCCCTTGATTACTATAAGATGCACCTTTTAGTCGAGTCATCCCCTTTGATTCCTTGAAGACGCACCTTTTAGTTGAGTCATTTCCTGTGATTCCTAGAAGATGTTCCTTTTATTCGAGTCATTTCACTTGATTCCTATAAGACGTACCTTTTAGTCGAGTCATTCCCTTTGATTCCTATAAGATGTACATTTTAGTCTAGTCATCCCCTTTGATTCCTATAAGACGCACCTTTTAGTAGAGTCATCCCCTTTGATTCCTAGAAGACGTACCTTTTAGTCGAGTCATTTCCCTTGATTCCTATAAGACGTACCTTTTAGTCGAGTCATCCCCTTTGATTCCAATAAGACGTACCTTTTAGTCGAGTCATCCCCTTTGATTCCTATAAGACGTACCTTTTAGTCGAGTCATCCGCTTTGATTCCTAAAAAACGTACATTTTAGATGAGTCATTCTCTTTGACCCCTAGAATACGTACCTTTTAGTCGAGTCATTTCCTTTGATTCCTATAAGACGTACCTTTTAGTCGAGTCATCCCCCTTGATTACGATAAGACATACCTTTTAGTCGAGTCATCCCCTTTGAATTCTAGAAGACGTACCTTTTGGTCGAGTGATATCCCTTGATTCCTATAAGACGTACCTTTTAGTCGAGTCATCCACTTTGATTCCTATAAGACGTACCTTTAAGTCGAGTCATCCCATTAGATTCCTATAAGACGTACCTTTTGGTGGAGTCATCCCCTTCGATTCCTATAAGACGAACCTTTTAGTCGAGTCATCCCCTTTGATTCCTAAAAGACGTACCTTTTAGTCGAGTCATTTCCCTTCATTCCTATAAGACGTACCTTTTAGACGAGTCATCCCCTTTGATTCCTATATGATGTACCGTTTAGTCGAGTCATCCCCTTTGATTCCTATAAGACGTACCTATTAGTCGAGTCATCCCCTTTGATCCCTAGAAGACGTACCTTTTAGTCGAGTCATTTCCTTTAATTCCTATAAGACGTACCTTTTAGTTGAGTCATTTCTTGTGATTCCTAGAAGATGTACCTTTTAGTCGAGTCATCCCCTTTGATTCCTAGAAGACGTACCTTTTAGTCGAGTCATTTCCCTTGATTCCTATAAGACGTACCTTTTAGTCGAATCATACACATTGATTCCTATAAGACGTACCTTTTAGTCGAGTCATCCCATTGGATTCCTATAAGACTTACCTTTTGGTGGAGTCATCCCCTTCGATTCCTATAAGACGAACCTTTTAGTTGAGTCATCCCCTTTGATTCCTAAAAGACGTACCTTTTAATCGAGTCATTTCCCTTGATTCCTATAAGACGTACCTTTTAGTCGAGTGATCCCCTTTGATTCCTATATGATGTACCTTTTACTCGAGTCATCCCCTTTGATTCCTATAAGACGTACCTTTTAGTCGAGTCATCCCCTTTGATCCCTAGAAGACGTACCTTTGAGTCGAGTCATTTCCTTTAATTTCTATAAGACGTACCTTTTAGTTGAGTCATTTCCTGTGATTCCTAGAAGATGTACCTTTTATTCGAGTCATCCCCTTTGATTCATATAAGACGTACCTTTTAGTCGAGTCATCTCCTTTGATTCCTATAAGACGTACCTTTTAGTCGAGTCATCCCCTTTGACCTCTTGAATACGTACCTATTAGTCGAGTCATTTCCTTTAATTCCTATAAGACGTACCTTTTAGTCGAGTGATCCCCTTTGATTCCTATAAGATGTACCTTTTAGAGGAGTCATCCCCTTTGATTCCTATAAGACGTACCTTGTAGTTGAGTCATCCCCTTTGATCCCTAGATGACGTACCTTTTAGTCGAGTCATCTCCTTTGATTCCTATAAGACGTACCTTTTAGTTGAGTCATTTCATGTGATTCCTAGAAGACGTACCTTTTAGTCGAGTCATCCCCTTTGATTCCTATAAGACGTACCTTTTAGTCGAGTCATCCCCTTTGATTCCTCTAAGACATACCTTTTAGTCGAGTCATCCCCTTTGATTCCTAAAAGACGTAACTTTTAGTCGAGTCATTTCCCTTGATTCCTATAAGACGTACCTTTTAGTCGAGTCATCCCCTTTGATTCGTATAAGACGTATCTTTTAGTTGAGTCATCCCCTTTGATTCCTATAAGACGTACCTTTTAGTTGAGTCATTTCCTTTGAATCCTTGAAGACGTACCTTTTAGTCGGGTCATTTCCCTTGATTCCTATAAGACGTACCTTTTAGTCGGGTCATCCCCTTTGATTCCTATAAGACGTACCTTATAGTCGAGTCATCTCCTTTGATTCCTATAAGAGGTACCTTTTAGTTGAATCATTTCCATGGATTCCTAGAAGACGTACCTTTTAGTCGAGTCATCTCCTTTTATTCCTATAAGACGTACCTTTTAGTCGAGTCATCCCCTTTGACCCCTAGTAGACGTAGCTTTTAATCGAGTAATTTACTTTGATTCCTGTAAGACGTATCTATTAGTTGAGTCATCCCTTTTGATTCCTATAAGACGTCCCTTTTAGTCGAGTCATCCCCTTTGATTCCTATAATTCGTACCTTTTAGTCGAGTCATCCCCTTTGATTCCTATAAGACATACCTTTTTGTCGAGTCATCCCCTTTGACCTCTAGAATACGTACCTATTAGTCGAGTCATTTCCTTAAATTCCTATAAGACGTACCTTTTAGTCGAGTCATCCCCTTTGATTCCTATAAGACGTACCTTTTAGTTGAGTCATCCCCTTTGATTCCTATAAGACGTACCTTTTAGTTGAGTCATCCCCTTTGACCCCTAGAAGACGTACCTTTTAATCGATTCATTTACTTTGATTCCTATAAGACGTATGTTTTAGTCGAGACATCCCCTTTGATTCCTATAAGACGTACCTTTTAGTTGAGTCATTTCTTTTGATTCCTTTAAGACGCACCTTTTAGTCGAGTCATTTCCTTTGATTCCTATAAGACGTACCTTTTAGTCGAGTCATCCCCTTTGATTCCTATAAGACGTACCTTTTAGTAGAGTCATTTCCTGTGATTCCTAGAAGATATTCCTTTTATTCGAGTCATTTCACTTGATTCCTATAATGCGTAACTTTTAGTCGAGTCATTCCCTTTGATTCCTATAAGACGTACCTTTTAGTCTAGTCATCCCCTTTGATTCCTATAAGACGCACCTTTTAGTAGAGTCATCCCCTTTGATTCCTAGAAGACGTACCTTTTAGTCGAGTCATTTCCCTTGATTCCTATAAGACGTACCTTTTAGTCGAGTCATCCCCTTTGATTCCAATAAGACGTACCTTTTAGTCGAGTCATCCCCTTTGATTCCTATAAGACGTACCTTTTAGTCGAGTCATCCCCTATGATTCCTGTAAAACGTACCCTTTAGATGAGTCATTCTCTTTGACCCCTAGAATACGTACCTTTTAGTCGAGTCATTTTGTTTGATTCTTATAAGACGTACCTTTTAGTCGAGTCATCCCCCTTGATTACTATAAGATGCACCTTTTAGTCGAGTCATCCCCTTTGATTCCTAGAAGACGTACCTTTTCGTCGAGTCATTTCCCTTGATTCCTATAAGACGTACCGTTTAGTCGAGTCATCCACTTTGATTCCTATAAGACGTACCTTTTAGTCGAGTCATCCCATTGGATTCCTATAAGACGTACCTTTTGGTGGAGTCATCCCCTTCGATTCCTATAAGACGAACCTTTTATTCGAGTCATCCCCTTTGATTCCTAAAGGACGTACCTTATAGTCGAGTCATTTCCCTTCATTCCTATAAGACGTACCTTTTAGTCGAGTGATCCCCTTTGATTCCTATATGATGTACCTTTTAGTCTAGTCATCCCCTTTGATTCCTATAAGACGTACCTTTTACTCGAGTCATCCCCTTTGATCCCTAGAAGACGTACCTTTTAGTCGAGTCATTTCCTTTAATTCCTATAAGACGTACCTTTTAGTTGAGTCATTTCCTGTGACTCCTAGAATATGTACCTTTTTGTCGAGTCATCCCCTTTGATTCCTATAAGACGTACCTTTAAGTTGAGTCATCTCCTTTGATTCCAATAAAACGTACCTTTTAGTTGAGTCATTTCCTGTGATTCCTAGAAGATGTACCTTTTAGTCGAGTCATCCCCTTTGATTCCTATAAGACGTACCTTTTAGTCTAGTCATCCCCTTTGACCCCTAGAAGACGTACCTTTTAATCGAGTCATTTACTTTGATTCCTAGAAGACGTACCTTTTAGTCGAGTCATTTCCCTTGATTCCTATAAGACGTACCTTTTAGTCGAGTGATCCCCTTTGATTCCTATATGATGTACCTTTTAGTCGAGTCATCCCCTTTGATTCCTATAAGACGTACCTTTTAGTCGAGTCATCCCCTTTGATCCCTAGAAGACGTACCTTTTAGTCGAGTCATTTCCTTTAATTCCTATAAGACGTACCTTTTAGTTGAGTCATTTCCTGTAATTCCTAGAAGATATACCTTTTAGTCGAGTCATCCCCTTTGATTCCTATCAGACGTACCTTTAAGTCGAGTCATCTCCTTTGATTCCAATAAAACGTACCTTTTAGTTGAGTCATTTCCTGTGATTCCTAGAACATGTACCTTTTAGTCGAGTCATCCCCTTTGATTCCTATAAGACGTACCTTTTAGTCGAGTCATCCCCTTTGACCCCTACAAGACGTACCTTTTAATTGAGTCATTTACTTTGATTCCTATAAGACGTATCTTTTAAACGAGTCATCCCTTTTGATTTATATAAGACGTACCTTTTAGACGAGTCATCCCCTTTGATTCCTATAAGACGTACCTTTTAGTCGAGTCATCTCTTTTTATTCATATAAGACGTTCCTTTTAGTTGAGTCATTTCCTGTGAGTCCTAGAAGACGTACCTTTTAGTCGAGTCATCCCCTTTGATTCCTATAAGACGTACCTTTTAGTCGAGTCATCCCCTTTGATCCCTAGAAGACGTACCTTTTAGTCGAGTCATTTCCTTTAATTCCTATAAGACGTACCTTTTAGTTGAGTCATTTCCTGTGATTCCTAGAAGATGTACCTTTTTGTCGAGTCATCCCCTTTGATTTCTAGAAGACGTATCTTTTAGTCGAGTCATTTCCCTTGATTCCAATAAGACGTACCTTTTAGTCGAGTCATACACTTTGATTCCTATAAGACGTACCTTTTAGTCGAGTCATCCCATTGGATTACTATAAGACGTACCTTTTGGTGGAGTCATCCCCTTCGATTCCTATAAGATGAACCTTTTAGTCAAGTCATCCCCTTTGATTCCTAAAAGACGTACCTTGTAGTCGAGTCATTTCCCTTGATTCCTATAAGACGTACCTTTTAGTCGAGTGATCCCCTTTGATTCCTATATGATGAACCTTTTAGTCGAGTCATCCCCTTTGATTCCTATAAGACGTACCTTTTAGTCGAGTCATCCCCTTTGATCCCTAGAAGACGTACCTTTTAGTCGAGTCATTTCCTTTAATTCCTATAAGACGTACCTTTTAGTTGAGTCATTTCCTGTGATTCCTAGAAGATGTACCTTTTAGTCGAGTCATCCCCCTTGATTCCTATAAGACGTACCTTTAAGTTGAGTGATCTCCTTTATTCCAATAAAACGTACCTTTTAGTTGAGTCATTTCCTCTGATTCCTAGAAGATGTACCTTTTAGTCGAGTCATCCCCTTTGATTCCTATAAGACGTACCTTTTAGTCGAGTCATCCCCTTTGACCACTAGAAGACGTACCTTTTAATCGAGTCTTTTACTTTGATTCCTATAAGACGTATCTTTTAATCGAGTCATCCCTTTTGATTCATATAAGACGTACCTTTTAGTCGAGTCATCCCCTTTGATTCCTATAAGACGTACCTTTTAGTCGAGTCATCTCCTTTGATTCATATAAGACGTTCCTTTTAGTTGAGTCATTTCCTGTGATTCCTAGAAGACGTACCTTTTAGTCGAGTCATCCCCTTTGATTCCTATAAGACGTACCTTTTAGTCGAGTCATCCACTTTGATCCCTATAAGACGTACCTTTTAGTCTAGTCATCCCCTTTGACCCCTAGAAGACGTACCTTTTAATCGAGTCATTTACTTTGATTCCTATAAGACGTACCTTTTAGTCTAGTCATCCCCTTTGATTCCTATAACACGCACCTTTTAGTAGAGTCATCCTCTTTGATTCCTAGAAGACGTACCTTTTAGTCGAGTCATTTCCCTTGATTCCTATAAGACGTACCTTTTAGTCGAGTCATCCCCTTTGATTCCAATAAGACGTACCTTTTAGTCGAGTCATCCCCTTTGATTCCTATAAGACGTACCTTTTAGTCGAGTCATCCCCTATGATTCCTATAAAACGTACCTTTTAGATGAGTCATTCTCTTTGACCCCTAGAATACGTATCTTTTAGTCGAGTCATTTCCTTTGATTCCTATAAGACGTACCTTTTAGTCGAGTCATCCCCCTTGATTACTATAAGATGCACATTTTAGTCGAGTCATCCCCTTTGATTCCTAGAAGACGTACATTTTAGTCGAGTCATTTCCCTTTATTCCTATAAGACGTACCTTTTAGTCGAGTCATCCACTTTGATTCCTATAAGACGTACCTTTTAGTCGAGTCATCCCATTGGATTCCTATAAGACGTATCTTTTGGTGGAATCATCCACTTCGATTCCTATAAGACGAACCTTTTATTCGAGTCATCCCCTTTGATTCCTAAAAGACGTACCTTTTAGTCAAGTCATTTCCCTTGATTCCTATAAGACGTACCTTTTAGTCGAGTGATCCCCTTTGATTCCTATATGATGTACCTTTTAGTCGAGTCATCCCCTTTGATTCCTATAAGACGTACCTTTAAGTCGAGTCATCCCCTTTGATCCCTAGAAGACGTACCTTTTAGTCGAGTAATTTCCTTTAATTCATATAAGACGTACCTTTTAGTTGAGTCATTTCCTGTGATTCCTAGAAGATGTACCTTATAGTCGAGTCATCCCCTTTGATTCCTATAAGACGTACCTTTAAGTCGAGTCATCTCTTTTGATTCCAATAAAACGTACCTTTTAGTTGAGTCATTTCCTCTGATTCCTAGAAGATGTACCTTTTAGTCGAGTCATCCCCTTTGATTCCTATAAGACGTACCTTTTAGTCGAGTCATCCTCTTTGACCCCTAGAAGACGTACCTTTTAATCGAGTCATTTACTTTGATTCCTATAAGACGTATCTTTTAATCGAGTCATCCCTTTTGATTCATATAAGACGTACCTTTTAGTCAAGTCATCCCCTTTGATTCCTATAAGACGTACCTTTTAGTCGAGTCATCTCCTTTGATTCATATAAGACGTTCCTTTTAGTTGAGTCATTTCCTGTGATTCCTAGAAGACGTACCTTTTAGTCGAGTCATCCCCTTTGATTCCTATAAGACATACCTTTTAGTCGAGTCATCCCCTTTGATTCCTATAAGACGTACATTTTAGTCTAGTTATCCCCTTTGATTCCTATAAGACGCACCTTTTAGTAGAGTCATCCCCTTTGATTCCTAGAAGACGTACCTTTTAGTCGAGTCATTTCCCTTGATTCCTATAAGACGTACCTTTTAGTCGAGTCATCCCCTTTGATTCCAATAAGACGTACCTTTTAGTCGAGTCATCCCCTTTGACCCCTAGAAGACGTACCTTTTAATCGACTCATTTACTTTGATTTCTATAAGACGTACCTTTTAGTCTAGTCATCCCCTTTGATTCCTATAAGACGCACCTTTTAGTAGAGTCATCCCCTTTGATTCCTAGAAGACGTACCTTTTAGTCGAGTCATTTCCCTTGATTCCTATAAGACGTACCTTTTAGTCGAGTCATCCCCTTTGATTCCAATAAGACGTACCTTTTAGTCGAGTCATCCCCTTTGATTCCTATAAGACGTACCTTTTAGTCGAGGCATCCCCTATGATTCCTATAAAACGTACCTTTTAGATGAGTCATTCTCTTTGACCCCTAGAATACGTAGCTTTTAGTCGAGTCATTTCCTTTGATTCCTATAAGATGTACCTTTTAGTCGAGTCATCCCACTTGATTACTATAAGACGCACATTTTAGTCGAGTCATCCTCTTTGATTCCTAGAAAACGTACCTTTTAGTCGAGTCATTTCCCTTTATTCCTATAAGATGTACCTTTTAGTCGAGTCATCCACTTTGATTCCTATAAGACGTACCTTTTAGTCGAGTCATCCCATTGGATTCCTATAAGACGTACCTTTTGGTGGAGTCATCCCCTTCGATTCCTATAAGACGAACCTTTTTTTCGAGTCATCCCCTTTGATTCCTAAAAGACGTACCTTTTAGTCGAGTCATTTCCCTTCATTCCTATAAGACGTACCTTTTAGTCGAGTGATCCCCTTTGATTCCTATATGATGTACCTTTTAGTCTAGTCATCCCCTTTGATTCCTATAAGATGTACCTTTTAGTCGAGTCATCCCCTTTGATCCCTAGAAGACGTACCTTTTAGTCGAGTCATTTCCTTTAATTCCTATATGACGTACCTTTTAGTTAAGTCATTTCCTGTGATTCCTAGAAGATGTACCTTTTTGTCGAGTCATCCCCTTTGATTCCTAGAAGACGTACCTTTTAGTCGAGTCATTTCCCTTGATTCCTATAAGACGTACCTTTTAGTCGAGTCATACACTTTGATTCCTATAAGACGTACCTTTTAGTCGAGTCATCCCATTGGATTCCTATAAGACGTACCTTTTGGTGGAGTCATCCCCTTCGATTCCGATAAGACGAACCTTTTAGTCAAGTCATCCCCCTTGATTCCTAAAAGACGTACCTTTTAGTCGAGTCATTTCCCTTGATTCCTATAAGACGTACATTTTAGTCGAGTGATCCCCTTTGATTCCTATATGATGTACGTTTTAGTTGAGTCATCCCCTTTGATTCCTATAAGACGTACCTTTTAGTCGAGTCATCCCCTTTGATCCCTAGAAGACGTACCTTTTAGTCGAGTCATTTCCTTTAATTCCTATAAGACGTACCTTTTAGTTGAGTCATTTCCTGTGATTCCTAGAAGATGTACCTTTTAGTCGAGTCATCCCCTTTGATTCCAATAAGACGTACCTTTAAGTCGAGTCATCTCCTTTGATTCCAATAAAACGTACCTTTTAGTTGAGTCATTTCCTGTGATTCCTAGAAGATGTACCTTTTAGTCGAGTCATCCCCTTTGATTCCTATAAGACGTACCTTTTAGTCAGTCATCCCCTTTGACCCCTAGAAGACGTACCTTTTAATCGAGTCATTTACTTTGATTCCTATAAGACGTATCTTTTAATCGAGTCATCCCTTTTGATTCATATAAGACGTACCTTTTAGTCGAGTCATCCCCTTTGATTCCTATAAGACGTACCTTTTAGTCGAGTCATCTCCTTTGATTCCTATAAGACGTTCCTTTTAGTTGAGTCATTTCCTGTGATTCCTAGAACACGTACCTTTTAGTCGATTCTTCCCATTTGATTCCTATAAGACGTACCTTTTAGTCGACTCATCCCCTTTGATTCCTAAAAGACGTACCTTTTAGTCGAGTCATCCCCTTTGACCCCTAGTAGACGTACCTTTTAATCGAGTCATTTACTTTGATTCCTATAAGACGTATCTTTTAGTGGAGTCATCCCTTTTGATTCCTATAAGACGTACCTTTTAGTCGAGTCATCCCCTTTGATTCCTATAAGACGTACCTTTTAGTCGAGTCATCTCCTTTGATTCCTATAAGACGTACCTTTTAGTCGAGACATTCAGTTTGACCTCTAGAATACGTACATATTAATCGAGTCATTTCCTTTAATTCCTATTAGACGTACCGTATAGTCGAGTGATCCCCTTTGATTCCTATAAGATGTACCTTTTAGTGGAGTCATCTCCTTTGATTCCCATAAGACATACCTTTTAGTCGAGTCATCCCCTTTGATCCCTAGAAGACATACCTTTTAGTCGAGTCATCTCCTTTGATTCCTATAAGACGTACCTTTTAGTTGCTCATTTCCTGTGATACCTAGAAGACGTACCTTTTAGTCGAGTCATCCCCTTTGATTCCTATAAGACGTACCTTTTAGTCGAGTCATCCCCTTTGACCACTAGAAGACGTACCTTTTAATCGAGTCAGTTACTTTGATTCCTATAAGACGTATCTATTAGTCGATTCATCCCTTTTGATTCCTATAAGACGTACCTTTTAGTCGAGTCATATCCTTTGATTCCTATTAGACGTACCTTTTAGTCCAGACATCCCCTTTGACCTCTAGAATACGTACCGATTAGTCGAGTCATTTCCTTTAATTCCTATGAGACGTACCTTTTAGACGAGTCATCCCCTTTGATTCCTATAAGCCGTACCTTTTAGGCGAGTCATATCCCTTGATTCCTATAAGACGTACCTTTTAGTCGAGTCATCCCCTTTGATTCCTATAAGACGTACATTTTAGTCGAGTCATCTCCTTTGATTCCTATAAGACGTACCTTTTAGTTGAGTCATTTCCTGTGATTCCTAGAAGACGTACCTTTTAGTCGAGTCATCCCCTTTGATTCCTATAATATGTACCTTTTAGTCGAGTCATCCCCTTTGATTCCTATAATACGTACCTTTTATTCGAGTCATCCCCTTTGACCTCTAGAATACGTACCTATTAGTCGAGTTATTTCCTTTAATTCCTATAAGACATACCTTTTAGTCGAGTCATCCCCTTTGACCCCTAGAAGACGTACCTTTTAATCGAGTCATTTCCTTTGATTGTATAAGACGTATCTTTTAGTCGAGTCATCCCTTTTGATTTCTATAAGACGTACCTTTTAGTCGAGTCATCCCCTTTGATTCCTATAAGACGTACCTTTTAGTCAAGTCATCCCCTTTGATTCCTATAAGACGTACCTTTTAGTCGAGTCATCCCTTTGATTCCTATAAGACGTACCTTTTAGTCGAGTCATCCCCTTTGACCCCTAGAAGACATACCTTTTAGTCATTTCCTTTGATTTCTATAAGACGTATCTTTTAGTCGAGTCACCCCTGATGATAGGCGAATTTACGCGCCTATATCAATATATTTTGCCCATATTTTAGCCTAGTTTTGAGAACAAATTATATATTTCATGCACTTTTAGTCCTTTTTCCTGTAAATGAGCTAACGAACATGATTAGTAAAGTTTCAGGTGTAAATGATGCATAATATAGCATTTTATGGCTTACTTGACGCTAAAGAAAGCTCACGAAGGAAGGGAAGGGAGTTTACTCGCCTAAGGACCAAAACTGCTGCATGGAAAATCTGTCCCGGGCTAAAACAGCATTTCTGAAGACTTTGGGGGACCAAAACTGCTGCATGAAAAATCTGTCCCGGGCTAAAACAGCAATTCTTAAGACTTTGGGGACTTACAGACACAAAGCTGGTTTTTGACAATGATACATTAACCTAGTACAATTAGGTTATGTATTTCATTATTTTAAGTGGATTATGATAATGTTACCTTAACCTAGTACATATGGGTTAAGGATTTCATTAGTCTAGTAGGATTTGGTTATTTATTTCATTAGTCTAGTAGGATTTGGTTATTTATTTCATTAGCTCAGTAGGATTAAGATATGGGTATTATAAATACCCTATCATGCTAGAGACTTAGAGGCATCTTCTATTCCTCTATTATTCTACACTACAAACAATTCTACAACTCTTCTAATCTTTCTATTAATTCTAGTTTTCTTCTTCCATCTATTCTTAATTTCCGCAACAAGAGAATCGTTACTTTGCTAAGGAATTCACGCCTCACGCCTACCACTTACGCTACACGAAATTAATCAATCTTGTGGTATAACAACAATGTCAAGCGTGATCTCCTTCGCATTCATGGGTAACTAAACTTCTCTGTTGGGGTTATGGAAGCCGAATGAGTTACTATCTATTGCTGTGAGTTTGTGAGTTCAAGGCACATATATTGCTTATATCATTATTCTCTTCATCTTAATCTACATTCTTTGCGGTTGCAAACGCAAGAATACACCAGTCTAACATTTAACTTATTCGAGAGAAAAGTTATTTGTCTGGAAAAGAGATAATGTCAAGGTAGTAGGAGTAGGACACCCTTTCCTATTAAAACGCTAGTGCCGTAACTGGACTAACCTCTTGGAGAATTCGTACCGTTAGATACGCTTTAAGCTCGAGAGAGTTAAAGTGAAATAGTCCTTGTTTAGGTCGAGAGACGCTTGGATTTACCATCGACTACAATCCTCTATAAGCAATTGCATGTCAGAATTCTACACACTCATAGCCAATAGAGACGTATACCTCAGAAGGTGGACATAACCCCAACTTCTCAATTCTCATTGTTTACATCTCACCAAAACATTCTTTCTCTTTTGAATTTGCTATTGCCGTTTTTAGATCTTATTTTGGTTACATTACTTGTACGACAAGACTCCCCCCTTTTTTTACGAGACTTGCACTAAAAGTCTAGTAATTTTTACTTACTTGTTGACCAAGCTATTCCCTGTGGGATCGATACCCAACCCAGTTGGGTTCTATATTTGCTAACGACCGCTTTACACTCCAACGAGAGCTGTAGATTGAGCGTTATCAAAAATTGGCGCCGCTGCCGGGGAATACAAGTGTCAATTAAGTTCGTGAAAATTACTAGACCCTTTGGTCAAAGATTCTCGTACTTTTACTTTTAGTTTTTGTTTTTGTCTACTGCAGGTTTTTATTTTAGTGCATGCCCCATACTCGAAGTTCTGGTCAACCATTATTACCAAGAAATCCTGAACCACAACGCATTGGTAGAATGGAAGCACAAGCTGAAATCGCAAGGATGGCTGCTCAACAGGAACAAGCAAGATTGGCTGCCCTTGCCGCAGCCCAGGTTCAACAGAAGAACATTGATAACCCTGCACGAGCACCAAATCCTGAAGATGAGGATTTAGGTGATGACGAGTTACTAAACCCTAGGCGTGATGCTGAAATCATAACACCTGCCAACAGAAGAGGTCGACAAGCTCGGTATAGATATGATCACCAACCTATGCAGCCAGCTTTCGACGATGATGATGATGATCTTGATGGTGCCGGAGCCACTGGAGCTATAATTCCACCACCATTAGCGCCCGGAGCCAAGTTCAACATCACAAGTACCATGATTCAGTTATTGCAACTCAAGGGATTGTTTGGTGGATTAGCAGGCGATGATCCGAATATGCATCTCATCAACTTTATTTCTACATGCAAGTCTTTTGACAATCCTGGTGTTGGTCAGAATGCAATTCGATTACGTCTATTTCCATTGTCTCTGTCTCGGGAGGCAACACTATGGTTGAATGGGCTGACTCCTGATTCAATTACAAATTGGAGGCAATTGAGAGACGCTTTCCTAGAAAGATTCTTTCCTCCTTCAAAAAGGGCACAATTGAGAGATGAAATCAGCAACTTTCGTCAGCTTCCCACTGAAGCTCTTCATGAAACATGGGAGAGGTTCATGACAAAGCTAGCGAGATGCCCAAACCATCACATGACTAATGTTCACCTCATGGAGATATTGTATAGAGCCTTGAATTCAATAACTAAGCTAGTGGTGGATAACGCAGCTGGAGGATCATTTATGGACCTCACCTTTGGTCAAGCAAGCAATATGCTAGATCGCATGATGAAACAAAGTAGAGCTTGGCATACCAGGGATTCTGAGGTAGCAAGCCCCACTTTATCTATAGGCATGACTGCAGACCAAAGAAGAAGACAAGAAGAACGTGATCAAGATATGGCGCACATGAAAACACAAATGGATCTTCTTACAAAGCATTTATTATCAGGGAAGAACAAAAAAGTGAAAGCTGTGGCGCCAAAAGGAAGAGACGAATCTGATTCGGAAGAAGAAGCCAACTACTTGAACAATCAGGGGGGTTTCCGAGGGAATGCCCAAGGAAACCAAGGTCGGAACTATTATGATAATTCTGGAAACAAGGACCAACGTAGTTGGAGAAAAAATAATGAAAAGAGTGGTGTTTATGTTCCCCCTGGTAGACGTGATACCACCACATCTAATTCTGGAAGTATGGAAGACATGATGGATAAATTATTGAAAGGAGTGGAAACAACGAGCGCGGGAGTTACTGAGGTAATCAATGATTTGTCTTCCATGAAACAACTAGTTGATTCTCATTCCACTTCAATCAAGCAAATAGAGCAGCAACTGAGCCAACTTTCAGCAGCACTCAATCAAAGAAAGGCTGGCACTTTACCTAGCGATACTGTGCAAAACCCAAGGAATGATGGGTCATGCATGGCCATCACTACCAGAAGTGGTAAGGTGCTGGAACCTTCAGCAAAAGGCAAGCAAGTGGTTGAAGAAGTTGCGGATATGGATGATAACGCAAAAGGAGAAGATGTCGCAACAACCATTTCTGACGTCAAGGACGTCACGCCCAGTGACGTGCAGCCTGAAAAAATGGAAAAATAGAAGCAAGAGGAGAAGAAAGACATGGAGAGAACACTTCCATACCCACCACCACCTTTTCCCCAAAGATTGAAGAAGGTGGCTGAGGACACGAAGTTCAGCAAATTCATGACTATGTTAAAGCAGCTGATCATTAATGTTCCATTGGTGGAGGCACTTGAACAAATGCCTGGGTACGCGAAGTTTATGAAAGATCTTTTGACTATGAAGAGGGCAGCAAGTTATGAGCTGAAGGATGATGTGCATCATTGTAGTGAAATTGCTACCCGATCGATAGTTCAGAAGAAGGCCGACCCCGGAGCTTTCACTATTCCTTGCACTGTCGGATCTTTGAACTTTGCCAAAGCATTATGTGACCTAGGAGCCAGCATCATCTTGATGCCATTATCGATCTACAAGAAGTTGGGGTTAGGAGATCCTTCACCAACTAACATGAGGCTTGTTATGGCAGATAGGTCGGTAAAACGACCGGTTGGTATTCTATGTGATGTCTTGGTAAAGGTTTCTTCATTTATCTTTCAAGAAGACTTTGTCATCTTGGATTGTGAAGCAGATTCAGAGGTTCCCATAATCTTTGGACGCCCTTTCCTTGCTACAGGAAGTGTGCTCATTGATTTGAGAGCTAATGAACTTTCATTCCGAATAAATGATGAAGTGGTTCGATTTGATGTTTGCAAATCAATGAAGCAACCCACAGAACTGAGTGTATTTTCTGTGGCTGATGTTGTCTTTGACGATGAGAAAGAACGCCTTGAAGAAGAGCAAATTCTTGATGATCCTTTGGAGGTTTTGCTCATGATAGGAAAGAATGAGGATGCTGAAATTTCTGAAGAAGCTGTTTGTGCGCTATCGGAATTAGGGACATATCGCTATACTCCTAAGAAGCTGGATCTTGAGCTCAAGAATCGACCCACACCACCAGCCAAGCCATCTATTGAAGAACCACCCACACTAGAATTGAAGGAGCTGCCAAGTCATCTGAAGTACGCATTCTTAGGAAGCGGAAACACACTTCCAGTCATAGTGGCAGCCGATTTGGGTGAGCAACAAGTTGCAGCTCTTATTTTGATCATACGCAAGTATATTAGAGCCATTGGATGGACCATTGCGGATATTATTGGTATTCCACCTGGGATTTGCACACATAAAATTCAGCTTCAAGAAAAGTGCACACCCACCATTGAACATCAAAGGCGTTTAAACCCACCTATGCAAGAAGTGGTGAAGAAGGAGATTATAAAGTGGTTAGACGCAGGAGTTGTATAACCTATCTCTGATAGTACGTGGGTAAGTCCTGTACAATGTGTTCCCAAGAAAGGAGGAATGACGGTGGTCGCAAATGCAAAGAATGAACTTATTCCACTCAGGCCCATTACTGGATGAAGAGTATGCATGGACTACCGCAAGCTGAATTCGTGGACACTCAAGGATCACTTCCCCATGCCATTTATGGACCAAATGCTAGATCGATTAGCGGGGAAAGGATGGTTTTGCTTCTTGGAAGGTTATTCAGGTTATAATCAGATTTGTATTGCTCCCGAAGATCAAGAGAAGACAACGTTCACATGCCCATATGGTACGTTTTCCTTCAAACGCATGCCATTCGGGTTGTGTAATGCACCAGCCACCTTTCAACGTTGTATGATGTCTCTTTTCTCTGATATGGTTGAAGACACTTTGTAGGTATTTATGGACGACTTTTCAGTTGTCGGTGAGTCTTTTGAAGCATGTTTGCCAAACTTGAGCATGGCATTGCAAAGATCTGTAGAGTTCAACCTTGTGCTGAATTGGGAGAAGTGCCACTTCATGGTAAAAGAAGGAATCGTTCTTGGGCACAAGATCTCTGAAAGAGGAATAGAGGTTGATCGAGCAAAAATAGAGGTAATTGAGAAGCTACCGCCTCCAATTTCGGTGAAGGGAGTCCGTAGTTTTCTTGGCCATGCTGGTTTCTATCGTAGATTCATCAAAGACTTTTCCAAAATTTCTAGTCCATTGTACAAACTACTGGAGAAACATGCGAAGTTTGACTTTAATGACAATTGCTTAAAGGTATTCGAATGCCTTAAAGGAAAGCTCATTGAAGCCCCTATCATGGTAGCACCAGATTGGACGCTCCCGTTTGAGGTCATGTGCGATGCTAGTGGTGTAGCCGTTGGAGTTGTTCTTGGACATAGAAAGGAGAAACTATTTCATCCTATCTACTATGCGAGTAAGGTCCTAAATGAAGCCCAAAGGAACTACACTGTTACTGAACAAGAGCTCCTAGCGGTTGTATATGCGTTTGAGAAGTTTCGTGCCTATCTATTGGGTACCAATGTGATCGTCCATATAGACCATGCAGCTCTTAAGTATCTAATGACGAAGAAGGATGCCAAACCAAGGTTGATTTGATGGGTACTGCTGCTGTAAGAGTTTGATTTCGAAGTCAAAGATAGAAGAGGTTGCGAGAACCAAGTGGCTGATCACCTATCTAGACTTGAGAATGAACATGTGGCGCAACCTGAAATTCAGATTGATGATGCATTCCCTGATGAGGAGATATTAGCGACAAAAATAGAGAAAGTACCATGGTATGCCGACTTTGCAAATTTCGTAGAGAGTAATGTGATACCTGCCAACTTATCTTACCACCAAAGGAGGAAGTTTATGCATGACGTTCAGCACTACTATTGGGATGAACCTTATTTGTTTCGAAGATGCGCGGATGGGATCATTCGACGATGTATATCCCATGAAGAAGTACCTGCTATATTGGAAGCATGCCACACTTTGCAAGTTGGAGGACATCATGCAGGGAATCGAACGGCAAGAAAAGTATTGCAAAGTGGTTATTATTGGCCCTCGATACTCAGAGATGCATACGACTATGTGAGAAGGTGTGACCAATGCCAACGTCAAGGTGCTATTTCAAAACACCATGAAATGCCCATGTCCAAAATTATGGAGATAGAACTTTTTGATGTGTGGGGTATTGATTTCATGGGTCCATTCGTGAATTCGTTTGGAATGAAGTACATCTTTGATGCTGTGGATTATGTTTTGAAATGGGTTGAAGCTGTAGCATTGGCCGACAACGAAGGAAAGCGTGTTGTAGCGTTCTTAAAGAAGAATATCTTCTCTCGCTTTGGGGTACCTCGTACTATCATAAGTGATGGAGGATCTCACTTTTGCAACAAGCTATTCAAATCTGTATTGGCCAAGTATGGTGTCAAGCAATACAAGGTAGCTACGCCTTATCATCCCCAAACTAGTGGACAAGTAGAGGTTTCCAATCGAGAGATTAAGCAAATCCTTGCAAAGACGGTTAATGCAAATAGGAAGGATTGGTCTCGAAAGCTAGATGATGCACTATGGGCATATAGGACTGCATTCAAGACACCCATTTGCATGTCTCCTTATCAACTAGTTTATTGGAAGGCTTGTCATCTACCCATCGAGCTTAAATACAAGGCATTGTGGGCATTGAAGCACTTGAATCTGAATTGGAATGATGTGAAGAATCTGAGGTTGGAGCAGCTGAACGAATTAGATGAGTTCTGTCTCCATGCATATGAAAGATCGGATTTATACAAGGAGCGGATGAAGAAGTATCATGATCAGCGGATTGTTCGACGAAACTTCCAAAAGGGTGATATGGTACTACTCTTCAACTCCAGATTTAAGCTCTTCCCAGGTAAGTTAAAATATAAGTGGTTTGGTCCATTTAAAGTTATCCAAGTCTACTCGTCTGGAGTAGTCGAATTGGAAGGCAATTAGGGTGTTGTCTTCAAAGTGAATGGCCAACGTGCTAAGCCGTATATCGGTCCTCTTGAATTGACGAATGACATGGCCATTAGTTATCTCGACGAAGTCTAAGTACTCGAGATAAACAAGTCGTGCCACGACAATAAATAAGGCACTAGATGGGAGGCAACCCATCGTTTATCATTTTTCATTTATCGTTTATCGTTTTCTTTCATTCTAGTACTTGATTTGTTTTTAATTAATAAAAATCCAAAAATAAGAGTCGTGCCACGAACAAAACTAAGGCGCTTGGTGGGAGGCAACCCATCGTACTAATCGTTTTCATTTGTTTGAGCGAATATAGGTGCAAGAAGTAGTCAACGAGGAGATTGATTTCAATTGACGATTTGGACGCATTGTATGGTAAAGTTGGTAAGTTAGGAATAGTGATGCATAAGGCTATGGATTGAGCCTTTCCCACGCCAAAATAGGCTTCGAGGAAGGCTAGGCCTTGGTAAAACTAGGCCACGAACGATGCACAACCTATCCTATAGCCTAAGGTCTCAGAATCTAGTGTGCTATACACTATGCGCCGCCTATTCCTAGGTATGCTTTTGACTATGCGCCGCCTATGCTATGGCATTTGGTCTCAGTATCTCATATGCCATAGACTATGCGGCGCATATGTCCCATTATGCCATAGACAATGAGCCGCATATGTCTACAAATGCCATAGACTATGCGGCACATATGTCCCATTATGCCATAGACAATGCGCCGCATATGTAGGATTTTTGTCTCCAAAACCGATTGTAAATGGGTCATAACCCGACCCTTACTCTTCCTATATAAAGGGGACTTAGTCTTATAACACAACCACAATAGAAAATACCCTAAAGGCGCCGCATACTCTGCCAAATCTTCTAAAAATTTTATTCTTTTGCTCTTCCAATTCACAAAACCATCTCCACAAGCTTCAAGCAAGTAAGTGCTCTCTTATTCTTCATTTATTTCTCGTAAGTACTACGTTGATATGGCTATTATTAATTTCTAAATTATATAAGATTGTTGGTAATGTTCATGTGTTTGGATTGTTGTTGCAAAATCATGTGAGTGAACATATACGTAGGAAAATCTTGACCTGTTTCCGACTTGAATTTGGTTTCAATAGCATTGTTATG
Organism: Capsicum pubescens; assembly: GCA_030864215.1. Classification (NCBI taxonomy): domain Eukaryota; kingdom Viridiplantae; phylum Streptophyta; class Magnoliopsida; order Solanales; family Solanaceae; genus Capsicum; species Capsicum pubescens. Next base: position 270,988,620 of record CM061545.1, on the reverse strand, counting down.
ATATTTGCGGAATTGCTATGGCTATGAATATTGCTTAAGATTGTTGTTAGGATACTTACATGTTAGACTATCCCGGCCATCGGGATAAGACCTACCGACTTAGGAGGTTGTGATTGTTAAAAGAATAACGATTTAATGTGGTAACCTCTATGTAGTAGTGTTGCTATATATACCATTAAAGCAGTCCAGTGGCTGCAAGTAAGTCATGCATTGCTGATTTTCTTGTCGGAATACAATCCTAAAACGTATCTCGATGAAATCTGAGTAAATCGACTACTTTCACCTCACTGATTTGTGTTAACAAAACTAAGTGTGGGGTGGTACCCCTAATTCTTGCTTATAGATTGTATCAAGCGAAATTGTGCTGCAACTAACACTATTTCTAGTCTCAGGTACAATGGCACCTAAAGCGAGGCAAGGCAAGGAGAAGGCAACCACTTCCCAAAAGGGCAAGAAGAGAAGTCGAAAAGACCAAGGAGAATCATCCTCAGCACAACCACCACGCAGAATGTTCGGAATAAAATGGGTTCTTGAGGAAGAAGCCAAAGCATGGTACAACAGCAACAAAGAAAAAAAAATGTGCACGTCGACTTGATCAACAAGGATACCTTAGCAAAGAAGGAGCCGCGTATGTTGGCAAAAATAATGGCTTTAAAGTTGGATTTCATCTTCACCGACATGGGAGAGTGTAATCTTGATCTAACAAGAGAGTTTTATGCCAACTGGTCGCCAAACACAACAGGCAATGAATTCAAAATTCGGGGCCAGGTGTTACAGCTCACAGCGGACTGGATCAACTCTTTTCTTGGCTTACCTTCAATCGATGCAGCACTATTCAAAGAGCTGTGCAGCAGGCCTGCTTATTGAGCAATACGACACACGCTTTGTGGAAGCAGATCAATGGCAAGGTGGGGCATACATAAAGAAACCGGCCGACACAACACCTTCCCTTATGCTCCACTAAATAGGGAAGCAAGAATCTGGATGCGCATTGTCAACTCATGTCTTATTCCTGGGACTCAATACACCAAGATATCGAGAGATAGAGTGTGTTTGGTCTATGCTTTAATGACGAATGTCCCAATCAACTTTGGGGCAATCATTCGATCCACCATGAGGAACGCCAGACTACACAAAAGGTCCCATTTCACATTTGGCAATTTGTTGACAGCAATCTTGCGGAAGGAGGATATTGAAGAGGAACCAGCTGATCATAAACTCCCACACAATCCGAAGAAAGTTGACCTCACAAAGGTCAAAGATGCTGAATCAACACATGACATCAAACTTACTACGGCAGAGAGACATGCTCGGGATGAGAGTTTCTCCCGCCATATGTACGGCATGATGAGGTTTACAATGATGAGCAGAGGTCGTGTTCCAACTGCTGCAGAGCTCCAACAGCTGGACCACGAATATCCCATGAACATGCATGCACGGGAGATGTGTGGAGTGGGCGTATACTTTGAGGAACCTCTAGATGATGATGTGCCGACTGATGACGATCGACGCTTGCCAGACTCTGACGAGGAGGAGAACTCTGACGACGACTCTTATGATGATTCCGACGAAGGGGGTATGACCCCCGACAATGAGGAAGAGTCCGACTAACCAGGTTCCTCGTATTTATTTTCCACTGAGGGCAGTGTCCCGTTTAAGTGTGGGGTGGCGGTATCGTATGCTACTATACTTCTCTATTGCATCTATGTTTGCTTTCTTTGTTTTATTTTTATTAGGAGTAAATTTTTTTTCTAGCTTCGCATGAAATTATTTTGATAGGCAGCATGAGATTATAACAAGAGTAAGTGCTACAATTGTGACTATTGAGACGTTTAGGCTCTAGTTATGACTCATTATGTGATATTGTGTGGTTCAATTCCTTCACTTGTTGGGTTGAGAGTCTATATAACTTCCAAGCAAGTCGACCATGTGCCTTGTGTGTGTGAGATAATAGTATATTCTATGTTTGTGGCTGATGCTAGAACTTGCCTGGTATGTATGCAAAGCGAAAATAAGGAGTGTATGTTTAGGATATGATTTAGGCATTTCTTTGGCAACCTATACATGTTTACCTTCAGTTTTACCTACCCATGGGCATCATCCTAGTTAACCCTTTTGAGCTTTTAGCCTATTTCTTTGACAACCTTGTATGTAAGCCTAATCCATTTCTTTCAAGACCGTAATTTGATCCAAACTCCTAAGTGCTTTAAAGTGAAAAAGTCATGTGACAACATAAGAGGAAATTGGGTGAGTATGATGCTATAAATTGTAATGGTGCTTGAATGTGTTATGAAAAAGAAAGTGCTATCATAAGAGGTATGTTGTGAAAAGAAAAATGAAAAAGAAATCTGAAAAGCGAGTTGTGCTTAAAATTGAAAAACAAAAGAGGAGAACAAGGGTGGTATAACAAAAGAAAGATGAAAGGTTGAAAGAAAAAAGTGTCAATGATACAAAGTGATGTATTAAAGCGCTTAGGAACTTAGTCACTATTCCTGGCCAAAATAGTCCTACCCGTCCCTTAGCCTACATTACAACCATCAAAAGACCTACTTGATCCTAATCTTAACATTCCAACATTTAGTAGAGTATTACATTAAGGGCAAGCCTATGGTCATCAGTCGCTTCATATGAATTCTTTGTGAGAGCGAGAGCAAGGACATTTTGATACCCATGTTTGAAAAATATGCTATACTTGTGAGTGATTATGGGTACTATTGTGTGAGACACACATGGTTGATGAGGTTTGGGTAGTTATATATGATTCCTTGTACTTTAACGTTTGCATGCGAGTTGATCACCATCACAAGTCTATACTTGAGGTTAAATTGTTTTTACTTATAATTGAAAAGATACTCTTTGTTGATAATTGTTGTGCTTGTCTTGACGAATATTTTGTGTTGTTGCCATAAAACCCTAAGTTGATGTTTAGAAGGACATGATAGTTTGTTCGAGGACGAACAAAGCTCTAACTGTGGGGTGTTGATGATAGGCGAATTTACGCGCCTATATCAATATATTTTGCCCATATTTTAGCCTAGTTTTGAGAACAAATTATATATTTCATGCACTTTTAGTGCTTTTTCCTGTAAATGAGCTAACGAACATGATTAGTAAAGTTTCAGGTGTAAATGATGCATAATTCAGCATCTTATGGCTTACTTGACGCTAAAGAAAGCTCACGAAGGAAGGGAAGGGAGCTTACACGCCTAAGGACCAAAACTGCTGCATGGAAAATCTGTCCCGGGCTAAAACAGCAATTCTGAAGACTTTGGGGACTTACAGACACAAAGCTGGATTTTGACAATGATACATTAACCTAGTACAATTAGGTTATGTATTTCATTATTTTAAGTGGATTATGATAATGTTACCTTAACCTAGTACATATGGGTTTTGGATTTCATTAGTCTAGTAGGATTTGTTATTTATTTCATTAGTCTAGTAGGATTTGGTTATTTATTTCATTAGCTCAGTAGGATTAGGATATGGGTATTATAAATACCCTATCATGCTAGAGACTTAGAGGCATCTTCTATTCCTCTATTATTCTACACTACAAACAATTCTAAAACTCTTCTAATCTTTCTATTAATTCTAGTTTTCTTCTTCCATCTATTCTTAATTTCCGCAACAAGAGAATCGTTACTTTGCTAAGGAATTCACGCCTCACGCCTACCACTTACGCTACACGAAATTAATCAATCTTGTGGTATAACAACAATGTCAAGCGTGATCTCCTTCGCATTCATGGGTAACTAAACTTCTCTGTTGGGGTTATGGAAGCCGAATGAGTTACTATCTATTGCTGTGAGTTTGTGAGTTCAAGGCACGTATATTGCTTATATCATTATTCTCTTCATCTTAATCTACATTCTTTGCGGTTGCAAACGCAAGAATACGCCAGTCTAACATTTAACTTGTTCGAGAGAAAAGTTATTTGTCTGGAAAAAAGATAATGTCAAGGTAGTAGGACACCCTTTCCTATTAAAACGCTAGTGCCGTAACTGGACTAACCTCTTGGAGAATTCGTACCGTTAGATACGCTTTAAGCTCGAGAGAGTTTAAGTGAAATAGTCCTTGTTTAGGTCGAGAGACGCTTGGATTTACCATCGACTACAATCCTCTATAAGCAATTGCATGTCTGAATTCTACACACTCATAGCCAATAGAGACGTATACCTCAGAAGGTGGACATAACCCCAACTTCTCAATTCTCATTGTTTACATCTCACCAAAACTTTCTTTCTCTTTTTACTTTGCTATTGCCGTTTTTAGATCTTATTTTGGTTACATTACTTGTACGACAAGACTCCCCCCTTTTTTACGAGACTTGCACTAAAAGTCTAGTAATTTTTACTTACTTGTTGACCAAGCTATTCCCTGTGGGATCGATACCCAACCCAGTTGGGTTCTATATTTGCTAACGACCGTTTTACACTCCTACGAGAGCTGTAGATTGAGCGTTATCAAAAATTGGCGCCGCTGCCGGGGAATACAAGTGTCAATTAAGTTCGTGAAAATTACTAGACCCTTTGGTCAAAGATTCTCGTACTTTTACTTTTAGTTTTTGTTTTTGTTTTTGTCTACTGCAGGTTTTTATTTTAGTGCATGCCCCATACTCGAAGTTCTGGTCAACCATTATTACCAAGAAATCCTGAACCACAACGCATTGGTAGAATGGAAGCACAAGCTGAAATCGCAAGGATGGCTGCTCAACAGGAACAAGCAAGATTGGTTGCCCTTGCCGCAGCCAAGAATCAACAGCAGAACATTGATAACCCTGCACGAGTACCAAATCCTGACGATGAGGATTTAGGTGATGACGAGTTACTAAACCCTAGGCGTGATGCTGAAATCATAACACCTGCCAACAGAAGAGGTCGACAAGCTCGGTATAGATATGATCACCAACCTATGCAGCCAGCTTTCGACGATGATGATGATGATCTTGATGGTGCCGAAGCCACTGGAGCTATAATTCCACCACCATTAGCACCCGGAGCCAAGTTCAACATCACAAGCACCATGATTCAGTTATTGCAACTCAAGGGATTGTTTGGTGGATTAGCAGGCGATGATCCGAATATGCATCTCATCAACTTTATTTCTACATGCAAGTCTTTTGACAATCCTGGTGTTGGTCAGAATGCAATTCGATTACGTCTATTTCCATTGTCTTTGTCTGGGGAGGCAACACTATGGTTGAATGGGCTGACTCCTGATTCAATTACAAATTGGAGGCAATTGAGAGACGCTTTCCTAGAAAGATTCTTTCCACCTTCCAAAAGGGCACAATTGAGAGATGAAATCAAAAACATTCGTCAGCTTCCCACTGAAGCTCTTCATGAAACATGGGAGAGGTTCAAGACAAAGCTAGCCAGATGCCCAAACCATCACATGACTAATGTTCACCTCATGGAGATATTGTATAGAGCCTTGAATTCAATAACTAAGCCAGTGGTGGATAACGCAGCTGGAGGATCATTTATGGACCTCACCTTTGGTCAAGCAAGCAATATGCTAGATCGCATGACGAAACAAAGTAGAGCTTGGCATACCAGGGATTCTGAGGTAGCAAGCCCCACTTTATCTATAGGCATGACTGCAGAGCAAAGAAGAAGACAAGAAGAATGTGATCAAGATATGGTGCACATGAAAACACAAATGGATCTTCTTACAAAGCATTTATTATCAGGGAAGACCGAAAAAGTGAAAGCTGTGGCGCCAAAAGGAAGAGACGAATCTGATTCGGAAGAAGAAGCCAACTACATGAACAATCAGGGAGGTTTCTGAGGGAATGCCCAAGGAAACCAAGGTCAGAACTATTATGATAATTCTGGAAACAAGGACCAAGGTAGTTGGAGAAAAAACAATGAAAAGAGTGGTGTTTATGTTCCCCCTGGTAGACGTGATACCACCACATCTAATTCTGGAAGTATGGAAGACATGATGGCTAAATTATTGAAAGGAGTGGAAACAACGAGCACGGGAGTTACTGAGGTAATCAATGATCTGTATTCCATGAAACAACTAGTTGATTCTCATTCCACTTCAATCAAGCAAATAGAGCAGCAACTGAGCCAACTTTCAGTAGCACTCAAGCAAAGAAAGGCTGGCACTTTACCTAGCGATACTGTGCAAAACCCAAGGAATGATGGGTCATGCATGGCCATCACTACCAGAAGTGGTAAGGTGCTGGAACCTTCAGCAAAAGGCAAGCAAGTGGTTGAAGAAGTTGCGGATATGGATGATAACGCAAAAGGAGAAGATGCCGCAACAACCAGTTCTGACGTCAAGGACGTCACGCCCAGTGACGTGCAGCCTGAAAAAATGGAAAAATGGAAGCAAGAGGAGAAGAAAGACATGGAGAGAACACTTCCATACCCACCACCACCTTTTCCCCAAAGATTGAAGAAGGTGGCTGAGGACACGAAGTTCAGCAAATTCATGACTATGTTAAAGCAGCTGACCATTAATGTTCCATTGGTGGAGGCACTTGAACAAATGCCTGGGTACGCGAAGTTTATGAAAGATCTTTTGACTAAGAAGAGGGCAGCAAGTTATGAGCTGAAGGATGATGTGCATCATTGTAGTGCAATTGCTACCCGATCGATAGTTCAGAAGAAGGCCGACCCCGGAGCTTTCAGTATTCCTTGCACTGTCGGATCTTTGAACTTTGCCAAAGCATTATGTGACCTAGGAGCCAGCATCAACTTGATGCCATTATCGATCTACAAGAAGTTGGGGTTAGGAGATCCTACACCAACTAACATGAGGCTTGTTATGGCAGATAGGTCGGTAAAACGACCGGTTGGTATTCTATGTGATGTCTTGGTAAAGGTTTCTTCATTTATCTTTCCAACAGACTTTGTCATCTTGGATTGTGAAGCAGATTCATAGGTTCCCATAATCTTTGGACGCCCTTTCCTTGCTACAGGAAGAGTGCTCATTGATTTGAGAGCTAATGAACTTTCATTCCGAATAAATGATGAAGTGGTTCGATTTGATGTTTGCAAATCAATGAAGCAACCCAAAGATCTGAGTGTATTTTCTGTGGCTGATGTTGTCTTTGACGATGAGAAAGAACGCCTTGAAGAAGAGCAAATTCTTGATGATCCTTTGGAGGTTTTGCTCATGAAAGGAAAGAATGAGGATGCTGAAATTTCTGAAGAAGCTGTTTGTGCGCTATCGGAATTAGGGACATATCGCTATACTCCCAAGATGCTGGATCTTGATCTCAAGAATCGACTCACACCACCAGCCAAGCCATCTATTGAAGAACCACCCACACTAGAATTGAAGGAGCTGCCAAGTCATCTGAAGTACGCATTCTTAGGAAGCGGAAACACACTTCCAGTCATAGTGGCAGCCGATTTGGGTGAGCAACAAGTTGCAGCTCTTATTTTGATCTTACGCAAGTATATTAGAGCCATTGGATGGACCATTGCGGATATTATTGGTATTCCACCTGGGATTTGCACTCAAAAATTCAGCTTCAAGAAAAGTGCACACCCACCATTGAACATCAAAGGCGTTTAAACCCACCTATGCAAGAAGTGGTGAAGAAGGAGATTATAAAGTGGTTAGACGCAGGAGTTGTATATCCTATCTCTGATAGTACGTGGGTAAGTCCTGTACAATGTGTTCCCAAGAAAGGAGGAATGACGGTGGTCGCAAATGCAAAGAATGAACTTATTCCACTCAGGCCCGTTACTGGATAGAGAGTATGCATGGACTACCGCAAGCTGAATTCGTGGACACTCAAGGATCACTTCCCCATGCCATTTATGGACCAAATGCTAGATCGATTAGCGGGGAAAGGATGGTTTTGCTTCTTGGATGGTTATTCAGATTATAATCAGATTTGTATTGCTCCCGAAGATCAAGAGAAGACAACGTTCACATGCCCATATGGTACGTTTTCCTTCAAACGCATGCCATTCGGGTTGTGTAATGCACCAGCCACCTTTCAACGTTTTATGATGTCTATTTTCTCTGATATGGTTGAAGACACTTTGGAGGTATTTATGGACGACTTTTTAGTTGTCGGTGAGTCTTTTGAAGCATGTTTGGCAAACTTGAGCATGGCATTGCAAAGATGTGTAGAGTTCAACCTTGTGCTGAATTGGGAGAAGTGCCACTTCATGGTAAAAGAAGGAATCATTCTTGGGCACAAGATCTCTGAAAGAGGAATAGAGGTTGATCGAGCAAAAATAGAGGTAATTGAGAAGCTACCGCCTCCAATTTCGGTGAAGGGAGTCCGTAGTTTTCTTGGCCATGCTGGTTTCTATCGTAGATTCATCAAAGACTTTTCCAAAATTTCTAGTCCATTGTACAAACTACTGGAGAAAGATGCGAAGTTTGACTTTAATGACAATTGCTTAAAGGCATTCGAATGCCTTAAAGTAAAGCTCATTGAAGCCCCTATCATGGTAGCACCAGATTGGACGCTCCCGTTTGAGGTCATGTGCGATGCTAGTGGTGTAGCCGTTGGTGTTGTTCTTGTACAAAGAAAGGAGAAACTATTTCATCCTATCTACTATGCGAGTAAGGTCCTAAATGAAGCCCAAAGGAACTACACTGTTACTGAACAAGAGCTCCTAGCAGTTGTATATGCGTTTGAGAAGTTTCGTGCCTATCTATTGGTTACCAATGTGATCGTCCATACAGACCATTCAGCTCTTAAGTATCTAATGACGAAGAAGGATGCCAAACAGGGGTTGATTCGATGGGTACTGCTGCTGCAAGAGTTTGATTTCGAAGTCAAAGATAGAAGAGGTTGCGAGAACCAAGTGGCTGATCACCTATCTAGACTTGAGAATGAACATGTGGCGCAACCTGAAATTCAGATTGATGATGCATTCCCTGACGAGGAGATATTAGCGACAAAAATGGAGAAAGTACCATGGTATACCGACTTTGCAAATTTCGTAGAGAGTAATGTGATACCTGCCAACTTATCTTACCACCAAAGGAGGAAGTTTATGCATGACGTTCAGCACTACTATTGGGATGAACCTTATTTGTTTCGAAGATGCGCGGATGGGATCATTCGACGATGTATATCCCATGAAGAAGTACCTGTTATATTGAAAGCATGCCATACTTCGCAAGTTGGAGGACATCATGCAGGGAATCGAACGGCAAGAAAAGTATTGCAAAGTGGTTATTATTGTCCCTCGATATTCAGAGATGCATACGACTATGTGAGAAGGTGTGACCAATGCCAACGTCAAGGTGCTATTTCAAAACACCATGAAATGCCCATGTCCAAAATTATGGAGATAGAACTTTTTGATGTGTGGGGTATTGATTTCATGGGTCCATTCGTGAATTCGTTTGGAATGAAGTACATCTTGGTTGCTGTGGATTATGTTTCGAAATGGGTTGAAGCTGTAGCATTGGCCGACAACGAAGGAAAGCGTGTTGTAGCGTTCTTAAAAAAGAATATCTTCTCTCGCTTTGGGGTACCTCGTACAATCATAAGTGATGGAGTATCTCACTTTTGCAACAAGCTATTCAAATCTGTATTGGCCAAGTATGGTGTCAAGCAACACAAGGTAGCTACGCCTTATCATCCCCAAACTAGTGGACAAGTAGAGGTTTCCAATCGACAGATTAAGCAAATCCTTGCAAAGACGGTTAATGCAAATAGGAAGAATTGGTCTCGAAAGCTAGATGATGCACTATGGGAATATAGGACTTCATTCAAGACACCCATTGGCATGTCTCCTTATCAACTAGTTTATGGGAAGGCTTGTCATCTACCCATCGAGCTTGAATACAAGGCATTGTAGGCATTGAAGCACTTGAATCTGAATTGGAATGATGTGAAGAATCTGAGGTTGGAGAAGCTGAACGAATTAGATGAGTTCCGTCTCCATGCATATGAATGATCGGATTTATACAAGGAGCGGATGAAGAAGTATCATGATCAGCGGATTGTTCGACGAAACTTCCAAAAGGGTGATATGGTACTACTCTTCAACTCCAGATTTAAGCTCTTCCCAGGTAAGTTAAAATCTAAGTGGTCTGGTCCATTTAAAGTTATCCAAGTCGACTCGTCTGGAGTAGTCAAATTGGAAGGAAATAAGGGTGTTGTCTTCAAAGTGAATGGCCAACGTGTTAAGCCGTATATCGGTCCTCTTGAATCGATGAATGACATGGACATCACTTATCTCGACGAAGTCTAAGTACTTGAGATAACCAAGTCGTGCCACGACAATAAATAAGGCGCTAGATGGGAGGCAACCCATTGTTTATCGTTTTTCATTTATCGTTTATCGTTTTCTTTCATTCTAGTACTTGATTTGTTTTTAATTAATAAAAATCCAAAAATAAGAGTCGTGCCACGACCAAAACTAAGGCGCTTGGTGGGAGGCAACCCATCGTACTAATCGTTTTTATTTGTTTGAGCGAATATAGGTGCAAGAAGTCGTCAACGAGGAGATTGATTTCAATTGACGATTTGGACGCATTGTATGGTAAAGTTGGTAAGTTAGGAATAGTGATGCATAAGGCTATGGATTGAGTCTTTCCCACGCCAAAATAGGCTTCGAGGAAGGCTAGTCCTTGGTAAAACTAGGCCACGAATGATGCACAACCTATCCTATAGCCTAAGGTCTCGGAATCTAGTGTGCTATACACTATGCGCCGCCTATTCCTAGGTATGCTTTTGACTATGCGCCGCCTATGCTATGGCATTTGGTCTCAGTATCTCATATGCCATAGAGTATGTGGCGCATATGTCCCATTATGCCATAGACAATGCGCCGCATATGTCTACAAATGCCATAGACTATGCGGCGCATATGTCCCATTATGCCATAGACAATGCGCCGCATATGTCTACAAATGCCATAGACTATGCGGCGCATATGTCCCATTATGCCATAGACAATGCGCCGAGTATGTAGGATTTTTGTCTCAAAAACCGATTGTAAATGGGTCATAACCCGACCCATACTCTTTCTATATAAAGGGGACATAGACTTATAACACAACCACAATTGAAAATACCCTAAAGGCGCCGCATACTCTGCCAAATCTTCTAAAAATTTTCTTCTTTTGCACTTCCAATTCACAAAACCATCTCCACAAGCTTCAAGTAAGTAAGTGCTCTCTTATTCTTCATTTATTTCTCGTAAGTACTACGTTGCTATGGCCATTATTAATTGCTAAATTATATAAGATTGTTGGTAATGTTCATGTGTTTGGATTGTTGTTGCAAAATCATGTGAGTGAACATATACGTAGGAAAATCTTGACCTGTTTCCGACTTGAATTTGGTTTCAATAGCATTGTTATGATATTTGCGGAATTGCTATGGCTATGAATATTGCTTAAGATTGTTGTTAGGATACTTACATGTTAGACTATCCCGGCCATCGGGATAAGACCTACCGACTTAGGAGGTTGTGATTGTTAAAAGAATAACGATTTAATGTGGTAACCACTATGTAGTAGTGTTGCTATATCTACCATGAAAGCAGTCCAATGGCTGCAAGTAAGTCATGCATTGCTGATTTTCTTGTCGGAATACAATCCTGAAACGTATCTCGATGAAATCTGAGTAAATCGACTACTTTCACCTCACTGATTTGTGTTAACAAAACTAAGTGTGGGGTGGTACCCCTAATGCTTGCTTATAGACTGTATCAAGCGAAACTGTGCTGCAACTAACACTATTTCTAGTCTCAGGTACAATGGCACCTAAAGCGAGGCAAGGCAAGGAGAAGGCAACCACTTCCCAAAAGGGCAAGAAGAGAAGTTGAAAAGACCAAGGAGAATCATCCTCAGCACAACCACCACGCAGAATGTTCGGAATAAAATGGGTTCTTGAGGAAGAAGCCAAAGCATGGTACAGCAGCAACAAAGAAAGAAAATATGTGCACGTCTACTTGATCAACAAGGATACCTTAGAGAAGAAGGAGCCGCGTATGTTGGCAAAAATAATGGCTTTGAAGTTGGATTTCATCTTCAGCGACATGGGAGAGTGTAATCTTGATCTAACAAGAGAGTTTTATGCCAACTGGTCGCCAAACACAACAGGCAATGAAGTCAAAATTCGGGGCCAGGTGTTACAGCTCACAGTGGACTGGATCAACTCTTTTCTTGGCTTACCTTCAATCGACGCAGGACCATTCAAAGAGCTGTGCAGCAGGCCTCCTAATAGAGAAATACGACACACGTTTTATGGAAGCAGATTAATGGCAAGGTGGGGAAGACATAAAGAAACCGGCCGACACAACACCTTCCCCTATGCTCCACTAAATAGGGAAGCAAGAATCTGGATGCGCATTGTCAACTCATGTCTTATTCTTGGGACTCAATACACCAAGATATCGAGAGATAAAGTGTGTTTGGTCTATGCTTTAATGACGAATGTCCCAATCAACTTTGGGGCAATCATTCGATCCACCATGAGGAAGGCCAGACTACACAAAAGGTCCCATTTCACATTTGGCAATTTGTTGACAACAATCTTGCGGAAGGAGGATATCGAAGAGGAACCATCTGATCATAAACTCCCACACAATCCGAAGAAAGTTGACCTCACAAAGGTCAAAGATGCTGAATCAACACATGGCATCAACCTTACTACGACAGAGAGACATGCTCGGGATGAGAGTTTCTCCCGCCATATGTACGGCATGATGAGGTTTACAATGATGAGCGGAGGTCGTGTTCCAACTGTTGCAGAGCTCCAACAGCTGGACCACGAATATCCCATGAACATGCATGCACGGGAGATGTGTGGAGTGGGCGTATACTTTGAGGAACCTCTAGATGATGATGTGCCGACTGATGACTATCGACGCTTGCCAGACTCTAACGAGGAGGAGAACTCTGACGACGACTCTTATGATGATTCCGACGAAGGGGGTATGACCCCCGACAATGAGTAAGAGTCCGACTTACCAGGTTCCTCGTATTTATTTTCCACTGAGGGCAGTGTCCCGTTTAAGTGTGGGGTGGCGGTATCGTATGCTACTATACTTCTCTATTGCATCTATGTTTGCTTGCTTTGTTTTTGTTTTATTAGGAGTAAATTTTTTTTCTAGCTTCGCATGAAATTATTTTGATAGGCAGCATGAGATTATAACAAGAGTAAGTGCTACAATTGTGACTATTGAGACGTTTAGGCTCTAGTTATGACTCATTATGTGATATTGTGTGGTTCAATTCCTTCACTTGTTGGGTCGAGAGTCTATATTACTTCCAAGCAAGTCGACTATGTGCCTTGTGTGTGTGAGATAATAGTATATTCTATGTTTGTGGCTGATGCTAGAATTTGCCTGGTATGTATGCAAAGCGAAAATAAGGAGTGTAAGTTTAGGATATGATTTAGGCATTTCTTTGGCAACCTATACATGTTTACCTTCAGTTTTACCTACCCATGGGCATCATCCTAGTTAACCCTTTTGTGCCTTTAGCCTATTTCTTTGACAACCTTGTATGTAAGCCTAATCCATTTCTTTCAAGACCGTAATTTGATCCAAACTCCTAAGTGCTTTAAAGTGAAAAAGTCATGTGACAACATAAGAGGAAATTGGGTGAGTATGATGCTATAAATTGTAATGGTGCTTGAATGTGTTATGAAAAAAAAAGTGCTATCATAAGAGGTATGTTGTGAAAAGAAAAAGGAAAAAGAAAGCTGAAAAGCGAGTTGTGCTTAAAATTGAAAAACAAAAGAGGAGAACAAGGGTGGTATAACAAAAGAAAGAAGAAAGGTTGAAAGAAAAAAGTGTCAATGATACAAAGTGATGTATTAAAGCGCTTAGGAACTTAGTCACTATTCCTGGACAAAATAGTCCTACCCGTCCCTTAGCCTATATTACAACCATCAAAAGACCTACTTGATCCTAATCTTAACATTCCTACATTTAGTAGAGTATTACATTAAGGGCAAGCCTATGGTCATCAGTCGCTTCATATGAATTCTTTGTGAGAGCGAGAGCAAGGACATTTTGATACCCATGTTTGCAAAATATGCTATACTTGTGAGTGATTATGGGTACTATAGTGTGAGACACACATGGTTGATGAGGTTTGGGTAGTTATATATGATTCCTTGTACTTTAACGTTTGCATGCGAGTTGATCACCATCACAAGTCTATACTTGAGGTTAAATTGTTTCTACTTATAATTGAATAGATACTCTTTGTTGATAATTGTTGTGCTTGTCTTGACGAATATTTTGTGTTGTTACCGTAAAACCCTAAGTTGATGTTTAGAAGGACATGATAGTTTGTTCGAGGACGAACAAAGCTCTAAGTGTGGGGTGTTGATGATAGGCGAATTTACGCGCCTATATCAATATATTTTGCCCATATTTTAGCCTAGTTTTGAGAACAAATTATATATTTCATGCACTTTTAGTCCTTTTTCCTGTAAATGAGCTAACGAACATGATTAGTAAAGTTTCAGGTGTAAATGATGCATAATTCAGCATTTTATGGCTTACTTGACGCTAAAGAAAGCTCACGAAGGAAGGGAAGGGAGTTTACACGCCTAAGGACCAAAACTGCTGCATGGGAAATCTGTCCCGGGCTAAAACAGCATTCTGAAGACTTTGGGGGACCAAAACTGCTGCATGGAAAATCTGTCCCGGGCTAAAACAGCAATTCTGAAGACTTTGGGGACTTACAGACACAAAGCTGGATTTTGACAATGATACATTAACCTAGTACAATTAGGTTATGTATTTCATTATTTTAAGTGGATTATGATAATATTACCTTAACCTAGTACATATGGGTTAAGGATTTCAATAGTCTAGTAGGATTTGGTTATTTATTTCATTAGTCTAGTAGGATTTGGTTATTTATTTCATTAGCTCAGTAGGATTAGGATATGGGTATTATAAATACCCTATCATGCTAGAGACTTAGAGGCATCTTCTATTCCTCTATTATTCTACACTACAAACATTTCTACAACTCTTCTAATCTTTCTATTAATTCTAGTTTTCTTCTTCCATCTATTCTTAATTTCCACAACAAGAGAATCGTTACTTTGCTAAGGAATTCACGCCTCACGCCTACCACTTACGCTACACGAAATTAATCAATCTTGTGGTATAACAACAATGTCAAGCGTGATCTCCTTCACATTCATGGGTAACTAAACTTCTCTGTTGGGGTTATGGAAGCCGAATGAGTTACTATCTATTGCTGTGAGTTTGTGAGTTCAAGGCACGTATATTGCTTATATCATTATTCTCTTCATCTTAATCTACATTCTTTGCGGTTGCAAACGCAAGAATACGCCAGTCTAACATTTAACTTGTTCGAGAGAAAAGTTATTTGTCTGGAAAAGAGATAATGTCAAGGTAGTAGGACACCCTTTCCTATTAAAACGCTAGTGCCGTAACTGGACTAACCTCTTGGAGAATTCGTACCGTTAGATACGCTTTAAGCTCGAGAGAGTTAAAGTGAAATAGTCCTTGTTTAGGTCGAGAGACGCTTGGATTTACCATCGACTACAATCCTCTATAAGCAATTGCATGTCAGAATTCTACACACTCATAGCCAATAGAGACGTATACCTCAGAAGGTGGACATAACCCCAACTTCTCAATTCTCATTGTTTACATCTCACCAAAACATTCTTTCTCTTTTTACTTTGCTATTGCCGTTTTTAGATCTTATTTTGGTCACATTACTTGTACGACAAGACTCCCCCCTTTTTTTACGAGACTTGCACTAAAAGTCTAGTAATTTTTACTTACTTGTTGACCAAGCTATTCCCTGTGGGATCGATACCCAACCCAGTTGGGTTCTATATTTGCTAACGACCGCTTTACACTCCTACGAGAGCTGTAGATTGAGCGTTATAAAAAATTGGCGCCGCTGCCGGGGAATACAAGTGTCAATTAAGTTCGTGAAAATTACTAGACCCTTTGGTCAAAGATTCTCGTACTTTTACTTTTAGTTTTTGTTTTTGTCTACTGCAGGTTTTTATTTTAGTGCATGCCCCATACTCGAAGTTCTGGTCAACCATTATTACCAAGAAATCCTGAACCACAACGCATTGGTAGAATGGAAGCACAAGCTGAAATCGCAGGGATGGCTGCTCAACAGGAACAAGCAAGATTGGCTGCCCTTGCCGCAGCCCAAGTTCAACAGCAGAACATTAATAACCCTGCACGAGCACCAAATCCTGACGATGAGGATTTAGGTGATGACGAGTTACTAAACCCTAGGCGTGATGCTGAAATCATAACACCTGCCAACAGAAGAGGTCGACAAGCTCGGTATAGATATGATCACCAACCTATGCAGCCAGCTTTCGACGATGATGATGATGATCTTGATGGTGCCGGAGCCACTGGAGCTATAATTCCACCACCATTAGCGCCCGGAGCCAAGTTCAACATCACAAGCACCATGATTCAGTTATTGCAACTCAAGGGATTGTTTGGTGGATTAGCAGGCGATGATCCGAATATGCATCTTATCAACTTTATTTCTACATGCAAGTCTTTTGACAATCCTGGTGTTGGTCAGAATGCAATGCGATTACATCTATTTCCATTGTCTCTGTCTGGGGAGGCAACACTATGGTTGAATGGGTTGACTCCTGATTCAATTACAAATTGGAGGCAATTGAGAGACGCTTTCCTAGAAAGATTCTTTCCGCCTTCCAAAAGGGCACAATTGAGAGATGAAATCAACAACTTTCGTCAGCTTCCCACTGAAGCTCTTCATGAAACATGGGAGAGGTTCAAGACAAAGCTAGCGAGATGCCCAAACCATCACATGACTAATGTTCACCTCATGGAGATATTGTATAGAGCCTTGAATTCAATAACTAAGCCAGTGGTGGATAACGCAGCTGGAGGATCATTTATGGACCTCACCTTTGGTCAAGCAAGCAATATGCTAGATCGCATGACGAAACAAAGTAGAGTTTGGCATACCAGGGATTCTGAGGTAGCAAGCCCCACTTTATCTATAGGCATGACTGCAGACCAAAGAAGAAGACAAGAAGAATGTGATCAAGATATGGCGCACATGAAAACACAAATGGATCTTCTTACAAAGCATTTATTATCAGGGAAGACCGAAAAAGTAAAAGCTGTGGCGCCAAAAGGAAGAGACGAATCTGATTCGGAAGAAGAAGCCAACTACTTGAACAATCAGGGGGGTTTCCGAGGGAATGCCCAAGGAAACCAAGGTCGGAACTATTATGATAATTCTGGAAACAAGGACCAAGGTAGTTTGAGAAAAAACAATGAAAAGAGTGGTGTTTATGTTCCCCCTTGTAGACGTGATACCACCACATCTAATTCTGGAAGTATGGAAGACATGATGGCTAAATTATTGAAAGGAGTGGAAACAACGAGCGCGGGAGTTACTGAGGTAATCAATGATTTGTCTTCCATGAAACAACTAGTTGATTCTCATTCCACTTCAATCAAGCAAATAGAGCAGTAACTGAGCCAACTTTCAGCAGCACTCAATCAAAGAAAGGCTGACACTTTACCTAGCGATACTGTGCAAAGCCCAAGGAATGATAGGTCATGTATGGCCATCACTACCAGAAGTGGTAAGGTCCTGGAACCTTCAGCAAAAGGCAAGCAAGTGGTTGAAGAAGTTGCGGATATGGATGATAACGCAAAAGGAGAAGATGCCGCAACAACCAGTTCTGACGTCAAGGACATCACGCCCAGTGACGTGCAGCCTGAAAAAATGGAAAAACGGAAGCAAGAGGAGAAGAAAGCCATGGAGAGAACACTTCCATACCCACCACCACCTTTTCCCCAAAGATTGAAGATGGTGGCTGAGGACACGAAGTTCAGCAAATTCATGACTATGTTAAAGCAGCTGACCATTAATGTTCCATTGGTGGAGGCACTTGAACAAATGCCTGGGTACGCGAAGTGTATGAAAGATCTTTTGACTAAGAAGAGGGCAGCAAGTTATGAGCTGAAGGATGATGTGCATCATTGTAGTGCAATTGCTACCCGATCGATAGTTCAGAAGAAGGCCGACCCCGGAGCTTTCACTATTCCTTGCACTGTCGGATCTTTGAACTTTGCCAAAGCATTATGTGACCTAGGAGCCAACATCAACTTGATGCCATTACCGATCTACAAGAAGTTGGGGTTAGGAGATCCTACACCAACTAACATGAGGCTTGTTATGGCAGATAGGTCGGTAAAACGACCGGTTGGTATTCTATGTGATGTCTTGGTAAAGGTTTCTTCATTTATCTTTCCAGCAAACTTTGTCATCTTGGATTGTGAAGCAGATTCAGAGGTTCCCATAATCTTTGGACGCCCTTTCCTTGCTACAGGAAGTGTGCTCATTGATTTGAGAGCTAATGAACTTTCATTCCGAATAAATGATGAAGTGGTTCGATTTGATGTGTGCAAATCAATGAAGCAACCCAAAGATCTGAGTGTATTTTCTGTGGCTGATGTTGTCTTTGACGATGAGAAAGAACGCCTTGAAGAAGAGCAAATTCTTGATGATCCTTTGGAGGTTTTGCTCATGAAAGGAGAGAATGAGGATGCTGAAATTTCTGAAGAAGTTGTTTGTGCGCTATCGGAATTAGGGACATATCGCTATACTCCCAAGAAGCTGGATCTTGATCTCAAGAATCGACCCACACCACCAGCCAAGCCATCTATTGAAGAACCACCCACACTAGAATTGAAGGAGCTGCCAAGTCATCTGAAGTACGCATTCTTAGGAAGCGGAAACACACTTCCAGTCATAGTGGTAGCCGATTTGGGTGAGCAACAAGTTGCAGCTCTTATTTCGATCTTACGCAAGTATATTAGAGCCATTGGATGGACCATTGCAGATATTATTGGTATTCCACCTAGGATTTGCACACATAAAATTCAGCTTCAAGAAAAGTGCACACCCACCATTGAACATCAAAGACGTTTAAACCCACCTATGCAAGAAATGGTGAAGAAGGAGATTATAATGTGGTTAGACGCAGGAGTTGTATATCCTATCTCTGATAGTACGTGGGTAAGTCCTGTACAATGTGTTCCCAAGAAAGGAGGAATGACGGTGGTCGCAAATGCAAAGAATAAACTTATTCCACTCAGGTCCGTTACTGGATGGAGAGTATGCATGGACTACCGCAAGCTGAATTCGTGGACACTCAAGGATCACTTCCCCATGCCATTTATGGACCAAATGCTAGATCGATTAGCGGGGAAAGGATGGTTTTTCTTCTTGGATGGTTATTCAGGTTATAATCAGATTTGTATTGCTCCCGAAGATCAAGAGAAGACAACGTTCACATGCCCATATGGTACGTTTGCCTTCAAACGCATGCCATTCGGGTTGTGTAATGCACCAGCCACCTTTCAACGTTGTATGATATCTATTTTCTCTGATATGGTTGAAGACACTTTGGAGGTATTTATGGACGACTTTTCAGTTGTCGGTGAGTCTTTTGAAGCATATTTGGCAAACATGAGCATGGCATTGCAAAGATGTGTAGAGTTCAACCTTGTGCTGAATTGGGAGAAGTGCCACTTCATGGTAAAAGAAGGAATCGTTCATGGGCACAAGATCTCTGAAAGAGGAATAGAGGTTTATCGAGCAAAAATAGAGGTAATTGAGAAGCTACCGCCTCCAATTTTGGTGAAGGGAGTCCGTAGTTTTCTTGGCCATGTTGGTTTATTAGCGACAAAAATGAAGAAAGTACCATGGTATGCCGACTCTGCAAATTTCGTAGAGAGTAATGTGATACCTGCCAACTTATCTTACCACCAAAGAAGGAAGTTTATGCATGACGTTCAGCACTACTATTGGGATGAACCTTATTTGTTTCGAAGATGCGCGGATGGGATCATAAGACGATGTATATCCCATGAAGAAGTACCTGCTATATTGGAAGCATGCCACACTTCGCAAGTTGGAGGACATCATGCAGGGAATCGAACGGCAAGAAAAGTATTGCAAAGTGGTTATTATTGGCCCTCGATATTCAGAGATGCATACGACTATGTGAGAAGGTGTGACCAATGCCAACGTCAAGGTGCTATTTCAAAACACCATGAAATACCCATGTCCAAAATTATGGAGATAGAACTTTTTAATGTGTGGGGTATTGATTTCATGGGTCCATTCGTGAATTCGTTTGGAATGAAGTACATCTTGGTTGTTGTGGATTATGTTTCGAAATGGGTTGAAGCTGTAGCATTGGCCGACAACGAAGGAAAGCGTGTTGTAGCGTTCTTAAAGAAGAATATCTTCTCTCGCTTTGGGGTACCTCGTACTATTATAAGTGATGGAGTATCTCACTTTTGCAACAAGCTATTCAAATCTGTATTGGCCAAGTATGGTGTCAAGAAACACAAGGTAGCTACGCCTTATCATCCCCAAACTAGTGGACAAGTAGAGGTTTCCAATCGAGAGATTAAGCAAATCCTTGCAAAGACGGTTAATGCAAATAGGAAGGATTGGTCTCGAAAGCTAGATGATGCACTATGGGCATATAGGACTGCATTCAAGACACCCATTGGCATGTCTCCTTATCAACTAGTTTATGGGAAGGCTTGTCATCTACCCATCGAGCTTGAATATAAGGCATTGTGGGCATTGAAGCACTTGAATCTGAATTGGAATGATGTGAAGAATCTGAGGTTGGAGCAGCTGAACGAATTAGATGAGTTCCATCTCCATGAATATGAAAGATCGGAATTATACAAGGAGCGGATGAAGAAGTATCATGATCAGCGGATTGTTCGACGAAACTTCCAAAAGGGTGATATGGTACTACTCTTCAACTCCAGATTTAAGCTCTTCCCAGGTAAGTTAAAATCTAAGTGGTCTGGTCCATTTAAAGTTATCCAAGTCTACTCGTCTGGAGTAGTCGAATTGGAAGGCAATAAGGGTGTTGTCTTCAAAGTGAATGGCCAACGTGTTAAGCCGTATATCGGTCCTCTTGAATCGACGAATGACATGGCCATCACTTATCTCGACGAAGTCTAAGTACTCGAGAAAACCAAGTCGTGCCACGACAATAAATAAGGCGCTAGATGGGAGGCAACCCATCGTTTATCGTTTTTCATTTATCGTTTATCGTTTTCTTTCATTCTAGTACTTGATTTGTTTTTAATTAATAAAAATCCAACAATAAGAGTCGTGCCACGACTAAAACTAAGGCGCTTGGTGGGAGGCAACCCATCATACTAATCGTTTTCATTTGTTTGAGTGAATGTAGGTGCAAGAAGTAGTCAACGAGGAGATTGATTTCAATTGACGATTTGGACGCATTGTATGGTAAAGTTGGTAAGTTAGGAATAGTGATGCATAAGGCTATGGATTGATCCTTTCCCACGCCAAAATAGGCTTCGAGAAAGGCTAGGCCTTGGTAAAACTAGGCCACGAACGATGCACAACCTATCCTATAGCCTAAGGTCTCGGAATCTAGTGTGCTATACACTATGCGCCGCATATTCCTAGGTATGCTTTTGACTATGCGCCGCCTATGCTATGGCATTTGGTCTCAGTATATCATATGCCATAGACTATGCGGTGCATATGTCCCATTATGCCATAGACAATGCGCCGCATATGTCTACAAATGCCATAGACTATGCGGCGCATATGTCCCATTATGCCATAGACAATGCGCCGCATATGTAGGATTTTTGTCTCCAAAACCGATTGTAAATGGGTCATAACCCGACCCATACTCTTCCTATATAAAGGGGACTTAGTCTTATAACACAACCACAATAGAAAATACCCTAAAGGCGCCGCATACTCTGCCAAATCTTCTAAAAATTTTCTTCTTTTGCTCTTCCAATTCACAAAACCATCTCCACAAGCTTCAAGCAAGTAAGTGCTCTCTTATTCTTCATTTATTTCTCGTAAGTACTACGTTGCTATGGCTATTATTAATTGCTAAATTATATAAGATTGTTGGTAATGTTCATGTGTTTGGATTGTTGTTGCAAAATCATGTGAGTGAACATATACGTAGGAAAATCTTGACCTGTTTCCGACTTTAATTTGGTTTCAATAGCATTGTTATGATATTTGCGGAATTGCTATGGCTATGAATATTGCTTAAGATTGTTGTTAGGATACTTACATGTTAGACTATCCCGACCATCGGGATAAGACCTACCGACTTAGGAGGTTGTGATTGTTAAAAGAATAACGATTTAATGTGGTAACCTCTATGTAGTAGTGTTGCTATATCTACCATGAAAGCAGTCCAATGGCCGCATGTAAGTCATGCATTGCTGATTTTCTTGTCAGAATACAATCCTAAAACGTATCTCGATGAAATCTGAGTAAATCGACTACTTTCACCTCACTGATTTGTGTTAACAAAACTAAGTGTGGGGTGGTACCCCTAATGCTTGCTTATAGATTGTATCAAGCGAAACTGTGCTGCAACTAACACTATTTCTAGTCTCAGGTAAAATGGCACCTAAAGCGAGGCAACGCAAGGAGAAGGCAACCACTTCCCAAAAGGGCAAGAAGAGAAGTCGAAAAGACCAAGGAGAATCATCCTCAGCACAACCACCACACAGAATGTTCGGAATAAAATGGGTTCTTGAGGAAGAAGCCAAAGCATGGTACAGCAGCAACAAAGAAAGAAAATATGTGCACATCGACTTGATCAACAAGGATACCTTAGCAAAGAAGGAGCCGCGTATGTTGGAAAAAATAATGGCTTTGAAGTTGGATTTCATCTTCAGCGACATGGGAGAGTGTAATCTTGATCTAACAAGAGAGTTTTATGCCAAATGGTCGCCAAACACAACAGGCAATGAAGTCAAAATTCGGGGCCAGGTGTTACAGCTCACAGCAGACTGGATCAACTCTTTTCTTGGCTTACCTTCAATCGACGCAGCACCATTCAAAGAGCTGTGCAGCAGGCCTCCTTATAGAGCAATACGACACACGCTTTGTGGAAGCAGATAAATTGCAAGGTGGGGCAGACATAAAGAAACCGGCCGACACAACACCTTCCCCTATGCTCCACTAAATAGGGAAGCAAGAATTTGGATGCACATTGTCAACTCATGTCTTATTCCTGGGACTCAATACACCAAGATATCGAGAGATAGAGTGTGTTTGGTTTATGCTTTAATGACGAATGTCCCAATCAACTTTGGGGCAATCATTCGATCCACCACGAGGAAGGCCAGACTACACAAAAGGTCCCATTTCACATTTGGCAATTTGTTGACAGCAATATTGCTGAAGGAGAATATCGAAGAGGAACAGCTGATCATAAACTCCCACACAATCCGAAGAAAGTTGACCTCACAAAGGTCAAAGATGCTGAATCAACACATGGCATCAACCTTACTATGGCAGAGAGACATGCTCGGGATGAGAGTTTCTCCCGCCATATGTACGGCATGATGAGGTTTACAATAATGAGCGGAGGTCGTGTTCCAACTGCTGCAGAGCTCCAACAGCTGGACCACGAATATCCCATGAACATGCATGCACGGGAGATGTGTGGAGTGGGCGTATACTTTGAGGAACCTCTAGATGATGATGTGCCGACTGATGACGATCGACGCTTGCCAGACTCTGACGAGGAGGAGAACTCTGACGACGACTGTTATGATGATTCCGACGAAGGGGGTATGACCCCCGACAATGAGGAAGAGTCCGACTAACCAGGTTCCTCGTATTTATTTTCCACTGAGGGCAGTTTCCCGTTTAAGTGTGGGGTGGCGGTATCGTATGCTACTATACTTCTCTATTGCATCTATGTTTGCTTGCTTTGTTTTTGTTTTATTAGGAGTAAATTTTTTTTCTAGCTTCGCATGAAATTATTTTGATAGGCAGCATGAGATTATAACAAGAGTAAGTGCTACAATTGTGACTATTGAGACGTTTAGGCTCTAGTTATGACTCATTATGTGATATTGTGTGGTTCAATTCCTTCACTTATTGGGTCGAGAGTCTATATTACTTCCAAGCAAGTCGACCATGTGCCTTGTGTGTGTGAGATAATAGTATATTCTATGTTTGTGGCTGATGCTAGAACTTGCCTGGTATGTATGCAAAGCGAAAATAAGGAGTGTAAGTTTAGGATATGATTTAGGCATTTCTTTGGCAACCTATACATGTTTACCTTCAGTTTTACCTACCCATGGGCATCATCCTAGTTAACCCTTTTGAGCCTTTAGCCTATTTCTTTGACAACCTTGTATGTAAGCCTAATCCATTTCTTTCAAGACCGTAATTTGATCCAAACTCCTAAGTGCTTTATAGTGAAAAAGTCATGTGACAACATAAGAGGAAATTGGGTGAGTATGATGCTATAAATTGTAATGGTGCTTGAATGTGTTATGAAAAAGAAAGTGCTATCATAAGAGGTATGTTGTGAAAAGAAAAAGGAAAAAGAAAGCTAAAAAGCGAGTTGTGTTTAAAATTGAAAAACAAAAGAGGAGAACAAGGGTGGTATAACAAAAGAAAGAAGAAAGGTTGAAACAAAAAAGTGTCAATGATACAAAGTGATGTATTAAAGCGCTTAGGAACTTAGTCACTATTCCTGGCAAAAATATTCCTGCCCGTCCCTTAGCCTACATTACAACCATCAAAAGACCTACTTGATCCTAATCTTAACATTCCAACATTTAGTAGAGTATTACATTAAGGGCAAGCCTATGGTCATCTGTCGCTTCATATGAATTCTTTGTGAGAGCGAGAGCAAGGACATTTTGATACCCATGTTTGAAAAATATGCTATACTTGTGAGTGATTATGGGTACTATAGTGTGAGACACACATGGTTGATGAGGTTTGGGTAGTTATATATGATTCCTTGTACTTTAACATTTGCATGCGAGTTGATCACCATCACAAGTCTATACTTGAGGTTAAATTGTTTCTACTTATAATTGAAAAGATACTCTTTGTTGATAATTGTTGTGCTTGTCTTGATGAATATTTTGTGTTGTTGCCGTAAAACCCTAAGTTGATGTTTAGAAGGACATGATAGTTTGTTCGAGGACGAACAAAACTCTAAGTGTGGGGTGTTGATGATAGGCCAATTTACGCGCCTATATCAATATATTTTGCCCATATTTTAGCCTAGTTTTGAGAACAAATTATATATTTCATGCACTTTTAGTCCTTTTTCCTATAAATGAGCTAACGAACATGATTAGTAAAGTTTCAGGTGTAAATGATGCATAATTCAGCATTTTATGGCTTACTTGACGCTAAAGAAAGCTCACGAAGGAAGGGAAGGGATTTTACACGCCTAAGGACCAAAACTGCTGCATGGAAAATCTGTCCCGGGCTAAAACAGCATTCTGAAGACTTTGGGGGACCAAAACTGCTGCATGGAAAATCTGTCCCGGGCTAAAACAGCAATTCTGAAGACTTTGGGGACTTACAGACACAAAGCTGGATTTTGACAATGATACATTAACCTAGTACAATTAGGTTATGTATTTCATTATTTTAAGTGGATTACGATAATGTTACCTTAACCTAGTACATATGGGTTAAGGATTTCATTAGTCTAGTAAGATTTGGTTATTTATTTCATTAGTCTAGTAGGATTTGGTTATTTATTTCATTAGCTCAGTAGGATTAGGATATGGGTATTATAAATACCCTATCATGCTAGAGACTTAGAGGCATCTTCTATTCCTCTATTATTCTACACTACAAACAATTCTACAACTCTTCTAATCTTTCTATTAATTCTAGTTTTCTTCTTCCATCTATTCTTAATTTCCGCAACAAGAGAATCGTTACTTTGCTAAGGAATTCACGCCTCACGCCTACCACTTACGCTACACGAAATTAATCAATCTTGTGGTATAACAACAATGTCAAGCGTGATCTCCTTCGCATTCATGGGTAACTAAACTTCTCTGTTGGGGTTATGGAAGCCGAATGAGTTACTATCTATTGCTGTGAGTTTGTGAGTTCAAGGCACGTATATTGCTTATATCATTATTCTCTTCATCTTAATCTACATTCTTTGCGGTTGCAAAAGCAAGAATACGCCAGTCTAACATTTAACTTGTTCGAGAGAAAAGTTATTTGTCTGGAAAAGAGATAATGTCAAGGTAGTAGGACACCCTTTCCTATTAAAACGCTAGTGCCGTAACTGGACTAACCTCTTGGAGAATTCGTACCGTTAGATACGCTTTAAGCTCGAGAGAGTTAAAGTGAAATAGTCCTTGTTTAGGTCGAGAGACGCTTGGATTTACCATCGACTACAATCCTCTATAAGCAATTGCATGTCAGAATTCTACACACTCATAGCCAATAGAGACGTATACCTCAGAAGGTGGACATAACCCCAACTTCTCAATTCTCATTGTTTACATCTCACCAAAACATTCTTTCTCTTTTTACTTTGCTATTGCCGTTTTTAGATCTTATTTTGGTTACATTACTTGTGCGACAAGACTCCCCCCTTTTTTTACGAGACTTGCACTAAAAGTCTAGTAATTTTTACTTACTTGTTGACCAAGCTATTCCCTGTGGGATCGATACCCAACCCAGATGGGTTCTATATTTGCTAACGACCGCTTTACACTCCTACGAGAGCTGTAGATTGAGCGTTATCAAAAATTGGCGCCGCTGCCGGGGAATACAAGTGTCAATTAAGTTCGTGAAAATTACTAGACCCTTTGGTCAAAGATTCTCATACTTTTACTTTTAGTTTTTGTTTTTGTCTACTGCAGGTTTTTATTTTAGTGCATGCCCCATACTCGAAGTTCTGGTCAACCATTATTACCAAGAAATCCTGAACCACAACGCATTGGTAGAATGGAAGCACAAGCTGAAATCGCAAGGATGGCTGCTCAACAGGAACAAGCAAGATTGGATGCCCTTGCCGCAGCCCAGGTTCAACAGCAGAACATTGATAACCCTGCACGAGCACCAAATCCTGACGATGAGGATTTAGGTGATGACGAGTTACTAAACCCTAGGCGTGATGCTGAAATCATAACACCTGCCAATAGAAGAGGTCGACAAGCTCGGTATAGATATGATCACCAACCTATGCAGCTAGCTTTCGACGATGATGATGATGATCTTGATGGTGCCGGAGCCACTGGAGCTATAATTCCACCACCATTAGCGCCCGGAGCCAAGTTCAACATCACAAGCACCATGATTCAGTTATTGCAACTCAAGGGATTGTTTGGTTGATTAGCAGGCGATGATCCGAATATGCATCTCATCAACTTTATTTCTACATGCAAGTCTTTTGACAATCCTGGTGTTGGTCAGAATGCAATTCGATTACGTCTATTTCCATTGTCTCTGTCTGGGGAGGCAACACTATGGTTGAATGGGTTGACTCCTGATTCAATTACAAATTGGAGGCAATTGAGAGACGCTTTCCTAGAAAGATTCTTTCCGCCTTCCAAAAGGGCACAATTGAGAGATGAAATCAGCAACTTTCGTCAGCTTCCCACTGAAGCTCTTCATGAAACATGGGAGAGGTTCAAGACAAAGCTAGCGAGATGCCCAAACCATAACATGACTAATGTTCACCTCATGGAGATATTGTATAGAGCCTTGAATTCAATAACTAAGCCAGTGGTGGATAACACAGCTGGAGGATCATTTATGGACCTCACCTTTGGTCAAGCAAGCAATATGCTAGATCGCATGACGAAACAAAGTAGAGCTTGGCATACCAGGGATTCTGAGGTAGCAAGACCCACTTTATCTATAGGCATGACTGCAGACCAAAGAAGAAGACAAGAAGAATGTGATCAAGATATGGCGCACATGAAAACACAAATGGATCTTCTTACAAAGCATTTATTATCAGGGAAGACCGAAAAAGTGAAAGATGTGGCGCCAAAAGGAAGAGACGAATCTGATTCGGAAGAAGAAGCCAACTACTTGAACAATCAGGGGGGTTTCCGAGGGAATGCCCAAGGAAACCAAGGTCGGAACTATTATGATAATTATGGAAAAAAGGACCAAGGTAGTTGGAGAAAAAACAATGAAAAGAGTGGTGTTTATGTTCCCCCTGGTAGACGTGATACCACCACATCTAATTCTGGAAGTATGGAAGACATGATGGCTAAATTATTGAAAGGAGTGGAAACAACGAGCGCGGGAGTTACAGAGGTAATCAATGATTTTTCTTCCATTAAACAACTAGTTGATTCTCATTCCACTTCAATCAAGCAAATAGAGCAGCAACTGAGCCAACTTTCAGCAGCACTCAATCAAAGAAAGGTTGGCACTTTACCTAGCGATACTGTGCAAAACCCAAGGAATGATGGGTCATGCATGGCCATCACTACCAGAAGTGGTAAGGTGCTGGAACCTTCAGCAAAAGGCAAGCAAGTGGTTGAAGAAGTTGCGGATATGGATGATAACGCAAAAGGAGAAGATGCCGCAACAACCAGTTCTG
Source organism: Capsicum pubescens (assembly GCA_030864215.1). Taxonomy (NCBI): domain Eukaryota; kingdom Viridiplantae; phylum Streptophyta; class Magnoliopsida; order Solanales; family Solanaceae; genus Capsicum; species Capsicum pubescens. Next base: position 270,960,254 of record CM061545.1, on the reverse strand, counting down.
ACGTCAAGGACGTCACGCCCAGTGACGTGCAGCCTGAAAAAATGGAATAACGGAAGCAAGAGGAGAAGAAAGCCATAGAGAGAACACTTCCATACCCACCACCACCTTTTCCCCAAAGATTGAAAAAGGTGGCTGAGGACACGAAGTTCAACAAATTCATGACTATGTTAAAGCAGCTGACCATTAATGTTCCATTGGTGGAGGCACTTGAACAAATGCCTGGGTACGTGAAGTTTATAAAAGATCTTTTGACTAAGAAGAGGGAAGCAAGTTATGAGCTGAAGGATGATGTGCATCATTGTAGTGCAATTGCTACCCGATCGATAGTTCAGAAGAAGGCCGACCCCGGAGCTTTCACTATTCCTTGCACTGTCGGATCTTTGAACTTTGCCAAAGCATTATGTGACCTAGGAGCCAGCATCAACTTGATGCCATTATCGATCTACAAGAAGTTGGGGTTAGGAGATCCTACACCAACTAACATGAGGCTTGTTATGGAAGATAGGTCGGTAAAACGACCGGTTGGTATTCTATGTGATGTCTTGGTAAAGATTTCTTCATTTATCTTTCCAGCAGACTTTGTCATCTTGGATTGTGAAGCAGATTCAGAAGTTCCCATAATCTTTGGACGCCCTTTCCTTGCTACAGGAAGTGTGCTCATTGATTTGAGAGCTAATGAACTTTCATTCCGAATAAATGATGAAGTGGTTCGATTTGATGTTTGCAAATCAATGAAGCAACCCAAAGATCTGAGTGTATTTTCTGTGGCTGATGTTGTCTTTGACGATGAGAAAGAACGCCTTGAAGAAGAGCAAATTCTTGATGATCCTTTGGAGGTTTTGCTCATGAAAGGAGAGAATGGGGATGCTGACATTTCTGAAGAAGCTGTTTGTGCGCTATCGGAATTAGGGACATATCGCTATACTCCCAAGAAGCTGGATCTTGATCTCAGGAATCGACCTACACCACCAGCCAAGCCATCTATTGAAGAACCACCCACACTAGAATTGAAGGAGCTGCCAAGTCATCTGAAGTACGCATTCTTAGGAAGCGGAAACACACTTCCAGTCATAGTGGCAGCCGGTTTGGGTGAGCAACAAGTTGCAGCTCTTATTTCGATCTTACGCAAGTATATTAGAGCCATTGGATGGACCATTGCGGATATTATTGGTATTCCACCTGGGATTTGCACACATAAAATTCAGCTTCAAGAAAAGTGCACACCCACCATTGAACATCAAAGGAGTTTAAACCCACCTATGCAAGAAGTGGTGAAGAAGGAGATTATAAAGTGGTTAGACGCAGGAGTTGTATATCCTATCTCTGATAGTACGTGGGTAAGTCCTGTACAATGTGTTCCCAAGAAAGGAGGAATGACGGTGGTCGCAAATGCAAAGAATGAACTTATTCCACTCAGGCCCGTTACTGGATGGAGAGTATGCATGGACTACCGCAAGCTGAATTCGTGGACAGTCAAGGATCACTTCCCCATGCCATTTATGGACCAAATGCTAGATCGATTAGCGGGGAAAGGATGGTTTTGCTTCTTGGATGGTTATTCAGGTTATAATCAGATTTGTATTGCTCCCGAAGATCAAGAGAAGACAACGTTCACATGCCCATATGGTACGTTTGCCTTCAAACGCATGCCATTCGGGTTGTGTAATGCACCAGCCACCTTTCAATGTTGTATGATATCTATTTTCTCTGATATGGTTGAAGACACTTTGGAGGTATTTATGGACGACTTTTCAGTTGCCGGTGAGTCTTTTGAACCATGTTTGGCAAACTTGAGCATGGCATTGCAAAGATGTGTAGAGTTCAACCTTTTGCTGAATTGGGAGAAGTGCCACTTCATGGTAAAAGAAGGAATCGTTCTTGGGCACAAGATCTCTGAAAGAGGAATAGAGGTTTATCGAGCAAAAATAGAGGTAATTGAGAAGCTACCGCCTCCAATTTCGGTGAAGGGAGTCCGTAGTTTTCTTGGCCATGCTGGTTTCTATCGTAGATTCATCAAAGACTTTTCCAAAATTTCTAGTCCATTGTACAAACTACTGGAGAAAGATGCGAAGTTTGACTTTAATGACAATTGCTTAAAGGCATTCGAATGCCTTAAAGGAAAGCTCATTGAAGCCCCTATCATGGTAGCACCAGATTGGACGCTCCCGTTTGAGGTCATGTACGATGCTATTGGTGTAGCCGTTGGTGCTGTTCTTGGACAAAGAAAGGAGAAACTATTTCATCCTATCTACTATGCGAGTAAGGTCCTAAATGAAGCCCAAAGGAACTACACTGTTACTGAACAAGAGCTCCTAGCGGTTGTATATGCGTTTGAGAAGTTCCGTGCCTATCTATTGGGTACCAATGTGATCGTCCATACAGACCATGCAGCTCTTAAGTATCTAATGATGAAGAAGGATGCCAAACCAAGGTTGATTCGATGGGTACTGCTACTGCAAGAGTTTGATTTCGAAGTCAAAGATAGAAGAGGTTGCGAGAACCAAGTGGCTGATCACCTATCTAGACTTGAGAATGAACATGTGGCGCAACCTGAGATTCAGATTGATGATGCATTCCCTGACGAGGAGATATTAGCGACAAAAATGGAGAAAGTACCATGGTATGCCGACTTTGCAAATTTCGTAGAGAGTAATGTGATACCTGCCAACTTATCTTACCACCAAAGGAGGAAGTTTATGCATGACGTTCAGCACTACTATTGGGATGAACCTTATTTGTTTCGAAGATGCGCAGATGGGATCATTCGATGATGTATATCCCATGAAAAAGTACCTACTATATTGGAAGCATGCCACACTTCGCAAGTTGGAGGACATCATGCAGGGAATCGAACGGCAAGAAAAGTATTGCAAAGTGGTTATTATTGGCCCTCGATATTCAGAGATGCATACGACTATGTGAGAAGGTGTGACCAATGCCAACATCAAGGTGCTATTTCAAAACACCATGAAATGCCCATGTCCAAAATTATGGAGATAGAACTTTTTGATGTGTGGGGTATTGATTTCATGGGTCCATTCGTGAATTCGTTTGGAATGAAGTACATCTTGGTTGTTGTGGATTATGTTTCGAAATGTGTTGAAGTTGTAGCATTGGCCGACAACGAAGGAAAGCGTGTTGTAGCGTTCTTAAAGAAGAATATCTTCTCTCGCTTTGGGGTACCTCGTACTATCATAAGTGATGGAGTATCTTACTTTTGCAACAAACTATTTAAATCTGTATTGGCCAAGTATGGTGTCAAGCAACACAAGGTAGCTACGCCTTATCATCCCCAAACTAGTGGACAAGTAGAGGTTTCCAATCGAGAGATTAAGCAAATCCTTGCAAAGACGGTTAATGCAAATAGGAAGGATTGGTCTCGAAAGCTAGATGATGCACTATGGGCATATAGGACTGCATTCAAGACACCCATTGGCATGTCTCCTTATCAACTAGTTTATGGGAAGGCTTGTCATCTACCCATCGAGCTTGAATACAAGGCATTGTGGGCATTGCAGCACTTGAATCTGAATTGGAATGATGTGAAGAATCTGAGGTTGGAGCAGCTGAACGAATTAGATGAGTTCCGTCTCCATGCATATGAAAGATCGGATTTATCCAAAGAGCGGATGAAGAAGTATCATGATCAGCGGATTGTTCGACGAAACATCCAAAAGGGTGATATGGTACTACTCTTCAACTCCAGATTTAAGCTCTTCCCAGGTAAGTTAAAATCTAAGTGGTCTGGTCCATTTAAAGTTATCCAATTCTACTCGTCTGGAGTAGTCGAATTGGAAGGCAATAAGGGTGTTGTCTTCAAAGTGAATGGCCAACGTGTTAAGCCGTATATCGGTCCTCTTGAATCGACGAATGACATGGCCATCACTTATCTCGACGAAGTCTAAGTACTCGAGATAACCAAGTCGTGCCACGACAATAAATAAGGCGCTAGATGGGAGGCAACCCATCGTTTATCGTTTTTCATTTATCGTTTATCGTTTTCTTTCATTCTAGTACTTGATTTGTTTTTAATTAATAAAAATCCAAAAATAAGAGTCGTTCCACGACCAAAACTAAGGCGCTTGGTGGGAGGCAACCCATCGTACTAATCGTTTTCATTTGTTTGAGCGAATATAGGTGCAAGAAGTAGTCAACGAGGAGATTGATTTCAATTGACGATTTGGACGCATTGTATGGTAAAGTTGGTAAGTTAGGAATAGTGATGCATAAGGCTATGGATTGAGCCTTTCCCACGCCAAAATAGGCTTCGAGGAAGGCTAGGCCTTGGTAAAACTAGGCCACGAACGATGCACAACGTATCCTATAGCCTAAGGTCTCGGAATCTAGTGTGCTATACACTATGCGCCGCCTATTCCTAGGTATGCTTTTGACTATGCGCCGCCTATACTATGGCATTTGGTCTCAGTATCTCATATGCCATAGACTATGCGGCGCATATGTCCCATTATACCATAGACAATGCGCCGCATATGTCTACAAATGCCATAGACTATGCGGCGCATATGTCCCATTATGCCATAGACAATGCGCCGCATATGTAGGATTTTTGTCTCCAAAACCGATTGTAAATGGGTCATAACCCGACCCATACTCTTCCTATATAAAGGGGACTTAGTCTTATAACACAACCACAATAGAAAATACCCTAAAGGCACCGCATACTCTGCCAAATCTTCTAAAAATTTTCTTCTTTTGCTCTTCCAATTCACAAAACCATCTCCACAAGCTTCAAGCAAGTAAGTGCTCTCTTATTCTTCATTTATTTCTCGTAAGTACTACGTTGCTATGGCTATTATTAATTGCTAAATTATATAAGATTGTTGGTAATGTTCATGTGTTTAGATTGTTGTTGCAAAATCATGTGAGTGAACATATACGAAGGAAAATCTTAACCTGTTTCCGACTTGAATTTGGTTTCAATAGCATTGTTATGATATTTGCGGAATTGCTATGGCTATGAATATTGCTTAAGATTGTTGTTAGGATACTTATATGTTAGACTATCCCGGCCATCGGGATAAGACCTACCGACTTAGGAGGTTGTGATTGTTAAAAGAATAACGATTTAATGTGGTAACCTCTATGTAGTAGTGTTGCTATATCTACCATGAAATCAGTCCAATGGCTGCAAGTAAGTCATGCATTGCTGATTTTCTTGTCGGAATACAATCCTAAATGTATCTCGATGAAATCTGAGTAAATCGACTACTTTCACCTCACTGATTTGTGTTAACAAAACTATGTGTGGGGTGGTACCCCTAATGCTTGCTTATAGATTGTATCAAGCAAAACTGTGCTGCAACTAACACTATTTCTAGTCTCAGGTACAATGGCACCTAAAGCGAGGCAAGGCAAGGAGAAGGCAACCACTTCCCAAAAGGGCAAGAAGAGAAGTCGAAAAGACCAAGGAGAATCATCCTCAGCACAACCACCACGCAGAATGTTCGGAATAAAATGGGTTCTTGAGGAAGAATCCAAATCATGGTACAGAAGCAACAAAGAAAGAAAATATGTGCACGTCGACTTGATCAACAAGGATACCTTAGCAAAGAAGGAGCCGCGTATGTTGGCAAAAATAATGGCTTTGAAGTTGGATTTCATCTTCAGCGACATGGGAGAGTGTAATCTTGATCTAACAAGAGAGTTTTATGCCAACTGGTCGCCAAACACAACAGGCAATGAAGTCAAAATTCGGGGCCAGGTGTTACAGCTCACAGCGGACTGGATCAACTCTTTTCTTGGCTTACCTTCAATCGACGCAGCACCATTCAAAGAGCTGTGAAGCAGGCCTCCTTATAGAGCAATACGACACACGCTTTGTGGAAGCAGATCAATGGCAAGGTAGGGCAGACATAAAGAAACCGGCCGACACAACACCTTTCCCTATGCTCCACTAAATAGGGAAGCAAGAATCTGGATGCGTATTGTCAACTCATGTCTTATTCCTGCGACTCAATACACCAAGATATCGAGAGATAGAGTGTGTTTGGTCTATGATTTAATGACGAATGTCCCAATAAACTTTGGGGCAATCATTCGATCCACCATGAGGAAGGCCAGACTACACAAAAGGTCCCATTTCACATTTGGCAATTTGTTGACAGCAATCTTGCGGAAGGAGGATATCAAAGAGGAACCAGCTGATCATAAACTCCCACACAATCCGAAGAAAGTTGACCTCACAAAGGTCAAAGATGTTGAACCAACACATGGCATCAACCTTACTACGACAGAGAGACATGCTCGGGATGAGAGTTTCTCCCGCCATATGTACGGCATGATGAGGTTTACAATGATGAGCGGAGGTCATGTTCCAACTGCTGCAGAGCTCCAACAGCTGGACCACGAATATCCCATAAACATGCATGCACGGGAGATGTGTAGAGTGGGCGTATACTTTGAGGAACCTCTAGATGATGATGTGCCGACTGATGACGATCGACGCTTTCCAGACTCTGATGAGGAGGAGAACTCTGACGACGACACTTATGATGATTCCGACGAAGGGGGTATGACCCCCGACAATGAGGAAGAGTCCGACTAACCAGGTTCCTCGTATTTATTTTCCACTGAGGGCAGTGTCCCGTTTAAGTGTGGGGTGGCGGTATCATATGCTACTATACTTCTCTATTGCATCTATGTTTGTTTGCTTTGTTTTTGTTTTATTAGGAGTAAATTTTTTTTCTAGCTTTGTATGAAATTATTTTGATAGGCAGCATGAGATTATAACAAGAGTAAGTGCTAAAATTGTGACTATTGAGACGTTTAGGCTCTAGTTATGACTCATTATGTGATATTGTGTGGTTCAATTCCTTCACTTGTTGGGTCGAGAGTCTATATTACTTCCAAGCAAGTCGACCATGTGCCTTATGTGTGTGAGATAATAGTATATTCTATGTTTGTGGCTGATGCTAGAACTTGCTTGGTATGTATGCAAAGCGAAAATAAGGAGTGTAAGTTTAGGATATGATTTAGGCATTTCTCTGGCAACCTATACATGTTTACCTTCAGTTTTACCTACCCATGGGCATCATCCTAGTTAACCCTTTTGAGCCTTTAGCCTATTTCTTTGACAACCTTGTATGTAAGCCTAATCCATTTCTTTCAAGACCGTAATTTGATCCAAACTCCTAAGTGCTTTAAAGTGAAAAAGTCATGTGACAACATAAGAGGAAATTGGGTGAGTATGATGCTATAAATTGTAATGGTGCTTGAATGTGTTATGAAAAAGAAAGTGCTATCATAAGAGGTATGTTGTAAAAAGAAAAAGGAAAAAGAAAGCTGAAAAGCGAGTTGTGCTTAAAATTGAAAAACAAAAGAGGAGAACAAGGGTGGTATAACAAAAGAAAGAAGAAAGGTTGAAAGAAAAAAGTGTCAATGATACAAAGTGATGTATTAAAGCGCTTAGGAACTTAGTCACTATTCCTGGCTAAAATAGTCCTACCCGTCCCTTAGCCTACATTACAACCATCAAAAGACCTACTTGATCCTAATCTTAACATTCCAACATTTAGTAGAGTATTACATTAAGGGCAAGCCTATGGTCATCAGTCGCTTCATATGAATTCTTTGTGAGAGCGAGAGCAAGGACATTTTGATACCCATGTTTGAAAAATATGCTATACTTGTGAGTGATTATGGGTACTATAGTGTGAGACACACATGGTTGATGAGGTTTGGGTAGTTATATATGATTCCTTGTACTTTAACGTTTGCATGCGAGTTGATCACCATCACAAGTCTATACTTGAGGTTAAATTGTTTCTACTTATAATTGAAAAGATACTCTTTGTTGATAATTGTTGTGCTTGTCTTGACGAATATTTTGTGTTGTTGCCGTAAAACCCTAAGTTGATGTTTAGAAGGACATGATAGTTTGTTCGAGGACGAACAAAACTCTAAGTGTGGGGTGTTGATGATAGGCGAATTTACGCGCCTATATCAATATATTTTGCCCATATTTTAGCCTAGTTTTGAGAACAAATTATATATTTCATGCACTTTTAGTCCTTTTTCCTGTAAATGAGCTAACGAACATGATTAGTAAAGTTTCAGGTGTAAATGATGCATAATTCAGCATTTTATGGCTTACTTGACGCTAACGAAAGCTCACGAAGGAAGGGAAGGGAGTTTACACGCCTAAGGACCAAAACTGCTGCATGGAAAATCTGTCCCGGGCTAAAACAGCATTCTGAAGACTTTGGGGGACCAAAACTGCTGCATGGAAAATCTGTCCCGGGCTAAAACAGCAATTCTGAAGACTTTGGGGACTTACAGACACAAAGCTGGATTTTGACAATGATACATTAACCTAGTACAATTAGGTTATGTATTTCATTATTTTAAGTTGATTATGATAATGTTACCTTAACCTAGTACATATGGGTTAAGGATTTCATTAGTCTAGTAGGATTTGGTTATTTATTTCATTAGTCTAGTAGGATTTGGTTATTTATTTCATTAGCTCAGTAGGATTAGGATATGGGTATTATAAATACCCTATCATGCTAGAGACTTAGAGGCATCTTCTATTCCTCTATTATTCTACACTACAAACAATTCTACAACTCTTCTAATCTTTCTATTAATTCTAGTTTTCTTCTTCCATCTATTCTTAATTTCCGCAACAAGAGAATCGTTACTTTGCTAAGGAATTCATGCCTCACGCCTACCACTTACGCTACACGAAATTAATCAATCTTGTGGTATAACAACAATGTCAAGCGTGATCTCCTTCGCATTCATGGGTAACTAAACTTCTCTGTTGGGGTTATGGAAGCCGAATGAGTTACTATCTATTGCTGTGAGTTTGTGAGTTCAAGGCACGTATATTGCTTATATCATTATTCTCTTCATCTTAATCTACATTCTTTGCGGTTGCAAATGCAAGAATACGCCAGTCTAACATTTAACTTGTTCGAGAGAAAAGTTATTTGTCTGGAAATTAGATAATGTCAAGGTAGTAGGACACCCTTTCCTATTAAAACGCTAGTGCCGTAACTGGACTAACCTCTTGGAGAATTCGTACCGTTAGATACGCTTTAAGCTCGAGAGAGTTAAAGTGAAATAGTCCTTGTTTAGGTCGAGAGACGCTTGGATTTACCATCGACTACAATCCTCTATAAGCAATTGCATGTCAGAATTCTACACACTCATAGCCAATAGAGACGTATACCTCAGAAGGTGGACATAACCCCAACTTCTCAATTCTCATTGTTTACATCTCACCAAAACATTCTTTCTCTTTTTACTTTGCTATTGCCGTTTTTAGATCTTATTTTGGTTACATTACTTGTACGACAAGACTCTTCCTTTTTTTACGAGACTTGCACTAAAAGTCTAGTAATTTTTACTTACTTGTTGACCAAGCTATTCCCTATGGGATCGATACCCAACCCAAGAGGGTTCTATATTTGCTAACGACCATTTTACACTCCTACGAGAGCTGTAGATTGAGCGTTATCAACCCCCTTTGATTCCTATAAGACGTACCTTTTAGTCGAGTCATCCCCCTTGATTAATATAAGACGTTCCTTTTAGTCGAGTCATCCCCTTTGATTCCTAGAAGACGTACCTTTAAGTCGAGTCATTTCCCTTGATTCCTATGAGACGTACCATTTAGTCGAGTCATCCACTTTGATTCCTATAAGACGTACCTTTTAGTCGAGTCATCCCCTTGGATTCCTATAAGACGTTCCTTTTGGTCGAGTCATCCCCTTCGATTCCTATAAGACGAACCTTTTAGTCGAGTCATCCCCTTTGATCCCTAGAAGACGTACCTTTTAGTCGAGACATTTCCTTTGATTCCTATAAGACGTACCTTTTAGTCGAGTCATTTCCTTTGATTCCTATAAGACGTACCTTTTTTTCGTGTCATCCCCTTTGATTCCTATAAGACGTACCTTTTAGTCAAGTCATCCCCTTTGATCCCTAGAAGACGTACCTTTTAGTCGAGTCATTTCCTTTGATTCCTATAAGACGTACCTTTTAGTTGAGTCATCCCCTTTGACCCCTAGAATACGTACCTTTTAGTCGAGTCATTTCCCTTGATTCCTATAAGACGTACCTTTTAGTCGAATCATCCCCTTCGATTCGAATAAGACGTACCTTTTAGTCGAGTCATACCTCTTGATTCCTATAAGACAAACTTTTTAGTCGAGTCATTCCCCCTTGACCCCTAGAAAACGTACCTTTTAGTCGAGCCATCCCCTTTGACCCCTAGAAGATGTACCTTTTAATCGAGTCATTTCTTTTGATTCTATAAGACGTATCATTTAGTCAAGTCATCCCTTTTGATTCCTATAAGAAGTACCTTTTAGTCGAGTCATCCCCTTTGATTCCTATAAGACGTACCTTTTAGTCGAGTCATCCCCTTTGATTCCTATAAGACGTACCTTTTAGTCGAGTCTTCCCCTTTGACCTCTAGAATACGTACCTATTAGTCGAGTCATTTACTTTGATTCCAATAAGACGTGCCTTTAGTAAAGTCATCCCTTGTGATTCCTATAAGATGTATCTTTTAGTCGAGTCATCCCCTTTGATTCCTATAAGACGTACCTTTTAGTCGAGCCATCTCCTTTGATTCCTATAAGACATACCTTTTAGTTGAGTCATTTCCTGTGATTCCTAGAAGACGTACGTTTTAGTCGAGTCATCCCCTTTGATTCCTATAAGACTTACCTTTTAGTCGAGTCATCCCCTTTGAGCCCTAGAAGACGTACCTTTTAATCGAGTCATTTACTTTGATTCCTATAAGACGTATGTTTTAGTCGAGTCATCCCTTTTGATTCCTATAAGACTTACCTTTTAGTCGAGTCATCCCCTTTGATTCCTATAAGACGTACCTTTTAGTCGAGTCATCCCCTTTGATTACTATAAGACGTAACTTTTAGTCGAGTGATCCCCTTTGACCTCTAGAATACGTACCTATTAGTCGAGTCATTTCCATTAATTCCTATAAGACGTACCTTTCAGTCGATGCATCCCCTTTGATTCCAATAAGACGTACCTTTTAGTCGAGTCATCCCCTTTGATTCCTATAAGACGTACCTTTTAGTTGAGTCATTTCCTTTGATTGCTTGAAGACGTACCTTTTAGTCGAGTCATTTCCCTTGATTACTATAAGACGTACCTTTTATTCGAGTCATCCCCTTTGATTCGTATAAGACGTACCTTTTAGTCGAGTCATCTCCTTTAATTCCTATAAGACGTACCTTTTAGTTGAGTCATTTCCTGTGATTCCTAGAAGACGTTCTTTATAGTCGAGTCATTTCACTTGATTCCTATAAGACGAACCTTTTAGTCGAGTCATTCCCTTTGATTCCTATAAGACGTACCTTTTAGTCGAGTCATCCCCTTTGATTACTATAAGACATACCTTTTAGTCGAGTCATCCCCTTTGATTCCTAGAAGACGTAACTTTTAGTCGAGTCATTTCCCTTGATTCCTATAAGACGTACCTTTCAGTCGAGTCATCCCTTTTGATTCCTATAAGACGTATCTTTTAGTCGAGTCATCCCCTTTGATTCCTATAAGACGTACCTTTTAGTTGAGTCATTTCCTTTGATACCTAGAAGACGTACCTTTTAGTCGAGTCATCCCCTTTGATTCCTATAAGACATACCTTTGAGTCGAGTCATCCCCTTTGATTCCTATAAAACATACCTTTTAGTCGAGTCATCCCCTTTGACCTCTAGAATACGTACCTATTAGTCGAGTCATTTCCTTTAATTCCTATAAGACGTACCTTTTAGTCGAGTCATCCCCTATGACCCCTAGAAGACGTACCTTTTAATCGAGTCATTTCCTTTGATTCTATAAGACGTATCTTTTAGTCGAGTCATCCCTTTTGATTCCTATAAGACGTACCTTTTAGTCGAGTCATCCCCTTTGATTCCTATAAGACATACCTTTTAGTCAAGTCATCCCCTTTGATTCCTATAAGACGTACCTTTTAGTCGAGTCATCCCTTTGATTCCTATAATACGTACCTTTTAGTCGAGTCATCCACTTTGACCGCTAGAAGACATAACTTTTAGTCATTTCCTTTGATTTCTATAAGACGTACCTTTTAGTCGAGTCACCCCCTTTGATTCCTATAAGACGTACCTTTTAGTCGAGTCATCCCCCTTGATTACTATAAGACGTACCTTTTAGTCGAGTCATCCCCTTTGATTCCTAGAAGACGTACCTTTTAGTCGAGTCATTTCCCTTGATTCCTATAAGACGTACCATTTAGTCGAGTCATCCACTTTGATTCCTATAAGACGTACCTTCCTTTTGGTCGAGTCATCCCCTTCGATTCCTATAAGACGAACCTTTTAGTCGAGTCATCCCCTTTGATTCCTATAAGACGTACCTTTTAGTCGAGTCATCCCCTTTGATCCCTAGAAGACGTACCTTTTAGTCGAGTCATTTCCTTTGATTCCTATAAGACGTACCTTTTAGTAGAGTCATTTCCTTTGATTCCTATAAGACGTACATTTTAGTCGAGTCATCCCCTTTGATTCCTATAAGACGTACCTTTTAGTCGAGTCATCCCCTTTGATCCCTAGAAGACGTAGCTTTTAGTCGAATCATTTCCTTTGATTCCTATGAGACGTACCTTTTAGTCGACTCATCCCCTTTGACCCCTAGAATACGTACCTTTTAGTCGAGTCATTTCCCTTGATTACTATAAGACGTACCTTTTAGTCGAATCAGCCCCTTCGATTCGAATAAGACGTACCTTTTAGTCGAGCCATACCTCTTGATTCCTATAAGACGTACTTTTTAGTCGAGTCATTCCCCCTTGACCCCTAGAAGACGTACCTTTTAGTCGAGTCATCCCCTTTGATTCCTATAAGACGTACCATTGAGTCGAGTCATCCCCTTTGATTCCTATAAGACATACCTTTTAGTCAAGTCATCCCCTTTGACCTCTAGAATACGTACCTATTAGTCGAGTCATTTCCTTTAATTCCTATAAGATGTACCTTTTAGTCGAGTCATCCCCTTTGACCCCTAGAAGACGTACCTTTTAGTCGAGTCATCCCCTTTTATACCTATAAGACGTACCTTTTAGTCGAGTCTTCCCCTTTGACCTCTAGAATACGTACCTATTAGTCGAGTCATTTACTTTGATTCCAATAAGATGTGCCTTTAGTCGAGTCATCCCCTGTGATTCCTATAAGACGTACCTTTTAGTCGAGTCATCCCCTTTGATTTCTATAAGACGTACCTTTTAGTTGAGTCATTTCCTTGCATTCCATGAAGACGTACCATTTAGTCGAGTCATTTCCCTTGATTCCTATAAGACGTATCTTTTAGTCGAGTCATCCCCTTTGATTCCTATAAGACGTACCTTTTAGTCGAGTCATCTCCTTTGATTCCTATAAGACGTACCTTTTAGTTGAGTCATTTCCTGTGATTCCTAGAAGACGTACGTTTTAGTCGAGTCATCCCCTTTGATTCCTATAAGATGTACCTTTTAGTCGAGTCATACCCTTTGACCCCTAGAAGACGTACCTTTTAATCGAGTCATTTACTTTGATTCCTATAAGACGTATGTTTTAGTCGAGTCATCCCTTTTGATTCCTATAAGACGTACCTTTTAGTCGAGTCATCCCCTTTGATTCCTATAAGACGTACCTTTTAGTCGAGTCATCCCCTTTGATTCCTATAAGATGTAACTTTTAGTCGAGTCATCCCCTTTGACCTCTAGAATACGTACCTATTAGTCGAGTCATTTCCTTTAATTCCTATAAGACGTACCTTTCAGTCGATGCATCCCCTTTGATTCCTATAAGACGTACCTTTTACTCGAGTCATCCCCTTTGATTCTTATAAGACGTACCTTTTAGTTGAGTCATTTCCTTTGATTCCTATGAGACGTACCTTTTAGTCGAATCATCCCCTTTGACCCCTAGATTACGTGCCTTTTAGTCGAGTCATTTCCCTTGATTACTATAAGACGTACCTTTTAGTCGAATCATCCCCTTCGATTCGAATAAGACGCACCTTTTAGTCGAGCCATACCTCTTGATTCCTATAAGACGTACTTTTTAGTCGAGTCATTCCCCCTTGACCCCTAGAAGACGTACCTTTTAGTCGAGTCATCCCCTTTGATTCCTATAAGACGTACCATTAAGTCGAGTCATCCCCTTTGATTCCTATAAGACATACCTTTTAGTCGAGTCATCCCCTTTGACCTCTAGAATACGTACCTATTAGTCGAGTCATTTCCTTTAATTCCTATAAGACGTACCTTTTAGTCGAGTCATCCCCTTTGACCCCTAGAAGACGTACCTTTTAGTCGAGTCATCCCCTTTGATTCCTATAAGACGTACCTTTTAGTCGAGTCCATCCCTTTTACCTTTAGAATACGTACCTATTAGTCGAGTCATTTACTTTGATTCCAATAAAACGTGCCTTTAGTCGAGTCATCCCCTGTGATTCCTATAAGACGTATTTTTAGTCGAGTCATCCCCTTTGATTTCTATAAGACGTACCTTTTAGTTGAGTCATTTCCTTGGATTCCTTGAAGACATACCATTTAGTCGAGTCATTTCCCTTGATTCCTATAAGACGTATCTTTTAGTCGAGTTATCCCCTTTGATTCCTATAAGACGTACCTTTTAGTCGAGTCATCTCCTTTGATTCCTATAAGACAAACCTTTTAGTTGAGTCATTTCCTGTGATTCCTAGAAGACGTACGTTTTAGTCGAGTCATCCTCTTTGATTCCTACAAGATGTACCTTTTAGTCGAGTCATCCCCTTTGACCCCTAGAAGACGTACCTTTTAATCGAGTCATTTACTTTGATTCCTATAAGACGTATGTTTTAGTCGAGTCATCCCTTTTGATTCCTATAAGACGTACCTTTTAGTCGAGTCACCTCCTTTGATTCCTATAAGACGTACCTTTTAGGCGAGTCATCCCCCTTGATTACTATAAGACGTACCTTTTAGTCGAGTCCTCCCCTTTGATTCCTAGAAGACGTACCTTTTAGTCGAGTCATTTCCCTTGATTCCTATAAGACGTACCATTTAGTCGAGTCATCCACTTTGATTCCTATAAGACGTACCTTTTAGTCTAGTCATCCCCTTGGATTCCTATAAGACGTTCCTTTTGGTCGATTCATCCCCTTCGATTCCTATAAGACGAACCATTTAGTCGAGTCATCCCCTTTGATTCCTATAAGATGTACCTTTTAGTTGAGTCATCCCCTTTGATCCCTAGAAGACGTACCTTTTAGTCGAGTCATTTCACTTGATTCCTATAAGACGAACCTTTTAGTCGAGTCATTCCCTTTGATTCCTATAAGACGTACCTTTTAGTCGAGTCATCCCCTTTGATTACTATAAGACATACCTTTTAGTCGAGTCATCCCCTTTGATTCCTAGAAGACGTAACTTTTAGTCGAGTCATTTCCCTTGATTCCTATAAGACGTACCTTTCAGTCGAGTCATCCCTTTTGATTCCTATAAGACGTATCTTTTAGTCGAGTCATCCCCTTTGATTCCTATAAGACGTACCTTTTAGTTTAGTCATTTCCTTTGATACCTAGAAGACGTACCTTTTAGTCGAGTCATCCCCTTTGATTCCTATAAGACATACCTTTGAGTCGAGTCATCCCCTTTGATTCCTATAAAACATACCTTTTAGTCGAGTCATCCCCTTTGACCTCTAGAATACGTACCTATTAGTCGAGTCATTTCCTTTAATTCCTATAAGACGTACCTTTTAGTCGAGTCATCCCCTATGACCCCTAGAAGACGTACCTTTTAATCGAGTCATTTCCTTTGATTCTATAAGACGTATCTTTTAGTCGAGTCATCCCTTTTAATTCCTATAAGACGTACCTTTTAGTCGAGTCATCCCCTTTGATTCCTATAAGACATACCTTTTAGTCAAGTCATCCCCTTTGATTCCTATAAGACGTACCTTTTAGTCGAGTCATCCCTTTGATTCCTATAATACGTACCTTTTAGTCGAGTCATCCACTTTGACCGCTAGAAGACATAACTTTTAGTCATTTCCTTTGATTTCTATAAGACGTACCTTTTAGTCGAGTCACCCCCTTTGATTCCTATAAGACGTACCTTTTAGTCGAGTCATCCCCCTTGATTACTATAAGACGTACCTTTTAGTCGAGTCATCTCCTTTGATTCCTAGAAGACGTACCTTTTAGTCGAGTCATTTCCCTTGATTCCTATAAGACGTACCATTTAGTCGAGTCATCCACTTTGATTCCTATAAGACGTACCTTCCTTTTGGTCGAGTCATCCCCTTCGATTCCTATAAGACGAACCTTTTAGTCGAGTCATCCCCTTTGATTCCTATAAGACGTACCTTTTAGTCGAGTCATCCCCTTTGATCCCTAGAAGACGTACCTTTTAGTCGAGTCATTTCCTTTGATTCCTATAAGACGTACCTTTTAGTAGAGTCATTTCCTTTGATTCCTATAAGACGTAGATTTTAGTCGAGTCATCCCCTTTGATTCCTATAAGACGTACCTTTTAGTCGAGTCATCCCCTTTGATCCCTAGAAGACGTAGCTTTTAGTCGAATCATTTCCTTTGATTCCTATGAGACGTATCTTTTAGTCGACTCATCCCCTTTGACCCCTAGAATACGTACCTTTTAGTCGAGTCATTTCCCTTGATTACTATAAGACGTACCTTTTAGTCGAATCAGCCCCTTCGATTCGAATAAGACGTACCTTTTAGTCGAGCCATACCTCTTGATTCCTATAAGACGTACTTTTTAGTCGAGTCATTCCCCCTTGACCCCTAGAAGACGTACCTTTTAGTCGAGTCATCCCCTTTGATTCCTATAAGACGTACCATTGAGTCGAGTCATCCCCTTTGATTCCTATAAGACATACCTTTTAGTCAAGTCATCCCCTTTGACCTCTAGAATACGTACCTATTAGTCGAGTCATTTCCTTTAATTCCTATAAGACGTACCTTTTAGTCGAGTCATCCCCTTTGACCCCTAAAAGACGTACCTTTTAGTCGAGTCATCCCCTTTTATTCCTATAAGACGTACCTTTTAGTCGAGTCTTCCCCTTTGACCTCTAGAATACGTACCTATTAGTCGAGTCATTTACTTTGATTCCAATAAGATGTGCCTTTAGTCGAGTCATCCCCTGTGATTCCTATAAGACGTACCTTTTAGTCGAGTCATCCCCTTTGATTTCTATAAGACGTACCTTTTAGTTGAGTCATTTCCTTGCAATCCATGAAGACGTACCATTTAGTCGAGTCATTTCCCTTGATTCCTATAAGACGTATCTTTTAGTCGAGTCATCCCCTGTGATTCCTATAAGACGTACCTTTTAGTCGAGTCATCCCCTTTGATTTCTATAAGACGTACCTTTTAGTTGAGTCATTTCCTTGCATTCCATGAAGACGTACCATTTAGTCGAGTCATTTCCCTTGATTCCTATAAGACGTATCTTTTAGTCGAGTCATCCCCTTTGATTCCTATAAGACGTACCTTTTAGTCGAGTCATCTCCTTTGATTCCTATAAGACGTACCTTTTAGTTGAGTCATTTCCTGTGATTCCTAGAAGACGTACGTTTTAGTGGAGTCATCCCCTTTGATTCCTATAAGACGTACCTTTTAGTCGAGTCATACCCTTTGACCCCTAGAAGACGTACCTTTTAATCGAGTCATTTACTTTGATTCCTATAAGACGTATGTTTTAGTCGAGTCATCCCTTTTGATTCCTATAAGACGTACCTTTTAGTCGAGTCATCCCCTTTGATTCCTATAAGACGTACCTTTTAGTCGAGTCATCCCCTTTGATTCCTATAAGATGTAACTTTTAGTCGAGTCATCCCCTTTGACCTCTAGAATACGTACCTATTAGTCGAGTCATTTCCTTTAATTCCTATAAGACGTACCTTTCAGTCGATGCATCCCCTTTGATTCCTATAAGACGTACCTTTTACTCGAGTCATCCCCTTTGATTCTTATAAGACGTACCTTTTAGTTGAGTCATTTCCTTTGATTCCTATGAGACGTACCTTTTAGTCGAATCATCCCCTTTGACCCCTAGATTACGTGCCTTTTAGTCGAGTCATTTCCCTTGATTACTATAAGACGTACCTTTTAGTCGAATCATCCCCTTCGATTCGAATAAGACGTACCTTTTAGTCGAGCCATACCTCTTGATTCCTATAAGACGTACTTTTTAGTCGAGTCATTCCCCCTTGACCCCTAGAATACGTACCTTTTAGTCGAGTCATCCCCTTTGATTCCTATAAGACGTACCATTAAGTCGAGTCATCCCCTTTGATTCCTATAAGACATACCTTTTAGTCGAGTCATCCCCTTTGACCTCTAGAATACGTACCTATTAGTCGAGTCATTTCCTTTAATTCCTATAAGACGTACCTTTTAGTCGAGTCATCCCCTTTGACCCCTAGAAGACGTACCTTTTAGTCGAGTCATCCCCTTTGATTCCTATAAGACGTACCTTTTAGTCGAGTCCATCCCTTTTACCTTTAGAATACGTACCTATTAGTCGAGTCATTTACTTTGATTCCAATAAAACGTGCCTTTAGTCGAGTCATCCCCTGTGATTCCTATAAGACGTATTTTTAGTCGAGTCATCCCCTTTGATTTCTATAAGACGTACCTTTTAGTCGAGTTATCCCCTTTGATTCCTATAAGACGTACCTTTTAGTCGAGTCATCTCCTTTGATTCCTATAAGACAAACCTTTTAGTTGAGTCATTTCCTGTGATTCCTAGAAGACGTACGTTTTAGTCGAGTCATCCTCTTTGATTCCTACAAGATGTACCTTTTAGTCGAGTCATCCCCTTTGACCCCTAGAAGACGTACCTTTTAATCGAGTCATTTACTTTGATTCCTATAAGACGTATGTTTTAGTCGAGTCATCCCTTTTGATTCCTATAAGACGTACCTTTTAGTCGAGTCACCTCCTTTGATTCCTATAAGACGTACCTTTTAGTCGAGTCATCCCCCTTGATTACTATAAGACGTACCTTTTAGTCGAGTCCTCCCCTTTGATTCCTAGAAGACGTACCTTTTAGTCGAGTCATTTCCCTTGATTCCTATAAGACGTACCATTTAGTCGAGTCATCCACTTTGATTCCTATAAGACGTACCTTTTAGTCTAGTCATCCCCTTGGATTCCTATAAGACGTTCCTTTTGGTCGATTCATCCCCTTCGATTCCTATAAGACGAACCATTTAGTCGAGTCATCCCCTTTGATTCCTATAAGATGTACCTTTTAGTTGAGTCATCCCCTTTGATCCCTAGAAGACGTACCTTTTAGTCGAGTCATTTCACTTGATTCCTATAAGACGAACCTTTTAGTCGAGTCATTCCCTTTGATTCCTATAAGACGTACCTTTTAGTCGAGTCATCCCCTTTGATTACTATAAGACATACCTTTTAGTCGAGTCATCCCCTTTGATTCCTAGAAGACGTAACTTTTAGTCGAGTCATTTCCCTTGATTCCTATAAGACGTACCTTTCAGTCGAGTCATCCCTTTTGATTCCTATAAGACGTATCTTTTAGTCGAGTCATCCCCTTTGATTCCTATAAGACGTACCTTTTAGTTTAGTCATTTCCTTTGATACCTAGAAGACGTACCTTTTAGTCGAGTCATCCCCTTTGATTCCTATAAGACATACCTTTGAGTCGAGTCATCCCCTTTGATTCCTATAAAACATACCTTTTAGTCGAGTCATCCCCTTTGACCTCTAGAATACGTACCTATTAGTCGAGTCATTTCCTTTAATTCCTATAAGACGTACCTTTTAGTCGAGTCATCCCCTATGACCCCTAGAAGACGTACCTTTTAATCGAGTCATTTCCTTTGATTCTATAAGACGTATCTTTTAGTCGAGTCATCCCTTTTAATTCCTATAAGACGTACCTTTTAGTCGAGTCATCCCCTTTGATTCCTATAAGACATACCTTTTAGTCAAGTCATCCCCTTTGATTCCTATAAGACGTACCTTTTAGTCGAGTCATCCCTTTGATTCCTATAATACGTACCTTTTAGTCGAGTCATCCACTTTGACCGCTAGAAGACATAACTTTTAGTCATTTCCTTTGATTTCTATAAGACGTACCTTTTAGTCGAGTCACCCCCTTTGATTCCTATAAGACGTACCTTTTAGTCGAGTCATCCCCCTTGATTACTATAAGACGTACCTTTTAGTCGAGTCATCTCCTTTGATTCCTAGAAGACGTACCTTTTAGTCGAGTCATTTCCCTTGATTCCTATAAGACGTACCATTTAGTCGAGTCATCCACTTTGATTCCTATAAGACGTACCTTCCTTTTGGTCGAGTCATCCCCTTCGATTCCTATAAGACGAACCTTTTAGTCGAGTCATCCCCTTTGATTCCTATAAGACGTACCTTTTAGTCGAGTCATCCCCTTTGATCCCTAGAAGACGTACCTTTTAGTCGAGTCATTTCCTTTGATTCCTATAAGACGTACCTTTTAGTAGAGTCATTTCCTTTGATTCCTATAAGACGTACATTTTAGTCGAGTCATCCCCTTTGATTCCTATAAGACGTACCTTTTAGTCGAGTCATCCCCTTTGATCCCTAGAAGACGTAGCTTTTAGTCGAATCATTTCCTTTGATTCCTATGAGACGTATCTTTTAGTCGACTCATCCCCTTTGACCCCTAGAATACGTACCTTTTAGTCGAGTCATTTCCCTTGATTACTATAAGACGTACCTTTTAGTCGAATCAGCCCCTTCGATTCGAATAAGACGTACCTTTTAGTCGAGCCATACCTCTTGATTCCTATAAGACGTACTTTTTAGTCGAGTCATTCCCCCTTGACCCCTAGAAGACGTACCTTTTAGTCGAGTCATCCCCTTTGATTCCTATAAGACGTACCATTGAGTCGAGTCATCCCCTTTGATTCCTATAAGACATACCTTTTAGTCAAGTCATCCCCTTTGACCTCTAGAATACGTACCTATTAGTCGAGTCATTTCCTTTAATTCCTATAAGACGTACCTTTTAGTCGAGTCATCCCCTTTGACCCCTAAAAGACGTACCTTTTAGTCGAGTCATCCCCTTTTATTCCTATAAGACGTACCTTTTAGTCGAGTCTTCCCCTTTGACCTCTAGAATACGTACCTATTAGTCGAGTCATTTACTTTGATTCCAATAAGATGTGCCTTTAGTCGAGTCATCCCCTGTGATTCCTATAAGACGTACCTTTTAGTCGAGTCATCCCCTTTGATTTCTATAAGACGTACCTTTTAGTTGAGTCATTTCCTTGCATTCCATGAAGACGTACCATTTAGTCGAGTCATTTCCCTTGATTCCTATAAGACGTATCTTTTAGTCGAGTCATCCCCTTTGATTCCTATAAGACGTACCTTTTAGTCGAGTCATCTCCTTTGATTCCTATAAGACGTACCTTTTAGTTGAGTCATTTCCTGTGATTCCTAGAAGACGTACGTTTTAGTCGAGTCATCCCCTTTGATTCCTATAAGACGTACCTTTTAGTCGAGTCATACCCTTTGACCCCTAGAAGACGTACCTTTTAATCGAGTCATTTACTTTGATTCCTATAAGACGTATGTTTTAGTCGAGTCATCCCTTTTGATTCCTATAAGACGTACCTTTTAGTCGAGTCATCCCCTTTGATTCCTATAAGACGTACCTTTTAGTCGAGTCATCCCCTTTGATTCCTATAAGACGTAACTTTTAGTCGAGTCATCCCCTTTGACCTCTAGAATACGTACCTATTAGTCGAGTCATTTCCTTTAATTCCTATAAGACGTACCTTTCAGTCGATGCATCCCCTTTGATTCCTATAAGACGTACCTTTTAGTCGAGTCATCCCCTTTGATTCTTATAAGACGTACCTTTTAGTTGAGTCATTTCCTTTGATTCCTATGAGACGTACCTTTTAGTCGAATCATCCCCTTTGACCCCTAGAATACGTGCCTTTTAGTCGAGTCATTTCCCTTGATTACTATAAGACGTACCTTTTAGTCGAATCATCCCCTTCGATTCGAATAAGACGTACCTTTTAGTCGAGCCATACCTCTTGATTCCTATAAGACGTACTTTTTAGTCGAGTCATTCCCCCTTGACCCCTAGAAGACGTACCTTTTAGTCGAGTCATCCCCTTTGATTCCTATAAGACGTACCATTAAGTCGAGTCATCCCCTTTGATTCCTATAAGACATACCTTTTAGTCGAGTCATCCCCTTTGACCTCTAGAATACGTACCTATTAGTCGAGTCATTTCCTTTAATTCCTATAAGACGTACCTTTTAGTCGAGTCATCCCCTTTGACCCCTAGAAGACGTACCATTTAGTCGAGTCATCCCCTTTGATTCCTATAAGACGTACCTTTTAGTCGAGTCCATCCCTTTTACCTTTAGAATACGTACCTATTAGTCGAGTCATTTACTTTGATTCAAATAAAACGTGCCTTTAGTCGAGTCATCCCCTGTGATTCCTATAAGACGTATTTTTAGTCGAGTCATCCCCTTTGATTTCTATAAGACGTACCTTTTAGTTGAGTCATTTCCTTGGATTCCTTGAAGACATACCATTTAGTCGAGTTATTTCCCTTGATTCCTATAAGACGTATCTTTTAGTCGAGTTATCCCCTTTGATTCCTATAAGACGTACCTTTTAGTCGAGTCATCTCCTTTGATTCCTATAAGACAAACCTTTTAGTTGAGTCATTTCCTGTGATTCCTAGAAGACGTACGTTTTAGTCGAGTCATCCCCTTTGATTCCTACAAGATGTACCTTTTAGTCGAGTCATCCCCTTTGACCCCTAGAAGACGTACCTTTTAATCGAGTCATTTACTTTGATTCCTATAAGACGTATGTTTTAGTCGAGTCATCCCTTTTGATTCCTATAAGACGTACCTTTTAGTCGAGTCACCTCCTTTGATTCCTATAAGACGTACCTTTTAGTCGAGTCATCCCCCTTGATTACTATAAGACGTACCTTTTAGTCGAGTCCTCCCCTTTGATTCCTAGAAGACGTACCTTTTACTCGAGTCATTTCCCTTGATTCCTATAAGACGTACCATTTAGTCGAGTCATCCACTTTGATTCCTATAAGACGTACCTTTTAGTCTAGTCATCCCCTTGGATTCCTATAAGACGTTCCTTTTGGTCGATTCATCCCCTTCGATTCCTATAAGACGAACCATTTAGTCGAGTCATCCCCTTTGATTCCTATAAGATGTACCTTTTAGTTGAGTCATCCCCTTTGATCCCTAGAAGACGTACCTTTTAGTCGAGTCATTTCCTTTGATTCCTATAAGACGTACCTTTTAGTAGAGTCATTTCCTTTGATTCCTATAAGACGTACCTTTTAGTCGAGTCATCCCCTTTGATTCCTATAAGACGTACCTTTTAGTCGAGTCATCCCCTTTGATCCCTAGAAGACGTACCCTTTAGTCGAGTCATTTCCTTTGATTCCTATGAGACGTACCTTTTAGTCGAGTCATCCCCTTTGACCCCTAGAATACGTACCTATTAGTCGAGTCATTTCCCTTGATTACTATAAGATGTACCTTTTAGTCGAATCATCCCCTTCGATTCGAATAAGACGTACCTTTTAGTCGAGCCATACCTCTTGATTCCTATAAGACATACTTTTTAGTCGAGTCATTCCCCCTTGACCCCTAGAAGACGTACCTTTTAGTAGAGTCATCCCCTTTGATTCCTATAAGACGTACCATTGAGTCGAGTCATCCTCTTTAATTCCTATAAGACATACCTTTTAGTCGAGTCATCCCCTTTGACCTCTAGAATACGTACCTATTAGTCGAGTCATTTCCTTTAATTCTTATAAGACGTAGCTTTTAGTCGAGTCATCCCCTTTGACCCCTAGAAGACGTACCTTTTAATCGAGTCATTTCCTTTGATTCTATAAGACGTATCTTTTAGTCGAGTCATCCCCTTTGATTCCTATAAGACGTACCATTTAGTCTAGTCATTTCCTTTGATTCCTATAAGACGTACCTTTTAGTCGAGTCATTTCCTTTGATTCCTATAAGACGTACCTTTTAGTCGAGTCATTTCCTTTGATTCCTATAAGACGTACCTTTTAATCGAGTCATTTCCTTTGATTCTATAAGACGTATCTTTTAGTCGAGTCATCCCCTTTGATTCCTAAAAGACGTACCTTTTAGTCGAGTCATTTCCCTTGATTCCTATAAGACGTACCTTTTAGTCGAGTCATCTCCTTTGATTCCTATAAGACGTACCTTTTAGTCGAGTCATCCCCTTTGATTACTATAAGACGTACCTTTTAGTCGAGTCATCCCCTTTGACCCCTGGAATACGTACCTTTTAGTCGTGTTATTTCCTTTGATTCCTATATGACGTACCCTTTAGTCGAGTCATCCCCTTTGATTCCTATAAGACGTACCTTTTAGTCGAGTCATCCCCTTTGATTCCTATAAGACGTACCTTTTAGTAAAGTCATCCCCATAGATTCCTATAAGACTTACCTTTTAGTCGAGTCATCCCTTTGATTCCTATAAGACGTACCTATTAGTCGAGTCATCCACTTTGACCCCTAGAAGACATACCTTTTAGTCATTTCCTTTGATTTCTATAAGACGTACCTTTTAGTCGAGTCACCCCCTTTGATTCCTATAAGGCGTACCTTTTAGTCGAGTCATCCCCCTTGATTACTATAAGACGTACCTTTTAGTCGAGTCATCCCCTTTGATTCCTAGAAGACGTACGTTTTAGTCGAGTCATTTCCCTTGATTCCTATAAGACGTACCATTTAGTCGAGTCATCCACTTTGATTCCTATAAGACGTACCATTTAGTCGAGTCATCCCCTTTGATCCCTAGAAGACGTACCTTTTAGTCGAGTCATCCCCTGTGATTCCTATAAGACGTACCTTTTAGTCGAGTCATCCCCTTTGATCCCTAGAAGACGTACCTTTTAGTCGAGTCATTTCCTTTGATTCCTATAAGACGTACCTTTTAGTCGAGTCATTTCCTTTGATTCCTATAAGACGTACCTTTTAGTCAAGTCATCCCCTTTGATTCCTATAAGACGTACCTATAGTCGAGTCATCCCCTTTGATCCCTAGAAGACGTACCTTTTAGTCGAGTCATTTCCTTTGATTCCTATGAGACGTACCTTTTAGTCGAGTCATCCCCTTTGACCCCTAGAATACGTACCTTTTAGTCGAGTCATTTCCCTTGATTCCTATAAGATGTACCTTTTACTCGAATCATCCCCTTCGATTCGAATAAGACGTACCTTTTAGTCGAGTCATACCTCTTGATTCCTATAAGACGTACTTTTTAGTCGAGTCATTCCCCCTTGACCCCTAGAAGACGTAACTTTTAGTCGAGTCATCCCCTTTGATTCCTATAAGACGTACCTTTGAGTCGAGTCATCCCCTTTGATTTCTATAAGACATACCTTTTAGTCGAGTCATCCCCTTTGACCTCTAGAATACGTGCCTATTAGTCGAGTCATTTCCTTTAATTCCTATAAGACGTACCATTTTGTCGAGTCATCCCCTTTGATTCCTATTAGACGTACCTTTTAGTCGAGTCATCCCCTTTGATTCCTATAAGACGTACCTTTTAGTCGAGTCATCCCCTTTGAACTCTAGAATACGTACCTATTAGTCGAGTCATTTCCTTTGATTCCAATAAGACGTGCCTTTAGTCGAGTCATCCCCTTTGATCCCTAGAAGACGTACTTTTTAGTTGAGTCATTTCCTTTGATTCCTATAAGACGTACCTTTTAGTCGAGTCATTTCCTTTTATTCCTATAAGACGTACCTTTTAGTCGAGTCATCCCCTTTGATTCCTATAAGACGTACCTTTTAGTCGAGTCATCCCTTTGATTCCTATAAGACGTACCTTTTAGTCGAGTCATCCACTTTGACCCCTAGAAGACATACCTTTTAGTCATTTCCTTTGATTTCTATAAGATGTACCTTTTAGTCGAGTCACCTTCTTTGATTCCTATAAGACGTACATTTTAGTCGAGTCATCCCCCTTGATTACTATAAGACGTACCTTTTAGTCGAGTCCTCCCCTTTGATTCCTAGAAGGTGTACCTTTTAGTCGAGTCATTTCCCTTGATTCCTATAAGACGTACCATTTAGTCGAGTCATCCACTTTGATTCCTATAAGACGTACCTTTTAGTCTAGTCATCCCCTTGGATTCCTATAAGACGTTCCTTTTGACGATTCATCCCCTTCGATTCCTATAAGACGAACCTTTTAGTCGAGTCATCCCCTTTGATTCCTATAAGATGTACCTTTTAGTCGAGTCATCCCCTTTGATCCCTAGAAGACGTATCTTTTAGTCGAGTCATTTCCTTTGATTCCTATAAGACGTACCTTTTAGTCGAG
Source organism: Capsicum pubescens (assembly GCA_030864215.1). Classification (NCBI taxonomy): domain Eukaryota; kingdom Viridiplantae; phylum Streptophyta; class Magnoliopsida; order Solanales; family Solanaceae; genus Capsicum; species Capsicum pubescens. Next base: position 270,933,865 of record CM061545.1, on the reverse strand, counting down.
TCATTTCCTTTGATTCCTATAAGACGTACCTTTTAGTCGAGTCATCCCCTTTGACCCCTAGAATACGTACCTTTTAGTCGAGTCATTTCCCTTGATTCCTATAAGATGTAACTTTTACTCGAATCATCCCCTTCGATTCGAATAAGACGTACCTTTTAGTCGAGTCATACCTCTTGATTCCTATAAGACGTACTTTTTAGTCGAGTCATTCCCCCTTGACCCCTAGAAGACGTAACTTTTAGTCGAGTCATCCCCTTTGATTCCTATAAGACGTACCTTTGAGTCGAGTCATCCCCTTTGATTTCTATAAGACATACCTTTTAGTCGAGTCATCCCCTTTGACCTCTAGAATACGTGCCTATTAGTCGAGTCATTTCCTTTAATTCCTATAAGACGTACCATTTTGTCGAGTCATCCCCTTTGATTCCTATTAGACGTACCTTTTAGTCGAGTCATCCCCTTTGATTCCTATAAGACGTACCTTTTAGTCGAGTCATCCCCTTTGAACTCTAGAATACGTACCTATTAGTCGAGTCATTTCCTTTGATTCCAATAAGACGTGCCTTTAGTCGAGTCATCCCCTTTGATCCCTAGAAGACGTACTTTTTAGTTGAGTCATTTCCTTTGATTCCTATAAGACGTACCTTTTAGTCGAGTCATTTCCTTTTATTCCTATAAGACGTACCTTTTAGTCGAGTCATCCCCTTTGATTCCTATAAGACGTACCTTTTAGTCGAGTCATCCCTTTGATTCCTATAAGACGTACCTTTTAGTCGAGTCATCCACTTTGACCCCTAGAAGACATACCTTTTAGTCATTTCCTTTGATTTCTATAAGATGTACCTTTTAGTCGAGTCACCTTCTTTGATTCCTATAAGACGTACATTTTAGTCGAGTCATCCCCCTTGATTACTATAAGACGTACCTTTTAGTCGAGTCCTCCCCTTTGATTCCTAGAAGGCGTACCTTTTAGTCGAGTCATTTCCCTTGATTCCTATAAGACGTACCATTTAGTCGAGTCATCCACTTTGATTCCTATAAGACGTACCTTTTAGTCTAGTCATCCCCTTGGATTCCTATAAGACGTTCCTTTTGACGATTCATCCCCTTCGATTCCTATAAGACGAACCTTTTAGTCGAGTCATCCCCTTTGATTCCTATAAGATGTACCTTTTAGTCGAGTCATCCCCTTTGATCCCTAGAAGACGTATCTTTTAGTCGAGTCATTTCCTTTGATTCCTATAAGACGTACCTTTTAGTCGAGTCATTTCCTTTGATTCCTATAAGACGTACCTTTTAGTCGAGTCATCCCCTTTGACCCCTAGAATACGTACCTTTTAGTCGAGTCATTTCCCTTGATTCCTATAAGATGTAACTTTTACTCGAATCATCCCCTTCGATTCGAATAAGACGTACCTTTTAGTCGAGTCATACCTCTTGATTCCTATAAGACGTACTTTTTAGTCGAGTCATTCCCCCTTGACCCCTAGAAGACGTAACTTTTAGTCGAGTCATCCCCTTTGATTCCTATAAGACGTACCTTTGAGTCGAGTCATCCCCTTTGATTTCTATAAGACATACCTTTTAGTCGAGTCATCCCCTTTGACCTCTAGAATACGTGCCTATTAGTCGAGTCATTTCCTTTAATTCCTATAAGACGTACCATTTTGTCGAGTCATCCCCTTTGATTCCTATTAGACGTACCTTTTAGTCGAGTCATCCCCTTTGATTCCTATAAGACGTACCTTTTAGTCGAGTCATCCCCTTTGAACTCTAGAATACGTACCTATTAGTCGAGTCATTTCCTTTGATTCCAATAAGACGTGCCTTTAGTCGAGTCATCCCCTTTGATCCCTAGAAGACGTACTTTTTAGTTGAGTCATTTCCTTTGATTCCTATAAGACGTACCTTTTAGTCGAGTCATTTCCTTTTATTCCTATAAGACGTACCTTTTAGTCGAGTCATCCCCTTTGATTCCTATAAGACGTACCTTTTAGTCGAGTCATCCCTTTGATTCCTATAAGACGTACCTTTTAGTCGAGTCATCCACTTTGACCCCTAGAAGACATACCTTTTAGTCATTTCCTTTGATTTCTATAAGATGTACCTTTTAGTCGAGTCACCTTCTTTGATTCCTATAAGACGTACCTTTTAGTCGAGTCATCCTCCTTGATTACTATAAGACGTACCTTTTAGTCGAGTCCTCCCCTTTGATTCCTAGAAGGCGTACCTTTTAGTCGAGTCATTTCCCTTGATTCCTATAAGACGTACCATTTAGTCGAGTCATCCACTTTGATTCCTATAAGACGTACCTTTTAGTCTAGTCATCCCCTTGGATTCCTATAAGACGTTCCTTTTGACGATTCATCCCCTTCGAATCCTATAAGACGAACCTTTTAGTCGAGTCATCCCCTTTGATTCCTATAAGATGTACCTTTTAGTCGAGTCATCCCCTTTGATCCCTAGAAGACGTATCTTTTAGTCGAGTCATTTCCTTTGATTCCTATAAGACGTACCTTTTAGTCGAGTCATTTCCTTTGATTCCTATAAGACGTACCTTTTAGTCGAGTCATCCCCTTTGATTCCTATAAGACGTACCTTTTAGTCGAGTCATCCCCTTTGATCCCTAGAAGACGTACCTTTTAGTCGAGTCATTTCCTTTGATTCCTATGAGACGTACCTTTTAGTCGAGTCATCCCCTTTGACCCCTAGAATACGTACCTTTTAGTCGAGTCATTTCCCTTGATTACTATAAGATGTACCTTTTAGTCGAATCATCCCCTTCGATTCGAATAAGACGTACCTTTTAGTCGAGCCATACCTCTTGATTCCTATAAGACATACTTTTTAGTCGAGTCATTCCCCCTTGACCCTTAGAAGACGTACCTTTTAGTCGAGTCATCCCCTTTGATTCCTATAAGACGTACCATTGAGTCGAGTCATCCCCTTTTATTCCTATAAGATATACCTTTTAGTCGAGTCATCCCCTTTGACCTCTAGAATACGTACCTATTAGTCGAGTCATTTCCTTTAATTCCTATAAGACGTAGCTTTTAGTCGAGTCATCCCCTTTGACACTAGAAGACGTACCTTTTAATCGAGTCATTTCCTTTGATTCTATAAGACGTATCTTTTAGTCGAGTCATCCCTTTTGATTCCTATAAGACGTACCATTTAGTCGAGTCATCCCCTTTGATTCCTATAGGGCGTACCTTTTAGTAAAGTCATCCCCATTGATTCCTATAAGACTTACCTTTTAGTCGAGTCATCCCTTTGATTCCTATAAGACGTACCTATTAGTCGAGTCATCCACTTTGACCCCTAGAAGACATACCTTTTAGTCATTTCCTTTGATTTCTATAAGACGTACCTTTTAGTCGAGTCACCCCCTTTGATTCCTATAAGGCGTATCTTTTAGTCGAGTCATCCCCCTTGATTACTATAAGACGTACCTTTTAGTCGAGTCATCCCCTTTGATTCCTAGAAGACGTACGTTTTAGTCGAGTCATTTCCCTTGATTCCTATAAGACGTACCATTTAGTCGAGTCATCCACTTTGATTCCTATAAGACGTACCTTTTAGTCGAGTCATCCCCTTGGATTCCTATAAGACGTTCCTTTTGGTCGAGTCATCCCCTTCGATTCCTATAAGATGAACCTTTTAGTCGAGTCATCCCCTTTGATTCCTATAAGATATACCTTTTAGTCGAGTCATCCCCTTTGATCCCTAGAAGACGTACCTTTTAGTCGAGTCATCCCCTGTGATTCCTATAAGACGTACCTTTTAGTCGAGTCATTTCCTTTGATTCCTATAAGACGTACCTTTTAGTCGAGTCATTTCCTTTGATTCCTAGAAGACGTACCTTTTAGTCGAGTCATCCCCTTTGATCCCTAGAAGACGTACCTATTAGTCGAGTCATTTCCTTTGATTCCTATAAGACGTACCTTTTAGTCGAGTCATTTCCTTTGATTCCTATAAGACGTACCTTTTAGTCGAGTCATCCCCTTTGATTCCTATAAGACGTACCTTTTAGTCGAGTCATCCCCTTTGATCCTTAGAAGACGTACCTTTTAGTCGAGTCATTTCCTTTGATTCCTATGAGACGTACCTTTTAGTCGAGTCATCCCCTTTGACCCCTAGAATACGTATCTTTTAGTCGAGTCATTTCCCTTGATTCCTATAAGACGTACCTTTTACTCGAATCATCCCCTTCGATTCGAATAAGACGTACCTTTTAGTCGAGTCATACCTCTTGATTCCTATAAGATATACCTTTTAGTCGAGTCATCCCCTTTGATCCCTAGAAGACGTACCTTTTAGTCGAGTCATCCCCTGTGATTCCTATAAGACGTACCTTTTAGTCGAGTCATTTCCTTTGATTCCTATAAGACGTACCTTTTAGTCGAGTCATTTCCTTTGATTCCTAGAAGACGTACCTTTTAGTCGAGTCATCCCCTTTGATCCCTAGAAGACGTACCTTTTAGTCGAGTCATTTCCTTTGATTCCTATAAGACGTACCTTTTAGTCGAGTCATTTCCTTTGATTCCTATAAGACGTACCTTTTAGTCGAGTCATCCCCTTTGATTCCTATAAGATGTACCTTTTAGTCGAGTCATCCCCTTTGATCCTTAGAAGACGTACCTTTTAGTCGAGTCATTTCCTTTGATTCCTATGAGACGTACCTTTTAGTCGAGTCATTCCCTTTGACCCCTAGAATACGTATCTTTTAGTCGAGACATTTCCCTCGATTCCTATAAGACGTACCTTTTACTCGAATCATCCCCTTCGATTCGAATAAGACGTACCTTTTAGTCGAGTCATACCTCTTGATTCCTATAAGACGTACTTTTTAGTCGAGTCATTCCCTCTTGACCCCTAGAAGACGTACCTTTTAGTCGAGTCATCCCCTTTGATTCCTATAAGACGTACCTTTGAGTCGAGTCATCCCCTTTGATTCCTATATGACATACCTTTTAGTCGAGTCATCCCCTTTGACCTCTAGAATACGTGCCTATTAGTCGAGTCATTTCCTTTAATTCCTATAAGACGTACCTTTTTGTCGAGTCATCCCCTTTCATTCCTATTAGACGTACCTTTTAGTCGAGTCATCCCCTTTGATTCCTATAAGACGTATCTTTTAGTCGAGTCATCCCCTTTGAACTCTAGAATACGTACCTATTAGTCGAGTCATTTCCTTTGATTCCAATAAGACGTGCCTTTAGTCGAGTAATCCCCTTTGATCCCTAGAAGACGTACCTTTTAGTCGAGTCATTTCCTTTGATTCCTATAAGACGTACCTTTTAGTCGAGTCATTTCCTTTGATTCCTATAAGACGTACCTATTAGTCGAGTCATCCCCTTTGATTCCTATAAGACGTACCTTTTAGTCGAGTCATTTCCCTTGATTCCTATAAGACGTACCATTTAGTCGAGTCATCCACTTTGATTCCTATAAGACGTACCTTTTAGTCGAGTCATCCCCTTGGATTCCTATAAGACGTTCCTTTTGGGCGAGTCATCCCCTTCGATTCCTATAAGATGAACCTTTTAGTCGAGTCATCCCCTTTGATTCCTATAAGATATACCTTTTAGTTGAGTCATCCCCTTTGATCCCTAGAAGACGTACCTTTTAGTCGAGTCATCCCCTGTGATTCCTATAAGACATACCTTTTAGTCGAGTCATCCCCTTTGATCCCTAGAAGACGAACCTTTTAGTCGAGTCATTTCCTTTGATTCCTATAAGACGTACCTTTTAGTCGAGTCATTTCCTTTGATTCCTATAAGACGTACCTTTTAGTCGAGTCATCCCCTTTGATTCCTATAAGACGTACCTTTGAGTCGAGTCATCCCCTTTGATTCCTATAAGACATACCTTTTAGTCGAGTCATCCCCTTTGACCTCTAGAATACATGCCTATTAGTCGAGTCATTTCCTTTAATTCCTATAAGACGTACCTTTTTGTCGAGTCATCCCCTTTGATTCCTATTAGACGTACCTTTTAGTCGAGTCATCCCCTTTGATTCCTATAAGACGTATCTTTTAGTCCAGTCATCCCCTTTGAACTCTAGAATACGTACCTATTAGTCGAGTCATTTCCTTTGATTCAAATAAGACGTGCCTTTAGTCGAGTAATCCCCTTTGATCCCTAGAAGACGTACCTTTTAGTCGAGTCATTTCCTTTGATTCCTATAAGACGTACCTTTTAGTCGAGTCATTTCCTTTGATTCCTATAAGACGTACCTATTAGTCGAGTCATCCCCTTTGATTCCTATAAGACGTACCTTTTAGTCGAGTCATTTCCCTTGATTCCTATAAGACGTACCATTTAGTCGAGTCATCCACTTTGATTCCTATAAGACGTACCTTTTAGTCGAGTCATCCCCTTGGATTCCTATAAGACGTTCCTTTTGGGCGAGTCATCCCCTTCGATTCCTATAAGATGATCCTTTTAGTCGAGTCATCCCCTTTGATTCCTATAAGATATACCTTTTAGTTGAGTCATCCCCTTTGATCCCTAGAAGACGTACCTTTTAGTCGAGTCATCCCCTGTGATTCCTATAAGACATACCTTTTAGTCGAGTCATCCCCTTTGATCCCTAGAAGACGAACCTTTTAGTCGAGTCATTTCCTTTGATTCCTATAAGACGTACCTTTTAGTCGAGTCATTTCCTTTGATTCCTATAAGACGTACCTTTTAGTCGAGTCATCCCCTTTGATTCCTATAAGACGTAACTTTTAGTCGAGTCATCCCCTTTGATCCCTAGAAGACGTACCTTTTAGTCGAGTCCTTCCCTTTGATTCCTATAAGACGTACCTTTGAGTCGAGTCATCCCCTTTGATTCCTATAAGACATACCTTTTAGTCGAGTCATCCCCTTTGACCTCTAGAATACGTGCCTATTAGTCGAGTCATTTCCTTTAATTCCTATAAGACGTACCTTTTTTTCGAGTCATCCTCTTTGATTCCTATTAGACGTACCTTTTAGTCGAGTCATCCCCTTTGATTCCTATAAGACGTACCTTTTAGTCGAGTCATCCCCTTTGAACTCTAGAATATGTACCTATTAGTCGAGTCATTTCCTTTGATTCCAATAAGACGTGCCTTTAGTCGAGTCATCCCCTTTGATCCCTAGAAGACGTACCTTTTAGTCGAGTCATTTCCTTTGATTCCTATAAGACGTACCTTTTAGTCGAGTCATTTCCTTTGATTCCTATAAGACGTACCTATTAGTCGAGTCATCCCCTTTGATTCCTATAAGACGTACCTTTTAGTCGAGTCATTTCCCTTGATTCCTATAAGACGTACCATTTAGTCGAGTCATCCACTTTGATTCCTATAAGACGTACCTTTTAGTCGAGTCATCCCCTTGGATTCCTATAAGACGTTCCTTTTGGTCGAGTCATCCCCTTCGATTCCTATAAGATGAACCTTTTAGTTGAGTCATCCCCTTTGATTCCTATAAGATATACCTTTTAGTCGAGTCATCCCCTTTGATCCCTAGAAGACGTACCTTTTAGTCGAGTCATCCCCTGTGATTCCTATAAGACATACCTTTTAGTCGAGTCATCCCCTTTGATCCCTAGAAGACGTATCTTTTAGTCGAGTTATTTCCTTTGATTCCTATAAGACGTACCTTTTAGTCGAGTCATTTCCTTTGATTCCTATAAGACGTACCTTTTAGTCGAGTCATCTCCTTTGATTCCTATAAGACGTACCTTTTAGTCGAGTCATCCCCTTTGATCCCTAGAAGACGTACCTTTTAGTCGAGTTATTTCCTTTGATTCCTATGAGACGTACCTTTTAGTCGAGTCATCCCCTTTGACCCCTAGAATACGTACCTTTTAGTCGAGTCATTTCCCTTGATTATTATAAGATGTACCTTTTAGTTGAATCATCCCCTTCGATTCGAATATGACGTACCTTTTAGTCGAGCCATACCTCTTGATTCCTATAAGACATACTTTTTAGTCGAGTCATTCCCCCTTGACCCCTAGAAGACGTACCTTTTAGTCGAGTCATCCCCTTTGATTCCTATAAGACGTACCATTGAGTCGAGTCATCCCCTTTTATACCTATAAGACATACCTTTTAGTCGAGTCATCCCCTTTGACCTCTAGAATACGTACCTATTAGTCGAGTCATTTCCTTTAATTCCTATAAGACGTAGCTTTTAGTCGAGTCATCCCCTTTGACTCCTAGAAGACGTACCTTTTAATCGAGTCATTTCCTTTGATTCTATAAGACGTATCTTTTAGTCGAGTCATCCCTTTTGATTCCTATAAGACGTACCTTTTAGTCGAGTCATCCCCTTTGATTCCTATAGGACGTACCTTTTAGTAAAGTCATCCCCATTGATTCCTATAAGACTTACCTTTTAGTCGAGTCATCCCTTTGATTCCTATAAGACGTACCTATTAGTCGAGTCATCCACTTTGACCCCTAGAAGACATACCTTTTAGTCATTTCCTTTGATTTCTATAAGACGTACCTTTTAGTCGAGTCACCCCCTTTGATTCCTATAAGGCGTACCTTTTAGTCGAGTCATCCCCCTTGATTACTATAAGACGTACCTTTTAGTCGAGTCATCCCCTTTGATTCCTAGAAGACGTACGTTTTAGTCGAGTCATTTCCCTTGATTCCTATAAGACGTACCATTTAGTCGAGTCATCCACTTTGATTCCTATAAGACGTACCTTTTAGTCGAGTCATCCCCTTGGATTCCTATAAGACGTTCCTTTTGGTCGAGTCATCCCCTTCGATTCCTATAAGATGAACCTTTTAGTCGAGTCATCCCCTTTGATTCCTATAAGATATACCTTTTAGTCGAGTCATCCCCTTTGATCCCTAGAAGACGTACCTTTTAGTCGAGTCATCCCCTGTGATTCCTATAAGATGTACCTTTTAGTCGAGTCATTTCCTTTGATTCCTATAAGACGTACCTTTTAGTCGAGTCATTTCCTTTGATTCCTAGAAGACGTACCTTTTAGTCGAGTCATCCCCTTTGATCCCTAGAAGACGTACCTTTTAGTCGAGTCATCCCTTTTGATTTCTATAAGACGTACCTTTTAGTCGATTCATCCCCTTTGATTCCTATTCGACGTACCTTTTAGTAAAGTCATCCCCTTTGATTCCTATAAGACGTACCTTTTAGTCGAGTCATCCCTTTGATTCCTATAAGACGTACCTTTTAGTCGAGTCATCCACTTTGACCCCTAGAAGACATACCTTTTAGTCATCTCCTTTGATTTCTATAAGACATACCTTTTAGTCGAGTCACCCCCTTTGATTCCTATAAGGCGTACCTTTTAGTCGAGTCATTCCCCTTGATTACTATAAGACGTACCGTTTAGTCGAGTCATCCCCTTTGATTCCTAGAAGACGTACCTTTTTGTCGAGTCATTTCCCTTGATTCCTATAAGACGTACCATTTAGTCGAGTCATCCACTTTGATTCCTATAAGACGTACCTTTTAGTCGAGTCATCCCCTTGGATTCCTATAAGACGTTCCTTTTGGTCCAGTCATCCCCTTCGATTCCTATAAGAAGAACCTTTTAGTCGAGTCATCCCCTTTGATTCCTATAAGACGTACCTTTTAGTCGAGTCATCCCCTTTGATCCCTAGAAGACGTACCTTTTAGTCGAGTCATTTCCTTTGATTCCTATAAGACGTACCTTTTAGTCGAGTCATTTCCTTTGATTCCTATAAGACGTACCTTTTAGTCGTGTCATCCCCATTGATTCCTATAAGATGTACCTTTTAGTCGAGTCATCCTCTTTGACCTCTAGAATACGTACCTATTAGTCGAGTCATTTCCTTTGATTCCAATAAGACGTGCCTTTAGTCGAGTCATCCCCTGTGATTCCTATAAGACGTACCTTTTAGTCGAGTCATCCCCTTTGATTTCTATAAGACGTACCTTTTAGTTGAGTCATTTCCTTGGATTCCTTGAAGACGTACCATTTAGTCGAGTTATTTCCCTTGATTCCTATAAGACGTACCTTTTAATCGAGTCATCCCCTTTAATTCCTATAAGACGTACCTTTTAGTCGAGTCATATCCTTTGATTCCTATAAGACGTACCTTTTAGTTGAGTCATTTCCAGTGTTCCTAGAAGACGTACGATTTAGTCGTGTCATCCCCTTTGATTCCTATAAGACGTTCCTTTTAGTCGAGTCATCCCCTTTGACCCCTAGAAGACGTACCTTTTAATCGAGTCATTTACTTTGATTCCTATAAGACGTATGTTTTAGTCGAGTCATCCCTTTTGATTCCTATAAGACGTAACTTTTAGTCGAGTCATCCCCTTTGACCTCTAGAATACGTACCTATTAGTCGAGTCATTTCCTTTAATTCCTATAAGACGTACCTTTTAGTCGAGTCATCCCCTTTGATTCCTATAAGACGTACCTATTAGTCGAGTCATTTCCTTTAATTCCTATAAGACGTACCTTTTAGTCGAGTCATCCCCTTTGATTCCTATAAGACGTACCTTTTAGTCGAGTCATCCCCTTTAATTCCTATAATACGTACCTTTTAGTTGAGTCATTTCCTTTGATTTCTTGAAGACGTACCTTTTAGTCGAGTCATTTCACTTGATTCCTATAAGACGTAACTTTTAGTCGAGTCATCCCCTTTGATTCCTCTAAGACGTACCTTTTAGTCGAGTCATCTCCTTTGATTCCTATAAGACGTACCTTTTAGTTGAGTCATTTCCTGTGATTCCTAGAAGACGTTCCTTATAGTCGAGTCATTTCACTTGATTCCTATAAGACGTACCTTTTAGTCGAGTCATTCCCTTTGATTCCTATAAGATGTACCTTTTAGTCGACTCATCCCCTTTGATTCCTATAAGACATACCTTTTAGTCGAATCATCCCCTTTGATTCCTAGAAGACGTAACTTTTAGTCGAGTCATTTCCCTTGATTCCTATAAGACGTACCTTTTAGTCGAGTCATCCCCTTTGATTCCTATAAGACGTATCTTTTAGTCGAGTCATCCCCTTTGATTCCTATTAGACGTACCTTTTAGTTGAGTCATTTCCTTTGATGCCTAGAAGACGTACCTTTTAGTCGAGTCATCCCCTTTGATTCCTATAAGACGTACCTTTTAGTCGAGTCATCCCCTTTGACCCCTATAAGACGTATGTTTTAGTTGAGTCATCCCTTTTGATTCCTATAAGACGTACCTTTTAGTCGAGTCATCCCCTTTGATTCCAATAAGACGTACCTTTTAGTCGAGTCATCCCCTTTGATTCCTATAAGACGTAACTTTTAGTCGAGTCATCCCTTTTGACCTCTAGAATACGTACCTATTAGTCGAGTCATTTCCATTAATTCCTATAAGACGTACCTTTTAGTCGAGTCATCCCCTTTGATTCCTATAAGACGTACCTTTTAGTCGAGTCATCCCCTTTGATTCCTATAAGACGTACCTTTTAGTTGAGTCATTTCGTCTGATTGCTTGAAGACGTACCTTTTAGTAGAGTCATTTCCCTTGATTCCTATAAGACGTACCTTTTAGTCGAGTCATCCCCTTTGATTCCTATATGAGGTACCTTTTAGTCGAGTCATCTCCTTTGATTTCTATCTGACGTACCTTTTAGTTGAGTCATTTCCTATGATTCCTAGAAGACGTTCCTTATAGTCTAGTCATTTCACTTGATTCCTATAAGACGTAACTTTTAGTCGAGTCATTCCCTTTGATTCCAATAAGACGTACCTTTTAGTCGAGTCATCCCCTTTGATTCCTATAAGACATATCTTTTAGTCGAGTCATCCCCTTTTATTCCTAGAAGACGTAACTTTTAGTCGAGTCATTTCCCTTGATTCCAATAAGACGTACCTTTTAGTCGAGTCGTCCCCTTTGATTCCTATAAGACGTATCTCTTAGTCGAGTCATCCCCTTTGATTCCTATAAGACGTACCTTTTAGTTGAGTCATTTCCTTTGATTCCTAGAATACGTACCTTTTAGGTGAGTCATCCCCTTTGATTCCTATAAGACGTACCTTTTAGTCGAGTCATCCCCTTTGATTCCTATAAGACGTACCTTTTAGTCGAGTCATCCCCTTTGACCTCTAGAATACGTACCTATTAGTCGAGTCATTTCCTTTAATTCCTATAAGACGTACCTTTTAGTCGAGTCATCCCCTATGACCCCTAGAAGACGTACCTTTTAATCGAGTCATTTCCTTTGATTCTATAAGACGTATCTTTTAGTCGAGTCATCCCTTTTGATTCCTATAAGACGTACCTTTTAGTCGAGTCATCCCCTTTGATTCCTATAAGAGGTACCTTTTAGTCAAGTCATCCCCTTTGATTCCTTTAAGACGTACCTTTTAGTCGAGTCATCCCCTTTGATCCTTAGAAGACGTACCTTTTAGTCGAGTCATTTCCTTTGATTCCTATAAGACGTACCTTTAAGTCGCGTCATCCCGTTTGACCCCTATAATACGTACCTTTTAGTCGAGTCATTTCCCTTGATTCTTATAAGACGTACCTTTTAGTCGAATCATCCCCTTTGATTCGAATAAGACGTACCTTTTAGACGAGTCATACCTCTTGATTCCTATAAGACGTACTTTTTAGTCGAGTCATTCCCCCTTGACCCCTAGAAGACGTACCTTTTAGTCGAGTCATCCCCTTCGACCCCTAGAAGATGTACCTTTTAATTTAGTCATTTCTTTTGATCCTATAAGACGTACCTTTTAGTCGAGTCATCCCCTTTGATTCCTATAAGACGTACCTTTTAGTCGAGTCATCCCCTTTGATTCCTATAAGACGTACCTTTTAGTCGATTCATCCCCTTTGACCTCTAGAATACGTACCTATTAGTTGAGTCATTTCCTTTGATTCCAATAAGACGTTTCTTTAGTCGAGTCATCCCATGTGATTCCTATAAGACGTACCTTTTAGTCGAGTCATCCCCTTTGATTTCTATAAGACGTACCTTTTAGTTGAGTCATTTCCTTGGATTCCTTAAAGACGTACCATTTAGTCGATTCATTTCCCTTGATTCCTATAAGACGTACCTTTTAGTCGAGTCATCCCCTTTGATTCCTATAAGACGTACCTTTTAGTCGAGTCATCTCCTTTGATTCCTATAAGACGTACCTTTTAGTTGAGTCATTTCCTATGATTCCTAGAAGACGTACGTTTTAGTCGAGTCATCCCCTTTGACCCCTAGAAGACGTACCTTTTAATCGAGTCATTTACTTTGATTCCTGTAAGACGTATGTTTTAGTCGAGTCATCCCTTTTGATTCCTATAAGACGTACCTTTTAGTCGAGTCATCCCCTTTGATTCCTATAAGACGTACGTTTTAGTCGAGTCATCCCCTTTGATTCCTATAAGACGTAACTTTTAGTCGAGTCATCCCCTTTGACCTCTAGAATACGTACCTATTAGTCGAGTCATTTCCTTTAATTCCTATAAGACGTATCTTTTAGTCGAGTCATCCCCTTTGATTCCTATAAGACGTACCTTTTAGTCGAGTCATCCCATTTGACCCCTACAATACGTACCTTTTAGTCGAGTCATTACCCTTGATTCCTATAAGACGTACCTTTTAGTCGAATCATCCCCTTCAATTCGAATAAGATGTACCTATTAGTCGAGTCATACCTCTTGATTCCTATAAGACGTACTTTTCAGTCGAGTCATTCCCCCTTGACCCCTAGAAGACAAACCTTTTAGTCGAGTCATCTCCTTTGACCCCTAGAAGATGTACCTTTTAATCGTGTCATTTCTTTTGATTCTATAAGACGTATCATTTAGTCGAGTCATCCCTTTTGATTCCTATAAGACGTACCTTTTAGTCGAGTCATCCCCTTTGATTCCTATAAGACGTACCTTTTAGTCGAGTCATCCCCTTTGATTCCTATAAGACGTACCTTTTAGTCGAGTCTTCCCCTTTGACCTCTAGAATACGTACCTATTAGTCGAGTCATTTTCTTTAATTCCTATAAGACGTACCTTTTAGTCGAGTCATCCCCTTTGATTCCTATAAGACGTACCTTTTAGTCGAGTCATCCCCTTTGTTTCCTATAAGACATACCTTTTAGTTGAGTCATTTCCTTTGATTGCTTGAAGACGTACCTTTTAGTCGAGTCATTTCCCTTCATTCCTATAAGACGTACCTTTTAGTCAAGTCATCCCCTTTGAGTCCTATAAGACGTACCTTTTAGTCGAGTCATCTCCTTTGATTCCTATAAGACGTACCTTTTAGTTGAGTCATTTCCTGTGATTCCTAGAAGACGTTCCTTATAGTCGAGACATTTCACTTGATTCCTATAAGACGTAACTTTTAGTCGAGTCATTCCCTTTGATTCCTATAAGACGTACCATTTAGTCGAGTCATCCCCTTTGATTCCTATAAGACATACCTTTTAGTCGACTCATCCCCTTTGATTTGTAGAAGACGTAACTTTTAGTCGAGTCATTTTCCTTGATTCCTATAAGACGTACCTTTTAGTCGAGTCATCCCCTTTGATTCCTATAAGACGTATCTTTTAGTCGGGTCATCCCCTATGATTCCTATAAGACGTACCTTTTAGATGAGTCATTTCCTTTGATTCCTAGAATACGTACCTTTTAGTCGAGTCATCCCCGTTGATTCCTATAAGACGTACCTTTTAGTCGAGTCATCCCCTTTGATTCCTATAAGACGTACCTTTTAGTCAAGTCATCCCCTTTGACCTCTAGAATACGTACCTATTAGTCGAGTCATTTCCTTTAATTCCTATAAGACGTACCTTTTAGTCGAGTCATCCCCTATGACCCCTAGAAGACGTACCTTTTAATCGAGTCATTTCTTTTGATTCTATAAGACGTATCTTTTAGTCGAGTCATCCCTTTTAATTCGTATAACACGTACCTTTTAGTCGAGTCATCCCCTTTGATTCCTATAAGACGTACCTTTTAGTCAAGTCATCCCCTTTGATTCCTATAAGACGTACCTTTTAGTCGAGTCATCCCTTTGATTCCTATAAGACGTAACTTTTAGTCGAGTCATCCCTTTTGATCCCTAGAAGACGTACCTTTTAGTCGAGTCATTTCCTTTGATTCCTATAAGACGTACCTTTTAGTCGAGTCATCCCCTTTGACCCCTAGAATACGTAACTTTTAGTCGAGTCATTTCCCTTGATTCCTATAAGACGTACCTTTTAGTCGAATCATCCCCTTCGATTCGAATAAGACGTACCTTTTAGTCGAGTCATACCTCTTGATTCCTATAAGACGTACTTTTTAGTCGAGTCATTCTCCCTTGACCCCTAGAAGATGTATCTTTTAGTCGAGTCATCCCCTTTGACCCCTAGAAGATGTAGCTTTTAATCGAGTCATTTCTTTTGATTCTGTAAGACGTATCATTTAGTCGAGTCATCCCTTTTGATTCCTATAAGACGTACCTTTTAGTCGAGTCATCCCCTTTGATTCCTATAAGACGTACCTTTCAGTCGAGTCATCCCCTTTGATTCCTATAATACGTACCTTTTAGTTGATTCATCCCCTTTGACCTCTAGAATACGTACCTATTAGTTGAGTCATTTCCTTTGATTCCAATAAGACGTTCCTTTAGTCGAGTCATCCCCTGTGATTCCTATAAGACGTACCTTTTAGTCGAGTCATCCCCTTTGATTTCTATAAGACGTACCTTTTAGTTGAGTCATATCCTTGGATTCCTTGAAGACGTACCATTTATTCGAGTCATTTCTTTTGATTCCTATAAGACGTACCTTTTAGTCGAGTCATCCCCTTTGATTCCTAGAATACGTACCTTTTAGTTGAGTCATTTCCTTTGATTCCTAGAATACGTACCTTTTAGTCGAGTCATCTCCTTTGATTCCTATAAGACGTACCTTTTAGTTGAGTCATTTCCTATGATTCCTAGAAGACGTACGTTTTAGTCGAGTCATCCCCTTTGATTACTATAAGACATACCTTTTAGTCGAGTCATCCCCTTTGATTCCTATAAGACGTACCTTTTAGTCGAGTCATCCCCTTTGATTCCTATAAGACGTAACATTTAGTCGAGTCATCCCCTTTGACCTCTAGAATACGTACCTATTAGTCGATTCATTTCCTTTAATTCCTATAAGACGTACCTTTTAGTCGAGTCATCCCCTTTGATTCCTATAAGACGTATCTTTTAGTCGAGTCATCCCCTTTGACCCCATGAATACGTACCTTTTAGTCGTGTCATTTCCCTTGATTCCTATAAGACGTACCTTTTAGTCGAATCATCCCCTTCGATTCGAATAAGACGTACCTTTTAGTCGAGTCATACCTCTTGATTACTATAAGACGTACTTTTTAGTCGAGTCATTCCCCCTTGACCCCTAGAAGACAAACCTTTTAGTCGAGTCATCCCCTTTGACCCCTAGAAGATGTACTTTATAATCGAGTCATTTCTTTTGATTCTATAAGACGTATCATTTAGTCGAGTCATCCCTTTTGATTCCTATAAGACGTACCTTTTAGACGAGTCATCCCCTTTGATTCCTATAAGACGTACCTTTTAGTCGAGTGAACCCCTTTGATTCCTATAAGACGTACCTTTTAGTCGAGTCATCCCCTTTGACCTCTAGAATACGTACCTATTAGTCGAGTCATTTCCTTTGATTCCAATAAGACGTGCCTTTAGTCGAGTCATCCCCTGTGATTCCTATATGACGTACCTTTTAGTCGACTCATCCCCTTTAATTCCTAAAAGACGTACCTTTTAGTCGAGTCATCCCCTTTGTTTCCTATAAGACATACCTTTTAGTTGAGTCATTTCCTTTGATTGCTTGAAGACGTACCTTTTAGTCGAGTCATTTCCCTTCATTCCTATAAGACGTACCTTTTAGTCAAGTCATCCCCTTTGAGTCCTATAAGACGTACCTTTTAGTCGAGTCATCTCCTTTGATTCCTATAAGACGTACCTTTTAGTTGAGTCATTTCCTGTGATTCCTAGAAGACGTTCCTTATAGTCGTGGACATTTCACTTGATTCCTATAAGACGTAACTTTTAGTCGAGTCATTCCCTTTGATTCCTATAAGACGTACCATTTAGTCGAGTCATCCCCTTTGATTCCTATAAGACATACCTTTTAGTCGACTCATCCCCTTGATTCGTAGAAGACGTAACTTTTAGTCGAGTCATTTTCCTTGAATCCTATAAGACGTACCTTTTAGTCGAGTCATCCCCTTTGATTCCTATAAGACGTATCTTTTAGTCGGGTCATCCCCTATGATTCCTATAAGACGTACCTTTTAGATGAGTCATTTCCTTTGATTCCTAGAATACGTACCTTTTAGTCGAGTCATCCCCTTTGATTCCTATAAGACGTACCTTTTAGTCGAGTCATCCCCTTTGATTCCTATAAGACGTACCTTTTAGTCAAGTCATCCCCTTTGACCTCTAGAATACGTACCTATTAGTCGAGTCATTTCCTTTAATTCCTATAAGACGTACCTTTTAGTCGATAATCCCCTATGACCCCTAGAAGACGTACCTTTTAATCGAGTCATTTCTTTTGATTCTATAAGACGTATCTTTTAGTCGAGTCATCCCTTTTAATTCGTATAAGACGTACCTTTTAGTCGAGTCATCCCCTTTGATTCCTATAAGACGTACCTTTTAGTCAAGTCATCCCCTTTGATTCCTATAAGACGTACCTTTTAGTCGAGTCATCTCTTTGATTCCTATAAGACGTAACTTTTAGTCGAGTCATCCCTTTTGATCCCTAGAAGACGTACCTTTTAGTCGAGTCATTTCCTTTGATTCCTATAAGACGTACCTTTTAGTCGAGTCATCCCCTTTGACCCCTAGAATACGTAACTTTTAGTCGAGTCATTTCCCTTGATTCCTATAAGACGTACCTTTTAGTCGAATCATCCCCTTCGATTCGAATAAGACGTACCTTTTAGTCGAGTCATACCTCTTGATTCCTATAAGACGTACTTTTTAGTCGAGTCATTCTCCCTTGACCCCTAGAAAATGTATCTTTTAGTCGAGTCATCCCATTTGACCCCTAGAAGATGTAGCTTTTAATCGAGTCATTTCTTTTGATTCTGTAAGACGTATCATTTAGTCGAGTCATCCCTTTTGATTCCTATAAGACGTACCTTTTAGTCGAATCATCCCCTTTGATTCCTATAAGACGTACCTTTTAGTCGAGTCATCCCCTTTGATTCCTATAATACGTACCTTTTAGTTGATTCATCCCCTTTGACCTCTAGAATACGTACCTATTAGTTGAGTCATTTCCTTTGATTCCAATAAGACGTTCCTTTAGTCGAGTCATCCCCTGTGATTCCTATAAGACGTACCTTTTAGTCGAGTCATCCCCTTTGATTTCTATAAGACGTACCTTTTAGTTGAGTCATATCCTTGGATTCCTTGAAGACGTACCATTTATTCGAGTCATTTCCCTTGATTCCTATAAGACGTACCTTTTAGTCGAGTCATCCCCTTTGATTCCTATAAGACGTACCTTTTAGTCGAGTCATCTCCTTTGATTCCTATAAGACGTACCTTTTAGTTGAGTCATTTCCTATGATTCCTAGAAGACGTACGTTTTAGTCGAGTCATCCCCTTTGATTACTATAAGACGTACCTTTTAGTCGAGTCATCCCCTTTGATTCCTATAAGACGTACCTTTTAGTCGAGTCATCCCCTTTGATTCCTATAAGACGTAACATTTAGTCGAGTCATCCCCTTTGACCTCTAGAATACGTACCTATTAGTCGATTCATTTCCTTTAATTCCTATAAGACGTACCTTTTAGTCGAGTCATCCCCTTTGATTCCTATAAGACGTATCTTTTAGTCGAGTCATCCCCTTTGACCGCATGAATACGTACCTTTTTGTCGTGTCATTTCCCCTGATTCCTATAAGACGTACCTTTTAGTCGAATCATCCCCTTCGATTCGAATAAGACGTACCTTTTAGTCGAGTCATACCTCTTGATTACTATAAGACGTACTTTTTAGTCGAGTCATCCCCTTTGATTCCTATAAGACGTACCTTTTAGTCGAGTCATCCCCTTTGATTCCTATAAGACGTACCTTTTAGTCGAGTCATCCCCTTTGATTCCTATAAGACGTACCTTTTAGTCGATTCATCCCCTTTGACCTCTAGAATACGTACCTATTAGTTGAGTCATTTCCTTTGATTCCAATAAGACGTTTCTTTAGTCGAGTCATCCCATGTGATTCCTATAAGACGTACCTTTTAGTCGAGTCATCCCCTTTGATTTCTATAAGACGTACCTTTTAGTTGAGTCATTTCCTTGGATTCCTTAAAGACGTACCATTTAGTCGATTCATTTCCCTTGATTCCTATAAGACGTACCTTTTAGTCGAGTCATCCCCTTTGATTCCTATAAGACGTACCTTTTAGTCGAGTCATCTCCTTTGATTCCTATAAGACGTACCTTTTAGTTGAGTCATTTCCTATGATTCCTAGAAGACGTACGTTTTAGTCGAGTCATCCCCTTTGACCCCTAGAAGACGTACCTTTTAATCGAGTCATTTACTTTGATTCCTGTAAGACGTATGTTTTAGTCGAGTCATCCCTTTTGATTCCTATAAGACGTACCTTTTAGTCGAGTCATCCCCTTTGATTCCTATAAGACGTACGTTTTAGTCGAGTCATCCCCTTTGATTCCTATAAGACGTAACTTTTAGTCGAGTCATCCCCTTTGACCTCTAGAATACGTACCTATTAGTCGAGTCATTTCCTTTAATTCCTATAAGACGTATCTTTTAGTCGAGTCATCCCCTTTGATTCCTATAAGACGTACCTTTTAGTCGAGTCATCCCATTTGACCCCTACAATACGTACCTTTTAGTCGAGTCATTACCCTTGATTCCTATAAGACGTACCTTTTAGTCGAATCATCCCCTTCAATTCGAATAAGATGTACCTATTAGTCGAGTCATACCTCTTGATTCCTATAAGACGTACTTTTCAGTCGAGTCATTCCCCCTTGACCCCTAGAAGACAAACCTTTTAGTCGAGTCATCTCCTTTGACCCCTAGAAGATGTACCTTTTAATCGTGTCATTTCTTTTGATTCTATAAGACGTATCATTTAGTCGAGTCATCCCTTTTGATTCCTATAAGACGTACCTTTTAGTCGAGTCATCCCCTTTGATTCCTATAAGACGTACCTTTTAGTCGAGTCATCCCCTTTGATTCCTATAAGACGTACCTTTTAGTCGAGTCTTCCCCTTTGACCTCTAGAATACGTACCTATTAGTCGAGTCATTTTCTTTAATTCCTATAAGACGTACCTTTTAGTCGAGTCATCCCCTTTGATTCCTATAAGACGTACCTTTTAGTCGAGTCATCCCCTTTGTTTCCTATAAGACATACCTTTTAGTTGAGTCATTTCCTTTGATTGCTTGAAGACGTACCTTTTAGTCGAGTCATTTCCCTTCATTCCTATAAGACGTACCTTTTAGTCAAGTCATCCCCTTTGAGTCCTATAAGACGTACCTTTTAGTCGAGTCATCTCCTTTGATTCCTATAAGACGTACCTTTTAGTTGAGTCATTTCCTGTGATTCCTAGAAGACGTTCCTTATAGTCGAGACATTTCACTTGATTCCTATAAGACGTAACTTTTAGTCGAGTCATTCCCTTTGATTCCTATAAGACGTACCATTTAGTCGAGTCATCCCCTTTGATTCCTATAAGACATACCTTTTAGTCGACTCATCCCCTTTGATTTGTAGAAGACGTAACTTTTAGTCGAGTCATTTTCCTTGATTCCTATAAGACGTACCTTTTAGTCGAGTCATCCCCTTTGATTCCTATAAGACGTATCTTTTAGTCGGGTCATCCCCTATGATTCCTATAAGACGTACCTTTTAGATGAGTCATTTCCTTTGATTCCTAGAATACGTACCTTTTAGTCGAGTCATCCCCGTTGATTCCTATAAGACGTACCTTTTAGTCGAGTCATCCCCTTTGATTCCTATAAGACGTACCTTTTAGTCAGGTCATCCCCTTTGACCTCTAGAATACGTACCTATTAGTCGAGTCATTTCCTTTAATTCCTATAAGACGTACCTTTTAGTCGAGTCATCCCCTATGACCCCTAGAAGACGTACCTTTTAATCGAGTCATTTCTTTTGATTCTATAAGACGTATCTTTTAGTCGAGTCATCCCTTTTAATTCGTATAAGACGTACCTTTTAGTCGAGTCATCCCCTTTGATTCCTATAAGACGTACCTTTTAGTCAAGTCATCCCCTTTGATTCCTATAAGACGTACCTTTTAGTCGAGTCATCCCTTTGATTCCTATAAGACGTAACTTTTAGTCGAGTCATCCCTTTTGATCCCTAGAAGACGTACCTTTTAGTCGAGTCATTTCCTTTGATTCCTATAAGACGTACCTTTTAGTCGAGTCATCCCCTTTGACCCCTAGAATACGTAACTTTTAGTCGAGTCATTTCCCTTGATTCCTATAAGACGTACCTTTTAGTCGAATCATCCCCTTCGATTCGAATAAGACGTACCTTTTAGTCGAGTCATACCTCTTGATTCCTATAAGACGTACTTTTTAGTCGAGTCATTCTCCCTTGACCCCTAGAAGATGTATCTTTTAGTCGAGTCATCCCCTTTGACCCCTAGAAGATGTAGCTTTTAATCGAGTCATTTCTTTTGATTCTGTAAGACGTATCATTTAGTCGAGTCATCCCTTTTGATTCCTATAAGACGTACCTTTTAGTCGAGTCATCCCCTTTGATTCCTATAAGACGTACCTTTCAGTCGAGTCATCCCCTTTGATTCCTATAATACGTACCTTTTAGTTGATTCATCCCCTTTGACCTCTAGAATACGTACCTATTAGTTGAGTCATTTCCTTTGATTCCAATAAGACGTTCCTTTAGTCGAGTCATCCCCTGTGATTCCTATAAGACGTACCTTTTAGTCGAGTCATCCCCTTTGATTTCTATAAGACGTACCTTTTAGTTGAGTCATATCCTTGGATTCCTTGAAGACGTACCATTTATTCGAGTCATTTCTTTTGATTCCTATAAGACGTACCTTTTAGTCGAGTCATCCCCTTTGATTCCTAGAATACGTACCTTTTAGTTGAGTCATTTCCTTTGATTCCTAGAATACGTACCTTTTAGTCGAGTCATCTCCTTTGATTCCTATAAGACGTACCTTTTAGTTGAGTCATTTCCTATGATTCCTAGAAGACGTACGTTTTAGTCGAGTCATCCCCTTTGATTACTATAAGACATACCTTTTAGTCGAGTCATCCCCTTTGATTCCTATAAGACGTACCTTTTAGTCGAGTCATCCCCTTTGATTCCTATAAGACGTAACATTTAGTCGAGTCATCCCCTTTGACCTCTAGAATACGTACCTATTAGTCGATTCATTTCCTTTAATTCCTATAAGACGTACCTTTTAGTCGAGTCATCCCCTTTGATTCCTATAAGACGTATCTTTTAGTCGAGTCATCCCCTTTGACCCCATGAATACGTACCTTTTAGTCGTGTCATTTCCCTTGATTCCTATAAGACGTACCTTTTAGTCGAATCATCCCCTTCGATTCGAATAAGACGTACCTTTTAGTCGAGTCATACCTCTTGATTACTATAAGACGTACTTTTTAGTCGAGTCATTCCCCCTTGACCCCTAGAAGACAAACCTTTTAGTCGAGTCATCCCCTTTGACCCCTAGAAGATGTACTTTATAATCGAGTCATTTCTTTTGATTCTATAAGACGTATCATTTAGTCGAGTCATCCCTTTTGATTCCTATAAGACGTACCTTTTAGACGAGTCATCCCCTTTGATTCCTATAAGACGTACCTTTTAGTCGAGTGAACCCCTTTGATTCCTATAAGACGTACCTTTTAGTCGAGTCATCCCCTTTGACCTCTAGAATACGTACCTATTAGTCGAGTCATTTCCTTTGATTCCAATAAGACGTGCCTTTAGTCGAGTCATCCCCTGTGATTCCTATATGACGTACCTTTTAGTCGACTCATCCCCTTTAATTCCTAAAAGACGTACCTTTTAGTCGAGTCATCCCCTTTGTTTCCTATAAGACATACCTTTTAGTTGAGTCATTTCCTTTGATTGCTTGAAGACGTACCTTTTAGTCGAGTCATTTCCCTTCATTCCTATAAGACGTACCTTTTAGTCAAGTCATCCCCTTTGAGTCCTATAAGACGTACCTTTTAGTCGAGTCATCTCCTTTGATTCCTATAAGACGTACCTTTTAGTTGAGTCATTTCCTGTGATTCCTAGAAGACGTTCCTTATAGTCGTGGACATTTCACTTGATTCCTATAAGACGTAACTTTTAGTCGAGTCATTCCCTTTGATTCCTATAAGACGTACCATTTAGTCGAGTCATCCCCTTTGATTCCTATAAGACATACCTTTTAGTCGACTCATCCCCTTGATTCGTAGAAGACGTAACTTTTAGTCGAGTCATTTTCCTTGAATCCTATAAGACGTACCTTTTAGTCGAGTCATCCCCTTTGATTCCTATAAGACGTATCTTTTAGTCGGGTCATCCCCTATGATTCCTATAAGACGTACCTTTTAGATGAGTCATTTTCTTTGATTCCTAGAATACGTACCTTTTAGTCGAGTCATCCCCTTTGATTCCTATAAGACGTACCTTTTAGTCGAGTCATCCCCTTTGATTCCTATAAGACGTACCTTTTAGTCAAGTCATCCCCTTTGACCTCTAGAATACGTACCTATTAGTCGAGTCATTTCCTTTAATTCCTATAAGACGTACCTTTTAGTCGATAATCCCCTATGACCCCTAGAAGACGTACCTTTTAATCGAGTCATTTCTTTTGATTCTATAAGACGTATCTTTTAGTCGAGTCATCCCTTTTAATTCGTATAAGACGTACCTTTTAGTCGAGTCATCCCCTTTGATTCCTATAAGACGTACCTTTTAGTCAAGTCATCCCCTTTGATTCCTATAAGACGTACCTTTTAGTCGAGTCATCTCTTTGATTCCTATAAGACGTAACTTTTAGTCGAGTCATCCCTTTTGATCCCTAGAAGACGTACCTTTTAGTCGAGTCATTTCCTTTGATTCCTATAAGACGTACCTTTTAGTCGAGTCATCCCCTTTGACCCCTAGAATACGTAACTTTTAGTCGAGTCATTTCCCTTGATTCCTATAAGACGTACCTTTTAGTCGAATCATCCCCTTCGATTCGAATAAGACGTACCTTTTAGTCGAGTCATACCTCTTGATTCCTATAAGACGTACTTTTTAGTCGAGTCATTCTCCCTTGACCCCTAGAAGATGTATCTTTTAGTCGAGTCATCCCCTTTGACCCCTAGAAGATGTAGCTTTTAATCGAGTCATTTCTTTTGATTCTGTAAGACGTATCATTTAGTCGAGTCATCCCTTTTGATTCCTATAAGACGTACCTTTTAGTCGAATCATCCCCTTTGATTCCTATAAGACGTACCTTTTAGTCGAGTCATCCCCTTTGATTCCTATAATACGTACCTTTTAGTTGATTCATCCCCTTTGACCTCTAGAATACGTACCTATTAGTTGAGTCATTTCCTTTGATTCCAATAAGACGTTCCTTTAGTCGAGTCATCCCCTGTGATTCCTATAAGACGTACCTTTTAGTCGAGTCATCCCCTTTGATTTCTATAAGACGTACCTTTTAGTTGAGTCATATCCTTGGATTCCTTGAAGACGTACCATTTATTCGAGTCATTTCCCTTGATTCCTATAAGACGTACCTTTTAGTCGAGTCATCCCCTTTGATTCCTATAAGACGTACCTTTTAGTCGAGTCATCTCCTTTGATTCCTATAAGACGTACCTTTTAGTTGAGTCATTTCCTATGATTCCTAGAAGACGTACGTTTTAGTCGAGTCATCCCCTTTGATTACTATAAGACGTACCTTTTAGTCGAGTCATCCCCTTTGATTCCTATAAGACGTACCTTTTAGTCGAGTCATCCCCTTTGATTCCTATAAGACGTAACATTTAGTCGAGTCATCCCCTTTGACCTCTAGAATACGTACCTATTAGTCGATTCATTTCCTTTAATTCCTATAAGACGTACCTTTTAGTCGAGTCATCCCCTTTGATTCCTATAAGACGTATCTTTTAGTCGAGTCATCCCCTTTGACCGCATGAATACGTACCTTTTTGTCGTGTCATTTCCCCTGATTCCTATAAGACGTACCTTTTAGTCGAATCATCCCCTTCGATTCGAATAAGACGTACCTTTTAGTCGAGTCATACCTCTTGATTACTATAAGACGTACTTTTTAGTCGAGTCATTCCCCCTTGACCCCTAGAAGACAAACCTTTTAGTCGAGTCATCCCCTTTGACCCCTAGAAGATGTACTTTATAATCGAGTCATTTCTTTTGATTCTATAAGACGTATCATTTAGTCGAGTCATCTCTTTTGATTCCTATAAGACGTACCTTTTAGTCGAGTCATCCCCTTTGATTCCTATAAGACGTACCTTTTAGTCGAGTGAACCCCTTTGATTCCTATAAGACGTACCTTTTAGTCGAGTCATCCCCTTTGACCTCTAGAATACGTACCTATTAGTCGAGTCATTTCCTTTGATTCCAATAAGACGTGCCTTTAGTCGAGTCATCCCCTGTGATTCCTATATGACGTACCTTTTAGTCGAGTCATCCCCTTTGATTCCTTGAAGACGTACCATTTAGTAGAGTCATTTCCCTTGATTCCTATAAGACATACCTTTTAGTCGAGTCATCCCCTTTGATTCCTATAAGACGTACCTTTTAGTCGAGTCATCTCTTTTGATTCCTATAAGACGTTCCTTTTAGTTGAGTCATTTCCTGTGATTCCTAGAAGACGTACGTTTTAGTCGAGTCATCCCCTTTGATTCCTATAAAACGTACCTTTTAGTCGAGTCATTCCCTTTGACCCCTAGAAGACGTACCTTTTAATCGAGTCATTTACTTTGATTCCTATAAGACGTATGTTTTAGTCGAGTCATCCCTTTTGATTCCTATAAGACGTACCTTTTAGTTGAGTCATCCCCTTTGATTCCTATAAGACGTACCTTTTAGTCGAGTCATCCCCTTTGATTCCTATAAGACGTAACTTTTAGTCGAGTCATCCCCTTTGACCTATAGAATACGTACCTATTAGTCGAGTCATTTCCTTTAATTCCTATAAGACGTACCTTTTAGTCGAGTCATCCCTTTTGATTCCTATAAGACGTACCTTTTAGTCGAGTCATCCCCTTTGTTTCCTATAAGACGTACCTTTTAGTTGAGTCATTTCCTTTGATTGCTTGAAGACGTACCTTTTAGTCGAGTCATTCCCTTTGATTCCTATAAGACGTACCTTTTAGTCGAGTCATCCCCTTTGATTCCTATAAGACATACCTTTTAGTCGACTCATCCCCTTTAATTCCTAGAAGACGTAACTTTTAGTCGAGTCATTTCCCTTGATTCCTATAAGACGTACCTTTTAGTCAAGTCATCCCCTTTGATTCCTATAAGACGTATCTTTTAGTCGAGTCATCCCCTTTTATTCCTATAAGACGTACCTTTTAGTTGAGTCATTTCCTTTGATTCCTAGAAGACGTACCTTTTAGTCGAGTCATCCCCTTTGATTCCAATAAGACTTACCTTTTAGTCAAGTCATCCCCTTTGATTCCTATAAGACGTACCTTTTAGTCGAGTCATCCCCTTTGACCTCTAGAATACCTACCTATTAGTCGAGTCATATCCTTTAATTCCTATAAGACGTACCTTTTAGTCGAGTCATCCCTTTTGACCCCTAGAAGACGTACCTTTTAATCGAGTCATTTCCTTTGATTCTATAAGACGTATCTTTTAGTCGAGTCATCCCTTTTGATTCCTATAAGACGTTCCTTTTAGATTGTCATCCCCTTTGATTCCTATAAGACGTACCTTTTAGTCAAGTCATCCCCTTTGATTCCTATAAGACGTACGTTTTAGTCGAGTTATCCCTTTGATTCCAATAAGACATACCTTTTAGTCGAGTCATCCCCTTTGATTTCTATAAGACGTACCTTTTAGTCGAGTCATCCCCTTTGACCTCTAGAATACGTACCTATTAGTCGAGTCATTTCCTTTGATTCCAATAAGATGTGCCTTTAGTCGAGTCATCCCCTGTGATTCCTATAAGACGTACCTTTTAATCGAGTCATCCCCTTTGATTTCTATAAGACGTACCTTTTAGTTGAGTCATTTCCTTGGATTCCTTGAAGACGTACCATTTAGTCGAGTCATTTCCCTTGATTCCTATAAGACGTACCTCATAGTCGAGTCATCCCCTTTGATTCCTATAAGACGTACCTTTTAGTCGAGTCATCTCCTTTGATTCCTATAAGACGTACCTTTTAGTTCAGTCATTTCCTGTGATTCCTATAAGACGTACTTTTTAGTCGAGTCATTCCCCCTTGACCCCTAGAAGACGTACCTTTTAGTCGAGTCATCCCCTTTGACCCCTAGAAGATGTACCTTCTAATCGAGTCATTTCCTTTGATTCTATAAGACGTATCATTTAGTCGAGTCATCCCTTTTGATTCCTATAAGACGTACCTTTTAGTCGAGTCATCCCCTTTGATTCCTATAAGACGTACCTTTTAGTCGAGTCATCCCCTTTGATTCCTATAAGACATACCTTTTAGTCGACTCATCCCCTTTGATTCCTAGAAGACGTAACTTTTAGTCGAGTCATTTCCCTTGATTCCTATAAGACGTACCTTTTAGTCAAGTCATCCTCTTTGATTCCTATAAGACGTGTCTTTTAGTCGAGTCATCCCCTTTTATTCCTATAAGACGTACCTTTTAGTTGAGTCATTTCCTTTGATTCCTAGAAGACGTACCTTTTAGTCGAGTCATCCCCTTTGATTCCAATAAGACTTACCTTTTAGTCAAGTCATCCCCTTTGATTCCTATAAGACGTACCTTTTAGTCGAGTCATCCCCTTTGACCTCTAGAATACCTACCTATTAGTCGAGTCATATCCTTTAATTCCTATAAGACGTACCTTTTAGTCGAGTCATCCCTTTTGACCCCTAGAAGACGTACCTTTTAATCGAGTCATTTCCTTTGATTCTATAAGACGTATCTTTTAGTCGAGTCATCCCTTTTGATTCCTATAAGACGTTCCTTTTAGATTGTCATCCCCTTTGATTCCTATAAGACGTACCTTTTAGTCAAGTCATCCCCTTTGATTCCTATAAAACGTACGTTTTAGTCGAGTTATCCCTTTGATTCCTATAAGACATACCTTTTAGTCGAGTCATCCCCTTTGATTTCTATAAGACGTACCTTTTAGTCGAGTCATCCCCTTTGACCTCTAGAATACGTACCTATTAGTCGAGTCATTTCCTTTGATTCCAATAAGATGTGCCTTTAGTCGAGTCATCCCCTGTGATTCCTATAAGACGTACCTTTTAATCGAGTCATCCCCTTTGATTTCTATAAGACGTACCTTTTAGTTGAGTCATTTCCTTGGATTCCTTGAAGACGTACCATTTAGTCGAGTCATTTCCCTTGATTCCTATAAGACGTACCTCATAGTCGAGTCATCCCCTTTGATTCCTATAAGACGTACCTTTTAGTCGAGTCATCTCTTTTGATTCCTATAAGACGTACCTTTTAGTTCAGTCATTTCCTGTGATTCCTAGAAGACGTACGTTTTAGTCGAGTCATCTCCTTTGATTCCTATATGACGTACCTTTTAGTCGAGTCATTCCCTTTGACCCCTAGAAGACGTACCTTTTAATCGAGTCATTTACTTTGATTCCTATAAGACGTATGTTTTAGTCGAGTCATCCCTTTTGATTCCTATAAGACGTACCTTTTAGTCGAGTCATCCCCTTTGATTCCTATAAGACGTACCTTTTAGTCGAGTCATCCCTTTTGATTCCTATAAGACGTAACTTTTAGTCGAGTCATCCCCTTTGACCTCTAGAATACGTACCTATTAGTCGAGTCATTTCCTTTAATTCCTATAAGACGTACCTTTTAGTCGAGTCATCCCCTTTGATTCCTATAAGACGTACCTTTTAGTCGAGTCATCCCCTTTGTTTCCTATAAGACATACCTTTTAGTTGAGTCATTTCCTTTTATTGCTTGAAGACGTATGTTTTAGTCGAGTCATTTCCCTTGATTCCTATAAGACGTACCTTTTAGTCAAGTCATCCCCTTTGATTCCTATAAGACGTACCTTTTAGTCGAGTCATCTCCTTTGATTCCTATACGACGTACCTTTTAGTTGAGTCATTTCCTGTGATTCCTAGAAGACGTTCCTTATAGTCGAGACATTTCACGTGATTCCTATAAGACGTACCTTTTAGTCAAGTCATCCCCATTGATTCCTATAAGACGTACCTTTTAGTCAAGTCATCCCCTTTGATTCCTATAAGACGTACCTTTTAGTCAAGTCATCCCCATTGATTCCTATAAGACGTACGTTTTAGTCGAGTTATCCCTTTGATTCCTATAAGACATACCTTTTAGTCGAGTCATCCCCTTTGATTCCTATAAGACGTACCTTTTAGTCGAGTCATCCCCTTTGACCTCTAGAATACGTACCTATTAGTCCAGTCATTTCCTTTGATTCCAATAAGATGTGCCTTTAGTCGAGTCATTCCCTGTGATTCCTATAAGAGGTACCTTTTAATCGAGTCATCCCCTTTGATTTCTATAAGACGTACCTTTTAGTTGAGTCATTTCCTTGGATTCGTCGAAGACGTACCATTTAGTCGAGTCATTTCCCTTGATTCCTATAAGACGTACCTCTTAGTCGAGTCATCCCCTTTGATTCCTATAAGACGTACCTTTTAGTTGAGTCATTTCATGTGATTCCTAGAAGACGTACGTTTTAGTCGAGTCATCTCCTTTGATTCCTATAAGACGTACCTTTTAGTCGAGTCATTCCCTTTGACCCCTAGAAGACGTACCTTTTAATCGAGTCATTTACTTTGATTCCTATAAGACATATGTTTTAGTCGAGTCATCCCTTTTGATTCCTATAAGACGTACCTTTTAGTCGAGTCACCCCCTTTGATTCCTATAAGACGTACCTTTTAGTCGAGTCATCCCCTTTTATTCCTATTAGACGTAACTTTTAGTCGAGTCATCCCCTTTGACCTCTAGAATACGTACCTATTAGTCGAGTCATCCCCTTTGATTCCTATAAGACGTACCTTTTAGTCGAGTCATCCCCTTTGATTCCTATAAGACGTACCATTTAGTCGAGTCATCCCCTTTGTTTCCTATAAGACTTACCTTTTAGTTGAGTCATTTCCTTTTATTGCTTGAAGACGTACGTTTTAGTCGAGTCATTTCCCTTGATTCCTATAAGACGTACCTTTTAGTTAAGTCATCCCCTTTGATTCCTATAAGACGTACCTTTTAGTCGAGTCATCTCCTTTGATTCTTATAAGACGTACCTTTTAGTTGAGTCATTTCCTGTGATTCCTAGAAGACGTTCCTTATAGTGGAGACATTTCACTTGATTCCTATAAGACGTACCTTTTAGTCGAGTCATTCACTTTGATTCCTATGAGACGTACCTTTTAGTCGAGTCATCCCCTTTGATTCCTATAAGACATACCTTTTAGTCGACTCATCCCCTTTAATTCCTAGAAGATGTAACTTTTAGTCGAGTCATTTCCCTTGATTCTTATAAGACGTACCTTTTAGTCAAGTCATCCCCTTTGATTCCTATAAGACGTATCTTTTAGTCGAGTCATCCCCTTTGATTCCTATAAGACGTACCTTTAGTTGAGTCATTTCCTTTGATTCCTATAAGACGTACCTTTTAGTCGAGTCATCCCCTTTGATTCCTATCAGACTTACCTTTTAGTCAAGGCATCCCCTTTGATTCCTATAAGACGTACCTTTTAGTCGAGTCATCCCTTTTGACCCCTAGAAGACGTACCTTTTAATCGAGTCATTTCCTTTTATTCTATAAGACGTATCTTTTAGTCGAGTCATCCCTTTGGATTCCTATAAGACGTTCCTTCTAGTCGAGTTATCCCCTTTGATTCCTATAAAACGTACCTTTTAGTCAAGTCATCCCCTTTGATTCCTATAAGACGTACGTTTTAGTCGAGTTATCCCTTTGATTTCTATAAGACGTACCTTTTAGTCGAGTCATCCCTTTTGATTCCTATAAGACGTACCTTTTAGTCGAGTCATCCCCTTTGATTCCTATAAGACGTACCTTTTAGTCGAGTCATCCCCTTTGATTCCTATAAGACATACCTTTTAGTCGACTCATCCCCTTTGATTCCTAGAAGACGTAACTTTTAGTCGAGTCATTTCCCTTGATTCCTATAAGACGTACCTTTTAGTCAAGTCATCCCCTTTGATTCCTATAAGACGTGTCTTTTAGTCGAGTCATCCCCTTTTATTCCTATAAGACGTACCTTTTAGTTGAGTCATTTCCTTTGATTCCTAGAAGACGTACCTTTTAGTCGAGTCATCCCCTTTGATTCCAATAAGACTTACCTTTTAGTCAAGTCATCCCCTTTGATTCCTATAAGACGTACCTTTTAGTCGAGTCATCCCCTTTGACCTCTAGAATACCTACCTATTAGTCGAGTCATATCCTTTAATTCCTATAAGACGTACCTTTTAGTCGAGTCATCCCTTTTGACCCCTAGAAGACGTACCTTTTAATCGAGTCATTTCCTTTGATTCTATAAGACGTATCTTTTAGTCGAGTCATCCCTTTTGATTCCTATAAGACGTTCCTTTTAGATTGTCATCCCCTTTGATTCCTATAAGACGTACCTTTTAGTCAAGTCATCCCCTTTGATTCCTATAAAACGTACGTTTTAGTCGAGTTATCCCTTTGATTCCTATAAGACATACCTTTTAGTCGAGTCATCCCCTTTGATTTCTATAAGACGTACCTTTTAGTCGAGTCATCCCCTTTGACCTCTAGAATACGTACCTATTAGTCGAGTCATTTCCTTTGTTTCCAATAAGATGTGCCTTTAGTCGAGTCATCCCCTGTGATTCCTATAAGACGTACCTTTTAATCGAGTCATCCCCTTTGATTTCTATAAGACGTACCTTTTAGTTGAGTCATTTCCTTGGATTCCTTGAAGACGTACCATTTAGTCGAGTCATTTCCCTTGATTCCTATAAGACGTACCTCATAGTCGAGTCATCCCCTTTGATTCCTATAAGACGTACCTTTTAGTCGAGTCATCTCTTTTGATTCCTATAAGACGTACCTTTTAGTTCAGTCATTTCCTGTGATTCCTAGAAGACGTACGTTTTAGTCGAGTCATCTCCTTTGATTCCTATAAGACGTACCTTTTAGTCGAGTCATTCCCTTTGACCCCTAGAAGACGTACCTTTTAATCGAGTCATTTACTTTGATTCCTATAAGACGTATGTTTTAGTCGAGTCATCCCTTTTGATTCCTATAAGACGTACCTTTTAGTCGAGTCATCCCCTTTGATTCCTATAAGACGTACCTTTTAGTCGAGTCATCCCTTTTGATTCCTATAAGACGTAACTTTTAGTCGAGTCATCCCCTTTGACCTCTAGAATACGTACCTATTAGTCGAGTCATTTCCTTTAATTCCTATAAGACGTACCTTTTAGTCGAGTCATCCCCTTTGATTCCTATAAGACGTACCTTTTAGTCGAGTCATCCCCTTTGTTTCCTATAAGACATACCTTTTAGTTGAGTCATTTCCTTTTATTGCTTGAAGACGTATGTTTTAGTCGAGTCATTTCCCTTGATTCCTATAAGACGTACCTTTTAGTCAAGTCATCCCCTTTGATTCCTATAAGACGTACCTTTTAGTCGAGTCATCTCCTTTGATTCCTATACGACGTACCTTTTAGTTGAGTCATTTCCTGTGATTCCTAGAAGACGTTCCTTATAGTCGAGACATTTCATGTGATTCCTATAAGACGTACCTTTTAGTCGAGTCATTCCCTTTGATTGCTATAAGACGTACCTTTTAGTCGAGTCATCCCCTTTGATTCCTATAAGACATACCTTTTAGTCGACTCATCCCCTTTGATTCCTAGAAGACGTAACTTTTAGTCGAGTCATTTCCCTTGATTCCTATAAGACGTACCTTTTAGTCAAGTCATCCCCTTTGATTCCTATAAGACGTATCATTTAGTCGAGTCATCCCCTTTGATTCCTATAAGACGTACCTTTAGTTGAGTCATTTCCTTTGATTCCTAGCAGACGTACCTTTTAGTCGAGTCATCCCTTTTGATTCCTATAAGATGTTCCTTTTAGATTGTCATCCCCTTTGATTCCTATAAGACGTACCTTTTAGTCAAGTCATCCCCATTGATTCCTATAAGACGTACGTTTTAGTCGAGTTATCCCTTTGATTCCTATAAGACATACCTTTTAGTCGAGTCATCCCCTTTGATTCCTATAAGACGTACCTTTTAGTCGAGTCATCCCCTTTGACCTCTAGAATACGTACCTATTAGTCCAGTCATTTCCTTTGATTCCAATAAGATGTGCCTTTAGTCGAGTCATCCCCTGTGATTCCTATAAGAGGTACCTTTTAATCGAGTCATCCCCTTTGATTTCTATAAGACGTACCTTTTAGTTGAGTCATTTCCTTGGATTCGTCGAAGACGTACCATTTAGTCGAGTCATTTCCCTTGATTCCTATAAGACGTACCTCTTAGTCGAGTCATCCCCTTTGATTCCTATAAGACGTACCTTTTAGTTGAGTCATTTCATGTGATTCCTAGAAGACGTACGTTTTAGTCGAGTCATCTCCTTTGATTCCTATAAGACGTACCTTTTAGTCGAGTCATTCCCTTTGACCCCTAGAAGACGTACCTTTTAATCGAGTCATTTACTTTGATTCCTATAAGACATATGTTTTAGTCGAGTCATCCCTTTTGATTCCTATAAGACGTACCTTTTAGTCGAGTCACCCCCTTTGATTCCTATAAGACGTACCTTTTAGTCGAGTCATCCCCTTTTATTCCTATTAGACGTAACTTTTAGTCGAGTCATCCCCTTTGACCTCTAGAATACGTACCTATTAGTCGAGTCATCCCCTTTGATTCCTATAAGACGTACCTTTTAGTCGAGTCATCCCCTTTGATTCCTATAAGACGTACCATTTAGTCGAGTCATCCCCTTTGTTTCCTATAAGACTTACCTTTTAGTTGAGTCATTTCCTTTTATTGCTTGAAGACGTACGTTTTAGTCGAGTCATTTCCCTTGATTCCTATAAGACGTACCTTTTAGTTAAGTCATCCCCTTTGATTCCTATAAGACGTACCTTTTAGTCGAGTCATCTCCTTTGATTCTTATAAGACGTACCTTTTAGTTGAGTCATTTCCTGTGATTCCTAGAAGACGTTCCTTATAGTGGAGACATTTCACTTGATTCCTATAAGACGTACCTTTTAGTCGAGTCATTCACTTTGATTCCTATGAGACGTACCTTTTAGTCGAGTCATCCCCTTTGATTCCTATAAGACATACCTTTTAGTCGACTCATCCCCTTTAATTCCTAGAAGATGTAACTTTTAGTCGAGTCATTTCCCTTGATTCTTATAAGACGTACCTTTTAGTCAAGTCATCCCCTTTGATTCCTATAAGACGTATCTTTTAGTCGAGTCATCCCCTTTGATTCCTATAAGACGTACCTTTAGTTGAGTCATTTCCTTTGATTCCTATAAGACGTACCTTTTAGTCGAGTCATCCCCTTTGATTCCTATCAGACTTACCTTTTAGTCAAGGCATCCCCTTTGATTCCTATAAGACGTACCTTTTAGTCGAGTCATCGCTTTTGACCCCTAGAAGACGTACCTTTTAATCGAGTCATTTCCTTTTATTCTATAAGACGTATCTTTTAGTCGAGTCATCCCTTTGGATTCCTATAAGACGTTCCTTTTAGTCGAGTTATCCCCTTTGATTCCTATAAAACGTACCTTTTAGTCAAGTCATCCCCTTTGATTCCTATAAGACGTACGTTTTAGTCGAGTTATCCCTTTGATTTCTATAAGACGTACCTTTTAGTCGAGTCATCCCCTTTGTCCCCTAGAAGACATACCTTTTACTCATTTCCTATGATTTCTATAAGACGTACCTTATAGTCGAGTCAACCCCTTAGATTCCTATAAGACGTACCTTTTAGTCGAGTCATCCCCCTTGATTACTATAAGACGTACCTTTTAGTCGAGTCATCCCCTTTGATTCCTAGAAGACGTACCTTTTAGTCGAGTCATTTCCCGTGATTCCTATAAGTCGTACCATTTAGTCGAGTCATCCACTTTGATTCCTATAAGACGTACCTTTTAGTCGAGTCATCCCCTTGGATTCCTATAAGACGTTCCTTTTGGTCGAGTTATCCCCTTCGATTCCAATAAGACGAACCTTTTAGTCGAGTAATCCCCTTTGATTCTTATAAGACGTACCTTTTAGTCGAGTCATCCCCTTTGATCCCTAGAAGACGTATCTTTTAGTCGAGTCATTTCCTTTGATTCCTATAAGACGTATCTTTTAGTCAAGTTATTTCCTTTGATTCCTATAAGACGTACCTTTTAGTCGAGTCATTTCCTTTGATTCCTATAAGACGTACCTTTTAGTCGAGTCATCCCCTTTGACCCCTAGAATACGTACCTTTTAGTCGAGTCATTTCCCTTGATTCCTATAAGACGTACCTTTTAGTCGAATCATCCCCTTTGATTCGAATAAGACGTACCTTTTAGTCGAGTCATACCTCTTGATTCCTATAAGACGTACTTTTTAGTCGAGTCATTCCCCCTTGACCCCTAGAATACGTACCTTTTAGTCGAGTCATCCCTTTTGACCCCTAGAAGATGTAACTTTTAATCAAGTTATTTCTTTTGATTCTATAAGACGTATCATTTAGTCGAGTCATCTCTTTTGATTCCTATAAGACGTACCTTTTAGTCGAGTAATCCCCTTTTATTCCTATAAGACGTACCTTATAGTCGAGTCATCCCCTTTGATTCCTATAAGACGTACCTTTTAGTCGACTCATTCCCTTTGACCTCTAGAATACGTACCTATTAGTCGAGTCATTTCCTTTGTTTCCAATAAGACGTGCCTTTAGTCGAGTCATCCCCTGTGATTTCTATAAGACGTACCTTTTAGTCGAGTCATCCCCTTTGATTTCTATAATACGTACCTTTTAGTTGAGTCATTTCCTTGGATTCCTTGAAGACGTACCATTTAGTCGAGTCATTTCCCTTAATTCCTATAAGACGTACCTTTTAGTAGAGTCATCCTCTTTGATTCCTATAAGAAGTACCTTTTAGTCGAGTCATCTCCTTTGATTCCTATAAGACGTACCTTTTAGTTGAGACATTTCCTGTGATTCCTAGAAGACGTACATTTTATTCGAGTCATCCCCTTTGATTGCTATAAGACGTACCTTTTAGTCGTGTCATCCCCATTGACCCCTAGAAGACGTACCTTTTAATCGAGTCATTTACTTTGATTCCTATAAGACGTATGTTTTAGTCGAGTCATCCCTTTTGATTCCTATAAGACGTACCTTATAGTCGAGACATTTCACTTGATTCCTATAAGACGTACCTTTTAGTCGAGTCATTCCCTTTGATTCCTATAAAACGTACCTTTTAGTCGTGTCATCCCCTTTGATTCCTATAATACATACCTTTTAGTCGACTCATCCCCTTTAATTCCTAGAAGACGTAACTTTTAGTCGAGTCATTTCCCTTGATTCCTATAAGACGTACCTTTTAGTCAAGTCATCCCCTTTGATTCCTATAAGACGTGTCTTTTAGTCGAGTCATCCCCTTTGATTCCTATAAGACGTACCTTTTAGTTGAGTCATTTCCTTTGATTCCTAGAAGACGTACCTTTTTGTCGAGTCATCCCCTTTGATTCCTATAAGACTTACCTTTTAGTCAAGTCATCCCCTTTGATTCCTATAAGATGTACCTTTAAGTCGAGTCATCCCCTTTGACCTCTAGAATACCTACCTATTAGTCGAGTCATATCCTTTAATTCTTATAAGACGTACCTTTTAGTCGAGTCATCCCTTTTGACCCCTAGAAGACGTACCTTTTAATCGAGTCATTTCCTTTGATTCTATAAGACGTATCTTTTAGTCGAGTCATCCCTTTTGATTACTATAAGACGTTCCTTTTAGTCGAGTCATCCCCTTTGATTCCTATAAGACGTACCTTTTAGTCAAGTCATCCCCTTTGATTCCTATAAAACGTACGTTTTAGTCGAGTTATCCCTTTGATTCCTATAAGACGTACCTTTTAATCGAGTCATTTCCTTTGATTCTATAAGACGTATCTTTTAGTCGAGTCATCCCTTTTGATTCCTATAAGACGTTCCTTTTAGTCGAGTCATCCCATTTGATTCCTATAAGACGTACCGTTTAGTCAAGTCATCCCCTTTGATTCCTATAAGACGTACGTTTTAGTCGAGTCATCCCTTTGATTCCAATAAGACGTACCTTTTAGTCGAGTCATCCCCTTTGTCCCCTAGAAGACATACCTTTTAGTCATTTCCTATGATTTCTATAAGACGTACCTTTTAGTCGAGTCAAGCCCTTTGATTCCTATAAGTCGTACCTTTTAGTCGAGTCATCCCCCTTGATTACTATAAGACGTACCTTTTAGTCGAGTCATCCCCTTTGATTCCTAGAAGACGTACCTTTTACTCGAGTCATTTCCCTTGATTCCTATAAGTCGTACCATTTAGTCGAGTCATCCACTTTGATTCCTATAAGACGTACCTTTTAGTCGAGTCATCCCCTTTGATTCCTATACGACGTACCTTTTAGTTGAGTCATCTCTTTTGATTCCTATAAGACGTTCCTTTTAGTTGAGTCATTTCCTGTGATTCCTAGAAGACGTACGTTTTAGTCGAGTCATCCCCTTTGATTCCTATAAGACGTACCTTTTAGTCGAGTCATTCCCTTTGACCCCTAGAAGACGTACCTTTTAATCTAGTCATTTACTTTGATTCCTATAAGACGTATGTTTTAGTCGAGTCATCCCTTTTGATTCCTATAAGACGTACCTTTTAGTCGAGTCATCCCCTTTGATTCCTATAAGACGTACCTTTTAGTCGAGTCATCCCCTTTGATTCCTATAAGACGTAACTTTTAGTCGAGTCATCCCCTTTGACCTCTAGAATACGTACC
The DNA here is from genome assembly GCA_030864215.1 of Capsicum pubescens. Lineage (NCBI taxonomy): Eukaryota > Viridiplantae > Streptophyta > Magnoliopsida > Solanales > Solanaceae > Capsicum > Capsicum pubescens. The sequence goes on along the minus strand of CM061545.1, from coordinate 270,895,719 downwards.
TATTAGTCGAGTCATTTCCTTTAATTCCTATAAGACGTACCTTTTAGTCGAGTCATCCCCTTTGATTCCTATTAGACGTACCTTTTAGTCGAGTCATCCCCTTTGTTTCCTATAAGACGTACCTTTTAGTTGAGTCATATCCATTGATTGCTTGAAGACGTACCTTTTAGTCGAGTCATTTCCCTTGATTCCTAGAAGACGTACCTTTTAGTCAAGTCATCCCCTTTGATTCCTATAAGACGTACCTTTTAGTCGAGTCATCTCCTTTGATTCCTATAAGACGTACCTTTTAGTTGTGTCATTTCCTGTGATTCCTAGAAGACGTTCCTTATAGTCGAGACATTTCACTTGATTCCTATAAGACGTACCTTTTAGTCGAGTCATTCCCTTTGATTCCTATAAGACGTACCTTTTAGTCGAGTCATCCCCTTTGATTCCTATAAGACATACCTTTTAGTCAAGTCATCCCCTTTGATTCCTATAAGACGTACCTTTTAGTCAAGTCATCCCCTTTGATTCTATAAGACGTATCTTTAAGTCGAGTCATCCCCTTTGATTCCTATAAGACGTACCTTTTAGTTGAGTCATTTCCTTTGATTCCTAGAAGACGTACCTTTTAGTCGAGTCATCCCCTTTGATTCCTATAAGACTTACCTTTTAGTCAAGTCATCCCCTTTGATTCCTATAAGACGTACCTTTTAGTCGAGTCATCCCCTTTGACCTCTAGAATACCTACCTATTAGTCGAGTCATATCCTTTAATTCCTATAAGACGTACCTTTTAGTCGAGTCATCCCTTTTGACCCCTAGAAGACTTACCTTTAAATCGAGTCATTTCCTTTGATTCTATAAGACGTATCTTTTAGTCGAGTCATCCCTTTTGATTCCTATAAGACGTTCCTTTTAGTCGAGTCATCCCCTTTGATTCCTATAAGACGTACGTTTTAGTCAAGTCATCCCCTTTGATTCCTATAAGACGTACGTTTTAGTCGAGTTATCCCTTTGATTCCTATAAGACGTACCTTTTAGTTGAGACATCCCATTTTTCCCCTAGAAGACATACCTTTTAGTCATTTCCTATGATTTCTATAAGACGTACCTTTTAGTCGAGTCAACCCCTTTGATTCCTATAAGACGTACCTTTTAGTCGAGTCATCCCCCTTGATTACTATAAGACGTACCTTTTAGTCGAGTCATCCCCTTTGATTCCTAGAAGTCGTACCATTTAGTCGAGTCATCCACTTTGATTCCTATAAGACGTACCTTTTAGTCGAGTCATCCCCTTGGATTCCTATAAGATGTTCCTTTAGGTCGAGTCATCCCCTTCGATTCCTATAAGACGAACCTTTTAGTCGAGTCATCCCCTTTGATTCCTATAACACGTACCTTTTAGTCGAGTCATCCCCTTTGATCCCTTGAAGACGTATCTTTTAGTCGAGTCATACCTCTTGATTCCTATAAGATGTACTTTTTAGTCGAGTCATTCCCCCTTGACCCCTAGAAGACGTACCTTTTAGTCGAGTCATCCCCTTTGAACCCTAGAAGATGTACCTTTTAATCAAGTCATTTCTTTTGATTCTATAAGATGTATCATTTAGTCGAGTCATCCCTTTTGATTCCTATAAGACGTACCTTTTAGTCGAGTCATCCCCTTTTATTCCTATAAGACGTACCTTTTAGTCGAGTCATCCCCATTGATTCCTATACGACGTACCTTTTAGTCGAGTCATCCCCTTTGACCTCTAGAATACGTACCTATTAGTCGAGTCATTTCCTTTGATTCCAATAAGACGTGCCTTTAGTCGAGTCATCCCCTGTGATTTCTATAAGACGTACCTTTTAGTCGAGTCATCCCCTTTGATTTCTATAAGACGTACCTTTTAGTTGAGTCATTTCCTTGGATTCCTTGAAGACGTACCATTTAGTCGAGTCATTTCCCTTAATTCCTTTAATACGTACCTTTTAGTCGAGTCATCCTCTTTGATTCCTATAAGACGTACCTTTTAGTCGAGTCATCTCTTTTGATTACTATAAGACGTACCTTTTAGTTGAGTCATTTCCTGTGATTCCTAGAAGACGTACGTTTTATTCGAGTCATCCTCTTTGATTGCTATAAGACGTACCTTTTAGTCGAGTCATCCCCTTTGACCCCTAGAAGACGTACCTTTTAATCGAGTCATTTACTTTGATTCCTATAAGACGTATGTTTTAGTCGAGTCATCCCTTTTGATTCCTATAAGACGTACCTTTTAGTCGAATCATCCCCTTTGATTCGAATAAGACGTACCTTTTAGTCGAGTCATACCTCTTAATTCCTATAAGACGTACTTTTTAGTCGAGTCATTCCCCCTTGACCCCTAGAAGACGTACCTTTTAGTCGAGTCATCCCCTTTGACCCCTAGGAGATGTACCTTTTAATCGAGTCATTTCCTTTGATTCTATAAGACGTATCATTTAGACGAGTAATCCCTTTTGATTCCTATAAGACGTACCTTTTAGTCGAGTCATTCCCTTTGATTCCTAGAAGACGTACCTTTTAGTCGAGTCATCCCCTTTGATTCCTATAAGAAGTACCTTTTAGTCGAGTCATCCCCTTTGACCTCTAGAATACGTACCTATTAGTTGAGTCATTTCCTTTGATTACAATAAGTCCTGCCTTTAGTCGAGTCATCCCCTGTGATTCCTATAAGACGTACCTTTTAGTCGAGTCATCCCCTTTGATGTCTATGAGACGTACCTTTTAGATGAGTCATTTCCTTTGATTCCTAGAAGACGTACCTTTTAGTCGAGTCATCCGCTTTGATTCCTAAAAGTCTTACCTTTTAGTCGAGTCATCCCCTTTGATTCCTATAAGATGTACCTTTTAGTCGAGTCATCCCCTTTGACCTCTAGAATACCTACCTATTAGTCGAGTCATATCCTTTAATTCCTATAAGACGTACCTTTTAGTCGATTCATCCCCTTTGACCCCTAGAAGACGTACCTTTTAATCGAGTCATTTCCTTTGATTCTATAAGACGTGTCTTTTAGTCGAGTCATCCCTTTTGATTCCTATACGACGTACCTTTTAGTCGAGTCATCCCCTTTGATTCCTATAAGACGTACCTTTTAGTCAAGTCATCCCCTTTGATTCCTATAAGACGTTCCTTTTAGTCGAGTCATCCCCTTTGATTCCTATAAGACGTACGTTTTAGTCAAGTCATCCCCTTTGATTCCTATAAGACGTACGTTTTAGTCGAGTTATCCCTTTGATTCCTATAAGACGTACCTTTTAGTTGAGACATCCCCTTTTTCCCCTAGAAGACATACCTTTTAGTCATTTCCTATGATTTCTATAAGACGTACCTTTTAGTCGAGTCAACCCCTTTGATTCCTATAAGACGTACCTTTTAGTCGAGTCATCCCCCTTGATAACTATAAGACGTACCTTTTAGTCGAGTCATCCCCTTTGATTCCTAGAAGTCGTACCATTTAGTCGAGTCATCCACTTTGATTCCTATAAGACGTACCTTTTAGTCGAGTCATCCCCTTGGATTCCTATAAGATGTTCCTTTAGGTCGAGTCATCCCCTTCGATTCCTATAAGACGAACCTTTTAGTCGAGTCATCCCCTTTGATTCCTATAACACGTACCTTTTAGTCGAGTCATCCCCTTTGATCCCTTGAAGACGTATCTTTTAGTCGAGTCATACCTCTTGATTCCTATAAGATGTACTTTTTAGTCGAGTCATTCCCCCTTGACCCCTAGAAGACGTACCTTTTAGTCGAGTCATCCCCTTTGAACCCTAGAAGATGTACCTTTTAATCAAGTCATTTCTTTTGATTCTATAAGATGTATCATTTAGTCGAGTCATCCCTTTTGATTCCTATAAGACGTACCTTTTAGTCGAGTCATCCCCTTTTATTCCTATAAGACGTACCTTTTAGTCGAGTCATCCCCATTGATTCCTATACGACGTACCTTTTAGTCGAGTCATCCCCTTTGACCTCTAGAATACGTACCTATTAGTCGAGTCATTTCCTTTGATTCCAATAAGACGTGCCTTTAGTCGAGTCATCCCCTGTGATTTCTATAAGACGTACCTTTTAGTCGAGTCATCCCCTTTGATTTCTATAAGACGTACCTTTTAGTTGAGTCATTTCCTTGGATTCCTTGAAGACGTACCATTTAGTCGAGTCATTTCCCTTAATTCCTATAATACGTACCTTTTAGTCGAGTCATCCTCTTTGATTCCTATTAGACGTACCTTTTAGTCGAGTCATCTCTTTTGATTACTATAAGACGTACCTTTTAGTTGAGTCATTTCCTGTGAATCCTAGAAGACGTACGTTTTATTCGAGTCATCCTCTTTGATTGCTATAAGACGTACCTTTTAGTCGAGTCATCCCCTTTGACCCCTAGAAGACGTACCTTTTAATCGAGTCATTTACTTTGATTCCTATAAGACGTATGTTTTAGTCGAGTCATCCCTTTTGATTCCTATAAGACGTACCTTTTAGTCGAGTCATCCCCTTTGATTCCTATAAGACGTACCTTTTAGTCGAGTCATCCCCTTTGATTACTATAAGACGTAACTTTTAGTCGAGTCATCCCTTTTGACCTCTAGAATACGTACCTATTAGTCGAGTCATTTCCTTTAATTCCTATAAGACGTACCTTTTAGTCGAGTCATCCCCTTTGATTACTATAAGACGTACCTTTTAGTCGAGTCATCCCCTTTGATTCCTATAAGACGTACCTTTTAGTTGAGTGATTTCCTTTGATTCCTTGAAGACGTACCTTTTAGTCAAGTCATTTCCCTTGATTCCTATAAGACGTACCTTTTAGTCGAGTCATCCCCTTTGATTCCTATAAGACGTACCTTTTAGTCGAGTCATCTCCTTTGATTCCTATAAGACGTACCTTTTAGTTGAGTCATTTCCTGTGATTCCTAGAAGACGTTCCTTATAGTCGAGTCATTTCACTTGATACCTATAAGACGTACCTTTTAGTCGAGTCATTCTGTTTGATTCCTATAAGACGTACCTTTTAGTCGAGTCATCCCCTTTGATTCCTATAAGACATACATTTTAGTCGAATCATCCCCTTTGATTCCTAGAAGACGTAACTTTTAGTCGAGTATTTCCCTTGATTCCTATAAGACGTACCTTTTAGTCGAGTCATCCCCTTTTATTCCTATAAGACGTATATTTTAGGCGACTCATCCCCTTTGATTCCTATAAGACGTATCTTTTAGTTGAGTCATTTCCTTAGTTCCTTGAAGACGTACCTTTTAGTCGAATCATCCCTTTTGATTCCTAGAAGACCTAACTTTTAGTCGAGTCATTTCCCTTGATTCTTATAAGACGTAGCTTTTAGTCGAGTCATACCCTTTGATTTCTATAAGACATATCTTTTAGGCGAGTCATCCCCATTGATTCCTATAAGACGTACCTTTTAGTTGAGTCATTTCCTTTGATTCCTTGAAGATGTACCTTGAAGTCGGGTCATTTCCCTTGATTCCTATAAGACGTACCTTTTAGTCGGGTCATCCCCTTTGATTCCTATAAGACGTACCTTTTAGTCGATTCATCTCCTTTGAACCCTAGAAGACGTACCTTTTAGTCGAGTCATTTCCTTTGATTCCTATAAGACGTACCTTTTAGTCGAGTCATTTCCTTTGATTCCTATAAGACGTACCTTTTAGTCGAGTCATCCCCTTTGACCCCTAGAATATGTACCTTTTAGTTGAGTCATTTCCCTTGATTCCTATAAGACGTACCTTTTAGTCGAATCATCCCCTTTGATTCGAATAAGACGTACCTTTTAGTCGAGTCATACCTCTTAATTCCTATAAGACGTACTTTTTAGTCGAGTCATTCCCCCTTGACCCCTAGAAGACGTACCTTTTAGTCGAGTCATCCCCTTTGACCCCTAGGAGATGTACCTTTTAATCGAGTCATTTCCTTTGATTCTATAAGACGTATCATTTAGACGAGTAATCCCTTTTGATTCCTATAAGACGTACCTTTTAGTCGAGTCATTCCCTTTGATTCCTAGAAGACGTACCTTTTAGTCGAGTCATCCCCTTTGATTCCTATAAGAAGTACCTTTTAGTCGAGTCATCCCCTTTGACCTCTAGAATACGTACCTATTAGTCGAGTCATTTCCTTTGATTACAATAAGTCCTGCCTTTAGTCGAGTCATCCCCTGTGATTCCTATAAGACGTACCTTTTAGTCGAGTCATCCCCTTTGATGTCTATGAGACGTACCTTTTAGATGAGTCATTTCCTTTGATTCCTAGAAGACGTACCTTTTAGTCGAGTCATCCGCTTTGATTCCTAAAAGTCTTACCTTTTAGTCGAGTCATCCCCTTTGATTCCTATAAGATGTACCTTTTAGTCGAGTCATCCCCTTTGACCTCTAGAATACCTACCTATTAGTCGAGTCATATCCTTTAATTCCTATAAGACGTACCTTTTAGTCGATTCATCCCCTTTGACCCCTAGAAGACGTACCTTTTAATCGAGTCATTTCCTTTGATTCTATAAGACGTATCTTTTAGTCGAGTCATCCCTTTTGATTCCTATACGACGTACCTTTTAGTCGAGTCATCCCCTTTGATTCCTATAAGACGTACCTTTTAGTCAAGTCATCCCCTTTGATTCCTATAAGACGTACGTTTAAGTCGAGTCATCCCTTTGATTCCTATAAGACGTACCTTTTAGTCGAGTCATCCCCTTTGTCCCCTAGAAAACATACCTATTAGTCATTTCCTATGATTTCTATAAGACGTACCTTTTAGTCGAGTCAACCCCTTTGATTCCTATAAGACGTACCTTTTAGTCAAGTCATCCCCCTTGATTACTATAAGACGTACCTTTTAGTCGAGTCATCCCCATTGATTCCTATAAGACGTACCTTTTAGTCGAGTCATCCCCTTTGTTTCCTATAAGACGTACCTTTTAGTTGAGTCATTTCCCTTGATTCCTATAAGACGTACCTTTTAGTCAAGTCATCCCCTTTGATTCCTATAAGACGTACCTTTTAGTCTAGTCATCTCCTTTGATTCCTATAAGATGTACCTTTTAGTTGAGTCATTTCCTGTGATTCCTAGAAGACGTTCCTTATAGTCGAGACATTTCACTTGATTCCTATAAGACGTACCTTTTAGTCGAGTCATTCCCTTTGATTCCTATGAGACGTACCTTTTAGTCGAGTCATCCCCTTTGATTCCTATAAGACATACCTTTTAGTCGACTCATCCCCTTTGATTCCTAGAAGACGTAACTTTTACTCGAGTCATTTCCCTTGATTCCTATAAGACGTACCCTTTAGTCAAGTCATCCCCATTGAGTCCTATAAGACGTATCTTTTAGTCGAGTCATCCCCTTTGATTCCTATAAGTCGTACCTTTTAGTTGAGTCATTTCCTTTGATTCCTAGAAGACGTACCTTTTAGTCGAGTCATCCCCTTTGATTCCTATAAGACTTACGTTTTAGTCAAGTCATCCCGTTTGATTCCTATAAGACGTACCTTTTAGTCGAGTCAACCCATTTGATTCATATAAGACGTACCGTTTAGTCAAGTCATCCCCTTTGATTCCTATAAGACGTACGTTTTAGTCGAGTCATCCCTTTGATTCCTATAAGACGTACCTTTTAGTCGAGTCATCCCCTTTGTCCCCTAGAAGACATACCTTTTAGTCATTTCCTATGATTTCTATAAGACGTACCTTTTAGTCGAGTCAACCCCTTTGATTCCTATAGGACGTACCTTTTAGTCGAGTTATCCCCCTTGATTACTATAAGACGTACCTTTTAGTCGAGTCATCCCCTTTGATTCCTAGAAGACATACCTTTTAGTCGAGTCATCCCCTTTGATTCATATAAGACGTACCTTTTAGTCGAGTCATCCCCTTTGATCCCTAGAAGACGTATCTTTTAGTCGAGTCAACCCCTTTGATTCCTATAGGACGTACCTTTTAGTCGAGTTATCCCCCTTGATTCCTATAAGTCGTACCATTTAGTCGAGTCATCCACTTTGATTCCTATAAGACGTACCTTTTAGTCGAGTCATCCCTTTGGATTCCTATAAGACGTTCCTTTTGGTCGAGTCATCCCCTTCGATTCCTATAAGACGAACCTTTTAGTCGAGTCATCCCCTTTGATTAATATAAGACGTACCTTTTAGTCGAGTCATCCCCTTTGATCCCTAGAAGACGTATCTTTTAGTCGAGTCATTACCTTTGATTCCTATAAGACGTACCTTTTAGTCAAGTTATTTCCTTTGATTCCTATAAGACGTATCATTTAGACGAGTAATCCCTTTTGATTCCTATAAGACGTACCTTTTAGTCGAGTCATTCCCTTTGATTCCTAGAAGACGTACCTTTTAGTCGAGTCATCCCCTTTGATTCCTATAAGAAGTACCTTTTAGTCGAGTCATCCCCTTTGACCTCTAGAATACGTACCTATTAGTCGAGTCATTTCCTTTGATTACAATAAGTCCTGCCTTTAGTCGAGTCATCCCCTGTGATTCCTATAAGACGTACCTTTTAGTCGAGTCATCCCCTTTGATGTCTATGAGACGTACCTTTTAGATGAGTCATTTCCTTTGATTCCTAGAAGACGTACCTTTTAGTCGAGTCATCCGCTTTGATTCCTAAAAGTCTTACCTTTTAGTCGAGTCATCCCCTTTGATTCCTATAAGATGTACCTTTTAGTCGAGTCATCCCCTTTGACCTCTAGAATACCTACCTATTAGTCGAGTCATATCCTTTAATTCCTATAAGACGTACCTTTTAGTCGATTCATCCCCTTTGACCCCTAGAAGACGTACCTTTTAATCGAGTCATTTCCTTTGATTCTATAAGACGTATCTTTTAGTCGAGTCATCCCTTTTGATTCCTATACGACGTACCTTTTAGTCGAGTCATCCCCTTTGATTCCTATAAGACGTACCTTTTAGTCAAGTCATCCCCTTTGATTCCTATAAGACGTACGTTTAAGTCGAGTCATCCCTTTGATTCCTATAAGACGTACCTTTTAGTCGAGTCATCCCCTTTGTCCCCTAGAAAACATACCTATTAGTCATTTCCTATGATTTCTATAAGACGTACCTTTTAGTCGAGTCAACCCCTTTGATTCCTATAAGACGTACCTTTTAGTCAAGTCATCCCCCTTGATTACTATAAGACGTACCTTTTAGTCGAGTCATCCCCATTGATTCCTATAAGACGTACCTTTTAGTCGAGTCATCCCCTTTGTTTCCTATAAGACGTACCTTTTAGTTGAGTCATTTCCCTTGATTCCTATAAGACGTACCTTTTAGTCAAGTCATCCCCTTTGATTCCTATAAGACGTACCTTTTAGTCTAGTCATCTCCTTTGATTCCTATAAGATGTACCTTTTAGTTGAGTCATTTCCTGTGATTCCTAGAAGACGTTCCTTATAGTCGAGACATTTCACTTGATTCCTATAAGACGTACCTTTTAGTCGAGTCATTCCCTTTGATTCCTATGAGACGTACCTTTTAGTCGAGTCATCCCCTTTGATTCCTATAAGACATACCTTTTAGTCGACTCATCCCCTTTGATTCCTAGAAGACGTAACTTTTACTCGAGTCATTTCCCTTGATTCCTATAAGACGTACCCTTTAGTCAAGTCATCCCCATTGAGTCCTATAAGACGTATCTTTTAGTCGAGTCATCCCCTTTGATTCCTATAAGTCGTACCTTTTAGTTGAGTCATTTCCTTTGATTCCTAGAAGACGTACCTTTTAGTCGAGTCATCCCCTTTGATTCCTATAAGACTTACGTTTTAGTCAAGTCATCCCGTTTGATTCCTATAAGACGTACCTTTTAGTCGAGTCAACCCATTTGATTCATATAAGACGTACCGTTTAGTCAAGTCATCCCCTTTGATTCCTATAAGACGTACGTTTTAGTCGAGTCATCCCTTTGATTCCTATAAGACGTACCTTTTAGTCGAGTCATCCCCTTTGTCCCCTAGAAGACATACCTTTTAGTCATTTCCTATGATTTCTATAAGACGTACCTTTTAGTCGAGTCAACCCCTTTGATTCCTATAGGACGTACCTTTTAGTCGAGTTATCCCCCTTGATTACTATAAGACGTACCTTTTAGTCGAGTCATCCCCTTTGATTCCTAGAAGACATACCTTTTAGTCGAGTCATCCCCTTTGATTCATATAAGACGTACCTTTTAGTCGAGTCATCCCCTTTGATCCCTAGAAGACGTATCTTTTAGTCGAGTCAACCCCTTTGATTCCTATAGGACGTACCTTTTAGTCGAGTTATCCCCCTTGATTCCTATAAGTCGTACCATTTAGTCGAGTCATCCACTTTGATTCCTATAAGACGTACCTTTTAGTCGAGTCATCCCTTTGGATTCCTATAAGACGTTCCTTTTGGTCGAGTCATCCCCTTCGATTCCTATAAGACGAACCTTTTAGTCGAGTCATCCCCTTTGATTAATATAAGACGTACCTTTTAGTCGAGTCATCCCCTTTGATCCCTAGAAGACGTATCTTTTAGTCGAGTCATTACCTTTGATTCCTATAAGACGTACCTTTTAGTCAAGTTATTTCCTTTGATTCCTATAAGACGTACCTTTTAGTCGAGTCATCCCCTTTGATTCCTATAAGACGTACCTTTTAGTCGAGTCATTTCCTTTGATTCCAATAAGACGTACCTTTTAGTCGAGTTATCCCCTTTGACCCCTAGAATACGTACCTTTTAGTCGAGTCATTTCCCTTTATTCCTATAAGACGTACCTTTTAGTCGAATCATCCCCTTCGATTCGAATAAGACGTACCTTTTAGTCGATTCATACCTCTTGATTCCTAAAAGACGTACTTTTAAGTCGAGTCATTCCCCCTTGACCACTAGAAGACGTACCTTTTAGTCGAGTCATTTCTATTGATTCTATAAGACGTATCATTTAGTCGAGTCATCCCTTTTGTTTCCTATAATACGTACCTTTTAGTCGAGTCATCCCCTTTTTATTCCTATAAGACGTACCTTTTAGTCGAGTCATCCCCTTTGATTCCTATAAGACGTACCTTTTAGTCGAGTCATCCCCTTTGACCTCTAGAATACGTACCTATTAGTCGAGTCATTTCCTTTGATTCCAATAAGACGTGCCTTTAGTCGAGTCATCCCCTGTGATTTCTATAAGACGTACCTTTTAGTCGAGTCATCCCCTTTGATTTCTATAAGACGTACCTTTTAGTTGAGTCATTTCCTTGGATTCCTTGAAGACGTACCATTTAGTCGAGTCATTTCCCTTAATTCCTATAAGACGTACCTTTTAGTCAAGTCATCCTCTTTGATTCCTATAAGACGTACCTTTTAGTCGAGTCATCTCCTTTGATTCCTATAAGACGTACCTTTTAGTTGAGTCATTTCCTGTGATTCCTAGAAGACGTACGTTTTAGTCGAGTCATCCCCTTTGATTGCTATAAGACGTATCTTTTGGTGGAGTCATCCCCTTTGACCCCTAGAAGACGTACCTTTTAATCGAGTCATTTACTTTGATTCCTATAAGACGTATGTTTTAGTCGAGTCATCCCTTTTGATTCCTATAAGACGTACCTTTTAGTCGAGTCATCCCCTTTGATTCCTATAAGACGTACCTTTTAGTCGAGTTATCTCCTTTGATTACTATAAGACGTAACTTTTAGTCGAGTCATCCGTTTTGACCTCTAGAATACGTACCTATTAGTCGAGTCATTTCCTTTAATTCCTATAAGACGTACCTTTTAGTCGAGTCATCCCCTTTGATTCCTATAAGACGTATCTTTTAGTCGAGTCATCCCCTTTGACCTCTAGAATACGTACCTATTAGTCGAGTCATTTCCTTTGATTCCAATAAGACGTGCCTTTAGTCGAGTCATCCCCTGTGATTTCTATAAGACGTACCTTTTAGTCGAGTCATCCCCTTTGATTTCTATAAGACGTACCTTTTAGTTGAGTCATTTCCTTGGATTCCTTGAAGACGTACCATTTAGTCGAGTCATTTCCCTTAATTCCTATAAGACGTACCTTTTAGTCAAGTCATCCTCTTTGATTCCTATAAGACGTACCTTTTAGTCGAGTCATCTCCTTTGATTCCTATAAGACGTACCTTTTAGTTGAGTCATTTCCTGTGATTCCTAGAAGACGTACGTTTTAGTCGAGTCATCCCCTTTGATTGCTATAAGACGTATCTTTTGGTCGAGTCATCCCCTTTGACCCCTAGAAGACGTACCTTTTAATCGAGTCATTTACTTTGATTCCTATAAGACGTATGTTTTAGTCGAGTCATCCCTTTTGATTCCTATAAGACGTACCTTTTAGTCGAGTCATCCCCTTTGATTCCTATAAGACGTACCTTTTAGTCGAGTTATCTCCTTTGATTACTATAAGACGTAACTTTTAGTCGAGTCATCCGTTTTGACCTCTAGAATACGTACCTATTAGTCGAGTCATTTCCTTTAATTCCTATAAGACGTACCTTTTAGTCGAGTCATCCCCTTTGATTCCTATAAGACGTACCTTTTAGTTGAGTCATTTCCTTTGATTCCTTGAAGACATACCTTTTAGTCGAGTCATTTCCCTTGATTCCTATAAGACGTACCTTTTAGTCGAGTCATCCCCTTTGATTCCTATAAGACGTACCTTTTAGTCGAGTCATCTCCTTTGATTCCTATAAGACGTACCTTTTAGTTGAGTCATTTCCTGTGATTCCTAGAAGACGTTCCTTATAGTCGAGTCATTTCACTTGATTCCTATAAGACGTACCTTTTAGTCGAGTCATTCCCTTTGATTCCTATAAGACGTACCTTTTAGTCGAGTCATACCCTTTGAATCCTATAAGACATACCTTTTAGTCGAGTCATCCCCTTTGATTCCTAGAAGATGTAACTTTTAGTCGAGTCATTTCCCTTGATTCCTATAAGACGTACCTTTTAGTCGAGTCATCCCCTTTGATTCCTATAAGACGTATCTTTTAGGCGAGTCATCCCCTTTGATTCCTATAAGACGTACCTTTTAGTTGAGTCATTTCCTTAGATTCCTTGAAGACGTTCCTTTTAGTCGAGTCATCCCTTTTGATTGCTAGAAGACGTAACTTTTAGTCGAGTCATTTCCCTTGATTCCTATAAGACGTAACTTTTAGTCGAGTCATTCCCTTTGATTTCTATAAGACGTATCTTTTAGGCGAGTCATCCCCATTGATTCCTATAAGACGTACCTTTTAGTTGAGTCATTTCCTTTGATTCCTTGAAGACGTACCTTGTAGTCGGGTCATTTCCCTTGATTCCTATAAGACGAACCTTTTAGTCGAGTCTTCCCCTTTGATTCCTATAAGACGTACCTTGTAGTCGAGTCATCCCCTTTGATCCCTAGAAGACCTACCTTTTAGTCGAGTCATTTCCTTTGATCCCTATAAGACGTACCTTTTAGTCGGGTCATTTCCTTTGATTCCTATAAGACGTACCTTTTAGTCAAGTCATCCCGTTTGACCCCTAGAATACGTACCTTTTAGTCGAGTCATTTCCCTTGATTCCTATAAGACGTACCTTTTAGTCGAATCATCCCCTTCGATTCGAATAAGACGTACCTTTTAGTCGAGTCATACCTCTTGATTCCTATAAGACGTACTTTTTAGTCGAGTCATTCCCCCTTGACCCCTAGAATACGTACCTTTTAGTCAAGTCAACCCCTTTGACCGCTAGAAGATGTACCTTTTAATCGAGTCATTTCCTTTGATTCTATAAGACGTATCATTTAGTCGAGTCATCCCTTTTGATTCCTATAAGACGTACCTTTTAGTCAAGTCATCCCCTTTGATTCCTATAAGACGTATCTTTTAGTCGAGTCATCCCCTTTGATTCCTATAAGACGTACCTTTTAGTTGAGTCATTTCCTTTGATTCCTATAAGACGTACCTTTTAGTCGAGTCATTCCCTTTGATTCCTATAAGACTTACCTTTTAGTCAAGTCATCCCCTTTGATTCCTATAAGATGTACCTTTTAGTCGAGTCATCCCCTTTGACCTCTAGAATACCTACCTATTAGTCGAGTCATATCCTTTAATTCTTATAAGACGTACCTTTTAGTCGAGTCATCCCTTTTGACCCCTAGAAGACGTACCTTTTAATCGAGTCATTTCCTTTTATTCTATAAGATGTATCTTTTAGTCGAGTCATCCCTTTTGATTCCTATAAGACGTTCCTTTTAGTCGAGTCATCCCCTTTGATTCCTATAAGACGTACCTTTTAGTCATGTCATCCCCTTTGATTCCTATAAGACGTACGTTTTAGTCAAGTTATCCCTTTGATTCCTATAAGACGTACCTTTTAATCGAGTCATTTCCTTTGATTCTATAAGACGTATCTTTTAGTCGAGTCATCCCTTTTGATTCCTATAAGACGTTCCTTTTAGTCGAGTCATCGCATTTGATTCCTATAAGACGTACCGTTTAGTCAAGTCATCCCCTTTGATTCCTATAAGACGTACGTTTTAGTCGAGTCATCCCTTTGATTCCTATAAGACGTACCTTTTAGTCGAGTCATCCCCTTTGTCCCCTAGAAGACATACCTTTTAGTCATTTCCTATGATTTCTATAAGACGTACCTTTTAGTCGAGTCAACCCCTTTGATTCCTATAAGACGTACCTTTTAGTCGAGTCATCCCCCTTGATTACTATAAGACGTACCTTTTAGTCGAGTCATCCCCTTTGATTCCTAGAAGACGTATCTTTTAGTCGAGTCATTTCCCTTGATTCCTATAAATCGTACAATTTAGTCGAGTCATCCACTTTGATTCCTATAAGACGTACCTTTTAGTCGAGTCATCCCCTTCGATTCCTATAAGACGTACCTTTTAGTCGAGTCATCTCTTTTATTTCCTATAAGACGTTCCTTTTAGTTGAGTCATTTCCTGTTATTACTAGAAGACGTACGTTTTAGTCGAGTCATCCCCTTTGATTCCTATAAGACGTACCTTTTAGTCGAGTCATTCCCTTTGACCCCTAGAAGACGTACCTTTTAATCGAGTCATTTACTTTGATTCCTATAAGACGTATGTTTTAGTCGAGTCATCCCTTTTGATTCCTATAAGACGTACCTTTTAGTCGAGTCTTCCCCTTTGATTCCTATAAGACGTACCTTTTAGTCGAGTCATCCCCTTTGATTCCTATAAGACGTAACTTTTAGTCGAGTCATCCCCTTTGACCTCTAGAATACGTACCTATTAGTCGAGTCATTCCCTTTAATTCCTATAAGACGTACCTTTTAGTCGAGTCATCCCCTTTGATTCCTATAAGACGTACCTTTTAGTCGAGTCATTTCCCTTGATTCCTAGAAGACGTACCTTTTAGTCAAGTCATCCCCTTTGATTCCTATAAGACGTAACTTTTAGTCGAGTCATCTCCTTTGATTCCTATAAGACGTACCTTTTAGTTGTGTCATTTCCTATGATTCCTAGAAGACGTTCCTTATAGTCGAGACATTTAACTTCATTTCTATAAGACGTACCTTTTAGTCGAGTCATTCCCTTTGATTCCTATAAGACGTACCTTTTAGTGGAGTCATCCCCTTTGATTCCTATAAGACATACCTTTTAGTCGACTCATCCCCTTTGATTCCTAGAAGACGTAACTTTTAGTCGAGTCATTTCCCTTGATTCCTATAAGACGTACCTTTTAGTCAAGTTATCCCCTTTGATTCCTATAAGACGTATCTTTAAGTCGAGTCATCCCCTTTGACCTCTAGAATACCTACCTATTAGTCGAGTCATATCCTTTAATTCCTATAAGACGTACCTTTTAGTCGAGTCATCTCCTTTGATTCCTATAAGACGTACCTTTTAGTTGAGTCATTTCCTTTGATTCCTAGAAGACGTACCTTTTAGTCGAGTCATCCCCTTTGATTCCTATAAGACTTACCTTTTAGTCAAGTCATCCCCTTTGATTCTTATAAGACGTACCTTTTAGTCGAGTCATCCCCTTTGTCCCCTAGAAGACATACCTTTTAGTCATTTCCTATGATTACTATAAGACTTACCTTTTAGTCGAGTCATCCCCTTTGATTCCTAGAAGACGTACCTTTTAGTCGAGTCATCCCCTTTAATTACTATAAGACGTAACTTTTAGTCGAGTCATCCCTTTTGACCTCTAGAATACGTACCTATTAGTCGAGTCATTCCCTTTAATTCCTATATGACGTACCTTTTAGTCGAGTCATCCCCTTTGATTCCTATAAGACGTACCTTTTAGTCGAGTCATCCCCTTTGTTTCCTATAAGACGTACCTTTTAGTTGAGTCATTTCCTTTGATTGCTTGAAGACGTACCTTTTAGTCGAGTCATTTCCCTTGATTACTAGAAGACGTACCTTTTAGTCAAGTCATCCCCTTTGATTCCTATAAGACGTACCTTTTAGTAGAGTCATCTCCTTTGATTCCTATAAGACGTACCTTTTAGTTGTGTCATTTCCTGTGATTCCTAGAAGACGTTCCTTATAGTCGAGACATTTAACTTCATTTCTATAAGACGTACCTTTTAGTCGAGTCATTCCCTTTGATTCCTATAAGACGTACCTTTTAGTCGAGTCATCCCCTTTGATTCCTATAAGACATACCTTTTAGTCGACTCATCCCCTTTGATTCCTAGAAGACGTAACTTTTAGTCGAGTCATTTCCCTTGATTCCTATAAGACGTACCTTTTAGTCAAGTCATCCCCTTTGATTCCTATAAGACGTATCTTTAAGTCGAGTCATCCCCTTTGACCTCTAGAATACCTACCTATTAGTCGAGTCATATCCTTTAATTCCTATAAGACGTACCTTTTAGTCGAGTCATCTCCTTTGATTCCTATAAGACGTACCTTTTAGTTGAGTCATTTCCTTTGATTCCTAGAAGACGTACCTTTTAGTCGAGTCATCCCCTTTGATTCCTATAAGACTTACCTTTTAGTCAAGTCATCCCCTTTGATTCTTATAAGACGTACCTTTTAGTCGAGTCATCCCCTTTGACCTCTAGAATACCTACCTATTAGTCGAGTCGTATCCTTTAATTCCTATAAGACGTACCTTTTAGTCGAGTCATCCCTTTTGACCCCTAGAAGACGTACCTTTTAATCGAGTCATTTCCTTTGATTCTATAAGACGTATCTTTTAGTAGAGTCATCCCTTTTGATTCCTATAAGACGTTCCTTTTAGTCGAGTCATCCCCTTTGATTCCTATAAGACGTACCTTTTAGTCAAGTCATCCCCTTTGATTCCTATAAGACGTACGTTTTAGTCGAGTTATCCCTTTGATTCCTATAAGACGTACCTTTTAGTCGAGTCATCCCCTTTTTCCCCTAGAAGACATATCTTTTAGTCATTTCCTATGATTTCTATAAGACGTACCTTTTAGTCGAGTCCACCCCTTTGATTCCTATAAGACGTACCTTTTAGTCGAGTCATCCCCCTTGATTACTATAAGACGTACCTTTAAGTCGAGTCATCCCCTTTGATTCCTAGAAGTCGTACCATTTAGTCGAGTCATCCACTTTGATTCCTATAAGACGTACCTTTTAGTCGAGTCATCCCCTTGGATTCCTATAAGACGTTCCTTTTGGTCGAGTCATCCCCTTCGATTCCTATAAGACGAACCTTTTAGTCGAGTCATCCCCTTTGATTCCTATAACACGTACCTTTTAGTCGAGTCATCCCCTTTGATCCCTTGAAGACGTATCTTTTAGTCGAGTCATTTCCTTTGATTCCTATAAGACGTACCTTTTAGTCAAGTTATTTCCTTTGATTCCTATAAGACGTACATTTTAGTCGAGTATCCCCTTTGATTCCTATAAGACGTACCTTTTAGTCGAGTCATTTCCTTTGATTCCTGTAAGACGTACCATTTAGTCGAGTCATCCCCTTTGACCCCTAGAATACGTACCTTTTAGTCGAGCAATTTCCCTAGATTCCTATAAGACGTACCTTTTAGTCGAATCATTCCCTTCGATTCGAATAAGACGTACCTTTTAGTCGAGTCATACCTCTTGGTTCCTATAAGACGTACTTTTTAGTCGAGTCATTCCCCCTTGACCCCTAGAAGACGTACCTTTTAGTCGAGTCATCCCCTTTGACCCCTAGAAGATGTACCTTTTAATCAAGTCATTTCTTTTGATTCTATAAGACGTATCATTTAGTCGATTCATCCCTTTTGATTCCTATAAGACGTACCTTTTAGTCGAGTCATCCCCTTTTATTCCTATAAGACGTACCTTTTAGTCGAGTCATCCCCTTTGATTCCTATAAGACGTACCTTTTAGTCGAGTCATCCCCTTTGACCTCTAGAATACGTACCTATTAGTCTAGTCATTTCCTTTGATTCCAATAAGACGTGCCTTTAGTCGAGTCATCCCCTTTGACCTCTAGAATACGTACCTATTAGTCTAGTCATTTCCTTTGATTCCAATAAGACGTGCCTTTAGTCGAGTCATCCCCTGTGATTTCTATAAGACGTACCTTTTAGTCGAGTCATCCCCTTTGATTTCTATAAGACGTACCTTTTAGTTGAGTCATTTCCTTGGATTCCTTGAAGACGTACCATTTAGTCGAGTCATTTCCCTTAATTCCTATAATACGTACCTTTTAGTCGAGTCATCCTCTTTGATTCCTATAAGACGTACCTTTTAGTAGAGTCATCTCCTTTGATTCCTATAAGACGTACCTTTTAGTTGAGTCATTTCCTGTGATTCCTAGAAGACGTACGTTTGATTCGAGTCATCCCCTTTGATTGCTATAAGACGTACCTTTTAGTCGAGTCATCCCCTTTGACCCCTAGAAGACGTACCTTTTAATCGAGTCATTTACTTTGATTCCTATAAGACGTATGTTTTAGTCGAGTCATCCCTTGTGATTCCTATAAGACGTACCTTTTAGTCGAGTCATCCCCTTTGATTCCTATAAGACGTACCTTTTAGTCGAGTCATCCCGTTTGATTACTATAAGACGTAACTTTTAGTCGAGTCATCCCTTTTGACCTCTAGAATACGTACCTATTAGTCGAGTAATTTCCTTTAATTCCTATAAGACGTACCTTTTAGTCGAGTCATCCCCTTTGATTACTATAAGACATACCTTTTAGTCGAGTCATCCCCTTTGATTCCTATAAGACGTACCTTTTAGTTGAGTCATTTCCTTTGATTCCTTGAAGACATACCTTTTAGTCGAGTCATTTCCCTTGATTCCTATAAGACGTACCTTTTAGTCGAGTCATCCCCTTTGATTCCTATAAGACGTACCTTTTAGTCGAGTCATCTCCTTTGATTCCTATAAGATGTACCTTTTAGTTGAGTCATTTCCTGTGATTCCTAGAAGACGTTCCTTATAGTCGAGTCATTTCACTTGATTCCTATAAGACGTACCTTTTAGTCGAGTCATTCCCTTTGATTCCTATAAGACGTACCTTTTAGTCGAGTCATACCCTTTGATTCCTATAAGACATACCTTTTAGTCGATTCATCCCCTTTGATTCCTAGAAGATGTAACTTTTAGTCGAGTCATTTCCCTTGATTCCTATAAGACGTACCTTTTAGTCGAGTCATCCCCTTTGATTCCTATAAGACGTATCTTTTAGGCGAGTCATCCCCTTTGATTCCTATAAGACGTACCTTTTAGTTGAGTCATTTCCTTAGATTCCTTGAAGACGTTCCTTTTAGTCGAGTCATCCCTTTTGATTGCTAGAAGACGTAACTTTTAGTCGAGTCATTTCCCTTGATTCCTATAAGACGTAACTTTTAGTCGAGTCATTCCCTTTGATTTCTATAAGACGTATCTTTTAGGCGAGTCATCCCCATTGATTCCTATAAGACGTAACTTTTAGTTGAGTCATTTCCTTTGATTCCTTGAAGACGTACCTTGTAGTCGGGTCATTTCCCTTGATTCCTATAAGTCGTACCTTTTAGTCGAGTCATCCCCTTTGATTCCTATAAGACGTACCTTGTAGTCGAGTCATCCCCTTTGATCCCTAGAAGACCTACCTTTTAGTCGAGTCATTTCCTTTGATCCCTATAAGACGTACCTTTTAGTCGGGTCATTTCCTTTGATTCCTATAAGACGTACCTTTTAGTCGAGTCATCCCGTTTGACCCCTAGAATACGTACCTTTTAGTCGAGTCATTTCCCTTGATTCCTATAAGACGTACCTTTTAGTCGAATCATCCCCTTCGATTCGAATAAGACGTACCTTTTAGTCGAGTCATACCTCTTGATTCCTATAAGACGTACTTTTTAGTCGAGTCATTCCCCCTTGACCCCTAGAATACGTACCTTTTAGTCGAGTCAACCCCTTTGACCGCTAGAAGATGTACCTTTTAATCGAGTCATTTCCTTTGATTCTATAAGACGTATCATTTAGTCGAGTCATCCCTTTTGATTCCTATAAGACGTACCTTTTAGTCAAGTCATCCCCTTTGATTCCTATAAGACGTATCTTTTAGTCGAGTTATCCCCTTTGATTCCTATAAGACGTACCTTTTAGTTGAGTAATTTCCTTTGATTCCTATAAGACGTACCTTTTAGTCGAGTCATTCCCTTTGATTCCTATAAGACTTACCTTTTAGTCAATTCATCCCCTTTGATTCCTATAAGATGTACCTTTTAGTCGAGTCATCCCCTTTGACCTCTAGAATACCTACCTATTAGTCGAGTCATATCCTTTAATTCTTATAAGACGTACCTTTTAGTCGAGTCATCCCTTTTGACCCCTAGAAGACGTACCTTTTAATCGAGTCATTTCCTTTTATTCTATAAGATGTATCTTTTAGTCGAGTCATCCCTTTTGATTCCTATAAGACGTTCCTTTTAGTCGAGTCATCCCCTTTGATTCCTATAAGACGTACCTTTTAGTCATGTCATCCCCTTTGATTCCTATAAGACGTACGTTTTAGTCAAGTTATCCCTTTGATTCCTATAAGACGTACTTTTTAATCGAGTCATTTCCTTTGATTCTATAAGACGTATCTTTTAGTCGAGTCATCCCTTTTGATTCCTATAAGACGTTCCTTTTAGTCGAGTCATCGCATTTGATTCCTATAAGACGTACCGTTTAGTCAAGTCATCCCCTTTGATTCCTATAAGACGTACGTTTTAGTTGAGTCATCCCTTTGATTCCTATAAGACGTACCTTTTAGTCGAGTCATCCCCTTTGTCCCCTAGAAGACATACCTTTTAGTCATTTCCTATGATTTCTATAAGACGTACCTTTTAGTCGAGTCAACCCCTTTGATTCCTATAAGACGTACCTTTTAGTCGAGTCATCCCCCTTGATTACTATAAGACGTACCTTTTAGTCGAGTCATCCCCTTTGATTCCTAGAAGACGTACCTTTTAGTCGAGTCATTTCCCTTGATTCCTATAAATCGTACCATTTAGTCTAGTCATCCACTTTGATTCCTATAAGACGTACCTTTTAGTCGAGTCATCCCCTTTGATTCCTATAAGACGTACCTTTTAGTCGAGTCATCTTTTTTATTTCCTATAAGACGTTCCTTTTAGTTGAGTCATTTCCTGTGATTACTAGAAGACGTACGTTTTAGTCGAGTCATCCCCTTTGATTCCTATAAGACGTACCTTTTAGTCGAGTCATTCCCTTTGACCCCTAGAAGACGTACCTTTTAATCGAGTCATTTACTTTGATTCCTATAAGACGTATGTTTTAGTCGAGTCATCCCTTTTGATTCCTATAAGACGTACCTTTTAGTCGAGTCATCCCCTTTGATTCCTATAAGACGTACCTTTTAGTCGAGTCATCCCCTTTGATTCCTATAAGACGTAACTTTTAGTCGAGTCATCCCCTTTGACCTCTAGAATATGTACCTATTAGTCGAGTCACTCCCTTTAATTCCTATAAGACGTACCTTTTAGTCGAGTCATCCCCTTTGACTCCTATAAGACGTACCTTTTAGTCGAGTCATCCCCTTTGATTCCTATAAGACGTACCATTTAGTTCAGTCATTTCCTTTGATTGCTTGAAGACGTACCTTTTAGTGGAGTCATTTCCCTTGATTCCTAGAAGACGTACCTTTTAGTCAAGTCATCCCCTTTGATTCCTATAAGACGTACCTTTTAGTCGAGTCATCTCCTTTGATTCCTATAAGACGTACCTTTTAGTTGTGTCATTTCCTGTGATTCCTAGAAGACGTTCCTTATAGTCGAGACATTTCACTTGATTTCTATAAGACGTACCTTTTAGTCGAGTCATTCCCTTTGATTCCTATAAGACGTACCTTTTAGTCGAGTCATCCCCTTTGATTCCTATAAGACATACCTTTTAAACGACTCATCCCCTTTGATTCCTAGAAGACGTAACTTTTAGTCGAGTCATTTCCCTTGATTCCTATAAGATGTACCTTTTAGTCAAGTCATCCCCTTTGATTCCTATAAGACGTATCTTTAAGTCGAGTCATCCCCTTTGACCTCTAGAATACCTACCTATTAGTCGAGTCATATCCTTTAATTCCTATAAGACGTACCTTTTAGTCGAGTCATCCCCTTTGATTCCTATAAGACGTACCTTTTAATCGAGTCATTTCCTTTGATTCTATAAGACGTATCTTTTAGTCGAGTCATCCCTTTTGATTCCTATAAGACGTTCCTTTTAGTCGAGTCATCCCATTTGATTCCTATAAGACGTACCGTTTAGTCAAGTCATCCCCTTTGATTCCTATAAGACGTACGTTTTAGTTGAGTCATCCCTTTGATTCCTATAAGACGTACCTTTTAGTCGAGTCATCCCCTTTGTCCCCTAGAAGACATACCTTTTAGTCATTTCCTATGATTACTATAAGACGTACCTTTTAGTCGAGTCATCCCCTTTGATTCCTAGAAGACGTACCTTTTAGTCGAGTCATCCCCTTTGATTACTATAAGACGTAACTTTTAGTCGAGTCATCCCTTTTGACCTCTAGAATACGTACCTATTAGTCGAGTCATTCCCTTTAATTCCTATATGACGTACCTTTTAGTCGAGTCATCCCCTTTGATTCCTATAAGACGTACCTTTTAGTCGAGTCATCCCCTTTGTTTCCTATAAGACGTACCTTTTAGTTGAGTCATTTCCTTTGATTGCTTGAAGACGTTTCTTTTAGTCGAGTCATTTCCCTTGATTCCTAGAAGACATACATTTTAGTCAAGTCATCCCCTTTGATTCCTATAAGACGTACCTTTTAGTCGACTCATCCCCTTTGATTCCTAGAAGACGTAACTTTTAGTCGAGTCATTTCCCTTGATTCCTATAAGACGTACCTTTTAGTCAAGTCATCCCCTTTGATTCCTATAAGACGTATCTTTAAGTCGAGTCATCCCCTTTGACCTCTACAATACCTACCTATTAGTCGAGTCATATCCTTTAATTCCTATAAGACGTACCTTTTAGTCGAGTCATCTCCTTTGATTCCTATAAGACGTACCTTTTAGTTGAGTCATTTCCTTTGATTCCTAGAAGACGTACCTTTTAGTCGAGTCATCCCCTTTGATTCCTATAAGACTTACCTTTTAGTCCAGTCATCCCCTTTGATTCTTATAAGACGTACCTTTTAGTCGAGTCATCCCCTTTGACCTCTAGAATACCTACCTATTAGTCGAGTCGTATCCTTTAATTCCTATAAGACGTACCTTTTAGTCGAGTCATCCCTTTTGACCCCTAGAAGACGTACCTTTTAATCGAGTCATTTCCTTTGATTCTATAAGACGTATCTTTTAGTAGAGTCATCCCTTTTGATTCCTATAAGACGTTCCTTTTAGTCGAGTCATCCCCTTTGATTCCTATAAGACGTACCTTTTAGTCAAGTCATCCCCTTTGATTCCTATAAGACGTACGTTTTAGTCGAGTTATCCCATTGATTCCTATAAGACGTACCTTTTAGTCGAGTCATCCCCTTTTTCCCCTAGAAGACATATCTTTTAGTCATTTCCTATGATTTCTATAAGACTAACCTTTTAGTCGAGTCAACCCCTTTGATTCCTATATGACGTACCTTTTAGTCGAGTCATCCCCCTTGATTACTATAAGACGTACCTTTAAGTCGAGTCATCCCCTTTGATTCCTAGAAGTCGTACCATTTAGTCGAGTCATCCACTTTGATTCCTATAAGACGTACCTTTTAGTCGAGTCATCCCCTTGGATTCCTATAAGACGTTCCTTTTGGTCGAGTCATCCCCTTCGATTCCTATAAGACGAACCTTTTAGTCAAGTCATCCCCTTTGATTCCTATAACACGTACCTTTTAGTCTAGTCATCCCCTTAGATCCCTTGAAGACGTATCTTTTAGTCGAGTCATTTCCTTTGATTCCTATAAGACGTACCTTTTAGTCAAGTTATTTCCTTTGATTCCTATAAGACGTACCTTTTAGTCGAGTCATCCCCTTTGATTCCTATAAGACGTACCTTTTAGGCGAGTCATTTCCTTTGATTCCTATAAGACGTACCATTTAGTCGAGTCATCCCCTTTGACCCCTAGAATACGTACCTTTTAGTCGAGCAATTTCCCTTGATTCCTATAAGACGTACCTTTTAGTCGAATCATTCCCTTCGATTCAAATAAGACGTACCTTTTAGTCGAGTCATACCTCTTGGTTCCTATAAGACGTACTTTTTAGTCGAGTCATTCCCCCTTGACCCCTAGAAGACGTACCTTTTAGTCGAGTCATCCCCTTTGACCGCTAGAAGATGTACCTTTTAATCAAGTCATTTCTTTTGATTCTATAAGACGTATCATTTAGTCGAGTCATCCCTTTTGATTCCTATAAGACGTACCTTTTAGTCGAGTCATCCCCTTTTATTCCTATAAGACGTACCTTTTAGTCGAGTCATCCCCTTTGATTCCTATAAGACGTACCTTTTAGTCGAGTCATCCCCTTTGACCTCTAGAATACGTACCTATTAGTCTAGTCATTTCCTTTGATTCCAATAAGACGTGCCTTTAGTCGAGTCATCCCCTTTGACCTCTAGATTACGTACCTATTAGTCTAGTCATTTCCTTTGATTCCAATAAGACGTGCCTTTAGTCGAGTCATCCCCTGTGATTTCTATAAGACGTACCTTTTAGTCGAGTCATCCCCTTTGATTTCTATAAGACGTACCTTTTAGTTGAGTCATTTCCTTGGATTCCTTGAAGACGTACCATTTAGTCGAGTCATTTCCCTTAATTCCTATAATACGTACCTTTTAGTCGAGTCATCCTCTTTGATTCCTATAAGACGTACCTTTTAGTCGAGTCATCTCCTTTGATTCCTATAAGACGTACCTTTTAGATGAGTCATTTCCTGTGATTCCTAGAAGACGTACGTTTGATTCGAGTCATCCCCTTTGATTGCTATAAGACGTACCTTTTGGTCGAGTCATCCCCTTTGACCCCTAGAAGACGTACCTTTTAATCGAGTCATTTACTTTGATTCCTATAAGACGTATGTTTTAGTCGAGTCATCCCTTTTGATTCCTATAAGACGTACCTTTTAGTCGAGTCATCCCCTTTGATTCCTATAAGACGTACCTTTTAGTCGAGTCATCCCCTTTGATTACTATAAGACGTAACTTTTAGTCGAGTCATCCCTTTTGACCTCTAGAATACGTACCTATTAGTCGAGTAATTTCCTTTAATTCCTATAAGACGTACCTTTTAGTCGAGTCATCCCCTTTGATTACTATAAGACGTACCTTTTAGTCGAGTCATCCCCTTTGATTCCTATAAGACGTACCTTTTAGTTGAGTCATTTCCTTTGATTCCTTGAAGACGTACCTTTTAGTCGTGTCATTTCCCTTGATTCCTATAAGACGTACCTTTTAGTCGAGTCATCCCCTTTGATTCCTATAAGACGTACCTTTTAGTCGAGTCATCTCCTTTGATTTCTATAAGACGTACCTTTTAGTTGAGTCATTTTCTGTGATTCCTAGAAGACGTTCCTTATAGTCGAGTCATTTCACTTGATTCCTATAAGACGTACCTTTTAGTCGAGTCATTCCCTTTGATTCCTATAAGACTTACCTTTTAGTCAATTCATCCCCTTTGATTCCTATAAGATGTACCTTTTAGTCGAGTCATCCCCTTTGACCTCTAGAATACCTACCTATTAGTCGAGTCATATCCTTTAATTCTTATAAGACGTACCTTTTAGTCGAGTCATCCCTTTTGACCCCTAGAAGACGTACCTTTTATTCGAGTCATTTCCTTTTATTCTATAAGATGTATCTTTTAGTCGAGTCATCCCTTTTGATTCCTATAAGACGTTCCTTTTAGTCGAGTCATCCCCTTTGATTCCTATAAGACGTACCTTTTAGTCATGTCATCCCCTTTGATTCCTATAAGACGTACGTTTTAGTCAAGTTATCCCTTTGATTCCTATAAGACGTACCTTTTAATCGAGTCATTTCCTTTGATTCTATAAGACGTATCTTTTAGCCGAGTCATCCCTTTTGATTCCTATAAGACGTTCTTTTTAGTCGAGTCATCGCATTTGATTCCTATAAGACGTACCGTTTAGTCAAGTCATCCCCTTTGATTCCTATAAGACGTACGTTTTAGTCGAGTCATCCCTTTGATTCCTATAAGACGTACCTTTTAGTCGAGTCATCCCCTTTGTCCCCTAGAAGACATACCTTTTAGTCATTTCCTATGATTTCTATAAGACGTACCTTTTAGTCGAGTCAACCCCTTTGATTCCTATAAGACGTACCTTTTAGTCGAGTCATCCCCCTTGATTACTATAAGACGTACCTTTTAGTCGAGTCATCCCCTTTGATTCCTAGAAGACGTACCTTTTAGTCGAGTCATTTCCCTTGATTCCTATAAATCGTACCATTTAGTCTAGTCATCCACTTTGATTCCTATAAGACGTACCTTTTAGTCGAGTCATCCCCTTTGATTCCTATAAGACGTACCTTTTAGTCGAGTCATCTTTTTTATTTCCTATAAGACGTTCCTTTTAGTTGAGTCATTTCCTGTGATTACTAGAAGACGTACGTTTTAGTCGAGTCATCCAATTTGATTCCTATAAGACGTACCTTTTAGTCGAGTCATTCCCTTTGACCCCTAGAAGACGTACCTTTTAATCGAGTCATTTACTTTAATTCCTATAAGACGTATGTTTTAGTCGAGTCATCCCTTTTGATTCCTATAAGACGTACCTTTTAGTCGAGTCATCCCCTTTGATTCCTATAAGACGTACCTTTTAGTCGAGTCATCCCCTTTGATTCCTATAAGACGTAACTTTTAGTCGAGTCATCCCCTTTAACCTCTAGAATATGTACCTATTAGTCGAGTCATTCCCTTTAATTCCTATAAGACGTACCTTTTAGTCGAGTCATCCCCTTTGACTCCTATAAGACGTACCTTTTAGTCGAGTCATCCCCTTTGTTTCCTATAAGACGTACCATTTAGTTGAGTCATTTCCTTTGATTGCTTGAAGACGTACCTTTTAGTGGAGTCATTTCCCTTGATTCCTAGAAGACGTACCTTTTAGTCAAGTCATCCCCTTTGATTCCTATAAGACGTACCTTTTAGTCGAGTCATCTCCTTTGATTCCTATAAGACGTACCTTTTAGTTGTGTCATTTCCTGTGATTCCTAGAAGACGTTCCTTATAGTCGAGACATTTCACTTAATTTCTATAAGACGTACCTTTTAGTCGAGTCATTCCCTTTGATTCCTATAAGACGTACCTTTTAGTCGAGTCATCCCCTTTGATTCCTATAAGACATACCTTTTAGTCGACTCATCCCCTTTGATTCCTAGAAGACGTAACTTTTAGTCGAGTCATTTCCCTTGATTCCTATAAGACGTACCTTTTAGTCAAGTCATCCCCTTTGATTCCTATAAGACGTATCTTTAAGTCGAGTCATCCCCTTTGACCTCTAGAATACCTACCTATTAGTCGATTCATATCCTTTAATTCCTATAAGACGTACCTTTTAGTCGAGTCATCCCCTTTGATTCCTATAAGACGTACCTTTTAATCGAGTCATTTCCTTTGATTCTATAAGACGTATCTTTTAGTCGAGTCATCCCTTTTGATTCCTATAAGACGTTCCTTTTAGTCGAGTCATCCCATTTGATTCCTATAAGACGTACCGTTTAGTCAAGTCATCCCCTTTGATTCCTATAAGACGTACGTTTTAGTTGAGTCATCCCTTTGATTCCTATAAGACGTACCTTTTAGTCGAGTCATCCCCTTTGTCCCCTAGAAGACATACCTTTTAGTCATTTCCTATGATTACTATAAGACGTACCTTTTAGTCGAGTCATCCCCTTTGATTCCTAGAAGACGTACCTTTTAGTCGAGTCATCCCCTTTGATTACTATAAGACGTAACTTTTAGTCGAGTCATCCCTTTTGAACTCTAGAATACGTACCTATTAGTCGAGTCATTCCCATTAATTCCTATATGACGTACCTTTTAGTCGAGTCATCCCCTTTGATTCCTATAAGACGTACCTTTTAGTTGAGTCATCCCCTTTGTTTCCTATAAGACGTACCTTTTAGTTGAGTCATTTCCTTTGATTGCTTGAGGACGTACCTTTTAGTCGAGTCATTTCCCTTGATTCCTAGAAGACATACATTTTAGTCAAGTCATCCCCTTTGATTCCTATAAGACGTACCTTTTAGTCGAGTCATCTCCTTTGATTCCTATAAGACGTACCTTTTAGTTGTGTCATTTCCTGTGATTCCTAGAAGACGTTCCTTATAGTCGAGACATTTAACTTCATTTCTATAAGACGTACCTTTTAGTCGAGTCATTCCCTTTGATTCCTATAAGACGTACCTTTTAGTCGAGTCATCCACTTTGATTCCTATAAGACATACCTTTTAGTCGACTCATCCCCTTTGATTCCTAGAAGACGTAACTTTTAGTCGAGTCATTTCCCTTGATTCCTATAAGACGTACCTTTTAGTCAAGTCATCCCCTTTGACTCCTATAAGACGTATCTTTAAGTCGAGTCATCCCCTTTGACCTCTACAATACCTACCTATTAGTCGAGTCATATCCTTTAATTCCTATAAGACGTACCTTTTAGTCGAGTCATCTCCTTTGATTCCTATAAGACGTACCTTTTAGTTGAGTCATTTCCTTTGATTCCTAGAAGACGTACCTTTTAGTCGAGTCATCCCCTTTGATTCCTATAAGACTTACCTTTTAGTCCAGTCATCCCCTTTGATTCTTATAAGACGTACCTTTTAGTCGAGTCATCCCCTTTGACCTCTAGAATACCTACCTATTAGTCGAGTCGTATCCTTTAATTCCTATAAGACGTACCTTTTAGTCGAGTCATCCCTTTTGACCCCTAGAAGACGTACCGTTTAATCGAGTCATTTCCTTTGATTCTATAAGACGTATCTTTTAGTAGAGTCATCCCTTTTGATTCCTATAAGACGTTCCTTTAAATCGAGTCATCCCCTTTGATTCCTATAAGACGTACCTTTTAGTCAAGTCATCCCCTTTGATTCCTATAAGACGTACGTTTTAGTCGAGTTATCCCTTTGATTCCTATAAGACGTACCTTTTAGTCGAGTCATCCCCTTTTTCCCCTAGAAGACATATCTTTTAGTCATTTCCTATGATTTCTATAAGATTAACCTTTTAGTCGAGTCAACCCCTTTGATTCCTATAAGACGTACCATTTAGTCGAGTCATCCCCCTTGATTACTATAAGACGTACCTTTAAGTCGAGTCATCCCCTTTGATTCCTAGAAGTCGTACCATTTAGTCGAGTCATCCACTTTGATTCCTATAAGACGTACCTTTTAGTCGAGTCATCCCCTTGGATTCCTATAAGACGTTCCTTTTGGTCGAGTCATCCCCTTCGATTCCGATAAGACGAACCTTTTAGTCGAGTCATCCCCTTTGATTCCTATAACACGTACCTTTTAGTCGAGTCATCCCCTTTGATCCCTTGAAGACGTATCTTTTAGTCGAGTCATTTCCTT
This sequence comes from Capsicum pubescens, assembly GCA_030864215.1. Taxonomy (NCBI): domain Eukaryota; kingdom Viridiplantae; phylum Streptophyta; class Magnoliopsida; order Solanales; family Solanaceae; genus Capsicum; species Capsicum pubescens. The sequence continues at coordinate 270,865,766 of CM061545.1, read as the reverse complement.
TGATTCCTATAAGACGTACCTTTTAGTCAAGTTATTTCCTTTGATTCCTATAAGACGTACCTTTTAGTCGAGTCATCCCCTTTGATTCCTATAAGACGTACCTTTTAGTCGAGTCATTTCCTTTGATTCCTATAAGACGTACCATTTAGTCGAGATATCCCCTTTGACCCCTAGAATACGTACCTTTTAGTCGAGCAATTTCCCTTGATTCCTATAAGACGTACCTTTTAGTCGAATCATTCCCTTCGATTCGAATAAGACGTACCTTTTAGTCGAGTCATACCTCTTGGTTCCTATAAGACGTACTTTTTAGTCGAGTCATTCCCCCTTGACCCCTAGAAGACGTACCTTTTAGTCGAGTCATCCCCTTTCACCCCTAGAAGATGTACCTTTTAATCAAGTCATTTCTTTTGATTCTATAAGACGTATCATTTAGTCGAGTCATCCCTTTTGATTCCTATAAGACGTACCTTTTAGTCGAGTCATCCCCTTTTATTCCTATAAGACGTACCTTTTAGTCGAGTCATCCCCTTTGATTCCTATAAGACGTACCTTTTAGTCGAGTCATCCCCTTTGACCTCTAGAATACGTACCTATTAGTCTAGTCATTTCCTTTGATTTCAATAAGACGTGCCTTTAGTCGAGTCATCCCCTTTGACCTCTAGAATACGTACCTATTAGTCTAGTCATTTCCTTTGATTCCAATAAGACGTGCCTTTAGTCGAGTCATCCCCTGTGATTTCTATAAGATGTACCTTTTAGTCGAGTCATCCCCTTTGATTTCTATAAGACGTACATTTTAGTTGAGTCATTTCCTTGGATTCCTTGAAGACGTATCATTTAGTCGAGTCATTTCCCTTAATTCCTATAATACGTACCTTTTAGTCGAGTCATCCTCTTTGATTCCTATAAGACGTACCTTTTAGTCGAGTCATCTCCTTTGATTCCTATAAGACGTACCTTATAGATGAGTCATTTCCTGTGATTCCTAGAAGACGTACGTTTGATTCGAGTCATCCCCTTTGATTGCTATAAGACGTACCTTTTAGTCGAGTCATCCCCTTTGACCCCTAGAAGACGTACCTTTTAATCGAGTCATTTACTTTGATTCCTATAAGACGTATGTTTTAGTCGAGTCATCCCTTTTGATTCCTATAAGACGTACCTTTTAGTCGAGTCATCCCCTTTGATTCCTATAAGACGTACCTTTTAGTCGAGTCATCCCCTTTGATTACTAGAAGACGTAACTTTTAGTCGAGTCATCCCTTTTGACCTCTAGAATACGTACCTATTAGTCGAGTAATTTCCTTTAATTCCTATAAGACGTACCTTTTAGTCGAGTCATCCCCTTTGATTACTATAAGACGTACCTTTTAGTCGAGTCATCCCCTTTGATTCCTATAAGACGTACCTTTTAGTTGAGTCATTTCCTTTGATTCCTTGAAGACGTACCTTTTAGTCGTGTCATTTCCCTTGATTCCTATAAGACGTACCTTTTAGTCGAGTCATCCCCTTTGATTCCTATAAGACGTACCTTTTAGTCGAGTCATCTCCTTTGATTTCTATAAGACGTACCTTTTAGTTGAGTCATTTTCTGTGATTCCTAGAAGACGTTCCTTATAGTCGAGTCATTTCACTTGATTCCTATAAGACGTACCTTTTAGTCGAGTCATTCTGTTTGATTCCTATAAGACGTACCTTTTAGTCGAGTCATCCCCTTTGATTCCTATAGACATACCTTTTAGTCGAGTCATCCCCTTTGATTCCTAGAAGACATAACTTTTAGTCGAGTATTTCCCTTGATTCCTATAAGACGTACCTTTTAGTCGAGTCATCCCCTTTGATTCCTATAAGACGTATCTTTTAGGCGACTCATCCCCTTTGATTCCTATAAGACGTATCTTTTAGTTGAGTCATTTCCTTAGATTCCTTGAAGACGTACCATTTAGTCGAGTCATCCCTTTTGATTCCTAGAAGACGTAACTTTTAGTCGAGTCATTTCCCTTGATTCCTATAAGACGTAGCTTTTAGTCGAGTCATCCCCTTTGATTTCTATAAGACATATCTTTTAGGCGAGTCATCCCCATTGATTCCTATAAGACGTACCTTTTAGTTGAGTCATTTCCTTTGATTCCTTGAAGACGTACCTTGTAGTCGGGTCATTTCCCTTGATTCCTATAAGACGTACCTTTTAGTCGGGTCATCCCCTTTGATTCCTATAAGACGTACCTTTTAGTCGAGTCATCTCCTTTGATCCCTAGAAGACTTACCTTTTAGTCGAGTCATTTCCTTTGATTCCTATAAGACGTACCTTTTAGTCGAGTCATTTCCTTTGATTCCTATAAGACGTACCTTTTAGTCGAGTCATCCCCTTTGACCCCTAGAATACGTACCTTTTAGTCGAGTCATTTCCCTTGATTCCTATAAGACGTACCTTTTAGTCGAATCATCCCCTTTGATTCGAATAAGACGTACCTTTTAGTCGAGTCATACCTCTTGATTCCTATAAGACGTACTTTTTAGTCGAGTCATTCCCCCTTGACCCCTAGAAGACGTACCTTTTAGTCGAGTCATCCCCTTTGACCCCTAGAAGATGTACCTTTTAATCGAGTCATTTCCTTTGATTCTATAAGACGTATCATTTAGTCGAGTCATCCCTTTTGATTCCTATAAGACGTACCTTTTAGTCGAGTCATCCCCTTTGATTCCTAGAAGACGTACCTTTTAGTCGAGTCATCCCCTTTGATTCCTATAAGACACACCTTTTAGTTGAGTCATCCCCTTTGACCACTAGAATACGTACCTATTAGTCCAGTCATTTCCTTTAATTCCAATAAGACGCGCCTTTAGTCGAGTCATCCCCTGTGATTCCTATAAGAGGTACCTTTTAGTCGAGTCATCCCCTTTGATTTCTATAAGACGTACCTTTTAGTTGAGTCATTTCCTGTAATTCCTAGAAGACGTACGTTTTTGTCGAGTCATCCCCTTTGATTGCTATAAGACGTATCTTTTAGTCGAGTCATCCCCTTTGACCCCTAGAAGACGTACCTTTTAATCAAGTCATTTACTTTGATTCCTAAAAGACGTATGTTTTAGTCGAGTCATCCCTTTTGATTCCTATAAGACATACCTTTTAGTCGAGTCATCCCCTTTGATTCCTATAAGACATACCTTTTAGTCGAGTCATCTCCTTTGATTACTATAAGACGTAACTTTTAGTCGAGTCATCCGTTTTGAACTCTAGAATACGTACCTATTAGTCGAGTCATTTCCTTGAATTCTTATAAGACGTACCTTTTAGTTGAGTCATTTCCCTTGATTCCTATAAGACGTACCTTTTAGTCGAGTCATTTCCCTTGATTCCGATAAGACGTACCTATTAGTCGAGTCATCCCCTTTGATTCCTATAAGACGTACCTTTTAGTTGAGTCATTTCCTTTGATTCCTTGAAGACATACCTTTTAGTCGAGTCATTTCCCTTGATTCCTATAAGACGTACCTTTTAGTCGAGTCATCCCCTTTGATTCCTATAAGACGTACCTTTTAGTCGAGTCATCTCCTTTGATTCCTATAAGACGTACCTTTTAGTTGAGTCATTTCCTGTGATTCCTAGAAGACGTTCCTTATAGTCGAGTCATTTCACTTTATTCCTATAAGACGTACCTTTTAGTCGAGTCATTCCCTTTGATTCCTATAAGACGTACCTTTTAGTCGAGTCATCCCCTTTGATTCCTATAAGACATACCTTTTAGTCGAGTCATCCCCTTTGATTCCTAGAATACGTAACTTTTAGTCGAGTCATTTCCATTGATTCCTATAAGACGTACCGTTTAGTCGAGTCATCCCCTTTGATTCCTATAAGACGTATCTTTTAGGCGAGTCATCCCCTTTGATTCCTATAAGACGTACCTTTTAGTTGAGTCATTTCCTTAGATTCCTTGAAGACGTTCCTTTTAGTCGAGTCATCCCTTTTGATTGCTAGAAGACGTAAATTTTAGTCGAGTCATTTCCCTTGATTCCTATAAGACGTAACTTTTAGTCGAGTCATTCCCTTTGATTTCTATAAGACGTATCTTTTAGGCGAGTCATCCCCATTGATTCCTATAAGAATTACCTTTTAGTTGAGTCATTTCCTTTGATTCCTTGAAGACGTACCTTGTAGTCGGGTCATTTCCCTTGATTCCTATAAGACGTACCTTTTAGTCGGGTCATCCCCTTTGATTCCGATAAGACGTACCTTTTAGTCGAGTCATCCCCTTTGGTTCCTATAAGACGTACCTTTTAGTCGAGTCATCCCCTTTGATCCCTAGAAGACGTACCTTTTAGTAGAGTCATTTCCTTTGATCCCTATAAGACGTACCTTTTAGTCGGGTCATTTCCTTTGATTCCTATAAGACGTACCTTTTAGTCGAGTCATCCCGTTTGACCCCTAGAATACGTACCTTTTAGTCGAGTCATTTCCCTTGATTCCTATAAGACGTACCTTTTAGTCGAATCATCCCCTTCGATTCGAATAAGACGTACCTTTTAGTCGAGTCATACCTCTTGATTCCTATAAGACGTACTTTTTAGTCGAGTCATTCCCCCTTGACCCCTAGAATACGTACCTTTTAGTCGAGTCATCCCCTTTGACCGCTAGAAGATGTACCTTTTAATCGAGTCATTTCCTTTGATTCTATAAGATGTATCATTTAGTCGAGTCATCCCTTTTGATTCCTATAAGACGTACCTTTTAGTCGAGTCATCCCCTTTGATTCCTATAAGACGTACCTTCTAGCCGAGTCATCCCCTTTGATTCCTATAAGACGTACCTTTTAGTCGAGTCATCCCTTTTGATTCCTCTAGAATACCTACATATTAGTCGAGTCATATCCTTTAATTCCTATAAGACGTACCTTTTAGTCGAGTCATCCCCTTTGACCCCTAGATGACGTACCTTTTAATCGAGTAATTTCCTTTGATTCTATAAGACGTATCTTTTAGTCGAGTCATCCCTTTTGATTCCTATAAGACGCACCTTTTAGTCGAGTCATCCCCTTTGATTCCTATAAGACGTACCTTTTAGTCGAGTCATTTCCTTTGATTCTATAAGACGTATCATTTAGTCGAGTCATCCCTTTTTATTTCTATAAGACGTACCATTTAGTCGAGTTATCCCCTTTGATTCCTATAAGACGTACCTTTTAGTTGAGTCATTTCCTTTGATTCCTTGAAGACGTACCTTGTAGTCGGGTCATTTCCCTTGATTCCTATAAGACGTACCATTTAGTCGAGTCATCTCCTTTGATTCCTATAAGACGTACCTTTTAGTCGAGTCATCCCCTTTGATTCCTATAAGACGTACCTTTTAGTCGAGTCATCCCCTTTGATTCCTATAAGACGTACCTTTTAGTCGAGTCATCTCCTTTGATTCCTATAAGATGTACCTTTTAGTTGAGTCATTTCCTTTGATTCCTTGAAGACGTACCTTGTAGTCGGGTCATTTCCCTTGATTCCTATAAGACGTACCTTTTAGTCGGGTCATCCCCTTTGATTCCTATAAGACGTACCTTTTAGTCGAGTCATCCGCTTTGATTCCTATAAGACGTACCTTTTAGTCGAGTCATCCCCTTTGATCCCTAGAAGACGTACCTTTTAGTCGAGTCATTTCCTTTGATTCCTATAAGACGTACCTTTTAGTCGGGTCATTTCCTTTGATTCCTATAAGACGTACCTTTTAGTCGAGTCATCCCGTTTGACCCCTAGAATACGTACCTTTTAGTCGAGTCATTTCCCTTGATTCTTATAAGACGTACCTTTTAGTCGAATCATCCCCTTCGATTCGAATAAGACGTACCTTATAGTCGAGTCATACCTCTTGATTCCTATAAGACGTACCTTTTAGTCGAGTCATACCTCTTGATTCCTATAAGACGTACTTTTTAGTCGAGTCATTCCCCCTTGACCCCTAGAATACGTAGCTTTTAGTCGAGTCATCCCCTTTGACCGCTAGAAGATGTACCTTTTCATCGAGTCATTTCCTTTGATTCTATAAGACGTATCATTAAGTCGAGTCATCCCCTTTGATTCCTATAAGACGTACCTTTTAGTCGAGTCATCCCCTTTGACCTCTAGAATACGTACCTATTAGTCGAGTCATTTCCATTGATTCCAATAAGACGTGCCTTTAGTCGAGTCATCCCCTGTGATTCCTATAAGACGTACCTTTTAGTCGAGTCATTCCCTTTTATTTCTATAAGACGTACCTTTTAGTTGAGTCATTTCCTTGTATTCCTTGAAGACGTACCATTTAGTCGAGTCATTTCCCTTGATTCCTATAAGACGTACCTTTTAGTCGAGTCATCTCCTTTGATTCCTATAAGACGTACCTTTTAGTCGAGTCATCCCCTTTGATTCCTATAAGACGTACCTTTTAGTTGAGTCATTTCCTTTGATTCCTAGAAGACGTATCTTTTAGTCGAGTCATCCCCATTGATTCCTATAAGTGTTACCTTTTAGTCGAGTCATCCCCTTTGATTCCTATAAAACGTTCCTTTTAGTCGAGTCATCCCCTTTGACCTCTAGAATACCTACCTATTAGTCGAGTCATATCCTTTAATTCCTATAAGACGTTCCTTTTAGTCGAGTCATCCCCTTTGACACGTAGAAGACGTACCTTTTAATCGAGTCATTTCCTTTGATTCTATAAGACGTATCTTTTAGTCGAGTCATCCCTTTTGATTCCTATAAGACGTACCTTTTAGTCGAGTCATCCCCTTTGATTCCTACAAGACGTACCTTTTAGTCAAGTCATCCCCTTTGATTCCTATAAGACGTACGTTTTAGTCGAGTCATCCCTTTGATTCCTATAAGACGTACCTTTTAGTCGAGTCATCCCCTTTGTCCCCTAGAAAACATACCTTTTAGTCATTTTCTATGATTTCTATAAGACGTACCTTTTAGTCGAGTCAACCCCTTTGATTGCTATAAGACGTACCTTTTAGTCGAGTCATCCCCCTTGATTACTATAAGACGTACCTTTTAGTCGAGTCATCCCCTTTGATTCCTTGAAGTCGTACCTTTTAGTCGAGTCATCCCCTTTGACCCCTAAAAGACGTACCTTTTAATCGAGTCATTTACCTTGATTCCTATAAGACGTATGTTTTAGTCGAGTCATCCCTTTTGATTCCTATAAGACGTACCTTTTAGTCGAGTCATCCCCTTTGATTCCTATAAGACGTACCTTTTAGTCGAGTCATCCCCTTTGATTACTATAAGACGTAACTTATAGTCGAGTCATCCCTTTTGATCTCTAGAATACGTACCTATTAGTCGAGTCATTTCCTTTAATTCTTATAAGACGTACCTTTTAGTCGAGTCATCCCCTTTGATTACTATAAGACTTACCTTTTAGTCGAGTCATCCCCTTTGATTCCTATAAGACGAACCTTTTAGTTGAGTCATTTCCTTTGATTGCTTGAAGACGTACCTTTTAGTCGAGTCATTTCCCTTGATTCCTATAAGACGTACCTTTTAGTCGAGTCATCCCCTTTGATTCCTATAAGACGTACCTTTTAGTCGAGTCATCTCCTTTGATTCCTATAAGACGTGTCTTATAGTTGAGTCATTTCCTGTGATTCCTAGAAGACGTTCCTTATAGTCGAGTCATTTCAATTGATTACTATAAGACGTACCTTTTACTCGAGTCATTCCCTTTGATTCCTATAAGACGTACCTTTTAGTCGAGTCATCCCCTTTGATTCTTATAAGACATACCTTTTAGTCCAGTCATCCCCTTTGATTCCTAGAAGACGTAACTTTTAGTCGAGTCATTTACCTTGATTTCTATAAGACGTACCTTTTAGTCGAGTCATCCCCTTTGATACCTAAAAGACGTATCTTTTAGGCGAGTCATCCCCTTTGTTTCCTATAAGACGTACCTTTTAGTTAAGTCATTTCCTTTGATTCCTTGAAGACGTACCTTTTAGTCGAGTCATCCCATTTGATTCCAAGAAGACGTAACTTTTAGTCGAGTCATTTCCCTTGTTTCCTATAAGACGTAGCTTTTAGTCGAGTCATCCCCTTTGATTTCTATAAGACGTATCTTTTAGGCGAGTCATCCCCATTGATTCCTATAAGACGTACCTTTTAGTTGAGTCATTTCCTTTGATTCCTTGAAGACGTACCTTTTAGTCGGGTCATTTCCCTTGATTTCTATAAGACATACCTTTTAGTCGGGTCATCCCCTTTGATTCCTATAAGACGTACCTTTTAGTCGAGTCATCCCCTTTGATTCCTATAAGACGTACCTTTTAGTCGAGTCATCCCCTTTGATCCCTAGAAGATGTACCTTTTAGTCGAGTCATTTTCTTTGATTCCTATAAGACGTACCTTTTAGTCGAGTCATTTCCTTTGATTCCTATAAGACGTACCTTTTAGTCGAGTCATCCCCTTTGACCCCTAGAATACGTACCTTTTAGTCGAGTCATTTCCCTTGATTCCTATAAGACGTACCTTTTAGTCGAATCATCCCCTTCGATTCGAATAAGACGTACCTTTTAGTCGAGTCATACCTCTTGATTCCTATAAGACGTACTTTTTAGTCGAGTCATTCCCCCTTGACTCCTAGAAGACGTACCTTTTAGTCGAGTCATCCCCTTTGACCCCTAGAAGATGTACCTTTTAATCGAGTCATTTCCTTTGATCCTATAAGACGTATCATTTAGTCGAGTCATCCCTTTTGATACCTATAAGACGTACCTTTTAGTCGAGTCATCCCCTTTTATTCCTATAAGACGTACCTTTTAGTCGAGTCATCCTCTTTGATTCCTATAAGACATACCTTTTAGTCGAGTCATCCCCTTTGACCTCTAGAATACGTACCTATTAGTCGAGTCATTTCCATTTATTCCAATAAGACGTGCCTTTAGTCGAGTCATCCCCTGTGATTCCTATAAGACGTACCTTTTAGTCGAGTCATCCCCTTTGATTTCTATAAGACGTACCTTTTAGTTGAGTCATTTCCTTGGATTCCTTGAAGACGTACCATTTAGTCGAGTCATTTCCCTTGATTCCTATAAGACGTACCTTTTAGTCGAGTCATCTCCTTTGATTCCTATAAGACGTACCTTTTAGTTGAGTCAATTCCTGTGATTCCTAGAAGACGAACGTTTTAGTCGAGTCATCCCCTTTGATTCCTATAAGACATACCTTTTAGTCGAGTCATCCCCTTTGATTCCTATAAGACGTACCTTTTAGTTGAGTCATTTCCTTTGATTCATAGAAGACGTACCTTTTAGTCGAGTCATCCCCTTTGATTCCTATAAGTCTTACCTTTTAGTCGAGTCATCCCCTTTGATTCCTATAAGACGTACCTTTTAGTCGAGTCATCCCCTTTGACCTCTAGAATACCTACCTATTAGTCGAGTCATATCCTTTAATTCCTATAAGACGTACCTTTTAGTCGAGTCATCCCGTTTGACCCCTAGAATACGTACCTTTTAGTCGAGTCATTTCCCTTGATTCCTATAAGACGTACCTTTTAGTCGAATCATCCCCTTCGATTCGAATAAGACGTACCTTATAGTCGAGTCATACCTCTTGATTCCTATAAGACGTACCTTTTAGTCGAGTCATACCTCTTGATTCCTATAAGACGTACTTTTTAGTCGAGTCATTCCCCCTTGACCCCTAGAATACGTAGCTTTTAGTCGAGTCATCCCCTTTGACCGCTAGAAGATGTACCTTTTCATCGAGTCATTTCCTTTGATTCTATAAGACGTATCATTAAGTCGAGTCATCCCCTTTGATTCCTATAAGACGTACCTTTTAGTCGAGTCATCCCCTTTGACCTCTAGAATACGTACCTATTAGTCGAGTCATTTCCATTGATTCCAATAAGACGTGCCTTTAGTCGAGTCATCCCCTGTGATTCCTATAAGACGTACCTTTTAGTCGAGTCATTCCCTTTTATTTCTATAAGACGTACCTTTTAGTTGAGTCATTTCCTTGTATTCCTTGAAGACGTACCATTTAGTCGAGTCATTTCCCTCGATTCCTATAAGACGTACCTTTTAGTCGAGTCATCTCCTTTGATTCCTATAAGACGTACCTTTTAGTCGAGTCATCCCCTTTGATTCCTATAAGACGTACCTTTTAGTTGAGTCATTTCCTTTGATTCCTAGAAGACGTATCTTTTAGTCGAGTCATCCCCATTGATTCCTATAAGTGTTACCTTTTAGTCGAGTCATCCCCTTTGATTCCTATAAAACGTTCCTTTTAGTCGAGTCATCCCCTTTGACCTCTAGAATACCTACCTATTAGTCGAGTCATATCCTTTAATTCCTATAAGACGTTCCTTTTAGTCGAGTCATCCCCTTTGACACCTAGAAGACGTACCTTTTAATCGAGTCATTTCCTTTGATTCTATAAGACGTATCTTTTAGTCGAGTCATCCCTTTTGATTCCTATAAGACGTACCTTTTAGTCGAGTCATCCCCTTTGATTCCTACAAGACGTACCTTTTAGTCAAGTCATCCCCTTTGATTCCTATAAGACGTACGTTTTAGTCGAGTCATCCCTTTGATTCCTATAAGACGTACCTTTTAGTCGAGTCATCCCCTTTGTCCCCTAGAAAACATACCTTTTAGTCATTTTCTATGATTTCTATAAGACGTACCTTTTAGTCGAGTCAACCCCTTTGATTGCTATAAGACGTACCTTTTAGTCGAGTCATCCCCCTTGATTACTATAAGACGTACCTTTTAGTCGAGTCATCCCCTTTGATTCCTTGAAGTCGTACCTTTTAGTCGAGTCATCCCCTTTGACCCCTAAAAGACGTACCTTTTAATCGAGTCATTTACCTTGATTCCTATAAGACGTATGTTTTAGTCGAGTCATCCCTTTTGATTCCTATAAGACGTACCTTTTAGTCGAGTCATCCCCTTTGATTCCTATAAGACGTACCTTTTAGTCGAGTCATCCCCTTTGATTACTATAAGACGTAACTTATAGTCGAGTCATCCCTTTTGATCTCTAGAATACGTACCTATTAGTCGAGTCATTTCCTTTAATTCTTATAAGACGTACCTTTTAGTCGAGTCATCCCCTTTGATTACTATAAGACTTACCTTTTAGTCGAGTCATCCCCTTTGATTCCTATAAGACGAACCTTTTAGTTGAGTCATTTCCTTTGATTGCTTGAAGACGTACCTTTTAGTCGAGTCATTTCCCTTGATTCCTATAAGACGTACCTTTTAGTCGAGTCATCCCCTTTGATTCCTATAAGACGTACCTTTTAGTCGAGTCATCTCCTTTGATTCCTATAAGACGTGTCTTATAGTTGAGTCATTTCCTGTGATTCCTAGAAGACGTTCCTTATAGTCGAGTCATTTCAATTGATTACTATAAGACGTACCTTTTACTCGAGTCATTCCCTTTGATTCCTATAAGACGTACCTTTTAGTCGAGTCATCCCCTTTGACCTCTAGAATACGTACCTATTAGTCGAGTCATTTCCATTTATTCCAATAAGACGTGCCTTTAGTCGAGTCATCCCCTGTGATTCCTATAAGACGTACCTTTTAGTCGAGTCATCCCCTTTGATTTCTATAAGACGTACCTTTTAGTTGAGTCATTTCCTTGGATTCCTTGAAGACGTACCATTTAGTCGAGTCATTTCCCTTGATTCCTATAAGACGTACCTTTTAGTCGAGTCATCTCCTTTGATTCCTATAAGACGTACCTTTTAGTTGAGTCAATTCCTGTGATTCCTAGAAGACGAACGTTTTAGTCGAGTCATCCCCTTTGATTCCTATAAGACATACCTTTTAGTCGAGTCATCCCCTTTGATTCCTATAAGACGTACCTTTTAGTTGAGTCATTTCCTTTGATTCATAGAAGACGTACCTTTTAGTCGAGTCATCCCCTTTGATTCCTATAAGTCTTACCTTTTAGTCGAGTCATCCCCTTTGATTCCTATAAGACGTACCTTTTAGTCGAGTCATCCCCTTTGACCTCTAGAATACCTACCTATTAGTCGAGTCATATCCTTTAATTCCTATAAGACGTACCTTTTAGTCGAGTCATCCCCTTTGACCCCTAGAAGACGTACCTTTTAATCGAGTCATTTCCTTTGATTCTATAAGACGTATCTTTTAGTCGAGTAATCCCTTTTGATTCCTATAAGACGTACCTTGTAGTCGAGTCATCCCCTTTGATTCCTACAAGACGTACCTTTTAGTCAAGTCATCCCCTTTGATTCCTATAAGACGTACGTTTTAGTTGAGTCATCCCTTTGATTCCTATAAGAAGTACCTTTTAGTCGAGTCATCCCCTTTGTCCCCTAGAAAACATACCTTTTAGTCATTTTCTATGATTTCTATAAGACGTACCTTTTATTCGAGTCAACCCCTTTGATTGCTATAAGACGTACCTTTTAGTCGAGTCATCCCCCTTGATTACTATAAGACGTACCTTTTAGTCGAGTCATCCCCTTTGATTCCTAGAAGTCGTACCTTTTAGTCGAGTCATCCCCTTTGACCCCTAAAAGACGTACCTTTTAATCGAGTCATTTACCTTGATTCCTATAAGACGTATGTTTTAGTCGAGTCATCCCTTTTGATTCCTATAAGACGTACCTTTTAGTCGAGTCATCCCCTTTGATTCCTATAAGACGTACCTTTTAGTCGAGTCATCCCCTTTGATTACTATAAGACGTATCTTTTAGTCGAGTCATCCCTTTTGACCTCTAGAATACGTACCTATTAGTCGAGTCATTTCCTTTAATTCCTATAAGACGTACCTTTTAGTCGAGTCATCCCCTTTGATTACTATAAGACGTACCTTTTAGTCGAGTCATCCCCTTTGATTCCTATAAGACGAACCTTTTAGTTGAGTCATTTCCTTTGATTGCTTGAAGACGTACCTTTTAGTCGAGTCATTTCCGTTGATTCCTATAAGACGTACCTTTTAGTCGAGTCATCCCCTTTGATTCCTATAAGACGTACCTTTTAGTCGAGTCATCTCCTTTGATTCCTATTAGACGTACCTTATAGTTGAGTCATTTCCTGTGATTCCTAGAAGACGTTCCTTATAGTCGAGTTATTTCACTTGATTCCTATAAGACGTACCTTTTAGTCGAGTCATTCCCTTTGATTCCTATAAGACGTACCTTTTAGTCGAGTCATCCCCTTTGATTCCTATAAGACATACCTTTTAGTCCAGTCATCCCCTTTGATTCCTAGAAGGCGTAACTTTTAGTCGAGTCATTTACCTTGATTTCTATAAGATGTATCTTTTAGTCGAGTCATCCCCTTTGATTCCTAAAAGACGTATCTTTTAGGCGAGTCATCCCCTTTGATTCCTATAAGACGTACCTTTTAGTTGAGTCATTTCCTTTGATTCCTTGATGACGTACCTTTTAGTCGAGTCATCCCATTTGATTCCAAGAAGACGTAACTTTTAGTCGAGTCATTTCCCTTGTTTCCTATAATACGTAGCTTTTAGTCGAGTCATCCCCTTTGATTTCTATAAGACGTATCTTTTAGGCAAGTCATCCCCATTGATTCCTATAAGACGTACCTTTTAGTTGAGTCATTTCCTTTGATTCCTTGAAGACGTACCTTTTAGTCGGGTCATTTCCCTTGATTTCTATAAGACATACCTTTTAGTCGGGTAATCCCTTTTGATTCCTATAAGACGTACCTTTTAGTCGAGTCATCCCCTTTGATTCCTATAAGACGTACCTTTTAGTCGAGTCATCCCCTTTGATCCCTAGAAGATGTACCTTTTAGTCGAGTCATTTTCTTTTATTCCTATAAGACGTACCTTTTAGTCGAGTCATTTCCTTTGATTCCTATAAGACGTACCTTTTAGTCGAGTCATCCCCTTTGACCCCTAGAATACGTACCTTTTAGTCGAGTCATTTCCCTTGATTCCTATAAGACGTACCTTTTAGTCGAATCATCCCCTTCGATTTGAATAAGACGTACCTTTTAGTCGAGTCATTCCTCTTGATTCCTATAAGACGTACTTTTTAGTCGAGTCATTCCCCCTTGACCCCTAGAAGACGTACCTTTTAGTCGAGTCATCCCCTTTGACCCCTAGAAGATGTACCTTTTAATCGAGTCATTTCCTTTGATTCTATAAGACGTATCATTTAGTCGAGTCATCCCTTTTGATACCTATAAGACGTACCTTTTAGTCGAGTCATCCCCTTTTATTCCTATAAGACGTACCTTTTAGTTGAGTCATCCCCTTTGATTCCTATAAGACGTACCTTTTAGTCGTGTCATCCCCGTTGACCTCTAGAATACGTACCTATTAGTCGAGTCATTTCCTTTGATTCCAATAAGACGTGCCTTTAGTCGAGTCATCCCCTGTGATTTCTATAAGACGTACCTTTTAGTCGAGTCATCCCCTTTGATTTCTATAAGACGTACCTTTTAGTTGAGTCATTTCCTTGGATTCCTTGAAGACGTACCATTTAGTCGAGTCATTTCCCTTGATTCCTATAAGACGTACCTTTTAGTCGAGTCATCCCCATTGATTCCTATAAGACGTACCTTTTAGTCGAGTCATCTCCTTTGATTCCTATAAGACGTACCTTTTAGTTGAGTCATTTCCTGTGATTCCTAGAAGACGAACGTTTTAGTCGAGTCATCCCTTTTGATTCCCATAAGACGTACCGTTTAGTCGAGTCATCCCCTTTGACCCGTAGAAGAAGTACCTTTTAATCGAGTCATTTACTTTGATTCCTATAAGACGTATGTTTTAGTCGAGTCATCCCTTTTGATTCCTATAAGACGTACATTTTAGTCAAGTCATCCCCTTTGATTCCTATAAGACATACCTTTTAGTCGAGTCATCCCCTTTGATTCCTATAAGACGTAACTTTTAGTCGAGTCATCCCCTTTGACCTCTAGAATACGTACCTATTAGTCGAGTCATTTCCTTTAATTCCTATAAGACATACCTTTTAGTCGAGTCATCCCCTTTGATTCCTATAAGACGTACATTTTAGTCGAGTCAACCCCTTTGATTCCTATAAGCCGTACCTTTTAGTTGAGTCATTTCCTTTGATTTCTTGAAGACGTACCTTTTAGTCGAGTCATTTCCCTTGATTCCTATTAGATGTACCTTTTAGTTGAGTCATCCCCTTTGATTCCTATAAGATGTACCTTTTAGTTGAGCCATCTCCTTTGATTCCTATAAGACGTACCTTTTAGTTGAGTCATTTCCTGTGATTCCTAGAAGACGTTCCTTATAGTCGAGTCATTTAGCTTGATTCCTATAAGACGTACCTTTTAGTCGAGTCATTCCATTTGATTCCTATAAGACGTACCTTTTAGTCGAGTCATCCCCTTTGATTCCTATAAGACATACCTTTTAGTCGAGTCATCCCCTTTGATTCCTAGAAGACGTAACTTTTAGTCGAGTCATTTCCCATGATTCCTATAAGACGTACCTTTTAGTCGAGTCATCACCTTTGATTCCTATAAGACGTATCCTTTAGTCGAGTCATCCCCTTTGATTCCAATAAGAAGTACCTTTTAGTTGAGTCATTTCCTTTGATTCCTAGAAGACGTACCATTAAGTCGAGTCATCCCCTTTGATTCCTATAAGACGTACCTTTTAGTCGAGTCATCCCCGTTGATTCCTATAAGACGTAACTTTTAGTCGAGTCATCCCCTTTGACCTCTAGAATACGTACCTATTAGTCTAGTCATTTCCTTTAATTCCTATAAGACGTACCTTTTAGTCGAGTCATCCCCTTTGACCCCTAGAAGACGTACCTTTTAATCGAGTCATTTCCTTTGATTCTATAAGACGTATCTTTTAGTCGAGTTATCCCTTTTGATTCCTATAAGACGTACCTTTTAGTCGAGTCATCCCCTTTCATTCCTATAAGACGTACCTTTTAGTCAAGTCATCCCCTTTGATTCCTATAAGACGTTCCTTTTAGTCGAGTCATCCCTTTGATTCCTATAAGACGTACCTTTTAGTCGAGTCATCCCCTTTGATCCCTAGATGACGTACCTTTTAGTCGAGTCATTTCCTTTGATTCCTATAAGACGTACCTTTTAGTCGAGTCATCGCCTTTGACCCCTAGAATACGTACCTTTTAGTCGAGTCATTTCCCTTGATTCCTATAAGACGTACCTTTTAGTCGAATCATCCCCTTCGATTCGAATAAGATGTACCTTTTAGTCGAGTCATTCCCCCTTGACCCCTAGAAGACGTACCTTTTAGTCGAGTCATCCCCTTTGACCTCTAGAAGATGTACCTTTTAATCGAGTCATTTCTGTTGATTCTTTAAGACGTATTATTTAGACGAGTCATCCCTTTTGATTCCTATAAGACGTACCTTTTAGTCGAGTCATCCCCTTTGATTCCTATAAGACGTACCTTTTAGTCGAGTCATCCCCTTTGATTTCTATAAGACGTACCTTTTAGTCGATTCATCCCCTTTGACCTCTAGAATAAGTACCTATTAATAGAGTCATTTCCTTTGATTCCAATAAGACGTGCCTTTAGTCGAGTCATCCCCTGTGATTCCTATAAGAGGTACCTTTAGTCGAGTCATCCCATTTGATTTCTATAAGACGTACCTTTTAGTCGAGTCATCTCCATTGATTCCTTCAAGAGGTACCTTTTAGTTGAGTCATTTCCTGTGATTGCTAGAAGACGTACGATTTAGTCGAGTCATCCCCTTTGATTCCTATAAGACGTAACTTTTAGTCGAGTCATCCCCTTTGACCCCTAGAAGACGTACCTTTTAATCGAGTCATTTACTTTGATTCCTATAAGACGTATGTTTTAGTCGAGTCATCCCTTTTAATTCCTATAAGACGTATCTTTTAGTCGAGTCATCCCCTTTGATTCCTATAAGACATACCTTTTAGTCGAGTCATCCCCTTTGATTCCTATAAGATGAAACTTTTAGTCGAGTCATCCCCTTTGACCTCTAGAATACGTACCTATTAGTCGAGTCATTTTTGTTAATTCCTATAAGACGTACCTTTTAGTCGAGTCATCCCCTTTGATTCCTATAAGACGTACCTTTTAGTCGAGTCATCCCCTGTGACCCCTAGAATACGTACCTTTTAGTCGAGTCATTTCCCTTGATTCCTATAACACGCACCTTTTAGTCGAATCATCCCCTTCAATTCGAATAATACGTACCTTTTAGTCGAGTCATACCTCTCGATTCCTATAAGACGTAATTTTTAGTCGAGTCATTCCCCCTTGACCCCTAGAAGACGTACCTTTTAGTCGAGTCATCCCCTTTGACCCCTAGAAGATGTACCTTTTAATCGAGTCATTTCCTTTGATTCTATAAGACGTATCACTTAGTCGAGTCATCACTTTTGATACCTATAAGACGTACCTTTTCGTCGAGTCATCCCCTTTTATTCCTATAAGACGTACCTTTTAGTCGAGTCATCCCCTTTGATTCCTATAAGATGTACATTTTAGTCGAGTCATCCCCTTTGACCTCTAGAATATGTACCTATTAGTCGAGTGATTTCCTTTGATTCCAATAAGACGTGCCTTTAGTCGAGTCATCCCTTGTGATTCCTATAAGACGTACCTTTTAGTCGAGTCATCCCCGTTGATTTCTATAAGACGTACCTTTTAGTCGAGTCATCTCCTTTGATTCCTATAAGATGTACCTTTTAGTTGAGTCATTTCCTGTGATTTCTAGAAGACGAACGTTTTAGTCGAGTCATCCCCTTTGATTCCTATAAGACGTACCTTTTAGTCGAGTCATCCCCTTTGACCCCTAGAAGACGTACATTTTAATCGAGTCATTTACTTTGATTCCTATAAGACGTATGTTTTAGTCGAGTCATCCCTTTTGATTCCTATAAGACGTACATTTTAGTCGAGTCATCCCCTTTGATTCCTTTAAGACGTTCCTTTTAGTCGAGTCATCCCCTTTGATTCCTATAAGACGTAACTTTTAGTCGAGTCATCCCCTTTGACCTCTAGAATACGTACCTATTAGTCGATTCATTTCCTTTAATTCCTGTAAGACGTACCTTTTAGTCGAGTCATCCCCTTTGATTCCTATAAGACGTACCTATTAGTCGAGTCATCCCCTTTGATTCCTATAAGACCTACCTTTTAGTTGAGTCATTTCCTTTGATTTCTTGAAGACGTACCTTTTAGTCGAATCATTTCCCTTGATTCCTATTAGACGTACCTTTTAGTCGAGTCATCCCCTTTGATTCCTATAAGATGTACCTTTTAGTCGAGTCATCTGCTTTCATTTTTATAAGACGTACCTTTTAGTCGAGTCATTTCCCTTGATTCCTATAAGACGTACCTTTTAGTCGAGTCATCCCCTTTGATTCCTATAAGACGTACCTTTTAGTCGAGTCATATCCTTTGATTCCTATATGACGTACCTTTTAGTTGTGTCATTTCCTGTGATTCCTAGAAGACGTTCCTTATAGTAGAGACATTTCACTTGATTCCTATAAGAGGTAACTTTTAGTCGAGTCATTCCCTTTAATTCCAATAAGACGTACCTTTTAGTCGAGTCATCCCCTTTGATTCCTATGAGACATACCTTTTAGTCGAGTCATCCCCTTTGATTCCTAGAAGACGTAACTTTTAGTCGAGTCATTTCCCTTGATTCCTATAAGACGTACCTTTTAGTCGAGTCATCCCCTTTGATTCCTATAAGACGTATCTTTTAGTCGAGTCATCCCCTTTGATTCCTATAAGACGTACCTTTTAGTTGAGTCATCCCCTTTGACCTCTAGAATACGTACCTATTAGTGGAGTCATTTCCTTTAATTCCTATAAGACGTACCTTTTAGTCGAGTCATCCCCTTTGACCCCTAGAAGACGTACCTTTTAATCGAGTCATTTCCTTTGATTCTATAAGACGTATCTTTTAGTCGAGTCATCCCTTTTGATTCCTATAAGACGTACCTTTTAGTCGAGTCATCCCCTTTGAGTCCTATAAGACGTACCTTTTAGTCAAGTCATCCCCTTTGATTCCTATAAGACGTTCCATTTAGTCGAGTCATCCCTTTGATTCCTATAAGATGTACCTTTTAGTCGAGTCATCCCCTTTGATCCCTAGATGACGTACTTTTTAGTCGAGTCATTTCCTTTGATTCCTATAAGACGTACCTTTTAGTCGAGTCATCGCCTTTGACCCCTAGAATACGTACCTTTTAGTGGAGTCATTTCCCTTGATTCCTATAAGACGTACCTTTTAGTCGAATCATCCCCTTCGATTCGAATAAGATTTACCTTTTAGTCGAGTCATTCCCCCTTGACCCCTAGAAGACGTACATTTTAGTCGAGTCATCCCCTTTGACCTCTAGAAGATGTACCTTTTAATCGAGTCATTTCTGTTGATTCTATAAGACGTATCATTTAGTCGAGTCATCCCTTTTGATTCCTATAAGACGAACCTTTTAGTCGAGTCATCCCCTTTGATTCCTATAAGACGTACCTTTTAGTCGATTCATCCCCTTTGATTTCAATAAGATGTACCTTTTAGTCGATTCATCCCCTTTGACATCTAGAATACGTACCTATTAATAGAGTCATTTCCTTTGATTCCCATAAGACGTGCCTTTAGTCGAGTCATCCCCTGTGATTCCTATAACACGTACCTTTTAGTCGAGTCATCCCCTTTGATTTCTATAAGACGTATCTTTTAGTCGAGTCATCCCCTTTGATTCCTATAAGACGTACCTTTTAGTTGAGTCATTTCCTGTGATTCCTAGAAGACGTACGTTTTAGTCGAGTCATCCCCTTTGATTCCTATAAGACGTACCTTTTAGTCGAGTCATCCCCTTTGACCCTTAGAAGACGTACCTTTTAATCGAGTCATTTACTTTGATTCCTATAAGACGTATGTTTTAGTCGAGTCATCCCTTTTAATTCCAATAAGACGTATCTTTTAGTCGAGTCATCCCCTTTGATACCTATAAGACGTACCTTTTAGTCGAGTCATCCCCTTTGCTTCCTATAAGACGTAACTTTTAGTCGAGTCATCCCCTTTGACCTCTAGAATACGTACCTATTAGTCGAGTCATTTCCGTTAATTCCTATAAGACATACCTTTTAGTCGAGTCATCCCCTCTGATTCCTATAAGACGTACCTTTTAGTCGAGTCATCCCCTTTGACCCCTAGAATACGTACCTTTTAGTCGAGTCATTTGCCTTGATTCCTATAAGACGTACCTTTTAGTCGAATCATCCCCTTCGATTCGAATAAGACGTACCTATTAGTCGAGTCAGACCTCTTGATTCCTATAAGACGTACTTTTTAGTCGAGTCATTCCCCCTTGACCCCTAGAAGACGTACCTTTTAGTAGAGTCATCCCCTTTGACCCCTAGAAGATATACCTTTTAATCGAGTCATTTCTTTTGATTCTATAAGACGTATCATTTAGTCGAGTCATCCCTTTTGATTCTTATAAGACGTACCTTTTAGTCGAGTCATCCCCTTTGATTCCTATAAGACGTACCTTTTAGTCGAGTCATACTCTTTGATTCCTATAAGACGTACCTTTTAGTCGAGTCATTCCGTTTGACCTCTTGAGTACGTACCTATTAGTCGAGTCATTTCCATTGATTCCAATAAGATGTGCCTTTAGTCGAGTCATCCCCTGTGATTCCTATAAGACGTACCTTTTAATCGAGTCATCCCCTTTGATTTCTATAAGACGTACCTTTTAGTTGAGTCATTTCCTTGGATTCCTTGAAGACGTACCATTTAGTCGAGTCATTTCCCTTGATTCCTATAAGACGTACCTCTTAGTCGAGTCATCCCCTTTGATTCCTATAAGACGTACCTTTTAGTCGAGTCATCTCCTTTGATTCCTATAAGACGTACCTTTTAGTTGAGTCATTTCCTGTGAATCCTAGAAGACGTACGTTTTAGTTGAGTCATCTCCTTTGATTCCTATAAGACGTGCCTTTTAGTCGAGTCATTCCCTTTGACCCCAAGAAGACGTACCTTTTAATCGAGTCATTTACTTTGATTCCTATAAGACGTATGTTTTAGTCGAGTCATCCCTTTTGATTCCTATAAGACGTACCTTTTAGTCGAGTCATCCCCTTTGATTCCTATAAGACGTACCTTTTAGTCGAGTCATCCCCTTTGATTCCTATAAGACGTAACTTTTAGTCGAGTCATTCCCTTTGACCTCTAGAATACGTACCTATTAGTCGAGTCATTTCCTTTAATTCCTATAAGACGTACCTTTTAGTCAAGTCATCCCCTTTGATTCCTATAAGACGTACCTTTTAGTCGAGTCATCCCCTTTGATTACTATAAGACGAACCTTTTAGTTGAGTCATTTCCTTTGATTGCTTGAAGACGTACCTTTTAGTCGAGTCATTTCCCATGATTCCTATAAGACGTACCTTTTAGTCGAGTCATCCCCTTTGATTCCTATAAGACGTACCTTTTAGTCGAGTCATATCCTTTGATTCCTATATGACGTACCTTTTAGTTGTGTCATTTCCTGTGATTCCTAGAAGACGTTCCTTATAGTCGAGACATTTCACTTGATTCCTATAAGACGTACCTTTTAGTCGAGTCATTCCCTTTGATTCCAATAAGACGTACCTTTTAGTCGAGTCATCCCCTTTGATTCCTATAAGACATACCTTTTAGTCGAGTCATCCCCTTTGATTCCTAGAAGACGTAACTTTTAGTCGAGTCATTTCCCTTGATTCCTATAAGACGTACCTTTTAGTCGAGTCATCCCCTTTGATTCCTATAAGACGTATCTTTTAGTCGAGTCATCCCCTTTGATTCCTATAAGACGTAACTTTTAGTTGAGTCATTTCCTTTGATTCCTAGAAGACGTACCTTTTAGTCTAGTCATCCCCTTTGATTCCTATAATACGTACCTTTTAGTCGATTCATTCCCTTTGATTCCTATAAGACGTACCTTTTAGTCGAGTCATCCGCTTTGACCTCTAGAATACATACCTATTAGTCGAGTCATTTCCTTTAATTCCTATAAGACGTACCTTTAAGTCGAGTCATCCCCTTTGACCCCTAGAAGACGTATCTTTTAATCGAGTCATTTCCTTTGATTCTATAAGACGTATCTTTTAGTCGAGTCATCCCTTTTGATTTCTATAAGACGTACCTTTTAGTCGAGTCATCCCCTTTGATTCCTATAAGACGTACCTTTTAGTCAAGTCATCCCCTTTGATTCCTATAAAACGTACATTTTAGTCGAGTCATCCCTTTGATTCCTATAAGACGTATCTTTTAGTCGAGTCATCCACTTTGACCCCTAGAAGAAATAACTTTTAGTCATTTCCTTTGATTTCTATAAGACGTACCTTTTAGTTGAGTCACCCCCTTTGATTCCTATAAGACGTACCTTTTAGTCGAGTCATCCCCCTTGATTACTATAAGACGTACCTTTTAGTCGAGTCATCCCCTTTGATTCCTAGATGACGTACCTTTTAGTCGAGTCATTTCCCTTGATTCCTATAAGACGTACCATTTAGTCGAGTCATCCACTTTGATTCCTATAAGACGTACCTTTTAGTCGAGTCATCCCCTTGGATTCCTATAAGACGTTCCTTTTGGTTGAGTCATCCCCATCGATTCCTATAAGACGGACCTTTTAGTCGAGTCATCCCCTTTGATTCCTATAAGACGTACCTTTTAGTTTAGTCATCCCCTTTGATCCCTAGAAGACGTACCTTTTAGTCGAGTCATTTCCTTTGATTTCTATAAGACGTACCTTTTAGTCGAGTCATTTCCTTTGATTCCTATAAGACGTACCTTTTAGTCGAGTCATCCCCTTTGATTCCTATAAGACGTACCTTTTAGTTGAGTCATTTCCTGTGATTCCTAGAAGACGTACGTTTTAGTCGAGTCATCCCCTTTGATTCCTATAAGACGTACCTTTTAGTCGAGTCATCCCCTTTGACCCCTAGAAGACGTACCTTTTAATCGAGTCATTTACTTTGATTCCTATAAGACGTATGTTTTAGTCGAGTCATCCCTTTTAATTCGAATAAGACGTATCTTTTAGTCGAGTCATCCCCTTTGATTCCTATAAGACGTACCTTTTAGTCGAGTCATCCCCTTTGATTCCTATAAGACGTATCTTTTAGTCAAGTCATCCCCTTTGACCTCTAGAATACGTACCTATTAGTCGAGTCATTTCCGTTAATTCCTATAAGACGTACCTTTTAGTCGAGTCATCCCCTTTGATTCCTATAAGACGTACCTTTTAGTCGAGTCATCCCCTTTGACCCCTAGAATACGTACCTTTTAGTCGAGTCATTTCCCTTGATTCCTATAAGACGTACCTTTAAGTCGAATCATCCCCTTCGATTCGAATAAGACGTACCTTTTAGTCGAGTCATACCTCTTGATTCCTATAAGACGTACTTTTTAGTCGAGTCATTCCCCCTTGACCCCTAGAAGACGTACCTTTTAGTCGAGTCATCCCCTTTGACCCCTAGAAGATATACCTTTTAATCGAGTCATTTCTTTTGCTTCTATAAGACGTATCATTTAGTCGAGTCATCCCTTTTGATTCCTATAAGACGTACCTTTTTGTCGAGTCATCCCCTTTGATTCCTATAAGACGTACCTTTTAGTCGAGTCATCCTCTTTGATTCCTATAAGACGTACCTTTTAGTCGAGTCATCCCCTTTGACCTCTAAAATACGTACCTATTAGTCGAGTCATTTCCATTGATTCCAATAAGACGTGCCTTTAGTCGAGTCATCCCATGTGATTCCATAAAGACGTACCTTTTAATCGAGTCATCCCCTTTGATTTCTATAAGACGTACCTTTTAGTTGAGTCATTTCCTTGGATTCCTTGAAGACGTACCATTTAGTCGAGTCATTTCCCTTGATTCCTATAAGGAGTACCTCTTAGTCGAGTTATCCCCTTTGATTCCTATAAGACGTACCTTTTAGTCGAGTCATCTCCTTTGATTCCTATAAGATGTACCTTTTAGTTGAGTCATTTCCTGTGATTCCTAGAAGACGTACGTTTTAGTCGAGTCATCTCCTTTGATTCCTATAAGACGTACCTTTTAGTCGAGTCATTCCCTTTGACCCCTAGAAGACGTACCTTTTAATCGAGTCATTTACTTTGATTCCTATAAGACGTATGTTTTAGTTGAGTCATCCCTTTTGATTCCTATAAGACGTAACTTTTAGTCGAGTCATTCCCTTTGACCTCTAGAATACGTACCTATTAGTCGAGTCATTTCCTTTAATTCCTATAAGACGTACCTTTTAGTCAAGTCATCCCCTTTGATTCCTATAAGACGTACCTTTTAGTCGAGTCATCCCCTTTGATTACTATAAGACGTACCTTTTAGTTGAGTCATTTCCTTTGATTGCTTGAAGACGTACCTTTTAGTCGAGTCATTTCCCATGATTCCTATAAGACGTACCTTTTAGTCGAGTCATCCCCTTTGATTCCTATAAGACGTACCTTTTAGTCGAGTCATATCCTTTGATTCCTATATGACGTACCTTTTAGTTGTGTCATTTCCTGTGATTCCTAGAAGACGTTCCTTATAGTCGAGACATTTCACTTGATTCCTATAAGACGTACCTTTTAGTCGCGTCACTCCCTTTGATTCCTATAAGACGTACCTTTTAGTCGAGTCATCCCCTTTGATTCCTATAAGACATACCTTTTAGTCGAGTCATCCGCTTTGATTCCTAGAAGACGTAACTTTTAGTCGAGTCATTTCCCTTGATTCCTATAAGACGTACCTTTTAGTCGAGTCATCCCCTTTGATTCCTATAAGACGTATCTTTTAGTCGAGTCATCCCCTTTGATTCCTATAAGACGTAACTTTTAGTTGAGTCATTTCCTTTGATTCCTAGAAGACGTACCTTTTAGTCGAGTCATCCCCTTTGATTCCTATAATACGTACCTTTTAGTCGAGTCATCCCCTTTGATTCCTATAAGACGTACCTTTTAGTCGAGTCATCCCCTTTGACCTCTAGAATACATACCTATTAGTCGAGTCATTCCTTTAATTCCTATAAGACGTACCTTTAAGTCGAGTCATCCCCTTTGACCCCTAGAAGACGTACCTTTTAATCGAGTCATTTCCTTTGATTCTATATGACGTATCTTTTAGTCGAGTCATCCCTTTTGATTCCTATAAGACGTACCTTTTAGTCGAGTCATCCCCTTTGATTCCTATAAGACGTACCTTTTAGTCAAGTCATCCCCTTTGATTCCTATAAAACGTACATTTTAGTCGAGTCATCCCTTTGATTCCTATAAGACGTATCTTTTAGTCGAGTCATCCACTTTGACCCCTAGAAGACATACCTTTTAGTCATTTCCTTTGATTTCTATAAGACGTACCTTTTAGTTGAGTCACCCCCTTTGATTCCTATAAGACGTACCTTTTAGTCGAGTCATCCCCCTTGATTACTATAAGACGTACCTTTTAGTCGAGTCATCCCCTTTGATTCCTAGAAGACGTACCTTTTAGTCGAGTCATTTCCCTTGATTCCTATAAGACGTACCATTTAGTCGAGTCATCCACTTTGATTCCTATAAGACGTACCTTTTAGTCGAGTCATCCCCTTGGATTCCTATAAGACGTTCCTTTTGGTTGAGTCATCCCCATCGATTCCTATAAGACGAACCTTTTAGTCGAGTCATCCCCTTTGATTCCTATAAGACGTACCTTTTAGTTGAGTCATCCCCTTTGATCCCTAGAAGACGTACCTTTTAGTCGAGTCATTTCCTTTGATTCCTATAAGACGTACCTTTTAGTCGAGTCATTTCCTTTGATTCCTATAAGACGTACCTTTTAGTCGAGTCATCCCCTTTGATTCCTATAAGACGTACCTTTTAGTTGAGTCATTTCCTGTGATTCCTAGAAGACGTACGTTTTAGTCGAGTCATCCCCTTTGATTCCTATAAGACGTACCTTTTAGTCGAGTCATCCCCTTTGACCCCTAGAAGACGTACCTTTTAATCGAGTCATTTACTTTGATTCCTATAAGACGTATGTTTTAGTCGAGTCATCCCTTTTAATTCCAATAAGACGTATCTTTTAGTCGAGTCATCCCCTTTGATTCCTATAAGACGTAACTTTTAGTCGAGTCATCCCCTTTGACCTCTAGAATACGTACCTATTAGTCGAGTCATTTCCGTTAATTCCTATAAGACGTACCTTTTAGTCGAGTCATCCCCTTTGATTCCTATAAGACGTACCTTTTGGTCGAGTCATCCCCTTTGACCCCTAGAATACGTACCTTTTAGTCGAGTCATTTCCCTTGATTCCTATAAGACGTACCTTTTAGTCGAATTATCCCCTTCGATTCGAATAAGACGTACCTTTTAGTCGAGTCATACCTCTTGATTCCTATAAGACGTACTTTTTAGTCGAGTCATTCCCCCTTGACCCCTAGAAGACGTACCTTTTAGTCGAGTCATCCCCTTTGACCCCTAGAAGATATACCTTTTAATCGAGTCATTTCTTTTGATTCTATAAGACGTATCATTTAGTCGAGTCATCCCTTTTGATTCCTATAAGACGTACCTTTTAGTCGAGTCATCCCCTTTGATTCCTATAAGACGTACCTTTTAGTCGAGTCATCCTCTTTGATTCCTATAAGACGTACCTTTTAGTCGAGTCATCTCCTTTGACCTCTAAAATACGTACCTATTAGTCGAGTCATTTCCGTTGATTCCAATAAGACGTGCCTTTAGTCGAGTCATCCCCTCTGATTCCTATAAGACGTACCTTTTAATCGAGTCATCCCCTTTGATTTCTATAAGACGTACCTTTTAGTTGAGTCATTTCCTTGGATTCCTTGAAGACGTACCATTTAGTTGAGTCATTTCCCTTGATTCCTATAAGACGTACCTCTTAGTCGAGTCATCTCCTTTGATTCCTATAAGACGTACCTTTTAGTCGAGTCATCTCCTTTGATTCCTATAAGACGTACCTTTTAGTTGAGTCATTTCCTGTGATTCCTAGAAGACGTACGTTTTAGTCGAGTCATCTCCTTTGATTCCTATAAGATGTACCTTTTAGTCGAGTCATTCCCTTTGACCCCTAGAAGACGTACCTTTTAATCGAGTCATTTACTTTGATTCCTATAAGACGTATGTTTTAGTCGAGTCATCCCTTTTGATTCCTATAAGACGTACCTTTTAGTCGAGTCATCCCCTTTGATTCCTATAAGACGTATCTTTTAGTCGAGTCATCCCCTTTGATTCCTATAAGACGTAACTTTTAGTCTAGTCATCCCCTTTGACCTCTAGAATCTAGTCATCCCCTTTGACCTCTAGAATACGTACCTATTAGTCGAGTCATTTCCTTTAATTCCTATAAGACGTACCTTTTAGTCAAGTCATCCCCTTTGATTCCTATAAGACGTACCTTTTAGTCGAGTCATCCCCTTTGATTACTATAAGACGTACATTTTAGTTGAGTCATTTCCTTTGATTGCTTGAAGACGTACCTTTTAGTCGAGTCATTTCCCTTGATTCCTATAAGACGTACCTTTTAGTCGAGTCATCCCCTTTGATTCCTATAAGACGTACCTTTTAGTAGAGTCATTACCTTTGATTCCTATATGACGTACCTTTTAGTTGTGTCATTTCCTGTGATTCCTAGAAGACGTTCCTTATAGTCGAGACATTTCACTTGATTCCTATAAGACGTACCTTTTAGTCGAGTCATTCCCTTTGATTCCTATAAGATGTACCTTTTAGTCGAGTCATCCTCTTTGATTCCTATAAGACATACCTTTTAGTCGAGTCATCCCCTTTGATTCCTAGAAGACGTAACTTTTAGTCGAGTCATTTCCCTTGATTCCTATAAGACGTACCTTTTAGTTGAGTCATCCCCTTTGATTCCTAAAAGACGTATCTTTTAGTCGAGTCATCCCCTTTGATTCCTATAAGACGTAACTTTTAGTTGAGTCATTTCCTTTGATTCCTAGAAGACGTACCTTTTAGTCGAGTCATCCCCTTTGATTTCTATAATACGTACCTTTTAGTCGAGTCATCCCCTTTGATTCCTATAAGACGTACCTTTTAGTCGAGTCATCCCCTTGGATTCCTATAAGACGTTCCTTTTGGTTGAGTCATCCCCATCGATTCCTATAAGACGAACCTTTTAGTCGAGTCATCCCCTTTGATTCCTATAAGACGTACCTTTTAGTTGAGTCATCCCCTTTGATCCCTAGAAGACGTACCTTTTAGTCGAGTCATTTCCTTTGATTCCTATAAGACGTACCTTTTAGTCGAGTCATTTCCTTTGATTCCTATAAGACGTACCTTTTAGTCGAGTCATCCCCTTTGATTCCTATAAGACGTACCTTTTAGTTGAGTCATTTCCTGTGATTCCTAGAAGACGTACGTTTTAGTCGAGTCATCCCCTTTGATTCCTATAAGACGTACCTTTTAGTCGAGTCATCCCCTTTGACCCCTAGAAGACGTACCTTTTAATCGATTCATTTACTTTGATTCCTATAAGACGTATGTATTAGTCGAGTCATCCCTTTTAATTCCAATAAGACGTATCTTTTAGTCGAGTCATCCCCTTTGATTCCTATAAGACGTACCTTTTAGTCGAGTCATCCCATTTGATTCCTATAAGACGTAACTTTTAGTCGAGTCATCCCCTTTGACCTCTAGAATACGTACCTATTAGTCGAGTCATTTCCGTTAATTCCTATAAGACGTACCTTTTAGTCGAGTCATCCCCTTTGATTCCAATAAGACGTACCTTTTAGTCGAGTCATCCCCTTTGACCCCTAGAATACGTACCTTTTAGTCGAGTCATTTCCCTTGATTCCTATAAGACGTACCTTTTAGTCGAATTATCCCCTTCGATTCGAATAAGACGTACCTTTTAGTCGAGTCATACCTCTTGATTCCTATAAGACGTACTTTTTAGTCGAGTCATTCCCCCTTGACCCCTAGAAGACGTACCTTTTAGTCGAGTCATCCCCTTTGACCCCTAGAAGATATACCTTTTAATCGAGTCATTTCTTTTGATTCTATAAGACGTATCATTTAGTCAAGTCATCCCTTTTGATTCCTATAAGACGTACCTTTTAGTCGAGTCATCCCCTTTGATTCCTATAAGACGTACCTTTTAGTCGAGTCATCCTCTTTGATTCCTATAAGACGTACCTTTTAGTCGAGTCATCCCCTTTGACCTCTAAAATACATACCTATTAGTCGAGTCATTTCCATTGATTCCAATAAGACGTGCCTTTAGTCGAGTCATCCCCTCTGATTCCTATAAGACGTACCTTTTAATCGAGTCATCCCCTTTGATTTCTATCAGACGTACCTTTTAGTTGAGTCATTTCCTTGGATTCCTTGAAGACGTACCATTTAGTCGAGTCATTTCCCTTGATTCCTATAAGACGTACCTCTTAGTCGAGTCATCTCCTTTGATTCCTATAAGACGTACCTTTTAGTCGAGTCATCTCCTTTGATTCCTATAAGACGTACCTTTTAGTTGAGTCATTTCCTGTGATTCCTAGAAGACGTACGTTTTAGTCGAGTCATCTCCTTTGATTCCTATAAGATGTACCTTTTAGTCGAGTCATTCCCTTTGACCCCTAGAAGACGTACCTTTTAATC
Source organism: Capsicum pubescens (assembly GCA_030864215.1). NCBI lineage: Eukaryota > Viridiplantae > Streptophyta > Magnoliopsida > Solanales > Solanaceae > Capsicum > Capsicum pubescens. The sequence goes on along the minus strand of CM061545.1, from coordinate 270,836,167 downwards.
GAGTCATTTACTTTGATTCCTATAAGACGTATGTTTTAGTCGAGTCATCCCTTTTGATTCCTATAAGACGTACCTTTTAGTCGAGTCATCCCCTTTGATTCCTATAAGACGTATCTTTTAGTCGAGTCATCCCCTTTGATTCCTATAAGACGTAACTTTTAGTCTAGTCATCCCCTTTGACCTCTAGAATCTAGTCATCCCCTTTGACCTCTAGAATACGTACCTATTAGTCGAGTCATTTCCTTTAATTCCTATAAGACGTACCTTTTAGTCAAGTCATCCCCTTTGATTCCTATAAGACGTACCTTTTAGTCGAGTCATCCCCTTTGATTACTATAAGACGTACATTTTAGTTGAGTCATTTCCTTTGATTGCTTGAAGACGTACCTTTTAGTCGAGTCATTTCCCTTGATTCCTATAAGACGTACCTTTTAGTCGAGTCATCCCCTTTGATTCCTATAAGACGTACCTTTTAGTAGAGTCATTACCTTTGATTCCTATATGACGTACCTTTTAGTTGTGTCATTTCCTGTGATTCCTAGAAGACGTTCCTTATAGTCGAGACATTTCACTTGATTCCTATAAGACGTACCTTTTAGTCGAGTCATTCCCTTTGATTCCTATAAGATGTACCTTTTAGTCGAGTCATCCTCTTTGATTCCTATAAGACATACCTTTTAGTCGAGTCATCCCCTTTGATTCCTAGAAGACGTAACTTTTAGTCGAGTCATTTCCCTTGATTCCTATAAGACGTACCTTTTAGTTGAGTCATCCCCTTTGATTCCTATAAGACGTATCTTTTAGTCGAGTCATCCCCTTTGATTCCTATAAGACGTAACTTTTAGTTGAGTCATTTCCTTTGATTCCTAGAAGACGTACCTTTTAGTCGAGTCATCCCCTTTGATTTCTATAATACGTACCTTTTAGTCGAGTCATCCCCTTTGATTCCTATAAGACGTACCTTTTAGTCGAGTCATCCCCTTGGATTCCTATAAGACGTTCCTTTTGGTTGAGTCATCCCCATCGATTCCTATAAGACGAACCTTTTAGTCGAGTCATCCCCTTTGATTCCTATAAGACGTAACTTTTAGTCGAGTCATCCCCTTTGACCTCTAGAATACGTACCTATTAGTCGAGTCATTTCCTTTAATTCCTATAAGACGTACCTTTTAGTCAAGTCATCCCCTTTGATTCCTATAAGACGTACCTTTTAGTCGAGTCATCCCCTTTGATTACTATAAGACGTACCTTTTAGTTGAGTCATTTCCTTTGATTGCTTGAAGACGTACCTTTTAGTCGAGTCATTTCCCTTGATTCCTATAAGACGTACCTTTTAGTCGAGTCATCCCCTTTGATTCCTATAAGACGTACCTTTTAGTAGAGTCATATCCTTTGATTCCTATATGACGTACCTTTTAGTTGTGTCATTTCCTGTGATTCCTAGAAGACGTTCCTTATAGTCGAGACATTTCACTTGATTCCTATAAGACGTACCTTTTAGTCGAGTCATTCCCTTTGATTCCTATAAGACGTACCTTTTAGTCGAGTCATCCTCTTTGATTCCTATAAGACATACCTTTTAGTCGAGTCATCCCCTTTGATTCCTAGAAGACGTAACTTTTAGTCGAGTCATTTCCCTTGATTCCTATAAGACGTACCTTTTAGTTGAGTCATCCCCTTTGATTCCTATAAGACGTATCTTTTAGTTGAGTCATCCCCTTTGATTCCTATAAGACGTAACTTTTAGTTGAGTCATTTCCTTTGATTCCTAGAAGACGTACCTTTTAGTCGAGTCATCCCCTTTGATTCCTATAATACGTACCTTTTAGTCGAGTCATCCCCTTTGATTCCTATAAGACGTACCTTTTAGTCGAGTCATCCCCTTTGACCTCTAGAATACATACCTATTAGTCGAGTCATTTCCTTTATTTCCTATAAGACGTACCTTTAAGTCGAGTCATCCCCTTTGACCCCTAGAAGACGTACCTTTTAATCGAGTCATTTCCTTTGATTCTATAAGACGTATCTTTTAGTCGAGTCATCCCTTTTGATTTCTATAAGACGTACCTTTTAGTCGAGTCATCCCCTTTGATTCCGATAAGACGTACCTTTTAGTCAAGTCATCCCCTTTGATTCCTATAAAACGTACATTTTAGTCGAGTCATCCCATTTGATTCCTATAAGACGTAACTTTTAGTCGAGTCATCCCCTTTGACCTCTAGAATACGTACCTATTAGTCGAGTCATTTCCGTTAATTCCTATAAGACGTACCTTTTAGTCGAGTCATCCCCTTTGATTCCAATAAGACGTACCTTTTAGTCGAGTCATCCCATTTGATTCCTATAAGACGTAACTTTTAGTCGAGTCATCCCCTTTGACCTCTAGAATACGTACCTATTAGTCGAGTCATTTCCGTTAATTCCTATAAGACGTACCTTTTAGTCGAGTCATCCCCTTTGATTCCAATAAGACGTACCTTTTAGTCGAGTCATCCCCTTTGACCCCTAGAATACGTACCTTTTAGTCGAGTCATTTCCCTTGATTCCTATAAGACGTACCTTTTAGTCGAATTATCCCCTTCGATTCGAATAAGACGTACCTTTTAGTCGAGTCATACCTCTTGATTCCTATAAGACGTACTTTTTAGTCGAGTCATTCCCCCTTGACCCCTAGAAGACGTACCTTTTAGTCGAGTCATCCCCTTTGACCCCTAGAAGATATACCTTTTAATCGAGTCATTTCTTTTGATTCTATAAGACGTATCATTTAGTCAAGTCATCCCTTTTGATTCCTATAAGACGTACCTTTTAGTCGAGTCATCCCCTTTGATTCCTATAAGACGTACCTTTTAGTCGAGTCATCCTCTTTGATTCCTATAAGACGTACCTTTTAGTCGAGTCATCCCCTTTGACCTCTAAAATACATACCTATTAGTCGAGTCATTTCCATTGATTCCAATAAGACGTGCCTTTAGTCGAGTCATCCCCTCTGATTCCTATAAGACGTACCTTTTAATCGAGTCATCCCCTTTGATTTCTATAAGACGTACCTTTTAGTTGAGTCATTTCCTTGGATTCCTTGAAGACGTACCATTTAGTCGAGTCATTTCCCTTGATTCCTATAAGACGTACCTCTTAGTCGAGTCATCTCCTTTGATTCCTATAAGACGTACCTTTTAGTCGAGTCATCTCCTTTGATTCCTATAAGACGTACCTTTTAGTTGAGTCATTTCCTGTGATTCCTAGAAGACGTACGTTTTAGTCGAGTCATCTCCTTTGATTCCTATAAGATGTACCTTTTAGTCGAGTCATTCCCTTTGACCCCTAGAAGACGTACCTTTTAATCGAGTCATTTACTTTGATTCCTATAAGACGTATGTTTTAGTCGAGTCATCCCTTTTGATTCCTATAAGACGTACCTTTTAGTCGAGTCATCCCCTTTGATTCCTATAAGACGTACCTTTTAGTCGAGTCATCCCCTTTGATTCCTATAAGACGTAACTTTTAGTCGAGTCATCCCCTTTGACCTCTAGAATACGTACCTATTAGTCGAGTCATTTCCTTTAATTCCTATAAGACGTACCTTTTAGTCAAGTCATCCCCTTTGATTCCTATAAGACGTACCTTTTAGTCGAGTCATCCCCTTTGATTACTATAAGACGTACCTTTTAGTTGAGTCATTTCCTTTGATTGCTTGAAGACGTACCTTTTAGTCGAGTCATTTCCCTTGATTCCTATAAGACGTACCTTTTAGTCGAGTCATCCCCTTTGATTCCTATAAGACGTACCTTTTAGTAGAGTCATATCCTTTGATTCCTATATGACGTACCTTTTAGTTGTGTCATTTCCTGTGATTCCTAGAAGACGTTCCTTATAGTCGAGACATTTCACTTGATTCCTATAAGACGTACCTTTTAGTCGAGTCATTCCCTTTGATTCCTATAAGACGTACCTTTTAGTCGAGTCATCCTCTTTGATTCCTATAAGACATACCTTTTAGTCGAGTCATCCCCTTTGATTCCTAGAAGACGTAACTTTTAGTCGAGTCATTTCCCTTGATTCCTATAAGACGTACCTTTTAGTTGAGTCATCCCCTTTGATTCCTATAAGACGTATCTTTTAGTTGAGTCATCCCCTTTGATTCCTATAAGACGTAACTTTTAGTTGAGTCATTTCCTTTGATTCCTAGAAGACATACCTTTTAGTCGAGTCATCCCCTTTGATTCCTATAATACGTACCTTTTAGTCGAGTCATCCCCTTTGATTCCTATAAGACGTACCTTTTAGTCGAGTCATCCCCTTTGACCTCTAGAATACATACCTATTAGTCGAGTCATTTCCTTTATTTCCTATAAGACGTACCTTTAAGTCGAGTCATCCCCTTTGACCCCTAGAAGACGTACCTTTTAATCGAGTCATTTCCTTTGATTCTATAAGACGTATCTTTTAGTCGAGTCATCCCTTTTGATTTCTATAAGACGTACCTTTTAGTCGATTCATCCCCTTTGATTCCAATAAGACGTACCTTTTAGTCAAGTCATCCCCTTTGATTCCTATAAAACGTACATTTTAGTCGAGTCATCCCTTTGATTCCTATAAGACGTATCTTTTAGTCGAGTCATCCACTTTGACCCCTAGAAGACATACCTTTTAGTCATTTCCTTTGATTTCTATGAGACGTACCTTTTAGTCGAGTCATTTTCTTTGATTCCTATAAGACGTACCTTTTAGTCGAGTCATCCCCTTTGACCTCTAGAATACGTATCTTTTAGTCGAGTCATTTCCCTTGATTCCTATAAGACGTACCTTTTAGTTGAATCATCCCTTTCGATTCGAATAAGACGTACCTTTTAGTCGAGTCAAACCTCTTGATTCCTATAACACGTACCTTTTAGTCGAGTCATTCCCCCTTGACCCCTAGAAGACGTACCTTTTAGTCGAGTCATCCCCTTTGACCCCTAGAAGATGTACCTTTTAATCGAGTCATTTCTTCTGATTCTATAAGACGTATCATTTAGTCGACTCATCCCTTTTGATTCCTATAAGACGTACCTTTTAGTCGAGTCATCCCCTTTAATGCCTATAAGACGTACCTTTTAGTCGAGTCATCCCCTTTGATTCCTATAAGACGTAACTTTTAGTCGAGTCATCCCTTTTGACCTCTAGAATACGTACCTATTAGTCGAGTCATTTCCTTTGATTCCAATAAGACGTGCTTTTAGTCGAGTCATCCCCTGTGATTTCTATAAGACGTACCTTTTAGTCGAGTCTTCCCCTTTGATTTCTATAAGACGTACCTTTTAATTGATTCATTTCCTTGGATTCCTTGAAGACGTACCATTTAGTCGAGTCATTTCCCTTGATTCCTATAAGACGTACCTTTTAGTCGAGTCATCCCCTTTGATTCCTATAAGACGTACCTTTTAGTCGAGTCATCTCCTTTGATTCCTATAAGACGTACCTTTTAGTTGAGATATTTCCTGTGATTCCTAGAAGACGTAAGTTTTAGTCGAGTCATCCCCTACGATTGCTATAAGACGTACCTTTTAGTCGAGTCATCCCCTTTGACCCCTAGAAGACGTACCTTTTAATCGAGTCATTTACTTTGATTCCTATAAGACGTATGTTTTAGTCGAGTCATCCCTTTTGATTCCTATAAGACGTACCTTTTAGTCGAGTCATCCCCTTTGATTCCTATAAGACGTACCTTTTAGTCGAGTCATCCCCTTTGATTCCTATAAGATGTAACTTTTAGTCGAGTCATCCCCTTTGACCTCTAGAATACGTACCTATTAGTCGAGTCATTTCCTTTAATCCCTATAAGACGTACCTTTTAGTCGAGTCATCCCCTTTGATTCCTATAAGACGTACATTTTAGTCGGGTCATCCCCTTTGATTCCTATAAGACGTACCTTTTAGTTGAGTCATTTCCTTTGATTGCTTGAAGACGTACCTTTTAGTCGAGTCATTTCCCTTGATTCCTATAAGACGAACCTTTTAGTCGAGTCATCCCCTTTGATTCCTATATGACGTACCTTTTAGTCAAGTCATCTCCTTTGATTCCTATAAGACGTACCTTATAGTAGAGTCATTTCCTGTGATTCCTAGAAGACGTTCCTTATAGTAGAGTCATTTCACTTGATTCCTATAAGACGAACCTTTTAGTCGAGTCATTCCCTTTGATTCCTATAAGACGTACCTTTTAGTCGAGTCATCCCCTTTGATTCCTATAAGACATACCTTTTAGTCGAGTCATCCCCTTTGATTCCTAGAAGACGTAACTTTTAATCGAGTCATTTCCCTTGATTCCTATAAGACGTACCTTTTAGTCGAGTCATCCCCTTTGATTCCTATTAGACGTATCTTTTAGGCGAGTCATCCCCTTTGATTCCTATAAGACGTACCTTTTAGTTGAGTCATTTCCTTTGATTCCTTGAAGACGTACCTTTTAGTCAGGTCATTTCCCTTGATTCCATTAAGACGTACCTTTTACTCGGGTCATCCCCTTTGATTCCAATAAGACGTACCTTTTAGTGGAGTCATCCCCTTTGATTCCTATAAGACGTACCTTTTATTCGAGTCGTCCCCTTTGATCCCTAGAAATCGTACCTTTAAGTCGAGTCATTTCCTTTGATTCCTATAAGACGTACCTTTTAGTCGAGTCATTTCCTTTGATTCCTATAAGACGTACCTTATAGTCGAGTCATCCCCTTTGACCCCTAGAATACGTACCTTTTAGTCGAGACATTTCCCTTGATTCCTATAAGACGTACCTTTTAGTCGAATCATCCCCTTCGATTCGAATAAGACGTACCTTTTAGTTGAGTCAATCCTCTTGATTCCTATAAGACGTACTTTTTAGTCGAGTCATTCCCCCTTGACCCCTAGAAGACGTACCTTTTAGTCGAGTCATCCCCTTTGACCCCTAGAAGATGTACCTTTAAATCGAGTCATTTCCATTGATTCTATAAGACGTATCATTTAGTCGAGTCATCCCTTTTGATTCCTATAAGACGTACCTTTTAGTCGAGTTAGCTCCTTTGATTCCTATAAGACGTACCTTTTAGTCGAGTCATCCCCTTTGACCTCTAGAATACATACCTATTAGTCGAGTCATTTCCTTTGATTCCAATAAGACGTGCCTTTAGTCGAGTCATCCCCTCTGATTCCTATAAGACGTACCTTTTAATCGAGTCATCCCCTTTGATTTCTATAAGACGTACCTTTTAGTTGAGTCATTTCCTTGGATTCCTTGAAGACGTACCATTTAGTCGAGTCATTTCCCTTGATTCCTATAAGACGTACCTCTTAGTCGAGTCATCTCCTTTGATTCCTATAAGACGTATGTTTTAGTCGAGTCATCCCTTTTGATTCCTATAAGACGTACCTTTTAGTCGAGTCATCCCCTTTGATTCCTATAAGACGTACCTTTTAGTCGAGTCATCCCCTTTGATTCCTATAAGACGTAACTTTTAGTCGAGTCATCCCCTTTGACCTCTAGAATACGTACCTATTAGTCGAGTCATTTCCTTTAATTCCTATAAGACGTACCTTTTAGTCAAGTCATCCCCTTTGATTCCTATAAGACGTACCTTTTAGTCGAGTCATCCCCTTTGATTACTATAAGACGTACCTTTTAGTTGAGTCATTTCCTTTGATTGCTTGAAGACGTACCTTTTAGTCGAGTCATTTCCCTTGATTCCTATAAGACGTACCTTTTAGTCGAGTCATCCCCTTTGATTCCTATAAGACGTACCTTTTAGTAGAGTCATATCCTTTGATTCCTATATGACGTACCTTTTAGTTGTGTCATTTCCTGTGATTCCTAGAAGACGTTCCTTATAGTCGAGACATTTCACTTGATTCCTATAAGACGTACCTTTTAGTCGAGTCATTCCCTTTGATTCCTATAAGACGTACCTTTTAGTCGAGTCATCCTCTTTGATTCCTATAAGACATACCTTTTAGTCGAGTCATCCCCTTTGATTCCTAGAAGACGTAACTTTTAGTCGAGTCATTTCCCTTGATTCCTATAAGACGTACCTTTTAGTTGAGTCATCCCCTTTGATTCCTATAAGACGTATCTTTTAGTTGAGTCATCCCCTTTGATTCCTATAAGACGTAACTTTTAGTTGAGTCATTTCCTTTGATTCCTAGAAGACGTACCTTTTAGTCGAGTCATCCCCTTTGATTCCTATAATACGTACCTTTTAGTCGAGTCATCCCCTTTGATTCCTATAAGACGTACCTTTTAGTCGAGTCATCCCCTTTGACCTCTAGAATACATACCTATTAGTCGAGTCATTTCCTTTATTTCCTATAAGACGTACCTTTAAGTCGAGTCATCCCCTTTGACCCCTAGAAGACGTACCTTTTAATCGAGTCATTTCCTTTGATTCTATAAGACGTATCTTTTAGTCGAGTCATCCCTTTTGATTTCTATAAGACGTACCTTTTAGTCGAGTCATCCCCTTTGATTCCGATAAGACGTACCTTTTAGTCAAGTCATCCCCTTTGATTCCTATAAAACGTACATTTTAGTCGAGTCATCCCTTTGATTCCTATAAGACGTATCTTTTAGTCGAGTCATCCACTTTGACCCCTAGAAGACATACCTTTTAGTCATTTCCTTTGATTTCTATGAGACGTACCTTTTAGTCGAGTCATTTTCTTTGATTCCTATAAGACGTACCTTTTAGTCGAGTCATCCCCTTTGACCTCTAGAATACGTATCTTTTAGTCGAGTCATTTCCCTTGATTCCTATAAGACGTACCTTTTAGTTGAATCATCCCTTTCGATTCGAATAAGACGTACCTTTTAGTCGAGTCAAACCTCTTGATTCCTATAACACGTACCTTTTAGTCGAGTCATTCCCCCTTGACCCCTAGAAGACGTACCTTTTAGTCGAGTCATCCCCTTTGACCCCTAGAAGATGTACCTTTTAATCGAGTCATTTCTTCTGATTCTATAAGACGTATCATTTAGTCGACTCATCCCTTTTGATTCCTATAAGACGTACCTTTTAGTCGAGTCATCCCCTTTAATGCCTATAAGACGTACCTTTTAGTCGAGTCATCCCCTTTGATTCCTATAAGACGTAACTTTTAGTCGAGTCATCCCTTTTGACCTCTAGAATACGTACCTATTAGTCGAGTCATTTCCTTTGATTCCAATAAGACGTGCTTTTAGTCGAGTCATCCCCTGTAATTTCTATAAGACGTACCTTTTAGTCGAGTCTTCCCCTTTGATTTCTATAAGACGTACCTTTTAATTGATTCATTTCCTTGGATTCCTTGAAGACGTACCATTTAGTCGAGTCATTTCCCTTGATTCCTATAAGACGTACCTTTTAGTCGAGTCATCCCCTTTGATTCCTATAAGACGTACCTTTTAGTCGAGTCATCTCCTTTGATTCCTATAAGACGTACCTTTTAGTTGAGATATTTCCTGTGATTCCTAGAAGACGTAAGTTTTAGTCGAGTCATCCCCTACGATTGCTATAAGACGTACCTTTTAGTCGAGTCATCCCCTTTGACCCCTAGAAGACGTACCTTTTAATCGAGTCATTTACTTTGATTCCTATAAGACGTATGTTTTAGTCGAGTCATCCCTTTTGATTCCTATAAGACGTACCTTTTAGTCGAGTCATCCCCTTTGATTCCTATAAGACGTACCTTTTAGTCGAGTCATCCCCTTTGATTCCTATAAGATGTAACTTTTAGTCGAGTCATCCCCTTTGACCTCTAGAATACGTACCTATTAGTCGAGTCATTTCCTTTAATCCCTATAAGACGTACCTTTTAGTCGAGTCATCCCCTTTGATTCCTATAAGACGTACATTTTAGTCGGGTCATCCCCTTTGATTCCTATAAGACGTACCTTTTAGTTGAGTCATTTCCTTTGATTGCTTGAAGACGTACCTTTTAGTCGAGTCATTTCCCTTGATTCCTATAAGACGAACCTTTTAGTCGAGTCATCCCCTTTGATTCCTATATGACGTACCTTTTAGTCAAGTCATCTCCTTTGATTCCTATAAGACGTACCTTATAGTAGAGTCATTTCCTGTGATTCCTAGAAGACGTTCCTTATAGTAGAGTCATTTCACTTGATTCCTATAAGATGAACCTTTTAGTCGAGTCATTCCCTTTGATTCCTATAAGACGTACCTTTTAGTCGAGTCATCCCCTTTGATTCCTATAAGACATACCTTTTAGTCGAGTCATCCCCTTTGATTCCTAGAAGACGTAACTTTTAATCGAGTCATTTCCCTTGATTCCTATAAGACGTACCTTTTAGTCGAGTCATCCCCTTTGATTCCTATAAGACGTATCTTTTAGGCGAGTCATCCCCTTTGATTCCTATAAGACGTACCTTTTAGTTGAGTCATTTCCTTTGATTCCTTGAAGACGTACCTTTTAGTCAGGTCATTTCCCTTGATTCCATTAAGACGTACCTTTTACTCGGGTCATCCCCTTTGATTCCAATAAGACGTACCTTTTAGTGGAGTCATCCCCTTTGATTCCTATAAGACGTACCTTTTATTCGAGTCGTCCCCTTTGATCCCTAGAAATCGTACCTTTAAGTCGAGTCATTTCCTTTGATTCCTATAAGACGTACCTTTTAGTCGAGTCATTTCCTTTGATTCCTATAAGACGTACCTTATAGTCGAGTCATCCCCTTTGACCCCTAGAATACGTACCTTTTAGTCGAGACATTTCCCTTGATTCCTATAAGACGTACCTTTTAGTCGAATCATCCCCTTCGATTCGAATAAGACGTACCTTTTAGTTGAGTCAATCCTCTTGATTCCTATAAGACGTACTTTTTAGTCGAGTCATTCCCCCTTGACCCCTAGAAGACGTACCTTTTAGTCGAGTCATCCCCTTTGACCCCTAGAAGATGTACCTTTAAATCGAGTCATTTCCATTGATTCTATAAGACGTATCATTTAGTCGAGTCATCCCTTTTGATTCCTATAAGACGTACCTTTTAGTCGAGTTAGCTCCTTTGATTCCTATAAGACGTACCTTTTAGTCGAGTCATCCCCTTTGACCTCTAGAATACATACCTATTAGTCGAGTCATTTCCTTTGATTCCAATAAGACGTGCCTTTAGTCGAGTCATCCCCTTTTTTTTCTATAAGACGTACCTTCTAGTCGAGTCATCCCCTTTGATTTCTATAAGACGTACCTTTTAGATGAGTCATTTCCTTGGATTCCTTGAAGACGTACCATTTAGTCGAGTCATTTTCCTTGATTCCTATAAGACGTACCTTTTAGTCGAGTCATCCCCTTTGATTCCTATAAGACGTAACTTTTAGTCGAGTCATCCCCTTTGACCTCTAGAATACGCACCTATTAGTCGAGTCATTTCCTTTAATTCCTATAAGACGTACCTTTTAGTCAAGTCATCCCCTTTGATTCCTATAAGACGTACCTTTTAGTCGAGTCATCCCCTTTGATTACTATAAGACGTACCTTTTAGTTGAGTCATTTCCTTTGATTGCTTGAAGACGTACCTTTTAGTCGAGTCATTTCCCTTGATTCCTATAAGACGTACCTTTTAGTCGAGTCATCCCCTTTGATTCCTATAAGACGTACCTTTTAGTAGAGTCATATCCATTGATTCCTATATGACGTACCTTTTAGTTGTGTCATTTCCTGTGATTCCTAGAAGACGTTCCTTATAGTCGAGACATTTCACTTGATTCCTATAAGACGTACCTTTTAGTCGAGTCATTCCCTTTGATTCCTATAAGACGTACCTTTTAGTCGAGTCATCCTCTTTGATTCCTATAAGACATACCTTTTAGTCGAGTCATCCCCTTTGATTCCTAGAAGACGTAACTTTTAGTCGAGTCATTTCCCTTGATTCCTATAAGACGTACCTTTTAGTTGAGTCATCCCCTTTGATTACTATAAGACGTATCTTTTAGTTGAGTCATCCCCTTTGATTCCTATAAGACGTAACTTTTAGTTGAGTCATTTCCTTTGATTCCTAGAAGACGTACCTTTTAGTCGAGTCATCCCCTTTGATTCCTATAATACGTACCTTTTAGTCGAGTCATCCCCTTTGATTCCTATAAGACGTACCTTTTAGTCGAGTCATCCCCTTTGACCTCTAGAATACATACCTATTAGTCGAGTCATTTCCTTTATTTCCTATAAGACGTACCTTTAAGTCGAGTCATCCCCTTTGACCCCTAGAAGACGTACCTTTTAATCGAGTCATTTCCTTTGATTCTATAAGACGTATCTTTTAGTCGAGTCATCCCTTTTGATTTCTATAAGACGTACCTTTTAGTCGAGTCATCCCCTTTGATTCCAATAAGACGTACCTTTTAGTCAAGTCATCCCCTTTGATTCCTATAAAACGTACATTTTAGTCGAGTCATCCCTTTGATTCCTATAAGACGTATCTTTTAGTCGAGTCATCCACTTTGACCCCTAGAAGACATACCTTTTAGTCATTTCCTTTGATTTCTATGAGACGTACCTTTTAGTCGAGTCATTTTCTTTGATTCCTATAAGACGTACCTTTTAGTCGAGTCATCCCCATTGACCTCTAGAATACGTATCTTTTAGTCGAGTCATTTCCCTTGATTCCTATAAGACGTACCTTTTAGTTGAATCATCCCTTTTGATTCGAATAAGACGTACCTTTTAGTCGAGTCAAACCTCTTGATTCCTATAACACGTACCTTTTAGTCGAGTCATTCCCCCTTGACCCCTAGAAGACGTACCTTTTAGTCGAGTCATCCCCTTTGACCCCTAGAAGATGTACCTTTTAATCGAGTCATTTCTTCTGATTCTATAAGACGTATCATTTAGTCGACTCATCCCTTTTGATTCCTATAAGACGTACCTTTTAGTCGAGTCATCCCCTTTAATGCCTATAAGACGTACCTTTTAGTCGAGTCATCCCCTTTGATTCCTATAAGACATAACTTTTAGTCGAGTCATCCCTTTTGACCTCTAGAATACGTACCTATTAGTCGAGTCATTTCCTTTGATTCCAATAAGACGTGCTTTTAGTCGAGTCATCCCCTGTGATTTCTATAAGACGTACCTTTTAGTCGAGTCTTCCCCTTTGATTTCTATAAGACGTACCTTTTAATTGATTCATTTCCTTGGATTCCTTGAAGACGTACCATTTAGTCGAGTCATTTCCCTTCATTCCTATAAGACGTACCTTTTAGTCGAGTCATCCCCTTTGATTCCTATAAGACGTACCTTTTAGTCGAGTCATCTCCTTTGATTCCTATAAGACGTACCTTTTAGTTGAGATATTTCCTGTGATTCCTAGAAGACGTAAGTTTTAGTCGAGTCATCCCCTACAATTGCTATAAGACGTACCTTTTAGTCGAGTCATCCCCTTTGACCCCTAGAAGACGTACATTTTAATCGAGTCATTTACTTTGATTCCTATAAGACGTATGTTTTAGTCGAGTCATCCCTTTTGATTCCTATAAGACGTACCTTTTAGTCGAGTCATCCCCTTTGATTCCTATAAGACGTACCTTTTAGTCGAGTCATCCCCTTTGATTCCTATAAGATGTAACTTTTAGTCGAGTCATCCCCTTTGACCTCTAGAATACGTACCTATTAGTCGAGTCATTTCCTTTAATCCCTATAAGACGTACCTTTTAGTCGAGTCATCCCCTTTGATTCCTATAAGACGTACATTTTTGTCGGGTCATCCCCTTTGATTCCTATAAGACGTACCTTTTAGTTGAGTCATTTCCTTTGATTTCTTGAAGACGTACCTTTTAGTCGAGTCATTTCCCTTGATTCCTATAAGATGAACCTTTTAGTCGAGTCATCCCCTTTGATTCCTATATGACGTACCTTTTAGTCAAGTCATCTCCTTTGATTCCTATAAGACGTACCTTTTAGTTGAGTCATTTCCTGTGATTCCTAGAAGACGTTCCTTATAGTCGAGTCATTTCACTTGATTCCTATAAGACGAACCTTTTAGTCGAGTCATTCCCTTTGATTCCTATAAGACGTACCTTTTAGTCGAGTCATCCCCTTTGATTCCTATAAGACATACCTTTTAGTCGAGTCATCCCCTTTGATTCCTAGAAGACGTAACTTTTAATCGAGTCATTTCCCTTGATTCCTATAAGACGTACCTTTTAGTCGAGTCATCCCCTTTGATTCCTATAAGACGTATCTTTTAGGCGAGTCATCCCCTTTGATTCCTATAAGACGTACCTTTTAGTTGAGTCATTTCCTTTGATTCCTTGAAGACGTACCTTTTAGTCAGGTCATTTCCCTTGATTCCATTAAGACGTACCTTTTACTCGGGTCATCCCCTTTGATTACAATAAGACGTACCTTTTAGTGGAGTCATCCCCTTTGATTCCTATAAGACGTACCTTTTATTCGAGTCGTCCCCTTTGATCCCTAGAAATCGTACCTTTAAGTCGAGTCATTTCCTTTGATTCCTATAAGACGTACCTTTTAGTCGAGTCATTTCCTTTGATTCCTATAAGACGTACCTTATAGTCGAGTCATCCCCTTTGACCCCTAGAATACGTACCTTTTAGTCGAGACATTTCCCTTGATTCCTATAAGACGTACCTTTTAGTCGAATCATCCCCTTCGATTCGAATAAGACGTACCTTTTAGTTGAGTCAATCCTCTTAATTCCTATAAGACGTACTTTTAAGTCGAGTCATTCCCCCTTGACCCCTAGAAGACGTACCTTTTAGTCGAGTCATCCCCTTTGACCCCTAGAAGATGTACCTTTAAATCGAGTCATTTCCATTGATTCTATAAGACGTATCATTTAGTCGAGTCATCCCTTTTGATTCCTATAAGATGTACCTTTTAGTCGAGTCAGCTCCTTTGATTCCTATAAGACGTACCTTTTAGTCGAGTCATCCCCTTTGACCTCTAGAATACGTACCTATTAGTCGAGTCATTTCCTTTGATTCCAATAAGACGTGCCTTTAGTCGAGTCATCCCCTTTGATTTCTATAAGACGTACCTTCTAGTCGAGTCATCCCCTTTGATTTCTATAAGACGTACCTTTTAGATGAGTCATTTCCTTTGATTCCTTGAAGACGTACCATTTAGTCGAGTCATTTCCCTTGATTCCTATAAGACGTACCTTTTAGTCGAGTCATCCCCTTTGATTCCTATAAGACGTACCATTTAGTCGAGTCATCTCCTTTGATTCCTATAAGACGTACCTTTTAGTTGAGTCATTTCCTGTGATTCCTAGAAGACGTACGTTTTAGTTTTGTCATCCCCTTTGATTGCAATAAGACGTACCTTTTAGTCGAGTCATCCCCGTTGACCCCTAGAAGACGTACCTTTTAATCGAGTCATTTACTTTGATTTCTATAAGACGTATGTTTTATTCGAGTCATCCCTTTTGATTCCTATAAGACGTACCTTTTAGTCGAGTCATCCCCTTTGATTCCTAAAAGACGTACCTTTTAGTCGAGTCATCCCCTTTGATTCCTATAAGACGTAACTTTTAGTCGAGTCATCCCCTTTGACCTCTAGAATACGTACCTATTAGTCGAGTCATTTCCTTTAATTCCTATAAGACGTACCTTTTAGTCGAGTCATCCCCTTCGATTCCTATAAGACGTACCTTTTAGTCGAGTCATCTCCTTTGATTCCTATAAGACGTACCTTTTAGTTGAGTCATTTCCTTTGATTGCTTGAAGACGTACCTTTTAGTCGAGTCATTTCCTTTTATTCCTATAAGACGTACCTTTTAGTCGAGTCATCCCCATTGATTCCTATAAGATGTCTCTTTTAGTCGAGTCATCTCCTTTGATTCCTATAAGACGTACCTTTTAGTTGAGTCATTTCTTATGATTCCTAGAAGACGTTCCTTATAGTCGACTCATTTCACTTGATTCCTATAAGACGTACCTTTTAGTCGAGTCATTCCCTTTGATTCCTATAAGACGTACCTTTTAGTCGAGTCATCCCCTTTGATTCCTATAAGACATATCTTTTAGTCGAGTCATCCCCTTTGATTCCTAGAAGACGTAACTTTTAGTCGAGTCATTTCCCTTGATTCCTATAAGACGTACCTTTTAGTCGAGTCATCCCCTTTGATTCCTATAAGACGTATTTTTTAGGCGAGTCATCCCCTTTGATTCCTATAAGACGTACCTTTTAGTTGAGTCATTTCCTTTGATTCCTTGAAGACGAACCTTTTAGTCGGGTCATTTCCCTTGATTCCATTAAGACGTACCTTTTAGTCGGGTGATCCCCTTTGATTCCAATAAGATGTACCTTTTAGTCGAGTCATCCCCATTGATTCCTATAAGACGTACCTTTTAGTCGAGTCATCCCCTTTGATCCCTTGAAGACGTACCATTTAGTCGAGTCATTTCCCTTGATTCCTATAAGACGTACCTCTTAGTCGAGTCATCTCCTTTGATTCCTATAAGACGTACCTTTTAGTCGAGTCATCTCCTTTGATTCCTATAAGACGTACCTTTTAGTTGAGTCATTTCCTGTGATTCCTAGAAGACGTACGTTTTAGTCGAGTCATCTCCTTTGATTCCTATAAGATGTACCTTTTAGTCGAGTCATTCCCTTTGACCCCTAGAAGACGTACCTTTTAATCGAGTCATTTACTTTGATTCCTTTAAGACGTATCATTTAGTCGAGTCTCTCTTTTGATTCCTATAAGACGTACCTTTTAGTCGAGTCATCCCCTTTGATTACAATAAGACGTACCTTTTTATCGAGTCATCCCCTTTGATTCCTATAAGACGTACCTTTAGTCGAGTCATCCCCTTTGATTCCTAATAGACGTACCTTTTAGTCGAGTCATCCCTTTGATTCCTATAAGACGTACCTTTTAGTCGAGTCATCCCCTTTGATCCCTAGAAGACGTATGTTTTAGTCGATTCATCCCTTTTGATTCCTATAAGACGTATGTTTTAGTCGAGTCATCCCTTTTGATTCCTATAAGACGTACCTTTTAGTCGAGTCATCCCCTTTGATTCCTATAAGACGTACCTTTTAGTCGAGTCATCCCCTTTGATTCCTATAAGACGTAACTTTTAGTCTAGTCATCCCCTTTGACCTCTAGAATCTAGTCATCCCCTTTGACCTCTAGAATACGTACCTATTAGTCGAGTCATTTCCTTTAATTCCTATAAGACGTACCTTTTAGTCAAGTCATCCCCTTTGATTCCTATAAGACGTACCTTTTAGTCGAGTCATCCCCTTTGATTACTATAAGACGTACCTTTTAGTTGAGTCATTTCCTTTGATTGCTTGAAGACGTACCTTTTAGTCGAGTCATTTCCCTTGATTCCTATAAGACGTACCTTTTAGTCGAGTCATCCCCTTTGATTCCTATAAGACGTACCTTTTAGTAGAGTCATATCCTTTGATTCCTATATGACGTACCTTTTAGTTGTGTCATTTCCTGTGATTCCTAGAAGACGTTCCTTATAGTCGAGACATTTCACTTGATTCCTATAAGACGTACCTTTTTGTCGAGTCATTCCCTTTGATTCCTATAAGACGTACCTTTTAGTCGAGTCATCCTCTTTGATTCCTATAAGACATACCTTTTAGTCGAGTCATCCCCTTTGATTCCTAGAAGACGTAACTTTTAGTCGAGTCATTTCCCTTGATTCCTATAAGACGTACCTTTTAGTTGAGTCATCCCCTTTGATTCCTATAAGACGTATCTTTTAGTCGAGTCATCCCCTTTGATTCCTATAAGACGTAACTTTTAGTTGAGTCATTTCCTTTGATTCCTAGAAGACGTACCTTTTAGTCGAGTCATCCCCTTTGATTCCTATAATACGTACCTTTTAGTCGAGTCATCCCCTTTGATTCCTATAAGACGTACCTTTTAGTCGAGTCATCCCCTTGGATTCCTATAAGACGTTCCTTTTGGTTGAGTCATCCCCATCGATTCCTATAAGACGAACCTTTTAGTCGAGTCATCCCCTTTGATTCCTATAAGACGTACCTTTTAGTTGAGTCATCCCCTTTGATCCCTAGAAGACGTACCTTTTAGTCGAGTCATTTCCTTTGATTCCTATAAGACGTACCTTTTAGTCGAGTCATTTCCTTTGATTCCTATAAGACGTACCTTTTAGTCGAGTCATCCCCTTTGATTCCTATAAGACGTACCTTTTAGTTGAGTCATTTCCTGTGATTCCTAGAAGACGTACGTTTTAGTCGAGTCATCCACTTTGATTCCTATAAGACGTACCTTTTAGTCGAGTCATCCCCTTTGACCCCTAGAAGACGTACCTTTTAATCGAGTCATTTACTTTTATTCCTATAAGACGTATGTTTTAGTCGAGTCATCCCTTTTAATTCCAATAAGACGTATCTTTTAGTCGAGTCATCACCTTTGATTCCTATAAGACGTACCTTTTAGTCGAGTCATCCCATTTGATTCCTATAAGACGTAACTTTTAGTCGAGTCATCCCCTTTGACCTCTAGAATACGTACCTATTAGTCGAGTCATTTCCGTTAATTCCTATAAGACGTACCTTTTAGTCGAGTCATCCCCTTTGATTCCTATAAGACGTACCTTTTAGTCGAGTCATCCCCTTTGACCCCTAGAATACGTACCTTTTAGTCGAGTCATTTCCCTTGATTCCTATAAGACGTACCTTTTAGTCGAATTATCCCCTTCGATTCGAATAAGACGTACCTTTTAGTCGAGTCATACCTCTTGATTCCTATAAGACGTACTTTTTAGTCGAGTCATTCCCCCTTGACCCCTAGAAGACGTACCTTTTAGTCGAGTCATCCCCTTTGACCCCTAGAAGATATTCCTTTTAATCGAGTCATTTCTTTTGATTCTATAAGACGTATCATTTAGTCGAGTCATCCCTTTTGATTCCTATAAGACGTACCTTTTAGTCGAGTCATCCCCTTTGATTCCTATAAGACGTACCTTTTAGTCGAGTCATCCTCTTTGATTCCTATAAGACGTACCTTTTAGTCGAGTCATCCCCTTTGACCTCTAAAATACGTACCTATTAGTCGAGTCATTTCCATTGATTCCAATAAGACGTGCCTTTAGTCGAGTCATCCCCTCTGATTCCTATAAGACGTACCTTTTAATCGAGTCATCCCCTTTGATTTCTATAAGACGTACCTTTTAGTTGAGTCATTTCCTTGGATTCCTTGAAGACGTACCATTTAGTCGAGTCATTTCCCTTGATTCCTATAAGACGTACCTCTTAGTCGAGTCATCTCCTTTGATTCCTATAAGACGTACCTTTTAGTCGAGTCATCTCCTTTGATTCCTATAAGGCGTACCTTTTAGTTGAGTCATTTCCTATGATTCCAAGAAGACGTACGTTTTAGTCGAGTCATCTCCTTTGATTCCTATAAGATGTACCTTTTAGTCGAGTCATTCCCTTTGACCCCTAGAAGACGTACCTTTTAATCGAGTCATTTACTTTGATTCCTATAAGACGTATGTTTTAGTCGAGTCATCCCTTTTGATTCCTATAAGACGTACCTTTTAGTCGAGTCATCCCCTATGATTCCTATAAGACGTACCTTTTAGTCGAGTCATCCCCTTTGATTCCTATAAGACGTAACTTTTAGTCGAGTCATCCCCTTTGACCTCTGGAATACGTACCTATTAGTCGAGTCATTTCCTTTAATTACTATAAGACGTACCTTTTAGTCAAGTCATCCCCTTTGATTCCTATAAGACGTACCTTTTAGTCGAGTCATCCCCTTTGATTACTATAAGACGTACCTTTTAGTTGAGTCATTTCCTTTGATTGCTTGAAGACGTACCTTTTAGTCGAGTCATTTCCCTTGATTCCTATAAGACGTACCTTTTAGTCGAGTCATCCCCTTTGATTCCTATAAGACGTACCATTTAGTAGAGTCATATCCTTTGATTCCTATATGACGTACCTTTTAGTTGTGTCATTTCCTGTGATTCCTAGAAGACGTTCCTTATAGTCGAGACATTTCACTTGATTCCTATAAGACGTACCTTTTAGTCGAGTCATTCCCTTTGATTCCTATAAGACGTACCTTTTAGTCGAGTCATCCTCTTTGATTCCTATAAGACATACCTTTTAGTCGAGTCATCCCCTTTGATTCCTAGAAGACGTAACTTTTAGTCGAGTCATTTCCCTTGATTCCTATAAGACGTACCTTTTAGTTGACTCATCCCCTTTGATTCCTATAAGACGTATCTTTTAGTAGAGTCATCCCCTTTGATTCCTATAAGACGTAACTTTTAGTTGAGTCATTTCCTTTGATTCCTAGAAGACGTACCTTTTAGTCGAGTCATCCCCTTTGATTCCTATAATACGTACCTTTTAGTCGAGTCATCCCCTTTGATTCCTATAAGACGTACCTTTTAGTCGAGTCATCCCCTTTGACCTCTAGAATACATACCTATTAGTCGAGTCATTTCCTTTATTTCCTATAAGATGTACCTTTAAGTCGAGTCATCCCCTTTGACCCCTAGAAGACGTACCTTTTAATCGAGTCATTTCCTTTGATTCTATAAGACGTATCTTTTAGTCGAGTCATCCCTTTTGATTTCTATAAGACGTACCTTTTAGTCGAGTCATCCCCTTTGATTCCAATAAGACGTACCTTTTAGTCAAGTCATCCCCTTTGATTCCTATAAAACGTACATTTTAGTCGAGTCATCCCTTTGATTCCTATAAGACGTATCTTTTAGTCGAGTCATCCACTTTGACCCCTAGAAGACATACCATTTAGTCATTTCCTTTGATTTCTATGAGACGTACCTTTTAGTCGAGTCATTTTCTTTGATTCCTATAAGACGTACCTTTTAGTCGAGTCATCCCCTTTGACCTCTAGAATACGTATCTTTTATTCGAGTCATTTCCCTTGATTCCTATAAGACGTACCTTTTAGTTGAATCATCCCTTTCGATTCGAATAAGACGTACCTTTTAGTCGAGTCAAACCTCTTGATTCCTATAACACGTACCTTTTAGTCGAGTCATTCCCCCTTGACCCCTAGAAGACGTACCTTTTAATCGAGTCATTTCTTCTGATTCTATAAGACGTATCATTTAGTCGACTCATCCCTTTTGATTCCTATAAGACGTACCTTTTAGTCGAGTCATCTCCTTTAATGCCTATAAGACGTACCTTTTAGTCGAGTCATCCCCTTTGATTCCTATAAGACGTAACTTTTAGTCGAGTCATCCCTTTTGACCTCTAGAATACGTACCTATTAGTCGAGTCATTTCCTTTGATTCCAATAAGACGTGCTTTTAGTCGAGTCATCCCCTGTGATTTCTATAAGACGTACCTTTTAGTCGAGTCTTCCCCTTTGATTTCTATAAGACGTACCTTTTAATTGATTCATTTCCTTGGATTCCTTGAAGACATACCATTTAGTCGAGTCATTTCCCTTGATTCCTATAAGACGTACCTTTTAGTCGAGTCATCCCCTTTGATTCCTATAAGACGTACCTTTTAGTCGAGTCATCTCCTTTGATTCCTATAAGACGTACCTTTTAGTTGAGATATTTCCTGTGTTTCCTAGAAGACGTAAGTTATAGTCGAGTCATCCCCTACGATTGCTATAAGACGTACCTTTTAGTCGAGTCATCCCCTTTGACCCCTAGAAGACGTACCTTTTAATCGAGTCATTTACTTTGATTCCTATAAGACGTATGTTTTAGTCGAGTCATCCCTTTTGATTCCTATAAGACGTACCTTTTAGTCGAGTCATCCCCTTTGATTCCTATAAGACGTACCTTTTAGTCGAGTCATCCCCTTTGATTCCTATAAGATGTATCTTTTAGTCGAGTCATCCCCTTTGACCTCTAGAATACGTACCTATTAGTCGAGTCATTTCCTTTAATCCCTATAAGACGTACCTTTTAGTCGAGTCATCCCCTTTGATTCCTATAAGACGTACATTTTAGTCGGGTCATCCC
The DNA here is from genome assembly GCA_030864215.1 of Capsicum pubescens. Lineage (NCBI taxonomy): Eukaryota > Viridiplantae > Streptophyta > Magnoliopsida > Solanales > Solanaceae > Capsicum > Capsicum pubescens. The sequence continues at coordinate 270,814,250 of CM061545.1, read as the reverse complement.
CTTTGATTCCTATAAGACGTACCTTTTAGTTGAGTCATTTCCTTTGATTGCTTGAAGACGTACCTTTTAGTCGAGTCATTTCCCTTGATTCCTATAAGACGAACCTTTTAGTCGAGTCATCCCCTTTGATTCCTATATGACGTACCTTTTAGTCAAGTCATCTCCTTTGATTCCTATAAGACGTACCTTTTAGTTGAGTCATTTCCTGTGATTCCTAGAAGACGTTCCTTATAGTCGAGTCATTTCACTTGATTCCTATAAGACGAACCTTTTAGTCGAGTCATTCCCTTTGATTCCTATAAGACGTACCTTTTAGTCGAGTCATCCCCTTTGATTCCTATAAGACATACCTTTTAGTCGAGTCATCCCCTTTGATTCCTAGAAGACGTAACTTTTAATCGAGTCATTTCCCTTGATTCCTATAAGACGTACCTTTTAGTCGAGTCATCCCCTTTGATTCCTATAAGACGTATCTTTTAGGCGAGTCATCCCCTTTGATTCCTATAAGACGTACCTTTTAGTTGAGTCATTTCCTTTGATTCCTTGAAGACGTACCTTTTAGTCAGGTCATTTCCCTTGATTCCATTAAGACGTACCTTTTACTCGGGTCATCCCCTTTGATTCCAATAAGACGTACCTTTTAGTGGAGTCATCCCCTTTGATTCCTATAAGACGTACCTTTTATTCGAGTCGTCCCCTTTGATCCCTAGAAATCGTACCTTTAAGTCGAGTCATTTCCTTTGATTCCTATAAAACGTACCTTTTAGTCGAGTCATTTCCTTTGATTCCTATAAGACGTACCTTATAGTCGAGTCATCCCCTTTGACCCCTAGAATACGTACCTTTTATTCGAGACATTTCCCTTGATTCCTATAAGACGTACCTTTTAGTCGAATCATCCCCTTCGATTCGAATAAGACGTACCTTTTAGTTGAGTCAATCCTCTTGATTCCTATAAGACGTACTTTTTAGTCGAGTCATTCCCACTTGACCCCTAGAAGATGTACCTTTTAGTCGAGTCATCCCCTTTGACCGCTAGAAGATGTACCTTTAAATCGAGTCATTTCCATTGATTCTATAAGACGTATCATTTAGTCGAGTCATCCCTTTTGATTCCTATAAGACGTACCTTTTAGTCGAGTCAGCTCCTTTGATTCCTATAAGACGTACCTTTTAGTCGAGTCATCCCCTTTGACCTCTAGAATACGTACCTATTAGTCGAGTCATTTCCTTTGATTCCAATAAGACGTGCCTTTAGTCGAGTCATCCCCTTTGATTTCTATAAGACGTACCTTCTAGTCGAGTCATCCCCTTTGATTTCTATAAGACGTACCTTTTAGATGAGTCATTTCCTTGGATTCCTTGAAGACGTACCATTTAGTCGAGTCATTTCCCTTGATTCCTATAAGACGTACCTTTTAGTCGAGTCATCCCCTTTGATTCCTATAAGACGTATCATTTAGTTGAGTCATCTCCTTTGATTCCAACAAGACGTACCTTTTAGTTGAGTCATTTCCTGTGATTCCTAGAAGACGTACGTTTTAGTTTTGTCATCCCCTTTGATTGCAATAAGACGTACCTTTTAGTCGAGTCATCCCCTTTGACCCCTAGAAGACGTACCTTTTAATCGAGTCATTTACTTTGATTTCTATAAGACGTATGTTTTATTCGAGTCATCCCTTTTGATTCCTATAAGATGTACCTTTTAGTCGAGTCATCCCCTTTGATTCCTAAAAGACGTACCTTTTAGTCGAGTCATCCCCTTTGATTCCTATAAGACGTAACTTTTAGTCGAGTCATCCCCTTTGACCTCTAGAATACGTACCTATTAGTCGAGTCATTTCCTTTAATTCCTATAAGACGTACCTTTTAGTCGAGTCATCCCCTTCGATTCCTATAAGACGTACCTTTTAGTCGAGTCATCTCCTTTGATTCCTATAAGACGTACCTTTTAGTTGAGTCATTTCCCTTGATTGCTTGAAGACGTACCATTTAGTCGAGTCATTTCCTTTGATTCCTATAAGACGTACCTTTTAGTCGAGTCATCCCCATTGATTCCTATAAGATGTCTCTTTTAGTCGAGTCATCTCCTTTGATTCCTATAAGACGTACCTTTTAGTTGAGTCATTTCTTATGATTCCTAGAAGACGTTCCTTATAGTCGACTCATTTCACTTGATTCCTATAAGACGTACCTTTTAGTTGAGTCATTCCCTTTGATTCCTATAAGACGTACCTTTTAGTCGAGTCATCCCCTTTGATTCCTATAAGACATATCTTTTAGTCGAGTCATCCCCTTTGATTCCTAGAAGACGTAACTTTTAGTCGAGTCATTTCCCTTGATTCCTATAAGACGTACCTTTTAGTCGAGTCATCCCCTTTGATTCCTATAAGACGTATTTTTTAGGCGAGTCATCCCCTTTGATTCCTATAAGACGTACCTTTTAGTTGAGTCATTTCCTTTGATTCCTTGAAGTCGTACCTTTTAGTCAGGTCATTTCCCTTGATTCCATTAAGACGTACCTTTTACTCGGGTCATCCCCTTTGATTCCTATAAGACGTACCTTTTATTCGAGTCGTCCCCTTTGATCCCTAGAAATCGTACCTTTAAGTCGAGTCATTTCCTTTGATTCCTATAAGACGTACCTTTTAGTCGAGTCATTTCCTTTGATTCCTATAAGACGTACCTTATAGTCGAGTCATCCCCTTTGACCCCTAGAATACGTACCTTTTAGTCGAGACATTTCCCTTGATTCCTATAAGATTTACCTTTAGTCGAATCATCCCCTTCGATTCGAATAAGACGTACCTTTTAGTTGAGTCAATCCTCTTGATTCCTATAAGACGTACTTTTTAGTCGAGTCATTCCCCCTTGACCCCTAGAAGACGTACCTTTTAATCGAGTCATCCCCTTTGACCCCTAGAAGATGTACCTTTAAATCGAGTCATTTCCATTGATTCTATAAGACGTATCATTTAGTCGAGTCATCCCTTTTGATTCCTATAAGACGTACCTTTTAGTCGAGTCAGCTCCTTTGATTCCTATAAGACGTACCTTTTAGTCGAGTCATCCCCTTTGACCTCTAGAATACGTACCTATTAGTCGAGTCATTTCCTTTGATTCCAATAAGACGTGCCTTTAGTCGAGTCATCCCCTTTGATTTCTATAAGACGTACCTTTTAGTTGAGTCATTTCTTATGATTCCTAGAAGACGTTCCTTATAGTCGACTCATTTCACTTGATTCCTATAAGACGTACCTTTTAGTTGAGTCATTCCCTTTGATTCCTATAAGACGTACCTTTTAGTCGAGTCATCCCCTTTGATTCCTATAAGACATATCTTTTAGTCGAGTCATCCCCTTTGATTCCTAGAAGACGTAACTTTTAGTCGAGTCATTTCCCTTGATTCCTATAAGACGTACCTTTTAGTCGAGTCATCCCCTTTGATTCCTATAAGACGTATTTTTTAGGCGAGTCATCCCCTTTGATTCCTATAAGACGTACCTTTTAGTTGAGTCATTTCCTTTGATTCCTTGAAGTCGTACCTTTTAGTCAGGTCATTTCCCTTGATTCCATTAAGACGTACCTTTTACTCGGGTCATCCCCTTTGATTCCAATAAGACGTACCTTTTAGTGGAGTCATCCCTTTTGATTCCTATAAGACGTACCTTTTATTCGAGTCGTCCCCTTTGATCCCTAGAAATCGTACCTTTAAGTCGAGTCATTTCCTTTGATTCCTATAAGACGTACCTTTTAGTCGAGTCATTTCCTTTGATTCCTATAAGACGTACCTTATAGTCGAGTCATCCCCTTTGACCCCTAGAATACGTACCTTTTAGTCGAGACATTTCCCTTGATTCCTATAAGATGTACCTTTAGTCGAATCATCCCCTTCGATTCGAATAAGACGTACCTTTTAGTTGAGTCAATCCTCTTGATTCCTATAAGACGTACTTTTTAGTCGAGTCATTCCCCCTTGACCCCTAGAAGACGTACCTTTTAGTCGAGTCATCCCCTTTGACCCCTAGAAGATGTACCTTTAAATCGAGTCATTTCCATTGATTCTATAAGACGTATCATTTAGTCGAGTCATCCCTTTTGATTCCTATAAGACGTACCTTTTAGTCGAGTCAGCTCCTTTGATTCCTATAAGACGTACCTTTTAGTCGAGTCATCCCCTTTGACCTCTAGAATACGTACCTATTAGTCGAGTCATTTCCTTTGATTCCAATAAGACGTGCCTTTAGTCGAGTCATCCCCTTTGATTTCTATAAGACGTACCTTCTAGTCGAGTCATCCCCTTTGATTTCTATAAGACGTACCTTTTAGATGAGTCATTTCCTTGGATTCCTTGAAGACGTACCATTTAGTCGAGTCATTTCCCTTGATTCCTATAAGACGTACCTTTTAGTCGAGTCATCCCCTTTGATTCCTATAAGACGTACCATTTAGTCGAGTCATCTCCTTTGATTCCTATAAGACGTACCTTTTAGTTGAGTCATTTCCTGTGATTCCTAGAAGACGTACGTTTTAGTTTTGTCATCCCCTTTGATTGCAATAAGACGTACATTTTAGTCGAGTCATCCCCTTTGACCCCTAGAAGAAGTACCTTTTAATCGAGTCATTTACTTTGATTTCTATAAGACGTATGTTTTATTCGAGTCATCCCTTTTGATTCCTATAAGACGTACCTTTTAGTCGAGTCATCCCCTTTGATTCCTAAAAGACGTACCTTTTAGTCGAGTCATCCCCTTTAATTCCTATAAGACGTAACTTTTAGTCGAGTCATCCCCTTTGACCTCTAGAATACGTACCTATTAGTCGAGTCATTTCCTTTAATTCCTATAAGACGTACCTTTTAGTCGAGTCATCCCCTTCGATTCCTATAAGACGTACCTTTTAGTCGAGTCATCTCCTTTGATTCCTATAAGACGTACCTTTTAGTTGAGTCATTTCCTTTGATTGCTTGAAGACGTACCTTTTAGTCGAGTCATTTCCTTTGATTCCTATAAGACGTACCTTTTAGTCGAGTCATCCCCATTGATTCCTATAAGATGTCTCTTTTAGTCGAGTCATCTCCTTTGATTCCTATAAGACGTACCTTTTAGTTGAGTCATTTCTTATGATTCCAAGAAGACGTTCCTTATAGTCGACTCATTTCACTTGATTCCTATAAGACGTACCTTTTAGTCGAGTCATTCCCTTTGATTCCTATTAGACGTACCTTTTAGTCGAGTCATCCCCTTTGATTCCTATAAGACATATCTTTTAGTTGAGTCATCCCCTTTGATTCCTAGAAGACGTAACTTTTAGTCGAGTCATTTCCCTTGATTCCTATAAGACGTACCTTTTAGTCGAGTCATCCCCTTTGATTCCTATAAGACGTATTTTTTAGGCGAGTCATCCCCTTTGATTCCTATAAGACTTACCTTTTAGTTGTGTCATTTCCTTTGATTCCTTGAAGACGAACCTTTTAGTCGGGTCATTTCCCTTGATTCCATTAAGACGTACCTTTTAGTCGGGTCATCCCCTTTGATTCCAATAAGATGTACCTTTTAGTCGAGTCATCCCCATTGATTCCTATAAGACGTACCTTTTAGTCGAGTCATCCCCTTTGATCCCTAGAAGACGTACCTTTTAGTCGAGTCATTTCCTTTGATTCCTATACGACGTATCTTTTAGTTGAGTCATTTCCTTTGATTCCTATAAGACATTCCTTTTAGTCGAGTCATCCCCTTTGATTCCTATAAGACATACCTTTTAGTCTAGTCATCCCCTTTGATTCCTAGAAGACGTAACTTTTAGTCGAGTCATTTCCCTTGATTCCTATACGACGTATGTTTTAGTCGAGTCATCCCTTTTGATTCCTATAAGACGTACCTTTTAGTCGAGTCATCCCCTTTGATTCCTATAAGACGTACCTTTTAGTCGAGTCATCCCCTTTGATTCCTATAAGACGTAACTTTTAGTCGAGTCATCCCCTTTGACCTCTAGAATACGTACCTATTAGTCGAGTCATTTCCTTTAATTCCTATAAGACGTACCTTTTAGTCGAGTCATCCCCTTTGATTCCTATAAGACGTACCTTTTAGTCGAGTCATCCCCTTTGATTCCTATAAGACGTACCTATTAGTTGAGTCATTTCCTTTGATTGCTTGAAGATGTACCTTTTAGTCGAGTCATTTCCCTTGATTCCTATAAGACGTACTTTTTAGTCGAGTCATTCCCCCTTGACCCCTACAAGACATACCTTTTAGTCGAGTCATCCCCATTGACCCCTAGAAGATGTACCTTTTAATCGAGTCATTTCCTTTTATTCTATAAGACGTATCATTTAGTCGAGTCATCCCTTTTGATTCCTATAAGACGTACCTTTTAGTCGAGTCATCCCCTTTGATTCCTATAAGACGTACCTTTTTGTCGAGTCATCCCCTTTGACCTCTAGAATACGTACCTATTAGTCGAGTCATTTCCTTTGATTCCAATAAGACGTGCCTTTAGTCGAGTCATCCCCTGTGATTTCTATAAGACGTACCTTTTAGTCGTGTCATCCACTTTGATTTCTATAAGACGTACCTTTTAGTTGAGTCATTTCTTTGGATTCCTTGAAAATGTACCATTTAGTCGAGTCATTTCCATTGATTCCTATAAGACGTACCTTTTAGTCGAGTCATCCCCTTTGATTCCTATAAGACGTACCTTTTAGTCGAGTCATCTCCTTTGATTCCTATAAGACGTACCTTTTAGTTGAGTGATTTCCTGTGATTCCTAGAAGACGTACGTTTTAGTCGAGTCATCCCCTTTGATTGCTATAAGACGTACCATTTAGTCGAGTCATCCCCTTTGACCCCAAGAAGACGTACCTTTTGATCGAGTCATTTACTTTGATTCCTATATGACGTATGATTTAGTCGAGTCATCCCTTTTGATTCCTATAAGACGTACCTTTTAGTCGAGTCATCCCCTTTGATTCCTATAAGACGTATCTTTTAGTCGAGTCATCCCCTTTGATTCCTATAAGACGTACCTTTTAGTCGAGTCATCCCCTTTGATTCCTCTAAGACGTACCTTTTAGTTGAGTCATTTCCTTTGATTGCTTGAAGACGTACCTTTTAGTCGAGTCATTTCCCTTGATTCCTATAAGACGTACCTTTTAGTCGAGTCATCCCCTTTGATTCCTATAAGATGTACCTTTTAGGCGAGTCATCTCCTTTGATTCCTATAAGACGTACCTTTTAGTTGATTATTTCCTGTGATTCCTAGAAGACGTTCCTTATAGTCGAGTCATTTCACTTGATTCCTATTTGACGTTCCTTTTAGTCAAGTCATTCCCTTTGATTCCTATAAGACGTACCTTTTAGTCGAGTCATCCCCTTTGATTCCTATATGACATACCATTTAGTCGAGTCATCTCCTTTGATTCCTATAAGACGTACCATTTAGTCGAGTCATCTCCTTTGAGTCCTATAAGACGTACCTTTAAGTTGAGTCATTTCCTGTGATTCCTAGAAGACGTACGTTTTAGTTGAGTCATCCACTTTGATTGCTATAAGACGTACCTTTTAGTTGAGTCATTTCCTTTGATTGCTTGAAGACGTACCTTTTAGTCGAGTCATTTCCTTTGATTCCTATAAGACGTACCTTTTAGTCGAGTCATCCCCTTTGATTCCTATAAGATGTACCTTTTAGTCGAGTCATCTCCTTTGATTCCTATAAGACGTACCTTTTAGTTGAGTCATTTCTTATGATTCCTAGAAGACGTTCCTTATAGTCGACTCATTTCACTTGATTCCTATAAGACGTACCTTTTAGTCGAGTCATTCCCTTTGATTCCTATAAGACGTACCTTTTAGTCGAGTCATCCCCTTTGATTCCTATAAGACATATCTTTTAGTCGAGTCATCCCCTTTGATTCCTAGAAGACGTAACTTTTAGTCGAGTCATTTCCCTTGATTCCTATAAGACGTACCTTTTAGTCGAGTCATCCCCTTTGATTCCTATAAGACGTATCTTTTAGGCGAGTCATCCCCTTTGATTCCTATAAGACGTACCTTTTAGTTGAGTCATTTCCTTTGATTCCTTGAAGACGAACCTTTTAGTCGGGTCATTTCCCTTGATTCCATTAAGACGTACCTTTTAGTCGGGTCATCCCCTTTGATTCCAATAAGACGTACCTTTTAGTCGAGTCATCCCCATTGATTCCTATAAGACGTACCTTTTAGTCGAGTCATCCCCTTTGATCATTAGAAGACGTACCTTTTAGTCGAGTCATTTCCTTTGATTCCTATACGACGTACCTTTTAGTTGAGTCATTTCCTTTGATTCCAATAAGAAATTCCTTTTAGTCGAGTCATCCCCTTTGATTCCTATAAGACATACCTTTTAGTCTAGTCATCCCCTTTGATTCCTAGAAGTCGTAACTTTTAGTCGAGTCATTTCCCTTGATTCCTATACGACGTATGTTTTAGTCGAGTCATCCCTTTTGATTCCTATAAGACGTACCTTTTAGTTGAGTCATCCCCTTTGATTCCTATAAGACGTACCTTTTAGTCGAGTCATCCCCTTTGATTCCTGTAAGACGTAACTTTTAGTCGAGTCATCCCCTTTGACCTCTAGAATACGTACTTATTAGTCGAGTCATTTCCTTTAATTCCTATAAGACGTACCTTTTAGTCGAGTCATCCCCTTTGATTCCTATAAGACGTAACTTTTAGTCGAGTCATCCCCTTTGATTCCTATAAGACGTACCTTTTAGTTGAGTCATTTCCTTTGATTGCTTGAAGACGTACCTTTTAGTCGAGTCATTTCCCTTGATTCCTATAAGACGTACTTTTTAGTCGAGTCATTCCCCCTTGACCCCTACAAGACGTACCTTTTAGTCGAGTCATCCCCATTGACCCCTAGAAGATGTACCTTTTAATCGAGTCATTTCCTTTTATTCTATAAGACGTATCATTTAGTCGAGTCATCACTTTTGATTCCTATAAGACGTACCTTTTAGTCGAGTCATCCCCTTTGATTCTTATAAGACGTACCTTTTAGTCGAGTCATCCCCTTTGACCTCTAGAATACGTACCTATTAGTCGAGTCATTTCCTTTGATTCCAATAAGACGTGCCTTTAGTTGAGTCATCCCCTGTGATTTCTATAAGACGTACCTTTTAGTTGTGTCATCCCCTTTGATTTCTATAAGACGTACCTTTTAGTTGAGTCATTTCTTTGGATTCCTTGAAAACGTACCATTTAGTCGAGTCATTTCCATTGATTCCTATAAGACGTACCTTTTAGTCGAGTCATCCCCTTTGATTCCTATAAGACGTACCTTTTAGTCGAGTCATCTCCTTTGATTCCTATAAGACGTACCTTTTAGTTGAGTGATTTCCTGTGATTCCTAGAAGACGTACGTTTTAGTCGAGTCATCCCCTTTGATTGCTATAAGACGTACCTTTTAGTCGAGTCATCCCCTTTGACCCCTAGAAGACGTACCTTTTAATCGAGTCATTTACTTTGATTCCTATATGACGTATGATTTAGTCGAGTCATCCCTTTTGATTCCTATAAGATGTACCTTTTAGTCGAGTCATCCCCTTTGATTCCTATAAGACGTAACCTTTAGTCGAGTCATCCCCTTTGATTCCTATAAGACGTACCTTTTAGTCGAGTCATCCCCTTTGATTCCTATAAGACGTACCTTTTAGTTGAGTCATTTCCTTTGATTGCTTGAAGACGTACCTTTTAGTCGAGTCATTTCCCTTGATTCCTATAAGACGTACCTTTTAGTCGAGTGATTTCCTGTGATTCCTAGAAGACGTACCTTTTAGTTGAGTGATTTCCTGTGATTCCTAGAAGACGTACGTTTTAGTCGAGTCATCCCCTTTGATTGCTATAAGACGTACCTTTTAGTCGAGTCATTTACTTTGATTCCTATAAGACGTATGATTTAGTCGAGTCATCCCTTTTGATTCCTATAAGACATAGCTTTTAGTCGAGACATCCCCTTTGATTCCTATAAGACGTACCTTTTAGTCGAGTCATCCCCTTTGATTCCTATAAGACATAACTTTTAGTCGAGTCATCCCCTTTGACCTCTAGAATACGTACCTATTAGTCGAGTCATCTCCTTTGATTCCTATAAGATGTATCTTTTAGTCGAGTCATCTCCTTTGATTCCTATAACACGTACCTTTTAGTTGAGTCATTTCCTGTGATTCCTAGAAGACGTTCCTTATAGTCGAGTCATTTCACTTGATTCCTATAAGACGTACCTTTTAGTCGAGTCATTCCCTTTGATTCCTATAAGACGTACCTTTTAGTCGAGTCATCTCATTTGATTCCTATAAGACATACCTTTTAGTCAAGTCATCCCCTATGATTCCTACAAGACGTAACTTTTAGTCAAGTCATTTCCCTTGATTCCTATAAGATGTACCTTTTAGTCGAGTCATCCCCTTTGATTCCTATAAGACGTATCTTTTAGGCGAGTCATCCCCTTTGATTCCTATAAGACGTACCTTTTAGTTGAGTCATTTCCTTTGATTCCTTGAAGACGAACCTTTTAGTCGGGTCATTTCCCTTGATTCCATTAAGACGTACCTTTTAGTCGGGTCATCCCCTTTGATTCCAATAAGACGTACCTTTTAGTCGAGTCATCCCCTTTGATTCCTATAAGACGTACCTTTTAGTCGAGTCATCCCCTTTGATCCCTAGAAGACGTACCTTTTAGTCGAGTCATTTCCTTTGATTCCTATACGACGTACCTTTTAGTCGAGTCATTTCCTTTGATTCTTATAAGACATACCTTTTGAGTCGAGTCATCCCCTTTGATTCCTATAAGACATACCTTTTAGTCGAGTCATCCCCTTTGATTCCTAGAAGACGCAACTTTTAGTCGAGTCATTTCCCTTGATTCCTATACGACATTTGTTTTAGTCGAGTCATCCCTTTTGATTCCTATAAGACGTACCTTTTAGTCGAGTCATCCCCTTTGATTCCTATAAGACGTACCTTTTGGTCGAGTCATCCCCTTTGTTTCCTATAAGACGTAACTTTTAGTCGAGTCATCCCCTTTGACCTCTAGAATACGTACCTATTAGTCGAGTCATTTCCTTTAATTCCTATAAGACGTACCTTTTAGTCGTGTCATCCCCTTTGATTCCTATAAGACGTACCTTTTAGTCGAGTCATCCCCTTTGATTCCTATAAGACATAACTTTTAGTCGAGTCATCCCCTTTGACCTCTAGAATACGTACCTATTAGTCGAGTCATTTACTTTAATTCCTATAAGACATACCTTTTAGTCGAGTCATCCCCTTTGATTCCTATAAGACGTAACATTTAGTCGAGTCATCCCCTTTGATTCCTATAAGACGTACCTTTTAGTTGAGTCATTTCCTTTCATTGCTTGAAGACGTACCTTTTAGTCGAGTCATTTCCCTTGATTCCTATAAGACGTACCTTTTAGTCGAGTCATCCCCTTTGATTCCTATAAGATGTACCTTTTAGTCGAGTCATCTCCTTTGATTCCTATATGACGTACCTTTTAGTTGAGTCATTTCCTGTGATTCCTAGAAGACGTTCCTTATAGTCGAGTCATTTCACTTGATTCCTATAAGACGTTCCGTGTAGTCGTGTCATTCCCTTTGATTCCTATAAGATGTACCTTTTAGTCGAGTCATCCCCATTGATTCCTATAAGACATACCTTTTAGTCGAGTCATTTAGTCGATTCCTATAAGACATACCTTTTAGTCGAGTCATTTAGTCATTTCCTGTGATTCCTAGAAGACGTTCCTTATAGTCGAGTCATTTCACTTGATTCCTATAAGACGTACCTTTTAGTCGAGTCATTCCCTTTGATTCCTATAAGACGTACCTTTTAGTCGAGTCATCTCATTTGATTCCTATAAGACATACCTTTTAGTCGAGTCATCCCCTTTGATTCCTACAAGACGTAACTTTTAGTCAAGTCATTTCCCTTGATTCCTATAAGATGTACCTTTTAGTCGAGTCATCCCCTTTGATTCCTATAAGACGTATCTTTTAGGCGAGTCATCCCCTTTGATTCCTATAAGACGTACCTTTTAGTTGAGTCATTTCCTTTGATTCCTTGAAGACGAACCTTTTAGTCGGGTCATTTCCCTTGATTCCATTAAGACGTACCTTTTAGTCGGGTCATCCCCTTTGATTCCAATAAGACGTACCTTTTAGTCGAGTCATCCCCTTTGATTCCTATAAGACGTACCTTTTAGTCGAGTCATCCCCTTTGATCCCTAGAAGACGTACCTTTTAGTCGAGTCATTTCCTTTGATTCCTATACGACGTACCTTTTAGTCGAGTCATTTCCTTTGATTCCTATAAGACATACCTTTTGAGTCGAGTCATCCCCTTTGATTCCTATAAGACATACCTTTTAGTCGAGTCATCCCCTTTGATTCCTAGAAGACGCAACTTTTAGTCGAGTCATTTCCCTTGATTCCTATACGACATATGTTTTAGTCGAGTCATCCCTTTTGATTCCTATAAGACGTACCTTTTAGTCGAGTCATCCCCTTTGATTCCTATAAGACGTACCTTTTGGTCGAGTCATCCCCTTTGTTTCCTATAAGACGTAACTTTTAGTCGAGTCATCCCCTTTGACCTCTAGAATACGTACCTATTAGTCGAGTCATTTCCTTTAATTCCTATAAGACGTACCTTTTAGTCGTGTCATCCCCTTTGATTCCTATAAGACGTACCTTTTAGTCGAGTCATCCCCTTTGATTCCTATAAGACATAACTTTTAGTCGAGTCATCCCCTTTGACCTCTAGAATACGTACCTATTAGTCGAGTCATTTACTTTAATTCCTATAAGACGTACCTTTTAGTCGAGTCATCCCCTTTGATTCCTATAAGACGTAACATTTAGTCGAGTCATCCCCTTTGATTCCTATAAGACGTACCTTTTAGTTGAGTCATTTCCTTTCATTGCTTGAAGACGTACCTTTTAGTCGAGTCATTTCCCTTGATTCCTATAAGACGTACCTTTTAGTCGAGTCATCCCCTTTGATTCCTATAAGATGTACCTTTTAGTCGAGTCATCTCCTTTGATTCCTATATGACGTACCTTTTAGTTGAGTCATTTCCTGTGATTCCTAGAAGACGTTCCTTATAGTCGAGTCATTTCACTTGATTCCTATAAGACGTTCCGTGTAGTCGTGTCATTCCCTTTGATTCCTATAAGATGTACCTTTTAGTCGAGTCATCCCCATTGATTCCTATAAGACATACCTTTTAGTTGAGTCATTTCCTTGGATTCCTTGAAGACGTACCATTTAGTCGAGTCATTTCCCTTGATTCCTATAAGACGTACCTTTTAGTCGAGTCATCCCCTTTGATTCCTATAAGACGTACCTTTTAGTCTAGTCATCTCCTTTGATTCCTATAAGACGTACCTTTTAGTTTAGTGATTTCCTGTGATTCCTAGAAGACGTACGTTTTAGTCGAGTCATCCCCTTTGATTGCTATAAGACATAACTTTTAGTCGAGTCATCCCCTTTGAACCCAGGAAGACGTACCTTTTAATCGAGTCATTTACGTTGATTCCTATAAGACGTATGATTTAGTCGAGTCATCCCTTTTGATTCCTATAAGACGTACCTTTTAGTCGAGTCATCCCCTTTGATTCCTATAAGACGTACCTTTTAGTCGAGTCATCCCCTTTGATTCCTATAAGACGTAACTTTTAGTCGAGTCATCCCCTTTGACCTCTAGAATACGTACCTATTAGTCTAGTCATCTCCTTTGATTCCTATAAGATATACCTTTTAGTCGAGTCATCTCCTTTTATTCCTATAAGACGTACCTTTTAGTTGAGTCATTTCCTGTGATTCCTAGAAGACGTTCCTTATAGTCGAGTCATTTCACTTGATTCCTATAAGACGTACCTTTTAGTCGAGTCATTTCCTTTGATTGCTTGAAGACGTACCTTTTAGTCGAGTCATTTCCTTTGATTCCTATAAGACGTACCTTTTAGTCGAGTCATCCCCATTGATTCCTATAAGATGTCTCTTTTAGTCGAGTCATCTCCTTTGATTCCTATAAGACGTACCTTTTAGTTGAGTCATTTCTTATGATTCCTAGAAGACGTTCCTTATAGTCGACTCATTTCACTTGATTCCTATAAGACGTACCTTTTAGTCGAGTCATTCCCTTTGATTCCTATAAGACGTACCTTTTAGTCGAGTCATCCCCTTTGATTCCTATAAGACATATCTTTTAGTCGAGTCATCCCCTTTGATTCCTAGAAGACGTAACTTTTAGTCGAGTCATTTCCCTTGATTCCTATAAGACGTACCTTTTAGTCGAGTCATCCCCTTTGATTCCTATAAGACGTATTTTTTAGGCGAGTCATCCCCTTTGATACCTATAAGATGTACCTTTTAGTTGAGTCATTTCCTTTGATTCCTTGAAGACGTACCTTTTAGTCAGGTCATTTCCCTTGATTCCATTAAGACGTACCTTTTACTCGGGTCATCCCCTTTGATTCCAATAAGACGTACCTTTTAGTGGAGTCATCCCCTTTGATTCCTATAAGACGTACCTTTTATTCGAGTCGTCCCCTTTGATCCCTAGAAATCGTACCTTTAAGTCGAGTCATTTCCTTTGATTCCTATAAGACGTACCTTTTAGTCGAGTCATTTCCTTTGATTCCTATAAGACGTACCTTATAGTCGAGTCATCCCCTTTGACCCCTAGAATACGTACCTTTTAGTCGAGACATTTCCCTTGATTCCTATAAGACGTACCTTTAGTCGAATCATCCCCTTCGATTCGAATAAGACGTACCTTTTAGTTGAGTCAATCCTCTTGATTCCTATAAGACGTACTTTTTAGTCGAGTCATTCCCCCTTGACCCCTAGAAGACGTACCTTTTAGTCGAGTCATCCCCTTTGACCCCTAGAAGATGTACCTTTAAATCAAGTCATTTCCATTGACTCTATAAGACGTATTATTTAGTCGAGTCATCCCTTTTGATTCCTATAAGACGTACCTTTTAGTCGAGTCAGCTCCTTTGATTCCTATAAGACGTACCTTTTAGTCGAGTCATTCCCTTTGACCTCTAGAATACGTACCTATTAGTCGAGTCATTTCCTTTGATTCCAATAAGACGTGCCTTTAGTCGAGTCATCCCCTTTGATTTCTATAAGACGTACCTTCTAGTCGAGTCATCCCCTTTGATTTCTATAAGACGTACCTTTTAGATGAGTCATTTCCTTGGATTCCTTGAAGACGTACCATTTAGTCGAGTCATTTCCCTTGATTCCTATAAGACGTACCTTTTAGTCGAGTCATCCCCTTTGATTCCTATAAGACGTACCATTTAGTCGAGTCATCTCCTTTGATTCCTATAAGACGTACCTTTTAGTTGAGTCATTTCCTGTGATTCCTAGAAGACGTACGTTTTAGTTTTGTCATCCCCTTTGATTGCAATAAGACGTACCTTTTAGTCGAGTCATCCCCTTTGACCCCTAGAAGACGTACCTTTTAATCGAGTCATTTACTTTGATTTCTATAAGACGTATGTTTTATTCGAGTCATCCCTTTTGATTCCTATAAGACGTACCTTTTAGTCGAGTCATCTCCTTTGATTCCTAAAAGACGTACCTTTTAGTCGAGTCATCCCCTTTGATTCCTATAAGACGTAACTTTTAGTCGAGTCATCCCCTTTGACCTCTAGAATACGTACCTATTAGTCGAGTCATTTCCTTTAATTCCTATAAGACGTACCTTTTAGTCGAGTCATCCCCTTCGATTCCTATAAGACGTACGTTTTAGTCGAGTCATCTCCTTTGATTCCTATAAGACGTACCTTTTTGTTGAGTCATTTCCTTTGATTACTTGAAGACGTACCTTTTAGTCGAGTCATTTCCTTTGATTCCTATAAGACGTACCTTTTAGTCGAGTCATCCCCATTGATTCCTATAAGATGTCTCTTTTAGTCGAGTCATCTCCTTTGATTCCTATAAGACGTACCTTTTAGTTGAGTCATTTCTTATGATTCCTAGAAGACGTTCCTTATAGTCGACTCATTTCACTTGATTCCTATAAGACGTACCTTTTAGTCGAGTCATTCCCTTTGATTCCTATAAGACGTACCTTTTAGTCGAGTCATCCCCTTTTATTCCTATAAGACATATCTTTTAGTCGAGTCATCCCCTTTGATTCCTAGAAGACGTAACTTTTAGTCGAGTCATTTCCCTTGATTCCTATAAGACGTACCTTTTAGTCGAGTCATCCCCTTTGATTCCTATAAGACGTATTTTTTAGGCGAGTCATCCCCTTTGATTCCTATAAGACGTACCTTTTAGTTGAGTCATTTCCTTTGATTCCTTGAAGACGAACCTTTTAGTCGGGTCATTTCCCTTGATTCCATTAAGACGTACCTTTTAGTCGGGTCATCCCCTTTGATTCCAATAAGATGTACCTTTTAGTCGAGTCATCCCCATTGATTCCTATAAGACGTACCTTTTAGTCGAGTCATCCCCTTTGATCCCTAGAAGACGTACCTTTTAGTCGAGTCATTTCCTTAGATTCCTATACGACGTATCTTTTAGTTGAGTCATTTCCTTTGATTCCTATAAGACATTCCTTTTAGTCGAGTCATCCCCTTTGATTCCTATAAGACATACCTTTTAGTCTAGTCATCCCCTTTGATTCCTAGAAGACGTAACTTTTAGTCGAGTCATTTCCCTTGATTCCTATACGACGTATGTTTTAGTCGAGTCATCCCTTTTGATTCCTATAAGACGTACCTTTTAGTCGAGTCATCCCCTTTGATTCCTATAAGACGTACCTTTTAGTCGAGTCATCCCCTTTGATTCCTATAAGACGTAACTTTTAGTCGAGTCATCCCCTTTGACCTCTAGAATACGTACCTATTAGTCGAGTCATTTCCTTTAATTCCTATAAGACGTACCTTTTAGTCGAGTCATCCCCTTTGATTCCTATAAGACGTACCTTTTAGTCGAGTCATCCCCTTTGATTCCTATAAGACGTACCTTTTAGTTTAGTCATTTCCTTTGATTGCTTGAAGACGTACCTTTTAGTCGAGTCGTTTCCCTTGATTCCTATAAGACGTACTTTTTAGTCGAGTCATTCCCCCTTGACCCCTACAAGACGTACCTTTTAGTCGAGTCATCCCCATTGACCCCTAGAAGATGTACCTTTTAATCGAGTCATTTCCTTTTATTCTATAAGACGTATCATTTAGTCGAGTCATCCCTTTTGATTCCTATAAGACGTACCTTTTAGTCGAGTCATCCCCTTTGATTCCTATAAGACGTACCCTTTTGTCGAGTCATCCCCTTTGACCTCTAGAATACGTACCTATTAGTCGAGTCATTTCCTTTGATTCCAATAAGACGTGCCTTTAGTCGAGTCATCCCCTGTGATTTCTATAAGACGTACCTTTTAGTCGTGTCATCCACTTTGATTTCTATAAGACGTACCTTTTAGTTGAGTCATTTCTTTGGATTCCTTGAAAACGTACCATTTAGTCGAGTCATTTCCATTGATTCCTATAAGACGTACCTTTTAGTCGAGTCATCCCCTTTGACTCCTATAAGACGTACCTTTTAGTCGAGTCATCTCCTTTGATTCCTATAAGACGTACCTTTTAGTTGAGTGATTTCCTGTGATTCCTAGAAGACGTACGTTTTAGTCGAGTCATCCCCTTTGATTGCTATAAGACGTACCTTTTAGTCGAGTCATCCCCATTGACCCCAAGAAGACGTACCTTTTGATCGAGTCATTTACTTTGATTCCTATATGACGTATGATTTAGTCGAGTCATCCCATTTGATTCCTATAAGACGTACCTTTTAGTCGAGTCATCCCCTTTGATTCCTATAAGACGTATCTTTTAGTCGAGTCATACCCTTTGATTCCTATAAGACGTACCTTTTAGTCGAGTCATCCCCTTTGATTCCTATAAGACGTACCTTTTAGTTGAGTCATTTCCTTTGATTGCTTGAAGACGTACCTTTTAGTCGAGTCATTTCCCTTGATTCCTATAAGACGTACCTTTTAGTCGAGTCATCCCCTTTGATTCCTATAAGATGTACCTTTTAGGCGAGTCATCTCCTTTGATTCCTATAAGACGTACCTTTTAGTTGATTATTTCCTGTGATTCCTAGAAGACGTTCCTTATAGTCGAGTCATTTCACTTGATTCCTATTTGACGTTCCTTTTAGTCAAGTCATTCCCTTTGATTCCTATAAGACGTACCTTTTAGTCGAGTCATCCCCTTTGATTCCTATAAGACATACCATTTAGTCGAGTCATCTCCTTTGATTCCTATAAGACGTACCATTTAGTCGAGTCATCTCCTTTGAGTCCTATAAGACGTACCTTTTAGTTGAGTCATTTCCTGTGATTCCTAGAAGACGTACGTTTTAGTTGAGTCATCCCCTTTGATTGCTATAAGACGTACCTTTTAGTTGAGTCATTTCCTTTGATTGCTTGAAGACGTACCTTTTAGTCGAGTCATTTCCTTTGATTCCTATAAGACGTACCTTTTAGTCGAGTCATCCCCTTTGATTCCTATAAGATGTACCTTTTAGTCGAGTCATCTCCTTTGATTCCTATAAGACGTACCTTTTAGTTGAGTCATTTCTTATGATTCCTAGAAGACGTTCCTTATAGTCGACTCATTTCACTTGATTCCTATAAGACGTACCTTTTAGTCGAGTCATTCCCTTTGATTCCTATAAGACGTACCTTTTAGTCGAGTCATCCCCTTTGATTCCTATAAGACATATCTTTTAGTCGAGTCATCCCCTTTGATTCCTAGAAGACGTAACTTTTAGTCGAGTCATTTCCCTTGATTCCTATAAGACGTACCTTTTAGTCGAGTCATCCCCTTTGATTCCTATAAGACGTATCTTTTAGGCGAGTCATCCCCTTTGATTCCTATAAGACGTACCTTTTAGTTGAGTCATTTCCTTTGATTCCTTGAAGACGAACCTTTTAGTCGGGTCATTACCCTTGATTCCATTAAGACGTACCTTTTAGTCGGGTCATCCCCTTTGATTCCAATAAGACGTACCTTTTAGTCGAGTCATCCCCATTGATTCCTATAAGACGTACCTTTTAGTCGAGTCATCCTCTTTGATCATTAGAAGACGTACCTTTTAGTCGAGTCATTTCCTTTGATTCCTATACGACGTACCTTTTAGTTGAGTCATTTCCTTTGATTCCTATAAGACATTCCTTTTAGTCGAGTCATCCCCTTTGATTCCTATAAGACATACCTTTTAGTCTAGTCATCCCCTTTGATTCCTAGAAGACGTAACTTTTAGTCGAGTCATTTCCCTTGATTCCTATACGACGTATGTTTTAGTCGAGTCATCCCTTTTGATTCCTATAAGACGTACCTTTAAGTCGAGTCATCCCCTTTGATTCCTATAAGACGTACCTTTTAGTCGAGTCATCCCCTTTGATTCCTGTAAGACGTAACTTTTAGTCGAGTCATCCCCTTTGACCTCTAGAATACGTACTTATTAGTCGAGTCATTTCCTTTAATTCCTATAAGACGTACCTTTTAGTCGAGTCATCCCCTTTGATTCCTATAAGACGTACCTTTTAGTCGAGTCATCCCCTTTGATTCCTATAAGACGTACCTTTTAGTTGAGTCATTTCCTTTGATTGCTTGAAGACGTACCTTTTAGTCGAGTCATTTCCCTTGATTCCTATAAGACGTACTTTTTAGTCGAGTCATTCCCCCTTGACCCCTACAAGACGTACCTTTTAGTCGTGTCATCCCCATTGACCCCTAGAAGATGTACCTTTTAATCGAGTCATTTCCTTTTATTCTATAAGACGTATCATTTAGTCGAGTCATCACTTTTGATTCCTATAAGACGTACCTTTTAGTCGAGTCATCCCCTTTGATTCCTATAAGACGTACCTTTTAGTCGAGTCATCCCCTTTGACCTCTACAATACGTACCTATTAGTCGAGTCATTTCCTTTGATTCCAATAAGACGTGCCTTTAGTTGAGTCATCCCCTGTGATTTCTATAAGACGTACCTTTTAGTCGTGTCATCCCCTTTGATTTCTATAAGACGTACCTTTTAGTTGAGTCATTTCTTTGGATTCCTTGAAAACGTACCATTTAGTCGAGTCATTTCCATTGATTCCTATAAGACGTACCTTTTAGTCGAGTCATCCCCTTTGATTCCTATAAGACGTACCTTTTAGTCGAGTCATCTCCTTTGATTCCTATAAGACGTACCTTTTAGTTGAGTGATTTCCTGTGATTCCTAGAAGACGTACGTTTTAGTCGAGTCATCCCCTTTGATTGCTATAAGACGTACCTTTTAGTCGAGTCATCCCCTTTTACCCCTAGAAGACGTACCTTTTAATCGAGTCATTTACTTTGATTCCTATATGACGTATGATTTAGTCGAGTCATCCCTTTTGATTCCTATAAGACGTACCTTTTAGTCGAGTCATCCCCTTTGATTCCTATAAGACATATCTTTTAGTCGAGTCATCCCCTTTGATTCCTATAAGACGTACCTTTTAGTCGAGTCATCGCCTTTGATTCCTATAAGACGTACCTTTTAGTTGAGTCATTTCCTTTGATTGCTTGAAGACGTACCTTTTAGTCGAGTCATTTCCCTTGATTCCTATAAGACGTACATTTTAGTCGAGTGATATCCTGTGATTCCTAGAAGACGTACCTTTTAGTTGAGTGATTTCCTGTGATTCCTAGAAGACGTACGTTTTAGTCGAGTCATCCCTTTTGATTGCTATAAGACGTACCTTTTAGTCGAGTCATTTACTTTGATTCCTATAAGACGTATGATTTAGTCGAGTCATCCCTTTTGATTCCTATAAGACATAGCTTTTAGTCGAGTCATCCCCTTTGATTCCTATAAGACGTACCTTTTAGTCGAGTCATCCCCTTTGATTCCTATAAGACATAACTTTTAGTCGAGTCATCCCCTTTGACCTCTAGAATACGTACCTATTAGTCGAGTCATCTCCTTTGATTCCTATAAGATGTATCTTTTAGTCGAGTCATCTCCTTTGATTCCTATAACACGTACCTTTTAGTTGAGTCATTTCCTGTGATTCCTAGAAGACGTTCCTTATAGTCGAGTCATTTCACTTGATTCCTATAAGACGTACCTTTTAGTCGAGTCATTCCCTTTGATTCCTATAAGACGTACCTTTTAGTCGAGTCATCTCATTTGATTCCTATAAGACATACCTTTTAGTCGAGTCATCCCCTTTGATTCCTAGAAGACGTACCTTTTAGTCGAGTCATCCCCTTTGATCCCTAGAAGACGTACCTTTTAGTCGAGTCATTTCCTTTGATTCCTATACGACGTACCTTTTAGTCGAGTCATCCCCTATGATTCCGATGAAACGTACCTTTTAGTTGAGTCATTTCCTTTGATTCCTTGAAGACGAACCTTTTAGTCGGGTCATTTCCCTTGATTCCATTAAGACGTACCTTTTAGTCGGGTCATTTCCCTTGATTCCTATACGACATATGTTTTAGTCGAGTCATCCCTTTTGATTCCTATAAGACGTACCTTTTAGTCGAGTCATCCCCTTTGATTCCTATAAGACGTACCTTTTGGTCGAGTCATCCCCTTTGTTTCCTATAAGACGTAACTTTTAGTCGAGTCATCCCCTTTGACCTCTAGAATACGTACCTATTAGTCGAGTCATTTCCTTTAATTCCTATAAGACGTACCTTTTAGTCGTGTCATCCCCTTTGATTCCTATAAGACATACCTTTTAGTCGAGTCATCCCCTTTGATTCCTATAAGACATAACTTTTAGTCGAGTCATCCCCTTTGACCTCTAGAATACGTACCTATTAGTCGAGTCATTTACTTTAATTCCTATAAGACGTACCTTTTAGTCGAGTCATCCCCTTTGATTCCTATAAGACGTAACATTTAGTCGAGTCATCCCCTTTGATTCCTATAAGACGTACCTTTTAGTTGAGTCATTTCCTTTCATTGCTTGAAGACGTACCTTTTAGTCGAGTCATTTCCCTTGATTCCTATAAGACGTACCTTTTAGTCGAGTCATCCCCTTTGATTCCTATAAGATGTACCTTTTAGTCGAGTCATCTCCTTTGATTCCTATATGACGTACCTTTTAGTTGAGTCATTTCCTGTGATTCCTAGAAGACGTTCCATATAGTCGAGTCATTTCACTTGATTCCTATAAGACGTTCCGTGTAGTCGTGTCATTCCCTTTGATTCCTATAAGATGTACCTTTTAGTCGAGTCATCCCCATTGATTCCTATAAGACATACCTTTTAGTCGAGTCATTTAGTCGATTCCTATAAGACATACCTTTTAGTCGAGTCATTTAGTCATTTCCTGTGATTCCTAGAAAACGTTCCTTATAGTCGAGTCATTTCACTTGATTCCTATAAGACGTACCTTTTAGTCGAGTCATTCCCTTTGATTCCTATAAGACGTACCTTTTAGTCGAGTCATCTCATTTGATTCCTATAAGACATACCTTTTAGTCGAGTCATCCCCTTTGATTCCTACAAGACGTAACTTTTAGTCAAGTCATTTCCCTTGATTCCTATAAGATGTACCTTTTAGTCGAGTCATCCCCTTTGATTCCTATAAGACGTATCTTTTAGGCGAGTCATCCCCTTTGATTCCTATAAGACGTACCTTTTAGTTGAGTCATTTCCTTTGATTCCTTGAAGACGAACCTTTTAGTCGGGTCATTTCCCTTGATTCCATTAAGACGTACCTTTTAGTCGGGTCATCCCCTTTGATTCCAATAAGACGTACCTTTTAGTCGAGTCATCCCCTTTGATTCCTATAAGACGTACCTTTTAGTCGAGTCATCCCCTTTGATCCCTAGAAGACGTACCTTTTAGTCGAGTCATTTCCTTTGATTCCTATACGACGTACCTTTTAGTCGAGTCATTTCCTTTGATTCCTATAAGACATACCTTTTGAGTCGAGTCATCCCCTTTGATTCCTATAAGACATACCTTTTAGTCGAGTCATCCCCTTTGATTCCTAAAAGACGCAACTTTTAGTCGAGTCATTTCCCTTGATTCCTATACGACATATGTTTTAGTCGAGTCATCCCTTTTGATTCCTATAAGACGTACCTTTTAGTCGAGTCATCCCCTTTGATTCCTATAAGACGTACCTTTTGGTCGAGTCATCCCCTTTGTTTCCTATAAGACGTAACTTTTAGTCGAGTCATCCCCTTTGACCTCTAGAATACGTACCTATTAGTCGAGTCATTTCCTTTAATTCCTATAAGACGTACCTTTTAGTCATGTCATCCCCTTTGATTCCTATAAGACGTACCTTTTAGTCGAGTCATCCCCTTTGATTCCTATAAGACATAACTTTTAGTCGAGTCATCCCCTTTGACCTCTAGAATACGTACCTATTAGTCGAGTCATTTACTTTAATTCCTATAAGACGTACCTTTTAGTCGAGTCATCCCCTTTGATTCCTATAAGACGTAACATTTAGTCGAGTCATCCACTTTGATTCCTATAAGACGTACCTTTTAGTTGAGTCATTTCCTTTCATTGCTTGAAGACGTACCTTTTAGTCGAGTCATTTCCCTTGATTACTATAAGACGTACCTTTTAGTCGAGTCATCCCCTTTGATTCCTATAAGATGTACCTTTTAGTCGAGTCATCTCCTTTGATTCCTATATGACGTACCTTTTAGTTGAGTCATTTCCTGTGATTCCTAGAAGACGTTCCTTATAGTCGAGTCATTTCACTTGATTCCTATAAGACGTTCCGTGTAGTCGTATCATTCCCTTTGATTCCTATAAGATGTACCTTTTAGTCGAGTCATCCCCATTGATTCCTATAAGACATACCTTTTAGTTGAGTCATTTCCTTGGATTCCTTGAAGACGTACCATTTAGTCGAGTCATTTCCCTTGATTCCTATAAGACGTACCTTTTAGTCGAGTCATCCCCTTTGATTCCTATAAGACGTACCTTTTAGTCTAGTCATCTCCTTTGATTCCTATAAGACGTACCTTTTAGTTTAGTGATTTCCTGTGATTCCTAGAAGACGTACGTTTTAGTCGAGTCATCCCCTTTGATTGCTATAAGACATAACTTTTAGTCGAGTCATCCCCTTTGAACCCAGGAAGACGTACCTTTTAATCGAGTCATTTACGTTGATTCCTATAAGACGTATGATTTAGTCGAGTCATCCCTTTTGATTCCTATAAGACGTACCTTTTAGTCGAGTCATCCCCTTTGATTCCTATAAGACGTACCTTTTAGTCGAGTCATCCCCTTTGATTCCTATAAGACGTAACTTTTAGTCGAGTCATCCCCTTTGACCTCTAGAATACGTACCTATTAGTCTAGTCATCTCCTTTGATTCCTATAAGATATACCTTTTAGTCGAGTCATCTCCTTTTATTCCTATAAGACGTACCTTTTAGTTGAGTCATTTCCTGTGATTCCTAGAAGACGTTCCTTATAGTCGAGTCATTTCACTTGATTCCTATAAGACGTACCTTTTAGTCGAGTCATTTCCTTTGATTGCTTGAAGACGTACCTTTTAGTCGAGTCATTTCCTTTGATTCCTATAAGACGTACCTTTTAGTCGAGTCATCCCCATTGATTCCTATAAGATGTCTCTTTTAGTCGAGTCATCTCCTTTGATTCCTATAAGACGTACCTTTTAGTTGAGTCATTTCTTATGATTCCTAGAAGACGTTCCTTATAGTCGACTCATTTCACTTGATTCCTATAAGACGTACCTTTTAGTCGAGTCATTCCCTTTGATTCCTATAAGACGTACCTTTTAGTCGAGTCATCCCCTTTGATTCCTATAAGACATCTTTTAGTCGAGTCATCCCCTTTGATTCCTAGAAGACGTAACTTTTAGTCGAGTCATTTCCCTCGATTCCTATAAGACGTACCTTTTAGTCGAGTCATCCCCTTTGATTCCTATAAGACGTATTTTTTAGGCGAGTCATCCCCTTTGATTCCTATAAGATGTACCTTTTAGTTGAGTCATTTCCTTTGATTCCTTGAAGACGTACCTTTTAGTCAGGTCATTTCCCTTGATTCCATTAAGACGTACCTATTACTCGGGTCATCCCCTTTGATTCCAATAAGACGTACCTTTTAGTGGAGTCATCCCCTTTGATTCCTATAAGACGTACCTTTTATTCGAGTCGTCCCCTTTGATCCCTAGAAATCGTACCTTTAAGTCGAGTCATTTCCTTTGATTCCTATAAGACGTACCTTTTAGTCGAGTCATTTCCTTTGATTCCTATAAGACGTACCTTATAGTCGAGTCATCCCCTTTGACCCCTAGAATACGTACCTTTTAGTCGAGACATTTCCCTTGATTCCTATAAGACGTACCTTTAGTCGAATCATCCCCTTCGATTCGAATAAGACGTACCTTTTAGTTGAGTCAATCCTCTTGATTCCTATAAGACGTACTTTTTAGTCGAGTCATTCCCCCTTGACCCCTAGAAGACGTACCTTTTAGTCGAGTCATCCCCTTTGACCCCTAGAAGATGTACCTTTAAATCAAGTCATTTCCATTGATTCTATAAGACGTATTATTTAGTCGAGTCATCCCTTTTGATTCCTATAAGACGTACCTTTTAGTCGAGTCAGCTCCTTTGATTCCTATAAGACGTACCTTTTAGTCGAGTCATTCCCTTTGACCTCTAGAATACGTACCTATTAGTCGAGTCATTTACTTTGATTCCAATAAGACGTGCCTTTAGTCGAGTCATCCCCTTTGATTTCTATAAGACGTACCTTCTAGTCGAGTCATCCCCTTTGATTTCTATAAGACGTACCTTTTAGATGAGTCATTTCCTTGGATTCCTTGAAGACGTACCATTTAGTCGAGTCATTTCCCTTGATTCCTATAAGACGTACCTTTTAGTCGAGTCATCCCCTTTGATTCCTATAAGACGTACCATTTAGTCGAGTCATCTCCTTTGATTCCTATAAGACGTACCTTTTAGTTGAGTCATTTCCTGTGATTCCTAGAAGACGTACGTTTTAGTTTTGTCATCCCCATTGATTGCAATAAGACGTACCTTTTAGTCGAGTCATCCCCTTTGACCCCTAGAAGACGTACCTTTTAATCGAGTCATTTACTTTGATTTCTATAAGACGTATGTTTTATTCGAGTCATCCCTTTTGATTCCTATAAGACGTACCTTTTAGTCGAGTCATCCCCTTTGATTCCTAAAAGACGTACCTTTTAGTCGAGTCATCCCCTTTGATTCCTATAAGACGTAACTTTTAGTCGAGTCATCCCCTTTGACCTCTAGAATACGTACCTATTAGTCGAGTCATTTCCTTTAATTCCTATAAGACGTACCTTTTAGTCGAGTCATCCCCTTCGATTCCTATAAGACGTACCTTTTAGTCGAGTCATCTCCTTTGATTCCTATAAGACGTACCTTTTTGTTGAGTCATTTCCTTTGATTGCTTGAAGACGTACCTTTTAGTCGAGTCATTTCCTTTGATTCCTATAAGACGTACCTTTTAGTCGAGTCATCCCCATTGATTCCTATAAGATGTCTCTTTTAGTCGAGTCATCTCCTTTGATTCCTATAAGACGTACCTTTTAGTTGAGTCATTTCTTATGATTCCTAGAAGACGTTCCTTATAGTCGACTCATTTCACTTGATTCCTATAAGACGTACCTTTTAGTCGAGTCATTCCCTTTGATTCCTATAAGACGTACCTTTTAGTCGAGTCATCCCCTTTTATTCCTATAAGACATATCTTTTAGTCGAGTCATCCCCTTTGATTCCTAGAAGACGTAACTTTTAGTCGAGTCATTTCCCTTGATTCCTATAAGACGTACCTTTTAGTCGAGTCATCCCCTTTGATTCCTATAAGACGTATTTTTTAGGCGAGTCATCCCCTTTGATTCCTATAAGACGTACCTTTTAGTTGAGTCATTTCCTTTGATTCCTTGAAGACGAACCTTTTAGTCGGGTCATTTCCCTTGATTCCATTAAGACGTACCTTTTAGTCGGGTCATCCCCTTTGATTCCAATAAGATGTACCTTTTAGTCGAGTCATCCCCATTGATTCCTATAAGACGTACCTTTTAGTCGAGTCATCCCCTTTGATCCCTAGAAGACGTACCTTTTAGTCGAGTCATTTCCTTTGATTCCTATACGACGTATCTTTTAGTTGAGTCATTTCCTTTGATTCCTATAAGACATTCCTTTTAGTCGAGTCATCCCCTTTGATTCCTATAAGACATACCTTTTAGTCTAGTCATCCCCTTTGATTCCTAGAAGACGTAACTTTTAGTCGAGTCATTTCCCTTGATTCTTATACGACGTATGTTTTAGTCGAGTCATCCCTTTTGATTCCTATAAGACGTACCTTTTAGTCGAGTCATCCCCTTTGATTCCTATAAGACGTACCTTTTAGTCGAGTCATCCCCTTTGATTCCTATAAGACGTAACTTTTAGTCGAGTCATCCCCTTTGACCTCTAGAATACGTACCTATTAGTCGAGTCATTTCCTTTAATTCCTATAAGACGTACCTTTTAGTCGAGTCATCCCCTTTGATTCCTATAAGACGTACCTTTTAGTCGAGTCATCCCCTTTGATTCCTATAAGACGTACCTTTTAGTTTAGTCATTTCCTTTGATTGCTTGAAGACGTACCTTTTAGTCGAGTCGTTTCCCTTGATTCCTATAAGACGTACTTTTTAGTCGAGTCATTCCCCCTTGACCCCTACAAGACGTACCTTTTAGTCGAGTCATCCCCATTGACCCCTAGAAGATGTACCTTTTAATCGAGTCATTTCCTTTTATTCTATAAGACGTATCATTTAGTCGAGTCATCCCTTTTGATTCCTATAAGACGTACCTTTTAGTCGAGTCATCCCCTTTGATTCCTATAAGACGTACCCTTTTGTCGAGTCATCCCCTTTGACCTCTAGAATACGTACCTATTAGTCGAGTCATTTCCTTTGATTCCAATAAGACGTTCCTTTAGTCGAGTCATCCCCTGTGATTTCTATAAGACGTACCTTTTAGTCGTGTCATCCACTTTGATTTCTATAAGACGTACCTTTTAGTTGAGTCATTTCTTTGGATTCCTTGAAAACGTACCATTTAGTCGAGTCATTTCCATTGATTCCTATAAGACGTACCTTTTAGTCGAGTCATCCCCTTTGACTCCTATAAGACGTACCTTTTAGTCGAGTCATCTCCTTTGATTCCTATAAGACGTACCTTTTAGTTGAGTGATTTCCTGTGATTCCTAGAAGACGTACGTTTTAGTCGAGTCATCCCCTTTGATTGCTATAAGACGTACCTTTTAGTCGAGTCATCCCCTTTGACCCCAAGAAGACGTACCTTTTGATCGAGTCATTTACTTTGATTCCTATATGACGTATGATTTAGTCGAGTCATCCCATTTGATTCCTATAAGACGTACCTTTTAGTCGAGTCATCCCCTTTGATTCCTATAAGACGTATCTTTTAGTCGAGTCATACCCTTTGATTCCTATAAGACGTACCTTTTAGTCGAGTCATCCCCTTTGATTCCTATAAGACGTACCTTTTAGTTGAGTCATTTCCTTTGATTGCTTGAAGACGTACCTTTTAGTCGAGTCATTTCCCTTGATTCCTATAAGACGTACCTTTTAGTCGAGTCATCCCCTTTGATTCCTATAAGATGTACCTTTTAGGCGAGTCATCTCCTTTGATTCCTATAAGACGTACCTTTTAGTTGATTATTTCCTGTGATTCCTAGAAGACGTTCCTTATAGTATAGTCATTTCACTTGATTCCTATTTGACGTTCCTTTTAGTCAAGTCATTCCCTTTGATTCCTATAAGACGTACCTTTTAGTCGAGTCATCCCCTTTGATTCCTATAAGACATACCATTTAGTCGAGTCATCTCCTTTGATTCCTATAAGACGTACCATTTAGTCGAGTCATCTTCTTTGAGTCCTATAAGACGTACCTTTTAGTTGAGTCATTTCCTGTGATTCCTAGAAGACGTACGTTTTAGTTGAGTCATCCCCTTTGATTGCTATAAGACGTACCTTTTAGTTGAGTCATTTCCTTTGATTGCTTGAAGACGTACCTTTTAGTCGAGTCATTTCCTTTGATTCCTATAAGACGTACCTTTTAGTCGAGTCATCCCCTTTGATTCCTATAAGATGTACCTTTTAGTCGAGTCATCTCCTTTGATTCCTATAAGACGTACCTTTTAGTTGAGTCATTTCTTATGATTCCTAGAAGACGTTCCTTATAGTCGACTCATTTCACTTGATTCCTATAAGACGTACCTTTTAGTCGAGTCATTCCCTTTGATTCCTAAAAGACGTACCTTTTAGTCGAGTCATCCCCTTTGATTCCTATAAGACATATCTTTTAGTCGAGTCATCCCCTTTGATTCCTAGAAGACGTAACTTTTAGTCGAGTCATTTCCCTTGATTCCTATAAGACGTACCTTTTAGTCGAGTCATCCCCTTTGATTCCTATAAGACGTATCTTTTAGGCGAGTCATCCCCTTTGATTCCTATAAGACGTACCTTTTAGTTGAGTCATTTCCTTTGATTCCTTGAAGACGAACCTTTTAGTCGGGTCATTACCCTTGATTCTATTAAGACGTACCTTTTAGTCGGGTCATCCCCTTTGATTCCAATAAGACGTACCTTTTAGTCGAGTCATCCCCATTGATTCCTATAAGACGTACCTTTTAGTCGAGTCATCCCCTTTGATCATTAGAAGACGTACCTTTTAGTCGAGTCATTTCCTTTGATTCCTATACGACGTACCTTTTAGTTGAGTCATTTCCTTTGATTCCTATAAGACATTCCTTTTAGTCGAGTCATCCCCTTTGATTCCTATAAGACATACCTTTTAGTCTAGTCATCCCCTTTGATTCCTAGAGGCGTAACTTTTAGTCGAGTCATTTCCCTTGATTCCTATACGACGTATGTTTTAGTCGAGTCATCCCTTTTGATTCCTATAAGACGTACCTTTTAGTCGAGTCATCCCCTTTGATTCCTATAAGACGTACCTTTTAGTCGAGTCATCCCCTTTGATTCCTGTAAGACGTAACTTTTAGTCGAGTCATCCCCTTTGACCTCTAGAATACGTACTTATTAGTCGAGTCATTTCCTTTAATTCCTATAAGACGTACCTTTTAGTCGAGTCATCCCCTTTGATTCCTATAAGACGTACCTTTTAGTCGAGTCATCCCCTTTGATTCCTATAAGACGTACCTTTTAGTTGAGTAATTTCCTTTGATTGCTTGAAGACGTACCTTTTAGTCGAGTCATTTCCCTTGATTCCTATAAGACGTACTTTTTAGTCGAGTCATTCCCCCTTGACCCCTACAAGACGTACCTTTTAGTCGTGTCATCCCCATTGACCCCTAGAAGATGTACCTTTTAATCGAGTCATTTCCTTTTATTCTATAAGACGTATCATTTAGTCGAGTCATCACTTTTGATTCCTATAAGACGTACCTTTTAGTCGAGTCATCCCCTTTGATTCCTATAAGACGTACCTTTTAGTCGAGTCATCCCCTTTGACCTCTAGAATACGTACCTATTAGTCGAGTCATTTCCTTTGATTCCAATAAGACGTGCCTTTAGTTGAGTCATCCCCTGTGATTTCTATAAGACGTACCTTTTAGTCGTGTCATCCCCTTTGATTTCTATAAGACGTACCTTTTAGTTGAGTCATTTCTTTGGATTCCTTGAAAACGTACCATTTAGTCGAGTCATTTCCATTGATTCCTATAAGACGTACCTTTTAGTCGAGTCATCCCCTTTGATTCCTATAAGACGTACCTTTTAGTCGAGTCATCTCCTTTGATTCCTATAAGACGTACCTTTTAGTTGAGTGATTTCCTGTGATTCCTAGAAGACGTACGTTTTAGTCGAGTCATCCCCTTTGATTGCTATAAGACGTACCTTTTAGTCGAGTCATCCCCTTTTACCCCTAGAAGACGTACCTTTTAATCGAGTCATTTACTTTGATTCCTATATGACGTATGATTTAGTCGAGTCATCCCTTTTGATTCCTATAAGACGTACCTTTTAGTCGAGTCATCCCCTTTGATTCCTATAAGACATATCTTTTAGTCGAGTCATCCCCTTTGATTCCTATAAGACGTACCTTTTAGTCGAGTCATCCCCTTTGATTCCTATAAGACGTACCTTTTAGTTGAGTCATTTCCTTTGATTGCTTGAAGACGTACCTTTTAGTCGAGTCATTTCCCTTGATTCCTATAAGACGTACATTTTAGTCGAGTGATTTCCTGTGATTCCTAGAAGACGTACCTTTTAGTTGAGTGATTTCCTGTGATTCCTAGAAGACGTACGTTTTAGTCGAGTCATCCCTTTTGATTGCTATAAGACGTACCTTTTAGTCGAGTCATTTACTTTGATTCCTATAAGACGTATGATTTAGTCGAGTCATCCCTTTTGATTCCTATAAGACATAGCTTTTAGTCGAGTCATCCCCTTTGATTCCTATAAGACGTACCTTTTAGTCGAGTCATCCCCTTTGATTCCTATAAGACATAACTTTTAGTCGAGGTATCCCCTTTGACCTCTAGAATACGTACCTATTAGTCGAGTCATCTCCTTTGATTCCTATAAGATGTATCTTTTAGTCGAGTCATCTCCTTTGATTCCTATAACACGTACCTTTTAGTTGAGTCATTTCCTGTGATTCCTAGAAGACGTTCCTTATAGTCGAGTCATTTCACTTGATTCCTATAAGACGTACCTTTTAGTCAAGTCATTCCCTTTGATTCCTATAAGACGTACCTTTTAGTCGAGTCATCTCATTTGATTCCTATAAGACATACCTTTTAGTCGAGTCATCCCCTTTGATTCCTAGAAGACGTAACTTTTAGTAAAGTCATTTCCCTTGATTCCTATAAGATGTACTTTTTAGTCGAGTCATCCCCTTTGATTCCTATAAGACGTATCTTTTAGGCGAGTCATCCCCTTTGATTCCTATAAAACGTACCTTTTAGTTGAGTCATTTCCTTTGATTCCTTGAAGACGAACCTTTTAGTCGGGTCATTTCCCTTGATTCCATTAAGACGTACCTTTTAGTCGGGTCATCCCCTTTGATTCCAATAAGACGTACCTTTTAGTCGAGTCATCCCCTTTGATTCCTATAAGACGTACCTTTTAGTCGAGTCATCCCCTTTGATCCCTAGAACACGTACCTTTTAGTCGAGTCATTTCCTTTGATTCCTATACGACGTACCTTTTAGTCGAGTCATTTCCTTTGATTCCTATAAGACATATCTTTTGAGTCGAGTCATCCCCTTTGATTCCTATAAGACATACCTTTTAGTCGAGTCATCCCCTTTGATTCCTAGAAGACGCAACTTTTAGTCGAGTCATTTCCCTTGATTCCTATACGACATATGTTTTAGTCGAGTCATCCCTTTTGATTCCTATAAGACGTACCTTTTAGTCGAGTCATCCCCTTTGATTCCTATAAGACGTACCTTTTAGTCGAGTCATTCCCTTTGTTTCCTATAAGACGTAACTTTTAGTCGAGTCATCCCCTTTGACCTCTAGAATACGTACCTATTAGTCGAGTCATTTCCTTTAATTCCTATAAGACGTACCTTTTAGTCGTGTCATCCCCTTTGATTCCTATAAGACGTACCTTTTAGTCGAGTCATCCCCTTTGATTCCTATAAGACATAACTTTTAGTCGAGTCATCCCCTTTGATTCCTCTAAGACGTACCTTTTAGTTGAGTCATTTCCTTTGATTGCTTGAAGACGTACCTTTTAGTCGAGTCATTTCCCTTGATTCCTATAAGACGTACCTTTTAGTCGAGTCATCCCCTTTGATTCCTATAAGATGTACCTTTTAGTCGAGTCATCTCCTTTGATTCCTATAAGACGTACCTTTTAGTTGAGTCATTTCCTGTGATTCCTAGAAGACGTTCCTTATAGTCGAGTCATTTCACTTGATTCCTATAAGACGTTCCGTGTAGTCGTGTCATTCCCTTTGATTCCTATAAGATGTACCTTTTAGTCGAGTCATCCCCATTGATTCCTATAAGACATACCTTTTAGTCGAGTCATCCCCTTTGATTTCTATAAGACGTACCTTTTAGTTGAGTCATTTCCTTGGATTCCTTGAAGACGTACCATTTAGTCGAGTCATTTCCCTTGATTCCTATAAGACGTACCTTTTAGTCGAGTCATCCCCTTTGATTCCTATAAGACGTACCTTTTAGTCTAGTCATCTCCTTTGATTCCTATAAGACGTACCTTTTAGTTAAGTGATTTCCTGTGATTCCTAGAAGACGTACGTTTTAGTCGAGTCATCCCCTTTGATTGCTGTAAGACATACCTTTTAGTCGAGTCATCCCCTTTGAACCCAGGAAGACGTACCTTTTAATCGAGTCATTTACGTTGATTCCTATAAGACGTATGATTTAGTCGAGTCATCCCTTTTGATTCCTATAAGACGTATCTTTTAGTGGAGTCATCCCCTTTGATTCCTATAAGACGTACCTTTTAGTCGAGTCATCCCCTTTGATTCCTATAAGACGTAACTTTTAGTCGAGTCATCCCCTTTGACCTCTAGAATACGTACCTATTAGTCTAGTCATCTCCTTTGATTCCTATAAGATGTACCTTTTAGTCGAGTCATCTCCTTTTATTCCTATAAGACGTACCTTTTAGTTGAGTCATTTCCTGTGATTCCTAGAAGACGTTCCTTATAGTCGAGTCCTTTCACTTGATTCCTATAAGACGTACCTTTTAGTCGAGTCATTCCCTTTGATTCCTATAAGACGTACGTTTTAGTCGAGTCATCCCCTTTGATTCCTATAAGACATACCTTTTAGTCGAGTCATCCCCTTTGATTCCTAGAAGACGTAACTTTTAGTCGAGTCATTTCCCTTGATTCCTATAAGACGTACCTTTTAGTCGAGTCATCCCCTTCGATTCCTATAAGACGTATCTTTTAGGCGAGCCATCCCCTTTGATTCCTATAAGACGTACCTTTTAGTTTAGTCATTTCTTTGATTCCTTGAAGACGAACCTTTTAGTCGGGTCATTTCCCTTGATTCCATTAAGGCGTACCTTTTAGTCGGGTCATCCCCTTTGATTCCTATAAGACGTACCTTTTAGTTGAGTCATCCCCTTTGATTCCTATAAGACGTACCTTTTAGTCGAGTCATCCCCTTTGATCCCTAGAATACGTACCTTTTAGTCGAGTCATTTCCTTTGATTCCTATACGACGTACCTTTTAGTCGAGTCATTTCCTTTGATTCCTATAAGACATACCTTTTAGACGAGTCATCCCCTTTGATTCCTATAAGACATACCTTTTAGTCGAGTCATCCCCTTTGATTCCTATAAGACGTACCTTTTAGTCTAGTCATCTCCTTTGATTCCTATAAGACGTACCTTTTAGTCTAGTCATCTCCTTTGATTCCTATAAGACGTACCTTTTAGTTGAGTGATTTCCCGTGATTCCTAGAAGACGTACGTTTTAGTCGAGTCATCCCCTTTGATTGCTATAAGACGTACCTTTTAGTCGAGTCATCCCCTTTGACCCCAGAAAGACGTACCTTTTAATCGAGTCATTTACTTTGATTCCTATAAGACGTATGATTTAGTCGAGTCATCCCTTTTGATTCCTATAAGACGTACCTTTTAGTCGAGTCATCCCCTTTGATTCCTATAAGACGTACCTTTTAGTCGAGTCATCCCCTTTGATTCCTATAAGACGTAACTTTTAGTCGAGTCATCCCCTTTGACCTCTAGAATATGTAC
This sequence comes from Capsicum pubescens, assembly GCA_030864215.1. NCBI lineage: Eukaryota > Viridiplantae > Streptophyta > Magnoliopsida > Solanales > Solanaceae > Capsicum > Capsicum pubescens. The sequence goes on along the minus strand of CM061545.1, from coordinate 270,779,423 downwards.
CTATTAGTCGAGTCATCTCCTTTGATTCCTATAAGATGTACCTTTTAGTCGAGTCATCTCCTTTGATTCCTATAAGACGTACCTTTTAGTTGAGTCATTTCCTGTGATTCCTAGAAGACGTTCCTTATAGTCGAGTCATTTCACTTGATTCCTATAAGACGTACCTTTTAGTCGAGTCATTCCCTTTGATTCCTATAAGACGTACCTTTTAGTCGAGTCATCCCCTTTGATTCCTATAGGACATACCTTTTAGTCTAGTCATCCCCTTTGATTCCTAGAAGACGTAACTTTTAGTCGAGTCATTTCCCTTGATTCCTATAAGACGTACCTTTTAGTCGAGTCATCCCCTTTGATTCCTATAAGACGTATCTATTAGGCGAGTCATCCCCTTTTATTCCTATAAGACGTAACTTTTAGTTGAGTCAATTCTTTGATTCCTTGATGACGAACCTTTTAGTCGGGTCATTTCCCTTGATTCCATTAAGGCGTACCTTTTAGTCGGGTCATCCCCTTTGATTCCAATAAGACGTACCTTTTTGTCGAGTCATCCCCTTTGATTCCTATAAGACGTACCTTTTAGTCGAGTCATCCCCTTTGATCCCTAGAAGACGTACCTTTTAGTCGAGTCATTTTCTTTGATTCCTATACGACGTACCTTTTAGTCGAGTCATTTCCTTTGATTCCAACAAGACATACCTTTTAGTCGAGTCATCCCCTTTGATTCCTATAAGACATACCTTTTAGTCGAGTCATCCCCTTTGATTCTTAGAAGACGTAACTTTTAGTCGAGTCATTTTCCTTGATTCCTATACGAAGTATGTTTTAGTCGAGTCATCCCTTTTGATTCCTATTAGACGTACCTTTTAGTCGAGTCATCCCCTTTGATTCCTATAAGACGTACCTTTTAGTCGAGTCATCCCCTTTGATTCCTATAATACGTAACTTTTAGTCGAGTCATCCCCTTTGACCTCTAGAATACGTACCTATTAGTCGAGTCATTTCCTTTAATTCCTATATGACGTACCTTTTAATCGAGTCATCCCCTTTGATTCCTATAAGACGTACCTTTTAGTCTAGTCATCCCCTTTGATTCCTATAAGACGTACCTTTTAGTTGAGTCATTTCCTTTGATTGCTTGAAGACGTACCTTTTAGTCGATTCATTTCCCTTGATTCATATAAGACGTACCTTTTAGTCGAGTCATCCCCTTTGATTCCTATAAGATGTACCTTTTAGTCGAGTCATCTCCGTTGATTCCTATAAGACGTATCTTTTGGTTGAGTTATTTCCTGTGATTCCTAGAAGACGTTCCTTATAGTAGAGTCATTTCACTTGATTCCTATAAGACGTACCTTTTAGTCGAGTCATTCCCTTTGATTCCTATAAGACGTACCTTTTAATCGAGTCTTCCCCTTTGATTCCTATAAGACATACCTTTTAGTCGAGTCATCCCCTTTGATTCCTAGAAGACGTAACTTTTAGTCGAGTCATTTCCCTTGATTCCTATAAGACGTATCTTTTAGTCGAGTCATCCCCTTTGATTCCTATAAGACGTATCTTTTAGGCGAGTCATCCCCTTTGATTCCTATAAGACGTACCTTTTAGTTGAGTCATTTCCTTGATTCCTTGAAGATGAACCTTTTGGTCGGGTCATTTCCCTTGATTCCATTAAGGCGTACCTTTTAGTCGGGTCATCCCCTTTGATTCCAATAAGACGTACCTTTTAGTCGAGTCATCCCCTTTGATTCCTATAAGACGTAACTTTTAGTCGAGTCATCCCCTTTGATCCCTAGAAGACGTACCTTTTAGTCGAGTCATTTCCTTTGATTCCTATATGACGTACCTTTTAGGCGAGTCATTTCCTTTGATTCCTATAAGACATACCTTTTAGTCGAGTCATCCCCTTTGATTCCTATAAGACATACCTTTTAGTCGAGTCATCCCCTTTGATTCCTAGAAGACGTAACTTTTAGTCGAGTCATTTCCCTTGATTCCTATACGACATATGTTTTAGTCGAGTCATCCCTTTTGATTCCTATAAGACGTACCTTTTAGTCGAGTCATCCCCATTGATTCCTATAAGACGTACCTTTTAGTCGAGTCATCCCCTTTGACTCCTATAAGACGTAACTTTTAGTCGAGTCATCCACTTTGAACTCTAGAATACGTACCTATTAGTCGAGTCATTTCCTTTAATTCCTATAAGACGTACCTTTTAGTCGAGTCATCCCCTTTGATTCCTATAAGACGTACCTTTTAGTCGAGTCATCCCCTTTGATTCCTATAAGACGTACCTTTTAATTGAGTCATTTCCTTTGATTGCTTGAAGACGTACCTTTTAGTCGATTCATTTCCCTTGATTCCTATAAGATTTACCTTTTAGTCGAGTCATCCCCTTTAATTCCTATAAGATGTACCTTTTAGTCGAGTCATCTCCTTTGATTCCTATTAGACGTACCTTTTAGTTGAGTCATTTCCTGTGATTCCTAGATGACGTTCCTTATAGTCGAGTCATTTCACTTGATTCCTATAAAACGTACCTTTTAGTAGAGTCATTCCCTTTGATTCCTATAAGACGTACCTTTTAATCGAGTCATCCCCTTTGATTCCTATAAGACATACCTTTTAGTCGAGTCATCCCCTTTGATTCCTAGAAGACGTAACTTTTAGTCGAGTCATTTCCCTTGATTCCTATAAGACGTACCTCTTAGTCGAGTCATCCCCTTTGATTCCTATAAGACGTATCTTTTAGGCGAGTCATCCCCTTTTATTCCTATAAGACGTACCTTTTAGTTGAGTCATTTCCTTTGATTCCTTGAAGATGAACCTTTTAGTCGGGTCATTTCCCTTGATTCCATTTAGACGTACCTTTTAGTCGGGTCATCCCCTTTGATTCCAATAAGACGTACCTTTTAGTCGAGTCATCCGCTTTGATTCCTAGAAGACGTACCTTTTAGTCGAGTCATCCCCTTTGATCCCTAGAAGACGTACCTTTTAGTCGAGTCATTTCCTTTGATTCCTATAAGACGTACCTTTTAGTTGAGTCATTTCCTTTGATTCCTAAAAGACGTACCTTTTAGTCGAGTCATCCCCTTTGATTCCTATAAGACATACCTTTTAGTCGAGTCATCCCCTTTGATTCCTAGAAGACGTAACTTTTAGTTGAGTCATTTCCCTTGATTCCTATACGACGTATGTTTTAGTCGAGTCATCCCTTTTGATTCCTATACGACGTACCTTTTAGTCGAGTCATCCCCTTTGATTCCTATAAGACGGACCTTTTAGTCCAGTCATCCCCTTTGATTCCTATAAGACATACCTTTTAGTCGAGTCATCCCCTTTGATTCCTAGAAGACGTAACTTTTAATCGATTCATTTCCCTTGATTCCAATAAGACGTACCTTTTAGTCGAGTCCTCTCCTTTTATTCGTATAAGACGTATCTTTTAGACGAGTCATCCCCTTTGATTCCTATAAGATGTACCTTTTAGTTGAGTCATTTCCTTTGATTCCTTAAAGACGTACCTTTTAGTCGGGTCATTTCCTTTGATTCCATTAAGACGTATCTTTTAGTCGGGTCATCCCCTTTGATTCCAATAAGACGTACCTTTTAGTGGAGTTATCCCCTTTGATTCCTATAAGACGTACCTTTTAGTCGAGTCATCCCCTTTGATCCCTAGAAATCGTACCTTTTAGTCGAGTCATTTCCTTTGATTCCTATAAGACGTACCTTTTAGTCGAGACATTTCCTTTGATTCCTATAAGACGTACCTTATAGTCGAGTCATCCCCTTTGACCCCTAGAATACGTACCTTATAGTCGAGTCATTTGCCTTGATTCCTATAAGACATACCTTTTAGTCGAATCATCCCCTTCGATTCAAATAAGACGTACCTTTTAGTCGAGTCATACCTCTTGATTCCTATAAGACGTACTTTTTAGTCGAGTCATTCCCCCTTGACCCCTAGAAGACGTACCTTTTAGTCGAGTCATCCCCTTTGACCCCTAGAAGATGTACCTTTTAATCGAGTCATTTCCTTTGATTCTATAAGACGTATCATTTAGTCGAGTCATCCCTTTTGATTCCTATAAGACGTACCTTTTAGTCGAGTCATCCCCTTTGATTTCTATAAGACGTACCTTTTAGTCGAGTCATCCCCTTTTACCTCTAGAATACGTACCTATTAGTCGAGTCATTTCCTTTGATTCCAATAAGACGTGCCTTTAGTCGAGTCATCCCCTGTGATTTCTATAAGACTTACCTTTTAGTTGAGTCATCCCCTTTGATTTCTATATGACGTACCTTTTAGTTGAGTCATTTCCTTGGATTCCTTGAAGACGTACCATTTAGTCGAGTCATTTCCCTTGATTCCTATAAGACGTATCTTTTAGTCGAGTCATCCCCTTTGATTCCTATAAGACGTACCTTTTTGTCGAGTCATCTCCTTTGATTCCTATAAGACGTACCTTTTAGTTGAGTCATTTCCTGTGATTCCTAGAAGACGTACGTTTTAGTCGAGTCATCCCCTTTGATTGCTATAAGACATACCTTTTAGTCGAGTCATCCCCTTTGACCCCTAGAAGACGTACCTTTTAATCGAGTCATTTACTTTGATTCCTAAAAGATGTATGTTTTAGTCGAGTCATCCCTTTTGAATCCTATAAGACGTACCTTTTAGTCGAGTCATCCCCTTTGATTCCTATAAGACGTACCTTTTAGTTGATTCATTTCCTTTGATTGCTTGAAGACGTACCTTTTAGTCGAGTCATTTCCCTTGATTCCTATAAGACGTACCTTTTAGTCGAGTCATCCCCTTTGATTCCTATAAGATGTCCCTTTTTGTCGAGTCATCTCCATAGATTCCTATAAGACGTACCTTTTACTTGAGTCATTTCATGTGATTCCTAGAAGACGTTCCTTATAGTCTAGTCATTTCACTTGATTCCTATAAGACGTACCTTTTAGTCGAGTCATTCCCTTTGATTCCTATAAGACGTACCTTTTAGTCGAGTCATCCCCTTTTATTCCTAGAAGACGTAACTTTTAGTCGAGTCATTTCCCTTGATTCCTATAAGACGTACCTTTTAGTCGAGTCATCCCCTTTTATTCCTAGAAGACGTAACTTTTAGTCGAGTCATCCCCTTTGATTCCTATAAGACGTATCTTTTAGGCGAGTCATCCCCTTTGATTCCTATAAGACGTACCGTTTAGTTGAGTCATTTCCTTTGATTCCTTGAAGACATACCTTTTAGTCGGGTCATTTCCCTTGATTCCATTAAGACGTATCTTTTAGTCGGGTCATCCCCTTTGATTCCAATAAGACGTACCTTTTAGTCGAGTTATCCCCTTTGATTCCTATAAGACGTACCTTTTAGTCGAGTCATCCCCTTTGATCCCTAGAAATCGTACCTTTTAGTCGAGTCATTTCCTTTGATTCCTATAAGACGTACCTTTTAGTCGAGACATTTCCTTTGATTCCTATAAGACGTACCTTATAGTCGAGTCATCCCCTTTGACCCCTAGAATACGTACCTTATAGTCGAGTCATTAGCCTTGATTCCTATAAGACATACCTTTCAGTCGAATCATCCACTTCGATTCAAATAAGACGTACCTTTTAGTCGAGTCATACCTCTTGATTCCTATAAGACGTACTTTTTAGTCGAGTCATTCCCCCTTGACCCCTAGAAGACGTACCTTTTAGTCGAGTCATCCCCTTTGACCCCTAGAAGATGTACCTTTTAATCGAGTCATTTCCTTTGATTCTATAAGACGTATCATTTTGTCGAGTCATCCCTTTTGATTCCTATAAGACGTACCTTTTAGTCGAGTCATCCCCTTTGATTTCTATAAGACGTACCTTTTAGTCGAGTCATCCCCTTTTACCTCTAGAATACGTACCTATTAGTCGAGTCATTTCCTTTGATTCCAATAAGACGTGCCTTTAGTCGAGTCATCCCCTGTGATTTCTATAAGACGTACCTTTTAGTTGAGTCATCCCCTTTGATTTCTATAAGACGTACCTTTTAGTTGAGTCATTTCCTTGGATTCCTTGAAGACGTACCATTTAGTCGAGTCATTTCCCTTGATTCCTATAAGACGTATCTTTTAGTCGAGTCATCCCCTTTGATTCCTATAAGACGTACCTTTTTGTCGAGTCATCTCCTTTGATTCCTATAAGACGTACCTTTTAGTTGAGTCATTTCCTGTGATTCCTAGAAGACGTACGTTTTAGTCGAGTCATCCCCTTTGATTGCTATAAGACATACCTTTTAGTCGAGTCATCCCCTTTGACCCCTAGAAGACGTACCTTTTAATCGAGTCATTTACTTTGATTCCTAAAAGACGTATGTTTTAGTCGAGTCATCCCTTTTGAATCCTATAAGACGTACCTTTTAGTCGAGTCATCCCCTTTGATTCCTATAAGACGTTCCTTTTAGTCGAGTCATCCCCTTTGATTCCTATAAGACGTAACTTTTAGTCGAGTCATCCCCTTTGACCTCTAGAATACGTACCTATTAGTCGAGTCATTTCCTTTAATTCCTATAAGACGTACCTTTTAGTCGAGTCATCCCCTTTGATTCCTATAAGACGTACCTTTTAGTCGAGTCATCCCCTTTGATTCCTATAAGACGTACCTTTTAGTTGATTCATTTCCTTTGATTGCTTGAAGACATACCTTTTAGTCGAGTCATTTCCCTTGATTCCTATAAGACGTACCTTTTAGTCGAGTCATCCCCTTTGATTCCTATAAGATGTCCCTTTTAGTCGAGTCATCTCCATAGATTCCTATAAGACGTACCTTTTACTTGAGTCATTTCATGTGATTCCTAGAAGACGTTCCTTATAGTCTAGTCATTTCACTTGATTCCTATAAGACGTACCTTTTAGTCGAGTCATTCCCTTTGATTCCTATAAGACGTACCTTTTAGTCGAGTCATCCCCTTTGATTCCTATAAGACATACCTTTTAGTCGAGTCATCCCCTTTTATTCCTAGAAGACGTAACTTTTAGTCGAGTCATTTCCCTTGATTCCTATAAGACGTACCTTTTAGTCGAGTCATCCCCTTTGATTCCTATAAGACGTATCTTTTAGGCGAGTCATCCCCTTTGATTCCTATAAGACGTACCGCTTAGTTGAGTCATTTCCTTTGATTCCTTGAAGACATACCTTTTAGTCGGGTCATTTCCCTTGATTCCATTAAGACGTACCTTTTAGTCGGGTCATCCCCTTTGATTCCAACAAGACGTACCTTTTAGTCGAGTCATCCCCTTTGATTCCGATAAGACGTACCTTTTAGTCGAGTCATCCCCTTTGATCCCTAGAAGACGTACCTTTTAGTCGAGTCATTTCTTTTGATTCCTATAAGACGTACCTTTTAGTCGAGTCATTTCCTTTGATTCCTATAAGACGTACCTTTTAGTCGAGTCATCCTCTTTGATTCCTATAAGACATACCTTTTAGTCGAGTCATCCCCTTTGATTCCTAGAAGACGTAACTTTTAGTCGAGTCATTTCCCTTGATTCCTATAAGACGTACCTTTTAGTCGAGTCATCCCCTTTGATTCCTATAAGACGTACCTTTTAGTTGAGTCATTTTCTTTGATTGCTTGAAGACGTACCTTTTTGTCGAGTCATTTCCCTTGATTCCTATAAGACGTACCTTTTAGTCGAGTCATCCCTTTTGATTCCTATAAGACGTAACTTTTAGTCGAGTCATCTCCTTTGATTCCTATAAGAAGTACCTTTTAGTTGATTCATTTCCTGTGATTCCTAGAAGACGTTCCTTATAGTCGAGTCATTTCACTTGATTCCTATAAGACGTACCTTTTAGTCGAGTCATTCCCTTTGATTCCTATAAGACGTACCTTTTAGTCGAGTCATCCCCTTTGATTCCTATAAGACATACCTTTTAGTCGAGTCATCCCCTTTGATTCCTAGAAGACGTAACTTTTAGTCGAGTCATTTCCCTTGATACCTATAAGACGTACCTTTTAGTCGAGTCATCCCCTTTGATTCCTATAAGACGTATCTTTAAGGCGAGTCATCCCCCTTGATTCCTATAAGACGTACCTTTTAGTTGAGTCATTTCCTTTGATTCCTTGATGACGTACCTTTTAGTCGGTTCATTTCCCTTGATTCCATTAAGACGTACCTTTTAGTCGGGTCATTCCCTTTGATTCCAATAAGACGTACCTTTTAGTCGAGTCATCCCCTTTGATTCCTATAAGACGTACCTTTTAGTCGAGTCATCCCCTTTGATCCCTAGAAGACGTACCTTTTAGTCGAGTCATTTCTTTTGATTCCTATAAGACGTACCTTTTAGTCGAGTCATTTCCTTTGATTCCTATAAGACGTACCTTTTAGTCGAGTCATTCCCTTTGATTCCTATAAGACATACCTTTTAGTCGAGTCATCCCCTTTGATTCCTAGAAGACGTAACTTTTAGTCGAGTCATTTCCCTTGATTCCTATAAGACGTACCTTTTAGTCGAGTCATCCCCTTTGATTCCTATAAGATGTACCTTTTAGTTGAGTCATTTCCATTGATTGCTTGAAGACGTACCTTTTTGTCGAGTCATTTCCCTTGATTCCTATAAGACGTACCTTTTAGTCGAGTCATCCCCTTTGATTCCTATAAGACGTACCTTTTAGTCGAGTCATCCCCTTTGATCCCTAGAAGACGTACCGTTTAGTTGAGTCATTTCCTTTGATTCCTTGATGACGTACCTTTTAGTCGGTTCATTTCCCTTGATTCCATTAAGACGTACCTTTTAGTCGGGTCATTCCCTTTGATTCCAATAAGACGTACCTTTTAGTCGAGTCATCCCCTTTGATTCCTATAAGACGTACCTTTTAGTCGAGTCATCCCCTTTGATCCCTAGAAGACGTACCTTTTAGTCGAGTCATTTCTTTTGATTCCTATAAGACGTACCTTTTAGTCGAGTCATTTCCTTTGATTCCTATAAGACGTACCTTTTAGTCGAGTCATCCCCTTTGATTCCTATAAGACATACCTTTTAGTCGAGTCATCCCCTTTGATTCCTAGAAGACGTAACTTTTAGTCGAGTCATCCCCTTTGATTCCTATAAGACGTACCTTTTAGTCGAGTCATCCCCTTTGATTCCTATAAGACGTACCTTTTAGTTGAGTCATTTCCTTTGATTGCTTGAAGACGTACCTTTTAGTCGAGTTATTTCCCTTGATTCCTATAAGACGTACTTTTTAGTCGAGTCATTCCCCCTTGACCCCTACAAGACGTACCTTTTAGTCGAGTCATCCCCATTGACCCCTAGAAGATGTACCTTTTAATCGAGTCATTTCCTTTTATTCTATAAGACGTATCATTTAGTCGAGTCATCCCTTTTGATTCCTATAAGACGTACCTTTTAGTCGAGTCATCCCCTTTGATTCCTATAAGACGTACCTTTTAGTCGAGTCATCCCCTTTGACCTCTAGAATACGTACCTATTAGTCGAGTCATTTCCTTTGATTCCAATAAGACGTGCCTTTAGTCGAGTCATCCCCTGTGATTTCTATAAGACGTACCTTTTAGTCGTGTCATCCCCTTTGATTTCTATAAGACGTACCTTTTAGTTGAGTCATTTCTTTGGATTCCTTGAAAACGTACCATTTAGTCGAGTCATTTCCATTGATTCCCATAAGACGTACCTTTTAGTCGAGTCATCCCCTTTGATTCCTATAAGACGTACCTTTTAGTCGAGTCATCTCCTTTGATTCCTATAAGACGTACCTTTTAGTTGAGTGATTTCCTGTGATTCCTAGAAGACGTACGTTTTAGTCGAGTCATCCCCTTTGATTGCTATAAGACGTACCTTTTAGTCGAGTCATCCCCTTTGACCCCAAGAAGACGTACCTTTTGATCGAGTCATTTACTTTGATTCCTATATGACGTATGATTTAGTCGAGTCATCCCTTTTGATTCCTATAAGACGTACCTTTTAGTCGAGTCATCCCCTTTGATTCCTATAAGACGTATCTTTTAGTCGAGTCATCCCCTTTGATTCCTATAAGACGTACCTTTTAGTCGAGTCATCCCCTTTGATTCCTATAAGACGTACCTTTTAGTTGAGTCGTTTCCTTTGATTGCTTGAAGACGTACCTTTTAGTCGAGTCATTTCCCTTGATTCCTATAAGACGTACCTTTTAGTCGAGTCATCCCCTTTGATTCCTATAAGATGTACCTTTTAGGCGAGTCATCTCCTTTGATTCCTATAAGACGTACCTTTTAGTTGATTATTTCCTGTGATTCCTAGAAGACGTTCCTTATAGTCGAGTCATTTCACTTGATTCCTATTTGACGTTCCTTTTAGTCAATTCATTCCCTTTGATTCCTATAAGACGTACCTTTTAGTCGAGTCATCCCCTTTGATTCCTATAAGACATACCATTTAGTCGAGTCATCTCCTTTGATTCCAATAAGACGTACCATTTAGTCGAGTCATCTCCTTTGAGTCCTATAAGACGTACCTTTTAGTTGAGTCATTTCCTGTGATTCCTAGAAGACGTACGTTTTAGTTGAGTCATCCCCTTTGATTGCTATAAGACGTACCTTTTAGTTGAGTCATTTCCTTTGATTGCTTGAAGACGTACCTTTTAGTCGAGTCATTTCCTTTGATTCCTATAAGACGTACCTTTTAGTCGAGTCATCCCCTTTGATTCCTATAAGATGTACCTTTTAGTCGAGTCATCTCCTTTGATTCCTATAAGACGTACCTTTTAGTTGAGTCATTTCTTATGATTCCTAGAAGACGTTTCTTTATAGTCGACTCATTTCACTTGATTCCTATAAGACGTACCTTTTAGTCGAGTCATTCCCTTTGATTCCTATAAGACGTACCTTTTAGTCGAGTCATCCCCTTTGATTCCTATAAGACATATCTTTTAGTCGAGTCATCCCCTTTGATTCCTAGAAGACGTAACTTTTAGTCGAGTCATTTCCCTTGATTCCTATAAGACGTACCTTTTAGTCGAGTCATCCCCTTTGATTCGTATAAGACGTATCTTTTAGGCGAGTCATCCCCTTTGATTCCTATAAGACGTACCTTTTAGTTGAGTCATTTCCTTTGATTTCTTGAAGACGAACCTTTTAGTCGGGTCATTTCCCTTGATTCCATTAAGACGTACCTTTTAGTCGGGTCATCCCCTTTGATTCCAATAAGACGTACCTTTTAGTCGAGTCATCCCCATTGATTCCTATAAGACGTACCTTTTAGTCGAGTCATCCCCTTTGATCATTAGAAGACGTACCTTTTAGTCGAGTCATTTCCTTTGATTCCTATACGACGTACATTTTAGTTGAGTCATTTCCGTTGATTCCTATAAGACATTCCTTTTAGTCGAGTCATCCCCTTTGATTCCTATAAGACATACCTTTTAGTCTAGTCATCCCCTTTGATTCCTAGAAGACGTAACTTTTAGTCGAGTCATTTCCCTTGATTCCTATACGACGTATGTTTTAGTCGAGTCATCCCTTTTGATTCCTATAAGACGTACCTTTTAGTCGAGTCATCCCCTTTGATTCCTATAAGACGTACCTTTTAGTCGAGTCATCCCCTTTGATTCCTGTAAGACGTAACTTTTAGTCGAGTCATCCCCTTTGACCTCTAGAATACGTACTTATTAGTCGAGTCATTTCCTTTAATTCCTATAAGACGTACCTTTTAGTCGAGTCATCCCCTTTGATTCCTATAAGACGTACCTTTTAGTCGAGTCATCCCCTTTGATTCCTATAAGACGTACCTTTTAGTTGAGTCATTTCCTTTGATTGCTTGAAGACGTACCTTTTAGTCGAGTCATTTCCCTTGATTCCTATAAGACGTACTTTTTAGTCGAGTCATTCCCCCTTGACCCCTACAAGACGTACCTTTTAGTCGAGTCATCCCCATTGACCCCTAGAAGATGTACCTTTTAATCGAGTCATTTCCTTTTATTCTATAAGATGTATCATTTTGTCAAGTCATCACTTTTGATTCCTATAAGACGTACCTTTTAGTCGAGTCATCCCCTTTGATTCCTATAAGACGTACCTTTTAGTCGAGTCATCCCCTTTGACCTCTAGAATACGTACCTATTAGTCGAGTCATTTCCTTTGATTCCAATAAGACGTGCCTTTAGTTGAGTCATCCCCTGTGATTTCTATAAAACGTACCATTTAGTCGAGTCATTTCCATTGATTCCTATAAGACGTACCTTTTAGTCGAGTCATCCCCTTTGATTCCTATAAGACGTACCTTTTAGTCGAGTCATCTCCTTTGATTCCTATAAGACGTACCTTTTAGTTGAGTGATTTCCTGTGATTCCTAGAAGACGTACGTTTTAGTCGAGTCATCCGCTTTGATTGCTATAAGACGTACCTTTTAGTCGAGTCATCCCCTTTGACCCCTAGAAGACGTACCTTTTAATCGAGTCATTTACTTTGATTCCTATATGACGTATGATTTAGTCGAGTCATCCCTTTTGATTCCTATAAGACGTACCTTTTAGTCGAGTCATCACCTTTGATTCCTATAAGACGTATCTTTTAGTCGAGTCATCCCCTTTGATTCCTATAAGACGTACCTTTTAGTCGAGTCATCCCCTTTGATTCCTATATGACGTACCTTTTAGTTGAGTCATTTCCTTTGATTGCTTGAAGACGTACCTTTTAGTCGAGTCATTTCCCTTGATTCCTATAAGACGTACCTTTTAGTCGAGTGATTTCCTGTGATTCCTAGAAGACGTACCTTTTAGTTGAGTGATTTCCTGTGATTCCTAGAAGACGTACGTTTTAGTCGAGTCATCCCCTTTGATTGCTTTAAGACATACCTTTTAGTCGAGTCATTTACTTTTATTCCTATAAGACGTATGATTTAGTCGAGTCATACCTTTTGATTCCTATAAGACATAGCTTTTAGTCGAGTCATCCCCTTTGATTCCTATAAGACGTACCTTTTAGTCGAGTCATCCCCTTTGATTCCTATAAGACATAACTTTTAGTCGAGTCATCCCCTTTGACCTCTAGAATACGTACCTATTAGTCGAGTCATCTCCTTTGATTCCTATAAGATGTATCTTTTAGTCGAGTCATCTCCTTTGATTCCTATAAGACGTACCTTTTAGTTGAGTCATTTCCTGTGATTCCTAGAAGACGTTCCTTATAGTCGAGTCATTTCACTTGATTCCTATAAGACGTACCTTTTAGTCGAGTCATTCCCTTTGATTCCTATAAGACGTACCTTTAAGTCGAGTCATCTCATTTGATTCCTATAAGACATACCTTTTAGTCGAGTCATCCCCTTTGATTCCTAGAAGACGTAACTTTTAGTCGAGTCATTTCCCTTGATTCCTATAAGATGTACCTTTTAGTCGAGTCATCCCCTTTGATTCCTATAAGACGTATCTTTTAGGCGAGTCATCCCCTTTGATTCCTATAAGACGTACCTTTTAGTTGAGTCATTTCCTTTGATTCCTTGAAGACGAACATTTTAGTCGGGTCATTTCCCTTGATTCCATTAAGACGTACCTTTTAGTCGGGTCATCCCCTTTGATTCCAATAAGACGTACCTTTTAGTCGAGTCATCCCCTTTGATTCCTATAAGACATACCTTTTAGTCGAGTCATCCCCTTTGATCCCTAGAAGACGTACCTTTTAGTCGAGTCAATTCCTTTGATTCCTATACGACGTACCTTTTAGTCGAGTCATTTCCTTTGATTCCTATAAGACATACCTTTTGAGTCGAGTCATCCCCTTTGATTCCTATAAGACATACCTTTTAGTCGAGTCATCCCCTTTGATTCCTAGAAGACGCAACTTTTAGTCGAGTCATTTCCCTTGATTCCTATACGACATATGTTTTAGTCGAGTCATCCCTTTTGATTCCTTTAAGACGTACCTTTTAGTCGAGTCATCCCCTTTGATTCCTATAAGACGTACCTTTTAGTCGAGTCATCCCCTTTGATCATTAGAAGACGTACCTTTTAGTCGAGTCATTTCCTTTGATTCCTATACGACGTACATTTTAGTTGAGTCATTTCCTTTGATTCCTATAAGACATTCCTTTTAGTCGAGTCATCCCCTTTGATTCCTATAAGACATACCTTTTAGTCTAGTCATCCCCTTTGATTCCTAGAAGACGTAACTTTTAGTCGAGTCATTTCCCTTGATTCCTATACGACGTATGTTTTAGTCGAGTCAACCCTTTTGATTCCTATAAGACGTACCTTTTAGTCGAGTCATCCCCTTTGATTCCTATAAGACGTACCTTTTAGTCGAGTCATCCCCTTTGATTCCTGTAAGACGTAACTTTTAGTCGAGTCATCCCCTTTGACCTCTAGAATACGTACTTATTAGTCGAGTCATTTCCTTTAATTCCTATAAGACGTACCTTTTAGTCGAGTCATCCCCTTTGATTCCTATAAGACGTACCTTTTAGTCGAGTCATCCCCTTTGATTCCTATAAGACGTACCTTTTAGTTGAGTCATTTCCTTTGATTGCTTGAAGACGTACCTTTTAGTCGAGTCATTTCCCTTGATTCCTATAAGACGTACTTTTTAGTCGAGTCATTCCCCCTTGACCCCTACAAGACGTACCTTTTAGTCGAGTCATCCCCTTTGATTCCTATAAGACGTACCTTTTAATCGAGTCATTTCCTTTTATTCTATAAGATGTATCATTTAGTCGAGTGATCACTTTTGATTCCTATAAGACGCACCTTTTAGTCGAGTCATCCCCTTTGATTCCTATAAGACGTACCTTTTAGTCGAGTCATCCCCTTTGACCTCTAGAATACGTACCTATTAGTCGAGTCATTTCCTTTGATTCCAATAAGACGTGCCTTTAGTTGAGTCATCCCCTGTGATTTCTATAAAACGTACCATTTAGTCGAGTCATTTCCATTGATTCCTATAAGACGTACCTTTTAGTCGAGTCATCCCCTTTGATTCCTATAAGACGTACCTTTTAGTCGAGGCATCTCCTTTGATTCCTATAAGACGTACCTTTTAGTTGAGTGATTTCCTGTGATTCCTACAAGACATTCCTTTTAGTCGAGTCATCCCCTTTGATTGCTATAAGACATTCCTTTTAGTCGAGTCATCCCCTTTGATTGCTATAAGACGTACCTTATAGTCGAGTCATCCCCTTTGACCCCTAGAAGACGTACCTTTTAATCGAGTCATTTACTTTGATTCCTATATGACGTATGATTTAGTCGAGTCATCCCTTTTGATTCCTATAAGACGTACCTTTTAGTCGAGTCATCACCTTTGATTCCTATAAGACGTATCTTTTAGTCGAGTCATCCCCTTTGATTCCTATAAGACGTACCTTTTAGTCGAGTCATCCCCTTTGATTCCTATATGACGTACCTTTTAGTTGAGTCATTTCCTTTGATTGCTTGAAGACGTACCTTTTAGTCGAGTTATTTCCCTTGATTCCTATAAGACGTACCTTTTAGTCGAGTGATTTCCTGTGATACCTAGAAGACGTACCTTTTAGTTGAGTGATTTCCTGTGATTCCTAGAAGACGTACGTTTTAGTCGAGTCATCCCCTTTGATTGCTATAAGACATACCTTTTAGTCGAGTCATTTACTTTGATTCCTATAAGACGTATGATTTAGTCGAGTCATCCCTTTTGATTCCTATAAGACATAGCTTTTAGTCGAGTCATCCCCTTTTATTCCTATAAGACTTACCTTTTAGTCGAGTCATCCCCTTTGATTCCTATAAGACATAACTTTTAGTCGAGTCATCCCCTTTGACCTCTAGAATACGTACCTATTAGTCGAGTCATCTCCTTTGATTCCTATAAGATGTATCTTTTAGTCGAGTCATCTCCTTTGATTCCTATAAGACGTACCTTTTAGTTGAGTGATTTCCTGTGATTCCTAGAAGACGTACGTTTTAGTCGAGTCATCCGCTTTGATTGCTATAAGACGTACCTTTTAGTCGAGTCATCCCCTTTGACCCCTAGAAGACGTACCTTTTAATCGAGTCATTTACTTTGATTCCTATATGACGTATGATTTAGTCGAGTCATCCCTTTTGATTCCTATAAGACGTACCTTTTAGTCGAGTCATCACCTTTGATTCCTATAAGACGTATCTTTTAGTCGAGTCATCCCCTTTGATTCCTATAAGACGTACCTTTTAGTCGAGTCATCCCCTTTGATTCCTATATGACGTACCTTTTAGTTGAGTCATTTCCTTTGATTGCTTGAAGACGTACCTTTTAGTCGAGTCATTTCCCTTGATTCCTATAAGACGTACCTTTTAGTCGAGTGATTTCCTGTGATTCCTAGAAGACGTACCTTTTAGTTGAGTGATTTCCTGTGATTCCTAGAAGACGTACGTTTTAGTCGAGTCATCCCCTTTGATTGCTTTAAGACATACCTTTTAGTCGAGTCATTTACTTTTATTCCTATAAGACGTATGATTTAGTCGAGTCATCCCTTTTGATTCCTATAAGACATAGCTTTTAGTCGAGTCATCCCCTTTGATTCCTATAAGACGTACCTTTTAGTCGAGTCATCCCCTTTGATTCCTATAAGACATAACTTTTAGTCGAGTCATCCCCTTTGACCTCTAGAATACGTACCTATTAGTCGAGTCATCTCCTTTGATTCCTATAAGATGTATCTTTTAGTCGAGTCATCTCCTTTGATTCCTATAAGACGTACCTTTTAGTTGAGTCATTTCCTGTGATTCCTAGAAGACGTTCCTTATAGTCGAGTCATTTCACTTGATTCCTATAAGACGTACCTTTTAGTCGAGTCATTCCCTTTGATTCCTATAAGACGTACCTTTAAGTCGAGTCATCTCATTTGATTCCTATAAGACATACCTTTTAGTCGAGTCATCCCCTTTGATTCCTAGAAGACGTAACTTTTAGTCGAGTCATTTCCCTTGATTCCTATAAGATGTACCTTTTAGTCGAGTCATCCCCTTTGATTCCTATAAGACGTATCTTTTAGGCGAGTCATCCCCTTTGATTCCTCTAAGACGTACCTTTTAGTTGAGTCATTTCCTTTGATTCCTTGAAGACGAACATTTTAGTCGGGTCATGTCCCTTGATTCCATTAAGACGTACCTTTTAGTCGGGTCATCCCCTTTGATTCCAATAAGACGTACCTTTTAGTCGAGTCATCCCCTTTGATTCCTATAAGACGTACCTTTTAGTCGAGTCATCCCCTTTGATCCCTAGAAGACGTACCTTTTAGTCGAGTCAATTCCTTTGATTCCTATACGACGTACCTTTTAGTCGAGTCATTTCCTTTGATTCCTATAAGACATACCTTTTGAGTCGAGTCATCCCCTTTGATTCCTATAAGACATACCTTTTAGTCGAGTCATCCCCTTTGATTCCTAGAAGACGCAACTTTTAGTCGAGTCATTTCCCTTGATTCCTATACGACATATGTTTTAGTCGAGTCATCCCTTTTGATTCCTTTAAGACGTACCTTTTAGTCGAGTCATCCCCTTTGATTCCTATAAGACGTACCTTTTAGTCGAGTCATCCCCTTTGATCATTAGAAGACGTACCTTTTAGTCGAGTCATTTCCTTTGATTCCTATACGACGTACATTTTAGTTGAGTCATTTCCTTTGATTCCTATAAGACATTCCTTTTAGTCGAGTCATCCCCTTTGATTCCTATAAGACATACCTTTTAGTCTAGTCATCCCCTTTGATTCCTAGAAGACGTAACTTTTAGTCGAGTCATTTCCCTTGATTCCTATACGACGTATGTTTTAGTCGAGTCAACCCTTTTGATTCCTATAAGACGTACCTTTTAGTCGAGTCATCCCCTTTGATTCCTATAAGACGTACCTTTTAGTCGAGTCATCCCCTTTGATTCCTGTAAGACGTAACTTTTAGTCGAGTCATCCCCTTTGACCTCTAGAATACGTACTTATTAGTCGAGTCATTTCCTTTAATTCCTATAAGACGTACCTTTTAGTCGAGTCATCCCCTTTGATTCCTATAAGACGTACCTTTTAGTCGAGTCATCCCCTTTGATTCCTATAAGACGTACCTTTTAGTTGAGTCATTTCCTTTGATTGCTTGAAGACGTACCTTTTAGTCGAGTCATTTCCCTTGATTCCTATAAGACGTACTTTTTAGTCGAGTCATTCCCCCTTGACCCCTACAAGACGTACCTTTTAGTCGAGTCATCCCCTTTGATTCCTATAAGACGTACCTTTTAATCGAGTCATTTCCTTTTATTCTATAAGATGTATCATTTAGTCGAGTGATCACTTTTGATTCCTATAAGACGCACCTTTTAGTCGAGTCATCCCCTTTGATTCCTATAAGACGTACCTTTTAGTCGAGTCATCCCCTTTGACCTCTAGAATACGTACCTATTAGTCGAGTCATTTCCTTTGATTCCAATAAGACGTGCCTTTAGTTGAGTCATCCCCTGTGATTTCTATAAAACGTACCATTTAGTCGAGTCATTTCCATTGATTCCTATAAGACGTACCATTTAGTCGAGTCATCCCCTTTGATTCCTATAAGACGTACCTTTTAGTCGAGGCATCTCCTTTGATTCCTATAAGACGTACCTTTTAGTTGAGTGATTTCCTGTGATTCCTACAAGACATTCCTTTTAGTCGAGTCATCCCCTTTGATTGCTATAAGACATTCCTTTTAGTCGAGTCATCCCCTTTGATTGCTATAAGACGTACCTTATAGTCGAGTCATCCCCTTTGACCCCTAGAAGACGTACCTTTTAATCGAGTCATTTACTTTGATTCCTATATGACGTATGATTTAGTCGAGTCATCCCTTTTGATTCCTATAAGACGTACCTTTTAGTCGAGTCATCATCTTTGATTCCTATAAGACGTATCTTTTAGTCGAGTCATCCCCTTTGATTCCTATAAGACGTACCTTTTAGTCGAGTCATCCCCTTTGATTCCTATATGACGTACCTTTTAGTTGAGTCATTTCCTTTGATTGCTTGAAGACGTACCTTTTAGTCGAGTTATTTCCCTTGATTCCTATAAGACGTACCTTTTAGTCGAGTGATTTCCTGTGATACCTAGAAGACGTACCTTTTAGTTGAGTGATTTCCTGTGATTCCTAGAAGACGTACGTTTTAGTCGAGTCATCCCCTTTGATTGCTATAAGACATACCTTTTAGTCGAGTCATTTACTTTGATTCCTATAAGACGTATGATTTAGTCGAGTCATCCCTTTTGAGTCCTATAAGACATAGCTTTTAGTCGAGTCATCCCCTTTGATTCCTATAAGACTTACCTTTTAGTCGAGTCATCCCCTTTGATTCCTATAAGACATAACTTTTAGTCGAGTCATCCCCTTTGACCTCTAGAATACGTACCTATTAGTCGAGTCATCTCCTTTGATTCCTATAAGATGTATCTTTTAGTCGAGTCATCTCCTTTGATTCCTATAAGACGTACCTTTTAGTTGAGTCATTTCCTGTGATTCCTAGAAGACGTTCCTTATAGTCGAGTCATTTCACTTGATTCCTATAAGACGTACCTTTTAGTCGAGTCATTCCCTTTGATTCCTATAAGACGTACCTTTTAGTCGAGTCATCTCATTTGATTCCTATAAGACATACCTTTTAGTCGAGTCATCCCCTTTGATTCCTAGAAGACGTAACTTTTAGTCGAGTCATTTCCCTTGATTCCTATAAGATGTACCTTTTAGTCGAGTCATCCCCTTTGATTCCTATAAGACGTATCTTTTAGGCGAGTCATCCCCTTTGATTCCTATAAGACGTACCTTTTAGTTGAGTCATTTCCTTTGATTCCTTGAAGACGAACATTTTAGTCGGGTCATTTCCCTTGATTCCATTAAGACGTACCTTTTAGTCGGGTCATCCCCTTTGATTCCAATAAGACGTACCTTTTAGTCGAGTCATCCCCTTTGATTCCTATAAGACGTACCTTTTAGTCGAGTCATCCCCTTTGATCCCTAGAAGACGTACCTTTTAGTCGAGTCAATTCCTTTGATTCCTATACGACATACCTTTTAGTCGAGTCATTTCCTTTGATTCCTATAAGACATACCTTTTGAGTCGAGTCATCCCCTTTGATTCCTATAAGACATACCTTTTAGTCAAGTCATCCCCTTTGATTCCTAGAAGACGCAACTTTTAGTCGAGTCATTTCCCTTGATTCCTATACGACATATGTTTTAGTCGAGTCATCCCTTTTGATTCCTTTAAGACGTACCTTTTAGTCGAGTCATCCCCTTTGATTCCTATAAGACGTACCTTTTAGTCGAGTCATCTCCTTTGATTCCTATAAGACGTACCTTTTAGTTGAGTGATTTCCTGTGATTCCTAGAAGACGTACGTTTTAGTCGAGTCATCCCCTTTGATTGCTATAAGACGTACCTTTTAGTCGAGTCATCCCCTTTGACCCCTAGAAGACGTACCTTTTAATCGAGTCATTTACTTTGATTCCTATATGACGTATGATTTAGTCGAGTCATCCCTTTTGATTCCTATAAGACGTACCTTTTAGTCGAGTCATCACCTTTGATTCCTATAAGACGTATCTTTTAGTCGAGTCATCCCCTTTGATTCCTATAAGACGTACCTTTTGAGTCGAGTCATCCCCTTTGATTCCTATAAGACATACCTTTTAGTCGAGTCATCCCCTTTGATTCCTAGAAGACGCAACTTTTAGTCGAGTCATTTCCCTTGATTCCTATACGACATATGTTTTAGTCGAGTCATCCCTTTTGATTCCTTTAAGACGTACCTTTTAGTCGAGTCATCCCCTTTGATTCCTATAAGACGTACCTTTTAGTCGAGTCATCCCCTTTGATCATTAGAAGACGTACCTTTTAGTCGAGTCATTTCCTTTGATTCCTATACGACGTACATTTTAGTTGAGTCATTTCCTTTGATTCCTATAAGACATTCCTTTTAGTCGAGTCATCCCCTTTGATTCCTATAAGACATACCTTTTAGTCTAGTCATCCCCTTTGATTCCTAGAAGACGTAACTTTTAGTCGAGTCATTTCCCTTGATTCCTATACGACGTATGTTTTAGTCGAGTCAACCCTTTTGATTCCTATAAGACGTACCTTTTAGTCGAGTCATCCCCTTTGATTCCTATAAGACGTACCTTTTAGTCGAGTCATCCCCTTTGATTCCTGTAAGACGTAACTTTTAGTCGAGTCATCCCCTTTGACCTCTAGAATACGTACTTATTAGTCGAGTCATTTCCTTTAATTCCTATAAGACGTACCTTTTAGTCGAGTCATCCCCTTTGATTCCTATAAGACGTACCTTTTAGTCGAGTCATCCCCTTTGATTCCTATAAGACGTACCTTTTAGTTGAGTCATTTCCTTTGATTGCTTGAAGACGTACCTTTTAGTCGAGTCATTTCCCTTGATTCCTATAAGACGTACTTTTTAGTCGAGTCATTCCCCCTTGACCCCTACAAGACGTACCTTTTAGTCGAGTCATCCCCTTTGATTCCTATAAGACGTACCTTTTAATCGAGTCATTTCCTTTTATTCTATAAGATGTATCATTTAGTCGAGTGATCACTTTTGATTCCTATAAGACGTACCTTTTAGTCGAGTCATCCCCTTTGATTCCTATAAGACGTACCTTTTAGTCGAGTCATCCCCTTTGACCTCTAGAATACGTACCTATTAGTCGAGTCATTTCCTTTGATTCCAATAAGACGTGCCTTTAGTTGAGTCATCCCCTGTGATTTCTATAAAACGTACCATTTAGTCGAGTCATTTCCATTGATTCCTATAAGACGTACCTTTTAGTCGAGTCATCCCCTTTGATTCCTATAAGACGTACCTTTTAGTCGAGGCATCTCCTTTGATTCCTATAAGACGTACCTTTTAGTTGAGTGATTTCCTGTGATTCCTACAAGACATTCCTTTTAGTCGAGTCATCCCCTTTGATTGCTATAAGACATTCCTTTTAGTCGAGTCATCCCCTTTGATTGCTATAAGACGTACCTTATAGTCGAGTCATCCCCTTTGACCCCTAGAAGACGTACCTTTTAATCGAGTCATTTACTTTGATTCCTATATGACGTATGATTTATTCGAGTCATCCCTTTTGATTCCTATAAGACGTACCTTTTAGTCGAGTCATCACCTTTGATTCCTATAAGACGTATCTTTTAGTCGAGTCATCCCCTTTGATTCCTATAAGACGTACCTTTTAGTCGAGTCATCCCCTTTGATTCCTATATGACGTACCTTTTAGTTGAGTCATTTCCTTTGATTGCTTGAAGACGTACCTTTTAGTCGAGTTATTTCCCTTGATTCCTATAAGACGTACCTTTTAGTCGAGTGATTTCCTGTGATACCTAGAAGACGTACCTTTTAGTTGAGTGATTTCCTGTGATTCCTAGAAGACGTACGTTTTAGTCGAGTCATCCCCTTTTATTGCTATAAGACATACCTTTTAGTCGAGTCATTTACTTTGATTCCTATAAGACGTATGATTTAGTCGAGTCATCCCTTTTGATTCCTATAAGACATAGCTTTTAGTCGAGTCATCCCCTTTGATTCCTATAAGACTTACCTTTTAGTCGAGTCATCCCCTTTGATTCCTATAAGACATAACTTTTAGTCGAGTCATCCCCTTTGACCTCTAGAATACGTACCTATTAGTCGAGTCATCTCCTTTGATTCCTATAAGATGTATCTTTTAGTCGAGTCATCTCCTTTGATTCCTATAAGACGTACCTTTTAGTTGAGTCATTTCCTGTGATTCCTAGAAGACGTTCCTTATAGTCGAGTCATTTCACTTGATTCCTATAAGACGTACCTTTTAGTCGAGTCATTCCCTTTGATTCCTATAAGACGTACCTTTTAGTCGAGTCATCTCATTTGATTCCTATAAGACATACCTTTTAGTCGAGTCATCCCCTTTGATTCCTAGAAGACGTAACTTTTAGTCGAGTCATTTCCCTTGATTCCTATAAGATGTACCTTTTAGTCGAGTCATCCCCTTTGATTCCTATAAGACGTATCTTTTAGGCGAGTCATCCCCTTTGATTCCTATAAGACGTACCTTTTAGTTGAGTCATTTCCTTTGATTCCTTGAAGACGAACATTTTAGTCGGGTCATTTCCCTTGATTCCATTAAGACGTACCTTTTAGTCGGGTCATCCCCTTTGATTCCAATAAGACGTACCTTTTAGTCGAGTCATCCCCTTTGATTCCTATAAGACGTACCTTTTAGTCGAGTCATCCCCTTTGATCCCTAGAAGACGTACCTTTTAGTCGAGTCAATTCCTTTGATTCCTATACGACATACCTTTTAGTCGATTCATTTCCTTTGATTCCTATAAGACATACCTTTTGAGTCGAGTCATCCCCTTTGATTCCTATAAGACATACCTTTTAGTCGAGTCATCCCCTTTGATTCCTAGAAGACGCAACTTTTAGTCGAGTCATTTCCCTTGATTCCTATATGACATATGTTTTAGTCGAGTCATCCCTTTTGATTCCTTTAAGACGTACCTTTTAGTCGAGTCATCCCCTTTGATTCCTATAAGATGTACCTTTTAGTCGAGTCATCTCCTTTGATTCCTATAAGACGTACCTTTTAGTTGAGTGATTTCCTGTGATTCCTAGAAGACGTACGTTTTAGTCGAGTCATCCCCTTTGATTGCTATAAGACGTACCTTTTAGTCGAGTCATCCCCTTTGACCCCTAGAAGACGTACCTTTTAATCGAGTCATTTACTTTGATTCCTATATGACGTATGATTTAGTCGAGTCATCCCTTTTGATTCCTATAAGACGTACCTTTTAGTCGAGTCATCACCTTTGATTCCTATAAGACGTATCTTTTAGTCGAGTCATCCCCTTTGATTCCTATAAGACGTACCTTTTAGTCGAGTCATCCCCTTTGATTCCTATATGACGTACCTTTTAGTTGAGTCATTTCCTTTGATTGCTTGAAGACGTACCTTTTAGTCGAGTCATTTCCCTTGATTCCTATAAGACGTACCTTTTAGTCGAGTGATTTCCTGTGATTCCTAGAAGACGTACCTTTTAGTTGAGTGATTTCCTGTGATTCCTAGAAGACGTACGTTTTAGTCGAGTCATCCCCTTTGATTGCTATAAGACATACCTTTTAGTCGAGTCATTTACTTTGATTCCTATAAGACGTATGATTTAGTCGAGTCATCCCTTTTGATTCCTATAAGACATAGCTTTTAGTCGAGTCATCCCCTTTAATTCCTATAAGAGGTACCTTTTAGTCGAGTCATCCCCTTTGATTCCTATAAGACATAACTTTTAGTCGAGTCATCCCCTTTGACCTCTAGAATACGTACCTATTAGTCGAGTCATCTCCTTTGATTCCTATAAGATGTATCTTTTAGTCGAGTCATCTCCTTTGATTCCTATAAGACGTACCTTTTAGTTGAGTCATTTCCTGTGATTCCTAGAAGACGTTCCTTATAGTCGAGTCATTTCACTTGATTCCTATAAGACGTACCTTTTAGTCGAGTCATTCCCTTTGATTTCTATAAGACGTACCTTTTAGTCGAGTCATCTCATTTGATTCCTATAAGACATACCTTTTAGTCGAGTCATCCCCTTTGATTCCTAGAAGACGTAACTTTTAGTCGAGTCATTTCCCTTGATTCCTATAAGATGTACCTTTTAGTCGTGTCATCCCCTTTGATTCCTATAAGACGTATCTTTTAGGCGAGTCATCCCCTTTGATTCCTATAAGACGTACCTTTTAGTTGAGTCATTTCCTTTGATTCCTTGAAGACGAACATTTTAGTCGGGTCATTTCCCTTGATTCCATTAAGACGTACCTTTTAGTCGGGTCATCCCCTTTGATTCCAATAAGACGTACCTTTTAGTCGAGTCATCCCCTTTGATTCCTATAAGACGTACCTTTTAGTCGAGTCATCCCCTTTGATCCCTAGAAGACGTACCTTTTAGTCGAGTCAATTCCTTTGATTCCTATACGACGTACCTTTAAGTCGAGTCATTTCCTTTGATTCCTATAAGACATACCTTTTGAGTCGAGTCATCCCCTTTGATTCCTATAAGACATACCTTTTAGTCGAGTCATCCCCTTTGATTCCTAGAAGACGCAACTTTTAGTCGAGTCATTTCCCTTGATTCCTATACGACATATGTTTTAGTCGAGTCATCCCTTTTGATTCCTTTAAGACGTACCTTTTAGTCGAGTCATCCCCTTTGATTCCTATAAGACGTACCTTTTAGTCCAGTCATCCCCTTTGTTTCCTATAAGACGTAACTTTTAGTCGAGTCATCCCCTTTGACCGCTAGAATACGTACCTATTAGTCGAGTCATTTCCTTTAATTCCAATAAGACGTACCTTTTAGTCGTGTCATCCCCTTTGATTCCTATAAGACGTACCTTTTAGTCGAGTCATCCCCTTTGATTCCTATAAGACATAACTTTTAGTCGAGTCATCCCCTTTGACCTCTAGAATACGTACCTATTAGTCGAGTCATTTACTTTAATTCCTATAAGACGTACCTTTTAGTCGAGTCATCCGCTTTGATTCCTATAAGACGTAACATTTAGTCGAGTCATCCCCTTTGATTCCTATAAGACGTACCTTTTAGTTGAGTCATTTCCTTTGATTGCTTGAAGATGTACCTTTTAGTTGAGTCATTTCCCTTGATTCCTATAAGACGTACCTTTTAGTCGAGTCATCCCCTTTGATTCCTATAAGATGTACCTTTTAGTCGAGTCATCTCCTTTGATTCCTATAAGACGTACCTTTTAGTTGAGTCATTTCCTGTGATTCCTAGAAGACGTTCCTTATAGTCGAGTCATTTCACTTGATTCCTATAAGACGTTCCTTGTAGTCGTGTCATTCCCTTTGATTCCTATAAGATGTACCTTTTAGTCGAGTCATCCCCATTGATTCCTATAAGACATACCTTTTAGTCGAGTCATCCCCTTTGATTTCTATAAGACGTACCTTTTAGTTGAGTCATTTCCTTGGATTCCTTGAAGACGTACCATTTAGTCGAGTCATCCCCTTTGATTGCTATAAGACGTACCTTTTAGTCTAGTCATCTCCTTTGATTCCTATAAGACGTACCTTTTAGTTTAGTGATTTCCTGTGATTCCTAGAAGACGTATCTTTTAGTCGAGTCATCCCCTTTGATTGCTATAAGACATACCTTTTAGTCGAGTCATCCCCTTTGAACCCAGGAAGACGTACCTTTTAATCGAGTCATTTACGTTGATTCCTATAAGACGTATGATTTAGTCGAGTCATCCCTTTTGATTCCTATAAGACGTACCTTTTAGTCGAGTCATCCCCTTTGATTCCTATAAGACGTACCTTTTAGTCGAGTCATCCCCTTTGATTCCTATAAGACGTAACTTTTAGTCGAGTCATCCCCTTTGACCTCTAGAATACGTACCTATTAGTCTAGTCATCTCCTTTGATTCCTATAAGATGTACCTTTTAGTCGAGTCATCTCCTTTTATTCCTATAAGACGTACCATTTAGTTGAGTCATTTCCTGTGATTCCTAGAAGACGTTCCTTATAGTCGAGTCAGTTCACTTGATTCCTATAAGACGTACCTTTTAGTCGAGTCATTCCCTTTGATTCCTATAAGACGTACGTTTTAGTCGAGTCATCCCCATTGATTCCTATAAGACATACCTTTTAGTCGAGTCATCCCCTTTGATTCCTAGAAGACGTAACTTTTAGTCGAGTCATTTCCCTTGATTCCTATAAGACGTACCTTTTAGTCGAGTCATCCCCTTTGATTCCTATAAGACGTATCTTTTAGGCGAGTCATCCCCTTTGATTCCTATAAGACGTACTTTTAGTTTAGTCATTTCTTTGATTCCTTGAAGACGAACCTTTTAGTCGGGTCATTTCCCTTGATTCCATTAAGGCGTACCTTTTAGTCGGGTCATCCCCTTTGATTCCAATAAGACGTACCTTTTAGTTGAGTCATCCCCTTTGATTCCTATAAGACGTACCTTTTAGTCGAGTCATCCCCTTTGATCCCTAGAATACGTACCTTTTAGTCGAGTCATTTCCTTTGATTCCTATACGACGTACCTTTTAGTCGAGTCATTTCCTTTGATTCCTATAAGACATACCTTTTAGACGAGTCATCCCCTTTGATTCCTATAAGACATACCTTTTAGTCGAGTCATCCCCTTTGATTCCTATAAGACGTACCTTTTAGTCTAGTCATCTCCTTTGATTCCTATATGACGTACCTTTTAGTCTAGTCATCTCCTTTGATTCTATAAGACGTACCTTTTAGTTGAGTGATTTCCTGTGATTCCTAGAAGACGTACGTTTTAGTCGAGTCATCCCCTTTGATTGCTATAAGACGTACCTTTTAGTCGAGTCATCCCCTTTGACCCCAGAAAGACGTACCTTTTAATCGAGTCATTTACTTTGATTCCTATAAGACGTATGATTTAGTCGAGTCATCCCTTTTGATTCCTATAAGACGTACCTTTTAGTCGAGTCATCCCCTTTTATTCCTATAAGATGTACCTTTTAGTCGAGTCATCCCCTTTGATTCCTATAAGACGTAACTTTTAGTCGAGTCATCCCCTTTGACCTCTAGAATATGTACCTATTAGTCGAGTCATCTCCTTTGATTCCTATAAGATGTACCTTTTAGTCGTGTCATCTCCTTTGATTCCTATAAGACGTACCTTTTAGTTGAGTCATTTCCTGTGATTCCTAGAAGACGTTCCTTATAGTCGAGTCATTTCACTTGATTCCTATAAGACGTACCTTTTAGTCGAGTCATTCCCTTTGATTCCTATAAGACGAACGTTTTAGTCGAGTCATCCCCTTTGATTCCTATAAGACATACCTTTTAGTCTAGTCATCCCCTTTGATTCCTAGAAGACGTAACTTTTAGTCGAGTCATTTCCCTTGATTCCTATAAGACGTACCTTTTAGTCGAGTCATCCCCTTTGATTCCTATAAGACGTATCTATTAGGCGAGTCATCCCCTTTTATTCCTATAAGACGTAACTTTTAGTTGAGTCAATTCTTTGATTCCTTGATGACGAACCTTTTAGTCGGGTCATTTCCCTTGATTCCATTAAGGCGTACCTTTTAGTCGGCTCATCCCCTTTGATTCCAATAAGACGTACCTTTTTGTCGAGTCATCCCCTTTGATTCCTATAAGACGTACCTTTTAGTCGAGTCATCCCCTTTGATCCCTAGAAGACATACCTTTTAGTCGAGTCATTTTCTTTGATTCCTATACGACGTACCTTTTAGTCGAGTCATTTCCTTTGATTCCAACAAGACATACCTTTTAGTCGAGTCATCCCCTTTGATTCCTATAAGACATTCCTTTTAGTCGAGTCATCCCCTTTGATTCTTAGAAGACGTAACTTTTAGTCGAGTCATTTTCCTTGATTCCTATACGAAGTATGTTTTAGTCGAGTCATCCCTTTTGATTCCTATTAGACGTACCTTTTAGTCGAGTCATCCCCTTTGATTCCTATAAGACGTACCTTTTAGTCGAGTCATCCCCTTTGATTCCTATAATACGTAACTTTTAGTTGAGTCATCCCCTTTGACCTCTAGAATACGTACCTATTAGTCGAGTCATTTCCTTTAATTCCTATATGACGTACCTTTTAATCGAGTCATCCCCTTTGATTCCTATAAGACGTACCTTTTAGTCTAGTCATCCCCTTTGATTCCTATAAGACGTACCTTTTAGTTGAGTCATTTCCTTTGATTGCTTGAAGACGTACCTTTTAGTCGATTCATTTCCCTTGATTCATATAAGACGTACCTTTTAGTCGAGTCATCCCCTTTGATTCCTATAAGATGTACCTTTTAGTCGAGTCATCTCCTTTGATTCCTATAAGACGTATCTTTTAGTTGAGTTATTTCCTGTGATTCCTAGAAGACGTTCCTTATAGTAGAGTCATTTCACTTGATTCCTATAACACGTACCTTTTAGTCGAGTCATTCCCTTTGATTCCTATAAGACGTACCTTTTAATCGAGTCTTCCCCTTTGATTCCTATAAGACATACCTTTTAGTCGAGTCATCCCCTTTGATTCCTAGAAGACGTAACTTTTAGTCGAGTCATTTCCCTTGATTCCTATAAGACGTATCTTTTAGTCGAGTCATCCCCTTTGATTCCTATAAGACGTATCTTTTAGGCGAGTCATCCCCTTTGATTCCTATAAGACGTACCTTTTAGTTGAGTCATTTCCTTGATTCCTTGAAGATGAACCTTTTGGTCGGGTCATTTCCCTTGATTCCATTAAGGCGTACCTTTTAGTCGGGTCATCCCCTTTGATTCCAATAAGACGTACCTTTTAGTCGAGTCATCCCCTTTGATTCCTATAAGACGTAACTTTTAGTCGAGTCATCCCCTTTGATCCCTAGAAGACGTATCTTTTAGTCGAGTCATTTCCTTTGATTCCTATACGACGTACCTTTTAGGCGAGTCATTTCCTTTGATTACTATAAGACATACCTTTTAGTCGAGTCATCCCCTTTGATTCCTATAAGACACACCTTTTAGTCGAGTCATCCCCTTTGAATCCTAGAAGACGTAACTTTTAGTCGAGTCATTTCCCTTGATTCCTATACGACATATGTTTTAGTCGAGTCATCCCTTTTGATTCCTATAAGACGTACCTTTTAGTCGAGTCATCCCCATTGATTTCTATAAGACGTACCTTTTAGTCGAGTCATCCCCTTTGACTCCTATAAGACGTAACTTTTAGTCGAGTCATCCACTTTGAACTCTAGAATACGTACCTATTAGTCGAGTCATTTCCTTTAATTCCTATAAGACGTACCTTTTAGTCGAGTCATCCACTTTGATTCCTATAAGACGTACCTTTTAGTCGAGTCATCCCCTTTGATTCCTATAAGACGTACCTTTTAATTGAGTCATTTCCTTTGATTGCTTGAAGACGTACCTTTTAGTCGATTCATTTCCCTTGATTCCTATAAGACGTACCTTTTAGTCGAGTCATCCCCTTTAATTCCTATAAGATGTACCTTTTAGTCGAGTCATCTCCTTTGATTCCTATAAGACGTACCTTTTAGTTGAGTCATTTCCTGTGATTCTTAGATGACGTTCCTTATAGTCGAGTCATTTCACTTGATTCCTATAAGACGTACCTTTTAGAAGAGTCATTCCCTTTGATTCCTATAAGACGTACCTTTTAATCGAGTCATCCCCTTTGATTCCTATAAGACATACCTTTTAGTCGAGTCATCCCCTTTGATTCCTAGAAGACGTAACTTTTAGTCGAGTCATTTCCCTTGATTCCTATAAGACGTACCTTTTAGTCGAGTCATCCCCTTTGATTCCTATAAGACGTATCTTTTAGGCGAGTCATCCCCTTTGATTCCTATAAGACGTACCTTTTAGTTGAGTCATTTCCTTTGATTCCTTGAAGATGAACCTTTTAGTCGGGTCATTTCCCTTGATTCCATTTAGACGTACCTTTTAGTCGGGTCATCCCCTTTGATTCCAATAAGACGTACCTTTTAGTCGAATCATCCGCTTTGATTCCTAGAAGACGTACCTTTTAGTCGAGTCATCCCCTTTGATTCCAAGAAGACGTACCTTTTAGTCGAATCATCCGCTTTGATTCCTAGAAGACGTACCTTTTAGTCGAGTCCTCTCCTTTTATTTGTATAAGACGTATCTTTTAGACGAGTCATCCCCTTTGATTCCTATAAGATGTACCTTTTAGTTGAGTCATTTCCTTTGATTCCTTAAAGACGTACCTTTTAGTCGGGTCATTTCCCTTGATTCCATTAAGACGTATCTTTTAGTCGGGTCATCCCCTTTGATTCCAATAAGACGTACCTTTTAGTCGAGTTATCCCCTTTAATTCCTATAAGACGTACCTTTTAGTCGAGTCATCCCCTTTGATCCCTAGAAATCGTACCTTTTAGTCGAGTCATTTCCTTTGATTCCTATAAGACGTACCTTTTACTCGAGACATTTCCTTTGATTCCTATAAGACGTACCTTATAGTCGAGTCATCCCCTTTGACCCCTAGAATACGTACCTTATAGTCGAGTCATTTGCCTTGATTCCTATAAGACATACCTTTTAGTCGAATCATCCCCTTCGATTCGAATAAGACGTACCTTTTAGTCGAGTCATACCTCTTGATTCCTATAAGACGTACTTTTTAGTCGAGTCATTCCCCCTTGACCCCTAGAAGACGTACCTTTTAGTCGAGTCATCCCCTTTGACCCCTAGAAGATGTACCTTTTAATCGAGTCATTTCCTTTGATTCTATAAGACGTATCATTTAGTCGAGTCATCCCTTTTGATTCCTATAAGACGTACCTTTTAGTCGAGTCATCCCCTTTGATTTCTATAAGACGTACCTTTTAGTCGAGTCATCCCCTTTAACCTCTAGAATACGTACCTATTAGTCGAGTCATTTCCTTTGATTCCAATAAGACGTGCCTTTAGTCGAGTCATCCCCTGTGATTTCTATAAGACGTACCTTTTAGTTGAGTCATCCCCTTTGATATCTATAAGACGTACCTTTTAGTTGAGTCATTTCCTTAGATTCCTTGAAGACGTACCATTTAGTCGAGTCATTTCCCTTGATTCCTATAAGACGTATCTTTTAGTCGAGTCATCCCCTTTGATTCCTATAAGACGTACCTTTTTGTCGAGTCATCTCCTTTGATTCCTATAAGACGTACCTTTAAGTTGACTCATTTCCTGTGATTCCTAGAAGACGTACGTTTTAGTCGAGTCATCCCCTTTGATTTCTATAAGACATACCTTTTAGTCGAGTCATCCCCTTTGACCCCTAGAAGACGTACCTTTTAATCGAGTCATTTACTTTGATTCCTAAAAGACGTATGTTTTAGTCGAGTCATCCCTTTTGAATCCTATAAGACGTACCTTTTAGTCGAGTCATCCCCTTTGATTCCTATAAGACGTTCCTTTTAGTCGAGTCATCCCCTTTGATTCCTATAAGACGTAACTTTTAGTCGAGTAATCCCCTTTGACCTCTAGAATACGTACCTATTAGTCGAGTCATTTCCCTTAATTCCTATAAGACGTACCTTTTAGTCGAGTCATCCCCTTTGATTCCTATAAGACGTACCTTTTAGTCGAGTCATCCCCTTTGATTCCTATAAGACGTACCTTTTAGTTGATTCATTTCCTTTGATTGCTTGAAGACGTACCTTTTAGTCGAGTCATTTCCCTTGATTCCTATAAGACGTACCTTTTAGTCGAGTCATCCCCTTTGATTCCTATAAGATGTCCCTTTTAGTCGAGTCATCTCCTTAGATTCCTATAAGACGTACCTTTTACTTGAGTCATTTCATGTGATTCCTAGAAGACGTTCCTTATAGTCGAGTCATTTCACTTGATTCCTATAAGACGTACCTTTTAGTCGAGTCATTCCCTTTGATTCCTATAAGACGTACCTTTTAGTCGAGTCATCCCCTTTGATTCCTATAAGACATACCTTTTAGTCGAGTCATCCCCTTTTATTCCTAGAAGACGTAACTTTTAGTCGAGTCATTTCCCTTGATTCCTATAAGACGTACCTTTTAGTCGAGTCATCCCCTTTGATTCCTATAAGACGTATCTTTTAGGCGAGTCATCCCCTTTGATTCCTATAAGACGTACCGTTTAGTCGAGTCATCCCCTTTGATCCCTAGAAGACGTACCTTTTAGTCGAGTCATTTCTTTTGATTCCTATAAGACGTACCTTTTAGTCGAGTCATTTCCTTTGATTCCTATAAGACGTACCTTTTAGTCGAGTCATCCTCTTTGATTCCTATAAGACATACCTTTTAGTCGAGTCATCCCCTTTGATTCCTAGAAGACGTAACTTTTAGTCGAGTCATTTCCCTTGATTCCTATAAGACGTACCTTTTAGTCGAGTCATCCCCTTTGATTCCTATAAGACGTATCTTTTAGTTGAGTCATTTTCTTTGATTGCTTGAAGACGTACCTTTTTGTCGAGTCATTTCCCTTGATTCCTATAAGACGTACCTTTTAGTCGAGTCATCCCCTTTGATTCCTATAAGACGTACCTTTTAGTCGAGTCATCTCCTTTGATTCCTATAAGAAGTACCTTTTAGTTGATTCATTTCCTGTGATTCCTAGAAGACGTTCCTTATAGTCGAGTCATCCCCTTTGATCCCTAGAAGACGTACCTTTTAGTCGAGTCATTTCCTTTGATTCCTATACGACGTACCTTTTAGGCGAGTCATTTCCTTTGAATCCTATAAGACATACCTTATAGTCGAGTCATCCCCTTTGATTCCTATAAGACATACCTTTTAGTCGAGTCATCCCCTTTGATTCCTAGAAGACGTAACTTTTAGTCGAGTAATTTCCCTTGATTCCTATACGACATATGTTTTAGTCGAGTCATCCCTTTTGATTCCTATAAGACGTACCTTTTAGTCGAGTCATCCCCATTGATTCCTATAAGACGTACCTTTTAGTCGAGTCATCCCCTTTGACTCCTATAAGACGTAACTTTTAGTCGAGTCATCCACTTTGAACTCTAGAATACGTACCTATTAGTCGAGTCATTTCCTTTAATTCCTATAAGACGTACCTTTTAGTCGAGTCATCCACTTTGATTCCTATAAGACGTACCTTTTAGTCGAGTCATCCCCTTTGATTCCTATAAGACGTACCTTTTAATTGAGTCATTTCCTTTGATTGCTTGAAGACGTACCTTTTAGTCGATTCATTTCCCTTGATTCCTATAAGACGTACCTTTTAGTCGAGTCATCCCCTTTAATTCCTATAAGATGTACCTTTTAGTCGAGTCATCTCCTTTGATTCCTATAAGACGTACCTTTTAGTTGAGTCATTTCCTGTGATTCTTAGATGACGTTCCTTATAGTCGAGTCATTTCACTTGATTCCTATAAGACGTACCTTTTAGTAGAGTCATTTCCTTAGATTCCTATAAGACGTACCTTTTAATCGAGTCATCCCCTTTGATTCCTATAAGACATACCTTTTAGTCGAGTCATCCCCTATGATTCCTAGAAGACGTAACTTTTAGTCGAGTCATTTCCCTTGATTCCTATAAGACGTACCTTTT
This sequence comes from Capsicum pubescens, assembly GCA_030864215.1. Classification (NCBI taxonomy): domain Eukaryota; kingdom Viridiplantae; phylum Streptophyta; class Magnoliopsida; order Solanales; family Solanaceae; genus Capsicum; species Capsicum pubescens. The sequence goes on along the minus strand of CM061545.1, from coordinate 270,745,356 downwards.
AGTCGAGTCATCCCCTTTGATTCCTATAAGACGTATCTTTTAGGCGAGTCATCCCCTTTGATTCCTATAAGACGTACCTTTTAATTGAGTCATTTCCTTTGATTGCTTGAAGACGTACCTTTTAGTCGATTCATTTCCCTTGATTCCTATAAGACGTACCTTTTAGTCGAGTCATCCCCTTTAATTCCTATAAGATGTACCTTTTAGTCGAGTCATCTCCTTTGATTCCTATAAGACGTACCTTTTAGTTGAGTCATTTCCTGTGATTCTTAGATGACGTTCCTTATAGTCGAGTCATTTCACTTGATTCCTATAAGACGTACCTTTTAGTAGAGTCATTTCCTTAGATTCCTATAAGACGTACCTTTTAATCGAGTCATCCCCTTTGATTCCTATAAGACATACCTTTTAGTCGAGTCATCCCCTATGATTCCTAGAAGACGTAACTTTTAGTCGAGTCATTTCCCTTGATTCCTATAAGACGTACCTTTTAGTCGAGTCATCCCCTTTGATTCCTATAAGACGTATCTTTTAGGCGAGTCATCCCCTTTGATTCCTATAAGACGTACCTTTTAGTCGAGTCATCCCCTTTGATCCCTAGAAGACGTACCTTTTAGTCGAGTCATTTCTTTTGATTCCTATAAGACGTACCTTTTAGTCGAGTCATTTCCTTTGATTCCTATAAGACGTACCTTTTAGTCGAGTCATCCTCTTTGATTCCTATATGACATACCTTTTAGTCGAGTCATCCCCTTTGATTCCTAGAAGACGTAACTTTTAGTCGAGTCATTTCCCTTGATTCCTATAAGACGTACCTTTTAGTCGAGTCATCCCCTTTGATTCCTATAAGACGTATCTTTTAGTTGAGTCATTTTCTTTGATTGCTTGAAGACGTACCTTTTTGTCGAGTCATTTCCCTTGATTCCTATAAGACGTACCTTTTAGTCGAGTCATCCCCTTTGATTCCTATAAGACGTACCTTTTAGTCGAGTCATCTCCTTTGATTCCTATAAGAAGTACCTTTTAGTTGATTCATTTCCTGTGATTCCTAGAAGACGTTCCTTATAGTCGAGTCATCCCCTTTGATCCCTAGAAGACGTACCTTTTAGTCGAGTCATTTCCTTTGATTCCTATACGACGTACCTTTTAGGCGAGTCATTTCCTTTGAATCCTATAAGACATACCTTATAGTCGAGTCATCCCCTTTGATTCCTATAAGACATACCTTTTAGTCGAGTCATCCCCTTTGATTCCTAGAAGACGTAACTTTTAGTCGAGTAATTTCCCTTGATTCCTATACGACATATGTTTTAGTCGAGTCATCCCTTTTGATTCCTATAAGACGTACCTTTTAGTCGAGTCATCCCCATTGATTCCTATAAGACGTACCTTTTAGTCGAGTCATCCCCTTTGACTCCTATAAGACGTAACTTTTAGTCGAGTCATCCACTTTGAACTCTAGAATACGTACCTATTAGTCGAGTCATTTCCTTTAATTCCTATAAGACGTACCTTTTAGTCGAGTCATCCACTTTGATTCCTATAAGACGTACCTTTTAGTCGAGTCATCCCCTTTGATTCCTATAAGACGTACCTTTTAATTGAGTCATTTCCTTTGATTGCTTGAAGACGTACCTTTTAGTCGATTCATTTCCCTTGATTCCTATAAGACGTACCTTTTAGTCGAGTCATCCCCTTTAATTCCTATAAGATGTACCTTTTAGTCGAGTCATCTCCTTTGATTCCTATAAGACGTACCTTTTAGTTGAGTCATTTCCTGTGATTCTTAGATGACGTTCCTTATAGTCGAGTCATTTCACTTGATTCCTATAAGACGTACCTTTTAGTAGAGTCATTTCCTTAGATTCCTATAAGACGTACCTTTTAATCGAGTCATCCCCTTTGATTCCTATAAGACATACCTTTTAGTCGAGTCATCCCCTATGATTCCTAGAAGACGTAACTTTTAGTCGAGTCATTTCCCTTGATTCCGATAAGACGTACCTTTTAGTCGAGTCATCCCCTTTGATTCCTATAAGACGTATCTTTTAGGCGAGTCATCCCCTTTGATTCCTATAAGACGTACTTTTTAGTTGAGTCATTTCCTTTGATTCCTTGAAGATGAACCTTTTAGTCGGGTCATTTCCCTTGATTCCATTTAGACGTACCTTTTAGTCGGGTCATCCCCTTTGATTCCAATAAGACGTACCTTTTAGTCGAGTCATCCCCTTTGATTCCTATAAGACGTAACTTTTAGTCGAGTCATCCCCTTTGATCCCTAGAAGACGTACCTTTTAGTCGAGTCATTTCCTTTGATTCCTATACGACGTACCTTTTAGGCGAGTCATTTCCTTTGATTCCTATAAGACATACCTTTTAGTCGAGTCATCCCCTTTGATTCCTATAAGACATACCTTTTAGTCGAGTCATCCCCTTTGAATCCAAGAAGACGTAACTTTTAGTCGAGTCATTTCCCTTGATTCCTATACGACATATGTTTTAGTCGAGTCATCCCTTTTGATTCCTATAAGACGTACCTTTTAGTCGAGTCATCCCCATTGATTTCTATAAGACGTACCTTTTAGTCGAGTCATCCCCTTTGACTCCTATAAGACGTAACTTTTAGTCGAGTCATCCACTTTGAACTCTAGAATACGTACCTATTAGTCGAGTCATTTCCTTTAATTCCTATAAGACGTACCTTTTAGTCGAGTCATCCACTTTGATTCCTATAAGACGTACCTTTTAGTCGAGTCAACCCTTTGATTCCTATAAGACGTACCTTTTAATTGAGTCATTTCCTTTGATTGCTTGAAGACGTACCTTTTAGTCGATTCATTTCCCTTGATTCCTATAAGACGTACCTTTTAGTCGAGTCATCCCCTTTAATTCCTATAAGATGTACCTTTTAGTCGAGTCATCTCCTTTGATTCCTATAAGACGTACCTTTTAGTTGAGTCATTTCCTGTGATTCTTAGATGACGTTCCTTATAGTCGAGTCATTTCACTTGATTCCTATAAGACGTACCTTTTAGAAGAGTCATTCCCTTTGATTCCTATAAGACGTACCTTTTAATCGAGTCATCCCCTTTGATTCCTATAAGACATACCTTTTAGTCGAGTCATCCCCTTTGATTCCTAGAAGACGTAACTTTTAGTCGAGTCATTTCCCTTGATTCCTATAAGACGTACCTTTTAGTCGAGTCATCCCCTTTGATTCCTATAAGACGTATCTTTTAGGCGAGTCATCCCCTTTGATTCCTATAAGACGTACCTTTTAGTTGAGTCATTTCCTTTGATTCCTTGAAGATGAACCTTTTAGTCGGGTCATTTCCCTTGATTCCATTTAGACGTACCTTTTAGTCGGGTCATCCCCTTTGATTCCAATAAGACGTACCTTTTAGTCGAATCATCCGCTTTGATTCCTAGAAGACGTACCTTTTAGTCGAGTCATCCCCTTTGATTCCAAGAAGACGTACCTTTTAGTCGAATCATCCGCTTTGATTCCTAGAAGACGTACCTTTTAATCGAGTCCTCTCCTTTTATTTGTATAAGACGTATCTTTTAGACGAGTCATCCCCTTTGATTCCTATAAGATGTACCTTTTAGTTGAGTCATTTCCTTTGATTCCTTAAAGACGTACCTTTTAGTCGGGTCATTTCCCTTGATTCCATTAAGACGTATCTTTTAGTCGGGTCATCCCCTTTGATTCCAATAAGACGTACCTTTTAGTCGAGTTATCCCCTTTAATTCCTATAAGACGTACCTTTTAGTCGAGTCATCCCCTTTGATCCCTAGAAATCGTACCTTTTAGTCGAGTCATTTCCTTTGATTCCTATAAGACGTACCTTTTACTCGAGACATTTCCTTTGATTCCTATAAGACGTACCTTATAGTCGAGTCATCCCCTTTGACCCCTAGAATACGTACCTTATAGTCGAGTCATTTGCCTTGATTCCTATAAGACATACCTTTTAGTCGAATCATCCCCTTCGATTCGAATAAGACGTACCTTTTAGTCGAGTCATACCTCTTGATTCCTATAAGACGTACTTTTTAGTCGAGTCATTCCCCCTTGACCCCTAGAAGACGTACCTTTTAGTCGAGTCATCCCCTTTGACCCCTAGAAGATGTACCTTTTAATCGAGTCATTTCCTTTGATTCTATAAGACGTATCATTTAGTCGAGTCATCCCTTTTGATTCCTATAAGACGTACCTTTTAGTCGAGTCATCCCCTTTGATTTCTATAAGACGTACCTTTTAGTCGAGTCATCCCCTTTAACCTCTAGAATACGTACCTATTAGTCGAGTCATTTCCTTTGATTCCAATAAGACGTGCCTTTAGTCGAGTCATCCCCTGTGATTTCTATAAGACGTACCTTTTAGTTGAGTCATCCCCTTTGATTTCTATAAGACGTACCTTTTAGTTGAGTCATTTCCTTAGATTCCTTGAAGACGTACCATTTAGTCGAGTCATTTCCCTTGATTCCTATAAGACGTATCTTTTAGTCGAGTCATCCCCTTTGATTCCTATAAGACGTACCTTTTTGTCGAGTCATCTCCTTTGATTCCTATAAGACGTACCTTTAAGTTGACTCATTTCCTGTGATTCCTAGAAGACGTACGTTTTAGTCGAGTCATCCCCTTTGATTGCAATAAGACATACCTTTTAGTCGAGTCATCCCCTTTGACCCCTAGAAGACGTACCTTTTAATCGAGTCATTTACTTTGATTCCTAAAAGACGTATGTTTTAGTCGAGTCATCCCTTTTGAATCCTATAAGACGTACCTTTTAGTCGAGTCATCCCCTTTGATTCCTATAAGACGTTCCTTTTAGTCGAGTCATCCCCTTTGATTCCTATAAGACGTAACTTTTAGTCGAGTAATCCCCTTTGACCTCTAGAATACGTACCTATTAGTCGAGTCATTTCCTTTAATTCCTATAAGACGTACCTTTTAGTCGAGTCATCCCCTTTGATTCCTATAAGACGTACCTTTTAGTCGAGTCATCCCGTTTGATTCCTATAAGACGTACCTTTTAGTTGATTCATTTCCTTTGATTGCTTGAAGACGTACCTTTTAGTCGAGTCATTTCCCTTGATTCCTATAAGACGTACCTTTTAGTCGAGTCATCCCCTTTGATTCCTATAAGATGTCCCTTTTAGTCGAGTCATCTCCTTAGATTCCTATAAGACGTACCTTTTACTTGAGTCATTTCATGTGATTCCTAGAAGACGTTCCTTATAGTCGAGTCATTTCACTTGATTCCTATAAGACGTACCTTTTAGTCGAGTCATTCCCTTTGATTCCTATAAGACGTACCTTTTAGTCGAGTCATCCCCTTTGATTCCTATAAGACATACCTTTTAGTCGAGTCATCCCCTTTTATTCCTAGAAGACGTAACTTTTAGTCGAGTCATTTCCCTTGATTCCTATAAGACGTACCTTTTAGTCGAGTCATCCCCTTTGATTCCTATAAGACGTATCTTTTAGGCGAGTCATCCCCTTTGATTCCTATAAGACGTACCGTTTAGTTGAGTCATTTCCTTTGATTCCTTGAAGACATACCTTTTAGTCGGGTCATTTCCCTTGATTCCATTAAGACGTACCTTTTAGTCGGGTCATCCCCTTTGATTCCAACAAGACGTACCTTTTAGTCGAGTCATCCCCTTTGATTCCTATAAGACGTACCTTTTAGTCGAGTCATCCCCTTTGATCCCTAGAAGACGTACCTTTTAGTCGATTCATTTCTTTTGATTCCTATAAGACGTACCTTTTAGTCGAGTCATTTCCTTTGATTCCTATAAGACGTACCTTTTAGTCGAGTCATCCTCTTTGATTCCTATAAGACATACCTTTTAGTCGAGTCATCCCCTTTGATTCCTAGAAGACGTAACTTTTAGTCGAGTCATTTCCCTTGATTCCGATAAGACGTACCTTTTAGTCGAGTCATCCCCTTTGATTCCTATAAGACGTATCTTTTAGTTGAGTCATTTTCTTTGATTGCTTGAAGACGTACCTTTTTGTCGAGTCATTTCCCTTGATTCCTATAAGACGTACCTTTTAGTCGAGTCATCCCCTTTGATTCCTATAAGACGTACCTTTTAGTCGAGTCATCTCCTTTGATTCCTATAAGAAGTACCTTTTAGTTGATTCATTTCCTGTGATTCCTAGAAGACGTTCCTTATAGTCGAGTCATCCCCTTTGATCCCTAGAAGACGTACCTTTTAGTCGAGTCATTTCCTTTGATTCCTATACGACGTACCTTTTAGGCGAGTCATTTCCTTTGAATCCTATAAGACATACCTTTTAGTCGAGTCATCCCCTTTGATTCCTATAAGACATACCTTTTAGTCGAGTCATCCCCTTTGATTCCTAGAAGACGTAACTTTTAGTCGAGTAATTTCCCTTGATTCCTATACGACATATGTTTTAGTCGAGTCATCCCTTTTGATTCCTATAAGACGTACCTTTTAGTCGAGTCATCCCCATTGATTCCTATAAGACGTACCTTTTAGTCGAGTCATCCCCTTTGACTCCTATAAGACGTAACTTTTAGTCGAGTCATCCACTTTGAACTCTAGAATACGTACCTATTAGTCGAGTCATTTCCTTTAATTCCTATAAGACGTACCTTTTAGTCGAGTCATCCACTTTGATTCCTATAAGACGTACCTTTTAGTCGAGTCATCCCCTTTGATTCCTATAAGACGTACCTTTTAATTGAGTCATTTCCTTTGATTGCTTGAAGACGTACCTTTTAGTCGATTCATTTCCCTTGATTCCTATAAGACGTACCTTTTAGTCGAGTCATCCCCTTTAATTCCTATAAGATGTACCTTTTAGTCGAGTCATCTCCTTTGATTCCTATAAGACGTACCTTTTAGTTGAGTCATTTCCTGTGATTCTTAGATTACGTTCCTTATAGTCGAGTCATTTCACTTGATTCCTATAAGACGTACCTTTTAGTAGAGTCATTTCCTTTGATTCCTATAAGACGTACCTTTTAATCGAGTCATCCCCTTTGATTCCTATAAGACATACCTTTTAGTCGAGTCATCCCCTATGATTCCTAGAAGACGTAACTTTTAGTCGAGTCATTTCCCTTGATTCCTATAAGACGTACCTTTTAGTCGAGTCATCCCCTTTGATTCCTATAAGACGTATCTTTTAGGCGAGTCATCCCCTTTGATTCCTATAAGACGTACTTTTTAGTTGAGTCATTTCCTTTGATTCCTTGAAGATGAACCTTTTAGTCGAGTCATTTCCCTTGATTCCTATAAGACGTACCTTTTAGTCGAGTCATCCCCTTTGATTCCTATAAGATGTCCCTTTTAGTCGAGTCATCTCCTTAGATTCCTATAAGACGTACCTTTTACTTGAGTCATTTCATGTGATTCCTAGAAGACGTTCCTTATAGTCGAGTCATTTCACTTGATTCCTATAAGACGTACCTTTTAGTCGAGTCATTCCCTTTGATTCCTATAAGACGTACCTTTTAGTCGAGTCATCCCCTTTGATTCCTATAAGACATACCTTTTAGTCGAGTCATCCCCTTTGACCTCTAGAATACGTACCTATTAGTCGAGTCATTTCCCTTGATTCCTATAAGACGTACCTTTTAGTCGAGTCATCCCCTTTGATTCCTATAAGACGTATCTTTTAGGCGAGTCATCCCCTTTGATTCCTATAAGACGTACCGTTTAGTTGAGTCATTTCCTTTGATTCCTTGAAGACATACCTTTTAGTCGGGTCATTTCCCTTGATTCCATTAAGACGTACCTTTTAGTCGGGTCATCCCCTTTGATTCCAACAAGACGTACCTTTTAGTCGAGTCATCCCCTTTGATTCCTATAAGACGTACCTTTTAGTCGAGTCATCCCCTTTGATCCCTAGAAGACGTACCTTTTAGTCGAGTCATTTCTTTTGATTCCTATAAGACGTACCTTTTAGTCGAGTCATTTCCTTTGATTCCTATAAGACGTACCTTTTAGTCGAGTCATCCTCTTTGATTCCTATAAGACATACCTTTTAGTCGAGTCATCCCCTTTGATTCCTAGAAGACGTAACTTTTAGTCGAGTCATTTCCCTTGATTCCGATAAGACGTACCTTTTAGTCGAGTCATCCCCTTTGATTCCTATAAGACGTATCTTTTAGTTGAGTCATTTTCTTTGATTGCTTGAAGACGTACCTTTTTGTCGAGTCATTTCCCTTGATTCCTATAAGACGTACCTTTTAGTCGAGTCATCCCCTTTGATTCCTATAAGACGTACCTTTTAGTCGAGTCATCTCCTTTGATTCCTATAAGAAGTACCTTTTAGTTGATTCATTTCCTGTGATTCCTAGAAGACGTTCCTTATAGTCGAGTCATCCCCTTTGATCCCTAGAAGACGTACCTTTTAGTCGAGTCATTTCCTTTGATTCCTATACGACGTACCTTTTAGGCGAGTCATTTCCTTTGAATCCTATAAGACATACCTTTTAGTCGAGTCATCCCCTTTGATTCCTATAAGACATACCTTTTAGTCGAGTCATCCCCTTTGATTCCTAGAAGACGTAACTTTTAGTCGAGTAATTTCCCTTGATTCCTATACGACATATGTTTTAGTCGAGTCATCCCTTTTGATTCCTATAAGACGTACCTTTTAGTCGAGTCATCCCCATTGATTCCTATAAGACGTACCTTTTAGTCGAGTCATCCCCTTTGACTCCTATAAGACGTAACTTTTAGTCGAGTCATCCACTTTGAACTCTAGAATACGTACCTATTAGTCGAGTCATTTCCTTTAATTCCTATAAGACGTACCTTTTAGTCGAGTCATCCACTTTGATTCCTATAAGACGTACCTTTTAGTCGAGTCATCCCCTTTGATTCCTATAAGACGTACCTTTTAATTGAGTCATTTCCTTTGATTGCTTGAAGACGTACCTTTTAGTCGATTCATTTCCCTTGATTCCTATAAGACGTACCTTTTAGTCGAGTCATCCCCTTTAATTCCTATAAGATGTACCTTTTAGTCGAGTCATCTCCTTTGATTCCTATAAGACGTACCTTTTAGTTGAGTCATTTCCTGTGATTCTTAGATTACGTTCCTTATAGTCGAGTCATTTCACTTGATTCCTATAAGACGTACCTTTTAGTAGAGTCATTTCCTTTGATTCCTATAAGACGTACCTTTTAATCGAGTCATCCCCTTTGATTCCTATAAGACATACCTTTTAGTCGAGTCATCCCCTATGATTCCTAGAAGACGTAACTTTTAGTCGAGTCATTTCCCTTGATTCCTATAAGACGTACCTTTTAGTCGAGTCATCCCCTTTGATTCCTATAAGACGTATCTTTTAGGCGAGTCATCCCCTTTGATTCCTATAAGACGTACTTTTTAGTTGAGTCATTTCCTTTGATTCCTTGAAGATGAACCTTTTAGTCGAGTCATTTCCCTTGATTCCTATAAGACGTACCTTTTAGTCGAGTCATCCCCTTTGATTCCTATAAGATGTCCCTTTTAGTCGAGTCATCTCCTTAGATTCCTATAAGACGTACCTTTTACTTGAGTCATTTCATGTGATTCCTAGAAGACGTTCCTTATAGTCGAGTCATTTCACTTGATTCCTATAAGACGTACCTTTTAGTCGAGTCATTCCCTTTGATTCCTATAAGACGTACCTTTTAGTCGAGTCATCCCCTTTGATTCCTATAAGACATACCTTTTAGTCGAGTCATCCCCTTTGACCTCTAGAATACGTACCTATTAGTCGAGTCATTTCCCTTGATTCCTATAAGACGTACCTTTTAGTCGAGTCATCCCCTTTGATTCCTATAAGACGTATCTTTTAGGCGAGTCATCCCCTTTGATTCCTATAAGACGTACCGTTTAGTTGAGTCATTTCCTTTGATTCCTTGAAGACATACCTTTTAGTCGGGTCATTTCCCTTGATTCCATTAAGACGTACCTTTTAGTCGGGTCATCCCCTTTGATTCCAACAAGACGTACCTTTTAGTCGAGTCATCCCCTTTGATTCCTATAAGACGTACCTTTTAGTCGAGTCATCCCCTTTGATCCCTAGAAGACGTACCTTTTAGTCGAGTCATTTCTTTTGATTCCTATAAGACGTACCTTTTAGTCGAGTCATTTCCTTTGATTCCTATAAGACGTACCTTTTAGTCGAGTCATCCTCTTTGATTCCTATAAGACATACCTTTTAGTCGAGTCATCCCCTTTGATTCCTAGAAGACGTAACTTTTAGTCGAGTCATTTCCCTTGATTCCGATAAGACGTACCTTTTAGTCGAGTCATCCCCTTTGATTCCTATAAGACGTATCTTTTAGTTGAGTCATTTTCTTTGATTGCTTGAAGACGTACCTTTTTGTCGAGTCATTTCCCTTGATTCCTATAAGACGTACCTTTTAGTCGAGTCATCCCCTTTGATTCCTATAAGACGTACCTTTTAGTCGAGTCATCTCCTTTGATTCCTATAAGAAGTACCTTTTAGTTGATTCATTTCCTGTGATTCCTAGAAGACGTTCCTTATAGTCGAGTCATCCCCTTTGATCCCTAGAAGACGTACCTTTTAGTCGAGTCATTTCCTTTGATTCCTATACGACGTACCTTTTAGGCGAGTCATTTCCTTTGAATCCTATAAGACATACCTTTTAGTCGAGTCATCCCCTTTGATTCCTATAAGACATACCTTTTAGTCGAGTCATCCCCTTTGATTCCTAGAAGACGTAACTTTTAGTCGAGTAATTTCCCTTGATTCCTATACGACATATGTTTTAGTCGAGTCATCCCTTTTGATTCCTATAAGACATACCTTTTAGTCGAGTCATCCCCATTGATTCCTATAAGACGTACCTTTTAGTCGAGTCATCCCCTTTGACTCCTATAAGACGTAACTTTTAGTCGAGTCATCCACTTTGAACTCTAGAATACGTACCTATTAGTCGAGTCATTTCCTTTAATTCCTATAAGACGTACCTTTTAGTCGAGTCATCCACTTTGATTCCTATAAGACGTACCTTTTAGTCGAGTCATCCCCTTTGATTCCTATAAGACGTACCTTTTAATTGAGTCATTTCCTTTGATTGCTTGAAGACGTACCTTTTAGTCGATTCATTTCCCTTGATTCCTATAAGACGTACCTTTTAGTCGAGTCATCCCCTTTAATTCCTATAAGATGTACCTTTTAGTCGAGTCATCTCCTTTGATTCCTATAAGACGTACCTTTTAGTTGAGTCATTTCCTGTGATTCTTAGATTACGTTCCTTATAGTCGAGTCATTTCACTTGATTCCTATAAGACGTACCTTTTAGTAGAGTCATTTCCTTTGATTCCTATAAGACGTACCTTTTAATCGAGTCATCCCCTTTGATTCCTATAAGACATACCTTTTAGTCGAGTCATCCCCTATGATTCCTAGAAGACGTAACTTTTAGTCGAGTCATTTCCCTTGATTCCTATAAGACGTACCTTTTAGTCGAGTCATCCCCTTTGATTCCTATAAGACGTATCTTTTAGGCGAGTCATCCCCTTTGATTCCTATAAGACGTACTTTTTAGTTGAGTCATTTCCTTTGATTCCTTGAAGATGAACCTTTTAGTCGGGTCATTTCCCTTGATTCCATTTAGACGTACCTTTTAGTCGGGTCATCCCCTTTGATTCCAATAAGACGTACCTTTTAGTCGAATCATCCGCTTTGATTCCTAGAAGACGTACCTTTTAGTCGAGTCATCCCCTTTGATCCCTAGAAGACGTACCTTTTAGTCGAGTCATTTCCTTTGATTCCTATAAGACGTACCTTTTAGTCGAGTCATTTCCTTTGATTCCTAAAAGACGTACCTTTTAGTCGAGTCATCCCCTTTGATTCCTATAAGACATACCTTTTAGTCGAGTCATCCCCTTTGATTCCTAGAAGACGTAACTTTTAGTTGAGTCATTTCCCTTGATTCCAATACGACGTATGTTTTAGTCGAGTCATCCGTTTTGATTCCTATACGACGTACCTTTTAGTCGAGTCATCCCCTTTGATTCCTATCAGACGTACCTTTTAGTCCAGTCATCCCCTTTGATTCCTATAAGACATACCTTTTAGTCGAGTCATCTCCTTTGATTCCTATAAGACGTACCTTTTAGTTGAGTCATTTCCTGTGATTCTTAGATTACGTTCCTTATAGTCGAGTCATTTCACTTGATTCCTATAAGACGTACCTTTTAGTAGAGTCATTTCCTTTGATTCCTATAAGACGTACCTTTTAATCGAGTCATCCCCTTTGATTCCTATAAGACATACCTTTTAGTCGAGTCATCCCCTATGATTCCTAGAAGACGTAACTTTTAGTCGAGTCATTTCCCTTGATTCCTATAAGACGTACCTTTTAGTCGAGTCATCCCCTTTGATTCCTATAAGACGTATCTTTTAGGCGAGTCATCCCCTTTGATTCCTATAAGACGTACTTTTTAGTTGAGTCATTTCCTTTGATTCCTTGAAGATGAACCTTTTAGTCGGGTCATTTCCCTTGATTCCATTTAGACGTACCTTTTAGTCGGGTCATCCCCTTTGATTCCAATAAGACGTACCTTTTAGTCGAATCATCCGCTTTGATTCCTAGAAGACGTACCTTTTAGTCGAGTCATCCCCTTTGATCCCTAGAAGACGTACCTTTTAGTCGAGTCATTTCCTTTGATTCCTATAAGACGTACCTTTTAGTCGAGTCATTTCCTTTGATTCCTAAAAGACGTACCTTTTAGTCGAGTCATCCCCTTTGATTCCTATAAGACATACCTTTTAGTCGAGTCATCCCCTTTGATTCCTAGAAGACGTAACTTTTAGTTGAGTCATTTCCCTTGATTCCAATACGACGTATGTTTTAGTCGAGTCATCCGTTTTGATTCCTATACGACGTACCTTTTAGTCGAGTCATCCCCTTTGATTCCTATCAGACGTACCTTTTAGTCCAGTCATCCCCTTTGATTCCTATAAGACATACCTTTTAGTCGAGTCATCCCCTTTGATTCCTAGAAGACGTAACTTTTAATCGAGTCATTTCCCTTGATTCCAATAAGACGTACCTTTTAGTCGAGTCCTCTCCTTTTATTCGTATAAGACGTATCTTTTAGACGAGTCATCCCCTTTGATTCCTATAAGATGTACCTTTTAGTTGAGTCATTTCCTTTGATTCCTTAAAGACGTACCTTTTAGTCGGGTCATTTCCCTTGATTCCATTAAGACGTATCTTTTAGTCGGGTCATCCCCTTTGATTCCAATAAGACGTACCTTTTAGTCGAGTTATCCCCTTTGATTCCTATAAGACGTACCTTTTAGTCGAGTCATCCCCTTTGATCCCTAGAAATCGTACCTTTTAGTCGAGTCATTTCCTTTGATTCCTATAAGACGTACCTTTTAGTCGAGTCATTTGCCTTGATTCCTATAAGACATACCTTTTAGTCGAATCATCCCCTTCGATTCGAATAAGACGTACCTTTTAGTCGAGTCATACCTCTTGATTCCTATAAGACGTACTTTTTAGTCGAGTCATTCCCCCTTGACCCCTAGAAGACGTACCTTTTAGTCGAGTCATCCCCTTTGACCCCTAGAAGATGTACCTTTTAATCGAGTCATTTCCTTTGATTCTATAAGACGTATCATTTAGTCGAGTCATCCCTTTTGATTCCTATAAGACGTACCTTTTAGTCGAGTCATCCCCTTTGATTTCTATAAGACGTACCTTTTAGTCGAGTCATCCCCTTTGACCTCTAGAATACGTACCTATTAGTCGAGTCATTTCCTTTATTCCAATAAGACGTGCCTTTAGTCGAGTCATCCCCTGTGATTTTTATAAGACGTACCTTTTAGTTGAGTCATCCCCTTTGATTTCTATAAGACGTACCTTTTAGTTGAGTCATTTCCTTAGATTCCTTGAAGACGTACCATTTAGTCGAGTCATTTCCCTTGATTCCTATAAGACGTATCTTTTAGTCGAGTCATCCCCTTTGATTCCTATAAGACGTACCTTTTTGTCGAGTCATCTCCTTTGATTCCTATAAGACGTACCTTTAAGTTGACTCATTTCCTGTGATTCCTAGAAGACGTACGTTTTAGTCGAGTCATCCCCTTTGATTGCTATAAGACATACCTTTTAGTCGAGTCATCCCCTTTGACCCCTAGAAGACGTACCTTTTAATCGAGTCATTTACTTTGATTCCTAAAAGACGTATGTTTTAGTCGAGTCATCCCTTTTGAATCCTATAAGACGTACCTTTTAGTCGAGTCATCCCCTTTGATTCCTATAAGACGTTCCTTTTAGTCGAGTCATCCCCTTTGATTCCTATAAGACATAACTTTTAGTCGAGTAATCCCCTTTGACCTCTAGAATACGTACCTATTAGTCGAGTCATTTCCTTTAATTCCTATAAGACGTACCTTTTAGTCGAGTCATCCCCTTTGATTCCTATAAGACGTACCTTTTAGTCGAGTCATCCCGTTTGATTCCTATAAGACGTACCTTTTAGTTGATTCATTTCCTTTGATTGCTTGAAGACGTACCTTTTAGTCGAGTCATTTCCCTTGATTCCTATAAGACGTACCTTTTAGTCGAGTCATCCCCTTTGATTCCTATAAGATGTCCCTTTTAGTCGAGTCATCTCCTTAGATTCCTATAAGACGTACCTTTTACTTGAGTCATTTCATGTGATTCCTAGAAGACGTTCCTTATAGTCGAGTCATTTCACTTGATTCCTATAAGACGTACCTTTTAGTCGAGTCATTCCCTTTGATTCCTATAAGACGTACCTTTTAGTCGAGTCATCCCCTTTGATTCCTATAAGACATACCTTTTAGTCGAGTCATCCCCTTTTATTCCTAGAAGACGTAACTTTTAGTCGAGTCATTTCCCTTGATTCCTATAAGACGTACCTTTTAGTCGAGTCATCCCCTTTGATTCCTATAAGACGTATCTTTTAGGCGAGTCATCCCCTTTGATTCCTATAAGACGTACCGTTTAGTTGAGTCATTTCCTTTGATTCCTTGAAGACATACCTTTTAGTCGGGTCATTTCCCTTGATTCCATTAAGACGTACCTTTTAGTCGGGTCATCCCCTTTGATTCCAACAAGACGTACCTTTTAGTCGAGTCATCCCCTTTGATTCCTATAAGACGTACCTTTTAGTCGAGTCATCCCCTTTGATCCCTAGAAGACGTACCTTTTAGTCGAGTCATTTCTTTTGATTCCTATAAGACGTACCTTTTAGTCGAGTCATTTCCTTTGATTCCTATAAGACGTACCTTTTAGTCGAGTCATCCTCTTTGATTCCTATAAGACATACCTTTTAGTCGAGTCATCCCCTTTGATTCCTAGAAGACGTAACTTTTAGTCGAGTCATTTCCCTTGATTCCGATAAGACGTACCTTTTAGTCGAGTCATCCCCTTTGATTCCTATAAGACGTATCTTTTAGTTGAGTCATTTTCTTTGATTGCTTGAAGACGTACCTTTTTGTCGAGTCATTTCCCTTGATTCCTATAAGACGTACCTTTTAGTCGAGTCATCCCCTTTGATTCCTATAAGACGTACCTTTTAGTCGAGTCATCTCCTTTGATTCCTATAAGAAGTACCTTTTAGTTGATTCATTTCCTGTGATTCCTAGAAGACGTTCCTTATAGTCGAGTCATCCCCTTTGATCCCTAGAAGACGTACCTTTTAGTCGAGTCATTTCCTTTGATTCCTATACGACGTACCTTTTAGGCGAGTCATTTCCTTTGAATCCTATAAGACATACCTTTTAGTCGAGTCATCCCCTTTGATTCCTATAAGACATACCTTTTAGTCGAGTCATCCCCTTTGATTCCTAGAAGACGTAACTTTTAGTCGAGTAATTTCCCTTGATTCCTATACGACATATGTTTTAGTCGAGTCATCCCTTTTGATTCCTATAAGACGTACCTTTTAGTCGAGTCATCCCCATTGATTCCTATAAGACGTACCTTTTAGTCGAGTCATCCCCTTTGACTCCTATAAGACGTAACTTTTAGTCGAGTCATCCACTTTGAACTCTAGAATACGTACCTATTAGTCGAGTCATTTCCTTTAATTCCTATAAGACGTACCTTTTAGTCGAGTCATCCACTTTGATTCCTATAAGACGTACCTTTTAGTCGAGTCATCCCCTTTGATTCCTATAAGACGTACCTTTTAATTGAGTCATTTCCTTTGATTGCTTGAAGACGTACCTTTTAGTCGATTCATTTCCCTTGATTCCTATAAGACGTACCTTTTAGTCGAGTCATCCCCTTTAATTCCTATAAGCTGTACCTTTTAGTCGAGTCATCTCCTTTGATTCCTATAAGACGTACCTTTTAGTTGAGTCATTTCCTGTGATTCTTAGATTACGTTCCTTATAGTCGAGTCATTTCACTTGATTCCTATAAGACGTACCTTTTAGTAGAGTGATTTCCTTTGATTCCTATAAGACGTACCTTTTAATCGAGTCATCCCCTTTGATTCCTATAAGACATACCTTTTAGTCGAGTCATCCCCTATGATTCCTAGAAGACGTAACTTTTAGTCGAGTCATTTCCCTTGATTCCTATAAGACGTACCTTTTAGTCGAGTCATCCCCTTTGATTCCTATAAGACGTATCTTTTAGGCGAGTCATCCCCTTTGATTCCTATAAGACGTACTTTTTAGTTGAGTCATTTCCTTTGATTCCTTGAAGATGAACCTTTTAGTCGGGTCATTTCCCTTGATTCCATTTAGACGTACCTTTTAGTCGGGTCATCCCCTTTGATTCCAATAAGACGTACCTTTTAGTCGAATCATCCGCTTTGATTCCTAGAAGACGTACCTTTTAGTCGAGTCATCCCCTTTGATCCCTAGAAGACGTACCTTTTAGTCGAGTCATTTCCTTTGATTCCTATAAGACGTACCTTTTAGTCGAGTCATTTCCTTTGATTCCTAAAAGACGTACCTTTTAGTCGAGTCATCCCCTTTGATTCCTATAAGACATACCTTTTAGTCGAGTCATCCCCTTTGATTCCTAGAAGACGTAACTTTTAGTTGAGTCATTTCCCTTGATTCCAATACGACGTATGTTTTAGTCGAGTCATCCGTTTTGATTCCTATACGACGTACCTTTTAGTCGAGTCATCCCCTTTGATTCCTATAAGACGTACCTTTTAGTCCAGTCATCCCCTTTGATTCCTATAAGACATACCTTTTAGTCGAGTCATCCCCTTTGATTCCTAGAAGACGTAACTTTTAATCGAGTCATTTCCCTTGATTCCAATAAGACGTACCTTTTAGTCGAGTCCTCTCCTTTTATTCGTATAAGACGTATCTTTTAGACGAGTCATCCCCTTTGATTCCTATAAGATGTACCTTTTAGTTGAGTCATTTCCTTTGATTCCTTAAAGACGTACCTTTTAGTCGGGTCATTTCCCTTGATTCCATTAAGACGTATCTTTTAGTCGGGTCATCCCCTTTGATTCCAATAAGACGTACCTTTTAGTCGAGTTATCCCCTTTGATTCCTATAAGACGTACCTTTTAGTCGAGTCATCCCCTTTGATCCCTAGAAATCGTACCTTTTAGTCGAGTCATTTCCTTTGATTCCTATAAGACGTACCTTTTAGTCGAGTCATTTGCCTTGATTCCTATAAGACATACCTTTTAGTCGAATCATCCCCTTCGATTCGAATAAGACGTACCTTTTAGTCGAGTCATACCTCTTGATTCCTATAAGACGTACTTTTTAGTCGAGTCATTCCCCCTTGACCCCTAGAAGACGTACCTTTTAGTCGAGTCATCCCCTTTGACCCCTAGAAGATGTACCTTTTAATCGAGTCATTTCCTTTGATTCTATAAGACGTATCATTTAGTCGAGTCATCCCTTTTGATTCCTATAAGACGTACCTTTTAGTCGAGTCATCCCCTTTGATTTCTATAAGACGTACCTTTTAGTCGAGTCATCCCCTTTGACCTCTAGAATACGTACCTATTAGTCGAGTCATTTCCTTTATTCCAATAAGACGTGCCTTTAGTCGAGTCATCCCCTGTGATTTTTATAAGACGTACCTTTTAGTTGAGTCATCCCCTTTGATTTCTATAAGACGTACCTTTTAGTTGAGTCATTTCCTTAGATTCCTTGAAGACGTACCATTTAGTCGAGTCATTTCCCTTGATTCCTATAAGACGTATCTTTTAGTCGAGTCATCCCCTTTGATTCCTATAAGACGTACCTTTTTGTCGAGTCATCTCCTTTGATTCCTATAAGACGTACCTTTAAGTTGACTCATTTCCTGTGATTCCTAGAAGACGTACGTTTTAGTCGAGTCATCCCCTTTGATTGCTATAAGACATACCTTTTAGTCGAGTCATCCCCTTTGACCCCTAGAAGACGTACCTTTTAATCGAGTCATTTACTTTGATTCCTAAAAGACGTATGTTTTAGTCGAGTCATCCCTTTTGAATCCTATAAGACGTACCTTTTAGTCGAGTCATCCCCTTTGATTCCTATAAGACGTTCCTTTTAGTCGAGTCATCCCCTTTGATTCCTATAAGACATAACTTTTAGTCGAGTAATCCCCTTTGACCTCTAGAATACGTACCTATTAGTCGAGTCATTTCCTTTAATTCCTATAAGACGTACCTTTTAGTCGAGTCATCCCCTTTGATTCCTATAAGACGTACCTTTTAGTCGAGTCATCCCCTTTGATTCCTATAAGACGTACCTTTTAGTTGATTCATTTCCTTTGATTGCTTGAAGACGTACCTTTTAGTCGAGTCATTTCCCTTGATTCCTATAAGACGTACCTTTTAGTCGAGTCATCCCCTTTGATTCCTATAAGATGTCCCTTTTAGTCGAGTCATCTCCTTAGATTCCTATAAGACGTACCTTTTACTTGAGTCATTTCATGTGATTCCTAGAAGACGTTCCTTATAGTCTAGTCATTTCACTTGATTCCTATAAGACGTACCTTTTAGTCGAGTCATTCCCTTTGATTCCTATAAGACGTACCTTTTAGTCGAGTCATCCCCTTTGATTCCTATAAGACATACCTTTTAGTCGAGTCATCCCCTTTTATTCCTAGAAGACGTAACTTTTAGTCGAGTCATTTCCCTTGATTCCTATAAGACGTACCTTTTAGTCGAGTCATCCCCTTTGATTCCTATAAGACGTATCTTTTAGGCGAGTCATCCCCTTTGATTCCTATAAGACGTACCGTTTAGTTGAGTCATTTCCTTTGATTCCTTGAAGACATACCTTTTAGTCGGGTCATTTCCCTTGATTCCATTAAGACGTACCTTTTAGTCGGGTCATCCCCTTTGATTCCAACAAGACGTACCTTTTAGTCGAGTCATCCCCTTTGATTCCTATAAGACGTACCTTTTAGTCGAGTCATCCCCTTTGATCCCTAGAAGACGTACCTTTTAGTCGAGTCATTTCTTTTGATTCCTATAAGACGTACCTTTTAGTCGAGTCATTTCCTTTGATTCCTATAAGACGTACCTTTTAGTCGAGTCATCCTCTTTGATTCCTATAAGACATACCTTTTAGTCGAGTCATCCCCTTTGATTCCTAGAAGACGTAACTTTTAGTCGAGTCATTTCCCTTGATTCCTATAAGACGTACCTTTTAGTCGAGTCATCCCCTTTGATTCTTATAAGACGTATCTTTTAGTTGAGTCATTTTCTTTGATTGCTTGAAGACGTACCTTTTTGTCGAGTCATTTCCCTTGATTCCTATAAGACGTACCTTTTAGTCGAGTCATCCCCTTTGATTCCTATAAGACGTACCTTTTAGTCGAGTCATCTCCTTTGATTCCTATAAGAAGTACCTTTTAGTTGATTCATTTCCTGTAATTCCTAGAAGACGTACCTTTTAGTCGGTTCATTTCCCTTGATTCCATTAAGACGTACCTTTTAGTCGGGTCATTCCCTTTGATTCCAATAAGACGTACCTTTTAGTCGAGTCATCCCCTTTGATTCCTATAAGACGTACCTTTTAGTCGAGTCATCCCCTTTGATCCCTAGAAGACGTACCTTTTAGTCGAGTCATTTCTTTTCATTCCTATAAGACGTACCTTTTAGTCGAGTCATTTCCTTTGATTCCTATAAGACGTACCTTTTAGTCGAGTCATCCCCTTTGATTCCTATAAGACATACCTTTTAGTCGAGTCATCCCCTTTGATTCCTAGAAGACGTAACTTTTAGTTGAGTCATTTCCCTTGATTCCTATAAGACGTACCTTTTAGTCGAGTCATCCCCTTTGATTCCTATAAGACGTACCTTTTAGTTGAGTCATTTCCATTGATTGCTTGAAGACGTACCTTTTTGTCGAGTCATTTCTCTTGATTCCTATAAGACGTACCTTTTAGTCGAGTCATCCCCTTTGATTCCTATAAGACGTACCTTTTAGTCGAGTCATCTCCTTTGATTCCTATAAGAAGTACCTTTTAGTTGATTCATTTCCTGTAATTCCTAGAAGACGTTCCTTATAGTCGAGTCATTTCGCTTGATTCCTATAAGACGTACCTTTTAGTCGAGTCATTCCCTTTGATTCCTATAAGACGTACCTTTTAGTCGAGTCATCCCCTTTGATTCCTATAAGACATACCTTTTAGTCGAGTCATCCCCATTGATTCCTAGAAGACGTAACTTTTAGTCGAGTCATTTCCCTTGATACCTATAAGACGTACCTTTTAGTCAAGTCATCCCCTTTGATTCCTATAAGAAGTACCTTTTAGTTGATTCATTTCCTATGAATCCTAGAAGACGTTCCTTATAGTCTAGTCATTTCACTTGATTCCTATAAGACGTACCTTTTAGTCGAGTCATTTCCTGTGATTCCTAGAGGACGTACGTTATAGTCTAGTCATCCCCTTTGATTGCTATAAGACATACCTTTTAGTCCAGTCATCCCCTTTGACCCCCTAGAAGACGTACCTTTTAATCGAGTCATTTACTTTGATTCCTAAAAGACGTATGTTTTAGTCGAGTCATCCCTTTTGATTCCTATAAGACGTACCTTTTAGTTGAGTCATCCCCTTTGATTCCTATAAGACGTACCTTTTAGTCGAGTCATCCCCTTAGATTCCTATAAGACGTAACTTTCAGTCGAGTCATCCCCTTTGACCTCTAGAATGCGTACCTATTAGTCGAGTCATTTCCTTTAATTCCTATAAGACGTACCTTTTAGTCGAGTCATCCCCTTCGATTCCTATAAGACGTACCTTTTAGTCGAGTCATCCCCTTTGATTCCTATAAGACGTACCTTTTAGTTGAGTCATTTTCTTTGATTGCTTGAAGACGTACCTTTTAGTCGAGTCATTTCCCTTGATTCCTATAAGACGTACCTTTTAGTCGAGTCATCCCCTTTGATTCCTATAAGATGTCCCTTTTAGTCGAGTCATCTCCTTAGATTCCTATAAGACGTACCTTTTACTTGAGTCATTTCATGTGATTCCTAGAAGACGTTCCTTATAGTCGAGTCATTTCACTTGATTCCTATAAGACGTACCTTTTAGTCGAGTCATTCCCTTTGATTCCTATAAGACGTACCTTTTAGTCGAGTCATCCCCTTGGATTCCTATAAGACATATCTTTTAGTCGAGTCATCCCCTTTTATTCCTAGAAGACGTAACTTTTAGTCGAGTCATTTCCCTTGATTCCTATAAGACGTACCTTTTAGTCGAGTCATCCCCTTTGATTCCTATAAGACGTATCTTTTAGGCGAGTCATCCCCTTTGATTCCTATAAGACGTACCGTTTAGTTGAGTCATTTCCTTTGATTCCTTGAAGACATACCTTTTAGTCGGGTCATTTCCCTTGATTCCATTAAGACGTACCTTTTAGTCGGGTCATCCCCTTTGATTCCAATAAGACGTACCTTTTAGTCGAGTCATCCCCTTTGATTCCTATAAGACGTACCTTTTAGTCGAGTCATCCCCTTTGATCCCTAGAAGACGTATCTTTTAGTCGAGTCATTTCTTTTGATTCCTATAAGACGTACCTTTTAGTCGAGTCATTTCCTTTGATTCCTATAAGACGTACCTTTTAGTCGAGTCATCCTCTTTGATTCCTATAAGACATACCTTTTAGTCGAGTCATCCCCTTTGATTCCTAGAAGACGTAACTTTTAGTCGAGTCATTTCCCTTGATTCCTATAAGACGTACCTTTTAGTCGAGTAATCCCCTTTGATTCCTATAAGACGTACCTTTTAGTTGAGTCATTTCCTTTGATTGCTTGATGACGTACCTTTTTGTCGAGTCATTTCCCTTGATTCCTATAAGACGTACCTTTTAGTCGAGTCATCCCCTTTGATTCCTATAAGACGTACCTTTTAGTCGAGTCATCTCCTTTGATTCCTATAAGAAGTACCTTTTAGTTGATTCATTTCCTGTGATTCCTAGAAGACGTTCCTTATAGTCGAGTCATTTCACTTGATTCCTATAAGACGTACCTTTTAGTCGAGTCATTCCCTTTGATTCCTATAAGACGTACCGTTTAGTCGAGTCATCCCCTTTGATTCCTATAAGACATACCTTTTAGTCGAGTCATCCCCTTTGATTCCTAGAAGACGTAACTTTTTGTCGAGTCATTTCCCTTGATACCTATAAGACGTACCTTTTAGTCGAGTCATCCCCTTTGATTCCTATAAGACGTATCTTTTAGGCGAGTCATCCCCCTTGATTCCTATAAGACGTACCTTTTAGTTGAGTCATTTCCTTTGATTCCTTGATGACGTACCTTTTAGTCGATTCATTTCCCTTGATTCCATTAAGACGTACCTTTTAGTCGGGTCATTCCCTTTGATTCCAATAAGACGTACCTTTTAGTCGAGTCATCCCCTTTGATTCCTATAAGACGTACCTTTTAGTCGAGTCATCACCTTTGATCCCTAGAAGACGTACCTTTTAGTCGAGTCATTTCTTTTGATTCCTATAAGACGTACCTTTTAGTCGAGTCATTTCCTTTGATTCCTATAAGACGTACCTTTTAGTCGAGTCATCCTCTTTGATTCCTATAAGACATACCTTTTAGTCGAGTCATCCCCTTTGATTCCTAGAAGACGTAACTTTTAGTCGAGTCATTTCCCTTGATTCCTATAAGACGTACCTTTTAGTCGAGTCATCCCCTTTGATTCCTATAAGACGTACCTTTTAGTTGAGTCATTTCCTTTGATTGCTTGAAGACGTACCTTTTTGTCGAGTCATTTCCCTTGATTCCTATAAGACGTACCTTTTAGTCGAGTCATCCCCTTTGATTCCAATAAGACGTACCTTTTAGTCGAGTCATCTCCTTTGATTCCTATAAGAAGTACCTTTTAGTTGATTCATTTCCTGTGATTCCTAGAAGATGTTCCTTATAGTCGAGTCATTTCACTTGATTCCTATAAGACGTACCTTATAGTCGAGTCATTCCCTTTGATTCCTATAAGACGTACCTTTTAGTCAAGTCATCCCCTTTGATTCCTATAAGACATACCTTTTAGTCGAGTCATCCCCTTTGAATCCTAGAAGACGGAACTTTTAGTCGAGTCATTTCCCTTGATACCTATAAGACGTACCTTTTAGTCGAGTCATCCCCTTTGATTCCTATAAGACGTATCTTTTAGGCGAGTCATCCCCCTTGATTCCTATAAGACGTACATTTTAGTTGAGTCATTTCCTTTGATTCCTTGATGACGTACCTTTTAGTCGGTTCATTTCCCTTGATTCCATTAAGACGTACCTTTTAGT
Organism: Capsicum pubescens; assembly: GCA_030864215.1. Classification (NCBI taxonomy): domain Eukaryota; kingdom Viridiplantae; phylum Streptophyta; class Magnoliopsida; order Solanales; family Solanaceae; genus Capsicum; species Capsicum pubescens. Next base: position 270,721,619 of record CM061545.1, on the reverse strand, counting down.
CGGGTCATTCCCTTTGATTCCAATAAGACGTACCTTTTAGTCGAGTCATCCCCTTTGATTCCTATAAGACGTACCTTTTAGTCGATTCATCCCCTTTGACCTCTAGAATACGTACCTATTAGTCGAGTCATTTCCTTTGATTCCAATAAGACGTGCCTTTAGTCGAGTCATCCCCTGTGATTTCTATGAGACGTAGCTTTTAGTCGAGTCATCCCCTTTGATTTCTATAAGACGTACCTTATAGTTGAGTCATTTCCTTGGATTCCTTGAAGACGTACCATTTAGTCGAGTCATTTCCCTTGATTCCTATAAGACGTACCTTTTAGTCGAGTCATCCCCTTTGATTCCTATAAAACGTACCTTTTAGTCAAGTCATCTCCTTTGATTCCTATAAGACGTACCTTTTAGTTGAGTCATTTCCTGTGATTCCTAGAAGACGTACGTTTTAGTCGAGTCATCCCCTTTGATTGCTATCAGACGTACCTTTTAGTCGAGTCATCCCCTTTGACCCCTAGAAGACGTACCTTTTAATCAAGTCATTTACTTTGATTCCTATAAGACGTATGTTTAAGTCGAGTCATCCCTTTTGATTCTTTTAAGACGTACATTTTAGTCGAGTCATCCCTTTTGATTCCTATAAGATGTACCTTTTAGTCGAGTCATCCCCTTTGATTCCTATAAGACGTAACTTTTAGTCGAGTCATCCCCTTTGACCTCTAGAATACGTACCTATTAGTCGAGTCATTTCCTTTAATTCCTATAAGACGTACATTTTAGTCGAGTCATCCCCTTTGATTCCTATAAGACGTACCTTTTAGTCGAGTCATCTCCTTTGATTCCTATAAGACGTACCTTTTAGTTGAGTCATTTCATGTGATTCCTAGAAGATGTTCCTTATAGTCGAGTCATTTCACTTGATTCCTATAAGACGTACCTTTTAGTCGAGTCATTCCCTTTGATTCCTTTAAGACGTACATTTTAGTCGAGTCATCCCTTTTGATTCCTATAAGATGTACCTTTTAGTCGAGTCATCCCCTTTGACCTCTAGAATACGTACCTATTAGTCGAGTCATTTCCTTTAATTCCTATAAGACGTACATTTTAGTCGAGTCATCCCCTTTGATTCCTATAAGACGTACCTTTTAGTCGAGTCATCTCCTTTGATTCCTATAAGACGTACCTTTTAGTTGAGTCATTTCATGTGATTCCTAGAAGATGTTCCTTATAGTCGAGTCATTTCACTTGATTCCTATAAGACGTACCTTTTAGTCGAGTCATTCCCTTTGATTCCTATAGGACGTACCTTTTAGTCGAGTCATCCCCTTTGATTCCTATAAGACATAACTTTTAGTCGAGTCATCTCCTTCGATTTCTAGAAGACGTAACATTTAGTCGAGTCATTACCCTTGATTCCTATAAGACGTACCTTTTAGTCTAGTCATCCCCTTTAATTCCTATAAGACGTATCTTTTAGGCGAGTAATCCCCTTTGATTCCTATAAGACGTACCTTTTAGTTGAGTCATTTCCTTTGATTCCTTGATGACGTACCTTTTAGTCGGTTCATTTCCCTTGATTCCATTAAGACGTAGCTTTTAGTCGGGTCATTCCCTTTGATTCTAATAAGACGTACCTTTTAGTCGAGTCATCTCCTTTGATTCCTATAAGACGTACCTTTTAGTCGAGTCATCCCCTTTGACCTCTAGAATACGTACCTATTAGTCGAGTCATTTCCTTTGATTCCAATAAGACGTGCCTTTAGTCGAGTCATCCCCTGTGATTTCTATGAGACGTAGCTTTTAGTCGAGTCATCCCCTTTGATTTCTATAAGACGTACCTTTTAGTCGAGTCATCCCCTTTGATTCCTAGAAGACGTAACTTTTTGTCGAGTCATTTCCCTTGATACCTATAAGACGTACCTTTTAGTCGAGTCATCCCCTTTGATTCCTATAAGACGTATCTTTTAGGCGAGTCATCCCCCTTGATTCCTATAAGACGTACCTTTTAGTTGAGTCATTTCCTTTGATTCCTTGATGACGTACCTTTTAGTCGATTCATTTCCCTTGATTCCATTAAGACGTACCTTTTAGTCGGGTCATTCCCTTTGATTCCAATAAGACGTACCTTTTAGTCGAGTCATCCCCTTTGATTCCTATAAGACGTACCTTTTAGTCGAGTCATCACCTTTGATCCCTAGAAGACGTACCTTTTAGTCGAGTCATTTCTTTTGATTCCTATAAGACGTACCTTTTAGTCGAGTCATCCCCTTTGATTCCTAGAAGACGTACCTTTTAGTCGAGTCATCCCCTTTGATTCCTATAAGACGTACCTTTTAGTCGAGTCATCCCCTTTGATCCCTAGAAGACGTACCTTTTAGTCGAGTCATTTCTTTTCATTCCTATAAGACGTACCTTTTAGTCCAGTCATTTCCTTTGATTCCTATAAGACGTACCTTTTAGTCGAGTCATCCCCTTTGATTCCTATAAGACATACCTTTTAGTCGAGTCATCCCCTTTGATTCCTAGAAGACGTAACTTTTAGTTGAGTCATTTCCCTTGATTCCTATAAGACGTACCTTTTAGTCGAGTCATCCCCTTTGATTCCTATAAGACGTACCTTTTAGTTGAGTCATTTCCATTGATTGCTTGAAGACGTACCTTTTTGTCGAGTCATTTCTCTTGATTCCTATAAGACGTACCTTTTAGTCGAGTCATCCCCTTTGATTCCTATAAGACGTACCTTTTAGTCGAGTCATCTCCTTTGATACCTATAAGAAGTACCTTTTAGTTGATTCATTTCCTGTAATTCCTAGAAGACGTTCCTTATAGTCGAGTCATTTCGCTTGATTCCTATAAGACGTACCTTTTAGTCGAGTCATTCCCTTTGATTCCTATAAGACGTATCTTTTAGTCGAGTCATTCCCTTTGATTTCTATAAGACGTACCTTTTAGTCGAGTCATCCCCTTTGATTCCTAGAAGACGTAACTTTTTGTCGAGTCATTTCCCTTGATACCTATAAGACGTACCTTTTAGTCGAGTCATCCCCTTTGATTCCTATAAGACGTATCTTTTAGGCGAGTCATCCCCCTTGATTCCTATAAGACGTACCTTTTAGTTGAGTCATTTCCTTTGATTCCTTGATGACGTACCTTTTAGTCGATTCATTTCCCTTGATTCCATTAAGACGTACCTTTTAGTCGGGTCATTCCCTTTGATTCCAATAAGACGTACCTTTTAGTCGAGTCATCCCCTTTGATTCCTATAAGACGTACCTTTTAGTCGAGTCATCACCTTTGATCCCTAGAAGACGTACCTTTTAGTCGAGTCATTTCTTTTGATTCCTATAAGACGTACCTTTTAGTCGAGTCATCCCCTTTGATTCCTAGAAGACGTACCTTTTAGTCGAGTCATCCCCTTTGATTCCTATAAGACGTACCTTTTAGTCGAGTCATCTCCTTTGATTCCTATAAGAAGTACCTTTTAGTTGATTCATTTCCTGTAATTCCTAGAAGACGTTCCTTATAGTCGAGTCATTTCGCTTGATTCCTATAAGACGTACCTTTTAGTCGAGTCATTCCCTTTGATTCCTATAAGACGTACCTTTTAGTCGAGTCATCCCCTTTGATTCCTATAAGACATACCTTTTAGTCGAGTCATCCCCATTGATTCCTAGAAGACGTAACTTTTAGTCGAGTCATTTCCCTTGATACCTATAAGACGTACCTTTTAGTCGAGTCATCCCCTTTGATTCCTATAAGAAGTACCTTTTAGTTGATTCATTTCCTGTGATTCCTAGAAGACGTTCCTTATAGTCTAGTCATTTCACTTGATTCCTATAAGACGTACCTTTTAGTCGAGTCATTTCCTGTGATTCCTAGAAGACGTACGTTATAGTCTAGTCATCCCCTTTGATTGCTATAAGACATACCTTTTAGTCCAGTCATCCCCTTTGACCCCCTAGAAGACGTACCTTTTAATGGAGTCATTTACTTTGATTCCTAAAAGACGTATGTTTTAGTCGAGTCATCCCTTTTGATTCCTATAAGACGTACCTTTTAGTTGAGTCATCCCCTTTGATTCCTATAAGACGTACCTTTTAGTCGAGTCATCTCCTTTGATTCCTATAAGAAGTACCTTTTAGTTGATTCATTTCCTGTAATTCCTAGAAGACGTTCCTTATAGTCGAGTCATTTCGCTTGATTCCTATAAGACGTACCTTTTAGTCGAGTCATTCCCTTTGATTCCTATAAGACGTACCTTTTAGTCGAGTCATCCCCTTTGATTCCTATAAGACATACCTTTTAGTCGAGTCATCCCCATTGATTCCTAGAAGACGTAACTTTTAGTCGAGTCATTTCCCTTGATACCTATAAGACGTACCTTTTAGTCGAGTCATCCCCTTTGATTCCTATAAGAAGTACCTTTTAGTTGATTCATTTCCTGTGATTCCTAGAAGACGTTCCTTATAGTCTAGTCATTTCACTTGATTCCTATAAGACGTACCTTTTAGTCGAGTCATTTCCTGTGATTCCTAGAAGACGTACGTTATAGTCTAGTCATCCCCTTTGATTGCTATAAGACATACCTTTTAGTCCAGTCATCCCCTTTTACCCCCTAGAAGACGTACCTTTTAATCGAGTCATTTACTTTGATTCCTAAAAGACGTATGTTTTAGTCGAGTCATCCCTTTTGATTCCTATAAGACGTACCTTTTAGTTGAGTCATCCCCTTTGATTCCTATAAGACGTACCTTTTAGTCGAGTCATCCCCTTAGATTCCTATAAGACGTAACTTTCAGTCGAGTCATCCCCTTTGACCTCTAGAATGCGTACCTATTAGTCGAGTCATTTCCTTTAATTCCTATAAGACGTACCTTTTAGTCGAGTCATCCCCTTCGATTCCTATAAGACGTACCTTTTAGTCGAGTCATCCCCATTGATTCCTATAAGACGTACCTTTTAGTTGAGTCATTTTCTTTGATTGCTTGAAGACGTACCTTTTAGTCGAGTCATTTCCCTTGATTCCTATAAGACGTACCTTTTAGTCGAGTCATCCCCTTTGATTCCTATAAGATGTCCCTTTTAGTCGAGTCATCTCCTTAGATTCCTATAAGACGTACCTTTTACTTGAGTCATTTCATGTGATTCCTAGAAGACGTTCCTTATAGTCGAGTCATTTCACTTGATTCCTATAAGACGTACCTTTTAGTCGAGTCATTCCCTTTGATTCCTATAAGACGTACCTTTTAGTCGAGTCATCCCCTTGGATTCCTATAAGACATATCTTTTAGTCGAGTCATCCCCTTTTATTCCTAGAAGACGTAACTTTTAGTCGAGTCATTTCCCTTGATTCCTATAAGACGTACCTTTTAGTCGAGTCGTCCCCTTTGATTCCTATAAGACGTATCTTTTAGGCGAGTCATCCCCTTTGATTCCTATAAGACGTACCGTTTAGTTGAGTCATTTCCTTTGATTCCTTGAAGACATACCTTTTAGTCGGGTCATTTCCCTTGATTCCATTAAGACGTACCTTTTAGTCGGGTCATCCCCTTTGATTCCAATAAGACGTACCTTTTAGTCGAGTCATCCCCTTTGATTCCTATAAGACGTACCTTTTAGTCGAGTCATCCCCTTTGATCCCTAGAAGACGTATCTTTTAGTCGAGTCATTTCTTTTGATTCCTATAAGACGTACCTTTTAGTCGAGTCATTTCCTTTGATTCCTATAAGACGTACCTTTTAGTCGAGTCATCCTCTTTGATTCCTATAAGACATACCTTTTAGTCGAGTCATCCCCTTTGATTCCTAGAAGACGTAACTTTTAGTCGAGTCATTTCCCTTGATACCTATAAGACGTACCTTTTAGTCGAGTCATCCCCTTTGATTCCTATAAGAAGTACCTTTTAGTTGATTCATTTCCTGTGATTCCTAGAAGACGTTCCTTATAGTCTAGTCATTTCACTTGATTCCTATAAGACGTACCTTTTAGTCGAGTCATTTCCTGTGATTCCTAGAAGACGTACGTTATAGTCTAGTCATCCCCTTTGATTGCTATAAGACATACCTTTTAGTCCAGTCATCCCCTTTGACCCCCTAGAAGACGTACCTTTTAATGGAGTCATTTACTTGGATTCCTAAAAGACGTATGTTTTAGTCGAGTCATCCCTTTTGATTCCTATAAGACGTACCTTTTAGTTGAGTCATCCCCTTTGATTCCTATAAGACGTACCTTTTAGTCGAGTCATCTCCTTTGATTCCTATAAGAAGTACCTTTTAGTTGATTCATTTCCTGTAATTCCTAGAAGACGTTCCTTATAGTCGAGTCATTTCGCTTGATTCCTATAAGACGTACCTTTTAGTCGAGTCATTCCCTTTGATTCCTATAAGACGTACCTTTTAGTCGAGTCATCCCCTTTGATTCCTATAAGACATACCTTTTAGTCGAGTCATCCCCATTGATTCCTAGAAGACGTAACTTTTAGTCGAGTCATTTCCCTTGATACCTATAAGACGTACCTTTTAGTCGAGTCATCCCCTTTGATTCCTATAAGAAGTACCTTTTAGTTGATTCATTTCCTGTGATTCCTAGAAGACGTTCCTTATAGTCTAGTCATTTCACTTGATTCCTATAAGACGTACCTTTTAGTCGAGTCATTTCCTGTGATTCCTAGAAGACGTACGTTATAGTCTAGTCATCCCCTTTGATTGCTATAAGACATACCTTTTAGTCCAGTCATCCCCTTTGACCCCCTAGAAGACGTACCTTTTAATCGAGTCATTTACTTTGATTCCTAAAAGACGTATGTTTTAGTCGAGTCATCCCTTTTGATTCCTATAAGACGTACCTTTTAGTTGTGTCATCCCCTTTGATTCCTATAAGACGTACCTTTTAGTCGAGTCATCCCCTTAGATTCCTATAAGACGTAACTTTCAGTCGAGTCATCCCCTTTGACCTCTAGAATGCGTACCTATTAGTCGAGTCATTTCCTTTAATTCCTATAAGACGTACCTTTTAGTCGAGTCATCCCCTTCGATTCCTATAAGACGTACCTTTTAGTCGAGTCATCCCCTTTGATTCCTATAAGACGTACCTTTTAGTTGAGTCATTTTCTTTGATTGCTTGAAGACGTACCTTTTAGTCGAGTCATTTCCCTTGATTCCTATAAGACGTACCTTTTAGTCGAGTCATCCCCTTTGATTCCTATAAGATGTCCCTTTTAGTCGAGTCATCTCCTTAGATTCCTATAAGACGTACCTTTTACTTGAGTCATTTCATGTGATTCCTAGAAGACGTTCCTTATAGTCGAGTCATTTCACTTGATTCCTATAAGACGTACCTTTTAGTCGAGTCATTCCCTTTGATTCCTATAAGACGTACCTTTTAGTCGAGTCATCCCCTTGGATTCCTATAAGACATATCTTTTAGTCGAGTCATCCCCTTTTATTCCTAGAAGACGTAACTTTTAGTCGAGTCATTTCCCTTGATTCCTATAAGACGTACCTTTTAGTCGAGTCGTCCCCTTTGATTCCTATAAGACGTATCTTTTAGGCGAGTCATCCCCTTTGATTCCTATAAGACGTACCGTTTAGTTGAGTCATTTCCTTTGATTCCTTGAAGACATACCTTTTAGTCGGGTCATTTCCCTTGATTCCATTAAGACGTACCTTTTAGTCGGGTCATCCCCTTTGATTCCAATAAGACGTACCTTTTAGTCGAGTCATCCCCTTTGATTCCTATAAGACGTACCTTTTAGTCGAGTCATCCCCTTTGATCCCTAGAAGACGTATCTTTTAGTCGAGTCATTTCTTTTGATTCCTATAAGACGTACCTTTTAGTCGAGTCATTTCCTTTGATTCCTATAAGACGTACCTTTTAGTCGAGTCATCCTCTTTGATTCCTATAAGACATACCTTTTAGTCGAGTCATCCCCTTTGATTCCTAGAAGACGTAACTTTTAGTCGAGTCATTTCCCTTGATTCCTATAAGACGTACCTTTTAGTCGAGTAATCCCCTTTGATTCCTATAAGACGTACCTTTTAGTTGAGTCATTTCCTTTGATTGCTTGAAGACGTACCTTTTTGTCGAGTCATTTCCCTTGATTCCTATAAGACGTACCTTTTAGTCGAGTCATCCCCTTTGATTCCTATAAGACGTACCTTTTAGTCGAGTCATCTCCTTTGATTCCTATAAGAAGTACCTTTTAGTTGATTCATTTCCTGTGATTCCTAGAAGACGTTCCTTATAGTCGAGTCATTTCACTTGATTCCTATAAGACGTACCTTTTAGTCGAGTCATTCCCTTTGATTCCTATAAGACGTACCGTTTAGTCGAGTCATCCCCTTTGATTCCTATAAGACATACCTTTTAGTCGAGTCATCCCCTTTGATTCCTAGAAGACGTAACTTTTTGTCGAGTCATTTCCCTTGATACCTATAAGACGTACCTTTTAGTCGAGTCATCCCCTTTGATTCCTATAAGACGTATCTTTTAGGCGAGTCATCCCCCTTGATTCCTATAAGACGTACCTTTTAGTTGAGTCATTTCCTTTGATTCCTTGATGACGTACCTTTTAGTCGATTCATTTCCCTTGATTCCATTAAGACGTACCTTTTAGTCGGGTCATTCCCTTTGATTCCAATAAGACGTACCTTTTAGTCGAGTCATCCCCTTTGATTCCTATAAGACGTACCTTTTAGTCGAGTCATCACCTTTGATCCCTAGAAGACGTACCTTTTAGTCGAGTCATTTCTTTTGATTCCTATAAGACGTACCTTTTAGTCGAGTCATTTCCTTTGATTCCTATAAGACGTACCTTTTAGTCGAGTCATCCTCTTTGATTCCTATAAGACATACCTTTTAGTCGAGTCATCCCCTTTGATTCCTAGAAGACGTAACTTTTAGTCGAGTCATTTCCCTTGATTCCTATAAGACGTACCTTTTATTCGAGTCATCCCCTTTGATTCCTATTAGACGTACCTTTTAGTTGAGTCATTTCCTTTGATTGCTTGAAGACGTACCTTTTTGTCGAGTCATTTCCCTTGATTCCTATAAGACGTACCTTTTAGTCGAGTCATCCCCTTTGATTCCAATAAGACGTACCTTTTAGTCGAGTCATCTCCTTTGATTCCTATAAGAAGTACCTTTTAGTTGATTCATTTCCTGTGATTCCTAGAAGATGTTCCTTATAGTCGAGTCATTTCACTTGATTCCTATAAGACGTACCTTATAGTCGAGTCATTCCCTTTGATTCCTATAAGACGTACCTTTTAGTCGAGTCATTTCCTGTGATTCCTAGAAGACGTACGTTATAGTCTAGTCATCCCCTTTGATTGCTATAAGACATACCTTTTAGTCCAGTCATCCCCTTTGACCCCCTAGAAGACGTACCTTTTAATCGAGTCATTTACTTTGATTCCTAAAAGACGTATGTTTTAGTCGAGTCATCCCTTTTGATTCCTATAAGACGTACCTTTTAGTTGAGTCATCCCCTTTGATTCCTATAAGACGTACCTTTTAGTCGAGTCATCCCCTTAGATTCCTATAAGACGTAACTTTCAGTCGAGTCATCCCCTTTGACCTCTAGAATGCGTACCTATTAGTCGAGTCATTTCCTTTAATTCCTATAAGACGTACCTTTTAGTCGAGTCATCCCCTTCGATTCCTATAAGACGTACCTTTTAGTCGAGTCATCCCCTTTGATTCCTATAAGACGTACCTTTTAGTTGAGTCATTTTCTTTGATTGCTTGAAGACGTACCTTTTAGTCGAGTCATTTCCCTTGATTCCTATAAGACGTACCTTTTAGTCGAGTCATTTCCTGTGATTCCTAGAAGACGTACGTTATAGTCTAGTCATCCTCTTTGATTGCTATAAGACATACCTTTTAGTCCAGTCATCCCCTTTGACCCCCTAGAAGACGTACCTTTTAATGGAGTCATTTACTTTGATTCCTAAAAGACGTATGTTTTAGTCGAGTCATCCCTTTTGATTCCTATAAGACGTACCTTTTAGTTGAGTCATCCCCTTTGATTCCTATAAGACGTACCTTTTAGTCGAGTCATCTCCTTTGATTCCTATAAGAAGTACCTTTTAGTTGATTCATTTCCTGTAATTCCTAGAAGACGTTCCTTATAGTCGAGTCATTTCGCTTGATTCCTATAAGACGTACCTTTTAGTCGAGTCATTCCCTTTGATTCCTATAAGACGTACCTTTTAGTCGAGTCATCCCCTTTGATTCCTATAAGACATACCTTTTAGTCGAGTCATCCCCATTGATTCCTAGAAGACGTAACTTTTAGTCGAGTCATTTCCCTTGATACCTATAAGACGTACCTTTTAGTCGAGTCATCCCCTTTGATTCCTATAAGAAGTACCTTTTAGTTGATTCATTTCCTGTGATTCCTAGAAGACGTTCCTTATAGTCTAGTCATTTCACTTGATTCCTATAAGACGTACCTTTTAGTCGAGTCATTTCCTGTGATTCCTAGAAGACGTACGTTATAGTCTAGTCATCCCCTTTGATTGCTATAAGACATACCTTTTAGTCCAGTCATCCCCTTTGACCCCCTAGAAGACGTACCTTTTAATCGAGTCATTTACTTTGATTCCTAAAAGACGTATGTTTTAGTCGAGTCATCCCTTTTGATTCCTATAAGACGTACCTTTTAGTTGAGTCATCCCCTTTGATTCCTATAAGACGTACCTTTTAGTCGAGTCATCCCCTTAGATTCCTATAAGACGTAACTTTCAGTCGAGTCATCCCCTTTGACCTCTAGAATGCGTACCTATTAGTCGAGTCATTTCCTTTAATTCCTATAAGACGTACCTTTTAGTCGAGTCATCCCCTTCGATTCCTATAAGACGTACCTTTTAGTCGAGTCATCCCCTTTGATTCCTATAAGACGTACCTTTTAGTTGAGTCATTTTCTTTGATTGCTTGAAGACGTACCTTTTAGTCGAGTCATTTCCCTTGATTCCTATAAGACGTACCTTTTAGTCGAGTCATCCCCTTTGATTCCTATAAGATGTCCCTTTTAGTCGAGTCATCTCCTTAGATTCCTATAAGACGTACCTTTTACTTGAGTCATTTCATGTGATTCCTAGAAGACGTTCCTTATAGTCGAGTCATTTCACTTGATTCCTATAAGACGTACCTTTTAGTCGAGTCATTCCCTTTGATTCCTATAAGACGTACCTTTTAGTCGAGTCATCCCCTTGGATTCCTATAAGACATATCTTTTAGTCGAGTCATCCCCTTTTATTCCTAGAAGACGTAACTTTTAGTCGAGTCATTTCCCTTGATTCCTATAAGACGTACCTTTTAGTCGAGTCGTCCCCTTTGATTCCTATAAGACGTATCTTTTAGGCGAGTCATCCCCTTTGATTCCTATAAGACGTACCGTTTAGTTGAGTCATTTCCTTTGATTCCTTGAAGACATACCTTTTAGTCGGGTCATTTCCCTTGATTCCATTAAGACGTACCTTTTAGTCGGGTCATCCCCTTTGATTCCAATAAGACGTACCTTTTAGTCGAGTCATCCCCTTTGATTCCTATAAGACGTACCTTTTAGTCGAGTCATCCCCTTTGATCCCTAGAAGACGTATCTTTTAGTCGAGTCATTTCTTTTGATTCCTATAAGACGTACCTTTTAGTCGAGTCATTTCCTTTGATTCCTATAAGACGTACCTTTTAGTCGAGTCATCCTCTTTGATTCCTATAAGACATACCTTTTAGTCGAGTCATCCCCTTTGATTCCTAGAAGACGTAACTTTTAGTCGAGTCATTTCCCTTGATTCCTATAAGACGTACCTTTTAGTCGAGTAATCCCCTTTGATTCCTATAAGACGTACCTTTTAGTTGAGTCATTTCCTTTGATTGCTTGAAGACGTACCTTTTTGTCGAGTCATTTCCCTTGATTCCTATAAGACGTACCTTTTAGTCGAGTCATCCCCTTTGATTCCTATAAGACGTACCTTTTAGTCGAGTCATCTCCTTTGATTCCTATAAGAAGTACCTTTTAGTTGATTCATTTCCTGTGATTCCTAGAAGACGTTCCTTATAGTCGAGTCATTTCACTTGATTCCTATAAGACGTACCTTTTAGTCGAGTCATTCCCTTTGATTCCTATAAGACGTACCGTTTAGTCGAGTCATCCCCTTTGATTCCTATAAGACATACCTTTTAGTCGAGTCATCCCCTTTGATTCCTAGAAGACGTAACTTTTTGTCGAGTCATTTCCCTTGATACCTATAAGACGTACCTTTTAGTCGAGTCATCCCCTTTGATTCCTATAAGACGTATCTTTTAGGCGAGTCATCCCCCTTGATTCCTATAAGACGGACCTTTTAGTTGAGTCATTTCCTTTGATTCCTTGATGACGTACCTTTTAGTCGATTCATTTCCCTTGATTCCATTAAGACGTACCTTTTAGTCGGGTCATTCCCTTTGATTCCAATAAGACGTACCTTTTAGTCGAGTCATCCCCTTTGATTCCTATAAGACGTACCTTTTAGTCGAGTCATCACCTTTGATCCCTAGAAGACGTACCTTTTAGTCGAGTCATTTCTTTTGATTCCTATAAGACGTACCTTTTAGTCGAGTCATTTCCTTTGATTCCTATAAGACGTACCTTTTAGTCGAGTCATCCTCTTTGATTCCTATAAGACATACCTTTTAGTCGAGTCATCCCCTTTGATTCCTAGAAGACGTAACTTTTAGTCGAGTCATTTCCCTTGATTCCTATAAGACGTACCTTTTAGTCGAGTCATCCCCTTTGATTCCTATTAGACGTACCTTTTAGTTGAGTCATTTCCTTTGATTGCTTGAAGACGTACCTTTTTGTCGAGTCATTTCCCTTGATTCCTATAAGACGTACCTTTTAGTCGAGTCATCCCCTTTGATTCCAATAAGACGTACCTTTTAGTCGAGTCATCTCCTTTGATTCCTATAAGAAGTACCTTTTAGTTGATTCATTTCCTGTGATTCCTAGAAGATGTTCCTTATAGTCGAGTCATTTCACTTGATTCCTATAAGACGTACCTTATAGTCGAGTCATTCCCTTTGATTCCTATAAGACGTACCTTTTAGTCGAGTCATCCCCTTTGATTCCTATAAGACATACCTTTTAGTCGAGTCATCCCCTTTGAATCCTAGAAGACGGAACTTTTAGTCGAGTCATTTCCCTTGATACCTATAAGACGTACCTTTTAGTCGAGTCATCCCCTTTGATTCCTATAAGACGTATCTTTTAGGCGAGTCATCCCCCTTGATTCCTATAAGACGTACATTTTAGTTGAGTCATTTCCTTTGATTCCTTGATGACGTACCTTTTAGTCGGTTCATTTCCCTTGATTCCATTAAGACGTACCTTTTAGTCGGGTCATTCCCTTTGATTCCAATAAGACGTACCTTTTAGTCGAGTCATCCCCTTTGATTCCTATAAGACGTACCTTTTAGTCGATTCATCCCCTTTGACCTCTAGAATACGTACCTATTAGTCGAGTCATTTCCTTTGATTCCAATAAGACGTGCCTTTAGTCGAGTCATCCCCTTTGATTTCTATAAGATGTACCTTATAGTTGAGTCATTTCCTTGGATTCCTTGAAGACGTACCATTTAGTCGAGTCATTTCCCTTGATTCCTATAAGACGTACCTTTTAGTCGAGTCATCCCCTTTGATTCCTATAAAACGTACCTTTTAGTCAAGTCATCTCCTTTGATTCCTATAAGACGTACCTTTTAGTTGAGTCATTTCCTGTGATTCCTAGAAGACGTACGTTTTAGTCGAGTCATCCCCTTTGATTGCTATCAGACGTACCTTTTAGTCGAGTCATCCCCTTTGACCCCTAGAAGACGTACCTTTTAATCAAGTCATTTACTTTGATTCCTATAAGACGTATGTTTAAGTCGAGTCATCCCTTTTGATTCTTTTAAGACGTACATTTTAGTCGAGTCATCCCTTTTGATTCCTATAAGATGTACCTTTTAGTCGAGTCATCCCCTTTGATTCCTATAAGACGTAACTTTTAGTCGAGTCATCCCCTTTGACCTCTAGAATACGTACCTATTAGTCGAGTCATTTCCTTTAATTCCTATAAGACGTACATTTTAGTCGAGTCATCCCCTTTGATTCCTATAAGACGTACCTTTTAGTCGAGTCATCTCCTTTGATTCCTATAAGACGTACCTTTTAGTTGAGTCATTTCATGTGATTCCTAGAAGATGTTCCTTATAGTCGAGTCATTTCACTTGATTCCTATAAGACGTACCTTTTAGTCGAGTCATTCCCTTTGATTCCTTTAAGACGTACATTTTAGTCGAGTCATCCCTTTTGATTCCTATAAGATGTACCTTTTAGTCGAGTCATCCCCTTTGACCTCTAGAATACGTACCTATTAGTCGAGTCATTTCCTTTAATTCCTATAAGACGTACATTTTAGTCGAGTCATCCCCTTTGATTCCTATAAGACGTACCTTTTAGTCGAGTCATCTCCTTTGATTCCTATAAGACGTACCTTTTAGTTGAGTCATTTCATGTGATTCCTAGAAGATGTTCCTTATAGTCGAGTCATTTCACTTGATTCCTATAAGACGTACCTTTTAGTCGAGTCATTCCCTTTGATTCCTATAGGACGTACCTTTTAGTCGAGTCATCCCCTTTGATTCCTATAAGACATAACTTTTAGTCGAGTCATCTCCTTCGATTTCTAGAAGACGTAACATTTAGTCGAGTCATTACCCTTGATTCCTATAAGACGTACCTTTTAGTCTAGTCATCCCCTTTAATTCCTATAAGACGTATCTTTTAGGCGAGTAATCCCCTTTGATTCCTATAAGACGTACCTTTTAGTTGAGTCATTTCCTTTGATTCCTTGATGACGTACCTTTTAGTCGGTTCATTTCCCTTGATTCCATTAAGACGTAGCTTTTAGTCGGGTCATTCCCTTTGATTCTAATAAGACGTACCTTTTAGTCGAGTCATCTCCTTTGATTCCTATAAGACGTACCTTTTAGTCGAGTCATCCCCTTTGACCTCTAGAATACGTACCTATTAGTCGAGTCATTTCCATTGATTCCAATAAGACGTGCCTTTAGTCGAGTCATCCCCTGTGATTTCTATGAGACGTACCTTTTAGTCGAGTCATCCGCTTTGATTTCTATAAGACGTACCTTTTCGTTGAGTCATTTCCTTGGATTCCTTGAAGACGTACCATTTAGTCGAGTCATTTCCCTTGATTCCTATAAGACGTACCTTTTAGTCGAGTCATCCCCTTTGATTCCTATAAGACGTACCTTTTAGTCGAGTCATCTCCTTTGATTCCTATAAGACGTACCTTTTAGTTAAGTCATTTCCTGTGATTCCTAGAAGACGTACGTTTTAGTCTAGTCATCCCCTTTGATTGCTATAAGACGTACCTTTTAGTCGAGTCATCACCTTTGATTCCTAGAAGACGTAACTTTTAGTCGAGTCATTTCCCTTGATTTCTATAAGACGTACCTTTTAGTCGAGTCATCCCCTTTGATTCCTATAAGACGTACCTTTTAGTTGAGTCATTTCCTTTGATTGCTTGAAGACGTACCTTTTTGTCGAGTTATTTCCCTTGATTCCTATAAGACGTACCTTTTAGTCGAGTCATCCCCTTTGATTCCTATAAGACGTACCTTTTAGTCGAGTCATCTCCTTTGATTCCTATAAGAAGTACCTTTTAGTTGATTCATTTCCTGTGATTCCTAGAAGAGGTTCCTTATAGTCGAGTCATTTCACTTGATTCCTATAAGACGTACCTTTTAGTCGAGTCATTCCCTTTGATTCCTATAAGACGTACCTTTTAGTCGAGTCATCCCCTTTGATTCCTATAAGACATACCTTTTAGTCGAGTCATCCCCTTTGATTCCTAGAAGACGTAACTTTTAGTCGAGTCATTTCCCTTGATACCTATAAGACGTACCTTTTAGTCGAGTCATCCCCCTTGATTTCTATAAGACGTACCTTTTAGTTGAGTCATTTCCTTTGATTCCTTGATGACGTACCTTTTAGTCGGTTCATTTCCCTTGATTCCATACAGACGTACCTTTTAGTCGGGTCATTCCCTTTGATTCCAATAAGACGTACCTTTTAGTCGAGTCATCCCCTTTGATTCCTATAAGACGTACCTTTTAGTCGAGTCATCACCTTTGATCCCTAGAAGACGTACCTTTTAGTCGAGTCATTTCTTTTGATTCCTATAAGACGTAACTTTTAGTCGAGTCATTTCCTTTGATTCCAACAAGACGTACCTTTTAGTCGAGTCATCCTCTTAGATTCCTATAAGACATACCTTTTAGTCGAGTCATCCCCTTTGATTCCTAGAAGACGTAACTTTTAGTCGAGTCATTTCCCTTGATTCCTATAAGACGTACCTTTTAGTCGAGTCATCCCCTTTGATTCCTATAAGACGTACCTTTTTGTTGAGTCATTTCCTTTGATTGCTTGAAGACGTACCTTTTTGTCGAGTCATTTCCCTTGATTCCTATAAGACGTACCTTTTAGTCGAGTCATCCCCTTTGATTCCTATAAGACGTACCTTTTAGTCGAGTCATCTCCTTTGATTCCTATAAGAAGTACCATTTAGTTGATTCATTTCCTGTGATTCCTAGAAGACGTTCCTTATAGTCGAGTCATTTCACTTGATTCCTATAAGACGTACCTTTTATTCGAGTCATTCCCTTTGATTCCTATAAGACGTACCTTTTAGTCGAGTCATCCCCTTTGATTCCTATAAGACATACCTTTTAGTCGAGTCATCCCCTTTGATTCCTAGAAGACGGAACTATTAGTCGAGTCATTTCCCTTGATACCTATAAGACGTACCTTTTAGTCGAGTCATCCCCTTTGATTCCTATAAGACGTATCTTTTAGGCGAGTCATCCCCCTTGATTCCTATAAGACGTACCTTTTAGTTGAGTCATTTCCTTTGATTCCTTGATGACGTACCTTTTAGTCGGTTCATTTCCCTTGATTCCATTAAGACGTACCTTTTAGTCGGGTCATTCCCTTTGATTCCAATAAGACGTACCTTTTAGTGGAGTCATCCCCTTTGATTCCTATAAGACGTACCTTTTAGTCGAGTCATCCCCTTTGACCTCTAGAATACGTACCTATTAGTCGAGTCATTTCCTTTGATTCCAATAAGACGTGCCTTTAGTCGAGTCATCCCCTGTGATTTCTATGAGACGTAGCTTTTAGTCGAGTCATCCCCTTTGATTTCTATAAGACGTACCTTATAGTTGAGTCATTTCCTTGGATTCCTTGAAGACGTACCATTTAGTTGAGTCATTTCCCTTGATTCCTATAAGACGTACCTTTTAGTCGAGTCATCCCCTTTCATTCCTATAAGACGTACATTTTAGTCAAGTCATCTCCTTTGATTCCTATAAGTCGTACCTTTTAGTTGAGTCATTTCCTGTGATTCCTAGAAGACGTACGTTTTAGTCGAGTCATCCCCTTTGATTGCTATCAGACGTACCTTTTAGTCGAGTCATCCCCTTTGACCCCTAGAAGACGTACCTTTTAATCGAGTCATTTACTTTGATTCCTATAAGACGTACCTTTTAGTCGAGTCATCCCCTTTGATTCCAATAAGACGTACCTTTTAGTTGAGTCATTTCCTTTGATTGCTTGAAGACGTACCTTTTTGTCGAGTCATTTCCCTTGATTCCTATAAGACGTACCTTTTAGTCGAGTCATCCCCTTTGATTCCTATAAGACGTACCTTTTAGTCGAGTCATCTCCTTTGATTCCTATAAGAAGTACCTTTTAGTTGATTCATTTCCTGTGATTCCTAGAAGACGTTCCTTATAGTCGAGTCATTTCACTTGATTCCTATAAAACGTACCTTTTATTCGAGTCATTCTCTTTGATTCCTATAAGACGTACCTTTTAGTCGAGTCATCCCCTTTGATTCCTATAAGACATACCTTTTAGTCGAGTCATCCCCTTTGATTCCTAGAAGACGGAACTTTTAGTCGAGTCATTTCCCTTGATACCTATAAGACGTACCTTTTAGTCGAGTCATCCCCTTTGATTCCTATAAGACGTATCTTTTAGGGGAGTCATCCCCCTTGATTCCTATAAGACGTACCTTTTAGTTGAGTCATTTGCTTTGATTCCTTGAAGACGTACCTTTTAGTCGGTTCATTTCCCATAATTCCATTAAGACGTACCTTTTAGTCGTGTCATTCCCTTTGATTCCAATAAGACGTACCTTTTAGTGGAGTCATCCCCTTTGATTCCTATAAGACGTACCTTTTAGTCGAGTCATCCCCTTTGACCTCTAGAATACGTACCTATTAGTCGAGTCATTTCCTTTGATTCCAATAAGACGTGCCTTTAGTCGAGTCATCCCCTGTGATTTCTATGAGACGTAGCTTTTAGTCGAGTCATCCCCTTTGATTTCTATAAGACGTACCTTATAGTTGAGTCATTTCCTTGGATTCCTTGAAGACGTACCATTTAGTCGAGTCATTTCCCTTGATTCCTATAAGACGTACCTTTTAGTCGAGTCATCCCCTTTGATTCCTATAAGACGTACATTTTAGTCAAGTCATCTCCTTTGATTCCTATAAGACGTACCTTTTAGTTGAGTCATTTCCTGTGATTCCTAGAAGACGTACCTTTTAGTCGAGTCATCCCCTTTGATTCCTATAAGACGTACCTTTTAGTCGAGTCATCCCCTTTGATTCCTATAAGACGTAACTTTTAGTCGAGTCATCCCCTTTGACCTCTAGAATACGTACCTATTAGTCGAGTCATTTCCTTTAATTCCTATAAGACGTACATATTAGTCGAGTCATCCCCTTTGATTCCTATAAGACGTACCTTTTAGTCGAGTCGTCTCCTTTGATTCCTAAAAGACGTACCTTTTAGTTGAGTCATTTCTTGTGATTCCTAGAAGACGTTCCTTATAGTCGAGTCATTTCACTTGATTCCTATAAGACGTACCTTTTAGTCGAGTCATTCCCTTTGATTCCTATAAGACGTACCTTTTAGTCGAGTCATCCCCTTTGATTCCTATAAGACATAACTTTTAGTTGAGTCATCCCCTTTGATTCCTAGAAGACGTAACTTTTAGTCGAGTCATTTCCCTTGATTCCTATAAGACGTACCTTTTAGTCTAGTCATCCCCTTTAATTCCTATAAGACGTATCTTTTAGGCGAGTAATCCCCCTTGATTCCTATAAGACGTACCTTTTAGTTGAGTCATTTCCTTTGATACCTTGATGACGTACCTTTTAGTCGGTTCATTTTCCTTGATTCCATTAAGACGTTCCTTTTAGTCGGGTCATTCCCTTTGATTCTAATAAGACGTACCTTTTAGTCGAGTCATCCACTTTGATTCCTATAAGACGTACCTTTTAGTCGAGTCATCCCCTTTGACCTCTAGAATACGTACCTATTAGTCGAGTCATTTCCATTGATTCCAATAAGACATGCCTTTAGTCGAGTCATCCCCTGTGATTTCTATGAGACGTACCTTTTAGTCGAGTCATCCCCTTTGATTTCTATAAGACGTACCTTTTAGTTGAGTCATTTCCTTGGATTCCTTGAAGATGTACCATTTAGTCGAGTCATTTCCCTTGATTCCTATAAGACGTACCTTTTAGTCGAGTCATCCCCTTTGATTTCTATAAGACGTACCTTTTAGTCGAGTCATCTCCTTTGATTCCTATAAGACGTACCTTTTAGTTGAGTCATTTCCTGTGATTCCTAGAAGACGTACGTTTTAGTCGAGTCATCCCCTTTGATTGCTATAAGACGTACCTTTTAGTCGAGTCATCCCCTTTGACCCCTAGAAGACGTACCTTTTAATCGAGTCATTTACTGTGATTCCTATAAGACGTATGTTTTAGTCGAGTCATCCCTTTTGATTCCTATAAGACGTACATTTTAGTCGAGTCATCCCCTTTGATTCCTATAAGACGTAACTTTTAGTCGAGTCATCCCCTTTGACCTCTACAATATGTACCTATTAGTCGAGTCATTTCCTTTAATTCCTATAAGACGTACCTTTTAGTCGAGTCATCCCCATTTATTACTATAAGACGTACCTTTTAGTCGAGTCATCTCCTTTGATTCCTATAAGATATACCTTTTAGTTGAGTCATTTCCTGTGATTCCTAGAAGACGTTCCTTATAGTCGAGTCATTTCACTTGATTCCTATAAGACGTACCTTTTAGTCGTGTCATTCCCTTTGATTCCTATAAGACGTACCTTTTAGTCGAGTCATCCCCTTTGAGTCCTATAAGACATACCTTTTAGTCGAGTCATCCCCTTTGATTCCTAGAAGACGTAACTTTTAGTCGAGTCATTTCCCTTGATTCCTATAAGACGTACCTTTTAGTCGAGTCATCCCCTTTGATTCCTATAAGACGTATCTTTTAGGCGAGTAATCCCCCTTGATTCCTATAAGACGTACCTTTTAGTTGAGTCATTTTCTTTGATTCCTTGATGACGTACCTTTTAGTCGGTTCATTTCCCTTGATTCCATTAAGACGTACCTTTTAGTCGGGTCATTCCCTTTGATTCCAATAAGACGTACCTTTTAGTCGAGTCATCCCCTTTGATTCCTATAAGACTTACCTTTTAGTCGAGTCATCCCCTTTGACCTCTAGAATACGTACCTATTAGTCGAGTCATTTCCTTTGATTCCAATAAGACGTGCCTTTAGTTGAGTCATCCCCTGTGATTTCTATGAGACGTACCTTTTAGTCGAGTCATCCCCTTTGATTTCTATAAGACGTACATTTTAGTTGAGTGATTTCCTTAGATTCCTTGAAGACGTACCATTTAGTCAAGTCATTTCCCTTGATTCCTATAAGACGTACCTTTTAGTCGAGTCATCCCCTTTGATTCCAATAAGACGTACCTTTTAGTCGAGTCATCTCCTTTGATTCCTATAAGACGTACCTTTTAGTTGAGTCATTTCCTGTGATTCCTAGAAGACGTACGTTTTAGTCGAGTCATCCCCTTTAATTGCTATAAGACGTACCTTTAAGTCGAGTCATCCCCTTTGACCCCTAGAAGACGTACCTTTTAATCGAGTCATTTACTTTGATTCCTATAAGACGTATGTTTTAGTCGAGTCACCCCTTTTGATTCCTATAAGACGTACATTTTAGTCGAGTCATCCCCTTTGATTCCTATAAGACGTACCTTTTAGTCGAGTCATCCCCTTTGATTCCTATAAGACGTAACTTTTAGTCGAGTCATCCCCTTTGACCTCTAGAATACGTACCTATTAGTCGAGTCATTTCCTTTAATTCCTATAAGACGTACCTTTTAGTCGATTCATCCCCTTTGATTCCTATAAGACGTACCTTTTAGTCGAGTCATCCCATTTGATTCCTATAAGACGTACCTTTTAGTTGAGTCATTTCCTTTGATTTCTTGAAGACGTACCTTTTAGTCGAGTCATTTCTCTTGATTCCTATAAGACGTACCTTTTAGTCGAGTCATCCCTTTTGATTCCTATAAGACGTACCTTTTAGTCGAGTCATCTCCTTTGATTCCTATAAGACGTACCTTTTAGTTGAGTCATTTCCTGTTATTCCTAGAAGACGTTCCTTATAGTCGAGTCATTTCACTTGATTCCTAAAAGACGTACCTTTCAGTCGAGTCATTCCCTTTGATTCCTATAAGACGTACCTTTTAGTCGAGTCATCCCCTTTGATTCCTATAAGACATACCTTTTAGTCGAGTCATCCCCTTTGATTCCTAGAAGAAGTAACTTTTAGTCGAGTCATTTCCCTTGATTCCTATAAGACGTATCTTTTAGTCGAGTCATCCCCTTTGATTCCTATAAGACGTATCTTTTAGGCGAGTCATCCCCTTTGATTCCTATAAGACGTACCTTTTAGTTGAGTCATTTCCTTTGATTCCTTGAAGACGTACCTTTTAGTCGGGTCATTTCCCTTGATTCCATTAAGACGTACCTTTTAGTCGGGTCATCCCCTTTGATTCCTATAAGACGTAACTTTAGTCGAGTCATCCCCTTTGACTTCTAGAATACGTACCTATTAGTCGAGTCATTTCCTTTAATTCCTATAAGACGTACCTTTTAGTCGATTCATCCCCTTTGATTCCTATAAGACGTACCTTTTAGTCGAGTCATCCCATTTGATTCCTATAAGACGTACCTTTTAGTTGAGTCATTTCCTTTGATTGCTTGAAGACGTACCTTTTAGTCGAGTCATTTCCCTTGATTCCTATAAGACGTACCTTATAGTCGAGTCATCCCCTTTGATTCCTATAAGACGTACCTTTTAGTCGAGTCATCTCCTTTGATTCCTATAAGACGTACCTTTTAGTTGAGTCATTTCCTGTGATTCCTAGAAGACGTTCCTTATAGTCGAGTCATTTCACTTGATTCCTAAAAGACGTACCTTTTAGTCGAGTCATTCCCTTTGATTCCTATAAGACGTATCTTTTAGTCGAGTCATCCCGTTTGATTCCTATAAGACATACCTTTTAGTCGAGTCATCCCCTTTGATTCCTAGAAGAAGTAACTTTTAGTCGAGTCATTTCCCTTGATTCCTATAAGACGTACCTTTTAGTCGAGTCATCCCCTTTGATTCCTATAAGACGTATCTTTTAGGCGAGTCATCCCCTTTGATTCCTATAAGACGTACCTTTTAGTTGAGTCATTTCCTTTGATTCCTTGAAGATGTACCTTTTAGTCGGGTCATTTCCCTTGATTCCATTAAGACGTACCTTTTAGTCGGGTCATCCCCTTTGATTCCAATAAGACGTACCTTTTAGTCGAGTCATCCCCTTTGATTCCTATAAGACGTACCTTTTAGTCGAGTCATCCCCTTTGATCCCTAGAAGACGTACCTTTTAGTCGAGTCATTTCCATTGATTCCTATAAGACGTACCTTTTAGTCGAGTAATTTCCTTTGATTCCTATAAGACGTACCTTATAGTCGAGTCATCCCCTTTGACCCCTAGAATACGTACCTTTTAGTCGAGTCATTTCCTTTAATTCCTATAAGACGTACCTTTTAGTCGATTCATCCCCTTTGATTCCTATAAGACGTACCTTTTAGTCGAGTCATCCCATTTGATTCCTATAAGACGTACCTTTTAGTTGAGTCATTTCCTTTGATTTCTTGAAGACGTACCTTTTAGTCGAGTCATTTCTCTTGATTCCTATAAGACGTATCTTTTAGTCGAGTCATCCCCTTTGATTCCTATAAGACGTACCTTTTAGTCGAGTCATCTCCTTTGATTCCTATAAGACGTACCTTTCAGTCGAGTCATTCCCTTTGATTTCTATAAGACGTACCTTTTAGTCGAGTCATCCCCTTTGATTCCTATAAGACATACCTTTTAGTCGAGTCATCCCCTTTGATTCCTAGAAGAAGTAACTTTTAGTCGAGTCATTTGCCTTGATTCCTATAAGACGTACCTTTTAGTCGAGTCATCCCCTTTGATTCCTATAAGACGTATCTTTTAGGCGAGTCATCCCCTTTGATTCCTATAAGACGTACCTTTTAGTTGAGTCATTTCCTTTGATTCCTTGAAGACGTACCTTTTAGTTGGGTCATTTCCGTTGATTCCATTAAGACGTACCTTTTAGTCGGGTCATCCCCTTTGATTCCTATAAGACGTAACTTTTAGTCGAGTCATCCCCTTTGACTTCTAGAATACGTACCTATTAGTCGAGTCATTTCCTTTAATTCCTATAAGACGTACCTTTTAGTCGATTCATCCCCTTTGATTCCTATAAGACGTACCTTTTAGTCGAGTCATCCCATTTGATTCCTATAAGACGTACCTTTTAGTTGAGTCATTTCCTTTGATTGCTTGAAGACGTACCTTTTAGTCGAGTCATTTCCCTTGATTCCTATAAGACGTACCTTTTAGTCGAGTCATCCCCTTTGATTCCTATAAGACGTACCTTTTAGTTGAGTCATTTCCTGTGATTCCTAGAAGACGTTCCTTATAGTCGAGTCATTTCACTTGATTCCTAAAAGACGTACCTTTTAGTCGAGTCATTCCCTTTGATTCCTATAAGACGTACCTTTTAGTCGAGTCATCCCGTTTGATTCCTATAAGACATACCTTTTAGTCGAGTCATCCCCTTTGATTCCTAGAAAAAGTAACTTTTAGTCGAGTCATTTCCCTTGATTCCTATAAGACGTACCTTTTAGTCGAGTCATCCCCTTTGATTCCTATAAGACGTATCTTTTAGGCGAGTCATCCCCTTTTATTCCTATAAGACGTACCTTTTAGTTGAGTCATTTCCTTTGATTCCTTGAAGATGTACCTTTTAGTCGGGTCATTTCCCTTGATTCCATTAAGACGTACCTTTTAGTCGGGTCATCCCCTTTGATTCCAATAAGACGTACCTTTTAGTCGAGTCATCCCCTTTGATTCCTATAAGACGTACCTTTTAGTCGAGTCATCCCCTTTGATCCCTAGAAGACGTACCTTTTAGTCGAGTCATTTCCTTTGATTCCTATAAGACGTACCTTTTAGTCGAGTAATTTCCTTTGATTCCTATAAGACGTACCTTATAGTCGAGTCATCCCCTTTGACCCCTAGAATACGTACCTTTTAGTCGAGTCATTTCCCTTGATTCCTATAAGACGTACCTTTTAGTCGAATCATCCCTTTTGATTCGAATAAGACGTACCTTTTAGTCGAGTCATACCTCTTGATTCCTATAAGACATACTTTTTAGTCGAGTCATTCCCCCTTGACCCCTAGAAGACGTACCTTTTAGTCGAGTCATCCCCTTTGACCCCTAGAAGATGTACCTTTTAATCGAGTCATTTCCTTTGATTCTATAAGACGTATCATTTAGTCGAGTCATCCCTTTTGAATCCTATAAGTCGTACCTTTTAGTCGAGTCATCCCCTTTGATTCCTATAAGACGTACCTTTTAGTCGAGTCATCCCCTTTGACCTCTAGAATATGTACCTATTAGTCGAGTCTTTTCCTTTGATTCCAATAAGACGTGCCTTTAGTCGAGTCATCCCCTATGATTTCTATAAGACGTACCTTTTAGTCGAGTCATCCCCTTTGATTTCATTCAGACGAACCTTTTAGTTGAGTCATTTCCCTGGATTCCTTGAAGACGTACCATTTAGTCGAGTCATTTCCTTTGATTCCTATAAGACGTACCTTTTAGTCGAGTCATCCCCTTTGATTCCTATCAGACGTACCTTTTAGACTAGTCATCTTCTTTGATTTCTATTAGACGTACCTTATAGTTGAGTCATTTCCTGTGATTCCTAGATGACGTACGTTTTAGTCGAGTCATCCCCTTTTATTGCTAGAAGACGTACCTTTTAATCGAGTCATTTACTTTGATTCCTATAAGACATATGTTTTAGTCGAGTCATCCCATTTGATTCCTATAAGACGTACCTTTTTTTCGAGTCATCCCCTTTGATTCCTATAAGACATACCTTTTAGTCGAGTCATCCCCTTTGATTCCTAGAAGACGTAACTTTTAGTCGAGTCATTTCCCTTGATTCCTATAAGACGTACCTTTTAGTCGAGTCATCCCCTTTGATTCCTATAAGACGTATCTTGTAGGCGAGTCATCCCCTTTGATTCCTATAATACGTACCTTTTAGTTAAGTCATTTCCTTTGATTCCTTGAAGACGTACCTTTTAGTCGGGTCATTTCCCTTGATTCCATTAAGACGTACCTTTTAGTCGAGTCATTCCCTTTGATTCCTATAAGAAGTACCTTTTAGTCGAGTCATTCCCTTTGATACCTATAAGACGTACCTTTTAGTCGATCATCCCCTTTGATTCCTATAAGACATACCTTTTAGTCGAGTCATCCCCTTTGATTCCTATAAGACATTCCTTTTAGTCTAGTCATCCCCTTTGATTCCTAGAAGACGTAACTTTTAGTCGAGTCATTTCCCTTGATTCCTATAAGACGTACCTTTTAGTCGAGTCATCCCCTTTGATTCCTATAAGACGTATCTATTAGGCGAGTCATCCCCTTTTATTCCTATAAGACGTACCTTTTAGTTGAGTCAATTCTTTGATTCCTTGATGACGAACCTTTTAGTCGGGTCATTTCCCTTGATTCCATTAAGGCGTACCTTTTAGTCGGGTCATCCCCTTTGATTCCAATAAGACGTACCTTTTTGTCGAGTCATCCCCTTTGATTCCTATAAGACGTACCTTTTAGTCGAGTCATCCCCTTTGATCCCTAGAAGACGTACCTTTTAGTCGAGTCATTTTCTTTAATTCCTATACGACGTACCTTTTAGTCGAGTCATTTCCTTTGATTCCAACAAGACATACCTTTTAGTCGAGTCATCCCCTTTGATTCCTATAAGACATACCTTTTAGTCGAGTCATCCCCTTTGATTCTTAGAAGACGTAACTTTTAGTCGAGTCATATCCCTTGATTCCTATACGACGTATGTTTTAGTCGAGTCATCCCCTTTGATTCCTATAAGACGTAACTTTTAGTCGAGTCATCCCCTTTGACTTCTAGAATACGTACCTATTAGTCGAGTCATTTCCTTTAATTCCTATAAGACGTACCTTTTAGTCGATTCATCCCCTTTGATTCCTATAAGAAGTACCTTTTAGTCGAGTCATCCCATTTGATTCCTATAAGACGTACCTTTTAGTTGAGTCATTTCCTTTGATTGCTTGAAGACGTACCTTTTAGTCGAGTCATTTCCCTTGATTCCTATAAGACGTACCTTTTAGTCGAGTCATCCCCTTTGATTCCTATAAGACGTACCTTTTAGTTGAGTCATTTCCTGTGATTCCTAGAAGACGTTCCTTATAGTCGAGTCATTTCACTTGATTCCTAAAAGACGTACCTTTTAGTCGAGTCATTCCCTTTGATTCCTATAAGACGTACCTTTTAGTCGAGTCATCCCGTTTGATTCCTATAAGACATACCTTTTAGTCGAGTCATCCCCTTTGATTCCTAGAAAAAGTAACTTTTAGTCGAGTCATTTCCCTTGATTCCTATAAGACGTACCTTTTAGTCGAGTCATCCCCTTTGATTCCTACAAGACGTATCTTTTAGGCGAGTCATCCCCTTTGATTCCTATAAGACGTACCTTTTAGTTGAGTCATTTCCTTTGATTCCTTGAAGATGTACCTTTTAGTCGGGTCATTTCCCTTGATTCCATTAAGACGTACCTTTTAGTCGGGTCATCCCCTTTGATTCCAATAAGACGTACCTTTTAGTCGAGTCATCCCCTTTGATTCCTATAAGACGTACCTTTTTGTCGAGTCATCCCCTTTGATCCCTAGAAGACGTACCTTTTAGTCGAGTCATTTCCTTTGATTCCTATAAGACGTACCTTTTAGTCGAGTAATTTCCTTTGATTCCTATAAGACGTACCTTATAGTCGAGTCATCCCCTTTGACCCCTAGAATACGTACCTTTTAGTCGAGTCATTTCCCTTGATTCCTATAAGACGTACCTTTTAGTCGAATCATCCCTTTTGATTCGAATAAGACGTACCTTTTAGTCGAGTCATACCTCTTGATTCCTATAAGACATACTTTTTAGTCGAGTCATTCCCCCTTGACCCCTAGAAGACGTACCTTTTAGTCGAGTCATCCCCTTTGACCCCTAGAAGATGTACCTTTTAATCGAGTCATTTCCTTTGATTCTATAAGACGTATCATTTAGTCGAGTCATCCCTTTTGATTCCTATAAGACGTACCTTTTAGTCGAGTCATCCCCTTTGATTCCTATAAGACGTACCTTTTAGTCGAGTCATCCCCTTTGACCTCTAGAATATGTACCTATTAGTCGAGTCTTTTCCTTTGATTCCAATAAGACGTGCCTTTAGTCGAGTCATCCCATATGATTTCTATAAGACGTACCTTTTAGTCGAGTCATCCCCTTTGATTTCATTAAGACGTACCTTTTAGTTGAGTCATTTCCCTGGATTCCTTGAAGACGTACCATTTAGTCGAGTCATTTCCCTTGATTCCTATAAGACGTACCTTTTAGTCGAGTCATCCCCTTTGATTCCTATCAGACGTACCTTTTAGACTAGTCATCTCCTTTGATATCTATTAGACGTACCTTATAGTTGAGTCATTTCCTGTGATTCCTAGATGACGTACGTTTTAGTCGAGTCATCCCCTTTTATTGCTAGAAGACGTACCTTTTAATCGAGTCATTTACTTTGATTCCTATAAGACATATGTTTTAGTCGAGTCATCCCATTTGATTCCTATAAGACGTACCTTTTTGTCGAGTCATCCCCTTTGATTCCTATAAGACATACCTTTTAGTCGAGTCATCCCCTTTGATTCCTAGAAGACGTAACTTTTAGTCGAGTCATTTCCCTTGATTCCTATAAGACGTACCTTTTAGTCGAGTCATCCCCTTTTATTCCTATAAGACGTATCTTGTAGGCGAGTCATCCCCTTTGATTCCTATAATACGTACCTTTTAGTTAAGTCATTTCCTTTGATTCCTTGAAGACGTACCTTTTAGTCGGGTCATTTCCCTTGATTCCATTAAGACGTACCTTTTAGTCGAGTCATTCCCTTTGATTCCTATAAGAAGTACCTTTTAGTCGAGTCATTCCCTTTGATACCTATAAGACGTACCTTTTAGTCGATCATCCCCTTTGATTCCTATAAGACATACCTTTTAGTCGAGTCATCCCCTTTGATTCCTATAAGACATTCCTTTTAGTCTAGTCATCCCCTTTGATTCCTAGAAGACGTAACTTTTAGTCGAGTCATTTCCCTTGATTCCTATAAGACGTACCTTTTAGTCGAGTCATCCCCTTTGATTCCTATAAGACGTATCTATTAGGCGAGTCATCCCCTTTTATTCCTATAAGACGTACCTTTTAGTTGAGTCAATTCTTTGATTCCTTGATGACGAACCTTTTAGTCGGGTCATTTCCCTTGATTCCATTAAGGCGTACCTTTTAGTCGGGTCATCCCCTTTGATTCCAATAAGACGTACCTTTTTGTCGAGTCATCCCCTTTGATTCCTATAAGAC
This sequence comes from Capsicum pubescens, assembly GCA_030864215.1. Taxonomy (NCBI): domain Eukaryota; kingdom Viridiplantae; phylum Streptophyta; class Magnoliopsida; order Solanales; family Solanaceae; genus Capsicum; species Capsicum pubescens. The sequence goes on along the minus strand of CM061545.1, from coordinate 270,692,611 downwards.
GTACCTTTTAGTCGAGTCATCCCCTTTGATCCCTAGAAGACGTACCTTTTAGTCGAGTCATTTTCTTTAATTCCTATACGACGTACCTTTTAGTCGAGTCATTTCCTTTGATTCCAACAAGACATACCTTTTAGTCGAGTCATCCCCTTTGATTCCTATAAGACATACCTTTTAGTCGAGTCATCCCCTTTGATTCTTAGAAGACGTAACTTTTAGTCGAGTCATATCCCTTGATTCCTATACGACGTATGTTTTAGTCGAGTCATCCCTTTTGATTACTATAAGACGTACCTTTTAGTCGAGTCATCCCCTTTGATTCCTATAAGACGTACCTTTTAGTCGAGTCATCCCCATTGATTCCTATAAGACGTAACTTTTAGTCGAGTCATCCCCTTTGACCTCTAGAATACGTACCTATTAGTCGAGTCATTTCCTTTAATTCCTATATGACGTACCTTTTAGTCGAGTCATCCCCTTTGATTCCTATAAGACGTACCTTTTAGTCGAGTCATCCCCTTTGATTCCTATAAGACGTACCTTTTAGTTTAGTCATTTCCTTTGATTGCTTGAAGACGTACCTTTTAGTCGATTCATTTCCCTTGATTCCTATAATACGTACCTTTTAGTCGAGTCATCCCCTTTGATTCCTATAAGATGTACCTTTTAGTCGAGTCATCTCCTTTGATTCCTATAAGACGTATCTTTTAGTTGAGTCATTTCCTGTGATTCCTAGAAGACGTTCCTTATAGTAGAGTCATTTCACTTGATTCCTATAAGACGTACCTTTTAGTCGAATCATTCCCTTTGATTCCTATAAGACGTACCTTTTAATCGAGTCTTCCCCTTTGATTCCTATAAGACATACCTTTTAGTCGAGTCATCCCCTTTGATTCCTAGAAGACGTAACTTTTAGTCGAGTCATTTCCCTTGATTCCTATAAGACGTATCTTTTAGTCGAGTCATCCCGTTTGATTCCTATAAGACGTATCTTTTGGGCGAGTCATCCCCTTTGATTCCTATAAGACGTACCTTTTAGTTGAGTCATTTCCTTGATTCCTTGAAGACGAACCTTTTAGTCGGGTCATTTCCCTTGATTCCATTACGGCGTACCTTTTAGTCGGGTCATCCCCTTTGATTCCAATAAGACGTACCTTTTAGTCGAGTCATCCCCTTTGATTCCTATAAGACGTAACTTTTAGTTGAGTCATCCCCTTTGATCCCTAGAAGACGTACCTTTTAGTCGAGTCATTTCCTTTGATTCCTATACGACGTACCTTTTAGTCGAGTCATCCCCTTTGATTCCTATAAGACATACCTTTTAGTCGAGTCATCCCCTTTGATTCCTAGAAGACGTAACTTTTAGTCGAGTCATTTCCCTTGATTCCTATACGACATATGTTTTAGTCGAGTCATCCCTTTTGATTCCTATAAGACGAACCTTTTAGTCGAGTCATCCCCATTGATTCCTATAAGACGTACCTTTTAGTCGAGTCATCCCCTTTGACACCTATAAGACGTAACTTTTAGTCGACTCATCCCCTTTGAACTCTAGAATACGTACCTATTAGTCGAGTCATTTCCTTTAATTCCTATAAGACGTACCTTTTAGTCGAGTCATCCCCTTTGATTCCTATAAGACGTACCTTTTAGTCGAGTCATCCCCTTTGATTCCTATAAGACGTACCTTTTAGTTGAGTCATTTCCTTAGATATCTTGAAGAAGTACCTTTTAGTCGATTCATTTCCCTTGATTCCTATAAGACGTACCTTTTAGTCGAGTCATCCCCTTTGATTCCTATAAGATGTACCTTTTAGTCGAGTCATCTCCTTTGATTCCTATAAGACGTACCTTTTAGTTGAGTCATTTCCTGTGATTCCTAGATGACGTTCCTTATAGTCGAGTCATTCCTTTTGATTCCTATAAGACGTACCTTTTAGTCGAGTCATTCCCTTTGATTCCTATAAGACGTACCTTTTAATCGAGTCATCCCCTTTGATTCCTATAAGACATACCTTTTAGTCGAGTCATCCCCTTTGATTCCTAGAAGACGTAACTTTTAGTCGAGTCATTTCCCTTGATTCCTATAAGACGTACCTTTTAGTCGAGTCATCCCCTTTGATTCCAATAAGACGTATCTTTTAGGCGAGTCATCCCCTTTGATTCCTATAAGACGTACCTTTTAGTTGAGTCATTTCCTTTATTCCTTGAAGACGTACCTTTTAGTCGGGTCATTTCCCTTGATTCCATTTAGACGTACCTTTTAGTCGGGTCATCCCCTTTGATTCCAATAAGACGTACCTTTTAGTCGAGTCATCCGCTTTGATTCCTAGAAGACGTACCTTTTAGTCGAGTCATCCCCTTTGATCCCTGGAAGACGTACCTTTTAGTCGAGTCATTTCCTTTGATTCCTATAAGACGTACCTTTTAGTCGAGTCATTTCCTTTGATTCCTAAAAGACGTACCTTTTAGTCTAGTCATCCCCTTTGATTCCTATAAGACATACCTTTTAGTCGAGTCATCCCCTTTGATTCCTAGAAGACGTAACTTTTAGTTGAGTCATTTCCCTTGATTCCTATACGACGTATGTTTTTGTCGAGTCATCCCTTTTGATTCCTATAAGACGTACCTTTTAGTCGAGTCATCCCCTTTGAATCCTATAAGACGTACCTTTTAGTCCAGTCATCCCCTTTGATTCCTATAAGACATACCTTTTAGTCGAGTCATCCCCTTTGATTCCTAGAAGACGTAACTTTTAATCGAGTCATTTCCCTTGATTCCAATAAGACGTACCTTTTAGTCGAGTCCTCCCCTTTTATTCCTATAAGACGTATCTTTTAGCCGAGTCATCCCCTTTGATTCCTATAAGACGTACCTTTTAGTTGAGTCATTTCCTTTGATTCCTTAAAGACGTACCTTTTAGTCGGGTCATTTCCCTTGATTCCATTAAGACGTATCTTTTAGTCGGGTCATCCCCTTTGATTCCTATAAGACGTACCTTTTAGTCGAGTCATCCCCTTTGATTCCTATAAGACGTACCTTTTAGTCGAGTCATCCCCTTTGATGCCTAGAAATCGTACCTTTTAGTCGAGTCATTTCCTTTGATTCCTATAAGACGTACCTTTTAGTCGAGACATTTCCTTTGATTCCTATAAGACGTACCTTATAGTCGAGTCATCCCCTTTGACCCCTAGAATACGTACCTTATAGTCGAGTCATTTCCCTTGATTCCTATAAGACGTACCTTTTAGTCGAATCATCCCCTTCGATTCGAATAAGACGTACCTTTTAGTCGAGTCATACCTCTTGATTCCTATAAGACGTACTTTTTAGTCGAGTCATTCCCCCTTGACCCCTAGAAGACGTACCTTTTAGTCGAGTCATCCCCTTTGACCCCTAGAAGATGTACCTTTTAATCGAGTCATTTCCTTTGATTCTATAAGACGTATCATTTAGTCGAGTCATCCCTTTTGATTCCTATAAGACGTACCTTTTAGTCGAGTCATCCCCTTTAATTCCTATAAGAAGTATCTTTTAGGCGAGTCATCCCCTTTGATTCCTATAAGACGTACCTTTTAGTTGAGTCATTTCCTTTGATTCCTTGAAGACGTACCTTTTAGTCGGGTCATTTCCCTTGATTCTATTAAGACGTACCTTTTAGTCGGGTCATCCCCTTTGATTCCTATAAGACGTAACTTTTAGTCGAGTCATCCCCTTTGACTTCTAGAATACGTACCTATTAGTCGAGTCATTTCCTTTAATTCCTATAAGACGTACCTTTTAGTCGATTCATCCCCTTTGATTCCTATAAGACGTATCTTTTAGTCGAGTCATCCCATTTGATTCCTATAAGACGTACCTTTTAGTTGAGTCATTTCCTTTGATTGCTTGAAGACGTACCTTTTAGTCGAGTCATTTCCCTTGATTCCTATAAGACGTACCTTTTAGTCGAGTCATCCCCTTTGATTCCTATAAGACGTACCTTTTAGTCGAGTCATCTCCTTTGATTCCTATAAGACGTACCTTTTAGTTGAGTCATTTCCTGTGATTCCTAGAAGACGTTCCTTATAGTCGAGTCATTTCACTTGATTCCTAAAAGACGTTCCTTTTAGTCGAGTCATTCCCTTTGATTCCTATAAGACGTACCTTTTAGTCGAGTCATCCCCTTTGATTCCTATAAGACATACCTTTTAGTCGAGTCATCCCCTTTGATTCCTAGAAGAAGTAACTTTTAGTCGAGTCATTTCCCTTGATTCCTATAAGACGTACCTTTTAGTCGAGTCATCCCCTTTGATTCCTATAAGACGTATCTTGTAGGCGAGTCATCCCCTTTGATTCCTATAATACGTACCTTTTAGTTAAGTCATTTCCTTTGATTCCTTGAAGACGTACCTTTTAGTCGGGTCATTTCCCTTGATTCCATTAAGACGTACCTTTTAGTCGAGTCATTCCCTTTGATTCCTATAAGAAGTACCTTTTAGTCGAGTCATTCCCTTTGATACCTATAAGACGTACCTTTTAGTCGATCATCCCCTTTGATTCCTATAAGACATACCTTTTAGTCGAGTCATCCCCTTTGATTCCTATAAGACATTCCTTTTAGTCTAGTCATCCCCTTTGATTCCTAGAAGACGTAACTTTTAGTCGAGTCATTTCCCTTGATTCCTATAAGACGTACCTTTTAGTCGAGTCATCCCCTTTGATTCCTATAAGACGTATCTATTAGGTGAGTCATCCCCTTTTATTCCTATAAGACGTACCTTTTAGTTGAGTCAATTCTTTGATTCCTTGATGACGAACCTTTTAGTCGGGTCATTTGCCTTGATTCCATTAAGGCGTACCTTTTAGTCGGGTCATCCCCTTTGATTCCAATAAGACGTACCTTTTTGTCGAGTCATCCCCTTTGATTCCTATAAGACGTACCTTTTAGTCGAGTCATCCCCTTTGATCCCTAGAAGACGTACCTTTTAGTCGAGTCATTTTCTTTAATTCCTATACGACGTACCTTTTAGTCGAGTCATTTCCTTTGATTCCATCAAGACATACCTTTTAGTCGAGTCATCCCCTTTGATTCCTATAAGACATACCTTTTAGTCGAGTCATCCCCTTTGATTCTTAGAAGACGTAACTTTTAGTCGAGTCATATCCCTTGATTCCTATACGACGTATGTTTTAGTCGAGTCATCCCTTTTGATTACTATAAGACATACCTTTTAGTCGAGTCATCCCCTTTGATTCCTATAAGACGTACCTTTTAGTCGAGTCATCCCCTTTGATTCCTATAAGACGTAACTTTTAGTCGAGTCATCCCCTTTGACCTCTAGAATACGTACCTATTAGTCGAGTCATTTCCTTTAATTCCTATATGACGTACCTTTTAGTCGAGTCATCCCCTTTGATTCCTATAAGACGTACCTTTTAGTCGAGTCATCCCCTTTGATTCCTATAAGACGTACCTTTTAGTTGAGTCATTTCCTTTGATTGCTTGAAGACGTACCTTTTAGTCGATTCATTTCCCTTGATTCCTATAATACGTACCTTTTAGTCGAGTCATCCCCTTTGATTCCTATAAGATGTACCTTTTAGTCGAGTCATCTCCTTTGATTCCTATAAGACGTATCTTTTAGTTGAGTCATTTCCTGTGATTCCTAGAAGACGTTCCTTATAGTAGAGTCATTTCACTTGATTCCTATAAGACGTACCTTTTAGTCGAGTCAATCCCTTTGATTCCTATAAGACGTACCTTTTAATCGAGTCTTCCCCTTTGATTCCTATAAGACATACCTTTTAGTCGAGTCATCCCCTTTGATTCCTAGAAGACGTAACTTTTAGTCGAGTCATTTCCCTTGATTCCTATAAGACGTATCTTTTAGTCGAGTCATCCCGTTTGATTCCTATAAGACGTATCTTTTGGGCGAGTCATCCCCTTTGATTCCTATAAGACGTACCTTTTAGTTGAGTCATTTCCTTGATTCCTTGAAGACGAACCTTTTAGTCGGGTCATTTCCCTTGATTCCATTAAGGCGTACCTTTTAGTCGGGTCATCCCCTTTGATTCCAATAAGACGTACCTTTTAGTCGAGTCATCCCCTTTGATTCCTATAAGACGTAACTTTTAGTTGAGTCATCCCCTTTGATCCCTAGAAGACGTACCTTTTAGTCGAGTCATTTCCTTTGATTCCTATACGACGTACCTTTTAGTCGAGTCATCCCCTTTGATTCCTATAAGACATACCTTTTAGTCGAGTCATCCCCTTTGATTCCTAGAAGACGTAACTTTTAGTAGAGTCATTTCCCTTGATTCCTATACGACATATGTTTTAGTCGAGTCATCCCTTTTGATTCCTATAAGACGAACCTTCTAGTCGAGTCATCCCCATTGATTCCTATAAGACGTACCTTTTAGTCGAGTCATCCCCTTTGACACCTATAAGACGTAACTTTTAGTCGACTCATCCCCTTTGAACTCTAGAATACGTACCTATTAGTCGAGTCATTTCCTTTAATTCCTATAAGACGTACCTTTTAGTCGAGTCATCCCCTTTGATTCCTATAAGACGTACCTTTTAGTCGAGTCATCCCCTTTGATTCCTATAAGACGTACCTTTAGTTGAGTCATTTCCTTAGATTGCTTGAAGAAGTACCTTTTAGTCGATTCATTTCCCTTGATTCCTATAAGACGTACCTTTTAGTCAAGTCATCCCCTTTGATTCCTATAAAATGTACCTTTTAGTCGAGTCATCTCCTTTGATTCCTATAAGACGTACCTTTTAGTTGAGTCATTTCCTGTGATTCCTAGATGACGTTCCTTATAGTCGAGTCATTCCTTTTGATTCCTATAAGACGTACCTTTTAGTCGAGTCATTCCCTTTGATTCCTATAAGACGTACCTTTTAATCGAGTCATCCCCTTTGATTCCTATAAGACATACCTTTTAGTCGAGTCATCCCCTTTGATTCCTAGAAGACGTAACTTTTAGTCGAGTCATTTCCCTTGATTCCTATAAGACGTACCTTTTAGTCGAGTCATCCCCTTTGATTCCAATAAGACGTATCTTTTAGGCGAGTCATCCCCTTTGATTCCTATAAGACGTACCTTTTAGTTGAGTCATTTCCTTTATTCCTTGAAGACGTACCATTTAGTCGGGTCATTTCCCTTGATTCCATTTAGACGTACCTTTTAGTCGGGTCATCCCCTTTGATTCCAATAAGACGTACCTTTTAGTCGAGTCATCCGCTTTGATTCCTAGAAGACATACCTTTTAGTCGAGTCATCCCCTTTGATCCCTGGAAGACGTACCTTTTAGTCGAGTCATTTCCTTTGATTCCTATAAGACGTACCTTTTAGTCGAGTCATTTCCTTTGATTCCTAAAAGACGTACCTTTTAGTCGAGTCATCCCCTTTGATTCCTATAAGACATACCTTTTAGTCGAGTCATCCCCTTTGATTCCTAGAAGACGTAACTTTTAGTTGAGTCATTTCCCTTGATTCCTATACGACGTATGTTTTAGTCGAGTCATCCCTTTTGATTCCTATAAGACGTACCTTTTAGTCGAGTCATCCCCTTTGAATCCTATAAGACGTACCTTTTAGTCCAGTCATCCCCTTTGATTCCTATAAGACATACCTTTTAGTCGAGTCATCCCCTTTGATTCCTAGAAGACGTAACTTTTAATCGAGTCATTTCCCTTGATTCCAATAAGACGTACCTTTTAGTCGAGTCCTCCCCTTTTATTCCTATAAGACGTATCTTTTAGCCGAGTCATCCCCTTTGATTCCTATAAGACGTACCTTTTAGTTGAGTCATTTCCTTTGATTCCTTAAAGACGTACCTTTTAGTCGGGTCATTTTCCTTGATTCCATTAAGACGTATCTTTTAGTCGGGTCATCCCCTTTGATTCCAATAAGACGTACCTTTTAGTCGAGTCATCCCCTTTGATTCCTATAAGACGTACCTTTTAGTCGAGTCATCCCCTTTGATCCCTAGAAATCGTACCTTTTAGTCGAGTCATTTCCTTTGATTCCTATAAGACGTACCTTTTAGTCGAGACATTTCCTTTGATTCCTATAAGACGTACCTTATACTCGAGTCATCCCCTTTGACCCCTAGAATACGTACCTTATAGTCGAGTCATTTCCCTTGATTCCTATAAGACGTACCTTTTAGTCGAATCATCCCCTTCGATTCGAATAAGACGTACCTTTTAGTCGAGTCATACCTCTTGATTCCTATAAGACGTACTTTTTAGTCGAGTCATTCCCCCTTGACCCCTAGAAGACGTACCTTTTAGTCGAGTCATCCCCTTTGACCCCTAGAAGATGTACCTTTTAATCGAGTCATTTCCTTTGATTCTATAAGACGTATCATTTAGTCGAGTCATCCCTTTTGATTCCTATAAGACGTACCTTTTAGTCGAGTCATCCCCTTTGATTCCTATAAGACGTATCTTTTAGGCGAGTCATCCCCTTTGATTCCTATAAGACGTACCTTTTAGTTGAGTCATTTCCTTTGATTCCTTGAAGACGTACCTTTTAGTCGGGTCATTTCCCTTGATTCTATTAAGACGTACCTTTTAGTCGGGTCATCCCCTTTGATTCCTATAAGACGTAACTTTTAGTCGAGTCATCCCCTTTGACTTCTAGAATACGTACCTATTAGTCGAGTCATTTCCTTTAATTCCTATAAGACGTACCTTTTAGTCGATTCATCCCCTTTGATTCCTATAAGACGTATCTTTTAGTCGAGTCATCCCATTTGATTCCTATAAGACGTACCTTTTAGTTGAGTCATTTCCTTTGATTGCTTGAAGACGAACCTTTTAGTCGAGTCATTTCCCTTGATTCCTATAAGACGTACCTTTTAGTCGAGTCATCTCCTTTGATTCCTATAAGACGTACCTTTTAGTCGAGTCATCTCCTTTGATTCCTATAAGACGTACCTTTTAGTTGAGTCATTTCCTGTGATTCCTAGAAGACGTTCCTTATAGTCGAGTCATTTCACTTGATTCCTAAAAGACGTTCCTTTTAGTCGAGTCATTCCCTTTGATTCCTATAAGACGTACCTTTTAGTCGAGTCATCCCCTTTGATTCCTATAAGACATACCTTTTAGTCGAGTCATCCCCATTGATTCCTAGAAGAAGTAACTTTTAGTCGAGTCATTTCCCTTGATTCCTATAAGACGTACCTTTTAGTCGAGTCATCCCCTTTGATTCCTATAAGACGTATCTTTTAGGCGAGTCATCCCCTTTGATTCCTATAAGACGTACCTTTTAGTTGAGTCATTTCCTTTGATTCCATGAAGATGTACCTTTTAGTCGGGTCATTTCCCTTGATTCCATTAAGACGTACCTTTTAGTCGGGTCATCCCCTTTGATTCCAATAAGACGTACCTTTTAGTCGAGTCATCCCCTTTGATTCCTATAAGACGTACCTTTTAGTCGAGTCATCCCCTTTGATCCCTAGAAGACGTACCTTTTAGTCAAGTCTTTTCCTTTGATTCCTATAAGACCTACCTTTTAGTCGAGTAATTTCCTTTGATTCCTATAAGACGTACCTTATAGTTGAGTCATCCCCTTTGACCCCTAGAATACGTACCTTTTAGTCGAGTCATTTCCCTTGATTCCTATAAGACGTACCTTTTAGTCGAATCATCCCCTTCGATTCGAATAAGACGTACCTTTTAGTCGAGTCATACCTCTTGATTCCTATAAGACGTACTTTTTAGTCGAGTCATTCCCCCTTGACCCCTAGAAGACGTACCTTTTAGTCGAGTCATCCCCTTTGACCCCTAGAAGATGTACCTTTTAATAGAGTCATTTCCTTTGATTCTATAAGACGTATCATTTAGTCGAGTCATCCCTTTTGATTCCTATAAGACGTACCTTTTAGTCGAGTCATCCTCTTTGATTCCTATAAGACGTACCTTTTAGTCGAGTCATCCCCTTTGACCTCTAGAATATGTACCTATTAGTCGAGTCTTTTCCTTTGATTCCAATAAGACGTGCCTTTAGTCGAGTCATCCCCTGTGATTTCCATAAGACGTACCTTTTAGTCGAGTCATCCCCTTTGATTTCATTAAGACGTACCTTTTAGTTGAGTCATTTCCTTGGATTCCTTGAAGACGTACCATTTAGTCGAGTCATTTCCCTTTATTCCTATAAGACGTACCTTTTAGTCGAGTCATCCCCTTTGATTCCTATCAGACGTACCTTTTAGTCTAGTCATCTCCTTTGATTTCTATAAGACGTACCTTATAGTTGAGTCATTTCCTGTGATTCCTAGATGACGTACGTTTTAGTCGAGTCATTCCCTTTTATTGCTATAAGACGTACCTTTTAGTCCAGTCATCCCCTTTGACCCCTAGAAGACGTACCTTTTAATCGAGTCATTTACTTTGATTCCTATAAGACATATGTTTTAGTCGAGTCATCCCATTTGATTCCTATAAGACGTACCTTTTTGTCGAGTCATCCCCTTTGATTGCTATAAGACATACCTTTTAGTCGAGTCATCCCCTTTGATTCCTAGAAGACGTAACTTTTAGTCGAGTCATTTCCCTTGATTCCTATAAGACGTACCTTTAAGTCGAGTCATCCCCTTTGATTCCTATAAGACGTATCTTGTAGGCGAGTCATCCCCTTTGATTCCTATAATACGTACCTTTTAGTTAAGTCATTTCCTTTGATTCTTTGAAGACGTACCTTTTAGTCGGGTCATTTCTCTTGATTCCATTAAGACGTACCTTTTAGTCGAGTCATTCCCTTTGATTCCTATAAGACGTACCTTTTAGTCGAGTCATCCCCTTTGATTCCTATAAGACATGCCTTTTAGTCGGGTCATCCCCTTTGATTCCTAGAAGACGAAACTTTTAGTCGAGTCATTTCCCTTGATTCCTGTAAGACGTACCTTTTAGTCGAGTCATCCCCTTTGATTCCTATAAGACGTATCTTTTAGGCGAGTCATCCCCTTTGATTCCTATAAGACGTACCTTTTAGTTGAGTCATTTCCTTTGATTCCTTGAAGACGTACCTTTTAGTCAGGTCATTTCCCTTGATTCCATTAAGACGTACCTTTTAGTCAGGTCATCCCCTTTGATTCCAATAAGACGTACCTTTTAGTCGAGTCATCCCCTTTGATTCCTATAAGACGTACCTTTTAGTTGAGTCATCTCCTTTGATTCCTATAAGACGTACCTTTTAGTTGAGTTATTTCCTGTGATTCCTAGAAGACGCTCCTTATAGTCGAGTCATTTCACTTGATTCCTAAAAGATTTACCTTTTAGTCGAGTCATTCCCTTTGATTCCTATAAGACATACCTTTTAGTCGAGTCATCCCCTTTGATTCCTAGAAGACGTAACTTTTAGTCGAGTCATTTCCCTTGATTCCTATAAGACGTACCTTTTAGTCGAGTCATCCCCTTTGATTCCAATAAGACGTATCTTTTAGGCGAGTCATCCCCTTTGATTCCTATAAGACGTACCTTTTAGTTGAGTCATTTCCTTTATTCCTTGAAGACGTACCTTTTAGTCGGGTCATTTCCCTTGATTCCATTTAGACGTACCTTTTAGTCGGGTCATCCCCTTTGATTCCAATAAGACGTACCTTTTAGTCGAGTCATCCGCTTTGATTCCTAGAAGACATACCTTTTAGTCGAGTCATCCCCTTTGATCCCTGGAAGACGTACCTTTTAGTCGAGTCATTTCCTTTGATTCCTATAAGACGTACCTTTTAGTCGAGTCATTTCCTTTGATTCCTAAAAGACGTACCTTTTAGTCGAGTCATCCCCTTTGATTCCTATAAGACATACCTTTTAGTCGAGTCATCCCCTTTGATTCCTAGAAGACGTAACTTTTAGTTGAGTCATTTCCCTTGATTCCTATACGACGTATGTTTTAGTCGAGTCATCCCTTTTGATTCCTATAAGACGTACCTTTTAGTCGAGTCATCCCCTTTGAATCCTATAAGACGTACCTTTTAGTCCAGTCATCCCCTTAATTCCTATAAGACATACCTTTTAGTCGAGTCATCCCCTTTGATTCCTAGAAGACGTAACTTTTAATCGAGTCATTTCCCTTGATTCCAATAAGACGTACCTTTTAGTCGAGTCCTCCCCTTTTATTCCTATAAGACGTATCTTTTAGCCGAGTCATCCCCTTTGATTCCTATAAGACGTACCTTTTAGTTGAGTCATTTCCTTTGATTCCTTAAAGACGTACCTTTTAGTCGGGTCATTTCCCTTGATTCCATTAAGACGTATCTTTTAGTCGGGTCATCCCCTTTGATTCCAATAAGACGTACCTTTTAGTCGAGTCATCCCCTTTGATTCCTATAAGACGTACCTTTTAGTCGAGTCATCCCCTTTGATCCCTAGAAATCGTACCTTTTAGTCGAGTCATTTCCTTTGATTCCTATAAGACATACCTTTTAGTCGAGACATTTCCTTTGATTCCTATAAGACGTACCTTATAGTCGAGTCATCCCCTTTGACCCCTAGAATACGTACCTTATAGTCGAGTCATTTCCCTTGATTCCTATAAGACGTACCTTTTAGTCGAATCATCCCCTTCGATTCGAATAAGACGTACCTTTTAGTCGAGTCATACCTCTTGATTCCTATAAGACGTACTTTTTAGTCGAGTCATTCCCCCTTGACCCCTAGAAGACGTACCTTTTAGTCGAGTCATCCCCTTTGACCCCTAGAAGATGTACCTTTTAATCGAGTCATTTCCTTTGATTCTATAAGACGTATCATTTAGTCGAGTCATCCCTTTTGATTCCTATAAGACGTACCTTTTAGTCGAGTCATCCCCTTTGATTCCTATAAGACGTATCTTTTAGGCGAGTCATCCCCTTTGATTCCTATAAGACGTACCTTTTAGTTGAGTCATTTCCTTTGATTCCTTGAAGACGTACCTTTTAGTCGGGTCATTTCCCTTGATTCTATTAAGACGTACCTTTTAGTCGGGTCATCCCCTTTGATTCCTATAAGACGTAACTTTTAGTCGAGTCATCCCCTTTGACTTCTAGAATACGTACCTATTAGTCGAGTCATTTCCTTTAATTCCTATAAGACGTACCTTTTAGTCGATTCATCCCCTTTGATTCCTATAAGACGTATCTTTTAGTCGAGTCATCCCATTTGATTCCTATAAGACGTACCTTTTAGTTGAGTCATTTCCTTTGATTGCTTGAAGACGAACCTTTTAGTCGAGTCATTTCCCTTGATTCCTATAAGACGTACCTTTTAGTCGAGTCATCTCCTTTGATTCCTATAAGACGTACCTTTTAGTCGAGTCATCTCCTTTGATTCCTATAAGACGTACCTTTTAGTTGAGTCATTTCCTGTGATTCCTAGAAGACGTTCCTTATAGTCGAGTCATTTCACTTGATTCCTAAAAGACGTTCCTTTTAGTCGAGTCATTCCCTTTGATTCCTATAAGACGTACCTTTTAGTCGAGTCATCCCCTTTGATTCCTATAAGACATACCTTTTAGTCGAGTCATCCCCATTGATTCCTAGAAGAAGTAACTTTTAGTCGAGTCATTTCCCTTGATTCCTATAAGACGTACCTTTTAGTCGAGTCATCCCCTTTGATTCCTATAAGACGTATCTTTTAGGCGAGTCATCCCCTTTGATTCCTATAAGACGTACCTTTTAGTTGAGTCATTTCCTTTGATTCCTTGAAGATGTACCTTTTAGTCGGGTCATTTCCCTTGATTCCATTAAGACGTACCTTTTAGTCGGGTCATCCCCTTTGATTCCAATAAGACGTACCTTTTAGTCGAGTCATCCCCTTTGATTCCTATAAGACGTACCTTTTAGTCGAGTCATCCCCTTTGATCCCTAGAAGACGTACCTTTTAGTCTAGTCTTTTCCTTTGATTCCTATAAGACCTACCTTTTAGTCGAGTAATTTCCTTTGATTCCTATAAGACGTACCTTATAGTTGTGTCATCCCCTTTGACCCCTAGAATACGTACCTTTTAGTCGAGTCATTTCCCTTGATTCCTATAAGACGTACCTTTTAGTCGAATCATCCCCTTCGATTCGAATAAGACGTACCTTTTAGTCGAGTCATACCTCTTGATTCCTATAAGACGTACTTTTTAGTCGAGTCATTCCCCCTTGACCCCTAGAAGACGTACCTTTTAGTCGAGTCATCCCCTTTGACCCCTAGAAGATGTACCTTTTAATAGAGTCATTTCCTTTGATTCTATAAGACGTATCATTTAGTCGAGTCATCCCTTTTGATTCCTATAAGACGTACCTTTTAGTCGAGTCATCCTCTTTGATTCCTATAAGACGTACCTTTTAGTCGAGTCATCCCCTTTGACCTCTAGAATATGTACCTATTAGTCGAGTCTTTTCCTTTGATTCCAATAAGACGTGCCTTTAGTCGAGTCATCCCCTGTGATTTCTATAAGACGTACCTTTTAGTCGAGTCATCCCCTTTGATTTCATTAAGACGTACCTTTTAGTTGAGTCATTTCCTTGGATTCCTTGAAGACGTACCATTTAGTCGAGTCATTTCCCTTTATTCCTATAAGACGTACCTTTTAGTCGAGTCATCCCCTTTGATTCCTATCAGACGTACCTTTTAGTCTAGTCATCTCCTTTGATTTCTATAAGACGTACCTTATAGTTGAGTCACTTCCTGTGATTCCTAGATGACGTACGTTTTAGTCGAGTCATTCCCTTTTATTGCTATAAGACGTACCTTTTAGTCCAGTCATCCCCTTTGACCCCTAGAAGACGTACCTTTTAATCGAGTCATTTACTTTGATTCCTATAAGACATATGTTTTAGTCGAGTCATCCCATTTGATTCCTATAAGACGTACCTTTTTGTCGAGTCATCCCCTTTGATTGCTATAAGACATACCTTTTAGTCGAGTCATCCCCTTTGATTCCTAGAAGACGTAACTTTTAGTCGAGTCATTTCCCTTGATTCCTATAAGACGTACCTTTAAGTCGAGTCATCCCCTTTGATTCCTATAAGACGTATCTTGTAGGCGAGTCATCCCCTTTGATTCCTATAATACGTACCTTTTAGTTAAGTCATTTCCTTTGATTCTTTGAAGACGTACCTTTTAGTCGGGTCATTTCCCTTGATTCCATTAAGACGTACCTTTTAGTCGAGTCATTCCCTTTGATTCCTATAAGACGTACCTTTTAGTCGAGTCATCCCCTTTGATTCCTATAAGACATGCCTTTTAGTCGGGTCATCCCCTTTGATTCCTAGAAGACGAAACTTTTAGTCGAGTCATTTCCCTTGATTCCTGTAAGACGTACCTTTTAGTCGAGTCATCCCCTTTGATTTCTATAAGACGTACCTTTTAGTCGAGTCATCCCCTTTGATTTCATTAAGACGTACCTTTTAGTTGAGTCATTTCCTTGGATTCCTTGAAGACGTACCATTTAGTCGAGTCATTTCCCTTTATTCCTATAAGACGTACCTTTTAGTCGAGTCATCCCCTTTGATTCCTATCAGACGTACCTTTTAGTCTAGTCATCTCCTTTGATTTCTATAAGACGTACCTTATAGTTGAGTCATTTCCTGTGATTCCTAGATGACGTACGTTTTAGTCGAGTCATTCCCTTTTATTGCTATAAGACGTACCTTTTAGTCCAGTCATCCCCTTTGACCCCTAGAAGACGTACCTTTTAATCGAGTCATTTACTTTGATTCCTATAAGACATATGTTTTAGTCGAGTCATCCCATTTGATTCCTATAAGACGTACCTTTTTGTCGAGTCATCCCCTTTGATTGCTATAAGACATACCTTTTAGTCGAGTCATCCCCTTTGATTCCTAGAAGACGTAACTTTTAGTCGAGTCATTTCCCTTGATTCCTATAAGACGTACCTTTAAGTCGAGTCATCCCCTTTGATTCCTATAAGACGTATCTTGTAGGCGAGTC
Organism: Capsicum pubescens; assembly: GCA_030864215.1. Taxonomy (NCBI): domain Eukaryota; kingdom Viridiplantae; phylum Streptophyta; class Magnoliopsida; order Solanales; family Solanaceae; genus Capsicum; species Capsicum pubescens. Next base: position 270,676,696 of record CM061545.1, on the reverse strand, counting down.
ATCCCCTTTGATTCCTATAATACGTACCTTTTAGTTAAGTCATTTCCTTTGATTCTTTGAAGACGTACCTTTTAGTCGGGTCATTTCCCTTGATTCCATTAAGACGTACCTTTTAGTCGAGTCATTCCCTTTGATTCCTATAAGACGTACCTTTTAGTCGAGTCATCCCCTTTGATTCCTATAAGACATGCCTTTTAGTCGGGTCATCCCCTTTGATTCCTAGAAGACGAAACTTTTAGTCGAGTCATTTCCCTTGATTCCTGTAAGACGTACCTTTTAGTCGAGTCATCCCCTTTGATTCCTATAAGACGTATCTTTTAGGCGAGTCATCCCCTTTGATTCCTATAAGACGTACCTTTTAGTTGAGTCATTTCCTTTGATTCCTTGAAGACGTACCTTTTAGTCAGGTCATTTCCATTGATTCCATTAAGACGTACCTTTTAGTCAGGTCATCCCCTTTGATTCCAATAAGACGTACCTTTTAGTCGAGTCATCCCCTTTGATTCCTATAAGACGTACCTTTTAGTTGAGTCATCTCCTTTGATTCCTATAAGACGTACCTTTTAGTTGAGTCATTTCCTGTGATTCCTAGAAGACGCTCCTTATAGTCGAGTCATTTCACTTGATTCCTAAAAGATGTACCTTTTAGTCGAGTCATTCCCTTTGATTCCTATAAGACATACCTTTTAGTCGAGTCATCCCCTTTGATTCTTAGAAGACGTAACTTTTAGTCTAGTCATTTCCCTTGATTCCTATACGACGTATGTTTTAGTCGAGTCATCCCTTTTGATTCCTATAAGACGTACCTTTTAGTCGAGTCATCCCCTTTGATTCCTATAAGACGTATCTTTTAGGCGAGTCATCCCCTTTGATTCCTATAAGACGTACCTTTTAGTTGAGTCATTTCCTTTGATTCCTTGATGACGTACCTTTTAGTCAGGTCATTTCCCTTGATTCCATTAAGACGTACCTTTTAGTCAGGTCATCCCCTTTGATTCCAATAAGACGTACCTTTTAGTTGAGTCATCCCCTTTGATTCCTATAAGACGTACCTTTTAGTTGAGTCATCTCCTTTGATTCCTATAAGACGTACCTTTTAGTTGAGTCATTTCCTGTGATTCCTAGAAGACGCTACTCATAGTCGAGTCATTTCACTTGATTCCTAATACACGTACCTTTTAGTCGATCATCCCCTTTGATTCCTATAAAACATACCTTTTAGTCGAGTCATCCCCTTTGATTCCTAGAAGAACTAACTTTAAGATGTACCTTTTAGGCGAGTCATCCCCTTTGATTCCTATAAGACGTACCTTTTAGTTGAGTCATTTCCTGTGATTCCTTGAAGACGTACCTTATAGTCGAGTCATTTCACTTGATTCCTATAAGACGTACCTTTTAGTCGAGTCATTCCCTTTGATTCCTATAAGACGTACGTTTTAGTCGAGTCATCCCCTTTGATTCCTATAAGACATACCTTTTAGTCTAGTCATCCCCTTTGATTCCTAGAAGACGTAACTTTTAGTCGAGTCATTTCCCTTGATTCCTATAAGACGTTCCTTTTAGTCGAGTCATCCCCTTTGATTCCTATAAGACGTATCTATTAGGCGAGTCATCCCCTTTTATTCCTATAAGACGTACCTTTTAGTTGAGTCAATTCTTTGATTCCTTGATGACGAACCTTTTAGTCGGGTCATTTCCCTTGATTCCATTAAGGCGTACCTTTTAGTCGGGTCATCCCCTTTGATTCCAATAAGACGTACCTTTTTGTCGAGTCATCCCCTTTGATTCCTATAAGACGTACCTTTTAGTCGAGTCATCCCCTTTGATCCCTAGAAGACGTACCTTTTAGTCGAGTCATTTTCTTTGATTCCTATACGACGTACCTTTTAGTCGAGTCATTTCCTTTGATTCCAACAAGACATACCTTTTAGTCTAGTTATCCCCTTTGATTCCTATAAGACATACCTTTTAGTCGAGTCATCCCCTTTGATTCTTAGAAGACGTAACTTTTAGTCGAGTCATTTCCCTTGATTCCTATACGACGTATGTTTTAGTCGAGTCATCCCTTTTGATTCCTATAAGACGTACCTTTTAGTCGAGTCATCCCCTTTGATTCCTATAAGATGTACCTTTTAGTCGAGTCATCCCCTTTGATTCCTATAAGACGTAACTTTTAGTCGAGTCATCCCCTTTGACCTCTAGAATACGTACCTATTAGTCGAGTCATTTCCTTTAATTCCTATATGACGTACCTTTTAGTCGAGTCATCCCCTTTGATTCCTATAAGACGTACCTTTTAGTCGAGTCATCCCCTTTGATTCCTATAAGACGTACCTTTTAGTTGAGTCATTTCCTTTGATTGCTTGAAGACGTACCTTTTAGTCGATTCATTTCCCTTGATTCCTATAAGACGTACCTTTTAGTCGAGTCATCCCCTTTGATTCCTATAAGATGTACATTTTAGTCGAGTCATCTCCTTTCATTCCTATAAGACGTATCTTTTAGTTGAGTCATTTCCTGTGATTCCTAGAAGATGTTCCTTATAGTAGAGTCATTTCACTTGATTCCTATAAGACGTACCTTTTAGTCGAGTCATTCCCTTTGATTCCTATAAGACGTACCTTTTAATCGAGTCTTCCCCTTTGATTGCTATAAGACATACCTTTTAGTCGAGTCATCCTCTTTGATTCCTAGAAGACGTAACTTTTAGTCGAGTCATTTCCCTTGATTCCTATAAGACGTATCTTTTAGTCGAGTCATCCCCTTTGATTCCTATAAGACGTATCTTTTGGGCGAGTCATCCCCTTTGATTCCTATAAGACATACCTTTTAGTTGAGTCATTTCCTTGATTCCTTGAAGACGAACCTTTTAGTCGGGTCATTTCGCTTGATTCCATAAAGGCGTACCTTTTAGTCGGGTCATCCCCTTTGATTCCAATAAGACGTACCTTTTAGTCGAGTCATCCCCTTTGATTCCTATAAGACGTAACTTTTAGTCGAGTTATCCCCTTTGATCCCTAGAAGACGTACCTTTTAGTCGAGTCATTTCCTTTGATTCCTATACGACGTACCTTTTAGTCGAGTCATCCCCTTTGATTCCTATAAGACATACCTTTTAGTCGAGTCATCCCCTTTGATTCCTAGAAGACGTAACTTTTAGTCGAGTCATTTCCCTTGATTCCTATACGACATATGTTTTAGTCGAGTCATCCCTTTTGATTCCTATAAGACGAACCTTCTAGTCGAGTCATACCCATTGATTCCTATCAGACGTACCTTTTAGTCGAGTCATCCCCTTTGACACCTATAAGACGTAACTTTTAGTCGAGTCATCCCCTTTGAACTCTAGTATACGTACCTATTAGTCGAGTCATTTCCTTTAATTCCTATAAGACGTACCTTTTAGTCGAGTCATCCCCAATGATTCCTATAAGACGTACCTTTTAGTCGAGTCATCCCCTTTGATTCCTATAAGACGTACCTTTTAGTTGAGTCATTTCCTTTGATTGCATGAAGAAGTACCTTTTAGTCGATTCATTTCCCTTGATTCCTATAAGACGTACCTTTTAGTCGAGTCATCCCCTTTGATTCCTATAAGATGTACCTTTTAGTCGAGTCATCTCCTTTGATTCCTATAAGACGTACCTTTTAGTTGAGTCATTTCCTGTGATTCCTAGGTGACGTTCCTTATAGTCGAGTCATTTCACTTGATTCCTATAAGACGTACCTTTTAGTCGAGTCATTCCCTTTGATTCCTATAAGACGTACCTTTTAATCGAGTCATCCCCTTTGATTCCTATAAGACATACCTTTTAGTCGAGTCATCCCCTTTGATTCCTAAAGACGTAACTTTTAGTCGAGTCATTTCCCTTGATTCCTATAAGACGTACCTTTTAGTCGAGTCATCCCCTTTGATTCCTATAAGACGTATCTTTTAGTCGAGTCATCCCCTTTGATTCCTATAAGACGTACCTTTTAGTTGAGTCATTTCCTTTATTCCTAGAAGACGTACCTTTTAGTCGGGTCATTTCCCTTGATTCCATTTAGACGTACCTTTTAGTCGGGTCATCCTCTTTGATTCCAATAAGACGTACCTTTTAGTCGAGTCATCCGCTTTGATTCCTAGAAGACGTACCTTTTAGTCGAGTCATCCCCTTTGATTCCTATAAGACGTACCTTTTAGTCGAGTCATTTCCTTTGATTCCTAAAAGACGTACCTTTTAGTCGAGTCATCCCCTTTGATTCCTATAAGACATACCTTTTAGTCGAGTCATCCCCTTTGATTCCTAGAAGACGTAACTTTTAGTTGAGTCATTTCCCTTGATTCCTATACGACGTATGTTTTAGTCGAGTCATCCCTTTTGATTCCTATAAGACGTACCTTTTAGTCGAGTCATCCCCTTTGATTCCTATAAGACGTACCTTTTAGTCCAGTCATCCCCTTTGATTCCTATAAGACATACCTTTTAGTCGAGTCATCCCCTTTGATTCCTAGAAGACGTAACTTTTAATCGAGTCATTTCCCTTGATTCCAATAAGACGTACCTTTTAGTCGAGTCCTCCCCTTTTATTCCTATAAGACGTATCTTTTAGCCGAGTCATCCCCTTTGATTCCTATAAGACGTACCTTTTAGTTGAGTCATTTCCTTTGATTCCTTAAAGACGTACCTTTTAGTCGGGTCATTTCCCGTGATTCCATTAAGACGTATCTTTTAGTCGGGTCATCCCCTTTGATTCCAATAAGACGTACCTTTTAGTCGAGTCATCCCCTTTGATTCCTATAAGACGTACCTTTTAGTCGAGTCATCCCCTTTGATCCCTAGAAATCGTACCTTTTAGTCGAGTCATTTCCTTTGATTCCTATAAGACGTACCTTTTAGTCGAGACATTTCCTTTGATTCCTATAAGACGTACCTTATAGTCGAGTCATCCCCTTTGACCCCTAGAATACGTACCTTATAGTCGAGTCATTTCCCTTGATTCCTATAAGACGTACCTTTTAGTCGAATCATCCCCTTCGATTCGAATAAGACGTACCTTTTAGTCGAGTCATACCTCTTGATTCCTATAAGACGTACTTTTTAGTCGAGTCATTCCCCCTTGACCCCTAGAAGATGTACCTTTTAGTCGAGTCATCCCCTTTGACCCCTAGAAGATGTACCTTTTAATCGAGTCATTTCCTTTGATTCTATAAGACGTATCATTTAGTCGAGTCATCCCTTTTGATTCCTATAAGACGTACCTTTTAGTCGAGTCATCCCCTTTGATTCCTATAAGACGTACCTTTTAGTCGAGTCATCCCCTTTGACCTCTAGAATACGTACCAATTAGTCGAGTCATTTCCTTTGATTCCAATAAGACGTTCCTTTAGTCGAGTCATCCCCTGTGATTTGTATAAGACGTACCTTTTAGTTGAGTCATCCCCATTGATTTCTATAAGACGTACCTTTTAGTTGAGTCATTTCCTTGGATTCCTTGAAGACGTACCATTTAGTCGAGTCATTTCCCTTGATTCCTATAAGACGTTTCTTTTAGTCGAGTCATCCCCTTTGATTCCTATAAGACGTACCTTTTAGTCGAGTCATCTCCTTTGATTCCTATAAGACGTACCTTTTAGTTGAGTCATTTCCTGTGATTCCTTGACGACGTACGTTTTAGTCGAGTCATCCCCTTTGATTGCAATAAGACATACCTTTTAGTCGAGTCATCCCCTTTGACCCCTACAAGACGTACCTTTTAATCGAGTCATTTACTTTGATTCCTAAAAGACGTATGTTTTAGTCATGTCATCCCTTTTGATTCCTATAAGACATACCTTTTAGTCGAGTCATCCCCTTTGATTCCTATAAGACGTACCTTTTAGTCGAGTCATCCCGTTTGATTCCTATTAGACGTAACTTTTAGTCGAGTCATCCCCTTTGACCTCTAGAATACGTACCTATTAGTCGAGTCATTTCCTTTAATTCCTATAAGACGTACCTTTTAGTCGAGTCATCCCCTTTGATTCCTATAAGACGTACCTTTTAGTCGAGTCATCCCCTTTGATTCCTATAAGACGTATCTTTTAGTTGAGTCATTTCCTTTGATTGCTTGAAGACGTACCTTTTAGTCGAGTCATTTCCCTTGATTCCTATAAGACGTACCTTTTAGTCGAGTCATCCCCTTTGATTCCTATAAGATGTCCCTTTTAGTCGAGTCATCTCCTTAGATTCCTATAAGACGTACCTTTTACTTAAGTCATTTCATGTGATTCCTAGAAGACGTTCCTTATAGTCGAGTCATTTCACTTGATTCCTATAAGACGTACCTTTTAGTCGAGTCATTCCCTTTGATTCCTATAAGACGTTCCTTTTAGTCGAGTCATCCCCTTTGATTCCTATAAGACATACCTTTTAGTCGAGTCATCCCCTTTTATTCCTAGAAGACGTAACATTTAGTCGAGTCATTTCCCTTGATTCCTATAAGACGTACCTTTTAGTCGAGTCATCCCCTTTGATTCCTATAAGACGTATCTTTTAGGCGAGTCATCCCCTTTGATTCCTAGAAGACGTACCTTTTAGTCGAGTCATTTCCCTTGATTCCATTAAGACGTACCTTTTAGTCGGGTCATCCCCTTTGATTCCAATAAGACGTACCTTTTAGTCGAGTCATCCCCTTTGATTCCTATAAGACGTACCTTTTAGTCGAGTCATCCCCTTTGATCCCTAGAAGACGTACCTTTTAGTCGAGTCATTTCTTTTGATTCCTATAAGACGTACCTTTTAGTCGAGTCATTTCCTTTGATTCCTATAAGACGTACCTTTTAGTCGAGTCATCCTCTTTGATTCCTATAAGACATACCTTTTAGTCGAGTCATCCCCTTTGATTCCTAGAAGACGTAACTTTTAGTCGAGTCATTTCCCTTGATTCCTATAAGACGTACCTTTTAGTCGAGTCATCCCCTTTGATTCCTATAAGACGTACCTTTTAGTTGAGTCATTTCCTTTGATTGCTTGAAGACGCACCTTTTTGTCGAGTCATTTCCCTTGATTCCTATAAGACGTACCTTTTAGTCGAGTCATCCCCTTTGATTCCTATAAGACGTACCTTTTAGTCGAGTCATCTCCTTTGATTCCTATAAGAAGTACCTTTTAGTTGATTCATTTCCTGTGATTCCTAGAAGACGTTCCTTATAGTCGAGTCATTTCACTTGATTCCTATAAGACGTACCTTTTAGTCGAGTCATTCCCTTTGATTCCTATAAGACGTACCTTTTAGTCGATTCATCCCCTTTGATTCCTATAAGACATACCTTTTAGTCGAGTCATCCCCTTTGATTCCTATAAGACATACCTTTTAGTCGAGTCATCCTCTTTGATTCCTAGAAGACGTAACTTTTAGTCGAGTCATTTCCCTTGATACCTACAAGACGTACCTTTAGTCGAGTCATCCCCTTTGATTCCTATAAGACGTATCTTTTAGGCGAGTCATCCCCCTTGATTCCTACAAGACGTACCTTTTAGTTGAGTCATTTCCTTTGATTCCTTGATGACGTACCTTTTAGTCGGTTCATTTCCCTTGATTCCATTAAGACGTACCTTTTAGTCGGGTCATTCCCTTTGATTCCAATAAGACGTACCTTTTAGTCGAGTCATCCCCTTTGATTCCTATAAGACGTACCTTTTAGTCGAGTCATCCCCTTTTATCCCTAGAAGACGTACCTTTTAGTCGAGTCATTTCTTTTGATTCCTATAAGACGTACCTTTTAGTCGAGTCATTTCCTTTGATTCCTATAAGACGTACCTTTTAGTCGAGTCATCCTCTTTGATTCCTATAAGACATACCTTTTAGTCGAGTCATCCCCTTTGATTCCTAGAAGACGTAACTTTTAGTCGAGTCATTTCCCTTGATACCTATAAGACGTACCTTTTAGTCGAGTCATTTCTTTTGATTCCTATAAGACGTACCTTTTAGTCGAGTCATTTCCCTTTGATTCCTATAAGACGTACCTTTTAGTCGAGTCATCCCCTTTGATTCCTATAAGACATACCTTTTAGTCGAGTCATTCCCCCTTGACCCCTAGAAGACGTACCTTTTAGTCGAGTCATCCCCTTTGACCCCTAGAAGATGTACCTTTTAATCGAGTCATTTCCTTTGATTCTATAAGACGTATCATTTAGTCGAGTCATCCCTTTTGATTCCTATAAGACGTACCTTTTAGTCGAGTCATCCCCTTTGATTCCTATAAGACGTACCTTTTAGTCGAGTCATCCCCTTTGACCTCTAGAATACGTACCAATTAGTCGAGTCATTTCCTTTGATTCCAATAAGACGTTCCTTTAGTCGAGTCATCCCCTGTGATTTCTATAAGACGTACCTTTTAGTCGAGTCATCCCCTTTTATCCCTAGAAGACGTACCTTTTAGTCGAGTCATTTCTTTTGATTCCTATAAGACGTACCTTTTAGTCGAGTCATTTCCTTTGATTCCTATAAGACGTACCTTTTAGTCGAGTCATCCTCTTTGATTCCTATAAGACATACCTTTTAGTCGAGTCATCCCCTTTGATTCCTAGAAGACGTAACTTTTAGTCGAGTCATTTCCCTTGATACCTATAAGACGTACCTTTTAGTCGAGTCATTTCTTTTGATTCCTATAAGACGTACCTTTTAGTCGAGTCATTTCCCTTTGATTCCTATAAGACGTACCTTTTAGTCGAGTCATCCCCTTTGATTCCTATAAGACATACCTTTTAGTCGAGTCATCCCCTTTGATTCCTAGAAGACTTAACTTTTAGTCGATTCATTTCCCTTGATACCTATAAGACGTACCTTTAGTCGAGTCATCCCCTTTGATTCCTATAAGACGTATCTTTTAGGTGAGTCATCCCCCTTAATTCCTACAAGACGTACCTTTTAGTTGACTCATTTCCTTTGATTCCTTGATGATGTACCTTTTAGTCGGTTCATTTCCCTTGATTCCATTAAGACGTACCTTTTAGTCGGGTCATTCCCTTTGATTCCAATAAGACGTACCTTTTAGTCGAGTCATCCCCTTTGATCCCTATAAGACGTACCTTTTATTCGAGTCATCCCCTTTGATCTCTAGAAGACGTACCTTTTAGTCGAGTCATTTCTTTTGATTCCTATAAGACGTACCTTTTAGTCGAGTCATTTCCTTTGATTCCTATAAGACGTACCTTTTAGTCGAGTCATCCTCTTTGATTCCTATAAGACATACCTTTTAGTCGAGTCATCCCCTTTGATTCCTAGAAGACGTAACTTTTAGTCGAGTCGCTTCCCTTGATTCCTATAAGACGTACCTTTTAGTCGAGTCGTCCCCTTTGATTCCTATAAGACGTACCTTTTAGTTGAGTCATTTCCTTTGATTGCTTGAAGACGTACCTTTTTGTCGAGTCATTTCCCTTGATTCCTATAAGACGTACCTTTTAGTCGAGTCATCCCCTTTGATTCCTATAAGACGTACCTTTTAGTCGAGTCATCTCCATTGATTCCTATAAGAAGTACCTTTTAGTTGATTCATTTCCTGTGATTCCTAGAAGACGTTCCTTATAGTCGAGTCATTTCACTTGATTCCTATAAGACGTACCTTTTAGTCGAGTCATTCCCTTTGATTCCTATAAGACGTACCTTTTAGTCGATTCATCCCCTTTGATTCCTATAAGACATACCTTTTAGTCGAGTCATTCCCTTTGATTCCTAGAAGACGTAACTTTTAGTCGAGTCATTTCCCTTCATACCTATAAGACCTACCTTTTAGTCGAGTCATCCCCTTTGATTCCTATAAGACGTACCTTTTAGTCGAGTCATCTCCTTTGATTCCTATAAGAAGTACCTTTTAGTTGATTCATTTCCTGTGATTCCTAGAAGACGTTCCTTATAGTCGAGTCATTTCACTTGATTCCTATAAGACGTACCTTTTAGTCGAGTCATTTACTGTGATTCCTAGAAGACGTACGTTTTAGTCGAGTCATCCCCTTTGATTGCTATAAGACATACCTTTTAGTCGAGTCATCCCCTTTGACCCCTAGAAGACGTACCTTTTAATCGAGTCATTTACTTTGATTCCTAAAAGACATATGTTTTAGTCGAGTCATCCCTTTTGATTCCTATGAGACGTACCTTTTAGTCGAGTCATCCCCTTTGATTCCTATAAGACGTACCTTTTAGTCGAATCATCCCCTTTGATTCCTATAAGACGTAACTTTTAGTCGAGTCATCCCCTTTGACCTCTAGAATACGTACCTATTAGTCGAGTCATTTCCTTTAATTCCTATAAGACGTACCTTTTACTCGAGTCATCCCCTTTGATTCCTATAAGACGTATCTTTTAGTCGAGTCATCCCCTTTGATTCCTATAAGACGTACCTTTTAGTTGAGTCATTTCCTTTGATTGCTTGAAGACGTACCTTTTAGTCGAGTCATTTCCCTTGATTCCTATAAGACGTACCTTTTAGTGAGTCATCCCCTTTGATTCCTATAAGATTTCCCTTTTAGTCGAGTCATCTCCTTAGATTCCTATAAGACGTACCTTTTACTTGAGTCATTTCATGTGATTCCTAGAAGACGTTCCTTATAGTCGAGTCATTTCACTTGATTCCTATAAGACGTACCTTTTAGTCGAGTCATTCCCTTTGATTCCTATAAGACGTACCTTTTAGTCGAGTCATCCCCTTGGATTCCTATAAGACATACCTTTTAGTCGAGTCATCCCCTTTTATTCCTAGAAGACGTAACTTTTAGTCGAGTCATTTCCCTTGATTCCTACAAGACGTACCTTTTAGTCGAGTCATTCCCCCTTGACCCCTAGAAGACGTACCTTTTAGTCGAGTCATTCCCCCTTGACCCCTAGAAGACGTACCTTTTAGTCGAGTCATCCCCTTTGACCCCTAGAAGATGTACCTTTTAATCGAGTCATTTCCTTTGATTCTATAAGACGTATCATTTAGTCGAGTCATCCCTTTTGATTCCTATAAGACGTACCTTTTAGTCGAGTCATCCCCTTTGATTCCTATAAGACGTACCTTTTAGTCGAGTCATCCCCTTTGACCTCTAGAATACGTACCAATTAGTCGAGTCATTTCCTTTGATTCCAATAAGACGTTCCTTTAGTCGAGTCATCCCCTGTGATTTCTATAAGACGTACCTTTTAGTCGAGTCATCCCCTTTTATCCCTAGAAGACGTACCTTTTAGTCGAGTCATTTCTTTTGATTCCTATAAGACGTACCTTTTAGTCGAGTCATTTCCTTTGATTCCTATAAGACGTACCTTTTAGTCGAGTCATTCTCTTTGATTCCTATAAGACATACCTTTTAGTCGAGTCATCCCCTTTGATTCCTAGAAGACGTAACTTTTAGTCGAGTCATTTCCCTTGATACCTATAAGACGTACCTTTTAGTCGAGTCATTTCTTTTGATTCCTATAAGACGTACCTTTTAGTCGAGTCATTTCCCTTTGATTCCTATAAGACGTACCTTTTAGTCGAGTCATCCCCTTTGATTCCTATAAGACATACCTTTTAGTCGAGTCATCCCCTTTGATTCCTAGAAGACTTAACTTTTAGTCGATTCATTTCCCTTGATACCTATAAGACGTACCTTTAGTCGAGTCATCCCCTTTGATTCCTATAAGACGTATCTTTTAGGTGAGTCATCCCCCTTAATTCCTACAAGACGTACCTTTTAGTTGACTCATTTCCTTTGATTCCTTGATGATGTACCTTTTAGTCGGTTCATTTCCCTTGATTCCATTAAGACGTACCTTTTAGTCGGGTCATTCCCTTTGATTCCAATAAGACGTACCTTTTAGTCGAGTCATCCCCTTTGATCCCTATAAGACGTACCTTTTATTCGAGTCATCCCCTTTGATCTCTAGAAGACGTACCTTTTAGTCGAGTCATTTCTTTTGATTCCTATAAGACGTACCTTTTAGTCGAGTCATTTCCTTTGATTCCTATAAGACGTACCTTTTAGTCGAGTCATCCTCTTTGATTCCTATAAGACATACCTTTTAGTCGAGTCATCCCCTTTGATTCCTAGAATACGTAACTTTTAGTCGAGTCGCTTCCCTTGATTCCTATAAGATGTACCTTTTAGTAGAGTCGTCCCCTTTGATTCCTATAAGGCGTACCTTTTAGTTGAGTCATTTCCTTTGATTGCTTGAAGACGTACCTTTTTGTCGAGTCATTTCCCTTGATTCCTATAAGACGTACCTTTTAGTCGAGTCATACCCTTTGATTCCTATAAGACGTACCTTTTAGTCGAGTCATCTCCATTGATTCCTATAAGAAGTACCTTTTAGTTGATTCATTTCCTGTGATTCCTAGAAGACGTTCCTTATAGTCGAGTCATTTCACTTGATTCCTATAAGACGTACCTTTTAGTCGAGTCATTCCCTTTGATTCCTATAAGACGTACCTTTTAGTCGATTCATCCCCTTTGATTCCTATAAGACATACCTTTTAGTCGAGTCATTCCCTTTGATTCCTAGAAGACGTAACTTTTAGTCGAGTCATTTCCCTTCATACCTATAAGACCTACCTTTTAGTCGAGTCATCCCCTTTGATTCCTATAAGACGTACCTTTTAGTCGAGTCATCTCCTTTGATTCCTATAAGAAGTACCTTTTAGTTGATTCATTTCCTGTGATTCCTAGAAGACGTTCCTTATAGTCGAGTCATTTCACTTGATTCCTATAAGACGTACCTTTTAGTCGAGTCATTTACTGTGATTCCTAGAAGACGTACGTTTTAGTCGAGTCATCCCCTTTGATTGCTATAAGACATACCTTTTAGTCGAGTCATCCCCTTTGACCCCTAGAAGACGTACCTTTTAATCGAGTCATTTACTTTGATTCCTAAAAGACATATGTTTTAGTCGAGTCATCCCTTTTGATTCCTATGAGACGTACCTTTTAGTCGAGTCATCCCCTTTGATTCCTATAAGACGTACCTTTTAGTCGAGTCATCCCCTTTGATTCCTATAAGACGTAACTTTTAGTCGAGTCATCCCCTTTGACCTCTAGAATACGTACCTATTAGTCGAGTCATTTCCTTTAATTCCTATAAGACGTACCTTTTACTCGAGTCATCCCCTTTGATTCCTATAAGACGTATCTTTTAGTCGAGTCATCCCCTTTGATTCCTATAAGACGTACCTTTTAGTTGAGTCATTTCCTTTGATTGCTTGAAGACGTACCTTTTAGTCGAGTCATTTCCCTTGATTCCTATAAGACGTACCTTTTAGTGAGTCATCCCCTTTGATTCCTATAAGATTTCCCTTTTAGTCGAGTCATCTCCTTAGATTCCTATAAGACGTACCTTTTACTTGAGTCATTTCATGTGATTCCTAGAAGACGTTCCTTATAGTCGAGTCATTTCACTTGATTCCTATAAGACGTACCTTTTAGTCGAGTCATTCCCTTTGATTCCTATAAGACGTACCTTTTAGTCGAGTCATCCCCTTGGATTCCTATAAGACATACCTTTTAGTCGAGTCATCCCCTTTTATTCCTAGAAGACGTAACTTTTAGTCGAGTCATTTCCCTTGATTCCTACAAGACGTACCTTTTAGTCGAGTCATTCCCCCTTGACCCCTAGAAGACGTACCTTTTAGTCGAGTCATTCCCCCTTGACCCCTAGAAGACGTACCTTTTAGTCGAGTCATCCCCTTTGACCCCTAGAAGATGTACCTTTTAATCGAGTCATTTCCTTTGATTCTATAAGACGTATCATTTAGTCGAGTCATCCCTTTTGATTCCTATAAGACGTACCTTTTAGTCGAGTCATCCCCTTTGATTCCTATAAGACGTACCTTTTAGTCGAGTCATCCCCTTTGACCTCTAGAATACGTACCAATTAGTCGAGTCATTTCCTTTGATTCCAATAAGACGTTCCTTTAGTCGAGTCATCCCCTGTGATTTCTATAAGACGTACCTTTTAGTTGAGTCATCCCCATTGATTTCTATAAGACGTACCTTTTAGTTGAGTCATTTCCTTGGATTCCTTGAAGACGTACCATTTAGTCGAGTCATTTCCCTTGATTCCTATAAGACGTTTCTTTTAGTCGAGTCATCCCCTTTGATTCCTATAAGACGTACCTTTTAGTCGAGTCATCTTCTTTGATTCCTATAAGACGTACCTTTTAGTTGAGTCATTTCCTGTGATTCCTTGAAGACGTACGTTTTAGTCGAGTCATCCCCTTTGATTGCAATAAGACATACCTTTTAGTCGAGTCATCCCCTTTGACCCCTACAAGACGTACCTTTTAATCGAGTCATTTACTTTGATTCCTAAAAGACGTATGTTTTAGTCATGTCATCCCCTTTGATTCCTATAAGACGTACCTTTTAGTCGAGTCATCCCCTTTGATTCCTATAAGACGTACCTTTTAGTCGAGTCATCCCCTTTGATTCCTATAAGACGTAACTTTTAGTCGAGTCATCCCCTTTGACCTCTAGAATACGTACCTATTAGTCGAGTCATTTCCTTTAATTCCTATAAGACGTACCTTTTACTCGAGTCATCCCCTTTGATTCCTATAAGACGTATCTTTTAGTCGAGTCATCCCCTTTGATTCCTATAAGACGTACCTTTTAGTTGAGTCATTTCCTTTGATTGCTTGAAGACGTACCTTTTAGTCGAGTCATTTCCCTTGATTCCTATAAGACGTACCTTTTAGTGAGTCATCCCCTTTGATTCCTATAAGATTTCCCTTTTAGTCGAGTCATCTCCTTAGATTCCTATAAGACGTACCTTTTACTTGAGTCATTTCATGTGATTCCTAGAAGACGTTCCTTATAGTCGAGTCATTTCACTTGATTCCTATAAGACGTACCTTTTAGTCGAGTCATTCCCTTTGATTCCTATAAGACGTACCTTTTAGTCGAGTCATCCCCTTGGATTCCTATAAGACATACCTTTTAGTCGAGTCATCCCCTTTTATTCCTAGAAGACGTAACTTTTAGTCGAGTCATTTCCCTTGATTCCTACAAGACGTACCTTTTAGTCGAGTCATTCCCCCTTGACCCCTAGAAGACGTACCTTTTAGTCGAGTCATTCCCCCTTGACCCCTAGAAGACGTACCTTTTAGTCGAGTCATCCCCTTTGACCCCTAGAAGATGTACCTTTTAATCGAGTCATTTCCTTTGATTCTATAAGACGTATCATTTAGTCGAGTCATCCCTTTTGATTCCTATAAGACGTACCTTTTAGTCGAGTCATCCCCTTTGATTCCTATAAGACGTACCTTTTAGTCGAGTCATCCCCTTTGACCTCTAGAATACGTACCAATTAGTCGAGTCATTTCCTTTGATTCCAATAAGACGTTCCTTTAGTCGAGTCATCCCCTGTGATTTCTATAAGACGTACCTTTTAGTTGAGTCATCCCCATTGATTTCTATAAGACGTACCTTTTAGTTGAGTCATTTCCTTGGATTCCTTGAAGACGTACCATTTAGTCGAGTCATTTCCCTTGATTCCTATAAGACGTTTCTTTTAGTCGAGTCATCCCCTTTGATTCCTATAAGACGTACCTTTTAGTCGAGTCATCTTCTTTGATTCCTATAAGACGTACCTTTTAGTTGAGTCATTTCCTGTGATTCCTTGAAGACGTACGTTTTAGTCGAGTCATCCCCTTTGATTGCAATAAGACATACCTTTTAGTCGAGTCATCCCCTTTGACCCCTACAAGACGTACCTTTTAATCGAGTCATTTACTTTGATTCCTAAAAGACGTATGTTTTAGTCATGTCATCCCTTTTTATTCCTATAAGACATACCTTTTAGTCGAGTCATCCCCTTTGATTCCTATAAGACGTACCTTTTAGTCGAGTCATCCCGTTTGATTCCTATTAGACGTAACTTTTAGTCGAGTCATCCCCTTTGACCTCTAGAATACGTACCTATTAGTCGAGTCATTTCCTTTAATTCCTATAAGACGTACCTTTTAGTCGAGTCATCCCCTTTGATTCCTATAAGACGTACCTTTTAGTCGAGTCATCCCCTTTGATTCCTATAAGACGTATCTTTTAGTTGAGTCATTTCCTTTGATTGCTTAAAGACGAACCTTTTAGTCGAGTCATTTCCCTTGATTCCTATAAGACGTACCTTTTAGTCGAGTCATCCCCTTTGATTCCTATAAGATGTCCCTTTTAGTCGAGTCATCTCCTTAGATTCCTATAAGACGTACCTTTTACTTGAGTCATTTCATGTGATTCCTAGAAGACGTTCCTTATAGTCGAGTCATTTCACTTGATTCCTATAAGACGTACCTTTTAGTCGAGTCATTCCCTTTGATTCCTATAAGACGTACCTTTTAGTCGAGTCATCCCCTTTGATTCCTATAAGACATACCTTTTAGTCGAGTCATCCCCTTTTATTCCTAGAAGACGTAACATTTAGTCGAGTCATTTCCCTTGATTCCTATAAGACGTACCTTTTAGTCGAGTCATCCCCTTTGATTCCTATAAGACGTATCTTTTAGGCGAGTCATCCCCTTTGATTCCTAGAAGACGTACCTTTTAGTCGAGTCATTTCCCTTGATTCCATTAAGACGTACCTTTTAGTCGGGTCATCCCCTTTGATTCCAATAAGACGTACCTTTTAGTCGAGTCATCCCCTTTGATTCCTATAAGACGTACCTTTTAGTCGAGTCATCCCCTTTGATCCCTAGAAGACGTACCTTTTAGTCGAGTCATTTCTTTTGATTCCTATAAGACGTACCTTTTAGTCGAGTCATCCCCTTTGATTCCTATAAGACGTATCTTTTAGTTGAGTCATTTCCTTTGATTGCTTGAAGACGAACCTTTTAGTCGAGTCATTTCCCTTGATTCCTATAAGACGTACCTTTTAGTCGAGTCATCCCCTTTGATTCCTATAAGATGTCCCTTTTAGTCGAGTCATCTCCTTAGATTCCTATAAGACGTACCTTTTACTTGAGTCATTTCATGTGATTCCTAGAAGACGTTCCTTATAGTCGAGTCATTTCACTTGATTCCTATAAGACGTACCTTTTAGTCGAGTCATTCCCTTTGATTCCTATAAGACGTACCTTTTAGTCGAGTCATCCCCTTTGATTCCTATAAGACATACCTTTTAGTCGAGTCATCCCCTTTTATTCCTAGAAGACGTAACATTTAGTCGAGTCATTTCCCTTGATTCCTATAAGACGTACCTTTTAGTCGAGTCATCCCCTTTGATTCCTATAAGACGTATCTTTTAGGCGAGTCAACCCCTTTGATTCCTAGAAGACGTACCTTTTAGTCGAGTCATTTCCCTTGATTCCATTAAGACGTACCTTTTAGTCGGGTCATCCCCTTTGATTCCAATAAGACGTACCTTTTAGTCGAGTCATCCCCTTTGATTCCTATAAGACGTACCTTTTAGTCGAGTCATCCCCTTTGATCCCTAGAAGACGTACCTTTTAGTCGAGTCATTTCTTTTGATTCCTATAAGACGTACCTTTTAGTCGAGTCATTTCCTTTGATTCCTATAAGACGTACCTTTTAGTCGAGTCATCCTCTTTGATTCCTATAAGACATACCTTTTAGTCGAGTCATCCCCTTTGATTCCTACAAGACGTAACTTTTAGTCGAGTCATTTCCCTTGATTCCTATAAGACGTACCTTTTAGTCGAGTCATCCCCTTTGATTCCTATAAGACGTACCTTTTAGTTGAGTCATTTCCTTTGATTGCTTGAAGACGCACCTTTTTGTCGAGTCATTTCCCTTGATTCCTATAAGACGTACCTTTTAGTCGAGTCATCCCCTTTGATTCCTATAAGACGTACCTTTTAGTCGAGTCATCTCCTTTGATTCCTATAAGAAGTACCTTTTAGTTGATTCATTTCCTGTGATTCCTAGAAGACGTTCCTTATAGTCGAGTCATTTCACTTGATTCCTATAAGACGTACCTTTTAGTCGAGTCATTCCCTTTGATTCCTATAAGACGTACCTTTTAGTCGATTCATCCCCTTTGATTCCTATAAGACATACCTTTTAGTCGAGTCATCCCCTTTGATTCCTATAAGACATACCTTTTAGTCGAGTCATCCTCTTTGATTCCTAGAAGACGTAACTTTTAGTCGAGTCATTTCCCTTGATACCTACAAGACGTACCTTTAGTCGAGTCATCCCCTTTGATTCCTATAAGACGTATCTTTTAGGCGAGTCATCCCCCTTGATTCCTACAAGACGTACCTTTTAGTTGAGTCATTTCCTTTGATTCCTTGATGACGTACCTTTTAGTCGGTTCATTTCCCTTGATTCCATTAAGACGTACGTTTTAGTCGGGTCATTCCCTTTGATTCCAATAAGACGTACCTTTTAGTCGAGTCATCCCCTTTGATTCCTATAAGACGTACCTTTTAGTCGAGTCATCCCCTTTTATCCCTAGAAGACGTACCTTTTAGTCGAGTCATTTCTTTTGATTCCTATAAGACGTACCTTTTAGTCGAGTCATTTCCTTTGATTCCTATAAGACGTACCTTTTAGTCGAGTCATCCTCTTTGATTCCTATAAGACATACCTTTTAGTCGAGTCATCCCCTTTGATTCCTAGAAGACGTAACTTTTAGTCGAGTCATTTCCCTTGATACCTATAAGACGTACCTTTTAGTCGAGTCATTACGTACCTTTTAGTTGACTCATTTCCTTTGATTCCTTGATGATGTACCTTTTAGTCGGTTCATTTCCCTTGATTCCATTAAGACGTACCTTTTAGTCGGGTCATTCCCTTTGATTCCAATAAGACGTACCTTTTAGTCGAGTCATCCCCTTTGATCCCTATAAGACGTACCTTTTATTCGAGTCATCCCCTTTGATCTCTAGAAGACGTACCTTTTAGTCGAGTCATTTCTTTTGATTCCTATAAGACGTACCTTTTAGTCGAGTCATTTCCTTTGATTCCTATAAGACGTACCTTTTAGTCGAGTCATCCTCTTTGATTCCTATAAGACATACCTTTTAGTCGAGTCATCCCCTTTGATTCCTAGAAGACGTAACTTTTAGTCGAGTCATTTCCCTTGATTCCTATAAGACGTACCTTTTAGTCGAGTCGTCCCCTTTGATTCCTATAAGACGTACCTTTTAGTTGAGTCATTTCCTTTGATTGCTTGAAGACGTACCTTTTTGTCGAGTCATTTCCCTTGATTCCTATAAGACGTACCTTTTAGTCGAGTCATCCCCTTTGATTCCTATAAGACGTACCTTTTAGTCGAGTCATCTCCTTTGATTCCTATAAGAAGTACCTTTTAGTTGATTCATTTCCTGTGATTCCTAGAAGACGTTCCTTATAGTCGAGTCATTTCACTTGATTCCTATAAGACGTACCTTTTAGTCGAGTCATTCCCTTTGATTCCTATAAGACGTACCTTTTAGTCGATTCATCCCCTTTGATTCCTATAAGACATACCTTTTAGTCGAGTCATTCCCTTTGATTCCTAGAAGACGTAACTTTTAGTCGAGTCATTTCCCTTCATACCTATAAGACCTACCTTTTAGTCGAGTCATCCCCTTTGATTCCTATAAGACGTACCTTTTAGTCGAGTCATCTCCTTTGATTCCTATAAGAAGTACCTTTTAGTTGATTCATTTCCTGTGATTCCTAGAAGACGTTCCTTATAGTCGAGTCATTTCACTTGATTCCTATAAGACGTACCTTTTAGTCGAGTCATTTACTGTGATTCCTAGAAGACGTACGTTTTAGTCGAGTCATCCCCTTTGATTGCTATAAGACATACCTTTTAGTCGAGTCATCCCCTTTGACCCCTAGAAGACGTACCTTTTAATCGAGTCATTTACTTTGATTCCTAAAAGACGTATGTTTTAGTCGAGTCATCCCTTTTGATTCCTATGAGACGTACCTTTTAGTCGAGTCATCCCCTTTGATTCCTATAAGACGTACCTTTTAGTCGAGTCATCCCCTTTGATTCCTATAAGACGTAACTTTTAGTCGACTCATCCCCTTTGACCTCTAGAATACGTACCTATTAGTCGAGTCATTTCCTTTAATTCCTATAAGACGTACCTTTTAGTCGAGTCATCCCCTTTGATTCCTATAAGACGTATCTTTTAGTCGAGTCATCCCCTTTGATTCCTATAAGACGTACCTTTTAGTTGAGTCATTTCCTTTGATTGCTTGAAGACGTACCTTTTAGTCGAGTCATTTCCCTTGATTCCTATAAGACGTACCTTTTAGTCGAGTCATCCCCTTTGATTCCTATAAGATTTCCCTTTTAGTCGAGTCATCTCCTTAGATTCCTATAAGACGTAACTTTTACTTGAGTCATTTCATGTGATTCCTAGAAGACGTTCCTTATAGTCGAGTCATTTCACTTGATTCCTATAAGACGTACCTTTTAGTCGAGTCATTCCCTTTGATTCCTATAAGACGTACCTTTTAGTCGAGTCATCCCCTTGGATTCCTATAAGACATACCTTTTAGTCGAGTCATCCCCTTTTATTCCTAGAAGACGTAACTTTTAGTCGAGTCATTTCCCTTGATTCCTACAAGACGTACCTTTTAGTCGAGTCATCCCCTTTGATTCCTATAAGACGTATCTTTTAGGCGAGTCATCCCCTTTGATTCCTATAAGACGTACCGTTTAGTTGAGTCATTTCCTTTGATTCCTTAAAGACATACCTTTTAGTCGGGTCATTTCCCTTGATTCCATTAAGACGTACCTTTTAGTCGGGTCATCCCCTTTGATTCCAATAAGACGTACCTTTTAGTCGAGTCATCCCCTTTGATTCCTATAAGACGTACCTTTTAGTCGAGTCAAGCCCTTTGATCCCTAGAAGACGTACCTTTTAGTCGAGTCATTTCTTTTGATTCCTATAAGACGTACCTTTTAGTCGAGTCATTTCCTTTGATTCCTATAAGACGTACCTTTTAGTCGAGTCATCCTCTTTGATTCCTATAAGACATACCTTTTAGTCGAGTCATCCCCTTTGATTCCTAGAAGACGTACCTTTTAGTCGAGTCATCCCCTTTGATTCCTACAAGACGTACCTTTTAGTTGAGTCATTTCCTTTGATTGCTTGAAGACGTACCTTTTTGTCGAGTCATTTCCCTTGATTCCTATAAGACGTACCTTTTAGTCGAGTCATCCCCTTTGATCCCTATAAGACGTACCTTTTAGTCGAGTCATCTCCTTTGATTCCTATAAGAAGTACCTTTTAGTTGATTCATTTCCTGTGATTCCTAGAAGACGTTCCTTATAGTCGAGTCATTTCACTTGATTCCTATAAGACGTACCTTTTAGTCAAGTCATTCCCTTTGATTCCTATAAGACGTACCTTTTAGTCGAGTCATCCCCTTTGATTCCTATAAGACATACCTTTTAGTCGAGTCATCCCCTTTGATTCCTAGAAGACGTAACTTTTAGTCGAGTCATTTCCCTTGATACCTATAAGACGTACCTTTTTGTCGAGTCATCCCCTTTGATTCCTATAAGACGTATCTTTTAGGGGAGTCATCCCCCTTGATTACTATAAGACGTACCTTTTAGTTGAGTCATTTCCTTTGATTCCTTGATGACGTACCTTTTAGTCGGTTCATTTCCCTTGATTCCATTAAGACGTACCTTTTAGTCGGGTCATTCCCTTTGATTCCAATAAGACGTACCTTTTAGTCGAGTCATCCCCTTTGATTCCTATAAGACGTACCTTTTAGTCGAGTCATCCCCTTTGATCCCTAGAAGACGTACCTTTTAGTCGAGTCATTTCTTTTGATTCCTATAAGACGTACCTTTTAGTCGAGTCATTTCCTTTGATTCCTATAAGACGTACCTTTTAGTCGAGTCATCCTCTTTGATTCCTATAAGACATACCTTTTAGTCGAGTCATCCCCTTTGATTCCTAGAAGACGTAACTTTTAGTCGAGTCATTTCCCTTGATTCCTATAAGACGTACCTTTTAGTTGAGTCATCCCCTTTGATTCCTATAAGACGTACCTTTTAGTTGAGTCATTTCCTTTGATTGCTTGAAGACGTACGTTTTTGTCGAGTCATTTCCCTTGATTCCTATAAGACGTACCTTTTAGTCGAGTCATCCCCTTTGATTCCTATAAGACGTACCTTTTAGTCGAGTCATCTCCTTTGATTCCTATAAGAAGTACCTTTTAGTTGATTCATTTCCTGTGATTCCTAGAAGACGTTCCTTATAGTCGAGTCATTTCACTTGATTCCTATAAGACGTACCTTTTAGTCGAGTCATTCCCTTTGATTCCTATAAGACGTACCTTTTAGTCGAGTCATCCCCTTTGATTCCTATAAGACATACCTTTTAGTCGAGTCATCCTTTGATTCCTAGAAGACGTAACTTTTAGTCGAGTCATTTCCCTTGATACCTATAAGACGTACCTTTTAGTCGAGTCATCCCCTTTGATTCCTATAAGAAGTATCTTTTAGGCGAGTCATCCCCCTTGATTCCTATAAGACGTACCTTTTAGTTGAGTCATTTCCTTTGATTCCTTGATGGCGTACCTTTTAGTCGGTTCATTTCCATTGATTCCATTAAGACGTACCTTTTAGTCGGGTCATTCCCTTTGATTCCAATAAGACGTACCTTTTAGTCGAGTCATCCCCTTTGATTCCTATAAGACGTACCTTTTAGTCGAGTCATCCCCTTTGACCTCTAGAATACGTACCTATTAGTCGAGTCATTTCCTTTGATTCCAATAAGACGTGCCTTTAGTCGAGTCATCCCCTGTGATTTCTACGAGACGTAGCTTTTAGTCGAGTCATCCCCTTTGATTTCTATAAGACGTACCTTATAGTTGAGTCATTTCCTTGGATTCCTTGAAGACGTACCATTTAGTCGAGTCATTTCCCTTGATTCCTATAAGACGTACCTTTTAGTCGAGTCATCCCCTTTGATTGCTATAAGACGTACCTTTTAGTCAAGTCATCTCCTTTGATTCCTATAAGACGTACCTTTTAGTTGAGTCATTTCCTGTGATTCCTAGAAGACGTACGTTTTAGTCGAGTCATCCCCTTTGATTGCTATCAGACGTACCTTTTAGTCGAGTCATCCCCTTTGACCCCTAGAAGACGTACCTTTTAATCGAGTCATTTACTTTGATTCCTATAAGACGTATGTTTAAGTCGAGTCATCCCTTTTGATTCCTTTAAGACGTACATTTTAGTCGAGTCATCTCCTTTGATTCCTATAAGACGTACCTTTTAGTCGAGTCATCCCCTTTGATTCCTATAAGACGTAACTTTTAGTCGAGTCATCCCCTTTGACCTCTAGAATACGTACCTATTAGTCGAGTCATTTCCTTTAATTCCTATAAGACGTACATTTTAGTCGAGTCATCCCCTTTGATTCCTATAAGACGTACCTTTTACTTGAGTCATTTCATGTGATTCCTAGAAGACGTTCCTTATAGTCGAGTCATTTCACTTGATTCCTATAAGACGTACCTTTTAGTCGAGTCATTCCCTTTGATTCCTATAAGACGTACCTTTTAGTCGACTCATCCCCTTGGATTCCTATAAGACATACCTTTTAGTCGAGTCATCCCCTTTTATTCCTAGAAGACGTAACTTTTAGTCGAGTCATTTCCCTTGATTCCTATAAGACGTACCTTTTAGTCGAGTCATCCCCTTTGGTTCCTATAAGACGTATCTTTTAGGCGAGTCATCCCCTTTGATTCCTATAAGACGTACCGTTTAGTTGAGTCATTT
Source organism: Capsicum pubescens (assembly GCA_030864215.1). NCBI lineage: Eukaryota > Viridiplantae > Streptophyta > Magnoliopsida > Solanales > Solanaceae > Capsicum > Capsicum pubescens. The sequence continues at coordinate 270,653,013 of CM061545.1, read as the reverse complement.
CCTTTGATTCCTTGAAGACATACCTTTTAGTCGGGTCATTTCCCTTGATTCCATTAAGACGTACCTTTTAGTCGGGTCATCCCCTTTGATTCCAATAAGACGTACCTTTTAGTCGAGTCATCCCCTTTGATTCCTATAAGACGTACCTTATAGTCGAGTCATCCCCTTTGATCCCTAGAAGACGTACCTTTTAGTCGAGTCATTTCTTTTGATTCCTATAAGACGTACCTTTTAGTCTAGTCATTTCCTTTGATTCCTATAAGACGTACCTTTTAGTCGAGTCATCCTCTTTGATTCCTATAAGACAAACCTTTTAGTCGAGTCATCCCCTTTGATTCCTAGAGGACGTAACTTTTAGTCGAGTCATTTCCCTTGATTCCTATAAGACGTACCTTTTAGTCGAGTCATCCCTTTTGATTCCTATAAGACGTACCTTTTAGTTGAGTCATTTCCTTTGATTGCTTGAAGACGTACCTTTTTGTCGAGTCATTTCCCTTGATTCCTATAAGACGTACCTTTTAGTCGAGTCATCCCCTTTGATTCCTATAAGACGTTCCTTTTAGTCGAGTCATCTCGTTTGATTCCTATAAGAAGTACCTTTTAGTTGATTCATTTCCTGTGATTCCTAGAAGACGTTCCTTATAGTCGAGTCATTTCACCTGATTCCTATAAGACGTATCTTTTAGTCGAGTCATTCCCTTTGATTCCTATAAGATGTACCTTTTAGTCGAGTCATCCCCTTTGATTCCTATATGACATACCATTTAGTCGAGTCATCCCCTTTGATTCCTAGAAGACGTAACTTTTAGTCGAGTCATTTCGCTTGATACCTATAAGACGTACCTTTTAGTCGAGTCATCCCTTTTGATTCCTATAAGACGTATCTTTTTGGCGAGTCATCCCCCTTGATTCCTATAAGACGTACCTTTTAGTTGAGTCATTTCCTTTGATTCCTTGATGACGTACCTTTTAGTGGGTTCATTTCCCTTGATTCCATTAAGACGTACTTTTTAGCCGGGTCATTCCCTTTGATTCCAATAAGACGTACCTTTTAGTCGAGTCATCCCCTTTGATTCCTATAAGACGTACCTTTTAGTCGAGTCATCCCCTTTGATCCCTAGAAGACGTACCTTTTAGTCGAGTCATTTCTTTTGATTCATATAAGACGTACCTTTTAGTCGAGTCATTTCCTTTGATTCCTATAAGACGTACCTTTTAGTCGAGTCATCCTCTTTGATTCCTATAAGACATACCTTTTAGTCGAGTCATCCCCTTTGATTCCTAGAAGACGTAACTTTTAGTCGAGTCATTTGCCTTGATTCCTATAAGACGTACCTTTAAGTCGAGTCATCCCCTTTGATTCCTATAAGACGTACCTTTTAGTTGAGTCATTTCCTTTGATTGCTTGAAGACGTACCTTTTTGTCGAGTCATTTCCCTTGATTCCTATAAGACGTACCTTTTAGTCGAGTCATCCCCTTTGATTCCTATAAGACGTACCTTTTAGTCGAGTCATCTCCTTTGATTCCTATAAGAAGTACCTTTTAGTTGATTCATTTCCTGTGATTCCTAGAAGACGTTCCTTATAGTCGAGTCATTTCACTTGATTCCTATAAGACGTACCTTTTAGTCGAGTCATCCCCTTTGACCTCTAGAATACGTACCTATTAGTCGAGTCATTTCCTTTGATTCCAATAAGACGTGCCTTTAGTCGAGTCATCCCCTGTGATTTCTATGAGACGTAGCTTTTAGTCGAGTCATCCCCTTTGATTTCTATAAGACGTCCCTTGTAGTTGAGTCATTTCCATAGATTCCTTGAAGACGTACCATTTAGTCGAGTCATTTCCCTTGATTCCTATAAGACGTACCTTTTAGTCGAGTCATTCCCTTTGATTCCTATAAGACGTACCTTTTAGTCAAGTCATCTCCTTTGATTCCTATAAGACGTACCTTTTAGTTGAGTCATTTCCTGTGATTCCTAGAAGACGTACCTTTTAGTTGATTCATTTCCTGTGATTCCTAAAAGACGTTCCTTATAGTCGAGTCATTTCACTTGATTCCTATAAGACGTACCTTTTAGTCGAGTCATTCCCTTTGATTCCTATAAGACGTACCTTTTAGTCGAGTCATCCCCTTTGATTCCTATAAGACGTACCTTTTAGTCAAGTCATCCCCTTTGATTCCTAGAAGACGTAACTTTTAGTCGAGTCATTTCCCTTGATACCTATAAGACGGACCTTTAAGTCGAGTCATCCCCTTTGATTCCTATAAGACGTATCTTTTAGGCGAGTCATCCCCCTTGATTCCTATATGACGTACCTTTTAGTTGAGTCATTTCCTTTGATTCCTTGATGACGTACCTTTTAGTCGGTTCATTTCCCTTGATTCCATTAAGACGTACCTTTTAGTCGGGTCATTCCCTTTGATTCCAATAAGACGTACCTTTTAGTCGAGTCATCCCCTTTGATTCCTATAAGACGTACCTTTTGGTCGAGTCATCCCCTTTGATCCCTAGAAGACGTACCTTTTAGTCGAGTCATTTCTTTTGATTCATATAAGACGTACCTTTTAGTCGAGTCATTTCCTTTGATTCCTATAAGACGTACCTTTTAGTCGAGTCATCCTCTTTGATTCCTATAAGACATACCTTTTAGTCGAGTCATCCCCTTTGATTCCTAGAAGACGTAACTTTTAGTCGAGTCATTTGCTTGATTCCTATAAGACGTACCTTTTAGTCGAGTCATCCCCTTTGATTCCTATAAGACGTACCTTTTAGTTGAGTCATTTCCTTTGATTGCTTGAAGACGTACCTTTATGTCGAGTCATTTCCCTTGATTCCTATAAGACGTACCTTTTAGTCGAGTCATCCCCTTTGATTCCTATAAGACGTACCTTTTAGTCGAGTCATCTCCTTTGATTCCTATAAGAAGTACCTTTTAGTTGATTCATTTCCTGTGATTCCTAGAAGACGTTCCTTATAGTCGAGTCATTTCACTTGATTCCTATAAGACGTACCTTTTAGTCGAGTCATCCCCTTTGACCTCTAGAATACGTACCTATTAGTCGAGTCATTTCCTTTGATTCCAATAAGACGTGCCTTTAGTCGAGTCATCCCCTGTGATTTCTATGAGACGTAGCTTTTAGTCGAGTCATCCCCTTTGATTTATATAAGACGTACCTTGTAGTTGAGTCATTTCCATAGATTCCTTGAAGACGTACCATTTAGTCGAGTCATTTCCCTTGATTCCTATAAGACGTACCTTTTAGTCGAGTCATCCCCTTTGATTCCTATAACACGTACCTTTTAGTCAAGTCATCTCCTTTGATTCCTATAAGACGTACCTTTTAGTTGAGTCATTTCCTGTGACTCCTATAAGACGTACCTTTTAGTTGATTCATTTCCTGTGATTCCTAAAAGACGTTCCTTATAGTCGAGTCATTTCACTTGATTCCTATAAGACGTACCTTTTAGTCGAGTCATTCCCTTTGATTCCTATAAGACGTACCTTTTAGTCGAGTCATCCCCTTTGATTCCTATAAGACATACCTTTTAGTCGAGTCATCCCCTTTGATTCCTAGAAGACGTAACTTTTAGTCGAGTCATTTCCCTTGATACCTATAAGACGGACCTTTTAGTCGAGTCATCCCCTTTGATTCCTATAAGACGTATCTTTTAGGAGAGTCATCCCCCTTGATTCCTATATGACGTACCTTTTAGTTGAGTCATTTCCTTTGATTCCTTGATGACGTACCTTTTAGTCGGTTCATTTCCCTTGATTCCATTAAGACATACCTTTTAGTCGGGTCATTCCCTTTGATTCCAATAAGACGTACCTTTTAGTCGAGTCATCCCCTTTGATTCCTATAAGACGTACCTTTTGGTCGAGTCATCCCCTTTGATCCCTAGAAGACGTACCTTTTAGTCGAGTCATTTCTTTTGATTCATATAAGACGTACCTTTTAGTCGAGTCATTTCCTTTGATTCCTGTAAGACGTACCTTTTAGTCGAGTCATCCTCTTTGATTCCTATAAGACATACCTTTTAGTCGAGTCATCCCCTTTGATTCCTAGAAGACAAAACTTTTAGTCGAGTCATTTCCCTTGATTCCTATAAGACGTACCTTTTAGTCGAGTCATCCCCTTTGATTCCTATAAGACGTACCTTTTAGTTGAGTCATTTCCTTTGATTGCTTGAAGACGTACCTTTTTGTCGAGTCATTTCCCTTGATTCCTATAAGACGTACCTTTTAGTCGAGTCATCCCCTTTGATTCCTATAAGACGTACCTTTTAGTCGAGTCATCTCCTTTGATTCCTATAAGAAGTACCTTTTAGTTGATTCATTTCCTGTGATTCCTAGAAGACGTTCCTTATAGTCGAGTCATTTCACTTGATTCCTATAAGATGTACCTTTTAGTCGAGTCATCCCCTTTGACCTCTAGAATACGTACCTATTAGTCGAGTCATTTCCTTTGATTCCAATAAGACGTGCCTTTAGTTGAGTCATCCCCTGTGATTTCAATGAGACGTAGCTTTTAGTCGAGTCATCCCCTTTGATTTCTATAAGACGTACCTTGTAGTTGAGTCATTTCGTTGGATTCCTTGATGACGTACCATTTAGTCGAGTCATTTCCCTTGATTCCTATAAGACGTACCTTTTAGTCGAGTCATCCCCTTTGATTCCTATAAGACGTACCTTTTAGTCAAGTCATCTCCTTTGATTCCTATAAGACGTACCTTTTAGTTGAGTCATTTCCTGTGATTCCTAGAAGACGTACGTTTTAGTCGAGTCATCCCCTTTGATTGCTATCAGACGTACCTTTTATTCGAGTTATCCCCTTTGACCCCTAGAAGACGTACCTTTTAATCGAGTCATTTACTTTGATTCCTATAAGACGTATGTTTAAGTCGAGTCATCCCTTTTGATTCCTTTAAGTCGTATATTTTAGTCGATTCATCCCCTTTGATTCCTATAAGACGTACCTTTTAGTCGAGTCATCCCCTTTGATTCCTATAAGACGTAACTTTTAGTCGAGTCATCCCCTTTGACCTCTAGAATACGTACCTATTAGTCGAGTCATTTCCTTTAATTCCTATAAGACGTACATTTTAGTCGAGTCATCCCCTTTGATTCCTATAAGACGTACCTTTTACTTGAGTCAGTTCATGTGATTCCTAGAAGACGTTCCTTATAGTCGAGTCATTTCACTTGATTCCTATAAGACGTATCTTTTAGTCGAGTCATTCCGTTTGATTCCTATAAGACGTACCTTTTAGTCGAGTCATCCCCTTGGATTCCTATAAGACATACCTTTTAGTCGAGTCATCCCCTTTTATTCCTAGAAGACGTAACTTTTTGTCGAGTCATTTCCCTTGATTCCTTTAAGACGTACATTTTAGTCGAGTCATCCCCTTTGATTCCTATAAGACGTACCTTTTAGTCGAGTCATCCGCTTTGATTCCTATAAGACGTAACTTTTAGTAGAGTCATCCCTTTTGACCTCTAGAATACGTACCTATTAGTCGAGTCATTTCCTTTAATTCCTATAAGACGTACATTTTAGTCGAGTCATCCCCTTTGATTCCTATAAGACGTACCTTTTACTTGAGTCATTTCATGTGATTCCTAGAAGACGTTCCTTATAGTCGAGTCATTTCACTTGATTCCTATAAGACGTATCTTTTAGTCGAGTCATTCCTTTTGATTCCTATAAGACGTACCTTTTAGTCGAGTCATCCCCTTGGATTCCTATAAGAGATACCTTTTAGTCGAGTCATCCCCTTTTATTCCTAGAAGACGTAACTTTTAGTCGAGTCATTTCCCTTGATTCCTATAAGACGTACCTTTTAGTCGAGTCATCCCCTTTGATTCCTATAAGACGTATCTTTTAGGCGAGTCATCCCCTTTGATTCCTATAAGACGTACCGTTTAGTTGAGTCATTTCCTTTGATTCCTTGAAGACATACCTTTTAGTCGGGTCATTTCCCTTGATTCCATTAAGACGTACCTTTTAGTCGGGTCATCCCCTTTGATTCCAATAAGACGTACCTTTTAGTCGAGTCATCCCCTTTGATTCCTATAAGACGTACCTTTTAGTCGAGTCATCCCCTTTGATCCCTAGAAGACGTACCTTTTAGTCGAGTCATTTCTTTTGATTCCTATAAGACGTACCTTTTAGTCGAGTCATTTCCTTTGATTCCTATAAGACGTACCTTTTAGTCGAGTCATCCTATTTGATTCCTATAAGACATAACTTTTAGTCGAGTCATCCCCTTTGATTCCTAGAAGACGTAACTTTTAGTCGAGTCATTTACCTTGATTCCTATAAGACGTACCTTTTAGTCGAGTCATCCCCTTTGATTCCTATAAGACGTACCTTTTAGTTGAGTCATTTCCTTTGATTGCTTGAAGACGTACCTTTTTGTCGATTCATTTCCCTTGATTCCTATAAGACGTACAATTTAGTCGAGTCATCCCCTTTGATTCCTATAAGACGTTCCTTTTAGTCGAGTCATCTCCTTTGATTCCTATAAGAAGTACCTTTTAGTTGATTCATTTCCTGTGATTCCTAGAAGACGTTCCTTATAGTCGAGTCATTTCACTTGATTCCTATAAGACGTACCTTTTAGTCGAGTCATTCCCTTTGATTCCTATAAGACGTACCTTTTAGTAGAGTCATCCCCTTTGATTCCTATAAGACATACCTTTTAGTCGAGTCATCCCCTTTGATTCCTAAAAGATGTAACTTTTAGTCGAGTCATTTCCCTTGATACCTATAAGACGTACCTTTTAGTCGAGTCATCCCCTTTGATTCCTATAAGACGTATCTTTTAGGCGAGTCATCCCCCTTGATTCCTATAAGACGTACCTTTTAGTTGAGTCATTTCCTTTGATTCCTTGATGACGTACCTTTTAGTCGGTTCATTTCCCTTGATTTCATTAAGATGTACCTTTTAGTCGGGTCATTCCCTTTGATTCCAATAAGACGTACCTTTTAGTCGAGTCATCCCCCTTGATTCCTATAAGACGTACCTTTTAGTCGAGTCATCCCCTTTGATCCCTAGAAGACGTACCTTTTAGTCGAGTCATTTCTTTTGATTCCTATAAGACGTACCTTTTAGTCGAGTCATTTCCTTTTATTCCTATAAGACGTACATTTTAGTCGAGTCATCCTCTTTGATTCCTATAAGATATACCTTTTAGTCGAGTCATCCCCTTTGATTCCTAGAAGACGTAACTTTTAGTCGAGTCATTTCCCTTGATTCCTATAAGAGGTACCTTTTAGTCGAGTCATCCCCTTTGATTCCTATAAGACGTACCTTTTAGTTGAGTCATTTCCTTTGATTGCTTGAAGACGTACCTTTTTGTCGAGTCATTTCCCTTGATTCCTATAAGACGTACCTTTTAGTCGAGTCATCCCCTTTGATTCCTATAAGACGTACCTTTTAGTCGAGTCATCTCCTTTGATTCCTATAAGAAGTACCTTTTAGTTGATTCATTTCCTGTGATTCCTAGAAGACGTTCCTTATAATCGAGTCATTTCGCTTGATTCCTGAAAGACGTACCTTTTAGTCGAGTCATTCCCTTTGATTCCTATAAGACGTACCTTTTAGTCGAGTCATCCCCTTTGATTCCTATAAGACATACCTTTTAGTCGAGTCATCCCCTTTGATTCCTAGAAGACGTAACTTTTAGTCGATTCATTTCCCTTGATACCTATAAGACGTACCTTTTAGTCGAGTCATCCCCTTTGATTCCTATAAGACGTATCTTTTAGGCGAGTCATCCCCCTTGATTCCTATAAGACGTACCTTTTAGTTGAGTCATTTCCTTTGATTCCTTGATGACGTACCTTTTAGTCGGTTCATTTCCCTTGATTCCATTAAGACGTACCTTTTAGTCGGGTCATTCCCTTTGATTCCAATAAGACGTACCTTTTAGTCGAGTCATCCCCTTTGATTCCTATAAGACGTACCTTTTAGTCGAGTCATCCCCTTTGATCCCTAGAAGACGTACCTTTTAGTCGAGTCATTTCTTTTGATTCCTATAAGACGTACCTTTTAGTCGAGTCATTTCCTTTGATTCCTATAAGACGTACCTTTTAGTCGAGTCATCCTCTTTGATTCCAATAAGACATACCTTTTAGTCGAGTCATCCCCTTTGATTCCTAGAAGACGTAACTTTTAGTCGAGTCATTTCCCTTGATTCCTATAAGACGTACCTTTTAGTCGAGTCATCCCCTTTGATTCCTATAAGACGTACCTTTTAGTTGAGTCATTTCCTTTGATTGCTTGAAGACGTACCTTTTTGTCGAGTTATTTCCCTTGATTCCTATAAGACGTACCTTTTAGTCGAGTCATCCCCTTTGATTCCTATAAGACGTACCTTTTAGTCGAGTCATCTCCTTTGATTCCTATAAGAAGTACCTTTTAGTTGATTCATTTCCTGTGATTCCTAGAAGACGTTCCTTATAGTTGAGTCATTTCACTTGATTCCTATAAGACGTACCTTTTAGTCGAGTCATTCCCATTGATTCCTATAAGACGTACCTTTTAGTCGAGTCATCCCCTTTGATTCCTATAAGACATACCTTTTAGTAGAGTCATCCCCTTTGATTCCTAGAAGACGTAACTTTTAGTCGAGTCATTTCCCTTGATACCTATAATACGTACCTTTTAGTCGAGTCATCCCCTTTGATTCCTATAAGATGTATCTTTTAAGCGAGTCATCCACCTTGATTCCTATAAGACGTACCTTTTAGTTGAGTCATTTCCTTTGATTCCTTGATGACGTACCTTTTAGTCGGTTCATTTCCCTTGACTCCATTAAGACGTACCTTTTAGTCGGGTCATTCCCTTTGATTCCAATAAGACGTACCTTTTAGTCGAGTCATCCCCTTTGATTCCTATAAGACGTAGCTTTTAGTCGAGTCATCCCCTTTGACCTCTAGAATACGTACCTATTAGTCGAGTCATTTCCTTTGATTCCAATAAGACGTGCCTTTAGTCGAGTCATCCCTTGTGATTTCTATGAGACGTAGCTTTTAGTCGAGTCATCCCCTTTGATTTCTATATGACGTACCTTATAGTTGAGTCATTTCCTTGGATTCCTTGAAGACGTACCATTTAGTCGAGTCATTTCCCTTGATTCCTATAAGACGTACCTTTTAGTCGAGTCATCCCCTTTAATTCCTATAAGACGTACCTTTTAGTCAAGTCATCTCCTTTGATTCCTATAAGACGTACCTTTTAGTTGAGTCATTTCCTATGATTCCTAGAAGACGTACCTTTTAGTTGAGTCATCCCCTTTGATTCCTATAAGACGTACCTTTTAGTTGAGTCATTTGCTTTGATTGCTTGAAGACGTACCTTTTTGTCGAGTCATTTCCCTTGATTCCTATAAAACGTACCTTTTAGTCGAGTCATCCCCTTTGATTCCTATAAGACATACCTTTTAGTCGAGTCATCTCCTTTGATTCCTATAAGAAGTACCTTTTAGTTGATTCATTTCCTGTAATTCCTAGAAGACGTTCCTTATAGTCGAGTAATTTCACTTGATTCCTATAAGACGTACTTTTTAGTCGAGTCATTCCCTTTGATTCCTATAAGACGTACCTTTTAGTCGAGTCATCCCCTTTGATTCCTATAAGGCATACCTTATAGTCGAGTCACCCTTTGATTCCTAGAAGACGTAACTTTTAGTCGAGTCATTTACCTTGATACCTATAAGACGTACCTTTTAGTCGAGTCATCCCCTTTGATTCCTATAAGACGTATCTTTTAGGCGAGTCATCCCCCTTGATTCCTATAAGACGTACCTTTTAGTTGAGTCATTTCCTTTGATTCCTTGATGGCGTACCTTTTAGTCGGTTCATTTCCCTTGATTCCATTAAGACGTACCTTTTAGTCGGGTCATTCCCTTTGATTCCAATAAGACGTACCTTTTAGTCGAGTCATCCCCTTTGATTCCTATAAGACGTACCTTTTAGTCGAGTCATCCCCTTTGACCTCGAGAATACGTACCTATTAGTCGAGTCATTTCCTTTGATTCCAATAAGACGTGCCTTTAGTCGAGTCATCCCCTGTGATTTCTATGAGACGTAGCTTTTAGTCGAGTCATCCCCTTTGATTTCTATAAGACGTACCTTATAGTTGAGTCATTTCCTTGGATTCCTTGGAGACGTACCATTTAGTCGAGTCATTTCCCTTGATTCCTATAAGACGTACCTTTTAGTCGAGTCATCCCCTTTGATTCCTATAAGACGTACCTTTTAGTCAAGTCATCTCCTTTGATTCCTATAAGACGTACCTTTTAGTTGAGTCATTTCCTGTGATTCCTAAAAGACGTACGTTTTAGTCGAGTCATCCCCTTTGATTGCTATCAGACGTACCTTTTAGTCGAGTTATCCCCTTTGACCCCTAGAAGACGTACCTTTTAATCGAGTCATTTACTTTGATTCCTATAAGACGTATGTTTAAGTCGAGTCATCCCTTTTGATTCCTTTAAGACGTACATTTTAGTCGAGTCATCTCCTTTGATTTCTATAAGACGTACCTTTTAGTCGAGTCATCCCCTTTGATTCCTATAAGACGTAACTTTTAGTCGAGTCATCCCCTTTGACCTCTAGAATACGTACCTATTAGTCGAGTCATTTCCTTTAATTCCTATAAGACGTACATTTTAGTCGAGTCACGCCCTTTGATTCCTTGAAGACGTACCTTTTAGTGGAGTCATCCCCCTTGATTACTAGAAGACGTACCTTTTTGTCGAGTCATCCCCTTTGATTCCTAGAAGCCGTACCTTTTAGTCGAGTCATTTCCCTTGATTCCTATAAGACGTACCTTTTAGTCGAGTCATCCACTTTGATTCCTATAAGTTGTACCTTTTAGTCGAGTCATCCCCTTGGATTCCTATAAGACGTTCCTTTTGGTGGAGTCATCCCCTTCGATTCCTATAAGACGAACCTTTTAGTCGAGTCATCCCCTTTGATTACTAAAAGACGTACCTTTTAGTTGAGTCATTTCCCTTGATTCCTATAAGACGTACCTTTTAGTCGGGTGATCCCCTTTGATTCCTATAAGACATACCTTTTAGTCGAGTCATCCCCTTTGATTCCTATAAGTCGTACCTTTTAGTCGAGACATCCCCTTTGATCCCTAGAAGACGTAACTTTTAGTCGAGTCATCTCCTTTGATTCCTATAAGACGTACCTTTTAGTTGAGTCATTTCCTGTGATTCCTAGAAGACGTACCTTTTAGTCGAGTCATCCCCTTTGATTCCTATAAGAGGTACCTTTTAGTCGAGTTATCCCCTTTGACCCCTAGAAGACGTACCTTTTAATCGAGTCATTTACTTTGATTCCTATAAGACGTATCTTTTAGTCGAGCCATCCCTTTTGATTCCTATAAGACGTACCTTCTAGTCGAGTCATCCCCATTGATTCCTATAAGACGTACCTTTTAATCGAGTCATCTCCTTTGATTTCTATAAGACGTATCTTTTAGTCGAGTCATCCCCTTTGACCTCTAGAATACGTACCTATTAATCGAGTCATTTCCTTTAATTCCTATAAGACGTACCTTTTAGACAAGTCATCCCCTTTGATTCCTATAAGCCGTACCTTTTAGTCGAGTCATTTCCCTTGATTCCTATAAGATGTACCTTTTAGTCGAGTCATCCTCTTTGATTCCTATAAGACGTACATTTTAGTCGAGTCATCTCCTTTGATTCCTATAAGACGTACCTTTTAGTTGAGTCATTTCCTGTGATTCCTAGAAGACGTACCTTTTAGTCGAGTCATCCCCTTTGATTCCTATAAGACGTACCTTTTAGTCGAGTCATCCCCTTTGATTCCTATAAGACGTACCTTTTAGTCGAGTCATCTCCTTTGATTCCTATAAGACGTACCTTTTAGTTGAGTCATTTCCTGTGATTCCTAGAAGACGTTCCTTTTAGTCGAGTCATTTCACTTGATTCAAATAAGACGTACCTTTTAGTCGAGTCATTCCCTTTGATTTCTATAAGATGTACCTTTTAGTCGAGTCATCCCCCTTGATTACTATAAGACGTATCTTTTAGTGGAGTCATCCCCTTTGATTTCTAGAAGACGTACCTTTTAGTCGAGTCATTTCCCTTGATTCCTATAAGACGTACCTTTTAGTCGAGTTATCTCCTTTGATTCCAATAAGACGTACCTTTTAGTTGAGTCATTTCCTGTGATTCCTAGAAGACGTACGTTTTTGACAAGTCATCCCCTTTGATTCCTATAAGCCGTACCTTTTAGTCGAGTCATATCCCTTGATTCCTATAAGACGTACCTTTTAGTCGAGTCATCCCCTTCGATTCCTATAAGACGTACATTTTAGTCGAGTCATCTCCTTTGATTCCTATAAGACGTACCTTTTAGTTGAGTCATTTCCTGTGATTCCTAGAAGACGTACCTTTTAGTCGAGTCATCCCCTTTGATTCCTATAAGACGTACCTTTTAGTCGAGTCATCCCCTTTGATTCCTATAATACGTACCTTTTAGTCGAGTCATCTCCTTTGATTCCTATAAGACGTACCTTTTTGTTAAGTCATTTCCTGTGATTCCTAGAAGACGTTCCTTTTAGTCGAGTCATTTCACTTGATTCATATAAGACGTACCTTTTAGTCGAGTCATTCCCTTTGGTTTCTAGAAGTCGTACCTTTTAGTCGAGTCATTTCCCTTTATTCCTATAAGACGTACCATTTAGTCGAGTCATCTCCTTAGATTCCAATAAGACGTACCTTTTAGTTGAGTCATTTCCAGTGATTCCTAGAAGACGTACCTTCTAGTCGAGTCATCCCCTTTGATTCCTATAAGACGTACCTTCTAGTCGAGTCATCCCCTTAGATTCCTATAAGACGTACCTTTTAGTCGAGTCATCCCCTTTGATTCCTATAAGACGTACCTTTTAGTCGAGTCATCCCCTTTAATCCCTTAAAGACGTACCTTTTAGTCGAGTCATTTCCTTTGATTCCTATAAGACGTACCTTAAAGCCGAGTGATTCTCTTTGACCCCTAGAATACGTACCTTTTAGTCGAGTCATTTCCTTTGATTCCTATAAGACGTACCTTTTAGTCGAGTCACCCCCTTTGATTCCTAGAAGACGTACCTTTTAGTCGAGTCATTTCCCTTGTTCCTATAAGACGTACCTTTTAGTCGAGTCACACCCTTTGATTCCTTGAAGACGTACCTTTTAGTGGAGTCATCCCCCTTGATTACTATAAGACGTACCTTTTTGTCGAATCATCCCCTTTGATTCCTAGAAGTCGTACCTTTTAGTCGAGTCATTTCCCTTGATTCCTATAAGACGTACCTTTTAGTCGAGTCATCCACTATGATTCCTATAAGATGTACCTTTTAGTCGAGTCATCCCCTTGGATTCCTATAAGACGTACCTTTTGGTGGAGTCATCCCCTTCGATTCCTATAAGACGAACCTTTTAGTCGAGTCATCCCCTTTGATTCCTAAAAGACGTACCTTTTAGTTGAGTCATTTCCCTTGATTCCTATAAGACATACCTTTTAGTCGAGTGATCCCCTTTGATTCCTATAAGACGTACCTTTTAGTCGAGTCATCCCCTTTGATTCCTAGAAGACGTAACTTTTAGTCGAGTCATCTCCTTTGATTCCTATAAGACGTACCTTTTAGTTGAGTCATTTCCTGTGATTCCTAGAAGACGTACCTTTTAGTCGAGTCATCCCCTTTGATTCCTATAAGACGTACCTTTTAGTCGAGTTATCCCCTTTGACCCCTAGAAGACGTACCTTTTAATCGAGTTATTTACTTTGATTCCTAGTAGACGTATCTTTTAGTCGAGTCATCCCTTTTGATTCCTATAAGACGTACCTTCTAGTCGAGTCATCCCCTTTGATTCCTATAAGACGTACCTTTTCGTCGAGTCATCTCCTTTGATTCCTATAAGACGTATCTTTTAGTCGAGTCATCCCCTTTGACCTCTAGAATACGTACCTATTAATCGAGTCATTTCCTTTAATTCCTATAAGACGTACCTTTTAGACAAGTCATCCCCTTTGATTCCTATAAGCCGTACCTTTTAGTCGAGTCATTTCCCTTGATTCCTATAAGACGTACCTTTTAGTCGAGTCATCCTCTTTGATTCCTATAAGACGTACATTTTAGTCGAGTCATCTCCTTTGATTCCTATAAGACGTACCTTTTAGTTGAGTCATTTCCTGTGATTCCTAGAATACGTACCTTTTAGTCGAGTCATCCCTTTTGATTCTTATAAGACGTACCTTTTAGTCGAGTCATCCCCTTTGATTCCTATAAGACGTACCTTTTAGTCGAGTCATCTCCTTTGATTCCAATAAGACGTACCTTTTAGTTGAGTCATTTCCTGTGATTCCTAGAAGACGTTCCTTTTAGTCGAGTCATTTCACTTGATTCAAATAAGACGTACCTTTTAGTCGAGTCATTCCCTTTGATTTCTATAAGATGTACCTTTTAGTCGAGTCATCCCCCTTGATTACTATAAGACGTATCTTTTAGTGGAGTCATCCCCTTTGATTTCTAGAAGACGTACCTTTTAGTCGAGTCATTTCCCTTGATTCCTATAAGACGTACCTTTTAGTCGAGTTATCTCCTTTGATTCCAATAAGACGTACCTTTTAGTTGAGTCATTTCCTGTGATTCCTAGAAGACGTACGTTTTTGACAAGTCATCCCCTTTGATTCCTATAAGCCGTACCTTTTAGTCGAGTCATATCCCTTGATTCCTATAAGACGTACCTTTTAGTCGAGTCATCCCCTTCGATTCCTATAAGACGTACATTTTAGTCGAGTCATCTCCTTTGATTCCTATAAGACGTACCTTTTAGTTGAGTCATTTCCTGTGATTCCTAGAAGACGTACCTTTTAGTCGAGTCATCCCCTTTGATTCCTATAAGACGTACCTTTTAGTCGAGTCATCCCCTTTGATTCCTATAATACGTACCTTTTAGTCGAGTCATCTCCTTTGATTCCTATAAGACGTACCTTTTTGTTAAGTCATTTCCTGTGATTCCTAGAAGACGTTCCTTTTAGTCGAGTCATTTCACTTGATTCATATAAGACGTACCTTTTAGTCGAGTCATTCCCTTTGGTTTCTAGAAGTCGTACCTTTTAGTCGAGTCATTTCCCTTTATTCCTATAAGACGTACCATTTAGTCGAGTCATCTCCTTAGATTCCAATAAGACGTACCTTTTAGTTGAGTCATTTCCAGTGATTCCTAGAAGACGTACCTTCTAGTCGAGTCATCCCCTTTGATTCCTATAAGACGTACCTTCTAGTCGAGTCATCCCCTTAGATTCCTATAAGACGTACCTTTTAGTCGAGTCATCCCCTTTGATTCCTATAAGACGTACCTTTTAGTCGAGTCATCCCCTTTAATCCCTTGAAGACGTACCTTTTAGTCGAGTCATTTCCTTTGATTCCTATAAGACGTACCTTAAAGCCGAGTGATTCTCTTTGACCCCTAGAATACGTACCTTTTAGTCGAGTCATTTCCTTTGATTCCTATAAGACGTACCTTTAGGTCGAGTCACCCCCTTTGATTCCTAGAAGACGTACCTTTTAGTCGAGTCATTTCCCTTGTTCCTATAAGACGTACCTTTTAGTCGAGTCACACCCTTTGATTCCTTGAAGACGTACCTTTTAGTGGAGTCATCCCCCTTGATTACTATAAGACGTACCTTTTTGTCGAATCATCCCCTTTGATTCCTAGAAGTCGTACCTTTTAGTCGAGTCATTTCCCTTGATTCCTATAAGACGTACCTTTTAGTCGAGTCATCCACTATGATTCCTATAAGATGTACCTTTTAGTCGAGTCATCCCCTTGGATTCCTATAAGACGTACCTTTTGGTGGAGTCATCCCCTTCGATTCCTATAAGACGAACCTTTTAGTCGAGTCATCCCCTTTGATTCCTAAAAGACGTACCTTTTAGTTGAGTCATTTCCCTTGATTCCTATAAGACATACCTTTTAGTCGAGTGATCCCCTTTGATTCCTATAAGACGTACCTTTTAGTCGAGTCATCCCCTTTGATTCCTAGAAGACGTAACTTTTAGTCGAGTCATCTCCTTTGATTCCTATAAGACGTACCTTTTAGTTGAGTCATTTCCTGTGATTCCTAGAAGACGTACCTTTTAGTCGAGTCATCCCCTTTGATTCCTATAAGACGTACCTTTTAGTCGAGTTATCCCCTTTGACCCCTAGAAGACGTACCTTTTAATCGAGTCATTTACTTTGATTCCTAGTAGACGTATCTTTTAGTCGAGTCATCCCTTTTGATTCCTATAAGACGTACCTTCTAGTCGAGTCATCCCCTTTGATTCCTATAAGACGTACCTTTTCGTCGAGTCATCTCCTTTGATTCCTATAAGACGTATCTTTTAGTCGAGTCATCCCCTTTGACCTCTAGAATACGTACCTATTAATCGAGTCATTTCCTTTAATTCCTATAAGACGTACCTTTTAGACAAGTCATCCCCTTTGATTCCTATAAGCCGTACCTTTTAGTCGAGTCATTTCCCTTGATTCCTATAAGACGTACCTTTTAGTCGAGTCATCCTCTTTGATTCCTATAAGACGTACATTTTAGTCGAGTCATCTCCTTTGATTCCTATAAGACGTACCTTTTAGTTGAGTCATTTCCTGTGATTCCTAGAATACGTACCTTTTAGTCGAGTCATCCCTTTTGATTCTTATAAGACGTACCTTTTAGTCGAGTCATCCCCTTTGATTCCTATAAGACGTACCTTTTTGTCGAGTCATCTACTTTGATTCCTATAAGACGTACCTTTTAGTTGAGTCATTTCCTGTGATTCCTAGAAGATGTTCCTTTTAGTCGAGTCATTTCACTTGATTCATATAAGACGTACCTTTTAGTCGAGTCATTCCCTTTGATTCTTATCAGATGTACCTTTTAGTCGAGTCATCCCCCTTGATTACTATAAGACGTATCTTTTAGTGGAGTCATCCCCTTTGATTTCTAGAAGACGTACCTTTTAGTGGAGTCATTTCCCTTGATTCCTATAAGACGTACCTTTTAGTCGAGTAATCTCCTTTGATTCCAATAAGACGTACCTTTTAGTTGGGTCATTTCCTGTGATTCCTAGAAGACGTACCTTTTAGTCGAGTCATCCCCTTTGATACCTATAAGACGTACCTTTTAGTCGAGTCATTTCACTTGATTCATATAAGACGTACCTTTTAGTCGAGTCATTCCCTTTGGTTTCTAGAAGTCGTACCTTTTAGTCGAGTCATTTCCCTTTATTCCTATAAGACGTACCATTTAGTCGAGTCATCTCCTTAGATTCCAATAAGACGTACCTTTTAGTTGAGTCATTTCCTGTGATTCCTAGAAGACGTACCTTCTAGTCGAGTCATCCCCTTTGATTCCTATAAGACGTACCTTCTAGTCGAGTCATCCCCTTAGATTCCTATAAGACGTACCTTTTAGTCGAGTCATCCCCTTTGATTCCTATAAGACGTACCTTTTAGTCGAGTCATCCCCTTTAATCCCTAGAAGACGTACCTTTTAGTTAAGTCATTTCCTTTGATTCCTATAAGACGTACCTTAAAGCCGAGTCATTCTCTTTAACCCCTAGAATACGTACCTTTTAGTCGAGTCATTTCCTTTGATTCCTATAAGACGTACCTTTTAGTCGAGTCACCCCCTTTGATTCCTAGAAGACGTACCTTTTAGTCGAGTCATTTCCCTTGATTCCTATAAGACGTACCTTTTAGTCGAGTCACACCCTTTGATTCCTTGAAAACGTACCTTTTAGTGGAGTCATCCCCCTTGATTACTATAAGACGTACCTTTTTTTCGAGTCATCCCCTTTGATTCCTAGAAGCCGTACCTTTTAGTCGAGTCATTTCCCTTGATTCCTATAAGACGTACCTTTTAGTCGAGTCATCCACTATGATTCCTATAAGATGTACCTTTTAGTCGAGTCATCCCCTTGGATTCCTATAAGACGTACCTTTTGGTGGAGTCATCCCCTTCGATTCCTATAAGACGAACCTTTTAGTCGAGTCATCCCCTTTGATTCCTAAAAGACGTACCTTTTAGTTGAGTCATTTCCCTTGATTCCTATAAGACGTACCTTTTAGTCGAGTGATCCCCTTTGATTCCTATAAGACGTACCTTTTAGTCGAGTCATCCCCTTTGATTCCTAGAAGACGTAACTTTTAGTCGAGTCATCTCCTTTGACTCCTATAAGACGTACCTTTTAGTTGAGTCATTTCCTGTGATTCCTAGAAGACATACCTTTTAGTCGAGTCATCCCCTTTGATTCCTATAAGACGTACCTTTTAGTCGAGTTATCCCCTTTGACCCCTAGAAGACGTACCTTTTAATCGAGTCATTTACTTTGATTCCTTGAAGATGTATCTTTTAGTCGAGTCATCCCTTTTGATTCCTATAAGATGTACCTTCTAGTCGAGTCATCCCCTTTGATTCCTATAAGACGTACCTTTTCGTCGAGTCATCTCCTTTGATTCCTATAAGACGTATCTTTTAGTCGAGTCATCCCCTTTGACCTCTAGAATACGTACCTATTAATCGAGTCATTTCCTTTAATTCCTATAAGACGTACCTTTTAGACAAGTCATCCCCTTTGATTCCTATAAGCCGTACCTTTTAGTCGGGTCATTTCCCTTGATTCCTATAAGATGTACCTTTTAGTCGAGTCATCCTCTTTGATTCCTATAAGACGTACATTTTAGTCGAGTCATCTCCTTTGATTCCTATAAGACGTACCTTTTAGTTGAGTCATTTCCTGTGATTCCTAGAAGACGTACCTTTTAGTCCAGTCATCCCCTTTGATTCCTATAAGACGTACCTTTTAGTCGAGTCATCCCCTTTGATTCCTATAAGACGTACCTTTTAGTCGAGTCATCTCCTTTGATTCCTATAAGACGTACCTTTTAGTTGAGTCATTTCCTGTGATTCCTAGAAGACGTTCCTTTTAGTCGAGTCATTTCACTTGATTCATATAAGACGTACCTTTTAGTCGAGCTATTCCCTTTGATTTCTATAAGATGTACCTTTTAGTCGAGTCATCCCCCTTGATTACTATAAGACGTATCTTTTAGTGGAGTCATCCCCTTTGATTTCTAGAAGACGTACCTTTTAGTCGAGTCATTTCCCTTAAGTCCTATAAGACGTACCTTTTAGTCGAGTTATCTCCTTTGATTCCAATAAGACGTACCTTTTAGTTGAGTCATTTCCTGTGATTCCTAGAAGACGTACGTTTTTGACAAGTCATCCCCTTTGATTCCTATAAGCCGTACCTTTTAGTCGAGTCATATCCCTTGATTCCTATAAGACGTACCTTTTAGTCGAGTCATCCCCTTCGATTCCTATAAGATGTACATTTTAGTCGAGTCATCTCCTTTGATTCCTATAAGACGTACCTTTTAGTTGAGTCATTTCCTGTGATTCCTAGAAGACGTACCTTTTAGTCGAGTCATCCCCTTTGATTCCTATAAGACGTACCTTTTAGTCGAGTCATCCCCTTTGATTCCTATAATACGTACCTTTTAGTCGAGTCATCTCCTTTGATTCCTATAAGACGTACCTTTTTGTTAAGTCATTTCCTGTGATTCCTAGAAGACGTTCCTTTTAGTCGAGTCATTTCACTTGATTCATATAAGACGTACCTTTTAGTCGAGTCATTCCCTTTGGTTTCTAGAAGTCGTACCTTTTAGTCGAGTCATTTCCCTTTATTCCTATAAGACGTACCATTTAGTCGGGTCATCTCCTTAGATTCCAATAAGACGTACCTTTTAGTTGAGTCATTTCCAGTGAGTCCTAGAAGACGTACCTTCTAGTCGAGTCATCCCCTTTGATTCCTATAAGACGTACCTTCTAGTCGAGTCATCCCCTTAGATTCCTATAAGACGTACCTTTTAGTCGAGTCATCCCCTTTGATTCCTATAAGACGTACCTTTTAGTCGAGTCATCCCCTTTAATCCCTAGAAGACGTACCTTTTAGTCGAGTCATTTCCTTTGATTCCTATAAGACGTACCTTAAAGCCGAGTGATTCTCTTTGACCCCTAGAATACATACCTTTTAGTCGAGTCATTTCCTTTGATTCCTATAAGACGTACCTTTTAGTCGAGTCACCCCCTTTGATTCCTAGAAGACGTACCTTTTAGTCGAGTCATTTCCCTTGATTCCTATAAGATGTACCTTTTAGTCGAGTCACACCCTTTGATTCCTTGAAGACGTACCTTTTAGTGGAGTCATCCCCCTTGATTACCATAAGACGTACCTTTTTGTCGAGTCGTCCCCTTTGATTCCTAGAAGCCGTACCTTTTAGTCGAGTCTTTTCCCTTGATTCCTATAAGACGTACCTTTTAGTCGAGTCATCCACTATGATTCCTATAAGATGTACCTTTTAGTCGAGTCATCCCCTTGGATTCCTATAAGACGTACCTTTTGGTGGAGTCATCCACTTCGATTCCTATAAGACGAACCTTTTAGTCGAGTCATCCCCTTTGATTCCTAAAAGACGTACCTTTTAGTTGAGTCATTTCCCTTGATTCCTATAAGACGTACCTTTTAGTCGAGTGATCCCCTTTGATTCCTATAAGACGTACCTTTTAGTCGAGTCATCCCCTTTGATTCCTAGAAGACGTAACTTTTAGTCGAGTCATCTCCTTTGATTCCTATAAGACGTACCTTTTAGTTGAGTCATTTCCTGTGATTCCTAGAAGACGTACCTTTTAGTCGAGTCATCCCCTTTGATTCCTATAAGACGTACCTTTTAGTCGAGTTATCCCCTTTGACCCCTAGAAGACGTACCTTTTAATCGAGTCATTTACTTTGATTCCTAGAAGACGTATCTTTTAGTCGAGTCATCCCTTTTGATTCCTATAAGACGTACCTTCTAGTCGAGTCATCCCCTTTGATTCCTATAAGACGTACCTTTTCGTCGAGTCATCTCCTTTGATTCCTATAAGACGTATCTTTTAGTCGAGTCATGCCCTTTGACCTCTAGAATACGTACCTATTAATCGAGTCATTTCCTTTAATTCCTATAAGACGTACCTTTTAGACAAGTCATCCCCTTTGATTCCTATAAGCCGTACCTTTTAGTCGAGTCATTTCCCTTGATTCCTATAAGACGTACCTTTTAGTCGAGTCATCCTCATTGATTCCTATAAGACGTACATTTTAGTCGAGTCATCTCCTTTGATTCCTATAAGACGTACCTTTTAGTTGAGTCATTTCCTGTGATTCCTAGAATACGTACCTTTTAGTCGAGTCATCCCTTTTGATTCTTATAAGACGTACCTTTTAGTCGAGTCATCCCCTTTGATTCCTATAAGACGTACCTTTTTGTCGAGTCATCTACTTTGATTCCTATAAGACGTACCTTTTAGTTGAGTCATTTCCTGTGATTCCTAGAAGATGTTCCTTTTAGTCGAGTCATTTCACTTGATTCATATAAGACGTACCTTTTAGTCGAGTCATTCCCTTTGATTCTTATCAGATGTACCTTTTAGTCGAGTCATCCCACTTGATTACTATAAGACGTATCTTTTAGTGGAGTCATCCCCTTTGATTTCTAGAAGACGTACCTTTTAGTGGAGTCATTTCCCTTGATTCCTATAAGACTTACCTTTTAGTCGAGTAATCTCCTTTGATTCCAATAAGACGTACCTTTTAGTTAAGTCATTTCCTGTGATTCCTAGAAGACGTACCTTTTAGTCGAGTCATCCCCTTTGATACCTATAAGACGTACCTTTTAGTCGAGTCATTTCACTTGATTCATATAAGACGTACCTTTTAGTCGAGTCATTCCCTTTGGTTTCTAGAAGTCGTACCTTTTAGTCGAGTCATTTCCCTTTATTCCTATAAGACGTACCATTTAGTCGAGTCATCTCCTTATATTCCAATAAGACGTACCTTTTAGTTGAGTCATTTCCTGTGATTCCTAGAAGACGTACCTTCTAGTCGAGTCATCCCCTTTGATTCCTATAAGACGTACCTTCTAGTCGAGTCATCCCCTTAGATTCCTATAAGACGTACCTTTTAGTCGAGTCATCCCCTTTGATTCCTATAAGACGTACCTTTTAGTCGAGTCATCCCCTTTAATCCCTAGAAGACGTACCTTTTAGTTGAGTCATTTCCTTTGATTCCTATAAGACGTACCTTAAAGCCGAGTCATTCTCTTTGACCCCTAGAATACGTACCTTTTAGTCGAGTCATTTCCTTTGATTCCTATAAGACGTACCTTTTAGTCGAGTCACCCCCTTTGATTCCTAGAAGACGTAACTTTTAGTCGAGTCATTTCCCTTGATTCCTATAAGACGTACCTTTTAGTCGAGTCACACCCTTTGATTCCTTGAAGACTTACCTTTTAGTGGAGTCATCCCCCTTGATTACTATAAGACGTACCTTTTTGTCGAGTCATCCCCTTTGATTCCTTGAAGCCGTACCTTTTAGTCGAGTCATTTCCCTTGATTCCTATAAGACGTACCTTTTAGTCGAGTCATCCACTATGATTCCTATAAGATGTACCTTTTAGTCAAGTCATCCCCTTGGATTCCTATAAGACGTACCTTTTGGTGGAGTCATCCCCTTCGATTCCTATAAGACGAACCTTTTAGTCGAGTCATCCCCTTTGATTCCTAAAAGACGTACCTTTTAGTTGAGTCATTTCCCTTGATTCCTATAAGACGTACCTTTTAGTCGAGTGATCCCCTTTGATTCCTATAAGACGTACCTTTTAGTCGAGTCATCCCCTTTGATTCCTAGAAGACGTAACTTTTAGTCGAGTCATCTCCTTTGATTCCTATAAGACGTACCTTTTAGTTGAGTCATTTCCTGTGATTCCTAGAAGACGTACCATTTAGTCGAGTCATCCCCTTTGATTCCTATAAGACGTACCTTTTAGTCGAGTTATCCCCTTTGACCCCTAGAAGACGTACCTTTTAATCGAGTCATTTACTTTGATTCCTTGAAGACGTATCTTTTAGTCGAGTCATCCCTTTTGATTCCTATAAGACGTACCTTCTAGTCGAGTCATCCCCTTTGATTCCTATAAGACGTACCTTTTCGTCGAGTCATCTCCTTTGATTCCTATAAGACGTATCTTTTAGTCGAGTCATCCCCTTTGACCTCTAGAATACGTACCTATTAATCGAGTCATTTCCTTTAATTCCTATAAGACGTACCTTTTAGACAAGTCATCCCCTTTGATTCCTATAAGCCGTACCTTTTAGTCGAGTCATTTCCCTTGATTCCTATAAGACGTACCTTTTAGTCGAGTCATCCTCTTTGATTCCTATAAGACGTACATTTTAGTCGAGTCATCTCCTTTGATTCCTATAAGACGTACCTTTTAGTTGAGTCATTTCCTGTGATTCCTAGAATACGTACCTTTTAGTCGAGTCATCCCTTTTGATTCTTATAAGACGTACCTTTTAGTCGAGTCATCCCCTTTGATTCCTATAAGACGTACCTTTTTGTCGAGTCATCCCTTTTGATTCTTATAAGACGTACCTTTTAGTCGAGTCATCCCCTTTGATTCCTATAAGACGTACCTTTTTGTCGAGTCATCTACTTTGATTCCTATAAGACGTACCTTTTAGTTGAGTCATTTCCTGTGATTCCTAGAAGATGTTCCTTTTAGTCGAGTCATTTCACTTGATTCATATAAGACGTACCTTTTAGTCGAGTCATTCCCTTTGATTCTTATAAGATGTACCTTTTAGTCGAGTCATCACCCTTGATTACTATAAGACGTATCTTTTAGTGGAGTCATCCCCTTTGATTTCTAGAAGACGTACCTTTTAGTCGAGTCATTTCCCTTGATTCCTATAAGACGTACCTTTTAGTCGAGTAATCTCCTTTGATTCCAATAAGACGTACATTTTAGTTGAGTCATTTCCTGTGATTCCTAGAAGACGTACCTTTTAGTCGAGTCATCCCCTTTGACACCTAGAATACGTACCTTTTAGTCGAGTTATTTCCCTTGATTCCTATAAGACGTACGTTTTTGATAAGTCATCCCCTTTGGTTCCTATAAGCCGTACCTTTTAGTCGAGTCATTTCCCTTGATTCCTATAAGACGTATCTTTTAGTCGAGTCATCCCCCTCGATTCCTATAAGACGTACCTTTTAGTTGAGTCATTTCCTGTGATTCCTAGAAGACGTACCTTTTAGTCGAGTCATCCCCTTTGATTCCTATAAGACGTACCTTTTAGTCGAGTCATCCCCTTTGATTCCTATAAGACGTACCTTTTAGTCGAGTCATCTCCTTTGATTCCTATAAGACGTACCTTTTAGTTGAGTCATTTCCTGTGATTCCTACAAGACGTACCTTTTAGTCGAGTCATCCCCTTTGATTCCTATAAGACGTACCTTTTAGTCGAGTCATCCCCTTTGATTCCTATAAGACGTACCTTTTTGTTAAGTCATTTCCTGTGATTCCTAGAAGACGTTCCTTTTGGTCGAGTCATTTCACTTGATTCATATAAGACGTACCTTTTAGTCGAGTCATTCCCTTTGGTTTCTAGAAGTCGTACCTTGTAGTCGAGTCATTTCCCTTTATTCCTATAAGACGTACCATTTAGTCGAGTCATCTCCTTAGATTCCAATAAGACGTACCTTTTAGTTGAGTCATTTCCTGTGGTTCCTAGAAGACGTACCTTCTAGTCGAGTCATCCCCTTTGATTCCTATAAGACGTACCTTCTAGTCGAGTCATCCCCTTAGATTCCTATAAGACGTACCTTTTAGTCGAGTCATCCCCTTTGATTCCTAGAAGACGTACCTTTTAGTCGAGTCATTTCCTTTGATTCCTATAAGACGTACCTTAAAGCCGAGTCATTCTCTTTGACCCCTAGAATACGTACCTTTTAGTCGAGTCATTTCCTTTGATTCCTATAAGACGTACCTTTTAGTCGAGTCACCCCCTTTGATTCCTAGAAGACGTACCTTTTAGTCGAGTCATTTCCCTTGATTCCTATAAGACGTACCTTTTAGTCGAGCCACACCCTTTGATTCCTTGAAGACGTACCTTTTAGTGGAGTCATCCCCCTTGATTACTATAAGACGTACCTTTTTGTCGAGTCATCCCCTTTGATTCCTAGAAGCCGTACCTTTTTGTCGAGTCATTTCCCTTGATTCCTATAAGACGTACCTTTTAGTCGAGTCATCCACTTTGATTCCTATAAAATGTACCTTTTAGTCGAGTCATCCCCTTGGATTCCTATAAGACGTACCTTTTGGTGGAGTCATCCCCTTCGATTCCTATAAGACGAACCTTTTAGTCGAGTCATCCCCTTTGATTCCTAAAAGACGTACCTTTTAGTTGAGTCATTTCCCTTGATTCCTATAAGACGTACCTTTTAGTCGAGTGATCCCCTTTGATTCCTATAAGACGTACCTTTTAGTCGAGTCATCCCCTTTGATTCCTAGAAGACGTAACTTTTAGTCGAGTCATCTCCTTTGATTCCTATAAGACGTACCTTTTAATTAAGTCATTTCCTGTGATTCCTAGAAGACGTACCTTTTAGTCGAGTCATCCCCTTTGATTCCTATAAGACGTACCTTTTAGTCGAGTTATCCCCTTTGACCCCTATAAGACGTACCTTTTAGTTGAGTCATTTCCTGTGATTCCTAGAATACGTACCTTTTAGTCGAGTCATCCCTTTTGATTGTTATAAGACGTACCTTTTAGTCGAGTCATCCCCTTTGATTCCTATAAGACGTACCTTTTTGTCGAGTCATCTACTTTGATTCCTATAAGACGTACCTTTTAGTTGAGTCATTTCCTGTGATTCCTAGAAGATGTTCCTTTTAGTCGAGTCATTTCACTTGATTCATATAAGACGTTCCTTTTAGTCGAGTCATTCCCTTTGATTCCTATAAGATGTACCTTTTAGTCGAGTCATCCCCCTTGATTACTATAAGACGTATCTTTTAGTGGAGTCATCCCGTTTGATTTCTAGAAGACGTACCTTTTAGTCGAGTCATTTCCCTTGATTCCTATAAGACGTACCTTTTAGTCGAGTAATCTCCTTTGATTCCAATAAGACGTACCTTTTGGTTGAGTCATTTCCTGTGATTCCTAGAAGACGTACCTTTTAGTCGAGTCATCCCCTTTGATACCTATAAGACGTACCTTTTAGTCGAGTCATTTCCTTTGATTCCTATAAGACGTACCTTTTAGTCGAGTCATTTCCCTTGATTCCTATAAGACGTACCTTTTGGTCGAGTCATTACCTTTGATTCCTATAAGACATACCTTATAGTCGAGTCATTCTCTTTGACCCCTACAATACGTACCTTTTAGTCGAGTCATTTCCATTGATTCCTATAAGACGTACCTTTTAGTCGAGTCACCCCCTTTGATTCCTTGAAGACGTACCTTTTAGTCGAGTCATCCCCCATGATTACTATAAGACGTACCTTTTAGTAGAGTCATCCCCTTTGATTCCTAGAAGACGTACCTTTTAGTCGAGTCATTTCCCTTGATTCCTATAAGACGTACCTTTTAGTCGAGCCATCCACATTGATTCCTATAAGACGTACCTTTTAGTCGAGTCATCCCTTGGATTCCTATAAGACGTTCCTTTTGGTCGAGTCATCCCCTTCGATTCCTCTAAGACGAACCTTTTAGTTGAGTCATCCTCTTTGATTCCTATAAGACGTACCTTTTAGTCGAGTCATCCCCTTTGATCCCTAGAAGACGTACCTTTTAGTCGAGTCATTTCCTTTGATACCTATAAGACGTACCTTTTAGTCGAGTCATTTCCTTTGATTCTTATAAGACGTACCTTTTAGTCGAGTCATCCCCTTTGACACCTAGAATACGTACCTTTTAGTCGAGTCATTTCCCTTGATTCCTATAAGACGTACGTTTTAGACAAGTCATCCCCTTTGATTCCTATAAGCAGTACCTTTTAGTCGATTCATTTCCCTTGATTCCTATAAGACGTACCTTTTAGTCGAGTCATCCCCTTCGATTCCTATAAGACGTACATTTTAGTCGAGTCATCTCCTTTGATTCCTATAAGACGTACCTTTTAGTTGAGTCATTTCCTGTAATTCCTAGAAGACGTACCTTTTAGTCGAGTCATCCCCTTTGATTCCTATAAGACGTACCTTTTAGTCGAGTCATTCCCTTTGATTCCTATAAGATGTACCTTTTAGTCGAGTCATCTCTTTTGATTCCTATAAGACGTACCTTTTAGTTGAGTCATTTCCTGTGATTCCTAGAAGACGTTCCTTTTAGTCGAGTCATTTCACTTGATTCATATAAGACGTACCTTTTAGTCGAGTCATTCCCTTTGGTTTCTAGAAGACGTACCTTTTAGTCGAGTCATTTCCCTTGATTCCTATAAGACGTACCATTTAGTCGAGTCATCTCCTTAGATTCCAATAAGACGTACCTTTTATTTGAGTCAATTCCTGTGATTCCTAGATGACGTACCTTCTAGTCGAGTCATCCCCTTTGATTCCTATAAGACGTACCTTTTAGTCGAGTCATCCCCTTGGATTCCTATAAGACATACATTTTGGTCGAGTCATCCCCTTTGATTCCTATATGACGTACCTTATAGTCGAGTCATTCTCTTTGACCTATAGAATACGTACCTTTTAGTCGAGTCATTTCCTTTGATTCCTATAAGACGTACCTTTTAGTCGAGTCACCCCTTTTGATTCCTTGAAGACGTACCATTTAGTTGAGTCATTTCCCTTGATTCCTATAAGACGTACCTTTTAGTCGAGTCATCCACTTTAGCCCCTAGAATACGTACCTTTTAGTCGAGTAATCCCCCTTGATTACTATAAGACGTACCTTTTAGTCGAGTCATCCCCTTTGATTCCTAGAAGACGTAACTTTTAGTCGAGTCATTTCCCTTGATTCTTATAAGACGTACCTTTTAGTCGAGTCATCCACTTTGATTCCTATAAGACGTACCTTTTAGTCGGGTCATCCCCTTGGATTCCTATAAGACGTACCTTTTGGTCGAGTCATCCCCGTCGATTCCTATAAGACGTACCTTTTAGTCGAGTCATCCCCTTTGATGACTAGAAGACGTACCTTTTAGAGGAGTCATTTCCTTTGATTCCTATAAGACGTACCTTTTAGTCGAGTCATCCACTTTGATTCCTATAAGACGTACCTTTTAGTCGAGTCATTTCACTTGATTCCTATAAGACGATCCTTTTGGTCTAGTCATCCCCTTCGATTCCTATAAGAGGAACCTTTTAGTCGAGTCATCCCCTTTGATTCCTATAAGACGTACCATTTAGTCGAGTCATCCCCTTTGATCCATAGAAGACGTACCTTTTAGTCGAGTCATTTCCTTTGATTCCTATAAGACGTACCTTATAGTCGAGTCATTCTCATTGACCCCTAGAATACGTACCTTTTAGTCGTGTCATTTCCTTTGATTCCTATAAGACGTACCTTTTAGTCGAGTCACCCCCTTTGATTCCTAGACGACGTACCTTTTTGTCGAGTCATTTCCCTTGATTCCTATAAGATGTACCTTTTAGTCGAGTCACCCCCTTTGATTCCTTGAAGACGTACATTTTAGTCGAGTCATCCCCCTTGATTACTATAAGAAGTACCTTTTAGTCGAGTCATCCCCTTTGATTCCAAGAAGACGTACATTTTAGTCGAGTCATTTCACTTGGTTCCTATAAGACGTACCTTTTAGTCTAGTCATCCACTTTGATTCCTATAAGACGTACCTTTTAGTCGAGTCATCCACTTGGATTCCTATAAGACGTACCTTTTGGTGGAGTCATCCCCTTCGATTCCTATAACACGAACCTTTTAGTCGAGTCATCCCCTTTGATTCCTAAATGACGTACCTTTTAGTCGAGTCATCTCCTTTGATTCCTATAAGACGTACCTTTTAGTCGAGTAATCCCCTTTGACTTCTAGAATACGTACCTATTAATCGAGTCATTTCCTTTAATTCCTATAAGATGTACCTTTTAGACAAGTCATCCCCTTTGATTCCTATTAGCCGTACCTTTTAGTCGAGTCATTTCCCTTGATTCCTATAAGACGTACCTTTTAGTCGAGTCATCCCTTTTGATTCCTATTAGACGTACCTTTTAGTCGAGTTATCCCCTTTGATTCCTATAAGACGTACCTTTTAGTTGAGTCATCTACTTTGATTCCTATAAGACGTACCTTTTAGTTGAGTCATTTCCTGTGATTCCTAGAAGATGTTCGTTTTAGTCGAGTCATTTCACTTGATTCATATAAGACGTACCTTTTAGTCGAGTCATTCCCTTTGATTCCTATAAGATGTACCTTTTAGTCGAGTCATCCCCCTTTATTACTATAAGACGTATCTTTTAGTGGAGTCATCCCCTTTGATTTCTAGAAGACGTACCTTTTAGTCGAGTCATTTCCCTTGATTCCTATAAGACGTACCTTTTAGTCGAGTCATCTCCTTTGATTCCAATAAGACGTACCTTTTAGTTGAGTCATTTCCTGTAATTCCTAGAAGACGTACCTTTTAGTCGAGTCATCCCCTTTGATACCTATAAGACGTACCTTTTAGTCGAGTCATTTCCTTTGATTCCTATAAGACGTACCTTTTAGTCGAGTCATCCCTTTTGACACCTAGAATATGTACCTTTTAGTCGAGTTATTTCCCTTGATTCCTATAAGACGTACATTTTAGACAAGTCATTCCCTTTGATTCCTATAAGCCGTACCTCTTAGTCGAGTCATTTCCCTTGATTCCTATAAGACGTACCTTTTAGTGGAGTCATCCCCTTCGATTCCTATAAGACGTACATTTTAGTCGAGTCATCTCCTTTGAATCCTATAAGACGTACCTTTTAGTTGAGTCATTTCCTATGATTCCTAGAAGACGTACCTTTTAGTCGAGTCATCCCCTTTGATTTCTATAAGACGTACCTTTTAGTCGAGTCATCCCCTTTGATTCCTATAAGACGTACCTTTTAGTCGAGTCATCTCCTTTGATTCCTATAAGACATACCTTTTAGTTGAGTCATTTCCTGTGATTCCTAGAAGACGTTCCTTTTAGTCGAGTCATTTAACTTGATTCATATAAGACGTACCTTTTAGTCGAGTCATTCCCTTTGGTTTCTAGAAGACGTACCTTTTAGTCGAGTCATTTTTCTTGATTCCTATTAGACGTACCATTTAGTCGAGTCATCTCCTTAGATTCCAATAAGATGTACCTTTTAGTTGAGTCATTTCCTGGGATTCCTAGAAGACGTACCTTCTAGTCGAGTCATCCCCTTTGATTCCTATAAGACGTACCTTTTAGTCGAGTCATCCCCTTGTATTCCTATAAGACGTACCTTTTGGTCGAGTCATCCCCTTTGATTCCTATAAGACATACCTTTAAGTCGAGTCATCCCCTTTGATCCCTAGAAGACGTACCTATTAGTCGAGTCATTTCCTTTGATTCCTATAAGACGTACCTTAATGTCGAGTCATTCTCTTTGACCCCTAGAATACGTACCTTTTAGTCGAGTCATTTCCTTTGATTCCTATAAGACGTACCTTTTAGTCGAGTCACCCCCTTTGATTCCTAGAAGACGTACCTTTTAGTCGAGTCATTTCCCTTGATTCCTATAAGACGTACCTTTTAGTCGAGTCACACCCTTTGATTCCTTGAAGACGTACCTTTTAGTCGAGTCATCCCCCTTGATTACTATAAGACGTACCTTTTAGTCGAGTCATCCCCTTTGATTCCTAGAAGCCGTACCTTTTAGTCGAGTCATTTCCCTTGATTCCTATAAGACGTACCTTTTAGTCGAGTCATCCACTTTGATTCCTATAAGACGTACCTTTTAGTTGAGTCATCCCCTTGGATTCCTATAAGACGTACCTTTTGGTGGAGTCATCCCCTTCGATTCCTAGAAGACGAACCTTTTAGTCGAGTCATCCCCTTTGATTCCTAAAAGACGTACCTTTTAGTAGAGTCATTTCCCTTGATTCCTATAAGACGTACCTTTTAGTCGAGTGATCCCCTTTGATTCCTATAAGACGTACCTTTTAGTAGAGTCATCCCCTTTGATTCCTATAAGACGTACCTTTTAGTCGAGTCATCCCCTTTGATACCTAGAAGACGTACGTTTTAGTCGACTCATATCCTTTGATTTCTATAAGACGTACCTTATAGTTGAGTCATTTCCTGTGATTCCTAGAAGACGTACCTTTTAGTCGAGTCATACCCTTTGATTCCTATAAGACGTACCTTTTAGTCGAGTTATCCCCTTTGACCCCTAGAAGACGTACCTTTTAATCGAGTCATTTACTTTGATTCCTATAAGACGTATCTTTTAGTCGAGTCATCCCTTTTGATTCCTATAAGACGTACCTTCTAGTCGAGTCATCCCCTTTGATTCCTATAAGACGTACCTTTTAGTCGAGTCATCTCCTTTGATTCCTATAAGACGTACCTTTTAGTCGAGTCATCCCCTTTGACCTCTAGAATACGTACCTATTAATCGAGTCATTTCCTTTAATTCCTATAAGACGTACCTTTTAGACAAGTCATCCCCTTTGATTCCTATAAGTCGTACATTTTAGTCGAGTCATTTCCCTTGATTCCTATAAGACGTACCTTTTAGTCGAGTCATCCTCTTTGATTCCTATAAGACGTACATTTTAGTCGAGTCATCTCCTTTGATTCCTATAAGACGTATCTGTTAGTTGAGTCATTTCCTGTGATTCCTAGAAGACGTACCTTTTAGTCGAGTCATCCCCTTTGATTCCTATAAGACGTACCTTTTAGTCGAGTCATCCCCTTTGATTCCTATAAGACGTACCTTTTAGTCGAGTCATCTCCTTTGATTCCTATAAGACGTACCTTTAGTTGAGTCATTTCCTGTGATTCCTAGAAGACGCTCCTTTTAGTCGAGTCATTTCCTTTGATTCCTATAAGATGTACCTTTTAGTCGAGTCATCCCCCTTGATTACTATAAGACGTATCTTTTAGTGGAGTCATCCCCTTTGATTTCTAGAAGACGTACCATTTAGTCGAGTCATTTCCCTTGATTCCTATAAGACGGATCTTTTAGTCGAGTCATCTCCTTTGATTCCAATAAGACGTACCTTTTAGTTGAGTCATTTCCTATGATTCCTAGAAGACGTACCTTTTAGTCGAGTCATCCCCTTTAATTCCTATAACACGTACCTTTTAGTCGAGTCATCCCCTTGGATTCCTATAAGACGTACCTTTTGGTAGAGTCATCACCTTTGATTCCTATAAGTCGTACCTTATAGTCGAGTCATTCTCTTTGACCCCTACAATACGTACCTTTTAGCCGAGTCATTTCCTTTGATTCGTATAAGACGTACCTTTTAGTCGAGTCACCCCCTTTGATTCCTTAAAGACGTACCTTTTAGTCGAGTCATCCCCCATGATTACTATAAGACGTACCTTTTAGTCGAGTCATCCCCTTTGATTCCTAGAAGACGTACCATTTAGTCGAGTCATTTCCCTTGATTCCTATAAGACGTACCTTTTAGTCGAGTCATCCACATTGATTCCTATAAGACGTATCTTTTAGTCGAGTCATCCCTAGGATTCCTATAAGACGTTTCTTTTGGTCGAGTCATCCCCTTCGATTCCTCTAAGACGAACCTTTTAGTCGAGTCATTTCCCTTGATTCCTATAAGACGTACCTTTTAGTCGAGTCATCCACATTGATTCCTATAAGACGTATCTTTTAGTCGAGTCATCCCTAGGATTCCTATAAGACGTTTCTTTTGGTCGAGTAATCCCCTTCGATTCCTCTAAGACGAACCTTTTAGTCGAGTCATCTCCTTTGATTCCTATAAGACGTACCTTTTAGTCGAGTCATCCCCTTTGATCCCTAGAAGACGTACCTTTTAGTCGAGTCATTTCCTTTGATACCTATAAGACGTACCTTTTAGTCGAGTCATTTCCTTTCATTCCTATAAGACGTAACTTTTAGTCGAGTCATCCCCTTTGACACCTAGAATACGTACCTTTTAGTCGAGTCATTTCCATTGATTCCTATAAGACGTACGTTTTAGACAAGTCATCCCCTTTGATTCCTATAAGCCGTACCTTTTAGTCGAGTAATTTCCCTTAATTCCTATCAGACGTACCTTTTAGTCGAGTCATCCCCTTCGATTCCTATAAGAAGTACATTTTAGTCGAGTCATCCCCTTTGATTCCTATAAGACGTACCTTTTAGTCGAGTCATCCCCTTTGATTCCTATAAGACGTACCTTTTAGTCGAGTCATCTTCTTTGATTCCTATAAGACGTACCTTTTAGTTGAGTCATTTCCTGTGATTCCTAGAAGACGTTCCTTTTAGTCGAGTCATTTCACTTGATTCATATAAGACGTACCTTTTAGTCGAGTCATTCCCTTTGGTTTCTAGAAGACGTACCTTTTAGTCGAGTCATTTCCCTTGATTCCTATAAGACGTACCATTTAGTCGAGTCATCTCCTTAGATACCAATAAGACGTACCTTTTAGTTGAGCCAATTCCTGTGATTCCTAGAAGACGTACCTTCTAGTCGAGTCATCCCCTTTGATTCCTATAAGACGTACCTTTTAGTCGAGTCATCCCCTTGGATTCCTATAAGACGTACATTTTTGTCGAGTCATCCCCATTGATTCCTATAAGACGTACCTTATAGTTGAGTCATTCTCTTTGACCTATAGAATACGTACCTTTTAGTCGAGTCATTTCCTTTGATTCCTATAAGACGTACCTTTTAGTCGAGTCACCCCCTTTGATTCCTAGAAGACGTACCTTTTAGTCGAGTCATTTCCCTTGATTCCTATAAGATGTACCTTTTAGTCGAGTCATCCACTTCGACCCCTAGAATACGTACCTTTTAGTCGAGTAATCCCCCTTGATTACTATAAGACGTACCTTTTAGTCGAGTCATCCCCTTTGATTCCTTGAAGAAGTACCTTTTAGTCGAGTTATTTCCCTTGATTCTTATAAGACGTACCTTTTAGTCGAGTCATCCACTTTGATTCCTATAAGACGTACCTTTTAGTCGAGTCATCCCCTTGGATTCCTATAAGACGTACCTTTTAGTCGAGTAATCCCCCTTGATTACTATAAGACGTACCTTTTAGTCGAGTCATCCCCTTTGATTCCTAGAAGAAGTACCTTTTAGTCGAGTTATTTCCCTTGATTCTTATAAGACGTACCTTTTAGTCGAGTCATCCACTTTGATTCCTATAAGACGTACCTTTTAGTCGAGTCATCCCCTTGGATTCCTATAAGACGTACCTTTTGGTCGAGTCATCCCCGTCGATTCCTATAAGACGAACCTTCTAGTCCAGTCATCCCCTTTGATTCCTATAAGACGTACCTTTTAGTCGAGTCATTCCCTTTGGTTTCTAGAAGACGTACCTTTTAGTCGAGTCATTTCCCTTGATTCCTATAAGACGTACCATTTAGTCGAGTCATCTCCTTAGATACCAATAAGACGTACCTTTTAGTTGAGCCAATTCCTGTGATTCCTAGAAGACGTACCTTCTAGTCGAGTCATCCCCTTTGATTCCTATAAGACGTACCTTTTAGTCGAGTCATCCCCTTGGATTCCTATAAGACGTACATTTTTGTCGAGTCATCCCCATTGATTCCTATAAGACGTACCTTATAGTTGAGTCATTCTCTTTGACCTATAGAATACGTACCTTTTAGTCGAGTCATTTCCTTTGATTCCTATAAGACGTACCTTTTAGTCGAGTCACCCCCTTTGATTCCTAGAAGACGTACCTTTTAGTCGAGTCATTTCCCTTGATTCCTATAAGACGTACCTTTTAGTCGAGTCATCCACTTCGACCCCTAGAATACGTACCTTTTAGTCGAGTAATCCCCCTTGATTACTATAAGACGTACCTTTTAGTCGAGTCATCCCCTTTGATTCCTTGAAGAAGTACCTTTTAGTCGAGTTATTTCCCTTGATTCTTATAAGACGTACCTTTTAGTCGAGTCATCCACTTTGATTCCTATAAGACGTACCTTTTAGTCGAGTCATCCCCTTGGATTCCTATAAGACGTACCTTTTAGTCGAGTAATCCCCCTTGATTACTATAAGACGTACCTTTTAGTCGAGTCATCCCCTTTGATTCCTAGAAGAAGTACCTTTTAGTCGAGTTATTTCCCTTGATTCTTATAAGACGTACCTTTTAGTCGAGTCATCCACTTTGATTCCTATAAGACGTACCTTTTAGTCGAGTCATCCCCTTGGATTCCTATAAGACGTACCTTTTGGTCGAGTCATCCCCGTCGATTCCTATAAGACGAACCTTCTAGTCCAGTCATCCCCTTTGATTCCTATAAGACGTACCTTTTAGTCGAGTCATCCCCTTTGATCACTAGAAGACGTACCTTTTAGTGGAGTCATTTCCTTTGATTCCTATAAGTCGTACCTTTTAGTCGAGTCATCCACTTTGATTCCTATAAGAAGTACCTTTTAGTCGAGTCATTTCACTTGATTCCTGTAAGACGTTCCTTTTGGTCGAGTCATCGCCTTCGATTCCTATAAGACGAACCTTTTAGTCGAGTCATCCCCTTTGATTCCTATAAGACGTACTTTTTAGTCGAGTCATCCCCTTTGATCCATAGAAGAGGTACTTTATAGTCGAGTCATTTCCTTTGATTCCTATAAGACGTACCTTATAGTCGAGTCATTCACTTTGACCCCTAGAATACGTACCTTTTAGTCGTGTCATTTCCTTTGATTCCTATAAGACGTACCTTTTAGTCGAGTCACCCCCTTTGATTCCTAGAAGACGTACCTTTTAGTCGAGTCATTTCCCTTGATTCCTATAAGACGTACCTTTTAGTCGAGTGACCCCCTTTGATTCCTTGAAGACGTACCTTTTAGTCGAGTCATCCCCATTGATTACTATAAGAAGTTCCTTTTAGTCGAGTCATCCCCTTTGATTCCAAGAAGACGTACCTTTTAGTCGAGCCATTTCACTTGATTCCTATAAGACGTACCTTTTAGTCTAGTCATCCACTCTGATTCCTATAAGACGTACCTTTTAGTCGAATCATCCCCTTGGATTCCTATAAGACGTACCTTTTGGTGGAGTCATCCCCTTCGATTCCTATAACACGAACATTTTAGTCGAGTCATCCCCTTTGATTCCTAAAAGACGTACCTTTTAGTCGAGTCATTTCCCTTGATTCCTATAAGACGTACCTTTTAGTCGAGTGATCCCCTTTGATTCCTATAAGACGTACCTTTTAGTTGAGTCAATTCCTGTGATTCCTAGAAGACGTACCTTCTAGTCGAGTCATCCCCTTTGATTCCTATAAGACGTACATTTTAGTCGAGTCATCCCCTTGGATTCCTATAAGACGTACATTTTGGTCGAGTCATCCCCTTTGATTCCTATAAGACGTACCTTATAATCGAGTCATTCTCTTTGACCTATAGAATACGTACCTTTTAGTCGAGTCATTTCCTTATATTCCTATAAGACGTACCTTTTAGTCGAGTCACCCCCTTTGATTCCTTAAAGACGTACCTTTTAGTCGAGTCATCCCCCATGATTACTATAAGACGTACCTTTTAGTCGAGTCATCCCCTTTGATTCCTAGAAGACGTACCTTTTAGTCGAGTCATTTCCCTTGATTCCTATAAGACGTACCTTTTATTCGAGTCATCCACATTGATTCCTATAAGAGGTATCTTTTAGTCGAGTCATCCCTAGGATTCCTATAAGACGTTTCTTTTGGTCGAGTCATCCCCTTCAATTCCTCTAAGACGAACCTTTTAGTCGAGTCATCCCCTTTGATTCCTATAAGACGTACCTTTTAGTCGAGTCATCCCCTTTGATCCCTAGAAGACGTACCTTTTAGTCGAGTCATTTCCTTTGATACCTATAAGACGTACCTTTTAGTCGAGTCATTTCCTTTCATTCCTATAAGACGTACCTTTTAGTCGAGTCATCCCCTTTGACACCTAGAATACGTACCTTTTAGTCGAGTCATTTCCATTGATTCCTATAAGACATACGTTTTAGACAAGTCATCCCCTTTGATTCCTATAAGCCGTACCTTTTAGTCGAGTCATTTCACTTGATTCCTATCAGACGTACCTTTTTGTCGAGTCATCCCCTTCGATTCCTATAAGACGTACATTTTAGTCGAGTCATCCCCTTTGATTCCTATAAGACGTACCTTTTAGTCGAGTCATCCCCTTTGATTCCTTTAAGACGTACCTTTTAGTCGAGTCATCTCCTTTGATTCCTATAAGACGTACCTTTTAGTTGAGTCATTTCCTGTGATTCCTAGAAGACGTTCCTTTTAGTCGAGTCATTTCACTTGATTCATATAAGACGTACCTTTTAGTCGAGTCATTCCCTTTGGTTTCTAGAAGACGTACCTTTTAGTCGAGTCATTTCCCTTGATTCCTATAAGACGTACCATTTAGTCGAGTCATCTCCTTAGATACCAATAAGACGTACCTTTTAGTTGAGCCAATTCCTGTGATTCCTAGAAGACGTACCTTCTAGTCGAGTCATCCCCTTTGATTCCTATAAGACGTACCTTTTAGTCGAGTCATCCCCTTGGATTCCTATAAGACGTACATTTTTGTCGAGTCATCCCCTTTGATTCCTATAAGACGTACCTTATAGTTGAGTCATTCTCTTTGACCTATAGAATACGTACCTTTTAGTCGAGTCATTTCCTTTGATTCCTATAAGACGTACCTTTTAGTCGAGTCACCCCCTTTGATTCCTAGAAGACGTACCTTTTAGTCGAGTCATTTCCCTTGATTCCTATAAGACGTACCTTTTAGTCGAGTCATCCACTTCGACCCCTAGAATACGTACCTTTTAGTCGAGTAATCCCCCTTGATTACTATAAGACGTACCTTTTAGTTGAGTCATCCCCTTTGATTCCTAGAAGAAGTACCTTTTAGTCGAGTTATTTCCCTTGATTCTTATAAGACGTACCTTTTAGTCGAGTCATCCACTTTGATTCCTATAAGACGTACCTTTTAGTCGAGTCATCCCCTTGGATTCCTATAAGACGTACCTTTTAGTCGAGTAATCCCCCTTGATTACTATAAGACGTACCTTTTAGTCGAGTCATCCCCTTTGATTCCTAGAAGAAGTACCTTTTAGTCGAGTTACTTCCCTTGATTCTTATAAGACGTACCTTTTAGTCGAGTCATCCACTTTGATTCCTATAAGACGTACCTTTTAGTCGAGTCATCCCCTTGGATTCCTATAAGACGTACCTTTTGGTCGAGTCATCCCCGTCGATTCCTATAAGACGAACCTTCTAGTCGAGTCATCCCCTTTGATTCCTATAAGACGTACCTTTTAGTCGAGTCATCCCCTTTGATCACTAGAAGACGTACCTTTTAGTGGAGTCATTTCCTTTGATTCCTATAAGTCGTACCTTTTAGTCGAGTCATCCACTTTGATTCCTATAAGAAGTACCTTTTAGTCGAGTCATTTCACTTGATTCCTGTAAGACGTTCCTTTTGGTCGAGTCATCGCCTTTGATTCCTATAAGACGAACCTTTTAGTCGAGTCATCCCCTTTGATTCCTATAAGACGTACTTTTTAGTCGAGTCATCCCCTTTGATCCATAGAAGAGGTACCTTATAGTCGAGTCATTTCCTTTAATTCCTATAAGACGTACCTTATAGTCGAGTCATTCACTTTGACCCCTAGAATACGTACCTTTTAGTCGTGTTATTTCCTTTGATTCCTATAAGACGTACCTTTTAGTCGAGTCACCCCCTTTGATTCCTAGAAGACGTACCTTTTAGTCGAGTCATTTCCCTTGATTCCTATAAGACGTACCTTTTAGTCGAGTCACCCCCTTTGATTCCTTGAAGACGTACCTTTTAGTCGAGTCATCCCCATTGATTACTATAAGAAGTACCTTTTAGTCGAGTCATCCCCTTTGATTCCAAGAAGACGTACCTTTTAGTCGAGCCATTTCACTTGATTCCTATAAGACTTACCTTTTAGTCTAGTCATCCACTCTGATTCCTATAAGACGTACCTTTTAGTCGAATCATCCCCTTGGATTCCTATAAGACGTACCTTTTGGTGGAGTCATCCCCTTCGATTCCTATAACACGAACATTTTAGTCGAGTCATCCCCTTTGATTCCTAAAAGACGTACCTTTTAGTCGAGTCATTTCCCTTGATTCCTATAAGACGTACCTTTTAGTCGAGTGATCCCCTTTGACTCCTATAAGACGTACCTTTTAGTTGAGTCAATTCCTGTGATTCCTAGAAGAGTACCTTCTAGTCGAGTCATCCCCTTTGATTCCTATAAGACGTACATTTTAGTCGAGTCATCCCCTTGGATTCCTATAAGACGTACATTTTGGTCGAGTCATCCCCTTTGATTCCTATAAGACGTACCTTATAATCGAGTCATTCTCTTTGACCTATAGAATACGTACCTTTTAGTCGAGTCATTTCCTTTGATTCCTATAAGACGTACCTTTTAGTCGAGTCACCCCCTTTGATTCCTAGAAGACGTACCTTTTAGTCGAGTCATTTCCCTTGATTCCTATAAGACGTACCTTTTAGTCGATTCATCCACTTTGACCCCTAGAATACGTACCTTTTAGTCGAGTCATCCCCCTTGATTACTATAAGACGTACCTTTTAGTCGAGTCATCCCCTTTGATTCCTAGAAGACGTACCTTTTAGTCGAGTCATTTCCCTTGATTCTTATAAGACGTACCTTCTAGTCGAGTCATCCACTTTGATTCCTATAAGACGTACCTTATAATCGAGTCATTCTCTTTGACCTATAGAATACGTACCTTTTAGTCGAGTCATTTCCTTATATTCCTATAAGACGTACCTTTTAGTCGAGTCACCCCCTTTGATTCCTTAAAGACGTACCTTTTAGTCGAGTCATCCCCCATGATTACTATAAGACGTACCTTTTAGTCGAGTCATCTCCTTTGATTCCTAGAAGACGTACCTTTTAGTCGAGTCATTTCCCTTGATTCCTATAAGACGTACCATTTATTCGAGTCATCCACATTGATTCCTATAAGAGGTATCTTTTAGTCGAGTCATCCCTAGGATTCCTATAAGACGTTTCTTTTGGTCGAGTCATCCCCTTCAATTCCTCTAAGACGAACCTTTTAGTCGAGTCATCCCCTTTGATTCCTATAAGACGTACCTTTTAGTCGAGTCATCCCCTTTGATCCCTAGAAGACGTACCTTTTAGTCGAGTCATTTCCTTTGATACCTATAAGACGTACCTTTTAGTCGAGTCATTTCCTTTCATTCCTATAAGACGTACCTTTTAGTCGAGTCATCCCCTTTGACACCTAGAATACGTACCTTTTAGTCGAGTCATTTCCATTGATTCCTATAAGACGTACGTTTTAGACAAGTCATCCCCTTTGATTCCTATAAGCCGTACCTTTTAGTCGAGTCATTTCACTTGATTCCTATCAGACGTACCTTTTTGTCGAGTCATCCCCTTCGATTCCTATAAGACGTACATTTTAGTCGAGTCATCCCCTTTGATTCCTATAAGACGTACCTTTTAGTCGAGTCATCCCCTTTGATTCCTATAAGACGTACCTTTTAGTCGAGTCATCTCCTTTGATTCCTATAAGACGTACCTTTTAGTTGAGTCATTTCCTGTGATTCCTAGAAGACGTTCCTTTTAGTCGAGTCATTTCACTTGATTCATATAAGACGTACCTTTTAGTCGAGTCATTCCCTTTGGTTTCTAGAAGACGTACCTTTTAGTCGAGTCATTTCCCTTGATTCCTATAAGACGTACCATTTAGTCGAGTCATCTCCTTAGATACCAATAAGACGTACCTTTTAGTTGAGCCAATTCCTGTGATTCCTAGAAGACGTACCT
The DNA here is from genome assembly GCA_030864215.1 of Capsicum pubescens. Classification (NCBI taxonomy): domain Eukaryota; kingdom Viridiplantae; phylum Streptophyta; class Magnoliopsida; order Solanales; family Solanaceae; genus Capsicum; species Capsicum pubescens. The sequence continues at coordinate 270,612,128 of CM061545.1, read as the reverse complement.
TCTAGTCGAGTCATCCCCTTTGATTCCTATAAGACGTACCTTTTAGTCGAGTCATCCCCTTGGATTCCTATAAGACGTACATTTTTGTCGAGTCATCCCCTTTGATTCCTATAAGACGTACCTTATAGTTGAGTCATTCTCTTTGACCTATAGAATACGTACCTTTTAGTCGAGTCATTTCCTTTGATTCCTATAAGACGTACCTTTTAGTCGAGTCACCCCCTTTGATTCCTAGAAGACGTACCTTTTAGTCGAGTCATTTCCCTTGATTCCTATAAGACGTACCTTTTAGTCGAGTCATCCACTTCGACCCCTAGAATACGTACCTTTTAGTCGAGTAATCCCCCTTGATTACTATAAGACGTACCTTTTAGTCGAGTCATCCCCTTTGATTCCTAGAAGAAGTACCTTTTAGTCGAGTTATTTCCCTTGATTCTTATAAGACGTACCTTTTAGTCGAGTCATCCACTTTGATTCCTATAAGACGTACCTTTTAGTCGAGTCATCCCCTTGGATTCCTATAAGACGTACCTTTTAGTCGAGTAATCCCCCTTGATTACTATAAGACGTACCTTTTAGTCGAGTCATCCCCTTTGATTCCTAGAAGAAGTACCTTTTAGTCGAGTTACTTCCCTTGATTCTTATAAGACGTACCTTTTAGTCGAGTCATCCACTTTGATTCCTATAAGACGTACCTTTTAGTCGAGTCATCCCCTTGGATTCCTATAAGACGTACCTTTTGGTCGAGTCATCCCCGTCGATTCCTATAAGACGAACCTTCTAGTCGAGTCATCCCCTTTGATTCCTATAAGACGTACCTTTTAGTCGAGTCATCCCCTTTGATCACTAGAAGACGTACCTTTTAGTGGAGTCATTTCCTTTGATTCCTATAAGTCGTACCTTTTAGTCGAGTCATCCACTTTGATTCCTATAAGAAGTACCTTTTAGTCGAGTCATTTCACTTGATTCCTGTAAGACGTTCCTTTTGGTCGAGTCATCGCCTTTGATTCCTATAAGACGAACCTTTTAGTCGAGTCATCCCCTTTGATTCCTATAAGACGTACTTTTTAGTCCAGTCATCCCCTTTGATCCATAGAAGAGGTACCTTATAGTCGAGTCATTTCCTTTAATTCCTATAAGACGTACCTTATAGTCGAGTCATTCACTTTGACCCCTAGAATACGTACCTTTTAGTCGTGTTATTTCCTTTGATTCCTATAAGACGTACCTTTTAGTCGAGTCACCCCCTTTGATTCCTAGAAGACGTACCTTTTAGTCGAGTCATTTCCCTTGATTCCTATAAGACGTACCTTTTAGTCGAGTCACCCCCTTTGATTCCTTGAAGACGTACCTTTTAGTCGAGTCATCCCCATTGATTACTATAAGAAGTACCTTTTAGTCGAGTCATCCCCTTTGATTCCTAGAAGACGTACCTTTTAGTCGAGTCATTTCCCTTGATTCTTATAAGACGTACCTTCTAGTCGAGTCATCCACTTTGATTCCTATAAGACGTACCTTATAATCGAGTCATTCTCTTTGACCTATAGAATACGTACCTTTTAGTCGAGTCATTTCCTTATATTCCTATAAGACGTACCTTTTAGTCGAGTCACCCCCTTTGATTCCTTAAAGACGTACCTTTTAGTCGAGTCATCCCCCATGATTACTATAAGACGTACCTTTTAGTCGAGTCATCTCCTTTGATTCCTAGAAGACGTACCTTTTAGTCGAGTCATTTCCCTTGATTCCTATAAGACGTACCATTTATTCGAGTCATCCACATTGATTCCTATAAGAGGTATCTTTTAGTCGAGTCATCCCTAGGATTCCTATAAGACGTTTCTTTTGGTCGAGTCATCCCCTTCAATTCCTCTAAGACGAACCTTTTAGTCGAGTCATCCCCTTTGATTCCTATAAGACGTACCTTTTAGTCGAGTCATCCCCTTTGATCCCTAGAAGACGTACCTTTTAGTCGAGTCATTTCCTTTGATACCTATAAGACGTACCTTTTAGTCGAGTCATTTCCTTTCATTCCTATAAGACGTACCTTTTAGTCGAGTCATCCCCTTTGACACCTAGAATACGTACCTTTTAGTCGAGTCATTTCCATTGATTCCTATAAGACGTACGTTTTAGACAAGTCATCCCCTTTGATTCCTATAAGCCGTACCTTTTAGTCGAGTCATTTCACTTGATTCCTATCAGACGTACCTTTTTGTCGAGTCATCCCCTTCGATTCCTATAAGACGTACATTTTAGTCGAGTCATCCCCTTTGATTCCTATAAGACGTACCTTTTAGTCGAGTCATCCCCTTTGATTCCTATAAGACGTACCTTTTAGTCGAGTCATCTCCTTTGATTCCTATAAGACGTACCTTTTAGTTGAGTCATTTCCTGTGATTCCTAGAAGACGTTCCTTTTAGTCGAGTCATTTCACTTGATTCATATAAGACGTACCTTTTAGTCGAGTCATTCCCTTTGGTTTCTAGAAGACGTACCTTTTAGTCGAGTCATTTCCCTTGATTCCTATAAGACGTACCATTTAGTCGAGTCATCTCCTTAGATACCAATAAGACGTACCTTTTAGTTGAGCCAATTCCTGTGATTCCTAGAAGACGTACCTTCTAGTCGAGTCATCCCCTTTGATTCCTATAAGACGTACCTTTTAGTCGAGTCATCCCCTTGGATTCCTATAAGACGTACATTTTTGTCGAGTCATCCCCTTTGATTCCTATAAGACGTACCTTATAGTTGAGTCATTCTCTTTGACCTATAGAATACGTACCTTTTAGTCGAGTCATTTCCTTTGATTCCTATAAGACGTACCTTTTAGTCGAGTCACCCCCTTTGATTCCTAGAAGACGTACCTTTTAGTCGAGTCATTTCCCTTGATTCCTATAAGACGTACCTTTTAGTCGAGTCATCCACTTCGACCCCTAGAATACGTACCTTTTAGTCGAGTAATCCCCCTTGATTACTATAAGACGTACCTTTTAGTCGAGTCATCCCCTTTGATTCCTAGAAGAAGTACCTTTTAGTCGAGTTATTTCCCTTGATTCTTATAAGACGTACCTTTTAGTCGAGTCATCCACTTTGATTCCTATAAGACGTACCTTTTAGTCGAGTCATCCCCTTGGATTCCTATAAGACGTACCTTTTAGTCGAGTAATCCCCCTTGATTACTATAAGACGTACCTTTTAGTCGAGTCATCCCCTTTGATTCCTAGAAGAAGTACCTTTTAGTCGAGTTACTTCCCTTGATTCTTATAAGACGTACCTTTTAGTCGAGTCATCCACTTTGATTCCTATAAGACGTACCTTTTAGTCGAGTCATCCCCTTGGATTCCTATAAGACGTACCTTTTGGTCGAGTCATCCCCGTCGATTCCTATAAGACGAACCTTCTAGTCGAGTCATCCCCTTTGATTCCTATAAGACGTACCTTTTAGTCGAGTCATCCCCTTTGATCACTAGAAGACGTACCTTTTAGTGGAGTCATTTCCTTTGATTCCTATAAGTCGTACCTTTTAGTCGAGTCATCCACTTTGATTCCTATAAGAAGTACCTTTTAGTCGAGTCATTTCACTTGATTCCTGTAAGACGTTCCTTTTGGTCGAGTCATCGCCTTTGATTCCTATAAGACGAACCTTTTAGTCGAGTCATCCCCTTTGATTCCTATAAGACGTACTTTTTAGTCCAGTCATCCCCTTTGATCCATAGAAGAGGTACCTTATAGTCGAGTCATTTCCTTTAATTCCTATAAGACGTACCTTATAGTCGAGTCATTCACTTTGACCCCTAGAATACGTACCTTTTAGTCGTGTTATTTCCTTTGATTCCTATAAGACGTACCTTTTAGTCGAGTCACCCCCTTTGATTCCTAGAAGACGTACCTTTTAGTCGAGTCATTTCCCTTGATTCCTATAAGACGTACCTTTTAGTCGAGTCACCCCCTTTGATTCCTTGAAGACGTACCTTTTAGTCGAGTCATCCCCATTGATTACTATAAGAAGTACCTTTTAGTCGAGTCATCCCCTTTGATTCCAAGAAGACGTACCTTTTAGTCGAGCCATTTCACTTGATTCCTATAAGACTTACCTTTTAGTCTAGTCATCCACTCTGATTCCTATAAGACGTACCTTTTAGTCGAATCATCCCCTTGGATTCCTATAAGACGTACCTTTTGGTGGAGTCATCCCCTTCGATTCCTATAACACGAACATTTTAGTCGAGTCATCCCCTTTGATTCCTAAAAGACGTACCTTTTAGTCGAGTCATTTCCCTTGATTCCTATAAGACGTACCATTTAGTCGAGTGATCCCCTTTGACTCCTATAAGACGTACCTTTTAGTTGAGTCAATTCCTGTGATTCCTAGAAGACGTACCTTCTAGTCGAGTCATCCCCTTTGATTCCTATAAGACGTACATTTTAGTCGAGTCATCCCCTTGGATTCCTATAAGACGTACATTTTGGTCGAGTCATCCCCTTTGATTCCTATAAGACGTACCTTATAATCGAGTCATTCTCTTTGACCTATAGAATACGTACCTTTTAGTCGAGTCATTTCCTTTGATTCCTATAAGACGTACCTTTTAGTCGAGTCACCCCCTTTGATTCCTAGAAGACGTACCTTTTAGTCGAGTCATTTCCCTTGATTCCTATAAGACGTACCTTTTAGTCGATTCATCCACTTTGACCCCTAGAATACGTACCTTTTAGTCGAGTCAACCCCCTTGATTACTATAAGACGTACCTTTTAGTCGAGTCATCCCCTTTGATTCCTAGAAGACGTACCTTTTAGTCGAGTCATTTCCCTTGATTCTTATAAGACGTACCTTCTAGTCGAGTCATCCACTTTGATTCCTATAAGACGTACCTTTTAGTCGAGTCATCCCCTTGGATTCCTATAAGACGTTCCTTTTGGTCGAGTCATCCCCGTCGATTCCTATAAGACGAACCTTCTAGTCGAGTCATCCCCTTTGATTCCTATAAGACGTACCTTTTAGTCGAGTCATCCCCTTTGATCACTAGAAAACGTACCTTTTAGTGGAGTCATTTCCTTTGATTCCTATAAGACGTACCTTTTAGTCGAGTCATCCACTTTGATTCCTATAAGACGTACCTTTTAGTCGAGTCATTTCACACGATTCCTATAAGACGTTCCTTTTGGTCGAGTCATCCCCTTCGATTCCTATAAGATGAACCTTTTAGTCGAGTCATCCCCTTTGATTCCTATAAGACGTACCTTTTAGTCGAGTCATCCCCTTTGATCCATAGAAGACGTACCTTTTAGTCGAGTCATTTCCTTTGATTCCTATAAGACGTACCTTATAGTCGAGTCATTCTCTTTGACCCCTAGAATACGTACCTTTTAGTCGTGTCATTTCCTTTGATTCCTATAAAACGTACCTTTTAGTCGAGTCACCCCCTTTGATTCCTAGAAGACGTACCTTTAAGTCGAGTCATTTCCCTTGATTCCTATAAGGCGTACCTTTTAGTCGAGTCACCCCCTTTGATTCCTTGAAGACGTACCTTTTAGTCGAGTCATCCCCCTTGATTACTATAAGAAGTACCTTTTAGTCGAGTCATCCCCTTTGATTCCAAGAAGACGTACCTTTTAGTCGAGTCATTTCCCTTGATTCCTATAAGACGTACCTTTTAGTCGAGTCATCCCCTTCGATTCCTATAACACGAACCTTTTAGTCGAGTCATCCCCTTTCATTCCTAAAAGACGTACCTTTTAGTCGAGTCATTTCCCTTGATTCTTATAAGACGTACCTTTTAGTCGAGTGATCCCCTTTGATTCCTATAAGACGTACCTTTTAGTCGAGTCATCCCCTTTGATTCCTATAAGACGTACCTTTTAGTTGAGGTATCCCCTTTGATCCCTAGAAGACGTACGTTTTAGTCGAGTCATCTCCTTTGATTCCTATAAGACGTACCTTTTAGTTGAGTCATTTCCTGTGATTCCTAGAAGACGTACGTTTTAGTCGAGTCATCCCCTTTGATTCCTATAAGACGTACCTTTTAGTCGAGTTATCCCCTTTGACCCCTAGAAGACGTACCTTTTAATCAAGTCATTTACTTTGATTCCTATAAGACGTATCTTTTAGTCGAGTCATCCCTTTTGATTCCTATAAGACGTACCTTTTAGTCGGGTCATCCCCTTTGATTCCTATAAGACGTACCTTTTAGTCGAGTCATCTCCTTTGATTCCTATAAGACGTACCTTTTAGTCGAGTCATCCCCTTTGACCTCTAGAATACGTACCTATTAATCGAGTCATTTCCTTTAATTCCTATAAGACGTACCTTTTAGACAAGTCATCCCCTTTGATTCCTATAAGCCGTACCTTTTAGTCGAGTCATTTCCCTTGATTCCTATAAGACGTACCTTTTAGTCGAGTCATCCCCTTTGATTCCTATAAGACGTACATTATAGTTGAGTCATTTCCTGTGATTCATAGAAGACGTACCTTTTAGTCGAGTCATCCCCTTTGATTCCTATAAGACGTACCATTTAGTCGATTCATCTTTTTTGATTCCAATAATACGTACCTTTTAGTTGAGTCATTTCCTGTGATTCCTAGAAGACGTACCTTGTAGTCGAGTCATCCCCTTTGATTCCTATAAGACGTACGTTTTAGTCGAGTCATCCCCTTGGATTCCTATTAGACGTACCTTTTGGTCGAGTCATCCCCTTTGATTCCTATAAGACGTACCTTATAGTCGAGTCATTCTCTTTGACCCATAGAATACGTACATTTTAGTCGAGTCATTTCTTTTGATTCCTATAAGACGTACCTTTTAGTCGAGTCACCCCCTTTGATTCCCAGAAGACGTACCTTTTATTCGAGTCATTTCCCTTGATTCCTATGAGACGTACCTTTTAGTCGAGTCATCCACTTTGACCCCTAGAATACGTACCTTTTAGTCGAGTCATCCCCCTTGATTACTATTAGACGTACCTTTTAGTCGAGTCATCCCCTTTGATTCCTAGAAGACGTACCTTTTAGTCGAGTCATTTCCCTTTATTCTTATAAGACGTACTATTTACTCGAGTCATCCACTTTGATTCCAACAAGACGTACCTTTTAGTCGAGTCATCCCCTTGGATTCCTATAAGACGTTCCTTTTGGTCGAGTCATCCCCGTCGATTCCTATAAGACGAAGCTTTTAGTCGAGTCATCCCCTTTGATTCCTATAAGACGTACCTTTTAGTCGAGTCATCCCCTTTGATCACTAGAAGACGTACCTTTTAGTAGAGTCATTTCCTTTGATTACTATAAGACGTACCTTTTAGTCGAGTCATCCGCTTTGATTCCTATAAGACGTACCTTTTAGTCGAGTTATTTCACTTGATTCCTATAAGACGTTCCTTTTGGTCGAGTCATCCCCTTCGATTCCTATAAGACGAACCTTTTAGTCGAGTCATCCCCTTTGATTCCTATAAGACGTACCTTTTAGTCGAGTCATCCCCTTTAATCCATAGAAGACGTACCTTTTAGTCGAGTCATTTCTTTTGATTCCTATAAGACGTACCTTATAGTCGAGTCATTCTCTTTGACCCCTAGAATAGGTACCTTTTAGTAGTGTCATTTCCTTTGATTCCTATCAGACGTACCTTTTAGTCGAGTCACCCCCTTTGATTCCTAGAAGACGTACCTTTTAGTCGAGTCATTTCCCTTGATTCCTATAAGACGTACCTTTTAGTCGAGTCATCCCCTTTGATTCCTATAAGACGTACATTATAGTTGAGTCATTTCCTGTGATTCCTAGAAGACGTACCTTTTAGTCGAGTCTTCCCCTTTGATTCCTATAAGACGTACCATTTAGTCGATTCATCTTTTTTGATTCCAATAATACGTACCTTTTAGTTGAGTCATTTCCTGTGATTCCTAGAAGACGTACCTTGTAGTCGAGTCATCCCGTTTGATTCCTATAAGACGTACGTTTTAGTCGAGTCATCCCCTTGGATTCCTATAAGACGTACCTTTTGGTCGAGTCATCCACTTTGATTCCTATAAGACGTACCTTATAGTCGAGTCATTCTCTTTGATCCATAGAATACGTACATTTTAGTCGAGTCATTTCTTTTGATTCCTATAAGACGTACCTTTTAGTCGAGTCACCCCCTTTGATTCCTAGAAGACGTACCTTTTAGTCGAGTCATTTCCCTTGATTCCTATGAGACGTACCTTTTAGTCGAGTCATCCACTTTGACCCCTAGAATACGTACCTTTTAGTCGAGTCATCCCCCTTGATTACTATTAGACGTACCTTTTAGTCGAGTCATCCCCTTTGATTCCTAGAAGACGTACCTTTTAGTCGAGTCATTTCCCTTTATTCTTATAAGACGTACTATTTACTCGAGTCATCCACTTTGATTCCAACAAAACGTACCTTTTAGTCGAGTCATCCCCTTGGATTCCTATAAGACGTTCCTTTTGGTCGAGTCATCCCCGTCGATTCCTATAAGACGAAGCTTTTAGTCGAGTCATCCCCTTTGATTCCTATAAGACGTACCTTTTAGTCGAGTCATCCCCTTTGATCACTAGAAGACGTACCTTTTAGTAGAGTCATTTCCTTTGATTCCTATAAGACGTACCTTTTAGTCGAGTCATCCGCTTTGATTCCTATAAGACGTACCTTTTAGTCGAGTTATTTCACTTGATTCCAATAAGACGTTCCTTTTGGTCGAGTCATCCCCTTCGATTCCTATAAGACGAACCTTTTAGTCGAGTCATCCCCTTTGATTCCTATAAGACGTACCTTTTAGTCGAGTCATCCCCTTTGATCCATAGAAGACGTACCTTTTAGTCGAGTCATTTCTTTTGATTCCTATAAGACGTACCTTATAGTCGAGTCATTCTCTTTGACCCCTAGAATAGGTACCTTTTAGTAGTGTCATTTCCTTTGATTCCTATCAGACGTACCTTTTAGTCGAGTCACCCCCTTTGATTCCTAGAAGACGTACCTTTTAGTCGAGTTATTTCCCTTGATTCCTATAAGACGTACCTTTTAGTCTAGTCATCCACTCTGATTCCTATAAGACGTACCTTTTAGTCGAAACTTCCCCTTGGATTCCTATAAGACGTACCTTTTGGTGGAGTCATCCCCTTCGATTCCTATAACACGAACATTTTAGTCGAGTCATCCCCTTTGATTCCTAAAAGACGTACCTTTTAGTCGAGTCATTTCCCTTGATTCCTATAAGACGTACCTTTTAGTCGAGTGATCCCCTTTGATTCCTATAAGACGTACCTTTTAGTTGAGTCAATTCCTGTGATTCCTTGAAGACGTACCTTCTAGTCGAGTCATCCCCTTTGATTCCTATAAGACGTACATTTTAGTCGAGACATCCCCTTGGATTCCTATAAGACGTACATTTTGGTCAAGTCATCCCCTTTGATTCCTATAAGACGTACCTTATAATCGAGTCATTATCTTTGACCTATAGAATACGTATATTTTAGTCGAGTCATTTCCTTTGATTCCTATAAGACGTACCTTTTAGTCGAGTCACCCCCTTTGATTCCTAGAAGACGTACCTTTTAGTCGAGTCATTTCCTTTGATTCCTATAAGACGTACCTTTTAGTCGAGTCATCCACCTTGACCCCTAGAATACGTACCTTTTAGTCGAGTCATCCCCCTTGATTACTATAAGACGTACCTTTTAGTCGAGTCATCCCCTTTGATTCCTAGAAGACGTACCTTTTAGTCGAGTCATTTCCCTTGATTCTTATAAGACGTACCTTCAAGTCGAGTCATCCACTTTGATTCCTATAAGACGTACCTTTTAGTCGAGTCATCCCCTTGGATTCCTATAAGACGTTCCTTTTGGTCGAGTCATCCCCGTCGATTCCTATAAGACGAACCTTCTAGTCGAGTCATCCCCTTTGATTCCAATAAGACGTACCTTTTAGTCGAGTCATCCCCTTTGATCACTAGAAGACGTACCTTTTAGTGGAGTCATTTCCTTTGATTCCTATAAGACGTACCTTTTAGTCGAGTCATCCACTTTGATTCCTATAAGACGTACCTTTTAGTCGAGTCATTTCACTTGATTCCTATAAGATGTTCCTTTTGGTCGAGTCATCCCCTTCGATTCCTATAAGATGAACCTTTTAGTCGAGTCATCCCCTTTGATTCCTATAAGACGTACCTTTTAGTCGAGTCATCCCCATTGATCCATAGAAGACGTACCTTTTAGTCGAGTCATTTCCTTTGATTCCTATAAGACGTACCTTATAGTCGAGTCATTCTCTTTGACCCCTAGAATACGTACCTTTTAGTCGTGTCATTTCCTTTGATTCCTATAAAACGTACCTTTTAGTCGAGTCACCCCCTTTGATTCCTAGAAGACGTTCCTTTAAGTCGAGTCATTTCCCTTGATTCCTATAAGGCGTACCTTTTAGTCGAGTCACCCCCTTTGATTCCTTGAAGACGTACCTTTTAGTCGAGTCATCCCCCTTGATTACTATAAGAAGTACCTTTTAGTTGAGTCATCCCCTTTGATTCCAAGAAGACGTACCTTTTAGTCGAGTCATTTCCCTTGATTCCTATAAGACGTACCTTTTAGTCGAGTCATCCCCTTCGATTACTATAACACGAACCTTTTATTCGAGTCATCCCCTTTCATTCCTAAAAGACGTACCTTTTAGTCGAGTCATTTCCCTTGATTCTTATAAGACGTACCTTTTAGTCGAGTGATCCCCTTTGATTCCTATAAGACGTACCTTTTAGTCGAGTCATCCCCTTTGATTCCTATAAGACGTACCTTTTAGTTGAGGTATCCCCTTTGATCCCTAGAAGACGTACGTTTTAGTCGAGTCATCTCCTTTGATTCCTATAAGACGTACCTTTTAGTTGAGTCATTTCCTGTGATTCCTAGAAGATGTACGTTTTAGTCGAGTCATTCCCTTTGATTCCTATAAGACGTACCTATTAGTCGATTTATCCCCTTTGACCCCTAGATGACGTACCTTTTAATCAAGTCATTTACTTTGATTCCTATAAGACGTATCTTTTAGTCGAGTCATCCCTTTTGATTCCTATAAGACGTACCTTTTAGTCGGGTCATCCCCTTTGATTCCTATAAGACGTACCTTTTAGTCGAGTCATCTCCTTTGATTCCTATAAGACGTACCTTTTAGTCGAGTCATCCCCTTTGACCTCTAGAATACGTACCTATTAATCGAGTCATTTCCTTCAATTCCTATAAGACGTACCTTTTAGACAAGTCATCCCCTTTGATTCCTATAAGACGTTCCTTTTGGTCGAGTCATCCCCGTCGATTCCTATAAGACGAACCTTTTAGTCGATTCATCCACTTTGATTCCTATAAGACGTACATTTTGGTCGAGTCATCCCCTTTGATTCCTATAAGACGTACCTTATAATCGAGTCATTCTCTTTGACCTATAGAATACGTACCTTTTAGTCGAGTCATTTCCTTTGATTCCTATAAGACGTACCTTTTAGTCGAGTCACCCCCTTTGATTCCTAGAAGACGTACCTTTTAGTCGAGTCATTTCCCTTGATTCCTATAAGACGTACCTTTTAGTCGAGTCATCCACTTTGACCCCTAGAATACGTACCTTTTAGTCGAGTCATCCCCCTTGATTACTATAAGACGTACCTTCTAGTCGAGTCATCCCCTTTGATTCCTATAAGACGTACATTTTAGTCGAGTCATCCCCTTGGATTCCTATAAGACGTACATTTTGGTCGAGTCATCCCCTTTGATTCCTATAAGACGTACCTTATAATCGTGTCATTCTCTTTGACCTATAGAATACGTACCTTTTAGTCGAGTCATTTCCTTTGATTCCTATAATACGTACCTTTTAGTCGAGTCACCCCCTTTGATTCCTAGAAGACGTACCTTTTAGTCGAGTCATTTCCCTTGATTCCTATAAGACGTACCTTTTAGTCGAGTCATCCACTTTGACCCCTAGAATACGTACCTTTTAGTCGAGTCATCCCCCTTGATTACTATAAGACGTACCTTTTAGTCGAGTCATCCCCTTTGATTCCTAGAAGACGTACCTTTTAGTCGAGTCATTTCCCTTGATTCTTATAAGACGTACCTTCTAGTCGAGTCATCCACTTTGATTCCTATAAGACGTACCTTTTAGTCGAGTCATCCCCTTGGATTCCTATAAGACGTTCCTTTTGGTCGAGTCATCCCCGTCGAATCCTATAAGACGAACCTTCTAGTCGAGTCATCCCCTTTGATTCCTATAAGACGTACCTTTTAGTCGAGTCATCCCCTTTGATCACTAGAAGACGTACCTTTTAGTGGAGTCATTTCCTTTGATTCCTATAAGACGTACCTTTTAGTCGAGTCATCCACTTTGATTCCTATAAGACGTACCTTTTAGTCGAGTCATTTTACTTGATTCCTATAAGACGTTCCTTTTGGTCGAGTCATCCCCTTCGATTCCTATAAGATGAACCTTTTAGTCGAGTCATCCCCTTTGATTCCTATAAGACGTACCTTTTAGTCGAGTCATCCCCTTTGATCCATAGAAGACGTACCTTTTAGTCGAGTCATTTCCTTTGATTCCTATAAGACGTACCTTATAGTCGAGTCATTCTCTTTGACCCCTAGAATACGTACCTTTTAGTCGTGTCATTTCCTTTGATTCCTATAAAACGTACCTTTTAGTCGAGTCACCCCCTTTGATTCCTAGAAGACGTTCCTTTAAGTCGAGTCATTTCCCTTGATTCCTATAAGGCGTACCTTTTAGTCGAGTCACCCCCTTTGATTCCTTGAAGATGTACCTTTTAGTCGAGTCATCCCCCTTGATTACTATAAGAAGTACCTTTTAGTCGAGTCATCCCCTTTGATTCCAAGAAGACGTACCTTTTAGTCGAGTCATTTCCCTTGATTCCTATAAGACGTACCTTTTAGTCGAGTCATCCCCTTCGATTACTATAACACGAACCTTTTATTCGAGTCATCCCCTTTCATTCCAAAAAGACGTACCTTTTAGTCGAGTCATTTCCCTTGATTCTTATAAGACGTACCTTTTAGGCGAGTAATCCCCTTTGATTCCTATAAGACGTACCTTTTAGTCGAGTCATCCCCTTTGATTCCTATAAAACGTACCTTTTAGTTGAGGTATCCCCTTTGATCCCTAGAAGACGTACGTTTTAGTCGAGTCATCTCCTTTGATTCCTATAAGACGTACCTTTTAGTTGAGTCATTTCCTGTGATTCCTAGAAGACGTACGTTTTAGTCGAGTCATTCCCTTTGATTCCTATAAGACGTACCTTTTAGTCGATTTATCCCCTTTGACCCCTAGAAGACGTACCTTTTAATCAAGTCATTTACTTTGATTCCTATAAGACGTATCTTTTAGTCGAGTCATCCCTTTTGATTCCTATAAGACATACCTTTTAGTCGGGTCATCCCCTTTGATTTCTATAAGACGTACCTTTTAGTCGAGTCATCTCCCTTGATTCCTATAAGACGTACCTTTTAGTCGAGTCATCCCCTTTGACCTCTAGAATACGTACCTATTAATCGAGTCATTTCCTTTAATTCCTATAAGACGTACCTTTTAGACAAGTCATCCCCTTTGATTCCTATAAGCCGTACCTTTTAGTCGAGTCATTTCCCTTGATTCCTATAAGACGTACCTTTTAGTCGAGTCATCCCCTTTGATTCCTATAAGACGTACATTATAGTTGAGTCATTTCCTGTGATTCCTAGAAGACGTACCTTTTAGTCGAGTCATCCCCTTTGATTCCTATAAGACGTACCATTTAGTCGATTCATCTCTTTTGATTCCAATAAGACGTACCTTTTAGTTGAGTCATTTCCTGTGATTCCTAGAAGACGTACATTGTAGTCGATTCATCCCCTTTGATTCCTATAAGATGTACGTTTTAGTCGAGTCATCCCCTTGGATTCCTATAAGACGTACCTTTTGGTCGAGTCATCCCCTTTGATTCCTATAAGACGTACCTTATAGTCGAGTCATTCTCTTTGACCCATAGAATACGTACCTTTTAGTCGAGTCATTTCTTTTGATTCCTATAAGACGTACCTTTTAGTCGAGTCACCCCCTTTGATTCCTAGAAGACGTACCTTTTAGTCGAGTCATTTCCCTTGATTCCTATAAGACGTACCTTTTAGTCGAGTCATCCACTTTGACCCTTAGAATACGTACCTTTTAGTCGAGTCATCCCCCTTGATTACTATTAGACGTACCTTTTAGTCGAGTCATCCCCTTTGATTCCTAGAAGACGTACCTTTTAGTCGAGTCATTTCCCTTGATTCTTATAAGACGTACCATTTACTCGAGTCATCCACTTTGATTCCAACAAGACGTACCTTTTAGTCGAGTCATCCCCTTGGATTCCTATAAGACGTTCCTTTTGGTCGAGTCATCCCCGTCGATTCCTATAAGACGAAGCTTTTAGTCGAGTCATCCCCTTTGATCACTAGAAGACGTACCTTTTAGTAGAGTCATTTCCTTTGATTCCTATAAGACGTACCTTTTAGTCGAGTCATCCGCTTTGATTCCTATAAGACGTACCTTTTAGTCGAGTTATTTCACTTGATTCCTATAAGACGTTCCTTTTGGTCGAGTCATCCCCTTCGATTCCTATAAGACGAACCTTTTAGTCGAGTCATCCCCTTTGATTCCTATAAGACGTACCTTTTAGTCGATTCATCCCCTTTGATCCATAGAAGACGTACCTTTTAGTCGAGTCATTTCCTTTGATTCCTATAAGACGTACCTTATAGTCGAGTCATTCTCTTTGACCCCTAGAATAGGTACCTTTTAGTAGTGTCATTTCCTTTGATTCCTATAAGACGTACCTTTTAGTCGAGTCACCCCCTTTGATTCCTAGAAGACGTACCTTTTAGTCGAGTCATTTCCCTTGATTCCTATAAGACGTACCTTTTAGTCGAGTCACCCCCGTTTATTCCATGAAGACGTACCTTTTAGTCGAGTCATCCCCCTTGATTACTATAAGACGTACCTTTTAGTCGAGTCATCCCCTTTGATTCCTAGAAGACGTACCTTTTAGTCGAGTCATTTCCCTTGATTCCTATAAGACGTACCTTTTAGTCGAGTCATCCACTTTGATTCCTATAAGACGTACCTTTTAGTCGAGTCATCTCCTTGGATTCCTATAAGACGTACCTTTTGGTGGAGTCATCCCCTTCGATTACTATAACACGAACCTTTTAGTCGAGTCATCCCCTTTGATTCCTAAAAGACGTACCTTTTAGTCGAGTCATTTCCCTTGATTCCTATAAGACGTACCTTTTAGTCGAATGATCCCCTTTGATTCCTATAAGACGTACCTTTTATTCGAGTCATCCTCTTTGATTCCTATAACACGTACCTTTTAGTCGAGGTATCCCCTTTGATCCCTAGAAGACGTAACTTTTAGTCGAGTCATCTCCTTTGATTCCTATAAGACGTACCTTTTAGTTGAGTCATTTCCTGTGATTCCTAGAAGACGTACGTTTTAGTCGAGTCATCCCCTTTGATTCCAATAAGTCGTACCTTTTAGTCGAGTTATCCCCTTTGACCCCTAGAAGACGTACCTTTTAATCGAGTCATTTACTTTGATTCCTATAAGACGTATCTTTTAGTCGAGTCATCCCTTTTGATTCCTATAAGACGTACCTTTTAGTCGAGTCATCTCCTTTGATTCCTATAAGACGTACCTTTTAGTCGAGTCATCCCCTTTGACCTCTACAATACGTACCTATTAATCGAGTCATTTCCTTTAATTCCTATAAGACGTACCTTTTAGACAAGTCATCCCCTTTGATTCCTATTAGCCGTACCTTTTAGTCGATTTATTTCCCTTGATTCCTATAAGACGTACCTTTTAGTCGAGTCATCCCCTTTGATTCCTATAAGACGTACATTTTAGTTGAGTCATTTCCTGTGATTCCTAGAAGACGTACCTTTTAGTCGAGTCATCCCCTTTGATTCCTATAAGACGTATCTTTTAGTCGAGTCATCCACTTTAACCCCTAGAATACGTACCTTTTAGTCGAGTCATCCCCCTTGATTACGATAAGACGTACCTTTTAGTCGAGTCATCCCCTTTGATTCCTAGAAGACGTACCTTTTAGTCGAGTCATTTCCCTTGATTCTTATAAGACGTACCCTTTAGTCGAGTCATCCACTTTGATTTCTATATGATGTACCTTTTAGTCGAGTCATCCCCTTGGATTCCTATAAGACGTTCCTTTTGGTCGAGTCATCCCCGTCGATTCCTATAAGACGAACCTTTTAGTCGAGTCATCCCCTTTGATTCCTATAAGACGTACCTTTTAGTCAAGTCATTTCACTTGATTCCTATAAGACGTTCCTTTTGGTCGAGTCATCCCCTTCGCTTCCTATAAGACGAACCTTTTAGTCGAGTCATCCCCTTTTATTCCTATAAGACGTACCTTTTAGTCAAGTCATCCCCTTTGATCCATAGAAGACGTACCTTTTAGTCGAGTCATTTCCTTTGATTCCTATAAGACGTACCTTATAGTCGAGTCATTCTCTTTGACCCCTAGAATACGTACCTTTTAGTCGTGTCAATTCCTTTGATTCCTATAAGACGTACCTTTTAGTCGAGTCACCCCCTTTGATTCCTAGAAGACGTACCTTTTAGTCGAGTCATTTCCCTTGATTCCTATAAGACGTACCTTTTAGTCGAGTCATCCCCTTTGATTCATATAAGACGTACCTTTTAGTCGAGTCATCCCCTTTGATCCATAGAAGACGTACCTTTTAGACGAGTCATTTCCTTTGATTCCTATAAGATGTACCTTATAGTCGAGTCATTCTCTTTGACCCCTAGAATACGTACCTTTTAGTCGAGTCATCCCCCTTGATTACTATAAGACGTACCTCATAGTCGAGTCATCCCCTTTGATTCCTAGAAGACGTACCTTTTAGTCGAGTCATCCCCTTGGATTCCTATAAGACGTACCTTTTGGTGGAGTCATCCCCTTCGATTCCTATAACACGAACCTTTTAGTTGAGTCATCCCCTTTGATTCCTAAAAGACGTACCTTTTAGTCGAGTCATTTCCCTTGATTCCTATAAGACATACCTTTTAGTCGAGTCATCCCCTTTGATTCTTATAAGACGTACCTTTTAGTCTAGGTATCCCCGTTTATCCCTTAAAGACGTACCTTTTAGTCGAGTCATCTCCTTTGATTCCTATGAGACGTACCTTTTAGTTGAGTCATTTCCTGTGATTCCTAGAAGACGTACGTTTTAGTCGAGTCATCCCCTTTGATTCCTATAAGACGTACCTTTTAGTCGAGTTATCCCCTTTGACCCCTAGAAGAAGTACGTTTTAATCGAGTCATTTACTTTGATTCCTATAAGACGTATCTTTTAGTCGAGTCATCCCTTTTGATTCCTATAAGACGTACCTTTTAGTCGACTCATCCCCTTTGATTCCTATAAGACGTACCTTTTAGTCGAGTCATCTCCTTTGATTCCTATAAGACGTACCTTTTAGTCGAGTCATCCCCTTTGACTTCTAGAATATGTACCTATTAATAGAGTCATTTCCTTTAATTCCTATAATACGTACCTTTTAGACAAGTCATCCCCTTTTATTCCTATAAGCCGTACCTTTTAGTCGAGTCATTTCCCTTGATTCCTATAAGACGTACCTTTTAGTCGAGTCATCCCCTTTGATTCCTATAAGATTTACATTTTAGTTGAGTCATTTCCTGTGATTCCTAGAAGACGTACCTTTTCGTCGAGTCATCCCCTTTGATTCCTATAAGACGTACCTTTTAGTCGAGTCATCCCCTTTGACCCCTAGAAGACGTACCTTTTAATCGAGTCATTTACTTTGACTCCTATAAGACGTATCTTTTAGTCGAGTCATCCCTTTTGATTCCTATAAGACGTACCTTTTAGTCGAGTCATCGCCTTTGATTCCTATAAGACGTACCTTTTAGTCGAGTCATCCCCTTTGATTCCTATAAGACGTACCTTTTAGTCGAGTCATCCCCTTTGACCTCTAGAATACGAACCTTTTAGTCGAGTCATCCCCTTTGATTCCTATAAGACGTATCTTTTAGTTGAGTCATTTACTTTGATTCCTTGAAGACGTACCTTTTAGTCGAGTCATTTCCCTTGATTCCTATAAGACGTACCTTTTAGTCGAGTCATCCTATTTGATTCCTATAAGACGTACCTTTTAGTCGAGTCGTCTCCTTTTATTACTATAAGTCGTACCTTTTAGTTAAGTCATTTCCTGTGATTCCTAGAAGACGTTCCTTTTAGTCGAGTCATTTCACTTTATTCCTATAAGACGTACCTTTTAGTCGAGTCATTCCCTTTGATTCCTATAAGACGTACCTTTTAGTCGAGTCATCCCCTTTGATTCCTAGAAGACGTTCCTTTTAGTCGAGTCATCCCTTTTGATTCCTTTAAGACGTACCTTTTAGTCGAGTCATCGCCTTTGATTCCTATAAGACGTACCTTTTAGTCGAGTCATTCCCTTTGATTCCTATAGGACCTACCTTTTGGTCGAGTCATCCCCTTTGACCTCTAGAATACGTACCTTTTAGTCGAGTCATCCCCTTTGATTCCAATAAGACGTACCTATTAGTCGAGTCATCTCCTTTGATTCCTATAAGACGTATCTTTTAGTTGACTCATTTCCTGTGATTCCTAGAAGACGTTCCTTTTAGTCGAGTCATTTCACTTGATTCATATAAGACGTACCTTTTAGTCGAGTCATTCCCTTTGATTTCTAGAAGACGTACCTTTTAGTCGAGTCATTTCCCTTGATTTCTATAAGACGTACCATTTAGTCGAGTCATCTCTTTTGATTCCAATAAGACGTACCTTTTAGTTGAGTCATTTCCTGTGATTCCTAGAAGACGTACCTTCTAGTCGAGTCATCCCCTTTCATTCCTATAAGATGTACCTTTTAGTCGAGTCATCCCCAGGGATTCCTATAAGACGTACCTTTTGGTCGAGTCATCCCCTTTGATTCCTATAAGACGTACCTTATAGTCGAGTCATTCTCTTTGACCCATAGAATACGTACCTTTTAGTCGAGTCATTTCCTTTGATTCCTATAAGACGTACCTTTTAGTCGAGTCACCCCTTTGATTCCTAGAAGACGTACCTTTTAGTCGAGTCATTTCCCTTGATTCCTATAAGACGTACCTTTTAGTCGAGTCATCCACTTTGACCCCTAGAATACATACCTTTTAGTCGAGTCATCTCCTTTGATTCCTATAAGACGTACCTTTTAGTTGAGTCATTTCCTGTGATTCCTAGAAGACTTACGTTTTAGTCGAGTCATCTCCTTTGATTCCTATAAGACGTATCTTTTAGTCGAGTTATCCCCTTTGACCCCTAGAAGAAGTACCTTTTAATCGAGTCATTTACTTTGATTCCTATAAGACGTATCTTTTAGTCGAGTCATCCCTTTTGATTCCTATAAGACGTACCTTTTAGTCGACTCATCTCATTTGATTCCTATAAGACGTACCTTTTAGTCGAGTCATCTCCTTTGATTCCTATAAGACGTACCTTTTAGTCGAGTCATCCCCTTTGACCTCTAGAATAAGTACCTATTAATAGAGTCATTTCCTTTAATTCCTATAAGACGTACCTTTTAGACAAGTCATCCCCTTTTATTCCTATAAGCCGTACCTTTTAGTCGAGTCATTTCCCTTGATTCCTATAAGACGTACCTTTTAGTCGAGTCATCCACTTTGACCCCTAGAATACATACCTTTTAGTCGAGTCATCTCCTTTGATTCCTATAAGACGTACCTTTTAGTTGAGTCATTTCCTGTGATTCCTAGAAGACGTACGTTTTAGTCGAGTCATCTCCTTTGATTCCTATAAGACGTACCTTTTAGTCGAGTTATCCCCTTTGACCCCTAGAAGAAGTACCTTTTAATCGAGTCATTTACTTTGATTCCTATAAGACGTATCTTTTAGTCGAGTCATCCCTTTTGATTCCTATAAGACGTACCTTTTAGTCGACTCATCTCCTTTGATTCCTATAAGACGTACCTTTTAGTCGAGTCATTTCCTTTGATTCCTATAAGACGTACCTTTTAGTCGAGTCATCCCCTTTGACCTCTAGAATAAGTACCTATTAATAGAGTCATTTCCTTTAATTCCTATAAGACGTACCTTTTAGACAAGTCATCCCCTTTTATTCCTATAAGCCGTACCTTTTAGTCGAGTCATTTCCCTTGATTCCTATAAGACGTACCTTTTAGTCGAGTCATCCCCTTTGATTCCTATAAGATTTACATTTTAGTTGAGTCATTTCCTGTGATTCCTAGAAGACGTACCTTTTCGTCGAGTCATCCCCTTTGATTCCTATAAGACGTACCTTTTAGTCGAGTCATCCCCTTTGACCCCTAGAAGACGTACCTTTTAATCGAGTCATTTACTTTGATTCCTATAAGACGTATCTTTTAGTCGAGTCATCCCTTTTGATTCCTATAAGACGTACCTTTTAGTCGAGTCATCGCCTTTGATTCCTATAAAACGTACCTTTTAGTCGAGTCATCCCCTTTGATTCCTATAAGACGTACCTTTTAGTCGAGTCATCCCCTTTGACCTCTAGAATACGAACCTTTTAGTCGAGTCATCCCCTTTGATTCCTATAAGACGTATCTTTTAGTTGAGTCATTTACTTTGATTCCTTGAAG
Source organism: Capsicum pubescens (assembly GCA_030864215.1). Lineage (NCBI taxonomy): Eukaryota > Viridiplantae > Streptophyta > Magnoliopsida > Solanales > Solanaceae > Capsicum > Capsicum pubescens. The sequence continues at coordinate 270,591,433 of CM061545.1, read as the reverse complement.
ACGTACCTTTTAGTCGAGTCATTTCCCTTGATTCCTATAAGACGTACCTTTTAGTCGAGTCGTCCTATTTGATTCCTATAAGACGTACCTTTTAGTCGAGTCGTCTCCTTTTATTACTATAAGTCTTACCTTTTAGTTAAGTCATTTCCTGTGATTCCTAGAAGACGTTCCTTTTAGTCGAGTCATTTCACTTTATTCCTATAAGACGTACCTTTTAGTCGAGTCATTCCCTTTGATTCCTATAAGACGTACCTTTTAGTCGAGTCATCCCCTTTGACTCCTATAAGACGTACCTTTTAGTAGAGTCATCCCCTTTGATTCCTAGAAGACGTAACTTTTAGTCATGTCATTTCCCTTGATTCCTATAAGACGTACCTTTTAGTCGAGTCATCCCCATTGATTCCAATAAGACGTACCTTTTAGTCGATCCATCTTCTTTGAATCCTATAAGACGTACCTTTTAGTTGAGTCATTTCCTGTGATTCCTAGAAGACGTTCCTTTTAGTCGAGTCATTTCACTTTATTCCTATAAGACGTACCTTTTAGTCAATTCATTCCCTTTGATTCCTATAAGACTTACCTTTTAGTCGAGTCATCCCCTTTGATTCCTAGAAGACGTTCCTTTTAGTCGAGTCATCCCTTTTGATTCCTACAAGACGTACCTTTTAGTCGAGTCATCGCCTTTGATTCCTATAAGACGTACCTTTTAGTCGAGTCATTCCCTTTGATTCCTATAGGACCTACCTTTTAGTCGAGTCATCCCCTTTGACCTCTAGAATACGTACCTTTTAGTCGAGTCATCCCCTTTGATTCCAATAAGACGTACCTATTAGTCGAGTCATCTCCTTTGATTCCTATAAGACGTATCTTTTAGTTGACTCATTTCCTGTGATTCCTAGAAGACGTTCCTTTTAGTCGAGTCATTTCACTTGATTCATATAAGACGTACCTTTTAGTCGAGTCATTCCCTTTGATTTCTAGAAGACGTACCTTTTAGTCGAGTAATTTCCCTTGATTGCTATAAGACGTACCATTTAGTCGAGTCATCTCTTTTGATTCCAATAAGACGTACTTTTAGTTGAGTCATTTCCTGTGATTCCTAGAAGACGTACCTTCTAGTCGAGTCATCCCCTTTCATTCCTATAAGACGTACCTTTTAGTCGAGTCATCCCCTGGGATTCCTTTAAGACGTACCTTTTGGTCGAGTCATCCCCTTTGATTCCTATAAGACGTACCTTATAGTCGAGTCATTCTCTTTGACCCATAGAATACGTACATTTTAGTCGAGTCATTTCCTTTGATTCCTATAAGACGTACCTTTTAGTCGAGTCACCCCTTTGATTCCTAGAAGACGTACCTTTTAGTCGATTCATTTCCCTTGATTAATATAAGACGTACCTTTTAGTCGAGTCATCCACTTTGACCCCTAGAATACATACCTTTTAGTCGAGTCATCCCCTTTGATTCCTAGAAGACGTACCTTTTAGTCGAGTCATTTCCCTTGATTCTTATAAGACGTACCATTTAGTCGAGTCATCCACTTTGATTCCTATAAGACGTACCTTTTAGTCGAGTCATCCCCTTGGATTACTATAAGACGTTCCTTTTGGTCGAGTCATTTCCGTCGATTCCTATAAGACGAACCTTTTAGTCGAGTCACTCCCTTTGATTCCTATAAGACGTACCTTTTAGTCGAGTCATCCCCTTTGATCACTAGAAGACGTACCTTTTAGTGGAGTCATTTCCTTTGATTCCTATAAGACGTACCTTTTAGTCGATTCATTTCACTTGATTCCTATAAGACGTTCCTTTTAGTCGAGTCATTCCCTTCGATTCCTATAAGACGAACCTTTTAGTCGAGTCATCCCCTTTGATTCCTATAAGACGTATCTTTTAGTCGAGTCATCCCCTTTGATCCATAGAAGACGTACCTTTTAGTCGAGTCATTTCCTTTGATTCCTATAAGACGTACCTTATAGTCGAGTCATTCACTTTGACCCCTAGAATACGTACCTTTTAGTCGTGTCATTTCCTTTGATTCCTATAAGACGTACCTTTTAGTCGAGTCACCCCCTTTGATTCCTAGAAGACGTACCTTTTAGTCGAGTCATTTCCCTTGATTCCTATAAGACGTACCTTTTAGTCGAGTCACCCGCGTTGATTCCATGAAGACGTACCTTTTAGTCGAGTCATCCCCCTTGATTACTATAAGACGTACCTATTAGTCGAGTCATTTCCCTTGATTCCTATAAGACGTACCTTTTAGTCGAGTCATCCCCTTTGATTCTTATATGACGTACCTTTTAGTCGAGGTATCCCCATTTATCCCTAAAAGACGTACCTTTTAGTCGAGTCATCTCCTTTGATTCCTATAAGACGTACCTTTTAGTTGAGTCATTTCCTGTGATTCCTAGAAGACGTACGTTTTAGTCGAGTCATCCTCTTTGATTCCTATAAGACGTACCTTTTAGTCGAGTTATCCCCTTTGACCCCTAGAAGACGTACCTTTTAATCGAGTCATTTACTTTGATTCCTATAATACGTATCTTTTAGTCGAGTCATCCCTTTTGATTCCTATAAGACGTACCTTTTAGTCGAGTCATCCCCTTTGATTCCTATAAGACGTACCTTTTAGTCGAGTCATCTCCTTTGATTCCTATAAGACGTACCTTTTAGTCGAGTCATCCCCTTTGACCTCTAGAATACGTACCTATTAATAGAGTCATTTCCTTTAATTCCTATAAGACGTACCTTTTAGACAAGTCATCCCCTTTTATTCCTATAAGTCGTACCTTTTAGTCGAGTCATTTCCCTTGAATCCTATAAGACGTACCTTTTAGTCGAGTCATCCCCTTTGATTCCTATAAGACGTACATTTTAGTTGAGTCATTTCCTGTGATTCCTAGAAGACGTACCTTTTCGTCGAGTCATCCCCTTTGATTCCTATAAGACGTACCTTTTACTCGAGTCATCCCCTTTGACCCCTAGAAGATGTACCTTTTAATCGAGTCATTTACTTTGATTCCTATAAGACGTATCTTTTAGTCGAGTCATCCCTTTTGATTCCTATAAGACGTACCTTTTAGTCGAGTCATCGCCTTTGATTCCTATAAGACGTACCTTTTAGTCGAGTCATCCCCTTTGATTCCTATAAGACGTACCTTTTAGTCGAGTCATCCCCTTTGACCTCTAGAATACGAACCTTTTAGTCGAGTCATCCCCTTTGATTCCTATAAGACGTATCTTTTAGTTGAGTCATTTCCTTTGATTCCTTGAAGACGTACCTTTTAGTCGAGTCATTTCCCTTGATTCCTATAAGACGTACCTTTTAGTCGAGTCATCCTATTTGATTCCTATAAGACGTACCTTTTAGTCGAGTCATCTCCTTTTATTACTATAAGTTGTACCTTTTAGTTGAGTCATTTCCTGTGATTCCTAGAAGACGATCCTTTTAGTCGAGTCATTTCACTTTATTCCTATAAGACGTACCTTTTAGTCGAGTCATTCCCTTTGATTCCTATAAGACGTACCTTTTAGTCGAGTCATCCCCTTTGATTCCTATAAGACGTACCTTTTAGTCGATTCATCCCCTTTGATCCATAGAAGACGTACCTTTTAGTCGAATCATTTCCTTTGATTCCTATAAGACGTACCTTATAGTCGAGTCATTCTCTTTGACCCCTAGAATAGGTACCTTTTAGTAGTGTCATTTCCTTTGATTCCTATAAGACGTACCTTTTAGTCGAGTCACCCCCTTTGATTCCTAGAAGACGTACCTTTTAGTCGAGTCATTTCCCTTGATTCCTATAAGACGTACCTTTTAGTCGAGTAACCCCCGTTTATTCCATGAAGACGTACCTTTTAGTCGAGTCATCCCCCTTGATTACTATAAGACGTACCTTTTAGTCGAGTCATCCCCTTTGATTCCTAGAAGACGTACCTTTTAGTCGAGTCATTTCCCTTGATTCCTATAAGACGTACCTTTTAGTCGAGTCATCCACTTTGATTCCTATAAGACGTACCTTTTAGTCGAGTCATCCCCTTGGATTCCTATAAGACGTACCTTTTGGTGGAGTCATCCCCTTCGATTACTATAACACGAACCTTTTAGTCGAGTCATCCCCTTTGATTCCTAAAAGACGTACCTTTTAGTCGAGTCATTTCCCTTGATTCCTATAAGACGTACCTTTTAGTCGAATGATCCCCTTTGATTCCTATAAGACGTACCTTTTATTCGAGTCATCCTCTTTGATTCCTATAAGACGTACCTTTTAGTCGAGGTATCCCCTTTGATCCCTAGAAGACGTAACTTTTAGTCGAGTCATCTCCTTTGATTCCTATAAGACGTACCTTTTAGTTGAGTCATTTCCTGTGATTCCTAGAAGACGTACGTTTTAGTCGAGTCATCCCCTTTGATTCCAATAAGTCGTACCTTTTAGTCGAGTTATCCCCTTTGACCCCTAGAAGACGTACCTTTTAATCGAGTCATTTACTTTGATTCCTATAAGACGTATCTTTTAGTCGAGTCATCCCTTTTGATTCCTATAAGACGTACCTTTTAGTCGACTCATCTCCTTTGATTCCTATAAGACGTACCTTTTAGTCGAGTCATCTCCTTTGATTCCTATAAGACGTACCTTTTAGTCGAGTCATCCCCTTTGACCTCTAGAATACGTACCTATTAATCGAGTCATTTCCTTTAATTCCTATAAGACGTACCTTTTAGACAAGTCATCCCCTTTGATTCCTATAAGCCGTACCTTTTAGTCGATTTATTTCCCTTGATTCCTATAAGACGTACCTTTTAGTCGAGTCATCCCCTTTGATTCCTATAAGACGTACATTTTAGTTGAGTCATTTCCTGTGATTCCTAGAAGACGTACCTTTTAGTCGAGTCATCCCCTTTGATTCCTATAAGACGTATCTTTTAGTCGAGTCATCCACTTTGACCCCTAGAATACGTACCTTTTAGTCGAGTCATCCCCCTTGATTACGATAAGACGTACCTTTTAGTCGAGTCATCCCCTTTGATTCCTAGAAGACGTACCTTTTAGTCGAGTCATTTCCCTTGATTCTTATAAGACGTACCCTTTAGTCGAGTCATCCACTTTGATTTCTATATGATGTACCTTTTAGTCGAGTCATCCCCTTGGATTCCTATAAGACGTTCCTTTTGGTCGAGTCATCCCCGTCGATTCCTATAAGACGAACCTTTTAGTCGAGTCATCCCCTTTGATTCCTATAAGACGTACCTTTTAGTCAAGTCATTTCACTTGATTCCTATAAGACGTTCCTTTTGGTCGAGTCATCCCCTTCGCTTCCTATAAGACGAACCTTTTAGTCGAGTCATCCCCTTTTATTCCTATAAGACGTACCTTTTAGTCAAGTCATCCCCTTTGATCCATAGAAGACGTACCTTTTAGTCGAGTCATTTCCTTTGATTCCTATAAGACGTACCTTATAGTCGAGTCATTCTCTTTGACCCCTAGAATACGTACCTTTTAGTCGTGTCAATTCCTTTGATTCCTATAAGACGTACCTTTTAGTCGAGTCACCCCCTTTGATTCCTAGAAGACGTACCTTTTAGTCGAGTCATTTCCCTTGATTCCTATAAGACGTACCTTTTAGTCGAGTCATCCCCTTTGATTCATATAAGACGTACCTTTTAGTCGAGTCATCCCCTTTGATCCATAGAAGACGTACCTTTTAGACGAGTCATTTCCTTTGATTCCTATAAGATGTACCTTATAGTCGAGTCATTCTCTTTGACCCCTAGAATACGTACCTTTTAGTCGAGTCATCCCCCTTGATTACTATAAGACGTACCTCATAGTCGAGTCATCCCCTTTGATTCCTAGAAGACGTACCTTTTAGTCGAGTCATCCCCTTGGATTCCTATAAGACGTACCTTTTGGTGGAGTCATCCCCTTCGATTCCTATAACACGAACCTTTTAGTTGAGTCATCCCCTTTGATTCCTAAAAGACGTACCTTTTAGTCGAGTCATTTCCCTTGATTCCTATAAGACATACCTTTTAGTCGAGTCATCCCCTTTGATTCTTATAAGACGTACCTTTTAGTCTAGGTATCCCCTTTTATCCCTAAAAGACGTACCTTTTAGTCGAGTCATCTCCTTTGATTACTATGAGACGTACCTTTTAGTTGAGTCATTTCCTGTGATTCCTAGAAGACGTACGTTTTAGTCGAGTCATCCCCTTTGATTCCTATAAGACGTACCTTTTAGTCGAGTTATCCCCTTTGACCCCTAGAAGAAGTACGTTTTAATCGAGTCATTTACTTTGATTCCTATAAGACGTATCTTTTAGTCGAGTCATCCCTTTTGATTCCTATAAGACGTACCTTTTAGTCGACTCATCCCCTTTGATTCCTATAAGACGTACCTTTTAGTCGAGTCATCTCCTTTGATTCCTATAAGACGTACCTTTTAGTCGAGTCATCCCCTTTGACTTCGAGAATATGTACCTATTAATAGAGTCATTTCCTTTAATTCCTATAATACGTACCTTTTAGACAAGTCATCCCCTTTTATTCCTATAAGCCGTACCTTTTAGTCGAGTCATTTCCCTTGATTCCTATAAGACGTACCTTTTAGTCGAGTCATCCCCTTTGATTCCTATAAGATTTACATTTTAGTTGAGTCATTTCCTGTGATTCCTAGAAGACGTACCTTTTCGTCGAGTCATCCCCTTTGATTCCTATAAGACGTACTTTTAGTCGAGTCATCCCCTTTGACCCCTAGAAGACGTACCTTTTAATCGAGTCATTTACTTTGACTCCTATAAGACGTATCTTTTAGTCGAGTCATCCCTTTTGATTCCTATAAGACGTACCTTTTAGTCGAGTCATCGCCTTTGATTCCTATAAGACGTACCTTTTAGTCGAGTCATCCCCTTTGATTCCTATAAGACGTACCTTTTAGTCGAGTCATCCCCTTTGACCTCTAGAATACGAACCTTTTAGTCGAGTCATCCCCTTTGATTCCTATAAGACGTATCTTTTAGTTGAGTCATTTACTTTGATTCCTTGAAGACGTACCTTTTAGTCGAGTCATTTCCCTTGATTCCTATAAGACGTACCTTTTAGTCGAGTCATCCTATTTGATTCCTATAAGACGTACCTTTTAGTCGAGTCGTCTCCTTTTATTACTATAAGTCGTACCTTTTAGTTAAGTCATTTCCTGTGATTCCTAGAAGACGTTCCTTTTAGTCGAGTCATTTCACTTTATTCCTATAAGACGTACCTTTTAGTCGAGTCATTCCCTTTGATTCCTATAAGACGTACCTTTTAGTCGAGTCATCCCCTTTGATTCCTATAAGACGTACCTTTTAGTAGAGTCATCCCCTTTGATTCCTAGAAGACGTAACTTTTAGTCATGTCATTTCCCTTGATTCCTATAAGACGTACCTTATAGTCGAGTCATCCCCTTTGATTCCAATAAGACGTACCTTTTAGTCGATCCATCTTCTTTGAATCCTATAAGACGTACCTTTTAGTTGAGTCATTTCCTGTGATTCCTAGAAGACGTTCCTTTTAGTCGAGTCATTTCACTTTATTCCTATAAGACGTACCTTTTAGTCAATTCCTTCCCTTTGATTCCTATAAGACGTACCTTTTAGTCGAGTCATCCCCTTTGATTCCTTGAAGACGTTCCTTTTAGTCGAGTCATCCCTTTTGATTCCTTTAAGACGTACCTTTTAGTCGAGTCATCGCCTTTGATTCCTATAAGACGTACCTTTTAGTCGAGTCATTCCCTTTGATTCCTATAGGACCTACCTTTTGGTCGAGTCATCCCCTTTGACCTCTAGAATACGTACCTTTTAGTCGAGTCATCCCCTTTGATTCCAATAAGACGTACCTATTAGTCGAGTCATCTCCTTTGATTCCTATAAGACGTATCTTTTAGTTGACTCATTTCCTGTGATTCCTAGAAGACGTTCCTTTTAGTCGAGTCATTTCACTTGATTCATATAAGACGTACCTTTTAGTCGAGTCATTCCCTTTGATTTCTAGAAGACGTACCTTTTAGTCGAGTCATTTCCCTTGATTTCTATAAGACGTACCATTTAGTCGAGTCATCTCTTTTGATTCCAATAAGACGTACCTTTTAGTTGAGTCATTTCCTGTGATTCCTAGAAGACGTACCTTCTAGTCGAGTCATCCCCTTTCATTCCTATAAGATGTACCTTTTAGTCGAGTCATCCCCAGGGATTCCTATAAGACGTACCTTTTGGTCGAGTCATCCCCTTTGATTCCTATAAGACGTACCTTATAGTCGAGTCATTCTCTTTGACCCATAGAATACGTACCTTTTAGTCGAGTCATTTCCTTTGATTCCTATAAGACGTACCTTTTAGTCGAGTCACCCCTTTGATTCCTAGAAGACGTACCTTTTAGTCGAGTCATTTCCCTTGATTCCTATAAGACGTACCTTTTAGTCGAGTCATCCACTTTGACCCCTAGAATACATACCTTTTAGTCGAGTCATCTCCTTTGATTCCTATAAGACGTACCTTTTAGTTGAGTCATTTCCTGTGATTCCTAGAAGACGTACGTTTTAGTCGAGTCATCTCCTTTGATTCCTATAAGACGTACCTTTTAGTCGAGTTATCCCCTTTGACCCCTAGAAGAAGTACCTTTTAATCGAGTCATTTACTTTGATTCCTATAAGACGTATCTTTTAGTCGAGTCATCCCTTTTGATTCCTATAAGACGTACCTTTTAGTCGACTCATCTCATTTGATTCCTATAAGACGTACCTTTTAGTCGAGTCATCTCCTTTGATTCCTATAAGACGTACCTTTTAGTCGAGTCATCCCCTTTGACCTCTAGAATAAGTACCTATTAATAGAGTCATTTCCTTTAATTCCTATAAGACGTACCTTTTAGACAAGTCATCCCCTTTTATTCCTATAAGCCGTACCTTTTAGTCGAGTCATTTCCCTTGATTCCTATAAGACGTACCTTTTAGTCGAGTCATCCACTTTGACCCCTAGAATACATACCTTTTAGTCGAGTCATCTCCTTTGATTCCTATAAGACGTACCTTTTAGTTGAGTCATTTCCTGTGATTCCTAGAAGACGTACGTTTTAGTCGAGTCATCTCCTTTGATTCCTATAAGACGTACCTTTTAGTCGAGTTATCCCCTTTGACCCCAAGAAGAAGTACCTTTTAATCGAGTCATTTACTTTGATTCCTATAAGACGTATCTTTTAGTCGAGTCATCCCTTTTGATTCCTATAAGATGTACCTTTTAGTCGACTCATCTCCTTTGATTCCTATAAGACGTACCTTTTAGTCGAGTCATCTCCTTTGATTCCTATAAGACGTACCTTTTAGTCGAGTCATCCCCTTTGACCTCTAGAATAAGTACCTATTAATAGAGTCATTTCCTTTAATTCCTATAAGACGTACCTTTTAGACAAGTCATCCCCTTTTATTCCTATAAGCCGTACCTTTTAGTCGAGTCATTTCCCTTGATTCCTATAAGACGTACCTTTTAGTCGAGTCATCCCCTTTGATTCCTATAAGATTTACATTTTAGTTGAGTCATTTCCTGTGATTCCTAGAAGACGTACCTTTTCGTCGAGTCATCCCCTTTGATTCCTATAAGACGTACCTTTTAGTCGAGTCATCCCCTTTGACCCCTAGAAGACGTACCTTTTAATCGAGTCATTTACTTTGATTCCTATAAGACGTATCTTTTAGTCGAGTCATCCCTTTTGATTCCTATAAGACGTACCTTTTAGTCGAGTCATCGCCTTTGATTCCTATAAGACGTACCTTTTAGTCGAGTCATCCCCTTTGATTCCTATAAGACGTACCTTTTAGTCGAGTCATCCCCTTTGACCTCTAGAATACGAACCTTTTAGTCGAGTCATCCCCTTTGATTCCTATAAGACGTATCTTTTAGTTGAGTCATTTACTTTGATTCCTTGAAGACGTACCTTTTAGTCGAGTCATTTCCCTTGATTCCTATAAGACGTACCTTTTAGTCGAGTCGTCCTATTTGATTCCTATAAGACGTACCTTTTAGTCGAGTCGTCTCCTTTTATTACTATAAGTCTTACCTTTTAGTTAAGTCATTTCCTGTGATTCCTAGAAGACGTTCCTTTTAGTCGAGTCATTTCACTTTATTCCTATAAGACGTACCTTTTAGTCGAGTCATTCCCTTTGATTCCTATAAGACGTACCTTTTAGTCGAGTCATCCCCTTTGACTCCTATAAGACGTACCTTTTAGTAGAGTCATCCCCTTTGATTCCTAGAAGACGTAACTTTTAGTCATGTCATTTCCCTTGATTCCTATAAGACGTACCTTTTAGTCGAGTCATCCCCATTGATTCCAATAAGACGTACCTTTTAGTCGATCCATCTTCTTTGAATCCTATAAGACGTACCTTTTAGTTGAGTCATTTCCTGTGATTCCTAGAAGACGTTCCTTTTAGTCGAGTCATTTCACTTTATTCCTATAAGACGTACCTTTTAGTCAATTCATTCCCTTTGATTCCTATAAGACTTACCTTTTAGTCGAGTCATCCCCTTTGATTCCTAGAAGACGTTCCTTTTAGTCGAGTCATCCCTTTTGATTCCTACAAGACGTACCTTTTAGTCGAGTCATCGCCTTTGATTCCTATAAGACGTACCTTTTAGTCGAGTCATTCCCTTTGATTCCTATAGGACCTACCTTTTAGTCGAGTCATCCCCTTTGACCTCTAGAATACGTACCTTTTAGTCGAGTCATCCCCTTTGATTCCAATAAGACGTACCTATTAGTCGAGTCATCTCCTTTGATTCCTATAAGACGTATCTTTTAGTTGACTCATTTCCTGTGATTCCTAGAAGACGTTCCTTTTAGTCGAGTCATTTCACTTGATTCATATAAGACGTACCTTTTAGTCGAGTCATTCCCTTTGATTTCTAGAAGACGTACCTTTTAGTCGAGTAATTTCCCTTGATTGCTATAAGACGTACCATTTAGTCGAGTCATCTCTTTTGATTCCAATAAGACGTACTTTTAGTTGAGTCATTTCCTGTGATTCCTAGAAGACGTACCTTCTAGTCGAGTCATCCCCTTTCATTCCTATAAGACGTACCTTTTAGTCGAGTCATCCCCTGGGATTCCTATAAGACGTACCTTTTGGTCGAGTCATCCCCTTTGATTCCTATAAGACGTACCTTATAGTCGAGTCATTCTCTTTGACCCATAGAATACGTACATTTTAGTCGAGTCATTTCCTTTGATTCCTATAAGACGTACCTTTTAGTCGAGTCACCCCTTTGATTCCTAGAAGACGTACCTTTTAGTCGATTCATTTCCCTTGATTAATATAAGACGTACCTTTTAGTCGAGTCATCCACTTTGACCCCTAGAATACATACCTTTTAGTCGAGTCATCCCCTTTGATTCCTAGAAGACGTACCTTTTAGTCGAGTCATTTCCCTTGATTCTTATAAGACGTACCATTTAGTCGAGTCATCCACTTTGATTCCTATAAGACGTACCTTTTAGTCGAGTCATCCCCTTGGATTACTATAAGACGTTCCTTTTGGTCGAGTCATTTCCGTCGATTCCTATAAGACGAACCTTTTAGTCGAGTCACTCCCTTTGATTCCTATAAGACGTACCTTTTAGTCGAGTCATCCCCTTTGATCACTAGAAGACGTACCTTTTAGTGGAGTCATTTCCTTTGATTCCTATAAGACGTACCTTTTAGTCGATTCATTTCACTTGATTCCTATAAGACGTTCCTTTTAGTCGAGTCATTCCCTTCGATTCCTATAAGACGAACCTTTTAGTCGAGTCATCCCCTTTGATTCCTATACGACGTATCTTTTAGTCGAGTCATCCCCTTTGATCCAAAGAAGACGTACCTTTTAGTCGAGTCATTTCCTTTGATTCCTATAAGACGTACCTTATAGTCGAGTCATTCACTTTGACCCCTAGAATACGTACCTTTTAGTCGTGTCATTTCCTTTGATTCCTATAAGACGTACCTTTTAGTCGAGTCACCCCCTTTGATTCCTAGAAGACGTACCTTTTAGTCGAGTCATTTCCCTTGATTCCTATAAGACGTACCTTTTAGTCGAGTCACCCGCGTTGATTCCATGAAGACGTACCTTTTAGTCCAGTCATCCCCCTTGATTACTATAAGACGTACCTATTAGTCGAGTCATTTCCCTTGATTCCTATAAGACGTACCTTTTAGTCGAGTCATCCCCTTTGATTCTTATATGACGTACCTTTTAGTCGAGGTATCCCCATTTATCCCTAAAAGACGTACCTTTTAGTCGAGTCATCTCCTTTGATTCCTATAAGACGTACCTTTTAGTTGAGTCATTTCCTGTGATTCCTAGAAGACGTACGTTTTAGTCGAGTCATCCTCTTTGATTCCTATAAGACGTACCTTTTAGTCGAGTTATCCCCTTTGACCCCTAGAAGACGTACCTTTTAATCGAGTCATTTACTTTGATTCCTATAATACGTATCTTTTAGTCGAGTCATCCCTTTTGATTCCTATAAGACGTACCTTTTAGTCGAGTCATCCCCTTTGATTCCTATAAGACGTACCTTTTAGTCGAGTCATCTCCTTTGATTCCTATAAGACGTACCTTTTAGTCGAGTCATCCCCTTTGACCTCTAGAATATGTACCTATTAATAGAGTCATTTCCTTTAATTCCTATAAGACGTACCTTTTAGACAAGTCATCCCCTTTTATTCCTATAAGCCGTACCTTTTAGTCAAGTCATTTCCCTTGATTCCTATAAGACGTACCTTTTAGTCGAGTCATCCCCTTTGATTCCTATAAGACGTACATTTTAGTTGAGTCATTTCCTGTGATTCCTAGAAGACGTACCTTTTCGTCGAGTCATCCCCTTTGATTCCTATAAGACGTACCTTTTAGTCGAGTCATCCCCTTTGACCCCTAGAAGATGTACCTTTTAATCGAGTCATTTACTTTGATTCCTATAAGACGTATCTTTTAGTCGAGTCATCCCTTTTGATTCCTATAAGACGTACCTTTTAGTCGAGTCATCGCCTTTGATTCCTATAAGACGTACCTTTTAGTCGAGTCATCCCCTTTGATTCCTATAAGACGTACCTTTTAGTCGAGTCATCCCCTTTGACCTCTAGAATACGAACCTTTTAGTCGAGTCATCCCCTTTGATTCCTATAAGACGTATCTTTTAGTTGAGTCATTTCCTTTGATTCCTTGAAGACGTACCTTTTAGTCGAGTCATTTCCCTTGATTCCTATAAGACGTACCTTTTAGTCGAGTCATCCTATTTGATTCCTATAAGACGTACCTTTTAGTCGAGTCATCTCCTTTTATTACTATAAGTTGTACCTTTTAGTTGAGTCATTTCCTGTGATTCCTAGAAGACGTTCCTTTTAGTCGAGTCATTTCACTTTATTCCTATAAGACGTACCTTTTAGTCGAGTCATTCCCTTTGATTCCTATAAGACGTACCTTTTAGTCGAGTCATCCCCTTTGATTCCTATAAGACGTACCTTTTAGTAGAGTCATCCCCTTTGATTCCTAGAAGACGTAACTTTTAGTCGTGTAATTTCCCTTGATTCCTATAAGACGTACCTTTTAGTCGAGTCATCCCCATTGATTCCAATAAGACGTACCTTTTAGTTGAGCCATCTTCTTTGAATCCTATAAGACGTACCTTTTAGTTGAGTCATTTCCTGTGATTCCTAAAAGACGTTCCTTTTAGTCGAGTCATTTCACTTTATTCCTATAAGACGTATCTTTTAGTCAATTCATTCCCTTTGATTCCTATAAGACGTACCTTTATTCGAGTCATCCCCTTTGATTCCTAGAAGACGTTCCTTTTAGTTGAGTCATCCCTTTTGATTCCTAAAAGACGTACCTTTTAGTCGAGTCATCGCCTTTGATTCCTATAAGACGTACCTTTTAGTCGAGTCATTCCCTTTGATTCCTATAAGACGTACCTTTTAGTCGAGTCATCCCCTTTGACCTCTAGAATACGTACCTTTTAATCGAGTCATCCCCTTTGATTCCTATAAGACGTACCTATTAGTCGAGTCATCTCCTTTGATTCCTATAAGACGTACCTTTTAGTTGAGTCATTTTCTGTGATTCCTAGAAGACGTTCCTTTTATTCGAGTCATTTCACTTGATTCATATAAGACGTACCTTTTAGTCGAGTCATTCCCTTTGATTTCTAGAAGACGTACCTTTTAGTCGAGTCATTTCCCTTGATTCCTATAAGACGTACCATTTAGTCGAGTTATCTCTTTTGATTCCAATAAGATGTACCTTTTAGTTGAGACATTTCCTGTGATTCTTAGAAGACGTACCTTCTAGTCGAGTCATCCCCTTTCATTCCTATAAGACGTACCTTTTAGTCGAGTCATCCCCTGGGATTCCTATAAGACGTACCTTTTGGTCGAGTCATCCCCTTTGATTCCTATAAGACGTACCTTATAGTCGAGTCATTCTCTTTGACACATAGAATACGTACCTTTTAGTCGAGTCATTTCCTTTGATTCCTATAAGACGTACCTTTTAGTCGAGTCACCCCTTTGATTCCTTGAAGACGTACCTTTTAGTCGAGTCATTTCCCTTGATTCCTAAAAGACGTACCATTTAGTCGAGTCATCTCTATTGATTCCAATAAGACGTACCTTTTAGTTGAGTCATTTCCTGTGAATCCTAGAAGACGTACCTTCTAGTCGAGTCATCCCCTTTCATTCCTATAAGACGTACCTTTTAGTCGAGTCATCCCCTGGGATTCCTATAAGACGTAACTTTTGGTCGAGTCATTCCCTTTGATTCCTATAAGACGTACCTTATAGTCGAGTCATTCTCTTTGACCCATAGAATACGTACCTTTTAGTCGAGTCATTTCCTTTGATTCCTATAAGACGTACCTCTTAGTCGAGTCGCCCCTTTGATTCCTAGAAGACGTTCCTTTTAGTCGAGTCATTTCCCTTGATTCCTATAAGACGTACCTTTTAGTCGAGTCATCCACTTTGACCCCTAGAATACATACCTTTTAGTCGAGTCATCCCCCTTGATTACTATAAGACGTACCTTTTAGTTGAGTCATCCCCTTTGATTCCAAGAAGACGTACCTTTTAGTCGAGTCATTTCCCTTGATTCTTATAAGACGTACCATTTAGTCGAGTCATTCACTTTGATTCCTATAAGAAGTACCTTTTAGTCGAGTCATCACCTTGGATTACTATAAGACGTTCCTTTTGGTCTTGTTATCCCCGTCGATTCCTATAAGACAAACATTTTAGTCGAGTCACTCCCTTTGATTCCTATAAGACGTACCTTTTAGTTGAGTCATCCCCTTTGATCACTAGAAGACGTACCTTTTAGTGGAGTCATTTCCTTTGATTCCTATAAGACATACCTTTTAGTCGAGTCATTTCACTTGATTCCTATAAGACGTTCCTTTTGGTCGAGTCATCCCCTTCGATTCCTATAAGACGAACCTTTTAGTCGAGTCATCCCCTATGATTCCTATAAGACGTACCTTTTAGTCGAGTCATCCCCTTTGATTTATAGAAGACGTACCTTTTAGTCGAGTCATTTCCTTTGATTCCTATAAGACGTACCTTATAGTCGAGTCATTCACTTTGACCCCTAGAATACGTACCTTTTAGTCGTGTCATTTCCTTTGATTCCTATAAGACGTACCTTTTAGTCGAGTCACCCCCTTTGATTCCTAGAAGACGTACCTTTTAGTCGATTCATTTCCCTTGATTCCTATAAGACATACCTTTTAGTTGAGTCACCCCCGTTGATTCCATGAAGACGTACCTTTTAGTCGAGTCATCCCCCTTGATTACTATAAGACGTACCTTTTAGTCGAGTCATCCCCTTTGATTCCTAGAAGACGTACCTTTTAGTCGAGTCATTTCCCTTGATTCCTATAAGACGTACCTTCTAGTCGAGTCATCCACTTTGATTCCTATAAGACGTACCTTTTAGTCGAGTCATCCCCTTGGATTCCTATAAGACGTACCCTTTGGTGGAGTCATCCCCTTCGATTCCTATAACACGAACCTTTTAGTCGAGTCATCCCCTTTGATTCCTAAAAGACGTACCTTTTAGTCGAGTCATTTCCCTTGATTCCTATAAGATGTAACTTTTAGTCGAGTGATCCCCTTTGATTCCTATAAGACGTACCATTTAGTCGAGTCATCCTCTTTGATTCCTATAAGACGTACCTTTTAGTCGAGGTATCCTCTTTGATCCCTAGAAGATATACCTTTTAGTCGAGTCGTCTCCTTTGATTCCTATAAGACGTACCTTTTAGTTGAGTCATTTCCTGTGATTCCTAGAAGACATACGTTTTAGTCGAGTCATCCCCTTTGATTCCTATAAGACGTACCTTTTAGTCGAGTTATCCCCTTTGACCCCTAGAAAACGTACCTTTTAATCGAGTCATTTACTTTGATTCCTATAAGACATATCTTTTAGTCGAGTCATCTCTTTTGATTCCTATAAGACGTACCTATTAGTCGAGTCATCCCCTTTGATTCCTATAAGACGTACCTTTTAGTCGAGTCATCTCCTTTGATTTCTATAAGACGTACCTTTTAGTCGAGTTATCCCCTTTGACCTCTAGAATACGTACCTATTAATCGAGTCATTTCCTTTAATTCTTATTAGACGTACCTTTTAGACAAGTCATCCCCTTTGATTCCTATAAGCCGTACCTTTTAGTCGAGTCATTTCCCTTGATTTCTATAATACGTACCTTTTAGTCGAGTCATCCCCTTTGATTCCTATAAGACGTACATTTTAGTTGAGTCATTTCCTGTGATTCCTAGAAGACGTACCTTTTAGTCGAGTCATCCCCTTTGATTCCTATAAGACTTACCTTTTAGTCGAGTCATTCACTTTGACCCCTAGAATACGTACCTTTTAGTCGAGTCATCCCACTTGATTACTATAAGACGTACCTTTTAGTCGAGTCATCCCCTTTGATTCCTAGTAGACGTACCTTTTAGTCGAGTCATTTACCTTGATTCTTATAAGACGTACCTTTTAGTCGAGTCCTCCACTTTGATTCCTATAAGACGTACCATTTAGTCGAGTCATCCCCTTGGATTCCTATAAGACGTTCCTTTTGGTCGAGTCATCCCCGTCGATTCCTATAAGACGAACCTTTTAGTCGAGTCATCCCCTTTGATCACTAGAAGACGTACCTTTTAGTAGAGTCATTTCCTTTGATTCCTATAAGACGTACCTTTTAGTCGAGTCATCCACTTTGATTGCTATAAGACGTACCTTTTAGTCGAGTCATTTCACTTGATTCCTATAAGACGTTCCTTTTTGTCGAGTCATCCCCTTCGATTCCTATAAGACGAACCTTTTAGTCGAGTCATCCCATTTGATTCCTATAAGACGTACCTTTTAGTCAAGTCATCCCCTTTGATCCATAGAAGACGTACCTTTTAGTCGAGTCATTTCCTTTGATTCCTATAAGACGTACCTTATAGTCGAGTCATTCTCTTTGACCCCTAGAATACCTACCTTTTAGTCGTGTCATTTCCTTTAATTCCTATAAGACGTACCTTTTAGTCGAGTCACCCCCTTTGATTCCTAGAAGACGTACCTTTTAGTCGAGTCATTTACCTTGATTCTTATAAGACGTACCTTTTAGTCGAGTCATCCCCTTTGATTCCTACAATACGTACCTTTTAGTCGAGTCATCCCCTTTGATCCATAGAAGACGTACCTTTTAGTCGAGTCATTTCCTTTGATTCCTATAATACGTACCTTATAGTCGAGTCCTTCTCTTTGACCCCTAGAATACGTACCTTTTAGTCGAGTCATCCCCCTTGATTACTATAAGACGTACCTTATAGTCGAGTCATCCCCTTTGATTCCTAGAAGACGTACCTTTTAGTCGAGTCATTTCCCTTGATTCCTATAAGACGTACATTTTAGTCGAGTCATCCACTTTGATTCCTATAAGACGTACCTTTTAGTCGAGTCATCCCCTTGGATTCCTATAAGACGTACCTTTTGGTGGAGTCATCCCCTTCGATTCCTATAACACGAACCTCTTAGTCGAATTATCCCCTTTGATTCTTAAAAGACGTACCTTTTAGTCGAGTCATTTCCCTCGATACCTATAAGACGTACCTTTTAGTCGAGTGATCTCCTTTGATTCCTATTAGACGTACCTTTTAGTCGAGTCATCCCCTTTGATTCCTATAAGACGTACCTTTTAGTCGAGGTATCCCCTTTGATCCCTAAAAGACGTACCTTTTAGTCGAGTCATCTCCTTTGATTCCAATAAGACGTACCTTTTATTTGAGTCATTTCCTGTAATTCCTAGAAGACGTACGTTTTAGTCGAGTCATCCCCTTTGATTCCTATAAGACGTACCTTTTAGTCGAGTTATTCCCTTTGACCCCTAGAAGACGTACCTTTTAATCGAGTCATTTACTTTGATTCCTATAAGACGTATCTTTTAGTCGAGTCATCTCTTTTGATTCCTATAAGACGTACCTTTTAGTCGAGTCATCCCCTTTGATTCCTATAAGACGTACCTTTTAGTCGAGTCATCTCCTTTGATTCCTATAAGACGTACCTTTTAGTCGAGTCATCCCCTTTCACCTCTAGAATACGTACCTATTAATCGAGTCATTTCCTTTAATTCCTATAAGACGTACCTTTTAGACAAGTCATCCCCTTTGATTCCTATAAGCCGTACCTTTTAGTCGAGTCATTTCCCTTGATTCCTATAAGACGTACCTTTTAGTCGAGTCATCCCCTTTGATTCCTATAAGACGTACATTTTAGTTGAGTCATTTCCTGTGATTCCTAGAAGACGTACCTTTTAGTCGAGTCATCCCCTTTGATTCCTATAAGACGTACCTTTTAGTCAAGTCATCCCCTTTGACCCCTAGAAGACGTACCTTTTAATCGAGTCATTTACTTTGATTCCTATAAGACGTATCTTTTAGTCGAGTCATCCCTTTTGATTCCCATAAGACGTACCTTTTAGTCGAGTCATCGCCTTTGATTCCTATAAGACGTACCTTTTAGTCGAGTCATCCCCTTTGATTCCTATAAGACGTACCTTTTAGTCGAGTCATCCCCTTTGACCTCTAGAATACGTACCTTTTAGTCGAGTCATCCCCTTTGATTCCTATAAGACGTATCTTTTAGTTGAGTCATTTCCTTTGATTCCTTGAAGACGTACCTTTTAGTCGAGTCATTTCCCTTGATTCCTATAAGACGTACCTTTTAGTCGAGTCATCCTATTTGATTCCTATAAGACGTACCTTTTAGTCGAGTCGTCTCCTTTTATTACTATAAGTCGTACCTTTTAGTTGAGTCATTTCCTGTGATTCCTAGAAGACGTTCCTTTTAGTCGAGTCATTTCACTTTATTCCTATAAGACGTACCTTTTAGTCGAGTCATTCCCTTTGATTCCTATAAGACGTACCTTTTAGTCGAGTCATCCCCTTTGATTCCTATAAGACGTACCTTTTAGTAGAGTCATCCCCTTTGATTCCTAGAAGACGTAACTTTTAGTCGAGTCATTTCCCTTGATTCCTATAAAACGTACCTTTTAGTCGAGTCATCCCCTTTGATTCCTATAAGACGTACCTTTTAGTCGAGTTATCCCCTTTGACCCCTAGAAGACGTACCTTTTAATCGAGTCATTTACTTTGATTCCTATAAGACGTATCTTTTAGTCGAGTCATCCCTTTTTATTCCTATAAGACGTACCTTTTAGTCGAGTCATCCCCTTTGATTCCTATAAGACGTACCTTTTAGTCGAGTCATCTCCTTTGATTCCTATAAGACGTACATTTTAGTCGAGTCATCCCCTTTGACCTCTAGAATACGTACCTATTAACCGAGTCATTTCCTTTAATTCCTATAAGACGTACCTTTTAGACAAGTCATCCCCTTTGATTCCTATAAGCCGTACCTTTTAGTCGAGTCATTTCCCTTGATTCCTATAAGACGTACCTTTAAGTCGAGTCATCCCCTTTGATTCCTATAAGACGTACATTTTAGTTGAGTCATTTCCTGTGATTCCTAGAAGACGTACCTTTTAGTCGAGTCATCCCCTTTGATTCCTATAAGACGTACCTTTTAGTCGAGTCATCCCCTTTGACCCCTAGAAGACGTACCTTTTAATCGAGTCATTTACTTTGATTCCTATAAGACGTATCTTTTAGTCGAGTCATCCCTTTTGATTCCTATAAGACGTACCTTTTAGTCGAGTTATCGCCTTTGATTCCTATAAGACGTACCTTTTAGTCGAGTCATCCCCTTTGATTCCTATAAGACGTACCTTTTAGTCGAGTCATCCCCTTTGACCTCTAGAATACGTACCTTTTAGTCGAGTCATCCCCTTTGATTCCTATAAGACGTATCTTTTAGTTGAGTCATTTCCTTTGATTCCTTGAAGATGTACCTTTTAGTCGAGTCATTTCCCTTGATTCCTATAAGACGTACCTTTTAGTCGAGTCATCCTATTTGATTCCTATAAGACGTACCTTTTAGTCGAGTCGTCTCCTTTTGTTACTATAAGTCGTACCTTTTAGTTGAGTCATTTCCTGTGATTCCTAGAAGACGTTCCTTTTAGTCGAGTCATTTCACTTTATTCCTATAAGACGTACCTTTTAGTCGAGTCATTCCCTTTGATTCCTATAAGACGTACCTTTTAGTCGAGTCATCCCCTTTGATTCCTATAAGACGTACCTTTTAGTAGAGTCATCCCCTTTGATTCCTAGAAGACGTAACTTTTAGTTGAGTCATTTCCCTTGATTCCTATAAAACATACCTTTTAGTCGAGTCATCCCCATTGATTCCAATAAGACGTACCTTTTAGTCGAGCCATCTTCTTTGAATCCTATAAGACGTACCTTTTAGCTGTGTCATTTCCTGTGATTCCTAGAAGACGTTCCTTTTAGTCGAGTCATTTCACTTGATTCCTATAAGACGTACCTCTTAGTCGAGTCATTCCCTTTGATTCCTATAAGACGTACCTTTTAGTCGAGTCATCCCCTTTGATTCCTAGAAGACATAACTATTAGTCGAGTCATTTCCCTTGATTCCTATAAGACGTACCTTTTAGTCGAGTCATCCCCTTTGATTCCTTTAAGACGTACCTTTTAGTCGAGTCATCCCTTTTGACCCCTAGAAGACGTACCTTTTAATCGAGTCATTTACTTTGATTCCTATAAGACGTATCTTTTAGTCGAGTCATCCCTTTTGATTCCTATAAGACGTACCTTTTAGTCGAGTCATCTCCTTTGATTCCTATAAGACGTACCTTTTAGTCAAGTCTTCCTCTTTGACCTCTAGAATACGTACCGTTTAGTCGAGTCATTTTCTTTAATTCCTATAAGACGTACCTTTTAGTCGAGTCATCCCCTTTGATTCCTATAAGACGTACCTTTTAGTCGAGTCATCCCCTTTGATTCCTTGAAGACGTACCTTTTAGTCGAGTCATTTCCCTTGTTTCCTATAAGACGTACCTTTTATTCGAGTCATCCCCTTTGATTCCTATAAGACGTACCTTTTAGTCGAGTCGACTCCTTTTATTCCTATAAGACGTACCTTTTAGTTGAGTCATTTCCTGTGATTCCTAGAAGACGTTCCTTTTAGTCGAGTCATTTCACTTGATTCCTATAGGACGTACCTTTTAGTCTAGTCATTCCCTTTGATTCCTATAAGACGTACCTTTTAGTCGAGTCATCCCCTTAGATTCTTATAAGACATACCTTTTAGTAGAGTCATCCCCTTTGATTCCTAGAAGATGTAACTTTTAGTCGAGTCATTTCCCTTGATTCCTATAAGACGTACCTTTTAGTCGAGTCTTCCCCTTTGATTCCAATAAGACGTATCTTTTAGTCGAGTCATCCCCTTTGATTCCTATAAGACGTACCTTTTACTTGAGTCTTTACCTTTGATTCCTTGATGACGTACCTTTTAGTCGAGTCATTTCCTTTGATCCCTATAAGACGTACCTTTTAGTCGAGACATCCCCTTTGATTCCTATAAGACGTACCTTTTAGTCAAGTCATCCCCTTTGATCCATAGAAGACGTATCTTTTAGTCGAGTCATTTCCTTTGATTCCTATAAGACGTACCTTATAGTCGAGTCATTCTCTTTGACCCCTAGAATACGTACCTTTTAGTCGAGTCATCCCCTTTGATTCCTATAAGACGTACCTTTTAGTCAAGTCATCCCCTTTGATCCATAGAAGACGTACCTTTTAGTCGAGTCATTTCCTTTGATTCCTATAAGACGTACCTTATAGTCGAGTCATTCTCTTTGACCCCAAGAATACGTACCTTTTAGTTGTGTCATTTCCTTTGATTCCTATAAGACGTACCTTTTAGTCGAGTCACCCCCTTTGATTCCTAGAAGACGTACCTTTTAGTCGAGTCATTTCCCTTGATTGCTATAAAACGTACCTTTTAGTCGAGTCATCCCCTTTGATTCCTATAAGACGTACCTTTTAGTCGAGTCATCCCCTTTGATCCATAGAAGACGTACCTTTTAGTCGAGTCATTTCCTTTGATTCCTATAATACGTACCTTATAGTCGAGTCATTCTCTTTGACCCCTAGAATACGTACCTTTTAGTCGAGTCATCCCCCTTGATTACTATAAGACGTACCTTATAGTCGAGTCATCCCCTTTAATTCCTAGAAGACGTACCTTTTAGTCGAGTCATTTTCCTTGATTCCTATAAGACGTACCTTTTAGTCGAGTCATCCACATTGATTCCTATAAGACGTACCTTTTAGTCGAGTCATCCCCTTGGATTCCTATAAGACGAACCTTTTAGTCGAGTTATTTCCCTTGATTGCTATAAAACGTACCTTTTAGTCGAGTCATCCCCTTTGATTCCTATAAGACGTACCTTTTAGTCGAGTCATCCCCTTTGATCCATAGAAGACGTACCTTTTAGTCGAGTCATTTCCTTTGATTCCTATAATACGTACCTTATAGTCGAGTCATTCTCTTTGACCCCTAGAATACGTACCTTTTAGTCGAGTCATCCCCCTTGATTACTATAAGACGTACCTTATAGTCGAGTCATCCCCTTTAATTCCTAGAAGACGTACCTTTTAGTCGAGTCATTTTCCTTGATTCCTATAAGACGTACCTTTTAGTCGAGTCATCCACATTGATTCCTATAAGACGTACCTTTTAGTCGAGTCATCCCCTTGGATTCCTATAAGACGTACCTTTTGGTGGAGTCATCCCCTTCGATTCCTATAACACGAACCTTTTAGTCGAGTTATCCCCTTTGATTCCTAAAAGACGTACCTTTTAGTCGAGTCATTTCCCTTGATTCCTATAAGACGTACCTTTTAGTCGAGTGATCTCCTTTGATTCCTATTAGACATACCTTTTAGTCGAGTCATCCCCTTTGATTCCTGTAAGACGTACCTTTTAGTCGAGGTATCCCCTTTGATCCCTAAAAGACGTACCTTTTAGTCGAGTCATCTCCTTTGATTCCTATAAGACGTACCTTTTAGTTGAGTTATTTCCTGTGATTCCTAGAAGACGCACGTTTTATTCGAGTCATCCCCTTTGATTCCTATAAGACGTACCTTTTAGTCGAGTTATCCCCTTTGACCCCTAGAAGACGTACCTTTTAATCGTGTCATTTACTTTGATTCCTATAAGACGTATCTTTTAGTCGAGTCATCCCTTTTGATTCCTATAAGACGTACCTTTTACTCGAGTCATCCCCTTTGATTCCTATAAGACGTACCTTTTAGTCGAGTCATCTCCTTTGATTCCTATAAGACGTACCTTTTAGTCAAGTCATCCCCTTTGACCTCTAGAATACGTACCTATTAATTGAGTCATTTCCTTTAATTCCTATAAGACGTACCTTTTAGACAAGTCATCCCCTTTGAATCCTATAAGCCGTACCTTTTAGTCGAGTCATTTCCCTTGATTCCTATAAGACGTACCTTTTAGTCGAGTCATCCCCTTTGATTCCTATAAGACGTACATTTTAGTTGTGTCATTTCCTGTGATTCCTAGAAGACGTACCTTTTAGTCGAGTCATCCTCTTTGATTCCTATAAGACGTACCTTTTAGTCGAGTCATCCCCTTTGACCCCTAGAAGACGTACCTTTTAATTGAGTCATTTACTTTGATTCCTATAAGACGTACCTTTTAGTCGAGTCATCCCCTTTGATTCCTATAAGACGTACCTTTTAGTCGAGTCATCCCCTTTGATTCCTATAAGACGTACCTTTTAGTCGAGTCATCCCCTTTGACCTCTAGATTACGTACCTTTTAGTCGAGTCATCCCCTTTGATTCCTATAAGACGTATCTTTTAGTTGAGTCATTTCCTTTGATTCCTTGAAGACGTACCTTTTAGTCGAGTCATTTCCCTTGATTCCTATAAGACGTACCTTTTAGTCGAGTCATCCTATTTGATTCCTATAAGACGTACCTTTTAGCCGAGTCGTCTCCTTTTATTACTATAAGTCGTACCTTTTAGTTGAGTCATTTCCTGTGATTCCTAGAAGACGTTCCTTTTAGTCGAGTCATTTCACTTTATTCCTATAAGACGTAGCTTTTAGCTCTTTTAGGAATCAAAGGGGATAACTCGACTAAAAGGTACGTCTAATAGGAATCAAAAGGGGATGACTCGACCAAAAGGTACGTCTTATAGGAATCCAAGGGGAAGACTCGACTAAAAGGTACGTCTTATAGGAATCAAAGTGGATGACTCGACTGAAAGGTACGTCTTATAGGAATCAAGGGAAATGACTCAACTAAAAGGTACGTCTTATAGGAATCAAAGGGGATGACTCGACTAAAAGGTACGTCTTATAGTAATCAAAGGGGATGACTCGACTAAAAGGTACGTTTTATAGGAATCAAAGGGGATGACTCGACTAATAGGTACGTTTTATAGGAATCAAGGGAAATGACTCGACTAAAAGGTACATTTTCTAGGAATCAAAGGAAATGACTCAACCAAAAGGTACGTCTTATAGGAATCAAAGGAGATGACTCAACTAAAAGGTACGTCTTATTGGAATCTAAGGGGAAGACTAGACTAAAAGGTACGTATTATAGCAATCAAGGGAAATGACTCGACTAAAAGGTACGTCTTCAAGGAATTAAAGGAAATGAATGTACTAAAAGGTACGTCTTATAAGAATCAAAGGGGATGACTCGACTAAAAGGTACATATTATAGGAATCAAAGGGGATGACTCGACTATAAGAGACGTCTTATAGGAATCAAAGGAAATAACTCGACTAACAGGTACGTATTCTAGGGGTCAAAGTGGATGACTCGACTAAAAGGTATATCTTATAAGAATCAAAGGGGATGACTCGACTAAAAGGTACGTCTTATAGGAATCAAAGGGGATGACTCGACTAAAAGGTATAACTTATAGGAATCAAAAGGGATGACTCGATTAAAAGATACGTCTCATAGGAATCAAAGGAAATGAATCGACTAAAAGGTACGTCTTCTAGGGGTCAAAGGTGATGACTCGACTACAAGGTACGTCTTATAGGAATCAAAAGGGATGACTCGACTAAAAGGTACGTCTTATAGGAATCAAAGGAAATGACTAAATGGTATGTCTTCTAGTGGTCAAAGGGGATGACTCTACTAAAAGGTACGTCTTATAGGAATCAAAGGGAATGACTTGACTAAAAGGTACGGCTTAAAGGAAGCAAGGGAAATGACTCGACTAAAAGGTACGTCCTCTAGGAATCAAAGGGGATGACACGACTAAAAGGTACATCTTATAGGAATCAAAGGGGATGACTCGACTAAAAGGTACGTCTTATAGGAATCAAAGGGGATGACTCGACTAAAAGGTACGTCTTATAGGAATCAAGGTAAATGACTCGACTAAAAGGTACGTCTTCTAGGAATCAAAGGAAAAGACTCGACTAAAAAGTACGTCTAATAGTAATCAAAGGGGATGACTCGACTAATAGGTACGTCTTATAGGAATCAAAGGGGATGACTCAACTAAAAGGTATGTCTTATAGGAATCAAGGGAAATGACTCGACTAAAAGGTACGTGTTCTAAGAATCAAAGGGGATGACTCGACTAAATGGTACGTCTTATAGGAAACAAAGGGGATGACTCGACTAAAAGGTACGTCTTATAGGAATCAAAGGGGATGACTCGACTAAAATGTACGTCTTATAGGAATCAAGTGAAATGACTCGACTAAAACGTACGTCTTCTAGGAATCAAAGGAAATGACTCAACTAAAAGGTACGTCTTATAGGAATCAATGGACATGACTCGACTGAAAGGTACGTCTCATAGGAATCAAAGGGGATGACTCGACTAAAAGGTACGTCTTATAGGAATCAAGGGAAATGACTCGACTAAAAGGTACGTCTTCAAGGAATCCAAGGAAATAACTCAACTAAAAGGTACGTCTTATAAGAATCAAAGGGGATGAGTCGACTAAAATGTACCTATTCTCGGGGTCAAAGGGGATGACTCGACTAAAATGCACGTCTTATTGGGATCAAAGAAAATGACTCGACTAAAAGGTACGTCTTATAGGAATCAAAGGAAATGACTCAACTAAAAGGTACGTCTTCTAGGGGTCAAAGGGGATGACTCGACTAAAAGGTACGTTTTATAGGAATCAAAGGGGATGACTCGACTAAAAGGTACGTCTTATAGAAATCAAAGGGGATGACTCGACTAAAAGGTACGTCTTATAGGAATCCAGGGAAATGACTCGACTAAAAGGTACGTCTTTTAGAAATCAAAGGGGATGACTCTACTAAAAGGTACGTCTTATAGGAATCAAAGGGGATGACTCGACTAAAACGTACGTCTTCTAGGAATCAAAGGAAATGACTCAACTAAAAGGTACGTCTTATAGGAATCAATGGACATGACTCGACTAAAAGGTACGTCTCATAGGAATCAAAGGGGATGACTCGACTAAAAGGTACGTCTTATAGGAATCAAGGGAAATGACTCGACTAAAAGGTACGTCTTCAAGGAATCAAAGGAAATAACTCAACTAAAAGGTACGTCTTATAAGAATCAAAGGGGATGAGTCGACTAAAATGTACGTATTCTCGGGGTCAAAGGGGATGACTCGACTAAAATGCACGTCTTATTGGAATCAAAGGAAATGACTCGACTAAAAGGTACGTCTTATAGGAATCAAAGGAAATGACTCAACTAAAAGGTACGTCTTCTAGGGGTCAAAGGGGATGACTCGACTAAAAGGTACGTTTTATAGGAATCAAAGGGGATGACTCGACTAAAAGGTACGTCTTATAGGAATCAAAGGGGATGACTAGACTAAAAGGTACGTCTTATAGGAATCCAGGGAAATGACTCGACTAAAAGGTACGTCTTTTAGGAATCAAAGGGGATGACTCTACTAAAAGGTACGTCTTATAGGAATCAAACAGGATGACTCGACCAAAAGGTACGTCTTATAGGAATCCAAGGGGATGATTCGACTAAAAGGTACGTCTTATAGGAATCAAAGTGGATGACTCGACTAAAAGGTACGTCTTATAGGAATCAAGGGAAATGACTCGACTAAAAGGTACGTCTTATAGTAATCAAAGGGGATGACTCGACTAAAAGGTACGTCTTATAGGAATCAAAGGGGATGACTGGACTAAAAGGTACGTCTTATAGGAATCAAAGGAAATGACTCGACTAAAAAGTACATCTTCTAGTGGTCAAAGGGTATGACTTGACTAAAAGGTACGTCTTATAGAAATCAACGGCGATGACTCGACTAAAAGGTACGTCTTATAGGAATCAAAGGGGATGACTCGACTAAAAGGTACGTCTTATAGGAATCCAAGGAGATGACTCGACTAAAAGGTACATCTTATAGGAATCAAAGGGGATGACTCGACTTAAAGGTACGTCT
Source organism: Capsicum pubescens (assembly GCA_030864215.1). Classification (NCBI taxonomy): domain Eukaryota; kingdom Viridiplantae; phylum Streptophyta; class Magnoliopsida; order Solanales; family Solanaceae; genus Capsicum; species Capsicum pubescens. The sequence goes on along the minus strand of CM061545.1, from coordinate 270,563,508 downwards.
TATAGGAATCAAAGGGGATGAATCGACTAAAAGGTACGTCTTCTAGGAATCAAGACTTAAGTTAGAAAGTGCATTACCTAAGAAGCAAAATTCTAATTACCCAATCAAGGAAGTGTGTTTCCATATCAATATTGTTTGAATTATCAAAACAATGAAGTGTGTCTCCTTACCAAAGCTGCTTGAATTACCAAAACAAGGAAATGCGTCTCCTAGAGATCTTGAATTATGAATTTTACCATGATTTTGATTACCAAACCTGTGCAGCAACCTTGCCTCTTGCATTTGTTGAGGTGAGAAATTACGGCCTTTGATATTTAGTCTCTGAAATTCTTTATCTGAATGCAACATGTATTCCTTTTACATACAAAGAAAACTTGTTAGTTTAAAAACATGGTGGCTAGTTTGTGGCTTTGGCTTTTGAGGCAATTGCTCCTGCCCCCGTCACATTTAGCTTTGCTTCCAACCATTAGCATATGTCATTGACTTGCTGTATCATTGACTCAAACTCAGCTTATCAAGAGTGACTCTGAAACAAACACAATATTTTTGCTTTGTCGTGTTTCTCAAATAAACCCTTTGAACCTTGGTATTTCCATGAGTTCCCCGACTTCTCTGTTGACAAAACTTTCTGTATGCCCTTTTTGGGTTCACAATAATGTCTCTTTCATCTGCTAGCTTTTGTCTTGCTTTGTCCAATTAAAGAAGTTGGTAGCCAGTTTTGAAATCTTTTCTCACTTGTTTTGACACGGACTTGACTCAAAGAAAAGAAACAAAAAGAGAATGACAATTTTTTTTTGATAACTGACTCAAGAAAGATAAAATTAAAATAAGAAGAAGAAATCAAAGACAATGAATGTCCCCTTTTAAAACAAAGAAATGAAAAATTCATCTAAAAATGACAGTCAACACTAATGATTATGCCATGCATTTTTGATGAAGCAGCTTGATCTTTTCATCCAAACTTTCTACCCATTGTTGTTGAGTTAATGGCCTTGAAATTGAGTTGCTTTCTTAGGTCAATTGCATTAAGACCCCATCGGTTAGTGGCGCCTTGAAGGGTTTTAGCCAACAAGCTTCTTTCATTTTCTCTCGGTTCACTATCACCTTATGGTGCCCGTGAGGGTTTTCACCAATAAGACTCTCTCATTTTTATTTCTCTAAACTTATCATCGCCTTATGGTGCCCGTAAGGGTTTTCACCAATAAGACTCTCTCATTTCTATTTTTCTCTTGATTCCCTATGCTGAAGAAGACAAATAGTTCCCAAATGCATCATCATATTCCTTGCATGCTCCGCCTTAACATCCTCAAAGATTGATCTGAAGGTCTTTCTTTGGTTGTAACTTGGCTTTTGGATAAGGTTAGAAAGAAAGGATGGCATGGGACCCAAACGACACTTGAAGTTGGGTAGGACTTACAACTTTTAGAATCGACTCAAACAATGAGGATTTACTCATGCGCCAGTTTCTTTTGACTGGGTGACACTAAATTGTTTATTTGGTTGGACCGAGACCTGAGTGGGGCAGCCTACGTATCTCACCCTTGAGAGAGGAGAATCAGGTCATGCGTAGTTCTGGCAGCTTATTTTGCTTGATTCTGATTTTTTTTTCTTTTGGGGATTTTTCTGACTCTATTTTTCTTCACACTCTTTTTTCTCTTTTTTTTGACACATTTTTTCTCTCTTCTTTTTTTTTTTTTTTTTTTTGAACTTTTCTGACTATTGTTTTGCTCGACATTATTCTTTCGAGCTTTGCTGACTATATTGATTCCAAAAGAGGTGTATGAAAGAAAATAAGACTAAAGCTCAATTGGGGTAAACAAAGGATGACACGATGTTTGGATGGCAGAATGAAATGCCTTCGTCATATCAATCTTTGAAAATGCAAGTACATATCATGCAATATGAAAGTGAAAGATGAAGAACTTTTGACATCTTTTACAACATTAACTTTGCCTGAGTCTCTGCATCACAATTTCTTCTGCGTTTATATGGCATACAACTCCACTTTTGTTGCATATTCCTCACATTGAATGACTCACGATTTGGTGAAGCTGATTTTCTTTCTGTTCCTCTTGATAGGATCACGTAGACACTGTTTGACCTAATTAAGACATGTCTTTCAATTGATGACCAAGTTATTCTCACGATTTTCAAAATAATAGCCTTAATTTTCACAGAAGGTTTCAAATTGATCACCAAATGCCCCAGCACTCTATCTATTTCCTCAGATGCTCTCTTTTTCTAACTTTAACCCTCTGATTCAATGTTCATTCTTAAACCGGATGTTAAGATCTAGCTATAAATTTCACTAGCATATCATATCACTAGAGTCAACATAGAATGTACTATGTAAAAACAAACAAAAAAGCAACACATATTTAAAACACAAAGAAAAAGGGGACACTCCATTTAATAAAAATGAAAGATAGAAGGGTTTGAACAAAATGATAAAGGGATAAAACAAGATAAATCCCGAACTACAACCCTGAAATAATTCGGAGAATAGAAAATAAAACAAAACAAACTACCAAACCCCTTCCTGGTAAGGAGAGGGGTGACTTCTCCATTGCTCATCCTGATATCTTAGCCACTGGCTTTCATATCAACATGACTAGAGCTTCCACCACTGTCAGACATATTTTCTTCAACAAATAAGCTCTGGATCCCCATGCTTAACTCATTGCCTCCCACAGATTGTGCAATACCGTGTGCGTGTGAAGAACTCTGTGGGATGGTCGAAGGGTAAATGTTTTGCACCACAATCAATTTATCTTGAATTATCTTTTCTATTTCTCTTTTCAAAGTGCGACAATCATCAGTACTATGACCCTGAACATCAGAATGATATGCACATCGCACATTACGATCAAAGCTTCTTGAATGCGGGTCAGGAGTATACCCAAGGAGAAGAGTGATCATGCCCTACTGTACCAATCTCTGGAATAAACTGGCATAGGATTCCCAATTAGGAGTGAAATTATCTTTTTCCTTCCTCCTCTTTGCGAACTCTGGCCTCGGATGAAATTTGGATTTAGAGGTTCCTTGGTGAATTTGTGGGGGTCGAGGATGATGTTGAGGGACAGGGGCATTCCATTTTGGATAAGAAGATGGATGAGCATACAATTGTGCATTGTTCACAGGATATCTAGGAAGTAGAATGGGATTTCTTGGATTTCGGAGAAAGAAACCTTATTGCAAGTGGTTATGTAGATCTGATATGTAAGCTCGGTATTGAGGCTGACAGTATTGGTGGGTTGAACCTCTCAAACTCTGCTTTGGCCCTGTCATGAAAATAGGTGCATTTTCTGTCACGCCCCAAAATCCCATCAGGCCGGACTGGCACCCAAAGCCGAGAAGGCCCAGGAGAACCCGTTCAAATACCTGTACTTTCCCTTACATGTCACCAAAAATTTGGATAACAGTTCGTTGCATATAGAAGGATCTAATTACCTGTATCAATACAACACGCAAAAATATATATATATATATAATACTTAGCCGTCGGGGCCACTACATATACAGATATAACATCACTATATAAACTTCCATGACTTTACCCTTCCTTATGTCTACAAAGCCTCTAGGATATACATGACATAACTAGGGTCGGGACAAACCCCCGCCCACGCATGACTCCTGTACAATAACAAAACATAAGGAACCAACTCGGAAAGCTCCGAAGCAAACTGGAGCTCACCAACAATAGTTGTATGACCTGGCTCCTACTTGTGCAGTGTATGAGGTGAGGTACCTGTGCCTACAACATGAAATGCAGGTCCCCGTGGGGGACGTCAGTACGAAATATGTACTGAGTATGTAAAGCTGTAGATAATCACATATGATATAGGAGCTCAATAAAAATCAGAAACAAGTGAATAAATCGTAATAGGAGTGGACCACACTTACAAAAACTTGTGACAACCTGTACATTGAATTTATTCAATCACTTTACCTTCGTTCTTAACATCTTTGTAATCATTACTGTACTGTACTGTGACCATTAGGCTGCCTCCAGTACATATCAACTGGGATCGACCCATGCTAGGCTTATGCCCCTGGGATACCACCCATAAACACGTAAATAGGGATCGACCCATGCTAGGCTTATGCCCCTGGGATACCACCCGATAAGAGAGAACTTCCATAACTTAGTTCAATTAATCTTTGAGATTGTTATTTCGGTCGCCACCACATTTTTGATACTTTGAAACAACGATGCATCAATAAGAACCAAGTAATAGACCTTCTATACAATAACGACGTAATAAAGACTCATTGGTACATCAACAATGTGTTTCAGAATCATCAATATCACAACAATGAAATAGGAGCCTTTTGGTATATCAATGAAACATTTTGACACTTTATAGAATGGAAACAAATTCGTTGGTAATGTAGAACAATACATGTTTTTGGACAACCTCGGAATCTTACTTGATGGAACATTGGTGTTTTCATGCCAAAGAACATCGTTAGAGTATGCTTTACATACCTCGTCGTAGATTCGGATACCAATTCAACAAAACTTCCCGCCTTTACAAATCACTTATCTACAATGAAATGTTTGGCATCTAGTATTAGCAACCCAACACCACAATTCTCTTCCATAATTCCATACAACCAATATTTGCATAACATTCCAAAAACCAACTTGAACAATAGGTTTATGTGTGTGTGTGTATATATATATATATATATATATATATATATAATCATCATTTCAATACCACATCATCATACCAAATCCCTTCACAATTCAACATAATCCAACCATTCACAAGAATAATCCAACATCATTCCCAATCATCTTTCAACAACAATCAAATAACACACTTCTTATGCTTACATGCATATATATACATATCCATATAAATAACACCAACATAATTTACATCCTTACCATAAAATGGCCCTTTTGATTTCGAAGTCCTGTTGGCAAAAATAAGGGGTGCTTCTCGAAGCCCTCGAGACGGTGAACACAACTACGGAATCAATTTGGATTTTCTACGGTTGACTCACAAGATAATTTAAAGGTCAAATTTGGCTAGGGTTTGTTCTTTCCTATGATTGATGAAGAAGATAAGTTTTTGAACTCATATACATGTATATATACACATATTCCCGTCCATAATATCATAGGGAATGACCAAAGTGCCTTTAAAATTTAAATAATGTCAAATCTGTCCTCTGGTGGACTGTTTTGAGTAGCTAAAGTAGATTGACCATAACTCTTTGCTCCGATATCGGATTTGTGTGAAATTGGTATCGTTGGAAAGATAATTCAAAGGTATTTCATTTAATATAAAGTAGGACACCCAGTTCATCATGTACAAGGAGTTATGATCATTTTCATTTGACCCTAAAAATCTGTTTTAAGAGGCTGAAGTAAAATGAGTATAACTCGTTACTTAGACGTTGGATTTGGATGAAACCAATTGAATTGGAAAGAAGACTCAAAGATATTTCTTTTGATAGGTGGTAGCTCTCCCAGTTCATTATATTAATGGAGTTATGATCGTTCAAACTTGACCCAAAAAAACTGGCAGGCCTCAGTAGTTTGTGTGCAGGAAATTTTCCTGCACATTTACTATTCACCATATCCCTGCCACCGTTTTATAGTTTCGAACGTGGTCGATTATATCCGAAACTTATCCGTTTTTGGAAATCTTTATATCGTTGGAAATCTTATTCAATAACCTTCGTATGGAACTATTGACGGGCAAATTCCGGTATAAATAAAATAAAAAAATTAATTCCATATAAATAAGACCAATACACGTACTTGAATACGCCAATACATGTCCTTGAATACGGGGTGTTACAGATGTGGCTGCCGGAGAGGGGACTAGTAAGTCACCCCAGAAGCAAGAATACCGGTAAGCAAGTAGATGTGGCTGTCGGAGAGGGGACTAGTAAGTCACCCAATATACCAGCTAATCAAAGTGAGGCTCCAGCTGAGCATGCATTAGAAACCTCCCCCAGTCCGGAAGAAATAAGGGGGAGGAGAACTATATCCCCAGATCCACCTATTAATGTTGTTGATCAAGATCTTAGAAATGCAGTGCAACTTTTGACTCGTATAGTTGCTGGGCAAGCTCAAGGGCAAGCCATTCCTACTGCAGGTCCTAGTGGTATAGATAGGGCGGCTAGCCTTCGAACATAGGATTTTCTTAAGATGGATCCTCCTACTTTTACTGGATCAGATATTAACGAGAACCCACAAGACTTTATTGATCAGATCCAAAGGGCCCTAGAGGTGATGCATGTATCGGGCAGAGAGACAGTGGAGTTAGCCGCGTATAGATTCAAAGGTGAGGCTATATATTGGTATGAAGATTGGAAATGGTCAAAGGTCATTGATGCACCCCCAGCTACTTGGAAAGAGTTTAAAGAGGCATTTATTGATCATTATCTTCCATATGAGACTCATCAGGCCCGTGCGGATCAGTTCTTAAATCTTCGAAAGGGTAATACAAGTGTGAGGGAGTATAGTCTTCGATTTAATTCTTTGTCCAGATATGCTCCTAATGTTATAACTACTATGGATGACAGAGTTCATTAGTATGTGGTTGGATTGGATCTGTATTTGGTTAGGGATTATACTATTGTTGCACTGAATAAACACATGGATATAGCTAGGATCCAAGCATTTGCACAGAAAATGGAAGATCAGAGGCAAAGAAGAAGAACACAGGAATTTGAAAGCAGATCTTCTAAGAGGGCCAGATCTACAGGGCAGTTTATGGCGCCACAGGGATTTTTTAGACCTCAATTTTTGGCTAGACCACCTAGGCCATTATTTTCTTATTCTGCAGCTAGTGCTCCACCACAACATCAGGGGTTCAGAGGCAGTCAATATGGGCAAAGAAGTGAGGGTCATAGTTCGCGATCAGTGGGTTACCAAGGGCAAGGGAATATGAGCCAATTGAGACCTCCTCGAGAGCCATGCAATAAATCTGGAAAGTATCATTTGGGCGCATGTCGGCTGGGGACCAATGTTTGTTTTTGGTGTGGTATGTCGGGGAATATGATGAGGGAATGCCCACGAAGGGACATAAGGGGTATCGCACGACCTACGGGGTTATTTGTTGCATCATCATCATCGATGCCTTATTTAGGAAGGGGTGTACAGCCAATGGGTCGTGTTAGAGGTGATAGAGGAGCCACGAGTTCTAGCGGGGCTCAAAATCGTACGTATGCTCTAGCAGATCGACAGAATTTAGAGGCTTCCCCAGATGTGGTTTCGGGTACGTTGTCTATATTTTCATTCGATTTATATGCCTTAATTGATCCCGGTTCTACATTATCTTATGTTACTCCATTGATTGCTGGAAAGTTCGAAAGAATACCCGAACTATTAGTTAAGCCATTTGAAGTGTCCACACCGGTCGGGGAATCTATTATAGCTAGAAGGGTTTATCGAAACTGCATAGTAACTGTTTGTGTCCGTGATACGATGGATGATTGTTTGGAGTTAGAAATGGTAGATTTTGATGTTATAATGGGTATGGACTGGTTGGCGTCTTTTTATGCCACAATTGATTGCTGCACGAAAAAGGTATATTTCCATTTTCCAAATGAATCAGTCCTTGAATGGAAAGGTGAAATTAGCGCGCCAAGAGGTAGATTTATTTCTTATTTTAAGGCAAGAAGAATGATTTCCAAGGGATATATATATCATTTAGTTAGAGTAAGGGATACAGAAGCGGAGCCACCAACTCTTCACGTTGTTCCGGTGGTGAATGAATTTTCTGATGGATTTCCTGAAGATCTTCCAGGTTTGCCTCCTGAACGAGAAGTAGAGTTTGGTATTGATGTAATACCAGGCACCCAACCAATCTCCATTCCTCCGTATAGAATGGCCCCAGCAGAATTACGAGAATTGAAAGAGCAATTGAAAGATTTACTAGAAAAGGGGTTCATTAGGCCTAGTATTTCCCCTTGGGGAGCACCAGTGTTATTTGTACGCAAAAAGGATGACTCGCTGAGGATGTGTATTGATTATAGGCAATTGAATAAGGTGACTATTAAGAATAAATATCCTTTCCCAAGAATTGATGATTTATTTGATCAGTTACAGGGCGCCAAGTGCTTTTCTAAGATTGATTTGAGGTCAGGTTACCACCAAGTGAGGGTCAAAGAAAAAGATATACCCAAAAAAGTTTTCCGAACAAGGTATGGTCATTATGAGTTTCTAGTTATGTCATTTGGGCTAACAAATGCACCCGCAACTTTTATGGATTTGATGAATAGGGTTTTTAAGCCATTCCTGGATGTATTTGTGATAGTTTTTATAGATGATATTCTAGTTTATTCTAGATCATAAGAGGACCATGCCAATCACTTACGACAGGCATTGCGGACTCTTCGTGATTGTAAGCTTTATGCAAAGTTCTCTAAATGTGAGTTTTGGTTAAAGTCGGTGGCATTTTTGGGTCATATTGTACCTAGTGAAGGGATAAAGGTTGATTCTCAAATGATAGAAGCTGTGAAGAACTGGACAAGGCCCACAACGCCTATGGAGATTCGTAGTTTTCTCGGGTTGGCCGGTTATTATAGAAGGTTTGTTAAAGGCTTTTCATCCATTTCAGCACCCTTAACTAAGCTAACCCATAAAGCATCTAAATTCCAATGGAATGATGCCTGTGAGAAGAGTTTTCAAGATTTAAAGAACAAGTTGATTTCTACACCAATGTTGGTACTTCCAGAAGGCACCGAAGGGTATACAGTGTATTGTGATGCTTCCAGAATTGGTTTAGGATGTGTTTTGATGCAGCATGGTAAGGTAATAGCATATGCTTCTAGACAATTGCGGCCACATGAGAAAAATTATCCTACACACGATCTTGAGCTGGCAACAGTTATTTTTGCTTTAAAGATATGGAACCACTACTTATATGGGGTTCATGTTGATATATATACTGACCATAAGAGCTTGCAATATATTTTTAATCAGAAGGATCTAAATTTAAGGCATCGGAGATGGATTGAACTATTAAAAGACTACGATGTTGATATCTTATACCATCCAGGGAAAGAAAATGTGGTAGCTGATGCGTTAAGTTGTAAGTCTATGATGGCGCCTATAGAAAGGCAAGGGATGGTTAAGGATCTTCACCAGTTAGCTAGTTTGGGAGTTCGCCTTCTTGAAACTCCGAATAAAGAGCTTATCGTACATAATGCTGCGGAATCTTCATTAGTAGCTGAAGTGAAAGAGAAGCAATATGCAGACCCTATTTTATTACAGCTTAAGGAGAATGTTCAGAGTGGTGCGACCAAGGCATTTGAGCTTACACGAGAAGGAGTACTTCAATGCCAAAACCAATTGTGTGTGCCGGATATAGACGGGCTAAGAAAGAAGATTATGATAGAGGCACATTTTTCAAGGTATTCCATTCATCCAAGATCAACCAAAATGTATCAAGATTTGAAAGATATGTATTGGTGGAATGACATGAAGAAGAGCATTGCAGAATTTGTAGCTGAATGTCCAAATTACCAACGAGTTAAAGTGGAACATCAAAAGCCCGGAGGCTATATGCAATGCATAGATCTTCCAATATGGAAGTGGGAAATGATCAATATGGATTTTGTTACAGTTTTGCCTCGTACAGCTTGGAAATTTGATTCTATATGGGTGATTGTGGATAGGCTTACTAAATCTGCACATTTCTTACCCGTTAAGACCACTTACACAGTTGAAGAATATTCAATGTTGTATGTTAAAGAAATAGTCCGATTACATGGGGTGCCAACTTCTATTATATCGGATCGGGGAACTCAATTTACTGCAAACTTTTGGAAGTCTTTCCAACCGAGTTTGGGAACACAAGTGAATCTTAGTACAACTTTTCATCCTCGGACGGATGGACAAGCAGAGCGCACCATTTAAACACTTGAAGATATGCTACGAGCATGTGTTATAGATTTTAAAGGCAGCTGGGATGATCATTTACCTCTTATTGAATTTTCCTACAATAATAGCTATCATTCAAGTATCAAAATGGCACCATATGAAGCTTTATATGGGAGGAAGTGTAGATCACCAATAGGATGGTTCGAAGCGGGTGAAACTCTTATGTTCGGACCGGATCTTGTGTATCAAGCCATAGAAAAAGTCAAGGTGATTCAGCAACGGTTGAAAATAGCCCAAAGTTGACACATGTCATATGCGGATAGTAGAAGAAGAGGGCTAGAATTTTCGTTAGGTGATTGGGTATTTTTGAAGGTATCATCAATGAAAGGGGTGATGAGATTTGTCAAGAAAGGAAAGTTGATTCCACGATATATAGGCCCGTATAAGATTATTCGAAGATGTGGGAAAGTTGCTTATGAATTAGAGCTACCCCAGGAACTCTCATCAGTGCATCCAGTATTTCATGTATCGATGCTTCGAAAGTGCATCGGAGATTCATCCTTTATTACTTCTACTGAAGATGTGCAAGTAACAAAAGATATTACCTATGAGGAGATTCCTATTGCTATATTAGATCATCAAGTTAAGATGATGAGAAATAAAGAAGTAGCATCGGTGAAAGTACTTTGGAGAAATCAACAAAGGGAAAAGATTACATGGGAAGCTGAGGAAGCAATGAAATCTAAGTACCCTCATTTGTTCAAAGATGAAGAGGAAGTTCAAGTCCTTCTTCTTTCCTTCAGTTTCCCTTGGTTGATTGCAATGTCGTCCCGAATGTTTCACAGAATCCTTCTGTCCATCAGGCTCCCCAAATTTTGATGTCTCAAAGCTGGGAGGAAGGTTAACACTTGAAGACATGCCCCAGTTTTTATATGAAACATCTTCATAGACCATAAGTCCAGGGTAATTTTTCATATCATTTTCTACACTTTTCACTTTCCCAACCATTTTCTCTGGCTCTTTTGGCATGCTAGGCTTCTTAGTAAGAAATTTTGGCGGTTCACTTAACTTAACAGTAGGCTCAAGAGTATACCAATGATCATCAATAGTATTGAATGTGGAGTCACTAGTGGACTGGGAAAGCACAATCGTTAGATTGATAGACAAAGTGACAACCTTAGTAGAAGGTTGAGCAACAAAAGCACAGACGGTATGTGGTGCTGTGAATGTGGTAGACTTATACTGAGGAGATAAAGAAAGAGTGGTGGAAGTATTGAGGTGCATTTGACGTGGAATGGATTCTGAGGCATGCTGTGGTGCATCAACAACAGTAGGAAACTGACTTTGCGATTTTGGTGGAAGACTCAAGGTATTTGCAGGGTCAAAAGTGGGGAACGGAGGTGGAGGCAGCCCACTGGCCCAAGCTCGGTACATTCCCATCATTTGTTGTCTCAGTCTCAAATTATGTTCCTTTAAACTCTCAATTTCCCGACTCTTTATTTCATCCATGATGCCACTCTCAATATCCTTGTTGGACACAACTAACCTTTCCTTGGATTTGGTGTGATATGGAGGACCAGCCAAAATGCCACCAACCAACCACCTTAAACTAGCTGTACAAGAGATAGGAAATGGTTAGAGTTCAATAGTTTTTCAAAACCTCTTTTTTTCTTGAAAAGATCACCGAACCCAAAAAGGGCGCCTACGTATCTCACCCCCGAAAGGGGAGAATCAGGTGTGCGTAGTTCGTGAAGTTTTATCAAAATGGCCAATTAATTTTTTTTTTCTTTTTCTTGAAACTTTAAAAAGAAAAGAAAATAACAAATTATCAAAAGAATTGACGAAAATCTTTTTTCCATTTTTTTAGGTTTAAACTCCCTATACAAAAATGGAATCTATGATTACCAAAGAAGAATCTTTTTGGGTTTTCGATTTAGAATTTTATAGGAAAATGAAACTTGAAACCATTAAAAAAAATCTTTTTGTAGTTTTCTTTTAGAGATATATATGAAACACCTACTCTAAGTGAAGAGTGAAGAAAATCCTTTTGAATTTTTCAGATTCCTGTACAACATGAAATCTATGGTTACCGAAGAAAATATTTTTAAATTTTCGATTTTAAATTTCATACGAAAATGAAACTTGAACCTATTAAAGGAAAATATATTTTTTTGCTTTCTTTTTAAAGATGTACATGAGACACCTACTCTAAATGTAGAGTGAAGAATTTTTTTTTTTGAATTTTTGAAATAAGATCTCCGAACCTAAAATAGGTTGCCTACGTATCTCACTCCCGAGAGAGGAGAATCAGGGGTGCGTAGTTCGTCCAGATTGGACAATTAACGATTAACTAATAGATTGATCCTAACTTAAGGGCATAACCAAAGACAAACAAATAAAATCTTTTTGAGGTTTTTTTTTTCTTTTAATTAGACACTTCAACTAAACTGACACCAACAATTATGAAGGAAAAAAAAAAACTTTTTGGTATTTTCATTACATGAAATGTACAAATTTGTACCATTTTTTGCATTTTCTTTTATAAAAACTGCTAAAAAAAATCTTTTTTTTTTGAAAATTTCAAATTATGAATGCATGCTAAAGGAGACAAATGAAAAATCTTTTTGATATTTCGTTTTTGAGAAATGAGTGCAAAAGGTAAAAATCTTTTTTTTTTTGAATTTTTGGATTGTGAAGAACAAAAGCCATAAAGAACACTAAAAGCTACGACACTCTTTTTTTTTTCTTCTTTTCGACTCACTTAACTTTTTTTCTCTATTTTTTTCAACAGTTCTTGCCTACGCAGCTTACTTCTAACACATGTTTTCGCCAAATCAGTCCGTCAAATGACCCCATTACCCTCAAAGATGCAACATTTAGCACGTAGGGATGCGTTAGAGGTGAGTCTCCTACAAAGGACCAAGTGGGCCCCGCTAGGTCTCAATATGATGCACATAAGCATGACCTAAAGGATGACCTACGTTGTGGTTTACTAACAAGGCCGTTCGGGGGAGCATATGGTCGATAGTGGTTGCTTTGCTTTCCACCTACTCCATACATCCAACGACTCCCCCCCTAAAATAAAGGTGACTCAACTAGAGTTCGTGCGCACGACGTGCACTCCGAGACTTGTTGCAGAATGAATTGACTTGGGTTATGCAAATGATGCCAGATATAAAGCGGTAACACATAGGATAAATACTGTAAACAAAGAGCACGAAAACGCACAAAAGTGAAAACACAAACAAAAATCACAAACAATGCTTATACACTCGTAATGCCAAACATAGCCGATACGACTCCCAAAAAATAGCTCGGATTCTGAAAAAATCCCCAGCAGAGTCGCCAGTGCTGTCACACCCCTTTTTTGACTCCAAAAAAAAGATATGTATTTTAAGGTTTGAAAGGGTTTTTTATTAAAGTGACAAAATGAAGATTGATTCCAAAAAAAGATTGTTTTTTCATTCAAAATCAGAGTCGCCACTTGACATAATCTGGTGTGCCAAGTCACCATTGGAAAATCCTTTTCGAAACCATTTGAATCTTTAAACCGGTTTAAGAACAAAGATTCCGGCTAAGGAATTCTGTTGACCGAGGGGAAGGTGTTAGGCACCCCTTGATCCCGTGGTTCGACCACGGTCTCTTGGTGGAGCATATCGGCTAATTTGACATTACAAATGTACAAACCACATAAACGCACAAAACAAGCAAACAAATAAATCACACAAAATTCAAAACAAACAAAAAAATGTTCAGTCCAAATTATACAATCCAAAATAAAAGAGGTGCTGAAATATAAAACCCATTCTATTCTAAACTAATCCTAAACTAAACTCCACCCGACGTTCCGGGCCTTGATCACTAGCCTCCTTTGCGTACATTCTACTTCAGGGCATTCCCCGAATAAATCAATACAAATCCTTCGGGGTATTCCCCGGTCAAATGAGTACAATTTAAACTTTTCGTGCAATAAAGTAGAAAGTACCATTCACACACATATTCAAACACTCCAATAAATCGTTATTCCTAAATTTGCCTAACCGGCCTACGTTTGCCTACCAAGTTCAACATATCACAATTCTATCATGTTTAACATTATCAATACATCAAAATTAATCAATATTCATTTTCCTCCATTTTTAATCCCCACCTTAATTCATTTTTAACCACGTGATTAACCCATTTCAATACACAATCCACCAATCGAGAATAACAAAAATTCACCAATCAGGCTTTGCACATCACACACCCAAATGTCACCAACAGTTCACATCAACAAACAAACCACGGTATCGAATCACACGCAATCACAATCACATAAGAATTAAATAAAAAAGAAGAAAGAATTGGACCTTAAATTTGAAACTTTCAAACTCAATGTTATTCGAATAAAGAGAGTCCGCACCCGGAAATCTCGAGCCGAACCTTAACACCAACAATCCAACTCGACAAATAATGACCCGTTCACTGTCACTGTTCACGTCGTCACTGTTCACCGGTCACTGTTCATCGGTTACTTTTTTTTTTCCATTGTTGTTCTTGTTCTTGTGAGGAAGATTATTTGGTGATTCTATTTATTGTGGAGAAGATGATGATCAAAGAATGAGCCTCTTTCCTCTTAGAATTTTTCTTTTATAATGGGCATGGATTTGTTATGATGTGGGAATTTTGGTGGGTCCCCCATATATTCTTTCTTTGTGGATAAGAAAAAGGAGGGGGGGATCATATGGGTAGTTAGGGTAGGTAGAAGCTTTTGATTGGGTAGGTTTTTAGGATAAGATAAATTAGTTAGAGGTATTTTTTTTTGTATATTTTTGTATTTTTATGGGATATAATTACATGGGGTTGGACACATGGTAAGGTGAACTAAAAATGAATAAAATTAGACTTCGGTCGGTACAAAATTAGGTGTCTACACCCACCTGATTGGAAATCTAAGAAGAAGGTGACATGGAATACTGCTTATAATGTTTAAGATGAGGTCCCTATACCATAACTGCATGATGGAACAAGAGAGGAGGGAAAAACAATTGAGCCACTAATTTCCAGAGATTTACCAGGGGCTCCACAGCCGACAGGTGAGCAACATGGACAGATTTTGCAGATGCTTGACTGAGATTCCCCTCAGACCAATATGATGGCCAACATGGAAGGTATATCTCAAACTCCTAATACTAAATTAGATAGTTTAAGATGGATAATTGATAGTGGTTCTACAAACCACATGGCTCACAAGTTTAGACATAATGCATGATGTGCAAGTTGTTACAAATGAACAAAGTAGAAAAGTTTAATTACCTAATGGAGGGGTGACCTTAGTGTCACACACTGGCTGCTGTAGACTGTCAAATACAGGAGAAATACATGATGTGCTTTTTGTCCCAGAATTTCAATACAATCTCTTATCGGTATCCAAGGTTACCAGGGAAATGAACTATTTTGTGTCATTCTAACCTGGATTATGTTTGTTCCAGGACCTTACCACAAGGAAGATGATGGGTATTGGTAAAGAGGATACTAGGTTTTATCATCTATCTCTGCCTGGACCTTCCCTTAAAGAGGTTGTTGCTACTAAAATCTTGTCAGCTCAGGATGTTCAAAATACTATCATGTTATGGCACAGGAGATTGGCTCATGCACCTGTTCACTCAATAAAGGACATGCTTGGATTTAATCTTGAACATTGTAAATTAGTATTAAGCACCTGTGAGATTTTTCCCTTAGCTAGACATACCAGACTCCCTTTTTCGAGTAGTTCTACTAGGTCTAGTAAAGTGTTTGATATTCTACATGTGGATATATGGGGACCTTATCGTACTCAGACATTTGATGGTAACAAATTTTTTCTTACAATTGTTGATGATTGCTCAAGGACTATTTGGATTTTCATGTTGAAATTCAGGACTGATGTCTTTCTTTCACTTAAACAATTTTTTCGAATGATGCTTACTCAATTTAATGTCATAGTTAAAGGTATAAGGAAAGATATTGGGGAAGATTTTATCTATGAAAGTTTGCAATCTTTACTTAAAGAATTGGGTATTATTCACTACAGAACTTGTGTACATACCCCTCAGCAAAATGGAGTAGCTGAGAGGAAGCACAGACACTTGCTTGAAGTGGCTAGAGCACTCCGGTTCCAGGAGCTTTGGGGTCATTGTATTCTTACTGCTGCTCATATTGTTAACAGAATTCCTTCTAGTGAACTTGCAGGGAAATCACCTTATAAGGTCTTTTTTGGAAAGAAACCTTATTTCTTCCATTTTAGAACATTCGGTTGTTTGTGTTTTGCTAACACACTACCTAGAACTTACAAGTTTGCTACAAGAGCTGTAAGATAAGTTTTTATGGGACATTCTAATGTCACCAAAGGGTATGATCTGTATGATATTGCTGTGTAGAAGATTTTTGGTAATAGGGATGTGGTATTTCAGGAAAACCAATTTCCCTTCAAGGTACCCATACATTGGATGATAATCTACAGATTTTATGTCCCTCACTCCAGGTCCTTGTGATGATGATGATTTTTATGCTCCTAGAAACATCTCCAAAACACCTACTCTGGCTTCCTCATTACCAGTTGATCTCCCACCTTCTGATATTGATCAAAATCCTTTACCATCTCTTATCCCTACTGATGCTTCTACCTCTACTTTTAATCCATACAATCTACCAAATCTTTGATGATCAACAAGGCTCACTAAGCAACCTATTTGGTTATCAGATTTTGTTTCCAAACCGTCAGCTAGAAAAGTCCTTTATCCTTTTGCTGACAGTATGTCATATGCACATCTTTCTCCCTCTTATCAGAAGTATCTACATACTTTTTCTACAGTATAAAAACCTACCTCTTATCAAGAGGCTATCAAAGATCCGAGATGGTTGGAAGCTATGTACACTGAGTTAAAGGATCTTAATGATAATCATACTTGGGACCTGGTTCCCTTCCCAAGGGTAAAGTTCCTATTGGCTGCAGATGGGTCTATAAAGTCAAGTTAAAAGCTAATGGCGATATTGAGAGATTTAAAGCTCAATTAGTTGCTAAGGGCTTTAATCAGACAACAGGTATTGTTTTTTATGATACCTTTTCTCCAGTAGTTAAAATTGATATAGTCAGGACAGTTCTCTCATTGGTTGCACAACACAATTGGTTTATTCATCAGTTAGATGTGTACAATGCTTTTCTCCATGGTGACTTGCATGATGAGGTGTATAAGCAGTTTCTTGAGGGTTTTCCAAGTCAGGGGGAGAATGGTATTGTATGTAGACTTGTCAAAACCCTCTATGGTCTTTAGAAAGCAAGAAGGCGGTGGAATTTGAAATTGAGTGAGTCACTAGTGCATTCTGGTTTTACTCAGAGCAGCCTGGATCATTCTTTATTCATAAAAAAACAAGGGTTAAACATAGTTGCAATCCTTCTGTATGTAGATAACATGCTTGTGACTGGTAATAGATTGAACCTCATAGAACATACTAAAGCTTCTCTTCAGAAAGTATTTAAAATCAAGGATCTTGGTAATTTAAAATTCTTTCTTGGCATGGAATTTAGTAGATCTGCCAAAGGTATTCTTATGAATCAAAAGAAGTATGCATTGGAAATTATCTCTGATTTAGGGTTAGGAAGTGCTAAACCAGCTAAGGCACCCCTTGAAATGAACATGAAGTTAACGACATTGGAGTTTGATCAATTCACAGGAGAATCAACAGATGAACCTTTTGAAAACGGAGAGCAATATCAGATGTTGATAGGCAAAATGTTGTATTTAACACTGACAAGGCCAGACATTGCATTCTCAGTCCAAACACTTAGTCAATTCCTGCAACAACCAAAAAGGTGGCATTGGGATGTAGCTGTGAGAGTAATTAATTATGTGAAGAGAGAACAAGGATTTGGAATCTTATTAAGTAGCAAGATATCAAACAAGCTAAATGTATATTGTGATGCAGACTGGGCTTCATGTCCCAATACAAGAAGGTCAGTTTCTGGATTTTTAGTCATGGTGAATCACTATTGTCGTGGAATTTAAAGAAACAAAATGTAGTCTCTAGAAGTTCAGCAGAAGCTGAATATAGGAGCATGGCTAATGCAGTTTTAAAACTAGTATGGATCACTGCATTATTAAAGGAGTTGGGAAGTAAAATTGAGCAACCAACAATTGTGTTTAGTGACAGTAGAATAGCATTACAGATAGCAGCCAATCCAGTGTTCCATGAGAGGACTAAACACATAGAGATTGACTGGCACTTTATCAGACAAAAAATACAAGAAGGAGTCTTGAAAATAAAACATGTGAGCTCAAGAGAACAACTTGCAGACATACTTACTAAGGGCATACCTTTGTTGCAACATGACAACTTAGTAGGCAAGCTTGGTGTGTTAAATGTCTTTGCACCCACCAGCTTGAGGGGGAGTAATGAGTTCGGAATTACTTGATTAAGAAGTAGTTAAACAACTAATGTGTTAGTTAGTTGTCTAAGCAGTGATTAGTGATTAGTTAGGAAACAGTTAGAATAGAAGCTTCCAGAAGTTCTATATAAACAACACTATTGCATTGTAATGAACTAATTTTTTGGCTTCTTTACACTGAAATAATATCTCGCTTTCTCTTCTCTGCTCTGCTGAGCCATAGCTCATTATCAATGGCAGCTTAGATTGAACAATTGCGCTGATTTTAACAGAGTTTTTTTGCTGCTCCTTATGACTAATAGGACCTAACTTAAACTTGGGGTATATTGCTAATTACTGTTCTTGATCTTTGTAGGTTTCTTCCAAGCTCAAATCATTTAAATTTTAAAATAAAATTACTATTTTTTTTAGTTATTTATAGAGTGGTATTTTCCATCCCTGTCAAATAAAGTAGAGGAGGAGAACTGGAAGAGAGAAAGAAAAAGAGCAAAGGAATGACAAGTCTAATGGGGCAAAATGACTGACACATTGACTACCTTCGATAGACGAAAAAAATTCAAGTGTTCTAACCAATCCCTAGGGCGGACCCCAACTGAAAGTCACTAGACGAACTAATGGAAAGCTAGATAAAACAAATCAGCTGGCCCGATGTGTAAAACCTTCTCGGGGGAGAGTCTTTCTTCAATGAGAATAAAGAAAGTTTTTGGGCAAGACAAGAAAGGAACTCGCCCTTTAATTTGACACCAAGGGTTAAGTGTTTATTGTTGGCGACGATGACTTGGTGAAGGGAATATATGAGAGAATGTTCTCAAACTAGGTTACGACCAACGTAAAACTTCTTGCAAGCCAACATAATGGAGATATTTTGTTATTTTATGTTATTATCTGCCTCAATATGGTTTATTTGGTATATGCATTAATGTGAATTCACGTCCAACTTTAGTCGTTATAATAATTGCCGCTAAAATAGGTATCATTTACCGGTAATAACAAAAGCCGCAATATATGACCGGTAGCTTTACCGGCAATAATAATTATCGCTAAAAGTAATTACTTTTAGCTTCAAAAATATAGATATTCACCGGCACTCGATATAAATATCATCAAAGACTTTATGACAATGAATGCAACATCGTTCACTCAAATGCCGCTATATTTTTAGGGTAAATACATTTGATGTATAATGCATATGTATTTTTAAGCAAAATATCAACACTGCATATGTATTTTTATGCTAAAAAACATTTTGATGTATAATCCATATGTATATTTAAGCTAAATATCAACACTACATATGTATCTTTTGTAACTAAAATTTCATAATAAAATGTAGAACTACATAAAAAACTCAAATTTATCTTTAATTCAAATTCTCATTAATAATGATAATAAATGAACACATATTTAAATATATATTAGTTATGATCAAGGTATATTTTTGAAATGCTTAATTTTAACATTGAATTTTTATTTTATGGTAAATACATTTGATGTATAATGTATATGTATTTTTAAGCAAAATATCAATATTGCATATGTATTTTATAACTAAAATCTCACAATACAATGTAGAACTTCATAAAAAACACAAGTTTATATTTAATTCAAATTCGCATTTATATTGATAATAGATCAAAACATATTAAAAATATATTAGATATGGGTCCAGATGTATTTTTGAGCATGCTTAATCTTAACACTGCATATGTATTTTTAGGATAAAAACTTTTGATTGATACTGCATACGTATTTTTAAGCATAACATGAACACTACATTTGTATTTTTTTTTAACTAAATCTCACAGTAAAATATATAAATGCATAAAATACTCAAATTAAACTTTAATTCATATCAAAATTAGGCCCAATTCAAATCAGAATTAATTTCATTCAGTTAAAAAATAAGTACTATTATAACCTACAATTAGAACCACTTCAAACATAAAAATTAGTTTGTACAATCAGAACCTACATTCATACACCAGTTTCTCTAACTGTACAAAGTAATAAATCCATCAATTATCATACATCAAAAACTTCAGTAAAACTAGTTATTCTACTTTCCCTTGCAGGCCTCAAGGGTGCTTCGACACCACTATGAGCATTTACTTCTTGTTTTCGGATCCCATAGTCCCACAAAAGTGCTGCATCTCTTGTACGGAAGTGCGTTGGGGTCGAACTCAATCGCAATAACTTTGTGACCATAAGAAAGGCACTTTGCATATGTAACCATAAAGAGACCACAATCCCTACAAAAACAAGGAAAAAATATTTATTTATAAGTAAAATATATTTTGTACAAACATTCAATATTGGTATATGTAAATTAAAAACATACAAGCTTCCACTCGGTTGTTGAGGAAAATTCTCTTCAAATATCACAACAAACATATCTGAGTAATCTTTGTCTTTGTATCTTGAATGATTTTGAAGATCAATTCCTTTCTTATTGTAGAAATCAAAAGCTTGGAGACACAAAGGGATAATCTCAGCTAATTTCTTGATCTAAGCAAGAACAGTCGGATAACAAAAAAAATCATATAAACAAGCATATGTATTTTAAGCAGACAAAAAATGCAACCAATACTGAAAAATACATATCAATTCTACTAAAAATACATATTTCCAATAGACAGTTCATGAGTAGTTAACACAATACTTAACAATACTTATTGGCCTATATCTTTAACTCACAACTTTGATAATATCTTTATTACCCTATTTAGAACAACACAATACTTAACAGTCAAAAAAATACATTTACAAACAAAAAAATACCCCATCCTCACTATCTTCTTTGAATCATCAGGATAAGATTTCTGAACATCTTCTTCAATTTCTTCAACTTTCCTTTTCTTTTCGTACCATTTTTAAATTTTTTGCTCCTTCTTCAGCCCTTTTTTTTTTTGAAATTTCACTGATCTTCACTGTGTTGTTTCGAAACTTCGACCTAATCTCCTTCGATCTCCTAGATTTCTTCAACCTTATAGGATTTACAACAACTTTAACTAAATCTTCATGAGTTAACCCAAGACTAAAAGATTGTGCATAATCAAACTCTACATACATATTCCGTATACCGTTATTTGTTGGTGTTTTTGTTGTATGTTCATCCATTAAAACATAACACCCTTAAAATCTTATTTTCAGTTGAATTACAGTAGGATAAAAAGAAAGAACCGCTAACATGCAATATGCGATTAATAAAAAACATAAATACATTAATCACATTTTAAATTTTATATTTTTTTTATTTTCAAAAAATATGATTACATTAAATACAAGCCATGAATAATCACTACAAAAAAAATGTGTTTTAGCCACGTGCAAAACCGTGGCTATATGGTACCAAAATCGTAGCTAAATAGTTTAGCCACGGTTCATTAGCTCGGTTAAAGGTGGGTCCAACTGGGGCGTGGCGAGTAAATTAGCCACGGTTTTAACATCCGTGGAAACATTTCATTAGCCACGGTTTTCAGGTACATTTAGCCACGGCCATTCCATGGGTAATTTGTTCAAATTTTGTGCTATCATATCAGTTTGCCACAGTTATAACCGTGGCAAAAATGCCTAGTTTTTAAGAAATATATATTTTTTCATATGAATTAGCTACGGTTTTAACCGTGGCAAAAAAGTATCCAAATTTTTTAAAAAATATATATTTTTGCATAAATTTGCCATGATTTAATCATGACAAAAGTGCCAGCTATTTTTAAATATATATATATATATATGATAGTCTGATACTAATTTCTAAATAATGATAGACATTCACTTACACATTAACCATTATACACAAGATTGATATTAATTGTAACATAATAATCAAAGTTCTGATATTCTTCAATATATTGGCACAAAAGATAAGGTCCAAACCTTAAATATTCATAAAAAATACCATAAATACTAATGTTAAAGAAACACCAAAATATACTAAAGCCTAAGAAGATTACTGCTTGAGCTACCAAGATTCACATGACTATTTCTAGACATTCCAAAATCTTTTGAAGGACAAATATTTCCACCTAAACCACGCACACGTCCAGAATGTTTAGATCCAAACACTTTTTCAATGGCGTCATTAGGATGAGCTAGTATCTTCAAAGGAACACCGTAACTGATAGCAAGTTCCTGATCTTTAGGTAGATGCTCCAATATTTTAGCCAACAAGCAAAACAGATAAATGAGATATCCTCGTACCAATAAGACTTCTCTGTAATACAGTTGGGTATTAATTCAAGCAATTGTCCATTATACATAGAGACGTATTAATTCAAGCAATTGTCCATTAAATATAGAGACGCTTCAACAACAACAAAAAATCTAGTATACTCCCACCAAGTGGGGTCTGGTGTGGGTAAAATGTACGCAGTCCATACCGCTACCTCTGAAGAATTAGAGAGGTTATTTCTGATAGACCCCCGGCTCAAGATAAAGAATAGTCTTCAACTAGAACCGAGCTTATAATAAACTAATAACAATAATGTTGTCATAATTATAAAGATATACCAGCATGGAATTTAATCTCAGGAATGGACAAGAATGATTAAACAAATGATGTTCAAGCAAGAAATCATCAATTGATGTCGCTAATGTACAGTTTTGAGCATGTGCCACTTATACATGGTATCATACTATCATTTACTTACATCATCCTTACTTCACATAGACAATTTTAGAGTCACCTAATTAACTTCATCCTTGCCTTGTACACTACATAACTTTTAACCTTGTAGGAAGTTTGGAAAGTTTCCTTTATTCTTGACATACCAATAATTGTATAAGCAAGAGTTCTAACATATAAAATAAATATCCATGAAACAATAAATACATCAGAGATAACAATCGTCCTACCACGGTATCTGTATATATGGAATGAATCAGTGAATGAGGTCATCTAGTTAAGATCTTAAGATCAGTGAATGAGCACTACTTTGGTATGATTTTTCAAACTTAAATTCGATTCTAATTATTGACTGCACCTCATAGGGATCTATCTATCTATCATACAACAAGGATTTGACAGGACCTTTTCCTCAGTCTATTGGAAAATTGACAAAGCTATCAAATTTGTAAGTAAATGTGAATAAGCATTGAACATGAATTCACTTACAAGCTAATCTCATGATAATTTGCTGATCTTTTCTTAATTTCATGAAAGTATCTTTGTTGGTTGTGGATTTTTTGGATCCTTAACCGACTCCATAGGAAATCGTACTCGACTGTTTTTTTTGTAATCATTCTGTGGTACTTTTTGTACCTTAATGCAAAATTTTTGTGCTACCAAATTTTGGTCCATCTCTAGATAGGCAATGCACTTCTAAACAGAGAAACAGTTCACGAGGAGTTCAATCCATACTGCTTTTCATGTTTTTATACATTATCATATCTGAATAGTTATGTTTACTAAATCTATCTGTCTTCCAATCGTCTTCTGTATACACTGTAAAACAACCCCATTCTTTATTATGTAGATCTTAGAACAGGGATACAGTGAAGTTCAACTCAAGGAATGTTCATTATGGTAGGATTTGGATTTTCAATCCTTTTAGTTCCTCTTCCAGTAACTTTACCTTGACGTACATTATTTTTCTTTTGTAAAGTAAGTAGGATTTTCAATCTGTGTGTATTTTACATTGAATTTATCTAAATCCGTGACCTCCCTCGCTAATTACGCGAGTACAACGACCATTAATTGACTCAATAAAATTCAGGTATGCATATTATTTCACGCGCAATAGTAGGATAGTCATTTAAACTGTCGGTGTATATTGGTCAAGCCTTTTTTCTATTGTATGCGTTGTCCAGTATTATGCGAAGTATGTATCGTAAGTTCAATTTAATAGTGGAAAAATTTTGTAAATATTTTCATTAGATTATGTGACTTACGTATGTATTGTTATTTGGTTGAAAGTAAGTTATCTTGACTGTACTCTACTACTTTCCATTTTTACCATAGATTTTTGGAATTCCTGTAGAATATTATTGCAATGGTCAAATCATTTTTTTTATGTATTCAACAATCTAATGCTCTTTATCATGGTTAGTATTAAGATATATTCTCTTAATAATATTTCCTTAATAGGACCACTAAAATAGGTCTTATTTAACGGTAGCTTGACCAGCAATTTGTAGCTAAATAAAAAGTCGTTGAAAGTAATTATTATTGGCGCTAATAATATGAGAATTTACCTGCACTTGATATAACTGTCACTAAAGAAGTTAACGCCATGCAATGACCTTAACTTAAATGCCGTTATATTTTTGTGGAAATATTTATTTACGCTAAATATATCTTTCGTTGTAATGGTAGACAGTAGAAGCCACCGTATACCTAGCACGACATATGATAATATACAAATGGACATCTATCGATTTTCTTTTGAAGATGTGTAGTACCTAGATATATGTTGTTAAAAAGAGAGCAACACCATTCAAGTAAAAAATCAATAAAACAATAAACTAATAACATAACATATATATAACTAATATTAATGGGTTCGAATGAACCATAACTGATGATAGAACATCATAAGATGACTCAAACGACACACTGACACCATTAAAACAACAAAAACAACACGACTATGGACTTATAACATGACTCGAACGACACACACTAACACCATTCAAATGATAAAATCAACATGACAATGGACTAACAACATGACACAATAACTAAACTTGTAGGGTTCGAATGAACCATAAGACAGATGATAGGACTGACTCAAATTATAAGACATGACACACTGGGGATAACTCAAATGACACGATAGACCTAGATGCACGCTTATTACTCATGCGCATTCCATAATGCGTGACTTAGGAACGACAGTTGAACTAGTAGGGAACTGCAGAAGAAGTAGATCCACCAACCCTAATTAGGAAATGGTGCACCAACATTGGGTCCACGTGAAGAACTTGCCCCATCACCACTGAGACAAGGAACTTCCAAGGGTGAGAAATGGGAGTGGAGCATCACTCCCCATTTGTTGAAGTTCTGCCTCGAATTCAACTTTTCTCTTTTGAACTTCCAATGCCTCCTTCAATTGTTCAAGTTGGGAGAGGCTAAGTCCTTCAATAATCGGAGATTCGCACACACGATCATAGGCTCTCCTCCCAGATTCAAGTAGGGATTCCCCTACATCTCTCTTCTTCCGGAGAGACTCCTGCAAGTCCATGACCTCTTTATTGAGCCCACGTTGACCAGTGTTTCGATGATCCATGATTAGGTGGTCATGGCGATCATCATCATTTGGTGGAGGGAGGTCCCTCCCCAGGAACCTAACCACCAGCGACTCCACTAAAGGGTGGCCAAAGGAGTAAACTTTGTTGGCCTTGGCTGGAGAAAATACCACAATGGCAATTTCACCACCACATAGCGTACAAAGTTCACTAACCTTTTTGAACAGGCCAGCACGACGCTTAGAGAAAGTAACTTGCATGTTACTCTCATTTTTCATTTTCACTATTTCGACCTTTTTTCGACCCTTGCTCAGTCTTGCCATGGCTAAATTAAAACTACTCAATAATTGTGAAACCAAGAAGTAGTAGTTGTGATTTTTTATCTCAACACCAAGAGATTTTATATTAGAAATTTCAATATTTTGTTTCACCTTTTTAGGAAAATAAATTAAAATTACTTAGAGAGCCTATAAATTTATGTTTTTTTCTTTTTTTGTAAAAGATTTGAATGGAACCAGCTTTCACCTCTATTCTTTGTGTCGTTAGCGCTAATCGAATCCTTAAAGACCATAATTCATAATTAGACAATATATGTTTTTCTTAATTTGAATTATGTCGTTCTACAAAAGTATTAAAAAGAAAACATTACATCATTAGTACGTATGATATTATATTTTATCACTTTATTAATTTGAGTACACATTGAAGAGTAATAATAAAAAATAAAATATCAAATTATTACTATAACATTTCTGAATTTTCAAATGTAATATTCGAGTTATCCCTGAAGTTTCTGACATTCGGTGTTCATCGAATGAGCAAAGATACATGACATTTTTCTTTTATAGAAGTTTTATTCGTTCCTCCTTGATTATTACTTATTAGTTGATATGTACAATCACTTCAATTATTAGTTAACCATAAAATTAACATGGTTTGGTAATACAAGCACCAATTATGTGAATAAGTTTGTCTTTTCCTCGTGCGGATTGGAGTAAAATTATTGTAGTAGGGAAAGGTTGTATTTCTCCCAGACCTAATAAAAGCAATTGTTCATTCTGACATGCTGCGATTAAAGAAGTAACTTTCTTATAAATTGAAAAATACATATTTAAAAGAAACAGGTTAATATCCTTTGAAATCAAATTATTTGTGGTTTGTTAATATATGAATGCATGTTTACGATTCAAAAAGAACTGATCATTTTTTTTACAAAGTTGATCACGTCTTTGAAAGCTTGCCAAGCTAGTTACCAGAAAATGGTGTTAACTTGTCGTCTGACGACTCCCAAGCAAAGGTAAGCTTAGAATGTGAGATTGTTTGTAGCTTGTTCATTAGCAAGTGAATTAAGATCGAGTTTAATGAGTTACGAATTACTTGATTAGTTGATTAAGAAGTAGTTAAACAACTAATGTGTTAGTTAGTTGGTTATGCAGTGATTAGTAATTAGTTAGGAAACAGTTAGAATAGAAGCTTCCAGAAGTTCTATATAAACAACACTATTGCATTGTAATGAACTAATTTTTTGGCCTCTTTACACTGAAATAATATCTCCCTTTCTCTTCTCTTCTCTGCTGATCCCTAGCTCATTACCAATGACATCTTAGATTGAACAATTGTACAGATTCTAACATGGTATCAGAGCTTTGAACCACGATTGTGCGTTCCACGAAAGAGATTTGTGAGATTACGTGCTCATTGACAGTTTTCAGTAACGAAGGTTGATGTTCTACCATGGCAGCTTCAACATTGAACACTGTGAAGTTCGATCACAGTCATCCCCTATTTTTACACCCTTCAGACACCACCGGAGCGCCCATTATTCTGATGCAGCTAACCAGTTTTGATAACTATTCTATATGGAGTAGGCCTATGCGCATTCAGCGGCTTGGGAAAAAAAACTTGGGGATTGTTGATGGCACATTGAAAAAGGAGGATTTCGGAGCTGATTTTCGACGTCAATGGGACCGGTGCAATTCAATTGTTCAAGGATGGATAATGAGCTCAGTAACACAGGAATTGCACTGGAATTATCTATGCTACAAATGCACGAACTTTTTGGGAGGATTTGCATGAATGCTTTGACAAGGTAAATGCATCACGAGTTTACCAGTTGCATAAAGCCATAGCGACTACTATACAAGGAAATGACAGTATACCTGGTTATTTTTCAAAACATCGCAATTTATAGGATGAATTTGCTAGTATAGTTCCTCTGTCTTGTTGTTGCCCTAGATCAAGGGAGTTTAATAATCATATTGAGAGACAAAAATTGATGCAGTTCCTAATGGGCTTGAATGAAATGCATAATCAGTCGAGGAGCTAGATTTTGATGACTGATCCTACTCCAAATATCAAAAAGGCATATGCTATGCTTGTTGAGTGAGAGAGCCAATGACTTATTGGTAATTCCACTATGCAAGGTGAAGGTGCTTATTTAACGGCTCTGTTAGCAGCAAAAGGCTTAGGTTCTCGATTGTCAATTGGAGAAGGTTTTGTATCTAGAACTTTGACTAGAGAGAGTTCAGATATTGCAGCTCACATGGCTGGGAGAGGAATGCATTATCAACATAACAAAGGAGACTCTTTTCAGAAAGGCAGGAAGAATTGGAACAAAAAATGTGACTATTGTAAAATGCAAGGACATGTGGTAGATGAGTGCTTTAAGCTATATGTATACCCACCTTATTGGAAATATAAGAAGAATGTGACATGGAATACTATTTATAATGTTCAAGCTGAGGCAATAGAGCCACTAATTTCCAGAGATTTACCAAGGGCTCCACAGCTGACAGGTGAGTAACATGGACAAATTTTACAGATGCTTGACCGAGATTCTCCTCAGACCAATATGATGGCCAATTTGGAAGGTATATATCAAACTCCTAATACTAAATTAGAGAGTTTAAGATGGATAATTTATAGTGGTGCTACAAACCACATGGCTTACAAGTTTAGACATAATGCATGATGTGCAAGTTGTTACAAATGAACAAAGTAGAAAAGTTTAATTACCTAATGGAGGGGTGTCCTTAGTGTCACACACTGGCTGCTGTAGACTGTCAAATATAGGAGAAATACATGATGAGCTTTTTGTCCCAGAATTTCAATACAATCTCTTATCGGTATCCAAGGTTACCAAGGAAATGAACTGTTTTGTGTCATTCTATCCTGGATTTTGTTTGTTCCAGGACCTTAACACTGGGAAGCTAATGAGGATTGGTAAAGTGGATACTGGTTTTTATCTTCTAGATGGGCCTGGACCTTCCCCTAAAGAGGTTGTTTCTACTAAAATCTTGTCAGCTCAGGATGTTCAAAATACTATCATGTTATGGCACAGGATATTGGCTCATGCACCTATTCACTCAATAAAGGACATGCTTTGATTTAATATTGAACATTTAAATCAGTATTAAGCACCTGTGATATTTGTCCCTTAGCTAGACATACCAGACTCCTTTTTCGAGTAGTTCTACTAGGTCTAGTAAAGTGTTTGATATGCTACATGTGGATATATGGGGACCTTATCGTACTCAGACATTTGATGGTAACAAACTTTTTTCTTACAATTGTTGATGATTTCTCAAGGACCATTTGGATTTTCTTGTTGTAATTCAAGATTGATGTCTTTCTTTCACTTAAACAATTTTTTCGAATGGTGCTTACTCAGTTTAATGTCACAGTTAAAGGTATAAGGAAAGATAATAGGGGAGATTTTATCAATGAAAATTTGCAATCTTTACTTAAAGAATTGGGTATTATTCACTACAGAACTTGTGTACATACCCCTCAGCAAAATGGAGTAGATGAGAGGAAGCACAAATACTTGCTTGAAGTGGCTAGAGCACACCGGTTCTATGGTCATATACCTCTCAAGTTTTGGGGTCATTGTATTTTTATTGCTTCTTATATTGTTAACAGAATTCCATCTAGTGAACTTGCAGGGAAATCACCTTATGAGGTCTTTTTTGGAAAGAAACCTTGTTTGTTCCATTTTAGAACATTCGGTTATTTGTGTTTTGCTAACACACTACCTAGAACTTACAAGTTTGCTCCAACAGCTATAAGATCAGTTTTTATGGGATATTCTAATGTCACCAAAGGGTATGTTCTGTTTGATCTTGCAGCGTAGAAGTTTTTTGTTAATAGGGATGCGGTATTTCAGGAAAACCAATTTCCCTTCAAGGTACCCATACAGTAGTTGATAATCTACAGATTTTATGTCACTCTCTCCAGGTCCTTGTGATGATGATGATTTTTATGCTCCTAGCAACATCTCCGAAACACCTACTCTGGCTTCCTCATTACCAGTTGATCTCCCACCTTCTGATATTGTTCAAAATCCTTTACCATCTCTATCCCTACTGATGCTTCTACCTCTACTTTCAATCCATACAATCTACCAAATCTTAGACGATCAACAAGGATCACTAAGTAATCTATTTGGTTATCAGATTTTTTTTCCAAATCGTCATCTAGCAATGTCTTTTATCCTCTTGCTGACAGAGTGTCATATGCACATCTTTCTCCATCTTATCAGAAATATCTACATAGTTTTTCTGCAGTATAAGAACATACCTCTTATCAAGAGGCTATCAAAGATCTGAGATGGTTGGAAGCTATGTACACTGAGTTAAAGGATCTTAATGATAAACATACTTGGGACCTGGTTCCCCTTCCCAAGGGTAAAGTTCCTATTGGCTGCAGATGGGTCTATAAAGTCATGTTAAAATCTAATGGCGATATTGAGAGATTTAAAGCTCAATTAGTTGCTAAGGACTTTAATCAAATAATCGGTATTGATTTTCATGATACATTTTCTCCAGTAGTTAAAATTGCTACAGTCAGGACAGTTCTCTCTTTGGTTGCACAACACAATTGGTTCATTCATCAGTTAGATGTGTACAATGTTTTTCTCCATGGTGACTTGCATGATGAGGTGTATAAGCAGTTGCTTGAGGATTTTCCAAGTCAGGGGGAGAATGGTATTGTATGCAGACTTGTCAAATCCCTCTATGGTCTTAAGAAAATAAGTGGGAAGTGGAATTTGAAATTGAGTGAGTCACTAGTGCATTCTGGTTTTACTCAGAGCAGCCTGGATAATTCTTTATTCATAAAAAAACAAGGGTTAGACATAGTTGCAATCCTTATGTATATAGATGACATGCTTGTGACTGGTAATAGCTTGAGCCTCATAGAACATACTAAAGCTTCTCTTCAGAAAGCATTTAAAATCAAGGATCTTGGTAATTTAGAATTCTTTCTTGGCATGGAATTTAGTAGATCTACCAAAGGTATTCTTATGAATCAAATAAAGCATGCATTTGAAATTATCTCTGATTTAGGGTTAGGAAGTGCTAAACCAGCTATGACACCCCTTGAAATGAACATGAAGTTAACGACACTGGATTTTGATCAAGTCACAGGAGAATCAACAGATGAACCTTTTGAAAACAGAGAGCAATATCAGAGGTTGATAGGCAAAATGTTGTATTTAACACTGACAAGGCCAGACATTGCATTCTCAGTCCAAACACTTAGTCAATTCCTGCAACAACCAAAAAGTTCGCATTGGGATACAACTGTGAGAGTAATGAATTATGTGAAGAGAGAACAAGGACTTGGAATCTTGTTAATCATCAAGATATCAAACAAGCTAAATGTATATTGTGATGCAGACTGGGCTTTATGTCCCAATACAAGAAGGTCAGTTTCAGGGTTTTTAGTCATGGTGAATCACTATAGTCGTGGAAGTCGAAGAATAAAAATTTAGTCTCCAGAAGTTCAGCAGAAGCTGAATACAGGAGTATGGCTAATGCAGTTTAAGAACTAGTATGGATCACTGCATTATTAAAAGAGCTGGGAAGTAAAATTGAGGAACCAATAATTGTGTTTTGTGATAGTAGAGTAGCATTACAGATAGCAGCCAATCCAGTGTTCAATGAGAGGACTAAACACATAGAGATTGACTGCCACTTTATCAGACAAAAAATACAAGAAGGAGTCTTGAAAATAAAACATGTGAGCTCAAGAGAACAACTTGCAGACATACTTACTATGGGCTTACCTCGGTTGCAACATGAAAACTTAGTAGGCAAGCTTGGTGTGTTAAATGTCTTTGCACCCACCAGCTTGAGGGGGAGTAATGAGTTAGGAATTACATGATTAAGATGTAGTTAAACAACTAATGTTTTAGTTAGTTGGCTAAACAGTGATTAGTGATTAGTTAGGAAACAGTTAGAATAGAAGCTTCCAGAAGTTCTATATAAACATCAGTATTGCATTGTAATGAACTAATTTTTTGGCCTCTTTACACTGAAATAATATCTCACTTTCTCTTCTCTTCTCTGCTGAGCCATAGCTCATTATCAATGACATCTAATATTGAAAAATTGCACAGATTCTAACAGAGTTTTTTGCTGCTCCTTATGACTAATAGGACCTAACTGCAACTTGGGGTATATTGCTAATTACTGTTCTTGATCTTTGTAGGTTGCTTCCAAGCTCAAATCATTTAAATTTTAAAATAAAATTACAAATTTTTTTTGTTATTTATAGAGTGGTATTTTTCATCCCTATCAAATAAAGTAGAGGAGGAGAACTGGAGGAGAGAAAGAAAAAGAGCAAAGGAATGACAAGTATAATGGGGGAAAATGACTGACACATTGACTACCTTCGATAGACAAATAAAATTCAAGTGGTCTAACCAATCCCTAGGGCGGACCCCAACTGAAAGGCACTAGACGAACTAACGGCAAGCTAGATAAAAAAAATCAGTTGGCACTATGTGTAAAACCTTCTCGGGGGGAGAGTCTTTCTTCAATGAGAATAAAGAAAGATTTTGGGCAAGACAAGAAAGGAACTCGCCCTTTAATTTGACACCAAGGGTTAAGAGTTGATTGTTGGCGACGATGACTTGGTGAAGGGAATATATGAGAGAATATTCTCAAACTGGGTAACGACCAACGCAAAACTTCTTGCAAGCCAAAATAATGGAGATATATTGTTATTTTGTGCTATTATCTTCCTCAATATGGTTTATTTTGTATAAGAATTAATGTGAATTCATGGTCAACTTTAGTCGTTATAATAATTGCCGCTAAAATAGGTATCATTTACCGGTAATAACAAAAGCCGCAATATGTGACCGGTAGCTTTACCGGCAATTATAATTATCACTAAAAGTAATTACTTTAGCTTAAAAAATATAGATATTCACCGGCACTCGATATAAATATCATCAATGACTTTATGACAATGAATGCAACATCGTTCACTCAAATGCCACTATATTTTTAAGGTAAATACATTTGTTGTATAATGCATATGTATTTTTAAGCAAAATATCAACACTCCATATGTATTTTTATGCTAAAAAACATTTTGATGTATAATCCATATGTATTTTTAAGCAAAATATCAACACTACATATGTATCTTTTGTAACTAAAATCTCACAATAAAATGTAGAACTACATAAAAAACTCAAATTTATCTTTAATTCAAATTCTCATTTATAATGATAATAAATGAACACATATTAAAATATATATTAGTTATGATCAAGGTGTATTTTTGAAATGCCTAATTTTAACACTGCATATGTATTTTTAGGGTAAATACATTTGATGTATAATGCATATGTATTTTTAAGCAAAATATCAATACTGCATATGTATTTTATAACTAAAATCTCACAATACAAAGTAGAACTTCATAAAAAACACAAGTTTATATTTAATTCAAATTCACATTTATAATGATAATAAATGAAAACATATTAAAAAATATATTAGATATGGGTCCAGATGTATTTTTGAAAATGCTTAATCTTAACACTGCATATGTATTTTTAGGATAAAAACTTTTGATTGATACTGCATACGTATTTTTAAGCATAATATGAACACTACATTTGTATTTTTTTTAACTAAATCTCATAGTAAAATATATAACTGCATAAAATACTCAAATTAAACTTTAATTCAAATCAAAATTAGACTCAATTCAAATCAGAATTAATTTCATTCAGTTAAAAAATAAGTACTATAATAACTTACAATTAGAACCATTTCAAACATAAAAATTAGTTTGTACAATCAGAACCTGCATTCATACACCAGTTTCTCTAACTGCACAAAGTAATAAATCCATCAATCATCATACATCAAAAACTTCAGTAACGCTAGTTATTCTACTTTGCCTTGCAGGCCTCAAGGGTGCTTCGACACCACTATGAGCATTTGCTTCTTGTTTTCGGATCCCATAGTCCCACAAAAGTGCAGAATATCTTGTACGGAAGTGCGTTGGGGTTGAACTCAATCGTAATAACTTTGTGACCATAAGAAAGGCACTCTGCATATGTAACCATTAAGAGACCACAATCGCTACAAAAACAAGGAAAAAAATATTTACTTATAAGTAAAATATATTTTGTACAAACATTCAATTTTGGTATATATAAATTAAAAACTTACAAGCTTCCACTCTGTTGTTGAGGCAAATTCTCTTCAAATATCACATCAAACAGATCTGAGTAATCTTTGTCTTTGTATCTTGAATGATTTTGAAGATCAATTCCTTTCTTATTGTAGAAATCACAAGCTTGGAGACACAAAGGGATAATCTCTGCTAATTTCTTGATCTGAGCAAGAACAGTCGGATAAGAAAAAAATTCATATAAACAAGCATATGTATTTTAAGCAGACAAAAAATGCAACCAATACTGAAAAATACATATTAATTCTACTAAAAATACATATAGCCAATAGACAGTTCATGAGTAGTTAACACAATACATAACAGTACTTATTGGCCTATATTTTTAACTCACAACTTTGATAATATCTTTATTACCCTATTTAGAACAACACAATACTTAACAGTCAAAACAATATATTTACAAACAAAAAAATACACCATCCTCATTATCTTCTTCAGAATCATCAGCATAAGATTTCTGAACATCGTCTTCAATTTCTTCAACTTTCCTTTTCTTTTCGTACCGTTTTTAGGTGTATGTGTATAGAAACTTAATTTCTTTTTTTAAAAATAAATAAATAAAATAAACTCCATTTCCCCTCAATTCTAATAAAAGAAACCAAATGCACACACCACAAAGAAAGAACAAAAGAAATACTCGTAAGTAGGCAGTGCAACTGAATTGCTTCTTCGTTATTTTTTTGGTAAGTTTCAAAAATAGCAACTGTTTGGCACAAAATTCATATTTCATAACCACACTTTATAATATTATTATTTATAATCGATGTATTTGATTCACATTTATTGTATTTGCATTACTTAATAATCTGTTTGTATAAAAAACATAAATACATTAGTCACATTTAAAATTTTATATTTTTTTTATTTTCAAAAAATATGATTACATTAAATACAAGCCATGAATAATCACTACAAAAAAAATGTGTTTTAGCCACGTGCAAAACCGTGGCTATATGGTACCAAAATCGTAGCTAAATAGGTTAGCCACGGTTCATTAGCCACGGTTAAAGGTGGGTCCAACTGGGGCGTGGCGAGTAAATTAGCCACGGTTTTAACGTCCGTGGAAACATTTCATTAGCCACGGTTTTCAGGTACATTTAGCCACGGCCATTCCTTGGGTAATTTGTTCAAATTTTGTGCTATCATATAAGTTTGCCACAGTTATAACCGTGGCAAAAATGCCTAGTTTTTAAAAAATATATATTTTTTTCATATAAATTAGCCGCGGTTCTAACCGTGGCAAAAAAGTATCCAACTTTTTAAAAAAATATATATTTTTGCATAAATTTGCCTTGATTTAATCATGACAAAAGTGCCAGCTCTTTTTAAATATATATATATATATATATATATATATATATATATATATGATAGTCTGATACTAATTTCTAAATAATGATAGACATTCACTTACACATTAACCATTATACACAAGATTGATATTAATTGTAACATAATAATCAAAGTTCTGATATTGTTCAATATATTTGCACAAAAGATAAGGTCCAAACCTTAAATATTCATAAAAAATACCATAAATACTAATGTTAAAGAAACACCAAAATATACTAAAGCCTAAGAAGATTACTGCTTGAGCTACCAAGATTCACATGACTATTTCTAGACATTCCAAAAGCTTTTGAAGGACAAACATTTCCACCTAAACCACGCACACGTCCAGAATGTTTAGATCCAAACACTTTTTCAATGGAGTTATTAGGATGAGCTAGTATCATCAAAGGAACACCGTAACTGATAGCAAGTTCCTGATCTTTAGGTAGATGCTCCGATATTTTATCCGACAAGCAAAATAGATAAATGAGATATCTTCGTACCTATAAGACTTCTTTGTAATAGTGTTGGGTATTAATTCAAGCTATTGTCCATTAAATATAGAGACATTTCAACAACAACAAAAAATCTAGTATACAACCACCAAGTGGGGTCTGGGGTGGGTAAAATGTACGCAGTCCATACCGCTACCTCCGAAGAAGTAGAGAGGTTGTTTCCGATAGACCCCCGGCTCAAGATAAAGAATAGTCTTCAACTAGAACCGAGCATATAATAAACTAATAACAATAATGTTGTCATAATTATACAGATATACCTGCAAGGAATTTAATCTCAGGATCGGACAAGAATGATTAAACAAATGATGTTCAAGCAGGCAATCAACAATTGATGTCGCTAATGTACAGTTTTGAGCATGTGCCACTTATACATGGTATCATACTATCATTTACTTGCATCATCCTTACTTCACATAGACAATTATAGAGTCACCTAATTAACTTCATCCTTGCCTTGTACACTACATAACTTTTAACCTTGTAGGAAGTTTGGAAAGTTTCCTTTATTCATGACATACCAATAATTGTATAAGCAAGAGTTATAACATATAAAATAAATATCCATCAAACAATAAATACGTCAGAGATAACAATCAGCCCACAACGGTATCTGTATATATTGAATGAATCAGTGAATGAGGTCATCTAGTTAAGATCTTAAGATCAGTGAATGAGCACTACTTTGGTATGATTTTTCAAACTTAAATTCGATTCTAATTATTGACTGCACCTCATAGGGATCTATCTATCTATCATACAATAAGGATTTGACAGGACCTTTTCCTCAGTCTATTGGAAAATTGACAAAGCTGTCAAATTTGTAAGTAAATGTGAATAAGCATTGAACATGAATTCACTTACAAGCTAATCTCATGATAATTTACTGATCTTTTCTTAATTTCATGACAATATCTTTGTTGGTTGTTGATTTTCTGGATCCTTAACCGACTCCATAGGAAATCTTACTCGACTGGTTTTTTTGTAATAATTCTGTGGTACATTTTGTACCTTAATGCAAACTTTTTGTGCTACCAGATTTTGGTCCATCTCTAGACAGGCAATGCACTTCTAAACAGAGAAACAGTTCACGAGGAGTTCAATCCATACTGCTTTTCTTGTGTTTATACATTATCATATCTGAATAGTTATGTTTACTAAATCTATCTGTCTTCCAATCGTCTTCTGTATACACTTCAAAACAACCCCATTCTGTATTATGCAGATCTTAGAACAGGGTTACAGTGAAGTTCAACTCAAGGAATGTTCATTAGAATGAAGATTAAATACACCAGGCGTCACAATAATAAAAATTGATTGTACTAGAAATTGATACTGCATTTCCAGTACACAAGTTTATACTTCTTCTACATCAATTAAGTTGACTATGTTTATCAAATGACTGTGTTATTTGGTGGTTTTTGGAACAGTACACTATTCAAAGGGCAGCCCGGTAAACTAAAGCTCCCGCCATGAGGTAGAGAGGTTGTTCCCGATAGACCCCGACTTAAGACAAAAACAGCTCATTAAGTATAACAAACAAACTATGATCAACAGAATAACCTGGATATAAGTGTTTGTTGAGTTTATAATTTGTAAATTCTTAGCTCCTGTAAGAGCTGAAATTCAGACAAATAAAACCATTAGTTGTTAAGTAAAATATACCACCATCGACGGAGCATGTGATTCATCCACACACCATAAAAAAAATGCATACCACATGTTCAACCTACTCATGTACATTGCACACTCCAAATTACAGATCAGTAACTTCTGAGTACATTGCACACTCCAAATTACAGAGCAGTATCTATATATTGATAGTTCTATACTGTAATAATCAGAAAAAACAAGGAACCAAATATACTTTGTTCTGGTCATGAACATCAAGCATCTAGTTCATGCGGAGTTTAAATAAGTCGTTCAAGCATAAAATTCTTAACATTGGCGAAAGGAATTGATCAAACAAAACCTTTGAGTTAAGCATCTGTAAGGGCCAAAACAGCCTAAAGAACTTTGCACATAGGTACAGTTTGGTATGTTATCTTCCGCAATGTGGCTTATTCAGTACATGAAGTAACGTGAATTCGTGGTCAACTTTAATCATTATAATAATTTCCACTAAAATAGGTCCGATTTATTGATAATAAGAAAACCCGCAAAATATGGTAGCCTTATCAGTAATTTATCGCTAAATAAATGTCGTTGAAAGTAATTACTTTTAGCGCCAATAATATAAGCATTTACGAAACATTCAATATAAATGCCACTAAACACTTTAACAACATTAAATGCAATGACCATAACTTAAATGACATTAATTATTTTTGTTATAATATTTATTGCCACAAAATATCTCTTTTGTTGTAGTTGGTAGTCAGTATCCACCATATACCTGGCACGACATATGATAATATACAAACAAGCATACAACGATTTTCTTTTAAGATTTGTAATATCTAGATACATGTGAAAGAAGAGAGAAACACCATTCAAGATTTCAAGGATAACAAATACATTTTAAATGTTAGAGAAGAGAGCAACATTATTTAAGGATAACATCAAAATGACAATGGACAGATAACATAACACATATAATTAACAGTATTGGGTTCAAAAGAATCATAACCGATGATAAAATATTAAATAACGACTCAAACAACACACACTAACATCATGCAAATGATAATATCAATATGACAATGGACTGACAACATGGCACATAACTAAACTTATAGGGTTCGAATGAATCATAACAGATGATGAACATCATCGGATGACTCAAATCAGATATTTGTTATAAAAAGTATTTTAGTTTTTTTTTTGTGATAATTGAACAAAATTAAATCATTATGTTTATGTTACAAAACATAATTATGTGGTTTTTGTACAATAAAAAAAGAATTTAGATTTTGTGCATTGTCAGTTTACAAAATATTTTACACTATCAGATAAATTTGACTTGCTATTGCAGGTTATTTAATATTTTTTTTATTTTTATGTAAATAGTTTGATAACCTGCAATAACAGATCAAGCTAACTGATAGTGCAAAAAATTTTATTCACTAAATCTGCACAGAACTTAAACGCATAAAAAATATGATTATCCTAAAATGATTAATCGGGGCACAAAGCCACTAACACTTAAAAGTTGGCAATTATTTTTTTAAAATTGTTTTCTTCTTACAAGGACTTTGTTTAATTATTCTTATTTTTTATGGTAGGATTTGGATTTTCAATCCTTTTAGTTCCTCTTCCAGTAACTTTACCTTGACGTACATTATTTTGCTTTTGTAAAGTAAGTAGGATTTTCAATCTGTGTGTATTTTACATTGAATTTATCTAAATCCGTGACCTCCCTCGCTAATTACGCGATAACAACGACCATGAATTGAGTCAATAAAATTCAGGTATGCATATTATTTCACGCACAATAGCAGGGTAGTCATTTAAACTGTCGGTGTATATTGGTCAAACCTTTTTTCTATTGTATGCATTGTCCAGTATTATGCCAAGTATGTATCGTAAGTGCAGTTTAATAGTGGAAAAATTTTGTAAATTTTTTCATTAGATTATGTAACTTACGTATGTATTGTTGTTTGGTTGAAAGTAAGTTATCTTGAAATTAACTATGCAAGATTAGGTATTCCACCCCTAAGGTGGGATTAATAACACTACAATTACGGAATAAGTTATCTCATGCATTTTATCTCAATCAAATATGGGATAAATTGATCCTACCATTAAACCCAATATTAATTATCTCTAATCCCTTATACCAAACGAGCCCATACACTAATCATAGTGCTGACTGTACTCTACTACTTTCCATTTTTACCATAGATTTTTGGAATTCCTGTAGAATATTATTGCAATGGTCAAATCATTGTTTTTATGTATTCAACAATATAATTCTGTTTATCATGGTTAGTATTAAGATATATTCTCTTAATAATATTTCCTTAATAGGACCACTAAAATAGGGCTTATTTAACGGTAGCTTTACCAACAATTTATCGCTAAATAAAAAGTCGTTGAAAGTAATTATTTTTGGCTCTAATAATATGAGCATTTACCTGCACTTGATATAACTTCCACTAAAGACGTTAACGCCATGCAATGACCTTAACATAAATGCCTTTAAATATTTTTTTGGAAATATTTATTTACGCTAAATATCTCTTTCGTTGTAATGGTAGCCAGTAGTAGCCACCGTATACCTAGCACGACATATGATAATATACAAACGGGCATCTATCGATTTTCTTTTGAAGATGTGTAGTATCTAGATATATGTTGTTAAAGAAGAGAGAAACACCAATCAAGTATAAAATCAATATAACAATAAACTAATAACATAACATATATATATAACTAATATTAATGGGTTCGAATGAACCATAACTGATGATAGAACATCATAAGATGACTCAAACGACGCACTGACACCATTCAAACGACAAAAACAACATGACTATGGACTTATAACATGACTCGAACGACACACACTAACACCATTCAAATGATAAAATCAATATGACAATGGAATGACAACATGACACAATAACTAAACTTGTAGGGTTCGAACGAACCATAAGACAGATGATAGGACTGACTCAAATTATAAGACATGACACACTGGGGATAACTCAAATGACACGATAAACCTAGATGCACGCTTATTACTCATGCGCCTTCCACAAGGCGCGACTTAGGAAAGATAGTTGAACTAGTAGGGAACTGCAAAAGAGGTAGATCCACCATCCCTAATTAGGAAAAGATGCACCAACATTGGATCCACGTAAAGAACTTGCCCCATCATCACTAGTAGTAGACAAGGCACTTCCAAGGGAGAGAAATGGGAGTGGAGCATCACTCCCCATTTGTTGAAGTTCTTCCTCGAATTCAACTTTTCGCTTTTGAGCTTCCAATGGTCCTTCAATTGTTCAAGTTGGGAGAGGATAAGTCCTTCAATAATCGGAGATTCGCACACACGATCGTAGGCTCCCCTCCCAGATTCAAGTAGGGATTCCCCTACATCTCTCTCCTTCCGGAGAGACTCCTGCAAGTCCATGACCTCCTTATTGAGCCCACGTTGACCATTGTTTCGATGAGCCATGATTAGGTGGTCATGGCGATCATCATCATTTGGTGGAGGGAGGTCCCTCCCTAGGAACCTATCCACCAGCGACTCCACTGAAGGGTGGCCAAAGGAGTAAACTTTGTTGGCCTTGCCTGGAGAAAATACCACAATGGCAATTTCAGCACCACATAGCGTACAAAGTTCACTAGCCTTTTTTAACAGGCCAGCACGACGCTTAGAGAAATTAACTTGCATGTTACTCTCATTTTTCATTTTCACTATTTTGACCTTTTTTCGACCCTTGCTCAGTCTTCCCATGGCTAAATTAAAACTACTCAATATCTGTGAAACCAAGAAGTAGTAGTTTTGATTTTTTATCTCAACACCAAGAGGTTTTATATTAGAAATTTCAATATTTTGTTTCACCTTTTTAGGAAAATAAATTAACTTACTTGGAGAGCCTATAAATTTATGTTTTTTTCTTTTTTTGTAAAAGATTTGAATGGAACCAGTTTTTGCCTCTATTCATTGTGTCGTTAGCGCTAATCGAATCCTTAATGACCATAATTCATAATTAGACAATATATGTTTTTCTTAATTTGAATTACGACGTTCTACAAAAGTATTAAAAAGAAAACATTACATCATTAGTACATATGATATTTTATTTAATCACTTTATTAATTTGAGTACACATTGAAGAGTAACAATAAAAAATAAAATATCAAATTGTTACTATAACATTTCTGAATTTTCAAATTTAATATTCGAGCTATCCCTGAAGGTTCTGACATTCGGTGTTCATCGAACGAGCAAAGATACATGACATTTTTATTTTATATAAGTTTTATTCGTTCATCCACGATTATCACTTATTAGTTGTTATGTACAATCACTTCAATTATTAGTTAACCATAAAATTAACATGGTTTGGTATTACAAGCACCGATTATGTGAATAAGTTTGTCTTTTCCTCGTGCGGATTGGAGTAAAAATACTGTAGTAGGGAAAGGTTGTATTTCTCCCAAACATACTAAAAATAATTGTTCATTCTGACATACTGCGATTAAAGAAACAACTTTCTTATAAATTGAAAAAGACATATTTAAAAGAAACAAAGGTTAATAATCTCTGAAATCAAATTATTTGTGGTTTGTTAATATGTGAATGCATGTTTACGATTCAAAAAGAACTGATCATTTTGTTTACAAAGGTGATCACGTCTTTGAAAGCATGCCAAGCTAGTTACCAGAAAATGGTGTCAACTTGTCGTCTGACGACTCCCAAGCACCGGTAAGCTTAGAATGCGAGATTGTTTGTAACTTGTTCATTAGCAAGAGAATTAAGATGGAGTTTAATGAGTTACGAATTACTTGATTAGTTGATTAAGAAGTAGTTAAACAACTAATGTGTTAGTTAGTTGGCTATGCAGTGATTAGTAATTAGTTAGGAAACAGTTAGAATAGAAGCTTTCAGAAGTTCTATATAAACAACACTATTGCATTGTAATGAACTAATTTTTTGGCCTCTTTACACTGAAATAATATGTCCCTTTCTCTTCTCTTCTCTGCTGAGCCCTAGCTCATTATCAATGACAACTTAGATTGAACAATTGCACAGATTCTAACTTGGTATCAGAGCTTTGAACAATGATTGTGCGTTCCACGGAAGAGATTTGTGAGTTTAGGAGCTCATTGACAGTTTTCAGTAACGAAGGTTGAAGTTCTACCATGGAAGCTTCAACATTGAACACTGTGAAGTTCGATCACAATCATCCCCTATTTTTACACCCTTCAGACACCACCAGAGCGCCCATTATTCCGATGCAGCTAACCGGTTTCGATAACTATTCAAAATGGAGTAGGGCTATGCGCATTCAGTTGCTTGGGAAAAACAAGTTGGGGATTGTTTATGGAACATTGAAAAAAGAGGATTTCGGAGCTGATTTTCGATATCAATGGGACCGGTGCAATGCAATTGTTCAAGGATGGATAATGAGATCAGTAACACAGGAATTGCACGCTGGAATTGTCTACGCTACTAATGTACGAACTGTTTGGGAGGATTTCCATGAACGCTTTGACAAGGTAAATGCATCACGAGTTTACCAGTTGCATAAAGCCATAGCGACTACTATACAAGGAAATGACAGTATACCTGGTTATTTTTCCAAACATCGCAATTTATGGGATGAATTTGCTAGTATAGTTCCTCCGTCTTGTGATTGCCCTAGATCAAGGGAGTTTAATAATCATGTTGAGAGATAGAAATTGATGCAGTTCCTAATGGGCTTGAATGAAATGTATAATCTGTAGAGAAGCTAGATTTTGATGACTGAACCTACTCAAAATCTCAACAAGGCATATGCTATGCTTGTTGAGTGAGAGAGCCAACGACTTATTGGTAGTTCCACTATGCAAGGTGAAGTTTCTTATTTAACGGTTCTCTTAGCAGCAAAAGGCTTAAGTTCTCGATTGTCAATTGGAGAAGGTTTTGTATCTAGAACATTGACTAGAGAGAGTTCAGATATTGCAGCTCACATGGCTGGGAGAGGAATACATTACCAACATAACAAAGGATACTCTTTTCAGAAAGGCAGGAAGAATTGGAACAAAAAATGTGACTATTGTAAAATGCAAGGACATGTGGTAGATGACTGCTTTAAGCTATATGGATACGTACCTGATTGGAAATCTAAGAAGAAGGTGACATGGAATATTGCTTATAATGTTCAAGATGAGGTACCTATACCACAACTGCATGATGGAACAAGAGATAAGGGAAAATCAATAGAGCCACTAATTTCTAGAGATTTACCAAGGGCTACACAGCCGATAGGTGATCAACATGGACAGATTTTGCAGATACTTGATCGAGATTCTCCTTAGAACAATATGATGGACAATATGGCCGGTATATCTTAAAATCCTAATACTAAATTAGAGAGTTTAAGATGGATAATTGATAGTGGTGCTACAAACCACATGGCTCACAAGTTTAGACATAATGCATGATGTGCAAGTTGTTACAAATGAACAAAGTAGAAAAGTTTAATTACCTAATGGAGGGGTGACCTTAGTGTCATACACTGGCTGTTGTAGACTGTCAAATACAGGAGAAATACATGATGTTCTTTTTTTCCCAGAATTTCAATACAATCTCTTATCGGTATCCAAGGTTACCAGGTAAATGAACTGTTTTGTGTCATTCTATCCTGGATTCTGTTTGTTCCAGGACCTTACCATTGGGAATATGATGAGGATTGGTAAAGAATATACTGGATTTTGTCTTCTAGCTCGGCCTGGACCTTCCCCTAAAGAGGTTGTTGCTACTAAAATCTTGTCAGCGCAGGATGTTCAAAATACTATTATGTTATGGAACAGGAGATTGGCTCATGCACCTGTTCACTCTATAAAGGACATGCTTGGATTTAATCTAGAACATTGTAAATCAGTATTAAGTCCTTGTGAGATTTGTCCCTTAGCTAGACATACCAGACTCCCTTTTTCGAGTAGTTCTACTAGGTCTAGTAAAGTGTTTGATATGCTATATGTGGATATATGGGGACCTTATCATACTCAGACATTTGATGGTAACAAATTTTTTATTACAATTGTTGATGATTGTTCAAGGACCATTTGAATTTTCTTATTGAAATTCAAGACTGATGTCTTTCTTTTACTTAAACAGTTTTTTCGAATGGTGCTTACTCAATTTAATGTCATAGTTAAAGGTATAAGGACAGATAATGGGGGATACTTTATCAATGAAAATTTGAAATCTTTACTTAAAGAATTGGCTATTATTCACTACAAAACTTGTGTACATACCCCTCAGCAAAATGGAGTAGCTAAGAGGAAGCACAAACACTTGTTTGAAGTGGCTAGTGCACTCCGGTTCCAGGGTCATATACCTCTCAAGTTTTGGGGTCATTGTATTCTTACTGCTGCTTATATTGTTAAAAAAATTCCTTCTAGTGAACTTGCAGGGAAATCACCTTATGAGGACTTTTTTTGGAAAAAAACCTTGTTTCTTCCATTTTAGAACATTCGGTTATTTGTGTTTTGCTAATACACTACCTAAAACTTACAAGTTTGCTC
This sequence comes from Capsicum pubescens, assembly GCA_030864215.1. Lineage (NCBI taxonomy): Eukaryota > Viridiplantae > Streptophyta > Magnoliopsida > Solanales > Solanaceae > Capsicum > Capsicum pubescens. The sequence goes on along the minus strand of CM061545.1, from coordinate 270,518,528 downwards.
CAAGAGCTGTAAGATCAGTTTTTATGGGATATTCTAATGTCACCTAAGGGTATGTTCTGTTTGATCTTGCTGCGTAGAAGTTTTTTGTTAATAGGGATGCGCTATTTCAGGAAAACCAATTTCCCTTCAAGGTACCCTTACAGTGGATGATAATCTACAGATTTTATGTCACTTTCTACAGGTCCTTGTGATGATAATGATTTTTATGCTCCTAGCAACATCTCCGAAACACCTACTCTGGCTTCCTCATTACAAGTTGATCTCCCACTTTCTGATATTGATCAAAATCATTTACCATCTCTATCCTTACTGATGTTTCTACCCCTACTTTCAATCCATACAATCTACCAAATCTTAGACGATCAACAAGGCTCACTAAGCAACCTATTTGGTTATCAGATTTTGTTTCCAAAACGTCATCTAGCAATGTCCTTTATCCTCTTGTTGACAGTGTGTCATATGCACATCTTTCTCCCTCTTATCAGAAGTATCTACATAGTTTTTCTGCAGTATAAGAACCTACCTCTTATCAACAGGCTATCAAAGATCCGAGATGGTTGGAAGCTATGTACACTGAGTTAAAAGGATCTTAATGATAATCATATTTGGGACCTGGTTCCCCTTCCTAAGGGTAAAGTTCCTATTGGCTGCAGATAGGTCTTTAAAGTCAAGTTAAAAGCTAATGGCGATATTGAGAGATTTAAAGCTCAATTAGTTGCTAAGGGCTTTAATCAGACAGCAGGTATTAATTTTCATGATACCTTTTCTCCAGTAGTTAAAATTGCTACAGTCAGGACAGTTCTCTATTTGGTTGCACAACACAATTGGTTCATTCATCAGTTAGATGTGTACAATGCTTTTCTCCATGGTGACTTGCATGGTGAGGTGTATAAGCAGTTGCTTGAGGGTTTTCCAAGTTAGGGGGATAATGGTATTGTATGTAGACTTGTCAAATCCCTCTATGGTCTTAAGAAAACAAGCAGGCAGTGGAATTTGAAATTGAGTGAGTCACTAGTGCATTCTGGTTTTACTCAAAGCAGCCTTGATCATTCTTTATTAATAAAAAAACAAGGGTTAGACATAGTTGCAATCCTTGTGTATGTAGATGACATGCTTGTGACTGGTAATAGCTTGAGCCTCATTGAACATACTAAAGCTTCTCTTCAGAAAGCATTTAAAATCAAGGATCTTGGTAATTTATAATTCTTTCTTGGCATGGAATTTAGTAGATCTGCCAAAGGTATTCTTATGAATCAAAGGAAGTATGCATTGGAAATTATCTCTTATTTAGGGTTAGGAAGTGCTAAACTAGCTATGACGCCCCTTGAAATGAACATGAAGTTAACGACACTGGAGTTTGATCAAGTCACAGGAGAATCAACAGATGAACCTTTTGAAAACAGAGAACAATATCAGAGGTTGATAGGCAAAATGTTGTATTTAACACTGACAAGGCCAGGCATTGCATTCTCAGTCCAAACACTTAGTCAATTCCTACAACAACCAAAAAGGTCGCATTGGGATGCAGCTGTGAGAGTAATGAATTATGTGAAGAGAGAACAAGGACTTGGAATCTTGTTAAGCAACAAGATATCAAACAAGCTAAATGTATATTGTGATGCAAACTGGGCTTCATGTCCCAATACCAGAAGGTCAGTTTCAGGATTTTTAGTCATGGTGAATCACTATTATCGTGGATGTCGAAGAAACAAAATGTAGTCTCTAGAAGTTCAGCAGAAGCTGAATACAGGAGCATGGCTAATGTAGTTTTAGAACTAGTATGGATCACTGCATTATTAAAGGAGATGGGAAGTAAAATTGAGGAACCAATAATTGTGTTTAGTGACAGTACAACAGCATTACAGATAGCAGCCAATCTAGTGTTCCATGAGAGGACTAAACACATAGAGATTGATTGCCACTTTATCAGAAAAAAATTACAAGAAGGAGTCTTAAAAATAAAACATGTGAGCTCAAGAGAACAACTTCCAGACATACTTACTAAGGGCTTACCTCGGTTCCAACATGAAAACTTAGTAGGCAAGCTTGGTGTATTAAATGTCTTTGCACCCACCAGCTTGAGGGGGAGTAATGAGTTAGGAATTACTTGATTAAGAAGTAGTTAAAAACCTAATGTGTTTGTTAGTTGGCTAAGCAGTGATTAGTGATTACTTAGGAAACAGTTAGAATAGAAGCTTCCAGAAGTTCTATATAAACAACACTATTGCATTGTAATTAACTAATTTTTTGGCCTCTTTACACTGAAATAATATCTCACTCTCTCTTCTCTTCTCTGCAGAGCCATAGCTCATTATCAATGACATCTTAGATTGAACAATTGCACAGATTCTAACAGAGTTTTTTGTTACTCCTTATGACTAATAGGACCTAACTTCAACTTGGGGTATATTTCTAATTACTGTTCTTGATCTTTGTAGGTTGCTTCCAAGCTCAAATCATTTAAATTTTAAAATAAAATTACTTATTTTTTTGTTATTTCTAGAGTGGTATTTTTCATCCCTATCATATAAAGTAGATGAGGAGAACTGGAAGAGAGAAAGAAAAAGATCAAAAGAATGACAAGTCTAATGGGGGAAAATGACTGACACATTGACTACCTTTTATAGACCAAGAAAATTCAAGTGGTCTAACCAATCCCGATGGCGGACCCCAACCTAAAGGCACTAGACGAACTAACGGCAAGCTAGATAAAAAAAATCAGTTGTCCCTATGTGTAAAACCTTCTCGGGGGAGAGTCTTTCTTCAATGAGAATAAAGAAAGTTTTTGGGAAATACAAGAAAGGAACTCGCCCTTTAATTTGACACCAAGGGTTAAGAGTTGATTGTTGGCGACGATGACTTGGTGAAGGGAATATATTTGACTTGGGTTATGACCAACGCAAAACTTGTTGCAAGCCAAAATAATGGAGATATATTGTTATTTTGTGCTATTATCTTCCTCAATATGGTTTATTTGGTATAAGAATTAATGTGAATTCATGGTCAACTTTAGTCGTTATAATAATAGCCGCTAAAATAGGTATCATTTACCGGTAATAACAAAAGCCGCAATATATGACCGGTAGCTTTACCGGCAATAATAATTATCGCTAAAAGTAATTACTTTTAGCTTAAAAAATATAGATATTCACCGGCACTCGATATAAATATCATCAAAGACTTTATGACAATGAATGCAACATCGTTCACTCAAATGACGCTATATTTTTAGAGTAAATACATTTGATGTATAATGCATATGTATTTTTAAGCAAAATATGAACATTGCATATGTATTTTTAGGCTAAAAAATATTTTGATATATAATCCATATGTATTTTTAAGCAAAATATCAACACTACATATGTATCTTTTGTAACTAAAATCTCACAATAAAATGTAGAACTACATAAAAAACTCAAATTTTTCTTTAATTCAAATTCTCATTTATAATGATAATAAATGAACACATATTAAAATATATATTAGTTATGATCAAGGTGTATTTTTGAAATGCTTAATTTTAACACTGCATATGTATTTTTAGGGTAAATACATTTGATGTATAATGCATATGTATTTTTAAGCAAAATATCAATACTGCATATGTATTTTATAACTAAAATCTCACAATACAAAGTAGAACTTCATAAAAAGCACAAGTTTATATTTAATTCAAATTCGCATTTATATTGATAATAAATGAAAAAATATTTAAAAATATATTAGATATGGTCCAGATGTATTTTTGAAAATGCTTAATCTTAACACTGCATATGTATTTTTAGGATAAAAATTTTTTATTGATACTGCATACGAATTTTTAAGCATAATATGAACACTACATTTGTATTTTTTTAACTAAATCTCATAGTAAAATATATAACTGCATAAAATAGTAAAATACCATCTCTATCCTTACTGATGTTTCTACCCCTACTTTCAATCCATACAATCTACCAAATCTTAGACGATCAACAAGGCTCACTAAGCAACCTATTTGGTTATCAGATTTTGTTTCCAAAACGTCATCTAGCAATGTCCTTTATCCTCTTGTTGACAGTGTGTCATATGCACATCTTTCTCCCTCTTATCAGAAGTATCTACATAGTTTTTCTGCAGTATAAGAACCTACCTCTTATCAACAGGCTATCAAAGATCCGAGATGGTTGGAAGCTATGTACACTGAGTTAAAAGGATCTTAATGATAATCATATTTGGGACCTGGTTCCCCTTCCTAAGGGTAAAGTTCCTATTGGCTGCAGATAGGTCTTTAAAGTCAAGTTAAAAGCTAATGGCGATATTGAGAGATTTAAAGCTCAATTAGTTGCTAAGGGCTTTAATCAGACAGCAGGTATTAATTTTCATGATACCTTTTCTCCAGTAGTTAAAATTGCTACAGTCAGGACAGTTCTCTATTTGGTTGCACAACACAATTGGTTCATTCATCAGTTAGATGTGTACAATGCTTTTCTCCATGGTGACTTGCATGGTGAGGTGTATAAGCAGTTGCTTGAGGGTTTTCCAAGTTAGGGGGATAATGGTATTGTATGTAGACTTGTCAAATCCCTCTATGGTCTTAAGAAAACAAGCAGGCAGTGGAATTTGAAATTGAGTGAGTCACTAGTGCATTCTGGTTTTACTCAAAGCAGCCTTGATCATTCTTTATTAATAAAAAAACAAGGGTTAGACATAGTTGCAATCCTTGTGTATGTAGATGACATGCTTGTGACTGGTAATAGCTTGAGCCTCATTGAACATACTAAAGCTTCTCTTCAGAAAGCATTTAAAATCAAGGATCTTGGTAATTTATAATTCTTTCTTGGCATGGAATTTAGTAGATCTGCCAAAGGTATTCTTATGAATCAAAGGAAGTATGCATTGGAAATTATCTCTTATTTAGGGTTAGGAAGTGCTAAACTAGCTATGACGCCCCTTGAAATGAACATGAAGTTAACGACACTGGAGTTTGATCAAGTCACAGGAGAATCAACAGATGAACCTTTTGAAAACAGAGAACAATATCAGAGGTTGATAGGCAAAATGTTGTATTTAACACTGACAAGGCCAGGCATTGCATTCTCAGTCCAAACACTTAGGACTTGGAATCTTGTTAAGCAACAAGATATCAAACAAGCTAAATGTATATTGTGATGCAAACTGGGCTTCATGTCCCAATACCAGAAGGTCAGTTTCAGGATTTTTAGTCATGGTGAATCACTATTATCGTGGATGTCGAAGAAACAAAATGTAGTCTCTAGAAGTTCAGCAGAAGCTGAATACAGGAGCATGGCTAATGTAGTTTTAGAACTAGTATGGATCACTGCATTATTAAAGGAGATGGGAAGTAAAATTGAGGAACCAATAATTGTGTTTAGTGACAGTACAACAGCATTACAGATAGCAGCCAATCTAGTGTTCCATGAGAGGACTAAACACATAGAGATTGATTACCACTTTATCAGAAAAAAATTACAAGAAGGAGTCTTAAAAATAAAACATGTGAGCTCAAGAGAACAACTTCCAGACATACTTACTAAGGGCTTACCTCGGTTCCAACATGAAAACTTAGTAGGCAAGCTTGGTGTATTAAATGTCTTTGCACCCACCAGCTTGAGGGGGAGTAATGAGTTAGGAATTACTTGATTAAGAAGTAGTTAAAAACCTAATAGTAAAATTAAACTTTAATTCAAATAAAAATTAGACCCAATTCAAATGAGAATTAATTTCATTCAGTTAAAAAATAAGTACTATTATAACCTACAATTAGAACCACTTCAAGCATAAAAATTAGTTTGTACAATCAGAACCTACATTCATACACCAGTTTCTCTAACTGTACAAAGTTAAATCCATCAATCATCATACATCAAAAACTTCAGATACACTAGTTATTCTACTTTGCCTTGCAGGCCTCATGGGTGCTTCGACACCACAATGAGCATTTGCTTCTTGTTTTCGGATTCCATAGTCCCACAAAAGTGCAACATATCTTGTACGGAAGTGCGTTGGGGTCAAACTCAATCGCAATAACTTTGTGACCATAAGAAAGACACTCTGCATATGTAACCATAAATAGACCACAATCCCTACAAAAACAAGGAAAAAATATCTATTTATAAGTAAAATATATTTTGTACAAACATTCAATTTTGGTATATGTAAATTAAAAACTTACAAGCTTCCACTCGGTTGTTGAGACAAATTCTCTTCAAATGTCACATCAAACAGATCTGAGTAATCTTTGTCTTTGTATCTTGAATGATTTTGAAGAACAATTCCTTTCTTATTGTAGAAATCACAAGCTTGGAGACACAAAGGGATAATCTCAGCCAATTTCTTGATCTGAGCAAGAACAGTTAGATATGAAAAAAATTCATATAAACAAGCATATGTATTTTAAGAAGACAAAGAATGCAGCCAATACTGAAAAATACATATCAATTCTACTAAAAATACATATAGCCAATAGACAGTTCATGAGTAGTTAACACAATACTTAACAGTACTTATTGGCCTATATCTTTAACTCACAACTTTGATAATATCTTTATTACCCTATTTAGAACAACACAAAACTTAACAGTCAAAAAAATACATTTACAAACAAAAAAAATACCCCATCCTCACTATCTTCTTCAGAATCATCAGCATAAGATTTCTGAACATCGTCTTCAATTTCTTCAACTTTCCTTTTGTTTTCGTACCGTTTTTAAATTTTTTGCTCCTTCTTCAACCCTTTTTTTTTTTTAAATTTCACTGATCTTCACTGTGTCATTGCGAAACTTCGACCTAATCTCCTTCGATCTCCCAGATTTCTTCAACTGTATAGGATTTACAACAACTTTAACTAAATCTTCATGAGTTAACCCAAGACTAAAAGATTGTGCTTAATCAAAATCTATATTCATATTCCGTATACCATTATTTGTTGGTGTTTTTGTTGTATGTTCATCCATTAAAACATAAAACCCTTAAAATCTGATTTTCAGTTGAATTACAGTAGGAAAAAAAAATGAACCGCTAGCATGCAATATGCGATTAATAGTTATCTGAAATATAGGAAGTAAATCATTATCACAGATCGTGCTAGAATCGTGCAAAAGGAATAAAATTTGAAGTGGGAGAGATCGTTAATGGCGAAAGAAAAGAAATAAATATTTTAAATTAAGGAAAGAGAAATAAGAATGGCGTGAAAAGGGGATTTTAGCACAGTAACTTTGTTAGGGGGCAAAAAATAGGGGACCACTTAAAATAATGTTACAGATGCTACATAATGTAATTAGGATAAAGTGTTGCTATTTTTTGTAATTTAATACTTAAGTATGCTACTATAGGTAGTTTTCCCTTTACTATTTTTACTCTAGAGAAAATTTAAAGAAACCATATGTTACACCCGACCCATGATAATTCTATAATTCTAAAATGATAAGCCTAAAAATTCATGGTGCTTTTCAAATTCATTATTTCACAAAATGAAAATCTTTGGAGGTGGATTTACACTTTCCGAATTTTGGTGTTAAAAAGAACTTAAAACCCAGGACGAATTTATTTTTAATAAAGTTACTAACATTAGGTGTATGTGTATAGAAACTTAATTTCTTTTTTAAAAATAAAAATAAAATAAACTCCATTTCCCCTCAATTCTAATAAAAGAAACCAAATGCACACACAACAAAGAAAGAACAAAAGAAATACTCGTAAGTAGGCAGTGGAACTGAATTGCTTCTTCGTTATTTTTTTGGTAAGTTTCAAAAATAGCAACTGTTTGGCACAAAATTCATATTTCATAACCACACTTTATAATATTATTATTTATAATCGATGTATTTGATTCACATTTATTGTATTTGCATTACTTATTAATATGTATGTATAAAAAACATAAATACGTTAGTCACATTTTAAATTTTATATTTTTTTTATTTTCAAAAAATATGATTACATTAAATACAAGCCATGCATAATCACCACAAAAAAAACGTGTTTTAGCCACGTGCAAAACCGTGGCTATATGGTACCAAAATCTTAGCTAAATAGTTTAGCCACGGTTCATTAGCCACGGTTAAAGGTGGGACCAACAGGGGCATGGTGAGTAAATTAGTCACGGTTTTAACGTCCGTGGTAACATTTCATTAGCCACGGTTTTCAGGTACATTTAGCCACGGCCATTCCATGGGTAATTTGTTCAAATTTTGTGCTATCATATTAGTTTGCCACAGTTATAACCGTGGCAAAAATGCCTAGTTTTTAAGAAATATATATTTCTTTCATATAAATTAGCCACGGTTTTAACCGTGGCAAAAAAGTATCCAACTTTTTTAAAAAATATATATTTTTGCATAAATTTTCCATGATTTAATCATGACAAAAGTGCCAGCTCATTTTAAATATATATATATATATATATATATATATATAAATATTAATTGTTACATAATAATCAAAGTTCTGATATTGTTCAATATATTGGTACAAAAGATAAGGTCCAAACCTTAAATATTTCATTAAAAATACCATAAATATTAATGTTAAAGAAACACCAAAATATACTAAAGCCTAAGAAGATTACTGCTTGAGCTACCAAGATTCACATGACTATTTCTAGACATTCCAAAAGCTTTTGAAGGACAAACATTTCCACCTAAACCACGCACACGTCCATAATGTTTAGATCCAAACACTTTTTCAATGGCGTCTTTAGGATGAGCTAGTATCTTCAAAGGAACACCGTAACTGATAGCAAGTTCCTGATCTTTAGGTAGATGCTCCGATATATTATCCAACAAGCAAAATAGATAAATGATATATCCTCGTACCAATAAGACTTCTCTATAATAGAATTGGGTATTAATTCAAGCAATTGTCCATTATATATAGAGACGTATTAATTCAAGCAATTGTCCATTAAATATAGAGACGCTTCAACAACAACAAAAAATCTAGTACACTCCCACCAAGGGGGATCTGGGGTGGGTAAAATGTACGAAGTCCATACCGCTACCTCCGAAAAAGTAGGGAGGTTGTTTTCGATAGACCCCCGGCTCAAGATAAAGAATAGTCTTCAACTAGAACCGAGCTTATAATAAACTAATAACAATAATGTTGTCATAATTATACAGATATACCAGCAAGGAATTTAATCTCAGGAATGGACAAGAATGATTAAACAAATGATGTTCAAGCAGGAAATCAACAATTGATGTTGCTAATGTACAGTTTTGAGCATGTGCCACTTATACATGGTATCATACTATCATTTACTTGCATCATCCTTACTTCACATAGACAATTTTAGAGTCACCTAATTAACTTCATCCTTGCCTTGTACACTACATAACTTTTAACCTTGAAGGAAGTTTGGAAAGTTTCCTTTATTCTTGACATACCAATAATTGTATAAGCAAGAGTTCTAACATATAAAATAAATATCCATCAAACAATAAATACGTCAGAGATAACAATCAGCCCACAATGGTATCTGTATATATGGAATGAATCAGTTAATGAGGTCATCTAGTTAAGATCTTAAGATCAGTGAATTAACACTACTTTGGTATGATTTTTCAAACTTAAATTTGATTCTAATTATTGAATGCACCTCATAGGGATCTATCTATCTATCATACAACAAGGATTTGAAAGGACCTTTTCCTCAGTCTATTGGAAAATTGACAAAGCTATCAAATTTGTAAGTAAAAGTGAATAAGCATTGAATATGAATTCACTTACAAGCTAATCTAATGGTAATTTGCTGATCTTTTCTTAATTTCATGACAGTATCTTTGTTGGTTGTGGATTTTCTGGATCCTTAACCGACTCCATAGGAAATCTTACTCGACTGGTTTTTTTGTAATCATTCTGTGGTACTTCTTGTACCTTAATGCAAACTTTTTGTGCTACCAGATTTTGGTCCATCTCTAGATAGGCAATGCACTTCTAAACAGAGAAACAGTTCACGAGGAGTTCAATCCATACTGCATTTCTTGTGTTTATACATTATCATATCTGAATAGTTATGTTTACAAAATCTATCTGTCTTCCAATCGTCTTCTGTATACACTCCAAAACAACCCCATTCTATATTATGCAGATCATAGAACAGGGTTACAGTGAAGTTCAACTCAAGGAATGTTCATTAGAATGAAGATTAAATACACCAGGCGTCACAATAATAAAAATTGATTGTACTAGAAATTGATACTGCATTTCCAGTACACAAGTTTATACTCCTTCTACATCAATTAAGTTTACTATGTTTATCAAATGACTGTGTTATTTGGTGGTTTTTGGAACAGTACACTATAGGGAAGCCCGGTAAACTAAACTCCCGCCATGAGGTAGAGAGGTTGTTCCCGATAGACCCTACCTTAAGACAAAAACAGCTCCTTAAGGATAACAAACAAACTATGAACAACAAAATAACCTGGATATAAGTGTTTGTTGAGTTTATAATTTGTAAATTCTTAGCTCCTGTAAGAGCTGAAATTCAGACAAATAAAACCATTAGTTGTTAAGTAAAATATGCCACCATCGACGGAGCATGTGATTTATCCACACACCAAAAAAAATAATGCAAATCACATGTTCAACCTACTCATGTACATTACACACTCCAAATTACAGAGCACTAACTTATGAGTACATTGCACACTCCAAATTACAGAGCAGTATCTATCGATTGATAGTTCTACACTGCAATAATAAAAAAAAACAAGGAACCAAATATACTTTGTTCTGGTGTTGAACATCAAGCATCTAGTTCATGCGGAGTTTAAATAAGTCATTAAAGCATAAAATGCGTAACATTGGCGAAAGGAATTGATCAAACAAAACCTTTGAGCTAAGCATCTGTAAGGGCCAAAACAGCCTAAAGAACTTTGCACATAGGTACAGTTTGGTATGTTATCTTCCGCAATGTGGCTTATTCAGTACATGAAGTAACGTGAATTCGTGGTCAACTTTAATCATTATAATAATTTCAACTAAAATAGGTCCGATTTATCGATAATAAGAAAACCCGCAAAATATGGTAGCTTTATCAGTAATTTATCGCTAAATAAATATCGTTGAAAGTAATTACTTTTAGCTCCAATGATATAAGCATTTACGAAACATTCAATATAAATGCCACTAAACACTTTAACAACATTAAATGCAATGACCTTAACTTAAATGACGTTAAATATTTTTGTTGTAATATTTATTGCCACAAAATATCTCTTTTGTTGTAGTTGGTAGTCAGTAACCACCATATACCTAGCACGACATATGATAATATACAAACAAGCATACAACGATTTTCTTTTGAGATTTGTAATATCCTGATACATGTTAAAGAAGAGAGCAACACCATTCAAGATTTCAAGGATAACAAATACATGTTAAATGTTAGAGAAAAGAGCAACACTATTTAAGGATAACATCAACATGACAATGGACAGATAACATAACACATATAATTAACATTACTGGGTTCAAATGAATCATAACCGATGATAAAATATTAAATAACGACTCAAACAACACACACTAACATCATGCAAACGATAAAATCAACATGACAATGGACTGGCAACATGGCACATAACTAAACTTATAGGGTTCGAATGAATCATAACAGATGATGAACATCATCGGATGACTCATATCAGATATTTGTTATAAAAAGTATTTTAGTGTTTTTTTTGTGATAATTGAACAAAATTAAATCATTATGTTTATGTTACAAAATATAATTATGTGCTTTTGGTACAATAAAAAAAGAATTTAGATTTTGTGCATTGTTAGTTTACAAAATATTTTACACTATCAGGTAAATTTTACTTGCTATTGCAGGTTATTCACTAACTCTGCACAGAACTTAAATGCATAAAGAAAATGATTATCCTAAAATGATTAATCGGGGCACAAAGACACTAACACTTAAAAAGTTGACCAATTTTTTTTTTTAAAATTGTTTTCCTCTTACAAGGACTTTGTTTAATTATTCTTATTTTTTATGGTAGGATTTGGATTTTCAATCCTTTTAGTTCCTCTTCCAGTAACTTTACCTTGACGTACATTATTTTGCTTTTTTAAAGTAAGTAGGATTTTCAATCTGTGTGTATTTTACACTGAATTTATCTAAATCCGTGACCTCCCTCGCTAATTACGCGATTACAGCGACCATGAATTGAGTCAATAAAATTCAGGTATGCATATTATTTCACGCACAACAGCAGGGTAGTCATTTAAACTGAAGTAGACCTGGCCGAGAAACAGTGAGGATCGCCGTAATTTTTGGTCCATCTCTTTCTGTCTCGTCTGAGCTCACCGGAGCTCAAGCTACGTCGGTTTTCGACCTTCTGTCGTATTGATCGGGGTTTTGGGTTCGTCTATTCTCACGCCGTCCGGGTAGTACATTCTTGATACTGAGTGGATTGTGCTACTGTGGAGGTTTCCATTCGAAGTTTCCTGTCCCGGGTTTCTTTATTATCGCCAAAACATTCTATCGAGGTCCATTTCTTAACTCGTTTTTTTATATATATTTGGTTGGTTATTTGGATGGGTTGCGATTACGAGTGGGGTGATTATGGTTTTGTTTGATTTTTTTTATGTGGATGTTATGATCATGATGCTTGGTTGTTTGGTTTTGGTGGTTTGAGGAATAAATTTGATCATGTTCTAATGGATTGATAGAAACGAAGTTGGGGTGGAATTGAAAAATTGACAAAAAGGATAGATTCGGTTTAATTTTGATTTATTGTTGGCATGAATCGTGATAGATTTACGATGGGTTGAAATGGATAGGCAATATAGGTTCGGGTCGGCAAATTTTAGAACTTGATGCTTTGGTTGAATGTTGGAAATTCGATGGAATATTTGAAATTTTGTTGAATAATTTGATTTTCTCGCACTAAAAATGTATTCATTCGGTCGGGGAATGCCCCAAAGTATCTGTATATATTTATTTACCGGGGAATGCCCCGAGGTATCTTGTACTCGAAGGATGTCCGCGATGAAGGCCCGAGGCGTCGGGTTGAGCATTAGTCTAGAATTAATTTAGAATAGGATTTATTTTTATGTATTTTTCTATTTTTGGACTGTATAATTTGACTGGACACTAAATTTTGGATTTGTTTTGTCTCATGTGTTTGATGGATTGTTTTTATGTGTTTTTGTGTGGTTTATACATTTGTAATGTCAAATTAGCTGATACGCTCTACTAAGCAACCGTGGTCGAACCACGGGATCGAGGGGTGCCTAACACCTTCCCCTCGGTAAATAGAATTCCTTAGCCGAAATCTCTGTTCGCAGATCAATTTTATAGAGTCAAAAATCATTTTGAAAAAGGATTTTCCAATGGTGACTTGGCACACCGGATTATGCCAAGTGGCGACGCTGAATAAAAATGTAAATAGTCCTTTTTCGAAACAATTTTTTCATTCTTGTCACCTTAATAATAAAACCCTTTCGAACTTAAAATACATATATTTTTTGGAGAAAAAAAAAGGGTGTGACATCTATAGCGACTCTGCTGGGGAACTTGTTCAGAATTCGAGCTTGTTTTGGAGTCGTATCGGCTTTATTTGGCATTATGAGTGTATAAGCATTGTTTGTGATTTTTGTTTGTGTTATTGTTATTACATTTTTTGCGTTTTTCGTGCTCTTTGTTTATAGAATTTATCCTATGTGTTACCGCTTTTATATCTGGCATCATGTGTCTACCCCCAACCTTCTTTCTGCAACAAGTTCATAGTACACGTGTTGTACACGACCTCTAGTTGAGTCACCCTTATTTTAGGGGGGAGCCTTCGGTGTTATGGAGTAGGTGGAAAGCAAAGCAGCCACTATCGACCATACGCTCCCCCGATTAGCCTTGTTAGTGAATCCCAACGTAGGTCAGCCTTTAGGTCACGCTTATGTGCATCAAATTGAGACCTAGCAGGGCCCACTTAGTCCTTTGTAGGAGACTCACCTCTAACGCATCCCTACATGCTAAATGTTGCATCTTTGAGGGTAATGGGGTCATTTGATGGACTGATTTGGTGAAAACATGTGTTAGAAGTAAGGTGCGTAGGCAAGAACTGTTGAAAAAAAAAGTGAAGTGAGTCGAAAAGAAGAAAAAAAAGAAAAAAAAATGGCGTAGTTTATTTTAGAGTTCTTTATGACTTTTGTTCTTCACGATCAAAAAACTCAAAAAGATTTTTTTTACGTTTTTGCATTCATCTTCTCAAAGTACCGTAAGTTCAGCAACAAAAAAAAAGACGAAAAAAAAGGGTTTTGTTTGCCTTTTCTACTTATTTGTAAAAAACAAAATACCAAAAAGATTTTATTTTTTTTCATAATTAGGGGTGTCAGTCTTAGTTGAAATGTCTAGTTGAAAATCCAAAAAACAGTTTTTATTCGTTGTTTTTGGTTGTCTCTTAAGTTAGGGTCAATTTATTAGTTAATCGTTAATTGTCCAATCTGGATGAACTACGCATACCTGATTCCCTTCCCTCGGGTTGGGATACGTAGGCAACCCTCGGTGGGTCCGGTAATCTTTGTGTTGGCCTTTGTCTTATTATTAGCCTAGGTCTCTTCTCCCGTAATCAAGAGTTGTTAGCTAAGTAGACTGATTTCGCTCAGTACTTCTGTTCGGGAAATTGGAGTCATGAATGTGGTCTGTCTCATCGACATATGCTTGCGTCAAAAATCCCAAGGGTTGGGAATCTTCTACTCCTGTCGAATTTTTGAGATAATGTCTTATGTGTTATTACAGGATGGATTTGTTCACCAAGTCTAGATTCCTGATAGTTGTCAAGGTTCCCAAAAAGTTAATCAAGTGGTGGGAAATGTTTAACTATGTTGATCAGCAGAAACTAATTAAAATATTAGGTGATCTTACGGAACTTCTGCATGTTACCCCTCGTCCATATTTAATAGAGGCTTTGTTGACCTTTTGGGATCCAAGTAGTTTGGTGTTCAGGTTTGGGGAATGTGAAATGACTCCTACTTTGGCAGAAATATCCGGTTTGTTGCATTTTCCCTATATCGAGAAGGATATGATCCGAGCAAGAAATCATACTGGCGAGAGATTTTTGCAGTCCTGTGGTTTAAAAAGTAAGGGTATGCATTTGGGTTGTTTAAGTGATTCTTGGGTTTCTTTAGATTTTTTGTTCGCTAGATTCGGGCCCTCAGAAGGTTTTGATTGCTTTAGGGATGAATTTTATATGACTAAGGAGAAGTGGGAGAGAAAGCGTCTTGAAGTCTTCACCCTTGCTTTGTTAGGTATTTTAGTGTTTCAACTAGAAGAAAGACGTATTAATACCTGTTTGCAATTGTGGTGATGGCTCTATTTCATAAGGATCAAAACAACAAGGGCATTAATCAAAAGGGCAGGTTCACTCTCATACCCATGATCTTAACAGAAATGTATAAGGCTTTAACCGAAGTGAAGGGAGGGATGAGATTTTTTTAGGGCAGTAACCTGATATTGCAGTTATGGATGATAGAGCATTTTCATGCGCCTTCTTTAGTCAGACCAGATATGGTAGATCGTTGTATTCCCAATCGAGTGAAAGCCATGGACCTCAGGTTGCGTTGGATAAATTTTCTCTACCCGTGGGAGTCGACGCTTGGAATGAATTTCTTGAGTCAAGAACCGGGGATAACATTTTGTGGACTTGTCTGTGGCTTCGACCAAAGATAATCTTGTTTGGTTGTCAAATGCAGCTTCTTCTACTTATGTTGGGGCTTAATTGCACTAGACCATACAGTCCTTCTAGGGTAATGCGCCAGTTGGGTAGGCCGCAGGACGTACCACCAGTAGTGGATCTTCTAAAGGATGTAGAGTACTTCAAGGACCAAGCCTTGGGTGAAAGAAAATACGAGTAGTTCTGGAAGCATGCAACAAAGCTAGGTGTGGACACTCTCAAAGAAAGTTTGGATAATCCGGGGTACACTCAGGGATATGGGGTCTGGTTTTAATCTGTCCCTCGGGGTATCAGTCAACCCTTACCAACGCAGCTTAGAGGGAGAATATAGGAAGAACGCATAGTTGATGACCATCAGGATGAAAGTGCGAGGTCCAAAGTGGAGACACTGAGAGTTCAGTTAGCAGATTTGTTCAAGACGGTAGAAAGGTGTCAGAATAATCTTTCCAAGTGCACTCCTCATGAGGCAGGAATACGGGCCCGAATCTTCTTCCCTAGTATCAGGGTGTCTTTATAGGATATGCTACAAAGTTTGAATGGGAGAAAGAGAACTTCACAGGCAGGTCCATCTCAGCCAGGGTCATCACGCAGATCACCAGTCTGAAAGAGCATTTCTTATCTTTATTCAGTTTGGAGTCTTTTATGTTTCTGTCATTGTAGGTTAGTGTCTGTGTTTAGACGGAGTCAAGTTGTTTTTGATATTCGGTTCTTTATTACACGCATGTCGTTAGGGGTTTAGAATGTTGTTTTGTATTTGTTGTTTAGTTTTAAATTTGTCCTAAATTCGTTGTATGTTTTGTTGTCTATCATCGAAATGTTAGGACGTTACGTCATTCTTTTGTTTACTTGTTTTCGTTTTTCGTGAAAAAAAAACCTTCAACTGTGTGATGTTTATGCATAAGCTTCCCGAACTACGCAAGATCTGATTCATGTACAACATGATACGTAGGCAACCTACTTTTGGGTTCGATCTAATCATTTTGTTTCGTTGTTTTCCATTATTTTTCCTCTTTTAAAGAAAAAACAAAAGATATAAAGAATGATAAAATAAAGGTAGATAACGAAAGAAGGGAAAAGAACATAGATGGATACGAAAAAAATAAATAATAATAATAATAAGTGTAGATAAAAATCGGGATGATGTTAAAATGACCTCGCTACCCTCAAAAGATGGTAGAAATGAACATGAATTTAGGACAATTTTACCAATGTGATTCCCATGCTTGTTGTGTGCCTCAATCCTAACGGATGTCGTCTTTGATGAGCATGTTCTTTCAGATAACAGTGGTAGGTTTGCAGCACTCTGGCTAGTCACCCATACTTCACTAGATCCAAAGCAAAGCTCGCCATGGCTAGTAGGGAGATTGAAAATTTGCTCATTGACTCGGATCGGGATCACAGGGAAGAAAGTTCAGCACTCAATGATGAGGTAGTAAGGCTCAGGAAACAATTGATATATTTACACCGGGCATGGGCCAGCGGAATGCCTCCTCCTCCACTTCCTGAAGGCCTTGGGAATATCTCTAATTGACCACCGCTCTCTCAGGAACAATTCTCTGCTCCTACTGAGTCACCTGAGCACGCGCCAGGATTCACTCCGCGACATTATTATCCTGGAAGTTCTGGTGTGCCCTTGGAAGCTCCTAAATCAAGACCCGCTTCTCAGCCAGCACCACCGATCACACCAGTATTCGTGGCTCCGCGACCACATAAAACTCCCATATATGTTGTGCGTCCCACAATGAGGCTTCCTAGGTCTGCCAGTGAGCCAGTATTGAAGGTTCCAGATAGTCAGTATTATGCTCCGGAGCCGACTTTGAGAATGAATGAACCGTATGGGTACAGTCAGCCACCTGCATTTCTATTTGATACAGAGAAACCTATCGCAACAGAGGAACAGGAAGTCATAGCGTGGAAGTTGAAAAGTTTAGAACAGGCCATGAGGAATTTGCAGGGAATCGGAGGTTATAAGAATGTTTCTTATAAAGATCTGTGCATGTTCGCAGACATCAACCTTCCCCTCGGTTTTAAAATGCCCAAGTTCGAGAAGTTTGCAGGACACGATGATCCCGTGGCACACTTGAGAAGTTATTGCAACCAGTTGAGGGCTGCAGGAGGAAAGGAAGAGCTGCTTATGACTTTCTTTGGCGAGAGTCTTTCTGATCTAGCTTCAGAATGGTTTATCGATCAAGATATCGACAAGTGGAATAGCTGGGACGACTTAGCTTCTGAGTTTGTGCAACATATTCTGTATAACATCGAACTGATTCCGGACGAAAAATCTTTGGTCAACATGAAGAAGAAAAGTACTGAAGGTTTTAGGGAATACGCGATAAGGTGGCGTGAACAGGCTGCTATGGTAAAGCCTCCAATGAAAGAAAGTAAGTTGGTAGAGGTTTTTATTCAGGCACAGGATGAGACCTATTTTCAACATTTACTTCCGGCAATGGGAAAGTCTTTTATGGAAGTCCTTAAAATGGGGGAGATGATAGAGGGCGGAATCAAGACCGGCCGAATAGTGAGTTTTGCCGCATTGAAAGCCACCAACAAGCGATTCAAGGTGGATCTGGCACATTCAGAGGTAAAAAGAAGAAAGAGAATGTGGCGACTGTCGTAGTTGGAACCCATTACTATCCTAAAAGACCACCTCTCCCCTATCCCCAATCCCAAGCCCAAGTCTACGCCCAAGCTCCATATATTTCTCCCCACCATTACTACCCTCCAAAAAACCCTTTATATTCCATTCCACCACCCCCGTACCCAGTATATAGCGCACAACCATATGCCCAAACCCCTTCTTACCCGCAATGGCGCATGCAAGCTCCACAAAATCGTCCATCCGCTCCACCGAATTACCAAAACCCCTCCAGATCCGGTTTTTAACCTAGGCCCGAGTATAAGAAAGAGAAGGTGGTCAAAAATCAATTCACACCTCTTGGGGAGTCATATGCTAGCTTGTTTGATAGGTTTAGAAAGTTGAAGGTCTTAGACCCAATTCAAGTAAGGCTTTCAAATCCACCATCGAGGAATCTCGATTATACTTTAAGGTGTGCATACTGTTCTGACATGCCAGGCCATGATATCGAGAAATGCTGGAATTTAAAGAGAGTTATCCAAGATTTAATTGAGACAAATTAGATGCTGGTCCAAGCCCCGGAGGGTCCAAACATTAACCAGAATCCGCTGCCAACCCATGGTGAAGCTAATATGTTAGAATTGATATATGATGGGAAAGAGTCTTCAAGGTGTTATAAGCCTATTGTCAAGATATATACCCTTGAGGAGAAATCGGTGAATGTAGCAGAGTCTTTGAAAGCAATGTCATTGAGCCAGAAAGGAATGAGAGAAGATAAATCCCAAGAAAAAACAAAGAAACCCCTGAGCACAGTACAAGGCGCCAAAAGGTATGTTGATTTAAGTCAGGATAAACCTAAGTTGACAGTGGTAAGAGCTCTGAGTCAGCCCATCTTGACGGTGAAAGGAGCACTGGCAGTGCCTATTGTCCTCAAACCAGTGACCCAACCTCTGATAGTTGATACGAAAAAGGTTCCCTGGAATTATGGGCGGACTGTGATGACCTATCACGAGAAAGAAGTAGTAGAAGATGTAGATGAGGTAGGTGGTGTGACTAGGTCAGGAAGATGCTTCATGCATGAAGGCTTAAGAAAGTCCAAGCCAATGGTGAGTGGACCGTCATCTATCAAAAAGCCTATCACCGAAGAAAAAGCTGAAGAATTTTTGAAAAAGATGAAATTTCCAGAGTATTCAATAATAGACCAGTTGAAGAAAACCCCTGCTCAAATTTCCCTCTTATCTTTGTTTTTGCACTCCAAGGAGCATCGTGATATTTTTTACTGAAGGTATTAAATAAGGCATATGTTCCAAGGGAGTTTACAGTAAATCAGCTTGAGAAATTGGTTGAAAAAATCTTTGAGGTGAATCGGATCAGCTTTTTTGATAATGAATTGTCTGTTGAAGGTACAGGGCATAACTGGGGCCTTTACATTACAGTGAAGTGCGAAGAGTTCTACGTCACTCATGTTATGATTGACGGAGGTTCAGGTGCAAATATCTGCCCTATTTCTACTTTGCAAAAGTTGAATATCGGTGCTGAGAGGATCAGGCCCAACAATATATGTGTTAGGGCTTTCGATGGTGCAAAATCAAACTCCATTGGCGAAATAGAACTAATGTTGATCATAGGGCCTGTTGAATTCACCATAGAGTTTCATGTATTGAATATAGACTCCTCTTACAATATGTTGTTGGGAAGGCCGTGGATCCACAAGGCCAAGGAGGTTGCATCTACACTGCACCAAATGATTAAGTTTGAGCATGACAGGCAAGAAGTGGTTATTCACGGTGAAGGAGATTTTTCCACCGGAGAAGATTCTCCTTTGTCTCTTATTGAAGAAAATAACATAGAGGAGACATTCGTCTATCAAATTTTTGATACAGTGCCAGTGAATCGTATCCTTGAATGACAGGTTATACCGGGACCACAATTTTCTTCCGCTTCTATCATGATGGTGAGTGAACTTTGGAAATACGGATTTGAGCCAGGAAAGGGTTTGGGAGCATCTCTACAAGGTATAGTTCGTCCCATTTGTCTGAGTGAGAACGTGGGCATGTTTGGTCTGGGATTTGAGCCTACGGATGAAGATCTGAAGAAAACCAAGGGAAGGAAAAAGGAAACATGGTCACTCCCTCGCCCAATGACACTACTCAGTGAATCATTTGTTAAGAGAAGTGTCACGAAGCATGTGGAATCTGAAGTTGAATTGGTTGATGACTGCCAGAACCTTGTTATTGATGTTGATATAGTCGAAGCAGGAAAAGGTACCAGTATGGCAGACGTGCAATTCATAGGCCCAGCTGTCCGGCTCAATAATTGGGAAGTCACTCATCTTCCCGTCAGGAGGGAGTTTTGGTAGTTTATTTTCTTTTTCTTTCTGTTTATCCGAGTTATTTCAAGGTTGTAATTTGGATTTTAGTTTGTTTATGTTATGTTGGCATCTATGTTTAAACCCTTCTATCTTTTTATTTAATGAAATGCAATGTCCCTTTCTGATTCGTGTCTAATATATTTTGTTTTTATTTTCTTTTTTATATACAGTTCTCTTTATGCTGATTCTAATGACATGACATGCATGCAGAATTTTTAGCCTGACCTTAAAATCCAAACTAATCAAGATGTAATGAAGCAGGATGGGGAATATGATGAAGAAGAAGCACTAGTAGAAATAAGCAAAGAGTTGGAACAGTTTGAAGACAAACCGAATCCTAATTTAAATGAGACTGAGCCCATAAATCTAGGGGATCAAGAAGCTGTTAGGGAAACTAAAATCAGTGTACATGCTTTGCCACAGCTAAAAGATGGAATGATTCAAGCAATAATTGATAATAAGGATGTTTTTGCATGGTCTTATGATGATATGCCTGGTTTAAGCACTGAATTAGTGGCTCACAAATTGCCAACTGATTCCGCATTCCCTCCTGTCAAATAGAAGTTGAGGAAGTTTAAAACTGATGTAAGTATTAAAATCAAAGAGGAAATCATGAAACAACTTGAAGCCAAAGTAATTCAAGTGGCTCGTTATCCCATGTGGTTATCCAACGTTGTTCCCATACCAAAGAAAGATGGAAAAATTCGAGTGTGTTTTGATTACCGTGATTTGAACAGAGCAAGCCCGAAAGATGATTTTTCACTGCCCAACATCCATATTTTGTTAGACAACTGTGCTAAACACGAGGTTTCCCCTTTTGTGGATTGTTATGACGGATATCACCAGATCATTATGGATGATGAAGACGCGGAGAAGACGTCTTTTATCACACCATGGGGGACCTATTTTTATCGATTGATGTCGTTCGGTTTGAAGAATTGTGGAGCAATATACATGAGAGCCATGACCACTATGTTTCATGATATGATGCATAAGGAGATTGAGGTATACGTGGATGATGTGATTATTAAGTCAAAAAGTCTGGCCGACCATGTTAAAGATTTAAGAAAGTTCTTTGAAAGGCTTCACAGGTGTAATCTCAAACTCAACCCGGCAAAATGTGTATTTGGAGTTCTGTCTGGAAAGCTGTTGGGGTTTGTAGTCAGCCGTCGGGGGATTGAATTGGATCCCTCGAAAATCAAAGCCATTCAGGATTTTCCCCCGCCCAAGAATAGGACGGAGGTGATGAGTTTTCTTGGTAGACTGAACTACATTAGCAGGTTTATTGCTCAACTCACAACCACGTGTGAGCCCATATTCAAGTTGCTGAAAAAGTGTTGCGGTAAAATGGATTGAAGAATGTCAGGAAGCGTTCGATCGAATTAAAAGATATTTGTCAAATCCGCCCGTGCTGGTACCCCCGGAGCCTGGTAGGCCTTTGATCTTATATTTATCAGTCATGGACAATTCTTTCGATTATGTCCTGGGTCAACATGATGTCACAGGGAAAAAGGACCAGGCTATTTATTATCTTAGCAAGAAGTTCACCACATATGAGGCCAGGTATACTCTTCTTAAAAGGACATGTTGTGCCCTAACTTGGGTAGCATAGAAGTTGAATCATTATCTCTCATCCTATACTGCTTATCTTATCTCCCGCATGGATCCTTTGAAGTATATCTTTCAGAAGCCTATGCCGACAGGTCGATTAGCAAAGTGGCAAATATTGCTTACCGAGTTTCACATTGTATATGTGACTCGAACCGCCATGAAAGCCCAAGCCTTGGTAGATCATCTTGCTGAGAATCCCATCGATGAAGAGTACGAGCCATTGAAGACATATTTTCCTGAAGAAAAAGTGTCGTGTGTCGATGAAGTCGTTATATATGCTGATCCAGGTTGGAAGTTGTTCTTCGATTGAGCTGTCAATATGAAAGGAGTCGGAATAGGTGAGGTTCTTATCTCTGAATCGGGAAAACATTTCCCAGTAACAGCATAACTTCGATTCTACTGTACTAATAATATGGCAGAGTATGAAGCCTGCATTCTTGGTTTGAGGTTAGCTGTTGATATGGGAGTCCAAGAATTATTGGTGTTGGGAGATTCGGATTTGCTCGTCCATCAAATTCAAGGCGATTGGGAGACACTATATTTGAAGCTCATCCCGTATCGACAATGCTTGCAGGAGCTATGTCAACGGTTTGTGTTAGTAAAATTTAGGAATATTCCAAGGATTCATAATGAAATTGCTGACGCTTTAGCCACTCTGTCTTCAATGCTCCAACATCCTGATAAAGCCTACATCGATCCAGTGCATATACAAAGTCGTGATCAGCATGCTTACTGTAATGTGGTTGAAGAAGAGCTCGATGGAGAACCCTAGTTCTTGGATATCAAGCGATACATTCAGTCAGGAGAATACCCAGCATATGCCACCAACGATCAAAAGAGGACTATTAGGCATTTGGTTAGTGAATTTTTCTTAAGTGGGGGAATCTTATATAAGAGAACCCCAGATCTGGGACTTTTGAGGTGTGTAGATGCAAGAGAAGCCTCGGCAATCATGGTTGAAATACACTCTGGAGTATGTGGGTCGCATATGAACAGTCATGTCTTGTTAAAGAAGATTCTTCGAGCAGGTTATTACTGGCTTACTATGGAGAGGGATTCTATTATATTTGTTCGGAAGTGTCATCAATGTCAGGTGCACGGCGATCTGATACGTTCTCCTCCTATTGAGTTACATGCAATGGACGCTCCATGGCCGTTCGTGGCTTGGGGAATGGATGTGATTGGACCGATTGAGCCGAAGGCATCAAATGGACATAGATTCATTTTGGTAGCCATTGAATACTTCACAAAGTGGGTAGAAGTAGTAACTTTCAAGTCGGTGATAAAGAAGGCTATGGTAGACTTTGTTCATGCCAATATCATTTGTAGATTTGGAATTCCAAAGATGATCATTACAGACAATGCTGCCAATCTCAATAGTCATTTGATGCAAGAAGTATGTCAACAGTTTAAGATTGCACATTGAAATTCTACTCCATATTGCCCAAAGACCAATGGTGCTGTAGAAGCTGCCAATAAGAATATAAAAAAATACTGCTAAAAATGGTACAAGGGTTTAGATAGTGGCATGAAAAGTTGTCATTTGCATTGCTAGGTTATCGCACCACTATTCACACTTCAACAAGGGCAACTACATAATTATTGGTGTATGGAACAGAAGCAGTCATCCCTGCAAAAGTTGAAATTCCCTCTCTTCGAGTCATTGTAGAAGCAGAGATTGATGATGACGAATAGGTCAAAACCCGACTGGAATATTTGAGTTTGATTGAGGAAAAAAGGCTAACGTCTGTGTGTCATGGCCAGTTGTATCAGAGGAGGATGGCTCGAGCGTATAACAAAAAGGTCCGTCCCAGGAATTTTGAAGTTGGTCATTTGGTATTAAGACGTATCCTTCCTCACCAGGTTGAAGCGAAAGGCAAGTTATTCCCTAACTGGCAAGGTCCTTTCGTTGTGAAAAAAGTGTTGCCCAATGGAGCCTTATATTTGACAGATATTGAAAGCAAAATGGCAGAAATGACTATCAATGCTGATGCGGTCAAAAGATATTATGTATAATATTTTGTCCTTTGTTGATTTTATTGCATGTTTAGTACTTGCATTTTTGAAGATTGATATGATGAAGGCATTTTATTCTTCTATCCAAACATTGTGTCATCCTTTGTTACCCTTTTGAGCTTCGTTTCATTTAGTCTTTCATATCCCTCTTTTGGAATCAAAATAGAGTCAAACATAAATGTCAAGAAAATAAGAATAAAATAAAGAGTTCAAAAATAAAAGAAAAAAAAATCAAATCAAAACAAAGAACAAGCTAATGGAACTACGTGCGACCTGATTCTCCTCTCTCAGGAGTAAGATACGTAGGTTGCCCTATTTTGGGCTCGGTCCAACCAAATAAAGATTTAAGATTCACCCAGTCAACAAAAACTGGAGCATGAGTTAATGTGTTGTTTGAATTGATTCCAAAAGTTGTAAGTCCCACCCCCACTTCAAGTGTCGTTTGAACCTCTTGCCATCCTTTTCTAACCTTATCCAAAAGCCAAGATACAACCAAAGAAAGTCCTTCAGATCTATTTTTGATAATGTTAAGGCTAAGCATGCAATGGATATGATGATACATTGTGAGGTACCACGTCTCTCCCTCAGCATAAGAAATCAGGAAAGAAAAAACAAAATGAGAGAGTCTTATTGGTGAAAACCCCCGCGGGCATCATAAGGCGATGGTGAGTTGAGAGAAATAAAAATGAGAGAGTCTTATTGGTAAAAACCCTCGCAGGAACCATTAGGCGATGATGAGTGGAGAGAAATAAAGATGAGAGAGTCTTATTGGTGAAAACCCTCATGGGCACCGTAAGGCGATGGCGAGTTCAAGAGAAAAGTGAAAAGTGAAAAGAAAAAGATTTGTTGGCGAAAGACTTTTAAGATGTTTTCAATTGAATGTGATGTATCAGTCCAATGGATTTGAAGAAGCGGCTCAGCGGCAAAGGCACGAACTCAACGACAAATGGGGAGTTTGGATAGTAAGATTAGGCAGCTTAATCCAAAAATGCATGTCATACTCATTGGAGTTGGTTGTCGTATTCAGATAAGTTTTCTTTTGGAATATGGGACATTGCCCTTTTCTTTCATTTACATATTCAAGCTTTTTGTCTTTTTATGTCATTTATCAAAATAAAAGTCACCATCGTTTCTTTACATTTTAAAGTCAAGTCTGTGTCAAAACAAGTGAGAAAGGATTTCAAATTTACTACCAGTCATTCCAATTTTATGAGGAAAAGCCAAGGACCGGCACATGAAAGAAATATGATCGTAATTCAACACAAAACAAAGGAAGTCTATCAACCAACAGGCTGTTGGATTCGTGGAAGCATTCAGATTCAGGAAAAGGGTGCACCTCAGAGGCATGGTAAAATGGAAACCCATTGTTCGAGTCAGAACTCATTTCCCTATATCTGGATCCGGGGTAATGATGCGGAAAGATAGGGAAAGTGTCAGCAATTTGGAACAAAGATGAAAGGAACGAGTGATGGGGCAGATACCTGAGAAGCCAAGAGCTGCAAGCCACCACTAAGTTTTAACTGACAAATTTTCTTGGTTGAAATAGGGGCAAATTCGGTTCACTTAATTCAGCTACCATTGGAAATGCACATCCGTGAGATTTTACTTTCAGTTCAGGACCCTCCTGAAAAATGGGATTTTACTTTCTGTTCAGGACCCTCCTGAAAAATAGGATTTTACTTTCTGTTCAGGACCCTCCTGAAAAATGAGATTTTACCTTCAGTTCAGGACCCTCCTGAAAAATGGGATTTTACCTTCAGTTCAGGACCCTCCTGAAAAATGGGATTTTACTTTATGTTCAGGACACTCCTGAAAAATGGGATTTTACTTTCTGTTCAGGACCCTCCTGAAAAATAGGATTTTACTTTCTGTTCAGGACCCTCCTGAAAAATGGGATTTTACTTTCTGTTCAGGACCCTCATAAAAAATGGGATTTTACTTTCAGTTCAGGACCCTCGTGAAAAATGGGATTTTACTTTATGTTCAGGACCCTCCTGAAAAATGGGAATTTACTTTATGTTTAGGACCCTCCTGAAAAATGGGATTTTACTTTATGTTCAGGACCCTCCTGAAAAATGGGATTTTACTTTATGTTCAGGACCCTCCTGAAAACTGGGACCACGCTTTCAAATGAAATACTACTTTACTATAATTTTTGTTTCGGACAATTTTAGTTCTAGTTTTAATTTTGGATTTCAGGAGCCCGCCTGAAGAACAGGGTGATGAAATAGCAAGTCAGGAGCCCGCCTGGAGAACAGAGTTGAAGAAACGAAAAGTCAAGCAATAAAGTGATGAAATTGCAAGTCAGAAGCCCGCCCGAAGCACAGGGCAACTTACTGAAAAGTCAAGCAACAAAGTGAAGAAATTGAAAAGCAAGCAACCAGTTAAAGAAATAGCAAGTCAGGAACCCGCCTGAAGAATAGGGTGATGAAACTCAAGTCAAGAGTCCAAAAGAAACTGCATAGATAGGATTTTGTAATTTCATTTATGTTTTTAACTTGTAATTTTCATTTTTTTTTATGTAATAACAGAGCCGCGGACTGGAACCTCGACGGAACCTCACTAGACTCTCCAACTTGGCATAGTCCTTCTCTTTCCAATCCGTTGAAATACCCGTGACTTGTTTCTCTCATAACTTGGGTAGGCAGGATGTCTTAAGTCAAAACCCGTATTGTCCTTCTTCCTTCTGTTTCTTTGAATGATGATCGGGTCAAAATTTGGTCTCGCTGTCTACTTCTTTGTCTGAAAACATTTCATGTTTACATTCAAAGGGGGCATGATGTAGACACCTAATTTCGTCCCCCCCGATATCTTTTACCCATTTTCAATTTATTCTATCCCGTACCCTCATCTTCATGATAACCCCTCCATAAAAAATAAATAAAAAATAAACAACTCTAAACAAACCCCTAACAAACTCAATCACCAATTATTCTTGTGATAACTAATTAACAACCTTGCCTATTAAATTAGAACACCTAACCACCTACCCCACTGCCCCACCCCCTCAAATTTTTATTCCCTTTTAACCAACACACTAATAAAAAAAAAGGGCCCACAGATTTGGCCATTCTTATCAATACATAAAGGGGGGACAGTGCACGCATAGAAGGGGTCCATTTTTTCTTCATCACAACATCGACATCAGAGAAGAGACCACTCCTCCATTTTTTTTTCTTTATTTTTCTCATTCAATCAACACATTCACAAACATATCCGCACACACCACTACTCTATCATCTTCCATTTTTTTTAACAACAACACCATCAATACATTACAGCAACAGGCATCCTTCACACACTACACACTTACGCACACATAGAATCAAGGGAGAGAGAGAGATTTAAAATCGAGAGGGAGAGAGTTAAAAACGTGAATGAAGATGGTTTGAGAGATCTGGCCATCTTTAGATTTCCGGTGAAAATTTTGCCGGATTTGATTTTTTAGTTTGTCGGTCTAGTCCTAAGGTCATTGGAATCAGTGTGGTTCGGCAGATTCAGGCGTCGTCTGTCCAAATAATTTCTCCCTCGCTGCGGAAATACGGACAAGTGACCAAATTAGTCGATTTCGGAGAGATTTCGAATACGGGTTTCTCGATTTTTCACAATTTTAGTATCGGGTTGCTCGTTAATTCTCTTTGATTAGGATTCAAAGTTGTCCGGGTCGTTATCTCTAGATATTGAGTTGGACTTTGGTTCGTGGTCGTAGTTTTCTAGTCGGGGTTCCAAGTCTGGGCTTCTTTAATTCTTTATTATCAACGAAAGTTTATCGGAAGGTGGTCTTGTGATCGACTTGAGTTTAAAGTTCCTGAATCTTCTTCGTCCCCACTGATTTCGAAGTAGACCCGGCCGAGAAACAGTGAGGATCGCTGGAATTTTTGGTCCATCTCTTTCTGTCTCGTCTGAGCTCACCGGAGCTCAAGTTACGTCGGTTTTCGACCTTCTGTCGTATTGATCGGGGTTTTGGGTTCGTCTATTCTCACGCCGTCCGGGTAGTATATTCTTGATACTGAGTGGATTATGCTACTTTGGAGGTTTCCATTCGAGGATTCCTGTCCCGGGTTTCTTTATTATCGCCAAAACATTCTATCGAGGTCCATTTCTTAACTCATTTTTTTATATATATATTTGGTTGGTTGTTTGTATGGGTTGCGATTACGAGTGGTGTGATTATGGTTTTGTTGGATTTTGTTTATGTTGATGTTATGATCATGATGCTTGGTTGTTTGGTTTTGGTGGTTTGAGGAATAAATTTGATCATGTTCTAATGGATTGATAGAAACGAAGTTGGGGTGGAATTGAAAAATTGACAAAAAGGATAGATTCGGTTTAATTTTGATTTATTGTTGGCATGAATCGGGATAGATTTACGATGGGTTGAAACGGATAGGCAATATAGGTTCGGGTAGGCCAATTTTAGAACTTGTTGCTTTGGTTGAATGTTGGAAATTCGATGAAATATTTGAAATTTAGTTGAATAATTTGATTTTCTCGCACTAAAAATGTATTCATTCGGTCGGGGAATGCCCTGAAGTATCTGTATATATTTATTTACCGGGGAATGTCCCAAGGTATCTTGTAAACGGAGGATGTCCGCGATGAAGGCCCGAGGCGTCGAGTAGAGAATTAGTCTAGAATTAATTTAGAATAGGATTTATTTTTACGCTTTTTTCTAATTTTGGACTTTATAATTGGACTGGACACTAACTTTTTGATTTGTTTTGTCTCATGTGTTTAATGGATTGTTTTTATGTGTTTTTTGTGTGGTTTATACATTTGTAATGTCAAATTAGCCGATACGCTCTACTAAGCGACCGTGGTGGAACCACGGGATCGAGGGGTGCCTTACACCTTCCCCTTGGTCAACAGAATTCCTTAGCCGGAATCTCCATTCGCAGATCAGTTTTACAGAGTCACAAATCATTTTGAAAAAGTATTTTCCAATGGTGACTTGGCAAACCGGATTATGCCAAGTGGCGACTCTGAATAAAAATGTAAATAGTCCTTTTTAGAAATAATTTTTTCATTTTTGTCACCTTAATCATAAAACACTTTCAAACTTAAAATACATATCTTTTTTGGAGAGAAAAAAAAGGGGTGTGACATACCCTATTTAGAAACAAACAAAAAAATACCCCATCCTCACTATCTTCTTCAGAATCATCATCATAAGATTTTTGAACATCGTCTTCAATTTCTTCAACTTTCCTTTTCTTTTCGTACTGTTTTTAAATTTTTTGCTCCTTCTTCAACCCTTTTTTTTTTTCAAAATTTCACTGATATTCACTGTGTCATTGCGAAACTTCGACCTAATCTCTTTCGATCTCCCAGATTTCTTCAACTGTATAGGATTTATAACAACTTTAACTAAATCTTCATGAGTTAACCCAAGACTAAAAGATTGTGCTTAATCAAACTCTACATTCATATTCCGTATACCGTTATTTGTTGGTATTTTTTCTGTATGTTCATCCATTAAAACATAAAACCCTTAAAATCTGATTTTCAGTTGAATTACAGAAGGAAAATAAAAAGAACCGCTAACATGCAAAATGCGATTAATAGTTACCTGAAATAGAGGAAGTAAATCATTATCACAGATCATGCTAGAATCGTACAAAAGGAATAAAATTTGAAGTGGGAGAGATCGTTAATGGCGAAAGAAAAGGAATAAAAAATTTAAATTAAGGAAACAGAAATAAGAATGGCGTGAAAAGCGGATTTTAGCACAGTAACTTTCTTAGGGGGCAAAAAATAGGGGACCACTTAAAATAATGTTACAGATGCTACATAATGTAATTAGGATAAAGTGTTTCTATTTTTTGTAATTTAATACTTAAGTATGCTACTATAGGTAGTTTTCCCTTTACTATTTTTACTCTAGAGAAAATTTAAAGAAGACCATATCTTACACACGACCCATGATAATTCTATAATTATAAAATGATAAGCCTAAAAATTCATAGTGCTTTTCAAATTCATTATTTCACAAAAAGAAAATCTCCGGAGGTGGATTTACACTTTCCGAATTTTGGTGTTAAAAAGAACTTAAACCCCAGGACGAATTTATTTTTTAAAAATTACTAACATTAGGTGTATGTGTATAGAAACATAATTTCTTTTTTTTTTTTTAAACAAAATAAACTCCATTTCCCCTCAATTCTAATAAAAGAAACTAAATGCACACACAACGAAGAAAGAACAAAAGAAATACTCGTAAGTAGGCAGTGGAACTGAATTGCTTCTTCGTTATTTTTTTTGTAAGTTTCAAAAATAGCAACTGTTTGACACAAAATTCATATTTCATAACCACACTTTATAATATTATTATTTATAATCGATGTATTTGATTCACATTTATTGTATTTGCATAACTTAATAATCTGTATGTATAAAAAACATAAATACATTAGTCACATTTTAAATTTTATATTTTTTTTATTTTCAAAAAATATGATTACATTAAATACAAGCCATGAATAATCACTACAAAAAAAACGTGTTTTAGCCACGTGCAAAACCGTGGCTATATGGTACCAAAATCGTAGCTAAATAGTTTAGCCACGGTTCATTAACCACGGTTAAAGGTGGGTCCAACAGGGGCGTGGCAAGTAAATTAGCCACGGTTTTAACGTCCGTGGTAACATTTCATTAGCCACGGTTTTCAGGTATATTTAGCCATGGCCAATCCATGGGTAGTTTGTTCAAATTTTGTGCTATCATATCAGTTTGCCACAGTTATAACCGTGGCAAAAATGCCTAGTTTTTAAGAAATATATATTTTTTTCATATAACCGTGGAAAAAAAGTATCCATCGTTTTAAAAAAAATTATATTTTTGCATAAATTTGCCATGATTTAATCGTGACAAAAGTGCCAGCTCTTCTTAAAATAAAAAATAAAAAATATATATATATATGATAGTCTGATACTAATTTCTAAATAATGATAGACATTCACTTACACATTAACCATTATACACAAGATTGATATTAATTGTAACATAATAATCAAAGTTCTGATATTGTTCAATATATTGGCACAAAAGATAAGGTCCAAACCTTAAATATTCATAAAAAATACCATAAATACTAATGTTAAAGAAACCCCATAATATACTAAAGCCTAAGAAGATTACTGCTTGATCTACCAAGATTCACATGACTATTTCTAGACATTCCAAAAGCTTTTGAAGGATAAACATTTCCACCTAAACCACGCACACGTCCAGAATATTTAGATCCAAACACTTTTTCAATGGCGTCATTAGGATGAGCTATATCTTCAAAGGAACACCGTAACTGATAGCAAGTTCCTGATCTCTAGGTAGATGCTCCTATATTTTATACAACAAGCAAAATAGATAAATGAGATATCCTCGTACCAATAAGACTTCTCTGTAATAGAGTTGGGTATTAATTCAAGCAATTGTCCATTATATATAGAGACGTATTAATTCAAGCAATAGTCCATTAAATATAGACATGCTTCAACAACAACAAAAAATCTAGTATACTCCCACCAAGTGGGGTCTGGGGTGGGTAAAATGTACGCAGTCCATACCGCTACCTCCGAAGAAGTATAGAGGTTGTTTCCAATAGACCCCCGGCTCAAGATAAAGAATATTCTTCAACTAGAACCGAGCTTATAATAAACTAATAACAATAATATTGTCATAATTATACAGATATACCAGCAAAGAATTTAATCTCAGGAATGGACAAGAATGATTAAACAAATGATGTTCAAGCAGGCAATCAACAATTGATGTCGCTAATGTACGGTTTGGAAAGTTTCCTTTATTCTTGACATACCAATAATTTTATAAGCAAGAGTTCTAACATATAAAATAAATATCCATCAAACAATAAATACGTCAGAGATAACAATCAGCCCACAACGGTATCTGTATATATGGAATGAATCAGTGAATGAGGTCATCTAGTTAAGATCTTAAGATCAGTGAATGAGCACTACTTTGGTATGATTTTTAAACTTAAATTCGATTCTAATTATTGACTGCACCTCATAGGGATCTATCTATCTATCATACAATAAGGATTTGACAGGACCTTTTCCTCAGTCTATTGGAAAATTGACAAAGCTATCAAATTTGTAAGTAAATGTGAATAAGCATTGAACTTGAATTCACTTACAAGCTAATCTCATGATAATTTGCTGATCTTTTCTTAATTTCATGATAGTATCTTTGTTGGTTGTGGATTTTCTGGATCCTTAACCGACTCCATAGGAAATCTTACTCGACTGGTTTTTTTGTAATCATTCTGTGGTACTTTTTGTACCTTAATGCAAAAATTTTGTGCTACCAGATTTCGGTCCATCTCTAGACAGGCAATGCACTTCTAAACAGAGAACCAGTTCACGAGGAGTTCAATCCATACTTTTTTTCTTGTGTTTATACATTATCATATCTGAATAGTTATGTTTACTAAATCTATCTGTCTTCCAATCGTCTTCTGTATACACTCTAAAACAACCCCATTCTGTATTATGTAGATCTTAGAACAGGGATACAGTGAAGTTCAACTCAAGGAATGTTCATTAGAATGAAGATTAAATACACCAGGCGTCACAATAATAAAAATTGATTGTACTAGAAATTGATACTGCATTTCCAGTACACAAGTTTATACTACTTTTACATCAATTAAGTTGACTATGTTTATCAAATGACTGTGTTATTTGGTGGTTTTTGGAACAATACACTATTCAAAGGGCAGCCCGGTAAACTAAACTCCCGCCATGAGGTAGAGAGGTTGTTCCCGATAGACCCCGGTTCAAGACAAAAATAGCTCATTAAGTATAACAAACAAACTATGAACATCAGAATAACCTGGATATAAGTGTTTGTTGAGTTTATAATTTGTAAATTCTTAGCTCCTGTAAAAGCTGAAATTCAGACAAATAAAACCATTAGTTGTTAAGTAAAATATGCCACCATCGACGGAGCATGTGATTTATCCACACACCAAAAAAAAAAAATGCAAATCACATGTTCAACCTACTCATGTAAATTGCACACTCCAAATTACAGAGCAGTGATTTCTGAGTACGATCTATCTATTGATAGTTCTACACTGCAATAATCAGAAAAAACAAGTAACCAAATATACTTTGTTCTGGTCTTGAACATTTAGCATCTAGTTCATGCGGAGTTTAAATAAGTCGTTCAAGCATAAAATGCTTATCATTGGCGAAAGGAATTGATCAAACAAAACCTTTGAGCTAAGCATCTATAAGGGCCAAAACAGCCTAAAGAACTTTGCACATAGGTACAGTTTGGTATGTTATCTTCCGCAATGTGGCTTATTCAGTACATGAAGTAACGTGAATTCGTGGTCAACTTTAATCATTATAATAATTTCCACTAAAATAGGTCCGATTTATTGATAATAAGAAAACCCGCAAAATATGGTAGCTTTATCAGTAATTTATCGCTAAATAAATGTCGTTGAAAGTAATTACTTTTTGCGCCAATAATATAAGCATTTAAGAAACATCCAATATAAATGCCACTAAACACTTTAACAACATTAAATGCAATGACCTTAACTTAAACCGAATTAAATATTTTTGTTGTAATATTTATTGCCGCAAAATATCTCTTTTGTTGTAGTTGGTAGTCAGTAACCACCATATACCTAGCACGACATATGACAATATACAAACAAGCATACACCGATTTTCTTTTGAGATTTGTAATATCTAGATACATGTTAAAGAAGAGAGCAACACCGTTCAAGATTTCAAGGATAACAAATACATGTTAAATGTTAGAGAAAAGAGCAACACTATTTAAGGATAACATCAACATGACAATGGACAGATAACATAACACATATAATTAACATTACTGGGTTGAAATGAATCATAACGGATGATAAAATATTAAATAACGACTCAAACAACACACACTAACATCATGCAAACGATAAAATCAACATGACAATGGACTGACAACATGGCACATAACTAAACATATAGGGTTCGAATGAATCATAACAGATGATGAACATCATCGGATGACTCAAATTAGATATTTGTTATAAAAAGTATTTTAGTGTTTTTTTTTGTGATAATTGAACAAAATTTAATCATTATGTTTATGTTACAAAAGATAATTATGTGCTTTTGGTACAACAAAAAAAGAATTTAAATTTTGTGCATTGTCAGTTGACAAAATATTTTACACTATCAGGTAAATTTGACTTGCTATTGCAGGTTATTTTTTTTTTTTTTTTATGTAAATAGTTGGATAACCTGCAATAACAAATCAAGCTAATTGATAGTGCAAAATATTTTATTCACTAACTATGCACAGAACTTAAACGCATAAAAAAAATGATTATCCTAAAATGATTAATCGGGGCACAAAGACACTAACACTTAAAAAGTTGACCAATTTTTTAAAAAAAATTGTTTTCTTCTTACAAGTACTTTGTTTAATTATTCTTATTTTTTATTGTAGGATTTGTATTTTCAATCCTTTTAGCTCCTCTTCCAGTAACTTTACCTTGACGTACATTATTTTGCTTTTGTAAAGTAAGTAGGATTTTCAATCAGTGTGTATTTTACATTGAATTTATCTAAATCCGTGACCTCCCTTGCTAATTACGCAATTACAACAACCATGAATTGAGTCAATAAAATTCAGGTATGCATATTATTTCACGCACAATAGCAGGGTGGTCATTTAAACTGTCGGTGTATATTGGTCAAGCCTTTTTTCTATTGTATGCGTTGTCCAGTATTTTGCCAAGTATGTATCGTAAGTGCAGTTTAATAGTGATTTTTTTTTTTAATTTTTTCATTAGATTATGTGACTTACGTATGTATTGTTGTTTGGTTGAAAGTAAGTTATCTTGAAATTAACTATGCAAGATTAGGTATTCCACCCCTAAGGTGGGACTAATAACACTATAATCACGGAATAAGTTATCTCATGCATTTTATCTCAATCAAATATGGGATAAATTGATCCTACCATTAAACCCAATATTAATTATCTCTAATCCCTTATACCAAACGAGCCCATACACAAATCATAGTGCTGACTGTACTCTACTACTTTCCATTTTTACCATAGATTTTTGGAATTCCTGTAGAATATTATTGCAATGGTCAAATCATTGTTTTTATGTATTCAACAATCTAATTATCTTTATCATGGTTAGTATTAAGATATATTCTCTTAATAATATTTCCTTAATAGGACCACTAAAATAGGTCTTATTTAACGGTAGCTTTACCAGCAATTTATTGCTAAATAAAAAGTCGTTGAAAGTAATTATTTTTGGCGCTAATAATATGAGAATTTACCTGCACTTGATATAACTGCCACTAAAGACATTAACGTCATGCAATGACCTTAACATAAATGTCGTTAAATATTTTTGTGGAAATATTTATTTACGCTAAATATCTTTTTTGTTGTAATGGTAGCCAGTAGTAGCCACCGTATACCTAGCACGACATATGATAATATACAAACGGGCATCTATCGATTTTCTTTTGAAGATGTGTAGTATCTAGACATATGCTGTCAAAGAAGAGAGCAACACCAATCAAGTATAAAATCAATATAACAACAAACTAATAACATAACATATATATATAACTAATATTAATGGGTTTGAATGAACCATAACTGATGATAGAACATCATAAGATGACTCAAACGACGCACTGACACCATTCAAACGTCAAAAACAACACGACTATGGACTGATACCAAGACTCGAACGACACACACTAACACCATTCAAATGATAAAATCAACATGAAAATGGACTGACAACATGACACAATAACTAAACTTGTAGGGTTCGAACGAACCATAAGACAAATGATAGGACTGACTCAAATTATAAGACATGACACACTGAGGATAACTCAAATGACACGATAAACCTAGATGCGCGCTTATTACTCATGCGCCTTCCACAATGCGCGACTTAGGAACGATAGTTGAACTAGTAGGGAACTGCAGAAGAAGTAGATCCACCAGCCCTAATTAGGAAAGGCTGCACCAACATTGGGTCCACGTGAAGAACTTGCCCCATCACCACTAGTAGGAGACAAGGCACTTCCAAGGGTGAGAAATGGGAGTGGAGCATCACTCCCCATTTGTTGAAGTTCTGCCTCGAATTCAACTTTTCGCTTTTGAGCTTCCAATGCCTCCTTCAATTGTTCAAGTGGGAGAGACTAAGTCCTTCAATAATCGGAGATTCGCACACACGATCGTAGGATCCCCTCCCAGATTCATGTAGGGATTCCCCTACAACTCTCTCCTTCCGGAGAGACTCCTGCAAGTCCATGACCTCCTTATTGAGCGCACGTTGACCAGTGTTTCGATGAGCCATGATTAGGTGGTCATGGAGATCACCATCATTTGGTGGAGGGAGGTCCCTCCCTAGGAACCTATCCACCAGCGACTCCACTAAAGGGTGCCCAAAGGAGTAAACTTTGTTGGCCTTGCCTGGAGAAAATACCACAATGGCAATTTCAGCACCACATAGCGTACAAAGTTCACTAGCCTTTTTGAACAGGCCAGCACGACGCTTAGAGAAAGTAACTTGCATGTTACTCTCATTTTTCATTTTCACTATTTCGACCTTTTTTCGACCCTTGCTCAGTCTTCCCATGGCTAAATTAAAAATACTCAATATCTGTGAAACCAAGAAGTAGTAGTTGTGATTTTTTATCTCAACACCAAGAGCTTTTATATTAGAAATTTCAATATTTTGTTTCACCTTTTTAGGAAAATAAATTAACTTACTTGGAGAGCCTATAAATTTATGTTTTTTCTTTTTTTGTAAAAGATTTGAATGGAACCAGCTTTTGCCTCTATTCTTTGTGTCGTTAGCGCTAATCAAATCCTTAATGACCATAATTCATAATTAGACAATATATGTTTTTCTTAATTTGAATTACGACGTTCTACAAAAGTATTAAAAAGAAAACATTACATCATTAGTACATATGATATTTTATTTAATCACATTATTAATTTGAGTACACATTGAAGTGTAATAATAAAAAATAAAATATCAAATTGTTACTATAACATTTCTGAATTTTCAAATTTAATATTCGAGCTATCCCTGAAGGTTCTGACATTCGGTGTTCATCGAACGAGCAAAGATACATCACATTTTTCTTTTATATAAGTTTTATTCGTTCATCCACGATTATCACTTATTAGTTGTTATGTACAATCACTTCAATTATTAGTTAACCATAAAATTAACATGGTTTGGTATTACAAGCACCGATTATGTGAATAAGTTTGTCTTTTCCTCGTGCGGATTGGAGTAAAAATACTGTAGTAGGGAAAGGTTGTATTTCTCCCAAACATACTAAAAACAATTGTTCATTCTGACATACTGCGATTAAAGAAGAAACTTTCTTATAAATTGAAAAATACATATTTAAAAGAAACAAAGGTTAATAATCTCTGAAATCAAATTATTTGTGGTTTGTTAATATGTGAATACATGTTTACGATTCAAAAAGAACTGATCATTTTGTTTACAAAGGTGATCACGTCTTTGAAAGCTTGCCAAGCTAGTTACAAGAAAATGGTGTCAACTTGTCGTCTGACGACTCCCAAGCACCGGTAAGCTTAGAATGCGAGATTGTTTGTAACTTGTTCATTAGCAAGAGAATTAAGATGGAGTTTAATGAGTTACGAATTACTTGATTAGTTGATTAAGAAGTAGATAAAAAACTAATGTGTTAGTTAGTTGGCTATGCAGTGATTAGTAATTAGTTAGGAAACAGTTAGAATAGAAGCTTTCAGAAGTTCTATATAAACAACACTATTGCATTGTAATGAACTAATTTTTTGGCCTCTTTACACTGAAATAATATGTCCCTTTCTCTACTCTTCTCTGCTGAGCCCTAGCTCATTATCAATGACAACTTAGATTGAACAATTGCACAGATTCTAACATGGTATCAGAGCTTTGAACCACGATTGTGCGTTCCACGGAAGATATTTGTGAGTTTAGGAGCTCATTGACAGTTTTCAGTAACGAAGGTTGAAGTTCTACCATGGAAGCTTCAACATTGAACACTGTGAAGTTCGATCACAATCATCCCCTATTTTTACACCCTTCAGACACCACCAGAGCGTCCATTATTCCGATGCAGCTAACCGGTTTCGATAACTATTCGAAACGGAGTAGGGCTATGCGCATTCAGTTGCTTGGGAAAAACAAGTTGGGGATTGTTTATGGCACATTGAAAAAGGATGATTTCGGAGCTGATTTTCGACGTCAATGGGACCGGTGCAATGCAATTGTTCAAGGATGGATAATAAGCTCAGTAACACAGGAATTGCACACTGGAATTGTCTACTCTACTAATGTACGAACTGTTTGGGAGGATTTCCATGAACGCTTTGACAAGGTAAATGCATCACGAGTTTACCAGTTGCATAAAGCCATAGCGACTACTATACAAGGAAATGACAGTATACCTGGTTATTTTTCCAAACATCGCAATTTATGGGATGAATTTGCTAGTATAGTTCCTCCGTCTTGTGATTTCCCTAGATCAAGGGAGTTTAATAATCATGTTGAGAGACAAAAATTGATGCAGTTCCTAATGGGCTTGAATGAAATGTATAATCTGTAGAGAAGCTAGATTTTGATGACTGAACATTCTCCAAATCTCAACAAGGCATATGCTATGCTTGTTGAGTGAGAGAGCCAACGACTTATTGGTAGCTCCACTATGCAAGGTGAAGGTTCTTATTTAACGGTTCTCTTAGCAGCAAAAGGCTTAAGTTCTCGATTGTCAATTGGAGAAGGTTTTGTATCTAGAACTTTGACTAGAGAGAGTTCAGATATTGTAGCTCACATGGCTGGGAGAGGAATACATTACCAACATAACAAAGGATACTCTTTTCAGAAAGGCAGGAAGAATTGGAACAAAAAATGTGACTATTGTAAAATGCAAGGACATGTGGTAGAT
This sequence comes from Capsicum pubescens, assembly GCA_030864215.1. Lineage (NCBI taxonomy): Eukaryota > Viridiplantae > Streptophyta > Magnoliopsida > Solanales > Solanaceae > Capsicum > Capsicum pubescens. The sequence goes on along the minus strand of CM061545.1, from coordinate 270,479,276 downwards.
GACTGCTTTAAGCTATATGGATACCCACCTGATTGGAAATCTAAGAAGAAGGTGACATGGAATACTGCTTATAATGTTCAAGATGAGGTCCCTATACCACAACTGCATGATGGAACAAGAGAGAAGTGAAAAGCAATAGAGCCACTAATTTCCAGAGATTTACCAAGGGCTCCACAGCTGATAGGTGATCAACATGGACAGATTTTGCAGATACTTGATCGAGATTCTCCTTAGAACAATATGATGGCCAATATGGCTGGTATATCTTAAAATACTAATACTAAATTAGAGAGTTTAAGATGGATAATTGATAGTGGTGCTACAAACCACATGGCTCACAAGTTTAGACATAATGCATGATGTGCAAGTTGTTACAAATGAACAAAGTAGAAAAGTTTAATTACCTAATGGAGGGGTGACCTTAGTGTCATACACTGGCTGTTGTAGACTTTCAAATACAGGAGAAATACATGATGTTCTTTTTTTCCCAGAATTTCAATACAATCTCTTATCGGTATCCAAGGTTACCAGGTAAATGAACTGTTTTGTGTCATTCTATCCTGGATTCTGTTTGTTCCAGGACCTTACCACTGGGAAGATGATGAGTATTGGTAAAGAAAATACTGGATTTTTTCTTCTAGCTCGGCCTGGACCTTCCCCTAAAGAGGTTGTTGCTACTAAAATCTTGTCAGCGCAGGATGTTAAAAATACTATTATGTTATGGAACAGGAGATTGGCTCATGCACCTGTTCACTATATAAAGGACATGATTGGATTTAATCTAGAACATTGTAAATCAGTATTAAGTACCTGTGAGATTTGTCCCTTAGCTAGACATACCAGACTCCCTTTTTCGAGTAGTTCTACTAGGTCTAGTAAAGTGTTTGATATGCTATATGTGGATATATGGGGACCTTATCATACTCAGACATTTGATGGTAACAAATTTTTTATTACAATTGTTGATGATTGTTAAAGGACCATTTGAATTTTCTTGTTGAAATTCAAGACTGATGTCTTTCTTTCACTTAAACAGTTTTTTCGAATGGTGCTTACTCAATTTAATGTCATAGTTAAAGGTATAAGGATAGATAATGGGGGAGACTTTATCAATACAAATTTGAAATCTTTACTTAAAGAATTGGCTATTATTCACTACAGAACTTGTGTACATACCCCTCAGCAAAATGGAGTAGCTAAGAGGAAGCACAGACACTTGTTTGAAGTGGCTAGTGCACTCCGGTTCCAGGGTCATATACCTCTCAAGTTTTGGCGTCATTGTATTCTTACTGCTGCTTATATTGTTAAAAAAATTCCTTCTAGTGAACTTGCAGGGAAATCACCTTATGAGGTCTTTTTTTGGAAAAAAACCTTGTTTCTTCCATTTTAGAACATTCGGTTATTTGTGTTTTGCTAACACACTACATAGAACTTACAAGTTTGCTCCAAGAGCTGTAAGATCAGTTTTTATGGGATATTCTAATGTCACCAAAGGGTATGTTCTGTTTGATCTTGCTGCGTAGAAGTTTTTTGTTAATGGGGATGCGCTATTTCAGGAAAACCAATTTCCCTTCAAGGTACCCTTACAGTGGATGATAATCTACAGATTTTATGTCACTTTCTACAGGTCCTTGTGATGATGATGATTTTTATGCTCCTAGCAACATCTCCGAAACACCTACTCTGGCTTCCTCATTACAAGTTGATCTCCCACTTTCTGATATTGATCAAAATCATTTACCATCTCTATCCCTACTGATGTTTCTACCCCTACTTTCAATCCATACAATCTACCAAATCTTAGACGATCAACAAGGCTCACTAAGCAACCTATTTGGTTATCAGATTTTGTTTCCAAACCGTCATCTAGCAATGTCCTTTATCCTTTTGCTGACAGTGTGTCATATGCACATCTTTCTCCCTCTTATCAAAAGTATCTACATAGTTTTTCTGCAGTATAAGAACCTACCTCTTATCAAGAGGCTATCAAAGATCTGAGATGGTTGGAAGCTATGTACACTGAGTTAAAAGGATCTTAATGATAATCATACTTGGGACCTGGTTCCCCTTCCTAAGGGTAATGTTCCTATTGGCTGCAGATGGGTCTTTAAAGTCAAGTTAAAAGCTAATGGCGATTTTGAGAGATTTAAAGCTCAATTAGTTGCTAAGGGCTTTAATCAGACAACAGGTATTAATTTTCATGATACCTTTTCTCCAGTAGTTAAAATTGTTACAGTCGGGACAGTTCTCTGTTTGGTTGTACAACACAATTGGTTCATTCATCAGTTAGATGTGTACAATGCTTTTCTCCATGGTGACTTACATGGTGAGGTGTATAAGCAGTTGCTTGAGGGTTTTCCAAGTCAGGGGGATAATGGTATTGTATGTATACTTGTCAAATCCCTCTATGGTCTTAAGAAAACAAGAAGGCAGTGGAATTTGAAATTGAGTGAGTCACTAGTGCATTCTGGTTTTACTCAAAGAAGCCTTGATCATTCTTTATTCATAAAAAAACAAGGGTTAGACATAGTTGCAATCCTTGTGTATGTAGATGACATGCTTGTGACTGGTAATAGCTTGAGCCTCATTGAACATACTAAAGCTTCTCTTCAGAAAGCATTTAAAATCAAGGATTTTGGTAATTTAAAATTCTTTCTTAGCATGGAATTTAGTAGATTTGCCAAAGGTATTCTTATGAATCAAAGGAAGTATGCATTGGAAATTATCTCTTATTTAGGGTTAGGAAGTGCTAAACTAGCTATGACACCCCTTGAAATGAACATAAAGTTAACGACACTGGAGTTTGATCAAGTCACAGGAGAATCAACAGATGAACCTTTTGAAAACAGAGAACAATATCAGAGGTTGATAGGCAAAATGTTGTATTTAACACTGACAAGGCCAGGCATTGCATTCTCAGTCCAAACACTTAGTCAATTCCTACAACAACCAAAAAGGTCCCATTGGGATGCAGCTGTGAGAGTAATGAATTATGTGAAGAGAGAAAAAGGACTTGGAATCTTGTTAAGCAGCAAGATATCAAACAAGCTAAATGTATATTGTGATGCAGACTGGGCTTCATGTCCCAATACCAGAAGGTCAGTTTCAGGCTTTTTAGTCATGGTGAATCACTATTATCGTGGAAGTCGAAGAAACAAAATGTAGTCTCTAGAAGTTCAGCAGAAGCTGAATACAGGAGCATGGCTAATGCAGTTTCAGAACTAGTATGGATCACTGCAATATTAAAGGAGATGGGAAATAAAATTGAGGAACCAATAATTGTGTTTAGTGACAGTAGAGAAGCATTACAGATAGAAGCCAATCTAGTGTTCCATGAGAGGACTAAACACATAGAGATTGATTGCCACTTTATCAGAAAAAAATTACAAGAAGGAGTCTTAAAAATAAAACATGTGAGCTCAAGAGATCAACTTCCAGACATACTTACTAAGGGCTTACCTCGGTTCCAACATGAAAACTTAGTAGGCAAGCTTGGTGTGTTAAATGTCTTTGCACCCACCAGCTTGAGGGGGAGTAATGAGTTAGGAATAACTTGATTAAGAAGTAGTTAAACAACTAATGTGTTTGTTAGTTGGCTAAGCAGTGATTAGTGATTACTTAGGAAACAGTTAGAATAGAAGCTTCCAGAAGTTCTATATAAACAACACTATTGCATTGTAATTAACTAATTTTTTGGCCTCTTTACACTGAAATAATATCTCACTCTTTCTTCTCTTCTCTGCAGAGCCATAGCTCATTATCAATGACAGCTTAGATTGAACAATTGCACAGATTCTAACAGAGTTTTTTGTTACTCCTTATGACTAATAGGACCTAACTTCAACTTGGGGTATATTTCTAATTACTGTTCTTGATCTTTGTAGGTTGCTTCCAAGCTCAAATCATTTAAATTTTAAAATAAAATTACTTTTTTTTTTGTTATTTATAGAGTGGTATTTTTCATCCCTATCAAATAAAGTAGATGAGGAGAACTGGTAGAAAGAAAGAAAAAGATCAAAAGAATGACAAGTCTAATGGGGGAAAATGACTGACACATTGACTACCTTTTATAGACCAAAAAAATTCAAGTGGTCTAACCAATCCCTATGGCGGACCCCAACCTAAAGGCACTAGATGAACTAACAGCAAGCTAGATAAAAAAAATCAGTTGTCCCTATGTGTAAAACCTTCTCGGGGGAGAGTCTTTCTTCAATGAGAATAAAGAAAGTTTTTAGGCAATACAAGAAAGGAACTCGCCCTTTAATTTGACACCAAGGGTTAAGAGTTGATTGTTGGCGACGATGACTTGGTGAAGGGAATATATTTGACTTGGGTTATGACCAACGCAAAACTTCTTGCAAGCCAAAATAATGGAGATATATTGTTATTTTGTGCTATTATCTTCCTCAATATGGTTTATTTGGTATAAGAATTAATGTGAATTCATGGTCAACTTTAGTCGTTATAATAATTGCCGCTAAAATAGGTATCATTTACCGGTAATAACAAAAGCCGCAATATATGACCGGTAGCTTTACCGGCAATAATAATTATCGCTAAAAGTAATTACTTTTAGCTTCAAAAATATAGATATTCACCGGCACTCTATATAAATATCATCAAAGACTTTATGACAATGAATGCAACATCGTTCACTCAAATGACGCTATATTTTTAGAGTAAATACATTTGATGTATAATGCATATGTATTTTTAAGCAAAATATGAACACTGCATATGTATTTTTAGGCTAAAAAACATTTTGATGTATAATCCATATGTATTTTTAAGCAAAATATCAACACTACATATGTATCTTTTGTAACTAAAATCTCACAATAAAATGTAGAACTACCTTAAAAACTCAAATTTATCTTTAATTCAAATTCTCATTTATAATGATAATAAATGAATACATATTAAAATATATATTAGTTATGATCAAGGTGTATTTTTGAAATGCTTAATTTTAACACTGCATATGTATTTTTAGGGTAAATACATTTGATGTATAATGCATATGTATTTTTAAGCAAAATATCAATACTACATATGTATTTTATAACTAAAATCTCACAATACAAAGTAGAACTTCATAAAAAGCACAAGTTTATATTTAATTCAAATTCGCATTTATACTGATAATAAATGAAAAAATATTTAAAAATATATTAGATATGGTCCAGATGTATTTTTGAAAATGCTTAATCTTAACACTGCATATGTATTTTTAGGATAAAAACTTTTGATTGATACTGCATACGAATTTTTAAGCATAATATGAACACTACATTTGTATTTTTTTTAACTAAATCTCACAGTAAAATATATAACTGCATAAAATACTAAAATTAAACTTTAATTCAAATAAAAATTAGACCCAATTCAAATCAGAATTAATTTCATTCAGTTAAAAAATAAGTACTATTATAACCTACAATTAGAACCACTTCAAGCATAAAAATTAGTTTGTAGAATCAGAACCTACATTCATACACCAGTTTCTCTAACTGTACAAAGTTAAATCCATCAATCATCATACATCAAAAACTTCAGATACACTAGTTATTCTACTTTGCCTTGCAGGCCTCAAGGGTGCTTCGACACCACAATGAGCATTTGCTTCTTGTTTTCGGATCCCATAGTCCCACAAAAGTGCAGCATATCTTGTACGGAAGTGCGTTGGGGTCAAACTCAATCGCAATAACTTTGTGACCATAAGAAAGACACTCTGCATATGTAACCATAAATAGACCACAATCCCTACAAAAACAAGGAAAAAATATCTATTTATAAGTAAAATATATTTTGTACAAACATTCAATTTTGGTATATGTAAATTAAAAACTTACAAGCTTCCACTCGGTTGTTGAGACAAATTCTCTTCAAATGTCACATCAAACAGATCTGAGTAATCTTTGTCTTTGTATCTTGAATGATTTTGAAGAACAATTCCTTTCTTATTGTAGAAATCACAAGCTTGGAGACACAAAGGGATAATCTCAGCTAATTTCTTGATCTGAGCAAGAACAGTCAGATATGAAAAAAATTCATATAAACAAGCATATGTATTTTAAGAAGACAAAGAATGCAGCCAATACTGAAAAATACATATCAATTCTACTAAAAATACATATAGCCAATAGACAGTTCATGAGTAGTTAACACAATACTTAACAGTACTTATTGGCCGATATCTTTAACTCACAACTTTGATAATATCTTTATTACCCTATTTAGAACAACACAAAACTTAACAGTCAAAAAAATACATTTACAAACAAAAAAAATACCCCATCCTCACAATCTTCTTCAGAATCATCAGCATAAGATTTCTGAACATCGTCTTCAATTTCTTCAACTTTCCTTTTGTTTTCGTACCGTTTTTAAATTTTTTGCTCCTTCTTCAACCCTTTTTTTTTTCAAAATTTCACTGATCTTCACTGTGTCGCTGCGAAACTTCGACCTAATCTCCTTCGATCTCCCAAATTTCTTCAACTGTATAGGATTTACAACAACTTTAACTAAATCTTCATGAGTTAACCCAAGACTAAAAGATTGTGCTTAATCAAAATCTATATTCATATTCCGTATACCATTATTTGTTGGTGTTTTTGCTGTATGTTCATCCATTAAAACATAAAACCCTTAAAATCTGATTTTCAGTTGAATTACAGTAGGAAAAAAAAAAGAACCGCTAGCATGCAATATGCGATTAATAGTTATCTGAAATAGAGGAAGTAAATTATTATCACAGATCGTGCTAGAATCGTGCAAAATGAATAAAATTTGAAGTGGGAGAGATCGTTAATGGCGAAAGAAAAGAAATAAAAATTTTAAATTAAGGAAAGAGAAATAAGAATGGCGTGAAAAGGGGATTTTAGCACAGTAACTTTCTTAGGGGGCAAAAAATAGGGGACCACGTAAAATAATGTTACAGATGCTACATAATGTAATTAGGATAAAGTGTTGCTATTTTTTGTAATTTAATACTTAAGTATGCTACTATAGGTAGTTTTCCCTTTACTATTTTTACTCTAGAGAAAATTTAAAGAAACCATATCTTACACCCGACCCATGATAATTCTATAATTCTAAAATGATAAGCCTAAAAATTCATGGTGCTTTTCAAATTCATTATTTCACAAAAAGAAAATCTTTGGAGGTGGATTTACACTTTCCGAATTTTGGTGTTAAAAAGCACTTAAAACCCAAGACGAATTTATTTTTAATAAAGTTACTAACATTAGGTGTATGTGTATAGAAACTTAATTTCTTTTTTAAAAAATAAAATAAAATAAACTCCATTTCCCCTCAATTCTAATAAAAGAAACCAAATGCACACACAACGAAGAAAGAACAAAAGAAATACTCGTAAGTAGGCAGTGGAACTGAATTGCTTCTTCGTTATTTTTTTGGTAAGTTTCAAAAATAGCAACTGTTTGGCACAAAATTCATATTTCATAACCACACTTTATAATATTATTATTTATAATCGATGTATTTGATTCACATTTATTGTATTTGCATTACTTAATAATATGTATGTATAAAAAACATAAATACGTTAGTCACATTTTAAATTTTATATTTTTTTTATTTTCAAAAAATATGATTACATTAAATACAAGCCATGAATAATCACTACAAAAAAAACGTGTTTTAGCCACGTGCAAAACCGTGGATATATGGTACCAAAATCATAGCTAAATAGTTTAGCCACGGTTCATTAGCCACGGTTAAAGGTGGGACCAACAGGGGCGTGGTGAGTAAATTAGTCACGGTTTTAACGTCCGTGGTAACATTTCATTAGCCACGGTTTTCAGGTACATTTAGCCACGGCCATTCCATGGGTAATTTGTTCAAATTTTGTGCTATCATATTAGTTTGCCACAGTTATAACCGTGGCAAAAATGCCTAGTTTTTAAGAAATATATATTTCTTTCATATAAATTAGCCACGGTTTTAACCGTGGAAAAAAAGTATCCAACTTTTTTAAAAAATATATATTTTTGCATAAATTTTCCATGATTTAATCATGACAAAAGTGCCAGCTCTTTTTAAATATATATATATATATATATATATATATATATATATATAAATATTAATTGTAACATAATAATCAAAGTTCTGATATTGTTCAATATATTGGCACAAAAGATAAGGTCCAAACCTTAAATATTTCATTAAAAATACCATAAATATTAATGTTAAAGAAACACCAAAATATACTAAAGCCTAAGAAGATTACTGCTTGAGCTACCAAGATTCACATGACTATTTCTAGACATTCCAAAAGCTTTTGAAGGACAAACATTTCCACCTAAACCACGCACACGTCCAGAATGATTAGATCCAAACACTTTTTCAATGGCGTCCTTAGGATGAGCTAGTATCTTCAAAGGAACACCGTAACTGATAGCAAGTTCCTGATCTTTAGGTTGATTCTCCGATATATTATCCAAGAAGAAAAATAGATAAATGATATATCCTCGTACCAATAAGACTTCTCTGTAATAGAATTGGGTATTAATTCAAGCAATTGTCCATTATATATAGAGACGTATTAATTCAAGCAATTGTCCATTAAATATAGAGACGCTTCAACAACAACAAAAAATCTAGTACACTCCCACCAAGGGGGATCTGGGGTGGGTAAAATGTACGAAGTCCATACCGCTACCTCCGAAGAAGTAGGGAGGTTGTTTCCGATAGACCCCCGGCTCAAGATAAAGAATAGTCTTCAACTAGAACCGAGCTTATAATAAACTAATAACAATAATGTTGTCATAATTATACAGATATACCAGCAAGGAATTTAATCTCAGGAATGGACAAGAATGATTAAACAAATGATGTTCAAGCAGGAAATCAACAATTGATGTTGCTAATGTACAGTTTTGAGCATGTGCCACTTATACATGGTATCATTCTATCATTTACTTGCATCATCCTTACTTCACATAGACAATTTTAGAGTCACCTAATTAACTTCATCCTTGCCTTGTACACTACATAACTTTTAACCTTGAAGGAAGTTTGGAAAGTTTCCTTTATTCTTGACATACCAATAATTGTATAAGCAAGAGTTCTAACATATAAAATAAATATCCATCAAACAATAAATACGTCAGAGATAACAATCAGCCCACAATGGTATCTGAATATATGGAATGAATCAGTTAATGAGGTCATCTAGTTAAGATCTGAAGATCAGTGAATGAGCACTACTTTGGTATGATTTTTCAAACTTAAATTTGATTCTAATTATTGACTGCACCTCATAGGGATCTATCTATCTATCATACAACAAGGATTTGACAGGACCTTTTCCTCAGTCTATTGGAAAATTGACAAAGCTATCAAATTTGTAAGTAAAAGTGAATAAGCATTGAATATGTATTCACTTACAAGCTAATCTAATGATAATTTGCTGATCTTTTCTCAATTTCATGATAGTATCTTTGTTGGTTGTGGATTTTCTGGATCCTTAACCGACTCCATAGGAAATCTTACTCGACTGGTTTTTTTGTAATCATTCTGTGGTACTTTTTGTACCTTAATGCAAACTTTTTGTGCTACCAGATTTTGGTCCATCTCTAGACAGGCAATGCACTTCTAAACAGAGAAACAGTTCACGAGGAGTTCAATACATACTGCTTTTCTTGTGTTTATACATTATCATATCTGAATAGTTATGTTTACTAAATCTATCTGTCTTCCCATCGTCTTCTGTATACACTCCAAAACAACCCCATTCTGTATTATGAAGATCTTAGAACAGGGTTACAGTGATGTTCAACTCAAGGAATGTTCATTAGAATGAAGATTAAATACACCAGGCGTCACAATAATAAAAATTGATTGTACTAGAAATTGATACTGCATTTCCAGTACACAAGTTTATACTCCTTCTACATCAATTAAGTTTACTATGTTTATCAAATGACTGTGTTATTTGGTGGTTTTTGGAACAGTACACTATAGGGCAGCCCGGTAAACTAAACTCCCGCCATGAGGTAGAGAGGTTGTTCCCGATAGACCCTACCTTAAGACAAAAACAGCTCCATAAGGATAACAAACAAACTATGAACAACAAAATAACCTGGATATAAGTGTTTGTTGAGTTTATAATTTGTAAATTCTTAGCTCCTGTAAGAGCTGAAATTCAGACAAATAAAACCATTAGTTGTTAAGTAAAATATGCCACCATCGACGGAGCATGTGATTTATCCACACACCAAAAAAAATAATGCAAATAACATGTTCAACCTACTCATGTACATTACACACTCCAAATTATAGAGCAGTAACTTATGAGTACATTGCACACTCCAAATTACAGAGCAGTATCTATCGATTGATAGTTCTACACTGCAATAATAAAAAAAACAAGGAACCAAATATACTTTGTTCTGGTGTTGAACATCAAGCATCTAGTTCATGCGGAGTTTAAATAAGTCATTAACGCATAAAATGTGTAACATTGGCGAAAGGAATTGATCAAACAAAACCTTTGAGCTAAGCATCTGTAAGGGCCAAAATAGCCTAAAGAACTTTGCACATAGGTACAGTTTGGTATGTTATCTTCCGCAATGTGGCTTATTCAGTACATGAAGTAACGTGAATTCGTTGTCAACTTTAATCATAATAATAATTTCAACTAAAATAGGTCCGATTTATCGATAATAAGAAAACCCACAAAATATGGTAGCTTTATCAGTAATTTATCGCTAAATAAATGTCGTTGAAAGTAATTACTTTTAGCGCCAATGATATAAGCATTTACGAAACATTCAATATAAATGCCACTAAACACTTTAACAACATTAAATGCAATGACCTTAACTTAAATGACGTTAAATATTTTTGTTGTAATATTTATTGCCGCAAAATATCTCTTTTGTTGTAGTTGGTAGTCAGTAACCACCATATACCTAGCACGACATATGATAATATACAAACAAGCATACAACGATTTTCTTTTGAGATTTGTAATATCCAGATACATGTTAAAGAAGAGAGCAACACCATTCAAGATTTGAAGGATAACAAATACATGTTAAATGTTAGAGAAGAGAGCAACACTATTTAAGGATAACATCAACATGACAATGGACAGATAACATAACACATATAATTAACATTACTGGGTTCAAATGAATCATAACCGATGATAAAATATTAAATAACGACTCAAACAACACACACTAACATTATGCAAACGATAAAATCAACATGACAATGGACTGGCAACATGGCACATAACTAAACTTATAGGGTTCGAATGAATCATAACAGATGATGAACATCATCAGATGACTCATATCAGATATTTGTTATAAAAAGTATTTTAGTGTTTTTTTTGTGATTATTGAACAACATTAAATCATTATGTTTATGTTACAAAATATAATTATGTGCTTTTGGTACAATAAAAAAAGAATTTAGATTTTGTGCATTGTCAGTTTACAAAATATTTTACACTATCAGGTAAATTTTACTTGCTATTGCAGGTTATTCACTAACTCTGCACAGAACTTAAATGCATAAAGAAATTGATTATCCTAAAATGATTAATCGGGGCACAAAGCCACTAACACTTAAAAAGTTGACCAATTTTTTTTTTTAAAATTATTTTCTTCTTACAAGGACTTTGTTTAATTATTCTTATTTTTTATGGTAGGATTTGGATTTTCAATCCTTTTAGTTCCTCTTCCAGTAACTTTACCTTGACGTACATTATTTTGCTTTATTAAAGTAAGTAGGATTTTCAATCTGTGTGTATTTTACATTGAATTTATCTAAATTCGTGACCTCCCTCGCTAATTACGCGATTACAGCGACCATGAATTGAGTCAATAAAATTCAGGTATGCATATTATTTCACGCACAACAGCAGGGTAGTCATTTAAACTGAAGTAGACCTGGCCGAGAAACAGTGAGGATCGCTGTAATTTTTGGTCCATCTCTTTCTGTCTCGTCTGAGCTCACCGGAGCTCAAGCTACGTCGGTTTTCGACCTTCTGTCGTATTGATCGGGGTTTTGGGTTCGTCTATTCTCACGCCGTCCGGGTAGTACATTCTTGATACTGAGTGGATTGTGCTACTGTGGAGGTTTCCATTCGAAGATTCCTGTCCCGGGTTTCTTTATTATCGCCAAAACATTCTATCGAGGTCCATTTCTTAACTCGTTTTTTTTATATATATTTGGTTGGTTGTTTTGATGGGTTGCGATTACGAGTGGGGTGATTATGGTTTTGTTTGATTTTTTTTATGTTGATGTTATGATCATGATGCTTGGTTGTTTGGTTTTGGTGGTTTGAGGAATAAATTTGATCATGTTCTAATGGATTGATAGAAACGAAGTTGGGGTGGAATTGAAAAATTGAAAAAAAGGATAGATTCGGTTTAATTTTGATTTATTGTTGGCATGAATCGTGATAGATTTACGATGGGTTGAAATGGATAGGCAATATAGGTTTGAGTCGGCAAATTTTAGAACTTGATGCTTTGGTTGAATGTTGGAAATTCGATGGAATATTTGAAATTTTGTTGAATAATTTGATTTTCTCGCACTAAAAATGTATTCATTCGGTCGGGGAATGCCCCAAAGTATCTGTATATATTTATTTACCAGGGAATGCCCTGAGGTATCTTGTACTCGGAGGATGTCCGCGATGAAGGCCCGAGGCGTCGGGTTGAGCATTAGTCTAGAATTAATTTAGAATAGGATTTATTTTTATGTATTTTTCTATTTTTGGACTGTATAATTGGACTGGACACTAAATTTTGGATTTGTTTTGTCTCATGTGTTTGATGGATTGTTTTTATGTGTGTTTTGTGTGGTTTATACATTTGTAATGTCAAATTAGCCGATACGCTCTACTAAGCGACCGTGGTCGAACCACGGGATCGAGGGGTGCCTAACACCTTCCCCTCGGTAAATAGAATTCCTTAGCCGAAATCTCTGTTCGCAGATCAGTTTTATAGAGTCAAAAATCATTTTGAAAAAGGATTTTCCAATGGTGACTTGGCACACCGGATTATGCCAAGTGGCGATGCTGAATAAAAATGTAAATAGTCCTTTTTCGAAACAATTTTTTCATTTTTGTCACCTTAATAATAAAACCCTTTCGAACTTAAAATACATATATTTTTTGGAGAAAAAAAAAGGGTGTGACAGCTATAGCGACTCTGCTGGGGAACTTGTTCAGAATTCGAGCTTGTTTTGGAGTCGTATCGGCTTTATTTGGCATTATGGGTGTATAAGCATTGTTTGTGATTTTTGTTTGTGTTATTGTTATCACATTTTGTGCATTTTTTGTGCTCTTTGTTTATAGCATTTATCCTATGTGTTACCGCTTTTATATCTGGCATCATGTGTCTACCCCCAACCTTCTTTCTGCAACAAGTTCATAGTACATGTATTGTACACTACCTCTAGTTGAGTCACCCTTATTTTAGAGGGGAGCCTTCGGTGTTATGGAGTAGGTGGAAAGCAAAGCAGCCACTATCGACCATACGCTCCCCCGATTAGCCTTGTTAGTGAATCCCAATGTAGGTCAGCCTTTAGGTCACGCTTATGAGCATCAAATTGAGACCTAGCAGGGCCCACTTAGTCCTTTGTAGGAGACTCACCTCTAACGCATCCCTACATGCTAAATGTTGCATCTTTAAGGGTAATGGGGTCATTTGATGGACTGATTTGGTGAAAACATGTGTTAGAAGTAAGGTGCGTAGGCAAGAACTGTTGAAAAAAAAAGTGAAGTGAGTCGAAAAGAAGAAAAAAAAGAAAACAAAATGTCGTAGTTTATTTTAGAGTTCTTTATGGCTTTTGTTCTTCACGATCAAAAAACTCAAAAAGATTTTTTTTACGTTTTTGCATTCATCTTCTCAAAGTACCGTAAGTTCAAAAACAAAAAAAAAGACGAAAAAAAGGGTTTTGTTTGCCTTTTCTACTTATTTGTCAAAAACAAAATACCAAAAAGATTTTATTTTTTTTCATAATTAGGGGTGTCAGTCTTAGTTGAAATGTCTAGTTGAAAATCCAAAAAAAAGTTTTATTCGTTGTTTTTGGTTGTCTCTTAAGTTAGGGTCAATTTATTAGTTAATCGTTAATTGTCCAATCTGGATGAACTACGCATACCTGATTCCCTTCCCTCGGGTTGGGATACGTAGGCAACCCTCGGTGGGTCCGGTAATCTTTGTGTTGGCCTTTGTCTTATTATTAGCCTAGGTCTCTCCTCCCGTAATCAAGAGTTGTTAGCTAAGTATACTGATTTCGCTCAGTACTTCTGTTCGGGAAATTGGAGTCATGAATGTGGTCTGTCTCATCGACATATGCTTGCGTCAAAAATCCCAAGGGTTGGGAATCTTCTACTCCTGTCGAATTTTTGAGATAATGTCTTACGTGTTATTGCAGGATGGATTTGTTCACCAAGTCTAGAGTCCTGATAGTTGTCAAGGTTCCCAAAAAGTTAATCAAGTGGTGGGAAATGTTTAACTATGTTGATCAGCAGAAACTAATTAAAATATTAGGTGATCTTACGGAACTTCTACATGTTACCCCTCGTCCAGATTTAATAGAGGCTTTGTTGACCTTTTGGGATCCAAGTAGTTTGGTGTTCAGGTTTGGGGAATGTGAAATGACTCCTACTTTGGCAGAAATATCCGGTTTGTTGCATTTTCCCTATATCCAGAAGGATATGATCCGACCAAGAAATCATACTGGCGTGAGATTTTTGCAGTCTTGTGGTTTAAAAAGTAAGGGTATGCATTTGGGTTGTTTAAGTGATTCGTGGGTTTCTTTAGATTTTTTGTTCGCTAGATTCGGGCCCTCGGAAGGTTTTGATTGCTTTAGGGATGAATTTTATATGACTAAGGAGAAGTGGGAGAGAAAGCGCCTTGAAGTCTTCACCCTTGCTTTGTTAGGTATTTTAGTGTTTCCACTAGAACAAAGACGTATTAATACCTATTTGCAATCTGTGGTGAAGGCTCTATTTCATAAGGATCAAAACAACAAGGGCATTAATCAAAAGGGCAGGTTCACTCTCATACCCATGATCTTAACAGAAATGTATAAGGCTTTAACCGAAGTGAAGGGGGGGATGAGATTTTTTTAGGGCAGTAACCTGATATTGCAGTTATGGATGATAGAGCATTTTCATGCACCTTCTTTAGTCAGACCAGATGTGGTAGATCGTTGTCTTCCCAATCGAGTGAAATCCATGGACCTCAGGTTGCGTTTGGATAAATTTTCTCTACCCGTGGGAGTCGACGCTTGGATTGAATTTCTTGAGTCAAGAACCGGGGATAACATTTTGTGGACTTGTCTGTGGCTTCGACCAAAGATAATCTTGTTTGGTTGTCAAATGCAGCTCCTTCTACTTATGTTAGGGCTTAATTGCACTAGACCATACAGTCCTTATAGGGTAATGCGCCAGTTGGGTAGGCCGCAGGACGTACCACCAGTAGTGGATCTTCTAAAGGATGTAGAGTACTTCAAGGACCAAGCCTTGGGTGAAAGCAAATACGAGAAGTTCTGGAAGCATGCAAGAAAGCTAGGTCTGGACACTCTCAAAGAAAGTTTGGATAATTCGGGGTATACTCAGGGATATGGGGTCTGGTTTTAATCTGTCCCTCGGAGTATCAGTCAACCCTTACCAACTCAGCTTAGAGGGAGAATATAGGAAGAATGCATAGTTGATGACCATCAGGATGAAAGTGCGAGGTCCAAAGTGGAGACACTGAGAGTTCAGTTAGCAGATTTGTTCAAGACGGTAGAAAGGTGTCAGAATAATCTTTCCAAGTGCAATTCTCATGAGGCAGGAATACGGGCCCGAATCTTCTTCCCTAGTATCAGGGTGTCTTTATAGGATATGCTACAAAGTTTGAATGGGAGAAAGAGAACTTCACAGGCAGGTCCATCTCAGCCAGGGTCATCACGCAGATCACCAATCTGAAAGAGCATTTCTTATCTTTATTCAGTTTGGAGTCTTTTATGTTTCTGTCATTGTAGGTTAGTGTCTGTGTTTAGACGGAGTCAAGTTGTTTTTGATATTCGGTTCTTCAATACACACATGTCGTTAGGGGTTTAGAATGTTGTTTTGTATTTGTTGTTTAGTTTTAAATTTGTCCTAAATTCGTTGTATGTTTTGTTGTCTGTCATCGAAATGTTAGGACGTTACGTCATTCTTTTGTTTACTTGTTTTTGTTTTTCGTGAAAAAAAAAAACCTTCAACTGTGTGATGTTTATGCATAAGCTGCCCGAACTACGCAAGATCTGATTCATGTACAACATGATACGTAGGCAACCTACTTTTGGGTTCGATCTAATCATTTTGTTTCGTTGTTTTCCATTATTTTTCCTCTTTTAAAGAAAAAACAAAAGACATAAAGAATGATAAAATAAAGGTAGATAACGAGAGAAGGGAAAAGAACAGAGATGGATACGAAAAAAATAAATAATAATAATAATAAGTGTAGATAAAAATCGGGATGATGTTAAAATGACCTCGCTACCCTCAAAAGATGGTAGAAATGAACATGAATTTAGGACAATTTTACCAATGTGATTCCCATGCTTGTTGTGTGCCTCAATCCTAACGGATGTCGTCTTTGATGAGCATGTTCTTTCAGATAACAGTGGTAGGTTTGCAGCACTCTGGCTAGTCACCCATACTTCACTAGATCCAAAGCAAAGCTCGCCATGGCTAGTAGGGAGATTGAAAATTTGCTCATTGACTCGGATCAGGATCACAGGGAAGAAAGTTCAGCACTCAATGATGAGGTAGTAAGGCTCAGGAAACAATTGATATATTTACACCGGGCATGGGCCAGTGGAATGCCTCCTCCTCCACTTCCTGAAGGTCTTGGGAATATCTCTAATTGCCCACCGCTCTCTCAGGAACAATTCTCTGCTCCTACTGAGTCACCTGAGCACGCGCCTGGATTCACTCTGCGACATTATTATCCTGGAAGTTCTGGTGTGCCTTGGAAGCTCCTAAATCAAGACCCGCTGCTCATCCAGCACCACCGATCACACCAGTATTTGTGGCTCCGCGACCACATAAAACTCCCATATATGTTGTGCGTCCCACAATGAGGCTTCCTAGGTCTGCCAGTGAGCCAGTATTGAAGGTTCCAGATAGTCAGTATTATGCTCCGGAGCCGACTTTGAGAATGAATGAACCGTATGGGTACACTCAGCCACCTGCATTTCTATTTGATACAGAGAAACCTATCGCAACAGAGGAACAGGAAGTCATAGCGTGGAAGTTGAAAAGTTTAGAACAGGCCATGAGGAATTTGCAGGGAATCGGAGGTTATAAGAATGTTTCTTATAAAGATCTGTGCATGTTCGCAGACATCAACCTTCCCCTCGGTTTTAAAATGCCCAAGTTCGAGAAGTATGCAGGACACGATGATCCCGTGGCACCCTTGAGAAGTTATTGCAACCAGTTGAGGGCTACAGGAGGAAAGGAAGAGTTGCTCATGACTTTCTTTGGCGAGAGTCTTTCTGATCTAGCTTCAGAATGGTTTATCGATAAAGATATCGACAAGTGGAACAGCTGGGATGACTTAGCTTCTGAGTTTGTGCAACATTTTCTATATAACATCGACCTGATTCCGGACGAAAAATCTTTGGTCAACATGAAGAAGAAAAGCAATGAAGGTTTTAGGGAATACGCGATAAGGTGGCGTGAACAGGCTACCAGGGTAAAGCCTCCAATGAAAGAAAGTAAGTTGGTAGAGGTTTTCATTCAGGCACAGGATGAGACCTATTTTCAACATTTACTTTCGGCAATGGGAAAGTCTTTTATTGAAGTCCTTAAAATGGGGGAGATGATAGAGGGCGGAATCAAGACCGGCCGAATAGTGAGTTTTGCCGCATTGAAAGCCACCAACAAGCGATTCAAGGTGGATCTGGCACATTCAGAGGTAAAAAAAGAAAGAGAACGTGGCGACTGTCGTAGTTGGAACCCATTACTATCCTAAAAGACCACCTCTCCCCTATCCCCAATCCCAAGCCCAAGTCTACGCCCAAGCTCCATATATTCCTCCCCACCATTACTACCCTCCACAAAACCCTTTATATTCCATTCCACCACCCCCGTACCCAGTATATAGCGCACAGCCATATGCCTAAACCCCTTCTTACCCGCAATGGCGCGTGCAAGCTCCACAAAATCGTCCATCCGCTCCACCGAATTACCAAAACCCCTCCAGATCCGGTTTTTAACCTAGGCCCGAGAATAAGAAAGAGAAGGCAGTAAAAAATCAATTCACACCTCTTGGGGAGTCATATGCTAGCTTGTTTGATAGGTTTAGAAAGTTGAAGGTCTTAGACCCAATTCAAGAAAGGCTTTCAAATCCACCGTCGAGGAATCTCGATTATTCTTTAAGGTGTGCATACTGTTCTGACATGCCAGGCCATGATATCGAGAAATGCTGGAATTTAAAGAGAGCTATCCAAGATTTAATTGAAACAAATTAGATGCTGGTCCAAGCCCCGGAGGGTCCAAACATTAACCAGAATCCGCTGCCAACCCATGGTAAAGCTAATATCTTAGAATTGATATATGATGGGAAAGAGTCTTCAAGGTGTTATAAGCCTATTGTCAAGATACATACCCTTGAGGAGAAATCGGTGAATGTAGCAGAGTCTTTGAAAGCAATGTCATTGAGCCAGAAAGGAATGAGAGAAGATAAATCCCAAGAAAGCACAAAGAAACCCCTGAGCACAGTACAAGGCGCCAGAAGGTATGTTGATTTAAGTCAGGATAAACCTAAGTTGACAGTGGTAAGAGCTCTGAGTCAGCCCATCTTGACGGTGAAAGGAGCACTGGCAGTGCCTAGTGTCCTCAAACCAGTGACCCAACCTCTGATAGTTGATACGAAAAAGGTTCCCTGGAATTATGGGCGGACTGTGATGAACTATCTCGAGAAAGAAGTAGTGGAAGATGTAGATGAGGTAGGGGGTGTGACTAGGTCAGGAAGATGCTTCGTGCATGAAGGCTTAAGAAAGTCCAAGCCAATGGTGAGTGGACCGTCATCTATCAAAAAGCCTATCACCGAAGAAAAAGCTGAAGAATTTTTGAAAAAGATGAAATTGCCAGAGTATTCAATAATAGACCAGTTGAAGAAAACCCCTGCTCAAATTTCCCTCTTATATTTGTTTTTGCACTCCAAGGAGCATCGTGATATTTTACTGAAGGTATTAAATAAGGCATATGTTCCTAGGGAGTTTACAGTAAATCAGCTTGTGAAATTGGTTGAAAAAATCTTTGAGGTGAATCGGATAAGCTTTTTTGATAATGAATTGTCTGTTGAAGGTACAGGGCATAACTGGGGCCTTTACATTACAGTGAAGTGCGAAGAGTTCTACGTCACTCATGTTATGATTGAAGGAGGTTCAGGTGCAAATATCTGCCCTATTTCTACTTTGCAAAAGTTGAATATCGGTGCTGAGAGGATCAGGCCCAACAATATATGTGTTAGGGCTTTCGATGGTGCAAAATCAAACTCCATTGGCGAAATAGAACTAATGTTGATCATAGGGCCTGTTGAATTCACCATAGAGTTTCAAGTATTGAATATAGACTCCTCTTACAATATGTTGTTGGGAAGGTCGTGGATCCACAAGGCCAAGGCGGTTGCATCTACACTGCACCAAATGATTAAGTTTGAGCATGACAGGCAAGAAGTGGTTATTCACGGTGAAGGAGATTTTTCCGCCGGTGAAGATTCTCCTTTGTCTCTTATTGAAGAAAATAACATAGAGGAGACATTCGTCTATCAAATTTTTGATACAGTGCCAGTGAATCGTATCCTTGAATGACAGGTTATACCGGGACCGCAATTATCTTCCGCTTCTATCATGATGGTGAGTGAACTTTGGAAATACGGATTTGATCCAGGAAAGGGTTTGGGAGCATCTCTACACGGTATAGTTCATCCCATTTGTCTGAGTGAGAACGTGGGCATGTTTGGTCTGGGATTTGAGCCTACGGATGAAGATCTGAAGAAAACCAAGGGAAGGAAAAAGGAAACATGGTTACTCCCTCGCCCAATGACACTACTCAGTGAATCATTTGTTAAGAGCAGTGTCACGAAGCATGTGAAATCTGAAGTTGAATTGGTTGATGAATGCCAGAACCTTTTTATTGATGTTGATATAGTCGAAGCAGGAAAAGGTACCAGTATGGCAGACGTGCAATTCATAGGCCTAGCTGTCTGGCTCAATAATTGGGAAG
Source organism: Capsicum pubescens (assembly GCA_030864215.1). Lineage (NCBI taxonomy): Eukaryota > Viridiplantae > Streptophyta > Magnoliopsida > Solanales > Solanaceae > Capsicum > Capsicum pubescens. The sequence continues at coordinate 270,459,016 of CM061545.1, read as the reverse complement.
TCAGTCCTCTTCCCGTCAGGAGGGAGTTTTGGTAGTTTATTTTCTTTTTCTTTCTGTTTATCCGAGTTATTTCAAGGTTGTAATTCAGATTTTAGTTTGTTTATGTTATGTTGGCATCTATGTTTAAACCCTTCTATCTTTTTATTTAATGAAATGCAATGTCCCTTTTCTGATTCATGTCTAATATATTTTGTTTTTATTTTCTTTTTTATATACAGTTCTCTTTATGCTGATCCTAATGACATTACATGCATACAGAATTTTCAGCCTGACCTTAAAATCCAAACTAATCAAGATGTAATGAAGCAGGATGGGGAATATGATGAAGAAGAAGCACTAGAAGAAATAAGCAAAGAGTTGGAACAGTTTGAAGACAAACCGAATCCTAATTTAAATGAGACTGAGCCCATAAATCTAGGGGATCAAGAAGCTGTTAGGGAAACTAAAATCAGTGTACATGCTTTGCCACAGCTAAAAGATGGAATGATTCAAGCAATAATTGATTATAAGGATGTTTTTGCATGGTCTTATGATGATATGCCTGGTTTAAGCACTGAATTAGTGGCTCACAAATTGCCAACTGATTCCGCATTCCCTCCTGTCAAATAGAAGTTGAGGAAGTTTAAAACTGAAGTAAGTATTAAAATCAAAGAGAAAATCATGAAACAACTTAAAGCCAAAGTAATTCAAGTGGCTCGTTATCCCATGTGGTTATCCAACGTTGTTCCCATACCAAAGAAAGATGGCAAAATTCGAGTGTGTATTGATTACCGTGATTTGAACAGAGCAAGCCCGAAAGATGATTTTTCACTGCCCAACATCCATATTTTGTTAGACAACCGTGCTAAACACAAGGTTGCCTCTTTTGTGGATTGTTATGACGGATATCACCAGATCATTATGGATGATGAAGACGCGGAGAAGACGTCTTTTATCACACCATGGGGGACCTATTGTTATCGATTGATGTCGTTCGGTTTGAAGAATTGTGGAGCAATATACATGAGAGCCATGACCACTATGTTTCATGATATGATGCATAAGGAGATTGAGGTATACGTGGATGATGTGATTATTAAGTCAAAAAGTCTGGCCGACCATGTTAAAGATTTAAGAAAGTTCTTTGAAAGGCTTCACAGGTATAATCTCAAACTCAACCCGGCAAAATGTGTATTTGGAGTTCTGTCTGGAAAGCTGTTGGGGTTTGTAGTCAGCCGTCGGGGGATTGCATTGGATCCCTCAAAAATCAAAGCCATTCAGGATTTTCCCTCGCCCAAGAATAGGACGGAGGTGATGAGTTTTCTTGGTAGACTGAACTACATTAGCAGGTTTATTACTCAACTCAGAACCACTTGTGATCCCATATTCAAGTTGCTGAAAAAGTGTTGCAGTAAAATGGATTGAAGAATGTCAGGAAGCGTTCGATCGAATCAAAAGATATTTGTCAAATCCGCCCGTGCTGGTACCCCCGGAGCCTGGTAGGCCTTTGATCTTATATTTATTAGTCATGGACAATTCTTTCGATTATGTCCTGGGTCAACATGATGTCACAGGGAAAAAGGACAAGGCTATTTATTATCTTAGCAAGAAGTTCACCACATATGAGGCCAGGTATACTCTTCTTAAAAGGACATGTTGTGCCCTAACTTGGGTAGCATAGAAGTTGAATCATTATCTCTCATCCTATACTGCTTATCTCATCTCCTGCATGGATCCTTTGAAGTATATCTTTCAGAAGCCTATGCCGACAGGTCGATTAGCAAAGTGGCAAATATTGCTTACCGAGTTCGACATTGTATATGTGACTCGAACCGCCATGAAAGCCCAAGCCTTGGCAGATCATCTTGCTGATAATCCCATCGATGAAGAGTACGAGCCATTGAAGACATATTTTCCTGACGAAAAAGTGTCGTGTGTCGATGAAGTCGTTATATATGCTGATCCAGGTTGGAAGTTGTTCTTCGATTGAGCTGTCAATATGAAAGGAGTCGGAATAGGTGCGGTTCTTATCTCTGAATCGGGAAAACATTTCCCAGTAACAGCACAACTTCGATTCTACTGTACTAATAATATGGCAGAGTATGAAGCCTGCATTCTTGGTTTGAGGTTAGCTGTTGATATGGGAGTCCAAGAATTATTGGTGTTGGGAGATTCGGATTTTCTCGTCCATCAAATTCAAGGTGATTGGGAGACACTACATTTGAAGCTCATCCCGTATCGACAATGCTTGCAGGAGCTATGTCAACGGTTTGTGTTAGTAAAATTTAGGAATATTCCAAGGATTCATAATGAAATTGTTGACGCTTTAGCCACTCTGTCTTCAATGCTCCAACATCCTGCTAAAGCCTACATCGATCCAGTGCATATACAAAGTCGTGATCAGCATGCTTACTGTAATGTGGTTGAAGAAGAGCTCGATGGAGAACCCTAGTTCTTGTATATCAAGCGATACATTCAGTCAGGAGAATACCCAGCATATGCCACCAACGATCAAAAGAGGACTATTAGGCATTTGGCTAGTGGATTTTTCTTAAGTGGGGGAATCTTATATAAGAGAACCCCAGATCTGGGACTTTTGAGGTGTGTAGATGCAAGAGAAGCCTCGGCAATCATGGTTGAAATACACTCTGGAGTATGTGGGTCACATATGAATAGTCATGTCTTGTTAAAGAAGATTCTTCGAGCAGGTTATTACTGGCTTACTATGGAGAGGGATTCTATTATATTTGATCGGAAGTGTCATCAATGTCAGGTGCACGGCGATCTGATACGTTCTCCTCCTATTGAGTTGCATGCAATGGACGCTCCATGGCCGTTCGTGGCTTGGGGAATGGATATGATTGGACCGATTGAGCGAAGGCATCAAATGGACATAGATTCATTTTGGTAGCCATTGACTACTTCACAAAGTGGGTAGAAGCAGTAACTTTCAAGTCGGTGACAAAGAAGGTTGTGGTAGACTTTGTTCATGCCAATATCATTTGTAGATTTGGAATTCCAAAGATGATCATTACAGACAATGTTGCCAATCTCAATAGTCATTTGATGCAAGAAGTATGTCAACAGTTTAAGATTGCACATAGAAATTCTACTCCATATTGCCCAAAGGCCAATGGTGCTGTAGAAGCTGCCAATAAGAATATAAAAAAATACTGCTAAAAATGGTACAAGGGTTTAGATAGTGGCATGAAAAGTTGTCATTTGCATTGCTAGGTTATCGCACCACTGTTCACACTTCAACAAGGGCAACTACATATTTATTGGTGTATGGAACAGAAGCAGGCATCCCTACAAAAGTTCAAATTCCCTCTCTTCGAGTCATTGAAGAAGCAGAGATTGATGATGACGAATGGGTCAAAACCCGACTGGAATATTTGAGTTTGATTGAGGAAAAAAGGCTAACGTCTGTGTGTCATGGCCAGTTGTATCAGAGGAGGATGGATCGAGCGTATAATAAAAAGGTCCGTCCCAGGAATTTTGAAGTTGGTCAGTTCGTATTAAGACGTATCCTTCCTCACCAGGTTGAAGCGAAAGGCAAGTTATTCCCTAACTGGCAAGGTCCTTTCGTTGTGAAAAAAGTGTTGCCCAATGGAGCCTTATATTTGACAGATATTGAAAGCAAAATGGCAGAAATGACTATCAATGCTGATGCGGTCAAAAGATATTATGTATGATATTTTGTCCTTTGTTGATTTTATTGCATGTTTAGTATTTGCATTTTTGAAGATTGATATGATGAAGGCATTTTATTCTTCTATCCAAACATTGTGTCATCCTTTGTTACCCGTTTGAGCTTCGTTTCATTTTTTCTTTCATATCCCTCTTTTGGAATCAAAATAGAGTCAAACATAAATGTCAAGAAAATAAGAATAAAAGAAAAAGTTCAAAAATAAAAGAAAAAAAATCAAATCAAAATAAAGAACAAGCTAATGGAACTACGTGCGACCTGATTCTCCTCTCTCGGGAGTAAGATACGTAGGTTGCCCTATTTTGGGCTCGGTCCAACCAAATAAAGATTTAAGATTCACCCAGTCAACAAAAACTGGAGCATGAGTTAATGTGCTGTTTGAATTGATTCCAAAAGTTGTAAGTCCCACCCCCACTTCAAGTGTCGTTTGAACCTCTTGCCATCCTTTTCTAACCTTGTCCAAAAGCCAAGATACAACTAAAGAAAGTCCTTCAGATCTATTTTTGATAATTTTAAGGCTAAGCATGCAATGGATATGATGATACATTGTGAGGTACCACGTCTCTCCCTCAGCATAAGAAATCAGGAAAGAAAAACAAAATGAGAGAGTCTTATTGGTGAAAACCCCCGCGGGCATCATAAGGCGATGGTGAGTTGAGAGAAATAAAAATGAGAGAGTCTTATTGGTAAAAACCCTCGCAGTCACCATAAGGCGATGATGAGTGGAGAGAAACAAAGATGAGAGAGTCTTATTGGTGAAAACCCTCATGGGCACCGTAAGGCGATGGCGAGTTCAAGAGAAAAGTGAAAAGTGAAAAGAAAAAGATTTGTTGGCGAAAGTCTTTTAAGATGTTTTCAATTGAATGTGATGTATGAGTCCAATGGATTTGAAGAAGCGGCTCAGCGGCAAAGGCACGAACTCAACGACAAATGGGGAGTTTGGATAGTAAGATTAGGTAGCTTAATCCAAAAATGCATGTCATACTCATTGGAGTTGGTTGTCGTATTCAGATAAGTTTTCTTTTGGAATATGGGACATTGCCCTTTTCTTTCATTTACATATTCAAGCTTTTTGTCTTTTTATGTCATTTATCAAAATAAAAGTCACCATCGTTTCTTTACATTTTAAAGTCAAGTCTGTGTCAAAACAAGTGAGAAAGGATTTCAAATTTACTACCAGTCTTTCCAATTTTATGAGGAAAAGCCAAGGACCGGCACATGAAAGAAATATGATCGTAATTCAACACAAAACAAAGGAAGTCTATCAACCGACAGGTTGTTGGATTCGTGGAAGCATTCAGATTCAGGAAAAGGGTGCACCTCAGAGGCATGGTAAAATGGAAGCCCATTGTTCGAGTCAGAACTCATTTCCCTATATCTGGATCCGGGGTAATGATGCGGAAAGATAGGGAAAGTGTCAGCAATTTGGAACAAAGATGAAAGGAACGAGTGATGGGGCAGATACCTGAGAAGCCAAGAGCTGCAAGCCACCACTAAGTTTTAACTGACAAATTTTCTTGGTTGAAATAGGGGCAAATTCGGTTCACTTAATTCAGCTACCATTGGAAATGCACATCCGAGAGATTTTACTTTCAGTTCAGGACCCTCCTGAAAAATGGGATTTTACTTTCTGTTCAGGACCCTCCTGAAAAATGGGATTTTACATTCTGTTCAGGACCCTCCTGAAAAATGAGATTTTACCTTCAGTTCAGGACCCTCCTAAAAAATGGGATTTTACCTTCAGTTCAGGACCCTCCTGAAAAATGGGATTTTACTTTATGTTCAGGACACTCCTGAAAAATGGGATTTTACTTTCTGTTCAGGACCCTCCTGAAAAATAGGATTTTACTTTCTGTTCAGGACCCTCCTGAAAAATGGGATTTTACTTTTTGTTCAAGACCCTCCTAAAAAATGGGATTTTACTTTCAGTTCAGGACCCTCCTGAAAAATGGGATTTTACCTTCAGTGCAGGACCCTCCTGAAAAATGGGATTTTACTTTATGTTCAGGACCCTCCTGAATAATGGGAATTTACTTTATGTTCAGGACCCTCCTGAAAAATGGGAATTTACTTTATGTTCAGGACCCTTCTAGTTTTAATTTTGGATTTCAGGAGCCCGCTTGAAGAACAGGGTGATGAAATAGCAAGTCAGGAGCCCGCCTGGAGAACAGAGTTGAAGAAATGAAAAGTCAAGCAATAAAGTGATGAAATTGCAAGTCAGAAGCCCGCCCGAAGCACAGGGAAACTAACTGAAAAGTCAAGCAACAAAGTGAAGAAATTGAAAAGCAAGCAACCAGTTAAAGAAATAGCAAGTCAGGAGCCCGCCTGAAGAATAGGGTGATGAAACTCAAGTCAAGAGTCCAAAAGAAGCTGCATAGATAGGATTTTTTAATTTCATTTATGTTTTTAACTTGTAATTTTCATTTTTTTTATGTAATAACAGAGCCGCGGACTAGAACCTAAACGGAACCTCACTCGACTCTCCAACTTGGCATAGTCCTTCTCTTTCCAATCCCTTGAAATACCCGTGACTTGTTTCTCTCATAACTTGGGTAGGTAGGATGTCTTAAGTCAAAACCCGTATTGTCCTTCTTCCTTCTGTTTCTTTGAATGATGATCGGGTCAAAATTTGGTCTCGCTGTCTACTTCTTTGTCTGAAAACATTTCATGTTTACATTCAAAGGGGGCATGATGTAGACACCTAATTTCGTCCCCCCCCCGATATCTTTTACCCATTTTCAATTTATTCTATCCCGTACCCTCATCTTCATGATAACCCCTCCATAAAAAATAAATAAAAAATAAACAACTCTAAACAAACCCCTAACAAACCCAATCCCCAATTATTCTTGTGATAACTAATTAACAACCTTGCCTATTAAATTAGGACACCTAACCACCTACCCCACTGCCCCACCCCCTCAAATTTTTATTCCCTTTTAACCAACACACTAATAAATAAAAAGGGCCCACAGATTTGGCCATTCTTATCATTACATAAAGGGGGGACAGTGCACGCATAGAAGGGGTCCATTTTTTCTTCATCACAACATCGACATCAGAGAAGAGACCACTCCTCCATTTTTTTTTCTTTATTTTTCTCATTCAATCAACACACGCACAAACATATCCGCACACACCACTACTCTATCATCTTCTATTTTTTTTAACAACAACACCATCAATACATTACAGCAACAGGCATCCTTCACACACTACACACTTATGCACACATAGAATCAAGGGAGAGAGAGAGAGATTTAAAATCGAGAGGGAGAGAGTTAAAAATATGAATGAAGATGGTTTGAGAGATCTGGCCGTCTTTAGATTTCCGGTGAAAATTTTGCCGGATTTGATTTTTTAGTTTGTCGGTCTAGTCCTAAGGTCATTGGAATCAGTGTGGTTCGGCAGATTCAGGCGTCGTTTGTCCAAAAAATTTCTCCCTCGCTGCGGAAATACGGACAAGCGACCAAATTAGTCGATTTCGGAGAGATTTCGGATACGGGTTTCTCGATTTTTCGCAATTTCAGTATTGGGTTGCTCATTAATTCTCTTTGATTAGGATTCAAAGCTGTCCGGGTCGGTATCTCTCGATATTGAGTTGGACTTTGGTTCGTGGTCGTAGTTTTCTAGTCGGGGTTCCAAGTCTGGGCTTCTTTAATTCTTTATTATCAACGAAAGTTTATCGGAAGGTGGTCTTGTGATCGACTTGAGTTTAAAGTTCCTGAATCTTCTTTGTCCCCACTGATTTCGAAGTAGACCCGACCAAGAAACAGTGAGGATCGCTGGAATTTTTGGTCCATCTCTTTCTGTCTCGTCTGAGCTCACCGGAGCTCAAGCTACGTCGGTTTTCGACCTTCTGTCGTATTGATCGGGGTTTTGGGTTCGTCTATTCTCACGTCGTCCGGGTAGTTTATTCTTCATACTGAGTGGATTGTGCTACTTTGGAGGTTTCCATTCGAGGATTCCTGTCCCGGGTTTCTTTATTATCTCCAAAACATTCTATCGAGGTCCATTTCTTAACTCCTTTTTTTATATATATATTTGGTTGTTTGTTTGTATGGGTTGCTATTACGAGTGGTGTGATTATGGTTTTGTTGGATTTTGTTTATGTTGATGTTATGATCATGATGCTTGGTTGTTTGGTTTTGGTGGTTTGAGGAATAAATTTGATCATGTTCTAATGGATTGATAGAAAGGAAGTTGGGGTGGAATTGAAAAATTGACAAAAAGGATAGATTCGGTTTAATTTTGATTTATTGTTGGCATGAATCGGGAAAGATTTACGATGGGTTGAAACAGATAGGCAATATAGGTTCGGGTAGGCCAATTTTAGAACTTGTTGCTTTGGTTGAATGTTGGAAATTCGATGAAATATTTGAAATTTAGTTGAATAATTTGATTTTCTCGCACTAAAAATGTATTCATTCGGTCGGGGAATGCCCTGATGTATCTGTATATATTTATTTACCGGGGAATGTCCCAAGGTATCTTGTTCACGGAGGATGTCCGCGATGAAGGCCCGAGGCGTCGAGTAGAGCATTAGTCTAGAATTAATTTAGAATAGGATTTATTTTTACGCTTTTTTGTTATTTTGGACTGTATAATTGGACTGGACACTAACTTTTTGATTTGTTTTGTCTCATGTGTTTAATGGATTGTTTTTATGTGTTTTTTGTGTGGTTTATACATTTGTAATGTCAAATTAGCCGATACGCTCTACTAAGCGACCGTGGTGGAACCACGGGATCGAGGGGTGCCTTACACCTTCCCCTTGGTCAACAGAATTCCTTAGCCGGAATCTCCGTTCGTAGATCAGTTTTACAGAGTCAAAAATCATTTTGAAAAAGGATTTTCCAATGGTGACTTGGCACACCGGATTGTGCCAAGTGGCGACTCTGAATAAAAATGTAAATAGTCCTTTTTCGAAATAATTTTTTCATTTTTGTCACCTTAATCATAAAACCCTTTCAAACTTAAAATACATTTCTTTTTTGGAGAGAAAAAAAAGGGGTGTGACATACCCTATTTAGAAACAAACAAAAAAATACCCCATCCTCACTATCTTCTTCAGAATCATCATCATAAGATTTCTGAACATCGTCTTCAATTTCTTCAACTTTCCTTTTCTTTTCGTACTGTTTTTAATTTTTTTGCTCCTTCTTCAATCCTTTTTTTTTTCAAAATTTCACTGATATTCACTGTGTCATTGCGAAACTTCGACCTAATCTCTTTCGATCTCCCTGATTTCTTCAACTGTATAGGATTTATATCAACTTTAACTAAATCTTCATGAGCTAACCCAAGACTAAAAGATTGTGCTTAATCAAACTCTACATTCATATTCCGTATACCGTTATTTGTTGGTATTTTTTCTGTATGTTCATCCATTAAAACATAAAACCCTTAAAATCTGATTTTCAGTTGAATTACAGTAGGAAAATAAAAAGAACCGCTAACATGCAAAATGCGATTAATAGTTACCTGAAATAGAGGAAGTAAATCATTATCACAGATCATGCTAGAATCGTGCAAAAGGAATAAAATTTGAAGTGGGAGAGATCGTTAATGGCGAAAGAAAAGGAATAAAAAATTTAAATTAAGGAAACAGAAATAAGAATGGCGTGAAAAGGGGATTTTAGCACAGTAACTTTCTTAGGGGGCAAACAATAGGGAACCACTTAAAATAATGTTACAGATGCTACATAATGTAATTAGGATAAAGTGTTTCTATTTTTTGTAATTTAATACTTAAGTATGCTACTATAGGTAGTTTTCCCTTTACTATTTTTACTCTAGAGAAAATTTAAAGAAGACCATAGCTTACACCCGTCCCATGATAATTCTATAATTATAAAATGATAAGCCTAAAAATTCATAGTGCTTTTCAAATTCATTATTTCACAAAAAGAAAATCTCCGGAGGTGGATTTACACTTTCCGAATTTTGGTGTTAAAAAGAACTTAAACCCCAGGACGAATTTATTTTTAAAAAATTACTAACATTAGGTGTATGTGTATAGAAACTTAATTTCTTTTTTTTTAAAACAAAATAAACTCCATTTCCCCTCAATTCTAATAAAAGAAACCAAATGCACACACAACGAAGAAAGAACAAAAGAAATACTCGTAAGTAGGCAGTGGAACTGAATTGCTTCTTCGTTATTTTTTTTGTAAGTTTCAAAAATACCAACTGTTTGGCACAAAATTCATATTTCATAACCACACTTTATAATATTATTATTTATAATCGATGTATTTGATTCACATTTATTGTATTTGCATAACTTAATAATCTGTATGTATAAAAAACATAAATACATTAGTCACATTTTAAATTTTATATTTTTTTTATTTTCAAAAAATATGATTACATTAAATACAAGCCATGAATAATCACTACAAAAAAAACGTGTTTAAGCCACGTGCAAAACCGTGGCTATATGGTACCAAAATCGTAGCTAAATAGTTTAGCCACGGTTCATTAACCACGGTTAAAGGTGGGTCCAACAGGGGCGTGGCAAGTAAATTAGCCACGGTTTTAACGTCCGTGGTAACATTTCATTAGCCACGGTTTTCAGGTATATTTAGCCATGGCCATTCCATGGGTAGTTTGTTCAAATTTTGTGCTATCATATCAGTTTGCCACAGTTATAACCGTGGAAAAAATGCCTAGTTTTTAAGAAATATATATTTTTTTCATATAACCGTGGCAAAAAAGTATCCATCGTTTTAAAAAAATTTATATTTTTGCATAAATTTGCCATGATTTAATCGTGACAAAAGTGCCAGCTCTTCTTAAAATAAAAATTAAAATATATATATATATATGATAGTCTGATACTAATTTCTAAATAATGATAGACATTCACTTACACATTAACCATTATACACAAGATTGATATTAATTGTAACATAATAATCAAAGTTCTGATATTGTTCAATAAATTGGCACAAAAGATAAGGTCCAAACCTTAAATATTCATAAAAAATACCCTAAATACTAATGTTAAAGAAACACCATAATATACTAAAGCCTAAGAAGATTACTGCTTGAGCTACCAAGATTCACATGACTATTTCTAGACATTCCAAAAGCTTTTGAAGGACAAACATTTCCACCTAAACCACTCACACGTCAAGAATATTTAGATCCAAACACTTTTTCAATGGCATCATTAGGATGAGCTATATCTTCAAAGGAACACTGTAACTGATAGCAAGTTCCTGATCTTTAGGTAGATGCTCCTATATTTTATACAACAAGCAAAATAGATAAATGAGATATCCTCGTACCAATAAGACTTCTCTGTAATAGAGTTGGGTATTAATTCAAGCAATTGTCCATTATATATAGAGACGTATTAATTAAAGCAATAGTCCATTAAATATAGACATGCTTCAACAACAACAAAAAATCTAGTATACTCCCACCAAGTGGGGTCTGGGGTGGGTAAAATGTACGCAGTCCATACCGCTACCTCCGAAGAAGTATAGAGGTTGTTTCCAATAGACCCCCGGCTCAAGATAAAGAATAGTCTTCAACTAGAACCGAGCTTATAATAAACTAATAACAATAATATTGTCATAATTATACTGATATACCAGCAAGGAATTTAATCTCAGGAATGGACAAGAATGATTAAACAAATGATGTTCAAGCAGGCAATCAACAATTGATGTCGCTAATGTACAGTTTGGAAAGTTTCCTTTATTCTTGACATACCAATAATTTTATAAGCAAGAGTTCTAACATATAAAATAAATATCCATCAAAAAATAAATACGTCAGAGATAACAATCAGCCCACAACGGTATCTGTATATATGGAATGAATCAGTGAATGAGGTCATCTAGTTAAGATCTTAAGATCAGTGAATGAGCACTACTTTGGTATGATTTCTCAAACTTAAATTCGATTCTAATTATTGACTGCACCTCATAGGGATCTATCTATCTATCATACAACAAGGATTTGACAGGACCTTTTCCTCAGTCTATTGGAAAATTGACAAAGCTATCAAATTTGTAAGTAAATGTGAATAAGCATTGAACTTGAATTCACTTACAAGCTAATCTCATGATAATTTGCTGATCTGTTCTTAATTTCATGACAGTATCTTTGTTGGTTGTGGATTTTCTGGATCCTTAACCGACTCTATAGGAAATCTTACTCGACTGGTTTTTTTGTAATCATTCTATTGTACTTTTTGTACCTTAATGCAAAATTTTTGTGCTACCAGATTTCGGTCCATCTCTAGACAGGCAATGCACTTCTAAACAGAGAAACAGTTCACGAGGAGTTCAATCCATACTGTTTTTCTTGTGTTTATACATTATCGTATCTGAATAGTTATGTTTACTAAATCTATCTGTCTTCCAATCGTCTTCTGTATACACTCTAAAACAACCCCATTCTGTATTATGTAGATCTTAGAACAGGGATACAGTGAAGTTCAACTCAAGGAATGTTCATTAGAATGAAGATTAAATACACCAGGAGTCACAATAATAAAAATTGATTGTACTAGAAATTGATACTGCATTTCCAGTACACAAGTTTATACTACTTTTACATCAATTAAGTTGACTATGTTTATCAAATGACTGTGTTATTTGGTGGTTTTTGGAACAATACACTATTCAAAGGGCAGCCCGGTAAACTAAACTCCCGCCATGAGGTAGAGACGTTGTTCCCGATAGACCCCGGCTCAAGACAAAAACAGCTCATTAAGGATAACAAACAAACTATGAACATCAGAATAACCTGGATATAAGTGTTTGTTGAGTTTATAATTTGTAAATTCTTAGCTCCTGTAAAAGCTGAAATTCAGACAAATAAAACCATTAGTTGTTAAGTAAAATATGCCACCATCGACGGAGCATGTGATTTATCCACACACCAAAAAAAAAAATGCAAATCACATGTTCATCCTACTCATGTAAATTGCACACTCCAAATTACAGAGCAGTGACTTCTGAGGACGATCTATCTATTGATAGTTCTACACTGCAATAATCAGAAAAAACAAGGAACCAAATATACTTTGTTCTGGTCTTGAACATTAAGCATCTAGTTCATGCGGAGTTTAAATAAGTCGTTCAAGCATAAAATGCTTAACATTGGCGAAAGGAATTGATCAAACAAAACCTTTGAGCTAAGCATCTATAAGGGCCAAAACAGCCTAAAGAACTTTGCACATAGGTACAGTTTGGTATGTTATCTTCCGCAATGTGGCTTATTCAGTACATGAAGTAACGTGAATTCGTGGTCAACTTTAATCATTATAATAATTTCCACTAAAATAGGTCCGATTTATCGATAATAAGAAAACCCGCAAAATATGGTAGCTTTATCAGTAATTTATCGCTAAATAAATGTCGTTGAAAGTAATTACTTTTAGCGCCAATAATATAAGCATTTACGAAACATCCAATATAAATGCCACTAAACACTTTAACAACATTAAATGCAATGACCTTAACTTAAACGGAATTAAATATTTTTGTTGTAATATTTATTGCCGCAAAATATCTCTTTTGTTGTAGTTGGTAGTCAGTAACCACCATATACCTAGCACGACATATGACAATATACAAACAAGCATACACCGATTTTCTTTTGAGATTTGTAATATCTAGATACATGTTAAAGAAGAGAGCAACACCGTTAAAGATTTCAAGGATAACAAATACATGTTAAATGTTAGAGAAGAGAGCAACACTATTTAAGGATAACATCAACATGACAATGGACAGATAACATAACACATATAATTAACATTACTGGGTTGAAATGAATCATAACCGATGATAAAATATTAAATAACGACTCAAACAACACACACTAACATCATGCAAACGATAAAATCAACATGACAATGGACTGACAACATGGCACATAACTAAACTTATAGGGTTCGAATGAATTATAACAGATGATGAACATCATCGGATGACTCAAATTAGATATTTGTTATAAAAAGTATTTTAGTGTTTTTTTTTTGTGATAATTGAACAAAATTTAATCATTATGTTTATGTTACAAAAGATAATTATGTGCTTTTGGTACAACAAAAAAAGAATTTAAATTTTATGCATTGTCAGTTGACAAAATATTTTACACTATCAGGTAAATTTGACTTGCTTTTGCAGGTTATTTTTTTTTTATTTTTTTTATGTAAATAGTTGGATAACCTGCAATAACAGATCAAGCTAATTGATAATGCAAAATATTTTATTCACTAACTATGCACAAAACTTAAACGCATAAAAAAAATGATTATCCTAAAATGATTAATCGGGGCACAAAGACACTAACACTTAAAAAGTTGACCAATTTTTTTAAAAAAATTGTTTTCTTCTTACAAGTACTTTGTTTAATTATTCTTATTTTTTATAGTAGGATTTGGATTTTCAATCCTTTTAGCTCCTCTTCCAGTAACTTTACCTTGACGTACATTATTTTGCTTTTGTAAAGTAAGTAGGATTTTCAATCTGTGTGTATTTTACATTGAATTTATCTAAATCCGTGACCTACCTTGCTAATTACGCAATTACAACAACCATGAATTGAGTCAATAAAATTCAGGTATGCATATTATTTCACGCACAATAGCAGGGTGGTCATTTAAACTGTCGGTGTATATTGGTCAAGCCTTTTTCTATTGTATGCGTTGTCCAGTATTTTGCCAAGTATGTATCGTAAGTGCAGTTTAATAGTGAAAAAATTTTGTAAATTTTTTCATTAGATTATGTGACTTACGTATGTATTGTTGTTTGGTTGAAAGTAAGTTATCTTGAAATTAACTATGCAAGATTAGGTATTCCACCCCTAAGGTGGGATTAATAACACTACAATTACGGAATAAGTTATCTCATGCATTTTATCTCAATCAAATATGGGATAAATTGATCCTACCAGTAAACCCAATATTAATTATCTCTAATCCCTTATACCAAACGAGCCCATACACAAATCATAGTGCTGACTGTACTCTACTACTTTTCATTTTTACCATAGATTTTTGGAATTCCTATAGAATATTATTGCAATGGTCAAATCATTGTTTTTATGTATTCAACAATCTAATTATCTTTATCATGGTTAGTATTAAGATATATTCTCTTAATAATATTTCCTTAATAGGACCACTAAAATAGGTCTTATTTAACGGTAGCTTTACCAGCAATTTATTGCTAAATAAAAAGTCGTTGAAAGTAATTATTTTTGGCGCTAATAATATGAGCATTTACCTGCACTTGATATAACTGCCACTAAAGACATTAACGCCATGCAATGACCTTAACATAAATGTCGTTAAATATTTTTGTGGAAATATTTATTTACGCTAAATATCTTTTTCGTTGTAATGGTAGCCAGTAGTAGCCACCGTATACTTAGCACGACATATGATAATATACAAACGGGCATCTATCGATTTTCTTTTGAAGATGTGTAGTATCTAGATATATGCTGTTAAAGAAGAGAGAAACACCAATCAAGTATAAAATCAATATAACAACAAAGTAATAACATAACATATATATATAACTAATATTAATGGGTTCGAATGAACCATAACTGATGATAGAACATCATAAGATGACTCAAACGACGCGCTGACACCATTCAAACGACAAAAACAACACGACTATGGACTGATAACAAGACTCGAATGACACACACTAACACCATTCAAATGATAAAATCAACATAAAAATGGACTGACAACATGACACAATAACTAAACTTGTAGGGTTCGAACGAACCATAAGACAAATGATAGGACTGACACAAATTATAAGACATGACACACTAGGGATAACTCAAATGACACGATAAACCTAGATGCGCGCTTATTACTCATGCGCCTTCCACAATGCGCGACTTAGGAACGATAGTTGAACTAGTAGGGAACTGCAGAAGAAGTAGATCCACCAGCCCTAATTAGGAAAGGCTGCACCAACATTGGGTCCACGTGAAGAACTTTCCCCATCACCACTAGTAGGAGACAAGGCACTTCCAAGGGTGAGAAATGGGAGTGGAGCATCACTCCCCATTTGTTGAAGTTCTGCCTCGAATTAAACTTTTCGCTTTTGAGATTCCAATGCCTCCTTCAATTGTTCTAGTTGGGAGAGACTAAGTCCTTCAATAATCGGAGATTCGCACACACGATCTTAGGATCCCCTCCCAGATTCAAGTAGGGATTCCCCTACAACTCTCTCCTTCCGGAGAGACTCCTGCAAGTCCATGACCTCCTTATTGAGCGCACGTTGACCAGTGTTTTGATGAGCCATGAATAAGTGGTCATGGCGATCATCATCATTTGTTGGAAGGAGGTCCCTCCCTAGGAACCTATCCACCAGCGACTCCACTGAAGGGTGCCCAAAGGAGTAAACTTTGTTGGCCTTGCCTGGAAAAAATACCACAATGGCAATTTCAGCACCACATAGCGTACAAAGTTCACTAGCCTTTTTGAACAGGCCAGCACGACGCTTAGAGAAAGTAATTTCCATGTTACTCACATTTTTCATTTTCACTATTTCGGCCTTTTTTCGACCCTTGCTCAGTCTTGCCATGACTAAATTAAAACTACTCAATATTTGTGAAACCAAGAAGTAGTAGTTGTGATTTTTTATCTCAACACTAAGAGCTTTTATATTAGAAATTTCAATATTTTGTTTCACCTTTTAAGGAAAATAAATTAAAATTACTTGGAGAGCCTATAAATTTATGTTTTTTCTTTTTTTGTAAAAGATTTGAATGGAACCAGCTTTGGCCTCTATTATTTGTGTTGTTAGCGCTAATCGAATCCTTAATGACCATAATTCATAATTAGACAATATATGTTTTTCTTAATTTGAATTATGACGTTCTACAAAAGTATTAAAAAGAAAACATTACATCAGTAGTACGTATGATATTTTATTTTATCACTTTATTAATTTGAGTACACATTGAAGAGTAATAATAAAAAATAAAATATCAAATTATTACTATAACATTTCTGAATTTTCAAATTTAATATTTGAGCTATCCCTGAAGGTTCTAACATTCGGTGTTCATCGAACGAGAAAAGATACATGACATTTTTATTTTATATAAGTTTTATTCGTTCATCAACGATTATTACTTATTAGTTGTTATGTACAATCACTTCAATTATTAGTTAACCATAAAATTAACATGGTTTGGTATTACAAGCACCGATTATGTGAATAAGTTTGTCTTTTCCTAGTGCGGATTGGAGTAAAAATACTGTAGTAGGGAAAGGTTGTATTTCTACCAAACCTACTAAAAACAATTGTTCATTCTGACATACTGCGATTAAAGAAGCAACTTTCTTATAAATTGAAAATTACATATTTAAAAGAAACAAAGGTTAATAACCTCTGAAATCAAATTATTTGTGATTTGTTAATATATGAATGCATGTTTACGATTCAAAAAGAACTGATCATTTTGTTTACAAAGTTGATCACGTCTTTGAAAGCTTGCCAAGCTAGTTACCAGAAAATGGTGTCAACTTGTCGTCTGACGACTCCCAAGCACCGGTAAGCTTAGAATGTGAGATTGTTTGTAACTTGTTCATTAGCAAGTGAATTAAGATGGAGTTTAATGAGTTAGGAATGACTTGATTAGTTGATTAAGAAGTAGTTAAACAACTAATGTGTTAGTTAGTGGGCTATGCAGTGATTTGTGATTAGTTAGGAAACAGTTAGAATAGAAGCTTTCAGAAGTTCTATATAAACAACACTATTGCATTGTAATGAACTAATTTTTTGGCCTCTTTACACTGAAATAATATCTCCCTTTCTGTTCTCTTCTCTGCTGAGCCCTAGCTCATTATCAATGACAGCTTAGATTGAACAATTGCACAGATTCTAACATGGTATCAGAGCTTTGAACCACGATTGTGCGTTCCACGGAAGAGATTTGTGAGATTACGAGCTCATTGACAGTTTTTAGTAACGAAGGTTGAAGTTCTACCATGGCAGCTTCAACATTGAACACTGTGAAGTTCGATCACAATCATCCCCTATTTTTACACCCTTCAGACACCACCGGAGCGCCCATTATTCCGATGCAGCTAACCGGTTTCGATAACTATTCGATATGGAGTAGGGCTATGCGCATTCAGTTGCTTGGGAAAAATAATCTGGGGATTGTTGATGGAACATTAAAAAAAGAGGATTTCAGAGCTGATTTTCGACGTCAATGGGACCGGTGCAATGCAATTGTTCAAGGATGGATAATGAGCTCAGTAACACAGGAGTTGCACACTGGAATTGTCAATGCTACTAATACATGAACTGTTTGGGAGGATTTGCATGAACGCTTTGACAAGGTAAATGCATCACGAGTTTAGCAGTTTCATAAAGCCATAGCGACTACTATATAAGGAAATGACAGTATACCTTGTTATTTTTCAAAACATCGTAATTTATGGGATGAATTTTCTAGTATAGTTCCTCCGTCTTGTCATTGCCCTAGATCAAGGGAGTTTAATAATCATGTTGAGAGATAAAAATTGATGCAGTTCCTAATGTGCTTGAATGAAATGTATAATCAGTCGAGGATTTAGATTTTGATGACTGAACCTACTCTGAATCTCAACAAGGCATGTGCTATGCTTGTTGAGCGGGAGAGCCAACGACTTATTGGTAGTTCCACTATGCAAGGTAAAGGTGCCGATTTAACGGCTCTGTTAGCAGCAAAAGGCTTAGGTTCTAGATTGTCAATTGGAGAAGGTTTTGTATCTAGAACTTTGACTAGAGAGAGTTCAGATATTGCAGCTCACATGGCTGGGAGAGGAATGCACTATCAACATACCAAAGGAAACTCTTTTCAGAAAGGCAGGAAGAATTGGAACAAAAAATGTGACTATTGTAAAATTCAAGGACATGTGGTAGATGACTTCTTTAAGCTACATGGATACCCGCTGTCACACCCCTTTTTCGACTCCAAAAAAAAGATATGTATTTTAAGGTTTGAAAGGGTTTTTTGTTAAAGTGACAAAATAAAGATTGGTTCCGGAAAAAGATTGTTTTTACATTCAAAATCAGAGTAGCCACTTGGCATAATCTGGTGTGCCAAATCACCATTGGAAAATCCTTTTCGAAACTATTTGCCTCTTTAAATCGGTTTACGAACAGAGATTTCGGCTAAGGAATTTTGTTGACCGAGGGGAAGGTGTTAGGCACCCCTCGATCCCGTGGTTCGACCACGGTCTCTTGGTGGAGCGTATCAGCTAATTTGACATTACAAATGTACAAACCACATAAACACACAAAACAAGCAAACAAATAAATCACACAAAATTCAAAACAAACAAAAATAATGTTCAGTCCAAATTATACAATCCAAAATAAAAGAGGTGCTGAAATATAAAAACTATTCTATTCTAAACTAATCCTAAACTAAACTCCACCCGACATTCCGGGCCTTGATCACGAGCCTCCTTTGCGTACATGCTACTTCAGGGCATTACCCGGATAAATCAATACAAATCCTTCGGGGCATTCCCCGGCCAAATGAGTACAATTTAAACTTTTCGTGCAATAAAGTAGAAAGTACCATTCACGCACATATTCAAACACTCCAATAAATCGTTATTCCTAAATTTGCCTAACCGTCCTACGTTTGCCTACCAAGTTCAAAATATCACAATTCTATCATGTTTAACATTATCAATACATCAAAATTAATCAATATTCATTTTCCTCCATTTTTAATCCCCACCTTAATTCATTTTTAACCACGTGATTAACCCATTTCAATACACAATCCACCAATCGAGAATAACAAAAATTCACCAATCATGCTTAGCACATCACACACCCAAATGTCACCAAAAGTTCACATCAACAAACAAACCACGGTATAGAATCACACGCAATCACAATCACATAAGAATTAAATAAAAGAGAAGAAAGAATTGGACCTTAAATTTGAAGCTTTCAAACTCAATGTTATTCGAATAAAGAGAGTCCGCACCCGGAAATCTCGAGCCGAACCTTAACACCAACAATCCAAATCAATAAATAATGACCCGTTCACCGTCACTGTTCACGTCGTCACTGTTCACCGGTCACAATTCACCGGTCACTGTTCACCGATTACTGTTCACCGGTTACTTTTTTTTTTCCGCTGTTGTTCTTGTTCTTGTGAGGAAGATTATTTGGTGATTCTTGTTATTGTGGAGAAGATAATGATCAAAGAATGAGCATCTTTCCTCTTAGAATTTTTCTTTTATAATGGGCATGGATTTGTTATGATGTGGGAATTTTGGTGGGTCCCCCATATATTCTTTCTTTGTGGACAAGAAAAAGGAGTGGGGATCATATGGGTAGTTAGGGTAGGTGGAAGCTTTTGATTGGGTAGGTTGTTAGGATAAGATAAATTAGTTAGAGGTATTTTTTTTTGTTTATTTTTGTATTTTTTTGGGATATAATTACATAGGGTTGGACACATGGTAAGGTGAACTAAAAATGAATAAAATTAGAGTTTGGGAGGTACAAAATTAGGTTTCTACATCATGCCCCCTTTGAATGTAAACAGAAAGTGTTTTCAGACAAAGAAGTAGACAGCGAGACCAAATTTTGACCCAACCATTATTCAAAGAAAGAAACAGAAGGAAGAAGCACAACCGGGTCTTGACTTAAGACATCACATCTACTCACATTATGAGAGGATCGAGTGACAAGTATCTCAACTTTTGGAGGAAGATGGACTATACCGAGTTGGAGAGTCGAGTGAGGTTCCATCGAGGTTCCGGTCAGCGGCTCCGTCATTACATAAAAAAAATGAAAATTACAAGTTAAAACATAAATGAAATTACAAAAATCCTATCTATACAGCTTCTATTGGTTCTTGACTCGACTTTCACCACCCTATTCTTCAGGAGGGCTCCTGACTTGCGATTTCTTTAACTTGTTGCTTGCCTTTCAATTTCTTCACCCTGTTCTCCAGGCGGGTTCCTGACTTGCTATTTCATAAACTTGTTGTCATGCTTTCAACTTCTGCACCCTGTTCTGCAGGCGGGCTCCTGACTTGCTATTTTTATTTGTTTAACTTTCAATTACTTCACCTTGTTGCTTGGTTTTCCATTTATTCGCCCTGTTCTTCGGGCATGCTCCTGAAATCATATCAAAACTGAAAAGAAAATTATCCCAAATAAAGAAATGCAATTTCTATGAGTTAATTGGAATGACTCGACAAAAAGGTACGTCTTATAAGAATCCAGGGGGATGACTCGACTAAAAAGGTACGTCTTATAGGAATCAAAGGGGATGACTCGACTAAAAGGTACGTCTTATAGGAATCAAAAGAAATGACTAAACGGTACGTCTTCTAGGGGTCAAAGGGGATGACTAAATTAAAAGGTACGTCTTATAGGAATCAAAGGGAATGACTCGACTAAAAGGTACGTCTTATAGGAATCAAGGGAAATGACTCAACTAAATGGTACGTCTTCTAGGAATCAAAGGTGATGACTCAACTAAAAGGTACGTCTTATAGGAATCCAGGGGGATGACTCGACTAAAAGGTACGTCTTATAGGAATCAAAAGAGATGACTCGACTAAAAGGTACGTCTTATAGTAATCAAAGGAAATGACTAAAAGGTATGTCTTCTAGGGTTCAAAGGGGATGACTCTTCTAAACGGTACGTCTTATAGGAATCAAAGGGGATGACTGGACTAAAAGGTACGTCTTATAGGAATCAAAGGGGATGACTCGACTAAAAGGTACGTCTTATTGGAATCAAGGGAAATAACTTGACAAAAAGGTACGTCTTCTAGGAATCAAAGGGGATGACTCGACTAAAAGGTACGTCTTATAGGAATCAAAGGGGATGACTCGACTAAAAGGTACGTCTTATAGGAATCAAAGGGGATGACTCGACTAAAAGGTGCGTCTTATAGAAATCAAGGGAAATGACTAGACTAAAAGGTACGTTTTCTAGGAATTAAAGGAAATGACTCAACTTAAAGGTACGACTTATAGGAATCAAAAGGGATGACTAGACTAAAAGGTACGTCTTATAGGAATCAAAGGGGATGACTCGACTAAAAGGTACATCTTAGAGGAATCAAGGGAAATGTCTCGACTAAAAGGTACGTCTTCTAGGAATCAAAGGAAATGACTCAGCTAAAAGGTACGTCTTATAGGAATCAAAGGGGATGACTCGACTAAAAGGTACGTATTATAGGAATCAAAGGGGATGACTCGACTAAAAGGTACGTCTTATAGGAATTAAAGGAAATGACTCGACTAAATGGTACGTCTTCTAGGGGTCAAAGGGGATGTCTCGACTAAAAGGTACGTCTTATAGGAATTAAAGGGGATGACTCGACTAAAAGGTACGTCTTATAGGAATCAAAGGGGATGACTCGACTAAAAGGTACGTCTTATAGGAATCAAAAGGGATGATTAGACTAAAAGGTACGACTTATAGGAATCAATGGAAATAACTCGACTAAAAGGTATGTCTTCTAGGGGTCAAAGGGGATGACTCGACTAAAAGGTATGTCTTCTGGGGTTCAAGGGGGAATGACTCGACTAAAAGGTACGTCTTATAGAAATCAAGAGGGATGACTCGACTAAAAGGTATGTCTTATAGGAATCAAAGGGGAAGACTCGACTAAAAGGTACGTCTTATAAGAATCAAAGGGGATGACTCGACTAAAAGGTACGTATTATAGGAATTAAGGGAAATGAAACGACTAAAAGGTACGTATTCTAGGGGTCACAGGGGTTGACTCGACTAAAAGGTACGTCTTTTAGAAATCAAAGGAAATGACTCAATTTAAAGGTACGTCTTATAGGAATCAATGGAAATGACTTGACTAAAAGGTACGTCTTCTAGGGGTCAAAGGGGATGACTCGACAAAAAGGTATGTCTTATCGGAATCAAAGGGGATGACTCGACTAAATGGTACGTCTTATAGGAATCAAGGGTAATGACTCGACTAAGAGGTACGTTTTTTAGGAATCAAAGGGGATGACTCGACTAAAAGGTACGTCTTATAGGAATCAAAGGGGATGACTCGACTAAAAGGTACATCTTATAGGAATCCAAGGGGATGACTCGACTAAAAGGTACGTCTTATAGGAATCAAAGGGGATGACTGGACTAAAAGGTACGTCTTATAGGAATCAAGGGAAATGACTCCACTAAAAGGTACGTCTTCTAGGAATCAAAGGGGATGACTCGACTAAAAGGTACGTCTTATAGGAATCAAAGGGGATGATTCGACTAAAAGGTACGTCTTATAGGAATCAAAGAAAATGACTCGACTAAAAATTACGTTTTGTAGGGGTCAAAGGGTATGACTCGACTAAAAGGTACGTCTTATAGGAATCAAAGGGGATGACTCGACTAAAAGGTACGTCTTATAGGAATCAAAGGGGATGACTCGACTAAAAGGTACGTCTTATAGGAACCCAAGGGGATGACTCGACTAAAAGGTACGTCTTCGAGGGGTCAAAGTGGATGACTCGACTAAAAGGTACGTCTTATAGGAATCAAAGGGAATGACTCGACTAAAAGGTACGTCTTCTAGGGGTCTAAGGGGATGAATCGACTAAAAGGTATGTCTTATAGGAATCAAAGGGGATGACTCGACTAAAAGGTACGTCTTATAGTAATCAAAGGGGATGACTCAACTAAAAGGTATGTCTTATAGGAATCAAGACTTAAGTTATGAAGTGCATTACGTAAGAAGCAAAATTCGAATTACCCAATCAAGGAAGTGTGTTTCCTTATCAATGTTTTTTGAATTATCAAAACAATGAAGTGCGTCTCCTTACCAAAGCTGCTTGAATTACCAAAACAAGGAAATGCGTCTCCTAGAGATCTTGAATTATTAATTTTACCATGGTTTTGATTACCAAACCTGTGCAGCAACCTTGCCTCTTGCATTTGTTGAGGTGAGAATTTACGGCCTTTGATGTTTAGGCTCTGAAATCCTTGATCTGAATGCAACATGTATTCCTATTACATACAAATAAAACTTGTGAGTTTAAAAACATGGTGGCTAGTTTGTGGCTTTGGCTTTTGAGGCAATTGCTCCTGCCCTCGTCACATTTAGCTTTGCTTCCAACCATTATCATATGTCATTGACTTTCTATATCATTGACTCAAACTCAGCTTATCAAGAGTGACTCTGAAACAAACACAATATTTCTTCTTTGTCGTGTTTCTCAAATAAACCCTTTGAACCTTGGTATTTCCATGAGTTCCCCGACTTCTCTGTTGACAAAAATTTCTACATGCCCTTTTTGGGTTCACAATAATGTCTCTTTCATCTTCTAGCTTTTGTCTTTCTTTGTGCAATTAAAGAAGTTGGTAGCCAGTTTTGAAATCTTTTCTCACTTGTTTTGACACGGACTTGACTCAAAGAAAAGAAACAAAAAAAAGAATGACAATTTTTTTTTATAACTTACTTAATAAAGATAAAATTAAAATAAATAAAAGAAAGAAAAGACAATGAATGTTCCCTTTTAAAACAAAGAAACGAAAATTTCATTTAAAAATGACAGTCAACACTAATGATTATGCCATGCATTTTGTATGAAGCAGCTTGATGTTTTCATCCAAACTTTCTACCCATTGTTGTAGAGTTAATGTCCTTGAAACTGAGTTTTTTTCTTAGGTCAATTGCATTTAAGACCCCATCGGCTAGTGGCTCCTTGAAGGGTTTTAGCCAACAAGCATCTTTCATTTTCTCTCGGTTCACTATCGCCTTATGGTGACCGTGAGGGTTTTCACCAATAAGACTCTCTCATTTTTATTTCTCTCAACTTATCATCGCCTTATGGTGCCCGTAAGGGTTTTCACCAATACGAATCTCTCATTTTTATTTTTCTCTTGATTCCCTATGCTGAGGAAGACAAATAGTTCCCAAATGCATCATCATATTCCTTGCATGGTCCGCCTTAACATCCTCAAAGATTGATCTGAGGTCTTTCTTTGGTTGTAACTTGACTTTTGGATAAGGTTAGAAAGAAAGGATGGCATGGGGCCCAAACGACACTTCAAGTGGGGTAGGACTTACAACTTTTGGAATCGACTCAAATAATGAGGATTAACTCATGCCCTAGTTTCTTCTGACTGGGTGACACTAAATTGTTTATTTGGTTGGACCGAGCCCTGAGTGGGGCAGCCTACGTATCTCACCCTTGAGAGAGGAGAATCAGGTCATGCGTAGTTCTGGCAGCTTATTTTCCTTGATTCTGATTTCTTTTCTTTTTTTCTTTTGGGGATTTTTCTAACTCTATTTTTCTTCACTCTTTTTTCTCTTTTTTTTTGACACATTTTTTCTCTCTTCTTTTTTTTTTTTTTGAATTTTTCTGACTATTATTTTGCTCGACATTGTTCTTTCGAGCTTTGCTGACTATATTGATTCCAAAAGAGGTGTATGAAAGAAAATAAGACTAAAGCTCAAATGGGGTATACAAAGTATGACATGATGTTTGGATGGCAGAATGAAATGCCTTCGTCATATCAATCTTTGAAAATGCAAGTACATATCATGCAATATGAAAGTGAAAGATGAAGATCTTTTGACATCTTTTACAGCATTAAATTTGACTGAGTCTGTGCATCACTATTTCTTCTGCGTTTATATGGCATACAACTCCACTTTTGTTGCACATTCCTCACATTGAATGACTCATGATTTTGTGAAGCTGATTTTCTTTTTGTTCCTCTTGATAGGATCACGTAGACACTGTTTGACCTAATTAAGACATGTCTTTCAATTGATGACCAAGTTATTCTCACGATTTTCAAAATAATAGCCTTAATTTTCAAAGAAGGTTTCAAATTGATCACCAAATGCCCCAGCACTCTATCTATTTCCTCAGATGCTCTCTTTTTCTAACTTTAACCCTCTGATTCAATGTTCATTCTTAAACCGGATGTTAAGATCTAGCTGTAAATTTCACTAGCATATCATATCACTAGAGTCAACATAAAATGTACTATGTAAAAACAAACAAAAAAACAACACATATTTAAAACACAAAGAAAAAGGGGACACTCCATTTAATAAAAATGAAAGATAGAAGGGTTTGAACATAAACAACAAAGGGACAAAACAAGATAAATCCTGAACTACAACCCTGAAATAATTTGGAGAATAGAAAATAAAACAAAACAAACTACCAAACCCCTTTCAGGTAAGGAGAGGGGTGACTTCTCCATTGCTCAGCCTGATATCTTAGCCACTGTCTTGCATATCAACATGACTAGAGCTTCCACCACAGTCAGACACATTTCCTTCAACAAATAAGCTCTGGATCCCCATGCTTAACTCATTGCCTCCCACAGATTGTGCCATACCGCGTGCTGGTGAAGAACTCTGTGGGATGGTCGAAGGATCAATGTTTTGCACCACAATCAATTTATCTTGAATTATGTTTTCTAATTCTCTTTTCAAAGTGCGACAATCTTCAGTACTATGACCCTGAACATCAGAATGATATGCACATCGCACACTAGGATCAAAGCTTCTTGAATGCGGGTCAGGAGTATACCCAAGGAGAGGAGTGATCATGCCCTGCTGTACCAATCTCTAGAATAAACTAGCATAGGATTCCCCAATAGGAGTGAAATTATCTTTTTCCTTCCTCCTCTTTGCGAACTCTGGCCTCGGATGAAATTTGGATTTAGAGGTCCCTTGGTAAATTTGTGGGGGTAGAGGATGATATTGAGGGACAGGGGCATTCCATTGTGGATAATAAGATGGATGGGCATACAATTGTGCATTTTTCATAGGATATCTCGGAAGTGGAATGGGATTTCTTGGATTTCATAGAAAGAAACCTTATTGCAAGTGGTTATGTGGATCTGATATGTAAGCTCGGTATTGAGGCTGACAGTATTGGTGGGTTGAACCTCTCAAACTCTGCTTTGGCCCTGTCATGACAATAGGTGCATTTTCTATCATGCCCCAAAATCCCATCGGGCCGGACTGGCACCCGAAGCCGAGAAGGCCCGGGAGAACCCGTTCAAATACCTATACTTTCCCTTACATGTAACCAAAAATTTGGACAACACTTCGTTGCATATAGAAGGATCTAATTACCTGTATCAGCACAACACGCACAAATATATATATATATATAATACTTGGCCGTCGGGGCCACCACATATACAGATATAACATCACTATATAAACTTCCATGACTTTACCCTTCCTTATGTCTACAAAGCCTCTAGGATATACATGACATAACTAGGGTCGGGACAAACCCCCGCCCACACATGACTCCTGTACAATAACAAAACATTAGGAACCGACTCGGAAAGCTCCGAAGCAAACTGGAGCTCACCAACAATAGCTGTATGACCTGGCTCCTACTTGTGCGGTGTATGAGCTGAGGTACCTGTGCCTGCAGCATGAAATGCAGGTCCCCGTGGGGGAAGTCAGTACGAAATATGTACTAAGTATGTAAAGCTGTAGATAATCACATATGATATAGGAGCTCAATAGAAATCAGAAACAAGTGAATAAATCGTAATAAGAGTGGACCACACTTACTAGAACTTGTGACAACCTGTACATTGAATTTATTCAATCACTTTACCTTCGTTCTTAACATCTTTGTAATCATTACTGTACAGTACTGTGACCATTAGGCTGCCTCCAGTACATATCAACTGGGATCGACCCATGCTAGGCTTATGCCCCTGGGATACCACCCATAAATACGTAAATAGGGATCGACCCATGCTAGGCTTATGCCCTTGGGATACCACCCGATAAGAGAGAACTTCCATCACTTAGTTCAATTAATCTTTGAGATTGTTATTTCGATCGCCACCATATTTTTGATACTTTGAAACAACGATACATCAATAAGGACCAAGTAATAGACCTTCTATACAATAACGACGTAATAAGGACTCATTGGTACATCAACAATGTGTTTCAGAATCATCAATATCACAACAATGAAATAGGAGCCTTTTGGTATATCAATGAAACATTTTGACACTTTATAGAATGGAAACAACTTCGTTGGTAATGTAGAACAATACATGTTTTTGGACAACCTCGGAATCTTACTTGATGGAACATTGGTGTTTTCATGCCAAAGAACATCGTTAGAGTATGCTTTACATACCTCGTCGTAGATTCGGATACCAATTCAAAACAACTTCCCACCTTTACAAATCACTTATCTACAATGAAATGTTTGGCATCTAGTATTAGCAACCCAACACCACAATTCTCTTCCATAATTCCATACAACCAATATTTGCATAGCATTCCAAAAACCAACTTGAACAATAGGTTTATGTGTATACATATATATATATATATATATAATCATCATTTCAATACCACATCATCACACCAAATCCCTTCACAATTCAACATAATCCAACCATGCACAAGAATAATCCAACATCATTCCCAATCATCTTTCAACAACAATCAAATAACACACTTCTTATGCTTACATGCATATATATACATATACATATAAATAACACCAACATAATTTACATCCTTACCATAAAAAGGCCCTTTTGATTTCGAAGTCCTGTTGGCACAAATAAGGGGTGCTTCTCGAAGCCCTCGAGACGGTGAACACAACTACGGAATCAATTTGGATTTTCTACGGTTGAATCACAAGATAATTTTAAGGTCAAATTTGGCTAGGGTTTGTTCTTTCCTATGATTGATGATGAAGATGAGTTTTTGAACTCATATAAATGTATATATACACATATTCCCGTCCATAATATCATAGGGAATGACCAAAGTGCCTTTAAAATTTAAATAATGTCAAATCTGTCCTCTGGTGGACTGTTTTGACAAGATAAAGTAGATCGACCATAACTCCTTGCTCCGATATCGTATTTGGGTGAAATTTGTATCATTGGAAAGATAATTCAAAGGGATTTCATTTAATATAAAGTAGGCCACCCAGTTCGTCCTGTAAAAGGAGTTATGATCGTTTGAAGTTGACCCTAAAAATCTGTTTTAAGAGGCTGAAGTAAAACGAGTATAACTCCTTGCTCAGACGTTGGATTTGGATGAAACCAATTGCATTGGAAATAAGACTCAAATATCTTTCTTTTGATAGGTCGTATCTCTCCCAGTTCATTATATTAAGGGAGTTATGATCATTCAAAGTTGACCCAAAAAAACTGGCAGGCCTCAGTAGTTTGTGTGCAGGAAATTTTCCTGCACATTTACTATTCACCATATCCCGGCCACCGTTTTATAGTTTCGAACGTGCTCGATCATATCCGAAACTTATCCGTTTTTGGAAATATTTATATCATTGGAATGCTTATTCAATAACCTTCGTATGGAACCATCGACGGGTAAATTCCGGTATAAATAAAATAAAAAAATTAATTCTATATAAATAAGACCAATACACGTACTTGAATACGCCAATACATGTACTTGAATACGGGGTGTTACAGATGTGAGGGTCATAGTTCGCGATCAGTGGGTTACCAAGGGCAAGGGAATATGAGCCACTCGAGACCTCCTCGAGAGCCATGCAATAAATGTGGAAGGTATCATTTGGGCGCATGTCGGCTGGGGACCAATGTTTTCTTTTGGTGCGGTATGTCGGGGCATATGATGAGGGAATGCCCACGAAGGGACATAGGGGGTATGGCACGACCTACGGGGTTATTTGTTGCATCATCATCATCGATGCCTTATTCAGGAAGGGGTGCACATCCAATGGGTCGTGTTAGAGGTGATAGAGGATCCACGAGTTCTGCCGGGGCTAAAAATGATACGTATTCTCTAGCGGATCGACAGAATTTAGAGGCTTCCCCAGAAATGGTTACGGGTGCGTTGTCTATATTTTCATTCGATTTATATGCCTTAATTGATCCCGGTTATACATTATCTTATGTTACTCCATTGGTTGATGGAAAGTTTGAAAGAATACCCGAACTGTTAGTTAATCCATTTGAAGTGTCCACACCGGTCGGGGAATCTATTATAGCTAGAAGGGTTTATCGAAACTGCATAGTAACTGTTTGTGGTCGTGATACGATGGCTGATCTTGTGGTGTTAGAAATGGTAGATTTTGATGTTATAATGGGTATGGACTGGTTGGCGTCTTGTTATGCCACAATTGATTGCTGCACGAAAAAGGTATATTTCCATTTTCCAAATGAATCAGTCCTTGAATGGAAAGGTGAAATTAGCGCACCAAGAGGTAGATTTATTTCTTATTTTAAGGCAAGAAGAATGATTTCCAACGGATATATATATCATTTAGTTAGAGTAAGGGATACAAAAGCGGAGCCACCAACTCTTCACGCTGTTCCGGTGGTAAATGAATTTTCTGATGTATTTCCTGAAGATCTTCCAGGTTTGCCTCCTGAACGAGAAGTAGAGTTTGGTATTGATGTAATACCAGGCACCCAACCAATATCCATTCCTCCATATAGAATGGCCCCAGCAGAATTACGAGAATTGAAAGAGCAATTGAAAGATTTGCTAGAAAAGGGGTTCATTAGGCCTAGTATTTCCCCTTGGGGAGCACCAGTGTTATTTGTACGCAAAAAGGATGGCTCGCTGAGGATGTGTATTGATTATTGGAAATTGAATAAGGTGACTATTAAGAATAAATATCCTCTCCCAATAATTGATGATTTATTTGATCAGTTACAGGGCGCCAAGTGCTTTTCTAAGATTGATTTGAGGTCAGGTTACCACCAAGTGAGGGTCAAAGAAAAAGATATACCCAAAATAGCTTTTCGAACAAGGTATGGTCATTATGAGTTTCTAGTTATGTTATTTGGGCTAACAAATGCACCTGCAACTTTTATGGATTTGATGAATAGGGTTTTTAAGCCATTCCTGGATGTATTTGTGATAGTTTTTATAGATGATATTCTAGTTTATTCTAGATCATAAGAGGACCATGCCAATCACTTACGACAGGCATTGCAGACTCTTCGTGATTGTAAGCTTTATGCAAAATTCTTTAAATGTGAGTTTTGGTGAAAGTCGGTGGCATTTTTGGGTCATATTGTATCTAGTGAAGGGATAAAGGTTGATGCTCAAAAGATAGAAGCTGTGAAGAACTGGCCAAGGCCCACAACGCCTACGGAGATTCGTAGTTTTCTCGGGTTGGCTGGTTATTATAGAAGGTTTGTTAAAGGCTTTTCTTCCATTTCAGCACCCTTAACTAAGCTAACCCATAAAGCATCCAAATTACAATCGAATTATGCCTGTGAGAAGAGTTTTCAAGAGTTAAAGAACAAGTTGATTTCTACACCCGTGTTGGTACTTCCAGAAGGCACCGAATGGTATACAGTGTATTGTGATGCTTCCAGAATTGGTTTAGGATGTGTATTGATGCAGCATGGTAAGGTAATAGCATATGCTTCTAGACAATTGCGGCCACATGAGAAAAATTATCCTACACACGATCTTGAGCTGGCAGCAGTTATTTTTACTTTAAAGATATGTCGCCACTACTTATATGGGTTTTATGTTGATATATATACTGACCATAAGAGCTTGCAATATATTTTTAATCAGAAGGATCAAAATTTAAGGCAGCGGAGATGGCTTGAACTATTAAAGGACTACGATGTTGATATCTTGTACCATCCAGGGAAAGCAAATGTGGTAGCTGATGCGTTAAGTCATAAGGATATGATGGCGCCTATAGAAAGGCAAGGGATGGTTAAGGATCTTCACCAGTTAGCTAGTTTGGGAGTTCGCCTTCTTGAAACTCCGAATAATAAGCTTATCGTACATAATGCTGCGGAATCTTCATTAGTAGCTGAAGTGAAAGAGAAGCAATATGCAGACCCTATTTTATTACAGATTAAGGAGAACGTTCAGAGTGGTGCGACCAAGGCATTTGAGCTTATGCGAGAAGGAGTACTTCAGTGCCAAAACCGATTGTGTGTGTCGGATATAGACGGGCTAAGAAAGAAGATTATGATAGAGGCACATTTTTCAAGGTATTCCATTCATCCAGGATCAACCAAAATGTATCAAGATTTGAAAGATATGTATTGGTGGAATGACATGAAGAAGAGCATTGCAGAATTTGTAGCTGAATGTCCAAATTGCCAACGAGTTAAAGTGGAACATCAAAATCCCGGAGGCTATATGCAATGCATAGATCTTCCAATATGGAAGTGGGACATGATCAATATGGATTTTGTTACAGGTTTGCCTCGTACAACTCGGAAATTTGATTCTATATGGGTGATTGTGGATAGGCTTACTAAATCCGCACATTTCTTACCCATTAAGCCCACTTACACAGTTGAAGAATATTCAAAGTTGTATGTTAAAGAAATAGTCCGATTACATGGGGTGCCAACTTCTATTATATCGGATCGGGGAACTCAATTTACCGCAAACTTTTGGAAGTCTTTCCAACGGAGTTTGGGAACACAAGTGAATCTTAGTACAGCTTTTCACCCTCGGACGGATGGACAAGCAGAGCGCACCATTCAAAAACTTGAAGATATGCTACGAGCATGTGTTATAGATTTTAAAGGCAGCTGGGATGATCATTTAACTCTTATTGAATTTGCCTACAATAATTGCTATCATTCAAGTATCAAAATGGCACCATATGAATCTTTATATGGGAGGAAGTGTAGATCACCAATAGGATGGTTCGAAGCGGGTGAAACTCTTATGTTCGGACCGGATCTTGTGTATCAAGCCATAGAAAAAGTCAAGGTGATTCAGCAACGGTTGAAAACAGCCCAAAGACGACACAAGTCATATGCGGATAGTAGAAGAAGAGGGCTAGAATTTTCGTTAGGCGATTGGGTATTTTTGAAGGTATCGCCAATAAAAGGGGTGATGAGATTTGGCAAGAAAGGAAAGTTGAGTCCACGATATATAGGCCCGTATAAGATTATTCGAAGATGTGGGCAAGTTGCTTATGAATTAGAGCTACCCCAGGAACTCTCATCAGTGCATCCAGTATTTCATGTATTGATGCTTCGAAAGTGCATCGGAGATTCATCCTTTATTACTTCTACTGAAGATGTGCAAGTAACAGAACATCTTACCTATGAGGAGATGCCTATTGCTATATTAGATCGTCAAGTTAAGAAGATGAGAAATAAAGAAGTAGCATCGGAGAAAGTACTTTGGAGAAATCAACAAAGGGAAGAGATTACATGGGAAGCTGAGGAAGCAATGAAATCTAAGTACCCTCATTTGTTCAAAGATGAAGAGGAAGTTCAAGTCCTTCTTCTTTCCTTCAGTTTCCCTTGGTTGATTGCAATGTCATCCCGAATGTTTCATAGAATCCTTCTGTCCATCAGGCTTCCCAAATTTTTATGTCTCAAAGCTGGGAGGAAGGTTAACACTTGAAGACATGCCCCAGTTTTTATATGAAACATCTTCATAGACCATAAGTCCAGGGGAATTTTTCATATCATTTTCTACACTCTTCACTTTCCCAACCATTTTCTCTGGCTCTTTTGGCATGCTAGGCTTCTTAGTAAGAAATTTTGGCGGTTCACTTAACTTAACTGTAGGCTGAAGAGTATACCAATGATCATCAATAGTATTGAACGTGGAGTCAATAGTGGACTGGGAAAGCACAATCGTTAGATTGATAGACAAAGTGAAAGCCTTAGTAGAAGGTTGAGCAACAAAAGCACAGACAGTATGTGGTGCTGTGAATGTGGTAGACTTATACTGAGGAGATAAAGAAAGAGTGGTGGAAGTATTGAGGTGCATTTGTCGTGGAATGGATTCTGAGGCATGCTGTGGTGCATCAACAACAGTAGGAAACTGACATTGCAATTTAGGTGGAAGACTCA
This sequence comes from Capsicum pubescens, assembly GCA_030864215.1. Classification (NCBI taxonomy): domain Eukaryota; kingdom Viridiplantae; phylum Streptophyta; class Magnoliopsida; order Solanales; family Solanaceae; genus Capsicum; species Capsicum pubescens. The sequence goes on along the minus strand of CM061545.1, from coordinate 270,425,515 downwards.
AGGTCGGGGTCAAAAGTTGGGAACGGAGGTGGAGGCAGCCCACTGGCCCAAGCTCGGTACATTCCCATCATTTGTTGTCTCAGTCTCAAATTATGTTCCTTTAAACTCTCAATTTCCCGACTCTTTGTTTCATCCATGATGCCACTCTCTATATCCTTGTTGGACACAACTAACCTTTCCTTGGATTTGGTGTGATATGGAGGACCATCCAAAAAGTCCACCAACCAACCACCTTAAACTAGCTGGACAAGAGATAACAAATGGTTAGAGTTCAACAGTTTTTCAAAACCTCTTTTTTTCTCGAAAAGATCACCGAACCCAAGAATGGCACCTACGTATCTCACCCCGGAAAGGGGAGAATCAGGTGTGCGTAGTTCGTGAAGTTTTATCAAAATGGCCAATTAATTTTTTTTTCTTTTTCTTGAAACTTTAAAAAGAAAAGAAAATAACAAATTATCAAAAGAATTGACGAAAATCTTTTTTCCATTTTTTAGGTTTAAACTCCCTATACAAAAATGGAATATATGATTACCAAAGAAGAATCTTTTTGAATTTTTTACTTTAAATTTCATACGAAAATGAAACTTGAACCTATTAAAGGAAAATATATTTTTTTGCTTTCTTTTTAAAGATGTACATGAGACACCTACTCTAAATGTAGAGTGAAGATTTTTTTTTTTGAATTTTTGAAATAAGATCCCCGAACCTAAAATAGGTTGCCTACGTATCTCACTCCCGAGAGAGGAGAATCAGGGGTGCGTAGTTCGTCCAGATTGGACAATTAACGATTAACTAACAGATTGATCCTAACTTAAGGGCATAACCAAAGACAAACGAATAAAATCTTTTTGAGGTTTTTTTTTTCTTTTAATTAGACACTTCAACTAAACTGACACCAACAATTATGAAGGAAAAAAAAATCTTTTTGGTATTTTCATTACATGAAATGTACAAATTTGTACCATTTTTTGCATTTTCTTATATAAAAACTGCTAAAAAAAATCTTTTTTTTTTGAAAATTTCAAATTATGAATGCATGCTAAAGGAGACAAATGAAAAATGTTTTTGATATTTCGTTTTTGAGAAATGAGTGCAAAAGGTAAAAATCTTTTTTTTTTTTTGAATTTTTGGATTGTGAAGAACAAAAGCCATAAAGAACACTAAAAGCTACGACACTCTTTTTTTTTCTTCTTTTCGACTCACTTCACTTTTTTTCTCTATTTTTTTCAACAGTTCTTACCTACGCACCTTACTTCTAACACATGTTTTCACCAAATCAGTCCGTCAAATGACCCCATTACCCTCAAAGATGCAACATTTAGCACGTAGGGATGCGTTAGAGGTGAGTCTCCTACAAAGGACCAAGTGGGCCCCGATAGGTCTCAATATGATGCACATAAGCATGACCTAAAGGCTGACCTACGTAGTGGTTTACTAACAAGGCCGCTCGGGGGAACATATGGTCGATAGTGGCTGCTTTGCTTTCCACCTAATCCATACATCCAACGGCTCCCCCCCTAAAATAAAGGTGACTCAACTATAGTTCGTGCGCACGACGTGCGCTCCGAGACTTGTTGCAGAAAGAATTGACTCGGGTTATGCAAATGATGCCAGATATAAAGCGGTAACACATAGGATAAATACTGTAAACAAAGAGCACGAAAACGCACAAAAGTGAAAACACAAAAAAAATCACAAACAATGCTTATACACTCGTAATGCCAAACAAAGCCGATACGACTCCCAAAAAAAAGCTCGGATTCTGAAAAACTCCCCAGCAGAGTCGCCAGTGCTGTCACACGCCTTTTTCGACTCCAAAAAAATTTATGTATTTTAAGGTTTGAAAGGGTTTTTTATTAAAGTGACCAAATAAAGATTGGTTACAAAAAAAGATTGTTTTTACATTCAAAATCAGAGTTGCCACTTGGCATAATCTGGTGTGCCAAGTCACCATTGGAAAATCCTTTTCGAAACCATTTGACTCTTTAAACCAGTTTAAGAACAAAGATTTCGGCTAAGGAATTCTGTTGACCGAGGGGAAGGTGTTAGGCACCCCTCGATCCCGTGGTTCGACAACGGTCGCTTGGTGGAGCGTATCGGCTAATTTGACATTACAAATGTCAAACCACATAAACACACAAAACAAGCAAACAAATAAATCACACAAAATTCAAAACAAACAAAAATAATGTTTAGTCCAAATTATACAATCCAAAATAAAAGAAGTGCTGAAATATAAAACCTATTCTATTCTAAACTAATCCTAAACTAAACTCCACCCTACGTTCCGGGCCTTGATCACGAGCCTCCTTTGCGTACATGCTACTTCAGGGCATTCCCCGGATAAATCAATACAAATCCTTTGGGGCATTCTCCAGTCAAATGAGTACAATTTAAACTTTTCGTGCAATAAAGTAGAAAGTACCATTCACGCACATATTCAAACACTCCAATAAATCGTTATTACTAAATTTTCCTAACCGGCCTACGTTTTTCTACCAAGTTCAACATATCACAATTCTATCATGTTTAACATTATCAATACATCAAAATTACTCAATATTCATTTTCCTCCATTTTTAATCCCCACCTTAATTCATTTTTAACCACGTGATTAACCCATTTCAATACACAATCCACCAATCGAGAATAACAAAAATTCACCTATCATGCTTAGAACATTACACACCCAAATGTCACCAACAGTTCACATCAACAAACAAACCACGGTATCGAATCACACGCAATCACAATCACATAAGAATTAAATAAAAGAGAAGAAAGAATTGGACTTTAAATTTGAAGCTTTCAAACTCAATGTTATTCGAATAAAGAGTGTCCGTATCCGGAAATCTCGAGCCGAACCTTATCACCAACAATCCAACTCGACAAATAATGACCCGTTCACCGTCACTATTCATCGGTCACTGTTCACCGGTTACTTTTTTATTCCGTTGTTGTTCTTGTTCTTGTGAGGAAGATAATTTGGTGATTCTATTTATTGTGGAGAAGATGATGATCAAAGAATGAGCCTCTTTTCTCTTAGAATTTTTCTTTTATAATGGGTATGGATTTGTTATGATGTGGGAATTTTGGTGGGTCCCCCATATATTCTTTCATTGTGGACAAGAAAAAGAAGGGGGGGATCATATGGGTAGTTAGGGTAGGTGGAAGCTTTTGATTGGGTAGGTTGTTAGGATAAGATAAATTAGTTAGAGGTATTTTTTTTATGTTTATTTTTGTATTTTTGTGGGATATAATTACATTGGGTTGGACACATGGTAAGGTGAACTAAAAATAAATAAAATTAGACTTCGGTCGGTACAAAATTAGGTGTCTACACCCACCTGATTGGAAATCTAAGAAGAAGGTAACATGGAATACTGCTTATAATGTTCAAGATGAGGTCCCTATACCAAAACTGCATGATGGAACAAGACAGAAGGGAAAAGCAATAGACCCACTAATTTCCAGAGATTTACCAGGGGCTCCACAGCTGACAGGTGAGAAACATGGACAGATTTTGCAGATGCTTGACCGAGATTCCCCTCAGACCAATATGATGGACAGCATGGAAGGTATATCTCAAACTCCTAATACTAAATTAGAGAGTTTAAGATGCATAATTGATAGTGGTTCTACAAACCACATGGCTCACAAGTTTAGACATAATGCATGATGTGCAAGTTGTTACAAATGAACAAAGTAGAAAAGTTTAGACATAATACATGATGTGCTTTTTGTCCCAGAATTTCAATACATTCTCTTATCGGTATCCAAGGTTACCAGGGAAATGAACTATTTTGTGTCATTCTAACCTGGATTCTGTTTGTTCCAGGACCTTACCACACGTAAGATGATGGGGATTGGTAAAGAGGATACTGGTTTTTATCATCTAGCTCGGCCTGGACCTTCCCTTAAAGAGGTTGTTGCTACTAAAATCTTGTCAGCTCAAGATGTTCAAAATACTATCATGTTATGTCACAAGAGATTGGCTCATGCACCTGTTCACTCAATAAAGGACATGTTTAGATTTAATCTTGAACATTGTAAATTAGTATTAAGCACCTGTGAGATTTTTCCCTTAGCTAGACATACCAGACTCCCTTTTTCGAGTAGTTCTACTAGGTCTAGTAAAGTGTTTGATATGCTACATGTGGATATATGTGGACCTTATCGTACTCAGACATTTTATGGTAACAATTTTTTTCTTACAATTGTTGATGATTGCTCAAGGACTATTTGGATTTTCATGTTGAAATTTAAGACTGATGTCTTTCTTTCACTTAAACAATTTTTTTGAATGATGCTTACTCAATTTAATGTCATAGTTAAAGGTATAAGGAAATATATTGGGGGAGAGTTTATCAATGAAAGTTTGCAATCTTTACTTAAAGAATTGGATATTATTCACTACAGAACTTGTGTACATACCCCTCAGCAAAATGGAGTAGCTGAGAGGAAGCACAGACACTTGCTTGAAGTGGCTAGAGCACTCCGGTTCCAGGAGCTTTGGGGTCATTGTATTCTTACTGCTGCTTATATTGTTAACAGAATTCCTTCTAGTGAACTTACAGGGAAATCACCTTATGAGGTCTTTTTAGGGAAGAAACCTTGTTTCTTCCATTTTAGAACATTTGGTTGTTTGTATTTTGCTAACACACTACCTAGAACTTACAAGTTTGCTCCAAGAACTGTAAGATCAGTTTTATGGGATATTCTAATGTCACCAAAGGGTATGTTCGGTATGATCTTGCTGTGTAGAAGTTTTTTGGTAATGGGGATGTGGTATTTCAGGAAAACCAATTTCCCTTCAAGGTACCCATACAGTGGATGATAATCTACAGATTTTATGTCACTCACTCCAGGTCCTTGTGATGATGATGATTTTTATGCTCCTAGCAACATCTCCGAAACACCTACTCTGGCTTCCTCATTACCAGTTGATCTCCCACCTTCTGATATTGTTCAAAATCCTTTACCATCTCTTATCCCTACTGATGCTTCTACCTCTACTTTCAATCCATACAATATACCAAATCTTAGATGATCAACAAGGCTCACTAAGCAACCTATTTGGTTATCAGATTTTGTTTCCAAACCGTCAGCTAGAAAAGTCCTTTATCCTTTTGTTGGCAGTGTGTCATATGCACATCTTTCTCCCTCTTATCAGAAATATCTACATACTTTTTCTGTAGTATAAGAACCTACCTCTTATCAAGAGGCTATCAAAGATCCGAGATGGTTGGAAGCTATGTACACTGAGTTAAAGGATCTTAATGATAATCATACTTGGGACCTGGTTCCCTTCCCAAGGGTAAAGTTCCTATTGGCTGCAAATGGGTCTATAATGTCAAGTTAAAAGCTAATGGCAATATTGAGAGATTTAAAGCTCAATTAGTTGCTAAGGGCTTTAATCATACAGCAGGTATTGTTTTTCATGATACCTTTTCTCCAGTAGTTAAAATTGCTACAGTCAGGACAGTTCTCTCTTTGGTTGCACAACACAATTGGTTCATTCATCAGTTAGATGTGTACAATGCTTTTCTCCATGGTGACCTGCATGATGAGGTGTATAAGCAGTTGCTTGAGGGTTTTCCAAGTCAGGGGGAGAATGGTATTGTATGTAGACTTGTCAAATCCCTCTATGGTCTTTAGAAAGCAAGTAGGCAGTGGAATTTGAAATTGAGTGAGTCACTAGTGCATTCTGGTTTTACTCAGAGCAGCCTGGATCATTCTTTATTCAAAAATATCAAGGGTTAAACATAGTTGCAATCCTTGTGTATGTAGATGACATGCTTGTGACTGGTAATAACTTGAGCCTCATAGAACATACTAAAGCTTCTCTTCAGAAAGCATTTAAAATCAAGGATCTTGGTAATTTAAAATTCTTTCTTGGCATGGAATTTAGTAGATCTGCCAAAGGTATTCTTATGAATCAAAGGAAGTATGCATTGGAAATTATCTCTGATTTAGGGTTAGGAAGTGCTAAACCAGCTAAGGCATCCCTTGAAATGAACATGAAGTTAACGACATTGGAGGTTGATCAATTCACAGGAGAATCAACAGATGAACCTTTTGAAAACGGAGAGCAATATCAGATGTTGATAGGAAAAATGTTGTATTTAACACTGACAAGGCCAGACATTGCATTCTCAGTCCAAACACTTAGTCAATTCCTGCAACAACCAAAAAGGTGGAATTGGGATGTAGCTGTGAGAGTAATGAATTATGTGAAGAGAGAACAGGGACTGGGAATCTTTTTAAGTAGCAAGATATCAAACAAGCTAAATGTATATTGTGATGAAGACTGGGCTTCATGTCCCAATACCAGAAGGTCAGTTTCAGGCTTTTTAGTCATGGTGAATCACTATTGTCGTGGAAGTTAAAGAAACAAAATGTAGTCTCTAGAAGTTCAGCAGAAGCTGAATATAGGAGCATGGCTAATGCAGTTTTAGAACTAGTATGGATCACTGGATTATTAAAGGAGCTGGGAAGTAAAATTGAGCAACCAACAATTGTGTTTAGTGACAGTAGAGTAGCATTACAGATAGCAGCCAATCCAGTGTTCCATGAGAGGACTAAATACATAGAGGTTGACTGGCACTTTATCAGACAAAAAATACAAGAAGGAGTCTTGAAAATAAAACATGTGAGCTCAAGAGAACAACTTGCAGACATACTTACTAAGGGCATACCTCGGTTGCAACATGAAAACTTAGAAGGCAAGCTTGGTGTGTTAAATGTCTTTGCACCCACCAGCTTGAGGGGGAGTAATGAGTTAGGAATTACTTGATTAAGAAGTAGTTAAACAACTAATGTGTTAGTTAGTTGGCTAAGCAGTGATTAGTGATTAGTTAGGAAACAGTTAGAATAGAAGCTTCCAAAAGTTCTATATAAACAACACTATTGCATTGTAATGAACTAATTTTTTGGCCTCTTTACACTGAAATAATATCTCGTTTTCTCTTCTCTTCTCTGCTGAGCCATAGCTCATTATCAATGGCTGCTTAGATTGAACAATTGCATTGATTTTAACAGAGTTTGTTTGATGCTCCTTATGACTAATAGGACCTAACTTCCACTTGGGGTATAATTCTAATTACTGTTCTTGATCTTTGAAGGTTTCTTCCAAGCTCAAATCATTTAAATTTTAAAATAAAATTACTATTTTTTTGTTATTTATAGAGTGGTATTTTCCATCCCTGTCAAATAAAGTAGAGGAGGAGAACTGGAAGAGAGAAAGAAAAAGAGCAAAGGAATGACAAGTCTAATGGGGCAAAAGGACTGACACATTGACTACCTTCCATAGACGAAAAAAATTCAAGTGGTCTAACCAATCCCTAGGGAGGACCCCAACTGAAAGGCACTAGACGAACTAACGGCAAGCTAGATAAAACAAATCAGCTGGCCCGATGTGTAAAACCTTCTCGGGGGAGAGTCTTTCATCAATGAGAATAAAGAAAGTTTTTGTGCAAGACAAGAAAAGAACTCGCCCTTTAATTTGACACCAAGGGTTAACAGTTGATTGTTGGCAACGATGACTTGGTGAAGGGAATATATGAGAGAATGTTCTCAAACTAGGTTACGACCAACGTAAAACTTCTTGCAAGCCAACATAATGGAGATATTTTGTTATTTTGTGTTATTATTTGCCTCAATATGGTTTATTTGGTATATGAATTAATGTGAATTCATGTCCAACTTTAGTCGTTATAATAATTGCCGCTAAAATAGGTATCATTTACCGGTAATAACAAAAGCCGCAATATATGACCGGTAGCTTTACCGGCAATAATAATTATCGCTAAAAGTAATTACTTTTAGCTTCAAAAATATAGATATTCACCGGCACTCGATATAAATATCATCAAAGACTTTATGACAATGAATGCAACATCGTTCACTCAAATGCCGCTATATTTTTAGGGTAAATACATTTGATGTATAATGCATATGTATTTTTAAGCAAAATATCAACACTGCATATGTATTTTTATGCTAAAAAACATTTTGATGTATAATCCATATGTATATTTAAGCAAAATATCAACACTACATATGTATCTTTTGTAACTAAAATTTCATAATAAAATGTAGAACTACATAAAAAACTCAAATTTATCTTTAATTCAAATTCTCATTTATAATGATAATAAATGAACACATATTAAAATATATATTAGTTATGATCAAGGTGTATTTTTGAAATGCTTAATTTTAACACTGAATATTTATTTTTAAGTAAATACATTTGATGTATAATGTATATGTATTTTTAAGCAAAATATCAATATTGCATATGTATTTTATAACTAAAATCTCACAATACAACGTAGAACTTCATAAAAAACACAAGTTTATATTTAATTCAAATTCGCATTTATATTGATAATAGATGAAAACATATTAAAAAATATATTAGATATGGGTCCAGATGTATTTTTGAGCATGCTTAATCTTAACACTGCATATGTATTTTTAGGATAAAAACTTTTAATTGATACTGCATACGTATTTTTAAGCATAACATGAACACTACATTTGTATTTTTTTTAACTAAATCTCATAGTAAAATATATAACTGCATAAAATACTCAAATTAAACTTTAATTCAAATCAAAATTAGACCCAATTCAAATCAGAATTAATTTCATTCAGTTAAAAAATAAGTACTATTATAACCTACAATTAGAACCACTTCAAACATAAAAATTAGGTTGTACAATCAGAACCTACATTCATACACCAGTTTCTCTAGCTATACAAAGTAATAAATCCATCAATCATCATACATCAAAAACTTCAGTAACACTAGTTATTCTACTTTCCCTTGCAGGCCTCAAGGGTGCTTCGACACAACTATGAGCATTTGCTTCTTGTTTTCGGATCCCATAGTCCCACAAAAGTGCAACATATCTTGTACGAAAGTGAGTTGGGGTCGAACTCAATCACAATAACTTTGTGACCATAAGAAAGGCACTTTGCATATGTAACCATAAAGAGACCACAATCCCTACAAAAACAAGGAAAAAAATATTTATTTATAAGTAAAATATATTTTGTACAAACATTTAATATTGGTATATGTAAATTAAAAACTTACAAGCTTCCACTCGGTTGTTGAGGCAAATTCTCTTCAAATATCACAACAAACAGATCTGAGTAATCTTTGTCTTTGTATCTTGAATGATTTTGAAGATCAATTCCTTTCTTATTGTAGAAATCACAAGCTTGGAGACACAAAGGGATAATCTCTGCTAATTTCTTGATCTGAGGAAGAACAGTCGGATAAGAAAAAAATTCATATAAACAAGCATATGTATTTTAAGCAGACAAAAAATGCAACCAATACTGAAAAATACATATTAATTCTACTAAAAATACATATAGCCAATAGACAGTTCATGAGTAGTTAACACAATACTTAACAGTACTTATAGGCCTATATCTTTAACTCACAACTTTGATAATATCTTTATTACCCTATTTAGAACAACACAATACTTAACAGTCAAAAAAATACATTTACAAACAAAAAAATACCCCATCCTCACTATCTTCTTCAGAATCATCAGCATAAGATTTCTGAACATCGTCTTCAATTTCATCAACTTTTCTTTTCTTTTCGTACCATTTTTAAATTTTTTGCTCCTTCTTCAACCCTTTTTTTTCAAAATTTCACTGATCTTCACTGTGTCATTTCGAAACTTCGACCTAATCTCCTTCGATCTCCTAGATTTCTTCAACTGTATAGGATTTACAACAACTTTAACTAAATATTCATGAGTTAACCCAAGACTAAAAGATTGTGCATAATCAAACTCTACATTCATATTCCGTATACCGTTATTTGTTGGTGTTTTTGATGTATGTTCATCCATTAAAACATAACACCCTTAAAATCTTATTTTCAGTTGAATTACGGTAGGATAAAAAAAAGAACCGCTAACATGCAATATGCGATTAATAAAAAACATAAATACATTAATCACATTTTAAATTTTATATTTTTTTTATTATCAAAAAATATGATTACATTAAATAAAAGCCATGAATAATCACTAAAAAAAAACGTGTTTTAGCCACGTGCAAAACCGTGGCTATATGGTACAAAAATCGTAGCTAAATAGTTTAGCCACGGTTAAAGGTGGGTCCAACAGGGGCGTGGCCAGTAAATTAGCCGCTGTTTTAACGTCCGTGGTAACATTTCATTAGCCACAGTTTTCAGGTACATTTAGCCACGGCCATTCCATGGGTAATTTGTTCAAATTTTGTGCTATCATATCAGTTTGCCACAATTATAACCGTGGCAAAAATGCCTAGTTTTTAAGAAATATATTTTTTTTTCATATGAATTAGCTACGGTTTTAACCGTGGCAAAAAAAGTATCCAACTTTTTTAAAAAATATATATTTTTGCATAAATTTGCCATGATTTAATCATGACAAAAGTGCCAGCTATTTTTAAATATATATATATATATGATAGTCTGATACTAATTTCTAAATAATGATAGACATTCACTTACACATTAACCATTATACACAAGATTGATATTAATTGTAACATAATAATCAAAGTTCTGATATTGTTCAATATATTGGCACAAAAGATAAGGTCCAAACCTTAAATATTCATAAAAAATACCATAAATACTAATGTTAAAGAAACACCAAAATATACTAAAGCCTAAGAAGATTACTGCTTGAGCTACCAAGATTCACATGACTATTTCTAGACATTCCAAAAGCTTTTGAAGGACAAACAATTCCACCTAAACTATGCACACGTCCAGAATGTTTAGATCCAAACACTTTTTCAATGGCGTCATTAGGATGAGCTAGTATCTTCAAAGTAACACCGTAACTGATAGCAAGTTCCTGATCTTTAGGTAGATGCTCCGATATTTTAGCCAACAAGCAAAATAGATAAATGAGATATCCTCGTACCAATAAGACTTCTCAGTAATACAGTTGGGTATTAATTCAAGCAATTGTCCATTATATATAGAGACGTATTAATTCAAGTAATTGTCCATTAAATATAGAGACGCTTCAACAACAACAAAAAATCTAGTATACTCCCACCAAGTGGGGTCTGGGGTGGGTAAAATGTACGTAGTCCATACCGCTACCTCCAAAGAATTAGAGAGGTTGTTTCCGATAGACCCCCGGCTCAAGATAAAGAATAGTCTTCATCTAGAACCGAGCTTATAATAAACTAATAACAATAATGTTGTCATAATTATACAGATATACCAGCAAGGAATTTAATCTCACGAATGGACAAGAATGATTAAACAAATGATGTTCAAGCAAGAAATCATCAATTCATGTCGCTAATGTACAGTTTTGAGCATGTGCCACTTATACATGGTATCATACTATCATTTACTTGCATCATCCTTACTTCACATAGACAATTTTAGAGTCACCTAATTAACTTCATCCTTGCCTTGTACACTACATAAATTTTAACCTTGTAGGAAGTTTGGAAAGTTTCCTTTATTCTTGACATACCAATAATTGTATAAGCAAGAGTTCTAACATATAAAATAAATATCCATCAAACAATAAATACGTCAGAGATAACAATCGTCCTACAACGGTATCTGTATATATGGAATGAATCAGTGAATGAGGTCATCTAGTTAAGATCTTAAGATCAGTGAATGAGCACTACTTTGGTATGATTTTTCAAACTTAAATTCGATTCTAATTATTGACTGCACCTCATAGGGATCTATCTATCTATCATACAACAAGGATTTGACAGGACCTTTTCCTCAGTCTCTAATAAGTAATAATCGTAGAGGAACGAATAAAACTTATATAAAATAAAAATGTCATGTATCTTTGCTCATTCGATGAACACCGAATGTCAGAACCTTCAGGGATAGCTCGAATATTACATTTGAAAATTAAGAAATGTTATAGTAATAATTTGATATTTTATTTTTTATTATTACTCTTCAATGTGTACTCAAATTAATAAAGTGATGAAATATAATATCATACGTACTAATGATGTAATGTTTTCTTTTTAATACTTTTGTAGAACGTCATAATTCAAATTAAGAAAAACATATATTGTCTAATTATGAATTATGGTCTTTAAGGATTCGATTAGCGCTAACGACACAAAGAATAGAGGTGAAAGCTGGTTCTCCAAGTAATTTTAATTTATTTTCCTAAAAAGGTGAAGCAAAATATTGAAATTTCTAATATAAAAGCTCTTGGTGTTGAGATAAAAAATCACAACTACTACTTCTTGGTTTCACAAATATTGAGTAATTTTAATTTAGCCATGGCAAGACTGAGCAAGGGTCGAAAAAAAGGTCGAAATAGTGAAAATGAAAAATGAGAGTAACATGCAAGTTACTTTCTCTAAGCGTCGTGCTGGCCTGTTCAAAAAGGTTAGTGAACTTTGTACGCTATGTGGTGCTGAAATTGCCATTGTGGTATTTTCTCCAGGCAAGGCCAACAAAGTTTTCTCCTTTGGCCACCCTTCAGTGGAGTCGCTGGTGGATAGGTTCCTGGGGAGGGACCTCCCTCCACCAAATGATGATGATCGCCATGACCACCTAATCATGGCTCATCGAAACACTGGTCAACGTGGGCTCAATAAAGAGGTCATGGACTTGCAGGAGTCTCTTCGGAAGGAGAGAGCTGTAGGGGAAGCCCTACTTGAATCTGGGAGGAGAGCCTATGATCGTGTGTGCGAATCTCCGATTATTGAAGGACTTAGCCTCTCCCAACTTGAATAATTGAAGAAGGCATTGGAAGCTCAAAAGAGAAAAGTTGAATTCGAGGCAGAACTTCAACAAATGGGGAGTGATGCTCCACTCCCATTTCTCACCCTTGGAAGTGCCTTGTCTCCTACTAGTGGTGATGGGTCAAGTTCTTCACGTGGACCCAATGTTGGTGCACCCTTTCCTAATTAGGGTTGGTGGATCTACTTCTTCTGCAGTTCCCTACTATTTCAACTGTCGTTCCTAAGTCACGCATTATGGAATACGCATGAGTAATAAGAGCGCATCTAGGTCTATCGTGTCATTTGAGTTATCCCCAGTGTGTCATGTCTTATAATTTGAGTCAGTCATATCATCTGTCTTATGGTTCATTCGAACCCTACAAGTTTAGTTAGTGTGTCATCTTGTTAGTCCATTGTCATGTTGATTTTATCATTTGAATGGTGTTAGTGTGTGTCGTTCGAGTCATGTTATAAGTCCATAGTCGTGTTGTTTTTGTCGTTTGAATGGTGTCAGTGTGTCGTTTGAGTCATGTTATGATGTTCTATCATCAGTTATGGTTCATTCGAACCCATTAATATTAGTTATATATATATGTTATGTTATTAGTTTATTGTTTTATTGATTTTATACTTGAATGGTGTTGCTCTCTTTTTAACAACATATATCTAGATACTACACATCTTCAAAAGAAAATCGATAGATGCCCGTTTGTATATTATCATATGTCGTGCTAGGTATACGGTCGCTACTACTGGCTACCATTACAACGAAAGAGATACTTAGCGTAAATAAATATTTCCACAAAAATATTTAACGGCATTTATGTTAAGGTCATTGCATGGTGTTAACTTCTTTAGTGACAGTTATATCAAGTGCAGGTAAATGCTCATATTATTAGCGCCAATAATAATTACTTTCAATGACTTTTTATTTATCGACAAATTGCTGGTCAAGCTACCGTTAAATATGACCTATTTTAGTGGTCTTATTAAGGAAATATTATTAAGAGAATATATCTTAATACTAACCATGATAAAGAGCATTATATTGTTGAATACATAAAAAAATGATTTGACCATTGCAATAATATTCTACAGGAATTCCAAAAATCTATGGTAAAAATGGAAAGTAGTAGAGTACAGTCAAGATAACTTACTGTCAACCAAACAACAATACATACGCAAGTCACATAATCTAATGAAAATATTTACAAAAATTTTCCACTATTAAATTGGACTTACGATACATACTTTGCATAATACTGGACAACGCATACAATAGAAAAAAGGCTTGACCAATATACACCGACAGTTTAAATGACTATCCTACTATTGCGCGTGAAATAATATGCATACCTGAATTTTATTGAGTCAATTAATGGTCGTTGTAATCGCGTAATTAGCGAGGGAGGTCACGGATTTAGATAAATTCAATGTAAAATACACACAGATTGAAAATCCTACTTACTTTACAAAAGCAAAATAATGTACGTCAAGGTAAACTTACTGGAAGAGGAACTAAAAGGATTGAAAATCCAAATCCTACCATACAAAATAAGAATAATTAAACAAAGTCCTTGTAAGAAGAAAACAATTTTATAAAAAAAATTGGTAAACTTTTTAAGTGTTAGTGGCTTTGTGCCCCGATTAATCATTTTAGGATAATCATTTTTTTTTATGCGTTTAAGTTTTGTGCATAGTTAGTGAATAAAATATTTTGCACTATCAGTTAGCTTGATCTGTTATTGCAGGTTATCCAACTATTTACATAAAAATAAAAATAAAATTAAATAACCTTCAATAGCAAGTCAAATTTACCTGATAGTGTAAAATATTTTGTAAACTGACAATGCACAAAATCTAAATTCTTTTTTTATTGTACCAAAAGCACATAATTATCTTTTGTAACATAAACATAATGATTTAATTTTGTTCAATTATCACCAAAAAAAACACTAAAATACTTTTTATAACAAATATCTAATTTGAGTCATCCGATGATGTTCATCATCTGTTATGATTCATTCGAACCCTATAAGTTTAGTTATGTGTCATGTTGTCAGTCCATTGTCATGTTGATTTTATCGTTTGCATGATGTTAGTGTGTGTTGTTTGAGTCGTTATTTAATATTTTATCATCGGTTATGATTTATTTGAACCCAGTAATGTTAATTATATGTGTTATGTTATCTGTCCATTGTCATGTTGATGTTAGCCTTAAATAGTGTTGCTCTCTTCTCTAACATTTAACATGTATTTGTTATCCTTGAAATCTTGAATTGTGTTGCTATCTTCTTTAACATGTATCTAGATATTACAAATCTCAAAAGAAAATCGTTGTATGCTTGTTTGTATATTATCATATGTCGTGCTAGGTATATGGTGGTTACTGACTACCAACTACAACAAAAGAGATATTTTGCGGCAATAAAGATTACAACAAAAATATTTAATGCCATTTAAGTTAAGGTCATTGCATTTAATGTTGTTAAAGTGTTTAGTGGCATTTATATTGAATGTTTCGTAAATGCTTATATTATTGGCGCTAAAAGTAATTACTTTCAACGACATTTATTTAGCGATAAATTACTGATAAAGCTACCATATTTTGTGGGTTTTCTTATTATCGATAAATTGGACCTATTTTAGTGGAAATTATTATAATGATTAAAGTTGACCACGAATTCACGTTACTTCATGTACTGAATAAGCAACATTGCGGAAGATAACATACCAAACTGTACAGATGGTTAGCTCAAAGGTTTTGTTTGATCAATTCCTTTCGCCAATGTTAAGCATTTTATGCTTGAACGACTTATTTAAACTCCGCATGAACTAAATGCTTGATGTTCAAGACCAGAACAAAGTATATTTGGTTCCTTGTTTATTCTGATTATTGCAGTGTAGAACTATCAATAGATAGATCGTCCTCAGAAGTTACTGCTCTTCAATTTGGAGTGTGCAATGTACATGAGTAGGTTGAACATGTGATTTGCATTTTTTTTTGGTGTGTGGTTAAATCACATGCTCCATCGATGGTGGCATATTTTACTTAACAACTAATGGTTTTATTTGTTTGAATTTCAGCTCTTACAGGAGCTAAGAATTTACAAATTATAAACTCAACAAACACTTATATCCAGGTTATTCTGCTGTTCATAGTTTTTTTTTTATCCTTAATGAGTTGTTTTTGTCGTAAGCGGGGGTCTTTCGGGAACAACCTCTCTACCTCATGGCGGGATCTTTAGTTTACCGGTCTGCCCTTTGAATAGTGTACTGTTCCAAAAACCACCAAATAACACAGTCATTTGATAAACATAGTCAACTTAATTGATGTAGAAGGAGTATAAACTTGTGTACTGGAAATGCAGTATCAATTTCTAGTACTATCAATTTTTATTATTGTGACGCCTAGTGTATTTAATCTTCATTCTAATGAACATTCCTTGAGTTGAACTTCACTGTATCCCTGTTCTAAGATCTACATAATAATGAATGGGGTTGTTTTAGAGTGTATACAGAAGACGATTGGAAGACAGATAGATTTAGTAAACATAACTATTCAGATATGATAATGTATAAAAACAAGAAAAGCAGTATGGATTGAAATCCTCGTGAACTGTTTCTCTGTTTAGAAGTTCATTGCCTATCTAGAGATGAACCAAAATCTGGTAGCACAAAAAGTTTGCATTAAGGTACAAAAAGTACCACAGAATGGTTACAAAAAAACCAGTCGAGTAAGATTTCCTATGGAGTCGGTTAAGGATCCAGAAAATCCACAACCAACAAAGATATTGTCATGAAATTAAGAAAAGATCTGCAAATTATCATGAGATTAGCTTGTAAGTGAATTCATGTTCAATGCTTATTCACATTTACTTACAAATTTGATAGCTTTGTCAATTTGATATGTACAATCACTTCAATTATTAGTTAACCATAAAACTAACATGGTTTGGTAATACAAGCACCAATTATGTGAATAAGTTTGTCTTTTCCTCGTGCGGATTGGAGTAAAAATATTGTAGTAGGGAAAGGTTGTATTTCTCCCAGACCTACTAAAAGCAATTGTTCATTCTGACATGCTGCGATTAAAGAAGCAACTTTCTTATAAATTGAAAAATACATATTTAAAAGAAACAGGTTAATAACCTCTGAAATCAAATTATTTGTGGTTTGTTAATATATGAATGCATGTTTACGATTCAAAAAGAACTGATCATTTTTTTTACAAAGTTGATCACGTCTTTGAAAGCTTGCCAAGCTAGTTACTAGAAAATGGTGTTAACTTGTCGTCTGACGACTCCCAAGCACCGATAAGCTTAGAATGTGAGATTGTTTGTAACTTGTTCATTATCAAGTGAATTAAGATGGAGTTTAATGAGTTACGAATTACCTGATTAGTTGATTAAGAAGTAGTTAAACAACTAATGTGTTAGTTAGTTGGCTATGCAGTGATTAGTGATTAGTTAGGAAACAGTTAGAATAGAAGCTTCCAGAAGTTCTATATAAACAACACTATTGCATTGTAATGAACTAATTTTTTGGCCTCTTTACACTGAAATAATATCTCCCTTTCTCATCTCTTCTCTGCTGAGCCCTAGCTCATTATCAATGACAACTTAGATTGAACAATTGTACAGATTCTAACATGGTATCAGAGCTTTGAACCATGATTGTGCGTTCCACGAAAGAGATTTGTGAGATTACGAGCTCATTGACAGTTTTCAGTAACGAAGGTTGAAGTTCTACCATGGCAGCTTCAACATTGAACATTGTGAAGTTCGATCACAATCATCCCCTATTTTTACACCCTTCAGACACCACCGGAGCGCCCATTATTCCGATGCAGCTAACCGGTTTCGATAACTATTCGATATGGAGTAGGCCTATATGCATTCAGCTGCTTGGGAAAAACAAGTTGGGGATTGTTGATGGCACATTGAAAAAGGAGGATTTCGGTGCTGATTTTCGACGTCAATGGGACCGGTGCAATGCAATTGTTCAAGGATGGATAATAAGCTCAGTAACACAGGAATTGCACACTGGAATTGTCTATGCTACAAATGCACGAACTGTTTGGGAGGATTTGCATGAATGCTTTGACAAGGTAAATGCATCACGAGTTTACCAGTTGCATAAAGCCATACCGACTACTATACAAGGAAATGACAGTATACCTGGTTATTTTTCAAAACATCGCAATTTATAGGATGAATTTGCTAGTATAGTTCCTCCGTCTTGTGATTGCCGTAGATCAAGGGAGTTTAATAATCATATTGAGAAACAAAAATTGATGCAGTTCCTAATGGGCTTGAATGAAATGTATAATCAGTCGAGGAGCTAGATTTTGATGACTGAGCCTACTCCAAATATCATCAAGGCATATGCTATGCTTGTTGAGAGAGAGAACCAATCACTTATTGGTAGTTCCACTATGCAATGTGAAGGTGCTTATTTAACGGCTCTGTTAGCAGCAAAAGTCTTAGGTTCTCGATTGTCAATTGGAGAAGGTTTTGTATCTAAAACTTTGACTAGAGAGAGTTCAGATATTGCAGCTCACATGGCTGGGAGAGGAATGCATTATTAACATAACAAAGGAAACTCTTTTCAGAAAGGCAGGTAAAATTGGAACAAAAAATTTGACTATTGTAAAATGCAAGGACATGTGGTAGATGACTGCTTTAAGCTATATGTATACCCACCTGATTGGAAATCTAAGAAAAATGTGACATGGAATACTATTTATAATGTTCAAGCTGAGGCAATAGAGCCACTAATTTCCAGAGATTTACCAAGGGCTCCACAGTTGACAGGTGAGTAACATGGACAAATTTTTCAGATGCTTGACCGAGATTCTCCTTAGACCAATATGATGGCCAACATGGCAGGTATATATCAAACTCCTAATACTAAATTAGAGAGTTTAAGATGGATAACTTATGGTGGTGCTACAAACCACATGGCTCACAAGTTTAGACATAATGCATGATGTGCAAGTTGTTACAAATGAACAAAGTAGAAAAGTTTAATTACCTAATGGAGGGGTGTCCTTAGTGTCACACACTGGCTGCTGTAGACTGTCAAATACAGGAGGAATACATGATGTGTTTTTTGTCCCAGAATTTCAATACAATCTCTTATCGGTATCTAAGGTTACCACGGAAATGAACTGTTTTGTGTCATTCTATCCTGGATTCTGTTTGTTCCAGGACCTTAACACTAGGAATCTGATGAGGATTGGTAAATGGGATACTGGTTTTTATCTTCTAGCTGGGCCTGGACCTTCCCCTAAAGAGGTTGTTTCTACTAAAATCTTGTCAGCTCAGGATGTTCAAAATACTATCATGTTATGGCACAGCAGATTGGCTCATGCACCTGTTCACTCAATAAAGGACATGCTTGGATTTAATATTGAACATTTAAATCAGTATTAAGAACCTGTGAGATTTTTCCCTTAGCTAGACATACCAGACTCCTTTTTTCGAGTAGTTCTACTAGGTCTAGTAAAGCATTTGATATGCTACATGTGGATATATGGGGACCTTATCGTACTCAGAAATTTGATGGTAACAAATTTTTTCTTACAATTGTTGATGATTGCTCAAGGACCATTTGGATTTTCTTGTTGTAATTCAAGCCTGATGTCTTTCTTTCACTTAAACAGTTTTTTCGAATGGTGCTTACTCAATTTAATGTCACAGTTAAAGGTATAAGGACAAATAATGGGGGAGATTTTATCAATGAAAATATTCAATCTTTACTTAAAGAATTGGGTATTATTCACTACAGAACTTGTGTACATACCCCTCAGCAAAATGGAGTAGCTGAGAGGAAGCACAAACACTTGCTTGAAGTGGCTAGAGCACACCGGTTCCAGGTTCATATACCTCTCAAGTTTTGGGGTCATTGTATTTTTACTGCTGCTTATATTGTTAACAGAATTCCTTCTAGTGAACTTGCAGGGAAATCACCTTATGAGGTCTTTTTTGGAAAGAAACCTTATTTCTTCCATTTTAGAACATTCGGTTGTTTGCGTTTAGCTAACACACTACCTAGAACTTACAAGTTTGCTCCAAGAGCTATAAGATCTGTTTTTATGGGATATTCTAATGTCACCAAAGGGTATGTTCTATTTGATCTTGCAGCGTAGATGTTTTTTGTTAATGGGGATGCGGTATTTCAGGAAAACCAATTTCCCTTCAAGGTACCCATACAGTGGATGATAATCGACAGATTTTATGTCACTCTCTCCAGGTCCTTGTGATGATGATGATTTTTATGCCCCTAGCAACATCTACGAAACACCTACTCTGGCTTCCTCATTACCAGTTGATCTCCCACCTTCTGATATTGTTCAAAATCCTTTCCCATCTCTATCCCTACTGATGCTTCTACCTCTACTTTCAATCCATACAATCTACCAAATCTTAGACGATCAACAAGGATCACTAAGCAATCTATTTGGTTATCAGATTTTGTTTCCAAACCGTCATCTAGTAATGTCCTTTATCCTCTTGCTGACAGAGTGTCATATGCACATCTTTCTCCTCTTATCAGAAATATCTACATAGTTTTTCTGCAGTATAAGAACCTACCTCTTATCAAGAGGCTATCAAAGATCTGAGATGGTTGGAAGCTATGTACACTGAGTTAAAGGATCTTAATGATAATCATACTTGGGAACTGGTTCCCCTTCCCAAGGGTAAAGTTCCTATTGGCTGCAGATGGGTCTATAAAGTCATGTTAAAATCTAACGGCGATATTGAGAGATTTAAAGCTCAATTAGTTGCTAAGGACTTTAATCAGACAATCGGTATTGATTTTCATGATACCTTTTCTCCAGTAGTTAATATTGCTACAGTCAGGACAGTTCTCTCTTTGGTTGCACAACACAATTGGTTCATTCATCAGTTAGATGTGTACAATGCTTTTCTCCATGGCGACTTGCATGATGAGGTGTATAAGCAGTTGCTTGAGGGTTTTCCAAGTCAGGGGGAGAATGGTATTGTATGAAGACTTGTGAAATCCCTCTATGGTCTTAAGAAAACAAGTGGGAAGTGGAATTTGAAATTGAGTGAGTCACTAGTGCATTCTGGTTTTACTCAGAGTAGCCTGGATCATTCTTTATTCATAAAAAAACAAGGGTTAGACATAGTTGCAATCCTTGTGTATGTAGATGACATGCTTGTGACTGGTAATAGCTTGAGCCTCATAGAACATACTAAAGCTTCTATTCAGAAAGCATTTAAAATCAAGGATCTTGGTAATTTAAAATTCTTTCTTAGCATGGAATTTAGTAGATCTGCCAATGGTATTCTTATGAATCAAATGAAGCATGCATTGGAAATTATATCTGATTTAGGGTTAGGATCTGCTAAACCAGCTATGACACCCCTTGAAATGAACATGAAGTTAACGACACTGGATTTTGATCAAGTCACAGGAGAATCAACAGATGAACCTTTTGAAAATAGAGAGCAATATCAGAGGTTGATAGGAAAAATGTTGTATTTAACACTGACAAGGCCATACATTGCATTCTCAGTCCAAACACTTGGTGAATTCCCGCAACAACCAAAAAGGTCGCATTGAGATACAGTTGTTAGAGTAATGAATTATGTGAAGAGAGAACAAGGACTTGGAATCTTGTTAAGCATCAAGATATCAAACAAGCTAAATGTATATTGTAATGCAGACTAGGCTCCATGTCCCAATACCAGAAGGTCAGTTTCAGGGTTTTTAGTCATGGTGAATCACTATAGTCGTGGAAGTCGAAGAAACAAAATTTAGTCTCCAGAAGTTCAGCAGAAGCTGAATATAGTAGCATGGCTAATGCAGTTTAAGAACTATTATGGATCACTGCATTATTAAAAGAGCTGGGAAGTAAAATTGAGGAACCAATAATTGTGTTTAGTGATAGTAGAGCAGCATTACAGATAGCAGCCAATCCAGTGTTCCATGAGAGGACTAAATACATACAGATTGACTGCCACTTTATCAGACAAAAAATACAAGAAGGATTCTTGAAAATAAAACATGTGAGCTAAAGAGAACAACTTGCAGGCATACTTACTAAGGGCTTACCTCGGTTTCAACATGAAAACTTAGTAGGCAAGCTTGGTGTGTTAAATGTCTTTGCACCCACCAGCTTGAGGGGGAGTAATGAGTTAGGAATTACATGATTAAGAAGTAGTTAAACAACTAATGTGTTATTTAGTTGGCTAAACAGTGATTAGTGATTAGTTAGGAAACAGTTAGAATAGAAGCTTCCAGAAGTTCTATATAAACAACACTATTGCATTGTAATGAACTAATTTTTTGGCCTCTTTACACTGAAATAATATCTTACTTTCTCTTTTCTTTTCTGCTGAGCCATAGCTCATTATCAATGACAGCTAAGATTGAACAATTGCACAGATTCTAACAGAGTTTTTTGCGGCTCCTTAAGACTAATAGGACCTAACTTCAACTTGGGGTATATTGCTAATTACTGTTCTTAATCTTTGTAGGTTGCTTCCAAGATCAAATCATTTAAATTTTAAAATAAAATTACAATTATTTTTTGTTATTTATAGAGTGGTATTTTTCATCCCTATCAAATAAAGTAGAGGAGGAGAACTGGAAGAGAGAAAGAAAAAGAGCATCGGAATGACAAGTATAATGGGGGAAAATGACTGACACATTGACTACCTTCAATAGACAAAAAAAATTCAAGTGGTCTAACCAATACCTAGGGCGGACCCCAACTGAAAGTCACTAGACGAACTAACGGCAAGCTAGATAAAAAAAATCAGTTGGCCCTATGTGTAAAACCTTCTCGAGGGGAGAGTCTTTCTTCAATGAGAATAAAGAATGTTTTTGGGCAAGATAAAAAAGGAACTCGCCCTTTAATTTTACACCAAGGGTTAAGAGTTGATTGTTGGCGACGATGACTTGGTGAAGGGAATATATGAGAGAATGTTCTCAAACTGGGTAAGGACCAACGCAAAACTTCTTGCAAGCAAAAATAATGGAGATATATTGTTATTTTGTGCTATTATCTTCCTCAATATGGTTTATTTTTTATAAGAATTAATGTGAATTCCTGGTCAACTTTAGTCGTTATAATAATTGCCGCTAAAATAGGTATCATTTACCGATAATAATAAAAGCCGCAATATATGACCGGTAGCTTTACCGGCAATAATAATTATCGCTAAAAGTAATTACTTTAGCTTAAAAAATATAGATATTCACCGGCACTCGATATAAATATCATCAAAGAATTTATGACAATGAATGCAACATCGTTCACTCAAATGCCGCTATATTTTTAAGGTAAATACATTTGTTGTATAATGCATATGTATTTTTAAGCAAAATATCAACACTGCATATGTATTTTTATGCCAAAAAATATTTTGATGAATAATCCATATGTATTTTTAAGCAAAATATCAACACTACATATGTATCTTTTGTAACTAAAATCTCACAATAAAATGTAGAACTACATAAAAAAACTCAAATTTATCTTTAATTCAAATTCTCATTTATAATGATAATAAATGAACACATATTAAAATATATATTAGTTATGATCAAGGTGTATTTTTGAAATGCTTAATTTTAACATTGCATATGTATTTTTAGGGTAAATACATTTGATGTATAATGCATATGTATTTTTAAGCAAAATATCAATACTGCAAATGTATTTTATAACTAAAATCTCACAATACAAAGTAGAACTTCATAAAAAACACAAGTTTATATTTAATTCAAATTTGCATTTATATTGATAATAAATGAAAACATATTAAAAAATATATTAGATATGGGTCCAGATGTATTTTTGAAAATGCTTAATCTTAACACTATATATGTATTTTTAGGATAAAAACTTTTGATTGATACTGCATACGTATTTTTAAGCATAATATGAACACTACATTTGTAATTTTTTTAACTAAATCTCATAGTAAAATATATAACTGCATAAAATACTCAAATTAAACTTTAATTCAAATCAAAATTAGACTCAATTCAAATCAAAATTAATTTCATTCAGTTAAAAAATAAGTACTATAATAACTTACAATGAGAACCACTTCAAACATAAATATTAGTTTGTACAATCAGAACCTACATTCATACACCAGTTTCTCTAACTGCACAAAGTAATAAATCCATCAATCATCATACATCAAAAACTTCAGTAACACTAGTTATTCTACTTTGCCTTGCAGGCCTCAAGGGTTCTTCGACACCACTATGAGCATTTGCTTCTTGTTTTCGGATCCCATAGTCCCACAAAAGTGCAACATATCTTCTACGGAAGTGCGTTGGGGTTGAACTCAATCGCAATAACTTTGTGACCATATGAAAGGCACTCTGCATATGTAACCATAAAGAGACCACAATCGCTACAAAAACAAGGAAAAAAATATTTACTTATAAGTAAAATATATTTTGTACAAACATTCAATTTTGGTATATGTAAAATAAAAACTTACAAGCTTCCACTCGGTTGTTGAGGCAAATTCTCTTCAAATATCACATCAAATAGATCTGAGTAATCTTTTCTTTTGTATCTTGAATGATTTTGAAGATCAATTCCTTTCTTATTGTAGAAATCACAAGCTTGGAGACACAAAGGGATAATCTCTGCTAATTTCTTGATCTGAGCAAGAACAGTCGGATAAGAAAAAAATTCATATAAACGAGCATATGTATTTTAAGCAGACAAAAAATGCAACCAATACTGAAAAATACATATTAATTCTACTAAAAATACATATAGCCAATAGACAGTTCATGAGTAGTTAACACAATACTTAACAGTACTTATAGGCCTATATCTTTAACTCACAACTTTGATAATATCTTTATTACCCTATTTAGAACAACACAATACTTAACAGTCAAAAAAATACATTTACAAACAAAAAAATACCCCATCCTCACTATCTTCTTCAGAATCATCAGCATAAGATTTCTGAACATCGTCTTCAATTTCTTCAACTTTTCTTTTCTTTTCGTACCGTTTTTAAATTTTTTGCTCCTTCTTCAACCCTTTTTTTTTTCAAAATTTCACTGATCTTCACTGTGTCATTGCGAAACTTTGACCTAATCTCCTTTGATCTCCCAGATTTCTTCAACTGTATAGGATTTACAACAACTTTAACTAAATCTTCATGAGTTAACCCAAGACTAAAAGATTGTGCTTAATCAAACTGTACATTCATATTCCGTATTCCGTTATTTGTTGGTGTTTTTGCTGTATGTTCATCCATTAAAACATAAAACCCTTAAAATCTGATTTTCAGTTGAATTACAGTAGGAAAAAAAAAAGAACCGCTAACATGCAATATGCGATTAATAGTTACTTGAAATAGAGGAAGTAAATCATTATCACAGATCGTGCTAGAATCGTGCAAAAGGAATAAAATTTGAAGTGGGAGAGATCGTTAATGGCGAAAGAAAAGGAATAAAAATTTTAAATTAAGGAAAGAGAAATAAGAATGGCGTGAAAAGGGGATTTTAGCACAGTAACTTTCTTAGGGGGCAAAAAATAGGGGACCACATAAAATAATGTTACAGATGCTACATAATGTAATTAGGATAAAGTGTTGCTATTTTTGTAATTTAATACTTAAGTATGCTAATATAGGTAGTTTTCCCTTTAGTATATTTACTCTAGAGAAAATTTAAAGAAACCATATCTTACACCCGACCCATGATAATTCTATAATTATGAAATGATAAGCCTAAAAATTCATTGTGCTTTTCGAATTCATTATTTCACAAAAAAAAAATCTCCGGAGGTGGACTTACACTTTCCGAATTTTGGTGTTAAAAAGCACTTAAACCCCAGGACGAATTTATCTTTAAAAAATTACTAACATTAGGTGTATGTGTATAGAAACTTAATTTCTGTTTTTTTTTTTTTAAATAAACTCCATTTCCCCTCAATTCTAATAAAAGAAACCAAATGCAAACACAACAAAGAAAGAACAAAAGAAATACTCGTAAGTAGGCAGTGGAACTGAATTGCTTCTTCGTTATTTTTTTTGTAAGTTTCAAAAATAGCAACTGTTTGGCACAAAATTCATATTTCATAACCACACTTTATAATATTATTATTTATAATCGATGTATTTGATTCACATTTATTGTATTTGCATTAGTTAATAATCTGTATGTATAAAAAACATAAATACATTAGTCACATTTTAAATTTTATATTTTTTTTTTTCAAAAAATATGATTACATTAAATACAAGCCATGACTAATCACTACAAAAAAAAATTGTTTTAGCCACGTGCAAAACCGTGGCTATATGGTACCAAAATCGTAGCTAAATAGCTTAGCCACAGTTAAAGGTGGGTCCAACTGGGGCGTGGCGAGTAAATTAGCCACGTTTTAACGTCCGTGGTAACATTTCATTAGCCACGGTTTTCATGTACATTTTGCCACGGCCATTCCATGGGTAATATGTTCAAATTTTGTGCTATCATATCAGTTTGCCACAGTTATAACCGTGGCAAAAATGCCTAGTTTTTAAAAAATATATTTTTTTTTCATATAAATTAGCCACGGTTCTAACCGTGGCAAAAAAGTATCCAACTTTTAAAAAAAATATATATATTTGCATAAATTTTCCATGATTTAATCATGACAAAAGTGCCAGCTCTTTTTAAATATATATATATATATATATATATATATATATAGTCTGATACTAATTTCTAAATAATGATAGACATTCACTTACACATTAACCCTTATACACAAGATTGATATTAATTGTAACATAATAATCAAAGTTCTGATATTGTTCAATATATTGGCACAAAAGATAAGGTCCAAACCTTAAATATTCATAAAAAATACCATAAATACTAATGTTAAAGAAACACCAAAATATACTAAAGCCTAAGAAGATTACTGCTTGAGCTACCAAGATTCACATGACTATTTCTAGACATTCCAAAAGCTTTTGAAGGACAAATATTTCCACCTAAACCACGCACATGTCCATAATGTTTAGATCCAAATACTTTTTCAATGGTGTCATTAGGATGAGCTAGTATCTTCAAAGGAACCTGTAACTTATAGCAAGTTCCTGATCTTTAGGTAGATGCTCCGATATTTTATCCGACAAGCAAAATAGATAAATGAAATATCTTCGTACCAATAAGACTTCTCTGTAATAGAGTTGGGTATTAATTCAAACAATTGTCCATTATATATAGAGACATATAAATTCAAGCAATTGTCCATTAAATATAGAGAAGCTTCAACAACAACAAAAAATCTAGTATACTCCCACCAAGTGGGGTCTGGGGTGGGTAAAATGTACGCAGTACATACCGCTACCTCCAAAGAAGTAGAGAGGTTGTTTCCGATAGACCCCCGGCTCAAGATAAAGAATAGTCTTCAACTAGAACCGAGCATATAATAAACTAATAACAATAATGTTGTCATAATTATAAAGATCTACCAGCAAGGAATTTAATCACAGGAATGGACAAGAATGATGAAACAAATGATGTCCAAGCAGGTAATCAACAATTGATGTCGCTAATGTACAGTTTTGAGCATGTTCCACTTATACATGGTATCATACTATCATTTACTTGCATCATCCTTACTTCGCATAGACAATTATAGAGTCACCTAATTAACTTCATCCTTGCCTTGTACACTACATAACTTTTAACCTTGTAGGAAGTTTGGAAAGTTTCCTTTATTCTTGACATACCAATAATTGTATATGCAAGAGTTATAACATATAAAATAAATATCCATCCAACAATAAATACGTCAGAGATAACAATCAGCCCA
This sequence comes from Capsicum pubescens, assembly GCA_030864215.1. Taxonomy (NCBI): domain Eukaryota; kingdom Viridiplantae; phylum Streptophyta; class Magnoliopsida; order Solanales; family Solanaceae; genus Capsicum; species Capsicum pubescens. The sequence continues at coordinate 270,397,926 of CM061545.1, read as the reverse complement.
CAACGGTAGCTGTATCTATGGAATGAATCAGTGAATGAGGTTATCTAGTTAAGATCATAAGATCAGTGAATGAGCACTACTTTGGTATGATTTTTCAAACATAAATTCGATTCTAATTATTGACTGCACCTCATAGGGATCTATCTATCTATCATACAACAAGGATTTGACAGGACTTTTTCCTCAGTCTATTGGAAAATTGACAAAGCTATCAAATTTGCAAGTAAATGTGAATAAGCATTGAACATGAATTCACTTACAAGCTAATCTCATGATAATTTGCTGATCTTTTCTTAATTTCATGATAGTATCTTTGTTGGTTGTGGATTTTCTGGATCCTTAACCGACTCCATAGGAAATCTTACTGGACTGGTTTTTTTGTAATCATTCTGTGGTACTTTTTGTACCTTCATGCAAACTTTTAGTGCTACCAGATTTTTGTCCATCTTTAGACAGGCAATGCACTTCTAAACAGAGAAATAGTTCACGAGGAGTTCAATCCATATTGCTTTTCTTGTTTTTATACATTTTCATATCTGAATAGTTATGTTTACTAAATCTATCTGTCTTCCTAATCGTCTTCTGTATACACTCCAAAACAACCCCATTCTGTATTATGCAGATCTTAGAACAGGGTTACAGTTAAGTTCAACTCAAGGAATGTTCATTAGAATGAAGATTAAATACACCAGGCGTCACAATAATAAAAATTGATTGTACTAGAAATTGATACTGCCTTTCCAGTACACAAGTTTATACTCCTTCTACATCAATTAGGTTGACTATGTTTATCAAATGACTGTGTTATTTGGTGGTTTTTGGAACAGTACACTATTCAAAGGGAAGCCCGGTAAACTAAAGCTCCCGCCATGAGGTAGAGAGGTTGTTCCCGATAGACCCCGACTTAAGACAAAAACAGCTCATTAAGGATAACAAACAAACTATGAACAACATAATAACCTGGATATAAGTGTTTGTTGAGTTTATAATTTGTAAATTCTTAGCTCCTGTAAGAGCTGAAATTCAGACAAATAAAACCATTAGTTGTTAAGTAAAATATGCCACCATCGACGGAGCATGTGATTTATCCACACACCAAAAAAAATGCATATCACATGTTCAACCTACTCACGTACATTGCACACTCCAAATTACAGAGCAGTAACTTCTGAGTACATTGCACACTCCAAATTACAAAGCAGTATCTATATATTGATAGTTCTACACTGCAATAATCAGAAAAAACAAGGAACCAAATATACTTTGTTCTGGTCTTGAACATCAAGCATCTAGTTCATGCGGAGTTTAAATAAGTCGTTCAAGCATAAAATGCTTAACATTGGCGAAAGGAATTGATCAAACAAAACCTTTGAGCTAAGCATCTGTAAGGGCCAAAACAGCCTAAAGAACTTTGCACATAGGTACAGTTTGGTATGTTATCTTCCGCAATGTGGCTTATTCAGTACATGAAGTAACGTGAATTCATGGTCAACTTTAATCATTATAATAATTTCCACTAAAATAGGTCCGATTTATTTATAATAAGAAAACCCGCAAAATATGGTAGACTTATCAGTACTTTATCGCTAAATAAATGTCGTTGAAAGTAATTACTTTTAGCGCCAATAATATAAGAATTTACGAAACATTCAATATAAATGCCACTAAACACTTTAACAACATTAAATGCAATGACCTTAACATAAATGACATTAAATATTTTTGTTATAATATTTATTGCCACAAAATATCTCTTTTGTTGTAGTTGGTAGTCAGTAACCACCATATACCTGGCACGACATATGATAATATACAAACAAGCATACAACGATTTTCTTTTAAGATTTGTAATATCTAGATACATGTTAAAGAAGAGAGAAACACCATTCAAGATTTCAAGGATAACAAATACATGTTAAATGTTAGAGAAGAGAGCAACACTATTTAAGGATAACATCAAAATGACAATGGACAGATAACATAACACATATAATTAACATTATTGGGTTCAAAAGAATCATCACCGATGATAAAATATTAAATAACGACTCAAACAACACACACTAACATCATGCAAATGATAAAATCAACATGACAATTGACTGACAACATGGCACATAACTAAACTTATAGGGTTCGAATGAATCATAATAGATGATGAACATCATCGGATGACTCAAATCAGATATTTGTTATAAAAAGTATTTTAGTGTTTTTTTTTGTGATAATTGAACAAAATTAAATCATTATGTTTATGTTACAAAACATTATTATGTGTTTTTTGTACAATAAAAAAAGAATTTAGATTTTGTGCATTGTCAGTTTACAAAATATTTTACACTATCAGGTATATTTGACTTGCTATTGCAGGTTATTTAATTTTATTTTTATTTTTATGTAAATAGTTGGATAACCTGCAATAACAGATCAAGCTAACTGATAGTGCAAAAAATTTTATTCACTAACTCTGCACAGAACTTAAACGCATAAAAAATATGATTATCCTAAAATAATTAATCGGGGCACAAAGCCACTAACACTTAAAAAGTTGACAATTTTTTTTTTTTAAAATTGTTTTCTTCTTACAAGGACTTTGTTTAATTATTCTTATTTTTTATGTTAGGATTTGGATTTTCAATCCTTTTAGTTACTCTTCCAGTAACTTTACCTTGACGTACATTATTTTGCTTTTGTAAAGTAAGTAGGATTTTCAATCTGTGTGTATTTTACATTGAATTTATCTAAATCCGTGACCTCCCTCGCTAATTACGCGATTACAATGACCATAAATTGAGTCAATAAAATTCAGGTATGCATATTATTTCACGCACAATAGCAGGGTAGTCATTTCAACTGTCGGTGTATATTGGTCAAACCTTTTTTCTATTGTATGCGTTGTCCAGTATTATGCCAAGTATGTATCGTAAGTGCAGTTTAATAGTGGAAAAATTTTGTAAATTTTTTCATTAGATTATGTGACTTACGTATGTATTGTTGTTTGGTTGAAAGTAAGTTTTCTTGAAATTAACTATGCAAGATTAGGTATTCCACCCCTAAGGTGGGATTAAAAACACTACAATTACAGAATAAGTTATCTCATGCATTTTATCTCAATCAAATATGGGATAAATTGATCCTACCATTAAACCCAATATTAATTATCTCTAATCCCTTATACCAAACGAGCCCATACACTAATCATAGTGCTGACTGTACTCTACTACTTTCCATTTTTACCATAGATTTTTGGAATTCCTGTAGAATATTATTGCAATGGTCAAATCATTGTTTTTATGTAGTCAACAATCTAATGCTCTTTATCATGGTTAGTATTAAGATATATTTTCTTAATAATATTTCCTTAATAGGACCACCAAAATAGGCCTTATTTAACGGTAGCTTTACCAGCAATTTATCGCTAAATAAAAAGTCGTTGAAAGTAATTATTTTTGGCGCTAATAATATGAGCATTTACATGCACTTGATATAACTGCCACAAAAGACATTAACGCCATGCAATGACCTTAACATAAATGTCGTTAAATATTTTTGGGGAAATATTTATTTACGCTAAATATCTCTTTCGTTGTAATGGTAGCCAGTAGTAGCCACCGTATATCTAGCACGGCATATGATAATATACAAACGGGCATCTATCGATTTTCTTTTGAAGATGTGTAGTATCTAGATATATGCTATTAAAGAAGAGAGCAACACCAATCAAGTATAAAATCAATATAACAATAAACTAATGGGTTTGAATGAACCATAACTGATGATAGAACATCATAAGATGACTCAAACGACGCACTGACACCATTCAAACGACAAAAACAACACGACTATGGACTTATAACATGACTCGAACGACACACACTAACACCATTCAAATGATAAAATCAACATGACAATGGACTGACAACATGACACAATAACTAAACTTGTAGGGTTCGAACGAACCATAAGACAGATGATAGGACTGACTCAAATTATAAGACATGACACACTGGGGATAACTTAAATGACATGATAAACCAAGATGCGCGCTTATTACTCATGCGCCTTCCACAAGGCGCGACTTAGGAACGATAGTTGAACTAGTAGGGAACTGTAGAAGAAGTAGATCCACCAGCCCTAATTAGGAAAGGGTGAACAAACATTGGGTCCACGTGAAGAACTTGCCCCATCATCACTAGTAGTAGACAAGGCACTTCCAAGGGAGAGAAATGGGAGTGGAGAATCACTCCCCATTTGTTGAAGTTCTGCCTCGAATTCAACTTTTCGCTTTTGAGCTTCCAATTCCTCCTTCAATTGTTCAAGTTGGGAGAGGATATGTCCTTCAATAATCGGAGATTCGCACACACGATCGTAGGCTCCCCTCCCAGATTCAAGTAGGGATTCCCCTACAGCTCTCTCCTTCCGGAGAGACTCCTGCAAGTCCATGACCTCCTTATTGAGCCCACGTTGACCAGTGTTTCGATGAGCCATGATTAGTTGGTCATGGAGATCATCATCATTTGGTGGAGGGAGGTCCCTCCCTAGGAACCTATCCACCAGCGACTCCACTGAAGGGTGGCCAAAGAAGTAAACTTTGTTGGCCTTGCCTGGAGAAAATACCACAATGGCAATTTCAGCACCACATTGCGTACAAAGTTCACTAGCCTTTTTGAACAGGCCAGCACGACTCTTAGAGAAAGTAACTTGCATGTTACTCTCATTTTTCATTTTCACTATTTCGACCTTTTTTCGACCCTTGCTCAGTCTTGCCATGGCTAAATTAAAACTACTCAATATTTCTGAATCCAAGAAGTAGTAGTTGTGATTTTTTATCTCAACACCAAGATCTTTTATATTAGAAATTTCAATATTTTGTTTCACCTTTTTAGGAAAATAAATTAAAATTACTTGGAGAGCCTATAAATTTATGTTTTTTTCTTTTTTTTGTAAAAGATTTGAATGGAACTAGCTTTTGCCACTATTCTTTGTGTCGTTAGCGCTAATCGAATCCTTAATGACCATAATTCATAATTAGACAATATATGTTTTTCTTAATTTGAATTATGACGTTCTACAAAAGTAATAAAAAGAAATCATTACATCATTAGTACATATGATATTTTATTTAATCACTTTATTTATTTGAGTACACATTGAAGAGTAATAATAAAAAATAAAATATCAAATTGTTACTATAACATTTCTGAATTTTCAAATTTAATATTCGAGCTATCCCTGAAGGTTCTGACATTCGGTGTTCATCGAACGAGCAAAGATACATGACATTTTTCTTTTATATAAGTTTTATTCGTTCATCCACGATTATTACTTATTTGTTGTTATGTACAATCACTTCAATTATTAGTTAACCATAAAATTAGCATGGTTTGGTATTACAAGCACCGATTATGTGAATAAGTTTGTCTTTTCCTCGTGCGGATTGGAGTAAAAATACTGTAGTAGGGAAAGGTTGTATTTCTCCCAAACCTACTAAAAACAATTGTTCATTCTGACATACTGAGATTAAAGAAGCAACTTTCTTATAAATTGAAAAATACATATATTAAAGAAACAAAGGTTAATAAACTCTGAAATCAAATTATTTGTGGTTTGTTAATATATGAATGCATGTTTACGATTCAAAAAGAACTGATCATTTTGTTTACAAAGGTGATCACGTCTTTGAAAGCTTGCCAAGCTAGTTACCAGAAAATGGTGTCAACTTGTCGTCTGACGACTCCCAAGCACCGGTAAGCTTAGAATGCGAGATTGTTTGTAACTTGTTCATTAGCAAGTGAATTAAGATGGGGTTTAATGAGTTAGGAATTACTTGATTAGTTGATTAAGAAGTAGTTAAACAACTAATGTGTTAGTTAGTTGGCTATGCAGTGATTAGTAATTAGTTAGGAAACAGTTAGAATAGAAGCTTTCAGAAGTTCTATATAAACAACACTATTGCATTGTAATGAACTAATTTTTTGGCCTCTTTACACTGAAATAATATGTCCCTTTCTCTTCTCTTCTCTACTGAGCCCTAGCTCATTATCAATGACAGCTTAGATTGAACAATTACACAGATTCCAACATGCTATCAGAGCTTTGAACCACGATTGTGCATTCCACAGAAGAGATTTGTGAGATTACGAGCTCAATGACAGTTTTCAGTAGCGAAGGTTGAAGTTCTACCATGGCACATTCAACATTGAACACTGTGAAGTCCGTTCACAATCATCCCCTATTTTTACACCCTTCAGACACCACCAGAGCGCCCATTATTCCGATGCAGCTAACCGGTTTCGATAACTATTCGATATGGAGTAGGGCTACGCGCATTCAGTTGCTTGGGAAAAACAAGTAGGGGATTGCTGATGGCACATTGAAAAAGGAGGATTTCGAAGCTGATTTTCGACGTCAATGGGACTGGTGCAATGCAATTGTTCAAGGATGGATAATGAGCTTAGTAACACAGGAATTGCACACTGGAATTGTCTATGCTACTAATGCACGAACCGTTTGGGAGGATTTGCATGAACGCTTTGACAAGGTAAATGCATCACGAGTTTACCAGTTGCATAAAGCCATAGAGACTACTATACAAGGAAATGACAGTATACCTAGTTATTTTTCAAAACATCGCAATTTATGGGATGAATTGGCTAGTATAGTTCCTCCGTCTTGTGATTGCCCTAGATCAAGGGAGTTTAATAATCATGTTGAGTGAAAAAAATTGATGCAGTTCCTAATGGGCTTGAATGAAATGTATAATCTGTCGAGGAGCTAGATTTTGATGACTGAACCTACTCCAAATCTCAACAAGGCATATGCTATGCTTATTGAGCGAGAGAGCCAATGATTTATTAGTAGTTCCAATATGCAAGGTGAAGGTTCTTATTTAACGGCTCTGTTAGCAGCAAAAGTCTTAGGTTCTCGATTGTCAATTGGAGAAGGTTTTGTATCTAGAACTTTGACTAGAGAGAGTTCAGATATTGCAGCTCACATGGCTGGGAGAGGAATACATTATCAACATAACAAAGGAAATTTTTTTCAGAAAGGCAGGAAGAATTGGAACAAAAAATGTGACTATTGTAAAATGCAAGGACATGTGGTAGATGACTGCTTTAAGCTACATGGATACCCACCTGATTGGAAATCTAAGATGAAGGTGACATGGAATACTGCTTATAATGTTTAAGTTGAGGTCCCTATACCACAACTGCATGATGGAACAAGAGAGAAGGGAAAATCAATAGAGCCACTAATTTCCAGAGATTTACCAAGGGCTCCACAGCCGATAGGTGATCAACATGGACAGATTTTGCAGATGCTTGACCGAGATTCTCCTCAGACAAATATAATGGACAACATGGCAGGTATATCTCAAACTCCTAATACTAAATTAGAGAGTTTAAGATGGATAATTGATGGTGGTGCTACAAACCACATGGCTCATAAGTTTAGACATAATGCATGATGTGCAAGTTGTTACAAATTAACAAAGTAGAAAAGTTTAATTACCTAATGGAGGGGTGTCCTTAGTGTCACACACTGGATGATGTAGACTGTCAAATACAGGAGAAATACATGATGTGCTTTTTGTCCCAAAATTTCAATACAATCTCTTATCGGAATCCAAGGTTACCAACTCTTTTGTGTCATTCTATCATGGATTCTGTTTGTTCCAGGACCTTACCACTGGTAAGATGATGAGGATTGGTAAAGAGGATACTGGCTTTTATCTTCTAGCTCGGCCTGGACCTTCCCCTAAAGTGGTTGTTGCTACTAAAATCCTGTCAGCTCAGGATGTTCAAAATACTATCATGTTATGGCACAGGAGATTGGCTCATGCACCTGTTCACTTAATAAAGGACATGCTTGGATTTAATATTGAACATTGTAAATTAGTATTAAGCACCTGTGAGATTTGTCCCTTAGCTAGACATACCAGACTCCCTTTTTCGAGTAGTTCTACTAGGTCTAGTAAAGTGTTTGATATGCTATATGTGGATATATGGGGACCTTATCGTACTCAGACATTTGATGGTAACAAATTTTTTCTTACAATTGTTGATGATTGTTCAAGGACCATTTGGATTTTCTTGTTGAAATTCAAGACTAATGTCTTTCTTTCACTTAAACAGTTTTTTCGAATGGTGCTTACTCAATTTAATGTCACAGTTAAAGGTATAAGGATAGATAATGGGGGAGATTTTATCAATGAAAATTTTCAATCTTTACTTAAAGAATTGGCTATTATTCACTACAGTACTTGAGTACATACCCCTCAACAAAATGGAGTAGCTAAGAGGAAGCACAGACACTTGCTTGAAGTGGCAAGAGCACTCCGGTTCAAGGATCATATACCTCTCAAGTTTTAGGGTCATTGTATTCTTACTGCTGCTTATATTGTTAACAGAATTCCTTCAAGTGAACTTGCAGGCAAATCACCTTATGAGGTCTTTTTTGGAAAGAAACCTTTTTTCTTCCATTTTAAAACATTCGATTGTTTGTGTTTTGCTAACACACTACCTAGAACATACAAGTTTGCTCCAAGAGCTATAAGATCAGTTTTTATGGGATATTCTAATGTCACCAAAGGGTATGTTCTGTTTGATCTTGCTGTGTAGAAGTTTTTTGTTAATGGGGATGCAGTATTTCAGGAAAACCAATTTTCCTTCAAGGTACCCATACAGTGGATGATAATCTACAGATTTTATGTCACTCTCTCCAGGTCCTTGTGATGATGATGATTTTTATGCTCCTAGCAACATCTCCGAAACACCTACTCTGGCTTTCTCATTACCAGTTGATCTCCCGCCTTCTGATACTGTTCAAAATCCTTTACCATCTCAATCCCTACTGATACTTCTACCGCTACATTCAATCCATACAATCTACCAAATCTTAGACGATCAACAAGGCTCACTAAGCAACCTATTTGGTTATCAGATTTTGTTTCCAAACCGTCATCTAGCAATGTTCTTTATCCTCTTGCTGACAGTGTGTCATATGCACATCTTTCTCCCTCTTATCAGAAGTATCTACATAGTTTTTCTACAGTATAAGAACCTACCTCTTATCAAGAGGCTATCAAAGATCCGAGATGGTTGGAAGCTATGTACACTGAGTTAAAGGATCTTAATGATAATATACTTGGGACCTGGTTCCCTTTCCTAAGGGTAAAGTTCCTATTGGCTGCAGATGGGTCTTTAAAGTCAAGTTAAAAGCTAATGGCGATATTGAGAGATTTAAAACTCAATTAGTTGCTAAGGTCTTTAATCAGACAGCAAGTATTGATTTTCATGATACCTTTTCTCCAGTAGTTAAAATTTCTATAGTCAGGACAATTTTCTCTTTGGTTGCACAACACAATTGGTTCATTCATCAGTTAGATGTGTACAATGTTTTTCTCCATGGTGACTTGCATGATAAGGTGTATAAGCAGTTGCTTGAGGGTTTTCCAAGTCAGGGGGAGAATTGTATTGTATGTAGACTTATCAAATCCCTCTATGGTCTTAAGAAAACATGTAGGCAGTGGAATTTGATATTGAGTGAGTCACTAGTTCATTTTGGTTTTACTCAAAGAAGCCTTGATCATTCTTTATTCATAAAAAAACAAGGGTTAGACTTAGTTTTAATCCTTGTGTATGTAGATGACATGCTTGTGACTGGTAATAGCTTGACCCTCATAGAACATACTAAAGCTTCTCTTCAGAAATCATGTAAAATCAAGGATCTTGGTAATTTAAAATTCTTTCTTGGCATGGAATTTAGTAGATCTGCCAAAGGTATTCTTATGAATCAAAGGAAGTATGCATTGTAAATTATCTCTGATTTAGGGTTAGGAAGTGCTAAACCAGCTATCACCCCTTGAAATGAACATGAAGTTAACGATACTGGAGTTTGATCAAGTCACAGGAGAATCAACAGATGAACCTTTTGAAAACAGAGAGAAATATCAGAGGTTGATAGGCAAAATGTTATATTTAACACTGACAAGGCCAGACATTGCATTCTCAGTCCTAACACTTAGTCAATTCCTGCAACAACAAAAAAGGTCGCATTGGGTGCAGCTGTGAGAGTAATGAATTATGTGAAGAGAGAACAAGGACTTGGAATCTTGTTAAGAAGTAAGATATCAAACAAGCTAAATGTATATTGTGATGCAGACTGGGCTTCATGTCCCAATACCAGAAGGTCAGTTTCAGGATTTTTAGTCATGGTGAATCACTATTGTTGTGGAAGTCGAAGAAACAAAATGTAGTCTCCAGAAGTTCAGCAGAAGCTGAATACAGGAGCATGGCTAATGCAGTTTCAGAACTAGTATGGATCACTGCATTATTAAAGGAGCTGGGAAATAAAATTGAGGAACCAATAATTGTGTTTAGTGACAGTAGAGCAGCATTACAGATAGCAGCCAATCCAGTGTTCCATGAGAGGACTAAACACATACAGATTGACTGCCACTTTATCAGACAAAAAATACAAGAAGGAGTCTTGAAAATAAAACATGTGAGCTCAAGAGAACAACTTGCAGACATACATACTAAGGGCTTACCTCGGTTCCAACATGAAAACTTAGTAGGCATGCTTGGTGTATTAAATGTCTTTGCACCCACCAGCTTGAGGGGGAGTAATGAGTTAGGAATTACTTGATTAAGAAGTAGTTAAACAACTAATGTGTTAGTTAGTTGGCTAAGCAGTGATTAGTGATAAGTTAGGAAACAGTTAGAATAGAAGCTTCCAGAAGTGTTCTTTATAAACAACACTATTGCATTGTAATGAACTAATTTTTTGGCCTCTTAACACTGAAATAATATCTCACTCTCTCTTCTCTTCTCTACTGAGCCATAGCTCATTATCAATGACAGTTTAGATTGAACAATTGCACAGATTCTAACAGAGTTTTTTGTTGCTCCTTATGACTAATAGAACCTAACTTCAACTTGGGGTATATTGCTAATTACTGCTCTTGATCTTTGTAGGTTGCTTCCAAGCTCAAATCATTTAAATTTTAAAATAAAATTACTATTTTTTTTTGTTATTCATAGAGTGGTATTTTTCATCCCTATCAAATAAAGTAGAGGAGGAGAACTGGAAGAGAGAAAGAAAAAGAGCAACGGAATGACAAGTCTAATGGGGGAAAATGACTGACACATTGACTACCTTCGATAAACAAAAAAAATTCAAGTGGTCTAACCAATCCCTAGGACGGACCACAACTAAAAGGCACTAGACGAACTAATGGCAAGCTAGATAAAATAAATCTGCTGGCCCTATGTGTAAAACCTTCTCGGGGAAAGTCTTTCTTCAATAAGAATAAAGAAAGTTTTTGGGCAAGACAAGAAAGGAACTCGCCCTTTAATTTGACACCAAGAGTTAAGAGTTGATTGTTTGCGACGATGACTTGGTGAAGGGAATATATGAGAGAATGTTCTCAAACTGGGTTACGACCAACGCAAAACTTCTTGCAAGCCAAAATAATGGAGATATATTGTTATTTTGTGCTATTATCTTCCTCAATATGGTTTATTTGGTATAAGAATTAATGTGAATTCATGGTCAACTTTAGTCGTTATAATAATTGCCGCTAAAATAGGTATCATTTACCGGTAATAACAAAAGCCATAATATATGACCTGTAGCTTTACCGGCAATAATAATTATCGCTAAAGTAATTACTTTTAGCTTAAAAATATAGATATTCACCGGCACTCGATATAAATCTCATCAAAGACTTTATGACAATGAATGCAACATCGTTCACTCAAATGCCGCTATATTTTTAGGGTAAATACATTCGATGTATAATGCATATGTATTTTTATGCTAAAAAATATTTTGATGTATAATCCATATGTATTTTTAAGCAAAATATCAACACTACATATGTATCTATTGTAACTAAAATCTCACAATAAAATGTGGAACTACATAAAAAAACTCAAATTTATCTTTAATTCAAATTCTCATTTATAATGATAATAAATGAACACATATTAAAATAAATATTAGTTATGATCAAGGTGTATTTTTGAAATGCTTAATTTTAACACTGCATATGTATTTTTAGGGTAAATACATTTGATGTATAATGCATATGTATTTTTATGCAAAATATCAATACTGCATATGTATTTTATAACTAAAATCTCACAATACAAAGTAGAACTTCATAAAAAACACAAGTTTATATTTAATTCAAATTCACATTTATATTGATAATAAATGAAAACATATTAAAAAATATATTAGATATGGGTCCAGATGTATTTTTGAAAATGCTTAATCTTAACACGGCATATGTATTTTTAGGATAAAAACTTTTGATTTATACTGCATACGTATTTTTAAGCATAATATGAACACTACATTTGTATTTTTTTAAACTAAATCTCACAGTAAAATATATAACTGCATAAAATACTCAAATTAAACTTTAATTCAAATCAAAATTAGACCCAATTCAAATCAGAATTAATTTCATTTAGTTAAAAAATAAGTACTATTATAACCTACAATTAGAACCACTTCAAACATAAAAATTAGTTTGTACAATCAGAACCTACATTCATACACCAGTTTCTCTAACTGTACAAAGTTAAATCCATCAATCATCATACATCAAAAACTTCAGATACACTAGTTATTCTACTTTGCCTTGCAGGCCTCAAGGGTGCTTCGACACCACTATGAGCATTTGCTTCTTGTTTTCGGATCCCATAGTCCCACAAAAGTGCAGCATATCTTGTACGGAAGTGCATTGGGGTCAAACTCAATCGCAATAACTTTGTGACCATAAGAAAGACACTCTGCATATGTAAGCATAAAGAGACCACAATCCCTACAAAAATAAGGAAAAAATATTTATTTATAAGTAAAATATATTTTGTACAAACATTCAATTTTGGTATATGTAAATTAAAAACTTACAAGCTTCCACTCGGTTGTTGAGGAAAATTCTTTTTCAAACAGATCTGAGTAATCTTTGTCTTTTATCTTGAATGATTTTGAAGATCAATTCCTATCTTATTGTAGAAATCACATGCTTGGAGACACAAAGGGATAATCTCAGCTAATTTCTTGATCTGAGCAAGAACAGTCGGATAAGAAAAAAATTCATATAAACAAGCATATGTATTTTAAGCAGACAATGAATGCAACCAATACTGAAAAATACATATCAATTCTACTAAAAATACATATAGCCAATAGACAGTTCATGAGTAGTTAACACAATACTTAACAGTACTTATTGGCCTATATCTTTAACTCACAACTTTGATAATATCTTTATTACCCTATTTAGAACAACACAATACTTAACAGTCAAAAAAATACATTTACAAACAAAAAAAATACCCCATCCTCACTATCTTCTTCAGAATCATCAGCATAAGATTTCTGAACATCGTCTTCAATCTCTTCAACTTTCCTTTTCTTTTCGTACTGTTTTTAAATTTTTTGCTCCTTCTTCAACCCTTTTTTTTTTCAAAATTTCACTGATCTTCACTGTGTCCTTGCGAAACTTCTACCTAATCTCCTTCGATCTCCCAGATTTCTTCAACTGTATAGGATTTACAACAACTTTAACTAAATATTCATGAGTTAACCCAAGACTAAAAGATTGTGCTTAATCAAACTCTACATTCATATTCCGTATACCGTTATTTGTTGGTGTTTTTGCTGTATGTTCATCCATTAAAACATAAAACCATTAAAATCTGATTTTCAGTTGAATTACAGTAGGAAAAAGAAAAAAACCGCTAGCATGCAATATGCGATTAATAGTTATCTGAAATAGAGGAAGTAAATCATTATCACAGATCGTGCTAGAATCGTGCAAAAGGAATAAAATTTGAAGTGGGAGAGATCGTTAATGGCGAAAGAAATGGAATAAAAATTTTAAATTAAGGAAAGAGAAATAAGAATGGCGTGAAAAGGGGATTTTAGCACAGTAACTTTCTTAGGGGGAAAAAATTAGGGGACCACTTAAAATAATGTTACAGATGCTACATAATGTAATTAGGATAAAGTGTTGCTATTTTTTGTAATTTAATACTTAAGTATGCTACTATAGGTAGTTTTTCCTTTACTATTTTTACTCTAGAGAAAATTTAAAGATACCATATCTTACAAATTCATTATTTCACAAAAAGAAAATCTCCGGAGGTGGATTTACACTTTCCGAATTTTGGTGTTAAAAAGCACTTAAACCCTAGGATGAATTTATCTTTAAAAATTTACGAACATTAGGTGTATGTGTATAGAAACTTAATTTCTTTTTTTTAAAAAAAATAAATAAAATAAACTCCATTTCCCCTCAATTCTAATAAAAGAAACCAAATGCACACACAACAAAGAAAGAACAAAAGAAATACTCGTAAGTAGGCAGTGGAACTGAATTGCTTCTTCGTTATTTTTTTGGTAAGTTTCAAAAATAGCAACTGTTTGACACAAAATTCATATTTCATAACCACACTTAATAATATTATTATTTAAAATCGATGTATTTTATTCACATTTATTGTATTTGCATTACTTAATAATCTGTATGTATAAAAAACATAAATACATTAGTCACATTTTAAATTTTATATTTTTTTATTTTCAAAAAATATTATTACATTAAATACAATCCATGAATAATAACTACATTAAAAAATGTGTTTTAGCCACGTGCAAAACCGTGGCTATATGGTACCAAAATCGTAGCAAAGTACTTTAACCACGGTTCATTCGCCACGGTTAAAGGTGGGTCCAATAAGGGCGTGGCAAGTAAATTAGTCACGGTTTTAACGTCCGTGGTAACATTTCATTAGCCACGATTTTCAGGTACATTTAGCCACGGCCATTCCATGGGTAATTTGTTCAAATTTTGTTCTATCATATCAGTTTGCCACAGTTATTACCGTGGAAAAAATGCCTAGTTCTTAAGAAATATATATTTCTTTCATATAAATTAGCCATGGTTTTAACCGTAGCAAAAAAGTATCCAAATTTTTTAAAAAATATATATTTTTGCATAAATTTGCCATGATTTAATCATGACAAAAGTGCCGGCTCTTTTTAAATATATATATATATATATGTATGATAGTCTAATACTAATTTCTAAATAATGATAGACATTCACTTACACATTAACCATTATACACAAGATTGATATTAATTGTAACATAATAATCAAAGTTCTGATATTGTTCAATATATTGGGACAAAAGATAAGGTCCAAACCTTAAATATTAATAAAAAATACCATAAATACTAATGTTAAAGAAACACCAAAATATACTAAAGCCTAAGAAGATTACTGCTTGAAGGACAAACATTTCCACCTAAACCACGCACACATCCAGAATGTTTAGATCCAAACACTTTTTCAATGGTGTCATTAGGATGAGCTAGTATCTTTAAAGGAACACCGTAACTTATAGCAAGCTCTTGATCTTTAGGTAGATGCTCCGATATTTTATCCAACAAGCAAAATAGATAAATGAGATATCCTCGTACCAATAAGACTTCTCTATAATAGAGTTGGGTATTAATTCAAGCAATTGTCCATTAAATATAGAGACATTTCAACAACAACAAAAAATCTAGTATACTCCCACCAAGTGGGGTCTGGGGTGGGTAAAATGTACGCAGTCCATACCGCTACCTCCGAAGAAGTAGAGAGGTTGTTTCCGATAGACCCCCGGCTCAAGATAAAGAATAGTCTTCAACTAGAACCGAGCTTATAATAAACTAATAACAATAATGTTGTCATAATTATACAGATATACCAGCAAGGAATTTAATCTCAGGAATGGACAAGAATGATTAAACAAATGAAGTTCAAGCCGGCAATCAACAATTGATGTCGCTAATGTACAGTTTTGAGCATGTGCCACTTATACATGGTATCATACTATCATTTAGTTGCATCATCCTTACTTCAAAAGGACAATTTTAGAGTCACCTAATTAACTTCATCCTTTCCTTGTACACTACATATCTTTTAACCTTGTAGGAAGTTTGGAAAGTTTCCTTTATTCTTGACATACCAATAATTGTATAAGCAAGAGTTCTAACATATAAAATAAATATCCATCAAACAATAAATACGTTAGAGATAGCAATCAGCCCTCAACGGTATCTGTATATATGGAATGAATCAGTGAATGACGTCATCTAGTTAAGATCTTAAGATCAGTGAATGAGCACTACTTTGGTATGATTTTTCAAACTTAAATTCGATTCTAATTATTGACTGCACCTCATAGGGATCTATCTATCTATCATACAACAAGGATTTGACAGGACCTTTTCCTCAGTCTATTGGAAAATTGACAAAGCTATCAAATTTGTAAGTAAATGTGAATAAGCATTGAACATGAATTCACTTACAAGCTAATCTCATGATAATTTTCTGATCTTTTCTTAATTTCATAACAGTATCTTTGTTGGTTATGGATTTTCTGGATCCTTAACCGACTCCATAGAAAATCTTACTTAACTGTTTTTTTTGTAATCATTCTGTGGTACTTTTTGTACCCTAATGCAAACTTTTTGTGCTACCAGATTTTGGTCCATCTCTAGACAGACAATGCACTTCTAAAAAGAGAAACAGTTCACGAGGAGTTTAATCCATAACTTATTTTCTTGTGCTTATACATTATCATATCTGAATAGTTATGTTTACTAAATCTATCTGTCTTCCAATCGTCTTCTGTATACACTCTAAAACAACCCCATTCTGTATTATGCAGTTCTTAGAACAGGGATACAGTGAAGTTCAACTCAAGGAATGTTCATTAGAATGAAGATTAAATACACCAGGCGTCACAATAATAAAAATTGATTGTACTAGAAATTTATACTGCATTTCCAGTACACAAGTTTATACTCCTTCTACATCAATTAGGTTGACTATGTTTATCAAATGACTGTGTTATTTGGTGGTTTTTGGAATAGTATACTATTCAAAGGGCAGCCCGGTAAACTAAAGCTCCCACCATGAGGTAGAGAGGTTGTTCCTGATACACCCCGTCTTAAGACAAAAACAGCTCATTAAGGATAACAAACAAACTATGAACAACAGAATAACCTGGGTATAAGTGTTTGTTGAGTTTATAATTTGTAAATTCTTAGCCCCTGTAAGAGCTGAAATTCAGACAAATAAAATCATTAGTTGTTAAGTAAAATATGCCACCATCGATGGAAAATGTGATTTATCCACACACCAAAAATAAAAAAGTGCAAATCACATGTTCAACCTACTCATGTACATTGCACACTCCAAATGACAGAGTAGTAACTTCTGAGTACATTGCACACTCCAAATTACAGAGAAGTATCTATCTATTGATAGTTCTACACTGCAATAATCAGAAAAAATAAGGAACCAAATATACTTTGTTCTTGTCTTGAACATCAAGCATCTAGTTCATGCGGAGTTTAAATAAGTTGTTCAAGCATAAAATGCTTAACATTGGCGAAAGGAATTGATCAAACAAAACCTTTGAGCTAAGCATTTGTAAGGGCCAAAACAGCCTAAAGAACTTTGCACATAGGTACAGTTTGGTATGTTATCTTCCGCAATGTGGCTTATTCAGTACATGAAGTAACGTGAATTCGTGGTCAACTTTAATCATTATAATAATTTCCACTAAAATAGGTCCGATTTATCGATAATAAGAAAACCCGCAAAATATGTTAGCTTTATCAGTAATTTATCGCTAAATAAATGTCGTTTAAAGTAATTACTTTTAGCGCCAATAATATAAGCATTTACGAAACATTCAATATAAATTCCACTAAACACTTTAACAACATTAAATACAATGACCTTAACTTAAATGACATTAAATATTTTTGTTATAATATTTATTGCCGCAAAATATCTCTTTTGTTGAAGTTGGTAGTCAGTAACCACCATATAACTAGAACGACATAAAATAATATACAAACAAGCATTCAACGATTTTCTTTTAAGATTTGTAATATCTAGATACATGTTAAAGAAGAGAGCAACACCATTCAAGATTTCAAGGATAACAAATACATGTTAAATGTTAGATAAGAGAGCAACACTATTTAAGGATAACATCAACATGACAATGGACAGATAACATAACACATATAATCAACATTACTTGGTTCAAATGAATCATAACCGATGATAAAATATTAAATAACTACTCAAACAACACACACTAACATCATGCAAACGATAAAATCAACATGACAATGGACTGACAACATGGCACATATCTAAACTTATAGGGTTCAAATGAATCATAACAGATGATGAACATCATCGGATGACTCAAATCAGATATTTGTTATAAAAAGTATTTTAGTGTTTTTTTTGTGATAATTGAACTAAATTAAATCATTATGTTTATGTTACAAAACATAATTATGTGCTTTTGGTACAGTAAAAAAAGAATTTAGATTTTGTGCATTGTCAGTTTACAAAATATTTTACACTATCAGGTAAATTTGACTGGCTATTGCAGGTTATTTAATTTTTTTTTGTTATGTAAATTGTTGGATAACCTGCAATAACAGATCAAGCTAATTGATAGTGCAAAAAAATTTATTCACTAACTCTGCACAGAACTTAAACGCATAAAAAAAATGATTATCCTAAAATGATTAATCGGGGCACAAAGCCACTAACACTTAAAAAGTTGACCAATTTTTTTTTTTTGAAAATTGTTTTCTTCTTACAAGGACTTTGTTTAATTATTCTTATTTTTTATGGTAGGATTTGGATTTTCAATCCTTTTAGTTCCTCTTCCAGTAACTTTACCTTGACGTACATTATTTTTCTTTTGTAAATTAAGTAGGATTTTCAATCTGTGTGTATATTACATTGAATTTATCTAAATCAGTGACCTCCCTCGCTAATTATGCGATTACAACGACCATGAATTGAGTCAATAAAATTCAGGTATGCATATTATTTCACGCACAATATCAAGGTAGTCATTTAAACTGTCGGTGTATATTGGTCAAGCCTTTTTTCTATTGTATGTGTTGTCCAGTACTATGCCAAGTATGAATCGTAAGTGCAGTTTAATAGTGGAAAAATTTTGTAAATTTTTTCATTAGATTATGTGACTTACGTATGTATTGTTTTTTGGTTGAAAGTAAGTTATCTTGAAATTAACTATGCATGATTAGGTATTCCACCCCTAAGGTGGGATTAATAACACTACAATTACGGAATAAGTTATCTCATGCATTTTATCTCAATCAAATATGGGATAAATTGATCCTACCATTAAACCCAATATTAATTATCTCTAATCCCTTATACAAAACGAGCCCATACACTAATCATAGTGCTGACTATACTCTACTACTTTCCATTTTTACCATAGATTTTTGGAATTCCTGTAGAATATTATTGCAATGGTCAAATCATTGTTTTTATGCAGTCAACAATCTTACGCTCTTTATCATGGTTAGTATTAAAATATATTCTCTTAATCATATTTCCTTAATATGACCACTAAAATAGTTCTTATTTAACGGTAGCTTTACCAGCAATTTATCGTTAAATAAAAAGTTGTTGAATGTAATTATTTTTGGTGCTAATAATATGAGCATTTACCTGCACTTGATATAACTGCCACTAAAGACGTTAACGCCATGCAATGACCTTAACATAAATGCCATTAAATATTTTTGCAGAAATATTTATTTATGCTAAATATCTCTTTCGTTGTAATGGTAGCCAGTAGTAGCCACCGTATACCTAGCACGACATATGATAATATACAAACGGGCATCTATCGATTTTCTTTTGAAGATGTGTAGTATCTAGATATATGCTGTTAAAGAAGAGAGCAACACCAATCAAGTATAAAATCAATATAACAATAAACTAATAACATAACGTATATATATAACTAATATTAATGGGTTCGAATGAACCATAACTGATGATAGAACATCATAAGATGACTCAAACGACACACTGACACCATTCAAACGACAAAAAAAACACGACTATGGACTAATAACATGACTCGACGATACACACTAACACCATTCAAATGATAGAATCAACATGACAATGGACAGACAACATGACACAATAACTAAACTTGTAGGGTTCGAGCTAACCATAAGACAGATGATCGGACTAACTCAAATTATAGGACATGACACACTGGGTATAACTCAAATGATACGATAAACCTATATGCACGCTTATTACTCATGCGCCTTCCACAACGCGCGACTTAGGAACAATAGTTGAACTAGTAGGGGACTGTGGAAGAAGTAGATCCACCATCCCTAGTTAGGAAAGGGTGCACCAAAATTGGGTCCACGTGAAGAACTTGACCCATCACCACTAGTAGGAGACAAGGCACTTCCAAGGGAGAGAAATGGGAGTGGAGCATCACTCCCCATTTGTTGAAGTTCTGCCTCGAATTCAACTTTTCTCTTTTGAGATTCCAATGCCTTCTTTAATTGTTCAAGTTTGGAGAGGCTAAGTCCTTCAATAATTAGAGATTCGCACACACGATCGTAGGCTTCCCTCCCAGATTCAAGTAGGGATTCCCCTACAGCTCTCTCCTTCCGGAGAGACTCCTGCAAGTCCATGACCTCCTTATTGAGCCCAATTTGACCAGTGTTTCGATGTGCCATGATTAGGTGGTCATGGAGATCATCATCATTTGGTGGAGGGAGGTCCCTCCCTAGGAACCTATCCACCAGCGACTCCACTGAAGGGTGGCCAAAGGAGTAAACTTTGTTGGCCTTGCCTGGAGAAAATACCACAATGGCAATTTCAACACCACATAGCGTACAAAGTTCACTAGCCTTTTTGAACAGGCCAGCACGACGCTTAGAGAAAGTAACTTGCATGTTACTCTCATTTTTCATTTTCACTATTTTGACCTTTTTTCGACCCTTGCTCAGTCTAGCCATGGCTAAAGTAAAACTACTCAATATTTGTGAAACCAAGAAGTAGTAGTTGTGATTTTTTTATCTCAACACCAAGAGCTTTTATATTAGAAATTTCAATATTTTGTTTCACCTTTTTAGGAAAATAAATTAAAATTACTTGGAGAGCCTAAAAATTTATGTTTTTTCTTTTTTTGTAAAAGATTTGAATGGAACCAGCTTTCGCCTGTATTCTTTGTGTCGTTAGCGCTAATCAAATCCTTAATGACCATAATTCATAATTAGAAAATATATGTTTTTCTTAATTTGAATTATGACGTTCTACAAAAGTATTAAAAAGAAAACATTACATCATTAGTACGTATGATATTTTATTTAATCACTTTATTAATTTGAGTACACATTGAAGAGTAATAATAAAAAATAAAATATCAAATTATTACTATAACATTTCTGAATTTTCAAATTTAATATTCCAGCTATCCCTGAAGGTTCTGACATTCGGTGTTCATCGAAGAGCAAAGATACATGACATTTTTCTTTCATATAAGTTTTATTCGTTCATCCACGATTATTACTTATTAGTTGATATGTACAATCACTTCAATTATTAGTTAACCATAAAATTAACATGGTTTGGTATTACAAGCACCGATTATGTGAATAAGTTTGTCTTTTCCTCGTGCGGATTGGAGTAAAAATACTGTAGTAGGGAAAGGTTGTGTTTCTGACAAACCTACTAAAACCAATTGTTCATTCTGACATGCTGCGATAAAAGAAACAACTTTCTT
The DNA here is from genome assembly GCA_030864215.1 of Capsicum pubescens. NCBI lineage: Eukaryota > Viridiplantae > Streptophyta > Magnoliopsida > Solanales > Solanaceae > Capsicum > Capsicum pubescens. The sequence continues at coordinate 270,376,234 of CM061545.1, read as the reverse complement.
ATAAATTGAAAAATACATATTCAAAAGAAACAAAGGTTAATAACTTCTGAAATCAAATTATTTGTGGTTTGTTAATATATGAATGCATGTTTACGATTCAAAAAGAACTGATCATTTTGTTTACAAAGTTGATCACGTCTTTGAAAGCTTGCCAAGCTAGTTACCAGAAAATGGTGTCAACTTGTCGTCTGACGACTCCCAAGCACCGGTAAGCTTAGAATGCGAGATTGTTTGTAACTTGTTCATTAGCAAGTGAATTAAGATGGAGTTTAATGAGTTAGGAATTACTTGATTAGTTGATTAAGAAGTAGTTAAACAACTAATGTGTTAGTTAGTTGGCTATGCAGTGATTAGTGATTAGTTAGGAAACAGTTAGAATATAAGCTTTCAGAAGTTCTACATAAACAACACTATTGCATTGTAATGAACTAATTTTTTGGCCTCTTTACACTGAAATAATATCTCCCTTTCTCTTCTCTTCTCTGATGAGACCTAGCTCATTATCAATGACAGCTTAGATTGAACAATTGCACAGATTTTAACATGGTATCAGAGCTTTGAACCACGATTGTGCGTTCCACGGAAGAGATTTGTGAGATTAAAAGCTCATTGACAGTTTTCAGTAACGAAGGTTGAAGTTTTACCATGAAAGCTTCAACATTGAACACTGTGAAGTTCGATCACAATCATCCCCTATTTTTACACCCTTCAGACACCACCAGAGCGCCCATTATTCCGATGCAGCTAACCGGTTTCGATAACTATTCCAAACGGAGTAGGGCTATGCGCATTCAGTTGCTTGGGAAAAACAAGTTGGGGATTGTTGATGGAACATTGAAAAAGGAGGATTTCGGAGCTGATTTTCGACGTCAATGGGACCGGTGCAATGCAATTGTTCAAGGATGGATAATGAGCTCAGTAACACAGGAATTGCACACTGGAATTGTCTACGCTACTAATGTACGAACTGTTTGGGAGGATTTGCATGAACGCTTTGACAAGGTAAATGCATCACGAGTTTACCAGTAGCATAAAGCCATAGCGACTATTATACAAGGAAATGACATTATACCTGGTTATTTTTCAAAACATCGCAATTCATGGGATGAATTTGCTAGTATAGTTCCTCCGTCTTGTGATTTCCCTAGATCAAGGGAGTTTAATAATCATGTTGAGAGACAAAAATTAATGCAGTTCCTAATGGGCTTGAATAAAATGTATAATCTGTAGAGGAGCTAGATTTTGATGACTGAACCTACTCCAAATCTCAACAAGGCATATGCTATGCTTGTTGAGAGAGAGAGCCAATGACTTATTGGTAGTTCCACTATGCAAAGTGAAGGTGCTTATTTAACGACTCTCTTAGCAGCAAAAGGCTCAGTTTCTCGATTGTCAATTGGAGAAGGTTTTGTATCTAGAACTTTGACTAGAGAGAGTTCTGATATTGCAGCTCACATGGCTGGGAGAGGAATACATTACCAACATAACAAAGGATACTCTTTTCAGAATGGCAGGAAGAATTGGAACAAAAAATGTGACTATTGTAAAATGCAAGGACATGTGGTAGATGACTGCTTTAAGCTACATGGATACCCACCTGATTGGAAATATAAGAAGAAGGTGACATGGAATACTGCTTATAATGTTCAAGCTGAGGTTCCTATGCCACAACTGCATGATAGAACAAGAGAGAAGTGAAAAGCAATTGAGCCACTAATTTCCAGAGATTTACCAAGGGCTCCACAGCCGACAGGTGATCAACATGGATAGATTTTCCAGAGGCTTGACCGAGATTCTCCTTAGACCAATATGATGGACAGTATGGCAGGTGTATCTTAAACTCCTAATACTAAATTAGAGAGTTTAAGATGGATAATTGGTAGTGGTGCTACAAACCACATGGCTCACAAGTTTAGACATAATGCATGATGTGCAAGTTGTTACAAATGAACAAAGTAGAAAAGTTTAATTACCTAATGGAGGGGTGACCTTAGTGTCATAAACTGGCTGCAGTAGACTGTCAAATACAGGAGAAATACATGATGTGCTTTTTTCCCAGAATTTCAATACAATCTCTTATCAGTATCCAAGGTTACCAGGGAAATGAACTGTTTTGTGTCATTCTATCCTGGATTCTGTTTGTTCCAAGACCTTACCACTGGGAAGATGATACGGATTGGTAAAGAGGATATGGGATTTTGTCTTCTATCTCGGCCAGGACCTTCCCCTAAAAAGGTTGTTGCTACTAAAATCTTGTCAGCGCAGGATGTTCAAAATACTATTATGTTATGGCACAGGAGATTGGCTCATGCACCTGTTCACTCAATAAAGGACATGCTTGGATTTAATCTTGAACATTGTAAATCAGTATTAAGCACCTGTGAGATTTGTCCCTTAGCTAGACATACCAGACTCCCTTTTTCGAGTAGTTCTAATAGGTCTAGTAAAGTGTTTTATATGCTACATGTGGATATATGGGGACCTTATCATACTCAGACATTTGATGGAAAAAAAATTTTCTTACAATTGTTGATGATTGTTCAAGGACCATTTGGATTTTCTTGTTGAAATTCAAGACTGATGTCTTTCTTTCACTTAAACAGTTTTTTCGAATGGTGCTTACTCAATTTAATGTCATAGTTAAAGGTATAAGGACAGATAATGGGGGAGATTTTATCAATGAAAATTTGTAATATTTACTTACAGAATTGGCTATTAGTCACTATAGAACTTGTGTACATACCCCTCAGCAAAATGGAGTAGCTAAGAGGAAGCACAAACACTTGCTTGAAGTGGCTAGTGCACTCCGGTTGCAGGGTCATATACCTCTCAAGTTTTGGGGTCATTGTATTCTTACTGCTGCTTATATTGTTAATAGAATTCGTTCTAGTGAACTTGCAGGGAAATCACCTTATGAGGTCTTTTTTTGGAAAAAAACCTTGTTTCTTCCATTTTAGAACATTTGGTTATTTGTGTTTTGCTAACACACTACCTAGAACTTACAAGTTTTATCCAAGAGCTGTAAGATCAGTTTTTATGGGATATTCTAATGTCACCAAAGGGTATGTTCTGTTTGATCTTGCTGCGTAGAAATTTTTTGTTAATGGGGATGCGCTATTACAGGAAAACCAATTTACCTTCAAGGTACCCTTACAGTGGATGATAATCTACAGATTTTATGTCACTCTCTCCAGGTCCTTGTGATGATGATGATTTTTATGCTCCTAGAAACATCTCCGAAACACCTACTCTGGCTTCCTCATTACAAGTTGATCTCCCACTTTCTGATATTGTTCAAAATCCTTTACCATCTCTATCCCTACTGATGCTTCTACCCCTACTTTCAATCCATACAATCTACCAAATCTTAGATGATCAACAAGGCTCACTAAGAAACCTATTTGGTTATCAGATTTTGTTTCCAAACCGTCATCTAGCAATGTCCTTTATCCTCTTGCTGACAGTGTGTCATATGCACATCTTTCTCCCTCTTATCAGAAGTATCTACATAGTTTTTCTGCAGTATAAGAACCTACCTCTTATCAAGAGGCTATCAAAGATCCGAGATGGTTGGAATCTATGTACACTGAGTTAAAGGATCTTAATGATAATCATACTTGGGACCTGGTTCCCCTTCCTAAGGGTAAAGTTCCTATTGGCAGCAGATGGGTCATTAAATTCAAGTTAAAAGCTAATGGCGATATTGAGAGATTTAAATCTCAATTAGTTGCTAAGGGCTTTAATCAGACAACGGGTATTGATTTTCATGATACCTTTTCTCCAGTAGTTAAAATTGCTACAGTCAAGACAGTTCTCTATTTGGTTGCACAACACAATTGGTTCATTCATCAGTTAGATGTGTACAATGCTTTTCTCCATGGTGACTTGCATGATAAGGTGTATAAGCAGTTGCTTGAGGGTTTTCCAAGTCAGGGGGAGAATGGTATTGTATGTAGACTTGTCAAATCCCTCTATGGTCTTAAGAAAACAAGTAGGCAGTGGAATTTGAAATTGAGTGAGTCACTAGTGCATTCTGGTTTTACTCAAAGCAGCCTTGATCATTCTTTATTCATAAAAACACAAGGGTTAGACATAGTTGCAATCCTTGTGTATGTAGATGACATGCTTGTGACTGGTAATAGCTTGAGCCTCATTGAACATACTAAAGCTTCTCTTCAAAAAGCATTTAAAATCAAGGATCTTGGTAATTTAAAATTCTTTCTTGGCATGGAATTTAGTAGATCTGCCAAAGGTATTCTTATGAATCAAAGGAAGCATGCATTGTAAATTATCTCTGATTTAGGGTTAGGAAGTGCTAAACCAGCTATGAAACCCCTTGAAATGAACATGAAGTTAACGACACTGGAGTTTGATCAAGTCACAGGAGAATCAACAGATGAACCTTTTGAAAACAGAGAACAATATCAGAGGTTGATAGGCAAAATGTTGTATGTAACACTGACAAGGCCAGGCATTGCATTCTCAGTCCAAACACTTAGTCAATTCCTGCAACAACCAAAAAGGTCGCATTGGGATGTAGCTGTGAGAGTAATGAATTATGTGAAGAGAGAACAAGGACTTGGAATCTTGTTAAGCAGCAAGATATCAAACAAGCTAAATGTATACTGTGATGCAGGCTGGGCTTCATGTCCCAATACCAGAAGGTCAGTTTCAGGCTTTTTAGTCATGGTGAATCACTATTATCTTGGAAGTCGAAGAAACAAAATGTAGTCTCTAGAAGTTCAGCAGAAGCTGAATACAGGAGCATGGCTAATGCAGTTTCAGAACTAGTATGGATCACTGCATTATTAAAGGAGCTGGGAAGTAAAATTGAGGAACCAATAATTGTGTTTAGTGACAGTAGAGCAGCATTACAGATAGCAACCAATCCAGTGTTCCATGAGAGGACTAAACACATAGAGATTGACTGCCACTTTATCAGGAAAAAAATACAAGAAGGAGTCTTAAAAATAAAATATGTGAGCTCAAGAGAACAACTTGCAGACATACTTACTAAGGGCTTACCTCGGTTCCAACATGAAAACTTAGTAGGCAAGCTTGGTGTGTTAAATGTCTTTGCATCCACCAGCTTGAGGGGGAGTAATGAGTTAGGAATTACTTGATTAAGAAGTAGTTAAACAACTAATGTGTTAGTTAGTTGGCTAAGCAGTGATTAGTGATTAGTTAGGAAACAGTTAGAATAGAAGCTTCCAGAAGTTCTATATAAACAACACTATTGCATTGTAATTAACTAATTTTTTGGCCTCTTTACACTGAAATAATATCTCACTCTCTCTTCTCTTCTCTGCTGAGCCATAGCTCATTATCAATGACAGCTTAGATTGAACAATTGCACAGATTCTAACAGAGTTTTTTGTTGCTCCTTATGACTAATAGGACCTAACTTCAACTTGGGGTATATTTCTAATTACTGTTCTTGATCTTTGCAGGTTGCTTCCAATCTCAAATCATTTAAATTTTAAAATAAAATTACTATTTTTTTTTGTTATTTATAGAGTGGTATTTTTCATCCCTATCAAATAAAGTAGAGGAGGAGAACTGGAAGAGAGAAAGAAAAAGAGCCAAAGAATGACTAGTCTAATGGGGGAAAATGACTGACACATTGACTACCTTCTATAGAAGAAAAAAATTCAAGTGGTCTAACCAATCCCTAGGGTGGACCCCAACTGAAAGGCACTAGACGAACTAACGGCAAGCTAGATAAAAAAAATCAGCTGGCCCTATGTGTAAAACCTTCTCGGGGGAGAGTTTTTCTTCAATGAGAATAAAGAAAGATTTTGGGCAAGACAAGAAAGGAACTCGCCCTTTAATTTGACACCAAGGGTTAAGAGTTGATTGTTGGCGACGATGACTTGGTGAAGGGAATATATGAGAGAATGTTCTCAAATTGGGTTATGACCAACGCAAAACTTCTTGCAAGCCAAAATAATGGAGATATATTGTTATTTTGTGCTATTATCTTCCTCAATATGGTTTATTTGGTATAAGAATTAATGTGAATTCATGGTCAACTTTAGTCGTTATAATAATTGCCGCTAAAAGAGGTATCATTTACCGGTAATAACAAAAGCCATAATATATGACCGGTAGCTTTACCGGCAATAAAAATTATCGCTAAAAGTAATTACTTTTAGCTTAAAAAATATAGATATTCACCGGCACTCGATATAAATATCATCAAAGACTTTATGACAATGAATGCAACATCTTTCACTCAAATGACGCTATATTTTTAAGGTAAATACATTTGATCTATAATGCATATGTACTTTTAAGCAAACTATCAACACTGCATATGTATTTTTAGGCTAAAAAACATTTTGATGTATAATCCATATGTATTTTTAATCAAAATATCAACACTACATATGTATCTTTTGTAACTAAAATCTCACAATAAAATGTAGAACTACATAAAAAACTCAAATTTATCTTTAATTCAAATTCTCATTTATAATGATAATAAATGGACACATATTAAAATATATATTAGTTATGATCAAGGTGTATTTTTGAAATGCTTAATTTTAACACTGCATATGTATTTTTAGGGTAAATACATTTGATGTATAATGCTATGAATTTTTAAGCAAAATATCAATACTGCATATGTATTTTATAACTAAAATCTCACAATACAAAGTAGAACTTCATAAAAAACACAAGTTTATATTTAATTCAAATTCGCATTTATTTTGATAATAAATGAAAACATATTAAAAAATATATTAGATATGATCCAGATGTATTTTTGAAAATGCTTAATCTTAACACTGCATATGTATTTTTAGGATAAAAACATTTGATTGATACTGCATACGTATTTTTAAGCATAATATGAACACTACATTTGTATTTTTTTAACTAAATCTCACAGTAAAATATATAACTGCATAAAATACTCAAATTAAACTTTAATTCAAATCAAAATTAGACCCAATTCAAATCAGAATTAATTTCATTCAGTTAAAAAATAAGTACTATTATAACCTACAATTAGAACCACTTCAAACATAAAAATTAGTTTGTACAATCAGAACCTACATTCATACACCAGTTTCTCTAACTGTACAAAGTTAAATCCATAAATCATCATACATCAAAAACTTCAGATACACTAGTTATTCTACTTTGCCTTGCAGGCCTCAAGGATTCTTCGACACCACAATGAGCATTTGCTTCTTGTTTTCGGATCACATAGTCCCACAAAAGTGCAGCATATCTTGTACGGAAGTGCGTTGGGTTCAAACTCAATCGCAATAACTTTGTGACCATAAGAAAGACACTCTGCATATGTAACCATAAATAGACCACAATCCCTACAAAAACAAGGAAAAAAAATTTATTTATAAGTAAAATATATTTTGTACAAACATTCAATTTTGGTATATGTAAATTAAAAACTTACAAGATTCCACTCGGTTGTTGAGAGAAATTCTCTTCAAATGTCACATCAAACAGATCTGAGTAATCTTTGTCTTTGTATCTTGAATGATTTTGAAGATCAATTCCTTTCTTATTGTAGAAATCACAAGCATGTCAATTCATATAAACAAGCATATGTATTTTAAGCAGACAAAGAATGCAACCAACACTGAAAAATACATATCAATTCTACTAAAAATACATATAGCCAATAAACAGTTCATGAGTAGTTAACACAATACTTAACAGTACTTATTGGCCTATATCTTTAACTCACAACTTTGATAATATCTTTATTACCCTATTTAGAACAACACAATACTTAATAGTCAAAAAAATACATTTACAAACAAAAGAAATACCCCATCCTCACTATCTTCTTCAGAATCATCAGCATAAGATTTCTGAACATCGTCTTCAATTTCTTCAACTTTCCTTTTCTTTTCGTACCGTTTTTAAATTTTTTGCTCCTTTTTCAACCCTTTTTTTTTCAAAATTTCACTGATCTTCACTGTGTCGTTGCGAAACTTCGACCTAATCTCCTTCGATCTCCCAGATTTCTACAACTGTATAGGATTTACAACAACTTTAACTAAATCTTCATGAGTTAACCCAAGGCTAAAAGATTGTGCTTAGTCAAACTCTACATTCATATTCCGTATACCATTATTTGTTGGTGTTTTTGTTGTATGTTCATCCATTAAAACATAAAACCCTTAAAATCTGATTTTCAGTTGAATTACAGTAGGAAAAAAAAAGAACCGCTAGCATGCAATATGCGATTAATAGTTATCTGAAATAGAGAAAGTAAATCATTATCACTGATCATGCTAGAATCGTGCAAAAGGAATAAAATTTGAAGTGGGAGAGATCGTTAAAGGCGAAAGAAAAGGAATAAAAATTTTAAATTAAGGAAAGAGAAATAAGAATGGCGTGAAAAGGGGATTTTAGCACAGTAACTTTCTTAGGGGGCAAAAAATAGGGGACCACTTAAAATAATGTTACAGATGCTACATAATGTAATTAGGATAAAGTGTTGCTATTTTTTGTAATTTAATACTTAAGTATGCTACTATAGGTAGTTTTCCCATTACTATTTTTACTCTAGAGAAATTTTAAAGAAACCATATCTTACACCCGACCCATGATAATTCTATAATTCTAAAATGATAAGCCTAAAAATTCATGGTTCTTTTCAAATTTATTATTTCACAAAAAGAAAATCTCTGGAGGTGGATTTACACTTTCCGAATTTTGGTGTTAAAAACACTTAAACCCCAGGACGAATTTATTTTTAATAAAGTTACTAACATTAGGTGTATGTGTATAGAAACTTAATTTCTTTTTTTTTAAAATAAAATAAAATAAAATCCATTTCCCCTCAATTCTAATAAAAGAAACCAAATGCACACACAAAAACGAAAGAACAAAAGAAATACTCGTAAGTAGGCAGTGGAACTGAATTGCTTCTTCGTTATTTTTATGGTAAGTTTCAAAAATAGCAACTGTTTGGCACAAAATTCATATTTCATAACCACACTTTATAATATTATTATTTATAATCGATGTATTTGATTCACATTTATTGTATTTGCATTACTTAATAATCTGTATGTATAAAAAACATAAATACATTAGTCACATTTTAAATTTTATATTTTTTTTATTTTCAAAAAATATGATTACATTAAATACAAGCCATGAATAATCACAACAAAAAAAAACGTGTTTTAGCCACGTGCAAAAGCGTGGCTATATGGTACCAAAATCGTAGCTAAATAGTTTAGCCACGGTTAAAGGTGGGACCAACAGGGGCGTGGCGAGTAAATTAGTCACGGTTTTAACGTCTGTGGTAACATTTCATTAGCCACGGTTTTCAGGTACATTTAGCCACGGCCATTCCATGGGTAATTTGTTCAAATTTTGTGCTATCATATCAGTTTGCCACAGTTATAACCGTGGCAAAAATGCCTAGTTTTTAAGAAATATATATTTCTTTCATATAAATTAGCCACGGTTTTAACCGTGGAAAAATAGTATCCAACTTTTTTAAAAAATATATATTTTTGCATAAATTTGCCATGATTTAATCATGACAAAAGTGCCAGCTCTTTTTAAATATATATATATATATATATATATATATATATATATATATAAATATATATAAATATATATATATATATATATGATAGTCTGATACTAATTTCTAAATAATGATAGACATTCACTTACACATTAACCATTATACACAAGATTGATATTAATTGTAACATAATAATCAAAGTTCTGATATTGTTCAATATATTGGCACAAAAGATAAGGTCCAAAACTTAAATATTCATAAAAAATACCATAAATACTAATGTTAAAGAAACACCAAAATATACTAAAGCCTAAGAAGATTACTGCTTGAGCTACCAAGATTCACATGACTATTTCTAGACATTCCAAAAGCTTTTGAAGGACAAACATTTCCACCTAAACCACGCACACGTCCAGAATGTTTAGATCCAAACACTTTTTCAATGGCGTCATTAGGATGAGCTAGTATCTTCAAAGGAACACCGTAACCGATAGCAAGTTCCTGATCTTTAGGTAGATGCTCCGATATATTATCCAACAAGCAAAATAGATAAATGATATATCTTCGTACCAATAAGGCTTCTCTATAATAGAATTGGGTATTAATTCAAGCAATTGTCCATTATATATAGAGACGTATTAATTCAAGCAATTGTCCATTAAATATAGAGACGCTTCAACAACAACAAAAAATCTAGTATACTCCCACCAAGGGGGATCTGGGGTGGGTAAAATGTACGAAGTCCATACCGCTACCTCCGAAGAAGTAGGGAGGTTGTTTCCGATAGACCCCCGGCTCAAGATAAAGAATAGTCTTCAACTAGAACCGAGCTTATAATAAACTAATAACAATAATGTTTTCATAAATATACAGATATACCAGCAAGGAATTTAATCTCAGGAATGGACAAGAATGATTAAACAAATGATGTTCAAGAAGGAAATCAATAATTGATGTCGCTAATGTACAGTTTTGAGCATGTGCCACTTATACATGGTATCATACTATCATTTACTTGCATCATCCTTATTTCACATAGACAATTTTAGAGTCACCTAATTAACTTCATCCTTGCCTTGTACACTACATAACTTTTAACCTTGAAGGAAGTTTGGAAAGTTTCCTTTATTCTTGACATACCAATAATTGTATAAGCAAGAGTTCTAACATATAAAATAAATATCCATCAAACAATAAATACGTCAGAGATAACAATCAGCCCACAACGGTATCTGTATATATGGAATGAATCAGTGAATGAGGTCATCTAGTTAAGACCTTAAGATTAGTGAATGAGCACTACTTTGGTATGATTTTTCAAACTTAAATTTGATTCTAATTATTGACTGCACCTCATAGGGATCTATCTATCTATCATACAACAAGTATTTGACAAGACCTTTTCCTCAGTCTATTGGAAAATTGACAAAGCTATCAAATTTGTAAGTAAATGTGAATAAGCATTCAATATGAATTCACTTACAAGCTAATCTAATGATAATTTGCTGATCTTTTCCTAATTTCATGACAGTATCTTTGTTGGTTGTGGATTTTCTGGATCCTTAACCGACTCAATAGGAAATCTTACTCGACTATTTTTTTTGTAATTATTCTGTGGTACTTTTTGTACCTTAATGCAAACTTTTTGTGCTACCAGATTTTGGTCCATCTCTAGACAGGCAATGCACTTCTAAACAGAGAAACAGTTCACGAGGAGTTCAATCCATACTGCTTTTCTTGTGTTTATACATTATCATATCTGAATAGTTATGTTTACTAAATCTATCTGTCTTCCAATTGTCTTTTGTATACACTCTAAAACAACCCCATTCTGTATTATGCAGATCTTAGAACAGGGATACAGTGAAGTTCAACTCAAGGAATGTTCATTAGAATGAAGATTAAATACACCAGGCGTCACAATAATATAAACTGATTGTACTAGAAATTGATACTGCATTTCCAGTACACAAGTTTATACTCCTTCTACATCAATTAAGTTGACTATGTTTATCAAATGACTGTGTTATTTGGTGGTTTTTGGAACAGTACACTATTCAAAGGGCCGCCCGGTAAACTAAACTCCCGCCATGAGGTAGAGAGGTTGTTCCCGATAGACCCTAGCTTAAGACAAAAATAGCTCCTTAAGGATAACAAACAAATTATGAACAACAGAATAACCTGGATATAAGTGTTTGTTGAGTTTATAATTTGTAAATTCTTAGCTCCTGTAAGAGCTAAAATTCAGACAAATAAACCCATTAGTTGTTAAGTAAAATATGGCACCATCGACGGCGCATGTGATTTATCCACACACCAAAAAAAAAATGTAAATCACATGTTCAACCTACTCATGTACATTACACACTCCAAATTACAGAGCAGTAACTTCTGAGTACATTGCACACTCCAAATTACAGAGCAGTATCTATCTATTGATAGTTCTACATTGCAATAATCAGAAAAAGCAAGGAACCAAATATGCTTTGTTCTGGTGTTGAACATCAAGCATCTAGTTCATGCAGAGTTTAAATAAGTCATTCAAGCATAAAAGGCTTAACATTGGCGAAAGGAATTGATCAAACAAAACCTTTGAGCTAAGCATCTGTGAGGGCCAAAACAGCCTAAAGAACTTTGCACATAGGTACAGTTTGGTATGTTATCTTCCGCAATGTGGCTTATTCAGTACATGAAGTAACGTGAATTTGTGTTCAACTTTAATCATTATAATAATTTCAACTAAAATAGGTCTGATTTATCGATAATAAGAAAACCCGCAAAATATGGTAGCTTTATCAGTAATTTATCGCTAAATAAATGTCGTTGAAAGTAATTACTTTTAGCGCCAATAATATAAGCATTTACGAAACATTCAATATAAATGCCACTAAACACTTTAACAACATTAAATGCAATGACCTTAACTTAAATGACGTTAAATATTTTTGTTGTAATATTTATTGCCGCAAAATATCTCTTTTGTTGTAGTTGGTAGTCAGTAACCACCATATACCTAGCACGACATATGATAATATACAAACAAGCATACAAGGATTTTCTTTTGAGATTTGTAATATCCAGATACATGTTAAAGAAGAGAGCAACACCATTCAAGATTTCAAGGATAACAAATACATGTTAAATGTTTGAGAAGAGAGAAACACTATTTAAGGATAACATCAACATGACAATGGACAGATAACATAACACATATAATTAACATTACTGGGTTCAAATGAATCATAACCGATGATAAAATATTAAATAACGACTCAAACAACACACACTAACATCATGCAAACGATAAAATCAACATGACAATGGACTGGCAACATGGCACATAACTAAACTTATAGGGTTCAAATGAATCATAACAGATGATGAACATCATCGGATGACCCATATCAGATATTTGTCATAAAAAGTATTTTAGTGTTTTTTTTGTGATAATTGAACAAAATTAAATCATTATGTTTATGTTACAAAACATAATTATGTGCTTTTGGTACAATAAAAAAAGAATTTATATTTTGTGCATTGTCAGTTTACAAAATATTTTACACTATCAGGAAAATTTGACTTGCTATTGCAGGTTATTTTTTTTTATGTAAATAGTTGGATAACCTGCAATAACAGATCAAGCTAACTGATAGTGCAAAATATTTTATTCACTAACTCTGCACAGATCTTAAACGCACAAAGAAAATGATTATCCTAAAATGATTAATCGGGGCGCAAGCCACTAACACTTAAAAAGTAGACCAATTTTTTTTTTTAAATTGTTTTCTTCTTACAAGGACTTTGTTTAATTATTCTTATTTTTTATGGTAGGATTTGGATTTTCAATCCTTTTAGTTCCTCTTCCAGTAACTTTACCTTGACGTACATTCTTTTGCTTTTTTAAAGTAAGTAGGATTTTCAATCTGTGTGTATTTTACATTGAATTTATCTAAATCCGTGACCTCCCTCGCTAATTATGCGATTACAGCGACCATGAATTGAGTCAATAAAATTCAGGTATGCATATTATTTCACGCACAATAGCAGGGTAGTCATTTAAACTGTCGGTGTATATTGGTCAAGCCTTTTTTCTATTGTATGCGTTGTCCGGTATTATGCCAAGTATGTATCGTAAGTGTAGTTTAATAGTGGAAAATTTCTGTAAATTTTTTCACTAGATTATGTGACTTACGTATGTATTGTTGTTTGGTTGAAAGTAAGTTATCTTGAAATTAACTATGCAAGATTAGGTATTCCACCCCTAAGGTGGGATTAATAAAACTACAATTACGGAATAAGTTATCTCATGCATTTTATCTCAATCAACTATGGGACAAATTGATCCTACCATTAAACCCAATATTAATTATCTCTAATCCCTTATAACAAACGAGCCCATACACTAATCATAGTGCTGACTGTACTCTACTACTTTCCATTTTTACCATAGATTTTTGGAATTCCTGTAGAATATTATTGCAATGGTCAAATCATTGTTTTTATGTAGTCAACAATCTAATCCTCTTTATCATGGTTAGTATTAAGATATATTCTCATAATAATATTTCCTTAATAGGACCACTAAAATAGGTCTTATTTAACGGTAGCTTTACCAGCAATTTATCGCTAAATAAAAAGTCGTTGAAAGTAATTATTTTTGGTGCTAATAAAATGAGCATTTACCTGCACTTGATATAACTTCCACTAAAGACGTTAACGCCATGCAATGACCTTAACATAAATGTCATTAAATATTTTTGTGGAAATATTTATTTACGCTAAATATCTCTTTCGTTGTAATGGTAGCCAGTAGTAGCCACCGTATACCTAGCACGACATATGATAATATACAAACGGGCATCTATCGATTTTCTTTTGAAGATGTGTAGTAGCTAGATATATTCTGTTAAAGAAGAGAGCAACACCAATCAAGTATAAAATCAATATAACAATAAACTAATAACATAACATATATATATAACTAATATTAATGGGTTCGAATGAACCATAACTGATGATAGAACATCATAAGATGACTCAAACGACGCACTGACACCATTCAAACGACAAAAACAACACGACTATGGACTGATAACATGACTCGAATGACACACACTAACACCATTCAAATGATAAAATCAACATGAAAATGGACTGACAACATGACACAATAACTAAACTTACAAGACATGACACACTGGGGATAACTCAAATGACACGATAAACCTAGATGCGCGCTTATTACTCATGATACTTCCACAATGCGCGACTTAGGAATGATAGTTGAACTAGTAGGGAACTGCAGAAGAAGTAGATCCACCAGCCCTAATTAGGAAAGGGTGCACCAACATTGGGTCCACGTGAAGAACTTGCCCCATCACAACTAGTAGGAGACAAGGCACTTCCAAGGGAGAGAAATGGGAGTGGAGCATCACTCCCCATTTGTTGAAGTTCCACCTCGAATTCAACTTTTCGCTTTTGATCTTCCAATGCCTCCTTCAATTGTTCAAGTTGGGAGAGGCTAAGTCCTTTAATAATCGGAGATTCGCACACCTAATCGTAGGCTCCCCTCCCAGATTCAAGTAGGGATTCCCCTACAGCTCTCTCCTTCCGAAGAGACTCCTGCAAGTCCATGACCTCCTTATTGAGCCCACGTTGACCAGTGTTTCGATGAGCCATGATTAGGTGGTCATGGAGATTATCATCATTTGGTGGAGGGAGGTACCTCCCTAGGAACCTATCCACCAGCGACTCCACCGAAGGGTGGCCAAAGGAGTAAACTTTGTTGGCCTTGCCTGGAGAAAATACCACAATGGCAATTTCAGCACCACACAGCGTACAAAGTTCACTAGCCTTTTTGAACAGGCCAGCACGACGCTTAGAGAAAGTAAATTGCATGTTACTCTCATTTTTCATTTTCACTATTTCGACCTTTTTTCGACCCTTGCTCAGTCTTGCCATGGCTAAATTAAAACTACTCAATATTTGTGAAACCAAGAAGTAGTAGTTGTGATTTTTTATCTCAACACCAAGAGTTTTTATATTAGAAATTTCAATATTTTTTTCACCTTTTTAGGAAAATAAATTAAAATTACTTGGAGAGCCTATAAATTTATGTTTTTTCTTTTTTTGTAAATGATTTGAATGGAACCAGCTTTCGCCTCTATTCTTTGTGTCGTTAGCGCTAATCGAATCCTTAATGACCATAATTCATAATTAGACAATAGATTTTTTTCTTAATTTGAATTATGACGTTCTACAAAAGTATTAACAAGAAAACATTACATCATTAGTACGTATGATATTTTATTTAATAACTTTATTAATTTGAGTACACATTGAAGAGCAATAATAAAAAATAAAATATCAAATTATTACTATAACATTTTTGAATTTTCAAATTTAATATTCGAGCTATCCCTGAAGGTTCTGACATTCGGTGTTCATCGAACGAGCAAAGATACATGACATTTTTCTTTTATATAAGTTTTATTCGTTCATCCACGATTATTACTTATTAGTTGTTTTGAATAATCACTTCAATTATTTGTTAACCATACAATTAACATGGTTTGGTATTACAAGCACCGATTATGTGAATAAGTTTGTCTTTTCCTCGTGCGGATTGGAGTAAAAATACTGTAGTAGGGAAAGGTTGTATTTCTCCCAAACCTACTAAAAACAATTGTTCATTCTGACATACTGCAATTAATGAAGCAACTTTCTTATAAATTGAAAAATACATATTTAAAAGAAACAAAGGTTAATAACCTCTGAAATCAAATTATTTATGGTTTGTTAATATATGAATGCATGTTTACGATTCAAAAAGAACTGATCATTTTGTTTACAAAGTTGATCACGTCTTTGAAAGCTTGCCAAGCTAGTTACCAGAAAATGGTGTCAACTTGTCGTCTGACGACTCCCAAGCACCGGTAAGCTTAGAATGCGAGATTGTTTGTAACTTGTTCATTAGCAAGTGAATTAAGATGGAGTTTAATGAGTTAATAATTACTTGATTAGTTGATTAAGAAGTAGTTAAACAACTAATGTGTTAGTTAGTTGGCTATGCAGTGATTAGTGATTAGTTAGGAAACAGTTAGAATAGAAGCTTTCAGAAGTTCTATATAAACAACACTATTGCATACTAATTTTTTGGCCTCTTTACACTGAAATAATATCTCCCTTTCTCTTCTCTTCTCTGTTGAGCCCTAGCTCATTATAAATGACAGCTTAGATTGAACAATTGCACAGATTCTAACATGGTATCAGAGCTTTGAACCACGATTGTGCATTCCACGAAAGAGATTTGTCAGATTACGAGCTCATTGACAGTTTTCAGTAACGAAGGTTGAAGTTCTACCATGGAAGCTTCAACATTGAACACTGTGAAGTACGATCACAATCATCCCTATTTTTACACCCTTCAGACACCACCGGAGCACCCATTATTCCGATGCAACTAACCGGTTGCGATAACTATTCGATATGGAGTAGGGCTATGCGCATTCAGTTGCTTGGGAAAGACAAATTGGGGATTGTTGATGGCACATTGACAAATGAGGATTTCGGAGCTGATTTTCGACGTCAATGGGACTGGTGCAATGCAATTGTTCTAGGATGGATAATGAGCTCAGTAACACAGGAATTGCACACTGGAATTGTCTATGCTACTAATGCACGAACTGTTTGGGAGGATTTGCATGAATGCTTTGACAAGGTAAATGCATCATGAGTTTACCAGTTGCATAAAGCCATAGCGACTACTATACTAGGAAATGATAGTATACCTGGTTATTTTTCAAAACATCGCAATTTATGGGATGAATTTTCTAGTATAGTTCTTCTGTCTTATGATTGCCCTAGATCAAGGGAGTTTAATAATCATGTTGAGAGATAAAAATAGATGCAGTTCCTAATGGGATTGAATGAAATGTATAATCTGTCGAGGAGCTAAATTTTGATGACTAAACCTACTCCAAATCCCAATAAGCCATATGCTATGCTTGTTGAGCGAGAGAGCCAACTACTTATTGGTAGTTCCACTATGCAAGGTGAAGGTGCTTATTTAACGGCTCTGTTAGCAGCAAAAGTCTTAGGTTCTCCATTGTCAATTGGAGAAGGTTTTGTAACTAGAACTTTGACTAGAGAGAGTTCAGATATTGCAGCTCACATGGCTGGGAGAGTAATGCATTATCAACATAACAAAGGAAACTCTTTTCAGAAAGGCAGGAAGAATTGGAACAAAAAATGTGACTATTGTAAAATGCAAGGACATGTGCTAGATGACTGCTTTAAGCTACATGGATACCCACCTGATTGGAAATCTAAGAAGAAGGTGACATGGAATACTGCTTATAATGTTCAAGCTGAGATCCCTATACGTCAACTGCATGATTGAAGAAGAGAGAAGGGAAAAGCAATAGAGCCACTAATTTCCAGAGATTTACCAAGGGCTCCACAGCTGACAGGTGATCAACATGTATAGATTTTGCCGATGCTTGACCGAGATTCTACTCAGACCAATATGATGGCCAATATGGCAGGTATATCTCAAACTCCTAATACTAAATTAGAGAGTTTAAGATGGATAATTGATAGTGGTGCTACAAACCACATGGCTCACAAGTTTAGACATAATGCATGATGTGCAAGTTGTTACAAATGAACAAAGTAGAAAAGTTTAATTAACTAATGGTGGGGTGACCTTAGTGTCACACATTGGCTGCTGTAGACTGTCAAATACAGGAGAAATACATGATGTGCTTTTTGTCCCAGAATTTCAATACAATCTCTTATCGGTGTCCAAGGTTACCAGGGAAATGAACTATTTTTTGTCATTCTATCCTAGATTCTGTTTGTTCTAGGACCTTACCACTGGGAAGATGATGAGTATTGGTAAAGAGGATACTAGTTTTTATCTTCTAGCTTGGCCTGGACCTTCCCCTAAAGAGGTTGTTGCTACTAAAATCTTGTCAGCTCAGGATGTTCAAAATACTATCATGTTATGGCACAGGAGATTGGCTCATGCACCTGTTCACTCAATAAAGGACATGCTTGGATTTAATCTTGAACATTGTAAATCACTATTAAGAACCTGTGAGAGTTGTCCCTTAGCTAGACATACTAGACTCCCTTTTTCGAGTAGTTCTACTAGGTCTAGTAAAGTGTTTGATATGCTACATGTGGATATATGGGGACCTTATCGTACTCAGACATTTGATGGTAAAAAAAATTTTCTTACAATTGTTGATGATTGCTCAAGGACCATATGGATTTTCTTGTTGAAATTCAAGACTGATGTCTTTCTTTCACTTAAACAGTTTTTTCGAATGGTGCTTACTCAATTTAATGTCATAGTTAAAGGTATAAGGACAGATAATGGGTTAGATTTTATCAATATTTACTTAAAGAATTGGCTATTATTCATTATAGAACTTGTGTACATACCCCTCAGCAAAATGGAGTAGCTGAGAGGAAGCACAAACACTTGCTTGAAGTGGCTAGAGCACTCCGGTTCCAGGGTCATATACCTCTCAAGTTTTGGGGTCATTGTATTCTTACTGCTGCTTATATTGTTAACAGACTCCTTTAGTGAACTTGCAGGGAAATCACCTTATGAGGTCTTTTTTGGAATGAAACCTTGTTTCTTCCATTTTAGAACATTCGGTTGTTTGTGTTTTGCTAACACACTACCTAGAACTTACAAGTTTGCTCCAAGGGCTGTAAGATCAGTTTTTATGGGATATTCTAATGTCACCAAAGGGTATGTTCTATTTGATCTTGCTGCGTAGAAGTTTTTTGTTAATGGGGATGCGGTATTTCAAGAAAACCAATTTCCCTTCAAGGTACCCATACAGTGGATGATAATCTATAGATTTTATGTTACTTTCTCCAGGTCCTTGTGATGATGATGATTTTTATGCTCCTAGCAACATCTTCGAAACACCTACTCTGGCTTCCTCATTACCAATTGATCTCCCACCTTCTGATATTGGTCAAAATCCTTTACCATCTCTATCCTACTGATGCTTCTACCTTTACTTTCAATCCATACAATCTACAAAATGTTAGAAGATCAACAAGGATCACTAATTAACCTATTTGGTTATTAGATTTTGTTTCCAAACCATCATCTAGCAATGTCCTTTATCCTCTTGCTGACAGTGTGTCATATGCACATCTTTCTCCCTCTTATCAGTAGTATCTACATAGTTTTTCTGCAGTATAAGAACCTACCTCTTAACAAGAGGCTATCAAAGATCTGAGATGGTTGGAAGCTATGTACACTGAGTTAAAGGATCTTAATGATAATCATACTTAGGACCTGGTTCCCCTTCCTAAGGGTAAAGTTCCTATTGGTTGCAGATGGGTCTATAAAGTCAAGTTAAAAGCTAATGGCGATATTGAGATATTTAAAGCTCAATTAGTTGCTAAGGGCTTTAATCAGACAACAGGTATTGATTTTCATGATACCTTTTATCCAGTAGTTAAAATTGCTACAGTCAGGACAATTCTCTTTTTGGCTGCACAACACAATTGGTTCATTCATTAGTTATATGTGTACAATGCTTTTCTCCATGGTGACTTGCATGATGAGGTGTATAAGCAGTTGCTTGAGGGTTTTCCAAGACATGGAGAGAATGGTATTGTATGTAGACTTGTCAAATCCCTCTATGGTCTTAATAAAACAAGTAGGCGGTGGAATTTGAAATTGAGTGAGTCACTAGTGCATTCTTGTTTTACTCAAAGCAGCCTTGATCATTCTTTATTCATAAAAAAACAAGGGTTAGACATAGTTGCAATCCTTGTGTATGTAGATGACATGCTTGTGACTGGTAATAGTTTGAGCCTCATAGAACATACTAAAGCTTCTCTTCAAAAAGCATTTAAAATCAAGGATCTCGGTAATTTAAAATTCTTTCTTGGCATGGAATTTAGTAGATCTGCCAAAGGTATTCTTATGAATCAAAGGTAGTATGCATTGGAAATTATCTCTGATTTAGGGTTAGGAAGTACTAAACCAGCTATGACACCCCTTGAAATGAACATGAAGTTAACGAAACTGGAGTTTGATCAAGTCACAGGAGAATCAACAGATGAACCTTTTGAAAATAGAGAGCAATATCAGAGGTTCATAGGCAAAATGTTGTATTTAACACTGACAAGGCCAGACATTGCATTCTCAGTCCAAAGACTTAGTCAATTCCTGCAACAACCAAAAAGGTTGCATTGGGATGCAGCTGTGAGAGTAATGAATTATGTGAAGAGAGAACAAGGACTTGGAATCTTTTTAAGAAGCATGATATCAAACAAGATAAATGTATATTGTGATGCAGACTGGGCTTCATGTCCCAATACCAGAAGGTCAGTTTCAGGCTTTTTAGTCATGGTGAATCACTATTGTCGTGGAAGTCGAAGAAACAAAATGTAGTCTCCAGAAGTTCAGCAGAAGCTGAATACAGGAGCATGGCTAATGCAGTTTCAGAACTAGTATGGATCACTGCATTATTAAAGGAGATGGGAAGTAAAATTGAGGAACCAATAATTGTGTTTAGTGACAGTAGAGCAGCATTACAGATAGCAGCCAATCCAGTGTTCCATGAGAGAACTAAACACATAGATATTGACTGCCACTTTATCAAACAAAAAATTCAAGAAGGAGTCTTGAAAATAAAACATGTGAGCTCAAGAGAACAACTTGCAGAAATACTTATTAAGGGCTTACCTCGGTTCTAACATGAAAACCTAGTAGGCAAGCTTGGTGTGTTAAATGTCTTTGCACCCACCAGCTTGAGGGGGAGTAATGAGTTAGGAATTACATGATTAAGAAATAGTTAAAACAAATAATGTGTTAGCTAGTTGGCTAAGTAGTGATTAGTGATTAGTTAGGAAACAGTTAGAATAGAAGCTTCCAGAAGTTCTATATAAACAACACTATTGAATTGTAATGAACTAATTTTTTGGCCTCTTTACACTGATATAATATCTCACTTTCTCTTCTCTTCTCTGCTGAGCCATAACTCATTATCAATGAGAGCTTAGATTGAACAATTGCATAGATTCTAACAGAGTTTTTTGCTGCTCCTTATGACTAATAGGACCTAACTTCAACTTGGGGTATATCGCTATTACTGTTCTTGATCTTTGTAGGTTGCTTCCAAGCTCAAATCATTTAAATTTTAAAATAAAATTACTATTTTTTTTGTTATTTATAGCGTGGTATTTTTCATCCCTATCAAATAAAGTAGAGAAGGAGAACTGGAAGCGAGAAAGAAAAAGAGAAAAGGAATGACAAGTCTAATGGGGGAAAATGACTGGCACATTGACTACCTTCGATAGACAAAAAAAATTCAAGTGGTCTAACCAATCCCTAGGGCGGACCCCAACTGAAAGGCTCTAGACGAACTAACGGCAAGCTAGATAAAAAAAATCAGCTGTCCCTATGTGTAAAACCTTCTCGGGGGAGAGTCTTTCTTCAATGAGAATAAAGAAAGTTTTTGGGCAAGACAAGAAAGGAACTCGCCCTTTAATTTGACACATAGGGTTAAGAGTTGATTTTTGGCGACGATGACTTGGTGAAGGGTATATATGAGAGAATGTTCTCAAACTGGGTTACGACCAACGAAAAACTTCTTGCAAGCAAAAATAATGGAGATATATTGTTATTTTGTGCTATTATCTTCCTCAATATGGTTTATTTGGTATAAGTATTAATGTGAATTCATGGTCAACTTTAGTCGTTATAATAATTGCCGCTAAAATAGGTATCATTTACCGGTCATAACAAAAGCCACAATATATGACCGGTAGCTTTACCGGCAATAATAATTATCCCTAAAAGTAATTACTTTTATCTTAAAAAATATAGATATTCACTGGTACTCGATATAAATATCATCAAAGACTTTATGACAATGAATGCAACATCGTTCACTCAAATGCTGCTATATTTTTAGGGTAAATACATTTGATGTATAATGCATATGTATTTTTAAGCAAAATATCAACACTGCATATGTATTTTTATGCTAAAAAACATTTTGATGTATAATCCATATGTATTTTTAAGCAAAATATCAACACTACATATGTATCTTTTGTAACTAAAATCTCACAATAAAATGTAGAACTATATAAAAAAACTCAAATTTATCATTAATTCAAATTCTCATTTATAATGATAATAAATGAACACATATTAAAATATATATTAGTTATGATCAACGTGTATTTTTGAAATGCTTAATTTTAACACTGGATATGTAGTTTTAGGGTAAATACATTTGATGTATAATGCATATGTATTTTTAAGCAAAACCCTCGCAGGAACCATAAGGCGATGGTGAGTGGAGAGAAATAAAGATGAGAGAGTCTTATTGGTGAAAACCCTCATGGGCACCATAAGGCGATGGCGAGTTCAAGAGAAAAGTGAAAAGTGAAAAGAAAAAGATTTGTTGGCGAAAGTCTTTTAAGATGTCGTCAATTAAATGTGATGTATGAGTCCAATGTATTTGAAGAAGCGGCTCAGCGGCAAAGGAACGAACTCAACAACAAATGGTGAGTTTGGATAGGAAGATCAAGCAGCTTAATCCAAAATGCATGTCATACTCATTGGAGTTGGTTGTCATATTTAGATAAGTTTTCTTTTGGAATATGGGATATTGCCCTTTTCTTTCATTTACATATTCAAACTTTTTGTCTTTTTATGTCATTTATCGAAATAAAAGTCACCATCGTTTCTTTACATTTTTAAGTCAAATCTATGTCAAAACAAGCGAGAAAGGATTTCAAATTTACTACCAGCCTTTCCAATTATATGAGGAAAAGCCAAGGACCGGCACATGAAAGAAATATGTTCCTAATTCAACACGAAACCAAAGGAAGTCTATCAACCAACTGGCTGTTGGATTCGTGGAAGCATTCAGATTCGGGAAAAGGGTGCACCTCAGAGGCATGGAAAATGGAAACCAATTGTTCGAGTCAGAACTCATTTCCCTATATCTGGATATGGGGAAATGATGTGGAATGACAGGGCAAGTGTCATTTTTTTTATATATATATATTTGGTTGGTTGTTTGGATGGGTTGCGATTACGAGTGGGTGATTATGGTTTTGTTGCATTTTGTTTATGTTGATTTTATGATCATGATGCTTGATTGTTTGGTTTTGGTGGTTTGAGGAATAAATTTGATCATGTTCTAATGGATTGATAGAAAGGAAGTTGGGGTGGAATTGAAAAATTGACAAAAAGGATAGATTCAGTTTAATTTTGATTTATTGTTGGCATGAATCGTGATAGATTTACGATGGGTTGAAATGGATAGGCAATATAGGTTCGGGTAGGCAAATTTTAGAACTTGTTGCTTTGGTTGAATGTTGGAAATTCGATGGAATATTTGAAATTTTGTTGAATAATTTGATTTTCTCGCACTAAAAATGTATTCATTCGGTCGGGGAATGCCCCGAAGTATCTGTATATATTTATTTACCGGGAAATGCCCCGAGGTATCTTGTACCCGAAGGATGTCTGCGATGAAGGCCCGAGGCGTCGGGTTGAGCATTAGTCTAGAATTAATTTAGAATAGGATTTATTTTTACGTATTTTTCTATTTTTGGACTGTATAATTGGACTGGACACTAAATTTTGGATTTGTTTTGTCTCATGTGTTTGATGGATTGTTTTTATGTGTTTTTGTGTGGTTTATACATTTGTAATGTCAAATTAGCCGATACGCTCTACTAAGCGACCGTGGTCGAACCACGGGATCGAGGGGTGCCTAACACCTTCCCCTCGGTAAATAGAATTCCTTAGCCGAAATCTCCGTTCGCAGATAAGTTTTATAGAGTCAAAAAATATTTTGAAAAAGGATTTTCCAATGGTTACTTGGCACACCGGATTATGCCAAGTGGCGACGCTGAATAAAAATGTAAATAGTCCTTTTTCGAAATAAGTTTTTCATTTTTGTCACCTTAATAATAAAACCCTTTCAAACTTAAAATACATATATTTTTTGGAGAAAAAAAAAGGGTGTGACAGCTATGGCGACTCTGCTGTGGAACTTGTTCAGAATTCGAGCTTGTTTTGGAGTCGTATCGGCTTTATTTGGCATTATGAGTGTATAAGCATTGTTTGTGATTTTTGTTTGTGTTATTGTTATCAAATTTTGTGCGTTTTTCGTGCTCTTTGTTTATAGCATTTATCCTATGTGTTACCGCTTTTAAATCTGGCATCATGTGTCTACCCCTGACCTTCTTTCTGCAACAAGTTCATAGTACACGTGTTGTACACGACCTCTAGTTGAGTCACCCTTATTTTAGGGGGGGAGCCGTCGGTGTTATGGAGTAGGCGGAAAGCAAAGCAGCCACTATCGACCATACGCTCCCCCGAACAGCCTTGTTAGTGAACCCCAACGTAGGTCAGCCTTTAGGTCACGCTTATGTGCATCATATTGAGACCTAGCGGGGCCCACTTGGTCCTTTGTAGGAGACTCATCTCTAACGCATCCCTACATGCTAAATGTTGCATCTTTGAGGGTAATGGGGTCATTTAATGGACTGATTTGGTGAAAACATGTGTTAGAAGTAAGGTGCGTAGGCAAGAACTGTTGAAAAAAAAATATAGAAAAAAAAAGTGAAGTGAGTCGAAAAGAAGAAAAAAAAAGTGTCGTAGTTTATTTTAGAGTTCTTTATGGCTTTTGTTCTTCACGATCCAAAAACTCAAAAAGATATTTTTACGTTTTTGCATTCATCTTCTCAAAGTAGCGTAAGTTCAACAACAAAAAAAAAAGATGAAAAAAAAGGATTTTGTTTGCCTTTTCTACTTATTTGTCAAAAACAAAATACCAAAAAGATTTTATTTTTTTTCATAATTGGGGGTGTCAGTCTTAGTTGAAATGTCTAGTTGAAAATCCAAAAAAAAGTTTTTATTCGTTGTTTTTGGTTGTCTCTTAAGTTAGGGTCAATTTATTAGTTAATCGTTAATTGTCCAATCTGGATGAACTACGCATACCTGTTTCCCTTCCCTTGGGTTGGGATACGTAGGCAACCCTCAGTGGGTCCGGTAATCTTTGTGTTGGCCTTTGTCTTATTATTAGCCTAGGTCTCTCCCCACGTAGAGTTGTTAGCTAAGTAGACTGATTTCGCTCAGTACTTCTGTTCGGGAAATTGGAGTCATGAATGTGGTCTGTCTCATCTACATATGCTTGCGTCAAAAATCCCAAGGGTTGGGAATCTTCTACTCCTGTCGAATTTTTGAGATAAAGTCTTATGTGTTATTACAGGATGGATTTGTTCACCAAGTCTAGAGTCCTGATAGTTGTCAAGGTGCCCAAAAAGTTAATCAAGTGGTGGGAAATGTTTAACTATGTTGATCAGCAGAAACTGATTAAAATATTAGGTGATCTTACGGAACTTCTGCATGTTACCCCTCGTCCGAATTTAATAGAGGCTTTGTTGACCTTTAGGGATCCAAGTAGTTTGGTGTTCAAGTTTGGGGAATATGAAATGACTCCTACTTTGGCAGAAATATCCGATTTGTTGCATTTTCCCCATATCGAGAAGGATATGATCCGATCAAGAAATCATACTGGCGTGAGATTTTTGCAGTCTTGTGGTTTAAAAAGTAAGGGTATGCATTTGGGTTGTTTAAGTGATTCGTGGATTTCTTAAGATTTTTTGTTCACTACATTCGGGCCCTCGGAAGGTTTTGATTGCTTTAGGGATGAATTTTATATGACTAAGGAGAAGTGGGAGAGAAAGCGTCTTGAAGTCTTCACCCTTGCTTTGTTAGGTATTTTAGTGTTTCCACTAGAAGAAAGACGTATTAATACCCGTTTGCAATCTGTGGTGATGGCTCTATTTCATAAGGATCAAAACAACAAGGGCATTAATCAAAAGGGCAGGTCCACTCTCATACTCATGATCTTAACAGAAATATATAAGGCTTTAACCAAAGTGAAGGGGGGGATGAGATTTTTTGAGGGCAGTAACCTGATATTGCAGTTATGGATGATAGAGCATTTGCATGTGCCTTCTTTATTCAGACCAGATATGGTAGATCGTTGTATTCCCAATCGAGTGAAAGCCATGGACCTCAGGTTGCGTTTGGATAAATTTTGTCTACCCGTGGGAGTCGATGCTTGGATTGAATTTCTTGAGTCAAGAACCGGGGATAATGTTTTGTGGACTTGTTTGTGGCTTCGACCAAAGATAATCTTGTTTGGTTGTCAAATGCAGCTCCTTCTAGTTATGTTAGGGCTTAATTGCACTAGACCATACAGTCCTTCTAGGGTAATGCACCAGTTGTGTAGGCCGCAGGATGTACCACCAGCAGTGGATCTTCTAAAGGATGTAGAGTACTTCAAGGACCAAGACTTGGGTGAAAGCAAATACGAGTAGTTCTGGAAGCATGCAACAAAGCTAGGTGTGGACACTCGCAAAGAAAGTTTGGATAATTCGGGGTACACTCAGGGATATAGGGTCTGGTTTTAATCTGTCCCTCGGGGTATCAGTCAACCCTTACCAGCGCAACTTAGAGGGAGAATATAGGAAGAATGCATAGTTGATGACCATCAGGATGAAAGTGCGAGGTCCAAAGTGGAGACACTGAGAGTTCAGTTAGCAGATTTGTTCAAGACGGTAGAAAGGTGTCAGAATAATCTTTCCAAGTGCACTCCTCATGAGGCAGGAATACGGGCCCGAAGCTTCTTCCCTAGTATCAGGGTGTCTTTATAGGATATGCTACAAAGTTTGAATGGGAGAAAGAGAACTTCACAGGCAGGTCCATCTCATCCAGGGTCATCACGCAGATCACCAGTCTGAAAGAGCATTTCTTATCTTTATTCAGTTTGGAGTCTTTTATGTTTCTGTCATTGTAGGTTAGTGTCTGTGTTAAGACGGAGTCAAGTTGTTTTTGATATTCGGTTCTTTATTGCACACATGTCGTTAGGGGTTTAGAATGTTGTTTTGTATTTGTTGTTTAGTTTTAAATTGGTCCTAAATTCGTTGTATGTTTTGCTGTCTGTCATTGAAATGTTAGGACTTTACGTCTTTCTTTTGTTTACTTGTTTTCTTTTTTCGTGAAAAAAAAACCTTCAACTGTGTGATGTTTATGCATAAGCTGCCCGAACTACACAAGATCTGATTCATGTACAACATAATACGTAGGCAACCTACTTTTGGGTTCGATCTAATCATTTTGTTTCGTTGTTTTCCATTATTTTTCCTCTTTTAAAGAAAAAACAAAAGCCATAAAGAATGATAAAATAAAGGTAGATAACGAGAGAAGGGAAAAGAACAGAGATGGATACGAAAAAAAATAATAATAATAATAATAAGTGTAGATAAAAATCTGGATGATGTTAAAATGACCTCGCTACCCTCAAAAGATGGTAGAAATGAACATGAATTTAGGACAATTTTACCAATGTGATTCCCATGTTTGTTGTGTGCCTCAATCCTAACGGATGTCGTCTTTGATGAGCATGTTCTTTCAGATAACAGTGGTAGGTTTGCATCACTCTGGCTAGTCACCCATACTTCACTAGATCCAAAGAAAAGCTCACCATGGCTAGTAGGGAGATTGAAAATTTGCTCATTGACTCGGATCAGGATTACAGGGAAGAATGTTCAGAACAGAATGATGAGGTAGTAAGGCTCAGGAAACAATTGATAGATTTACACCGGGCATGGGCCAGCAGAATGCCTCCTCCTCCGCTTCCTGATGGTCTTGGGAATATCTCTAATTGCCCACCGCTCTCTCAGGCGTAATTCTCTACTCCTACTGAGTCACCTGAGCACGCGCCAGGATTCACTCCGCGACATTATTATCCTGGAAGTTCTGGTGTGCCCTTGGAAGCTCCTAAATCAAGACCCGCTGCTTAGCCAGCGCCACCGATCACACCAGTATTCGTGGATCCGCGACCACATAAAACTCCCATATATGTTGTGCGTCCCACAATGAGGCTTCCTAGGTCTTCCAGTGAGCCAGTATTGAAGGTTCCAGATAGTCAGTATTATGCTCTGGAGCCGACTTTGAGAATGAATGAACCGTATGGGTACACTCAGCCACCTGCATTTCTATTTGATACAGAGAAACCTATCGCAACAGAGGAATAGGAAGTCATAGCGTGGAAGTTGAAAAGTTTAGAACAGGCCATGAGGAATTTGCAGGGAATCGGAGGTTATAAGAATGTTTCTTATAAAGATCTGTGCATGTTCCCAGACATCAACCTTTCCCTCGGTTTTAAAATGCCCAAGTTCGAGAAGTATGCAGGGCACGATGATCCCGTGGAACACTTGAGAAGTTATTGCAACCAGTTGAGGGCTGCAGGAGGAAAGGAAGAGCTGCTCATGGCTTTCTTTGGCGAGAGTCTTTCTGATCTGGCTTCAGAATGGTTTATCGATCAAGATATCGACAAGTGGAACAGCTGGGACGACTTAGCTTCTGAGTTTGTTCAACATTTTTTGTATAACATCGACCTGATTCCGGACGAAAAATCATTGGTCAACATGAAGAAGAAAAGCACTGAAGGTTTTAGGGAATACGCGATAAGGTGGCGTGAATAGGCTGCCAGGGTAAAGCCTCCAATGAAAGAAAGTAAGTTGGTAGAGGTTTTCATTCAAGCACAGGATGAGACCTATTTTCAACATTTACTTCCGGCAATGGGAGAGTCTTTTATTGAAGTCCTCAAAATGGGGGAGATGATAGAGGACGGAATCAAGACCGGCCGAATAGTGAGTTTTGTCGCATTGAAAGCCACCAACAAGCGTTTCAAGGTGGATCTGGCACATTCGGAGATAAAAAGAAGAAAGAGGACGTGGCGACTGTCGTAGTTGGAACCCATTCCTATCCTAAAAGACCACCTCGCCCCTATCCCCAATCCCAAGCCCAAGTCTACGCCCAAGCTCCATATATTCCTCCCCACCATTACTACCCTCCACAAAACCCTTTATATTCCATTCCACCACCCCCGTACCTAGTATATAACGCACAACCATATGCCCAAACCCCTTCTTACCCGCAATGGCGCATGTAAGCTCCACAAAATCGCCCATCCGCTCCACCGAATTACCAAAACCCCTCCAGATACGGTTTTTAACCTAGGCCCGAGTATAAGAAAGAGAAGGCGGTCAAAAATCAATTCAAACCTCTTGGGGAGTCATATGCTAGCTTGTTTGATCGGTTTTGAAAGTTGAAGGTCTTAAACCCAATTCAAGGAAGGCTTTCAAATCCACCGTCGAGGAATCTCGATTATTCTTTAAGGTGTGCATACTATTCTGACATGCCAGGCCATGATATCGAGAAATGCTGGCATTTAAAGAGAGCTGTCCAAGATTTAATTGACACAAATTAGATGCTGGTCCAAGCCCCGGAGGGTCCAAACATTAACCAGAATCCGCTGCCAACCCATGGTGAAGCTAATATGTTAGAATTGATATATGATGGGAAAGAGTCTTGAAGGTGTTATAAGCCTATTGTCAAGATACAGACCCTTGAGGAGAAATCGGTGAATGTAGCAGTCTTTGAAAGCAATGTCATTGAGCCAGGAAAGAATGAGAGAAGATAAAGCCCAAGAAATCACAAAGAAACCCCTGATCACAGTACAAGGTGCCAGAAGGTATGTTGATTTAAGTCAGGATAAACCTACGTTGACAGTGGTAAGAGCTCTGATTCAGCCCATCATGACGGTGAAAGGAGTACTGGAAGTGCCTATTGTCCTCAAACCAGTGACCCAACCTCTGATAGTTGATACGAAAAAGGTTCCCTGGAATTATGGGCGGACTGTGATGACCTATCACGAGAAAGAAGTAGTGGAAGATGTAGATGAGGTAGGGGGTGTGACTAGGTCAGAAAGATGCTTCGTGCATGAAGGCTTAAGAAAGTCCAAGTCAATGGTGAGTGGACCGTCATCTATCAAAAAGCCTATCACCGAAGAAAAAGCTGAAGAATTTTTGAAAAAGATGAAATTGCCAGAGTATTCAATAATAGTCCAGTTGAAGAAAACCCCGGCTCAAATTTCCCTCTTATCTTTGTTTTTGCACTCCAAGGAGCATCGTGATATTTTACTGAAGGTATTAAATAAGTAATATGTTCCTAGGGAGTTTACAGTAAATCAGCTTGAGAAATTGGTTGGAAAAATCTTTGAGATCAATCGGATCAGCTTTTCTGATAATGAATTGTCTGTTGAAGGTATAGGGCATAACTGGGGCCTTTACATTACAGTGAAGTGCAAAGAGTTCTACGTTACTCATGTTATGATTGACGGAGGTTCAGGTGCAAATATCTGCCATATTTCTACTTTGCAAAAGTTGAATATTGGTGCTGAGAGGATCAGGACCAATAATGTATGTGTTAGGGCTTTGGATGGTGCAAAATCAAACTCCATTGGCGAAATAGAACTAATGTTGATCATAGGGCCTGTTGAATTCGCCATAGAGTTTCAAGTATTGAATATAGACGCCTCTTACAATCTGTTATTGGGAAGGCCGTGGATCCACAAGTCCAAGGCGGTTGCATCTACACTGCACCAAATGATTAAGTTTGAGCATGACAGGCAAGAAGTGGATATTCACGGTGAAGGAGATTTGTCCGTCGGCGAAGATTCTCCTTTGTCTCTTATTGAAGAAAATAACATAGAGGAGACATTCGTCTATCAAATTTTTGATACAGTGCCAGTGAATCGTATCCTTGAATGACAGGTTATATCGGGACCACAATTTTCTTCCGCTTCTATCATGATGGTGAGTAAACTTTGGAAATACGGATTTGAGCCAGGAAAGGGTTTGGGAGCATCTCTGCACGGTATAGTTTGTCCCATATGTCTGAGTGAGAACGTGGGCACGTTTGGTCTGGGATTTGAGCCTACGGCTGAAGATCTGAAGAAAGCCAAGGGAAGGAAAAAGGAAACATGGTCACTCCCTCGCCCAATGACACTACTCAGTGAATCATTTGTTAAGAGCAGTGTCACGAAGCATGTGGAATCTGAATTTGAATTGGTTGATGACTGCCAGAACCTTTTTATTAATGTTGATATAGTCGAAGCAGGAGAAGGTACCAGTATGGCAGACGTGCAATTCATAGGCCCAGCTGTCTGGCTCAATAATTGGGAAGTCACTCTTCTTCCTATCAGGAGGGAGTTTTGGTAGTTTATTTTGTTTTTCTTTCTGTTTATCCGAGTTATTTCAGGGTTGTAATTTGGATTTTAGTTTGTTTATGTTATGTTGGCATCTATGTTTAAACCCATATAACTTTTTATTTAATGAAATGCAATGTCCCTTTCTGATTCGTGTCTAATATATTTTGTTTTTCTTTTCTTTTTTATATACAGTTCTCTTTATGCTGATTCTAATGACATGACATACATGTGGAATTTTCAGCCTGACCTTAAAATCCAAACTAATCAAGATGTAATGAAGCAGGATGGGGAATATGATGAAGAAGAAGAACTAGAAGAAATAACCAAAGAGTTGGAACAGTTTGAAGACAAACCGAATCCTAATTTGAATGAGACTGAGCCCATAAATCTAGGGGATCAAGAAGCTGTTAGGGAAACTAAAATCAGTGTACATGTTTTGCCACAGCTAAAAGATGGAATGATTCAAGCAATAATTGATTATAAAGATGTTTTTGCATGGTCTTATGATGATATGCCTGGTTTAAGCACTAATTAGTGGCTCACAAATTGCCAACTGATCCCGCATTCCCTCCTATCAAATAGAAGTTGAGGAAGTTTAAAACTGATGTAAGTATTAAAATCAAAGAGGAAATCATGAAACAACTTGAAGACAAAGTAATTCAAGTGGCTCATTATCCCATGTGGTTATCCAACGTTGTTCCCGTACCAAAGAAAGATGGAAAAAATCGAGTGTGTGTTGATTACCGTGATTTGAACAGAGCAAGCCCGAAAGATAATTTTCCACTGCCCAACATCCATATTTTGTTAGACAACTGTGCTAAACACGAGGTTGCCTCTTTTGTGGATTGTTATGACGGATATCACCAGATCATTATGGATGATGAAGACGCGGAGAAGACGTCTTTTATCACACCATGGGGGACTTATTGTTATCGAGTGATGCCGTTCGGTTTGAAGAATGGTGGAGCAATATACATGAGATCCATGACCACTATATTTCATGATATGATGCATAAGGAGATTGAGGTATACATGGATGATGTGATTATTAAGTCAAAAAGTCTGGATGACCATGTTAAAGATTTAAGAAAGTTCTTTGAAAGGCTTCGCAGGTATAATCTCAAACTCAACCCGGCAAAATATGTATTTAGAGTTCTGTCTGGAAAGTTGTTGGGGTTTGTAGTCAGCCGTCGATGGATTGAATTGCATCCCTCGAAAACCAAAGCCATTCAGGATTTGCCCCCGCCCAAGAATATGACGGAGGTGATGAGTTTTCTTGGTAGACTGAACTACATTAGCAGGTATATTTCTCAACTCACAACCACTTGTGAGCCCATATTCAAGTTGCTGAAAAAGAGTGTTGCGGTAAAATGGATTGAAGAATGTCAGGAAGCATTCGATCGAATCAAAAGATATTTGTCAAATCCGCCCGTGCTGGTACCCCCGGAGCCTGGTAGGCCTTTGATCTTATATTTATCAGTCATGGACAATTCTTTCTATTATGTCCTGTGTCAACATGATGTCACTGGCAAAAAGAAGCAGGCTATTTATTATCTTAGCAAGAAGTTCACCACATATGAGGCCAGGTATACTCTTCTTGAAAAGACATGTTGTGCCCTAACTTGGATAGCATAGAAGTTGAATCATTATCTCTCATCTTATACTGCTTATCTCATCTCCCGCATGGATCCTTTGAAGTATATCTTTCAGAAGCCTATGCCGACAGGTCGATTGGCAAAGTGGAAAATATTGCTTACCGAGTTCGACATTGTATATGTGACTCGAAACGCCATGAAAGCCCAAGCCTTGGCAGATCATCTTGCTAAGAATCCCATCGATGAAGAGTACGAGCCATTGAAGACATATTTTCCTACGAAGAAGTGTCGTGTGTCGATGAAGACGTTATATATGCTGATCCAGGTTGGAAGTTGTTCTTCGATGGAGCTGTCAATATGAAAGGAGTCGGAATAGGTGCGGTTCTTATCTCTGAATCGGGACAACATTTCCCGGTAACAGCACAACTTTGATTCTACTCTACTAATAATATGGCAGAGTATGAAGCCTGCATTCTTGGTTTGAGGTTAGCTGTTGATATGGGAGTCCAAGAATTATTGGTGTTGGGAGATTTGGATTTGCTCGTCCATCAAATTCAAGGCGATTAGGAGACACTAGATTTGAAGCTCATCCTGTATCGACAATGCTTGCAGGAGCTATGCCAATGGTTTATGTTAGTAAAATTTAGGCATATTCCAAGGATTCATAATGAAATTGCTGACGCTTTAGCCACTCTGTCTTGAATGCTCCAACATCCTGATAAAGCCTACATCGATCCAGTGCATATACAAAGTCGTGATCAGCATGCTTACTGTAATGTTGTTGAAGAAGGGCTCGATGGAGAACCCTAGTTCTTGGATATCAAGCGATACATTCAGTCAGGAGAATACCCAGCATATGCCACCAACGATCAAAAGAGGACTATTAGGTGTTTGGCTAGTGGATTTTTCTTAAGTGGGGGAATCTTATATAAGAGAACCCCAAATCTGGGACTTTTGAGGTGTGTAGATGCAAGAGAAGCCTCGGCAATCATGGTTGAAATACACTCTGGAGTATGTGGGTCGCATATGAACAGTCATGTCTTGTTAAAGAAGATTCTTCGAGCAGGTTATTACTGGCTTACTATGGAGAGGGATTCTATTATATTTGTTCTAAAGTGTCATCAATGTCAGGTGCACGGAGATATGATACGTTCTCCTCCTATTGAGTTGCACGCAATGGCCGCTCCATGGCCGTTCGTGGCTTGGGGAATAGATGTGATTGGACCGATTGAGCCGAAGGCATCAAATGAACATAGATTCATTTTGGTATCCATTGACTACTTCACAATGTGGGTAGAAGCAGTAACTTTCAAGTCGGTGACAAAGAAGGCTGTGGTAGACTTTGTTCATGCCAATATCATTTGTAGATTTGGAATTCCAAAGATGATCATTACAGATAATGTTGTCAATCTTAATAGTCATTTGATGCAAGAAGTATGTCAACAGTTTAATATTGCACATCGAAATTCTACTCCATATTGCCCAAAGGCCAATGGTGTTGTAGAAGCTGCCAATAAGAATATAAAAAAATACTACGAAAAATTGTACAAGGGTTTAGACAGTGGCATGAAAAGTTGTCATTTGCATTGCTAGGATATCGCACCACTATTCATACTTCAACAGGGGCAACTACATATTTATTGGTGTATGGAACAGAAGCAGTCATCCCTGCAAAAGTTGAAATTCCCTCTCTTCGAGTCATTGTAGAAGCAGAGATTGATGATGACGAATGGGTCAAAACCCGACTGGAATATTTGAGTTTGATTGAGGAAAAAAGGCTAACGTCTGTGTGTCATGGCCAGTTGTATCAGAGGAGGATGGCTCGAGCGTATAACAAAAAGGTCCGTCCCAGGAATTTTGAAGTTGGTCAGTTGGTATTAAGATGTATCCTTCCTCACCAGGTTGAAGCGAAAGGCAAGTTCTTCCCTAACTGGCAAGGTCCTTTCGTTGTGAAAAAAGTGTTGCCCAATGGAGCCTTATATTTGACAGATATTGAAAGCAAAATGGTAGAAATGACTATCAATGCTGATGCGGTCAAAAGATATTATGTATGATATTTTTTCCTTTGTTGATTTTATTGCATGTTTAGTACTTGCATTTTTGAAGATTGATATGATGAAGGCATTTTATTCTTCTATCCAAACATTGTGTCATCCTTTGTTACCCGTTTGAGCTTCGTTTCATTTTTTCTTTCATATCCCTCTTTTGGAATCAAAATAGAGTCAAAGATAAATGTCAAGAAAATAAGAATAAAAGAAAGAGTTCAAAAATAAAAGAAAAAAAATCAAATCAAAACAAAGAACAAGCTAATGGAACTACGTGCGACCTGATTCTCCTCTCTCGGGAGTGAGATACGTAGGTTGCCTTATTTTGGGCTCGGTCCAACCAAATAAAGATTTAAGATTCACCCAGTCAACAAAAATTGGGGCATGAGTTAATGTGTTGTTTGAATTGATTCCAAAAGTTGTAATTCCCACCCCCACTTCAAGTGTCGTTTGAACCTCTTGCCATCCTTTTCTAACCTTATCCAAAAGCCAAGATACAACCAAAGAAAGTCCTTCAGATCATTTTTTTATAATGTTAAGGCTAAACATGCAATGGATATGATGATACATTGTGAGGTACCACATGTCTCCCTCAGCATAAAAAATCAGGAAAGAAATACAAAATGAGAGAGTCTTATTGGTGAAAACCCCCGCGGGCATCATAAGTCGATGGTGAGTTGAGAGAAATAAAAATGAGAGAGTCTTATTGGTGAAAACCCTCGCAGAAACCATAAGGTGATGGTGAGTGGAGAGAAATAAAGATGAGAGAGTCTTATTGGTGAAAACTCTCATGGGCACCGTAAGGCGATGGCGAGTTCAAGAGAAATGTGAAAAGTGAAAAGAAAAAGATTTGTTGGCGAAAGTCTTTTAAGATGTTGTCAATTGAATGTGATGTATGAGTCCAATGGATTTGAAGAAGAGGCTCAGCGGCAAAGGCACGAACTCAACGACAAATGGGGAGTTTGGATAGGAAGATCAGGCAGCTTAATCCAAAAATGCATGTCATACTCATTGGAGTTGGTTGTCGTATTCAGATAAGTTTTCTTTTGGAATATGGGGCATTTCCCTTTTCTTTCATTTACATATTCAAGATTTTTGTCATTTTATGTCATTTATCAAAATAAAAGTCACCATCGTTTCTTTACATTTTTAAGTCAAGTCTGTGTCAAAACAAGCGAGAAAGGATTTCAAATTTACTACCAGCCTTTCCAATTATATGAGGAAAAGCCAAGGACCGGCACATGAAAGAAATATGATCGTAATTCAACACAAAACAAAGGAAGTCTATCAACCGACAGGCTGTTGGATTCGTGGAAGCATTCAAATTCAGGAAAAGGGTGCACCTCAGAGGCATGGTAAAATGGAAACCCATTGTTCGAGTCAGAACTCATTTCCCTATATCTGGATTCGGGGCAATGATGCATCAAGACAGGGAAAGTGTCAGCGATTTGGAACAAAGATGAAAGGAACGAGTGCTAGGGCAGATACCTGAGAAGCCAAGAGCTGCAAGCCACCACTAAGTTTTAACTGACAAATTTTCTTGGTTGAAATAGGGGCAAATTCGCTTCACTTAATTCAGCTACCATTGGAAATGCACATCCGTGATATTTTACTTTCAGTTCAGGCCCCTCCTGAAAAATGGGATTTTACTTTCAGTTCAGGACCCTCCTGAAAAATGGGATTTTACTTTCTGTTCAGGACCCTCCTGAAAAATGAGATTTTACCTTCAGTTCAGGACCCTCCTGAAAAATGGGATTTTACCTTCAGTTCAGGACCCTCCTGAAAAATGGGATTTTACTTTATGTTCAGGACACTCCTGAAAAATGGGATTTTACTTTCTGTTCAGGACCCTCATGAAAAATAGGATTTTACTTTCTGTTCAGGACCCTCCTGAAAAATGGGATTTTACTTTGTGTTCAGGACCCTCCTAAAAAATGGGATTTTACTTTCAGTTCAGGACCCTCCTGGAAAATGGGATTTTACCTTCAGTGCAGGACCCTCCTGAAAAATGGGATTTTACTTTATGTTCAGGACCCTCCTGAAAAATGAGAATTTACTTTATATTCATGACCCTCCTGAAAAATGGGATTTTACTTTATGTTCAGGACCCTCCTGAAAAATGGGATTTTACTTTATGTTCAGGACCCTCCTGAAAACTGGGACCACGCTTTCAAATCAAATACTACTTTACTATAATTTTTGTTTGGGACAATTTTCGTTCTAGTTTTAATTTTGGATTTCAGGAGCCCGCCTGAAGAACAGGGTGATGAAATAGCAAGTCAGGAGCCCGCCTGGAGAACAGAGTTGAAGAAATGAAAAGTCAAGCAATAAAGTGATGAAATTGCAAGTCAGAAGCCCGCCCGAAGCACAGGGCAACTAACTGAAAAGTGAAGCAACAAAGTGAAGAAATTGAAAAGCAAGCAACCAGTTAAAGAAATAGCAAGTCAGGAGCCCGCCTGAAGAATAGGGTGATGAAACTCAAGTGAAGAGTCCAAAAGAAGCTGCATAGATAGGATTTTGTAATTTCATTTATTTTTTTTAACATGTAATTTTCATTTTTTTTTATGTAATAACAGAGCCGCGGAATGGAACCTCGACGGAACCTCACTCGACTCTCCAACTTGGCATAGTCCTTCTCTTTCCAATCCGTTGAAATACCCGTGACTTGTTTCTCTCATAACTTGGGTAGGTAGGATGTCTTAAGTCAAAACCCGTATTGTCCTTCTTCCTTCTGTTTCTTTGAATGATGATCGGATCAAAATTTGGTCTCGCTGTCTACTTCTTTGTCTGAAAACATTTCATGTTTACATTCAAAGGGGGCATGATGTAGACACCTAATTTCGTCCCCCCGATATATTTTACCCATTTTCAATTTATTCTATCCCGTACCCTCATCTTCATGATAACCCCTCCATAAAAATACAAAAAAAAAATAAACAACTCTAAACAAACCCCTAACAAACCCAATCCCCAATTATTCTTGTGATAACTAATTAACAACCTTTCCTATTAAATTAGGACACCTAACCACCTACCCCACTGCCCCACCCCTCAAATTTTTATTCCCTTTTAACCAACACACTAATAAATAAAAAGGGCCCACAGATTTGACCATTCTTATCAATACATAAAGGGGGGACAGTGCACGCATAAAAGGGGTCCATTTTCTCTTCTTCACAACATCGACATCAGAGAAGAGACCACTTCTCCATTTTTTTCTTTATTTTTCTCATTCGATCAACACACGCACAAACATATCCGCACACACCACTACTCTATCAGCTTCCATTTTTTTTTAACAACAACACCATCAATACATTACAACAACAGGCATCCTTCACACACTACACACTTACGCACACATAGAATCAAGGAAGAGAGAGAGATTAAAAATAGAGAGGGAGAGAGTTAAAAACGTGAATGAAGATGGTTTGAGAGATCAGGCCGTCTTTAGATTTTCGGTGAAAATTTCGCCGGATTTGATTTTTCAGCTTGTCGGTCTAGTCCTAAGGTCGTTGGAATCAGTGTGGTTTGGCAGATTCAGGCGTCTTCTGTCCAAAAACTTTCTCCCTCGCTGCGGAAATACGGACAAGCGACCAAATTAGTTGATGTCGGAGAGATTTCGGATACGGGTTTCTCGATTTTTCGCAATTTCAGTATCGGGTTGCTCGTTAATTCTCTTTGATTAGGATTCAAAGTTGTACGGGTCATTATCTCTCGATATTGAGTTGGACTTTGGTTCGTGGTCGTAGTTTTCTAGTCGGGGTTCCAAGTCTGGGCTTCTTTAATTCTTTATTATCAACGAAAGTTTATCGGATGGTGGTCTTGTGATCGACTTGAGTTTAAAGTTCCAGAATCTTCTTCGTCCCTACTGATTTCGAAGTAGACCCGGCCGAGAAACAGTGAGGATCGCTGGAATTTTTGGTCCATCTCTTTCTGTCTCATCTGAGCTCACCGGAGCTCAAGCTACGTCGGTTTTCGACCTTCTATCGTATTGATCGGGGTTTTGGGTTCTTCTATTCTCACGCCGTCCGGGTAGTACATTCTTGATACTGAGTGGATTGTGCTACTTTGGAGGTTTCCGTTCGAGGATTCCTGTCCCGGGTTTCTTTATTATCGCCAAAACATTCTATCGAGGTCCATTTCTTAACTCTTTTTTTTTAATAGATATATTTGGTTGGTTGGTTGTATGGGTTGCGATTACGAGTGGTGCGATTATGGTTTTGTTGTATTTTGTTTATGTTGATGTTATGATCATGATGCTCGGTTGTTTGGTTTTGGTGGTTTGAGGAATAAATTTGATCATGTTCTAATGGATTGATAGAAACGAAGTTGGGGTGGAATTGAAAAATTGACAAAAAGGATAGATTCGATTTAATTTTGATTTATTGTTGGCATGAATCGGGATAGATTTCCGATGGGTTGAAACGGATAGGCAATATAGGTTCGGGTAGGCCAATTTTAGAACTTGTTGCTTTGGTTGAATGTTGGAAATTCGATGAAATATTTGAAATTTTGTTGAATAATTTGATTTTCTCGCACTAAAAATGTATTCATTCAGTCGGGGAATGCCCCGAAGTATCTGTATATATTTATTTACCGGGGAATGCCCCAAGGTATCTTGTACCCGAAGGATGTCCGCGATGAAGGCCCGAGGCGTCGAGTAGAGCATTAGTCTAGAATTAATTTAGAATAGGATTTATTTTTACGCATTTTTCTAATTTTGGACTGTTTAATTGGACTGGACACTAACTTTTTGATTTGTTTTGTCTCATGTGTTTAATGGATTGTTTTTATGTGTTTTTTGTGTGGTTTATACATTTGTAATGTCAAATTAGCCAATACGCTCTACTAAGCGACCGTGGTGGAACCACGGGATCGAGGGGTGCCTTACACCTTCCCCTCGGTCAACAGAATTCCTTAGCCGGAATCTCCGTTCGCAGATCAGTTTTACAGAGTCAAAAATCATTTTGAAAAAGAATTTTCCAATGGTGACTTGGCACACCGGATTATGCCAAGTGGCGACTCTGAATAAAAATGTAAATAGTCCTTTTTCGAAATAATTTTTTCATTTTTTTCACCTTAATAATAAAACCCTTTCAAACTTAAAATACATATCTTTTTTGGAGAAAAAAAAAAGGGGTGTGACATACCCTATTTAGAAACAAACAAAAAAATACCCCATCCTCACTATCTTCTTCAGAATCATCAGCATAAGATTTTTGAACATTGTCTTCAATTTCTTCAACTTTCCTTTTCTTTTCGTACTGTTTTTAAATTTTTTGCTCCTTCTTCAACCCTTTTTTTTTTCAAAATTTCACTGATATTCACTGTGTCGTTGCGAAACTTCGACCTAATCTCCTTCGATCTCCCAGATTTCTTCAACTGTATAGGATTTAGAACAACTTTAACTAAATCTTCATGAGTTAACCCAAGACTAAAAGATTGTGCTTAATCAAACTCTACATTCATATTCCGTATACCGTTATTTGTTGATATTTTTGTTGTATGTTCATCCATTAAAACATAAAACCCTTAAAATCTGATTTTCAGTTGAATTACAGTAGGAAAAAAAAAAGAACCGCTAACATGCAAAATGCTATTAATAGTTACCTGAAATAGAGGAAGTAAATCATTATCACAGATCGTGCTAGAATCGTGCAAAAGGAATAAAATTTGAAGTGGGAGAGATCGTTAATGGCGAAAGAAAAGGAATAAAAAATTTAAATTAAGGAAAGAGAAATAAGAATGGCGTGAAAAGGGGATTTTAGCACAGTAACTTTCTTAGGGGGGCAAAAAATAGGGGACCACTTAAAATAATGTTACAGATGCTACATAATGTAATTAGGATAAAGTGTTTCTATTTTTTGTAATTTAATACTTAAGTATGCTACTATAGGTATTTTTCCCTTTACTATTTTTACTCTAGAGAAAATTTAAAGAAGACCATATCTTACACCCGACCCATGATAATTCTATAATTATAAAATGATAAGCCTAAAAATTCATGGTGCTTTTCAAATTCACTATTTCACAAAAAGAAAATCTCCGGAGGTGGATTTACACTTTCCGAATTTTGGTGTTAAAAAGAACTTAAACCCCAGGACGAATTTATTTTTAAAATATTACTAACATTAGGTGTATGTGTATAGAAACTTAATTTCTTTTTTTTTTAACAAAATAAACTCCATTTCCCCTCAATTCTAATAAAAGAAACCAAATGCACACACAACAAAGAAAGAACAAAAGAAATACTCGTAAGTAGGCAGTGGAACTGAATTGCTTCTTCTTTATTTTTTTTGTAAGTTTCAAAAATAGCAACTGTTTGGCACAAAATTCATATTTCATAACCAAACTTTATAATATTATTATTTATAATCGATGTATTTGATTCACATTTATTGTATTTGCATTACTTAATAATCTGTATGTATAAAAAACATAAATACTTTAGTCACATTTTAAATTTTATATTTTTTTTATTTTCAAAAAATATGATTACATTAAATACAAGACATGAATAATCACTACAAAAAAAACGTGTTTTAGCCACGTGCAAAACCGTGGCTATATGGTACCAAAATCGTAGCTAAATAGTTTAGCCACGGTTCATTAACCACGGTTAAAGGTGGGTCCAATAGGGGCGTGGCGAGTAAATTAGCCACGGTTTTAACGTCCGTGGTAACATTTCATTAGCCACGGTTTTCAGGTATATTTAGCCACGGCCATTCCATGGGTAATTTGTTCAAATTTTGTGCTATCATATCAGTTTGCCACAGTTATATCCGTGGCAAAAATGCCTAGTTTTTAAGAAATATATATTCTTTTCATATAACCGCGGAAAAAAAGTATCCATCTTTTTAAAAAAATTATATTTTTGCATAAATTTACCATGATTTAATCGTGACAAAAGTGCCAGCTCTTTTTTTAAAAATATATGTATATATATATATATATATATGATAGTCTGATACTAATTTATAAATAATAATAGACATTCACTTACACATTAACCATTATACACAAGATTGATATTAATTGTAACATAATAATCAAAGTTCTGATATTGTTCAATATATTGGCACAAAAGATAAGGTCCAAACCTTAAATATTCATAAAAAATACCATAAATACTAATGTTAAAGAAACACCAAAATATACTAAAGCCTAAGAAGATTACTGCTTGAGCTACCAAGATTCACATGACTATTTCTAGACATTCCAAAAGCTTTTGAAGGACAAACATTTCCACCTAAACCACGCACACGTCCAGAATATTTAGATCCAAACACTTTTTCAATGGCGTCATTAGGATGAGCTAGTATCTTCAACGGAACACCGTAACTGATAGCAAGTTCCTGATCTTTAGGTAGATGCTCCTATATTTTATCCAACAAGCAAAATAGATAAATGAGATATCCTCGTACCAATAAGACTTCTCTGTAATAGAGTTGGGTATTAATTCAAGCAATTGTCCATTATATATAGAGACGTATTAATTCAAGCAATAGTCCATTAAATATAGAGACACTTCAGCAACAACAAAAAATCTAGTATACTCCCACCAAGTGGGGTCTGGGGTGGGTAAAATGTACGCAGTCCATACCGCTACCTCCGAAGAAGTAGAGAGGTTGTTTCCAATAGACCCCCGACTCAAGATAAAGCATAGTCTTCAACTAGAACCGATCTTATAATAAACTAATAACAATAATATTGTCATAATTATACAGATATACCAGCAAGGAATTTAATCTCAGGAATGAACAAGAATGATTAAACAAATGATGTTCAAGCAGGCAATCAACAATTGATGTCGCTAATGTACAGGTTTGAGCATGTGCTACTTATACATGGTATCATACTATCATTTACTTGCATCATCCTTACTTCACATAGACAATTTTAGAGTCACCTAATTAACTTCATCCTTGCTTTGTACACTACATAACTTTTAACCTTGTAGGAAGTTTGGAAAGTTTCCTTTATTCTTGACATACCAATAATTTTATAAGCAAGAGTTCTAACATATAAAATAAATATCCATCAAACAATAAATACGTCAGAGAAAACAATCAGCCCACAACGGTATCTGTATATATGGAATGAATCAGTGAATGAGGTCATCTAGTTAAGATCTTAAGATCAGTGAATGAGCACTACTTTGGTAAGATTTTTCAAACTTAAATTCGATTCTAATTATTGACTGCACCTCATAGGGATCTATCTATCTATCATACAACAAGGATTTGACAGGACCTTTTCCTCAGTCTATTGGAAAATTGACAAAGCTATCAAATTTGTAAGTAAATGTGAATAAGCATTGAACTTGAATTCACTTACAAGCTAATATCATGATAATTTGCTGATCTTTTCTTAATTTCATAACAGTATCTTTGTTGGTTGTGGATTTTCTGGATCCTTAACCGACTCCATAGGAAATCTTACTCGACTGGTTTTTTTGTAATCATTCTGTGGTACTTTTTGAACCTTAATGCAAAACTTTTGTGCTACCAGATTTCGGTCCATCTCTAGACAGGCAATGCACTTCTAAACAGAGAAACAGTTCACGGGGAGTTCAATCCATACTGCTTTTCTTGTGTTTATATATTATCATATCTGAATAGTTATGTTTACTAAATCTATCTGTCCTCCAATCGTCTTCTATATACACTCTAAAACAACCCCATTCTGTATTATGTAGATCTTAGAACACGGATACAGTGAAGTTCAACTCAAGGAATGTTCATTAGAATGAAGATTAAATACACCAGGCGTCAGAATAATAAAAATTGATTGTACTAGAAATTGATACTGCATTTCCAGTACACAAGTTTGTACTACTTTTACATCAATTAAGTTGACTATGTTTATCAAATGACTGTGTTATTTGGTGGTTTTTGGAACAATACACTATTCAAAGGGCAGCCCGGTAAACTAAACTCCCGCCATGAGGTAGAGAGGTTGTTCCCGATAGACCCCGGCTCAAGACAAAAACAGCTCATTAAGGATAACAAACAAACTATGAACAACAGAATAACCTGGATATAAGTGTTTTTTGAGTTTATAATTTGTAAATTCTTAGCTCCTGTAAGAGCTGAAATTCAGACAAATAAAACCATTAGTTGTTAAGTAAAATATGCCACCATCGACGGAGCATGTGATTTATCCACACACCAAAAAAAAAATGCAAATCACATGTTCAACCTACTCATGTACATTGCACACTCCAAATTACAGAGCAGTAACTTCTGAGGACGATCTATCTATTGATAGTTCTACACTGCAATAATCAGAAAAAACAAGGAATCAAATATACTTTGTTCTGGTCTTGAACATTAAGCATCTAGTTCATGCGGAGTTTAAATAAGTCGTTCAAGCATAAAATGCTTAACATTGGAGAAAGGAATTGATCAAACAAAACCTTTGAGCTAAGCATCTATAAGGGCCAAAACAGCCTAAAGAACTTTGCACATAGGTATAGT
This sequence comes from Capsicum pubescens, assembly GCA_030864215.1. Lineage (NCBI taxonomy): Eukaryota > Viridiplantae > Streptophyta > Magnoliopsida > Solanales > Solanaceae > Capsicum > Capsicum pubescens. The sequence continues at coordinate 270,331,441 of CM061545.1, read as the reverse complement.
TTGGTATGTTATCTTCCACAATGTGGCTTATTCAGTACATGAAGTAACGTGAATTCGTGGTCAACTTTAATCATTATAATAATTTCCACTAAAATAGGTCCGATTTATCGATAATAAGATAACCCGCAAAATATGGTAGCTTTATCAGTAATTTATCGCTAAATAAATGTCGTTGAAAGTAATTACTTTTAGCGCCAATAATATTAGCATTTACGAAACATCCAATATAAATGCTACTAAACACTTTAACAACATTAAATGCAATGACCTTAACTTAAACGGAATTAAATATTTTTGTTGTAATATTTATTGCCGCAAAATATCTCTTTTGTTGTAGTTGGTAGTCAGTAACCACCATATACCTAGCACGACATATGATTATATACAAACAAGCATACAACGATTTTCTTTTGAGATTTGTAATATCTAGATACATGTTAAAGAAGAGAGCAACACCATTCAAGATTTCAAGGATAACAAATACATGTTAAATGTTAGAGAAAAGAGCAACACTATTTAAGGATAACATCAACATGACAATGGACAGATAACATAACACATATAATTAACATTACTGGGTTGAAATGAATCATAACCGATGATAAAATATTAAATAACGACTCAAACAACACACACTAACATCATGCAAACGATAAAATCAACATGACAATGGACTGACAACATGGCACATAACTAAACTTATAGGGTTCGAATGAATCATAACAGATGATGAACATCATCGGATGACTCAAATTAGATATTTGTTATAAAAAGTATTTTAGTGTTTTTTTTTTGTGATAATTGAACAAAATTAAATCATTATGATTATGTTACAAAAGATAATTATGTTCTTTTGGTACAACAAAAAAAGAATTTAGATTTTGTGCATTGTCAGTTGACAAAATATTTTACACTATCAGGTAAATTTGACTTGCTATTGCAGGTTTTTTTTTTATTTTTATTTTATGTAAATAGTTGGATAACTTGCAATAATTGATCAAGCTAATTGATAGTACAAAATATTTTATTCACTAACTATGCACAAAACTTAAACGCATAAAAAAATGATTATCCTAAAATGATTAATCGGGGCACAAAGACACTAACACTTAAAAAGTTGACCAATTTTTTTAAAAAAATTGTTTTCTTCTTACAAGTACTTTGTTTAATTATTCTTATTTTTTATAGTAGGATTTGGATTTTCAATCCTTTTAGTTCCTCTTCCAGTAACTTTACCTTGACGTACATTATTTTGCTTTTGTAAAGTAAGTAGGATTTTCAATCTGAGTGTATTTTACATTGAATTTATCTAAATCCGTGACCTCCCTTGCTAATTACGCAATTACAACAACCATGAATTGAGTCAATAAAATTCAGGTATGCATATTATTTCACGCACAATAGCAGGGTGGTCATTTAAACTGTCGGTGTATATTGGTCAAGCCTTTTTTCTATTGTATGCATTGTCTAGTATTATGCCAAGTATGTATCGTAAGTGCAGTTTAATAGTGAAGATTTTTTGTAAATTTTTTCATTAGATTATGTGACTTACGTATGTATTGTTGTTTGGTTGAAAGTAAGTTATCTTGAAATTAACTATGCAAGATTAGGTATTCCACCCCTAAGGTGGGATTAATAACACTACAATTACGGAATAAGTTATCTCATGCATTTTATCTCAATCAAAAATGGGATAAATTGATCCTACCATTAAACCCAATATTAATTATCTCTAATCCCTTATACCTAACGAGCCCATGCACAAATCATAGTGCTGACAGTACTCTACTACTTTCCATTTTTACCATAGATTTTTGGAATTCCTGTAGAATATTATTGCAATGGTCAAATCATTGTTTTTATGTATTCAACAATCAAATTATCTTTATCATGGTTAGTATTAAGATATATTCTCTTAATAATATTTCCTTAATAGGACCACTAAAATAGGTCTTATTTAACGGTAGCTTTACCAGCAATTTATTGCTAAATAAAAAGTAGTTGAAAGTAATTATTTTTGGCGCTAATAATATGAGCATTTACCTGCACTTGATATAACTGCCACTAAAGACGTTAACGCCATGCAATGACTTTAACATAAATGTTGTTAAATATTTTTGTGGAAATATTTATTTACGCTAAATATCTTTTTCGTTGTAATGGTAACCAGTAGTAGCCACCGTATACCTAGCACGACATATGATAATATACAAACGGGCATCTATCGATTTTCTTTTGAAGTTGTGTAGTATCTAGATATATGCTGTTAAAGAAGAGAGCAACACCAATAGAGTATAAAATAAATATAACAATAAACTAATAACATAACATATATATATAACTAGTATTAATGGGTTCGAATGAACCATAACTGATGATAGAACATCATAAGATGACTCAAACGACGCACTGACACCATTCAAATGACAAAAACAACATGACTATGGACTGATAACAAGACTCGAATGACACACACTAACACCATTCAAATGATAAAATCAACATGACAATGGACTGACAACATGACACAATAACTAAACTTGTAGGGTTCGAACGAACCATAAGACAGATGATAGGACTGACTCAAATTATAAGACATGACACACTAGGGATAACTTAAATGTCACGATAAACCTAGATGCGCGCTTATTACTCATGCGCCTTCCACAATGCGCGAATTAGGAATGATAGTTGAACTAGTAGGGAACTACAGAAGAAGTAGATCCACCAGCCCTAATTAGGAAAGGCTGCACCAACATTGGGTCCACGTGAAGAACTTGCCCCATCACCACTAGTAGGAGACAAGGCACTTCCAAGGGTGAGAAATGGGAGTGGAGCATCACTCCCCATTTGTTGAAGTTCTGCCTCGAATTCAACTTTTCGCTTTTGAGCTTCCAATGCCTCCTTCAATTGTTCAAGTTGGAAGAGGCTAAGTCCTTCAATAATCGGAGATTCGCACACTCGATCGTAGGATCCCCTCCCAAATTCAAGTAGGGATTCCCCTACAACTCTCTCCTTCCGGAGAGACTCCTGCAAGTCCATGACCTCCTTATTGAGCCCACGTTGACCAGTGTTTCGATGAGCCATGATTAGGTGGTCATGGCGATCATCATCATTTGGTGGAGGGAGGTCCCTCCCTAGGAACCTATCCACCAGCGACTCCACTGAAGGGTGCCCAAAGGAGTAAACTTTGTTGGCCTTGCTTGGAGAAAATACCACAATGGCAATTTCAGCACCACATAGCGTACAAAGCTCACTAGCCTTTTTGAACAGGCCAGCACGACGCTTAGAGAAAGTAACTTGCATGTTACTCTCATTTTTCATTTTCACTATTTCGACCTTTTTTCGACCCTTGCTCAGTCTTGCCATGGCTAAATTAAAACTACTCAATATTTGTGAAACCAAGAAGTAGTAGTTGAGATTTTTTATCTCAACACCAAGGGCTTTTATATTAGAAATTTCAATATTTTGTTTCACCTTTTTAGGAAAATAAATTAAAATTACTTGGAGAGCCTATAAATTTATGTTTTTTCTTTTTTTGTAAAAGATTTGAATGGAACCAGCTTTCGCCTCTATTCTTTGTGTCGTTAGCGCTAATCGAATCCTTAAAGACCATAATTCATAATTAGACAATATATGTTTTTCTTAATTTGAATTATGACGTTCTACAAAAGTATTAAAAAGAAAACATTACATCATTAGTACATATATATATAAGATAGTCTGATACTAATTTCAAAATAATGATAAACATTCACTTAAACATTAATCATTATACACAAGATTGATATTAATTGTAACATAATAATCAAAGTTCTGATATTGTTCAATATATTGGCACAAAAGATAAGGTCCAAACCTTAAATATTCATAAAAAATACCATAAATACTAATGTTAATGAAACACCAAAATATACTAAAGCCTAAGAAGATTACTGCTTGAGCTACCAAGATTCACATGACTATTTCTAGACATTCCAAAAGCTTTTGATGGACAAACATTTCCACCTAAACGACGCACACGTCCAGAATGTTTAGATCCAATCACTTTTTCAATGGCGTCATTAGGATGAGCTAGTATCTTCAAAGGAACACCGTAACTGATAGCAAGTTCCTGATCTTTAGGTAGATGCTCCGATATTTTATCCGTCAAGCAAAATAGATAAATGAGATATCTTCGTACCAATAAGACTTCTCTGTAATAGAGTTGTGCTACCAGATTTTGGTCCATCTCTAGACAGGCAATGCACTTCTAAACAGAGAAACCGTTCACGAGGAGTTCAATCCATACTGCTTTTCTTGTGTTATTTCATTATCATATTTGAATAGTTATGTTTACTAAATCTATCTATCTTTCAATCGTCTTCTGTATACACTCTAAAACAACCCCATTCTGTATTATGCAGATTATAGAACAGGGATACAGTGAAGTTCAACTCAAGGAATGTTCATTAGAATGAACATAAAATACACCAGGCGTCACAATAATAAAAATTGATTGTACTAGAAATTGATACTGCATTTCCAGTACACAAGTTGATACTACTTCTACATCAATTAAGTTGACTATGTTTATCAAATGACTGTGTTATTTGGTGGTTTTTGGAACAGTACACTATTCAAAGGGCAGCCCGATAAACTAATGCTCCCGCCATGAGGTAGAGAGGTTGTTCCCGATAGATCCCGGCTGAAGACAAAAACAGCTCATTAAGGATAACAAACAAACTATGAACAGCAGAATAACCTGGATATAAGTGTTTGTTTAGTTTATAATTTGTAAATTCTTAGCTCCTGTAAGAGCTGAAATTCAGAAAAATAAAACCATTAGTTGTTAAGTAAAATATGCCACCATCGACGGAGCATGTGATTTATCCACACACCAAAAAAAAAAAAATGCAAATCACATGTTCAACCTACTCATGTACATTGCACACTCCAAATTACAGAGCAGTAACTTCTGAGGACGATCTATCTATTGATAGTTCTACACTGCAATAATCAGAAAAAACAAGGAACCAAATATACTTTGTTCTGGTCTTGAACATCAAGCATCTAGTTTATGCGGAGTTTAAATAAGTCGTTCAAGTATAAAATGCTTAACATTGACGAAAGTAATTGATCAAACAAAACCTTTGAGCTAAGCATCTGTTAGGGCCAAAACAGGCTAAAGAACTTTGTACATTGGTACAGTTTGGTATGTTATCTTCCGCAATGTGGCTTATTCAGTACATGAAGTAACGTGAATTCGTGGTCAACTTTAATCATTATAATAATTTCCACTAAAATAGGTCTGATTTATCGATAATAAGAAAACCCACAAAATATGGTAGCTTTATCAGTGATTTATCGATAAATAAATGTCGTTTAAAGTAATTAATTTTAGCGCCAATAATATAAGCATTTACGAAACATCCAATATAAATGCCACTAAACACTTTAACAACATTAAATGCAATGACCTTAACATAAATGGCATTAAATATTTTTGTTGTAATATTTATTGCCGCAAAATATCTCTTTTGTTGTAGTTGGTAGTCAGTAACCACAATATACCTAGCACGACATATGATAATATACAAACAAGCATACAACGATTTTCTTTTGAGATTTGTAATATCTAGATACATGTTAAAGAAGAGAGCAACATCATTCAAGATTTCAAGGATAATAAATACATGTTAAATGTTAGAGAAGAGAGCAACACTATTTAAGGATAACATCAACATGACAATGGATAGATAACATAGCACATATAATTAACATTACTGGGTTCAAATGAATCATAACCGATGATAAAATATTAAATAACGATTCAAACAACACACACTAACATCATGCAAACGATAAAATCAACATGACAACATGGAACATAACTAAACTTATAGGGTTCGAATGAATCATAACAGATGATGAACATCATACGATGACTCAAATAATATATTTGTTATAAAAAGTATTTTAGTGTTTTTTTTTGTGATAATTGAACAAAATTAAATCATTATGTTTATATTACAAAAGATAATTATGTGCTTTTGGTACAACAAAAAAAGAATTTAGATTTTGTGCATTGTCAGTTGACAAAATATTTAGTCATGGTGAATCACTATAGTCGTGGAAGTCGAAGAAACAAAATTTAGTCTCCAAAAGTTCAGCAGAAGCTGAATACAGGAGCATGGCTAATACAGTTTAAGAACTAGTATGGATCACTGCATTTTTAAAAGAGCTGGAAAGTAAAATTGAGGATCCAATAATTGTGTTTAGTGACAGTAGAGCAGCATTACAGATAGCAGCCAATCCAGTGTTCCATGAGAGGACTAAGCACATAGAGATTGACCGCCACTTTATTAGACAAAAAATACAAGAAGGAGTCTTGAAAATAAAACATGTGAGCTCAAGAGAACAACTAGCAGACATACTTACTAAGGTCTTACCTCGGTTGCAACATGAAAACTTAGTAGGCAAGCTTGGTGTGTTAAATGTCTTTGCACCCACCAGCTTGAGGGGGAGTAATGAGTTAGGAAATACTTGATTAAGAAGTAGTAAAACGACTAATGTGTTAGTTAGTTGGCTAAACAGTGATTAGTGATTAGTTAGGAAACAGTTAGAATAGAAGCTTCCAGAAGTTCTATATAAACAACACTATTGCATTGTAATGAACTAATTTTTTTTCCTCTTTACACTGAAATAATATCTCACTTTCTCTTCTCTTCTCTGCTGAGCCATAGCTCATTATCAATGACAGCTAAGATTGAACAATTGCACAGATTCTAACAGAGTTTTTTGCTGCTCCTTATGACTAATAGGACCTAACTTCAACTTGGGGTATATTGCTAATTATTGTTCTTGATCTTTGTAGGTTTCTTCCAAGCTCAAATCATTTAAATTTTAAAATAAAATTACTATTTTTTTTTGTTATTTATAGAGTGGTATTTTTCATCCCTATCAAATAAAGTAGAGGAGGAGAACTGGAAGAGAGAAAGAATAAGAGCAAAGGAATGACAAGTCTAATGGGAAAAAATGACTGACACATTGACTACCTTCGATAGACAAAAAAAATTCAAGTGGTCTAACCAATCCCTAAGGCGGACCCCAACTGAAAGGCACTAGACGAACTAACGGCAAGCTAAATAAAAAAAATCAGTTGGCCCAATGTGTAAAACCTTCTCGGGGGGAGAGTCTTTCTTCAATGAGAATAAAGAAAGTTTTTCAGCAACACAAGAAAGGAACTCGCCCTTTAATTTGACACCAAGGGTTAAGAGTTGATTGTTGGCGACGATGACTTAGTGAAGGGAATATTCGAGAGAATGTTCTCAAACTGGGTAACGACCAACGTAAAACTTCTTGCAAGCCAAAATAGTGGAGATATATTGTTATTTTGTGCTATTATCTTCCTCAATATGGTTTATTTGGTATAATAATTAATGTGAATTCTTGGTCAACTTTAGTCGTTATAATAATTGTCGCTAAAATAGTTATCATTTACCGGTAATAACAAAAGCCGCAATATATGACCGGTAGCTTTACCGGCAATAATAATTATCGCTAAAAGTAATTACTTTTATCTTAAAAAATATAGATATTCACCGGCACTCGATATAAATATCATCAAAGACTTTATGACAATGAATGCAACATCGTTCACTCAAATGCCGCTATATTTTTAAGGTAAATACATTTGTTGTATAATGCATATGTATTTTTAAGCAAAATATCAACACTGCATATATATTTTTATGCTAAAAAACATTTTGATGTATAATCCATATGTATTTTTAAGCAAAATATCAACACTACATATGTATCTTTTGTAACTAAAATATCACAATAAAATGTAGAACTACATAAAAAACTCAAATTTATCTTTAATTCAAATTCTCGTTTATAATGATAATAAATTAACACATATTAAAATATATATTAGTTATGATAAAGGTGTATTTTTGAAATGCTTAATTTTAACATTGCATATGTATTTTTAGGGTAAATACATTTGAGGTATAATGCATATGTATTTTTAAGCAAAATATCAATACTGCATACGTATTTTATAACTAATATTTCACAATACAATGTAGAACTTCATACAAAACACAAGTTTATATTTAATTCAAATTCGCATTTATAATGATAATAAACGAAAACATATTAAAAAATATATTAGTTATGGGTCCAGATGTATTTTTTAAAATGCTTAATCTTAACACTGCATATATATTTTTAGGATAAAAACTTTTGATTGATACTGCATACATATTTTTAAGCATAATATAAACACTACATTTGTATTTTTTTTATCTAAATCTCACAGTAAAATATATAACTGCATAAAATACTCAAATTAAACTTTAATTCAAATCAAAATTAGACCCAATTCAAATCAGAATTAATTTCATTCAGTTAAAAAATAAGTACTATAATAACTTACAATTAGAACCACTTCAAACATAAAAATTAGTTTGTACAATCAGAACCTACATTCATACACCAGTTTCTCTAACTGTACAAAGTAATAAATCCATCAATCATCATACATCAAAAACTTCAGTAACACTAGTTATTCTACTTTGCCTTGCAGGTCTCAAGGGTGCTTCGACACCACTATGAGCATTTGCTTCTTGTTTTCGGATCCCACAGTCCCACAAAAGTGCAGCATATCTTTACGAAAGTGCGTTGGGGTCGAACTCAATCGCAATAACTTTGTGACCATAAGAAAGGCACTCTGCATATGTAACCATAAAGAGACCACAATCCCTACAAAAACAAGGAAAAAAATATTTACTTATAAGTAAAACATATTTTGTACAAACATTCAATTTTGGTATATGTAAATTAAAAGCTTACAAGCTTCCACTCGGTTGTTGAGGCAAATTCTCATCAAATATCACATCAAACAGATCTGAGTAATCTTTGTCTTTTTATCTTGAATGATTTTGAAGATCAATTCCTTTCTTATTGTAGAAATCACAAGCTTGGAGACACAAAGGGATAATCTCTGCTAATTTCTTGATTTGAGCAAGAACAGTCGGATAAGAAAAAAATTCATATAAACAAGCATATGTATTTTAAGCAGACAAAAAATGCAACCAATACTGAAAAATACATATCAATTCTACTAAAAATACATATAGCCAATAGACAGTTCATGAGTAGTTAACACAATACTTAACAGTACTTATTGGCCTATATCTTTAACTCACAACTTTGATAATATCTTTATTACCCTATTTAGAACAACACAATACTTAACAGTCAAAAAAATACATTTACAAACAAAAAATTACCCCATCCTCACTATCTTCTTCAGAATCATCAGCATAAGATTTCTGAACATCGTCTTCAATTTCTTCAACTTTCCTTTTCTTTTCGTACCGTTTTTAAATTTTTTTCTCCTTTTTCAACCCTTTTTTTTAAAAAAATTTCACTGATCTTCACTGTGTCGTTGCGAAACTTCAACCTAATCTCCTTCGATCTCCCAGATTTCTTCAACTGTATAGGATTTACAAAAACTTTAACTAAATCTTCATGAGTTAAACCAAGACTAAAAGTTTGTGCTTAATCAAACTCTACATTCATATTCCGTATACTGTTATTTGTTGGTGTTTTTGCTATATTTTCATCCATTAAAACAGAAAACCCTTAAAATCTGATTTTCAGTTGAATTACAGTAGGAAAAAAAAAGAACCGCTAACATGCAATATGCGATTAATAGTTACCTGAAATAGAGGATGTAAATCATTATCACAGATCGTGCTATAATCGTGCAAAAGGAATAAAATTTGAAGTGGGAATAAAATTCTTAGCTCCTGTAAGAGCTGAAATTCAGACAAATAAAACTATTAGTTGTTAAGTAAAATATGCCACCATCGACGAAACATGTGATTTATCCATACACCAAAAAAAAAAATGCAAATCACATGTTCAACCTACTCATGTACATTGCACACTCCAAATTATAGACCAGTAACTTATGAGGACGATCTATCTATTGATAGTTCTACACTGCAATAATCAGAAAAAACAAGGAACCAAATATACTTTGTTCTGGTCTTGAACATCAAGCATCTAGTTCATGCGGAGTTTAAATAAGTCGTTCAAGCATAAAATGGTTAACATTGGCGAAAGGAATTGATCAAACAAAACCTTTGAGCTAAGCATCTGTAAGGGACAAAACAACCAAAAGAACTTTGCACATAGGTACAGTTTGGAATGTTATCTTCCGCAATGTTTCTTATTCAGTACATGAAGTAACGTGAATTCGTGGTCAACTTTAATCATTATAATAATTTCCACTAAAATAGGTCCGATTTATAGATAATAAGAAAACCCGCAAAATATGGTAGCTTTATCAGTTATTTATCGCTAAATAAATGTCGTTGAAAGTAATTACTTTTAGCGCCAATAATATAAGCATTTACGAAACATTCAATATAAATGCCACTAAACACTTTAATAACATTAAATGCAATGACCTTAACTTAAATGGCATTAAATATTTTTGTTGTAATATTTATTGCCGCAAAATATCTCTTTTGTTGTAGTTGGTAGTCAGTAACCACCATATACCTAGCACGACATATGATAATATACAAACAAGCATACAACGATTTTCTTTTGAGATTTGTAATATCTAGATACATGTTAAAGAAGAGAGCAACACCATTCAAGATTTCAAGGATAACAAATACATGTTAAATGTTAGAGAAGAGAGCAACACTATTTAAGGATAACATCAACATGACAATGGACAGATAACATAACACATATAATTAACATTACTGGGTTCATATGAATCATAACCGATGATAAAATATTAAATAACGACTCAAACAACACACACTAACATCATGCAAATGATAAAATCAACATGAAAACGTGGCACATAACTAAACTTATAGGGTTCGAATGAATCATAACAGATGATGAACATCCTCGGATGACTCAAATTAGATATTTGTTATAAAAAGTATTTTAGTGTTTTTTTTTGTGATAATTGAACAAAATTAAATCATTATGTTTGTGTTACAAAAGATAATTATTTTCTTTTGGTACAATAAAAAAATAATTTAGATTTTGTCCATAGGCATAGTTAGTTTACAAAATATTTTACACTATCAGGTAAATTTGACTTGCTATTGCAGGTAGTTTAATTTTTTTTTTTTATGTAAATAGTTGGATAACCTACAATAACAGATCAAGCTAACTGATAGTGCAAAATATTTTATTCACTAACTATGCACATAACTTAAACGCATAAAAAAATGATTATCCTAAAATGATTAATCGGGGCACAAAGCCACTAACACTTAAAAAGTTGACCAATTTTTTTTTTAAATTGTTTTCTTCTTACAAGGACTTTGTTTAATTATTCTTATTTTGTATGGTAGGATTTGGATTTTCAATCCTTTTAGCTCCTCTTCCAGTAACTTTACCTTGACGTACATTATTTTGCTTTTGTAAAGTAAGTAGGATTTTCAATCTGTGTGTATTTTACATTTAATTTATTTCAATCCGTGACCTCCCTCGCTAATTACGCGATTACAGCGACCATGAATTGACTCAATAAAATTCAGGTATGCATATTATTTCACGCGCAATAGTAGGATAGTCATTTAATCTGTCGGTGTATATTGGTCAAGCCTTTTTTCTATTGTATGCGTTGTCCAGTATTATGCCAAGTATGTATCGTAAGTAATAATGGAAAATTTTTGTAAATATTTTCATTAGATTATGTGACTTACGTATGTATTGTTGTTAGGTTGAAAGTAAGTTATCTTGAAATTAACTATGCAAGATTAGGTATTCCACCCCTAAGGTGGGATTAATAACACTACAATTACGGGATAAGTTATCTCATGCATTTTATCTCAATCAAATATGGGATAAATTGATCCTACCATTAAACCCAATATTAATTATCTCTAATCCTTTATACCAAACGAGCCCATACACTAATCATAGTGTTGACTGTACTCTACTACTTTCCATTTTTACCATAGATTTTTGGAATTCCTGTAGAATATTATTGCAATGATCAAATAATTTTTTTTATGTATTCAACAATCTAATGCTCTTTATCATGGTTTGTATTAAGATATATTCTATTAATAATATTTTCTTAATAGGACCACTAAAATAGGTCTTATTTAACGGTAGCTTTACCAGCAATTTGTTGCTAAATAAAAAGTCGTTGAAAGTAATTATTATTGGCACTAATAATATGAGCATCTACCTGCACTTGATATAACTGTCACTAAAGACGTTAACGCCATGCAATGACCTTAACTTAAATGCCGTTAAATATTTTTGTGAAAATATTTATTTACGCTAAATATCTCTTTCGTTGTAATGGTAGCCAGTAGTAGCCACCGTATACCTAGCACGACATATGATAATATACAAATGGGCATCTATCGATTTTCTTTTGAAGATGTGTAGTATCTAGATATATGTTGTTAAAAAGAGAGCAACACCATTCAAGTATAAAATCAATATAACAATAAACTAATAACATAACATATATATATAACTAATATTAATGGGTTCGAATGAACCATAACTGATGATAGAACATCAAAAGATGGCTCAAATGACACACTGACACCATTCAAACAACAAAAACAACACGACTATGGACTGATAACATGACTTGAACGACAGACACTAACACCATTCAAATGATAATATCAACATGACAATGGACTGACAACATGACACAATAACTAAACTTGTAGGGTTCGAATGAACCATAAGACAGATGATAGGACTGACTCAAATTATAAGACATGACACACTGGGGATAACTCAAATGACACGATAGACCTAGATGCGCGCTTATTACCCATGCGCCTTCCACAATGCGCGACTTAGGAACGACAGTTGAACTAGTAGGGAACTGCAGAAGAAGTAGATCAACCATCCCTAATTAGGAAAGGGTGCACCAACATTGAATCCACGTGAAGAACTTGCCCCATCAATACTAGTAAGAGACAAGGCACATCAAAGGGTGAGAAATGGGAGTGGGCATCACTCCCCATTTGTTAAAGTTCTGCCTCTAATTTAACTTTTCGCTTTTGAGCTTCCAATTCCTCCTTCAATTGTTCAAGTTGGGAGAGGCTAAGTCCTTCAATAATCGGAGATTCGCACACACGATCATAGGCTCTCCTCCCAGATTCAAGTAGGTATTCCCCTAAAGCTCTCTCCTTCCGGAGAGACTCCTGCAAGTCCATGACCTCCTTATTGAGCCCACATTGACCAGTGTTTCGATGAGCCATGATTAGGTGTTCATGGCGATCATCATCATTTGGTGGAGGGAGGTCCCTCCCTAGGAACCTATCCACTAGCGACTCTACTGAAGGGTGCCAAAGGAGTAAACTTTGTTGGCCTTACTTGGAGAAAATACCACAATGGCAATTTCAGCACCACATAGTGTACAAAGTTCACTAGCCTTTTTGAACAGGCCAGCACGACGCTTAGAGAAAGTAACCTGCATGTTACTCTTATTTTTCATTTTCACTATTTCAACCTTTTTTCGACCCTTGCTCAGTCTTGCCATGGCTAAATTAAAACTACTCAATATTTGTGAAACCAAGAAGTAGTAGTTGTGATTTTTTATCTCAACACCAAGAGCTTTTATATTAGAAGTTTCAATATTTTGTTTCACCTTTTTAGGAAAATAAATTAAAATTACTTGGAGAGCCTATAAATTTATGTTTTTTCTTTTTTTGTAAAAGATTTGAATGGAACCAGCTTTCGCCTCTATTCTTTGTGTCGTTAGCATTAATCGAATCCTTAATGACCATAATTCATAATTAGACAATATATGTTTTTCTTAATTTGAATTATGACGTTCTACAAAAGTATTAAAAAGAAAACATTACATCATTAGTACGTATGATATTTTATTTTATCACTTTATTAATTTGAGTACACATTGAAGAGTAATAATAAAAATTAAAATATCAAATTATTACTATAACATTTCTGAATTTTCAAATTTAATATTCGAGCTATCCCTGAAGGTTCTGACATTCGGTGTTCATCGAACGAGAAAAGATACATGACATTTTTCTTTTATATAAGTTTTATTCGATCATCCACGATTATTACTTATTAGTTGATATGTACAATCACTTCAATTATTAGATAACCATAAAATTAACATGGTTTGGTATTACAAGCACCGATTATGTGAATAAGTTTGTCTTTTCCTTGTGCGAATTGGAGTAAAAATATTGTAGTAGGGAAAGGTTGAATTTCTCCCAAACCTACTAAAAACAATTATTCATTCTGACATACTGCAATTAACGAAGCAACTTTCTTATAAATAGAAAAATACATATTTAAAAGAAACAAAGGTTAATAACCTCTGAAATCAAATTATTTGTGGTTTCTTAATATATGAATGCATGTTTACGATTCAAAAAGAACTGATCATTTTGTTTCCAAAGTTGATCACATCTTTGAAAGCTTTCAAAGCTAGTTACCAGAAAATGGTGTCAACTTGTCGTCTGACGACTCCCAAGCACCGGTAAGCTTAGAATGCGAGATTGTTTGTAACTTGGACATTAGCAAGTGAATTAAGATGGAGTTTAATGAGTTAGGAATTACTTGATTAGATGATTAAGAAGTAGTTAAACAACTAATGTGTTAGTTAGTTGGCTATGCAGTGATTAGTGACTAGTTAGGAAACTGTTAGAATAGAAGCTTCCAGAAGTTCTATATAAACAACACTATTGCATTGTAATGAACTAATTTTTTGGCCTCTTTACACTGAAATAATATCTCCCTTTCTCTTCTCTTCTCTGCTGAGCCCTAGATCATTATCAATGACAGCTTAGATTGACCAATTGCACAGATTCTAACATGGTATCAGATCTTTGAACCACGATTGTGCGTTCCACGAAAGAGAATTGTGAAATTACAAGCTCATTGACAGTTTTCAGTAACGAAGGTTGAAGTTCTACCATGGCAGCTTCAACATTGAACACTGTGAAGTTCGATCACAATCATCCCCTATTTTTACACCCTTCAGACACCACCGGAGCGCCCATTATTCCGATGCAGCTAACCGGTTTCGATA
Source organism: Capsicum pubescens (assembly GCA_030864215.1). NCBI lineage: Eukaryota > Viridiplantae > Streptophyta > Magnoliopsida > Solanales > Solanaceae > Capsicum > Capsicum pubescens. The sequence goes on along the minus strand of CM061545.1, from coordinate 270,316,362 downwards.
ACTATTCGATATGGAGTAGGGCTATGCACATTCAGTTGCTTGGGAAAAACAAGTTGGGGATTGTTGATGGCACATTGAAAAAGGAGGATTTCTGAGCTGATTTTCGACATCAATGGGACCGGTGCAATGCAATTGTTCAAGGATGGATAATGAGCTCAGTAACACAGGAATTGCACACTGGAATTGTCTATGCTACTAATGCATGAACTGTTTGGGAGGATTTGCATGAACGCTTTAACAAGGTAAATGTATCACGAGTTTACCAGTTGCATAAAGTCATAGCAACTACTATACAAGTAAATGATAGTATACCTGGTTATTTTTCAAAACATCACAATTTATGGGATGAATTTTCTAGTATAGTTCCTCCGTCTTGTGATTGACCTAGATCAAGGGAATTTAATAATCATGTTGATAGACAAAAATTGATGTAGTTCCTAATGGGTTTGAATGAAATGTATAATTAGTTGAGGAGCTAGATTTTGATGACTGAACCTACTCCAAATCTCAACAAGGCATATGCTATGCTTGTTGAGCGAGAGAGCCAACGAATCATTGGTAGTTCCACTATGCAAGGTGAAGGTGCTTATTTAACGGCTCTGTTAGCAGCAAAAGGCTTAGGCTCTCGATTGTCTATTGGAGAAGGTTTTGTATCTAGAACTTTGACTAGAGAGAGTTCAGATATTACAGCTCACATGGCTGGGAGAGGAATGCATTATCAACATAACAAAGGAAACTCTTTTCAGAAAGGCAGGAAAAATTGGAACAAAAAATGTGACTATTGTAAAATGCAAGGACATGTGGTAGATGACTGCTTTAAGCTATATAGATACCCACTTGATTGGAAATCTAAGAAGAAGGTGACATGGAATACTGCTTATAATGTTCAAGCTGTGGTCCCTATACCACAATTGCATAATGGAACAAGAGAGAAGGGAAAAGCAATAGAGCCACTAATTTCCAGAGATTTACAAAGGGCTCCACAGCCGATAGGTGAGCAACATGGATAGATTTTGCAGATGCTTGACCGAGATTCTCCTCAGACCAATATGATGGCCAACATGCCAGGTATATCTCAAACTCCTAATACTAAATTAGAGAGTTTAAGATGAATAATTGATAGTGGTGCTACAAACCACATGGCTCACAAATTTAGACATAATGCATGATGTGCAAGTTGTTACAAATAAACAAAGTAGAAAAGTTTAATTACCTAATGGAGGGGTGACCTTAGTGTCACACACTGGCTACTGTAGACTTTCAAATACAGGAGAAATACATGATGTGCTTTTTGCCCAAGAATTTCAATACAATCTCTTATTGGTATCCAAGGTTACCAGGGAAATGAACTGTTTTGTGTCATTCTATCCTGGATTATATTTGTTCCAGGACCTTACCACAGGGAAGCTGATGAGGATTGGTCAAGAGGATACTAGTTTTTATCTTCTAGCTCGGCCTGGACCTTCCCCCTAAAGAGGTTGTTGCTACTAAAATCTTGTCAGCTCAGGATGTTCAAAATACTATCATGTTATGGCACAGGAGATTTGATCATAAACCTGTTCACTCAATAAAGGACATTCTTGGATTTAATCTTGAACATTGTAAATCAGTATTAAGCACCTGTGAGATTTGTCCCTTAGCTAGACATACCAGACTCCCTTTTTTGAGTAGTTCTACTAGGTCTAGTAAAGTGTTTGATATGCTACATGTGGATATATGGGGACCTTATCGTACTCAGACATTTGATGGTAACAATTTTTTTCTTACAATTGTTGATGACTGCTCAAGGATCATTTGGATTTTCTTGTTGAAATTCAAGATTGATGTCTTACGTTTACTTAAACAGTTTTTTCGAATGGTGCTTACTTAATTTAATGTCACAGTTAAAGGTATACGGAAAGATAATGGGGGAGAACATATCAATGAAAATTTGCAATCTTTACTTAAAAAATTGGGTATTATTCACTACAGAACTTGTGTACATACCCCTCAATAAAATGGAGTAGCTGAGAGGAAGAACAGACACTTGCTTGAAGTGGCTAGAGCACACCGGTTCCAGGGTCATATACCTCTCAAGTTTTGGGGTCATTTTATTTTTACTGCTGCTTATATTGTTAACAGAATTCCTTCTAGTGAACTTGCAGGGAAATCACCTTATGAGGACTTTTTTGGAATGAAACCTTGTTTCTTCCATTTTAGAACATTCGGTTGTTTGTGTTTTGCTAACACACTACCTAGAACTTACAAGTTTGCTCCAAGAGCTGTAAGATCAGTTTTTATGGGATATTCTAATGTCACCAAAGGGTATGTTCGGTTTGATCTTGCTGCGTAGAAGTTTTTTGTTAATGGGGATGCGGTATTTCAGGAAAACCAATTTCCCTTCAAGGTACCCATACAGTGGATGATAATCTACAGATTTTATGTCACTCTCTCCAGGTCCTTGTGATGATGATAATTTTTAGGCTCCTAGTAACATCTTCGAAACACCTACTCTGGCTTCCTCATTACCAGTTGATCTCCTACATTCTGATATTGTTCAAAATCCTTTACCATCTTTGACCCTACTGATGCTTCTACCTTTACTTTCAATCCATACAATCTACCAAATCTTAGACGATCAACAAGGCTCACTAAGCAACCTATTTGGTTATCAGATTTTGTTTCCAAACAGTCATCTAGCAATGTCCTTTATCCTCTTGTTGACAGTGTGTCATATGAACATCTTTCTCCCTCTTATCAGAAGTATCTACATACTTTTTCTGCGGTATTAGAACCTTCCTCTTATCAAGAGGCTATCAAAGATTCGAGATGGTTGAAAGCTATGTACACTGAGTGAAAGGATCTTAATGATAATCATACTTGGGACCTGGTTCCCCTTCCCAAGGGTAAAGTTCCTATTGGCTGCAGATGGGTCTATAAAGTCAAGTTAAAAGCTAATGGTGATATTGAGAGATTTAAAGCTCAATTAGTTGCTAAGGTCTTTAATCAGACAGAAGGTATTGATTTTCATGATACCTTTTCTCCAGTAGTTAAAATTGCTACAGTCAGGACAGTTCTCTCTTTGGTTGCACAACACAATTGGTTCATTCATCAGTTAGATGTGTACAATGCTTTTCTCCATGGTGACTTGCATGATGAGGTGTATAAGTAGTTGCTTGAGGGTTTTCCAAGTCAGGGGGGGAATGGTATTGTATGTAGACTTGTCAAATCCCTCTATGGTCTTACGAAAACAGGAAGTCAGTGGAATTTGAAATTGAGTGAGTCACTAGTGCATTCTGGTTTTACTCAGAGCAGCCTGGATCATCTTTTATTCATAAAAAAACAAGGGTTAGACATAGTTACAATCCTTGTGTATGTAGATGACATGCTTGTGACTGGTAATAGCTTGAGCCTCATAGAACATACTAAAGCTTCTCTTCAGAAAGTATTTAAAATCAAGGATCTTGGTAATTTAAAATTCTTTCTTGGCATGGAATTTAGTAGATCTGCCAAAGGTATTCTTATGAATCAAAGGAAGTATGCATTAGAAATTATCTCTGATTTAGGGTTAGGAAGTGCAAAACCAGCTATGACACCCCTTGAAATGAACAAGAAGTTAACGACACTGGAGTTTGATCAAGTCACAGGAGAATCAATAGATGAACCTTTTGAAAACAGAGAGCAATATCAGAGGTTGATAGGCAAAATGTTGTATTTAACACTGACAAGGCTAGACATTCCATTCTCAGTCCAAACACTTAGTCACTTCTTGCAACAACCAAAAAGGTCGTATTAGGATGCAGCTGTGAGAGTAATGAATTATGTGAAGAGAGAACAAGGACTTGGAATCTTGTTAAGCAGCAAGATATCAAACAAGCTAAATGTATATTGTGATGCAGACTGGGCTTCATGTCCCAATACCAGAAGGTCAGTTTCAGGCTTTTTAGTCATGGTGAATCACTATTGTCGTGGAAGTCGAAGAAACAAAATGTAGTCTCCAGAAGTTCAGCAGAAGCTGAATACAGGAGCATGGCTAATGCAGTTTCAGAACTAGTATAGATCACTGCATTATTAAAGGAGCTGGGAAGTAAAATTGAGGAACCAATAATTGTGTTTAGTGACAGTAGAGCAGCATGTCACAGATAGCATCCAATCCAGTGTTCCATGAGAGGACTAAACACATAGAGATTGACTGCCACTTTATCAGACAAAAATGATAAGAGAACAACTTGCAGACATACTTACTAAGGGCTTACCTCGGTTGCTACATGAAAACTTAGTAGGCAATCTTTGTGTGTTAAATGTCTTTGCACCCACCAGCTTGAGGGGGAGTAATGAGTTAGGAATTACTTGATTAATAAGTAGTTAAACAACTAATGTGTTAGTTAGTTGGCTAAACAGTGATTAGTTAGGAAACAGTTAGAATAGAAGCTTCCAGAAGTTCTATATAAACAACACTATTGCATTGTAATGAACTAATTTTTTGGCCTCTTTACACTGAAATAATATCTCACTTTCTCTTCTCTTATTTGCTGAGCCATAGCTCACTATCAATGATAGCTTAGATTGAACAATTGCACAGATTCTAACAGAGTTTTTTTCTGCTCCTTATGACTAATAGGACCTAACTTCAACTTGGGGTATATTGCTAATTACTGTTCTTGATCTTTGTAGGTTGCTTCCAAGATCAAATAATTTAAATTTTAAAATAAAATTACTATTTTTTTTTGTTATTTATAGAGTTGTATTTTCCATCCCTGTCAAATAAAGTAGAGGAGGAGAACTAGAAGAGAGAAAGAAAAAGAGCAAAGGAATGACAAGTCTAATGGGGGAAAATGACTGACACATTGACTACCTTCGATAGACGAAAAAAATTAAAGTGGTCTAACCAATCCCTAGGGCGGACCCCAACTGAAAGGCACTAGACGAACTAACGGCAATCTAGATAAAAAAAATCAGCTGGCCCTATGTGTAAAACCTTCTCGGGGGAGAGTCCTTCTTTAATGACAATAAAGAAAGTTTTTGGGAAGGACAAGAAAGGAACTCGCCCTTTAATTTGATACCAAGGGTTAAGAGTTGATTGTTGGCGATGATGACTTGGTGAAGGGAATATATAAGAGATATTCACCGGCACTCGATATAAATATCATCAAAGACTTTATGGAAATGAATGCAACAACGTTCACTCAAATGCCGCTATATTTTTAGGGTAAATACATTTGATGTATAATGCTTATGTATTTTTAAGCAAAATATCAACACTGCATATGTATTTTTATGCTAAAAAACATTTTGATGTATAATCCATATGTATTTTTAAGCAAGATATCAACACTACATATGTATTTGTTGTAACTAAAATCTCACAATAAAATGTAGAACTACATAAAAAACTCAAATTTATCTTTAATTCAAATTCTCATTTATAATGATAATAAATGAACACATATTAAAATATATATTAGTTATGATCAAGGTGTATTTTTGAAATGCTTAATTTTAACACTGCATATATATTTTTAGGGGAAATACATTTGATGTATAATGCATATGTATTTTTAAGCAAAATATCAATACTGCATATATATTTTATAACTAAAATCTCAGAATACAAAGTAGAACTTCATAAAAAACACAAGTTTATATTTAATTCAAATTCACATTTATATTGATAATAAATGAAAACATATTAAAAAATATATTAGATATGGGTCAGATGTATTTTTGAAAATGCTTAATCTTAACACTGCATATGTATTTTTAGGATAAAAACTTTTGATTAATACTGCATACGTATTTTTAAGCATAATATGAACACTACATTTGTATTTTTTTAACTAAATCTCACAGTAAAATATATAACTGCATAAAATACTCAAATTAAACTTTAATTCAAATTAAAATTAGACCCAATTCAAATTAGAATTAATTTCATTCAGTTAAAAAATAAGTACTATTATAACCTACAATTAGAACCACTTCAAACATAAAAAATAGTTTGTACAATCAAAACCTACATTCATACACCAGTTTCTCTAACTGTACAAAGTAATAAATCCATCAATCATCATACATCAAAAACTTCAGTAACACTAGTTCTTCTACTTTGCCTTGCAGGCCTCAAGGGTGCTTCGACACCACTATGAGCATTTGCTTCTTGTTTTCGGATCCCATAGTCCCACAAAAGTGCAGCATATCATGTACGGAAGTGCGTTGGGGTCGAACTCAATCACAATAACATTGTGACCATAAGAAAGGCACTCTGCATATGTAACCATAAAGAGACCACAATCCCTACAAAAACAAGGAAAAAAATATTTACTTATAAGTAAAATATATTTTGTACAAACATTCAATTTTGGTATATGTAAATTAAAAACTTACAAACTTACAAACTAACATGCAATATGCGATTAATAGTTACCTGAAAGAGAGGAAGTAAATCATTATCACAGATAGTGCTAGAATCGTGAAAAAGGAATAAAATTTGAAGTGGGAGAGATCGTTAATGGTGAAAGAAAAGGAATAGAAGTTTTAAATTAAGGAAAGAAAAATAAGAATGGCGTGAAAAGGGGATTTTAGCACAGTAACTTTCTTAGGGGGCAAAAAATAGGGGACCACTTAAAATAATGTTACAGATGCTACATAATGTAATTAGGATAAAGTGTTGCTATTTTTTGTAATTTAATACTTAAGTATGCTACTATAGGTAGTTTTCCCTTTACTATTTTTACTCTAGAGAAAATTTAAAGAAACCATATCTTACACCCGACCCATGATAATTCTATAATTATAAAATGATAAGCTTAAAAATTCATGGTGCTTTTCAAATTCATTATTTCACAAAAAGAAAATCTCCGGAGGTGGATTTACACTTTCCGAATTTTGGTGTTAAAAAGCACTTAAACCCCAGGACGAATTTGTTTTTAAAAAATTACTGACATTAGGTGTATGTGTATAGAAACTTATTTTTTTTTAAAAAAAAAAAATAAAATAAAATCCATTTCCCCTCAATTCTAATAAAAGAAACCAAATGCACACACAACAAAGAAAGAATAAACGAAATACTCGTAAGTAGGCAGTGGAACTGAATTGCTTCTTCGTTATTTTTTTGGTAAGTTTCAAAAATAGCAACTGTTTGGCACAAAATTCATATTTCATAACCACACTTTATAATATTATTATTTATAATTGATGCATTTGATTCACATTTATTGTATTTGCATTACTTAATAATCTGTATGTATAAAAAACATAAATACATTAGTCACATTTAAAATTTTATATTTTTTTTATTTTCAAAAAATATGATTACATTAAATACAAGCCATGAATAATCACTACAAAAAAAACGTGTTTTAGCCACGTGCAAAACCATGGCTATATGGTACCAAAATCGTAGCTAAATAGTTTAGCCACGGTTCATTAGCCACAGTTAAAGGTTGGTCCAACAGGGGCGTGGCGAGTAAATTAGCCACGGTTTTATCGTCCGTGGTAACATTGCATTAGCCACGGTTTTCGGGTACATTTAGCCACGACCATTCCATGGGTAATTTGTTCAAATTTTGTGATATCATATCAGTTTGCCACAGTTATAACCATGGAAAAAATGCCTTGTTTTTAAGAAATATATATTTTTTTCATACAAATTAGCCACGGTTTTAACCGTGGCAAAAAAGTATCCAACTTTTTAAAAAAATATATATTTTTGCATAAATTTGCCACGATTTAATCATGACAAAAGTGCCAGCTCTCTTTAAATATATATATATATATATATATACATATATATATATACATATATATATATATATATATACATATATATATATACATATATATATATATATATATATGATAGTCTGATACTAATTTCTAAATAATGATAGACATTCACTTACACATTATCCACTATACACAAGATTGATATTAATTGTAACATAATAATCAAAGTTCTGATATTGTTCAATATATTGGCACAAAAGATAAGGTCCAAACCTTAAATATTCATAAAAAATACCATAAATACTAATGTTAAAGAAACACCAAAATATACTAAAGCCTAAGAAGATTACTGCTTGAGCTACCATGATTCACATGACTATTTCTAGACATTCCAAAAGCTTTTGAAGGATAAACATTTCCACCTAAACCACGCACATGTCCAGAATGTTTAGATCCAAACACTTTTTTAATGGCGTCATTAGGATGAGCTAGTATCTTCAAAGGAACACCGTTACTGATAGCAAGTTCCTGATCTTTAGGTAGATGCTCCGATATTTTATCCAACAAGCAAAATAGATAAATGAGATATCCTCGTACCAATAAGACTTCTCTATAATAGAGTTGTGTATTAATTCAAGCAATTGTCCATCATATATAGAGACGTATTAATTCAAGCAATTATCCATTAAATATTGAGACGCTTCAATAACAACAAAAAATCTAGTATACTCCCACCAAGTGGGGTCTGGGGTGGGTAAAATGTACGCAGTCCATACCGCCACCTCAGAAGAAATAGAGAGGTTGTTTCCGATAGACCCCCGGCTCAAGATAAAGAATAGTCTTCAACTAGAACCGAGCTTATAATAAACTAATAACAATAATATTGTCATAAATATACAGATATACCAGCAAGGAATTTAATCTGAGGAATGGACAAGAATGATTAAACAAATGATGTTCAAGCAGGCAATCAACAATTGATGTCACTAATGTACAGTTTTGAGCATGTGCCACTTATACATGTTATCATACTATCATTTACTTGCATCATCCTTACTTCACATAGACAATTTTAGAGTCACCTAATTAACTTCATCCTTCCCTTGTACACTACATAACTTTTAACCTTGTAGGAAATTTGGAAAGTTTCCTTTATTCTTGACATACCAATAATTGTATAAGCAAGAGTTCTAACATATAAAATATATATCCATCAAACAATAAATACATCAAAGATAACAATCAGCCTACAAAGATCAGTGAATGAGCACTACTTTGGTATGATTTTTCAAACTTAAATTCGATTCTAATTATTGACTGCACCTCATAGGGATCTATCTATCTATCATACAACAAGGATTTGACAGGACCTTTTCCTCAGTCAATTGGAAAATTGACAAAGCTATCAAATTTGTAAGTAAATGTGAATAAGCATTGAACATGAATTCACTTACAAGCTAATTTCATGATAATTTGCTGATCTTTTCTTAATTTCATGACAGTATCTTTGTTGGTTGTGGATTTTCTAGATCCTTAACCAACTCCATAGGAAATCTTACTCGACTGGTTTCTTTGTAATCATTCTGTGGTACTTTTTGTACCTTAATGCAAACTTTTTGTGCTACCAGATTTTGGTCCATCTCTAGACAGGCAATGCACTTCTAAACAGAGAAACAGTTCACGAGGAGTTCAATCCATACTGTTTTTCTTGTGTTTATACATTATCATATCTGAATAGTTATGTTTACTAAATCTATCTATCTTCCAATCGTCTTCTTTATACACTCTAAAACAACCCCATTCTGTATTATGCAGATCTTAGAACAGGGATACAGTGAAGTTCAACTCAAGGAATGTTCATTAGAATGAAGATTAAATACACTAGGCGTCACAATAATAAAAATTGATTGTACTAGAAATTGATACTGCATTTCCAGTACACAAGTTTATACTCCTTCTACATCAATTAAGTTGACTATGTTTATCAAATGACTATGTTATTTGATGGTTTTTGGAATAGTACACTATTCAAAGGGCAGCCCGGTAAACTAAAGCTCCCGCCATGAGGTAGAGAGGTTGTTCCCGATAGACCCCGGCTTATGACAAAAACAGCTCATTAAGGATAACAAACAAACTATGAACAGTAGAATAACATGAATATAAGTTTTGGTTGATTTTATAATTTGTAAATTCTTAGCTCCTGTAAGAGCTTAAATTCAGACAAATAAAAACATTAGTTGTTAAGTAAAATATGCCACCATCGACGAAGCATGTGATTTATCCACACACCAAAAAAAAATGCAAATCACATGTTCAACCTACTCATGTACATTGCACACTCCAAATTACAGAACAGTAACTTCTGAGAATGATCTATCTATTGATAGTTCTACACTGCAATAATCAGAAAAAACAAGGAACCAAATATACTTTGTTCTGGTCTTAAACATCAAGCATATAGTTCATGCGGAGTTTAAATAAGTCGTTCAAGTATAAAATGCTTAACATTGGCGAAAGGAATTGATCAAACAAAACCTTTGAGCTAAGCATCTGTAAGGGCCAAAACAGGCTAAAGAACTTTGCAAATAGGTACAGTTTAGTATGTTATCTTCCGCAATGTGGCTTATTCAGTACATGAAGAAACGTGAATTCGTGGTCAACTTTAATCATTATAATAATTTCCACTAAAATAGGTCTGATTTATCGATAATAAGAAATCCCGCAAAATATGGTAGCTTTATCAGAAATTTATCGCTAAATAAATGTCTTTGAAAGTAATTAATTTTAGCGCCAATAATATAAGCATTTACGAAACATCCAATATAAATGCCACTAAACACTTTAACAACATTAAATGCAATGACCTTAACTTAAATGGCATTAAATATTTTTGTTGTAATATTTATTGACGCAAAATATCTCTTTTGTTGTAGTTGGTAGTCAGTAACCACCATATACCTAGCACGACATATGATAATATACAAACAAGCATACAACGATTTTCTTTTAAGATTTGTAATATCTAGATACATGATAAAGAAGAGAGCAACACCATTCAAGATTTCAAGGATAACAAATACATGTTAAATGTTAGAGAAGAGAGCAACACTATTTAAGGATAACATCAACATGACAATGGATAGATAACATAACACATATAATTAACATTACTGTGTTCAAATGAATCATAACCGATGATAAAATATTAAATAACGACTCTAACAACACACACTAACATCATGCAAATGATAAAATCAACATGACAACATGGAACATAACTAAACTTATAGGGTTCGAATGAATCATAACAGATGATGAACATCATTGGATGACTCAAATTAGATATTTGTTATAAAAAGTATTTCAGTGTTTTTTTGTGATAATTGAAAAAAATTAAATCATCTTGTTTATATTACAAAAGATAATTATGTGCTTTAAGTACCACAAAAAAAGAATTTCGATTTTGTGCATTGTCAGTTGACAAAATATTTTACACTATCAGGTAAATTTGACTTGCTATTGCAGGTTATTTTTTTTTTTTTTATTTTTATGTAAATAGTTGGATAACCTGCAATAACAGATCAAGCTAACTGATAGTGCAAAATATTTTATTCACTAACTATGCACAGATCTTAAACGCATAAAAAAAATGATTATCCTAAAATGATTAATCGGGGCACAAAGCCACTAACACTTAAAAAGTTGACCAATTTTTTTAAAAAAATTAGTTTCTTCTTACAAGGACTTTGTTTAATTATTCTTATTTTTTATGGTAGGATTTGGATTTTCAATCCTTTTAGTTCCTCTTCCAGGAACTTTACCTTGACATACATTATTTTGCATATTATTTCACGCACAATAGCAGGGTAGTCATTTAAACTATCGGTGTATATTGGTCAAGCCTTTTTTCTATTGTATGCGTTGTCCAGTATTATGCCAAGTAGGTATCGTAAGTGCAGTTTAATAGTGGAAAATTTTTGTAAATTTTTTCATTAGATTATGTGACTTACGTATGTATTGTCGTTTGGTTGAAAGTAATTTATCTTGAAATTAACTATGCAAGATTAGGTATTCCACCCCTAAGGTCGGATTAATAACACTACAATTACGGAATAAGTTATCTCATGCATTTTATCTCAATCAAATATGGGATAAATTGATCCTACTATTAAACCCAATATTAATTATCTCTAATCCCTTATACCAAACGAGCTCATACACTAATCATAGTGTTGACTGTACTCTACTACTTTCCATTTTTACCATGGATTTTTGGAATTCCTGTAGAATATTATTGCAATGGTCAAATCATTTTTTTTATGTATTCAACAATCTAATGCTCTTTATCATGGTTAGTATTAAGATATATTCTCTTAATAATATTTCCTTAATGGGACCACAAAAATAGGTCTTATTTAACGGTAGCTTTACCAGCAATTTATCGCTAAATAAAAAGTCGTTGAATGTAATTATTTTTGGCGCTAATAGAATGAGCATTTACCTGCATTTGATATAACTTCCACTAAAGACGTTAACGCCATGCAATGACCTTAACATAAATGCCGTTAAATATTTTTGTGGAAATATTTATTTACGCTAAATATATCTTTCGTTGTAATGGTAGCCAGTAGTAGCCACCGTATACCTAGCATGACATATGATAATATACAAACGGGCATCTATCGATTTTTTTTTGAAGATGTGTAGTATCTAGATATTTGCTGTTAAATAAGAGAGCAACACCAATCAAGTATAAAATCAATATAACAATAAACTAATAACATAACATATATATATAACTAATATTAATTGGTTTGAATGAACCATAACTGATGATAGAACATCATAAGATGACTCAAACGATGCACTGACACCATTCAAACGACAAAAACAACACGACTATGGACCGATAACATGACTCGAAGGACACACACTAACACCATTCAAATGATAAAATCAACATGACAATGGACTGACAACATGACACAATAACTAAACTTGTAGGGTTCGAACGAACCATAAGACAGATGATAGGACTGACTCAAATTATAAGACATGACACACTGGGGATAACTCAAATGACACGATAAACCTAGATGCGCGCTTATAACTCATGTGCCTTCCACAATGCGCGACTTAGGAACGACAGTTGAACTAGTAGGGAACTGCAGAAGAAGTAGATCCACCATCCCTAATTAGGAAAGGGTGCACCAACATTGGGTCCACGTGAAGAACTTGCCCCATCACCACTAGTAGGAGACAAGGAACTTACAAGGGAGAGAAATGGGAGTGGAGCATCACTCCCCATTTGTTGAAGTTCTGCCTCGAATTAAACTTTTTGCTTTTGAGCTTCTAATGCCTCCTTCAATTGTTCAAGTTGGGAGAGGCTAAGTCCTTCAATAATCGGATATTCGCACACACGATCGTAGGCTCCCCTCCCAGATTCAAGTAGGGATTCCCCTATAGCTCTCTCCTTTCGGAGAGACTCCTGCAAGTCCATGACCTCCTTATTGAGCCCACGTTGACCTTGATTCCTATAAGAAGTACCTTTTAGTCGAGTCATCCCCTTTGATTCCTATAAGACGTACCTTTTAGTCGAGTCATTTCCCTTGATTCCTAGAAGACATACCTGTTAGTCGAGTCATCCCCTTTGATTCCTCTAAGACGTACCTTTTAGTCGAGTCATCCCCTTTGATTCCTATAAGACGTACCTTTTTAGTCGAGTCATCCCCTTGGATTCCTATAAGACTTACCTTTTAGTCGAGTCATCCCCCTTGATTCCTAAAAGACGTACCTTTTAGTCGAGTCATTTCCTTTGATTCCTAGAAGACGTACCTTTTAGTTGAGTCATCCCCTTTAATTCCTATAAGACGTACCTTTTAGTTGACCTTTTAGTCAATTCATTCCAATTAAATCATATAAATTGCATTTCTTTATTTGGGATAATTTTCTTTTCAGTTTTGATGTGATTTCAGGAGCATGCCCGAAGCACAGGGCGAATAAATGGAAAACCAAGAAACAATGTGAAGAAATTGAAAGTTAAACAAATTGAAAAATAGCAAGTCAGGAGCCCGCTTGCAGAACAGGGTGAAGAAATTTAAAGCATAGCAACAAGTTGATGAAATAGCAAGTCAGGAGCCCGCCTGCAGAACAGGGTGAAGAAATTGAAAGCATAGCAACAAGTTGATGAAATAGCAAGTCAGGAGCCCGCCTGCAGAATAGGGTGAAGAAATTGAAAGCATAGCAACAAGTTGATAAAAATAGCAAGTCAGGAGCCCGCCTGCAGAACAGGGTGCAGAAGTTGAAAGCATGGCAACAAGTTGATGAAATAGCAAGTCAGGAGCCCGCCTGAAGAATAGGGTGATGAAAGTCGAGTCAAGAACCAACAGAAGATGTATAGATAGGACTTTTGTAATTTTATTTATGTTTTAACTTGTAATTTTTATTTTTTGATGTAATGACAGAGCCGCGGACCGAAACCTCGATGGAACCTCACTCGACTCTCCAACTCGGTATAGTCCACTTCTCTTCCAATCCTTTGAAATACCCATGACTTGATTCTCTTGTAATTTGGGTAGGAAGGATGTCTTAAGTTAAGACCCGGTTGTCCTTCTTCCTTCTGTTTCTTTCTTTGAATAATGGTCGGGTCAAAATTTGGTCTCGTTGTCTACTTCTTTGTCCGAAAAACACTGTGTGTTTACATTCAAAGAGGGCATGATGTAGACACCTAATTTTGTCCCTCCCGAAGTCTAATTTTATTCATGTTTAGTTCACCTTACCATGTGTCCAACCCCATGTAATTATATCCCACCAAAATACAAAAATAAACAAAAAAATACCTCTAACTAATTTATCTTATCCTAACAACCTATCCAATCAAAAGTTTCCACCTACCCTAACTACCCATGTGATTCCCACCCTCTTTTTTCTTGTCCACAAAGAAAGAATATATGGGGGACCCACCAAAATTCCCACATGATAACAAATCCATGCTCATTATAAAAGAAAAAATCTAAGAAGAAAAAGGGGGCTCATTCTTTGATCATCATCTTCTCCACAATAACAATAATCACCAAATAATCTTCCTCACAATAACAAGAACAACAACGAAAAAAAAAAAAAGTAACCGGTGAACAGTGACCGGTAAACAGTGACCGGCGAACAGTGACCGGTGAACAGTGACCGGTGAACAGTACCGGTGAACAGTGACCGGTGAACAGTGACGACATGAAAAGTGATGGTGAACGGGTCATTATTTGTCGAGTTGGATTGTTGGTGTTAAGGTTCGGCTCGAGATTTCTAGGTGCGGACTCTCTTTATTCGAATAACATTGAGTTTGAAACCTTCAAATTTAAGGTCCAATTCTTTCTTCTCTTTTATTTAATTGTTATGTGATTGTGATAGGGTGTGATTTAATACCGTGGTTTGTTTGTTGATGTGAACTGTTGGTGACATTTAGGTGTGTGATGTGCTAAGCATGATTGGTGAATTTTCGTTATTCTCGATTGGTGGATTGTGTATTGAAATGGGTTAATCACGTGGTTAAAAATTAATTAAGGTGGGGATTAAAAATGGAGGAAAATGAATATAGATTAATTTTGATGTATTGATAATGTTAAACATGATAGAATTGTGATATTTTGAACTTGGTAGGCAAACGTAGGCCGGTTAGGCAAATTTAGGAATAACGATTTATTGGAGTGTTTGAATATGTGCGTGAATGGTACTTTCTACTTTATTGCACGAAAAGTTTAAATTGTACTCATTTGGCCGGGGAATGCCCCGAAGGATTTGTATTGATTTATCCGGGGAATGCCCTGAAGTAGCATGTACGCAAAGGAGGCTAGTGATCAAGGCCCGGAACGTCGGGTGGAGTTTAGTTTAGGATTAGTTTAGAATAGAATAGGTTTTATATTTCAGCACCTCTTTTATTTTGGATTGTATAATTTGGACTGAACATTATTTTTGTTTGTTTTGAATTTTGTGTGATTTATTTGTTTGCTTGTTTTGTGTGTTTATGTGGTTTGTACATTTGTAATGTCAAATTAGCCGATACACTCCACCTAGCGACCGTGGTCGAACCACGGGATCAAGGAGTTTCTAACACCTTCCCCTTGGTCAACAGAATTCCTTAGCCGGAATCTCTGTTCGTAAACCGGTTTAAAGAGTCAAATGGTTTCGAAAAGGATTTTCCAATGGTGACTTGGCACACCAGATTATACCAAGTGGCGACTCTGATTTTTAATGTAAAAACAATCTTTTTTCGGAACCAATCTTCATTTTGTCACTTTAATAAAAAACTCTTTCAAACCTTAAAATACATATCTTTTTTTTGAGTCGAAAAAGGGGAGTGACAGCTCTGGCGACTCTGCTGGGGACTATTTCAGAACCCGAGCTTTTTTTTGGAGTCATATAGGCTTTGTTTGGCATTACGAGTGTATAAGCATTGTTTGTGATTTTTGTTTGTGTTTTCACTTTTGTGCATTTTCGTGCTCTTTGTTTACAGAATTTATCCTATGTGTTACCGCTTTATATCTGGCATCATTTGCATAACCCGAGTCAATTCTTTTCGCAACAAGTCTCGGAGCGCACGTCGTGCGCACGAACTCTAGTTGAGTCACCTTTATTTTAGGGGGGGAGCCGTTGGATGTATGGAGTAGGTGGAAAGCAAAGCAGCCACTATCGACCATATGCTCCCCCAAACGGCCTTGTTAGTAAACCACAACGTAGGTCAGCCTTTAGGTCATGCTTATGTGCATCATATTGAGACCTAGCAGGGCCCACTTGGTCCTTTGTAGGAGACTCACCTCTAACGCATCCCTACGTGTTAAATGTTGCATCTTTGAGGGTAATGGGGTCATTTGACAGACTGATTTGGTGAAAACATGTGTTAGAAGTAAGGTGCGTAGGCAAGAACTGTTGAAAAAAATTGAGAAAAAAAGTGAAGTGAGTCGAAAAGAAGAAAAAAAAAAGAGTGTCGTAGCTTTTAGTGTTCTTTATGGGTTTTGTTCTTCACAATCAAAAAATTCAAAAAGAAAAGATTTTAACCTTTTGCACTCATTTCTCAAAAACGAAAATATCCAAAAGATTTTTCATTTGTCTCCTTTAGCATGCATTCATAATTCGAAATTTTCAAAAAAAAAAAAAAATCGCAGTTTTTATAAAAGAAAATGCAAAAAATGGTAGAAATTTGTACATTTCATGTAATGAAAATACCAAAAAGATTATTTTTTTTCCTTCATAATTGTTGGTGGTAGTTTAGTTGAAGTGTCAAATTGAAAACTCGAAAAAAAAAAAAGATTTTGTTATGTTGTTCATCGTATGTCTTTGGGCGTGTCTCAAGTCAGGGTGCAATCCGTTATTTAATCATTAATTATCCAATCTGGACGAACTACGCACCCCTGATTCTCCTCTCTCGGGAGTGAGATACGTAGGCAACCTATTTTAGGTTCGGGGATCTTATTTCAAAAATTCAAAAAAAAAAAATTCTTCACTCTTCATTTAGAGTAGGTTTCTCATGTACATCTTTAAAAGAAAGCAAAAAAATATATTTCCCTTTAATAGGTTCAAGTTTCATTTTCGTATGAAATTTAAAATCGAAAATCCAAAAATATTTTCTTCGGTAACCATAGATTTCATGTTGTACAGGAATCTGAAAAATTCAAAAAGATTTTTTTCACTCTTCACTTAGAGTAGGTGTTTCATATACATCTCTGAAAGAAAACTACAAAAAGATTTTTCTTTAATAGTTTCAAGTTTCATTTTCCTATGAAATTCTAAATCGAAAACCCAAAAAGATTCTTCTTTGGTAATCATAGATTCCATTTTTGTACAAGGAGTTTAAACCTAAAAAATGCAAAAAGATTTTCGTCAATTCTTTTGATAATTTGTTTTTTTTTTTTCTTTTTAAAGTTTCAAGAAAAAGAAAAAAAAAATTAATTGGCCATTTTGGCAAAACTTCACGAACTACGCACACCTGATTCTCCCCTTTCGGGGGTGAGATACGTAGGCGCCCTTCTAGGGTTCGGTGATTTTTCTTCAAGAGAAAAAAAAAGAGGTTTTGAAGAAAAAAAAATGTTGAACTCTAACATATTTGTTACCTCTTGTTCAGTTAGTTTAAGGTGGTTGGTTTGTGGTTTCCTGGATGGTCCTCCATATCACACCAAATCCAAGGAAGGGTTAGTTGTGTCCAACAACGATATAGAGAGTGGCATCATGGATGAAACAATGAGTCAAGAAATTGAGAGTTTAAAGGAAGAGAATTTGAGACTGAGACAACAAATGATAGGAATGTACCGAGCTTGGGCCAGTGGGCTGCCTCCACCTCCGTTCCCCACTTTTGACCCTGCAAATACCTTGAGTCTTCCACCAAAATCGCAAAGTCAGTTTCCTACTGTTGTTGATGCACCACAACATGCCTCAGAATCCATTCCACGTCAAATGCACCTCAATACTTCCACCACTCTTTCTTTATCTCCTCAGTATAAGTCTACCACATTCACAGCACCACATATCCTCTGTGCTTTTGTTACTCAACCTTCTACTAAGGCTTCCACTTTGTCTATCAATCCAACGATTGTGATTTCCCAGTCCACTAGTGACTCCACGTTCAATACTGTTGATGATCATTGGTATACTCTTGAGCCTACAGTTAAGTTAAGTGAACCTTCAAAATTTCTTACTAAGAAGCCTAGCATGCAAAAAGAGCCAGAGAAAATGGTTGGGAAAGTGAAGAGTGTAGAAAATGATATGAAAAATTCCCCTGAACTTATGGGCTATGAAGATGTTTCATATAAAAACTGGGGCATGTCTTCAATTGTTAACCTTCCTCCTAGATTTGAGACATCAAAATTTAGGGAGCCTGATGGACAGAAGGATTCTGTGAAACATTCGGGACGACATTGCAATTAACCAAGGGAAACTGAAGGAAAGAAGAAGGAAAACTCACCTATTGTCATGACAGGGCCAAAGCAGAGTTTGAGAGGTTCAACCCACCAATACTGTCAGCCTCAATACCGAGCGTACATATCAGATCCACATAACCACTTGCAACAAGGTTTCTTTCTCCAAAATTAATGTTGGGCGTATTTATACGTCTAAGCACCATAATTTACCCATGTTTTGGCTAAGTTTTGAGGATAAAATATATAATTCTTGCACTTTTAGTCCATTTTCCTTTAAGTGGGATGACCTATGAGATTAGTATGTTTTTCAGGTACTAATGATGAAGATTTCAGCACTTTGTGGACCTGTGGGCAGCAAAGGAAAACTTCACATAAGAGGGAAGGCAGCTTTTGGACTGAATGTGATGTATGGGAACTTTTTCCCGGGCAAACCCAGTTGGGTTCTATATTTGACAGTGACTGATTACACTTTCTAACGAGAGTTGTAATTTGAGCGTATCAAATTTTGGCGCCGCTGCCGAGGAATACAGTTGTCAACTAAGTTTGTGATAGTTAATAGACCCTTTGGTCAAAGATTCTTGAATTTTACTTTTTGTTTGTTGATTTTGTTTGGTTCAGGTTAATTGGAGTGCATGCCAAATACACGAAGTTCTGGTCAACCATTATTACCTATAAATCCTGAACCACATCTTATTGGCAGAATGGATGCGCAACGAAACCTTGAACGGATGTCTGCTCAACAGGAGCAGGAAAGATTAGCTGCATTGGCATCTGCTCAAGTGCATCAACAGAATATTGATAACCCAGGTCGGGCAACAAATCTTGATGAAGAGGACCTGGGTGATGATGAATTATTAAATCCAAGGCGTGCTAGTGAGGTGGCAGCACCTGTGAACAGGAGAGATCGTCAAGCTAGAATGAGACCTGAACGCCGAGCTGTGCAGGCCCCTTTCGATGATAATGATGACGATTTGGATGCGGCTGGTGCCACAGGGGTTATTATTCCTCCACCCTTGGCACTCGGAGCCAAGTTCAATATCACCAGCACCATGATCTAGCTATTACAACTAAAAGGGTTATTTGGTGGACTTGCAGGCGATGATCCGAATATGCATCTGATCAACTTTATCTCAACATGCAAGTCATTTGACAATCCAGGAGTTAGACAGAATGCAATTCAACTGCGCTTATTTCCATTGTCTCTATCTGGAGAGGGAACTCTATGGTTGAATGGGCTGACTCCTGACTCTATTACTAATTGGAGGCAACTGAAAGACGCTTTCCTAGAAAGATTCTTTTCTCCATCCAAGAGAGCATAGTTATGAGATGAGATCAACAATTTTCGACAGCTTCCAATTGAATCTCTCCACGAAACATGGGAGAGATTCAAGAAGAAGCTTATGCGGTGCCCAAATCATCAGATGACCAATATCCACTTGATGGAAATATTATACAGGGTGTTGAACTCGGTGACTAAGCCAGTGGTTGATAATGTTGCAGGTGGGTCATTCATGGACCTTACTTTTATTGAGGCTGGTGATATGTTCGATTGTATGACAAAGAAGAGTAGAGCTTGGCATACCAGGGATTCTGAGGTAGCAAGCTCTACTGTATCTACTGGCATGACAGTAGAACAGAGGCAAAGAGAAGAGGAACGTGACCAAGATATGGCTCACATGAAAACACAGATAGACCTTCTTACCAAGCATTTATTATCAGGGAAAATAGAAAAGGTCAAGGCTGTTGTATCACAGGGTAGAGATAAATCCGATTCTGAGGAGGAAGCGAATTATTTGAATAATCAGGGGGGTTTCCGAGGCAATGCCCAAGGAAACCAAGGTCGGAACTATTATGAAAAATCCGGATTCATGAATAAGACTAACAAGAGTGGTTTGTATGTTCCTCCTGGAAATTGTGAGGCTGCGGCATCTGGCTCTGGAAAGATGTCCATGAAAGATATGATGGCTAAGTTGTTGAAAGGAGTGGAGGCAACCAACACGGGAGTAACTGAGGTAAAAAATAATTTGTCCTCAATAAATCATTTGGTTGATTCGTATTCCACTTCAATAAAACAGCTGGAACAACAATTGAGTCAACTATCAGCGGCACTCAATCAAAGAAAAGTTGGTACCTTACCTAGCGACACTGTGCAGAACCCAAGGAATGATGGATCATGTATGGCTATTACTACCAGGAGTGGTAAGGTGTTGGAAAATCCATCCAAAGGCAAGCAGGTGGTTGATATTACAGAAGAGAATGTTATTGAAGCATATTATGATGATTCTGTAGAAACTGAAAATCAGAATGAGAACGTTCATGACAGTACACCTAGATGTCACCAGCCTGAAAAGATTGATAATCGGAAGCAAGATAAAAAGAAAGTGGTGTAGAAAACTCTTCCAAGTCCACCATCACCTTTTCCTCAGAGACTAAAGAAGAAAGCTGATGACACCAGGTTCAGTAAATTCATGACTATGTTGAAGCAGTTGACTATTAATGTGCCTTTGGTGGAGGCACTAGAGCAGATGCCAGGATACGCCAAATTCATGAAGGACCCTTTGACAAAGAAAAGGGCAGCAAGTTATGAACTGGCAGATAATGTTCATCATTGCAGTGCAATTGCCACGAGATCTTTAGTACAGAAAAAGGCGGATCCTGGTGCTTTCACTATTCTTTGCAGGGTTAGATCCTTGGATTTTTCTAAGGCATTGTGCGATTTGGGGGCTAGCATCAATTTGATGCCGCTATCTATTTATAAACAGTTGGGGTTGGCCGATCCTACACCAACCAATATGCGGCTCGTGATGGCAGATAGGTCGGTAAAACAACTTGTTGGTATCTTATATGATGTACTGGTGAAGGTTTCTTCCTTCATTTTTCCTGCAGACTATGTTATTTTGGATTGCGAGGTAGATTCTAAAGTTCCCATAATCTTGGGATGCCCTTTTCTCGCAACAGGAAGTGTGCTTATTGATTTACGAGCAAACGAGCTTTTATTTCGGATGAATGACGAAGTGGTCCGTTTTGATGTATGCAAATCAATGAAGCAGCCTAAAGATATGAATGTTTTCTCTATAGATGATGTTTATTATGAGGACGAGAAAGAATCATCTGTAGACAAGCATCTTACTGTCGAGCCATTATCTGTTGTAACTTTTGAACTTTGAGCATGAGGATGTTGAAGAGTATGAAGAAACTATTCGTGCTCTAATAGGAATGGGGTCCTATTCTCATGCCCCTAAGAAGCTGGACCTTGACCTTAAGAATCGACCGTCACCACCAGCGAAACCATCCATTGAAGAGCCACCAGTGCTAGAATTGAAAGAGCTCCCCAGTCATCTAAAGTATGCGTTCTTGGGAAGTGGGAATACACTTCCGGTTATTGTTGCGGCTGATTTAGGTGAACAACAAGTAACGACTCTCATCTCTGTTCTGAAGAGGTACAAGATAGCCATTGGTTGGACTATTGCTGATATAATTGGTATCCCTCCTGGGATATGTATGCACAAGATTCAGCTCGAGGAAGATTGCGTACCCACCATTGAGCACCAACGTCGTTTGAATCCACCTATGCAAGAGGTGGTGAAGAAAGAAATTATTAAGTGGTTAGATGTAGAGGTGGTGTACCTAATTTCAGATAGTAAATGGGTGAGTCCAGTGCAATGTGTGCCCAAGAAAGAGGGTATGAAAGTAGTCGTAAATGAAAAGAATGAGCTAATTCCACTCAGACCTGTCACAGGGTGGAGAGTGTGCATGGACTACCGGAAGCTGAATTCGTGGATGTTAAAGGATCACTTTCCAATCCCATTCATGTATCAAATGCTTGATCGATTGGCAGGGAAGGGATGGTTCTATTTCTTAGATGGTTATTCCAGATACAATCAGATTTGCATTGCTCCTGAAGATCAGGGGAAAACCACTTTTACATGCCCGTATGGTACGTTTGCCTTCAAACGAATGCCATTTGGGCTATGTAACGGACCTGCTACTTTCCAGCGATGTATGATATCCATTTTTTCTGATATGGTTAAGGATAGTCAACTCTTTCTTGATTCCTGGGACACAATATACTAAGATCACATGTGATCGAGTCTGCTTGGTGTAAGCTTTGATGATGAATATTCCCATCAACATTGGTGCGGTTATACGATCGTCAATGCGCAAGGCTAGGCTGCACAAAAGGTCCCATTTCAGTTTTAACAACTTGTTGACTGTGATCTTAAGGAAAGAACACATTAAAGAGGAACCCGCGGATCAAAAGCTACCACACAACCCGAAGAAGGTTGATTTCACAAAGGTTAAAGAGCCAGAAACTATTCAAGGCATCAACCTCACCACTGCAGAGAGGCATGCTCGAGATGAAAGTTTTTTCCGCCATCTGTATGGCATGACTAGATTTACACTAATAAATGGGGGTCGTGTTCCGACTGATGCAGAGCTTCAGCAGTTGGACTATGATTACCCGCTTAATGAGCATGAGCGGACCATGTATGGAGTGGGAGTACATTTTGAGGAACCTCTCGACGATGACGTGCCGACTGATGATGATCACCGACTGCCAGACTCAGACGTGGAGGAAAACTCTAATGACGATGACTCTAATGATGATTCCGACGCAGGGGGTATGACCCCAGACATAGAAGAGGAGTCCGACTAATCAGGTTTTCCTTATTTATTTCCACTGAGGACAGTGTGTCCCGTCTAAGTGTGGGGTGCGGGTATATGTCTGTTGTATTGTATTTCTTTGCCTACATTTATTCTTGTTTGTTTGAATTAGTCGTAGTTCGTTAGTGTTCTGATAGACAGCATGGTATATTACAACAAGAGTTTGTGCTAAATCATTACTATTGAGTTGTTTAGGCTCTAAGTTGTGACTCACTGTGTGATAAATTGTTGTGGTTTAATTCGTTCATCTGTTGGGTCAAGAATCTATAATGCTCCCAATGAAATTGACCATGTGCCTTGTGTGTGTGAGGATAGTGTATATTCTTTGTTGTGACTGATGCTAGAACTTGCCTGGTGTGTGTGTGAAGCGAAATAAAGATTGTGAGTGTAGGAGGTGATTTAGGCATTTCTTTGGCAGCCCTGAAAGTGTTTACCTTCTTTTTACCTACCTTTGTACATTGTGCTAGTGAACCCCCTTTGAGCCTTTAGCTATTTTCTTTGGCAGCCTCATATGTAGCCTAATCCATTTTTTTCTTCAAGACCATAATTTGATCCAAACTCCTAAGCGCTTTAAAATTGTAGAATCATGTGGAAAAATAAAAGGAGAATGGTGAAAGTGATTCCTCAGGGTGTATTGGTACTTGAAATTGTTGTGAAAAAGAGTGGCTATTATAGGGATGCTTGCTTAATATAAAAAAAAAGAAAAAAAAATATAAAATAAAATAAAATAAATTTAAAAAAAACAAAAAGATAGTTGTGTTTATGATTGAAAAACAAAATGGGTGAAAATGTGTTGGTAGATGAAAGAGAGGTAAAGTGGTTGTTAAAAGATAGTGTAACTGGCATATTGTAGTGTATTAAAGCACTTAGGGAACATAGTCACTATTTCTGGCCAAAATAGTCCTACCTGTCCCTTAGCCTACATTACAACCTGTAAAGACCTATTTGATCCTAAACATAGCAGTCTGATATTAGTAGAGCATTACACTAAGGGAAAGCCTATGGTCATCAGTTGCAATATAAGAATTCTTTGTGAGAGCGAGAGCAAGGAGAGTCTTATACCCATGTTTCGAAAAATGCAAAACTATGAGTGATTATGGGTGATATCTTGTGTGAGCACACATGGTTAATGGTTGTTGGGTAGTTTTATATGTTTCTTTGTGGCTTAACTTGTGGATACGAATTAACCATCCTAATGAGTCTATGTTGGAGGTTGAGTTGTTTCTAGTAGTGATCGAGAAACCTACTCTATGTTAATGATTGATGTGCATGTCTTGTTGAAAATTTCGTGTTGCTATTATGAAATTCTAGTTAGGTGTTTGCATGGATGTAATATTTTGTTCGAGGACAAACAAAGCTTTAAGTGTGGGGAGGTGATGTTGGGCGTATTTATACGTCTAAGCACCATAATTTACCCATGTTTTGGCTAAGTTTTGAGGATAAAATATATAATTCTTGCACTTTTAGTCCATTTTCCTTTAAGTGAGCAGACCTATGTGATTAGTATGTTTTTCAGGTACTAATGATGAAGATTTCAGCACTTTGTGGACCTGTGGGCAGCAAAGGAAAACTTCACATAAGAGGGAAGGCAACTTTTGGACTGAATGTGATGCATGGGAACTTTTTCCCGGGCAAACCTAGTATTTTTAAATACTTAAGGATGCAGTAGCAACTTATTAGACAAGGATGCTATTAAAAACCTTATTGCTGAAGTTTTCAGCATCATTAAGAATTATCATTCGACATTATTGACAATTGGCGTTGGAGATTTTATACGATTTTTTGAGAACAGAAAACGGCTCACTTGAGCAACGGAGAAAGAAAACACGTTTCATCTCCATAGCCGAGATTTCTCTAAGTTTTGGTATGATGATGATGTCTACTTTGATTTCTGTAGTATTCATGAGTAGCTAAACTTATCTGTTAGGGTTATGGAAACCTTGTAAGATACTATCTATTGCTATGAGTTTGTGAATTCTTGATGTGTTATGCTACTTATATCATTTCTCTCTTCGTTTTGATTTAATTCTTATGGTTTCAAACATACAGAATACGCCATTATAGCATTAACTTGTTCGAGAGAAAAGTTACATGTTTGGAAAAGAGAGTGTGACGGAAATAGGGTTTCCAACCCCTATTTACACGTTAATGCCTTAACCGTATTAACTTCTTGGAGAATTTGTACCATTTGTTATACACTTTAGGGTCGAGAGAGCTAAAGCAAAATAAATCCTTGATGGTTGAGAAACACTTGGATTTAGAATTAGAATACGATTCTCTATAAGTGCATGCATGTCTAAATTCCGCGTTACTCATAGTTAATAGAGAAGTAGAACTTATAAGGTGGACATAGCCCTAACTTATCAATCTCTGTGATTAAATCTTACTATGCAAATCGTTCCATTCTTACTTTGATAATATTAGTTCACGCCTAAACCAAACCCCCCTTTTTCCTTGGAATTTTCGACCAACAGTCTACTAATAATTGCAACACTTAGTGACCAGAGTATTCCCTGTGGGATTCGACACCCAACCCAGTTGGGTTCTATATTTGACAGCGGCCGCTTACACTTTCTAAAGAGAGTTGTAATTTGGGCATATCAAAAATCCAAGAAATCCCATTCCACTTCCTCGATATCCTGTGAACAATGCACATTTGTATGCTCATCCATCTTCTTATCCACAATGGCATGCTCCTATCCCTCAACATCGTCCTCGACCTCCACAAATTTACCAAGGGACCTCTAAATCCAAATTTCATCCGAGGCCAGAGTTCGCAAAGAGGAGGAAGGAAAAATATAATTTCACTCCTATTGGGGAATCCTATGCCAGTTTATTCCAGAGATTGGTACTGCAGGGCATGATCACTCCTCTCCTAGGGTATACTCCTGACCCGCATTCAAGAAGCTTTGATCCTAATGTGCAATGTGCATATCATTCTGATGTTCAGGGTCATAGTACTGAAGATTTTCGCACTTTGAAAAGAGAAATAGAAAAGATAATTCAAGATAAATTGATTGTGGTGCAAAAAATTGGCCTTTCGACCATCCCATAGAGTTCTTCACCAGCACGCGGTACTGCACAATCTCTGGGAGGCAATGAGTTAAGCATGGGGATCCAGAGCTTATTTGTTGAAGGAAATATGTCTGACAGTGGTGTAAGCTCCAGTCATATTGATATGCAAGCCAGTGGCTAAGATTTCAGGATGAGCAATGGAGAAGTCACCCCTCTCCTTACCAGGAAGGGGTTTGGTAGTTTGTTTTGTTTTATTTTCTATTCTCCAAATTATTTCAGGGTTGTAATTCGGGATTTATCTTGTTTTGTCCCTTTGTCGTTTATGTTCAAACCCTTCTATCTTTCATTTTTATTAAATGGAGTGTCCCCTTTTTCTTTGTGTTTTAAATGTGTTGTTGTTTTTCTTACATAGTACATTTTATGTTGACTCTAGTAATATGATATGCTAGTGAAATTTACAGCTAGATCTTAACATCCAGTTTAAGAATGAACATTGAATCAGAGGGTTAAAGTTAGAAAAAGAGAGCATCTGAGGAAATAGATAGAGTGCTGGGGCATTTGGTGATCAAGTTGAAACCTTCTTTGAAAATTAAGGCACTTATTTTGAGAATCACAAGAATAACTTGGTAATCAATTAAAAGACATGTCTCAATTATATCAAATAGTGGCCGCGTGAAGAGAAAGAAAATCAACTTCACAAAATCATGAGTCATTCAATGTGAGGAATGTGCAAAAAAAATGGAGTTGTATGCCATGTAAACGCAGAAGAAATAGTGATGCACAGAATCTGTCAAAGTTAATGCTGTAAAAGATGTCAAAAGATCTTCATCTTTCACTTTCATATTGCATGATATGTACTTGCATTTTCAAAGATTGATATGACGAAGGCATTTCATTCTACCATCCAAACATCGTGTCATCCTTTGTATACCCCATTTGAGCTTTAGTCTTATTTTCTTTCATACACCTCTTTTGGAATCAATATAGTCAGCAAAGCTTGAAAGAAAAATGTTGAACAAAACAATAATCAGAAAAGTTCAAAAAAAAAAAAAGAGAAAAAATGTGTCAAAAAAGAAAAGAAAAAAAGAGTGAAGAAAAATAGAGTCAGAAAAATCCCCAAAAGAAAAAAAAATTAGAATCAAGAAAAATAAGATGCCAGAACTACGCATGACCTGATTCTCCTCTCTCAAGGGTGAGATACGTAGGCTGCCCCACTCAAGGCTCGGTCCAACCAAATAAACAATTTAGTGTCACCCAGTCAAAAGAAACTGGGGCATGAGTTAATCCTCATTGTTTGAGTCGATTCCAAAAGTTGTAAGTCCCACCCCACTTCAAGTGTCTATTGGGCCTTATGCCATCCTTTCTTTCTAACCCTATCCAAAAGAAAAGCTACAACCAAACAAAGACCTTCAGATCAATCTTTGAGAATGTTAAGGCTAAGCATGCAAGGGATATGATGATGCATTTGGGAACTATTTGTCTAATAAAAATGAGAGAGTCTTATTGGTGAAAACCCTTACGGGCATCATAAGGCGTTAGTAAGTTGAGAGAAATAAAAAGGAGAGAGTCTTATTGGTGAAAACCCTCACGGGCACCATAAGACGATAGTGAGCCAAGAGAAAATGAAAGAAGCTTGTTGGCTAAAACCCTTCAAGGCGCCACTAGCCGAATGGGGTCTTAAATGCATTTGACCTAAGAAAGCAACTCAGTTTCAAGGTCATTAACTCAACAAAAATGGGTAGAAAGTTTGGATGAAAAGATCAAGCTGCTTAATCCAAAATGCATGGCATAATCATTAGTGTTGACTGTCATTTTTAGATGAATTTTTCGTTTCATTATTTTAAAAGGGGATATTCATCATCTTTTCTTTCTTCTCTTTATTTTCATTTTATCTTTCTTAAGTCAGTTATCAAAACAAAAATTGTCATTCTTTTTTTTTGTTTCTTGTCTTTGAGTCAAATCCGTGTCAAAATAAGTGAGAAAAGATTTCAAAACTGGCTACCAACTTCTTTAATTGCACAGAGCAAGAAAAAAGCTAGCACATGAAAGAGACATGATTGTGAGCCCAAAAAAGGCATGCAGGAAGTTTTGTCAACAGAGAAGTCGGAGAACTCATGGAAATACCAAGGTT
Source organism: Capsicum pubescens (assembly GCA_030864215.1). NCBI lineage: Eukaryota > Viridiplantae > Streptophyta > Magnoliopsida > Solanales > Solanaceae > Capsicum > Capsicum pubescens. The sequence goes on along the minus strand of CM061545.1, from coordinate 270,287,943 downwards.
CAAAGGGTTTATTTGAGAAACACGACAAAGCAGAAATATTGTGTTTGTTTCAGAGTCACTCTTAATAAGTTGAGTTTGAGTCAATGATACAACAAGTCAATGACATATGCTAATGGATGGAAGCAAAGCTAAATGTTTCAGGGGCAGGAGCAATTGCCTCAAAAGCCAAAGCCACAAACTAGCCACCATGTTTTAAACTTACAAGTTTTCTTTGTATGTAATAGGAATACATGTTGCATTCATATCAAGGATTTGGGAGCCTAAACATCAAAGGCTGTAATTTCTCACCTCAACAAACGCAAGAGGCAAGGTTGTTGCACAGGTTTGGTAATCAAAACCATGGTAAAATTCATAATTCAAGATCTCTAGGAGACACATTTCCTTTTTTTGGTAATTCAAGCAACTTTGGTAAGGAGACGCACTTCATTGTTTTGATAATTCAAACAACATTGATAAGGAAACACACTTCCTTGATTGGGTAATTTGAATTTTGCTTCTTAGGTAATGACCTTCCTAACTTAAGTCTTGATTCCTAGAAGACGTACCTTTTAGTCGAGTCATTTCCCTTGATTCCTATAAGACGTACCTTTTAGTCGAGTCATCCCCTTTGATTCCTAGAAGACGTACCTTTTAGTCGAGTCATTTCCCTTGATTCCTATAAGACGTACCTTTTAGTCGAGTCATCCCCTTTGATTCCTATAAGACATACTTTTTAGTCAAGTCATCCCCATTGATTCCTATAAGACGTACCTTTAAGTTGAGTCATCCCCTTTGATTCCTATAAGACGTACCTTTTAGTCGAGTCATCCCTTTTGACCCGTAGAAGACGTACCTTTTAGTCAAGTCATTTCCTTTGATTCCTATAAGACGTACCATTTAGTCGAGTCATCCCCATTGATTTCTATAAGATGTACCTTCTAGTCGAGTCATCCCCTTCGATTCCAATAAGACGTACCTTTAATTTGAGTCATTTCTTTTGATTCCTAGAAGACATATCTTTTAGTCGAGTCATTTCCCTTGATTCCTATAAGACGTACCTTTTAGTCGAGTCATCCCCTTTGATTCCTATAAGACGTACCTTTTAGTCGAGTCATCCCCTGTGATTCCTATAAGACGTACCTTTTAGCCGAGTCATCCCCTTTGATTCCTAGAAGACGTACCTTTTAGTTGAGTCATTTCCCTTGATTCCTATAAGACGTACCTTTTGGTCGAGTCATCCCCGTTGATTCCTATAAGACGTACCTTTTAGTCGAGTCATTTCCCTTGATTCCTATAAGACGTACCTTTTAGTTGAGTCATTTCCCTTGATTCCTATAAAACGTACCTTTTGGTCGAGTCATCCCCGTTGATTCTTATAAGATGTACCTTTTAGTCGAGTCATTTCCCTTGATTCCTATAAGACGTACCTTTTAGTCGAGTCATTCCCTTTGATTCCTATAAGACGTACCTTTTAGTCGAGTCATCCCCCTTGATTCCTAGAAAACGTACCTTTTAGTTGAGTCATTTCCCTTGATTCCTATAAGACGTACCTTTAAGTCGAGTCATCCCCTTTGATTCCTATAAGACGTACCTTTTAGTCGAGTCATTTCCCTTGATTCCTAGAAGGCGTACCTGTTATTCGAGTCATCCCCTTTGATTCCTATAAGACGTACCTTTTTAGTCGAGTCATCCCCCAGGATTCCTATAAGACGTACTTTTTAGTCGATTCATCCCGCTTGATTCCTAAAAGACGTACCTTTTAGTCGAGTCATTTCCTTTGATTCCTAGAAGACGTACCTTTTAGTCGAGTCATCCCCTTTGATTCCTATAAGACGTACCTTTTAGTTGACCTTTTAGTCGAATCATTCCAATTAACTCATAGAAATTTCATTTCTTTATTTGGGATAATTTTCTTTTCAGTTTAGATGTGATTTCAGTAGCATGCCCGAAGCACAAGGCGAATAAATGGGAAACCAAGAAACAAGGTGAAGAAATTGAAAGTTAAACAAATTGAAAAATAGCATGTCAGGAGCCCGCTTGCAGAACAGGGTGAAGAAATTGAAAGCATAGCAACAAGTTGATGAAATAGCAAGTCAGGAGCCCGACTGCAAAACAGGGTCAAGAAATTGAAAGCATAGCAGCAAGTTGATGAAATAGCAAGTCAGGAGCCCGCCTGCAGAACAGGGTGAAGAAATTGAAAGCATAGCAACAAGTTGATGAAATAGCAAGTCAGGAGCCCGCCTGCAGAACAGGGTAAAGAAATTGAAAGCATAGCAACAAGTTTATGAAATAGCAAGTCAGGAGCCCGCCTGCAAAACAGGGTGAAGAAATTGAAAGCATAGCAACAAGTTGATAAAATAGCAAGTCAGGAGCCCGCCTGCAGAACAGGGAGCAGAAGTTGAAAGCATGGCAACAAGTTGATGAAATAGCAAGTCAGGAGCCCGCCTGAAGAATAGGGTGATGAAAGTTGAGTCAAGAACCAACATAAGCTGTAGAGATAGGATTTTTGTAGTTTCATTTATGTTTTAACTTGTAATTTTCATCTTTTGATGTAATGATAGAGCCGCGGACCGAAACCTCGATGGAACCTCACTCGACTCTCCATCTCGGTATAGTCCTCTTCTCTTCCAATCTTTTGAAATACCCGTGACTTGATTCTCTCATAATTTGGGTAGGAATGATGTCTTAAGTCAAGACCCGGTTGTCCTTCTACCTTCTGTTTCTTTCTTTGAATATTGGTCGTGTCAAAATTTGGTCTCGTGATCTACTTCTTTGTCTGAAAAACACTGCGTGTTTACATTCAAAGGGGGTATGATGTAGACACCTAATTTTGTCCCTCCCGAAGTCTAATTTTATTCATTTTTAGTTCACCTTACCATGTGTCCAACCCCATGTAATTATATCCCACCAAAATACAAAAATAAACAAAAAAATACCTCTAACTAATTTATCTTATCCTAACAACCTATCCAATCAAAATCTTCCACCTACCCTAACTACCCACGTGATTCCCCCCCTCCTTTTTCTTGTCCACAAAGAAAGAATATATTGGGGACCCACCAAAATTCCCACATGATAACAAATCCATGCTCATTATAAAAGAAAAATTCTAAGAAGAAAAAGGGGACTCATTCTTTGATCATCATCTTCTCCACAATAACAAGAATCACCAAATAATCTTCCTCACAAGAACAAGAATAACAACGGAAAAAAAAGTAACCGGTGAACAGTGACGGCGTGAAAAGAGACGGTGAACGGGTCATTATTTGTCGAGTTGGATTGTTGGTTTTAAGGTTCGGCTCGAGATTTTTGGGTGCGGACTCTCTTTATTCGATTAACATTGAGTTTGAAAGCTTCAAATTTAAGGTCCAATTCTTTCTTCTCTTTTATTTAATTCTTATGTGATTGTGATTGCGTGTGATTCGATACCGTGGTTTGTTTGTTGATGTGAACTGTTGGTGACATTTTGGTGTGTGATGTGCTAAGCATGATTGGTGATTTTTCGTTATTCTCGATTGGTGGATTGTGTATTGAAATGGGTTAATCACGTGGTTAAAAATGAATTAAGGTGGGGATTAAAAATGTAGGAAAATGAATATTGATTAATTTTGATGTATTGATAATGGTAAACATAATAGAATTGTGATATGTTGATCTTGGTAGGCAAACGTAGGCCGGTTAGGCAAATTTAGGAATAACAATTTATTGGAGTGTTTGAATATGTGCGTGAATGGTACTTTCTACTTTATTGCACGAAAAGTTTAAATTGTTCACATTTTGCCGGGGAATGCCCCGAAGGATTTGTATTGATTTATTCGGGGAATGCCCTGAAGTAGCATGTACGCAAAGGAGGCTCGTGATCAAGGCCCGGAACGTCGAGTGGAGTTTAGTTTAGGATTAGTTTAGAATAGAATAGGTTTTATATTTCAGCACCTCTTTTATTTTGGATTGTATAATTTGGACTGAACATTATTTTTGTTTGTTTTGAATTTTGTGTGATTTATTTATTTGCTTGTTTTGTGTGTTTATGTGGTTTGTACATTTGTAATGTCAAATTAGCCGATACGCTCCACCAAGCGACCGTGGTCGAACCACGGGATCGAGGGGTGCCTAACACATTCCCCTGGGTCAACAGAATTTCTTAGCCGTAATCTCTGTTCGTAAACCGGTTTAAAGAGTCAAATGGTTTCAAAAAGGATTTTCCAATGGTGACTTGGCACACCAGATTATGCCAAGTGGCGACTCTGATGTTGAATGTAAAAACAATCTTTTTTCGTAACCAATCTTCATTTTGTCACTTTAATAAAAAACCCTTTCAAACCTTAAAATACATATCTTTTTTTGAGTTGAAAAAGGCGTGTGGCACTGGTTTTTATCTTCTAGCTCATCCTGGACCTTCCCCTAAAGAGGTTGTTGCTAGTAAAATCTTGTCAGCTCAGGATGTTCAAAATACTATCATGTTATGGCACAGGAGATTGGCTAATGCACCTGTTCACTCAATAAAGGACATTCTTGGATTTAATCTTGAACATTGTAAATCAGTATTAAGCACCTGTGAGATTTGTCCCTTAGCTAGACATACCAGACTCTCTTTTTCGAGTAGTTCTACTAGGTCTAGTAAAGTGTTTGATATGCTACATGTGGATATATAGGGACTTTATCGTACTCAGACATTTGATGGTAACAAATTTTTTCTTACAATTGTTGATGATTGCTCAAGGACCATTTGGATTTTCTTGTTAAATTCAAGACTAATGACTTTCTTTCACTTAAACAGTTTTTTCGAATGGTGCTTACTCAATCTAATGTCACAGTTACATGTATAAGGACATATAATGGGGGAGAGCTTATCAATGAAAATTTGCAATCTTTACTTAAAGAATTGGGTATTATTCACTACAGAACTTGTGTACATACCCCTCAACAAAATGGAGTAGCTGAGAGGAAGCACAGACACTTGCTTGAAGTGGCTAGAGTACTCCGGTTCCAGGGTCATATACCTCTCAAGTTTTGGGGTCATTGTATTCTTACTGCTGCTTATATTGTTAACAGAATTCCTTCTAGTGAATTTGCAGGGAAATCACCTTATGAGGTCTTTTTTGGAAAGAAACCTTGTTTTTTCCATTTTAGAACATTCGGTTGTTTGTGTTTTGCTAACACACTACCTAGAACTTACAAGTTTGCTCCAAGAGCTGTAAGATCAATTTTTATAGGATATTCTAATGTCACCAAAGGGTATGTTCTGTTTAATCTTTGTGCGTAGAAGTTTTCTGATAATGGGGATGTGGTATTTCAGGAAAACCAATTTCCCTTCAAGGTACCCATACAGTGGATGATAATCTACAGATTTTATGTCACTCTCTCCAGGTCCTTGTGATGATGATTATTTTTATGCTCCTAGAAACATCTCCGAAACACCTACTCTGGCTTCCTTATTACCAGTTGATCTCCCACCTTCTGATATTGTTAAAAATCCTTTACCATCTCTTATCGCTACTGATGCTTCTACCTCTACTTTCAATCTATACAATCTACCAAATCTTATACGAACAACAAGGCTCGCTAAGAAACCTATTTGGTTATCAGATTTTATTTCCAAACCGTCAGCTAGCAATGTCCTTTATCCTCTTGCTGAGAGTGTGTCATATGCACATCTTTCTCCCTCTTATCAGAAGTATCTACATAGTTTTTCTGCAGTATAAGAACCTACCTCTTATCAAGAGGCTATCAAATATCCGAGATGGTTAGAAGCTATGTACACTGAGTTAAAGGATCTTAATGATAATCATACTTGGGACCTGGTTCCCTTCCCAAGGGTAAAGTTCCTATTGGCTGCAGATGGGTCTATAAAGTCAAGTTAAAAGCTAATGGCGATATTGAGATATTTAAAGCTCAATTAGTTGCTAAGGAATTTAATCAGACAACAGGTATTGATTTTCATGATACCTTTTCTCCAGTAGTTAAAATTGCTACAGTCAGGACAGTTCTCTCTTTGGTTGCACAACACAATTAGTTCATTCATCCATTAGATGTGTATAATGCTTTTCTCCATGGTGACTTGCATGATGAGGTGTATAAGCAGTTGCTTGAGGGTTTTCCAAGTCAGGGGGAGAATTGTATTGTATGTAGACTTGTCAAATCCCTCTATGGTCTTAAGAAAGCAAGTAGGCAGTGGAATTTGAAATTGAGTGAGTCACTAGTGCATTCTGGTTTTACTCAGAGCAGCCTGGATCATTCTTTATTCATTAAAATAAAGGGTTAGACATAGTTGCAATCCTTGTGTATGTAGATGACATGCTTGTGACTGGTAATAGCTTGAGCCTCATAGAACATACTAAAACTTCTCTTCAGAAAGCATTTAAAATCAAGGATCTTGGTAATTTAAAATTCTTTCTTGGCATGGAATTTAGTAGATCTGCCAAAGGTATTCTTATGAATCAAAGGAAGTATGCATTGGAAATTATCTCTAATTTAGGGTTAGGAAGTTCTAAACCATCTATGACACCCCTTGAAATGAACATGAAGTTAACGACACTAGAGTTTGATCAAGTCACAGGAGAATCAACAGATGAACCTTTTGAAAATAGAGAGCAATATCAGAAGTTGATAGGCAAAATGTTGTATTTAACACTGACAAGGCCAGACATTGCATTCTCAGTCCAAACACTTAGTCAATTCCTGCAACAACCAAAAAGGTCGCATTGGGATGCAGCTGTGAGAGTAATGAATTATGTGAAGAGAGAACAAGGACTTGGAATCTTGTAAAGCAGCAAGATATCAAACAAGCTAAATGTATATTGTGATGCAGACTGGGCTTCATGTCCCAATACCAGAAGGTCAGTTTCAGACTTTTTAGTCATGGTGAATCACTATTGTCGTGGAAGTCGAAGAAACAAAATGTAGTCTCCAGAAGTTCAGCAGAAGCTGAATACAGGAGCATGGCTAATGCAGTTTCAGAACTAGTATGGATCACTGCATTATTAAAGGAGCTGGGAAGTAAAATTGAGGAACCAATAATTGTGTTTAGTGACAGTAGAGCATCATTACAGATAGCAGCCAATCCAGTGTTCCATGAGAGGACTAAACATATAGAGATTGACTTCCACTTTATCAGACAAAAAATACAAGAAGGAGTCTTGAAAATATAACATGTGAGCTCAAGAGAACAACTTGCAGACATACTTACTAAGGGCTTACCTCGGTTGCAACATGAAAACTTAGTAGGCAAGCTTGGTGTATTAAATGTCTTTGCACTCACCAGCTTGAGGGGGAGTAATGAGTTAGGAATTACTTGATTAAGAAGTAGTTAAACAACTAATGTGTTAGTTAGTTGGCTAAGCAGTGATTAGTTAGGAAACAGTTAGAATAGAAGCTTCCAGAAGTTCTATATAAACAACACTATTGCATTGTAATGAACTAATTTTCTGGCCTCTTTACACTGAAATAATATCTCGCTTTCTCTTCTCTTCTCTGCTGAGCCATAACTCATTATCAATGGCAGCTTAGATTGAACAATTGCACAGATTCTAACAGAGTTTTTTGCTGCTCCTTATGTCTAATAGGACCTAACTTCAACTTGGGGTATATTGCTAATTACTGTTCTTGATCTTTGTAGGTTTCTTTAAAGCTCAAATCATTTTAATTTTAAAATAAAATTACTATTTTTTTTGTTATTTATAGAGTGGTATTTTCCATCCCTGTCAAATAAAGTAGAGGAGGAGAACTGGAAGAGAGAAAGAAAAAGAGCAAAGGAATGACAAGTCTTATGGGGGAAACTGACTGACACATTGACTACCTTCGATAGACGAAAAAAATTTAAGTGGTCTAACCAATCCCTAGGGCGGACCCCAACTGAAAGGAACTAGACGAACTAACGAAAAGCTAGATAAAAAAAATCAGCTGGCCCTATGTGTAAAACCTTCTCGGGGGGAGAGTCTTTCTTCAATGAGAATAAAGAATGTTTTTGGGCAAGACAAGAAAGGAACTCGCCCTTTAATTTGACACCAAGGGTTAAGAGTTGATTGTTGGCGATGATGACTTTGTTAAGGAAATATATGAGAGAATGTTCTCAAACTGGGTTACGACCAATGCAAAACTTCTTGCAAGCCAAGATAATGGAGATATTTTGTTATTTTGTGCTATTATCTTCCTCAATATGGTTTATTTGGTATATGATTTAATGTGAATTCATGGTCAACTTTAGTCGTTATAATAATTGCCGCTAAAATAGGTATCATTTACCGGTAATAACAAAAGCCGCAATAGATGACCGGTAGCTTTACCTGCGATAATAATTATCGCTAAAAGTAATTACTTTTATCTTCAAAAATATAGATATTCACCGGCACTCGATATAAATATCATCAATGAATTTATGACAATGAATGCAACATCGTTCACTCAAATGCCGCTATATTTTTAGGGTAAATACATTTGATGTATAATGCATATGTATTTTTAAGCAAAATATCAACACTGCATATGTATTTTTATGCTAAAAGACATTTTGATGTATAATCCATATGTATTTTTAAGCAAAATATCAACACTACATATGTATCTTTTGTAACTAAAATCTCACAATAAAATGTAGAACTACATAAAAAACTCAAACTTATCTTTAATTCAAATTCTCATTTATAATGATAATAAATGAACACATACTAAAATATATAATAGTTATGATCAACATGTATTTTTGAAATGCTTAATTTTAACATTGCATATGTATTTTTAGGGTAAATACATTTGATGTAATTAGCATATGTATTTTTAAGAAAAATATCAATACTGCATATGTATTTAATAACTAAAATCTCACAATACAAAGTAGAACTTCATAAAAAACACAAGTTTATATTTAATTCAAATTCTCATTTATATTGATAATAAATGAAAACATATTAAAAAATATATTAGCTATGGGTCCATATGTATTTTTGAAAATGCTTAATCTTAACACTGCATATGTATTTTTAGGATAAAAACTTTTGATTGATACTGCATACATATTTTTAAGCATAATATGAACACTACATTTGTATTTTTTTAACTAAATCTCACAGTAAAATATATAACTGCATAAAATACTCAAATTAAACTTTAATTCAAATCAAAATTAGACCCAATTCAAATCAGAATTAATTTCGTTCAGTTAAAAAATAAGTACTATTATAACCTACAATTAGAACCACTTCAAACATAAAAATTAGTTTGTACAATCAGAACCTACATTCATACACCAGTTTCTCTAACTGTACAAATTAATAAATCCATCAATCATCATACATCAAAAACTTCAGTAACACTAGTTATTCTACTTTGCCTTGCAGGACTCAAGGGTGCTTCGACACCACTATGAGCATTTGCTTCTTGTTTTCGGATCCCATAGTCCCACAAAAGTGCAGCATATCTTGTACGGAAGTGCGTTGGGGTCGAACTCAATCGCAATAACTTTGTGGCCATAAGAAAGGCACTCTGCATATGTAACCATAAAGAGACCACAATCCCTACAAAAACAAGGAAAAACATATTTATTTATAACTAAAATATATTTTGTACAAACATTCAATTTTGGTATATGTAAATTAAAAACTTACAAGCTTCCACTCGGTTGTTGAGGCAAATTCTCTTCAAATATCACATCAAACAGATCTGAGTAATCTTTTTCTTTGTATCTTGAATGATTTTGAAGATCAATTCCTTTCTTATTGTAGAAATCACAAGCTTGGAGACACAAAGGGATAATCTCAGCTAATTTCTTGATCTGAGCAAGAACAGTCGGATAAGAAAAAAAATTCATATAAAGAAGCATATGTATTTTAAGCAGACAAAAAATGCAACCAATACTGAAAAATACATATCAATTCTACTAAAAATACATATAGCCAATAGACAGTTCATGAGTAGTTAACACAATACTTAACAGTACTTATTGGCCTATATCTTTAACTCACTACTTTGATAATATCTTTATTACCCTATTTAGAACAACACAATACTTAACAGTCAAAAAAATACATTTACAAACGAAAAAATACCCCACCCTCACTATCTTCTTCAGAATCATCAGCATAAGATTTCTGAACATCGTCTTCAATTTCTTCAACTTTCCTTTTCTTTTTGTACCGTTTTAAAATTTTTTGCCCTTTCTTCAACCCTTTTTTTTAAAAAATTTCACCGATCCTCACTGTGTCGTTGCGAAACTTTGACCTAATCTCCTTTGATCTCCCAGATTTCTTCAACTGTATAGGATTTACAACAACTTTAACTAAATCTTCATGAGTTAACTCAAGACTAAAAGATTGTGCTTAATCAAACTCTACATTCATATTCTGTATACCGTTATTTGTTAGTGTTTTTGTTGTATGTTCATCCATTAAAACATAAAACCCTTAAAATCTGATTTTCAGTTGAATTAAAGTAGGAAAAAAGAAGAACCGCTAACATGCAATATGCGATTAATAGTTACCTGAAATAGAGAAAGTAAATCATTATCACAGATCGTGCTAGAATCGTGCAAAAGGAATAAAATTTGAAGTGGGAGAGATCGTTAATGGCGAAAGAAAAGGAATAAAAATTTTAAATTAAGGAAAGAGAAATAAGAATGGTGTGAAAGGGGGATTTTAGCACAGTAACTTTCTTAGGGGGCAAAAAATAGGGGACCACTTAAAATAATGTTACAGATTCTACATAATGTAATTAGGATAAAGTGTTGCTATTTTTTGTAATTTAATACTTATGTATGCTACTATAGGTAGTTTTCCCTTTACTATTTTTACTCTAGAGAAAATTTAAAGAAACCATATCTTACACCCGACCCATGATAATTATATAATTATAAAATGATAAGCCTAAAAATTCATGGTGCTTTTAAAATTCATTATTTCATAAAAAGAAAATCTCCAGAGGTGTATTTACACTTTCCGAATTTTGGTGTTAAAAAGCACTTAAACCCCAGGACGAATTTATTTTTAAAAAATTACTAACATTAGGTGTATGTGTATAGAAACTTAATTTCTTTTTTTTAAAAATAAAATAAACTTCATTTCCCCTCAATTCTAATAAAAGAAACCAAATGCACACACAACAAAGAAAAAACAAGAGAAATACTCGTAAGTAGGCAGTGGAACTGAATCGCTTCTTCGTTATTTTTTTGGTAAGTTTAAAAAATAGCAACTGCTTGGCACAAAATTCATATTTTATATTATTATTTATAATCGATGTATTTGATTCACATTTATTGTATTTGCATTACTTAATAATTTGTATGTATAAAAAACATAAATACATTAGTCACATTTTAAATTTTAAATTTTTTTTATTTTCAAAAAATATGATTACATTAAATACAAGCCATGAATAATCACTACAAAAAAAACGTGTTTTAGCCACACGCAAAACTGTGGCTATATGATACCAAAATCGTAGCTAAATAGTTTAGCCACGGTTCATTAGCCACGATTAAAGGTGGGTCCAACAAGGGCGTGGCGAGTAAATTAGCCACGGTTTTAACGTCCGTGGTAACATTTCATTAGCCACGGTTTTCAGGTACATTTAGCCACGGCCATTCCATGGGGAATTTGTTCAAATTTTGTACTATCATATCAGTTTGCCACAGTTATAACCGTGGCAAAAATGCCTAGTTTTTAAGAAATATATATTTTTTTCATATAAATTAGCCACGGTTTTAACCGTGGCAAAAAAGTATCCAACATTTTTAAAATATATATATATTTTTGCATAAATTTGCAATGATTTAATCATGACAAAAGTGCCAACTCTTTTTAAATATATATATATATATATATATTAGTCTGATACTAATTTCTAAATAATGATAGACATTCACTTACACATTAACCATTTTACACAAGATTGATATTAATTGTAACATAATAATCAAAGTTCTGATATTGTTCAATATATTTGCACAAAAGATAAGGTCAAAACCTTAAATATTCATAAAAAATACCATAAATACTAATGTTAAAGAAACACCAAAATATACTAAAGCCTAAGAAGATTACTGATTGAGCTACCAAGATTCAAATGACTATTTCTAGACATTCCAAAAGCTTTTGAAGGACAAACATTTCCACCTAAACCACGCACACGTCCAGAATGTTTAGATCCAAACACTTTTTGAATGGCGTCATTAGGATGAGCTAGTATCTTCAAAGGAACACCGTAACTGATAGCAAGTTTTGGATCTTTAGGTAGATGCTCCGATATTTTATACAAAAAGGAAAATAGATAAATGAGATATCCTCGTACCAATAAGACTTCTCTGTAATAGAGTTAGGTATTAATTCAAGCAATTGTCCATTATATATAGAGACGTATTAATTCAAGCAATTGTCCATTAAATATAGAGACGCTTCAATAACAACAAAAAATCTATACTCCCACCAAGTGGGGTCTGGGGTGGGTAAAATGTACGCAGTCCATACCGCTACCTCCGAAGGAGTAGAGAGATTGTTTCTGATAGACCCCCGGTTCAAGATAAAGAATAGTCTTCAACTAGAACCGAGCTTATAATAAAATAATAACAATAATGTTGTCATAATTATACAGATATACCAGCAAGGAATTTAATCTCAGGAATGGACAAAAATGATTAAACAAATGATGTTCAAGAAGGCAATCAACAATTGATGTCGCTAATGTACAGTTTTGAGCATGTGCCACTTATACATGGTATCATACTATCATTTACATGCATCATCCTTACTTCACATAGACAATTTTAGAGTCACCTAATTAACTTCATCCTTGCCTTGTACACTAAATAACTTTTAACCTTGTAGGAAGTTTGGAAAGTTTCCTTTATTCTTGGCATACCAATAATTGTATAAGCATGAGTTCTAACATATAAAATAAATATCCATCAAACAATAAATACGTCATGGATAACAATCAGCCCACAACGACATCTGTATATATGGAATGAATCAGTGAATGAGGTCATCTATTTAAGATCTTAAGATCAGTGAATGAGCACTACTTTGGTATGATTTTTCAAACTTAAATTCAATTCTAATTATTGACTGCACCTCATAGGGATCTATCTATCTATCATACAACAAGGATTTGACAGGACCTTCTCCTCAGTCTATTGGAAAATTGACAAAGCTATCAAATTTGTAAGTAAATGTGAATAAGCATTGAACTTGAATTCACTTACAAGCTAATCTCATGATAATTTGCTGATCTTTTCTTAATTTCATGACAGTATCTTTGTTGGTTGTGGATTTTCTGGATCCTTAATCGACTCCATAGGAAATCTTACTCGACTTGTTTTTTTGTAATCATTATGTGGTACTCTTTGTACCTTAATGCAAACTTTTTGTGCTACCAGATTTTGGTCCATCTCTAGACAGGCAATGCACTTCTAAACAGAGAAACAGTTCACGAGGAGTTCAATCCATACTGCTTTTCTTGTGTTTATACAGTATCATATCTTAATAGTTATGTTTACTAAATCTATCTGGCTTCCAATCATCTTCTGTATACACTCTAAAACAACCCCATTCTATATTATGCAGATCTTAGAATAGGGATACAGTGAAGTTCAACTCAAGGAATGTTCATTAGAATGAAGATTAAATACACCAGGCGTCAGAATAATAAAAATTGATTGTACTAGAAATTGATACTGCATTTCCAGTACACAAGTTTATACTCCTTCTACATCAATTAAGGTGACTATGTTTATCAAATGACTGTGTTATTTGGTGGTTTTTGGAACAGTACACTATTTAAAGGGAAGCCCGGTTAACTAAAGCTCCCGCCATGAGGTAGTGAGGTTGTTCCCGATAGACACCGGCTTAAGACAAAAACAACTCATTAAGGATAACAAACAAACTATGAACAGCAGAATAACCTGGATATAAGTGTTTGTTATTTTATAATTTGTAAATTCTTAGCTCCTGTAAGAGCAGAAATTCAGACAAATAAAACCATTAGTTGTTAAGTAAAATATGCCACCATCGACAGAGCATGTGATTTATCCACACACCAAAAAAAAAATGCAAATCACATGTTCAACCTGCTCATGTACATTGCACACTCCAAATTACAGAGCAGTAACTTCTGAGGACGATCTATCTATTAATAGTTCTACACTGCAATAATCAGAAAAAACGAGGAACCAAATATACTTTGTTCTGGTCTTGAACATCAAGAATCTAGTTCATGCGGAGTTTAAATAAGTCGTTCAAGCATAAAATGCTTTACATTGGCGAAAGGAATTGATCAAACAAAACCTTTGAGCTAAGCATCTGTAGGGGCCAAAACAGCGTAAAAAACTTTTCACATAGGTACAGTTTGGTATGTTATCTTCAGCAATGTGGCTTATTTAGTACATAAAGTAACGTGAATTTGTGGTCAACTTTAATCATTATAATAGTTTCCAATAAAATAGGTCTGATTTATCGATAATAAGAAAACCCGCAAAATATGGTAGCTTTATCAGTAATTTATCGCTAAATAAATGTCGTTGAAAGTAATTACTTTTAGCGCCAATAATATAAGCATTTACGAAACATTCAATACAAATGCCACTAAACACTTTAACAACATTAAATGCAATGACCTAAACATAAATGACATTAAATATTTTTGTTGTAATATTTATTGCCGCAAAATATCTCTTTTGTTGTAGTTGGTAGTCCGTAACCACCATATACCTAGCACGACATATGATAATATACAAACAAGCATACAACGATTTTCTTTTGAGATTTGTAATATCTAGATACATGTTAAAGAAGAGAGCAACACCATTCAAGATTTCAAGGATAACAAATACATGTTAAATGTTAGAAAAGAGAGCAACACTATTTAAGGATAACATCAACATGACAATGGACAGATAACATAACACATATAATTAACATTACTGGGTTCAAATGAATCATAACCAATGATAAAATATTAAATAACGACTCAAAAAACACACACTAACATCATGCAAACGATAAAATCAACATGACAATGGACTGACAACATGGCACATAACTAAACTTATAGGGTTCGAATGAATCATAACAGATGATGAACATCATCGGATGACTCAAATTAGATATTTGTTATAAAAAGTATTTTAGTTTTGTTTTTGTGATAATTGAGAAAAGTTAAATCATTATGTTTATATTACAAAAGATAATTATGTGCTTTTGGTACAATAAAAAAAGAATTTAGATTTTGTGCATTGTCAGTTTACAAAATATTTTACACTATCAGGTAAATTTGACTTGTTATTGCAGGTTATTTAATTTTTTTTTATTTTTATGTAAATAGTTGGATAACCTGCAATAACAGATCAAGCTCACTGATAGTACAAAATATTTTATTCACTAACTATGCACAGAACTTAAACGCATAAAAAAATGATTATCCTAAAATGATTAATCGGGGCACAAAGCCACTAACACTTAAAAAGTTGACCAATTTATTTTTTTAAATTGTTTTCTTCTTACAAGGACTTTGTTTAATTATTCTTATTTTTTATGGTAGGATTTGGATTTTCAATCCTTTTAGTTCCTCTTCCAGTAACTTTACCTTGACGTACATTATTTTGCTTTTGTAAAGTAAGTAGGATTTTCAATCTGTGTGTATTTTACATTGAATTTATCTAAATCTGTGACCTCCCTCGCTAATTACGCGATTACAGCGACCATGAATTGACTCAATAAAATTCAGGTATGCATATTATTTCACGCACAAAAGCAGGGTAGTCATTTAAACTGTCGGTGTATATTGGTCAAGACTTTTTTCTATTGAATGCGTTGTCCAGTATTATGCCAAGTATGTATCGTATGTGCAGTTTAATAGTGGAAAAATTTTGTAAATTTTTTCATTAGATTATGTGACTTACGTATGTATTGTTTTTTGGTTGAAAGTAAGTTATCTTGAAATTTACTTTGCAAGATTAGGTATTCCACCCCTAAGGTGGGATTAATAACACTACAATTACGGAATAAGTTATCTCATGCATTTTATCTCAATCAAATATGGGATAAATTGATCCTACCATTAAACCCAATATTAATTATCTCTAATCCTTTATACCAAACGAGCCCATACACTAATCATAGTGCTGACTGTACTCTACTACTTTCCATTTTTACCATAGATTTTTGGAATTCCTGTAGAATATTATTGCAATGGTCAAATAATTTTTTTTATGTATTCAACAATCTAATGCTCTTTATCATGGTTAGTATTAAGATATATTCTCTTAATAATATTTCCTTAATAGGACCACTAAAATAGGTCTTATTTAATGGTAGCTTTACCAGCAATTTATCGCTAAATAAAAAGTCGTTGAAAGTAATTATTTTTGGCACTAATAATATGAGCATTTACCTGCACTTGATATAACTGCCACTAAAGACGTTAACGCCATGCAATGACCTTAACATAAATGCCATTAAATATTTTTGTGGAAATATTTATTTACGCTAAATATCTCTTTCGTTGTAATGGTAGCCAGTAGTAGCCACCGTATACCTAGCACGACATATGATAATATACAAACGGGCATCTATCGATTTTCTTTTGAAGATGTGTAGTATCTAGATATATGCTGTTAAAGAAGAGAGAAACACCAATCAAGTATAAAATCAATATAACAATAAACTAATAACATAACATATATATATAACTAATATTAATGGGTTCGAATGAACCATAACTGATGATAGAACATCATAAGATGACTCAAACGATGCACTGACACCATTCAAATGACAAAAACAACACGACTATGGACTGATAACATGACTCGAATGACACACACTAACACCATTCAAATGATAAAATCAACATGACAATGGACTGACAACATGAC
The DNA here is from genome assembly GCA_030864215.1 of Capsicum pubescens. Lineage (NCBI taxonomy): Eukaryota > Viridiplantae > Streptophyta > Magnoliopsida > Solanales > Solanaceae > Capsicum > Capsicum pubescens. Next base: position 270,271,109 of record CM061545.1, on the reverse strand, counting down.
ACAATAACTAAACTTGTAGGGTTCGAATGAACCATAAGACAGATGATAGGATTGACTCTAATTATAAGACATGACACACAGCGGATAACTCAAAGACACGATAAACCTAGATGCGCGCTTATTACTTATGCGCCTTCCACAATGTGCGACTTAGGAACGGCAGTTGAACTAGTAGGGAACTGCAAAAGAAGTAGATCCACCAGCCCTAATTAGGAAAGGGTGCACCAACATTGGGTCCACGTGAAGAACTTTCCCCATCACCACTAGTAGGAGACAAGGCACTTCTAAGGGTGAGAAATGAGAGTGGAGCATCACACCCCATTTGTTGAAGTTCTTCCTCGAATTCAACTTTTCGCTTTTGAGCTTCCAATGCCTCCCTCAATTGTTCAAGTTGGGAGAGGCTAAGTCCTTCAATAATCGGAGTTTCACACACACGATCGTAGGTTTCCCTCCCAGATTCAAGTAGGGATTCCCCTACAGATCTCTCCTTCCGGAGTGACTCCTGCAAGTCCATGACCTCCTTATTGAGCCCACGTTGACCAGTGTTTCGATGAGCCATAATTAGGTGGTCATGGCGATCATCATCATTTGGTGGAGGGAGGTCCCTCCCTAGGAACCTATCCACCAGCGACTCCACTGAAGGATGTCCAAAAGAGTTAACTTTGTTGGCCTTGCCTGGAGAAAATACCACAATGGCAATTTCAGCACCACATAGCGTACAAAGTTCACTAGCCTTTCTGAACAGGCCAGCATGACGCTTAGAGAAAGTAACTTGCATGTTACTCTCATTTTTCATTTTCACTATTTCGACCTTTTTTCGACCCTTGCTCAGTCTTTCCATGGCTAAATTAAAACTACTCAATATTTGTGAAACCAAGAAGTAGTAGTTTTGATTTTTTATCTCAACACCAAGAGATTTTATGTTAGAAATTTCAATATTTTGTTTCACCTTTTTAGGAAAATAAATTAAAATTACTTGGAGAGCCTATAAATTTATGTTTTTTCTTTTTTTGTAAAAGATTTGAATGGAACCAGCTTTCGCCTATATTCTTTGTGTCGTTAGCATTAATCGAATCCTTAATGACCATAGTTCATAATTAGACAATATATGTTTTTCCTAATTTGAATTATGACGTTCTACAAAAGTATTAAAAAGAAAACATTACATCATTAGTACGTATGATATTTTATTTAATCACTTTATTAATTTGAGTACACATTGAAGAGTAATAATAAAAATTAAAATATCAAATTATTACTATAACATTTCTGAATTTTCAAATTTAATATTCGAGCTATCCCTGAAGGTTCTGACATTCGGTGTTCATCGAACGAGCAAAGATACATGACATTTTTCTTTTATATAAGTTTTATTCGTTCATCCACGATTATTACTTATTAGTTGATATGTACAATCACTTCAATTATTAGTTAACCATAAAATTAACATGGTTTGGTATTACAAGCACCGATTATGTGAATAAGTTTGTCTTTTCCTCAAGCGGATTGGAGTAAAAATATTGTAGTAGGGAAAGGTTGTATTTCTCCCAAACCTACTAAAAATAATTATTCATTCTGACATACTGCAATTAAAGAAGCAACTTTCTTATAAATTGAAAAATACATATTTAAAAGAAACAGGTTAATAACCTCTGAAATCAAATTATTTGTGGTTTGTTAATATATGAATGCATGTTTACGATTCAAAAAGAACTGATCATTTTGTTTACAAAATTGATCACGTCCTTGAAAGCTTCCCAAGCTAGTTACCAGAAAATGGTGTCAACTTGTCGTCTGACGACTCCCAAGCACCGGTAAGCTTAGAATGCGAAATTAAGAAGTAGTTAAACAACTAATGTGTTAGTTAGTTGGCTATGCAGTGATTAGTGATTAGTTTGGAAACAGTTAGAATAGAAACTTTCAGAAGTTCTATATAAACAACACTATTGCATTGTAATGAACTAATTTTTTGGCCTCTTTACACTGAAATAATATCTCCCTTTCTCTTCTCTTCTCTGCTGAGCCCTAGCTCATTATCAATGACAACTTAGATTGAACAATTGCACAGATTCTAACATGGTATCAGATCTTTGAACCACAATTATGCTTTCCACGGAAGAGATTTGTGAGATTTGGAGATCATTGACAGTTTTCAGTAACGAAGGTTGAAGTTATACCAAGGTAGATTCAACATTGAACACTGTGAAGTTCGATCACAATCATCCCATGGTTTTACACCCTTCAGACACCACCGGAGCGCCCATTATTCCGATGCAGCTAACCGGATTCGATAACTATTCGATATGGAGTAGGGCTATGCACATTCAGTTGCTTGGGAAAAACAAGTTGGGGATTGTTGATGGCACATTGAAACAGGAGGATTTCGGAGCTTATCATAAGTTCGACGTCAATGGGACCGGTACAATGTAATTTATGGGATGAATTTGCTAGTATAGTTCCTCCGTCTTGTGATTGACCTAGATCAATGGAGTTTAATAATCATGTTGAGAGACAAAAATTGATGCAGTTCCTAATGGGCTTGAATGAAATGTATAATCAGTCGAGGATCTAGATTTTGATGACTGAACCTACTCCAAATCTCAACAAGGAATATGCTAAGCTTGTTGAGCGAGAGAGCCAACAACTTATTGGTAGTTCCACTATGCAAGGTGAAGGTGCTGATTTAACGGCTCTATTAGCAACAAAAGGCTTGGGTTCTCGATTGTCAATTGGAGAAGGTTTTGTATCTAGAACTTTGACTAGAGAGAGTTCAGATATTGCAGCTCACATGGCTGGGAGAGGAATGCATTATCAACATAACAAAGGAAACTCTTTTCAGAAAGGCAGGAAGAATTGGAACAAAAAATGTGACTATTGCAAAATGCAAGGATATGTGGTAGATGACTGGTTTAAGCTACATGGATCCCCACCTGATTTGAAATCTAAGAATAAGGTGACATGGAATACTGCTTATAATGTTCAAGCTGAGGTCCCTATACCACAACTGCATGATGGAACAAGAGAAAAGGGAAAAGCAATAGAGCTACTAATTTCCAGATATTTACCAAGGGCTCCATAGCTGACAGGTGAGCAACATGGACAGATTTTGCAGATGCTTGACCGAGATTCTCCTCAGACCAATTTGATGGCCAACATGGCAGGTATATCTCAAACTCCTAATACTAAATTAGAGAGTTTAAGATGGATAATTGATAGTGGTTCTACAAACCACATGGCTCACAAGTTTAGACATAATGCATGATGTGCAAGTTGTTACAAATGAACAAAGTAGAAAAGATTAATTACCTAATGGAGGGGTGAACTTAGTGTCACACACTTTCTGCTGTAGACTGTCAAATATAGGAGAAATACAATCTCTTATCGGTATCCAAGGTTACCAGGGAAATGAACTATTTTGTGTCATTCTAACTTGGATTCTGTTTGTTCCATGACCTTACCACAGGGAAGATGATGGGTATTGGTACAGAGGATACTGTTTTTTATCTTCTAGCTCGGCCTGGACCTTCCCCTAAAGAGGTTGTTGCTACTAAAATCTTGTCAGCTCAGGAAGTTCAAAATACTATCATGTTATGGCACAGGAGATTGGATCATACACCTGTTCACTTATTAAAGGACATGCTTGGATTTAATCTTGAACATTGTAAATCAGTATTAAGAACCTGTGAGATTTGTCCCTTAGCTAGACATACTAGACTCCCTTTTCGAGTAGTTCTAATAGGTCTAGTAAAGTGTTTGATATACTACATGTGGATATATGGGGACTTTATCGTACTCAGACATTTGACGGTAACAAATTTTTTCTTACAATTGTTGATGATTGCTCAAGGACCATTTGGATTTTCTTGTTGAAATTCAAGACTGATGTCTTTCTTTCACTTAAATAGTTTTTTCAAATGGTGCTTACTCAATTTATTATCACAGTTAAAGGTATAAGGACAGATAATGGGGGAGATTTTATCAATGAAAATTTGCAATCATTACTTAAATAATTGGGTATTATTCACTACAGAACTTGTGTACATACCCCTCAGCAAAATGGAGTAGCTGAGAGGAAGCACTCACACTTGCTTGAAGTGGCTAGAGCAGTCTGGTTCCAGGGTCATATACCTCTCAAGTTTTGGGGTCATTGTATTCTTACTGCTGCTTATATTGTTAACAGAATTCCTTTTAGTGAATTTGCAGGGAAATCACCTTATGAGGTCTGTTTTGGAAAGAAACCTTGTTTCTTCCATTTTAGAACATTCGGTTGTTTGTGTTTTGCTAACACTCTTCCTAGAACTTTCAAGTTTGCTCCAAGAGCTGTAAGATCATTTTTTATGGGATATTCTAATGTCACCAAAGGGTATGTTCTATTTGATCTTGTTCCGTAGAAGTTTTTTGTTAATGGGGATGTGGTATTTAAGGAAAACCAATTTCCCTTCAAGGTACCCATACAGTGGATGATAATCTACAGATTTTATGTCACTCTCTCCAGGTCCTTGTGATAATGATGATTTTTATGCTCCTAGCAATATCTCCGAAACACCTACTCTGGATTCCTCATTACCAGTTGATCTCCCACCTTCTTATATTGTTCAAATTCCTTTACCATCTCTTATCGCTACTGATGCTTGTGCCTCTACTTTCAATCCATACAATCTACCAAATCTTAGAATAACAACAAGGCTCACTAAGCAACCTATTTGGTTATCAGATTTGGTTTCCAAACCGTCAGCTAGCAATGTCTTCTATCCTTTTGCTGACAGTGTGTCATATGCACATCTTTCTCCCTCTTATCAGAAGTATCTACATAGTTTTTCTGCAGTATAAGAACCTACCTCTTATCAAGAGGTTATCAAAGATCCGAGATGGTTGGAAGCTATGTACACTGAGTTAAAGGATCTTAACGATAATCATACTTGGGACCTGGTTCCTTTCCCAAGGGTAAAGTTCCTATTGGCTGCAGATGGGTCTATAAAGTCAAGTTAAAAGCTAATGGAGATATTTAGAGATTTAAAGCACAATTAGTTGCTAAGGGCTTTAATCAGACAACAGGTATTGATTTTCATGATACCTTTTCTCCAGTAGTTAAAATTGCTACAGTCAGAACAGTTCTCTCTTTGGTTGCACAACACAATTAGTTCATTTATCAGTTAGATGTGTACAATGCTTTTATCCATGGTGACATGAATGATGAGGTGTATAATCAGTTGCTTGAGGATTTTCCAAGTTAGGGGAGAATGGTATAGTATGTAGACTTGTCAAATCCCTCTATGGTCTTAAGGAAGCAAGTAGGCAGTGGAATTTGAAATTGAGTGAGTCACTAGTGCATTCTGGTTTTACTCAGAGCAGCCTGGATCATTCTTTATTCATAAAAAACAAGGTTTAGACAGTTGAAATCCTTGTGTATGTAGATGACATTCTTGTGACTGGTAATAGCTTGAGACTCATAGAACATACTAAAGCTTCTCTTCTGAAAGCATTTAAAATCAAGGATCTTGGTAATTTAAAATTCTTTCTTGGCATGGAATTTAGTAGATCTGCCAAAGGTATTCTTATGAATCAAAAGAAGTATGCATTGGAAATTATCTCTGATTTAGGGTTAGGAAGTTCTAAACCCGCTATGACACCCCTTGAAATGAACATGAACTTAACGACACTGGAGTTTGATCAAGTCACAGGAGAATCAACAGATGAACCTTTTGAAAATAGAGAGCAATATCAGATGTTGATAGGTAAAATGTTGTATTTAACACTGACAAGTCCAGACATTGCATTCTCAGTCCAAACACTTAGTCAATTCCTGCAACAACCAAAAAGTTCGCATTGGGATGCAGCTATGAGAGTAATGAATTATGTGAAGAGAGAACAAGGACTTGGAATCTTGTAAAGAATCAAGATATCAAACAATCTAAATGTATAATGTGATGCAGACTGGGCTTTATGTCCCAATACCATAAGGTCAGTTTTCGGCTTTTTAGTCATAGTGAATCACTATTGTCGTGGAAGTCAAAGAAATAAAATGTAGTCTCCAGAAGATTAGCAGAAGCTGAATACAGGAGCATGGCTAATGCAGTTTCACAACTAGTATGTATCACTGCATTATTAAAGGAGGTGGGAAGTAAAATTGAGCAACCAACAATTGTGTTTAGTGACAGTAGAGCAGCATTACAGATAGCAGCCAATCCAGTGTTCCATGAGAGGACTAAACACATAGAGATTGACTGCCACTTTATCAGACAAAAAATACAAGAAGGAGTCTTGAAAATAAAACATGTGAGCTCAAGAGAACAACTTGCAGACATACTTACTAAGGTCTTACCTCGGTTGCAACATGAAAACTTAGTAGGCAAGCTTGGTGTGTTAAATTTCTTTGCACCCACAAGCTTGAGGGGGAGTAATGAGTTAGGAATTACTTGATTAAGAAGTAGTTAAACAACTAATGTGTTAGTTAGTTGGCTAAGCAGTGATTAGTGATTAGTTAGGAAACAGTTAGAATAGAAGCTTCCAGAAGTTCTATATAAACAACACTATTGCATTGTAATGAACTAATTTTTTGGCCTCTATACACTGAAATAATATCTCCCTTTCTCTTCTCTTCTCTACTGAGCCATAGCTCATTATAAATGGCAGCATAGATTGAACAATAGCACAGATTTTAACAGAGTTTTTTTGCTGCTCCTTATGACTTATAGGACCTAACTTAAACTTGGGGTATATTGCTAATTACTGTTCTTGATATTTGTAGGTTGCTTCCAAGCTCAAATCATTTAAATATTAAAATAAAATTACTATTTTTTTTGTTATTTATAGAGTGGTATTTTCCATCCCTCTCAAATAAAGTAGAGGAGGAGAACTAGAAGAGAGAAAGAAAAAGAGGAAAGGAATGACAAGTCTAATGGGGGAAAATGACTGACACATTGACTACCTTCGATAGACGAAAAAAATTCAAGTGGTCTAACCAATCCCGAGGGCGGACCCCAACTGAAAGGCACTAGACAAACTAACGGCAAGCTAGATAATGAAAATCAGTTGGCCCTATGTGTAAAACCTTCTCGGGGGGAGAGTCTTTCTTCAATGAGAATAAAGAAAGTTTTTGGGCAAGACAAAAGAGGAAATCGCCCTTTAATTTGACACCAAGGGTTAAGAGTTGATTGTTGGCGATGATGACTTGGTGAAGGGAATATATAAGAGAATGTTCTCAAACTGGGTTACGACCAACGAAAAACTTCTTGCAAGCCAAGATAATGGAGATATTTTGTTATTTTGTGCTATTATCTTCCTCAATATGGTTTATTTGGTATATGAATTAATGTGAATTCATTGTCAACTTTAGTCGTTATAATAATTGCCGCTAAAATAGGTAACATTTACCAGTAATAACAAAAGCCGCAATATAAGACCGGTAGCTTTACCGGCAATAATAACTATCGCTAAAAGTAATTACTTTTAGCTTCAAAAATATAGATATTCACCGGCACTCGATATAAATATCATCAAAGACTTTATGACAATGAATGCAACATCATTCACTCAAATGTCGCTATCTTTTTAGGGTAAATACATTTGATGTATAATGCATATGTATTTTTAAGCAAAATATCAACACTACATATGTATTTTTATGCTAAAAAATATTTTGATGTATAATCCATATGTATTTTTAAGAAAAATATAAACACTACATATGTATCTTTTGTAACTAAAATCTCATAATAAAATGTAGAACTACATATAAAACTCAAATTTATCTTTAATTCAAAATCTCATTTATAATCATAATAAATGAACACATATTAAAATATATATTAGTTATGATCAAGGTGTATTTTTTAAATGCTTAATTTTAACACTGCATATGTATTTTTAGAGTAAATACATTTGATGTATAATGCATATGTATTTTTAAGCAAAATATCAATAATGCATATGTATTTTATAACTAAAATATCACAATACAAAGTAGAACTTCATAAAAAACACAAGTTTATATTTTATTCAAATTCGCATTTATATTGATAATAAATGAAAACATATTAAAAAATATATTAGATATGGGTCCAGATGTATTTTTGAAAATGCTTAATCTTAACACTGCATATGTATTTTTAAAGCTTAGAATGCGAAATTAAGAAGTAGTTAAACAACTAATGTGTTAGTTAGTTGGCTATGCAGTGATTAGTGATTAGTTAGGAAATAGTTAGAATAGAAACTTTCAGAAGTTCTATATAAACAACACTATTGCATTGTAATGAACTAATTTTTTGGCCTCTTTGCACTGAAATAATATCTCCGTTTCTCATCTCTTCTCTGTTGAGCCCTAGCTCATTATCAATGACAGCTTAGATTGAACAATTGAACAGATTCTAACATGGTATCAGAGCTTTGAACAACGATTGTGCGTTCCACGGAAGAGATTTGTGAGATTACGAGCTCATTGACAGTTTTCAGTAACGAAGGTTGATGTTCTACCATGGTAGCTTCATCATTAAACACTATGAAGTTCGATCACAATCATCCCCTATTTTTATACCCTTCAGACACCATCGGAGCGACCATTATTCCGATGCAGCTAACCGGTTTCGATAACTATTCGATATGGAGTAGGGCTATGCGCATTCAGTTGCTTGGGAAAACAAGCTGGGGATTGTTGATGGCACATTGAAAAAGGAGGATTTCGGAGCTTATTTTCGACGTCAATGGGACCGGTGCAATGCAATTGTTCAAGGATGGATAATTAACTCAGTAACAGAGGAGTTGCACACTGGAATTGTCAATGCTACTAATGCACAAACTTTTTGGGAGGATTTGCATGAACGCTTTGACAAGGTAAATGCATCACGAGTTTACCAGTAGCATAAAGCCATAGCGACTAGTATATAAGGAAATGATAGTATACCTGGTTATTTTTCAAAGCATCGCAATTTATGGGATGAATTTGGTAGTATAGTTCCTCCGTCTTGTGATTGCCCTAGATCAATTAAGTTTAATAATCATGTTGAGAGACAAAAATTGATGCAGTTCCTAATGGGCTTGAATGAATTGTATAATCAGTCGAGGATCTAGATTTTGATGACTGAACCTACTCCAATTCTCAACAAGGCATATGCTATGCTTGTTGAGCGAGAGAGCCAACAACTTATTGGTAGTTCCACTATGCAAGGTGAAGGTGCTGATTTAACGGCTCTGTTAGCTACAAAAGGCTTGGGTTCTCGATTGTCAATTGGAGAAGGTTTTGTATCTAGAACTTTGACTAGAGAGAGTTCAGATATTGCAGCTCACATGGATGGGATAGGAATGCATTATCAATATAACAAAGGAAACTCTTTTCAGAACGGCAGGAAGAATTGAAACAAAAAATATGACTATTGTAAAATGCAAGGACATGTGGTAGATGACTGCTTTAAGCTACATGGATACCCACCTGATTGGAAATCTAAGAAGAAGGTGACATGGAATACTTCTTATAATGTTCAAGCTGAGGTCCCTATACCAGAACTGCATTATGGAACAAGAGAGAAGGGAAAAGCAATAGAGCCACTAATTTCCAGATATTTAACAAGGGCTCCACAGCCGATAGGTGAGCAACATGGACAGATTTTGCAGATGCCTAACTGAGATTCTCCTCAGACCAATGTGATGGCTAACATGGCAGGTATATCTTAAACTCCTAATACTAAATTAGAGAGTTTAAGATAGATAATTGATAGTGGTTCTACAAACCACATGGCTCACAAGTTTAGACATAATGCATGATGTGCAAGTTGTTACAAATGAACAAAGTAGAAAAGTTTAATTACCTAATGGAGGGGTGACCTTAGTGTCACACACATTCTGCTGTAGACTGTCAAATATAGGAGAAATACATGATGTGCTTTTTGTCCCAGAATTTCAATACAATATCTTATCGGTATCCAAGGTTACCAGGGAAATGAACTATTTTTTATCATTCTAACCTGGATTCTGTTTGTTCCAGGACCTTACCACAGGGAAGATGATGGGGAATGGTAAAGAGGATACTGGTTTTTATCTTCTTGCTCTACCTGGACCTTCCCCTAAAGAGGTTGTTGCTACTAAAATCTTGTCAGCTCAGGAAGTTCAAAATACTATCATGTTAGGGCACAAGAGATTGGATCATGCACCTGTTCACTTTATAAAGGACATGCTTGGATTTAATCTTGAACATTGTAAATCAGTATTAAGAACCTGTGAGATTTGTCCCTTAGCTAGACATACCAGACTCCCTTTTTCGAGTAGTTCTACTAGGTCTAGTAAAGTGTTTGATATGCTACATGTGTATATATGGGGACCTTATCGTACTCAGACATTTGATGGTAACAATTTTTTTCTTACAATTGTTGATGATTACTCAAGGACCATTTGAATTTTTTTGTTGATATTCAAGACTGATGTCTTTCTTTCACTTAAATAGTTTTTTCAAATGATGCTTACTCAATTTAATGTCACAGTTAAAGGTATAAGGACAGATAATGGGGGAGAGTTTATCAATGAAAATTTGCAATCTTTACTTAAAGAATTTGGTATTATTCACTACAGAACTTGTGTACATACCCCTCAGCAAAATGGAGTAACTGAGAGGAAGCACAGATACTTGCTTGAAACGGCTAGAGCACTCCCGTTCCAGGGTCATATACCTCTCATGTTTTGGGGTCATTGTATTCTTACTGCTGCTTATATTCTTAATAGAATTCCTTCTAGTGAACTTGCAGGGAAATCACCTTATGAGGTCTTTTTTGGAAAGAAACCTTGTTTCTTCCATTTTAGAACATTCGGCTGTTTGTGTTTTGCTAACACACTACCTAGAAGTTACAAGTTTGCTGCAAGAACTGTAAGATCAGTTTTTATGGGATATTCTAATGTCACCAAAGGGTATGTTTTGTTTGATCTTGCTGCGTAGAAGTTTTTTGTTAATGGGGATGTGGTATTTGAGGAAAACCAATTTCCCTTCAAGGTACCCATACAATTGATGATAATCTACAGATTTTATGTGACTCTCTCCAGGTCCTTGTGATGATGATGATTTTTATGCTCCTAGGAACATCTCTGAAACACCTACTCTGCCTTCCTCATTAATAGTTGATCTCCCACCTTTTAATATTGTTAAAAATCCTTTACCATCTCTCATCCCTACTGATGCTTCTACCTCTACTTTCAATCCATACAATCTACCAAATCTTATATGATCAACAAGGCTCACTAATCAACCTATTTGGTTATCAGATGAAATAAAACCGTAAGCTAGCAATGTCCTTTATCCTCTTGCTGACAGTGTGTCTTATGCACATCTTTCTCCCTCTTATCAAAAGTATCTACATAGTTTTTCTGCATTATAAGAACCTACCAATTATCAAGAGGCTATCAAAGATCCGAGATGGTTTGAAGCTATGTACACTGAGTTAAAGGATCTTAATGATAATCATACTTGGGACCTGGTTCCTTTCCAAAGGGTAAAGTTCCTATTGGCTGCAGATGGGTCTATAAAGTCAAGTTAAAAGCTAATGGCCATATTGAGAGATTTAAAGCTCAATTAGTTTCTAAGGGATTTAATCAGACACCAGGTATTGATTTTCATGATACCTTTTCTACAGTGGTTAAAATTGCTACAATCAGGACAATTCTCTCTTTGGTTGCACAACACAATTGGTTCATTCATCAGTTAGATGTGTACAATGCTTTTCTCCATGGTGACTTGCATGATGAGGTGTATAAATAGTTTCTTGAGGGTTTTCTAAGTCAGGGGGAGAATGGTATTGTATGTAGACTTGTCAAATCCCTCTATGGTCTTAAGAAAGAAAGTACGCAGTGGAATTTGAAATTGAGTGAGTCACTAGTGCATTCTGGTTTTACTCAGAGCAGCCTGGATCATTCTTTATTCATAAAAAAACAAGGGTTAGACATAGTTGCAATCCTTGTGTATGTAGATGACATGCTTGTGACTGGTAATAGCTTGAGCCTCATAGAACATACTAAAGCTTCTCTTCAGAAAGCATTTAAAATCAAGGATCTTGTTAATTTAAAATTCTTTCTTGGCATGGAATTTAGTAGATCTGCCAAAGGTATTCTTATGAATCAAAGGAAGTATGCATTGGAAATTATCTCTGATTTAGGGTTAGGAAGTGCTAAACCATCTATGAAACCCCTTGAAATGAATATGAAGTTAACGACACTGAAGTTTGATCAAGTCACAGATGAACCTTTTGAAAACAGAGAGCAATATCAGAGGTTGATAGGCAAAATGTTGTATTTAACACTGACAAGGCCAGACATTGCATTCTCAGTCCAAACACTTAGTCAATTCCTGCAACAACCAAAAAGGTCGCATTGGGATGCAGCTGTGAGAGTAATGAATCATGTGAAGGGAAAACAAGCTAAATGTATATTGTGATGCAGACTGGGCTTCATGTCCCAATACCAGAAGGTCAGTTTCAGGCATTTTAGTCATGGTGAATCACTATTGTCGTGGAAGTCAAAGAAACAAAATGTAGTCTCCAGAAGTTTAGCAGAAGCTGAATATAGGAGCATCGCTAATGCAGTTTCAGAACTAGTAAGGATCACTGCATTATAAAAGGAGTTGGGAAGTAAAATAGAGCAACCAACAATTGTATTTAGTGACAGTAGAGTAGCATTACAGATAGCAGCCAATCCAGTGTTCCATGAGAGGACTAAACACATAGAGATTGACTGCCACTTTATCAGACAAAAAATACAAGAAGGAGTCTTGAAAATAAAACATGTGAGCTTAAGAGAAGAACTTGCAGACATACTTACTAAGGGCATACCTCGGTTGCAACATGAAAACTTATTATTCAAGCTTGGTGTGTTAAATGTCTTTGCACCAACCTGGTTGAGGGGGAGTAATGAGTTAGGAATTACTTGATTAAGAAGTAGTTAAACAATTAATGTGTTAGTTAGTTGACTAAGCAGTGATTTTAACAGAGTTTTTTTGCTTCTCCTTATGACTAATAGGACCTAACTTCAACTTGGGGTAAATTGCTAATTACTGTTCTTGATCTTTGTATGTTGCTTCAAAGTTCAAATCATTTAAATTTTAAAATAAAATTACTATTTTTTTTGTTATTTATAGAATGGTATTTTCGATCCCTGTCAAATAAAGTAGAGGAGGAGAACTGGAAGAGAGAAAGAAAAAGAGCAAAGGAATGACAAGTCTAATGGGGGAAAATGACTGACACATTGACTACCTTCGATAGACGAAAAAAATTCAAGTGGTCTAACCAATCCCTAGGGCGGACTCCAACTGAACGGCACTAGACGAACTAACGGCAAGCTAGATAAAAAAAATCAGCTGGCCCAATGTGTAAAACCTTCTCGGGGGGAGAGTCTTTCTTCAATGAGAATAAAGAAAGTTTTTGGGCAGGACAAGAAAGGAACTCGCCCTTTAATTTGACACCAAGGGTTAAGAGCTGATTGTTGGCGACGATGACTTAGTGAAGGGAATATATGAGAGAATGTTCTCAAACTGGGTTACGACCAACGTAAAACTTCTTGCATGCCAAAATAAAGGAGATATTTTGTTATTTTGTGTTATTATCTTCCTCAATATGGTTTATTTGGTATATGAATTAATGTGAATTCATGGTCAACTTTAGTCGTTATAATAATTGCCGCTAAAATAGGTATCATTTATCGGAAATAACAAAAGCCGCAATATATGACCGGTAGCTTTACCGGCAATAATAATTATCGCTAAAAGTAATTACTTTTAGCTTTAAAAATATAGATATTCACCGGCACTCGATATAAATATCATCAAAGACTTTATGACAATGAATGCAACATCGTTCACTCAAATGCCGCTATATTTTTATGGTAAATACATTTGATGTATAATGCATATGTATTTTTAAGCAAAATATCAACACTGCATATGTATTTTTATGCTAAAAAACATTTTTCTGTATAATCCATATGTATTTTTAATCAAAATATCAACACTACATATGTATCTTTTGAAACTAAAATTTCACAATAAAATGTAGAACTACACAAAAAACTCAAATTTATCTTTAATTCAAATTCTCATTTATAATGATAATAAATGAACACATATTAAAATATATATTAGTTATGATCAAGGTGTATTTTTGAAATGCTTAATTTTAACACTGCATATTTATTTTTAGGGTAAATACATTTGATGTATAATGCATATGTATTTTTAAGCAAAATATCAATACTGCATATGTATTTTATAGCTAAAATCTCACAATACAAAGTAGAACTTCATAAAAAACTCAAGTTTATATTTAATTCAAACTCGCATTTATATTGATAATAAATGAAAACATTTAAAAAATATATTAGATTTGGGTCTAGATGTATTTTACAAAATTCTTAATCTTAACACTGCATATGTATTTTTAGGATAAAAACTTTTGATTGATACTACATACGTATTTTTAAGCATAACATGAACACTACATTTGTATTTTTTTAACTAAATCTCACAGTAAAATATATAACTGCATAAAATACTCAAATTAAACTTTAATTCAAATCAAAATTAGACCCAATTCAAATCAGAATTAATTACATTCAGTTAAAAAATAAGTACTATTATAACCTACAATTAGAACCACTTCAAACAAAAAAATTAGTTTGTACAATCAGAACCTACATTCATACACCAGTTTCTCTAACTGTACAAAGTAATAAATCCATCAATCATCATACTTCAAAAACTTCAGTAACACTAGTTATTCTACTTTGCCTTGCAGGCCTCAAGGGTGCTTCGACGCCACTATGAGCATTTGCTTCTTGTTTTTGGATCCCATAGTCCCACAAAAGTGCAGCATATCTTTTACGGAAGTGCGTTGGGGTCGAACTCAATCGCAATAACTTTGTGACCATAAGAAAGGCACTCTGCATATGTAACTATAAAGAGACCACAATCCCTACAAAAACAAGGAAAAAAATATTTTTTTATAAGTAAAATATATTTTGTACAAACATTCAATTTTGGTATATGTAAATTAAAAACTTACAAGCTTCCACTCGGTTGTTGAGGCAAATTCTCTTCAAATATCACATCAAACAGATCTGAGTAATCTTTTTCTTTGTATCTTGAATGATTTTGAAGATCAATTCCTTTCTTATTGTAGAAATCACGAGCTTGGAGACACAAAGGGATAATCTCAGCTAATTTCTTGATCTGAGCAAGAACAGTCGAATAAGAAAAAAATTCATATAAACAAGCATATGTATTTTAAGAAGACAAAAAATGTAACCAATACTGAAAAATACATATCAATTCTACTAAAAATACATATAGCCAATAGACATAATGTAATTAGGATAAAGTGTTGCTATTTTTTGTAATTTAATACTTAAGTATGCTACTATAGGTAGTTTTTCCTTTACTATTTTTACTCTAGAGAAAATTTAAAGAAGACCATATCTTACACCTGACCCATGATAATTCTATGATTATAAAATGATAAGCCTAAAAATTCATGGTGCTTTTCAAATTCATTATTTGACAAAAAGAAAATCTCCGGTGGTGGATTTACTCTTTCCAAATTTTTGTGTTAAAAAGCACTTAAACCCTAGGACGAATTTATTTTAAAAAAATTACTAACATTAGGTGTATGTGTATAGAAACGTAATTTCTTTTTTAAAAAAAAATTAAAATAAACTCCATTTCCCCTCAATTATAATAAAAGAAACCAAATGCACACACAACAAAGAAAGAACAAACAAAATACTCGTAAGTAGGCAGTGGAACTGAATTGCTTCTTCGTTATTTTTTTGGTAAGTTTAAAAAATAGCAACTGTTTGGCACAAAATTCATATTTCATAACCACACTTTATAATATTATTATTTATAATCAAAGTATTTGATTCACATTTATTGTATTTGCATTACTTAATAATCTGTATGTATAAAAAACATAAATACATTAATCACATTTTAAATTTTATATTTTTTTTATTTTCAAAAAATATGATTACATTAAATACAAGCCATGAATAATCAATACAAAAAAAACCTGTTTTAGCCACGTGCAAAGCCGTGGCTATATGGTACCAAAATCGTAGCAAAATAGTTTAGCCACGGTTCATTAGCTACGGTTAAAGGTGGGTCCAACAGGGGCGTGGCAAGTAAATTATCCACGGTTTTAACGTCCGTGATAACATTTCATTAGCCACGGTTTTCAGGTACATTTAGCCACGACCATTCCATGGGTAATTTGTTCAAATTTTGTGCTATCATATCAGTTTGCCACAGTTATAACCGTGGCAAAAATGCCTAGTTTTTATGAAATATATATTTTTTTCATATAAATTAGCCATGGTTACCAAAAAAGTATCAAACTTTTTAAAAAAATATATATTTTTGCATAAATTTTCCATGATTTAATCGTGACAAAACTGCCAGCTCTTTTTAAATATATATATATATATATATATATATATATATATATAAATGATAGTCTGATACTAATTTCTAAATAATGATAGACATTCACTTACACATTAACCATTATACACAAGATTGATATTAATTGTAACATAATAATCAAAGTTCTGATATTGTTCAATATATTGGCACAAAAGATAAGGTCCAAACCTTAAATAATCATAAAAAATACCATAAATACTAATGTTAAAGAAACACCAAAATATACTAAAGCCTAAGAAGATTACTGCTTGAGCTACCAAGATTCACATGACTATTTCTAGACATTCCAAAAGCTTTTGAAGGACAAACATTTCCACCTAAACCACGCACACGTCCAGAATGTTTACATCCAAACACTTTTTCAATGGCGTCATTAGGATGAGCTAGTATCTTTAAAGGAACACCGTAACTGATAGCAAGTTCCTGATCTTTAGGTACATGCTCCGATATTTTATCCAACAAGCAAAATAGATAAATGAGATATTCTCGTACCAATAAGACTTCTCTGTAATAGAGTTGGGTATTAATTCAAGCAATTGTCCATTATATATAGAGACATATTAATTCAAGCAATTGTCCATTTAATATAGAGACGCTTCAACAACAACAAAAAATCTAGTATACTCCCACCAAGTGGGGTATGGGGTGGGTAAAATGTACGCAGTCCATACCGCTACCTCCGAAGAAGTAGAGAGGTTGTTTCCGATAGACCCCCGGCTCAAGATAAAGAATAGTCTTCAACTAGAACCGAGCTTATAATAAACTAATAACAATAATATTTTCATAATTATACAGATATACCAGCAAGGAATTTAATCTCAGGAATGGACAAGAATGATTAAAAAAATTATGTTCAAGTAGGCAATCAACAATTGATGTCGCTAATGTACAGTTTTGAGCATGTGCCACTTATACATGGTATCATACTATCATTTACTTGCATCATCCTTACTTCACATAGACAATTTTAGAGTCACCTAATTATCTTCATCCTTGCCTTGTACACTACATAACTTTTAACCTTGTAGGAAGTTTGGAAAGTTTTCTTTATTCATGACATACCAATAATTGTATAAGCAAGAGTTCTAACATATAAAATAAATATCCATCAAACAATAAATACGTCAGAGATAACAATCAGCCCACAACGGTATCTGTATATATGGAATGAATCAGTGAATGAGGTCATCTAGTTAAGATCTTAAGATCAGTGAATGGGCACTACATTGGTATGATTTTTCAAACTTAAATTAGATTCTAATTATTGACTGCACCTCATAGGGATCTATCTATCTATCATACAACAAGGATTTGATAGGACCTTTTCCTCAGTCTATTGGAAAATTGCAAAAGCTATCAAATTTGTAAGTAAATGTGAATAAGCATTGAAATTGAATTCACTTACAAGCTAATCTCATGATAATTTGCTGATCTTTTCTTAATTTCATGACAGTATCTTTGTTGGTTGTGGATTTTCTAGATCCTTAACCGACTCCATAGGAAATCTTACTCGACTGGTTTTTTGTAATCATTCTGTGGTACTTTTTGTACCTTAATGCAAACTTTTTGTGCTACCAGATTTTGGTCCATCTCTAGACAGGCAATGCACTTCTAAACAGAGAAACAGTTCACGAGGAGTTCAATCCATACTGCTTTTCTTGTGTTTATACATTATCATATCTGAATAGTTTTGTTCACTAAATGTATTTGTCTTTCAATCGTCTTCTGTATACACTCTAAAACAACCCCATTCTGTATTATGAAGATCTTAGAACAGGGATACAGTGAAGTTCAAATCAAGGAATGTTCATTAGAATGAAGATTAAATACACCAGGCGTCACAATAATAAAAATTGATTGTACTAGAAATTGATACTGCATTTCCAGTACATAAGTTTATACTCCTTCTACATCAGTTAAGCTGACTATGTTTATCAAATGACTGTGTTATTTGGTGGTTTTTGGAACAGTACACTATTCAAAGGGTATCCCGGTAAACTAAAACTCCCGCCATGAGGTAGAGAGGTTGTTCCCGATAGACCCCGGCTTAAGACAAAAATAGCTCATTAAGGATAACAAACAAACTATGAACAGTAGAATAACCTGGATATAAGTGTTTGTTGAGTTTATAATTTGTAAATTCTTATCTCCTGTAAGAGCTGAAATTCAGACAAATAAAACCATTAGTTGTTATGTAAAATATGCCACCATCGACGGAGCATGTGATTTATCCACACACCAAAAAAAAAAAGATGCAAATCACATGTTCAACCTACTCATGTACATTGCACAATCCAAATTACAGAGTAGTAACTTCTGAGGACGATCTATCTATTGATAGTTCTACACTGCAATAATCAGAAAAAACAAGGAACCAAATATACTTTGTTCTGGTCTTGAACATCAAGCATCTAGTTCATGCGGAGTTTAAATAAGTCGTTCAAGCATAAAATGCTTAACATTGGCGAAAGGAATTGATCAAACAAAACTTTTGAGCTAAGCACCTGTAAGGTCCAAAACAGCCTAAAGAACTTTGCACATAGGTACAGTTTGGTATGTTATCTTCCGCAATGTGGCTTATTCAGTACATGAAGTAACATGAATTCGTAGTCAACTTTAATCATTATAATAATTTCAACTAAAATAGGTCCAATTTATCGATAATAAGAAAACCCGCAAAATATGGTAGCTTTATCAGTAATTTATTGCTAAATAAATGTCGTTGAAAGTAATTACTTTTAGCGCCACTAATATAAGCATTTACGAAACATTCAATATAAATGCCACTAAACACTTTAACAACATTAAATGCAATGACTTTAACTTAAATGGCATTAAATATTTTTGTTGTAATATTTATTGCCGCAAAATATCTCTTTTGTTGTAGGTAGTCAGTAACCACCATATACCTAGCACGACATATGATAATATACAAACAAGCATACAACGATTTTCTTTTGGGATTTGTAATATCTAGATACATGTTAAAGAAGAGAGCAACACCGTTCAAGATTTCAAGGATAACAAATACATGTTAAATGTTAGAGAAGAGAGCAACACAGTTAAGGATAACATCAACATGACAATGGACAGATAACATAACACATTTAATTAACATTACTGGATTCAAATGAATCATAACCGATGATAAAATATTAAATAACGACTCAAACAACACACACTAACATCATGCAAACGATAAAATCAACATGACAATGGACTGACAACATGGCACATAACTAAACTTATAGGGTTCGAATGAATCATAACAGATAATGAACATCATCGGATGACTCAAATTAGATATTTGTTATAAAAAGTATTTTAGTGTTTGTTTTGTGATAATTGAACAAAATTAAATCATTATGTTTATGTTACAAAAGATAATTATGTGTTTTTGGTAAAATAAAAAAAGAATTTAGATTTTGTTCATTGTCAGTTTACAAAATATTTTACACTATCAGGTAAATTTGACTTGCTATTGCAGGTTATTTAATTTTTTTTTTTTTATGTAAATAGTTGGATAACCTGCAATAACAGATCAAGCTAACTGATAGTGCAAAATAGTTTATTCACTAACTATGCACAGAACCTAAACGCATAAAAAAATGATTATCCTAAAATGATTAATCGGGGCGCAAAGCCACTAACACTTAAAAAGTTGACCAATTTTTTTTTTTAAATTGTTTTCTTCTTACAAGGACTTTGTTTAATTATTCTTATTTTTTATGGTAGGATTTGGATTTTCAATCCTTTTAGTTCCTCTTCCAGTAACTTTACCTTGACGTACATTATTTTGCTTTTGTAAAGTAAGTAGGATTTTCAATCTGTGTGTATTTTACATTGAATTTATCTAAATTCGTGACCTCCCTCGCTAATTACGCGATTACAGTGACCATGAATTGAGTCAATCAGGTATGCATATTATTTCACGCACAATAGCCGGGTAGTCATTTAAACTGTCGGTGTATATTGGTCAAGCCTTTTTTCTATTGTATGCGTTGTCTAGTATTATGCCAAGTATGTATCGTAAGTGCAGTTTAATAGTGGAAAAATTTTGTAAATTTTTTCATTAGATTATGTGACTTACGTATGTATTGTTGTTTGGTTGAAAGTAAGTTATCTTGAAATTAACTATGCAAGATTAGGTATTCCACCCCTAAGGTGGGATTAATAACACTACAATTACGGAATAAGTTATCTCATGCATTTTATCTCAATCAAATATGGGATAAATTGATCCTACCATTAAACCCAATATTAATTATCTCTAATCCCTAATACCAAACGAGCTCATACACTAATCATAGTGCTGAATGTACTCTACTACTTTCCATTTTTACCATAGATTTTTGGAATTCCTGTAGAATATTATTGCAATGGTCAAATAAATTTTATTATGTATTCAACAATCTAATGCTCTTTATCATGGTTAGTATTAATATATATTCTCTTAATAATATTTCCTTAATAGGACCACTAAAATAGGTCTTATTTAACGGTAGCTTTACCAGCAATTTATCGCTAAATAAAAAGTCGTTGAAATTAATTATTTTTGGCGCTAATAATATGAGCATTTACCTGCACTTGATATAACTGCCACAAAAGACGTTAACGCCATGCAATGACCTTAACATAAATGCCGTTAAATATTTTTGTGGAAATATTTATTTACGCTAAATATATCTTTCGTTGTAATGGTAGCCAGTAGTAGCCACCGTATACCTATCACGACATATGATAATATACAAATAGGCATCTATCGATTTTCATTTGAAGATGTGTAGTATCTAGATATATGTTGTTAAAGAAGAGAGCAACACCAATCAAGTATAAAATCAATATAACAATAAACTAATAACATAACATATATATATAACTAATATTAATGGGTTCGAATGAACCATAACTGATGATAGAACATCATAAGATGACTCAAACGACGCACTGACACCATTTAAACGACAAAAACAACACGACTATGGACTGATAACATGACTCGAACGACACACACTAACACCATTCAAATGATAAAATCAATATGACAATGGACTGACAACATGACATAATAACTAAACTTGTAGGGTTCGAACGAACCATAAGATAGATGATAGGACTGACTCTAATTATAAGACATGACACACTGGGGATAACTCAAATGACACGATAAACCTAGATGCGCGCTTATTACTCATGCACCTTCCACAATGCGCGACTTAGGAACTACAGTTAAACTAGTAGGGACTGCAGAAGAAGTAGATCCACCAGCCCTAATTAGGAAAGGGTGCACCAACATTGGGTCCACGTGAAGAACTTGCCCCATCACCACTACTAGGAGACAAGGCACTTCCAAGGGTGAGAAATGGGAGTGGAGCATCACCCCCCATTTGTTGAAGTTCTGCTTTGAATTCAACTTTTCTCTTTTGAGCTTCCAATGCCTCCTTCAATTGTTCAAGTTGGGAGAGGCTGAGTCCTTCAATAATCGGAGATTCGCACACACTATCATAGGCTCTCCTCCTAGATTCAAGTAGGGATTCCCCTACAGCTCTCTCCTTCCGGAGAGACTCCTGCAAGTCCATGACCTCCTTATTGAGCCCACGTTGACCAGTGTTTCGATGAGCCATGATTAGGTGGTCATGGCGATCATCATCATTTGGTAGAGGGAGGTCCCTCCCCAGGAACCTATCCACTAGCGACTCCACTGAAGGATGGCCAAAGGAGTAAACTTTGTTGGCCTTGCATGGAGAAAATACCACAATGGCAATTTCAGCACCACATAGCGTACAAAGTTCACTAGCCTTTTTGAACAGGCTAGCACGACGCTTAGAGAAAGTAACTTGCATGTTACTCTCATTTTTCATTTTCACTATTTCTACCTTTTTTTTACCCTTGCTCAGTCTTGCCATGGCTAAATTAAAACTACTCAATATTTGTGAAACCAAGAAGTAGTAGTTGTGATTTTTTATCTCATCACCAAGAGCTTTTATATTAGAAATTTCAATATTTTGTTTCACCTTTTTAGGAAAATAAATTAAAATTACTTGGAGAGCCTATAAATTTATGTTTTTTCTTTTTTGGTAAGAGATTTGAATGGAACCAGCTTTCGCCTCTATTCTTTGTGTCGTTAGCGCTAATCGAATCCTTAATGACCATAATTCATAATTAGACAATATATGTTTTTCTTAATTTGAATTATGACGTTCTACAAAAGTATTAAAAAGAAAAGATTACATCATTAGTACGTATGATATTTTATTTTATCACTTTATTAATTTGAGTACACATTGAAGAGTAATAATAAAAAATAAAATATCAAATTATTACTATAACATTTTTGAATTTTCAAATGTAATATTCAAGCTATCCTTGAAGGTTCAGACATTCGGTGTTCATCGAATGAGCAAAGATACATGACATTTTTCTTTTATATAAGTTTTATTCGTTCATCCACGATTATTACTTATTAGTTGATATGTACAATCACTTCAATTATTAGTTAACCATAAAATTAACATGGTTTAGTATTACAAGCACCGATTATGTGAATAAGTTTGTCTTTTCCTCGTGCGGATTGGAGTAAAAATATTGTAGTAGGGAAAGGTTGTATTTCTCCCAAACCTACTAAAAACAATTGTTCATTCTGACATACTGCGATTAAAGAAGCAACTTTCTTATAAATTGAAAAATACATATTTAAAAGAAACAAAGGTTAATAACCTCTGAAATCAAATTATTTGTGGTTTGTTAATATATGAATGCATGTTTACGATTCAAAAAGAACTGATCATTTTGTTTAAAAAGTTGATCACGTCTTTAAAAGCTTGCCAAGCTAGTTACCAGAAAATGGTGTCAACTTGTCGTCTGACGACTCCCAAGCACCGGTAAGCTTAGAATGCGAGATTGTTTGTAATTTGTTCATTAGCAAGTGAATTAAGATGGAGTTTAATGAGTTAGAAATTACTTGATTGGTTGATTAAGAAGTAGTTAAACAACTAATGTGTTAGTTAGTTGGCTATGCAGTGATTAGTGATTAGTTAGGAAACAATTAGAATAGAAGCTTCCAGAAGTTCTATATAAACAACACTATTGCATTGTAATGAACTAATTTATTGGCCTCTTTACACTAAAATAATATCTCCCTTTCTCTTCTCTTCTCTGCTGAGCCCTAGCTTATTATCAATGACAGCTTAGATTGAACAATTGCACATATTCTTACATGGTATCAGAGCTTTGAACCACGATTGTGCGTTCCACGGAAGAGATTTGTGAGATTACAAGCTCATTGAGTTGCTTGGGAAAAACAAGTTGGGGATTGTTGATGGAACATTGAAAAAAGAGGATTTTGGAGCTGATTTTCGACGTCAATGGGACTGGTGCAATGCAATTGTTCATGGATGGATAATGAGCTCAGTAACACAGGAATTGCGCACTGGAATTGTCTATGCTACTAATGCACGAACTGTTTGGGAGGATTTGCATGAACGCTTTGACAAGGTAAATGTATCACGAGTTTACCTGTTGCACAAAGCCATAGCAACTACTGTTCAAGGAAATGACAGAATACCTGGTTATTTTTCAAAACATCGCAATTTATGGGATGAATTTTCTAGTATAGTTCCTCCGTATTGTGATTTCCCTAGATCAGGGGAATTTAATAATCATGTTGAGAGACAAAAATTGATGCAGTTCCTAATGAGCTTGAATGAAATGTATAATCAGTCGAGGAGCCAAATTTTTATGACTGAACCTACTCCAAATCTCAACAAGGCATATGCTATGCTTTTTGAGCGATAGAGCTAACGACTTATTGGTAGTTCAACAATGCAAGGTGAAGGTGCTGATTTAACGACTCTATTAGCAACAAAAGGCTTAGGTTCTTGATTGTCAATTGGAGAAGGTTTTGTATCTAGAACTTTGACTAGAGAGAGTTCAGATATTGCAGCTTACATGGCTGGGAGAGGAATGCATTATCAACATAACAAAGGAAACTCTTTTCAGAAAGGCAGGGAGAATTGGAACAAAAAATATGACTATTGTAAAATGAAAGGACATGTGGTAGATGACTTCTTTAAGCTACATGGATACCCACCTGATTTAAATCAAAGAAGAAGTTGGCATGGAATACTGCTTATAATGTTCAAGCTGAGGTCCCTATACCAAAACTGCATGATGGAACAAGAGAGAAGGGAAAAGCAATAGAGCCACTAATTTCCAGAGATTTACCAAGGGCTCCACAGCCGACAGGTGATCAACATGGACAGATTTTGCAGATGCTTGACCGAGATTCACCTTAGACCAATATGATGGCCAACATGGTAGGTATATCTCAAACTCCCAATACTAAATTAGAGAGTTTAAGATGGATAATTGATAGTAGTGCTACAAACCACATGGCTCACAAGTTTAGACATAATGAATGATGTGCAAGTTGTTACAAATGAACAAAGTAGAAAAGTTTAATTACCTAATGGAGGGGTGACCTTAGTGTCACACACTAGCTGCTGTAGACTGTCAAATACAGGAGAAATACATGATGTGCTTTTTGTCCCAAGATTTCAATACAATCTCTTATCGGTATCCAAGGTTACCAGGGAAATGAACTGTTTTGTGTCATTCTATCCTGGATTCTGTTTGTTCCAGGACCTTACCACTGGGAAGCTGATGGGGATTGGTAAAGAGGATACTATTTTTTATCTTCTAGCTCGGCCTGAACCTTCCCCTAAATAGGTTGTTGCTACTAAAATCTTGTCAGCTAAGGATGTTCAAAATATTATCATGTTATGGCATAGAAGATTGGCCCATGCACCTTTTCACTCAATAAAGGACATGCTTGGATTTAATCTTGAACATTGTAAATCAATATTAAGCACCTGTGAGATTTGTCCCTTAGCTAGACATACCATACTCCCTTTTTTGAGTAGTTATACTAGGTCTAGTAAAGTGTTTGATATGCTACATGTGGATATATGGGGACCTTATCGTACTCAGACATTTGATTGTAACAAATTTTTTCTTACAATTGTTGATGATTGCTCAAGGACTATTTGGATTTTCTTGTTGAAATTCAAGACTGATGTCTTTCTTTCACTTAAATAGTTTTTTCAAATGGTGCCTACTCAATTTATTATCACAGTTAAAGGTATAAGGACAGATAATGGGGGAGAGTTTATAAATGAAAATTTGCAATCTTTACTTAAAGAATTAGGTATTATTCACTACAGAACTTGTGTACATACCCCTCAGCAAAATGGTGTAGCTGAGAGGAAGCACAGACACTTGCTTGAAGTGGCTAGAGCACTCCGGTTCCAGGTTCATATACCTCTCATGTTTTGGGGTCATTGTATTCTTACTGCTGCTTATATTGTTAACAGAATTCCTTCTAGTGAACTTGCAGGGAAATCACCTTATGAGGTCTTTTTTGGAAAGAAACATTGTATATTCCATTTTAATACATTCGGTTGTTTGTGTTTTGCTAACACACTACCTAGAACTTACAAATTTTCTCCAAGAGCTGTAAGATCAGTTTTTATGGGATATTCTAATGTCACCAAAGGGTATGTTCTGTTTGATCTTGCTGCGTAGAAGGTTTTTGTTAATGGTGATGTGGTATTTCAGGAAAACCAATTTCCCTTCAAGGTACCCATATAGTGGATGATCATCTACAGATTTTATTTCACTCTCTCTAGGTCCTTGTGATGATGATGATTTTTATGATCCTAGCAACATCTCCGAAACACCTACTCTGGCTTCCTCATTACCAGTTGATCTCCCACCTTCTGATATTGTTCAAAATCCATTACCATCTCTTATCCCTACGGATGCTTCTACCTCTACTTTCAATCCATACAATCTACCAAATCTTAGACGATAAACAAGTCTCACTAATAAACCTATTTGGTTATCAGATTTTGTTTCCAAACCGTCAGCTAGCAATGTCCTTTATCCTCTTGCTGACAGTGTGTCATATGCACATCTTTCTCCCTCGTATCAGAAGTATCTACATACTTTTGCTGCAGTATAAGAACCTACCTCTTATCAAGAGTCTCTCAAAGATCCGAGATGGTTGGAAGCTATGTACACTGAGTTAGAGGATCTTAATGATAATCATACTTGGGACCTGGTTTCCATTACCAAGGGTAAAGTTCCTATTGGCTGCAGATGGGTCTATAAAGTCAAGTTAAAAGCTAATGGGGATATTGAGAGATTTAAAGCTCAATTAGTTGCTAAGGGCTTTAATCAGACAGCAGGTATTGATTTTCATGATAACTTTTCTCCAGTAGTTAAAATTGCTACAGTCAGGACAGTTCTCTCTTTGGTTGCACAACACAATTGGTTCATTCATCAGTTAGATATGTACAATGCTTTTATCCTTGGTGACTTGCATGATAAGGTGTATAAACAGTTGCTTGAGGGTTTTCTAAGTCAGGGGGGAGAATTGTATTGTATGTAGACTTGTCAAATCCCTCTATGGTCTTAAGAAAGCAAGTAGGCAGTGGAATTTGAAATTGAGTGAGTCACTAGTGCATTCTGGTTTTACTCAGAGCATCCTGGATCATTCTTTATTCATAAAAAAACAAGGGTTAGACATAGTTGCAATCCTTGTGTATGTAGATGACATGCTTGTGACTGGTAATAGCTTGAGCCTCATAGAACATACTAAAGCTTCTCTTCAGAAAGCATTTAAAATCAAGGATCTTGGTAATTTAAAATTCTTTCTTGGCATGGAATTTAGTAGATCTGCCAAAGGTATTCTTATGAATCAAAGGAAGTATGCATTGGAAATTATCTCTGATTTAGGGTTAGGAAGTGCTAAACCATCTATGACACCCCTTGAAATGAATATGAAGTTAACGACACTGAAGTTTGATCAAGTCACAGGAGAATCAACAGATGAACCTTTTGAAAACAGAGAGCAATATCAGAGGTTCATAGGCAAAATAAAGTATTTAACACTGAAAAGGCCATACATTGCATTCTCAGTCCAAACACTTAGTCAATTCCTGCAATAATCAAAAAGGTCGCATTGGGATGCAGCTGTGAGAGTAATGAATTATGTGAAGAGAGAACAAGGACTTGGAATCTTGTTAAGCAGCAAGATATAAAACAAGCTTAATGTATATTGTGATGAAGACTGGGCTTCATGTCCCAATCCCAGAAGGTCAGTTTCAGGCTTTTTAGTCAAGCATAGTGAATCACTATTGTCGTGGAAGTCAAAGAAACAAAATGTAGTCTCCAGAAGTTCAGCAGAAGCTGAATACAGAAGCATGGCTAATGCAGTTTCAAAACTAGTATGGATCACTGCATTATTAAAGGAGCTGGGAAGTAAAATTGGGGAACCAACAATTGTGTTTAGTGACAGTAGAGCAGCATTACAGATAGCAGCCAATCCAGTGTTCCATGAGAGGACTAAACACGTAGAGATTGACTGCCACTTTATCAGACAAAAAATACAAGAAGGATTCTTAAAAATAAAACATGTGAGCTCAAGAGAACAACTTGCAGACATACTTACTAAGGGCTTACCTCGGTTGCAACATGAAAACTTACTAGGCAAGATTGGTGTGTTAAATGTCTTTGCACCCACCAGCTTGAGGGGGAGTAATGAGTTAGGAATTACTTGATTATGAAGTAGTTAAACAACTAATGTGTTAGTTAGTTGTCTAAGCAGTGATTAGTTAGGAAACAGTTAGAATAGAAGCTTCCAGAAGTTCGATATAAACAACACTATTGCATTGTAATGAACTAATTTTTTGGCCTCTTTACACTGAAATAATATCTCATTTTCTCTTCTCTTCTCTGCTGAGCCATAGCTCATTATCAATGGCAGCTTAGATTGAACAATTGCACAGATTCTAACAGAGTTTTTTGCTTCTCCTTATGACTAATAAGACCTAACTTCAACTGGGGTATATTGCTAATTACTGTTCTTGATCTTTGTAGGTTTCTTCCAAGCTCAAATCATTTAAATTTTAAAATAAAATTACTAATTTTTTTTGTTATTTATAGAGTGGTATTTTCCATTCCTGTCAAATAAAGTAGAGGAGGAGAACTGGAAGAGAGAAAGAAAAAGAGCAAAGGAATGACAAGTCTAATGGGGGAAAATGACTGACACATTGACTACCTTCGATAGACGAAAAAAATTCAAGTGGTCTAACCAATCCCTAGGGCGGACCCCAACTGAAAGGCACTAGACGAACTAACGGCAAGCTAGATAAAAAAAATCAGCTGGCCCTATGTGTAAAACCTTCTCGGGGGAGAGTCTTTCTTCAATGAGAATAAAGAAAGTTTTTGGGCAAGACAAGAAAGGAACTTGCCCTTTACTTTGACACCAAGGGTTAAGAGTTGATTGTTGGCGACGATGACTTGGTGAAGGGAATATATGAGAGAATGTTCTCAAACTGGGTTACGACCAACGCAAAACTTCTTGCAAGCCAAAATATTGGAGATATTTTGTTATTTTGTGCTATTATCTTCCTCAATATGGTTTATTTGGTATATGAATTAATGTGAATTCATGGTCAACTTTAGTCGTTATAATAATTTTCACTAAAATAGGTATCATTTATCGGTAATAACTAAAGCCGCAATATATGACCGGTAGCTTTACCGGCAATAATAATTATCGCTAAAAGTAATTACTTTTAGCTTCAAAAATATAGATATTCACCGGCACTTGATATAAATATCATCAAAGTCTTTATGAAAATATATGCAACATCGTTCACTCAAATGCCGCTAAATGTTTTTGCGATGCCGTTAATTATCTCTTATTGTTGTCGGGCGTAGCCACCATATACCTAGCACTATATATGTGATGATATACAAACAATCATTCAAAGGATAAAATCAATCAACATGACAATGGACTGATAATATAACGTATCTATTATGTATATGTATATCTATCTATATCTATATCTATATCTATAATCTATAATCTATAATATATTAAAAGTGTGAATCTATAATCTATAATTTATATCTATATCTATATCTATAATATATTAAAAGTGTGAAGATCTTTAGAAAAGTAAATTGAACTTTTTGCCCTTCATTAAAAGTCTCTACTTTAGACAAAGTCGTCTTTTCACTATTTTTCTTGAATTATTTATTAATTATTTTTATAATATCTTAAATTAAAGAGTCCTAAAATGTTGTAAGAATTATTATGAAAACTAATAATTAAGTAGTCCTAAAAGATATGGTAAGAAAAAAAAAATATTTTAATAATTAATTTTTTTTAAAATATATAATAAAATATATATATATAGTAAGAGTCCATAATTTCTTGGAGTTAAATAACTATTTTAACTATATAAGAAATCCTAGGAACAATGACAATGAAAAAAGTTATACACATATAGTCTGTAGATATAAACATATATTGAGTCTTCTTCTTCTTTATTTTTTTGATTTTTTAAGTATTTTTATTCGAATTGTTTTCTTGAAGGGAGCATAGTCAATTGTATTGTTTTTTCAATGATCTCAGGTGTGTAAGCATTTAAATTTAACTTGTGAACAATTAATTTTTTTTCAGACAAAACAAAATATATTTGTCCTCCAAAAAGAGAAAACAACGCAAATTTCGTTATCATCATTGTTTAGTGGCATACTATTTCATCTTTATTTTTCTTTTTATATTACTGATGAAAAATATTTCAGCTATTAGCGTGTGTTATTTGCAGCAAATAAAGCATCTCTTTTATATTTAAAACGTTTTTGTAGATTAATTTTGCTATTAATGTATGCCAACATTACAATAAATAGAGCGTATTTTCTTATGTTCAAGACGCTTTTGTTAAATTTTGGACTATTATATTGAGACATTGAAACAACCTGCAATCATAGGATGGAGAAAGTAGTAAAAAAATTACCATTATTTTTGAGTTAAATTCCATTTGTTTTTATCTTTTTATTGAAATGGTTATGAATTCTCTTTCTACTTTGAGCTATTCCTATGAATATGTTTGTTGTTGTTATAATATTATTATCTTCCTACCTTTTTCAACAAATATATGAATAAATTGCAGGAGAAGGAAAATTCACATGCAGCATGGGCTTAAAATTTCATGTCGATTAATAGCGAATTTAAAGGTGTGTTTCTGTTCTTGTTTTAACTTTTCATTCTTGGTTGTGTTGATATTATTTATAATTATGTTATTGTTGTATATGCGTAGTTAAATAATAATATAATTTTTTTCTTGAGACACTATTTTTATTATTTCTCTAAATCCGTGATGCAAACTTCATTTTGTAATCATTGGAGAAAGAGAATGGCTATATTTGAAGCGGCAAAAAAATTATATCGACTATTTGATGAAGATGAGGGATTAAAGTGGCATGGATTCTCCAGGTCAAATTTTGCACTTTTAGGATGAAATCAAGTAAAATTGTGCAATTTTGTAGATTATCAATCACTAATCATCTACTTACTTTACTAAAGACATCAATATAATTTAAGGGACTGGCAATGTATTTCAATTATTTTATTTGCATCTTAGATATTTACAAATACTACATAACTAATAAAATAAGTTTTATACATGTTCAAAAGGGTTTGAATTTAATTATTGTATTCAATTTATTAATTAAACAAATGTTGCATTTAATGTAACGTTTGAACTTATTAAAGTAAGGTACACGCACGAGGTGCGTATACCTAAACTAATCATATTAAAGTGTGAAGGACCTTAAAATTGTTGTTTGAACTTTTTGCCCTTTATCAAAAGACTTCGTAATAAACAAAATCGTCTTTCCATTTTTTTTAAATTATTATAATTATTTTTATATTATTGGTTACTATCTATAAAAATAAAGGAGTTTTAAAATATATGAAAAATTAATATTGATACATTTTTTTTTGTGTGTGTACCTAAAAAAAGGATTCCGTAAATATATAATAAGAGGGAGAAAAAGGAAAAATTGATGGTTTCATCCAAATTATAGTAATACTACCTTTTTTTTTGACGTACAAAACGCACAATATTTTCTAATTCACTTTACTAATTTACTAATTCTTTTAAAATTTATATATAAATAAATATTAATTACACCCCTAATATTTAGGATTCAAAATCAACTATATAATGGTTATTAAATCCTAAAATCAATTGGTAAGTATAAATTTTAGGGAAAATTATCCGGATTGGTCATTATTGGGGTTTTATTACCACTTAAAGCCTAATTTTTAATTAATTACAATTCATAACCCCCTCTTGCCTATTAATTATTCTTAATTACAATTCATAACCTTTCTGATGTATTTTCTCTCTTATTATTCTATTTTCTATTATTCTTTTTTTTTTCATTTTTCAAAATTTTTTTCTTCAGTTTTTCTTTTCTTTTTTTTGTTGCTTTCTCTTTATTTTTTATTTTTTCACTTTTTTCTTTTTATTTTTTATTCATTTTTTTCCTTTTCATTTTTCTACTTTTTTTTTCTTCTTTTTTTTTTTATATATATATTTTTTCTCCTTCATTTTTTCTTTTTTTCTTTTTATTTTTCTTTATTTTCTATTATTCTCTTTTTTTTTTTGTATTTTTTTCTCCTTCTTTTTCTCTCATTTTTCCTCCTTTTTCTCTCATTTTTTCTCCTTCTTTTTTTCTTTTTTTTCTTTTCAATTTTTCTCCTTCTTTTCATTTGTGCAAACTAATAAACACAAATACAAGTGTGAATTATAAAATACAAATACAAATGTGAACTATAACATACAAATACAAGTGCGAATTATAAAATACAACTATAAATGCGAACTATAACATATAAATACAAGTGTGAACTATAAAATACAAATACAAATGCGATCTATAACATATAAATACAAGTGTGAACTATCATTTGTATTTTTGAATTATTGAAAAGGAATGATTGATTTTCTTTCCACGAATACTTGTTTGTATTTATTGATACGAGTCGTATTTATTGATACAAATAAATACAACTCAAATTTTTATACAAATACAATATATTTACAAATACATATTGTATTTGTAAAATCATTTGTTTGTCATTATATTTGTATCAAGTGATATTTGTTTATTTACAAATATGAATGATAATTTTGATATACAAATACAAAACGGTACATTTGTATCAAATGATACTTTACATATTTCTATATTTTAGGATCAAAAAAATACAATTAATGCACTTACTTGTTTGTATACAAATATAAATGATACATTGTACATAGTCAGGACTAAATACAATATGCAATCAACTTACAAATACAAATACAAATACAAATA
This sequence comes from Capsicum pubescens, assembly GCA_030864215.1. Classification (NCBI taxonomy): domain Eukaryota; kingdom Viridiplantae; phylum Streptophyta; class Magnoliopsida; order Solanales; family Solanaceae; genus Capsicum; species Capsicum pubescens. Next base: position 270,238,423 of record CM061545.1, on the reverse strand, counting down.
CAAATACAAATACAAATACAAATACAAATACAAATACAAATACAAATACAAATACAAATACAAATACAAATACAAATACAAATACAAATACAAATACAAATACAAATACAAATACAAATACAAATACAAATACAAATACAAATACAAATACAAATACAAATACAAATACAAATACAAATACAAATACAAATACAAATACAAATACAAATACAAATACAAATACAAATACAAATACAAATACAAATACAAATACAAATACAAATACAAATACAAATACAAATACAAATACAAATACAAATACAAATACAAATACAAATACAAATACAAATACAAATACAAATACAAATACAAATACAAATACAAATACAAATACAAATACAAATACAAATACAAATACAAATACAAAATAATTTCTTAAAAATAAAAAAGGTAAGAAGAAAATAGAATACAAATATAAGTATAATCCAAATATAATCTAAACATACAAACACAATAAAACAATAATTTAAATATAATCCAATATAATATGCAATCAATTATAAAATACAAATACAAAATAGTTCTTTAAAATAAAAGTGTGAATTATATAAAATATAAATGATGGCGCAAACTAACAAATACAAATACAAGTGTGAACTATTAAATACAAATACAAATGCGAACTATAAAATATAAATATAAGTGTGAACTTTTAAATACAAATACAAATACAGTTATATCAATAAATATAAAAATATAAATGGATGACAGTGTAACCTTTTTAGGAAAATAAATTAAAATTACTTGGAGAGCCTGTAAATTTATGTTTTTTCTTTTTTTGTAAAAGATTTGAACGGAACCCGCTTTCGCCTCTATTCTTTGTGTCGTTAGCGCTAATCAAATCCTTGATGACCATAATTCACCATTAGACAATATATTTTTTTCTTAATTTGAATTATGACGTTGGATCGCAATTGACCGCGGCTTTATTTGTGTACACGTTCTACAAAAGTATTAAAAAGAAAATATTACATCATTAGTGCGTATGATATTTTATTTTATCACTTTATTAATTTGAGTACACATTGAAGGGTAATATTCGAGTTATCCTGAAGGTTCTGACATTCGGTGTTCATCGAACGAGCAAAGATACATATTATTTCTCTTTTTTCACATAAGCTTTATTCATTTATCCACGATTATTACTTATTACTTGATATGTACAATCAGTTCAATTATTAGTTAACCATAAAATTAACATAATTCGAGGCAAGCATCGATTGTATGAATAAGTTTATCTTTTTCTTGTGAGGATTAGCATAAAAATATTATAGTAGGAAAAGGTTGTATTCAAACTATAGCTGATTGGGCTACATTTCTTGGTAGTGTTAATAGTGTTGAAGATTTGATATATCAATCAAAAATAATATTTGATCTAGAGATACAAAATAACTTTTCGGTGGAACATGTTTGCTCTACCAACCCATTTTGGCCCTAACAAAACCACATTCATGTAGAAATGGATAAAACATCTCATATTAAAGTGACTTTATTTTCTGAGCTCAAATCAAAGATAACTGTAGTTAAGAGTGTATATATTTAAAATGGGTTTAATAATGATGCGGTGCTCTGTTAGTTTTTAGGGGTATAAGTGGTTTCTTTTTTTAACCGCGAAGGTATATTTGAAAGTATAAGTGACCTATTTTCAATAGTGGAGGAATAAATTTAGCCCTTATCTTTTACTTTCTTTTCTTTGATTATCCAAAAATGAAAATACTGCCCTTCCAACAAAACTATAGGCCTGGTGGATCAGGCGTAAGCTATAAATTTCCTTTAATTTTTTTTTTATTTTTGGAGGGTGAAACTCATTTTTATCCCTCAATTTTATTTTAAAAATCAAACTCCCACCTTAATTTGAACAATCATTATACCCCCCACCCCCCTTCTTTTTTTATTCTATGCAATGTCCATTTTACTCTTGTAATTTTAATTCTATATCTATGTAATACCCTTTATAATCTATATAATATATTTATTTAATCTAGATAATTATAGCATTTTATTTAAATTTATTAACACTATAAATAAAATAATGCTTTTTATGAATTTATCACAAAATTTAATGTCATTTTTTAAGATCGTTATTGCAATAATATATGTATTAAAGAGTTGTTTGGTGTGAGCACTACCAAAAAAAGTTATTTAGCCATGGTTACAAAAATCGTGGCTAAATTAAATAAAAAATAAAAAAAATTCTACACTTTAAAAAGTGTGGCTAAATAACCGTGGGTAATATAGGCAGGTAAAAATATTTTCATTTTCCTCCCTTTATTTTTTTATTTGTCCCAAAAATACAAAAAGTCCCACTTTTACAGAATTTTCAACCAAAAGAAACATTTTCCCCCCAAAATACTCTACGCTTGATTTCCCAAAATGCAAATCGCGTCTTTCTCTTGAGCGTTTCTGAATTGCAGCAGCAGAGGTAATTTGATGTGTTTTGTGAATTTTCTAGTTGTTATGAATGAGAATTTTGATGGGTTTTAATGAGTTTTCTAGTTGTCAAGAATGGAAATTAGAGTTGGGTTTTATGAAATCTGTAATTTTGATGAACTTTTGTTGGTGTCTCTGCCATCATTCATGAACTAGAATGGACTGTTGTCTGCCGCATACAATGTTACAAGTTGCTGCTCCATTTCTTTTTGTACATGATTACTGGTTTGCGATTCTTTTAAAAGCTTCGACAACAAAAAAGTTGAAGAAAAAAAAGCCACGGAGACAGTCCTAAAACATGCTTACAAACTCATTGGAATACTTGATACATCTATCCGGGGTCTTCTTCACCAAATGTTACTGTGGTCAAACCTCAACTTTAAAGAGACTAGTAACTAACCCAAGGATCCAAATCACTCCCGAAACTCTTGGGGCCGTGCAAACCATTGAGCAAAGTCATAAATCACCTTTCGGACCTAATGAAATAGTCAAATCACAAGTTCGAGTCAGTTTACCATTATGTTGACTTGGTCAAACTTTCACTTCTCAAATTCCGATGATTTGATTTCCTTCACCGATGTGCATCCAATTACCTTGAGAACCATGCCACCCATACCCTTAAGTCATAATTCACATACTAAAGCCACGTAAAGGGACATTTAGGGAAAATGCACCAAAATACTCAAAATGATTGTACAAGTCATTTCAAAGGTACAATTGCTTATGTTTGTTATTGTAACGCCCCACATTTCGGGCTACAATATAGACCATGATTCCGATGCGTTGATAATCCTGATGCCAATAGGGAATGTTAATTATTTGTGTAGTATGTGAATCCATTCAAGTTTGAATTTAGACCATAGAGGTCCTTTGACTCAAGGACGAGTTGAAAACTACTTCGATCGATTAAGTTTAAGTGGACATTGTAATTTGTGCCAACTTCTATCGACTATGACTCTTTGTATATGTCGAATTAGATAGACTACTATGAGTAAAAAGATAGGTTATCGAGTTATCTTTCCAACGATACCAATTTTGCTAAAATCCAGCACCCGAGCAAGAAGTTATGGCCTTTCAAAGTAATATACGTCGCCTAACCAATCGCACATGGGCACTGGAAAGCATATGTGATAGCATATGCGGCGCCTATGTAAACATATGCGATATCATAGGCGGATCCTATGTAAACATAGGCGATAGCATAGGCGGCGCCTATGTAAACATAGGTGATAGCATAGGCGGCGCCTATGCAATGGTTTAAGTGACTTAAACACTCCGTTTTTGGGGCAAAATGGTCCTTTTTCCACCCTTATTCAGTCATACACACGTAGTTCAGTCCCCAATTCTCCAAAATACATCCACGTTCATATGAAAATTCTCAAGAACACTCCCAAGGGTTTCAAACTAAAAACCCAAATAAATTAAAATTCAACCGTGAGTTTTCAAAATCGATTAGAGATTCGAAATCCCCAATCCACAGGCTTCAAGAAGCACCCATTATTTTCCGAAATAGAGGTACGCGTCCTAAATTCTCATGGGCATAGAAAAATCATGTTTTAGAATGAGATTTTTGAAACTATGTATATATTCATGTACTAGATGTTTTAACATCATTGTTTTGGTCTTCTGACCTTCCCTAAAGGGATTTGAGAATATGTATGTATGAAAGCATGTATTTAAGAATGAATTCTTATTGAGAGCATGACTTTTGGTATTCCCTCTTATTATGAATTTTCAGATTTTTCATAGCATATGAATTATTTTGCAATGAATTCTTGAAAAGCATTATATGAAATGGTTGAACTCTTGTTGTGATTTGAAGGTGGTTTTTAAATCACTAAAGAGGGAATTTAGCATGAATGTTTAATGTTCATAATGCATGTAATAAAAGAGTGCATGATTTTCTAAAGGCACTAGACCACCATATGTTTGATGAAGTGTTTGCATGATTTTGACTTGAGTTTTGAAACACGAAATCTTCTATATCAGTTGCATGTTTTTGGTGGTCTAAGATATGTTTTAAATAAAAAGATTTAGCTTAATGTATTATGGCTCAGAAATCATGACTTGCAAGTCTTGGTATGACGATACCAAACTCAGAAAATGCCATAACAGATACAGACAAATACAGAAATCAGACTTTATTAGATTTGCATGTTTTAGAACTTCAGAATGATGCATGTTCAGAAAAGGCTAAAATAGGGCATAAAGAGAGCTTAGGTGGTTCCCCAAAGAAGGCGTGAGTTCAGACAACTCTTTTCCTAAAACCGTGGATTGTCGACCTGGGTATATTATTATACGCTGACTTAAGTGTCATGTGGCGTATTAGATTCAGGAACTCCAACCCTTGCGGCATACTCGGGTTAGAGGCTTCCCTGCCGAGTCAATGGAGGATTCCATATCTCCCGTGGAATATCAGACTTGTAGGGGATACCACCTAACTCTGAATTAATACACAGATCAGTTTTTGAGATTTATAGATAGGTTATATGTTTTCAGAAGATGCCCATGTGTTTTCAGAAACTGTTTTATGCATAATGCTTGATGAAAATTTTCTCTCACGTATTATATATATATATACATATATGTTCAATTACTCTATTTTAGATTGCTTCGCGTGCCAGTACAATTATGCTGACCCCCCCTCCTTCCAAGTTCTAAGACATAGTCTAGGGGTCCACATAAACAGTAGAGATTCCAGATCACAGATCGGAGTTGCAGTGGTTAGCCTTCTATGATTCAAAAGTCCTGGTTATTTCATATTACTACTATTAGATAGGTTTTGGTCTACTGGGGGCCTTGTCCGAGCTTTCAGACAACTTTGATTAGTTCATGGGAGAGATTTCGCAGACTGAATCAGACATTATAATTCAAATATATTTTAGATTTCAGTTTCAGTATTATGATCACATTCAGATTGACCATGTTTCCGTATTAGATTTCTCTTTCCGCATTACCTTCTATCATATGAATTATGTTCATGATTACCAGATAGACAGAGAAGGGTGTTCCGAGCCTTCATGGTTCGGGATGCTCATCACGGCTAGGCCTCAGCTTGGGTCGTGACAAGCTTGGTATCAAAGCACGGTCTATGGTCCCAGGGTGTGTTCGAAATCGCGTCGGGTAGAGTATTGGTTATGGGTGTGTAGCACGCCACACTTATAAGCAAGAGGCTACTAGGCGTTTAGGAAATGTTTCCCTTCTTTGTGATTTAGTTCATGCTTCAGAGTCTGAACTGTCCCCTAATCAATGATCTATTGTATTTTAGAAACACAGCTATGCCTTTACGTCATATCATCGATCAGAATGCTCAGGCAGATGAGGTCCGTCCCACCCATGGGATGCGGACCCGTAACAGAGCTCACACTCCAGAATCTGTCCCTACTCCGAGAGTCCCTCCAGTCCTGACCAGTCTACCTCGGGCTCCGTGGACTGATGACAACTGTCCCCTGACTGCTCAAAGAGATATTTCAAATGCAGAATTCAGACGGTCTATTCATATGCTGATACAGTTGGTAGCTAACCAGGCTCAATAATCAGAAGATGTTGGGTCTGTATCTGTTACGTATGAGGCTACCAGGGTCAGACATTTCATGAAAATAAACCCACCTAAGTTCACTGGCACATAGGTGGAGGAAGATCCACAGGAGTTCGTGGATGAGATGGAAAAGATCTTTAAGGTAATGCATATGGATGAGGTTGAAGGGGTGGAACTAGCAACTTATCATCTTAAGGATGTTGCGAATCAGTCGTATGCCGACTGGGAGGATGCAAAAGGTGAGAGTGTTGAGCCTACAGTTTGGGGCAAATTTGTAGAAGCCTTCTTTGACAGATTCTTTCTTCTGGAGTTGAGGGAGTCAAAAGCGGAAGAGTTTATGAATCTGAAGCAGGGCAGTATGCGCGTCTAGGAGTACACTTTGAAATTTAATAAACTAGCCCGCTATGCACTAGAGTTGACTAGTAATATGAGAGCCTGGATGAGGAAATTTGCATCCGGCCTTTATGATAACCTGGTGCTTGAGTGCCAGAGGGAAATGTTGAATAAGGAGTTAGACTTTGCTAGTTTGACTGTTCATATGCAGCTGGTAGAAGAGAAAAAGAAGAAGATCTCTAAAACTAGGGAGGTGGAAAGACAAGTGAAAAGAGCCAGATCAGCCGACCAGAGTCACAGTCAGCCTCAGGGCAGTAAGTAAGGAAATAAATGGCAGGAAAAGAAGAATTAGGGTAATGCACAGTCTACTGGCAGCGCTCCAGTACCCCGACCACCAGCAGATAGATGATCTCAGAGTTTTCCAACTAAACATGGAACCAGAGCTCAGGATACTCGGTCACAGGGTTGTGTGGCTCTGCAATATCGTACTTTTCCGCGGTGTGAGACTTATGGTAGAAATCATCCGGGAAGGTGTCAGTTGGGCTCGATAGTATGTTATTCATGTGGTCAGCCGAGTCACTTTCAGAGGGAATGTCCATCTGCTAGAAAGAATGTTGGTGGTGCAAAGTCTCAGGAAAATTCTTCGGCACCACCCCCACCTCAGAAGGGCACCACATCAGCTGCTGGGAACAGTCGCATCCGGTTATATGCTTTGACCAACCTATAGGAGGTGGAATCTTCCCCAGATGTTGTTACTGGTACGTTACAAATCTTTTCCCGTGATGTTTATGTGTTACTTGATCCCGGGTCTACTTTATCCTATGTGACCCCTTATGTGTCTGTTGGTTTCGGGTTTGAGCCCAGTGTGATTTCTGAACCCTTTTTTGTTTCCACCCCGGTGGGGGATTCTATTATTAAAAAGAGGGTGTACAGGGGTTGTATTGTGACTTTTGGTAGCCGAAATATGTTAGCAGATCTCATAGATTTAGATATGATTGCTTTTGATTCTATCTTGGGAATGGATTGGCTCTATTCGTGCTATGCCACATTAGATTGTATGACTCGAAGGGTCACTTTTTCTTTCCCAAATGAACCAGTGATAGAGTGAGAAGGACATTCTTTAGCACCCAGAGGGCACTTTATATCCTATCTCAGAGCCCGCAAAATCATTTCTAAAGGTTGCTTGTACCACCTTACCCGAGTTAAGGACTCCAATGTCGCGAGTCTTCCTCTTCAATCTATTCTCGTAGTAAAGGAATTCCCAAAAGTCATTCCAAATGATCTCCCAGGAATACCACCTGATCGGGAGATTGAGTTTGGTTTTGATGTGTTTCCAAACACTCGTCCTATTTCTATTCCGTCGAATAGAATGGCTCCTGCAGAACTAAAAAAGTTGAAAGAACTGTTAACAGATCTCCTAGTTGTGGTATACTGTGATGCGTCCCATATGGGAATTGGTTGTGTGATGATACAACATGGTAAGGTAGTGACTTATGCATCTAGGTAGTTAAAGGTGCATGAGCGTAACTACCCAACCCATGATTCGAAGTTAGCAGCTGTGGTGTTTGCAGTTAAGATTTGGCGGAACTACTTGTACGGTGTTCACGTTGTTATCTTCATTGACCACAAGAGTCTGCAGTATGTTTTCTCACAGAAAGAATTGAACCTCAAGCAGAGGCGCTGGATGGAGCTTTTAAAAGACTGTGATATGAGCCTGCATTATCATCCAAGCAAGGCAAATATTGTAGCTGACGCCCTCAGCAGGTTGTCTACGGGCAGCCTTTCACATGTCGAAGAAGGAAAGAAAGAGATGGTGAAGGATATTCACCGCCTTGCAAATCTGGGAGTATGACTCTTAGATTTTGAAGATGGAGGGGTGATTGTTCATGAGTTAGCTAAGTCATCCCTTTGTGTTGAAGTTAAGGAGAAGAAGGTTGAAGATCCCATCTTGATGCAAATCAAGAAAGATGTGGGTCAACAAAAGGTTATGTCTTTTGAAATTGATGCTGATGGTATTCTGAGATTTCGGGGTAGTTTGTGCGTTACGAATATTGATGGACTTCGCGAAAGAATCCTTGATGAGGCACACACTTCAAGGTATGTCGTTCACCCAGGCTCTACTAAGATGTACCATGATCTGAAAACCTTGTATTGGTGGAATAACATGAAATATGATGTAGATGATTTTGTGTCCAAGTGTTTGAACTGTCAACAAGTGAAGGTAGAACACATGAGGCCAGGTTTTACTTCCCAAGAGATAACCCACCCTTTATGGAAGTGGGAGATGATAAACATAGACTTTATTACAGGACTTCCGAGATCCCAAAACCAGTATGACTCTATATGGGTGATTGTAGATCAGTTGACAAAGTCAGCCCACTTTTTGCCTGTGAGGACTAATTATTCGGGAGAGGGTTATGCTAAGATTTACATTGAGAAAATAGTTCGGTTGCATAGGGCACCAGTGTCCATTATATCCGATAGAGGTACGCAGTTTTCATCTCAGTTCTGGAGATCTTTTCAGAAGGGTTTAGGTACACAAGTGAATTTACGCACAACTTTCCACCCTCAGACGGATGGGCAAGCTGATCTTACCATTCAGACCCTCGAGGATATGTTGAGGGAATGTGTCATTAATTTCAAAGGTAGTTGGGTAGATCACCTTCCACTGATTGAATTTGCTTACAATAATAGTTACCATGCCAGCATCAAGATGGCTCCTTTTGAGGCTTTGTATGGGAGGATATGTAGGTCTGCGATAGGATGGTATGAAGTTGGTGAGACTTAGTTGTATGGGCCTGATCTTGTTCATCAGGCGATGGAGAAAGTGAAGATCATTAGAGAATGACTCAAGACTGCTCAGAGTCGTCAGAAGTCCTATACCGATGTTCTGAGAAGAGAATTAGAGTTTGAAGTTGGTGATTGGGTTTTTCTCAAGGTTTCTCCTATGAAAGGAGTTATGCGGTTTGGAAAAAGGGGTAAATTGAGCCCTCGCTATATAGGGCCATATCAGATTCTGAGGAAGATTGATGCAGTTGCTTATGAGCTAGAATTTCCTGCAAGTTTGGGTTCTGTTCATCCAGTATTCCATGTATCAATGTTGAAGAAATGCATTAGAGATCATTCTTTGGTATTGCCAGTAGAGGATATCAAAGTGACAGATTCCTTGTCTTACGAATAAGAACCCGTTGAAATTTTAGATCGCCAAGTTCGAAAGTTGAGAAGCAAAGAGATAGCCTCAGTGAAGGTATTATGGAGAAATCAGAAAGTTGAAGAAGCAACTTGGGAGTCAGAAGATGACATGAGAATTAGATATCCCAATTTGTTTACTTCGATGGATGATGAGACAGAAGGTACTATTCCTATCTTATCTTTACTAGTCCTTATTATGCTCGAAATCGTGTCTGTCTGTGTCCCGCATCATCATTCAGGGACAAATGATCCTAAAGGGGGGATAATGTAATGCCCCGCATTTTGGGCTATAATATAGAGCATGATTCCAATGCATTGATGATCCCGAAGCCATAAATCCTATTCTAATATGGCATGTTAATTATTTATGTAGTATGTGAATCCATTCAATCTTGAATTTAGACCATAGAGGTCCTTTGACTCAAGGACGAGTTGAAAACTACTTCGATCAATTAAGTTTAAATGGACATTGTAATTTGTGCCAACTTCTATCGTCCATGACTCTTTCGATATTTCAAATTAGAGAGCCTACTATGTGTAAAAAGATAGGTTTTTGAGTCAGCTTTCCAACGATACCAATTTTGCTAAAATCCAGCACCCGAGCAAGAAGTTATGGCCTTTCAAAGTAGTATACGTCGCCTAACCAATCGCACATGGCCACTGGAAAGCATATGTGATAGCATATGCGGCGCCTATGTAAACATAAGCGATAGCATAGGCGGCGCCAATGTAAACATAGGCGATATCATAGGCGGCGCCTATGTAATGGTTTCAAGTGACTTAAACACTCCGTTTATGGTCCTTTTTCCACCCTTATTCAGTCATAAACATGAAATTCAGTCCCCAATTCTCCAAAATACATCCACATTCATCCAAAAATTCTCAAGAACACTCCCAAGAGTTTCAAACTAAAAACCCAAATAAATCAATATTCAACCGTGAGTTTTCAAAATCGATTAGAGATTCGGAATCCCCAATCCATAGGCTTCAAGAAGCACCTATTATTTTCCGAAATAGAGGTACGCGGGGTTTTCCTAAATTCTCATGGCCATAGAAAAATCATGTTTTAGAATGGGGTTTTTGAAACTATGTATATATTCACGTACTAGATGTTTTAACATCATTGTTTTGGTCTTTTGACCTTCCCTAATGGGATTTGAGAATATGTATGTATGAAAGCATGTATTTAAGAATGAATTCTTGTTGAGAGCATGACTTTTGGTGAATTCCCTCTTATTATGAATTTTCAGATTTTTCATAGCATATGAATTATTTTGCAATGCATTCTTGAAAAGCATTATATGAAATGGTTGAACTCTTGTTATGATTTGAAGGTTGTTTTTAAATCACTAAAGAGAGAATTTAGCATGAATGTTTAATGTTCATAATGCATGTAATAAAAGAGTGCATGAGTTGCTAAAGGCACTAGACCACCATATGTTTGATGAAGTGTTTAAAAGATTTTGACTTGACTTTCGGAACACGAAATCTTCTATATCAGTTGCATATTTTTGGTGGTCTAAGCTATGTTTTAAATCAAAAGATTTAGCTTAATGTATTATGGCTCAGAAATCATGACTTGCAAGTCTTGGTATGACGATGCCAAACTCAGAAAATGCACTAACAGGTACAGATGAATACAGATATCAGACTTTATCAGATTTTGCATGTTTTAGAACTTCAGAATGATGCATGTTCAGAAAAGGCTAAAATAGGGCATAAAGAGAGCTTAGGTGGTTCCCCGAAGAAGGCGTGAGTTCAGACAACTCTTTGCCTAAAACCGTGGTTTGCCGACCCGGGTATATTATTATAGGCTGACATAAGTGTCATGTGGCGTATCAGATTCAGGAACTCCAACCCTTGCGGCATACTCGGGTTGGAGGCTTCCCTGCCGAGTCAATGGAGGATTCCATATCGCCCGTGGAATATCAGACTTGTAGGGGATACCACCTAACTCAGAATTAATACACAGATCAGAGTTTGAGATTTATTGATAGGTTATATGTTTTCAGAAGATGCCCATGTGTTTTCAGAAACTGTTTTATGCATAATGCTTGATGAAAATTTGCTCTCACGTATTATATATATATATACATATATGTTCAATTACTCTATTTTGGATTGCTTCGCGTGCCAGTACAATTATGCTGACCCCCCTCCTTCCAGGTTCTAAGACACAGTCTAGGGGTCCAGATAAACAGTAGAGATTCCAGATCACAGATCGGAGTTGCAGTGGTGAGACTTCTATGATCCAAAAGTCCTGTTTATTTCATATTACTACTATTAGATAGGTTTTGGTCTACTGGGGGCCTTGTCCCAGCTTTTAGAAAACTTTGATTAATTCATGGTAGAGATTTCGCAGACTTAGTCAGACATTATTATTCATATATATTTTAGATTTCAGTTTCAGTATTATTATCACATTCAGATTAACCATGTTTCCATATTAGATTTCTCTTTCCGCATTACCTTCTATCATATAAATTATGTGCATGATTACCAGATAGATAGAGAAGGGTGTTCCGGGCCTTCATGGTTCGGGATGCTCGTCACAGCTAGGCCCCGGCTCGGGTCGTGACAATTATCTTCCTGGTGCAAAATGGTGTGAATAGACAATACTGACATCATATGAGACTTGATCAGTTCCCTCCCGGATCTGTGCAAGGCTGGTTGATTAAACTTTTGTTTTTTCATATTTCTGCACACGCTTAATGTTGGTTTGAAGTTAAATGAGATTTACATTTAAACCCTGTTCGAGGATTACCTTGTGATTTTCAAACTTATTTTAAATTCTTGAATGCAATTTAGCTGATTGCAGTGTGCTGCTCATTTTCATGCAAAATTTACTTGTTAAATTTAGTGACGTAGGGTCGAGGTGAATGGCATTGTCCCCAAGCACCATTGAATGAGTTAAACCTGATTGCAAATACTTGGAATCAACAATTCTTTAAAGAGAATGTATAGAAGAAATGTCACTTTGTATTAGTCACATCCAGTTCACTCCTCTCTCCTGTGTTTTTATTTCTTAGATACCAAACTCACAGCTTCTTAAAAAAACTACAGTCTTAGTTGGTAGCAATTAAGGATAGCTAAATGACTGTATTGTCTGTATATGGCTGCACTGTATCCCTTCACCTTCAGTTTCCCCTCTGTTGCACTAAAGCTATATTAGGAATGTTGGAATAGTAGTGGATATAGTAGTTAGATTTACTTGTATTTTATATGGTGGTCTAAAAGCTGCAAAAGTGTCCCTAGTTTATCAGTGACTACATTGAGACAGAAGTATTTAGCTTTGCCTTTTTCTCTGTCTATAGGCACCAAATTTGTGATAAGAATTTACTGGTGTCTTGTTTTGGGCCTATTGAAGAGTACTTGCTTTATATGAACCAGGTACTGTGTTTTGATATATTTCTTTTGTGGTTGTTTTGGTGAATTATGCTATGTGCGGAAAATTGCCCTTAGTCATTTGTCAGAAAATCACGTGATGCATATTTTTTGAAAAAGGGAATAAATATGACCAAATTTTTCTAAGTTAGATGATTGTTATACTCGTGGGTAAATTGTGAAGGGGAAGGACATTCAAACTTGAAATTGTCCGTATAGGTAATGTGCATTGTTGGTATCTTTCAAAAGATAGAAAGGGCATCATTTCTTCTGGTTAGCTGATTGTGTATAAGATTTTTGGTTGCTTGTTGTCAATAAGCTTTTTACCTGTCTTTATTGAACTGTTGGGAATAGAAAGATCAGTAGGCGCAATTTTGAATCTTGTGTTGAACTGAGGGGAAAAGAAAAATCAGTTGGTGCAACTTTGAATATTGTCGCTGAGTGTGCTTTGTCTTAGTCTATTTTAACTGAAACATGATAATCTTGGAGATAATCTGACAACTGCGAAGCGTCAATTGTAATAATATGAAAATAAACATCTGATTGTATGATATTTTTCTTCTTTCTCCTTTTTTGGTGCATTAGCATGTCATGACAGATATTTGAATCCTTGTTCAGTGAATATATTCCCTCTATTTTGAGATTCTATTTGATTTATGTCTTCTATGTTTATACTAGTCGAATCATGAAAAGATAATGATTATATATAGCTTTGGGAGGGTAGAGTGTACACAATACAAGACAAAAGGCATTAGTGATATAAGTACAAGAAGCTAGAGATGGTAACAAAACAATAGATGTTAACAGAATAAAAGTACCACATACTACTACCATCGATCTACCCGATCAATAAACATCAACAAAACAACAAGAATTAAAAATTACTAGTATAGAACTACGACTACTTGTGGACACCTAATTTTTTCACTCCCCAATATCATTTTTACCATTTTACCTCCGTATTACTACATGTCTTCATCCGTATAATTATATCCCAAAAAAATACAAAAATAACACCCCTTAACAAAATCTCTAACAAATTAAGTCCCTAACCTTATCCTAACAAATCTTATCCTAACCAACTTACCACGTACCCCACCCTCACCTCATCCACCTCACTACCCTACCTCAACCCCCCTACCACTCACATTTTATTCCACTTTGTTAACAAATTGACAAAAGGACAAAAATAGGGGGGCCAACTTGGAATATTCCTTTGGATTTTTCCAATTCATTAACAGAAAAGGGAGGGGGACATGATAGGCACACACCATAACAAAGAGGACTCACACATTGATATTTTATTTTGTTCTTCTGGACCAGGACATATATACAACACTCAATTTTTCCAGTGAGGGGGATTCCAGGATCTGGGGAGAAAAAGAACAAAAAAACATATGCATAAACCTTCCCTTTCTTCTTCTTGGTTCATCAATACACTGACATACACAGAATAGATATACACAACACACACACGGACAGAAAGAGTGAGAAAGAGCTGTGAGAGAGTGAGAGAGATCTGCGAGAGAGTGATGGAGATTTTGTGAGAAAGGGGGAGATCTGCGATTGAAATTGAAAAAGAACGATGGCGAAGCAGTTTCCGGTGAGTGAGATCTTGAGGAACACGAGTTTGGTCATTTGATTACTGTTCCAGCGATAGACTCATCAGAATCGCGTCTAGTTGTCACATATTCATTCAAAACCCATCGAAATATGTCTCAATTGATATCTCTTTGTCGTTTTGGTCATAATCAAAGTTTACCAGGGTTACAGCGACACAAAATCATCGAACAAACCTCGATATGCTTTTGATTCCGTCCAAACCCATTGGAATCGGGCCAGATTTCTTTTATTTCTCATGATTTTTAGTTTGAGGTCGTGTGGGTTAGTGAGAATATGGTACAGGTCTCTTTGTTTTGGTGATTCTCAGTTCTGAGTTGGATGAGTTCGTTTGTTTGAGGTTTGGTTTGAGGTTTACAGGCGTGGATTCTCTTTATTCGAATAACATTGAGTTCAAAAGCTTCAAATGAGGTCCAATTCTACTCTTTCACTTTTTTTTATTTCATTGTTGAGATATCCGGTGCATTGAATGAAATCTCGTGTATTGTTTGACCCTTGTTGGTGATGAATGCGTGTTATTTTGATTTGCGGTTGGTTTTCTTGATCATGATATGTACGTTGAAGTGATATCTCGTTTGAAAAGTAAAATTGGTTGTTTGGTGATGAAATTGAGAAATTGACAAAAAGGGTGAGTTAGAGTAATTTTGGTTTATTGTTGTTTAATTCAGAATAAGCATGATATTGTTTGGAACGTGATAGCATCATGATAGGGTGAAATTGGTAGGCAAACGGTAGGCTGGGTAGGCAAATATAGGAATAATGATTGGTTGAGTGTTTGAATATGTGGGTGAATGATTCATTCTATTTTATCGCACAAAAATTGAAATTGTGCTCATTTGGCCGGGGAATGCCCCGAGGAATTTGTATTGATTTATCCAGGGAATGCCTCGAAGTATTTTGTACTCAAAGGACGTTCGTGATCAAGGCCCGAGGCATCGGGTAGAGTATGGAAGCACAATTCAGGATTAGTATCAGTTAGAGTAGGATTTATATTTTCGCAATTTTTCTATTTTTGACTGTATAATTGGACTAAATATTTTGATTTTGGATTTGTTTTGTTTTGATGATTTGATTGATTGTTTAATGTGTTTTATGCGGTTTATACATTTGTAGTGTTTAAATTAGCCGGTATGCTCTACCAAGCGACCGTGGTCGAACCACGGGATAAAGGGGTGCCTAACACCTTCCCCTCGATCAACAGAATTCCTTAACCAGAATCTCTGTTCGCAAACCAGTTTTAAAGAGTAAAATTATTTTGAAAAGGATTTTCTGAAGGTGACTTGGCACACCCGATTATTCCAAGTGGAGACTCTGAGTTTTGTTTGTTACAAGTCCTTTACGAAATAAAATTTTCATCTTTTGTCACTTTGATAATAAAAACCCTTTTGAAACCTTAAAATCCGAATCCTTTTGGAGTTAAAAAAGGGGTGTGACAGCTTTAGCGACTCTTTGGGGGACTATTTAAGAATTCGAGCTTATTTTGGAGTTGTATCGACTTAGTTTGACACTATAGGTGTATGACCATTTTGTTTGTGTTGTTTTATGTTATTGTATTATCACTGTTGAGTGCCTACGTGCTCTTTGTTTACAGTTTTTATCTTATGTGTTACCGCTTTATATCTTGCATCATGTGCATAACCCGAGTCATTTTTTCTGCAACAAGTCCATAGTACACCTGTTGTACACGACCTCTAGTTG
Source organism: Capsicum pubescens (assembly GCA_030864215.1). Classification (NCBI taxonomy): domain Eukaryota; kingdom Viridiplantae; phylum Streptophyta; class Magnoliopsida; order Solanales; family Solanaceae; genus Capsicum; species Capsicum pubescens. Next base: position 270,222,189 of record CM061545.1, on the reverse strand, counting down.
AGTCACCCTTATTTTATAGGGTGAGCCGTCGGTGTTAAGTAGTAGGTGGAAAGAAAAGTAGCCACTATCGACCATATGCTCCCCCGAACATCCTTGTTAGTGAACCCCAACGTAGGTCAGCCTTTAGTTCATGCTTATGAACATCATATTGAAGACCTAGCGGGGCCCATTTGGCCCTTTGTAGGAGACTCGCCTCTAAAGCATCCCTACGTGCTAAATGTTGCATCTCTGAGGGTAACGTGGTCATTTGACGGACTGATGTGGGAGAAAACATGTGTTAGAAGTAAAGTGTGTGGGCATGGAAAAAAAAAAGAAAAAAGAAAAAGGAGTCAAAAAAAAAGTTTTGTAGTTTTTAGAGTTCTTTATGGCTTTTGTTTTTCACAATTCAAAAATTTTTAAAAAAAAGAGATTTTTTTTTTACAATACAAGGTTTTTATAAAGGAAAATGCAAAAACAATGGTAGAAGTTTTGTACATTTCTTATAACGACAATATCAAAAAGATTTTTCTTTCATATTTATTGGTGTCATTTTTAGGTTAAGTGTCAAATTGAAAACTCAAAAAGATTTTATTGAGGTTTTTCATCTTCTGTTTGTGGTTGCTTCTCTCAAGTCAGGGTTCAGTCGGTTATCTAATCATTAATTATCCAATCTGGACGAACTACGCACCCCTGATTCTCCTCTCTCGGGAGTGACATACGTAGGCAACCTATTGTTGGTTCGGGGATCTTATTAAAAAAATTCAAAAAAGATTTTCTTCACTATTCTTTTAGAGTAGGTGTTTCCTACATGTCTTGAAAAGGAAAAAAAAGATTTTACTCAATAGTCGTAGGTTTCATTTTTGGTTGATCTTATTTGAAAAATTCAAAATAAAAAATAAAAAAATTCACTCTTTATTAGAGTAGGTGTTGTTTCATATACATCTTTAAAAGAAAACTTCAAAAAAGATTTTTCCGTTAATATGTTCAAGTTTCATTTTCACATGAAATTCAAAATCGAAAACTCAAAAATACATTTTTTTAGGTAATCATAGGTTTCATTTTGTATAGGGAGTTTAAACTTGAAAAATATAAAAAGATTTTCATCAATTCTTTTGATAATTTTTTATTTCCTTTTCTTTTTAAAGTTTCAAGAAAAAGAAAAAAGAAAGGAAAAAGAGTTTAGTTGGCCATTTTGGCAAGACTTCACGAACTACGCACACCTGATTCACCTCTCCTGGGAGTGAGATACGTAGGCGCCCCTCTTGGGTTTGGTGACCTTTTCAAAAAAAAAAGTTTTGTAAAATAGTGTTGAATTCTAACGCATTTGCTATCTCTTGTTTAGTTAGTTTAAGGTAGTTGGTTTGTGACATTTTGGCTAGTCCTCCATATTGCACCAAGTCACAGAGAAAGTTATGGCCAACAAGGATACCGAATTTGTTGTCACTGATCAGATAAGGAGTTCGGAGAATGAGAATTTGGAAGTTAATGAAGAGATTAGGAAATTAAGGTAGCAAATGATAGAAATGCATCGAGCTTTGGCTAATGGGTTGCCGTCTCCTCCATTTCCCACTGATAATCTAGAATATCTTTCTAGCTTGCCTCCAGTGTCACATGCACAATTTCCTATTGTTGTTGACACGTTACAACATGCATCAGGATCTACTCCGGGGAAACACTATCCAAACACTTCCAATATTTATTTCCTCACTCCTCAACATAAAGCTACCATATGCTCGGCTCCACCCACTGTTCATGTTTTTGCAGCACCACCCCCACCCGAAGCTCCTACTTTTGAGGTTTATCCACAAGTTATGCCTCCCCACTCTGTGAGAGAGCCTGTATTGAATATTTTTGCTGATCAATATCATGCCATTGATCCCACATTTAAGTCGACTAATCCTTATGGCTACACTCACCCACCTGAATTTCCTCTTAACACTGAGAAGCCTGTTATAACAAAAGAACAAAAGGAAATGAGCAGAAAATTGAGAAGTTTGGAACTGGCTATGAAAGACCTCCAGGGACTTGGGGGGTACAAAAGTGTCTCATATAAAGATCTGTGCATGTTTCCCTGGGTTCATCTTCCTTTTGGCTTTAAAATCCGAAGTTTGAGAAGTATCATGGACATGGAGATCCTGTTGCACACTTGAGACGTTATTGAAACCAACTAAGGGGTGCTGGGGGGAAGAAAGAACTACTCATGGCTTATTTCGGGGAGAGTCTTTCAGTCCTAGCTTCAAAATAGTTTGTTGACCAAGACATTGACAAGTGGATTAGTTGGGATGACCAAGCTAATGAATTTGTGCAATAATTTCAATACAATATGGAGTTGATCCCTGATGAAAAATCCATAAATAGTATAAAAATAAGAATACTGAGAGTTTCAAGGAGTATGCGATTAGATGGCGCGAACAAGCTGCTAGAGTAAAACCGCCTATGAAAGAAAGAAAAATAGTGGAGGTGTTTATTCAAGCGCAAGACGAAACTTATTATCAACACTTGTTACCTGCATTAGGCAAGTCATTTATTGAGGTCCTAAAAATGGGGGAAATGATAAAAGAGGTAATTAAGACTGGTCGCATTGTGAGTTTTGCAACATTGAATGCGATAACTCAAGCAATTCAAAAGGGTTCAGGAAGTATTGGAGAGACAAAGAATGAGGAAGTTGCATCTTCTATTGTAGTTGGACAGCGGGCACGGTCAAGAAGACCCCGTTGTCATCACTCTCAGGCTCAAACCCAAGTTCATGCCCAAGCTCCACATAATCACTCCCAAAATCCATTATACTCTGCTCCTCCACCTCTATATCCAGTATATAATGCACAACCATATTTTCATCCCCCATCTTACCCATAGTGGAACACACCAACTCCTCATTGTCATCCTCTAACTCCACAAACATACCAAAACCCTCCTAAGCCTAATTTTTTATCCAAGCCAAACGATGAAATAAGGCAGAAGTTTATTTCAGAGATTGGTACAATGGGGTATGATCCAAGCCAATTGGAGAGTCGTATGCTAGTTTATTTCAGAAATTGGTACAATGGGGTATGATCACTCCTCTCCTTGGGTACACTCTTAATCGGCATTCAAGAAATTTTGATCCTAATGTACGGTGTGCGTATCATTCTGATGCTCAGGGTCATAGTATTGAAGATTGTCGAGATTTGAAAAGAGAAATTGAAAAGATGATTCAAGATGGATCAATTATGGTGCAGAACATTGACAGTAAGGGAAGCTCTAGTCATGTTGATATGCAAAACAGTGGCTAAGTTGTCAGGATAAGCAATTGAGAAGTCACCCCTCTCCCTACTAGGAATAGGACTGGTAGTTTGTTTGTTTTTTTTTTTTTGAATTATTTCAGGGTTGTAGTTTTGGATCTATCTTGTTTTGTCCTTTTGTCGTTTAGGTTCAAACCCTTCTATCTTTTATTTCAACTAAATGAATTGTTCCTTTTCCTTTGTGTTTTAAATATGTGTTGTTTTCTTGTTTTCTTTATACAATACATTTTACGTTGAATCTAGTGATATGACATTTTTGTGGAATTTTCAGTCAGATCTTAAAATCTTATTTAACCATGAAACATTGGATCAGAGTGCTAAAGTTAAGAGAAATATCTGAGAAAATAGTAGAGTGCTGATACATTTGGTGATGACATCAGGAGAGAAATAAAAATGAGAGACTCTTATTGGTGAAAACCCTCATGGGCACCATAAGGAAATAGTGAGCTGAGAGAAAGAAACAGGTTTGTTGGCGAAAACCCTTCAAGGCGCCACTAGTCGAATGAGGTTTCTGAATGAATTTGGCCTAAGGAAGAAACTCAGTTTCAAGGTCAATAACCCAACAACAATTGGTAGAAGTTTGGATGGAAATATTAGGCAGTTTAATCCAAAATGCATGACATAATCATTAGAGTTAACTTTCTTTTCTAGATAAATTTTCATTTCTTTGTTTCATTGTATTTTCTTTCTTTTTTTATTTTTTTTTATTTTCTTGAGTCAGTTAACCAAATAAAAAATCATTGTCATTTTTTCTTGCCATTGAGTCAAGACCATATAAAAAACAAGTGAGAAAGATTTCAAAACTGGCTACTAGCTTCTTTAATTAAACAAAGTAAGACAATAGCCAGCACATGAAAGAGACATGATTTTGAGCCAAAAAAGGATATGCTGAAAGTTTTGTCAACAGACAAGTATGGGAACCCATGGAAACACTAAGGTGCAAAGGGTTTATCTGAGAAACATGGCAAAACAGAAATACTGTGTTTGTTTCAGAGTCACTCTTAATAACCTGAGTTTGGGCCAATGATGCATGCTAACGGATGGAAGCAAGGTTAAATGTGATGAGGGAAAGAGCGATCGCCGCGAAAGCTAAAGCCACAAACCAGTCACCGTGTTTTAAACTAAAAAGTTTTCTTTGATGAAACAGGAAACATATTACCTTCAAAGCAGGGACTTCAGAGCATAAACATCAAGGGCTGCAATGCCTCACTTTTACAAATGCAGGAAGCAATATTTCTGCACAGGTTCAATAATAAAATCATGGTAAAAATTGATCATCCCATATCCCTCGGAGATACACTTGTCCAGGGATTTCAGTTTTTATTTGGTAGGTGATACACTTCTTAAATTGAACCTTCACTCCTAGGAGACGTACCTTCTAGTCGAGTCATCTCCCTTGATTCCTATAAGATGTACCTTTTAGTCGAGTAACCTCCTTTGATTCCTATAAGACGTACCATTTATTCAAGTCATTCCCTTGATTCCTATAAGACGTACCTTTTAGTCGAGTCATTCTCCTTGACTCCTATAAGCGTACCTTTTAGTCGAGTCATTCTCCTTGATTCCTAGAAGACATAACTTTGGTCGAGTCATTCCCTTTGATTCCTATAAGATGTACCTTTTAGTCGAGTCACCCACCTTGATTACTATAAGACATACCTTTTAGTCAAGTCATATCCCTTGATTCCTATAAGACGTACCTTTTAGTCGATTCATTCTCCTTGATTCCTATAAGACATACCTTTTAGTCGAGTCATTCCCTTTGATTCATATAAGACGTACCTTTTAGTCGAATCATTCCCTTTGATTCCTATAAGACGTACCTTTTAGTCGAATCATTCCAATTAACTCATAGATGATGGATTTCTTTGTTTGGGATAATTTTCTTTTTAGTATTGATGTGATTTTAGGAGCCCGCTTGAAGAACAGGGTGAATAAATGAAAAGTCAAGAAACATGGTGAAAAAGTTGAAAGTCAAGCAACAAGGTGAAGAAATTAAAAGTCAACAAATAAAAAAATAGCAAGTCAGGAACCCGCCTAAAAAATAGGGTGAAGAAATTGAAAACCAAGCAACAAATGATGAAATTGTAAGTCGGGAGCTTTCCCGAAAAATGGAGTGATGAAATTGCAAGTCAGGATCCCGCCTAAAGAACTGGGTGAAGAAATTGCAAGTCAGGAGCCCGCCTGAAGAATAGGGTGATGAAGTAGCAAGTCAAGAGTCAAGAAAATCTGCATAGATAGAGTTTTTTTTAATTTCATTTATGTTTTTACCTTGTAAATTTCATTTTTTGATGTAATGACAGAGCCGCGGACCGGAACCTCGATGGAACCTCACTCGACTGTCCAACTCGGTATAGTTCTTCTCTTTCCAATCCTTTAAGATACCCATGACTTGATTCCCTCATAACTTGGGTAGGTAGGATGTCATAAATCAAGACTTGGTCTCCCTCCTGCCTTCTGTTTTATTTTTGAATAATGGTCGGGACAAAATTCTGTCTCGTTGTCTACTTCTTTGTCTCAAAACACTTTGTGTTTACATTCAAAGGGGGCATGATGTGGACACCAAACTTTGTCCTTCCCCGATAGCATTTTTACCATTTTACCTCCGTATTACTATGTGTCCTCATCCATATAATTATATCCCACAAAAATACAAAAATAACAACCCTTAACAAAATCTCTAACAAATTAAATCCCTAACCTTATCCTAACCAACTTACCACGTACCCCACCCTCACCTCACCCACCTCACTACCCTACCTCAACCCCCCACCACTCACATTTTATTCCACTTTGTTAACAAATAGACAAAAGGATAAAAACAGGGGGCCAACTTGGAATATTCCTTTGGATTTTTCTAATTCATTGACAGAAAAAGGAGGGGGACACAATAGGCACACAACATAACAAAGAGGACCCACACATTGATATTTTATTTTGTTCTTTTGGACCAGGACATATATACAACACTCCATTTTTCCAGTGAGGGGGATTCCAGGATTTGGGGAGAAAAGGAACAAAAAAAAAATACGCATAAACCTTCCTTTTCTTCTTATTGATTCATCAATACACTGACATACACAGAATAGATATAAACAACACACACACGGACAGAGAGAGGTAGAGAGAGCTTCGAGAGAGTGAGAGAGATCTGCGAGAGAGTGATAGAGATTTTGCAAAAGAGGGAGAGATCCGCGATTGAAATTGAAAGAGAACGATGGCGAAGCAGTTTTCGGCGAATGAGATCTTGAGGAACACGAGTTTGGTCGTTTGATTCCTGTTCCAATGATAGACTCGTCGGAATCACATCTAGTTGTCACAAATTCGTTCAAAACCCATCGGAATACGTCTCAACTGATATCTCTTTGTCTTTTTGGTCATAGCCAATGTTTAACGAGGTTACAACGACACCAAATCATCAAACAAACCTCGATCTGCTTTTGATTCCGTCCAAACCCATTGGAATCGGGCCAGATTTCTTTTATTTCTCAAGATTTTTAGTTTGAGGTCGTGTGGGTTCGTGAGAATCTGGTCTAGGTCTCTTTGTTTTTGTGATTCTTAGTTCTGAGTTGGATGAGTTCGTTTGTTTGAGGTTTGGTTTGAGGTTTTCGGGTGTTGATTCTCTTTATTCGAATAACATTGAGTTCAAAAGCTTCAAATGAGGTCCAATTCTACTATTTCACCTCTTTTTATTTCATTATTGAGATATCTGGTGCATTGAATGAAATCTCGTGTATTGTTTGACCCTTGTTTATGATGAATGCATATTGTTTGGATTTACGGTTGGTTTTCTTGATCATGATTTGTATGTTGAAGTGATATTTCTTTTGAAAAGTAAAATTGGTTGTTTGGGTATGAAATTATGAAATTGACAAAAAGGGTGAGTTTAGATTAATTTTGGTTTATTGTTGTTTCATTCGGAATAAACATGATATTGTTTGGAACGTGATAGCATCATGATAGGTTGAAATTGGTAGGCAAATGGTAGGCTGGGTAGAAAAATGTAGGAATAATGATTGGTTGAGTGTTTGAATATGTGGGTGAATGATTCGTCCTATTTTATCGCATAAAAATTGAAATTATTCTCATTTGGCCGGGGAATACCCCGAGGAATTTGTACTGATTTATCCGGGGAATCCCTCGAAGTATTTTGTACTCAAAGGACGTTCGTGATCAAGGACCGAGGCATCGGGTAGAGCATGGAAGCACAATTTAGGATTAGTATCGGTTAGAGTAGGATTTATATTTTCACAATTTTTCTATTTTTGACTATATAATTAAACTTAACATTTTGATTTTGGATTTGTTTTGTTTTGTTGATTTGATTGATTGTTTTGTGTGTTTTATGTGTTTTATACATTTTTAGTGTTTAAATAAACAGGTATTCTCCACTAAGCGATCGTAGTCTAACCACGGGATTGAAGGGTGCCTAACACTTTCCCCTCGATCAACAGAATTTCTTAATCGGAATCTCTGTTCGCAAACCAGTTTTAAAGAGTCAAATCATTTTAAAAAGAATTTTCTAAAGGTGACTTGGCACACCCGATTATGCCAAGTGACGACTCTGAGTTTTGATTGTTAAAAGTCCTTTTCGAAACAAATTTTCATCTTTTGTCACTTTGATAATAAAAACCCTTTCGAACCCTTATAATCCGAATCTTTTTGGAGTTAAAAAAGGGGTGTGACACTACTAATACTGGTTACAAAACTCACTCCTACCTACTAGTATGATGTACACATAGTGCAGAACTTATCCCTTATTAGAAACTTGATATTATTGTATATGGTGAAACAATAATTTCTGATAGAATTTCTAACTTTTTCATTTTAACCTTAGTAGTAATTGTTCTTGGAGACTATAAACAACTCAAACCTACTAATCAATGTTTCTAAGCATAACCAAAACAAGACCATCAGTCTCTCCAAAAGCTCACAAAAGAGGTACAAATTGGTTATTCATATTGCCACTTATGTACTTCTATATACCCAAAGGTCAAAAGAGAAAAAGTGAAATGCCAATAAGGTCCATAGAGGTAGACCGAAACACCAGCTAGTATGTCTAATATAGTGCATATAGTTGAGGCTATGGATAACCTTATTGCTACTTCTCCGCAGTTGTGGGTCTTTGTTCATAATGCTAGCTATGCTGAAATGGTGGGTCCTCTTTACTTTTGGTTTCTTTTTTTATCTTTTTCACTTGCAAGTTCTTATATTTTGATGTTGCATATTTCACTTGGCAGGTAAAAGAAAGAAAAAGTATCAAAATAGTGACTACTGCTTACTGAAGCTAGTAGAAAATGCCAAACTTTTATTTGAATTGATATAGTAGAATAAATCTGTTCTTTTTATATTCTAAGAAAATATGAAGCAAAAATGCAAGAAGCCAACACATTCATTGTTAGCGAACCTATGAGGAAGGCCAACTGACAATCATAACATAACTTCCCAAGATTTGGATCAAGAAGAGGATCATGTTGTGAATGAGAATATGACAACTCCTACTCTCAGTGATGACAATTTAATTTCTTCTTTAAACTCTAATGAAGCTAGCTCAAAAGTGAAAGAGGAGCTGCTACTTATCAAGATTAAAGGTTAGAAGTAATTTCATTTTATTCTTTATTTTTTTTGTTATTATTACTTTCGATTAAAGCTAATTGCTTGTTAAAATGGTCGATACTTCGATCGGAGAAATTACAACTCAAAAGATGCAAGTAGATCGAGTTTGGAACTTAGAAAAAAAAAATAGAAAAGTCATGGTGGAACTCAATGGAGATGGATAAGGAAGTGATAATGGTTCAAACTTTCTTGTGAGATTTCTTGGAAGACTTTCTCAAAATTCTGTATTTTGTCCTATATCCGTTGTGAGATGGGATAGAATGCCAAAAGAGAAAAACAATTAATTTGGGAGATTATTGAGGTAACTACCTAACTTTATTGTCATTCAGTTAGTTTATTTTTTGTTGATACACATTGATGTATGAATACAATCAAATTTGAAGGAGCATTTCGAGTTTGATTATGAAGCTGGAGTTGATTGGGTGATGCAATCTTTACGCGATAGGTGGAGGTCCTTCAAATATAAGTTACGAAATAACTTCTATCAAAACAAAAGTAACACAGAGATACTTGAGAAAACTCCCGAAAATATTGATTCTGTTGTTGATTGGACTGCTTTTGTGCATTACTATAATGAGGAGAAGACGAAGGTAGTGGGTTAAATAATCACTCAAGTTTTTTTTTTGTAAAATTTTGTGTTTGTGCCCCTCTACTACTTATAATTGAATTGATGTTTGAGAATTGCAGAAACAATGTGCACAAAATGCCAAAAAAAACAGAAAGAAACTTAAAGTCTCGCATGCTGGTGGTAGCAAAAGCAATGTAAGGAGAGGTCGTCAAATGGTAAGTTTCTTAATTTTAAATTTTATTTGAAAATTATTTTATATAATGTGTTTCATGTTACTTATTTTTTATTTATATATAACTGGTTAATGGTAGGAACAAAAATTGGGTAGGCCTGTGTATCGAAGTGAGGTTGTTTTGTCAACTTTACTGAAGAAGGATGGTAATTTTGCGAATGAAGAAGGAAATATTTTAGCGGTAAGATTCATATACTTATCCATATTCAAATATTAGTTTTGATGTTGATTTATTGATATCTAATTTTACTACGCTAGCTATCACAAACTTTTGTACCAAATATGCGAGATTTGTGTCTACATTATGTTTCAAGAATGTTTGGTTGGAGATTCTTGATGGTTTATGTTGTTTATGTGTTTGTTTTGGGTATTTGGGGATCAAGTTTTGAGCTTTAAGGGATTCTTGAACTTTTAAGTTATTTATGTGTTTGTTGTGGTATGATAATAGGCTGCTATCTCTGAGATCTCTAAGATGTCTTTCCGATTTGTATCTTGCATGTGGTATTTGTATTTATAATGAAGAGTCAAAGTCTTGAAAATATTACTAAAACAGCTCATTAAGGATAACAAACAAACTATGAACATCAGAATAACCTGGATATAAGTGTTTGTTGAGTTTATAATTTGTAAATTCTTAGCTCTTGTAAGAGCTGAAATTCAGACAAATAAAACCATTAGTTGTTAAGTAAAATATGCCACCATCGACGGAATATGTGATTTATCCACACACCAAAAAAATAAAATGCAAATCACATGTTCAACCTACTCATGTACATTGCACACTCCAAATTACAGAGTAGTAACTTCTGAGTACATTGCACACTCCAAATTACAGAGCAGTATCTATCTATTGATAGTTCTACACTGCAATAATCAGAAAAAACAAGGAACCAAATATACTTTGATCTGGTCTTGAACATCAAGCATCTAGTTCATGCGGAGTTTAAATAAGTCATTCAAGCATAAAATGCTTAACATTGGCGAAAGGAATTGATCAAACAAAACCTTTGAGCTAAGCATCTGTAAGGGCCAAAACAGCCTAAAGAACTTTGCACATAGGTACAGTTTGGTATGTTATCTTCCGAAATATGGCTGATTCAGTACATGAAGTAACGTGAATTCGTGGTCAATATCATTTGTAGATTTGGAATTCCTAAGATGATCATTACAGACAATGTTGTCAATCTCAATAGTCATTTGATGCAAGAAGTGTGTCAACAGTTTAAGATCGCACATCAAAATTCTACTCCATATCTCCCAAAGGCCAATGGTGCTGTAGAAACCGCCAATAAGAATATAAAAAAGATACTGCGAAAAATGGTACAAGGGTCTAGAAAGTGGCATGAAAAGTTGTCGTTTGCATTGCTAGGTTATCGCACCACTGTTCGTACTTCAACAGGGGCAACTCCATATTTATTGGTGTATAGTACAGAAGTAGTCATCCCTGCAGAAGTTAAAATTCCCTCTCTTCGAGTCATTGTAGAAGCAGAGATTAATGATGACGAATGGGTCAAAACTCGACTGGAACATTTGAGTTTGATTGAGGAAAAAAGGCTAACGTCTGTGTGTCATGGCCAGTTGTATCAGAGGAGGATGGTTCGATCATATAACAAAAAGTTCCATCCCAGGAATTTTGAAGTTGGTCAGTTGGTATTGAGACGTATCCTTCCTCACCAGGTTGAAGCGAAAGGCAAGTTCTCCCCTAACTGTCAAGGTCCTTTCGTTGGGAAGAAAGTGTTGCCCAATGGAGCCTTATATTTTACAGATACTGAAGGCAAAATGGCAGAAATGGCTATCAATGCTGATGCGATCAAAAGATATTATGTATGATATTTTATCCTTTGTTGATTTTATTGCATGTTTAGTACTTTCATTTTTTTAAGATTGATATGATGAAGGCATTTTATTCTTCTATCCAAACATTGTGTCATCCTTTGTTTACCCGTTTGAGCTTCGTTTTAATTTTCTTTCATATCCCTCTTTTGGAATCAAAATAGAGTCAAAGATAAAAATCAAGAAAATAAGAATAAAAGAAAGAGTTCGAAAATAAAAAGAAAAAAAATCCAATCAAAATGAAGAACAAGCTGATGGAACTACGTGCGACCTGATTCTCCTCTCTCAGGAGTGAGATACGTAGGCTGCCCTATTTCGGGCTCGGTCCAACCAAATAAAGATTTAAGATTCACCCAATCAACAAAAACTGGGGCATGAGTTAATGTGTTGTTTGAGTCGATTCCAAAAGTTGTAAGTCCCACCCCCACTTCAAGTGTCATTTCAAACCCTTGCCATCATTTTCTAAACTTATCCAAAAGTCAAGATACAACCAAAGAAAGTACTTCAGATCAATTTTTGATAATTTTAAGGCTAAGCATGCAATGGATATGATGATACATTGTGAGGTACCACTTGTCTCCCTCAGCATAAGAAATCAGGAAAGAAATACAAAAATGAGAGAGTCTTATTGGTGAAAACCCCCGTGGGCATCATAAGGCGATGGTGAGTTGAGAGAAATAAAAATGAGAAAGTCTTATTGGTGAAAACCCTCGCAGGCACCATAAGGTGATGGTGAGTGGAGATAAATAAAAATGAGAGATTCTTAGTGGTGAAAACCTTCACGGGCACCGTAAGGCGATGACGAGTTCAAGAGAAAAGTGAAAAGTGAAAAGAAAGAGATTTGTCGGCGAAAGTCTTTTAAGATGTCGTCAATGGAATGTGATGTCGTCAATTAAAATAAAAGTCACCATCATTTCTTTACATTTTAAGTCAAGTCTGTGTCAAAACAAGCGAGAAAGGATTTCAAAATATACTACCAGTCTTTTCAATTATATGAGGAAAAACCAAGAAACAGCACAGGAAAGAAATATGATCGTAATTCAACACGAAACAAAGGAAGTCTATCAACCGACAGGTTGTTGGATTCGTGGAAGCATTCAGATTTGGGAAAAAGGTGCACCTCAGAGGCATGGTAAAATGGAAACCCATTGTTCGAGTCAGAACTCATTTCCATCAATCTGGATCCGGGTCAATGATGCAGCAAGATAGGGAAAGTATTAGATATTTGGAACAAAGATGAAAGGAACAAGTGTTGGGGCAGATACCTGAGAAGCCAAGAGCTGCAAGCCACCACTAAGTTTTTAACTGACAAATTTTCTTTGTTGAAATAGGGGTAAATTCGCTTCACTTAATTCAGCTACCATTGGAAATCCACATCCCTGAGAATTTACTTTATGTTCAGGACCCTCCTGAAAAATGGGAATTTTTTTTGCTTCTGAGGACCCTCCTGAAAAATGGGAATTTACTTTCAATTCAGGACCCTCCTGAAAAATAGGAATTTACTTTATGTTCAGGACCCTCCTGAAAAATGGGAATTTATTTTCTTCTCAGGACCCTCCTGAAAAATGGGAATTTACTTTCAATTCAGGACCCTCCTGAAAAATGGGAATTTACTTTATGTTAGGACCCTCCTGGAAAATGGGAATTTACTCTATGTTCAGGACCCTCCTGAAAAATGGGAATTTACTTTATGTTCAGGACCCTCCTGAAAAATGGGAATTTATTTTCTGCTCAGGACCCTCCTGAAAAATGGGAATTTACTTTTAATTCAGGACCCTCCTGAAAAATGGGAATTTACTGTATGTTCAGGACCCTCCTGGAAAATGGAAATTTACTTTCAATTCAGGACCCTCCTGAAAAATGGGATTTTACTTTATGTTAAGGACCCTCCTGAAAAATGGGATTTTACTTTATGTTCAGGACCCTCCTGAAGAATGGGAATTTACTTTATGTTAATGAACCTCCTGAAAAATGGGATTTTACTTTATGTTCAGGACCCTCCTGAAAAATGGGAATTTACTTTATGTTTAGGACCCTCCTGAAAAATGAGAATTTACTTTCAATTCAGGACCCTCCTGAAAAATGGGAATTTACTTTCAATTCAAGACCCTCCTGAAAAATGGGAATTTACTTTATGTTCAGGACCCTCCTGAAAAATGGGAATTTACTTTCAATAAAGGACCCTCCTGAAAAATGGGAATTTACTTTATGTTCAGGACCCTCCTGAAAAATGGGAATTTATTTTATGTTCAGGACCCTCCTGAAAAATGGAAATTTATTTTTTGCTCAGGACCCTCCTGAAAAATGGAATTTTACTTTATGTTCAGGACCCTCCTGTAAATTGGGAATTTACTTTCAATTTTGGACCCTCCTCAAAAATGGAAATTTTCTTTATGTTCAGGACCCTCCTGAAAAATGGGAATTTACTTTCAGTTCAGGACCCTCCTGAAAAATGGGACTTTACTTTCTGTTCAGGACCCTCCTGGAAAAATGGGACAACGCTTTCAAAAATGAAATCCTACTTTATTATAATTTTGTTTGGGATAATTTTTCGTTCTAGTTTTAATTTTGGGTTTCAGGAGCCCGCCTGAAGAACAGGGTGATGAAATTGCAAGTCAGGAGCCCGCCTGGAGAACAGAGTGAAGAAATGAAAAGTCAAGCAACAAAGTGATGGACAACAAGTTAGGAGCTAGCCTGGAGAATAGGGTGATAAAAGTCGAGTTAAGAGCCAACAGAAACTGTATAGATAGGATTTTGTAATTTTATTTATGTTTTAACTTGTAATTTTCATTTTTGGATGTAATGACAGAGCCGCGGACCGGAACCTCGATGGAACCTCACTCGACTCTCTAACTCGGTATAGTCCACTTCTCTTCCAATCCTTTGAAATACCCGTGACTTGATTCTCTCATAACTTGGGTAGGTAGGATGTCTTAAGTCAAGACCCGGTTGTCCTTCTTCCTTCTGTTTCTTTCTTTGAATAATGGTTGGGTCAAAATTTGGTCTCGTTGTCTACTTCTTTGTCTGAAAACACTTCGTGTTTACATTCAAAGGGGGCATGATGTAGACACCTAATTTCGTCCCTCCCCGATATCGTTTTTACCTATTTTTTATCTTATCCTACCATGTACCCTCACTCGTGTGATAATCTCTCCACAAAATGACAAAAATAACAATCCCCTAACTAATTTTATTTTTATCCTAACAACCTATCCAATCAAAACAAGACACCTACCTACCCTACCCTAACAAACTCTACCCCACGTCACCCTACCCCAAACCCCTAACATATATGTACATATCCATACACAGATATAGATGAAAAAAGGACCAAAAAATAGATTTTCCACTTTAAGAAAAGGAGGGGGCCCACACACTATTAAAAAGGGGAATTCCCATTTTTCCATTCATGCACATTACTCTCAGAAGATAAAAAACAATATATACACCATAGGAGGGACTGGATTCTCGAATCTTCTACACGGAATACACACACAACACACAGTTTCTTCTCTTCACCAGCGTCTTCTTCCACCATACACGCACACACTCACCTCACTCAATTCCTTTACGAATTCCACACAGTCATATACATAGAAAATAGTGAGAAACAGAGAGAGATTGAGGGAGAAGTGACAAAAATTGGAGGCTTCCTTTTTCCTTTTATCATCATCTTCATCAGGAGACCATATATACTCACATATTCACTAAAATCTTCGAGGGTCATATACAGCAGAATATAGCAGAACACACTCATATATTAAAAAATACACACACAGAGATGCGAGGAATGGGGCAAATTAAAAGAAAGGAGTAAAGTTTGTAGTCTCTAAGCTTTTGCCGGTGAGTCCATTGCCGGAGACTAATCGAAAAACATCCATTTAGTAGTTGTCCATCCCGTTTTCGATCGAATCATCCCCGTAACTATCGAAAATGCTTCGGAAAGCACCAACCAACAACCTAGCTCTATTTTACGACCCAAATCCCGTCGAATCTCGCCAGAGTATCTTAGGTCGGTGTCTATTTCAGTTTTAGCAGCCGAAACTCCATCTAACAGTCCGCAAATTTTGGTATCACCCTTTCTTTATGTATTGGAAATTGCTGAAGGAATTTCGTGGTTAAACCCCGATTGAGGTCCAATTCTATCTCCCTTGTAATTTTACATAATTTTGGGTGTTTTGTGTGTTTGACATGCTTGAATTTTATTGCGTGTGGTTGATGTTGGATTAGATAGTCGAAGAATTGGTGAATTAGTTTTGACAATGAAATTGGGGAAGACGGGAATTGAATGTTGATAAAAATAAATATTGTTGTGTTTTTGATTCATCAATTGTTGTTAAATTTGAAATGGTTATTAATGTCATTGAACTTGATAGTATCATGTGTTATGCCGAGCTTGATAGGCAACATAGGTCGGGTAGGCGAATTTAAGGATTGTGGATTGATGGAATATTTGATTTGTGTGATCGAATGGTTTTTGGCTATGTGTTCTTTGGGATCACTTGTATCATTTAGTCGGGGAATGCCCCGAAGTACTTGTATTATTTTTATCCGGGGAATGCCCCGAAGTATTTTTTACCCGGAGGACGTTCGTGACGAAGGCCCGAGGCAGCGGGTTGGAGAGTAGTTTAGGATTAGTTTAGAATAGAATGGGTTTACATTTTCGCATTTTTCATTTTTCGGGATTGTATAATTAGACTGGACATTATATTTTTGATTATTTTATTTTTGTTTGCTTGAGTGATTATTTTTTGCGTGGTTTATGCATTTGTAATGTCAATTTAGCCGATACGCTCTGCCAAGCGACCGTGGTCAAACCACGAGATCGAGGGGTGCCTAACACCTTCCTCTCGGTCAACAGAATTCCTTAGCCGGAATCTCTGTTTGCAAACCAGTATTAAAGAGTCAAAACCATTTTGAAAAAGGATATCCATGGGTGACTTGGCACACCCGATTTATGCCAAGTGGCGACTCTGAGTTTTGATTGTTAAAAGTCCTTTTCGAAACAAATTTTCATCTTCGTCACTTTAATAATAAAAGACCTTCCGAAACCTAAATCAAATCTTTTTGGGGTTAGAAAAAGGGGTGTGACAGTATTTTCTCTCTTATTATTCTATTTTCTATTATTCTTTTTTTTTTCATTTTTTAATTTTTTTTTCATCAGTTTTCTTTTCTTTTTTTTGTTGCTTTCTCTTTATTTTTTATTTTTTCACTTTTTTCTTTTTATTTTTATTCATTTTTTTTCCTTTTCATTTTTCTCCTTTTTTTTCTTCTTTTTTTTTATATATCTTTTCTCCTTCATTTTTTCTTTTTTTCTTTTTATTTTCTCTCTTTTTTTTTATTTTCTATTATTCTCTTTTTTTTTTGTATTTTTTCTCCTTTTTCTCTCATTTTTCTTCCTTTTTCTCTCATTTTTTCTCCTTTTTTTTTTTTTTTTTTTTCTTTTCAACTTTTTTCCTTCTTTTCATTTTTGCAAACTAACAAACACAAATACAAGTGCGAATTATAAAATACAAATACAAATGCGAACTATAACATACAAATACAAGTGCGAACTATAAAATACAAATATAAATGCGAACTATAACATATAAATACATGTGTGAACTATAAAATACAAATACAAATGCGATCTATAACATATAAATACAAGTGTGAATTATCATTTGTATTTTTTAATTATTGAAAAGGAATGATTGATTTTCTTTCCACGAATACTTGTTTGTATTTATTGATACGAGTTGTGTTTATTGATACAAATAAATACAACTCAAATTTTTATACAAATACAATATATTTACAAATACATATTGTATTTGTATTTGTAAAATCAGTTGTTTGTCATTATATTTGTATCAAGTGATATTTGTTTATTTACAAATATGAATGCTAATTTTGATATACAAATACAAAACAGTACATTTGTATCAAATGATACTTTACATATTTATATAATTTAGAATAAAAAAATACAATTAATGCACTTACTTGTTTGTATACAAATACAAATGATACATTGTACATAGTCACGACTAAATACAATATGCAATCAACTTACAAATACAAATACAAAATAATTTCTTAAAAATAAAAAAGGTAAGAAGAAAATAGAATACAAATATAAGTATAATCCAAATATAATCTAAACATACAAACACAATAAAACAATGATTTAAAGATAATCCAATATAATATGCAATCAATTATAAAAGACAAATACAAAATAGTTCTTTAAAATACAAGTGTGAATTATATAAAATATAAATGATGGTGCAAACTAACAAATACAAATACAAGTGTGAACTATTTAATACAAATACAAATGCGAACTATAAAATATAAATATAAGTGCGAACTTTTAAATACAAATACAAATACAGTTATATCAATAAATATAAAAATATAAAAGGATGGAGGTGTAACCTTTTTAGGAAAATAAATAAAAATTACTTGGAGAGCCTGTAAATTTATGTTTTTTTTTTTTTTTGTAAAAGATTTGAACGGAACCTCTTTCGCCTCTATTCTTTGTGTCGTTAGCGCTAATCGAATCCTTAATGACCATAATTCACAATTAGACAATATATGTTTTTCTTAATTTGAATTATGACGTTGGATCGCAATTGACCGCGACTTTATTTGTGTACACGTTCTACAAAAGTATTAAAAAGAAAATATTACATCATTAGTGCGTATGATATTTTATTTTATCACTTTATTAATTTGAGTACACATTGAAGGGTAATATTCGAGCTATCCTGAAGGTTCTGACATTCGGTGTTCATCGAACGAGCAAAGATACATATTATTTCTCTTTTTTCACATAAGCTTTATTCATTTATCCATGATTATTACTTATTACTTGATATGTACAATCTGTTCAATTATTAGTTAACCATAAAATTAACATAATTCGAGGCAAGCATCGATTGTATGAATAAGTTTATCTTTTTCTTGTGCGGATTAGCATAAAAATATTATAGTAGGAAAATGTTGTATTCAAACTATAGCTGATTGGGCTACATTTCTTGGTAGTGTTAATAGTGTTGAAGATTTGATATATCAATCAAAAATAATATTTGATCTAGATTTACAAAATAACTTTTCGGTGAAACATGTTTGCTCTACCAACCCATTTTGGCCCTAACAAAACCACATTCATGTAGAAATGGATAAAACATCTCATATTAAAGTGACTTTATTTTTTGAGCTCAAATCTAAGATAACTGTAGTTAAGAGTGTATATATTTAAAATGGGTTTAATAATGATGCGGTGCTCTGTTAGTTTTTAGGGGTATAAGTGGTTTCTTTTTTTAACCGCGAAGGTATATTTGAAAGTATAAGTGACCTATTTTCAATAGTGGAGGAATAAATTTAGCCCTTATCTTTTACTTTCTTTTCTTCGATTATCCAAAAATGAAAATACTGCCCTTACAACAAAACTATAGGCCTGGTGGATCAGGCGTAAGCTATAAATTTCCTTTAATTTTGTTTTATTTTTGGAGGGTGAAACTCGTTTTTATCCCTCAATTTTATTTTAAAAATCAAACTCCCACCTTAATTTGAACAATCATTATACCCCCCACCCCCCTTCTTTTTTTATTCTATGCAATGTCCATTTTACTCTTGTAATTTTAATTCTATATCTATGTAATACCCTTTATAATCTATATAATATATTTATTTAATCTAGATAATTATAGCATTTTATTTAAATTTATTAACACCATAAATAAAATAATGTTTTTTATGAATTTATCACAAAATTTAATGTCATTTTTTAAGATCGTTATTGCAATAATATATGTATTAAAGAGTTGTTTGGTGTGAGCACTACCAAAAAAAGTTATTTAGCCATGGTTACAAAAATCGTGGCTAAATTAAATAAAAAATAAAAAAAATTCTACACTTTAAAAAGTGTGGCTAAATAACCGTGGGTAATATAGGCAGGTAAAAATATTTTCATTTTCCTCCCTTTATTTTTTTATTTGTCCCAAAAATACAAAAAGTCCCACCTTTACAGAATTTTCAACCAAAAGAAACATTTTTTCCCCAAAATACTCTACGCTTGATTTCCCAAAATGCAAATCGCATCTTTCTCTTGAGAGTTTCTGAATTGCAGCAGCAGAGGTAATTTGATGTGTTTTGTGAATTTTCTAGTTGTTATGAATGAGAATTTTGATGGGTTTTAATGAGTTTTCTAGTTGTCAAGAATGGAAATTAGAGTTGGGTTTTATGAAATCTGTAATTTTGATGAACTTTTGTTGGTGTCTCTGCCATCATTCATGAACTAGAATGGACTGTTGTCTGCCACATACAATGTTACAAATTGCTGCTCCATTTCTTTTTGTACATGATTACTGGTTTGGGATTCTTTTAAAAGCTTCGACAACAAAAAAGTTGAAGAAAAAAAAGCCACGGAGACAGTCCTAAAACATGCTTACAAACTCATTGGAATACTTGATACATCTATCCGGGGTCTTCTTCACCAAATATTACTGGGGTCAAACCTCAACTTTAAAGAGACTAGTAACTAACCCAAGGATCCAAATCACTCCCGAAACTCTTGGGGCTGTGCAAACCATTGAGCAAAGTCATAAATCACCTTTCGGACCTAATGAAACAGTCAAATCTCAAGTCCGAGTCAGTTTACCATTATGTTGACTTGGTCAAACTTTCACTTCTCAAATTCCGATGATTTGATTTCCTTCACCGATGCGCATCCAATTACCTTGAGAACCATGCCACCCATCCCCTTAATTCATAATTCACATACTAAAGCCACGTAAAGGGACTTTTAGGGAAAATGCGCCCAAATACTCAAAATGATTGTACAAGTCGTTTCAAAGGTACAATTGCTTATGCTTGTTATTGTAACGCCCCACATTTCGGGCTACAATATAGACCATGATTCCGATGCGTTGATAATCCCGATGCCAATATGGCATGTTAATTATTTGTGTAGTATGTGAATCCATTCAAGTTTGAATTTAGACCATAGAGGTCCATTGAGTCAAGGACGAGTTGAAAACTACTTCGATCGATTAAGTTTAAGTGGACATTGTAATTTGTGCCAACTTCTATTAATTATGAATCTTTGTATATGTCGAATTAGAGAGCCTACTATGTCTAAAAATATAGGTTATCGAGTTATCTTTCCAACGATACAGATTTTGCTAAAATCCAGCACCCGAACAAGAAGTTATGGCCTTTCAAAGTAGTATGCGTTGCCTAGCCAATCGCACATGGCCACTGGAAAGCATATGCGATAGCATATGCGGCGCCTATGTAAACATAGGTGATAGCATAGGAGGAGCCTATGTAAACATAGTCGATAGCATAGGCGGCGCCTATGTAAACATAGGTGATAGCATAGGCGGCGCCTATTCAATGGTTTAAGTGACTTAAACACTCCGTTTTTGGGGCAAAATGGCCCCTTTTCCACCCTTATTCAGTCATACACACGAAGTTCAGTCCCCAATTCTCCAAAATACATCCACATTCATATGAAAATTCTCAAGAACACTCCCAAGGGTTTAAACTAAAAACCCAAATAAATCAAAATTCAACCGTGAGTATTCAAAATCGATTAGAGATTCGGAATCCCCAATCCACAGGCTTCAAGAAGCACCCATTATTTTCCGAAATATAGGTACGCGGGGTTTTCCTAAATTCTCATGGGCATAGAAAAATCATGTTTTAGAATGGGATTTTTGAAACTATGTATATATTCATGTACTAGATGTTTTAACATCATTGCTTTGGTCTTTTGACCTTCCCTAAAGGGATTTGAGAATATGTATGTATGAAAGCATGTATTTAAGAATGAATTCTTGTTGAGAGCATGACATTTGGTATTCCCTCTTATTATGAATTTTCAGATTTTTCATAGCATATGAATTATTTTGCAATGCATTCTTGAAAAGCATTATATGAAATGGTTGAACTCTTGTTATGATTTGAAGGTGTTTTTTAAATCACTAAAGAGGGAATTTAGCATGAATATTTAATGTTCATAATGCATGTAATAAAAGAGTGCATGATTTGCTAAAGGAACTAGACCACCATATGTTTGATGAAGTGTTTGCATGATTTTGACTTGAGTTTTGAAACACGAAATCTTCTATATCAGTTGCATGTTTTTGGTGGTCTAAGATATGTTTTAAATAAAAAGATTTAGCTTAATGTATTATGGCTCAGAAATCATGACTTGCAAGTCTTGGTATGACGATACCAAACTCAGAAAATGCCATAACAGATACAAATGAATACAGAAATCAGACTTTATCAGATGTGCATGTTTTAGAACTTCAGAATGATGCATGTTCAGAAAAGGCTAAAATAGGTCATAAAGAGAGCTTAGGTGGTTCCCCGAAGAAGGCGTGAGTTCAGACAACTCTTTTCCTAAAACCGTGGTTTGCCAACCCGGGTATATTATTATACGCTCACTTAAGTGTCATGTGGCGTATCAGATTGAGGAACTCCAACCCTTTTGGCATACTCGGGTTGGAGGCTTCCCTGCCGAGTCAATGGTGGATTCCATATTGCCCGTGGAATATCAGACTTGTAGGGGATACCACCTAACTCAGAATTAATACACAAATCAGAGTTTGCGATTTATAGACAGGTTATATGTTTTCAGTAGATGCCCATGTGTTTTCAGAAACTGTTTTATGCATAATGCTTGATGAAAATTTGCTCTCACGTATTATATATATATATACATATATGTTTAATTAATCTATTTTGGATTGCTTCGCGTGCCAGTACAATTATGCTGACCCCCCCTCCTTCCAAGTTCTAAGACATAATTTAGGGGTCCAGATAAACAGTAGAGATTCCAGATCACAGATCGGAGTTGCAGTGGTGAGCCTCTATGATTCAGAAGGCCTAGTTATTTCATATTACTACTATTATATAGGTTTAGGTCTACTGGGGGCCTTGTCCGAGCTTTCAGACAACTTTGATTAATTCATGGTAGAGATTTCGCAGACTGAGTCAGACATTATTATTCAGATATAGTTTAGATTTCAGTTTCAATATTATGATCACATTCATATTGACCATGTTTCCGTATTAGATTTCTCTTTCCGCATTATATTCTATCATATGAATTATGTGCATGATTACCAGATAGACAGAGAAGGGTGTTCCGGGACTTCATGGTTCAGGATGCTCATCACGGCTAGGCCTCGGCTCGGGTCGTGACAAACTTTGTATCAAAGCACGGTTCATGGTCCCAGGGTATCTTCAAAATCACGCCGGGTAGAGTCTTGGTTATGGGTGTGTAGCACGCCACACTTATAAGCAAGAGGCTACTAGGCATTTAGGAAATGTTTCCCTTCTTTGTGATTTAGTTCATGCTTCAGAGTCTGAACTGTCCCCTAATCAATGATGTCTTGTATTTCAGAAACACAGCTATGCCTTTACGTCGTATAATCGATCAGGATGCTCAGACAGATGAGGTCCGTCCCACCCATGGGATGCGGAACCGTAACAGAGCTCACACTCTAGAACCTGTCCCTACTCCGAGAGTCCCTCCAATCCTGACCAGTCCATCTTGGGCTCCGTGGACTGATGGCAACTGTCCCCTGACTGCTCAAAGAGATATTTCAAATGCAGAATTCAGACGGTCTATTCATATGCTGACACAGTTGGTAGCTAACCAGGCTCAATAATCAGAAGATATTGGGTCTGCATCTGTTACGTCTGAGGCTACCAGGGTCAGACATTTCATGAAAATGAACCCACCTAAGTTCATTGGCACCAAGGTGGAGGAAGATCCACAGGAGTTCGTGGATGAGATGGAAAAAATCTTTAAGGTAATGCATATGGATGAGGTTGAAGAGGTGGAACTAGCAACTTATCAGCTTAAGGATGTTGCGAATCAGTGGTATGCCGACTGGGAGGATGCAAAAAGTGAGAGTGTTGAGCCTACAGTTTGGGGCGAATTTGTGGAAGCCTTCCTTGACAGATTCTTTCGTCTGGAGTTGAGGGAGTCCAAAGCGGAAGAGTTTATGAATCTGAAGCAGGGAAGTATGCGTGTCCAGGAGTACACTTTGAAATTTAATAAACTATCCCGCTATGCACTAGAGTTGACTAGTAATATGAGAGCCCGGATGAGGAAATTTGCATTCGGCCTTTATGATAACCTGGTGCTTGAGTGCCAGGGGGAAATGTTGAATAAGGAGTTAGACTTTGCTAGTTTGACCGTTCATATGCAGCTGGTAGAAGAGAAAAAGAAGAAGATCTCTAAATCTAGGGAGGTGGAAAGACAAGCGAAAAAAGCCAGATCAGCCGACCGGAGTCACAGTCAGCCTCAGGGCAGTAAGTAGGGAAATAAATGGCAGGAAAAGAAGAATTAGGGTAATGCGCAGTCTACTGGCAGCGCTCCAGTACCCCGACCACCAGTAGATAGACAATCTCAGAGTTTTCCAACTAACCATGGAACCAGAGCTCAGGATACTCGGTCACAGGGTAGTGTGGCTCAGCAATATCGTACTTTTCCGTGGTGGGAGACTTATGGTAGAAATCATCCGGGAAGGTGTCAGTTAGGCTCGATAGTGTGTTATTGATGTGGTTAGCCGAGTCACTTTCAGAAAGAATGTCCATCTGCTAGAAAGAATGTTGGTGGTGCAAAGTCTTAGGCAAATTCTTCGGCACCACCCCCACCTCAGAAGGGCGCCACATCAGCTGCCGGTAACAGTCGCAACCGGTTATATGCTTTGACCAACCTATAAGAGGCGGAAACTTCCCCAGATGTTGTTACCGGTATGTTACAAATCTTTTCCTGTGATGTTTATGTGTTACTTGATACCGGGTCTACTTTATCCTATGTGACCCCTTATGTGTCTGTTGGTTTTGGGTTTGAGCCCTGTGTGATTTCTGAACCCTTTTTTGTTTCCACCCCGGTGGGGGATTCTATTGTTGCTAGGAGGGTGTACAGGGGTTGTATTGTGACTTTTGGTAGCCAAAATATGTTAGCAGATTTCATAGATCTAGATATGGTTACTTTTGATGCTATCTTGGGAATGGATTGGCTCTATTCGTGCTATGCCACATTTGATTGTAGGACTCGAAGGGTCACTTTTTCTTTCCCGAATGAACCAATGATAGAGTGAGAAGGACATTCTTTAGCACCCAGAGGGCACTTTATATCCTATCTCAGAGCCCGCAAACTCATTTCTAAAGGTTGCTTGTACCACCTTACCCGAGTTAAGGACTCCAATGCCGAGAGTCTTCCTCTTTAATCTGTTCCCATAGTAAAGGAATTCCCAAAAGTCATTCCAAATAATCTCCCAGGAATACCACCTGATAGGGAGATTGTGTTTGGTATTGATGTGTTTCCAGACACTCGTCCTATTTTTATTCCGTCGTATAGAATGTCTCCTGCAGAACTAAAGGAGTTGAAAGAACAGTTAACAGATCTCCTAGATAAGGGTTTTATACGCCCCAGTGTATCCCCTTGGGGTGCGCCTGTACTTTTTGTGCGAAAGAAAGATGGTTCCATTCGTATGTGCATAGACTACCATCAGCTGAATAAGGTCACGATTAAAAATAAATATCCTCTTCCTAGGATTGACAACATTTTTTACCAGCTTCAGGGTGCCAAGTGTTTTTCAAAAATATACCTTCGTTCGGGTTATTATCAGTTGAAAGTTAGGGAGTCATACATACCTAAGACAGCCTTCCGAACCCGATATGGTCACTACGAATTTCTAGTCATGTCCTTCGGGTTGACTAACGCCCCTGCAGCCTTCATGGATCTTATGAATAGAGTATTCCGTCAGTTTCTTGACTTGTTCGTCATTGTATTTATTGATGATATCCTGATCTATTCTAAGAGTAAAGAGGATCTCGCTAATCACCTCCGAATTATTCTTCAGACCCTTAAGGATCATCAGCTGTATGCCAAATTTTCTAAGTGTGAATTCTGGTTAGATGCTATTGCCTTCTTAGGGCATATTATGTCCAGTGACGGGATAAGAGTGGATCTCCAGAAAGTTGAAGCAGTGAGAAAATGGCCCATACCCACAACTCCAACTGATATTCGGAGCTTCTGGGGTTTGGCGGGGTATAACAGAAGGTTCGTAGAGAGTTTTTCTTCCATAGCTGCTCCACTCACTAAATTGACTCAGAAAAGGGTACAGTTTGTGTGTTCTGATTTGTGTGAGAATAGTTTTGAGAAGTTGAAAGACAAACTTACCACTGCTCCTGTTTTGACCCTTCCCGAGGGTGTAGATGGCTTTGATGTATACTGTGATGCATCCCATGTGGGAATTGGTTGTGTGTTGATGCAGCATGGTAAGGTAGTGGCTTATGCATCTAGGCAGTTGAAGGTGCACGAGCGTAACTACCCAACCCTTGATTTGGAGTTAGTGGTTATGGTGTTTGCACTTAAGATTTGCCGGAACTACTTGTACGGTGTTCACGTTGATATCTTCATTGACCACAAGAGTCTGCAGTATATTTTCTCACAGAAAGAATTGAACCTCAGGCAGAGGCGCTGGATCGATTTTCTGAAAGACTATGATATGAGCCTGCATTACCATCTGGGCAAGGCAAATGTTGTAGCCGACGCCCTCAACAGGTTGTCTACGGGCAACCTTTCTCATGTAGAAGAAGGAAAGAAAGAGATGGTGAAGGATATTCACAGCCTTGCAAATCTGGGAGTACGACTCTTAGATTTCGAAGATGGAGGGGTGATTGTTCGTGAGTTAGCTAAGTCATCCCTTTGTGCTGAAGTTAAGGAGAAGCAGGTTGAAGATCCCATCTTGATGCAAATCAAGAAAGATGTGGGTCAAGAAAAGGTTATGTCGTTTGAAATTGATGCTGATGGTATTCTGAGATTTCAGGGTAGTTTGTGCGTTCCGAATATTGATGGACTTCGGGAAAGAATCCTTGATGAGGCGCACACTTCAAGGTATGTCGTTCACCCAGGCTCTACTAAGATGTACCATGATCTAAAAACCTTGTATTGGTGGAATAACATGAAATATGATGTAGATGATTTTGTGTCCAAGTGTTTGAACTCTCAACAAGTGAAGGTAGAACACATGAGGCCAGGTTGTACTTCCCAAGATATAGCCCTGCCTTTATGGAAGTGGGAGATGATAAACATGGACTTCATTATAGGACTTCCGAGATCCCAAAACCAGTATGACTCTATATGGGTGATTGTAGATCGGTTGACAAAGTCAGCCCACTTTTTGCCTGTGAGGACTAATTATTCGGGAGAGGGTTATGCTAAGATTTACATTGAGAAAATAGTTTGGTTGCATAGGGCACCAGTGTCCATTATATCTGATAGAGGTACGCAATTTTCATCTCAGTTCTGGAGATCTTTTCAGAAGGGTTTAGGTACTCAAGTGAATTTACGCACAACTTTCCACCCTCAGATGGATGGGCAAGCTGATCTTACCATTCAGACCCTCGAGGATACGTTGAGGGCATGTATCATTAATTTCAAAGGTAGTTGGGTAGATCACCTGCCACAAATTGAATTTGCTTACAATAATAGTTACCATGCCAGCATCAAGATGGCTCCTTTTGAGGCTTTTTATGGGAGAAGATGTAGGTCTGTGATAAGATGGTATGAAGTGGGTGAGACTCAGTTGTATGGGCCTGATCTTGTTCATCAGACGATGGAGAAAGTGAAGATCATTTGAGAATGACTCAAGACTTCTCAGAGTCGTCAGAAGTCCTATGCTAATGTTCTAAGAAGAGAATTAGAGTTTAAAGTTGGTGATTGGGTATTTCTCAAGGTTTCTCCTATGAAAGGAGTTATGCGGTTTGGAAAAAGGGGTAAATCGAGCCCTCTCTATATAGGGCCATATCAGATTCTGAGGAAGATTGATGCAGTTGCTTATGAGCTAGAATTTCCTACAAGTTTGGGTTCCGTTCATCCAGTATTCCATGTATCAATGTTGAAGAAATGCATTAGAGATCATTCTTTGGTATTGACAGTAGAGGATATCAAAGTGACAGATTCCTTGTTTTACGAAGAAGAACCCGTTGATATTTTAGATCGCCAAGTTCGAAAGTTGAGAAGCAAAGAGATAGCCTCAGTGAAGGTATTATGGAGAAATCAGAAAGTTGAAGAAGCAACTTGGGAGTGAGACGATGACATGAGAATTAGATATCCCAATTTGTTTACTTCGATGGATGATGAGACAGAAAGTACTATCCCTATCTTATCTTTACTAGTCCTTATTATGCTCGAAATTGTGTCTGTCTGTATCCCGCATCATCATTCAGGGACGAATGATCCTAAGGGGGGGATAATGTAATGCCCCGCATTTCGGGCTATAATATAGAGCATGATTCCAATGCGTTGATAATCTCGAAGCCATAAATCCTATTCCAATATGGCATGTTAATTATTTATGTAGTATGTGAATCCATTCAATCTTGAATTTAGACCATAGAGGTCGTTTGACTCAAGGACGAGTTGAAAACTACTTCGATCAATTAAGTTTAAATGGACATTGTAATTTGTGCCAACTTCTATCATCCATGACTCTTTGTATATGTCAAATTAGAGAGCCTACTATGTGTAAAAAGATAGGTTTTCGAGTTAGCTTTCAGACGATACCAATTTTGCTAAAATCCAGCACCCGAGCAAGAAGTTATGGCCTTTCAAAGTAGTATACGTCGCCTAACCAATCGCACATAGCCACTGGAAAACATATGTGATAGCATATGCGGCGCCTATGTAAACATATGCGATAGCATAGGCGGCGCCTATGTAAACATAAGTGATAGCATAGGCGGCGCCAATGTAAACATAGGCGATATCATAGGCGGCGCCTATGTAATGGTTTCAAGTGACTTAAACACTCCGTTTTTGGGGCAAAATGGTCTTTTTCCACCCTTATTCATCCATAAACACGAAATTCAGTCCCCAATTCTGCAAAATACATGCACATTCATCCAAAAATTCTCAAGAACACTCCCAAGAGTTTCAAACTAAAAACCCAAATGAATCAATATTCATCCGTGAGTATTCAAAATCGATTAGAGATTCGGAATCCCCAATCCATAGGCTTCAAGAAGCACCCATTATTTTCCGAAATAGAGGTACGCGGGGTTTTCCTAAATTCTCATGGCCGTAGAAAAATCATGTTTTAGAATGGGATTTTTGAAACTATGTATATATTCACGTACTAGATGTTTTAACATCATTGTTTTGGTCTTTTGACCTTCCCTAATGGGATTTGAGAATATGTATGTATGAAAGCATGTATTTAAGAATGAATTCTTGTTGAGAGCATGACTTTTGGTGAATTCCCTCTTATTATGAATTTTTAGATTTTTCATAGCATATGAATTATTTTGCAATGCATTCTTGAAAAGCATTATATGAAATGGTTGAACTCTTGTTATGATTTGAAGGTGGTTTTTAAATCACTAAAGAGGGAATTTATCACGAATGTTTAATGTTCATAATGCATGTAATAAAAGAGTGCATGATTTGCTAAAGACACTAGACCACCATTTGTTTGATGAAGTGTTTGCATGATTTTGTCTTGAGTTTCGGAACACGAAATCTTCTATATCAGTTGCATATTTTTGGTGGTCTAAGATATGTTTTAAATGAAAAGATTTAGCTTAATGTATTATGGCTTAGAAATCATGACTTGCAAGTCTTGGTATGACGATACCAAACTTAGAAAATGCCATAACAGATACAGATGAATACAGAAATCAGACTTTATCAAATTTGCATGTTTTAGAACTTCAGAATGATACATGTTCAGAAAAGGCTAAAATAGGACATAAAGAGAGCTTAGGTGGTTCCCCGAAGAAGGCGTGAGTTCAGACAACTCTTTGCCTAAAACCGTGGTTTACTGACCCGGGTATATTATTATACGCTAACTTAAGTGTCATGTGGCGTATCAGATTCAGGAACTCCAACCCTTGCGGCATACTCGGGTTGGAGGCTTCCCTTCCGAGTCAATGGCAGATTCCATATTGCCCGTGGAATATCAGACTTGTAGGGGATACCACCTAACTTAGAATTAATACACAGATCAGAGTTTGAGATTTATAGACAGGTTATATGTTTTCAGAAGATGACCATGTGTTTTCAGAAACTGTTTTATGTATAATGCTTGATGAAAATTTGCTCTCACGTATTATATATATATATATATATATATGTTAAATTACTCTATTTTGGATTGCTTCGCGTTCCAGTACAATTATGCTGACCCCCCTCCTTCCAGGTTCTAAGATACAGTCTAGGGGTCCAGATAAACATTAAAGATTCCAGATCACAGATAGGAGTTGCAGTGGTGAGCCTTCTATGATTCAGAAGGCCTGATTATTTCATATTACTACTATTAGATAGGTTTTGGTCTACTGGGGGCCTTGTCCCAGCTTTCAGACAACTTTGATTAATTCATGGTAGAGATTTCGCAGACTGAGTCAGACATTATTATTCAGATATATTTTAGATTTCAGTTTCAGTATTATTATCACATTCAGATTAACCATGTTTCCATAGTAGATTTCTGTTGCCGCATTACCTTCTATCATATGAATTATGTTCATGATTACCAGATAGAAAGAGAAGGGTGTTCTGGGCCTTCCTGGTTTGGGATGCTCGTCACAGCTAGGCCCCGGCTCGGGTCGTGACAGTTATCTTCCTGGTGCAAAATGGTGTGAATAGACAATGCTAACATCATATGAGACATGATCAGTTCCCTCCCGGATTTGTGCGAGGATGGCTGATTAAACTTTTGTTTTTTCATATTTCTGCACACTCTTAATGTTGGTTTGAAGTTAAATGATATTTACATTTAAACCCTGTTCGAGGATTACCTTGTGATTTTCAAACTTATTTTAAATTCTTGAATGCAATTTAGCTGATTGTAGTGTGCTGCTCATTTTCATGCAAAATTTACTTGTTAAATCTAGTAACGTAGGGTCGAGGTGAATGGCATTGTCCCCAAGCACCATTGAATGAGTTAAACCTGATTGCAAATACTTGGAATCAACAATTCTTTAAAGAGAATGTATTGAAGAAATGTCACTTTGTATTTGTCACATCCAGTTCACTCCTCTCTCCTGTGTTTTTATTTCTTAGATACCAAACTCAAAGCTTCTTAAAAAAACTACAGTCTTAGTTGGTAGCAGTTCAGGATAGCTAAACGACTGTATTGTCTGTATACGGTTGCACTGTATCCCTTCACCTTCAGTTTCCCCTCTGTTGCACTAAAGCTATATTAGGAATGTTGGAATAGTAGTGGATATAGTAGTTAGATTTCCTTGTATTTTAGATGGTGGTCTAAAAGCTGCAAAAGTGTCCCTAGTTTATCAGTGACTACATTGAGACAAAAGTATTTAGCTTTGCCTTTTTCTCTGTCTACAGGCACCAAATTTTAAGAATTTACTGGTGTCTTGTTTTGGGCCTATTGAAGATTAGTTGCTTGATATGAACCAGGTAATGTGTTTTGATATATTTCTTTTGTGGTTGTTTTAGTGAATTATGCTATGTGTGGAAAATTGCCCTTAGTCATTTGTCAGAAAATCACGTGA
Source organism: Capsicum pubescens (assembly GCA_030864215.1). Lineage (NCBI taxonomy): Eukaryota > Viridiplantae > Streptophyta > Magnoliopsida > Solanales > Solanaceae > Capsicum > Capsicum pubescens. Next base: position 270,191,141 of record CM061545.1, on the reverse strand, counting down.
TGCATATTTTTTGAAAAAGGGAATAAATATGACCAAATTTTTCTAAGTTAGATGATTGTTATACTCGTGGATAAATTGTGAAGGGGAAGGACATTCAAACTTGAAATTTTCCGTATAGGTAATGTGCATTGTTGGTATCTTTCAAAAGATAGAAAGGGCATCATTTCTTCTGGTTAGCTGATTGTGTATAAGATTTTTGGTTGCTTGTTGTCAATAAGATTTTTACCTGTCTTTATTGAACTGTTGGGAATAGAAATATCAGTAGGCGCAATTTTGAATCTTGTGTTGAACTGAGGGGAAAAGAAAAATCAGTTGGTGCAACTTTGAATATTGTCGCTGAGTGTGCTTTGTCTTAGTCTGTTTTAACTGAAACTTGATGATCTTGGAGATAATCTGACAACTGCAAAGCGTCAATTGTAATAATATGAAAATAAACATCTGATTGTATGACATTTGTCTTCTTTCTTCTTTTTTGGTGCATTAGCATGTCATGACAGATATTTGAATCCTTGTTCAATGAATATATTCCCTCTATTTTGAGATTCTATTTGATTTATGTCTTCTATGTTTATACTAGTCGAATTATGAAAAGATAATGATTATATATAGCTTTGGGAGGGTAGAGTGTACACAATACAAGACAAAAGGCATTAGTGATATATGTACAAGAAGCTAGAGATGGTAACAAAACAATAGATGTTAACAGAATAAAAGTACCACATACTACTACCATCGATCTGCCCGATCAATAAACATCAACAAAACAACAAGAATTAAAAATTACTAGTATAGAACTACGACTACTTGTGGACACCTAATTTTGTCCCTCCCCAATATCATTTTTACCATTTTACCTCCGTATTACTACGTGTCTTCATCCGTATAATTATATCCCACAAAAATACAAAAAAAACAACCCTTAACAAAATCTCTAACAAATTAAATCCCTAACCTTATCCTAACAAATCTTATCCTAACCAACTTAACACGTACCCCACCCTCACCTCATCCACCTCACTACCCTACCTCAACCCCCTACCACTCACATTTTATTCCACTTTGTTAACAAATTGACAAAAGGACAAAAATAGGGGGGCCAACTTGGAATATTCCTTTGGATATTTCCAATTCATTAACAGAAAAGGGAGGGGGACACGATAGGCACACACCATAACAAAGAGGACTCACACATTGATATTTTCTTTTGTTCTTCTGGACCAGGACATATATACAACACTCAATTTTTCCAGTGAGGGGGATTCCAGGATTTGGGGAGAAAAAGAACAAAAAAACATACGCATAAACCTTCCCTTTCTTCTTCTTGGTTCATCAATACACTGATATACACAGAATAGATATACACAACACACACATGGACAGAGAGAGTGAGAGAGAGCTGTGTGAGAGTGAGAGAGATCTGCGAGAGAGTGATAGAGATTTTGTGAGAAAGGAGGAGATCCATGATTGAAATTGAAAGAGAACGATGGCGAAGCAATTTCCGGAGAGTGAGATCATGAGGAACACGAGTTTGGTCATTTAATTACTGTTCCAGCGATAGACTCGTCAGAATCACGTCTAGCTGTCACATATTTATTCAAAACCCATCGGAACATGTCTCAATTGATATCTCTTTGTCGTTTTGGTCATAATCGAAGTTTACCAGGGTTACAGCGACATAAAATCATCAAACAAACCTCGATCTTCTTTTGATTCCATCCAAACCCATTGGAATCGGGCCAAATTTCTTTTATTTCTCATGATTTTTAGTTTGAGGTCGTGTGGGTTAGTGAGAATCTGGTCCAGGTCTCTTTGTTTCTATGATTCTCAGTTCTGAGTTGGACGAGTTCATTTGTTTGATGTTCGGTTTGAGGTTTACAGGCGTGGATTCTCTTTATTCGAATAACATTGAGTTCAAAAGCTTCAAATGAGGTCCAATTCTACTCTTTCACCTTTTTTTATTTCATTGTTGAGATATCCGGTGCATTGAATGAAATCTCGTGTATTGTTTGACCCTTGTTGGTGATGAATGCGTGTTGTTTTGATTTGCGGTTGGTTTTCTTGATCATGATTTGTACGTTGAAGTGATATCTCATTTGAAAAGTAAAATTGGTTGTTTGGTGATGAAATTGACAAAAAGGGTGAGTTTAGAGTAATTTTGGTTTATTGTTGTTTAATTCAGAATAAGCATGATATTGTTTGGAATGTGATAGCATCATGATAGGGTGAAATTGGTAGGCAAACGGTAGGCTGGGTAGGAAAATGTAGGAATAATGATTGGTTGAGTGTTTGAATATGTGGGTGAATGATTCATTCTATTTTATCAGACAAAAATTAAAATTGTGCTCATTTGGCCGGGGAATGCCCCGAGGAATTTGTATTGATTTATCCAGGGAATGCCTCGAAGTATTTTGTACTCAAAGGATGTTCGTGATCAAGGCCCGAGGCATCGGGTAGAGTATGGAAGCACAATTCTGGATTAGTATCGGTTAGAGTAGGATTTATATTTTCGCAATTTTTCTATTTTTGACTGTATAATTGGACTAAACATTTAGATTTTGGATTTGTTTTGTTTTGTTAATTTGATTGATTGTTTTATGTGTTTTATGAGGTTTATACATTTGTAGTGTTTAAATTAGCCGGTATGCTCTTCCAAGCGACCGTGGTCGAACCACGGGATAAAGGGGTGCCTAACACCTTCCCCTCGATCAACAGAATTCCTTAACCGGAATCTCTATTCGCAAAAAAGTTTTAAAGAGTCAAATTATTTTGAAAAGGTTTTTCTAAAGGTGACTTGGCACACCCGATTATGACAAGTGGCGACTCTGAGTTTTGATTGTTACAAGTCCTTTACGAAATAAATTTTCATCTTTTGTCACTTTGATAATAAAAACCCTTTCGAAACCTTAAAATACGAATCCTTTTGGAGTTAAAAAAAGGGGTGTGACAGCTTTGGCGACTCTGTGGGGGACTAATTCAGAATTCGAGCTTATTTTGGAGTTGTATCGACTTAGTTTGGCACTATAGGTGTATGACCATTTTGTTTGTGTTGTTTTATGTTATTGTATTATCACTGTTGAGTGCCTACGTGCTCTTTGTTTACATTTTTTATCTTATGTGTTACCGCTTTATATCTAGCATCATGTGCATAACCCGAGTCATTTTTTCTGCAACATGTCCATAGTACACCTGTTGTACACGACCTCTAGTTGAGTCACCCTTATTTTATGGGGTGAACCGTCGGTGTTATGTAGTAGGTGGAAAGCAAAGTAGCCACTATCGACCATATGCTCCCCCGAACATCCTTGTTAGTGAACCCCAACGTAGGTCAGCCTTTAGTTCATGCTTATGAACATCATATTGAAGACCTAGCGGGGCCCATTTGGCCCTTTGTAGGAGACTCGCCTCTAAAGCATCCCTACATGCTAAATGTTGCATCTCTGAGGGTAACGTGGTCATTTGACGGACTGATGTGGGAGAAAACATGTGTTAGAAGTGAAGTGTGTGGGCATGGAAAAAAAAAAGGAAAAAGAAAAAGGAGTCAAAAAAAAAGTTTTGTAGTTTTTAGAGTTCTTTATGGCTTTTGTTTTTCACAATTCAAAAATTTGAAAAAAAAAAAGATTTTTTTTTTTTACAATAGAAGTTTTTTATAAAGGAAAATGCAAAAACAATGGTAGAAGTTTTGTACATTTCTTATAAGGACAATATCAAAAAGATTTTTCTTTCATATTTGTTGGTGTCATTTTTAGGTTAAGTGTCAAATTGAAAACTCAAAAATGATTTTATTGAGGTTTTTCATCTTCTGTTTGTGGTTGCTTCTCTCAAGTCAGGGTTCAGTCAGTTATCTAATCATTAATTATCCAATCTGGACGAACTACGCACCCCTGATTCTCCTCTCTCGGGAGTGAGATACGTAGGCAACCTATTGTTGGTTCGGGGATCTTATTAAAGAAAATTCAAAAAAGACTTTCTTCACTATTCATTTAGAGTAGGTGTTTGCTACATGTCTTGAAAAGGAAAAAAAAAGATTTTCCTCAATAGTCGTAGGTTTCATTTTTGGTTGATCTTATTTGAAAATTTTAAAATAAAAAATAAAAATATTCACTCTTTATTAGAGTAGGTGTTGTTTCATATACATCTTTAAAAGAAAACTTCTAAAAAGATTTTTCCGTTAATATGTTCAAGTTTCATTTTCATATGAAATTCAAAATCAAAAACTCAAAAATACTTTTTTTAGGTAATCATAGGTTTCATTTTGTATAGGGAGTTTAAACTTGAAAAATATAAAAAGATTTTCATCAATTCTTTTGATAGTTTGTTATTTCCTTTTCTTTTTAAAGTTTCAAGAAAAAGAAAAAAGAAAGGAAAAAGAGTTTAGTTGGACATTTTGGCAAGACTTCACGAACTACGCACACCTGATTCACCTCTCCCGGGAGTGAGATACGTAGGCGACCCTCTTGGGTTTGGTGACCTTTTCAAAAAAAAAAAGTTTTGAATAATAGTGTTGAATTCTAACGCATTTGCTATCTCTTGTTTAGTTAGTTTAAGGTAGTTGGTTTGTGACATTTTGGCTAGTCCTCCATATTGCACCAAGTCACAGAGAAAGTTATGGCCAACAAGGATACCGAATTTGTTGTCACTGATCAGATAAGGAGTTCGGAGAATGAGAATTTGGAAGTTAATGAAGAGATTCGGAAATTAAGGTAGCAAATGATAGAAATGCATCGAGCTTTGGCTAATGGGTTGCCATCTCCTCCATTTCCCACTGATAATCTAGAATATCTTTCTAGCTTGCCTCTAGTGTCACATGCACAATTTTCTATTGTTGTTGACACGTTACAACATGCACCAGGATCTACTCCGGGGCAACACTATCCAAACACTTCCAATACTCATTTCCTCACTCCTCAACATAAATCTACCATATGCTCGGCTCCACCCACTGTTCATATTTTTACAGCACCACCCCCACCCGAAGCTCCTACTTTTGAGGTTTATCCACAAGTTTTGCCTCCCCACTCTGTGAGAGAGCTTGTATTGAATATTTTTGCTGATCAACATCATGCCATTGATCCCACATTTAAGTCGACTAATCCTTATGGCTACACTCACCCACCTGAATTTCCTCTTAACACTGAGAAACCTGTTATAACAGAAGAACAAGAGGAAATGACCAGAAAATTGAGAAGTTTGGAACTGGCTATGAAAGACCTCCAGGGACTTGGGGGGTACAAAAGTGTCTCATATAAAGATCTTTGCATGTTTCCCAGGGTTCATCTTCCTTTTGGCTTTAAAATTCGAAGTTTGAGAAGTATCATGGATATGGAGATCCTGTTGCACACTTGAGACGTTATTGCAACCAACTAAGGGGTGCTGGGGGGAAGGAAGAACTACTCATGGCTTATTTCGGGGAGAGTCTTTCAAGCCTAGCTTCAAAATAGTTTGTTGACCAAGACATTGACAAGTGGATTAGTTGGGATGACCAAGCTAATGAATTTGTGAAATAATTTCAATACAATGTGGAGTTGATCCCTGATGAAAAATCCATAAATAGTATAAAAATAAGAATACTGAGAGTTTCAGGGAGTATGCGATTAGATGGCGCGAACAAGCTGCTAGAGTAAAACTGCCAATGAAAGAAAGAAAAATAGTGGAGGTGTTTATTCAAGCGCAAGACGAATCTTATTATCAGCACTTGTTACCTGCATTAGGCAAGTCATTTATTGAGGTCCTTAAAATGGGGGAAATGATAAAAGAGGTAATTAAGACTGGTCGCATTGTGAGTTTTGCAACATTGAAAGCGACAACTCAAGCAATTCAAAAGGGTTCAGGAAGTATTGGAGAGACAAAGAATAAGGAAGTTGCATCTTTTATTGTAGTTGGACAGCGGGAACGGTCAAGAAGACCCCGTTTTCATCACTCTCAGGCTCAAACCCAAGTTCATGCCCAAGCTCCATATAATCACTCCCAAAATCCATTATACTCTGCTCCTCCACCTCTATATCCAGTATATAATGCACAACCATATTTTCATCCCCCATCTTACCCATAGTGGAACACACCAACTCCTCATAGTCATCCTATAACTCCACAAACATACCAAAACCCTCCTAAGCCTAATTTTCGATCCAAGCCAAACGATGAAATGAGGCAAAAGTCGAGAGATAGCTTCACACCAATTGGAGAGTCGTATGCCAGTTTATTTCAGAGATTGGTATAATGGGGTATGATCACTCCTCTCCTTGGGTACACTCTTAATCGGCATTCAAGAAATTTTGATCCTAATGTACGATGTGCGTATCATTTTGATGCTCAGGGTCATAGTATTGAAGATTGTCGAGATTTGAAAAGAGAAATTGAAAAGATGATTCAAGATGGATCAATTACGGTGCAGAACATTGACAGTAAGGGAAGCTGTAGTCATGTTGAAATGCAAAACTCTGGCTAAGTTGCCAGGCTAAGCAATTGAGAAGTCACCCCTCTCCCTACTAGGAATAGGACTGGTAGTTTGTTTTGTTTTGTTTTCTTTTTTTTTTGAATTATTTCAGGATTGTAGTTCTGGATCTATCTTGTTTTGTCCTTTTGTCGTTTAGGTTCAAACCCTTCTATCCTTTATTTCAACTAAATGAATTGTTCCTTTTCCTTTGTGTTTTAAATATGTGTTGTTTTCTTGTTTTATTTATACAATACATTTTATGTTGAATCTAGTGATATGATATTTTTGCGGAATTTTCAGTCAGATCTTAAAATCTTATTTAACCATGAAACATTGGATCAGAGTGCTAAAGTTAAGAGAAACATCTGAGAAAATAGTAGAGTGCTGAGACATTTGGTGATGGCATCAGGAGAGAAATAAAAATGAGAGAGTCTTATTGGTGAAAACCCTCATGGGCACCATAAGGAAATAGTGAGCTGAGAGAAAGAAACAGGTTTGTTGGCGAAAACCCTTCAAGGCGCCACTAGTCGAATGAAGTTTCCGAATGAATTTGGCCTAAGGAAGCAACTCAGTTTCAAGGCAAATAACTCAACAACAATTGGTAGAAGTTTGGATGGAAAGATTAGGCAGCTTAATCCAAAATGCATGACATAATCATTAGAGTTAACTTTCTTTTCTAGATAAATTTTCATTTCTTTGTTTCATTGTATTTTCTTTCTTCTCTTTATTTTTTTTTATTTTCTTGAGTCAGTTAACCAAATAAAAAATCATTGTCATTTTTTATTGTCTTTGAGTCAAGACCATATGAAAAACAAGTGAGAAAGATTTCAAAACTGGCTACTAGCTTCTTTAATTAAACAAAGTAAGACAATATCCAGCACATGAAAGAGACATGAATTTGAGCCAAAAAAGGACATGCAGAAAGTTTTGTCAACAGACAAGTTTGGGAACCCATGGAAATACTAAGGTGCAAAGGGTTTATCTGAGAAACATGGCAAAACAGAAATATTGTGTTTGTTTCAGAGTCACTCTTAATAACCTGAGTTTGGGTAAATGATGCATGCTAACGGATGAAAGTAAGGTTAAATGTGATGAGGGAAAGAGCGATCGCCGCGAAAGCTAAAGCCACAAACCAGTCACCGTGTTTTAAACTAACAAGTTTTCTTTGATGAAACAAGAAACATATTACTTTCAAAGCAGGGACTTCAGAGCATAAACATCAAGGGATGCTATGCCTCACTTTTACAAATGCAGGAAGCAATATTGCTGCACAGGTTCGATAATAAAATCATGGTAAAAATTCATCATCCCATATCCCTCGGAGATACACCTGTCCAGGGATTTCAGTTTTTATTTGCTAGGTGATACACTTCTTAAATTGAACCTTCACTCCTAGGAGACGTACCTTCTAGTCGAGTCATCTTCCTTGATTCCTATAAGACGTACCTTTTAGTCAAGTCACCTCCTTTGATTCCTATAAGACGTACCATTTAGTCAAGTCATTCCCTTGATTCCTATAAGACGTACCTTTTAGTCGAGTCATTCTCCTTGACTCCTATAAGCGTACCTTTCAGTCGAGTCATTCTCCTTGATTCCTACAAGACATAACTTTGGTCGAGTCATTCCCTTTGATTCCTATAAGATGTACCTTTTAGTCGAGTCACCCACCTTGATTACTATAAGACATACCTTTTAGTCAAGTCATATCCCTTGATTGCTATAAGACGTACCTTTTAGTCGAGTCATTCTCCTTGATTCCTATAAGACGTACCTTTTAGTCGAGTAATTCCCTTTGATTCATATAAGATGTACCTTTTAGTTGAGTCATTCCCTTTGATTCCTATAAGACGTACCTTTTAGTTGAATCATTCTAATTAACTCATAGAAGATGGATTTCTTTGTTTGGGATAATTTTCTTTTTAGTTTTGATGTGATTTTAGGAGCCCACTTGAAGAACAGGGCGAATAAATGAAAAGTCAAGAAACATGGTGAAAAAGTTGAAAGTCAAGCAACAAGGTGAAGAAATTAAAAGTCAACATATAAAAAAATAGCAAGTCAGGAACCCGCCTAAAAAATAGGGTGAAGAAATTGAAATCCAAGCAACAAGGGATGAAATTGTAAGTCGGGAGCTTTCCCGAAAAATGGAGTGATGAAATTGCAAGTCAGGATCCCGCCTGAAGAAATGGGTGAAGAAATTGCAAGTCAGGAGCCCGCCTGAAGAATAGGGTGATGAAGTAGCAAGTCAAGAGTCAAGAAAATCTGCATAGATAGAGTTTTTTTTAATTTCATTTATGTTTTTAACTTGTAATTTTCATTTTTTGATGTAATGATAGAGTCGCGGACCGGAACCTCGATGGAACCTCACTCGACTCTCCAACTCGGTATAGTTCTTCTCTTTCCAATCCTTTAAGATACCCATGACTTGATTCCCTCATAACTTGGGTAGGTACGATGTCCTAAATCAAGACTTGGTCTCCCTCCTTCCTTCTATTTTATTTGTGAATAGTGGTCGGGACAAAATTCTGTCTCGTTGTCTACTTCTTTGTCTCAAAACACTTCGTGTTTACATTCAAAGGGGGCATGATGTGGACACCAAACTTTGTCCCTCCCCGATAGCATTTTTACCATTTTACCTCCGTATTACTATGTGTCCTCATCCATATAATTATATCCCACAAAAATACAAAAATAACAACCCTTAACTAAATATCTAACAAATTAAATCCCTAACCTTATCCTAACAAATCTTATCCTAACCAACTTACCACGTACCCCACCCTCACCTCACCCACCTCACTACCCTACCTCAACCCCCCCACCACTCACATTTTATTCCACCTTGTTAAAAAATAGACAAAAGGACAAAAACAGGGGGCCAACTTGGAATATTCCTTTGGATTTTTCTAATTCATTGACAGAAAAAAGAGGGGGACATAATAGGCACACACCATAACAAAGAGGACCCACACATTGATATTTTATTTTCTTCTTTTGGACCAGGACATATATACAACACTCCATTTTTCCAGTGAGGGGGATTCCAGGATTTGGGGAGAAAAAGAACAAAAAAAAAATATGCATAAACCTTCCTTTTCTTCTTCTTGGTTCATCAATACACTGACATACACAGAATAGATATAAAGAACACACACACGGACAGAGAGAGGTAGAGAGAGCTTCGAGAGAGTGAGAGAGATCTGCGAGAGAGTGGTAGAGATTTTGCAAGAGAGGGAGAGATCCATGATTGAAATTGAAAGAGAACGATGGCGAAGCAGTTTCCGGCGAATGAGATCTTGAGGAACACGAGTTTGGTCGTTTGATTCCTGTTCCAGTGATAGACTCGTCGGAATCACATCTAGTTGTCACAAATTCGTTCAAAACCCATCGGAATACGTCTCAACTGATATCTCTTTGTCGTTTTGGTCATAGCCAAAGTTTACCGAGGTTACAACGACACCAAATCATCAAACAAACCTCGATCTGCTTTTGATTCCGTCCAAACCCATTGGAATCGGGCCATATTTCTTTTATTTCTCATGATTTTTAGTTTGAGGTCGTGTGGGTTCGTGAGAATCTGGTCTAGGTCTCTTTGTTTCTGTGATTCTCAGTTTTCAGTTGGATGAGTTCGTTTGTTTGAGGCTCGGTTTGAGGTTTCCGGGTGTGGATTCTCTTTATTCGAATAACATTTAGTTCGATAGCTTCAAATGAGGTCCAATTCTACTATTTCACCTCTTTTTATTTTATTATTGAGATATCTGGTGCATTGAATGAAATCTCGTGTATTGTTTGACCCTTGTTTGTGATGACTGCATGTTCTTTTGATTTACAGTTGGTTTTCTTGATCATGATTTGTATGTTGAAGTGATATCTTGTTTGAAAAGTAAAATTGGTTGTTTGAGGATGAAATTATGAAATTGACAAAAAGGGTGAGTTTTATATTAATTTTGGTTTATTGTTGTTTCATTCGGAATAAGCATGATATTGTTTGGAACGTGATAGCATCATGATAGGGTGAAATTGGTAGGCAAACAGTAGGCTGGGTAGAAAAATGTAGGAAAAATGATTGGTTGAGTGTTTGAATATGTGGGTGAATGATTCGTCCTATTTTATCGCATAAAAATTGAAATTATGCTCATTTGGCCGGGGAATACCCCGAGGAATTTGTACTGATTTATCCGGGGAATGCCTCAATGTATTTTGTACTCAAAGGACGTTCGTGATCAAGGACCGAGGCATCGGGTAGAGCATGGAAGCACAATTTAGGATTGGTATCGATTAGAGTAGGATTTATATTTTCACAATTTTTCTACTTTTGACTGTATAATTAAACTTAACATTTTGATTTTGGATTTGTTTTGTTTTGTTGATTTGATTGATTGTTTTGTGAGTTTTATGTGGTTTATACATTTGTAGTGTTTAAATAAATAGGTATGCTCCACTAAGAGTTCGTATTCTAACCACGGGATCGAGGGGTGCCTAACACTTTCCCCTCGATCAACAAAATTTCTTAATCGGAATCTCTGTTCCCAAACTAGTTTTAAAGAGTCAAATCATTTTGAAAAGGATTTTCTAAAGGTGACTTGGCACACCCGATTATGCCAAGTGATGACTCTGAGTTTTGATTGTTAAAAGTCCTTTTCGAAACAAATTATCATCTTTTGTCACTTTGATAATAAAAACCCTTTCGAAACCTTATATTCCAAATCTTTTTGGAGTTAAAAAAGGGGTGTGACACTACTAATACTGGTTACAAAACTAACTCCTACCTACTAGTATGATGTACGCATAGTGCAGAACTTATCCCTTATTAGAAACTTGATATTGTTGTATATGGTGAAACAACAATTTCTGATAGAATTTCTAACTTTTTCATTTTAACCTTAGTAGTAATTGTTCTTGGAGACTATAAACAACTCAAACCTACTAGTCAATGTTGCTAAGCATAACCAAAACAAGACCATCAGTCTCTCCAAAAGCTCACAAAAGAGGTACAAATTGGTTATTCCTATTGCCACTTATGTACTTCTATATACCCAAAGGTCAAAAGAGAAAAAGTGAAATGCCAATAAGGTCCATAGAGGTAGACCGAAACACCAGCTAGTATGGCTAATATAGTGCATATAGTTGAGGCTATGGTTAACCTTATTACTACTTCTCCGCAGTTGTGGGTCTTTGTTCATAATGCTAGCTATGTTGAAATGGTGGGTCCTCTTTACTTTTGGTTTCTTTTTTTCTCTTTTTCACTTGCAAGTTCTTATATTTTGATGTTGCAGATTTCACTTGGCAGGTAAAAGAAAGAAAAAGCATCAAAATAGTGACTACTGCTTACTGAAGCTAGTAGAAAATGCCAAACTTTTATTTGAATTGATATAGTAGAATAAATCTGTTCTTTTTATATTCTAAGAAAATATGAAGCAAAAATGCAAGAAGCCAACACATTCATTGTTAGCGAACCTATGAGGATGGCAAACTGACAATCATAACATAACTTCCCAAGATTTGGATCAAGAAGAGGATCATGTTGTGAATGAGAATATGACAACTCCTACTCTCAGTGATGACAATTTAATTTCTTCTTTAAACTCTAATGAAGCTAGCTCAAAAGTGAAAGAGGAGCCTCTACTTGTCAAGATTAAAGGTTAGAAGTAATTTCATTTTATTCTTTATTTTTGTTGTTATTATTACTTTCGATTAAAGCTAATTGCTTGTTAAAATGGTCGATACTTCGATCGGAGAAATTACAACTCAAAAGATGCAAGTAGATCGAGTTTGGAACTTAGAAAAGAAAATAGAAAAGTCATGGTGGAACTCTATGGATATGGATAAGGAAGTGATAATGGTTCAAACTTGCTTGTGAGATTTCTTGGAATACTTTCTCAAAATTCTATATTTTGTCCTATATCCGTTGTGAGATGGGATAGAATGCCAAAAGAGAAAAAACAATTAATGTGGGAGATTATTGAGGTAACTACCTAACTTTATTGTCATTCAGTTAGTTTATTTTTTGTTGATACACATTGATTTATGAATACAATTAAATTTGAAGGAGCATTTCGAGTTTGATTATGAAGCTGGAGTTGATTGGGTGATGCAATCTTTACGCGATAGGTGGAGGTCCTTCAAATATAAGTTACGAAATAACGTATATCCCAACAAAAGTAACATAGAGATACTTGAGAAAACTCCCGAAAACATTGATTCTGTTGTTGATTGAACTGCTTTTGTGCATTACTATAATGAGGAGAAGACGAAGGTAGTGGGTTAAATAATCACTCAAGTTTTTTTTTTGTAAAATTTTGTGTTTGTGCCCCTCTACTACTTATAATTGAATTGATGTTTGAGAATTGCAGAAACAATGTGCACAAAATGCAAAAAAAACTGAAAGAAACTTAAAGTCTCGCATGCTGGTGGAAGCAAAAGCAATGTAAGGAGAGGTCGTCAAATGGTAAGTTTCTTAATTTTAAATTTTATTTGAAAATTATTTTATATAATGTGTTTCATGTTACATATTTTTTATTTATATATAACTGGTTAATGGTAGAAACAAAAATTGGGTAGGCCTGTGTATCGAAGTGAGGTTGTTTTGTCAACTTTACTGAAGAAGGATGGTAATTTTGATAATGAAGAAGGAAATATTTTAGCGGTAAGATTCATATACTTATCCATATTCAAATTTTAGTTTTGATGTTGATTTATTGATATCTAATTTTACTACGCTAGCTATCACAAACTTTTGTACCAAATATGCAAGATTTGTGTGTACATTATGTTTCAAGAATGTTTGCTTGGAGATTCTTGATGGTTTATGTTGTTTATGTGTTTGTTTTGGGTATTAGGGGATCAAGTTTTGAGCTTTAAGGGATTCTTGAACTTTTAAGTTATTTATGTGTTTGTTGTGGTATGATAAGAGGCTGCTATCTCCGAGATCTCTAAGATGTCTTTCCGATTTGTATCTTGCATGTGGTATTTGCATTTATAATGAAGAGTCAAAATCTTGAAAATATTACTAAAACAGCTCATTAAGGATAACAAACAAACTATGAACAGCAGAATAACCTGGATATAAGTGTTTGTTGAGTTTATAATTTGTAAATTCTTAGCTCCTGCAAGAGCTGAAATTCAGACAAATAAAACCATTAGTTGTTAAGTAAAATATGCCACCATCGACGGAGCATGTCATTTATCCACACACCAAAAAAAAATGCAAATCACATGTTCAACCTACTCATGTACATTGCACACTCCAAATTACAGAGCAGTAACTTCTGAGTACATTGCAAACTCCAAATTACAGAGCAGTATCTATCTATTGATAGTTCTACACTGCAATAATCAGAAAAAACAAGGAACCAAATATACTTTGATCTGGTCTTGAACATCAAGCATCTAGTTCATGCGGAGTTTAAATAAGTCGTTCAAGCATAAAATGATTAACATTGGCGAAAAGGAATTGATCAAACAAAACCTTTGAGCTAAGCATCTGTAAGGGCCAAAACAGCCTAAAGAACTTTGCACATAGGTACAGTTTGGTATGTTATGTTCCGCAATATGGCTTATTCAGTACATGAAGTAACGTGAATTCATCGTCAATATCATGTGTAGATTTGGAATTCCTAAGATGATCATTACAGACAATGTTGTCAATCTCAATAGTCATTTGATGCAAGAAGTGTGTCAACAGTTTAAGATCGCACATCGAAATTCTACTCCATATCGCCCAAAGGCCAATGGTGCTGTAGAAACCGCCAATAAGAATATAAAAAAGATACTGCGAAAAATGGTACAAGGGTCTAGAAAGTGGCATGAATAGTTGTCATTTGCATTGCTAGGTTATCGCACCACTGTTCGTACTCCAACAGGGGCAACTCCATATTTATTGGTGTATAGTACAGAAGCAGTCATTCCTGCAGAAGTTAAAATTCCCTCTCTTCGAGTCATTGTAGAAGCAGAGATTGATGATGACGAATGAGTCAAAACCCGACTGGAACATTTGAGTTTGATTGAGGAAAAAAGGCTAACGTCTGTGTGTCATGGCCAGTTGTATCAGAGGAGGATGGTTCGAGCGTATAACAAAAAGGTCCGTCCCAGGAATTTTGAAGTTGGTCAGTTGGTATTGAGACGTATCCTTCCTCACCAGGTTGAAGCGAAAGGCAAGTTCTCCCCTAACTGGCAAGGTCCCTTCGTTGTGAAGAAAGTGTTGCCCAATGGAGGCTTATATTTTATAGATACTGAAGGCAAAATGGCAGAAATGGCTATCAATGCTGATGCGATCAAAAGATATTATGTATGATATTTTATCCTTTGTTGATTTTATTGCATGTTTAGTACTTGCATTTTTTAAGATTGATATGATGAAGGCATTTTATTCTTCTATCCAAACATTGTGTCATCCTTTGTTTACCCGTTTGACCTTCGTTTTAATTTTCTTTCATATCACTCTTTTGGAATCAAAATAGAGTCAAAGATAAAAATTAAGAAAATAAGAATAACAGAAAGAGTTCGAAAATAAAAAGAAAAAAAATCCAATCAAAATGAAGAACAAGCTGATGGAACTACGTGCGACCTGATTCTCCTCTCTCGAGAGTGAGATACGTAGGCTGCCCTATTCCGGGCTCGGTCCAACCAAATAAAGATTTAAGATTCACCTAGTCAACAAAAACTGGGGCATGAGTTAATGTGTTGTTTGAGTCGATTCCAAAAGTTGTAAGTCCCACCCCCACTTCAAGTGTCATTTGAAACCCTTGCCATCATTTTCTAACCTTATCCAAAAGCCAAGTTACAACCAAAGAAAGTACTTCAGATCAATTTTTGATAATTTTAAGGCTAAGCATGCAATGGATATGATG
Source organism: Capsicum pubescens (assembly GCA_030864215.1). Lineage (NCBI taxonomy): Eukaryota > Viridiplantae > Streptophyta > Magnoliopsida > Solanales > Solanaceae > Capsicum > Capsicum pubescens. Next base: position 270,175,862 of record CM061545.1, on the reverse strand, counting down.
ATACATTGTGAGGTACCACTTGTCTCCCTCAGCATAAGAAATTAGGAAAGATATACAAAAATGAGAGAGTTTTATTGGTGAAAACCCCCGTGGGCATCATAAGGCGATGGTGAGTTGAGAGAAATAAAAATGAGAAAGTCTTATTGGTGAAAACCCTCACAGGCACCATAAGGCGATGGTCAGTGGAGATAAATAAAAATGAGAGATACTTAGTGGTGAAAACCTTCACGGGCACCGTAAGGCGATGCAGAGTTCAAGAGAAAAGTGAAAAGAAAGATATTTGTCGGCGAAAGTATTTTAAGATGTCGTCAATGGAATGTGATGTCGTCAATTAAAATAAAAGTCACCATCATTTTTTTACATTTTAAGTCAAGTCTGTGTCAAAACAAGCGAGAAAGGATTTCAAAATTTACTACCAGTCTTTTCAATTATATGAGGAAAAACCAAGAAATAGCACAGGAAAGAAATATGATCGTAATTCAACACGAAACAAAGGAAGTCTATCAACCGACAGGCTGTTGGATTCGTGGAAACATTCAGATTTGGGAAAAAGGTGCACCTCAGAGGCATGGTAAAATGGAAACCCATTGTTCGAGTCAGAACTCATTTCCCTCAATCTGGATCCGGGTCAATAATGTGGCAAGATAGGGAAAGTATTAGATATTTGGAACAAAGATGAAAGGAACAAGTGTTGGGGCAGATACCTGAGAAGCCAAGAGCTGCAAGCCACCACTAAGTTTTTAACTGACAAATTTTCTTTGTTGAAATAGGGGTAAATTCGCTTCACTTAATTCAACTACCATTGGAAATCCACATCCCTGAGAATTTACTTTATGTTCAGGACCCTCCTAAAAAATGGGAATTTATTTTCTTCTCAGGACCCTCCTGAAAAATGAGAATTTACTTTCAGTTCAGGACCCTCCTGAAAAATGGGAATTTACTTTATGTTCAGGACCCTCCTGGAAAATGGGAATTTACTTTATGTTCAGGACCCTCCTGAAAAATGAGAATTTACTTTCAATTCAGGACCTTTCTAAAAAATGGGAATTTACTTTATGTTCAGGACCCTCCTGAAAAATGGGAATTTACATTCAATTCAGGACCCTCCTGAAAAATGAGAATTTACTTTATGTTCAGGACCCTACTGAAAAATGGGAATTTATTTTCTGCTCAGGACCCTCCAGAAAAATGGGAATTTACTTTCAATTCAGGACCCTCCTGAAAAATGGGAATTTACTGTATGTTCAGGACCCTCCTGGAAAATGGAAATTTACTTTCAATTCAGGACCCTCCTGAAAAATGGGATTTTACTTTATGTTCAAGACCCTCCTGAAAAATGGGATTTTACTTTATGTTCAGGACCCTCCTGAAGAATGGGAATTTACTTTATGTTCAGGACCCTCTTGAAAAATGGGATTTTACTTTATGTTCAGGACCCTCCTGAAAAATAGGAATTTACTTTATGTTTAGGACCCTCCTAAAAAATGAGAATTTACTTTCAATTCAGGACCCTCCTGAAAAATGGAATTTTACTTTATGTTCAGGACCCTTCTTGAAATTGGGAATTTACTTTCAATTCAGGATCCTCCTGAAAAATGGGAATTTACTTTATGTTCAGGACCCTCCTGAAAAATGGGAATTTACTTTCAGTTCAGGTCCCTCCTGAAAAATAGGACTGTACTTTCTGTTCAGAACCCTCCTGGAAAATGGGACAACGCTTTCAAAAATGAAATACTACTTTACTATAATTTTGTTTGGGATAATTTTTCGTTCTAGTTTTAATTTTGGGTTTCAGGAGCCCGCCTGAAGAACAGGGTGATGAAATAGCAAGTCAGAAGCCCTCCTGGAGAACAGAGTGAATAAATGAAAAGTCAAGCAACAAAGTGATAGAATAGCAAGTCAGGAGCCCCCTTGGAGAATAGGGTGATAAAAGTCGAGTCAAGAGCCAACAGAAACTGTATAGATAGGATTTTGTAATTTTATTTATGTTTTAACTTGTAATTTTCATTTTTTGATGTAATGACAGAGCCGCGGACCGGAACCTCAATGGAACCTCACTCGACTCTCCAACTCGGTATAGTCCACTTCTCTTCCAATCCTTTGAAATACCCGTGACTTGATTCTCTCATAACTTGGGTAGGTAGGATGTCTTAATTCAAGACCCGGTTGTCCTTCTTCCTTCTGTTTCTTTCTTTGAATAATGGTCGGGTCAAAATTTGGTCTCGTTGTCTACTTCTTTATCTGAAAACACTTCGTGTTTACATTCAAAGGGGGAATGATGTAGACACCTAATTTCGTCTCTCCCCGATATCGTTTTTACCTATTTTTTATCTTATCCTACCATGTACCCTCACCCGTGTGATAATCTCTCCACAAAATGACAAAAATAACAATCCCCTAACTAATTTTATTTTTATCCTAACAACCTATCCAATCAAAACAAGACACCTACCTACCCTACCCTAACAAACTCTACCCCACGTCACCCTACCCCAAACCCCTAACATATATGTACATATCCATACACGGATATAGATGAAAAAAAGGACCAAAAAATAGATTTTCCAATTTAAGAAAAGGAGGGGGCCCACACACTATTAAAAAGGGGAATTCCTATTTTTCCATTCATTCACATTACTCTCAGAAGATAAAAACAATATATACACCATAGGAGGGACTGGATTCTCGAATCTTCTACACGGAATACGCACACAACACACAGTTTCTTCTCTTCACCAGCGTCTTCTTCCACCATACACGCACACACTCACCTCACTCAATTCCTTCACGAATTCCACACAGTCATATACATAGAAAATAGTGAGAAACAGAGAGAGATTGAGGGAGAAGTGACAAAAATTGGAGGCTTCCTTTTTCCTTTTATCATCATCTTCATCAGGAGACCATATATACTCACATATTCACTAAAATCTTCGAGGGTCATATACAGCAGAATATAGCAGAACACACTCACGTATTAAAAAATACACACACAGAGATGCGAGGAATGGGGCAAATTAGAAGAAAGGAGTAAAGTTTGTAGTCTCTAAGCTTTTGCCGGCGAGTCCATTGCCGGAGACTCATCGAAAAACATCCATTTAGTGGTTGTCCATCCCGTTTTCGATCGAATCATCCCCGTAACTATCGAAAATGCTTCGGAAAGCACCAACCAACAACCTAGATCTATTTTTCGACCCAAATCCCGTCGAATCTCGCCGTAGTATCTTAGGTCGGTGTCTATTTCAGTTTTAGCAGTCGAAACTCCATCTAACAGTCCACAAATTTTGGTATCACCCTTTCTTTATTTGATTTTGGTTTTGAATTACCGAGTTGGGGTTCGAAATTGAGTTCATCGGTTCAGTGCTATGGATTTGGTTCTGGCTGCGTCTCTTTCTCTATGTATTGGAAATTGCTGAAGGAATTTCGTGGTTAAACCCCGATTGAGGTCCGATTCTATCTCCCTTTTAATTTTACATAATTTTGGGTGATTTGTGTATTTGACATGATTGAATTTTATTGCGTGTGGGTGATGTTGGATTAGATAGTCGAAGAATTGGTGAATTAGTTTTGACAATGAAATTGGGGAAGACGGGAATTGAATGTTGATAAAAATGAATATTGTTGTGTTTTTGATTCATCAATTGTTGTTAAATTTGAAATGGTTATTAATGTCATTGAACTTAATAGTATCATGTGTTATGCCGAGCTTGATAGGCAACATAGGTCGGGTAGGCGAATTTAAGGATTGTGGATTGATGGAATATTTGATTTGTGTGATCGAATGGTTTTTGGCTATGTGTGCTTTGGGATCACTTGTATCATTTAGCCAGGGAATACCCCGAAGTACTTGTATTATTTTTATCCGGGGAATGCCCCGAAGTATTTTTTACCCGGAGGACATTCGTGACAAAGGCCCGAGGCAGCGGGTTGGAGAGTAGTTTAGGATTAGTTTAGAATAGAATGGGTTTACATTTTCGCATTTTTCATTTTTCGGGATTGTATAATTGGACTGGACATTATATTTTGGATTATTTTATTTTTGTTTGCTTGAGTGATTGTTTTTTGCGTGCTTTGCGTGGTTTATGCATTTGTAATGTCAATTTAGCCGATACGCTCTGCCAAGCGACCGTGGTCAAACCACGGGATCGAGGGGTTCCTAACACCTTCCTCTCGGTCAACAGAATTCCTTAGCCGGAATCTCTGTTTGCAAACCAGTATTAAAGAGTCAAAACCATTTTGAAAAAGGATATCCATGGGTGACTTGGCACACCCGATTTATGCCAAGTGGCGACTCTGAGTTTTGATTGTTAAAAGTCCTTTTCGAAACAAATTTTCATCTTTGTCACTTTAATAATAAAAACCCTTTCGAAACCTAAATCAAATCTTTTTGGGGTTAGAAAAAGGGGTGTGACAGTATTTTCTCTCTTATTATTCTATTTTCTATTATTCTTTTTTTTTTCATTTTTCAATTTTTTTTTCTTCAGTTTTCTTTTCTTTTTTTTGTTGCTTTCTCTTTATTTTTTATTTTTTTCACTTTCTTCTTTTTATTTTTATTCATTTTTTTTCCTTTTCATTTTTCTCCTTTTTTTCTCTTCTTCTTTTTTTTTTTATATATATTTTTTCTCCTTCATTTTTTCTTTTTATTTTCTCTCTTTTTTTATTTATTTTCTATTATTCTCTTCTTCTTTTTTGTATTTTTTTCTCCTTCTTTTTCTTCATTTTTCTCTCATTTTTTCTCCTTTTTTTTTTCTTTTCAATTTTTTTCCTTCTTTTCATTTGTGCAAACTAACAAACACAAATACAAGTGCGAATTATAAAATACAAATACAAATGCGAACTATAACATACAAATACAAGTGCGAACTATAAAATACAAATATAAATGTGAACTATAACATATAAATACATGTGTGAACTATAAAATACAAATACAAATACAAATGTGATCTATAACATATAAATACAAGTGTGAATTATCATTTGTATTTTTTAATTATTGAAAAGGAATGATTTATTTTCTTTCCACGAATACTTGTTTGTATTTATTGATACGAGTTGTATTTATTGATACAAATAAATACAACTCAAATTTTTATACAAATACAATATATTTACAAATACATATTGTATTTGTATTTGTATTTGTATTTGTAAAATCATTTTTTTGTCATTATATTTGTATCAAGTGATATTTGTTTATTTACAAATATGAATGCTAATTTTGATATACAAATACAAAACAGTACATTTGTATCAAATGATACTTTACATATTTATATAATTTAGAATAAAAAAAATACAATTAATGCACTTACTTGTTTGTATACAAATAAAAATGATACATTGTACATAGTCACGACTAAATACAATATGCAATCAACTTACAAATACAAATACAGAATAATTTCTTAAAAATAAAAAAGGTAAGAAGAAAATAGAATACAAATATAAGTATAATCCAAATATAATCTAAACATACAAACACAATAAAACAATGATTTAAATATAATCCAATATAATATGCAATCAATTATAAAATACAAATACAAAATAGTTCTTTAAAATACAAGTGTGAATTATATAAAATATAAATGATGGCGCAAACTAACAAATACAAATACAAGTGTGAACTATTTAATACAAATACAAATGCGAACTATAAAATATAAATATAAGTGCGAACTTTTAAATACAAATACAAATACAGTTATATCAATAAATATAAAAATATAAAAGGATGGAGGTGTAACCTTTTTAGGAAAATAAATTAAAATTACTTGGAGAGCCTGTAAATTTATGTTTTTTTTTGTAAAAGATTTGAACGGAACTTCTTTCGCCTCTATTCTTTGTGTCGTTAGCGCTAATCGAATCCTTAATGACCATAATTCACAATTAGACAATATATGTTTTTCTTAATTTGAATTATGACGTTGGATCGCAATTGACCGCGGCTTTATTTGTGTACACGTTCTACAAAAGTATTAAAAAGAAAATTTTACATCATTAGTGCGTATGATATTTTATTTTATCACTTTATTAATTTGAGTACACATTGAAGGGTAATATTCGAGCTATCCTGAAGGTTCTGACATTCGATGTTCATCGAACGAGCAAAGATACATATTATTTCTCTTTTTTCACATAAGCTTTATTCATTTATCCATGATTATTACTTATTACTTGATATGTACAATCAGTTCAATTATTAGTTAACCATAAAATTAACATAATTCGAGGCAAGCATCGATTGTATGAATAAGTTTATCTTTTTCTTGTGCGGATTAGCATAAAAATATTATAGTAGGAAAAGGTTGTATTCAAACTATAGCTGATTGGGCTACATTTCTTGGTAGTGTTAATAGTGTTGAAGATTTGATATATCAATCAAAAATAATATTTGATCTAGATATACAAAATAACTTTTCGGTGAAACATGTTTGCTCTACCAACCCATTTTGGCCCTAACAAAACCACATTCATGTAGAAATGGATAAAACATCTCATATTAAAGTGACTTTATTTTCTGAGCTCAAATCTAAGATAATTGTAGTTAAGAGTGTATATATTTAAAATGGGTTTAATAATGATGCGGTGCTCTGTTAGTTTTTAGGGGTATAAGTGGTTTCTTTTTTTAACCGCGAAGGTATATTTGAAAGTATAAGTGACCTATTTTCAATAGTGGAGGAATAAATTTAGCCCTTATCTTTTACTTTCTTTTCTTCGATTATCCAAAAATGAAAATACTGCCCTTCCAACAAAACTATAGGCCTGGTGGATCAGGTGTAAGCTATAAATTTCCTTTAATTTTGTTTTATTTTTGGAGGGTGAAACTCGTTTTTATCCCTCTATTTTATTTTAAAAATCAAACTCCCACCTTAATTTGAACAATCATTATACCCCCCACCCTCCTTATTTTTTTATTCTATGCAATGTCCATTTTACTCTTGTAATTTTAATTATATATCTATGTAATAACCTTTATAATCTATATAATATATTTATTTAATCTAGATAATTATAGCATTTTATTTAAATTTATTAACACTATAAATAAAATAATGATTTTTATGAATTTATCACAAAATTTAATGTCATTTTTTAAGATCGTTATTGCAATAATATATGTATTAAAGAGTTGTTTGGTGTGAGTACTACCAAAAAAAGTTATTTAGCCATGGTTACAAAAATCGTGGCTAAATTAAATAAAAAATTAAAAAATTTCTACACTTTAAAAAGTGTGGCTAAATAACCGTGGGTAATATAGGCAGGTAAAAATATTTTCATTTTCCTCCCTTTATTTTTTTATTTGTCCCAAAAATACAAAAAGTCCCACCTTTACAGAATTTTCAACCAAAAGAAACATTTTTTCCCCAAAATACTCTACGCTTGATTTCCCAAAATGCAAATCGCGTCTTTCTCTTGAGCGTTTCTGAATTGCAGCAGCAGAGGTAATTTGATGTGTTTTGTGAATTTTCTAGTTGTTATGAATGAGAATTTTGATGGGTTTTAATGAGTTTTCTAGTTGTCAAGAATGGAAATTAGAGTTGGGTTTTATGAAATCTGTAATTTTGATGAACTTTTGTTGGTGTCTCTGCCATCATTCATGAACTAGAATGGACTGTTGTCTGCCACATACAATGTTACAAGTTCCTGCTCCATTTCTTTTTGTACATGATTACTGGTTTGGGATTCTTTTAAAAGCTTCGACAACAAAAAAGTTGAAGAAAAAAAAGCCACGGAGACAGTCCTAAAACATGCTTACAAACTCATTGGAATACTTGATACATCTATCCGGGGTCTTCTTCACCAAATGTTACTGTGGTCAAACCTCAACTTTAAAGAGACTAGTAACTAGCCCAAGGATCCAAATCACTCCCGAAACTCTTGGGGCCGTGCAAACCATTGAGAAAAGTCATAAATCACCTTTCGAACCTAATGAAACAGTCAAATCTCAAGTCCGAGTCATTTTACCATTATGTTGACTTGGTCAAACTTTCACTTCTCAAATTCCGATGATTTGATTTCCTTCACCGATGCGCATCCAATTACCTTGAGAACCATGCCACCCATCCTCTTAAGTCATAATTCACATACCAAAGCCACGTAAAGGGACTTTTAGGGAAAATGTGCCCAAATACTCAAAATGATTGTACAAGTCGTTTCAAAGGTACAATTGCTTATGTTTGTTATTGTAACACCCCACATTTCGGGCTACAATATAGACCATGATTTCGATGCATTGATAATCCCGATGCCAATATGGCATGTTAATTATTTGTGTAGTATGTGAATCCATTCAAGTTTGAATTTAGACCATAGAGGTCCTTTGACTCAAGGACGAGTTGAAAACTACTTCGATCAATTAAGTTTAAGTGGACATTGTAATTTGTGCAAACTTCTATCGACCATGACTCTTTGTATATGTCAAATTAGAGAGCCTACAATGTCTAAAAAGATAGGTTATCGAGTTATCTTTCCAACGATAGCAATTTTGCAAAAATCCAGCACCCGAACAAGAAGTTATGGCCTTTCAAAGTAGTATGCGTTGCCTACCAATCGCACATGGCCACTGGAATATTTAATCATAGGCGATAGCATAGTCGGAGCCTATGTAGACATAGGCGATAGCATCGGCGGCGCCTATGTAAACATAGGTGATAGCATAGGCGGCGCCTATGCAATGGTTTAAGTGACTTAAACACTCCGTTTTTGGGGCAAAATTGTCCTTTTTCCACCCTTATTCAGTCATACACACGAAGTTCTGTCCCCAATTCTCCAAAATACATCCACATTTATATGAAAATTCTCAAGAACACTCCCAAGGGTTTCAAACTAAAAACCCAAATAAATCAAAATTCAACCGTGAGTTTTCAAAATCGATTAGAGATTCGGAATCCCCAATCCACAGGCTTCAAGAAGCACCCATTATTTTCCCAAATAGAGGTACGAGGGGTTTTCCTAAATTCTCATGGGAATAGAAAAATCATGTTTTAGAATGGGATTTTTGAAACTATGTATATATTCATGTACTAGATGTTTTAACATCATTGTTTTGGTCTTTTGACCTTCCCTAAAGGGATTTGAGAATATGTATGTATGAAAGCATGTATTTAAAAATGAATTCTTGTTGAGAGCATGACTTTTGGTATTCCCTCTTATTATGAATTTTCAGAGTTTTCATAGCATATGAATTATTTTGCAATGCATTCTTGGAAAGCATTATATGAAATGGTTGGACTCTTGTTATGATTTGAAGGTGTTTTTTAAATCACTAAAGAGGGTATTTAGCATGAATATTTAATGTTCATAATGCATGTAATAATAGAGTGCATGATTTGCTAAAGGCACTAGACCACCATATGTTTGATGAAGTGTTTGCATGATTTTGACTTGAGTTTTGAAACACGAAATCTTCTATATCAGTTGCATGTTTTTGGTGGTCTAAGATATGTTTTAAATAAAAAGATTTAGCTTAATGTATTATGTCTTAGAAATCATGACTTTCAAGTCTTGGTATGACGATACCAAACTCACAAAATGCCATAACAGATACAGATGAATACAGAAATCAGACTTTATCAGATTTGCATGTTTTAGAACTTCAGAATGATGCATGTTTAGAAAAGGATAAAATAGGCCATAAAGTGAGCTTAGGTGGTTCCCCGAAGAAGGCATGAGTTCATACAAATCTTTGACTAAAACCGTGGTTTGCCGACCCGGGTATATTATTATACGCTGACTTAAGTGTCATATGGCGTATCAGATTCAGGAACTCCAACCCTTGCGGCATACTCGGGTTGGAGGCTTCCCTGCCAAGTCAATGGCGGATTCCATATTTCCCGTGGAATATCAGACTTGTAGGGGATACCACCTAACTCAGAATTAATACACAGATCAGAGTTTGAGATTTATAGACAGGTTATATGTTTTCAGAAGATGCCCATGTGTTTTCAGAAACTGTTTTATGCATAATGCTTGATGAAAATTTTCTCTCACGTATTATATATATATATATACATATATGTTCAATTACTCTATTTTGGATTATTTCGCGTGCCAGTACAATTATGCTGACCCCCCCTCCTTCCAGATTCTAAGACACAGTCTAGGGGTCCAGATAAACAGTAGAGATTCCAGATCACAGATCGGAGTTGCAGTGGTGAGCCTTCTATGATTCAGAAGGCCTGGTTATTTCATATTACTACTATTAGATAGGTTTAGGTCTACTGGGGGCCTTGTCCGAGCTTTCAGACAACTTTGATTAATTCATGTTAGAGATTTCGCAGACTGAGTCAGATATTATTATTCAGATATATTTTAGATTTCATTTTCAGTATTATGATCACATTCAAATTGACCATGTTTCCATATTAGATTTCTCTTTCCGCATTACCTTCTATCATATGAATTATGTGCATGATTACCAGATAGACAGAGAAGGTTGTTCCGGGCCTTCATGGTTCGGGATGCTCATCACGGCTAGGCCTCGGCTCGGGTCGTGAAAAACTTGGTATCAAAGCACGGTTCATGGTCCCAGGGTGTCTTCGAAATCGCATCGGGTAGAGTCTTGGTTATGGGTGTGTAGCACGCCACACTTATAAGCAAGAGGCTACTAGGAATTTAGGAAATGTTTCCCTTCTTTATGATTTAGTTCATGCTTCAGAGTCTGAACTGTCCCCTAATCAATGATCTCTTGTATTTCTGAAACACAGCTATGCCTTTGCGTCGTATCATCGATCAGAATGCTCAGGCAAATGAGGTCCGTCCCACCCATGGGATGCGTACCCGTAACAGAGCTCACACTCTAGAACCTGTCCCTACTCCGAGAGTCCCTCCAGTCCCGACCAGTCCACCTCGGGCTCCATGGACTGATGAAAAATGTCCCCTGACTGCTCAAAGAGATATTTCAAATGCAGAATTCAGACGGTCTATTCATATGCTGACACAGTTGGTAGCTAACCAGGCTCAATAATCAGAAGATGTTGGGTCTGCATCTATTACGTCTGAGGCTACCAGGGTCGGACATTTTATGAAAATGAACCCACCTAAGTTCACTGGCACCAAGGTGGAGGAAGATCCACAGGAGTTCGTGGATGAGATGGAAAAGATCTTTAAGGTAATGCATATGGATGAGGTTGAAGGGGTGGAACTAGCAACTTATCAGCTTAAGGATGTTACGAATCAGTGGTATGCCGACTGGGAGGATGCAAAAGGTGAGAGTGTTGAGCCTACAGTTTGGGGCGAATTTGTGGAAGCCTTCCTTGACAGATTCTTTCCTCTGGAGTTGAGGGAGTCCAAAGCGGAAGAGTTTATGAATCTGAAGCAGGGAAGTATGCTTGTCCAGGAGTACACTTTGAAATTTAATAAACTAGCCCGCTATGCACTAGAGTTGACTAGTAATATGAGAGCTCGGATGAGGAAATTTGCATCCGGCCTTTATGATAACCTGGTGCTTGAGTGCCAGGGGGCAATGTTGAATCAGGAGTTAGACTTTGCTAGTTTGACCATTCATATGCAGCTGGTAGAAGAGAAAAAGAAGAAGATCTCTAAAGTTAGGGAGGTGGAAAGACAAGTGAAAAAAGCCAGATCAGCCGACCAGAGTCACAGTCAGCCTCAGGGTAGTAAGTAGGGAAATAAATGGCAGGAAAAGAAGAATTAGGGTAATGCGCAGTCTACTGGCAGTGCTTCAGTACCCCGACCACCAGCAGATAGACAATCTCAGAGTTTTCTAACTAACCATGGAACCAGAGATCAGGATACTCGGTCACAAGGTAGTGTGGCTCAGCAATATCGTACTTTTTCGTGGTGTGAGACTTATGGTAGAAATCATCCGGGAAGGTGTCAGTTGGGCTCGATAGTGTGTTATTGATGTGGTCAGCCTGGTCACTTTCAGAGAGAATGTCCATCTGCTAGAAAGAATGCTGGTGGTGCAAAGTCTCAGGCAAATTCTTCGGCACCACCCCCGCCTCAGAAGGGCGCCACATCAGCTGCCGAGAACAGTCGCAACTGGTTATATGCTTTGACCAACCTATAGGAGACGGAAGCTTCCCCAGATGTTGTTACCGGTACGTTACAAATCTTTTCCCGTGATGTTTATGTGTTACTTGATCCTGGGTCTACTTTATCCTATGTGACCCCTTATGTGTCTGTTGGTTTCGGGTTTGAGCCCAGTATGATTTCTGAACCCTTTTTTGTTTCCACCCCGATGGGGTATTCTATTGTTGCTAGGAGGGTGTACAGGGGTTGTATTGTGACTTTTGGTAGCCAAAATATGTTAGCAGATCTCATAGATTTAGATATGGTTGATTTTGATGCTATCTTTGGAATGGATTGGCTCTATTCGTGCTATGCCACATTAGATTGTAGGACTCAAAGGGTCACTTTTTCTTTCCCAAATGAACCAGTGATAGAGTGAGAAGGACATTCTTTAGCACCCAGAGGGCACTTTATATCCTATCTCAGAGCCCGTAAACTCATTTCTAAAGGTTGCTTGTACCACCTTACCCGAGTTAAGAACTCTAATGCCGAGAGTCTTTCTCTTTAATCTGTTCCCGTAGTAAAGGAATTCCCAAAAGTCATTCCAAATGATCTCCCAGGAATACCACCTGATAGGGAGATTGAGTTTGGTATTGATGTGTTTCCAGACACTTGTCCTATTTCTATTCTGTCGTATAGAATGGCTCCTGCAGAACTAAAAGAGTTGAAAGAACAGTTAACAGATCTCCTAGATAAGGGTTTTATACGCCCCAGTGTATCCCCTTGTGGTGCGCCTGTACTTTTCGTGCGAAAGAAAGATGGTTCCCTTCGTATGTGCATAGACTACCGTCAGCTGAATAAGGTCACGATTAAAAATAAATATCCTCTTCCTAGGATTGACGATATTTTTGACCAGCTTCAGGGTGCCAAGTGTTTTTCAAAAATAGACCTTCGTTCGGGTTATCATCAATTGAAAGTTAGGGAGTCATACATACCTAAGACAGCCTTCCGAACCCGATATGGTCACTACGAATTTCTAGTCATGTCCTTCGGGTTGACTAACACCCCTGCAGCCTTCATGGATCTTATGAATAGAGTATTCCGTCAGATTTTTGACTTATTCGTCATTGTATTTATTGATGATATCCTGATCTATTCTAAGAGTAAAGACGATCACACTAATCACCTCCGAATTATTCTTCAGACCCTTAAGGATCATCAGCTGTATGCCAAATTTTCTAAGTGTCAATTCTGGTTAGATGCTATTAACTTCTTAGGGCATATTGTGTCCAGTGATGGGATAAGAGTGGATCTCCAGAAAGTTGAAGAAGTGAGAAAATGGCCCAGACCCACAACTCCAACTGATATTCGGAGCTTCTTGGATTTGGCGGGGTATTACAGAAGGTTCGTAGAGAGTTTTTCTTCCATAGCTGCTCCACTCACTAAATTGACTCAGAAAAGGGTACAGTTTGTGTGTTCTGATCTGTGTGAGAATAGTTTTGAGAAGTTGAAAGACAAACTTACCACTGCTCCTGTATTGACCCTTCCCGAGGGTATAGATGGCTTTGTGGTATACTGTGATGCGTCTCATGTGGGAATTGGTTGTGTGTTGATGCAGCATGGTAAGGTAGTGGCTTATGCATCTAGGCAGTTGAAGGTGCACGAGCGTAACTACCCAACCCATGATTTGGAGTTAGCGGCTGTGGTGTTTGCACTTAAGATTTAGCGGAACTACTTGTACGGTGTTCACGTTGATATCTTCATTGACCACAAGAGTCTGCAGTATGTTTTCTCGCAGAAAGAATTGAACCTCAGGTAGAGGCGCTGGATGGAGCTTCTGAAAGACTATGATATGAGCCTGCATTACCATCCGGGCAAGGCAAATGTTGTAGCCGACGCCCTCAGCAGGTTGTCTATGGGCAGCCTTTCTCATGTAGAAGAAGGAAAGAAAGAGATGGTGAAGGATATTCACATCCTTGCAAATCTGGGAGTACGACTCTTAGATTTCGAAGATGGAGGGGTGATTGTTCATGAGTTAGCTAAGTCATCCCTTTGTGCTGAAGTTAAGGAGAAGAAGGTTGAAGATCACATCTTGATGCAAATCAAGAAAGATGTGGGTCAACAAAAGGTTATGTCGTTTGAAATTGATGTTGATGGTATTCTGAGATTTCAGGGTAGTTTGTGCGTTCCGAATATTGATGGACTTCGGGAAAGAATCCTTGATGAGGCGCACACTTCAAGGTATGTCGTTCACCCAGGCTCTACTAAGATGTACCATGATCTGAAAACCTTGTATTGGTGGAATAACATGAAATATGATGTAGATGATTTTGTGTCCAAGTGTTTGAACTGTCAACAAGTGAAGGTAGAACACATGAGGCCAGGTTGTACTTCCCAAGATATACCCTTGCCTTTATGGAAGTGGGAGATGATAAACATGGACTTCATTACAGGACTTCCGAGATCCCAAAACCAGTATGACTCTATATGGGTGATTGTAGATCGGTTGACAAAGTCAACCCACTTTTTGCCTGTGAGGACTAATTATTCGGGAGAGGGTTATGCTAAGATTTACATTGAGAAAATAGTTCGGTTGCATAGGGCACCAATGTCTATTATATCCGATAGAGGTACGCAATTTTCATCTCAGTTCTGGAGATCTTTTCAGAAGGGTTTAGGTACACATGTGAATTTACGCACAACTTTCCACCCTCAGATGGATGGGCAAGCTGATCTTACCATTCAAACCCTCAAGGATATATTGAGGGCATGTGTCATTAATTTCAAAGGTAGTTGGGTAGATCACCTGCCACTAATTGAATTTGCTTACAATAATAGTTACCATGCCAGCATCAAGATGGCTCCTTTTGAGGCTTTGTATGAGAGGAGATGTAGGTCTGCGATAAGGTGGTATGAAGTAGGTGAGACTCAGTTGTATGGGCCTGATCTTGTTCATCAGGCGATGGAGAAAGTGAGGATCATTAGAGAATGACTCAAGACTGCTCAGAGTCGTCAGAAGTCCTATGCCAATGTTCTAAGAAGAGAATTAGAGTTTGAAGTTGGTGATTGGTTGTATCTCAAGGTTTCTCCTATGAAAGGAGTTATGCGGTTTGGAAAAAGGGGTAAATTGAGCCCTCTCTATATAGGGCCATATCAGATTCTGAGGAAGATTGATGCAGTTGCTTATGAGCTAGAATTTCCTACAAGTTTGGGTTCCGTTCATCCAGTTTCCATGTATCAATGTTGAAGAAATGCATTAGAGATCATTCTTTGGTATTGCCAGTAGATGATATCAAAGTGACAGATTCCTTGTCTTACGAAGAAGAACCCGTTGAAATTTAAGATCGCCAAGTTCGAAAGTTGAGAAGCAAAGAGATAGCCTCAGTGAAGGTATTATGGAGAAATCAGAAAGTTGAAGAAGCAACTTGGGAGTGAGAAGATGACATGAGAATTAGATATCCCAATTTGTTTACTTCGATGGATGATGAGACAGAAGGTACTATTCCTATCTTATCTTTACTAGACCTTATTATGCTCGAAATTGTGTTTGTCTGTGTCCCGCATCATCATTCAGGGATGAATGATCCTAAGGGGGGGATAATGTAACGCTCCGCATTTCGGGCTATAATATAGAGCATGATTCCAATGCATTGATAATCTAGAAGCCATAAATCCTATTCCAATATGGCATGTTAATTATTTATGTAGTATGTGAATCCATTCAATCTTGAATTTAGACCATAGAGGTCATTTGACTCAAGGACGAGTTGAAAACTACTTCGATCAATTAAGTTTAAATGGACATTGTAATTTGTGCCAACTTCTATCATCCATGACTCTTTGAATATGTCAAATTAGAGAGCCTACTATGCGTAAAAATATAGGTTTTCGAGTTAGCTTTCCAACGATACAAATTTTGCTAAAATCCAGCACCCGAGCAAGAAGTTATGGCCTTTCAAAGTAGTATACGTTGCCTAACCAATCGCACATGGCCACTGGAAAGCATATGTGATAGCATATGCGGCGCCTATGTAAACATATGCGATAGCATAGGCGGCGCCTATGTAAACATAAGCGATAGCATAGGCGGCGCCAATGTAAACATAGGCGATATCATAGGCGGCGCCTATGTAATGGTTTCAAGTGACTTAAACACTCCGTTTTTGGGGCAAAATGGTCCTTTTTCCACCCTTATTCAGCCATAAAGACGAAATTCAGTCCCCAATTCTCCAAAATACATCCACATTCATCCAAAAATTCTCAAGAACACTCCCAATAGTTTCAAACTAAAAACCCAAATAAATCAATATTCAACCGTGAGTTTTCAAAATCGATTAGAGATTCAGAATCCCCAATCCATAGGCTTTAAGAAGCACCCATTATTTTCCAAAATAGAGGTACGCGGGGTTTTCCTAAATTCTCATGGGCGTTGAAAAATCATGTTTTAGAATGGGGTTTTTGAAACTATGTATATATTCACGTACTAGATGTTTTAACATCATTGTTTTGGTCTTTTGACCTTCCCTAAAGGGATTTGAGAATATGTATGTATGAAAGCATGTATTTAAGAATGAATTCTTGTTGAGAGCATGACTTTTGGTGAATTCCCTCTTATTATGAATTTTCAGATTTTTCATAGCATATGAATTATTTTGCAATTCATTCCTGAAAAACATTATATGAAATGGTTGAACTCTTGTTATGATTTGAAGGTGGTTTTTAAATCACTAAAGAGGGAATTTAGCATGAATATTTAATGTTCATAATGCATGTAATAAAAGAGTGCATGATTTGCTAAAGACACTAGACCACCATATGTTTGATGAAGTGTTTGCATGATTTTGACTTGAGTATCGGAACACGAAATCTTCTATATCAGTTGCATATTTTTGGTGGTCTAAGCTATGTTTTAAATGAAAGATTTAGCTTAATGTATTATGGCTCAGAAATCATGACTTTCAAGTCTTGGTATGACGATACCAAACTCAGAAAATGCCATAACAGATACAGATGAATACAGAAATTAGACTTTATCAAATTTGCATGTTTTAGAACTTCAGAATGATGCATGTTCAGAAAAGGCTAAAATAGGGCATAAAGAGAGCTTAGGTGGTTCCCCGAAGAAGGCGTGAGTTCAGACAACTCTTTGCCTAAAACTGTGGTTTGCTGACCTGGGTATATTATTATACGCTGACTTAAGTGTCATGTGGCGTATCAGATTCAGCAACTCCAACCCTTGCGGCATACTCGGGTTGGAGGCTTCCCTGCCGAGACAATGGCGGATTCCATATTGCCCGTGGAATATCAGACTTGTAGGGGATACCACCTAACTCAGAATTAATACACAAATCAGAGTTTGAGATTTATAGACAGGTTATATGTTTTCAGAAGATGCCCATGTGTTTTCAGAAACTGTTTTATGCATAATGCTTGATGAAAATTTTCTCTCACGTATTATATATATATATATATGTTCTATTACTCTATTTTGGATTGCTTCGCGTGCCAGTACAATTATGCTGACCCCCCTCCTTCCAGGTTCTAAGACACAGTCTAGGGGTCCAGATAAATAGTAGAGATTCCAGATCACAGATAGGAGTTGCAGTGGTGAGCCTTCTATGATTCAGAAAGATCAGTAGGCGCAATTTTGAATCTTGTGTTGAACTGAGGGGAAAAGAAAAATCAGTTGGTGCAACTTTGAATATTGTCGCTGAGTGTGCTTTGTCTTAGTCTGTTTTAACTGAAACTTGATGATCTTGGAGATAATCTGACAAATGCAAAGCGTCAATTGTAATAATATGAAAATAAATATCTGATTGTATGACATTTGTCTTCTTTCTTCTTTTTTGGTGCATTAGCATGTCATGACAGATATTTGAATCCTTGTTCAGTGAATATATTCCCTCTATTTTGAGATTCTATTTGATTTATGTCTTTTATGTTTATACTAGTCGAATCATGAAATGATAATGATTATATATAGCTTTAGGAGGGTAGAGTGTACACAATACAAGACAAAAGGCATTAGTGATATATGTACAAAAAGCTAGAGATGGTAACAAAACAATAGATGTTAACAGAATAAAGGTACCACATACTACTACCATAGATCTACCCGATCAATAAACATTAACAAAACAACAAGAATTAAAAATTACTAGTATAGAACTACGACTATTTGTGGACACCTAATTTTTTCCCTCCCCAATATCATTTTTACCATTTTACCTCCGTATTACTACGTGTCCTCATCCGTATAATTATTTCCCACAAAAATACAAAAATAACAACCCTTAACAAAATCTCTAACAAATTAAATCCCTAACCTTATCCTAACAAATCTTATCCTAACCAACTTACCACGTACCCCACCCTCACCTCATCCACCTCACTACCCTACCTCAACCCCCTACCACTCACATGTTATTCCACTTTGTTAACAAATTGACAAAAGGACAAAAATTGGGGGCCAACTTGGAATATTTCTTTGGATTTTTCCAATTCATTAACAGAAAAGGGAGGGGGACACGATAGGCACACACCATAACAAAGAGGACTCATACGTTGATATTTTCTTTTGTTCTTCTGGACCAGGACATATGTACAACACTCAATTTTTCAAGTGAGGGGGATTCCAGGATTTGGGGAGAAAAAGAACAAAAAAACATACACATAAACCTTCCCTTTCTTTTTCTTGGTTCATCAATACACTGATATACACAGAATAGATATACACAACACACACATGGACAGAGAGAGTGAGAGAGAGCTGTGAGAGAGTGAGAGAGATCTGCGAGAGAGTGATAGAGATTTTGTGAGAAAGGGGGAGATCCGCGATTGAAATTGAAAGAGAACGATGGCGAAGCAGTTTCTGGCGAGTGAGATCATAAGGAACACGAGTTTGGTCATTTAATTACTGTTCCAGCGATAGACTCGTCAGAATCGCGTCTAGCTGTCACATATTCATTCAAAACCCATCGGAATATGTCTCAATTGATATCTCTTTGTCGTTTTGGTCATAATCGAAGTTTACCAGGGTTACAGCGACATAAAATCATCAAAAAAACCTCGATCTACGTTTGATTCCGTCCAAACCCATTGGAATCGGGCCAAATTTCTTTTATTTCTCATGATTTTTAGTTTGAGGTCGTGTGGGTTAGTGAGAATCTGGTCCAGGTCTCTTTGTTTCTGTGATTCTCAGTTCTGAGTTGGATGAGTTCGTTTGTTTGAGGTTCGGTTTGAGGTTTACAGGCATGGATTCTCTTTATTCGAAAAACATTGAGTTCAAAAGCTTCAAATGAGGTCCAATTCTACTCTTTCACTTTTTTTTATTTCATTGTTGAGATATCCAATGCATTGAATGAAATCTCGTGTATTGTTTGACCCTTGTTGGTGATGAATGCGTGTTGTTTTGATTTCCTGTTGGTTTTCTTGATCATGATTTGTACGTTGAAGTGATATCTCGTTAGAAAAGTAAAATTGGTTGTTTGGTGATGAAATTGAGAAATTGACAAAAAGGGTGAGTTTAGAGTAATTTTGGTTTATTGTTGTTTAATTTAGAATAAACATGATATTGTTTGGAACGTGATAGCATCATGATAGGGTGAAATTGGTAGCCAAACAGTAGGCTGGGTAGGCAAATGTAGGAATAATGATTGGTTGAGTGTTTGAATATATGGGTGAATGATTCATTCTATTTTATCACACAAAAATTGAAATTGTTCTCATTTGGCCGGGGAATGCCCCGAGGAATTTGTATTGATTTATCCAGGGAATGCCTCGAAGTATTTTGTACTCAATGGACGTTCGTGATCAAGGCCCGAGGCATCGGGTAGAGTATGGAAGCACAATTCAGGATTAGTATCGGTTAGAGTAGGATTTATATTTTCGTAACTTTTCTATTTTTGACTGTATAATTGGACTAAACATTTTATTTTGGATTTGTTTTGTTTTGTTGATTTTATTGATTGTTTTATGTGTTTTATGCGGTTTATACATTTGTAGTGTTTAAATTAGCCGGTATACTCTACCAAGCGACCGTGGTCGAACCACGGGATAAAGGGGTGCCTAACACCTTCCCCTCGATCAACAAAATTCCTTAACCGGAATCTCTGTTCGCTAACCAGTTTTAATGAGTCAAATTATTTTGAAAAGGATTTTCTAAAGGTGACTTGGCACACCCGATTATGCCAAGTGGCGACTCTGAGTTTTGATTGTTACAAGTCCTTTACGAAATAAATTTTCATCTTTTGTCACTTTGATAATAAAAACCCTTTCGAAACCTTAAAATCCGAATCATTTTGGAGTTAAAAAAGGGGTGTGACAACTTTGGCGACTCTGTGGGGGACTATTTCAGAATTCGAGCTTATTTTGGAGTTGTATCGACTTAGTTTGGCACTATAGGTGTATGACCATTTTGTTTGTGTTGTTTTATGTTATTGTATTATCACTGTTGAGTGCCTACGTGCTCTTTGTTTACAGTTTTTATCTTATGTGATACCGCTTTATATTTGGCATCATGTGCATAACCCGAGTCATTTTTTCTGCAACAAGTCCATAGTACACGTGTTGTACACGACGTTTAGTTGAGTCACCCTTATTTTATGGGGTGAGCCGTCGGTGTTATGTAGTAGGTGGAAAGCAAAGTAGCCACTATCGACCATATGCTCCCCCGAACATCCTTGTTAGTGAACCCCAACGTAGGTCAGCCTTTAGTTCATGCTTATGAACATCATATTGAAGACCTAGCGGGGCCCATTTGGCCCTTTGTAGGAGACTCGCCTCTAAAGCATCCCTACGTGCTAAATGTTGCATCTCTGATTGTAACGTGGTCATTTGACGGACTGATGTGGGAGAAAACATGTGTTAGAAGTAAAGTGTGTGGGCATGGAAAAAAAAAGGAAAAAGAAAAAGGAGTCAAAAAAACAGTTTTGTAGTTTTTAGAGTTCTTTATGGCTTTTGTTTTTCACAATTCAAAAATTTCAAAAAAAAAAGAGATTTTTTTTTTTACAATAGAAGGTTTTTATAAAGGAAAATGCAAAAACAATGGTAGAAGTTTTGTACATTTCTTATAACGACAATATCAAAAAGATTTTTCTTTCATATTTGTTGGTGTCATTTTTAGGTTAAGTGTCAGATTGAAAACTCAAAAAAAAATTATTGAGGTTTTTCATCTTCTGTTTGTGGTTGCTTCTCTCAAGTCAGGGTTCAGTCGGTTATCTAATCATTAATTATCCAATCTGGACGAACTACGCACCCCTGATTCTCCTCTCTCGGGAGTGAGATACGTAGGCAACCTATTGTTGGTTCGGGGATCTTATTAAAAAAAATTCAAAAAAGATTTTCTTCACTATTCATTTAGAGTAGGTGTTTCCTACATGTCTTGAAAAGGAAAAAAAAATATTTTCCTCAATAGTCGTAGGTTTCATTTTTGGTTGATCTTATTTGAAAAAATCAAAATTCAAAATAAAAAAATTCACTCTTTATTAGAGTAGGTGTTGTTTCATATACATCTTTAAAAGAAAACATCAAAAAAGATTTTTCCGTTAATATGTTCAAGTTTCATTTTCATATGAAATTCAAAATTGAAAACTCAAAAATACTTTTTTTAGGTAATCATAGGTTTCATTTTGTATAGGGAGTTTAAACTTGAAAAATATAAAAAGATTTTCATCAATTCTTTTGATAATTTGTTATTTCCTTTTCTTTTTAAAGTTTCAAGAAAAAGAAAAAAGAAAGGAAAAAGAGTTTAGTTGGCCATTTTGGCAAGACTTCACGAACTACGCACACCTGATTCACCTCTCCCGGGAGTGAGATACGTAGGCGCCCCTCTTGGGTTTGGTGACCTTTTAAAAAAAAGTTTTGAAAAATAGTGTTGAATTCTAACGCATTTGCTATCTCTTGTTTTGTTAGTTTAAGGTAGTTGGTTTGTGACATTTTGGCTAGTCCTCCATATTGCACCAAGTCACAGAGAAAGTTATGGCCAACAAGGATACCGAATTTGTTTTCACTGATCAAATAAGGAGTTCGGGGAATGAGAATTTTGAAGTTAATGAAGAGATTCGGAAATTAAGGTAGCAAATGATAGAAATGCATCGAGCTTTGGCTAATGGGTTGCCGTCTCCTCCATTTCCCACTGTTAATCTAGAATATCTTTCTAGCTTGCCTCCAGTGTCATATGCACAATTTCCTATTGTTGTTGACACGTTACAACATGCATCAGGATCTACTCCGGGGCAACACTATCCAAACACTTCCAATATTCATTTCCTCACTCATCAACATAAAGCTACCATATGCTCGGCTCCACCCACTGTTCATGTTTTTGCAGCACCACCCCCACCCGAAGCTCCTACTTTTGAGGTTTATCCACAAGTTGTGCCTCCCCACTCTGTGAGAGAGCCTGTATTGAATATTTTTGCTGATCGACATTATTCCATTGATCCCACATTTAAGTCGACTAATCCTTATGGCTACACTCACCCACCTAAATTTCCTCTTAACACTGAGAAGCCTGTTATAACAGAAGAACAAAAGGAAATGACCAGAAAATTGAGAAGTTTGGAACTGTCTATGAAAGACCTCCAGGGACTTGGGGGGTACAAAAGTGTCTCATATAAAGATCTGTGCATGTTTCCATGGGTTCATCTTCCTTTTGGCTTTAAAATTTGAAGTTTGAGAAGTATGATTGACATGGAGATCCTGTTGCACACTTGACATGTTATTGCAACCAACTAAGGGGTGCTGGGGGGAAGAAAGAACTACTCATGGCTTATTTCGGGGAGAGTCTTTCAGGCCTAGCTTCAAAATAGTTTGTTGACCAAGACATTGACAAGTGGATTAGTTGGGATGACCAAGCTAATGAATTTGTGCAATAATTTCAATACAATGTGGAGTTGATCCCTGATGAAAAATCCATAAATAGTATAAAAAGAAGAATACTGAGAGTTTCAGGGAGTATGCGATTAGATGGAGCGAACAAGATGCTAGAGTAAAACCGCCAATGAAAGAAAGCAAAATAGTGGAGGTGTTTATTCAAGCGCAAGATGAAACATATTATCAACACTTGTTACCTGCATTAGGTAAGTCATTTATTGAGGTCCTTAAAATGGGGGAAATGATAAAAGAGGTAATTAAGACTGGTCGCATTGTGAGTTTTGCAACATTGAAAGCGATAACTCAAGTAATTCAAAAGGTTTCAGGAAGTATTAGAGGGACAAAGAATGAGGAAGTTGCATCTTCTATTATAGTTGGACAACGGGCACGGTCAAGAAGACCCCGTTGTCATCACTCTCAGGCTCAAACCCAAGTTCATGCCCAAGCTCCACATAATCACTCCCAAAATCCATTATACTCTGCTCCTCTACCTCTATATCCAGTATATAATGCACAACCATATTTTCATCCCCCATCTTACCCATAGTGGAACACACCAACTCCTCATAGTCGTTCTCTAACTCCACAAACATACCAAAACCCTCCTAAGCCTAATTTTCGATCCAAGCCAAATGATGAAATGAGGCAAAAGTCGAGAGATAGCTTCACACCAATTGGAGAGTCGTATGCCAGTTTATTTCAGAGATTGGTACAATAGGGTATGATCACTCCTCTCCTTGGGTACACTCTTAATCGACATTCAAGAAATTTTGATCCTAATGTACGATGTGTGTATCATTCTGATGCTCAGGGTCATAGTATTGAAGATTATCGAGAATTGAAAAGAGAAATTGAAAAGATGATTCAAGATGGATCAATTATGGTGCAGAACATTGACAAGAAGGGAAGCTCTAGTCATGTTAATATGCAAACCAGTGGCTAAGTTGTCAGGCTAAGCAATTGAGAAGTCACCCTTCTCCCTACTAGGAATAGGATTGGTAGTTTGTTTTCTTTTCTTTTCTTTTTTTTGAATTATTTTAGGGTTGTAGTTCTGGATCTATCTTTTTTTGTCCTTTAGTCATTTAGGTACAAACCCTTCTATCTTTTATTTCAACTAAATGAATTGTTCCTTTTCCTTTGTGTTTTAAATATGTGTTGTTTTCTTGTTTTCTTTATACAATACATTTTATGTTGAATCTAGTGATATGACATTTTTGCAGAATTTTCCGTCAGATCTTAAAATCTTATTTAACCATGAAACATTGGATCAGAGTGCTAAAGTTAAGAGAAACATATGAGAAAATAGTAGAGTGCTGAGACATTTGGTGATGGCATCAGGTGAGAAATAAAAATGAGAGAGTCTTATTGGTGAAAACCCTCATGGGCACCATAAGGAAATAGTGAGCTGAGAGAAAGAAACAGGTTTGTTGGCGAAAACCCTTCAAGGCGCCACTAGTCGAATGAGGTTTCCAAATGAATTTGGCCTAAGGAAGCAACTCAGTTTCAAGGCCAATAACTCAACAAAAATTGGTAGAAGTTTGGATGGAAAGATTAGGCAGCTTAATCCAAAATGCATGACATAATCATTAGAGTTAACTTTCTTTTCAAGATAAATTTTCATTTCTTTGTTTCATTGTATTTTCTTTCTTCTCTTTATTTAATTTTATTTTATTTTATTTTCTTGAGTCAATTAACCAAATAAAAAATCATTGTCATTTTTTCTTGTCTTTGAGTCAAGACCATATAAAAAACAAGTGCGAAAGATTTCAAAACTGGCTACCAGCTTCTTTAATTAAACAAAGTAAGACAATAGCAAGCACATGAAAGAGACATGATTTTGAGCCAAAAAAGGACATGCAGAAAGTTTTGTCAACAGACAAGTCTGGGAACCCATGGAAATACTAAGGTGCAAAGGGTTTATCAGAGAAACATGGAAAAATAGAAATACTGTGTTTGTTTCAGAGTCACTCTTAATAACCTGAGTTTGGGTCAATGATGCATGCTAAAGGATAGAAGCAAGGTTAAATGTGATGAGGGAAAGAGCGATCGCCGCAAAAGCTAAAGCCACAAACCAGTCACCGTGTTTTAAACTAACAAGTTTTCTTTGATGAAACAGGAAACATATTACCTTCAAAGAAGGTACTTTAGAGCATAAACATCAAGGGCTGCAATGCCTCACTTTTACAAATGCAGGAAGCAATATTGCTGCACAGGTTAGATAATAAAATCATGGTAAAAATTCATCATCCCATATCCCTCGGAGATACACTTGTCCAGGGATTTTAGTTTTTATTTGCTAGGTGATACACTTCTTAAATTGAACGTTCACTCCTAGGAGATGTACCTTCTAGTCGAGTCATCTCCTTTGATTCCTATAAGACGTACCTTTTAGTTGAGTCACCTCCTTTGATTCCTATAAGACGTACCATTTAGTCAAGTTATTCCCTTGATTCCTATAAGACGTACCTTTTAGTTGAGTCATTCTCCTTGACTCCTATAAGCGTACCTTTTAGTCGAGTCATTCTCCTTGATTCCTACAAGACATAACTTTGGTCGAGTTATTCCCTTTGATTCCTATAAGATGTACCTTTTAGTCGAGTCACCCACCTTGATTCCTATAAGACATACCTTTTAGTCAAGTCATATCCCTTGATTCCTATAAGACATACCTTTTAGTCGAGTCATTCTCCTTGATTCCTATAAGTCGTACCTTTTAGTCGAGTCATTCCCTTTGATTCATATAATACATACCTTTTAGTCGAGTCATTCCCTTTGATTCCTATAAGACATACCTTTTAGTCGAATCGTTCCAATTAACTCATAGAAGATGGATTTCTTTGTTTGGGATAATTTTCTTTTTAGTTTTGATGTGATTTTAGGAGCCCACCTGAAGAACAGGGCGAATAAATGAAAAGTCAAGAAACATGGTGAAAAAGTTGAAATTCAAGCAACAAGGTGAAGAAATTAAAAGTCAACAAATAAAAAAATAGCAAGTCAGGAACCCGCCTGAAAAATAGGGTGAAGAAATTGAAAACCAAGCAACAAGTGATGAAATTGTAAGTCGGGAGCTTTCTCGAAAAATGGAGTGATGAAATTGCAAGTCAGGATCCCGCCTGAAGAACTGGGTGAAGCAATTGCAAGTCAGGAGCCCACCTGAAGAATAAGGTGATGAAGTAGCAAGTCAAGAGTCAAGAAAATCTGCATATATAGAGTTTTTTTTAATTTCATTTATGTTTTTAACTTGTAATTTTCATTTTTTGATGTAATGACAGAGCCGCGGACCGGAACCTCGATGGAACCTCACTCGACTCTCCAACTCGGTATAGTTCTTCTCTTTCCAATCCTTTAATATACCCATGACTTGATTCCCTCATAACTTGGGTAGGTAGGATGTCCTAAATCAAGACTTGGTCTCCCTCCTTCCTTCTGTTTTATTTTTGAATAATGGTCGGGACAAAATTTTGTCTCGTTGTCTACTTCTTTGTCTCAAAACACTTCGTGTTTACATTCAACGGGGGCATGATGTAGACACCAAATTTTGTCCCTCCCCGATAGCATTTTTACCATTTTACCTCCGTATTACTACGTGTCCTCATCCATATAATTATATCCCACAAAAATACAAAAATAACAACCCTTAACTAAATATCTAACAAATTAAATCCCTAACCTTATCCTAACAAATCTTATCCTAACCAACTTACCACGTACCCCACCCTCACCTCACCCACCTGACTACCCTACCTCAACCCCCTCACCACTCACATTTTATTCCACTTTGTTAACAAATAGACAAAGGGACAAAAACAGGGGGCCAACTTGGAATATTCCTTTGGATTTTTCTAATTCATTGACAGAAAAAAGAGGGGGACACGATAGGCACACACCATAACAAAGAGGACCCACACATTGATATTTTGTTTTGTTCTTTTGGACCAGGACATATATACAACACTCCATTTTTCCAGTGAGGGGGATTCCAGGATTTGGGGAGAAAAAGAACAAAAAAAAATACACATAAACCTTCCTTTTCTTCTTCTTGGTTCATCAATACACTGACATACACAGAATAGATATACACAACACACACACGGACAGAGAGAGGTAGAGAGAGCTTCGAGAGAGTGATAGAGATTTTGCAAGAGAGGGAGAGATCCATGATTGAAATTGATAGATAACGATGGTGAAGCAGTTTCCGGCGAGTGAGATCTTCAGGAACATGAGTTTAGTCGTTTGATTCCTGTTCCAGTGATAGACTCGTCGGAATCACATCTAGCTGTCACAAATTCATTCAAAACCCATCGGAATACGTCTCAACTGATATCTCTTTGTAGTTTTGGTCATAGCCAAAGTTTACCGAGGTTACAACGACACCAAATCATCAAACAAACCTTGATCTGCTGTTGATTCCGTCCAAACCCATTGGAATCGGGCCAGATTTCTTTTATTTCTCACGATTTTTAGTTTGAGGTCGTGTGGGTTCATGAGAATCTGGTCTAGGACTCTTTGTTTCTGTGATTCTCAATTCTGAGTTGGATGAGTTCGTTTGTTTGAGGTTCGGTTTGAGGTTTCCGGGTGTGGATTCTCTTTATTCGAATAACATTGAGTTTGAAAGCTTCAAATGAGGTCCAATTCTACTATTTCACCTCTTTTTATTTCATTATTGAGATATCTGGTGCATTGAATGAAATCTCATGAATTGTTTGACCCTTGTTGGTGATGAATGCGTGTTGTTTTGATTTACGGTTGGTTTTCTTGATCATGATTTGTATGTTGAAGTGATATCTCGTTTGAAAAGTAAAATTGGTTGTTTGGGGATGAAATTAAGAAATTGACCAAAAGGGTGAGTTTAGATTAATTTTGGTTTATTGTTGTTTCATTCGGAATAAGCATGATATTGTTTGGAACGTGATAGAATCATGATAGGGTGAAATTTGTAGGCAAACGGTAGGCTGGGTAGAAAAATGTAGGAATAACAATTGGTTGAGTGTTTGAATATGTGGGTGATGATTCGTCCTATTTTATCGCATAAAAATTGAAATTATGCTCATTTGGCCGGGGAATACCCCGAGGAATTTGTACTGATTTATCCGGGGAATTCCTCGAAGTATTTTGTACTCAAAAGATGTTCGTGATCAAGGACCGAGGCATCGGGTAGAGCATGGAAGCATAATTTAGGATTAGTATCGGTTAGAGTAGGATTTATATTTACACAATTTTTCTATTTTTGACTGTATAATTAAACTTAACATTTTGATTTTGGATTTGTTTTGTTTTGTTGATTTGATTGATTGTTTTGTGTGTTTTATGTGGTTTATACATTTGTAGTGTTTAAATAAACCGGTATGCTCCACTAAGCAATCGTAGTCTAACCACGGGATCGAGGGGTCCCTAACACTTTCCCCTCGATCAACAAAATTTCTTAATCGGAATCTCTGTTCGCAAACCAGTTTTAAAGAGTCAAATCATTTTGAAAAGGATTTTCTAAAGGTGACTTGGCACACCCGATTATGCCAAGTGACGACTCTGAGTTTTGATTGTTAAAAGTCCTTTTCGAAACAAATTTTCATCTTTTGTCACTTTGATAATAAAAACCCTTTCGAAACCTTATAATCCGAATCTTTTTGGAGTTAAAAAAGGGGTGTGACACTACTAATACTGGTTACAAAACTCACTCCTACCTACTAGTATGATGTACGCATAGTGCAGAACTTATCCCTTATTAGAAACTTGATATTGTTGTATATGGTGAAACAACAATTTCTGATAGAATTTCTAACTTTTTCATTTTAACCTTAGTAGTAATTGTTCTTGGAGACTATAAACAACTCAAACCTACTAATCAATGTTTCTAAGCATAACCAAAACAAGACCATCAGTCTCTCCAAAAGCTCACAACAGAGGTACAAATTGGTTATTCCTATTGCCACTTATGTACTTCTATATACCCAAAGGTCAAAAGAGAAAAAGTAAAATGCCAATAAGGTCCATAGAGGTAGACCGAAACACCAACTAGTATGTCTAATATAGTGCATATAGTTGAGGCTATGGATAACCTTATTACTACTTCTCCGTAGTTGTGGGTCTTTGTTCATAATGCTAGCTATGCTGAAATGGTGGGTCCTCTTTACTTTTGGTTTTTTTTTTCTCTTTTTCACTTGCAAGTTCTTATATTTTGATGTTGCAGATTTCACTTGGCAGGTAAAAGAAAGAAAAAGTATCAAAATAGTGATTGCTGCTTACTGAAGCTAGTAGAAAATGCCAAACTTTTATTTGAATTGATATAGTAGAATAAATCTGTTCTTTTTATATTCTAAGAAAATATGAAGCAAAAATGCAAGAAGCCAACACATTCATTGTTAGCGAACCTATGAGGACGGCAAACTGACAATCATAGCATAACTTCCCAAGATTTGGATCAAGAAGAGGATCATGTTGTGAATGAGAATATGACAACTCCTACTCTCAGTGATGACAATTTAATTTCTTCTTTAAACTCTAATGAAGCTAGCTCAAAAGTGAAAGAGGAGCTGCTACTTGTCAAGATTAAAGGTTAGAAGTAATTTCATTTTATTCTTTATTTTTTTTGTTATTATTACTTTCGATTAAAGCTAATTGCTTGTTAAAATGGTCGATAGTTCGATCGGAGAAATTACAACTCAAAAGATGCAAGTAGATCGAGTTTGGAACTTAGAAAAAAAATAGAAAAGTCATGGTGGAACTCAATGGAGATGGATAAGGAAGTGATAATGGTTCAAACATGCTTGTGAGATTTCTTGGAAGACTTTCTCAAAATTCTGTATTTTGTCCTATAGCCGTTGTGAGATGGGATAGAATGCCAAAAGAGAAAAAACAATTAATGTGGGAGATTATTGAGGTAACTACCTAACTTTATTGTCATTCAGTTAGTTTATTTTTTGTTGATACACATTGATTTATGAATACAATCAAATTTGAAGGAGCATTTCGAGTTTGATTATGAAGCTGGAGTTGATTGGGTGATGCAATCTTTACGCGATAGGTGGAGGTCCTTCAAATATAAGTTACGAAATAACTTATATCCAAACAAAAGTAAAACAGAGATACTTGAGAAAACTCCCGAAAATATTGATTCTGTTGTTGATTGGACTGCTTTTGTGCATCACTATAATGAGGAGAAGACGAAGGTAGTGGGTTAAATAATCACTCAAGTTTTTTTTGTAAAATTTTGTGTTTGTGCCCCTCTACTATTTATAATTGAATTGATGTTTGAGAATTGCAGAAACAATGTGCACAAAATGCAAAAAAAAAACAGAAAGAAACTTAAAGTCTCGCATGCTGGTGGTAGCAAAAGCAATGTAAGGAGAGGTCGTCAAATGGTAAGTTTCATAATTTTAAATTTTATTTGAAAATTATTTTATATAATGTGTTTCATGCTACTTATTTTTTATTTATATATAACTGGTTAATGGTAGGAACAAAAATTGGGTAGGCCTGTGTATCGAAGTGAGGTTGTTTTGTCAACTTTACTGAAGAAGGATGGTAATTTTGTAAATGAAGAAGGAAATATTTTAGCGGTAAGATTCATATACTTATCCATATTCAAATTTTAGTTTTGATGTTGATTTATTGATATCTAATTTTACTACGCTAGCAGTCAAAAACGTTTGTACCAAATATGCGAGATTTGTGTGTAAATTATGTTTCAAGAATGTTTGCTTGGAGATTCTTGATGGTTTATGTTGTTTATGTGTTTGTTTTGGGTATTTGGGGATCAAGTTTTGAGCTTTAAGGGATTCTTGAACTTTTAAGTTATTTATGTGTTTGTTGTGGTATGATAAGAGGCTGCTATCTCCGAGATCTCTATGATGTATTTCCGATTTGTATCTTGCATGTGGTATTTGCATTTATAATGAAGAGTCAAAGTCTTGAAAATATTACTAAAACAGCTCATTAAGGATAACAAACAAACTATGAACATCAGAATAACCTGGATATAAGTATTTGTTGAGTTTATAATTTGTAAATTCTTAGCTCCTGTAAGAGCTGAAATTCAGACAAATAAAACCATTAGTTGTTAAGTAAAATATGCCACCATCAACGGAGCATGTGATTTATCCATTCACCAAAAAAAATAAATGCAAATCACATGTTCAACCTACTCATGTACATTGCACACTCCAAATTACAGAGCAGTAACTTCTGAGTACATTGCACACTCCAAATTACAGAGCAGTATCTATCTATTGATAGTTCTACACTTCAATAATAAGGAAAAACAAGGAACCAAATATACTTTGTTCTGGTCTTGAACATCAAGCATCTAGTTCATGCGGAGTTTAAATAAGTCGTTCAAGCATAAAATGCTTAACATTGGCGAAAGGAATTGACCAAACAAAACCTTTGAGCTAAGCATCTGTAAGGGCCAAAACAACCTAAAGAACTTTGCACATAGGTACAGTTTGGTATGTTATCTTCCGCAATATGGCTTATTCAGTACATGAAGTAACGTGAATTCGTGGTCAACTTTAATCATTATAATAATTTCCACTAAAATAGGTCCGATTTATCGATAATAAGAAAATCCACAAAATATGGTAGCTTTATCAGTAATTTATCGCTAAATAAATGTCGTTGAAAGTAATTACTTTTAGCGCCAATAATATAAGCATTTACGAAACATTCAATATAAATGCCACTAAACACTTTAACAACATTAAATGCAATGACCTTAACTTAAATGACATTAAATATTTTTTTTGTAATATTTATTGCCGCAAAATATCTCTTTTGTTGTAGTTGGTAGTCAGTAACCACCATATACCTAGCACGACATATGATAATATACAAACAAGCATACAACGATTTTCTTTTGAGATTTGTAATATCTAGATACATGTTAAAGAAGAGAGCAACATCATTCAAGATTTCAAGGATAACAAATATATGTTAAATGTTAGAGAAGAGAGCAACACTATTTAAGGATAACATCAACATGACAATGGACAGATAACATAACACATATAATTAACATTACTGGGTTCAAATGAATCATAACCGATGATAAAATATTAAATAACGACTCAAACAACACACACTAACATCATGCAAACGATAAAATCAACATGACAATGGACTGACAACATGGCACATAACTAAACTTATAGGGTTCGAATGAATCATAACAGATGATGAACATCATCGGATGACTCAAATTAGATATTTGTTATAAAAAGTATTTTAGTGTTTTTTTTGTGATAATTGAACAAAATTAAATCATTATGTTTATGTTACAAAACATAATTATGTGCTTTTGGTAAAATAAATAAAGAATTTAGATTTTGTGCATTGTCAGTTTACAAAATATTTTACACTATCAGGTAAATTTGACTTGCTATTGCAGGTTATTTAATTTTTATTTTTATATGTAAATAGTTGGATAACCTGCAATAACAGATCAAGCTAACTGATAGTGCCAAATATTTTATTCAGTAACTCTGCACAGAACTTAAATGCATAAAAAAAATGATTATTCTAAAATAATTAATCGGGGCACAAATCCACTAACACTTAAAAGTTGACCAATTTTTTTTTTTTAAATTGTTTTCTTCTTACAAGGACTTTGTTTAATTATTCTTATTTTTTATGGTAGGATTTGGATTTTCAATCCTTTTAGTTCCTCTTCCAGTAACTTTGCCTTGATGTACATTATTTTTCTTTTGTAAAGTAAGTAGGATTTTCAATCTGTGTGTATTTTACATTGAATTTATCTAAATCCGTGACCTCCCTCGCTAATTACGCGATTACAGAGACCATGAATTGAGTCAATAAAATTCGGGTATGCATATTATTTCACGCACAACAGCAGGGTAGTCATTTAAACTGTCGGTGTATATTGGTCAAGCCTTTTTTCTATTGTATGCGTTTTCCAGTATTATGCCAAATATGTATCGTAAGTGCAGTTTAATAGTGGAAAACTTTTGTAAATTTTTTCATTAGATTATGTGACTTACGTATGTATTGTTGTTTGGTTGAAAGTAAGTTATCTTAAAATTAACTATGCAAGATTAGGTATTCCACCCCTAAGGTGGGATTAATAACACTACAATTACAGAATAAGTTATCTCAGACATTTTATCTCAATCAAATAAGCGATAAATTGATCCTACCATTAAACCCAATATTAATTATCTCTAATCCCTTATACCAAATGAGACCATACACTAATCATAGTGTTGATTGTACTCTACTACATTCCATTTTTACCATAGATTTTTGGAATTCCTGTAGAATATTATTGCAATGGTCAAATCATTGTTTTTATGTAGTCAACAATCTAATGCTCTTTATCATGGTTAGTATTTAGATATATTCTCTTAATAATATTTCCTTAATAGGACCACTAAAATAGGTCTTATTTAACGGTAGCTTTACCAACAATTTATCGCTAAATAAAAAGTCATTGAAAATAATTATTTTTGGTGCTAATAATATGAGCATTTACCTGCACTTGATATAACTGCCACTAAAGACTTTAACGCCATGCAATGACCTTAACATAAATGTCGTTAAACAGTTTTTTGGAAATATTTATTTACACTAAATATCTCTTTAATTGTAATGGTAGCCAGTAGTAGCCACCATATACCTAGCACGACATATGATAATATACAAACGGGCATCTATCGATTTTCTTTTGAAGAAGTGTAGTATCTAGATATATGCTGTTAAAGAAGAAAGCAACACCAATCAAGTATAAAATCAATATAACAATAGACTAATAACATAACATATATATATAATTAATATTAATGGGTTCGAATGAACCATAACTGATGATAGAACATCATAAGATGACTCAAAGGACACCACTGACACCATTCAAATGACCAAAACAACACGACTATGGACTGATAACATGACTCGAACGACACACACTAACATCATTCAAATGATAAAATAAACATGACAATGGACAGACAACATGACACAATAACTAAACTTATAGGGTTCGAACGAACCATAAGACAGATGATAGGACTGACTCAAATTATAAGACATGACACACTGGGGATAACTCAAATGACACGATAAACCTAGATGCGCGCTTATTACTCATGCGCCTTCCACAATGCGCTACTTAGGAACGACGGTTGAACTAGTAGGGAACTGCAGAAGAAGTAGATCCACCAGCCCTAATTAGGAAAGGGTGCACCAACATTGGGTCCACGTGAAGAAGTTGCCCCATCACCACTAGTAGGAGACAAGGTACTTCCAAGCAAGAGAAATGGGAGTGGAGCATCACTCCCCATTTGTTGAAGTTCTGCCTCGAATTCAACTTTTTTCTTTTGAGCTTCCAATGCCTCCTTCAATTGTTCAAGTTGGGAGAGGCTAAGTCCTTCAATAATAGGAGTTTCGCACACACGATCGTAGGCTCCCCTTCCAGATTCAAGTAGGGATTCCCCTATAGCTCTCTCCTTCTGGAGAGACTCCTGCAAGTCTATGACCTTCTTACTGAGCCCACGTTGACCAGTGTTTCGATGAGCCATGATTAGGTGGTCATAGCGATCATCATCATTTGGTGGAGGGAGGTCCCTCCCCAGGAACCTATCCACCAGCGACTCCACTGAAGGGTGGCCAAAGGAGTAAACTTTGTTGGCCTTGCCTGGAGAAAATACCACAATGGCAATTTCAACACCACTTAGCGTATAAAGTTCACTAGCCTTTTTGAACAGGCCAGCACGACGCTTAGAGAATGTAACTTGCATGTTACTCCCATTATTCATTTTCACTATTTCGACCTTTTTTCGACCCTTGCTCAGTCTTGCCATTGCTAAATTAAAACTACTCAATATTTGTGAAACCAAGAAGCAGTAGTTGTGATTTTTTATCTCAACACCAAGAGATTTTATATTAGAAATTTCAGTATTTTGTTTCACCTTTTTAGGAAAATAAATTAAAATTACTTGGAGAGCCTATAAATTTATGTTTTTTCTTTTTTTTGTAAAAGATTTGAATGCAACCAGCCTTCGCCTCTATTCTTTGCGTCGTTAGCGCTAATTGAATCCTTAAAGACCATAATTCATAATTAGACAATATATGTTTTTCTTAATTTGAATTACGACGTTCTACAAAAGTATTTAAAAGAAAATATTACATCATTAGTACATAAGATATTTTATTTTATCACTTTATTAATTTGAGTACACATTGAAGAGTAATAATAAAAAATAAAACATCAAATTAGTGCTATAACATTTCTGAATTTTCAAATGTAATAATCGAGCTATCCCTGAAGGTTCTGACATTCGGTGTTCATCGAATGAGCAAAGATACATGACATTTTTCTTTTAAATAAGTTTTATTCATTCATCCACGATTATTACTTATTAGTTTATATGTACAATCACTTCAATTATTAGTTAACCATAAAATTAACATGGTTTGGTATTACAAACACTGATTATGTGAATAAGTTTGTCTTTTCCTCGTGCGGATTTGAGTAAAAATATTGTAGTAGGGAAAGGATGTATTTCTCCCAAACCTACTAAAAGCAATTGTTCATTCTGACATACTGCGAATAAAGAAGCAACTTTCTTATAAATTGAAAAATACATATTTAAAAGAAACAGGTTAATAACCTCTGAAATCAAATTATTTGTGGTTTGTTAATATATGAATGCATGTTTACGATTCAAAAAGAACTGATCATTTTGTTTACAAAGTTGATCACGTCTTTGAAAGCTTGCCAAGCTAATTACCCGAAAATGGTGTTAACTTGTTGTCTGACGACTCCCAAGCACCGGTAAGCTTAGAATGCGAGATTGTTTGTAACTTTTTCATTAGCAAGTGAATTAAGATGGAGTTTAATGAGTTAGGAATTACTTGATTATTTGATTAAGAAGTAGTTAAACAACTAATGTGTTAGTTAGTTGGATGTGCAACGATTAGTGATTAGTTAGGAAACAGTTAGAATAGAAGCTTCCAGAAGTTCTATATAAACAACACTATTGCATTGTAATGAACTAATTTTTTGGGCTCTTTACACTGAAATTTTATCTCCATTTCTCTTCTCTTCTCTACTGATCCCTAGCTCATTATCAATGACAGCTTAGATTCAACAATTGCACAGATTCTAACATGGTATCAGAGCTTTGAACCACGATTGTGTGTTCCACGAAAGTGATTTGTGAGATTACGAGCTCATTGACAGTTTTCAGTAATGAAGGTTGAAGTTCTACCATGGCAGCTTCAACATTGAACACTGTGAAGTTCTATCACAATCATCCCCTGTTTTTACACCCTTCAGACACCACCGGAGCGCCCATTATTCCGATGCAGCTAACCGGTTTTGCTAACTATTCGATATGGAGTAGGGCTATGCGCATTCAGTTGCTTGGGAAAAACAAGTTGGGGATTATTGATGGCACATTGAAAAAGGAGGATTTCGGAGCTGATTTTCGACGTCAATGGGACCGGTGCAATGCAATTGTTCAAGCATGGATAATGAGCTCAGTAACACAAGAATTGCACACTGGAATTGTCTATGTTACTAATTCATGAACTATTAGGGAGGATTCGCATGAACTCTTTGATATGGTAAATGCATCACGAGTTTACCAGTTGCATAAACCCATAGCGACTACTATACAAGGAAATGACAGTATACCTGGTTATTTTTCAAAACATCGCAATTTATGGGATGAATTTGCTAGTATAGTTCCTCCGTCTTGTGATTGCCCTAGATCAAGGGAGTTTAATAATCATGTTGAGAGACAAAAATTGATGTAGTTCCTAATGGGCTTGAATAAAATGTATAATCAGTCGAGGAGCTAGATTTTGATGACTGAACCTACTCCAAATCTCAACAAGGCATTTGCTATGCTTGTTGAGCGAGAGAGACAACGACTTATTGGTAGTTACACTATGCAAGGTGAAGGTGCTTATTTAACGACTCTATTAATAGCAAAAGGCTTAGGTTCTCGATTGTCAATTGGAGAAGGTTTTGTATCTAGAACTTTGACTAGAGAGAGTTCAGATATTACAGCTCATATGGATGGGAGAGAAATGCATTATCAACATAACAAAGGAAACTCTTTTCAGAAAGGCAGGAAGAATTGGAACAAAAAATGTGACTATTGTAAAATACAAGGACATGTGGTAGATGATTGCTTTAAGCTACATAGATACCCACCTGATTGGAAATCTAAGAAGAAGGTGACATGGAATACTGCTTATAATGTTCAAGATGAGGTCCCTATACCACAACTACATGATGGAACAAGAAATAAGGGAAAAGAAATTGAGCCACTAATTTCCAGAGATTTACCAAGGGCTCCACAGCTGACAGGTGAGCAACATGGACAGATTTTGCAGATGCTTGACCGAGATTCTCCTCAGACCAATATGATGGCTGACATGGTAGGTATATATCAAACTCTTAATACTAAATTAGAGAGTTTAAGATGGATAATTGATAGTGGTGCTACAAACCACATGGCTCATAAGTTTAGACATAATGCATGATGTGCAAGTTGTTACAAATGAACAAAGAAGAAAAGTTTAATTACCTAATGGAGGGGTGACCTTAGTGTCACACACTGGCTGTTGTAGACTTCCAAATACAGGAGAAATACATGATGTACTTTTTGTCCCAGAATTTTAATACAATCTCTTATCGGTATCTAAGGTTACCAGGGAAATGAACTGTTTTGTGTCATTATATCCTGGATTCTGTTTGTTCCAGGACCTTACCACTGGGAATCTGATGAGGATTGGTAAAGAGCTTACTGGTTTTTATCTTCTAGCTCGGCCTGTACCTTCCCCGAAAGAGGTTGTTGCTACTAAAATCTTGTCAGCTCAGGATGTTCAAAATACTATCATGTTATGGCACAGGATATTGGCTCATGCACCTGTTCACTCAATAAAGGACATTCATGGATTTAATCTTGAACATTGTAAATCAGTATTAAGCACCTGTGAGATTTGTCCCTTAGCTAGACATACCAGACTCCCTTTTTTGAATAGTTCTACTAGGTCTAGTAATGTGTTTGATATGCTACATGTGGATATATGGGGACCTTATCGTACCATGACATTTGATGGTAACAATTTTTTTCTTACAATTGTTGATGATAGCTCAAGGACCATTTGGATTTTCTTGTTGAAATTCAAGACTGATGTTTTTCTTTCACTTAAACAGTTTTTTCGAATGGTGCTTACTCAATTTAATGTCACAGTTAAAGGTATAAGGACAGATAATGGGGGAGAGTTTATCAATGAAAATTTGCAATCTTTACTTAGAGAATTGGGTATTATTCACTGCAGAACTTGTGTACATACCCCTCAGCAAAATGGAGTAGCTGAAAGGAAGCACAAACACTTGCTTGAAGTGGCTAGAGCACTCTGGTTCCAGGGTCATATACCTCTCAAGTTTTGGGGTCATTGTCTTCTTACTGCTGCTTATATTGTTAACAGAATTCCTTCTAGTGAACTTGCAGGGAAATCACCTTATGAGGTCTTTTTTGGAAAGAAACCTTGTTTCTTCCATTTTAGAACATTCAGTTGTTTGTGTTTTGCTAACACACTACCTAGAACTTACAAGTTTGCTCCAAGAGCTGTAAGATCAGTTTTTATGGGATATCCTAATGTCACCAAAGGTTATGTTCTGTTTGATCTTTCTGCGTAGAAGTTTTTTGTTAATGGGGATGCGGTATTTCAGGAAAACCAATTTCCCTTCAAGGTACCCATACAGTGGATGATAATCTACAGATTTTATGTCACTCTCTCAAGGTCCATGTGATGATGATGATTTTTATGCACCTAGCAACATCTCCGAAACACCTACTCTAGCATTCTCATCTCCAATTGATCTCCCACCTTCAGATATTGTTCAAAATCCTTTACCATCTCTATCCCTAGTGATGCTTCTAACTCTACTTTCAATCCATACAATCTACCAATTCTTAGACGATCAACAAGGATCACTAAGCAACCTATTTGGTTATCAGATTTTGTTTTCAAACCGTCATCTAGCAATGTCCTTTATCCTCTTGCTGACAGTGTGTCATATGCACATCTTTCTCCCTCTTATCAGAAGTATCTACATACTTTTTCTGCAGTATAAATACCTACCTCTTATCAAGAGGATATCAAATAATCAAGATGGTTGGAAGCTATGTACACTGAGTTAAAGGATCTTAATGATAATCACACTTGGGACCTGGTTCCCCTTCCCAAGGATAAAGTTCCTATTGGCTGCAGATGGGTCTATAAAGTCAAGTTAAAAGCTAATGGCGATATTTAGTGATTTAAAGCTCAATTAGTTGCTAAGGGCTTTAATCAGACAACAGGTATTGATTTTCATGGTACCTTTTCTCCAGTAGTTAAAATTGCTACAGTCAGGATAGTTGTCTCCATGGTGACTTTCATGATGAGGTGTATAAGCAGTTGCTTGAGGTTTTTCCAAGTCTTGGGGAGAATGGTATTGTATGTAGACTTGTCAAATCCCTCTATGGTCTTAAGAAAACAAGTAGGCAGTGGAATTTGAAATTGAGTGAGTCACTAGTGCATTCTGGTCTTACTCAGAGCAACCTGGATCATTCTTTATTCATAAAAAAAAGGGTTAGACATAGTTGCAATCCTTGTGTATGTAGATGACATGCTTGTGACTGGTAATAGCTTGATCCTCATAGAACATACTAAAGCTTCTCTTCAGAAAGCATTTAAAATGAAGGATCTTGGTAATTTAAAATTCTTTCTTGGCATGGAATTTAGTAGATCTTCCAAAGTTATTCTTATGAATCAAAGGAAGTATGCATTGAAAATTATCTCTGATTTAGGGTTAGGAAGTGTTAAACCAGCTATGACACCCCTTGAAATGAACATGAAGTTAATGACACTGGAGTTTGATCAAGTCACAGGAGTATCAACAGATGAACCTTTTGAAAACAGAGAGCAATATCAGAGATTGATAGGCAAAATGTTGTATTTAACACTGACAAGGTCAGGCATTGCATTCTCAGTCCAAACACTTAGTCAATTCCTGCAACATCCAAAAAGGTCGCATTGGGATGTAGCTGTGAGAGTAATGAATTATGTGAAGAGAGAACAAGGACTTGGAATCTTGTTAAGCAGCAAGATATCAAACAAGCTAAATATATATTGTGATGCAGATTGGGCTTCATGTCCCAATACCAGAAGGTCAGTTTTAGGCTTTTTAGTCATGGTGAATCACTATTGTCGTAGAAGTCGAAGAAACAAAATGTAGTCTCTAGAAGTTCAGAAAAAGCTGAATACAGGAGCATGGCTAATGCACTTTTAGAACAAGTATGGATCACTGCATTATTAAAGGAGCTGGGAAGTAAAATTGAGGAACCAATAATTGTGTTTAGTGACAGTAGAGCAGCATTACATATAGCAGCCAATCCAGTTTTCCATGAGAGGATTAAACACATAGAGATTGACTTCCACTTTATCAGACAAAAAATACAAGAAGGAGCCTTGGAAATAAAACATGTGAGCTCAAGAGAACAACTTGCAGACATACTTACTAAGGGCATACCTCGGTAGCAACAGGAAAACTTAGTAGGCAAGCTTGGTGTGTTAAATGTCTTTGCACCTACCAGCTTGAGGGGGAGTAATGAGTTAGGAATTACTTGATTAAGAAGTAGTTAAACAACTAATGTGTTAGTTAGTTGGATAACCAGTGATTAGTGATTAGTTAGGAAACAGTTAGAATAGAAGCTTCCAGAAGTTCTATATAAACAACACTATTGCATGGTAATGAACTAATTTTTTGGCCTCTTTACACTGAAATAATATCTCACTTTCTCTTCTCTTCTCTGCTAAGCCATAGGTCATTATCAATGACAACTTAGATTGGAAAATTGCACAGATTTTAACAGAGTTTTTTGCTGCTCCTTATGACTAATAGGACCAAACTTCAACTTGGGGTATATTTCTAATTACTGTTCTTGATCTTTGTAGGTTTCTTCCAAGCTCAAATCATTTAAAATTTAAAATAAAATTACTATTTTTTTTGTTATTTATAGAGTGGTATTTTTCATCCCTATCAAATAAAGTAGAGGAGGAGAACTGGAAGAGAGAAAGAAAAAGAGCAAAGGAATGACAAGTCTAATGGGGAAAATGACTGACACATTGACTACCTTCGATAGACGAAAAAAATTCAAGTGGTCTAACCAATCCCTAGGGCGGACCCAACTGAAAGGCACTAGACGAACTAACGGCAAGCTAGATGAAAAAAATCAGCTGGCCCTATGTGTAAAACCTTCTCGGGGGGAGAGTCTTTCTTCAATGAGAATAAAGAAAGTTTTTGGGCAAGACAAGAAAGGAACTAGCCCTTTAATTTTACACCAAGGGTTAAGAGTTGATTGTTGGCGACGATGACTTGGTGAAGGGAATATATGAGAGAATGTTCTCAAACTGGGTTACGACCAACACAAAACTTCTTGCAAGCAAAAATAAGGGA
Organism: Capsicum pubescens; assembly: GCA_030864215.1. Lineage (NCBI taxonomy): Eukaryota > Viridiplantae > Streptophyta > Magnoliopsida > Solanales > Solanaceae > Capsicum > Capsicum pubescens. Next base: position 270,134,542 of record CM061545.1, on the reverse strand, counting down.
GATATATTGTTATTTTGTGCTATTATCTTCCTCAATATGGTTTATTTGGTATTAGAATTAATGTGAATTCATGGTCAACTTTAGTCGTTATAATAATTGCCGCTAAAATAGGTATCATTTATCGGTAATAACAAAAGCCGCAATATATGACCGGTAGCTTTACCGGCAATAATAATTATCGCAAAAAGTAATTACTTTTAGCTTAAAAAATATAGATATTCACCGGCACTCGATATAAATATCATCAAAGACTTTATGACAATGAATGCAACATCGTTCACTCAAATACCACTATATTTTTAGGGTAAATACATTTGATGTATAATGCATATGTATTTTTAAGCAAAATATCAACACTGCATATGTATTTTTATGCTCAAAAACATTTTGATGTATAATCCATATATATTTTTAAGCAAAATATCAACACTACATATGCATCTTTTGTAACTAAAATCTCACAATAAAATGTAGAACTACATAAAAAACTAAAATTTATCATTAATTCAAATTCTCATATATAATGATAATAAATGAACACATACTAAAATATATATTAGTTATGATCAAGGTGTATTTTTGAAATGCTTAATTTTAACACTGCATATGTATTTTTAGGGTAAATACATTTGATGTATAATGAATATGTATTTTTAAGCAAAATATCAATACTGCATATGTATTTTATAACTAAAATCTCACAATACAAAGTAGAACTTCATAAAAAACACAAGTTTATAATTAATTCAAATTCACATTTATATTGATAATAAATGAAAACATATTAAAAAATATATTAGATATGGGTCCAGATGTATTTTTGAAAATGCTTAATCTTAACACTACATATGTATTTTTAGGATAAAAACTTTTGATTGATACTGCATACGTATTTTTAAGCATAATATGAACACTACATTTGTAGTTTTTTAACTAAATCTCACAGTAAAATATATAACTGCATAAAATACTCAAATTAAACTTTAATTCAAATAAAAATTAGACCCAATTCAAATCAGAATTAATTTCATTCAGTTAAAAAATAAGTACTATTATAGCCTACAATTAGAACGACTTCAAACATAAAAATTAGTTTGTACAATCAGAACCTACATTCATACACCAGTTTCTCTAACTGTACAAAGTTAAATCCATCAATCATCATACATCAAAAACATCAGATACACTAGTTATTCTACTTTGTCTTGCATGCCACAAGGGTGCTTCGACACCACTATGAGCATTGGCTTCTTGTTTTCGGATCCCATAGTCCCACAAAAGTGCAGCATATCTTGTACGGAAGTGCATTGGGGTCGAACTCAATCGCAATAACTCTGTGACCATAAGAAAGACACTCTGCATATGTAACCATAAAGAGACCACAATCCCTACAAAAACAAGGAAAAAAATATTTATTTATAAGTAAAATATATTTTGTACAAACATTCAATTTTGGTATATGAAAATTAAAAACTTACAAGCTTCCACTCGGTTGTTGAGGCAAATTCTCTTCAAATATCACATCAAACAGATCTGAGTAATCTTTTTCTTTGTATCTTGAATGATTTCGAAGATCAATTCCTTTCTTATTGTAGAAATCACAAGCTTGGAGACACAAAGGGATAATCTCAGCTAATTTCTTGATCTGAGTAAGAATAGTCGGATAAGAAAAAAATTCATATAAACAAGCATATGTATTTTAAGCAGACAAAAAATGCAACCAATACTGAAAAATACATATCAATTCTACTAAAAATACATCTAGCCAATAGACAGTTCATGAGTAGTTAACACAATACTTAACAGTACTTATTGGCCTATATCTTTAACTCACAACTTTGATAATATCTTTATTACCCTATTTAGAACAACACAATACTTAACAGTCAAAAAAATACATTTACAAACAAAAAAATACCCCATCCTCACTATCTTCTTCAGAATCATCAGCATAAGATTTCTGAACATCGTCTTCAATTTCTTCAACTTTCCTTTTCTTTTCGTACCGTTTTTAAATTTATTGCTCCTTCTTCAACCCTTTTTTTTTTCAAAATTTCACTGATCTTCACTGTATCGTTGCGAAACTTCGACCTAATCTCCTTCGATCTCCCAGATTTCTTCAACTGTATAGGATTTACAACAACTTTAACTAAAGCTTCATGAGTTAACCCAAGACTAAAAGATTGTGCTTAATCAAACTCTACATTCATATTCCGTATACCATTATTTGTTGGTGTTTTTGCTGCATGTTCATCCATTAAAACATAAAACCTTTAAAATCTGATTTTCAGTTGAATTACAGTAGGAAAAAAAAAAGAACCGCTAACATGCAATATGCGATTAATAGTTATCTGAAATAGAGAAAGTAAATCATTATCACAGATCGTGCTAGAATCGTGCAAAAGGAATAAAATTTGAAGTGGGAGAGATCGTTAATGGCGAAAATAAAGGACTAAAAATTTTAAATTAAGGAAAGAGAAATAAGAATGGCGTGAAAAGGGGATTTTAGCATAGTAACTTTCTTAGGGGCAAAAAATAGGGGACCACTTAAAATAATGTTACAGATGCTAAATAATGTAATTAGGATAAAGTGTTGCTATTTTTTGTAATTTAATACTTAAGTATGCTACTATAGGTAGTTTTCCCTTTACTATTTTTACTCTAGAGAAAATTTAAAGAAACCATATCTTACACCCGACCCATGATAATTCAATAATTATAAAATGATAAGCATTAAAATTCATGGTGCTTTTCAAATTCATTATTTTACAAAAAGAAAATCTCCGGAGGTGGATTTACACTTTCTGAATTTTGGTGTTAAAAAGCACTTAAACCCCAGGACGAATTTATTTTTAAAAAATTACTAACATTAGGTGTATGTGTATAGAAACTTAATTTCTTGTTTTTCTTTTTAAATAAAATAAACTCCATTTCCCCTCAATTCTAATAAAAGAAACCAAATGCACACACAACAAAGAAATAAAAAAAGAAATACTCGTAAGTAGGCAGTGGAACTGAATTGCTTCTTCGTTATTTTTTTGGTAAGTTTCAAAAATAGCAACTGTTTGGCACAATATTCATATTTCATAACCACACTTTATAATATTATTATTTATAATCGATGTATTTGATTCACATTTATAGTATTTGCATTACTTAATTATCTGTATGTATAAAAAACATAAATACATTAGTCACATTTTAAATTTTATATTTTTTTTATTTTCAAAAAATATGATTACATTAAATACTAGCCATGAATAATCACTACAAAAAAGACGTGTTTTAGCCACATGCAAAACCGTGGCTATGTGGTACCAAAATCGTAGCTAAATAGTTTAGCCACGGTTCATTAGCCACGGTTAAAGGTGGGTCCAATAGGGGCGTGGCGAGTAAATTAGCCACGGTTTTAACGTCCGTGGTAACATTTCATTAGCCACGGTTTTCAGGTACATTTAGCCACGGCCATTCCATGGGTAATTTGTTCAAATTTTGTGCTATCATATCAGTTTGCCACAGTTATAACCGTGGCAAAAATTCCTAGTTTTTAAGAAATATATATCTTTTCATATAAATTAGCCACGGTTTTAACCGTGGAAAAAAAGTATCCAACTTTTTTAAAAAATATATATTTTTGCATAAATTTGCCATGATTTAATCATGACAAAAGTGCCAGCTCTTTTTAAATATATATATATATATGATAGTCTGATACTAATTTCTAAATAATGATAGACATTCTCTTACACATTAACCATTATACACAAGATTGATATTAATTGTAACATAATAATCAATGTTCTGATATTGTTCAATATATTGGCACAAAAGATAAGGTCCAAACCTTCAATATTCATAAAAAATACCATAGATACTAATGTTAAAGAAACACCAAAATATACTAAAGCCTAGGAAGATTACTGCTTGAACTACCAGGATTCACATGACTATTTCTAGACATTCCAAAAGTTTTTGAAGGACAAACATTTGCACCTAAACCACGCAAACGTCCAGAATGTTTAGATCCAAAGACTTTTTCAATGGCGTCATTAGGATGAGCTAGTATCTTCAAAGGAACATCGTAACTGATAGCAAGTTCCTGATCTTTAGGTAGATGCTCCGATATTTTATCCAACAAGCAAAATAGATAAATGAGATATCCTCGTACAAATAGGACTTCACTGTATAGAGTTGGGTATTAATTCAAGCAATTGTCCATTATATATAGAGACGTATTAATTCAAGCAATTGTCCATTAAATATAGAGACGCTTCAACAATCTAAACTAATATACGCAGTCCATACCGCTACCTCCGAAGAAGTAGAGAGGTTGTTTCCGATAGACCCCCATCTCAAGATAAAGAATAGTCTTCAACTAGAACCGAGCTTATAATAAACTAATAACAATAATGTTGTCATAATTATACAGATATACCAGCAAGGAATTTAATCTCAGGAATGGACAAGAATGATTAAACAAATGATGTTCAAGAAGGCAATCAACAATTGATGTCGCTAATGTATAGTTTTGAGCATTTGCCACTTATACATGGTATCATACTATCATTTACTTGCATCATCCTTACTTCACATAGACAATTTTAGGGTCACCTAATTAACTTTATCCTCGCCTAGTACACTACATAACTTTTAACCTTGTAGGAAGTTTTGAAAGTTTCCTTTATTCTTGACATACCAATAATTGTATAAGCAAGAGTTCTAACATATAAAATAAATATCCATCAAACAATAAATACGTCAGAGATAACAATCAGCCCACAACGGTATCTGTATATATGGAATGAATCAGTGAATGAGGTCATCTAGTTAAGATCTTAAGATCAGTGAATGAGCACTACTTTGGTATGATTTTTCAGACTTAAATTCGATTCTAATTATTGACTGCACCTCATAGGGATTTATCTATCTATCATACAACAAAGATTTGACAGGACCTTTTCCTCAGTCTATTGGAAAATTGACAAAGCTATCAAATTTGTAAGTAAATGTGAATAAGCATTGAACATGAATTCACTTACAAGCTAATCTCATGATAATTTGCTGATCTTTTCTTAATGTCATGACAGTATCTTTGTTGGTTGTGGATTTTCTGGATCCTTAACCGACTCCATAGGAAATCTTACTCGACTGGTTTTTTTGTAATCATTTTGTGGTACATTTTGTACCTTAATGCAAACTTTTTGTGCTACCAGAGTTTGGTCCATCTCTAGACAGGAAATGCACTTCTAAACAGAGAAACAGTTCACGAGGAGTTCAATCCATACTGCTTTTCTTGTGTTTATACATTATCATATCTGAATAGTTATGTTTACTAAATCTATCTATCTTCCAATCGTCTTCTGTATACACTTTAAAACAACCCCATTCTGCATTATGCAGATCTTAGAATAGGGATACAGTGAAGTTCAACTCAAGGAATGTTCATTAGAATAAAGATAAAATACACCAGGCGTCACAATAATAAAAATTGATTGTACTAGAAATTGATACTGCATTTCCAGTACACAAGTTTATACTCCTTCTACATCAATTAAGTTGACTATGTTTATCAAATGACTGTGTAATTTGGTGTTTTTTGGAACAGTACACTATTCAAAGGGCAGCCCGGTAAACTAAAGATCCCGCCATGAGGAAGAGAGGTTGTTCCGGATAGACCCCAGCTTACGACAAAAATAGCTCATTAAGGATAACAAACAAACTATGAACAAACAAACAGCTTAAAATTTGTAAATTCTTAGCTCCTGTAAGAGCTGAAATTCAGACAAATAAAACCATTAGTTGTTAAGTAAAATATGCCACCACCGACGTAGCATGTGATTTATCCACACACCAAAAAAAATAAAAAAAATGCAAACCACATGTTCAACCTACTCATGTACATTGCACACTCAAAATTACAGAGCAGTAACTTCTGAGTACGTTGCACACTCCAAATTACAGAGCAGTATCTATCTATTGATAGTTCTACACTGCAATAATCAGAACAAACAAGGAACAAAATATACTTTGTTCTGGTCTTGAACATCAAGCATCTAGTTCATGCGGAGTTTAAATAAGTCGTTCAAGAATAAAATGCTTAACATTGGCGAAAGGAATTGATCAAACAAAACCTTTGAGCTAAGCATCTGTAAGGGCCAAAACAGCCTAAAGAACTTTGCACATAGGTACAGTTTGGTATGTTATCTTCCGCAATGTGGATTATTCAGTACATGAAGTAACGTGAATTCGTGGTCAACTTTAATCAATATAATAATTTCCACTAAAATAGGCCCGATTTATCGATAATAAAAAAACCCGCAAAATATGGTAGCTTTATCAGTAATTTATCTCTAAATAAATGTCGTTGAAAGTAATTACTTTTAGCGCCAATAATATAAGAATTTATGAAACATTCAATATAAATGCCACTAAACACTTTAACAACATTAAATGCAATAACCTTAACTTAAATGACATTAAATATTTTTGTGGAAATATTTATTGCCGCAAAATATCTCATTTGTTGTAGTTGGTAGTCAGTAACCACCATATACCTAGCATGACATATGATAATATACAAACAAGCATACAACGATTTTCTTTTGAGATTTGTAATATCTAGATACATGTTAAAGAAGAGAGCAACACCATTCAAGATTTCAAGGATAACAAATACATGTTAAATGTTAGAGAAGAGAGAAACACTATTTAAGGATAACATCAACATGACAATGGACAGATAACATAACACATATAATTAACATTACTGGGTTCAAATGAATCATAACCGATGATAAAATATTAAATAACGACTCAAACAACACACACTAACATCATGCAATCGATAAAATCAACATGACAATGGACTGACAACATGGCACATAACTAAACTTATAGGGTTCGAATGAATCATAACAGATGATGAAAATCATCGGATGACTCAAATTAGATATTTGTTATAAAAAGTATTTTAGTGTTTTTTTTGTGATAATTGAACAAAATTAAATCATTATGTTTATGTTACAAAACATAATTATGTGCTTTTGGTACAGTAAAAAAAGAATTTAGATTTTGTGCATTGTCAGTTTACAAAATATTTTACACTATTAGGTAAATTTGACTTGCTATTGCAGGTTATTTTTTTTATTTTTTTATGTAAATAGTTGGATAACCTGCAATAACAGATCAAGCTAACTGATAGTGCAAAATATTTTATTCACTAACTCTGCACAGAACTTAAACGCATAAAAAAAATGATTATCCTAAAGTTATTAATCGGGGAACAAAGCCACTAACACTTAAAAAGTTGACCAATTTTTTCTTTAAAATTGTTTTCTTCTTACAAGGACTTTGTTTAATTATTCTTATTTTTTATGGTAGGATTTGGATTATCAATCCTTTTAGTTCCTCTTCCAGTAACTTTACCTTGACGTACATTATTTTGCTTTTGTAAAGTAAGTAGCATTTTCAATCTGTGTGTATTTTACATTGAATCTATCTAAATCCATGACCTCCCCCGCTAATTACGCGATTACAGCGACCATGAATTGTGTCAATAAAATTCAGGTATGCATATTATTTCACGCACAATAGCTGGGTAGTCATTTAAACTGTCGTGTATATTGGTCAAGCCTTTTTTCTATTGTATGCGTTGTCCAGTATTATGCCAAGTATGTATCTTAAGTGCAGTTTAATAGTGGAAAAATTTTGTAAATTTTTTCATTAGATTATGTGACTTACGTATGTATTGTTGTTTGGTTGAAAGTAAGTTATCTTGAAATTAACTATGCAAGATTAGGTATTCCACCCCTAAGGTGGGATTAATAACACTATAATTACGGAATAAGTTATCTCATGCATTTTATCTCAATCAAATATGGGATAAATTGATCCTACCATTAAACCCAATATTAATTATCTCTAATCCCTTATACCAAACGACCCCATACACTAATCATAGTGCTGACTGTACTCTACTACTTTCCATTTTTACCCTAGATTTATGGAATTCCTGTAGAATGATATTGCAATGGTCAAATCATTGTTTTTATGTAGTCAACAATCTAATGCTCTTTATCATGGTTAGTATTAAGATATATTATCTTAATAATATTTCCTTAATAGGACCACTAAAATAGGTCTTATTTAACGGTAGCTTTACCAGCAATTTATCGCTAAAAAAAAAGTCGTTGAAAGTAATTATTTTTGGTGCTAATAATATGAGCATTTACCTGCACTTGATATAACTTCCACTAAAGACGTTAACGCCTTGCAATGACCTTAACATAAATGCCGTTAAATATTTTTGTGGAAATATTTATTTACGCTAAATATCTCTTTCGTTGTAATGGTAGCCAGTAGTAGCCACCGTATACCTAGCACGACATCTGATAATATACAAACGGGAATCTATCGATTTTCTTTTGTAGATGTGTAGTATCTAGATATATGCTGTTAAAGAAGAGAGCAACACCAATCAAGTATAAAATCAATATAACAATAAAGTAATAACATAACATATATATATAACTAATATTAAGGGGTTCTAATGAACCATAACTGATGATAGAACATCATAAGATGACTCAAATGATGCACAGACACCATTCAAACGACAAAAACAACAATACTATGGACTAATACAATGACTCGAACTACACACACTAACAACATTCAAATGATAAAATCAACATGACAATGGACTGACAACATGACATAATAACTAAACTTGTAGGGGTCGAACGAACCATAAGAAATATGATAGGACTGACTTAAATTATAAGACATGACACACTGGGGATAACTCAAATGACATGATAAACCTAGATGCGCGCTTATTACTCAGCCGCCTTCCACAATGCGTGAATTAGGAACGATAGTTGAACTAGTAGGGAACTGCGGAAGAAGTAGATCCACTAGCCCTAATTAGGAAAGGGTGCACCAACATTGGGTCCACGTGAAGAACTTGCCCCATCACCACTAGTAGGAGACAAGGAACTTCCAAGGGAGAGAAATGGGAGTGGAGCATCACTCCCCATTTGTTGAAGTTCTGCCTCGAATTCAAATTTTCGCTTTTGAGATTCCAATGCCTCCTTCAATTGTTCAAGTTGGGAGAGGCTAAGTCCTTCAATAATTGGAGATTCGCACACACGATCGTAGGCTCCCCTCCCAGATTCAAGTAGGGATTCCCCTACAGCTCTCTCCTTCCGGAGAGACTCCTGCAAGTCCATGACCTCCTTATTGAGACCACGTTGACCAGTGTTTCAATGAGCCATGATTAGGTGGTCATGGCGATCATCATCATTTGGTGGAGGGAGGTCCCTCCCTAGGAACCTATCCACCAGCGACTCCACTGAAGGGTGGCCAAAGGAGTAAACTTTGTTGGCCTTGCCTGGAGAAAATACCACAATGGCAATTTCAGCACCACATAGCGTACAATGTTCACTAGCCTTTTTGAATAGGCCAACACGATGCTTAGAGAAAGTAACTTGCATGTTACTCTCATTTTTCATTTTCACTATTTCGACCTTTTTTCGACCCTTGCTCAGTCTTGCCATGGCTAAATTAAAACTACTCAATATTTGTGAAACCAAGAAGTAGTAGTTGTGATTTTTTATCTCAACACCAAGAGCTTTTATATTAGAAATTTCAATATTTTGTTTCACCTTTTTTGGAAAATAAATTAAAATTACTTGGAGAGACTATAAATTTATGTTTTTTCTTTTTTTGTAAAAGATTTGATTGGAACCAGCTTTCGCCTCTATTCTTTGTGTCGTTAGCGCTAATCGAATCCTTAATGACCATAAATAATAATTAGACAATATATGTTTTTCTTAATTTGAATTATGACGTGCTACAAAAGTATTAAAAAGAAAACATTACATCATTAGTACGTATGATATTTTATTTAATCACTTTATTAATTTGAGTACAGATTGAAGAGTAATAATAAAAAATAAAATATCAAATTATTACTATAACATTTCTGAATTTTCAAATTTAATATTCGAGCTATCCCTGAAGGTTCTGACATTCGGTGTTCATCGAATGAGCAAAGATACATGACATTTTTCTTTTAAATAAGTTTTATTCGTTCATCCACGATTATTACTTATTAGTTGATAAGTACAATCACTTCAATTATTAGTTAACCATAAAATTAACATGGTTTGGTATTACAAGCACCGATTATGTGAATAAGTTTGTCTTTTCCTCGTGCGGATTGGAGTAAAAATACTGTAGTAGGGAAAGGTTGTGTTTCTCCCAAACCTACTAAAAACAATTCTTCATTCTGACATACTGCGATGAAAGAAGCAACTTTCTTATAAATTGAAAAATACATATTTAAAAGAAACAAAGGTTAATAACCTCTGAAATCAAATTATTTGTGGTTTGTTAATATATGAATGCATGTTTAGGATTCAAAAAGAACTGATCATTTTGTTTACAAAGTTGATCACGTCTCTGAAAGCTTGCCAAGCTAGTTACTAGAAAATGGTGTTAACTTGTCGTCTGACGACTCCCAAGCACCGATAAGCTTAGAATGTGAGATTGTTTGTAACTTGTTCATTAGCAAGTGAATTAAGATGGAGTTTAATGAGTTAGGAATTACTTGATTAGTTGTTTAAGAAGTAGTTAAACAAATAATGTGTTAGTTAGTTGGCTATGCAGTGAATAGTGATTAGTTAGGAAACAGTTAGAATAGAAGCTTTCAGAAGTTCTATATAAACAACACTATTGCATTGTAATGAACTAATTTTTTGGCCTCTTTACACTGAAATAATATCTCCCTTTCCCTTCTCTTCTCTGCTGAGCCCTAGCTCATTATCAATGACAGCTTAGATTCAACAATTGCACAGATTCTAACATGGTATCAGAGCTTTGAACCACGATTGTGCGTTCCACAGAAGAGATTTTTGAGATTACGAGCTCATTGACAGTTTTCAGTAACGAAGGTTGAAGTTCTACCATGGAAGCTTCAGTATTGAACACTGTGATGTTCGATCACAATCATCCCCTGTTTATACACCCTTCATACACCACCGGAGCACCCATTATTCCGATGCAGCTAACCGGTTTTGATAACTATTCGATATGGAGTAGGGCTATGCCATTCAGTTGCTTGGGAAAAACAAGTTGGGGATTGTCGATGGCACATTGAAAAAGGTGGATTTTGGAGCTGATTTTCGACGTCAATGGGACCGGTGCAATGCAATTGTTCAAGGATGGATAATGAGCTCAGTAACACAGGAATTGCACATTGGAATTGTCTATGCTACTAATGCATGAACTGTTTGGGAGGTTTTGCATGAACTCTTTGACAAGGTAAATGCATCACGAGTTTACCAGTTGCATAAATCCATAGCGACTACTATACAAGGAAATGACAGTATACCTGGTTATTTTTCAAAACATCGCAATTTATGAGATGAATTTTCTAGTATAGTTCCTCCGTCTTGTGATTGACCTAGATCAAGGGAGTTTAATAATCATGTTGAGAGACAAAAATTGATGTAGTTCCTAATGGGCTTGAATGAAATGTATAATCTGTCGAGGAGCTAGATTTTGATGACTGAACGTAATCCAAATCTCAACAAAGCATATGCTATGCTTGTTGAGTGAGAGAGCCAATGAATTATTGGTAGTTCCACTATGCAAGGTGAAGGTGCTTATTTAACGGCTCTGTTTGCAGCAAAAGGCTTAGGTTCTCGATTGTCAATTAGAGAAGGTTTTGTATCTAGAACTTTGACTAGAGAGAGTTCAGATATTGCAGCTCACATGGCTGGGAGAGGAATACATTATCAACATAACAAAGGAAACTCTTTTCAGAAAGGTAGGAAGAATTGGAACAAAAAATGTGACTATTGTAAAATTCAAGGACATGTGGTAGATGACTGCTTTAAGCTATATGGATACCCACCTGATTGGAAATCTAAGAAGAAGGTGACATGGAATACTGCTTATAATGTTCAAGATGAGGTCCCTATACCACAACTGCATGATGGAACAAGAGAGAAGGTAAAAGCAATAGAGCCACTAATTTCCAGAGATTTACCAAGGGCTCCACAGCCGACAGGTGATCAACATGGACAGATTTTGCAGATGGTTGACCGAGATTCTCCTCAGAAAAATGTGATGGCCAATATGGCAGGTATATCTCAAACTCCTAATACTAAATTAGAGAGTTTAAGATGGATAATTGATAGTGGTGATACAAACCACATGGCTTACAAGTTTAGACATAATGCATGATGTGCAAGTTGTTACAAATGAACAAAGTAGAAAAGTTTAATTACCTAATGGAGGGGTCACCTTAGTGTTACACACTGGCTGCTGTAGACTGTCAAATACAGGAGAAATACATGATGTGATTTTTGTCCCAGAATTTCAATACAATCTCTTATTGGTATCCAAGGTTACTAGGGAAATGAACTGTTTTGTGTCATTCTATCCTGGATTTTGTTTGTTCCAGGACCTTACCACTGGGAAGATGATGAGGATTGGTAAAGAGTATACTGGTTTTTATCTTCTAGATAGGCCTGGACCTTCCCATAAAGAGGTTGTTTCTACTAAAATCTTGTCAGCTCAGGATGTTCAAAATACTATCATGTTATGGCACAGGAGATTGGCTCATGCACCTGTTCACTCAATAAAGGACATGCTTGGATTTAATCTTGAACATTGTAAATCATTATTAAGTACCTGTGAGATTTGTCCCTTAGCAAGACATACTAAACATTTGATGGTAACAAATTTTTTCTTACAATTGTTGATGATTGCTCAAGGACCATTTGGATTTTCTTGTTGAAATTCAAGACTGATGTCTTTCTTTCACTTAAACAGTTGTTCCAAATGGTGCTTACTCAATTTAATGTCACAGTTAAAGGTATAAGGACAGATAATGGGGGAGATTTTATCAATGAAAATTTGCAATCTTTACTTAAATAATTGGCTATTATTCACTACAGAACTTTTGTACATACCCCTCAGCAAAATGGAGTAGCTGAGAGGAACCAGAGACACTTTTTTGAAGTGGCTAGAGCACTCCGGTTCCAGGGTCATATACCTCTCAAGTTTTGGGGTCATTGTATTCTTACTGCTACTTATATTGTTAACAGAATTCCTTCTAGTGAACTTGCAGGGAAATCACCTTATGAGGTGTTTTTTGGAAAGAAACCTTGTTTCTTCCATTTTAGAACATTTGGTTGTTTGTGTTTCGCTAACAAACTACCTAGAACTTACAAGTTTGCTCCAAGAGCTATAAGATCAGTTTTTATGGGATATTCTAATGTCACCAAAGGGTATGTTCTATTTGATCTTCCTGCGTAGAATTTTTTTGTTAATGGGGATGTGGTATTTCAGGAAAACCAATTTCCCTTCAAGGTACCCATATAGTGGATGATAATCTTCAGATTTTATGTCACTCTCTCCAGGTCCTTGTGATGATGATGATTTTTATGCTCCTAGCAACATCTCCGAAACACATACTCTGGCTTCCTCATTACCAATTGATCTCCCACCTTTTGATATTGTTCAAAATCCTTTACCATCTCTATCCCTACTGATGCCTCTACCTCTACTTTCAATCCATACAATCTACCAAATCTTTGACGATCAACAAGGCTCACTAAGCAACCTATTTGGTTATCATATATTGTTTCCAAACCATCATCTAGCAATATCCTTTATCCTCTTGCTGACAGTGTGTCATATGCACATCTTTCTCCCTCTTATCATAAGTATCTACATACTTTTTCTGCGGTATAAGAACCTACCTCTTATCAAGAGGCTATCAAAGATCCGAGATGGTTTGAAGCTATGTACAATGAGTTAAAGGATCTTAATGATAATCATACTTGGGACCTGGTTCCCCTTCCCAAGGGTAAAGTTCCTATTGGCTGCAGATGGGTCTATAAAGTCAAGTTAAAAGCTAATGGAGATATTGAGAGATTTAAAGCTCAATTAGTTGCTAAGGGCTTTAATCAGACAATAGGTATTGATTTTCATGATACCTTTTCTCCAGTAGTTAAAATTGCTACAGTCAGGATAATTCTCTCTTTGGTTGCACAACACAATTAGTTCATTCATTAGTTAGATGTGTAGAATGCTTTTCTCCATGGTTACTTGCATGATGATGTGTATAAGCAGTTGCTTGAGGGTTTTCCAAGTCAGGGGGAGAATGTTATTGTATGTAGGCTTGTCAAATCCCTCTATGGTCTTAAGAAAACAAGTAGGCAGTGGAATTTGAAATTGAGTGAGTCACTAGTGCATTCTGGTTTTACTCAGAGCAGCCCTGATCATTCTCTATTCATAAAAAAACAAGGGGTAGACATAGTTGCAATCCTTGTGTATGTAGATGACATGCTTGTGTCTGGTAATAGCTTGAGCCTCATAGAACATACTAAAGCTTCTCTTCAGAAAGCATTTAAAATCAAGGATCTTGGTAATTTAAAATTCTTTCTTGGCATGGAATTTAGTAGATCTGCCAAAGGTATTCTTATGAATCAAAGGAAGTATGCATTGGAAATTATATCTGATTTAGGGTTAGGAAGTGCTAAACCAGGTATGACACCCCTTGAAATGAACATGAAGTTAACGACTCTGGAGTTTGATCAAGTCACAGGAGAATTAATGGATGAACATTTTGATAACAGAGAGCAATATTAGAGGTTGATAGGCAAAATGTTGTATTTAACACTGACAAGGCCAGTCATTGCATTTTCATTCCAAACACTTAGTCAATTCCTACAACAACCAAGAAGGTCGCATTGGGATGCAGCTGTGAGAGTAATGAATTATGTGAAGAGAGAACAAGGACTTGGAATCTTGTTAAGCAGCAAGATATCAAACAAGCTAAATGTATATTGTGATGCAGACTGGGCTTCATGTCCCAATACCAGAAGGTCAGTTTCAGGCTTTTTAGTCATGGTGAATCACTATTGTCGTGGAAGTCGAAGAAACAAAATGTAGTCTCCAGAAGTTCAGCAGAAGCTGAATACAGGAGCATGGCTAATGCAGTTTCAGAACTAGTATGGATCACTGTATTATTAAAGGAGCTGGGAAGTAAAATTTAGAAACCAATAATTGTGTTTTGTGACAGTAGAGCAGCATTACAGATAGCAGCCAATCCAGTATTCCATGAGAGGACTAAACACATAGAGATTGATTGCCACTTAATCAGAAAAAAAATACAAGGAGTCTTGAAAATAACAACTTGCAGACATACTTACTATGGGCTTACCTCGGTTGCAACATGAAAACATAGTAGGCAAGCTTGATGTGTTAAATGCCTTTGCACCTACCATCTTGAGGGGGAGTAATGAGTTAGGAATTACTTGATTAAGAAGTAGTTAAACAACAAATGTGTTAGTTAGTTGGCTAAGCAGTGATTAGTGATTAGTTAGGAAACAGTTAGAATAGAAGCTTCGAGAAGTTCTATATAAATAACACTATTGCATTGTAATGAACTAATTTTTTGGCCTATTTACACTGAAATAATATCTCACTTTCTCTTCTCTTCTCTGCTGAGCCATAGCTCATTATCAATGACAGCATAGATTGAACAATTGCACAGATTCTAACAGAGTTTTTTGCTGCTCCTTATGACTAATAGGACCTAACTTAAACTTGGGGAATATTGCTAATTACTGCTCTTGATCTTTGTAGGTTGCTTACAAGATCAAATCATTTAAATTTTAAAATAAAATTGCTATTTTTTTTTGTTATTTATAGAGTGGTATTTTTCATCCCTATCAAATAAAGTAGAGGAGGAGAACTGGAAGAGAGAAATAAATAGAGCAAAGGAATGACAAGTCTAATGAGAGAAAATGACTGACACATTGACTACCTTCAATAGACGAAAAAAATTCAAGTGGTCTAACCAATCCCTAGGGCGGACCCCAACTGAAAGGCACAAGACGAACTAACAACAAGCTAGATAAAAAAAATCAACTGGCCCTATGTGTAAAACCTTCTCGGGGGGAGAGTCTTTCTTCAATGAGAATTAAGGATGATTTTGGGCAAGAAAAGAAAGGAACTCGCCCTTTAATTTGACACCAAGGGTTAAGAGTTGATTCTTGGCGACGATGACTTGGTGAAGGGAATATATGAGAGAATGTTCTCAAACTGGGTTACGACCAACGCAAAACTTCTTGCAAGCCAAAATAATGGAGATATATTGTTATTTTATGCAATTATCTTCCTCAATATGGTTTATTTGGTATAAGAATTAATGTGAATTCATGGTCAACTTTAGTCGTTATAATAATTGCCGCTAAAATAGGTATCCTTTACCGGTAATAACAAAAGCCGCAATATATGACCGGTAGCTTTACCGGAAATAATAATTATCGCTAAAAGTAATTACTTTTAGCTTAAAAAATATAGATATTCACCGGCACTCGATATAAATATCATCAAAGACTTTATGACAATGAATGCAACATCGTTCACTCTAATGACGCTATACTTTTAGGGTAAATACATTTGATGTATAATGCATATGTATTTTTAAGCAAAATATCAACACTGCATATGTATTTTTATGCTAAAAAACATATTGATGTATAATCCATATGTATTTTTAAGCAAAATATCAACACTACATATGTATCTTTTGTAACTAAAATCTCACAAAAAAATGTAGAACTACATAAAATACTCAAATTTATCTTTAATTCAAATTCTCATATATAATGATAATAAATGAACACATACTAAAATATATATTAGTTATGATCAAGGTGTATTTTTGAAATGCTTAATTTTAACACTGCATATGTATTTTTAGGGTAAATACATTTGATGTATAATGCATATGTATTTTTAAGCAAAATATCAATACTGCATTTGTATTTTATAACAAAAATCTCACAATACAAAGTAGAACTTCATAAAAAACACAAGTTTATATTTAATTCAAATTCGCATTTATATTGATAATAAACGAAAACATATTAAAAAATATATTAGATATGGGTCCAGATGTATTTTTGAATATGCTTAATCTTAACAATGCATATGTATTTTTAGGATGAAAACTTTTGATTGATACTGCATACGTATTTTTAAGCATAATATGAACACTACATTTGTATTATTTTAACTAAATCTCACAGTAAAATATATAACTGCATAAAATACTCAAATTAAACTTTAATTCAAATCAAAATTAGACCCAATTCAAATCAGAATTAATTTCATTCAGTTAAAAAATAAGGACTATTATAACCTACAATTAGAACCACTTCAAAAATAAAAATTAGTTTGTACAATCAGAACCTACATTCATACACCAGTTTTTCTAACTGTACAAAGTTAAATCCTTCAATCATCATACATCAAAAACTTCAGATACACTAGTTATTCTACTTTGCCTTGCAGGCCTCAATGGTGCTTCGACACCACTATGAGCATTGGCTTCTTGTTTTCGGATCCCATAGTCCCACAAAAGTGCAACATATCTTGTACGGAAGTGCGTTGGGGTCGAACTCAATCGCAATAACTTTTTGACCATAAGAAAGACACTCTGCATATGTAACCATAAAGAGACCACAATCCCTACAAAAACAAGGAAAAAAATATTTATTTATAAGTAAAATATATTTTGTACAAACATTCAATTTTGGCATATGTAAATTAAAAACTTACAAGCTTCCACTCGGTTGTTCAGGCAAATTCTCTTCAACTATCACATCAAATAGATCTGAGTAATCTTTGTCTTTGTATATTGAATGATTTTGAAGATCAATTCCTTTCTTATTGCAGAAATCACAAGCTTGGAGACACAAAGGGATAATCTCAGCTAATTTCTTGATCTTAGCAAGAACAGTCGGATAAGAAAAAAATTCATATAAACAAGCTTATGTATTTTAAGCAGACAAAAAATGCAACCAATACTGAAAAATACATATCAATTCTACTAAAAATACATATAGCCAATAGACAGTTCATGAGTAGTTAACACAATACTTAACAATACTTATTGGCCTATATCTTTAACTCACAACTTTGATAATATCTTTATTACCCTATTTAGAACAACACAATACTTAACAGTCAAAAAAATACATTTACAAACAAAAAAATACCCCATCCTTACTATCTTCTTCAGAATCATCAGCATAAGATTTCTGAACATCTTCTTCAATTTCTTTAACTTTCCTCTTCTTTTCGTACCGTTTTTAAATTTTTTGCTTCTTCTTCAACCCTTTTTTTTCAAATTTTCACTGATCTTCTCTGTGTCGTTGCGAAACCTCGACCTAATCTCCTTCGATCTCCTAGATTTCTTCAACTGTATAGGATTTACAACAACTTTAACTAAATCTTCATGAGTTAACCCAAGACTAAAAGATTGTGCTTAATCAAACTCTACATTCATATTCCGTATACCGTTATTTGTTGGTGTTTTTGCTGCATGTTCATCCATTAAAACATAAAACCTTTAAAATCTTATTTTCAGTTGAATTACAGAAGGAAAAAAAAAGAACCGCTAACATGCAATATGCGATTAATAGTTATATGAAATAGAGGAAGTAAATCATTATCACAGATCGTGCTAGAATCGTGCAAAAGGAATAAAAATTGAAGTGGGAGAGATCGTTAATGGCGAAAATAAAGGAATAAAAATTTTAAATTAAGGAAAGAGA
Organism: Capsicum pubescens; assembly: GCA_030864215.1. Lineage (NCBI taxonomy): Eukaryota > Viridiplantae > Streptophyta > Magnoliopsida > Solanales > Solanaceae > Capsicum > Capsicum pubescens. The sequence continues at coordinate 270,115,895 of CM061545.1, read as the reverse complement.
AATAAGAATGGCGTGAAAAGGGGATTTTAGCACAGTAACTTTCTTAGGGGGCAAAAAATAGGGGACCACTTAAAATAATGTTACAGATGCTACATAATGTAATTAGGATAAAGTGTTGCTATTTTTTGTAATTTAATACTTAAGTATGCTACTATAGGTAGTTTTCCCTTTACTATTTTTACTCTAGAGAAAATTTAAAGTAACCATATCTTACACGCGACCTATGATAATTCTATAATTATAAAATGATAAGCCTAAAAATTCATTGTGCTTTTCAAATTCATTATTTTACAAAAATAAAATCTCCAGAGGTGGATTTACACTTTCCGAATTTTGGTGTTAAAAAGCACTTAAACCCCAGGACGAATTTATTTTTAAAAAATTACTAACATTAGGTGTATGTGTATAGAAACTTAATTTTTTTTTTTTTTTTTAAATAAAATAAACTCCATTTCCCCTCAATTCTAACAAAAGAAACCAAATGCACACACAACAAAGAAAGAAGAAAAGAAATACTCGTAAGTAGGCAGTGGAACTGAATTGCTTCTTCGTTATTTTTTTGGTAAGTTTCAAAAATAGCAACAGTTTGGCTCAAAATACATATTTCATAACCACACTTTATAATATTATTATTTATAATCGATGTATTTGATTCACATTTATTGTATTTGCATTACTTAATAATCTGTATGTATAAAAAACATAAATACATTAGTCACATTCTAAATTTTATATTTTTTTTATTTTCAAAAAATATGATTACATTAAATACAAGCCATGAATAATCACTACAAAAAAAACTTGTTTTAGCCACGTGCAAAACCGTGGCTATGTGGTACCAAAACCGTAGCTAAATAGTTTAGCCACGGTTCATTAGCCACGGTTAAAGGTGGGTCCAACAGGGGCGTGGTGAGTAAATTAGCCACGGTTTTCAGGTACATTAAGCCACGGCTATTCCATGGGTAATTTGTTCAAATTTGTGCTATCATATCAGTTTGCCACAGTTATAACCGTGGTAAAAATGCCTAGTTTTTAAGAAATATATATCTTTTTCATATAAATTAGCCACGGTTTTAACTGTCGCAAAAAAGTATCCAACTTTTTTAAAAAATATATATTTTTGCATAAATTTGCCATGATTTAATCATGACAAAAGTGCCAGATCTTTTTAAATATATATATATATATATATGATAGTCTGATACTAATTTCTAAATAATGATAGACATTCACTTACACATTAACCATTATACACAAGATTGATATTAATTGTAACATAATAATCAAAGTTCTGATATTGTTCATTATATTGGCACAAAAGATAAGGTCCAAACCTTAAATATTCATAAAAAATACCATAAATACTAATGTTAAAGAAACACCAAAATTTACTAAAGCCTAAGAAGATTACTGCTTGAGCTGCCAAGATTCATATGACTATTTCTAGACATTCCAAAAGATTTTGAAGGACAAACATTTCCACCTAAACCACGCACACGTCCAAAATGTTTAGATCCAAACACTTTTTCAATGGCGTCATTAGGATGAGCTAGTATCTTCAAAGGATTACCGTAACTGATAGCAAGTTCCTGATCTTTAGGTAGATGCTCCGATATTTTATCCAACAAACAAAATAGATAAATGAGATATCCTCGTACCAATAAGACTTCTCTGTAATAGAGTTGGGTATTAATTCAAGTAATTGTCCATTATATATAGAGACGTATTAATTCAAGCAATTGTCCATTAAATATAGAGACGCTTCAACAACAACAAAAAATCTAGTATACTCCCACCAAGTGGGGTCTGGGGTGGATAAAATGTACACAGTCCATACCGCTACCTTCGAAGAAGTAGAGATGTTGTTTCCGATAGGCCCCCGGCTCAAGATAAAGAATAGTCATCAACTAGAACCGAGCTTATAATAAACTAATAACAATAATGTTGTCATAATTATACAGATATACCAGCAAGGAATTTAATCTCAGGAATGGACAAGAATGATTAAACAAATGATGTTCAAGCAGGCAATCAACAATTGATGTCGCTAATGTACAGTTTTGAGCATGTGCCACTTATACATGGTATCATACTATCATTTACTTGCATCATCCTTACTTCACATAGACAATTTTAGTGTCACCTAATTAACTTCATCCTTGGCTTGTACACTACATAACTTTTAACCTTGTAGGAAGTTTGGAAAGTTTCTTTATTTTTGACATACCAATAATTGTATAAGCAAGAGTTCTAACATATAAAATAAATATCCATCAAACAATAAATACGTCAGAGATAACAATCAGCCCACAACGGTATCTGTATATATGGAATGAATCAGTGAATGAGGTCATCTAGTTAAGATCTTAAGATCAGTGAATGAGCACTACTTTGGTATGATTTTTCAAACTTAAATTCATCTCTAATTATTGACTGCACCTCATAGGGATCTATCTATCTATCATACAACAAGGATTTGACAGGACCTTTTCCTCAGTCTATTGGAAAATTGATAAAGATATCAAATTTGTAAGTAAATGTGAATAAGCATTGAACATGAATTCAGTTACAAGCTAATCTCATGATAATTTGCTGATCTTTTCTTAATTTCATGACAGTATCTTTATTGGTTGTGGATTTTCTTGATCCTTAACCGACTCCATAGGAAATCTTACTCGACTGGTTTTTTTGTAATCATTCTGTGGTACTTTTTGTACCTTAATGCAAACTTTTTGTGCTACCAGATTTTGGTCCATCTCTAGACAGGCAATGCACTTCTAAACAGAGAAACAGTTCACGAGGAGTTCAATCCATACTGCTTTTCTTGTGTTTATACATTATCATATCTGAATAGTTATGTTTACTAAATCTATCTGTCTTCCAATCGTCTTCTGTATACATTCTATAACAACCCCATTCTGTATTATGCAGATCTTAGAACAGGGATACAGTGAAGTTCAACTCAAGGAATGTTCATTAGAATGAAGATTAAATAAACCTGGCGTCACAATAATAAAAATTGATTGTACTAGAAATTGATACTGCATTTCCAGTACACAAGTTTATACTCCTACATCAATTAAGTTTACTATGTTTATCAACTGACTGTGTTATTTGGTGGTTTTTGGAATAGTCCCCTATTCAAAGGGCAGCCCGGTAAACTAAAGCTCCCGCCATGAGGTAGAGAGGTTGTTCCCAATAGACCCTGGCTTAAGACAAAAACATCTCATTAAGGATAACAAACAACCCATGAACAACAGAATAACCTGGATATAAGTGTTTGTTGAGTTTATAATTTGTAAATTCTTAGCTCCTGTAAGAGCTGAAATTTAGACAAATAAAACCATTAGTTGTTAAGTAAAATATGCCACCATCGACAGAGCATGTGATTTATCCACACACCAAAAAAACTAAAAATGCAAACCACATGTTCAACCTACTCATGTACATTGCACACTCCAAATTACAGAGCAGTAACTTCTGAGTACATTGCACACTCCAAATTACAGAGCAGTATCTATCTATTGATAGTTCTACACTGCAATAATCAGAAAAAACAAGGAACCAAAAATACTTTGTTCTGGTCTTGAACATCAAGCATCTAGTTCATGCGGAGTTTAAATAAGTCGTTCAAGCATAAAATGCTTAACATTGACGAAAGTAATTGATCAAACAAAACCTTTGAGCTAAGCATCTGTAAGGGCCAAAACAACCTAAAGAACTTTGCACATAGGTACAGTTTGGTATGTTATCTTCTGCAATGTGGCTTATTCAGTACATGAAGTAACGTGAATTCGTGGTCAACTTAAATCATTATAATAATTTCCACTAAAATAGGTCCGATTTATCGATAATAAGAAAACCCGCAAAATATGGTAGCTTTATCAATAATTTATCGCTATATAAATGTTGTTGAAATTAATTACTTTTAGCGCCAATAATATAAGCATTTACGAAACATTCAATATAAATGCCACTAAACACTTTAACAACATTAAATGGAATGACCTTAACTTAAATGACATTAAATATTTTTGTTGTAATATTTATTGCCGCAAAATATCTCATTTGTTGTAGTTGGTAGTCAGTAACCACCATATACCTAGCACGACATATGATAATATACAAACAAGCATACAGCGATTTTCTTTTGAGATTTGTAATATCTAGATACATGTTAAAGAAGAGAGAAACACCATTCAAGATTTCAAGGATAAAAAATACATGTTAAATGTTAGAGAAGAGAGCAACACTATTTAAGGATAACATCAACATGACAATGGACAAATAACATAACACATATAATTAACATTACTGGGTTCAAATGAATCATAACCGATGATAAAATATTAAATAACGACTCAAACAACACACACTAACATCATGCAAACGATAAAATCAACATGACAATGGAATGACAACATGGCACATAACTAAACTTATAGGGTTCGAATGAATCATAACAGATGAAGAACATCATCGGATGACTCAAATTAGATATTTGTTATAAAAAGTATTTTAGTGTTTTTTTTCTGATAAGTGAACAAAATTAAATCATTATGTTTATGTTACAAAACATAATTATGTGCTTTTGGTACAATAAAAAAAGAATTTGGATTTTATGCATTGTCAGTTTACAAAATATTTTACACTATCAGGTAAATTTGACTTGCTATTGCAGGTTATTTAATTTTTTTTTTGTATGTAAATAGTTGGATAACCTGCAATAACAGATCAAGCTAACTGATAGTGCAAAATATTTTATTCACTAACTCTGCACAGAACTTAAACGCAAAAATGATTATTCTAAAATGATTAATCGGGGCACAAAGCCACTAACACTTAAAAAGATGACCAATTTTTTTTTTAAAATTGTTTTCTTCTTACAAGGACTTTGTTTAATTATTCTTATTTTTTATGGTAGGATTTGGATTTTCAATCCTTTTAGTTCCTCTTTCAGTAACTTTACCTTGACACACATTATTTTGCTTTTGTAAAGTAAGTAGGATTTTCAATCTGTGTGTATTTTACATTGAATTTATTTATATCCGTGACCTCCCTCGCTAATTATGCGATTACAGCGACCATGTATTGAGTCAATAAAATTCAGGTATGCATATTATTTCACGCACAGTAGCAGGGTAGTCATTTAAACTGTCGGTGTATATTGGTCAAGCCTTTTTTCTATTGTATACGTTGTCCAGTATTATGCCAAGTATGTATCGTAAGTGCAGTTTAATAGTGAAAATTTTTTGTAAATTTTTTCATTAGATTATGTAACTTACGTATGTATTGTTGTTTGGTTGAAAGTAAGTTATCTTGAAATTAACTATGCAAGATTAGGTATTCCACCCCTAAGGTGGGATTAATAACACTACAATTACGAAATAAGTTATCTCATGCATTTTATCTCAATCAAATATGGAATAAATTGATCCTACCATTAAACCCAATATTAATTATCTCTAATCCCTTATACCAAACGAGCCCATACACTAATCATAGTGCTGACTGTACTCTACTACTTTCCATTTTTACCATAGATTTTTGGAATTCCTGTAGAATATTATTGCAATGGTCAAATCATTGTTTTTATGTAGTCAACAATCTAATGCTCTTTATCATGGTTAGTATTAACATATATTCTCTTAATAATATTTCCTTAATAGGACCACTAAAATAGGTCTTATTTAACGGTAGCTTTACCAACAATTTATCGCTAAATAAAAAGTCGTTGAAAGTAATTATTTTTGGTGCTAATAATATGAGCATTTACCTGCACTTGATATAACTGCCACTAATGACGTTAACGCCATGCAATGACCTTAACATAAATGTCGTTAAATAATTTTGTGGAAATATTTATTTACGCTAAATATCTCTTTCGTTGTAATGGTAGCCAGTAGTAGCCACCGTATACCTATCACGACATATGATAATATACAAATGGTCATCTATCTATTTTCTTTTGAAGATGTGTAGTATCTAGATATATGCTGTTAAAGAAGAGAGCAACACCAATCAAGTATAAAATCACTATTACAATAAACTAATAACATAACATATATATATAACTAATATTAATGGGTTCGAATGAACCATAACTGATGATAGAACATCATAAGATGACTCAAACGACGCATTGACACCATTCAAACGACAAAAACAACATGACTATGGACTGATAACATGACTCAAACGACACACTAACACCATTCAAATGATAAAATCAATATGACAATGGACATACAACATGACACAATAACTAAACTTGTAGGGTTCGAACGAACCATAAGACAGATGATAGGACTGACTCAAATTATAAGACATGACACACTGGGGATAACTCAAATGACACGATAAACCTAGATGCGCGCTTATTACTCATGCGCCTTCCACAACACGTGACTTAGGAACGATAGTTGAACTAGTAGGAGACAGCTGAAGATGTAGATCCACCAGCCCTAATTAGGAAAGGGTGCACCAACATTGGGTCCACGTGAAGAACTTGCCCCATCACCACTAGTAGGAGACAAGGCACTTCCAAGGGAGAGAAGTGGGAGTGGAGCATCACTCCCCATTTGTTCAAGTTCTGCCTCGAATTCAAGTTTTCTCTTTTGAGCTTCCAATGCCTCCTACAATTGTTCAAGTTGGGAGAGGCTAAGTCCTTCAATAATCAGAGATTCGCACACAGGATCATAGGCTCCCCTCTTAGATTCAAGTAGGGATTCCCCTACAGCTCCTTCCAGAGAGACTCCTGCAATTCCATGACCTCCTTATTGAGCCCACGTTGACCAGGGTTTCGATGAGCCATGATTAGGTGGTTATGGAGATCATCATCATTTGGTGAAGGGAGGTCCCTCCCTAGGAACCTATCCACCAGCGACTCCACTGAAGGGTGGCCAAAGGAGTAAACTTTGTTGGCCTTGCCTGGAGAAAATACCACAATTGCAATTTCAGCACCACATAGCGTACAAAGTTCACTAGCCTTTTTGAACAGGCTAGCACGACGCTTACAGAAAGTAACTTGCATGTTACTCTCATTTTTCATTTTCACTATTTCGACCTTTTTTCGACCCTTGCTCAGTCTTGCCATGGCTAAATTAAAACTACTCAATATTTGTGAAACCAAGAAGAAGTAGTTGTGATTTTTTATCTCAACACCAAGAGCTTTTATATTAGAAATTTCAATATTTTGTTTCACCTTTTTAGGAAAATAAATTAAAATTACTTGGAGAGCCTATAAATTTATGTTTTTTCTTTTTTCGTAAAAGATTTGAATGGAACCAGCTTTCGCCTCTATTCTTTGTGACGTTAGCGCTAATCGAATCCTTAATGACCATAATTCATAATTAGACAGTATATGTTTTTCTTAATTTGAATTATGACGTTCTACAAAAGTATTAAAACGAAAATATTACATCATTAGTACGTATGATATTTTATTTAATCACTTTATTAATTTGAGTACACATTGAAGAGTAATAATAAAAAATAAAATATCAAATTATTACTATAACATTTCTGAATTTTCAAATTTAATATTCGAGCTATCCCTGAAGGTTCTGACATTCGGTGTTCATCGAACGAGTAAAGATACATGACATTTTGCTTTTATATAAGTTTTATTCGTTAATCCACGATTATTACTTATTAGTTGATATGTACAATAACTTCAATTATTAGTTAACCATAAAATTAACATGGTTTGGTATTACAAGCACCGATTATGTGAATAAGTTTGTCTTTTCCTCGTGCGGATTGGAGTAAAAATACTGTAGTAGGGAAAGGTTGTATTTCTCCCAAACCTACTAAAAACAATTGTTCATTCTGACATACTGCGATTAAAGAAGCAACTTTCTTATAAATTGAAAATACATATTTAAAAGAAACAAAGGTTAATAACCTCTGAAATCAAATTATTTGTGGTTTGTTAATATATGAATGCATGTTTACGATTCAAAAAGAACTGATCATTTTGTTTACAAAGTTGATCACGTCTTTGAAAGCTTGCCAAGCTAGTTACCAGAAAATGGTATCAACTTGTCGTCTGACGACTCCCAAGCACCGGTAAGCTTAGAATGCGAGATTGTTTGTAACTTGTTCATTAGCAAGTGAATTAAGATGGAGTTTAATGAGTTATGAATTACTTGATTAGTTGATTAAGAAGTAGTTAAATAACTAATGTGTTAGTTAGTTGGCTATGCAGTGATTAGTGATTAGTTAGGAAACTGTTAGAATAGAAGCTTTCAGAAGTTCTATCTAAACAACACTATTGCATTGTAATGAACTAATTTTTGGCCTCTTTACACTGAAATTATATCTCGCTTTCTCTTCTCTTCTCTGCTGAGCCCTAGCTCATTATCAATGACAGCTTAGATTGAACAGTTGCACAGATTCTAACATGGTATCAGAGCTTTGAACCACGATTGTGTGTTCCACGGAAGAGATTTATGAGATTACGAGCTCATTGACAGTTTTCAGTAACGAAGGTTGAAGTTCTACGATGGAAGCTTCAACATTGAACACTGTGAAGTTCGATCACAATCATCCCCTATTTTTACACCCTTCAGACACCACCGGAGCGCCCATTATTCCGATGCAGCTAACTGGTTTTGATAACTATTCGATATGGAGTAGGGCTATGCGCATTCAGTTGCTTGGGAAAAACAAGTTGGGGATTGTTGATGGCACATTGAAAAAGGAGGATTTTGGAGCTGATTTTCGACGTCAATGGGACCGGTGCAATGCAATTGTTCAAGGATGGATAATGAGCTCAGTAACACAGTCTACACTACTAAAGCATGAACTGTTTGGGAGGATTTGCATGAACGCTTTGACAAGGTAAATTCATCACGAGTTTACTAGTTGCATAAAGCCATAGCTACTACTATACAAGGAAATGACAGTATACCTAGTTATTTTTCAAAATATCGTAATTTATGGGATGAATTTTCAAGTATAGTTCCTTCGTCTTGTGACTTCCCTAGATACAGGGAGTTTAATAATCATGTTGAGAGACAAAAATTGATGTATTTCCTAATGGGCTTTAATGAAATATATAATCTGTCGAGGAGCTAGATTTTGATGACTGAACCTACTCCAAATCTCAACAAGGCATATGCTATGCTTGTCGAGCGAGAGAGCCAACGACATATTGGTACTTACACTATGCAAGGTGAAGGTGCTTATTTAACGGCTCTGTTAGCAACAAAAGGCTTAGGTTCTCGATTGTCAATTGGAGAAGGTTTTGTATCTAGAACTTTGACTAGAGAGAGTTCAGATATTGCAGCTCACATGGATGGGAGAGGAATACATTATCAACATAACAAAGGAAACTCTTTTCAGAATGGCAGGAAGAATTGGAACAAAAAATGTGACTATTGTAAAATGCAAGGACATGTGGTAGATGACTACTTTAAGCTATACATGGATACCCACTTGATTGGAAATCTAAGAAGAAGGTGGTATGGAATACTTCTTATAATGTTCAAGCTGAGGTACCTATACCACAACTTCATGATGGAACAAGAGAGAAGGGAAAAGAAATAGAGCATCTAATTTCCAGAGATTTACCAAGGGCTCCACAGCCGACAAGTGATCAACATGGACAGATTTTGCAGATGCTTGACCGAGATTCTGCTCAGACCAATATGATGGCCAATATTGCAGGTATATATCAAACTCCTAATACTAAATTAGAGAGTTTAAGATGGATAATTGATAGTGGTGCTACAAACCACATGGCTCACAAGTTTAGACATAATGCATGATGTGTAAGTTGTTATAAATGAACAAAGTAGAAAAGTTTAATTACCTAATGGAGGGGTCACCTTAGTGTCACACACTGGCTGCTGTAGACTGTCAAATACAGGAGAAATACATGATGTGCTTTTTGTCCCAGAATTTCAATACAATCTCTTATCGGTATCCAAGGTTACCAGGGAAATAAACTGTTTTGTGTCATTCTATCCTGGATTCTATTTGTTCCAGGACCTTACCACTGGGAAGATAATGAGGATTGGTAAAGAGGATACTGGTTTTTATCTTCTAGCTCGGCCTGGAACTTCCCCTAAAGAGGTTGTCGCTACTAAAATCTTGTCAGCTCAGGATGTTCAAAATACTATCATGTTATGGAACAGGAGATTGGCTCATGCACCTGTTCACTCAATAAAGGACATGATTGTATTTAATCATGAACATTGTAAATCAGTATTAAGAACCTGTGAGATTTTTCCCTTAGCTAGACATACCAGACTCCCTTTTTTGAGTAGTTCTACTAGGTCTAGTAAAGTGTTTGATATGCTACATGTGGATACATGGGAACTTTATCGTACTCAGACATTTGATGGTAAAATTTTTTTTATTACAATTGTTGATGATTGTTCAAGGACCATTTGGATTTTCTTGTTGAAATTCAAGACTGATGTCTTTCTTTCACTTAAATAGTTTTTTTGAATGGTGCTTACTCAATTTAATGTCAGAGTTAAAGAATTGGGGGAGATTTTATCAATGAAAATTTGCAATCTTTACTTAAAGAATTGGATATTATTCACTAAAGAACTTGTGTACATACCCCTCAGCAAAATGGAGTAGCTAAGAGGAAGCACAAACACTTGCTTGAAGTGGTTTGAGCACTCTGGTTCCAGGGTCATATACCTCTCAAGTTTTGGGGTCATTGTATTCTTACTGGTGCTTATATTGTTAACATAATTCCTTCTAGTTAACTTGCAGGGAAATCACCTTATAAGGTCTTTTTTGGAAAGAAACCTTGTTTCTTCCATTTTAGAACATTCAGTTGTTTGTGTTTTGCTAACACACTACCTAGAACTTACAAGTTTGCTCCAAGAGTTGTAAGATCAGTTTTTATGGGATATTCTAATGTCACCAAACGGTATGTTCTGTTTGATCTTGCTGCGTAGAAGTTTTTTGTTAATGGGGATGCGGTATTTCAGGAAAACCAATTTCCCTTCAAGGTACCCATATAGTGGATGATAATCTTCAGATTTTATGTCACTCTCTCCAGGTCCTTGTGATGATGATGATTTTTATGCTCCTAGCAACTTCTCCGAAACACCTACACTGGCTTCCTTATTAGCAGTTGATCTCCCACCTTCTGATATTGTTCAAAATCCTTTACTATCTCTATCCCTACTGATGCTTCTACCTCTACTTTCAATCCATACAATCTACCAAATCTTAGACGATCAACAAGGCTCACTAAGCAACCTATTTGGTTATCAGATTTTGTTTCAAAACCGTCATCTAGCAATGTCATTTATCCTCTTGCTGACAGTGTGTCATATGCACATCTTTCTCCCCCTTATCAGAAGTATCTACATAGTTTTTCTGCAGTATAAGAACCTACCTCTTATCAAGAGGCTATCAAAGATCCGAGATGGTTGGAAGCTATGTACACTGAGTTAAAGGATCTTAATTATAATCATACTTGGGACTTGGTTCCCCTTCCTAAGGGTAAAGTTCCTATTGGCTACTGATGGGTCTATAAAGTCAAGTTAAAATCTAATGGCGATATTGAGAGATTTAAAGATCAATTAGTTGCTAAGGGCATTAATCAGACAGCAGGTATTGAATTTTAGGATACCTTTTCTCCAGTAGTTAAAATTGCTACAGTCAGGACATTTCTCTCTTTGGTTGCACAACACAATTGGTTCATTCATCAGTTAGATGTGTACAATGCTTTTCTCCATGGTGACTTGCATGATGAGGTGTATAAGCAGTTGCTTGAGGGTTTTCCAAGTCAGGGGGAGAATGGTATTGTCTGTAGACTTTTCAAATCCCTCTTTGGTCTTAAGAAAGCAAGTAGGCAGTGGAATTTGAAATTTAGTGAGTCATTAGTGCATTCTGGTTTTACTCAAAGCAGCCTTGATCCTTCTTTTTTCACAAAAAAACAAGGGTTAGACATAGTTGCAATCCTTGTGTATGTAGATGACATGCTTGTGACTGGTAATAGCTTGAGCCTCATAGAACATACTAAAGCTTCTCTTCAGAAAGCATTTAAAATCAAGGATCTTGGTAATTTAAAATTCTTTCTTGGCATGGAATTTAGTAGATCTGCCAAAGGTATTCTTATGAATCAAAGGAAGTATGCATTGGAAATTATCTCTGATTTAGGGTTAGGAAGTGATAAACCATCTATGACACCCATTGAAATGAACATGAAGTTAACGACACTGGAGTTTGATCAAGTCACAGAAGAATCAACAGATGAACCTTTTGAAAACAGAGAGCAATATCAAAGGTTGATAGGCAAAATGTTGTATTTAACACTAACAAGGACAGACATTGCATTCTCAGTCCAAACACTTAGTCAATTCCTGCAACAACAAAAATGGTCACATTGGGAAGCAGCTGTGAGAGTAATGAATTATGTGAAGAGAGAACAAGGACTTGGAATCTTGTTAAGCAGCAAGATATCAAACAAGCTAAATGTATATTGTGATGTAGACTGGGCTTCATGTCCCAATACCAGAATGTCAGTTTCAGGCTTTTTAGTAATGGTGAATCACTATTGTCGTGGAAGTCGAAGAAACAAAATGTAGTCTCCAGAAGTTCAGCAGAAGCTGAATACAGGAGCATGGCTAATGCAGTTTCAGAACTAGTATGGATCACTGTATTAGTAAAGGAGCTGGGAAGTAAAATTGAGGAACCAATAATTGTGTTTAGTGACAGTAGAGAAGCATTACAGATAGCAGCCAATCCAGTGTTCCATGAGAGGACTAAACACATAGAGATTGACTGCCACTTTATCAGACAAAAAATACAAGAAGGAGTCTTGAAAATAAAAATGTGAGCTCATGAGAACAACTTGCAGACATACTTACTAAGGGCTTACCTCGGTTCCAACATGAAAACTTAGTAGGCAAGCTTGGTGTGTTAAATGTCTTTGCACCCACCAGCTTGAGGGGGAGTAATGAGTTAGGAATTACTTGATTAAGAAGTAGTTAAACAACTAATGTGTTAGTTAGTTGGCTAAGCAGTGATTAGTGATTAGTTAGGAAACAGTTAGAATAGAAGCTTCCAGAAGTTCTATATAAACAACACTATTGCATTGTAATGAACTAATTTTTTGGCCTCTTTACACTGAAATAATATCTCACTTTCTCTTCTCTTCTCTGCTATGCCATAGCTCATTATCAATGACAGATTAGATTAAACAATTGCACAGATTCTAACAGAGTTTTTTGCTGCTCCTTATGACTAATAGGACCTAGCTTCCACTTGGGGTATATTGCTAATTACTGTTCTTGATCATTGTAGGTTGCTTCCAAGCTCAAATCATATAAATTTTAAAATAAAATTACTATTTTTTTGTTATTTATAGAGTGGTATTTTTCATCCCTATCAAATAGAGTAGAGGAGGAGAACTGGAAGAGAGAAAGAAAAAGAGCAAAGGAATGACAAGTCTAATGGGGGAAAATGACTGACACATTGACTACCTTCGATAGACGAAAAAAATTCAAGTGGCCTAACCAATCCCTAGGAAGGACCCAACTGAAAGGCACTAGACAAACTAACGGCAAGCTAGATAAAAAAAATCAACTGGCCCTATGTGTAGATCCTTCTCGGGGGGAGAGTGTTTCTTCAATGAGAATAAAAAAAGTTTTTGGGCAAGACAAGAAAGGAACTCGCCCTTTAATTTGACACCAAGGGTTAAGAGTTGATTCTTGGCGACGATGACTTGGTGAAGGGAATATATGAGAGAATGTTCTCAAGCTGGGTTACGACCAACGCAAAACTTCTTGCAAGCCAAAATAATGGAGATATATTGTTATTTTGTGCTATTATCTTCCTCAATATGGTTTATTTTGTATAAGAATTAATGTGAATTCATGGTCAACTTTAGTCGTTATAATAATTGCCGCTAAAATAGGTATCATTTACCGGTAATAACAAAAGCCGCAATATATGACCGGTAGCTTTACCGGCAATAATAATTATCGCTAAAAGTAATTACTTTTAGCTTAAAAAATATAGATATTCACCGGCACTGGATATAAATATCATCAAAGACTTTATGACAATTAATGCAACATCGTTCACTCAAATGACGCTATATGTTTAGGGTAAATACATTTGATGTATAAAGCATATGTATTTTTATGCAAAATATCAACACTGCATATGTATTTTTACGCTAAAAAATATTTTGATGTATAATCCATATGTATTTTTAAGCAAAATATCAACACTTCATATGTATCTTTTGTAACTAAAATCTCACAATAAAATGTAGAACTACATAATAAAACTCAAATTTATCTTTAATTCAAATTCTCATTTATAATGATAATAAATGAACACATATTAAAATATATATTAGTTATGATCAAGGTGTATTTTTAAAATGCTTAATTTTAACACTGCATATGTATTTTTAGGGTAAATACATTTGATGTATAATGCATATGTATTTTTAAGCAAAATATCAATACTGCATATGTATTTTATAACTAAAATCTCACAATACAAAGTAGAACTTCATAAAAAAACACAAGTTTATATTTAATTCAAATTCGCATTTATATTGATAATAAATGAAAACATATTAAAAAATATATTAGATATGGGTCCAGATGTATTTTTGAAAATGTTTAATCTTAACACTGCATATGTATTTTTAGGATAAAAACTTTTGATTGATACTGCATACGTATTTTTAAGCATAATATGAACACTACATTTGTATTTTTTTTAACTAAATCTCACAGTAAAATATATAACTGCATAAAATACTCAAATTAGACTTTAATTCAAATCAAAATTAGACCGAATTCAAATAGGAATTAATTTCATTCAGTTAAAAAATAAGTACTATTATAACCTACAATTAGAACCACTTCAAACATAAAAATTAGTTTGTACAATCAGAACCTACATTCATACACCAGTTTCTCTAACTGTACAAAGTTAAATCCATCAATCATCATACATCAAAAACTTCAGATACACTAGTTATTCTACTTTTCCTTGCAGTCCTCAAGGGTGCTTCGACACCACTATGAACATTTGCTTCATGTTTTCGGATCCCATAGTCCCACAAAAGTGCAGCATATCTTGTACGGAAGTGCGTTGGGGTCAAACTCAATCGCAATAACTTTGTGACCATAAGAAAGACACTCTGCATATGTAACCATAAAGAGACCACAATCCCTACAAAAACAAGGAAAAAATATTTATTTATAAGTAAAATATATTTTGTACAAACATTCAATTTTCGTATATGTAAATTAAAAACATACAAGCTTCCACTCGGTTGTTGAGGCAAATTCTCTTCAAATGTCACATCAAACAGATCTGAGTAATCTTTGTCTTTGTATCTTGAATGATTTTGAAGATCAATTCCTTTCTTATTGAAGAAATCACAATCTTAGAGACACAAAGGGATAATTTCAGCTAATTTCTTGATCTGAGCAAGAACAGTCGGATAAGAAAAAAAATCATATAATCAAGCATATGTATTTTAAGCAGACAAAGAATGCAACCAATACTGAAAAATACATATCAATTCTACTAAAAATACATATAGCCAATAGACAGTTCATGAGTAGTTAACACAATACTTAACAGTACTTATTGGCCTATATCTTGAACTCACAACTATGATAATATCTTTATTACCCTATTTAGAACAACACAATACTTAACAGTCAAAAAAATAAATTTACAAACAAAAAAAATACCCCATCCTTACTATCTTCTTCAGAATCATCAACATAAGATTTATGAACATCGTCTTCAATTTCTTCAACTTTCCTATTCTTTTCGTACCGTTTTTAAATTTTTTGCTCCTTCTTCAACCCTTTTTTTTTTCAAAATTTCACTGATCTTCACTGTGTCGTTGCGAAACATCGACCTAATCTCCTTCGATCTCCCAGATTTCTTCAACTGTATAGGATTTACAACAGCTTTAACTAAATCTTCATGAGTTAACCCAAGACTAAAAGATTGTGCTTAATCAAACTCTACATTCATATTCCGTATACAGTTATTTGTTGGTGTTTTTGCTGTATGTTCATCCATTAAAACATAAAACCCTTAAAATCTGATTTTCAGTTGAATTGCAGTAGGAAAAAAAAAGAACCGCTAGCATGCAATATGCGATTAATAGTTATCTGAAATAGAGGAAGTAAATCATTATCACAGATCGTGCTAGAATCGTGCAAAAGGAATAAAATTTGAAGTGGGAGAGATCGTTAATGGCGAAAGAAAAGGAATAAAAAATTTAAATTAAGGAAAGAGAAATAAGAATGGCGTGAAAAGGGGATTTTAGCACAGTAACTTTCTTAGGGGGCAAAAAATAGGGGACCACTTAAAATAATGTTACAGATGCTACATAATGTAATTAGGATAAAGTGTTGCTATTTTTTGTAATTTAATACTTAAGTATGCTACTATAGGTAGTTTTCCCTTTACTATTTTTACTCTAGAGAAAATTTAAAGAAACCATATCTTACACCCGACCCATGATAATTCTATAATTATAAAATGATAAGCCTAAAAATTCATGGTGCTTTTCAAATTCATTATTTCACAAAAAGAAAATCTCCGGAGGTGGATTTACACTTTTCGAATTTTGGTGTTAAAAAGCACTTAAACCCCAGGACGAATTTATTTTTAAAAAATTACTAACATTAGGTGTATGTGTAT
Organism: Capsicum pubescens; assembly: GCA_030864215.1. Taxonomy (NCBI): domain Eukaryota; kingdom Viridiplantae; phylum Streptophyta; class Magnoliopsida; order Solanales; family Solanaceae; genus Capsicum; species Capsicum pubescens. The sequence continues at coordinate 270,099,224 of CM061545.1, read as the reverse complement.
AGAAACTTAATTTCTTTTTTTTTTAAAAAAAATAAAATAAAATCCATTTCCCCTCAATTCTAATAAAAGAAACCAAATGCACACACAACAAAGAAAGAAGAAAACAAATACTCGTAAGTAGGCAGTGGAACTGAATTGCTTCTTCGTTATTTTTTTGGTAAGTTTCAAAAATAGCAACAGTTTGGCACAATATTCATATTTCATAACCACACTTAATAATATTATTATTTAATATCGATGTATTTGATTCACATTTATTGTATTTGCATTACTTAATAATCTGTATGTATAAAAAACATAAATACATTAGTCACATTTTAAATTTTATATTTTTTTTATTATCAAAAAATATGATTACATTAAATACAAGCCATGAATAATCACTACAAAAAAAATGTGTTTTAGCCACGTGCAAAACCGTGGCTATATGGTTCCAAAATCGTAGCAAAATAGTTTAATCATGGTTCATTAGCCACGGTTAAAGGTGGGTCCAACAGGGGCGTGGCGAGTAAATTAGTCACGGTTTTAACGTCCCTGGTAACATTTCATTAGCCACGGTTTTCAGGTACATTTAGCCACGGCCATTCCATGGGTAATTTGTTCAAATTTTGTGCTATCATATCAGTTTGCCACAGTTATAACCATGGCAAAAATGCCTAATTTTTAAGAAATATATATTTCTTTCATATAAATTAGCCACGGTTTTAACCGTGGCAAAAAAGTATCCAACTTTTTAAAAAAATATATATTTTTGCATAAATTTGTCATGATTTAATCATGACAAAAGTGCCAGCTCTTTTTAAATATACATATATATATATATATGATAGTCTGATACTAATTTCTAAATAATGATAGACATTCACTTACACATTAACCATTATACACAAGATTGATATTAATTGTAACATAATAATCAAAGTTCTGATATTGTTCAATATATTGGGACAAAAGATAAGATCCAAACCTTAAATATTCATAAAAAATACCATAAATACTAATGTTAAAGAAACACCAAAATATACTAAAGCCTAAGAAGATTACTGCTTGAGCTACCAAGATTCACATGACTATTTCTAGACATTCCAATAGCTTTTGAAGGACAAACATTTCCACCTAAACCACGCACACGTCCAGAATGTTTAGATCCAAACACTTTTTCAATGGCGTCATTAGGATGAGCTAGTATCTTCAAAGGAACACCGTAACTGATAGCACGTTCCTGATCTTTAGGTAGATGCTCTGATATTTTATCCAACAAGCAAAATAGATAAATGAGATATCCTCGTACCAATAAGACTTCTCTGTAATAGAGTTGGGTATTAATTTAAGCAATTGTCCATTATATATAGAGACGTATTAATTAAAGCAATTGTCCATTAAATATAGAGATGCTTCAACAACTACAAAAAATCTAGTATACTCCCACCAAGTGGGGTCTGGGGTGGATAAAATGTAGGCAGTCCATACCGCTACCTCCGAAGAAGTAGAGAGGTTGTTTCCGATAAGCCCCCGGCTCAAGATAAAGAATAGTCTTCAACTAGAACCGAGCTTATAATAAACTAATAACAATAATGTTGTCATATTTATACAGATATACCAGCAAGGAATTTAATATCAGGTATAGCCAAGAATGATTAAACAAATGATGTTCAAGCAGGCAATCAACAATTGATGTCGCTAATGTACAGTTTTGAGCATGTGCCACTTATACATGGTCTCATACTATCATTTACTTGCATCATCCTTACTTCACATAGACAATTTTAGAGTCACCTAATTAATTTCATCCTTGCCTTGTACACTACATAACTTTTAACCTTGAAGGAAGTTTGGAAAGTTTCCTTTATTCTTGACATACCAATAATTGTGTAAGCAAGAGTTATAACATATAAAATAAATATCCATCAAACAATAAATACGTCAGAGATAACAATCATCCTACAACGGTATCTGTATATATGGAATGAATCAGTGAATGAGGTCATCTAGTTAAGATCTGAAGATCAGTGAATGAGCACTACTTTGGTATGATTTTTCAAACTTAAATTCAATTCTAATTATTGACTGCACCTCATAGGGATCTATCTATCTATCATACAACAAGGATTTGACAGGACCTTTTCCTTAGTCTATTGGAAAATTGAAAAAGCTATCAAATTTGTAAGTAAATGTGAATAAGCATTGAACATGAATTCACTTACAAGCTAATCTCATGATAATTTGCTGATCTTTTCATAATTTCATGACAGTATCTTTGTTGGTTGTGGATTTTATGGATCCTTAACCGACTCCATAGGAAATCTTACTCAACTGGTTTTTTTGTAATCATTCTGTGGTACTTTTTGTACCTTAATGCAAACTTTTTGTGCTACCATATTTTGGTCCATCTCTAGACAGGCAATGCACTTCTAAACAGAGAAACAGTTCACGAGGAGTTCAATCCATACTGCTTTTCTTGTGTTTATACATTATCATATCTGAATAGTTATGTTTACTAAATCTATCTGTCTTCCAATCATCTTCTGTATACATTCTATAACAACCCCATTCTGTATTATGTAGATCTTAGAACAGGGATACAGTGAAGTTCAACTCAAGGAATGTTCATTAGAATGAAGATTAATACACCAGGCGTCACAATAATAAAAATTAATTGTACTAGAAATTGATACTGCATTTCCAGTACACAAGTTTATACTCCTTCTACATCAATTAAGTTGACTATGTTTATCAAATGACTGTGTTATTTGGTGGTTTTTGGAACAGGACACTATTCAAAGGGCAACCCGATAAACTAAAGCTCCCGACATGAGGTAGAGAGGTTGTTCCCGATAGACCCCGGCTTAAAACAAAAACAGCTCATAAAGGATAACAAACAAACTATGAACAACAGAATAACCTGTATATAAGTGTTTGTTGAGTTTATAATTTGTAAATTCTTAGCTCCTGTAAGAGCTGAAATTCAGACAAATAAAACCATTAGTTGTTAAGTAAAATATGCCACCATCGATGGAGCATGTGATTTATCCACACACCAAAAAAAAATAATGTAAATCACATGGTCAACCTACTCATGTACATTGCACACTCCAAATTACCGAGCAGTAACTTCTGAGTACATTGCACACTCCAAATTACAGAGGAGTATTTATATATTGATAGTTCTACACTGCAATAATCAGAAAAAACAAGGAACCAAATATACTTTGTTCTGGTGTTGAACATCAAGCATCTAGTTCATGCGGAGTTTAAATAAGTCGTTCAAGCATAAAATGCTTAACATTGGTGAAAGGAATTGATCAAACAAAACCTTTGAGCTAAGCATTTGTAAGGGCCAAAACAGCCTAAAGAACTTTGCACATAGGTACAGTTTGGTATGTTATCTTCCGCAATTTGGCTTATTCAGTACATGAAGTAACGTGAATTCGTGGTCAACTTTAATCATTATAATAATTTCCACTAAAATAGGTCCGATTTATCGATAATAAGAAAACCCGCAAAATATGGTAGCTTTATCAGTAATTTATCGCTAAATAAATGTCGTTGAAAGTAATTACTTTTAGCGCCAATAATATAAGCATTTACGAAACATTCAATATAAATGTCACTAAACACTTTAACAACATTAAATGCAATGACCTTAACTTAAATGACATTAAATATTTTTTTTATAATATTTATTGCCACAAAATATCTCTTTTGTTGTAGTTGGTAGTCAGTAACCACCATATACCTAGCACGATATATGATAATATACAAACAAGCATACAACGGTTTTCTTTTAAGATTTGTAATATCTAGATACATGTTAATGAAGAGAGAAACACCATTCAAGATTACAAGGATAACAAATACATGTTAAATGTTAGAGAAGAGAGAAACACTATTTAAGGATAACATCAAAATCACAATGGACAGATAACATAACACAAATAATTAACATTACTGGGGTCAAAAGAATCATAACCGATGATAAAATATTAAATAACGACTCAAACAACACACACTAACATCATACAAACGATAAAATCAACATGACAATGGACTGACAACATGGCACATAACTAAACTTATAGGGTTCGAATGAATCGTAACAGATGATGAACATCATCGGATGACTCAAATCTGATATTTGTTATAAAAAGTATTTTAGTGTTTTTTTTGTGATAATTGATCAAAATTAAATCATTATGTTTATGTTACAAAACATAATTATGTGTTTTTGGTACAATAAAAAAAGAATTTAGATTTTGTGCATTGTCAGTTTACAAAATATTTTACATTATCAGGTAAATTTGACTTGCTATTGCAGGTTATTTAATTTTATTTTTATTTTTATGTAAATAGTTGGATAACCTGCAATAACAGATCAAGCTAACTAATAGTGCAAAACAATTTATTCACTAACTCTGCAGAGAACTTAAACGCATAAAAAATATGATTATTCTAACATGATTAATCGGGGCACAAAGCCACTAACACTTAAAAAGTTGACCAATTTTTTTTTTTAAATTGTTTTATTCTTACAAGGACTTTGTTTAATTATTCTTATTTTTTATGGTAGGATTTGGATTTTCAATCCTTTTAGTTCCTCTTCCAGTAACTTTACCTTGACGTACATTATTTTGATTTTGTAAAGTAAGTAGGGTTTTCAATCTGTGTGTATTTTACATTGAATTTATTTATATCCGTGACCTCCCTCGCTAATTACGCGATTACAGCGACCATGAATTGAGTCAATAAAATTCAGGTATGCATATTATTTCACGCACAATAGCAGGGTAGTCATTTAAACTGTCGGTGTATATTGGTCAAGCCTTTTTTCTATTGTATGCATTGTCCAGTATTATGCCAAGTATGTATCGTAAGTGCAGTTTAATAGTGGAAAATTTTTGTAAATTTTTTCATTAGATTATGTGACTTACGTAAGTATTGTTGTTTGGTTGATAGTATGTTATCTTGAAATTTACTATGCAAGATTAGGTATTCCACCCCTAAGGTGGGATTAATAACACTACAATTACGGAATAAGTTATCTCGTGCATTTTATCTCAATCAAATATGGGATAAATTGATCCTACCATTAAACCCAATATTAATTATCTCTAATCCCTTATACCAAACGATCTCATACACTAATCATAGTGCTGACTGTACTCTACTACTTTCCATTTTTACCATAGATTTTTGGAATTCCTGTAGAATATTATTGCAATGGTCAAATCATTGTTTTTATGTAGTCAACAATCTAATGCTCTTTATCATGGTTAGTATTAAAATATATTCTCTTAATAATATTTCCTTAATAGGACCACTAAAATAGGTCTTATTTAACGGTAGCTTTACCAACAATTTATCGCTAAATAAAAAGTCGTTGAAAGTAATTATTTTTGGTACTAATAATATGAGCATTTACCTGCACTTGATATAACTGCCACTAAAGACGTTAACGCCATGCAATGACCTTAACATAAATGTCGTTAAATATTTTTGTGGAAATATTTATTTACGCTAAATATCTCTTTCGTTGTAATGGTAGCCAGTAGTAGCCACCGTATACCTAGCACGACATATGATAATATACAAACGGGCATCTATCGATTTTCTTTTGAAGATGTGTAGTATTTAGATATATGATGTTAAAGAAGAGAGCAACACCAATCAAGTATAAAATCAATATAACAATAAACTAATAACATAACATATATATATAACTAATATTAATGGGTTCGAAAGAACCATAACTGATGATAGAACATCATAAGATGACTCAAACGATTCACTGACACCCTTCAAACGACAAAAACAACACGACTATGGACTGATAACATGACTCGAACGATACACACTAACACCATTCAAATGATAAAATCAACATGACAATGGACAGACAGCTTGACACAATAACTAAACTTGTAGGGTTCGAACGAACCATAAGACAGATGATAGGACTGACTCAAATTATAAGACATGAAACACTGGGGATAACTCAAATGATACGATAAACCTAGATGCGCGCTTATTACTCGTGCACCTTCCACAACGCGCGACTTAGGAACGATAGTTGAACTTGCGGAAGAAGTAGATCCACTAGCCCTAATTAGGAAAGGGTGCCCCAACATTGGGTCCACGTGAAGAACTTGCCCCATCACCACTAGTAGGAGACAAGGCACTTCCAAGGGAGAGAAATGGGAGTGGTGCATCACTCCCCATTTGTTGAAGTTCTGCCTCGAATTCAACTTTTTTCTTTTGAACTTCCAATGCCTCATTCAATTGTTCAAGTTGGGAGAGGCTAAGTCCTTCAATAATCGGAGATTCACACACACGATTGTAGGCTCCCCTCCCAGATTCAAGTAGGGATTCCCCTTCAGCTCTCTCCTTCCGGAGAGACTCCTGCAAGTCCATGACCTCCTTATTGAGCCCACGTTGACCAGTGTTTCGATGAGCCATGATTAGGTGGTCATGGAGATCATAATCATTTGGTGGAGGGAGGTACCTCCCTAGGAACCTATTCACCAGCGACTCCACTGAAGGGTGGCCAAAGGAGTAAACATTGTTGGCCTTGCCTGGAGAAAATACCACAATGGCAATTTCAGCACCACATAGCGTACAAAGTTCACTAGCCTTGTTGAACAGGCCAGCACGACGCTTAGAGAAAGTAACTTGCATGTTACTCTCATTTTTCATTTTCACTATTTCGACCTATTTTCGACCCTTGCTCAGTCTTGCCATGGCTAAATTAAAACTACTCAATATTTGTGAAACCAAGAATTAGTAGTTGTGATTTTTTATCTCAACACCAAGAGATTTTATATTAGAAATTTCAATATTTTGTTTCACCTTTTTAGGAAAATAAATTAAAATTACTTGGAGAGCCTATAAATTTATGTTTTTTCTTTTTTTGAAAAAGATTTGAATAGAACCAGCTTTCGTCTCTATTCTTTGTGTCGTTAGCGCTAATTGAATGCTTAATGACCATTATTCATAATTAGACAATAGATTTTTTTCTTAATTTGAATTATGACGTTCTACAAAAGTATTTAAAATAAAACATTACATCATTAGTACCTATGATATTTTATTTAATCACTTTATTCATTTGAGTACAAATTGAAGAGTAATAATAAAAAATAAAATATCAAATTATTACTATAACATTTCTGAATTTTCAAATTTATTATTCGAGCTATCCCTGAAGGTTCTGACATTCGGTGTTCATCGAACGAGCAAATATACATGACATTTTTCTTTTATATAAGTTTTATTCGTTCATCCACGATTATTACTTATTAGTTGTTATGAACAATCACTTCAATTATTTGTTAACCATAAAATTAACATGGTTTGGTATTACAAGCACCGATTATGTGAATAAGTTTGTCTTTTCCTCGTGCGGATTGGAGTAAAAATACTGTAGTAGGGAAAGGTTGTATTTCTCCCAAACCTATTAAAAAGAATTGTTCATTCTGACATACTTCGATTAAAGAAACAACTTTCTTATAAATTGAAAAATACATATTTAAAAGAAACAAAGGTTAATAACCTCTGAAATCAAATTATTTGTGGTTTGTTAATATATGAATGCATGTTTACGATTAAAAAAGAACTGATCATTTTGTTTACAAAGTTGATCACGTCTTTGAAAGCTTGCCAAGCTAGTTACCAGAAAATGGTGTCAACTTGTCGTCTGACGACCCAAGCACCGGTAAGCTTAGAATACGAGATTGTTTGTAACTTGTTCATTATCAAGTGAATTAAGATGGAGTTTAATGAGTTAGGAATTACTTGATTAGTTGATTAAGAAGTAGTTAAACAACTAATGTGTTAGTTAGTTGGCTATGCAGTGATTAGTGATTAGTTAGGAAACTGTTAGAATAGAAGCTTTCAGAATTTCAATATAAACAACACTATTGCATTGTAATGAACTAATTTTTTGGCCTCATTACACTGAAATAATATCTCCCTTTCTCTTCTCTAACATGGTATGAGAGCTTTGAACCACGATTGTGCGTTCCACGGACAGTTTTTAGTAACGAAGGTTGAAGTTCTACCATGGCAGCTTCAACATTGAACACTGTGAAGTCCGATCACAATCATCCCCTGATTTTACACCCTTCAGACACCACCGGAGCGCCCATTATTCCGATGCAACTAACCGGTTTAGATAACTATTCGATATGGAGTAGGGCTATGCGCATTCAGTTGCTTGGGAAAAACAAATTGGGGATTGTTGATGGCACATTGAAAAAGGAGGATTTCGGAGCTGATTTTCGACGTCAATGGGACTGGTGCAATGCAATTTTTCTAGGATGGATAATGAGCTCAGTAACACAGGAATTGCACACTGGAATTATCTATGCTACTAATGCACGAACTGTTTGGGTGGATTTGCATGAATGCTTTGACAAGGTAAATGCATCATGAGTTTACCAGTTGCATAAAGGCATAGCGACTACTATACACGGAAATGACAGTATACCTGGTTATTTTTCAAAACATTGCAATTTATGGGATGAATTTTCTAGTATAGTTCCATCGTCTTGTGATTGCCCTAGATCAAGGGAGTTTAATAATCATGTTGAGAGACAAAAATTGATGCAGTTCCTAATGGGATTGAATGAAATGTATAATCTGTCGAGGAGCTAAATTTTGATGACTGAACCTACTCCAAATCTCAACAAGCCATATGCTATGCTTGTTGAGCGAGATAGCCAACTACTTATTGGTAGTTCCACTATGCAAGGTGAAGGTGCTTATTTAACGGCTTTGTTAGCAGCAAAAGGCTTAGGTCCTCGATTGTCAATTGGAGAAGGTTTTGTATCTAGAACTTTGACTAGAGAGAGTTCAGATATTGCAGCTCACATGGCTGGGAGAGGAATGCATTATCAACATAACAAAGGAAAATCTTTTCAGAAAGGCAGGAAGAATTGGAACAAAAAATGTGACTATTGTAAAATGCAAGGACATGTGGTAGATGACTGCTTTAAGCTACATGGATACCCACCTGATTGGAAATCTAAGAAGAAGGTGACATGGAATACTGCTTATAATGTTCAAGCTGACGTCCCTATACATCAACTTCATGATGGAACAAGAGAGAAGGGAAAAGCAATAGAGCCACTAATTTCCAGAGATTTACCAAGGGCTCCACAGCCGACAGGTGATCAACATGGATAGATTTTGTAGATGCTTGACCGAGATTCTACTCAGACCAATATGATGGACAACATGACAGGTATATCTCAAACTCCTAATACTAAATTAGAGAGTTTAAGATGGATAATTGATAGTGGTGCTACAAACCACATGGCTCATAAGTTTAGACATAATGCATGATGTACAAGTTGTTACAAATGAACAAAGTAGAAAAGTTTAATTACCTAATGGTGGGGTGACCTTTGTGTCACACACTGGCTACTGTAGACTGTCAAATACAGGAGAAATACATGATGTGCTTTTTGTCCCAGAATTTCAATACAATCTCTTATCGGTATCCAAGGTTACCAGGGAAATGAACTATTTTGTGTCATTCTATCCTGGATTCTGTTTGTTCCATGACCTTACCACTAGGAAGAAGATGAGGATTGGTAAAGAGAATACTAGTTTTTATCTTCTAGCTCGGCCTGGACCTTCCCCTAAAGAGATTGTTGCTACTAAAATCTTGTCAGCTCAGGATGTTCAAAATACTATCATGTTATGGCATAGGAGATTGGCTCATGCACCTGTTCACTCAATAAAGGACATGCTTGGATTTAATCTTGACCATTGAAAATCAGTATTAAGCACCTGTGAGATTTTTCCCTTAGCTAGACATATCAGACTCCCTTTTACGAGTAGTTCTACTAGGTCTAGTAAAGTGTTTGATATGCTACATGTGGATATATCGGGACCTTATCATACTCAAACATTTGATGGTAACAAATTTTTTCTTACAATTGTTGATGATTGCTCAAGGACCATTTGGATTTTCTTGTTGATATTCAAGACTGATGTCTTTCTTTCACTCAAATAGTTTTTTCGAATGGTGCTTACTCAATTTAATGTCATAGTTAAAGGTATAAGGACAGATAATTGGGGAGATTTTATCAATGAAAATTTGCAATCATTACTTAAAGAATTGGCTATTATTCACTACAGAACTTGTGTGCATACCCCTCACCAAAATGGAGTAACTGATAGGAAGCACAAACACTTGCTTGAAGTTGCTAGAGCACTCCGGTTCCAGGGTCATATACCTCTCAAGTTTTGGGGACATTGTATTCTTACTGCTGCTTAAATTGTTAACAGAAGTCCTTCTAGTGAACATGCAGGGAAATCACCTTATGAGGTCTTTTTTGGAAAGAAACCTTGTTTCTTCCATTTTAGAACATTCAGTTGTTTGTGTTTTGCTAACACACTACCTAGAACTTACAAGTTTGCTCCAAGAGCTGTAAGATAAGTTTTTATGGGATATTCTAATGTCACCAAAGGGTATGTTCTGTTTGATCTTACAACGTAGAAGTTTTTTGTTAATGGGGATGCGGTATTTCAGGAAAACCAATTTCCCTTCAAGGTACCCATACAGTGGATGATAATCTACAGATTTTATGTTACTCTCTCCAGGTCCTTGTGATGATGATGATTTTTATGCTCCTAGCAACATCTCCGAAACACCTACTCTGGCTTCCTCATTACCAGTTGATGTCCCACCTTCTGATATTGGTCAAAATCCTTTACCATCTCTATCCCTACTGATGCTTCTACCTATACTTTCAATCTATACAATCTACCAAATCATAGACGATCAACAAGGATCACTAAGCAACCTATTTGGTTATCAAATTTTGTTTCCAAACTGTCATCTAGAAATGTCCTTTATCCTCTTGCTGACAGTGTGTCATATGCACATCTTTCTCCCTCTTATCAGAAGTATCTACATAGTTTTTCTGCAGTGTAAGAACCTACCTCTTAACAAGAGGCTATCAACGATCCGAGATGGTTGGAAGCTATGTACACTGAGTTAAAGGATCTTAATGATAATCATACTTGGGACCTGGTTCCCCTTCCCAAGGGTAAAGTTCCTACTGGTTGCAGATGGGTCTATAAAGTCAAGTTAAAATCTAATGGCGATATTGAGATATTTAAAGCTCAATTAGTTGCTAAGGGCTTTAATCATATAGCAGGTTTTGATTTTCATGATACCTTTTCTCATGTAGTTAAATTGCTACAGTCAGGACAGTTCTCTCTTTGGTTGCACAACACAATTGGTTCATTCATCAGTTAGATGTGTACAATGTTTTTTCCATGGTGACTTGCATGATGAGGTGTATAAGCAGTTGCTTGAGGGTTTTCCAAGTCAGGGGGAGAATGGTATTGTATGTAGACTTGTCAAATCCCTCTATGGTCTAAAGAAAACAAGTAGGCAGTGGAATTTGAAATTGAGTGAGTCACTAGTGCATTCTGGTTTTACTAGAAGCAGCCTTGATCATTCTTTATTCATAAAAAAACAAGGGTTAGACATAGTTCCAATCCTTGTGTATGTAGATAATATGCTTGTGACTGGTAATAGCTTGAGCCTCATAGAACATACTAAAGCTTCTCTTCAGAAAGCATTTAAAATCAAGGATCTTGGTAATTTAAAATTCTTTCTTGGCATGGAATTTAGTAGATCTGCCAAAGGTATTCTTATGAATCAAAGGAAGTATGCATTGGAAATTATCTCTGATTTAGGGTTAGGAAGTGCTAAACCAGCTATGACACCCCTTGAAATGAACATGAAGATAACGACATTGGAGTTTGATCAAGTCACAGGAGAATCAATAGATGAACCTTTTGAAAATAGAGAGCAATATCAGATGTTGATAGGCAAAATGTTGTATTTAACACTGACAAGGCCAGACATAGCATTCTCAGTCCAAACACTTAGTCAATTCCTGCAACAACCAAAAAGGTCTCATTGGGATGCAGCTGTGAGAGTAATGAATTATGTGAAGAGAGAACAAGGACTTGGAATCTTGTTAAGCAGCAAGATATCAAACAAGCTAAATGTATATTGTGATGCAGACTGGGCTTCATGTCCCAATACCAGAAGGTCAGTTTCAGGCTTTTTAGTCATGGTGAATCACTATTGTCGTGGAAGTCGAAGAAAAAAAATGTAGTCTCCAGAAGTTCAGCAGAAGCTGAATACAGGAACATGGCTAATGCAGTTTCAGAACTAGTATGGATCACTGCATTATTAAAGGAGCTGGGAAGTAAAATTGAGGAACCAATAATTGTCTTTAGTGATAGTAGAGCAGCATTACAGATAGCAGCCAATCCAGTGTTCCATGAGATAACTAAACACATAGTGATTGACTTCCACTTTATCAGACAAAAAATACAAGAAGGAGTCTTGAAAATAAAACATGTGAGCTCAAGAGAACAACTTGCAGACATACTTACAAAGGGCTTACCTCGGTTCCAACATGAAAACTTAGTAGGCAAGCTTGGTGTGTTAAATGTCTTTGCACCCACCAGCTTGAGGGGGAGTAATGAGTTAGGAATTACTTGATTAAGAAGTAGTTAAACAACTAATGTGTTAGTTAGTTGGCTAAGCAATGATTAGTGATTAGTTAGGAAATAGTTAGAATAGAAGCTTCCAGAAGTTCTATATAAACAACACTATTGAATTGTAATGAACTAATTTTTTGGCCTCTTTACACTGAAATAATATCTCACTTTCTCTTCTCTTCTCTGCTGAGCCATAGCTCATTATCAATGACTGCTTAGATTGAACAATTGCACAGATTCTAACAGAGTTTTTTGCTGTTCCTTATGACTAATAGGACCTAACTTCAACTTGGGGTATATTGCTCATTACTGTTCTTGATATTTGTAGGTTGCTTCCAAGCTCAAATCATTTAAATTTTAAATTAAAATTACTATTTTTTTTTGTTATTTATAGAGTGGTATTTTTCAGCCCTATCAAATAAAGTAGAGGAGGAGAACTGGAAGAGAGAAAGAAAAAGAGCATAGGAACGACAAGTCTAATGGGGGAAAATGACTGACACATTGACTACCTTCGATAGACGAAAAAAATTCAAGTGGTCTAACCAATCCGTAGGGCCTACCCCAACTGCAAGGCACTAGACGAACTAACGTCAAGCTAGATAGAAAAAAATCAGCTGGCCCTATGTGTAAAACCTTCTCGGGGGGGGGGAGTCTTTCTTCAATGAGAATAAAGAAAGTTTTTGGGCAAGACAAGAAAGGAACTCGCCCTTTAATTTGACACCAAGGGTTAAGAGTTGATTGTTGGTGATGATGACTTGGTGAAGGGAATATATGAGATAATGTTCTCAAACTGGGTTACGACCAACACAAAACTTCTTGCAAGCCAAAATAATGGAGATATATTGTTATTTTGTGCTATTATCTTCCTCAATATGGTTTATTTGGTATAAGTATTAATGTGAATTCATGGTCAACTTTAGTCGTTATAATAATTGCCACTAAAATAGGTATCATTTACCGGTAATAACAAAAGCCGCAATATATGACCGGTAGCTTTACCGGCAATAATAATTATCTCTAAAAGTAATTACTTTTAGCTTAAAAAATATAGATATTCACCGGCACTCGATATAAATACCATCAAAGACTTTATGAAAATGAATGCAACATCGTTCACTCAAATGCCGCTATATTTTTAGGGTAAATACATTTGATGTATAATGCATATGTATTTTTAAGCAAAATATCAAAACTGCATATGTATTTTTATGCTAAAAAACATTTTGATGTATAATCCATATGTATTTTTAAGCAAAATATCAACACTACATATGTATCTTTTGTAACTAAAATCTCACAATAAAATGTAGAACTATATAAAAAACTCAAATTTATCTTTAATTCAAATTCTCAATTATAATGATAATAAATGAACACATATTAAAATATATATTAGTTATGATCAAGGTGTATTTTTGAAATGCTTAATTTTAACACTGAATATGTATTTTTAGGGTAAATACATTTGATGTATAATGCATATGTATTTTTAAGCAAACCCCTCGTAGACACCATAAGGCGATGGTGAGTGGAGAGGAATAAAGATGAGAGAGTCTTATTGGTGAAAACCCTCATGGGCACCGTAAGGCGATGGCGAGTTCAAGAGAAAAGTGAAAAGTGAAAAGAAAAAGATTTGTTGGCGAAAGTCTTTTAAGATGTCATCAATTGAATGTGATGTATGAGTCCAATGGATTTGAAGAAGAGGCTCAGCGGCAAAGGAACGAACTCAACAACAAATGGGGAGTTTGGATAGGAAGATCAAGCAGCTTAATCCTAAATGCATGTCATACTCATTGTAGTTGGTTGTCATATTCAGATAAGTTTTCTTTTGGAATATGGGATATTGCCCTTTTCTTTCATTTACATATTCAAACTTTTTGTCTTTTTATGTAATTTATCAAAATAAAAGTCACCATCGTTTCTTTACATTTTTAAGTCAAGTCTGTGTCAAAACAAGCGAGAAAGGATTTCAAATTTACTACCGATCTTTCCAATTATTTGAGGAAAAGCCAAGGACCGGCACATGAAAGAAATATGATCGTAATTCAACACGAAACAAAGGAAGTCTATCAACCAACAGGCTGTTGGATTCGTGGAAGCATTCAGATTCGAGAAAAGGGTGCACCTCAGAGGCATGGTAAAATGGAAACCCATTATTCGAGTCAGAACTCATTTCCCTATATCTGGATCCGGGTAAATGATGCGGAAAGACAGGGCAAGTGTCAGCGATTTGGAACAAAGATGAAAGGAATGAGTGCTGGGGTAAATACCTGAGAAGCCAAGAGTTGCAAGCCACCACTATGTTTTAACTGACAAATTTTATTTGTTGAAATAGGGGCAAATTTGCTTCACTTAATTCAGCTACCATTGGAAATGCACATCCGTGAGATTTTACTTTCAGTTCAGGACCCTCCTAAAAATGGGATTTTACTTTCTGTTCAAGACCCTCTTGAAAAATGGGATTTTACTTTCTGTTCAGGACACTCCTGAAAAATGAGATTTTACTTTCAGTTCAGGACCCTCCTAAAAATGGGATTTTACCTTCAGTTCAGGACCCTCCTGAAAAATGGGATTTTACTTTATGTTGAGGACACTCCTGAAAAATGGGATTTTACTTTCTGTTCAGGACCCTCCTGAAAAATGGGATTTTACTTTTTGTTCAGGACCCTCCTGAAAAATGGGATTTTACTTTCTATTCAGGACCCTCCTGAAAAATGAGATTTTACTTTCCGTGCAGGACCCTCCTGAAAAGTGGGATTTTACCTTCAGTGCAGGACCCTTCTGAAAATGGGATTTTACTTTATTTTCAGGACCCTCCTGAAAAATAGGAATTTACTTTATGTTCAGGACCCTCCTGAAAAATGGGATTTTACTTTATGTTCAGGACCCTCCTGAAAACTGGGACCACGCTTTCAAATGAAATACTACTTTACTATAATTTTTGTTTGGGACAATTTTCGTTCTAGTTTATATTTGGATTTCAGGAGCCCGCCTGAAGTACAGGGTGATTAAATAGCAAGTCAGGAGCCCGCCTGGAGAACAGAGTTGAAGAAATGAAAAGTCAAGCAATAAAGTGATGAAATTGCAAGTCAGAAGCCCGCCCGAAGCACAGGACAACTAACTAAAAAGTCAAGCAACAAAATGAAGAAATTGAAAAGCAAGCAACCCGTTAAAGTAATAGCAAGTCAGGAGCCCGCCTGAAGAATAGGGTGATGAAACTCAAGTCAAGAGTCCAAAAGAAGCTTCATAGATAGGATTTTGTAATTTCATTCATGTTTTTAACTTGTAATTTTCATTTTCTTTTTTTTTGATGTAATAACAGAGCCGCGGATTGGAACCTCGACGGAACCTCACTCGACTCTCCAACTTGGCATAGTCCTTCTCTTTCAAATCCGTTTAATTATTCGTGACTTGTTACTCTCATAACTTGGGTAGGTAGGATGTCTTAAGTCAAAACGTGTATTGTCCTTCTTCCTTCTGTTTCTTTGAATGATGGTCGGGTCAAAATTTGGTCTCGTTGTCTACTTCTTTGTCTGAAAATATTTCATGTTTACATTCAAAGGGGGCATGATGTAGACACCTAATTTCGTCCCCCCCCCGATATCTTTTATCCATTTTTCACTTTATTCTATCTTGTACCCTCATCTACGTGATAACCCCTCCATAAAAATACAAAAAAAAAAAATAAACAACTCTAAACAAACCCCTAACAAACCCAATCCCCTATTATTCTTGTGATAACTAATTAACAACCTTGCCTATTAAATTAGGACACCTAACCACCTACACCACTACCCCACCCCCTCAATTTTTTATTCCCTTTTAACCAACACACTAACAAATAAAAAGGGCCCACAGATTTGGCCATTCTTATCAATACATAAAGGGGGGACAGTGCACGCATAGAAGGGGTCCATTTTTTCTTCTTCACAACATCGACATCCGAGAAGAGACCACTCCTCCATTTTTTTTCTTTATTTTTTTCATTCGATCAACACACGTACAAACATATTCGCACACACCACTACTCTATCAGCTTCCATTTTTTTTAACAACAACACCATCAATACATTACAGCAACAGGCATCCTTCACACAGTACACACTCACGCATACATAGAATCAAGGGAGAGAGAGAGATTTAAAATTGAGAGGGAGAGAGTTAAAAATGTTAATGAATATGGTTTGAGAGATTCGGCTGTTTTTAGATTTCTAGTGAAAATTTCATCGGATTTGGTTTTTCAGCTCATCGGTCTAGTCCCAAGGTCACTGGAATCATTGTGGTTCGGCAGATTTAGGCGTCGTCTGTCCGATAATTGTCTCCCTCTCTACAGAAATACGGATAAGCGACCAAATTAGTCGATTCCGGAGATATTTCGGATACGGGCTTCTCAACTTTTTGCAATTTCAGTCTTGGGTTGCTCGTTAATTCTCTTTGCTTAGGATTCAAAGCTGTCCGGGTCGTTATCTCTTGATATTGGGTTGGAGTTTGGTTCGTGGTCGTAGTTTTCTAGTCGGGGTTCCAAGTATGGGCTTCTTTAATTCTTTATTATCAACGAAATTTTATCGGAAGGTGGTCTTGTGATCGACTTGAGTTTAAAGTTTCTGAATCTTCTTCGTCCCCACTGATTTTGAATTAGACCTAGCCGAGAAACAGTGAGGATCGCTAGAATTTTTGGTCCATCTCTTTCTGTCTCGTCTGAGCTCACCGGAGCTCAAGCTACGTCGGTTTTCGACCTTTTGTCGTATTGATCGGGGTTTTGGGTTCGTCTATTCTCACGCCGTCTGGGTAGTACATTCTTGATACTGAGTGGATTGTGCTACTGTGGAGGTTTCCGTTCGAAGATTCCTGTCCCAGGTTTCTTTATTATCGCCAAAACATTCTATCGAGGTCCATTTCTAAACTCATTTTTTTATAAATATATTTGGTTGGTTGTTTGGATGGGTTGCGATTACGAGTGGTGTGTTATGGTTTTGTTGGATTTTGTTTATGTTGATGTTATGATCATGATGCTTGGTTGTTTGGTTTTGGTGGTTTGAGGAATAAATTTGATCATGTTCTAATGGATTGATAGAAAGGAAGTTGGGGTGGAATTGAAAAATTGACAAAAAAGAAAGATTCGGTTTAATTTTGATTTATTGTTGGCATGAATCGTGATAGATTTACGATGGGTTGAAACGGATAGGCAATATAGGTTCGGGTAGGCAAATTTTAGAACTTGTTGCTTTGGTTGAATGTTGGAAATTCGATGGAATATTTGAAATTTTGTTGAATAATTTAATTTTCTCACACTAAAAATGTATTCATTCGGTCGGAGAATGCCCCGAAGTATCTGTATATATTTATTTATCGGGGAATGGCCCGAGGTATCTTGTACCAGGAGGATGTCCGCGATGAAGGCCCGAGGCATCGGGTTGAGCATTAGTCTAGAATTAATTTAGAATAGGATTTATTTTTACGTATTTTGCTATTTTTTGATTGTATAATTGGACTGGACACTAAATTTTGGATTTGTTTTGTCTCATGTGTTTGATGGATTGTTTTTATGTGTTTTTGTGTGGTTTATACATTTGTAATGTCAAATTAGCCGATACGCTCTACTAAGCGACCGTGGTCGAACCACGAGATCGAGGGGTGCCTAACACCTTCCCCTCGGTAAACAAAATTCCTTAGCCGAAATCTCCGTTCACAGATCAGTTTTATAGAGTCAAAAATCATTGTGAAAAAGGATTTTCCAATGGTGACTTGGCACACCGGATTATGCCAAGTGGCGACGCTAAATAAAAATGTAAATTGTCCTTTTTCGAAACAATTTTTTCATTTTTGTCACCTTAATAATAAAACCCTTTCAAACTTAAAATACACATCTTTTTTGGAGAAAAAAAAAGGGTGTGACATCTATGGCGACTTGCTGGGGAACTTGTTCAGAATTCGAGCTTGTTTTGGAGTCGTATCGGCTTTATTTGGCATTATGAGTGTATAAGCATTGTTTGTGATTTTTTTTTTGTTATTGTTATCACATTTTGTGCATTTTTCATGCTCTTTGTTTATAGCATTTATCCTATGTGTTACCGCTTTTATATCTGGCATCATGTGTCTACCCCCGACCTTCTTTCTGCAACAAGTCCGTAGTACACGTGTTGTACACGACCTCTAGTTGAGTCACCCTTATTTTAGGGGGGAAGCCGTCGGTGTTATGGAGTAGGTGGAAAGCAAAGAAGCCACTATCGACCATACGCTCCCCCGAACAGCCTTGTTAGTGAACCCCAACGTAGGTCAGCCTTTATGTAACGCTTATGTGCATCATATTGAGACCTAGCGGGGCCCACTTGGTCCTTTGTATGAGACTCACCTCTAACGCATCCCTACATGCTAAATGTTGCATCTTTGAGGGTAATTGGGTCATTTGATGGACTGATTTGGTGAAAACATGTGTTAGAAGTAAGGTGCGTAGGCAAGAACTGTTGAAAAAAAAATATAGAAAAAAAGAAGTGAAGTGAGTCGAAAAGAAGAAAAAAAAAAGAGTGTCGTAGTTTTTTTTAGAGTTCTTTATGACTTTTGTTCTTCACGATCCAAAAACTCAAAAAGATTTTTTTACTGTTTTTCCATTCATCTTTTCAAAGTACCGTAAGTTCAACAACAAAAAAAAGACGGAAAAAAGGGTTTTGTTTGCCTTTTCTACTTATTTTTCAAAAAAAAAATACTAAAAAGATTATTTTTTTTCATAATTGGGAGTGTCAGTCTTAGTTGAAATGTCTAGTTGAAAATCCAAAAAAAAGTTTTTATTCTTTGTTTTTGGTTGTCTCTTAAGTTAGGGTCAATTTATTAGTTAATCGTTAATTGTCCAATCTGGATGAACTACGCATACCTGATTCCCTTCCCTCGGGTTGGGATACGTAGGCAACCCTCGGTGGGTCGGGTAATCTTTGTGTTGGCCTTTGTCTTATTATTAGCTTAGGTCTCTCCCCCCGTAATCAAGAGTTGTTAGCTAAGTAGACTGATTTCGCTCAGTACTTCTGTTCGGGAAATTGGAGTCATGAATGTGGTCTGTCTCATCGACATATGCTTGCGTCAAAAATCCCAAGGGTTGGGAATCTTCTACTCCTGTCGAATTTTTGAGATAACGTCTTATGTGTTATTGCAGGATGGATTTGTTCACCAAGTCTAGAGTCCTGATAGTTGTCAAGGTGCCCAAAAAGTTAATCAAGTGGTGGGAAATGTTTAACTATGTTGATCAGCAGAAACTGATTAAAATATTAGGTGATCTTACGGAACTTCTGCATATTACCCCTCGTCCAGATTTAATAGAGACTTTGTTGACCTTTTGGGATCCAAGTAGTTTGGTGTTCAGGTTTGGGGAATGTGAAATGACTCCTACTTTGGCAGAAATATCCAGTTTGTTGCATTTTCCCTATATCAAGAAGGATATGATCCGAGCACGAAATCATACTGGCGTGAGATTTTTGCAGTCTTGTGGTTTAAAAATTAAGGGTATGCATTTGGGTTGTTTAAGTGATTTGTGGGTTTCTTTAGATTTTTTGTTCACTAGATTCGGGCCCTCGGAAGGTTTTGATTGCTTTAGGGATGAATTTCATATGACTAAAGAGAAGTGGGAGAGAAAGCGTCTTGAAGTCTTCACCCTTGCTTTGTTAGGTATTTTAGTGTTTCCACTAGAAGAAAGACGTATTAATACCCGTTTGCAATCTGTGGTGATGGCTCTATTTCATAAGGATCAAAACAACAAGGGCATTAATCAAAAGGGCAGGTTCACTCTCATACCCTTGATCTTAACAGAAATATATAAGGCTTTATCCGAAGTGAAGGGGGGGATGAGATTTTTTGAGGACAGTAACCTGATATTGCAGTTATGGATGATAAAGCATTTGTATGCACCTTCTTTAGTTAGACCAGATGTGGTAGATCATTGTATTCCCAATCAAGTAAAAGCCATGGACCTCAGGTTGCGTTTGGATAAATTCTCTCTACCTGTGGGAGTCGACGCTTGGATTGAATTTCTTGAGTCAAGAACCGGGGATAACGTTTTGTGGACTGGTCTGTGGCTTCGACCAAAGAAAATCTTGTTTGGTTGTCAAATGCAGCTCCTTCTAGTTATGTTAGGTCTTAATTGCACTAGACCATACAGTCCTTCTAGGGTAATGCGCCAGTTGGGTAAGCCGCAGGACGTGCCACCAGTAATGGATATTCTAAAGGATGTAGAGTACTTCAAGGACCAAGCCTTGGGTGAAAGCAAATACGAGCAGTTCTGGAAGCATGCAACAAAGCTAGGTGTGGACACTCTCAAAGAAAGTTTGGATAATCCGGGGTAGACTCAGGGCTATGGGGTCTGGTTTTAATCTGTCCCTCGGGGTATCAGTCAACCCTTACCAGCGCATCTTAGAGGGAGAATGCAGGAAGAATGCATAGTTGATGACCATCAGGATGAAAGTGCGAGGTCCAAAGTGGAGACACTGAGAGTTCAGTTAGCAGATTTGTTCAAGACGGTAGAAATGTGTCAGAAAAATCTTTCCAAGTGCAGTCCTCATGAGGCAGGAATACGGGCCCGAAGCTTCTTCCCTAATATCAAGGTGTCTTTATAGGATATGCTACAAAGTTTGAATGGGAGAAAGAGAACTTCACAGGCAGGTCCATCTCAGCCAGGGTCATCACGTAGATCACCAGTCTGAAAGAGCATTTCTTATCTTTATTCAGTTTGGAGTCTTTTATGTTTCTGTCATTGTAGGTTGGTGTCTATGTTAAGACGGAGTCAAGTTGTTTTTGATATTCGGGTCTTTATTGCACGCATGTCGTTAGGGGTTTAGAATGTTGTTTTGTATTTTTTGTTTAGTTTTAAATTGGTCCTAAATTCGTTGTTTGTTTTGTTGTCTGTCATCGAAATGTTAGGACGTTAAATCTTTCTTTTGTTTACTTGTTTTCGTTTTTCGTGAAATAAAAAAACCTTCAACTGTGTGATGTTTATGCATAAGCTGCCCGAACTACGCAAGATCTGATTCATGTACAACATGATACGTAGGCAACCTACTTTTGGGTTCGATCTAATCATTTTGTTTCGTTGTTTTCCATTATTTTTCCTCTTTTAAAGAAAAAACAAAAGCCATAAAGAATGATAAAATAAAGGTAGATAACGAGAGAAGGGAAAAGAACAAAGATGGATACGAAAAAAATAAATAATAATAATAATAAGTGTAGATAAAAATAAGTGTAGATAAAAATCAGGATGATGTTAAAATGACCTCGCTACCCTCAAAAGATGGTAGAAATGAGCATGAATTTAGGACAATTTTACCAATGTGATTCCCGTGCTTGTTGTGTGCCTCAATCCTAACGGATGTCGTCTTTGATGAGCATATTCTTTCAGATAACAGTGGTAGGTTTGCAGCACTCTGGCTAGTCACCCATACTTCACTAGATCCAAAGCAAAGCTCTCCATGGCTAGTAGGGAGATTGAAAATTCGCTCATTGAATCGGATCAGGATCACAGGGAAGAAAGTTCAGAACAAAATGATGAGGTAGTAAGGATCAGGAAACAATTGATAGATTTACACCGGGCATGGGCCAGTGGAATGCCTCCTCCTCCGCTTCCTGAAGGTCTTGGGAATATCTCTAATTTCCCACCGCTCTCTCAGGCTCAATTCTCTGCTCCTACTGAGTCACCTGAGCACGCGCCAGGATTTACTCCGCGACATTATTATCCTGGAAGTTCTGGTGTGCCCTTGGCAGCTCCTAAATCAAGACCCGTTGCTCAGCCAACACCACCGATCACACCAGTATTCGTCGCTCCGCCACCACATAAAACTCCTATATATGTTGTGCGTCCCACAATGAGGCTTCCTAGGTCTGCTAGTGAGCCAGTATTGAAGGTTCCAGATAGTCAGTATTATGCCCCGGAGCCGACTTTGAGAATGAATGAACCGTATGGGTACACTCAGCCACCTGTATTTCTATTTGATACAGAGAAATCTGTCGCAATAGAGGAACAGGAAGTCATAGCGCGGAAGTTGAAAAGTTTAGAACAGGCCATGAGGAATTTGCAGGGAATCGGAGGTTATAAAAATGTCTCTTATAAAGATCTGTGCATATTCCCAGACATCAACCTTCCCCTCGGTTTTAAAATGCCCAAGTTCGAGAAGTATGCAGGACACGATGATCCCGTGGCACACTTGAGAGGTTATTGCAACCAGTTGAGGGCTGCAAGAAGAAAGGAAGAGCTGCTCATGGCTTTCTTTGGCGAGAGTCTTTCTGATCTGGCTTCAGAATGGTTTATCGATCAAGATATCGATAAGTGGAACAACTAGGATGACTTAGCTTCTGAGTTTGTGCAACATTTTCAGTATAACATCGACCTGATTCAGGATGAAAAATCTTTGGTCAACATGAAGAAGAAAAACACTGAAGGTTTTAGGGAATACGCGATACGGTGGCGTGAACAGGCCGCCAGGGTAAAGCCTCGAATGAAAGTAAGTAAGTTGGTAGAGGTTTTCATTCAGGCACAGGATGAGACCTATTTTCAATATTTACTTCCAGCAATGGGAAAGTCTTTTATTGAAGTCCTCAAAATGGGGGAGATGATAGATGACGGAATCAAGACCGGCCGAATAGTGAGTTTTGCCGTATTGAAAGCCACCACAAAAGCGATTCAAGGTGGATCTGGCACTTTCGGAGGTAAAAAGAAGAAAGAGGACGTGACAACTGTCGTAGTTGGAACCCATTCCTATCCTTAAAGACCACCTCGCCCCTATCCCCAATCCCAAGCCCAAGTCTACGCCCAAGCTCCATATATTCCTCCCCACCATTACTACCCTCCACAAAACCTTTTATATTCCATTCCACCACCCCCGTACCCAGTATATAGCGCACAACCATATGCCCAAACCCCTTCTTACCCGCAATGGCGCGTGCAAGCTCCACAAAATCGCCCATCCGCTCCACCGAATTACCAAAATCCCTCCAAATCCGGTTTTCAACCTAGGCCCGAGTACAAGAAAGAGAAGGCGGTCAAAAATCAATTCACACCTCTTGGAGAGTCATATGCTAGCTTGTTTGATAGGTTGAGAAAGTTGAAGGTCTTAAACCCAATTCAAGGAAGGCTTTCAAATCCACCGCCGAGGAATCTCGATTATTCTTTAAGGTGTGCATACTGTTCTGACATGCCACATGATATCGAGAAATGCTGGCATTTAAAGAGAGCTGTCCAAGATTTAATTGACACAAATTAGATGCTGGTCCAAGCCCCGGAGGGTCCAAACATTAATCGGAATCCGCTTCCAACCCATGGTGAAGCTAATATGTTAGAATTGATATATGATGGGAAAGAGTATTCAAGGTGTTATAAGCCTATTGTCAATATACAGACCCTTGAGGAGAAATCGGTGAATGTAGAAAAGTCTTTGAAAGCAATGTCATTGAGCCAGGAAGGAATGAGAGAAGATAAAGCCCAAGAAAGCACAAAGAAACCCCCGATCACAGTACAAGGTGCCAGAAGGTATGTTGATTTAAGTCAGGATAAACCTAAGTTGACAGTGGTAGGAGCTCTGAGTCAGCCCATCTTGACGGTGAAAGGAGCACTGGCAGTGCCTATTATCCTCAAACCAGTGACCCAACCTCTGATAGTTGATACGAAAAAGGTTCCCTGAAATTATGGGCGGACTGTGATGACCTATCACGGGAAAGAATTAGTGGAAGATGTAGATGAGGTAGGGGGTGAATAGGTCAGGAAGATGTTTCGTGCATGAAGGCTTAAGAAAGTCCAAGCCAATGGTGAGTGGACCGTCATCTATCAAAAAGCCTATCACCGAATAAAAAGCTGAAGAATTTTTGAAAAAGATGAAATTGCCAGAGTATTCAATAATAGACCAGTTGAAGAAAACCCCTGCTCAAATTTCCCTCTTATCTTTGTTTTTGCACTCCAAGGAGCATCGTGATATTTTACTGAAGGTATTAAATAAGGCATATGTTCCTAGGGAGTTTACAGTAAATCAGCATGAGAAATTGGTTGGAAAAATCTTTGAGGTGAATCGAATCATCTTTTCTGATAATGAATTGTCTGTTGAAGGTACAGGGCATAACTGGGGCCTTTACATTACAGTGAAGTGCGAAGAGTTCTACATCACTCATTTTATGATTGACGGAGGTTCAGGTGCAAATATCTGCCCTATTTCTACTTTTCAAAAGTTGAATATCGGTGCTGAGAGGATCATGCCCAACAATGTATGTGTTAGGGCTTTCGATGGTTCAAAATGAAACTCCATTGGTGAAATAGAACTAATGTTGATCATAGGTCCTGTTGAATTCGCCATAGAGTTTCAAGTATTGAATATAGACTCCTCTTACAATCTGTTGTTGGGAAGGCCGTGGATCCACAAGGCCAAGGCGGTTGCATCTACACTGCACCAAATGATTAAGTTTGAGCATGACAGGCAAGAAATGGTTATTCACGGTGAATGAGATTTGTCCGCCGGCGAAGATTCTCCTTTGTATCATATTGAAGAAAATAACATAGAGGAGACATTCGTCTATCAAATTTTTGATACAGTGCTAGTGAATCATATCCTTGAATGACAGGTTATACCGGGATCGCAATTTTCTTCCTCTTCTATCATGATGGTGAGTGAACTTTGGAAACACAAATTTAAGCCAGGAAAGGGTTTGGGAGCGTCTCTTCACGGTATAGTTCGTCCCATATGTCTGAGTGAGAACGTGGGCACATTTGGTTTGGGATTTGAGCCTACGGCTGAAGATCTGAAGAAAGCCAAGGGAAGGAAAAAGGAAACATGGTCACTCCCTCGCCCAATGACACTACTCAGTGAATCATTTGTTAAGAGCAGTGTCACGAAGAATGTGGAATCTTAAGTTGAATTGTTTGATGACTGCCAGAACCTTTTTATTGATGTTGATATGGGCAAAGCAGGAGAAGGTACCAGTATGGCAAACGTGTAATTCATAGGCCCAGCTGTCCGGCTCAATAATTGGGAAGTCACTCCTCTTCCCGTCAGGAGGGAGTTTTGGTAGTTTATTTTGTTTTTCTTTCTATTTATCCGAGTTATTTCAGGGTTGTAATTCGGATTTTAGTTTGTTTATGTTATGTTGGCATCTATGTTTAAACCCTTCTATCTTTTTATTTAATGAAATTCAATGTCCCTTTTTGATTCGTGTCTAATATATTTTGTTTTTCTTTTTTTTATATACAGTTCTTTTTATGCTGATTCTAATGACATGACATGCATGCGGAATTTTCAGCCTGACCTTAAAATCCAAACTAATCAAGATGTAATGAAGCAGGATGGGGAATATGATGAAGAAGAAGCACTAGAAGAAATAAGCAAAGAGTTGGAACAGTTTGAGGACAAACCGAATCCTAATTTGAATGAGACTGAGCCCATAAATCTAGGGGATCAAGAAGATGTTAGGGAAACTAAAATCAGTGTACATGCTTGGCCACAGCTAAAAGATGGAATGATTCAAGCAATAATTGATTATAAGGATGTTTTTGCATGGTCTTATGATGATATGCCTGGTTTAAGCACTGAATTAGTGGCTCACAAATTGCCAACTGATCCTGCATTCCCTCCTGTCAAATAAAAGTTGAGGAAATTTAAAACTGATGTAAGTATTAAAATCAAAGAGGAAATCATGAAACAACTTGAAGCCAAAGTAATTCAAGTGGCTCGTTATCCCATGTGGTTATCCAACGTTGTTCCCGTACCAAAGAAAGATGGCAAAATTTTAGTGTGTGTTGATTACCGTGATTTGAACAGAGCAAGCCCGAAATATGATTTTCCACTGCCCAACATCCATATTTTGTTAGACAACTGTGCTAAACACGAGGTTGCCTCTTTTGTGGATTGTTATGACGGATATCACCAGATCATTATGGATGATGAAGACGCGGAGAAGATGTCTTTTATCACACCATGGGGGACCTATTGTTATCGAGTGATGTCGTTCGGTTTGAAGAATGGTGGAGCAATATACATGAGAGCCATGACCACTATGTTTCATGATATGATGCATAAGGAGATTGAGGTATACGTGGATGATGTGATTATTAAGTCAAAAAGTCTGGCCGACCATGTTAAATATTTAAGAAAGTTCTTTGAAAGGCTTCGCAGGTATAATCTCAAACTCAACCCGGCAAAATATGTATTTGGAGTTCTGTCTAGAAAGCTGTTGGGGTTTGTAGTCAACCGTCGGGGGATTGAATTGGATCCCTCGAAAATCAAAGCCATTCAGGATTTGCCCCCGCCCAAGAATAGAAATGAGGTGATGAGTTTGCTTGGTAGACTGAACTACATTAGTAGGTTAATTTCTCAACTCACAACCACTTATGAGCCCATATTCAAGTTGCTGAAAAAGAGTGCTGAGGTAAAATGGACTGAAGAATGTCAGTAAGCGTTCGATCGAATCAAAAGATATTTGTCAAATCCGCCTGTGCTGGTACCCCCGGATCCTTGTATGCCTTTGATCTTATATTTATCAGTCATAGACAATTCTTTCGGTTATGTCCTGGGTCAACATGATGTCACAGGCAAAAAGGAGCAGGCTATTTTTTATCTTAGCAAGAAGTTCACCACATATGAGGCCAGGTATACTCTTCTTGAAAGGACGTGTTGTGCCCTAACTTGGGTAGCATAGAAGTTGAATCATTATTTCTCATCCTATACTGCTTATCTCATCTCCCACATAGATCCTTTGAATTATATCTTTCAGAAGCCTATGCCGATAGGTCGATTGGCAAAGTGGAAAATATTGCTTACCGAGTTCGACATTGTATATGTGACTCGAACCGCCATGAAAGCCCAAGCCTTGGCAGATCATCTTGCTGAGAATCCCATCGATGAAGAGTAAGAGCCTTTGAAGACATATTTTCCTGACGAAGAAGTGTCGTGTGTCGATAAAGTCGTTATATATGTTGATCCAGGTTGGAAGTTGTTCTTCGATGGAGCTTTCAATATGAAAGGAGTCGTAATAGGTGCGGTTCTTAACTCTGAATCGGGACAACATTTCCTGGTAACAGTGCAACTTCGATTCTACTGTACTAATAATATGGCAGAGTATGAAGCCTGCATTCTTGGTTTGAGGTTAGCTGTTGATATGGGAGTCCAAGAATTATTGGTGTTGGGAGATTCAGATTTGATCGTCCATCAAATTCAACGCGATTGGGAGACACTAGATTTGAAGCTCATCCCGTATCGACAATGCTTGCAGGAGCTATGTGAACGGTTTGTGTTAGTAAATTTTAGGCATATTCCAAGGATTCATAATGAAATTGCTGACGCTTTAGACACTCTGTCTTCAATGCTCCAACATCCTGATAAAGCCTACATCGATCCAGTGCATATACAAAGTCGTGATCAGCATGCTTACTGTAATGTGGTTGAAGAAGAGCTCGATGGAGAACCCTAGTTCTTGGATATCAAGCGATACATTCAGTCAGGAGAATACCCAGAATATGCCACCAACGATCAAAAGAGGACTATTAGGCATTTGGCTAGTGGATTTTTCTTAAGTGGGGGAATCTTGTATAAGAGAACCCCAGATTTGGGACTTTTGAGGTGTGTAGATGCAAGAGAAGCCTCGGCAATCATGGTTGAAATACACTCTGGAGTATGTGGGTTGCATATGAACGGTCATGTCTTGTCAAAGAAGATTCTTCGACCAGGTTATTACTGGCTTACTATGGAGAGGGATTCTATTATATTTGTTTGAAAGTGTCATCAATGTCAGGTGTACGGCGATCTGATACGTTCTCCTCCTATTGAGTTGTATGCAATGGCCGCTCCATGGCCGTTCGTGGATTGGGGAATGGATGTGATTGGAACGATTGAGCCGAAGGCATCAAATGGACATAGATTCATTTTGGTAGCCATTGACTACTTCACAAAGTGGGTAGAAGCAGTAACTTTCAAGTCGGTGACAAAGAAGGTTGTGGTAGACTTTGTTCATGCCAATATCATTTGTAGATTTGGAATTCCAAAGATGATCATTACAGACAATGTTGTCAATCTCAATAGTCATTTGATGCAAGAAGTATGTCAACAGTTTAAGATTGCACATCAAAATTCTACTCCATATTTCCCAAAGGCCAATAGTGCCGTAGAAGCTGCCAATAAGAATATAAAAAAATACTACGAAAAATGGTACAAGGGTTTAGACAGTGGCATGAAAAGTTGCCATTTGCATTGCTAGGTTATCTCACCACTGTTCGCACTTCAACAGGGGAAGCTCCATATTTATTGGTGTATGGAACAGAAGCAGTCATCCCTGCAAAAGTTGAAATTCCCTCTCTTCGAGTCATTGTAGAAGTAGAGATTGATGATGACGAATGGGTCAAAACCCGACTGGAACATTTGAGTTTGATTGAGGAAAAAGGCTAACGTCTGTGTGTCATGGCCAGTTGTATCAGAGGAGGATGGCTCGAGCGTATAACAAAAAGGTCCGTCCCAGGAATTTTGAAGTTGGTCGGTTGGTATTAAGACGTATCCTTCCTCACCAGGTTGAAGCGAAAGGCAAGTTCTCCTCCAACTGGCAAGGTCCTTTCGTTGTGAAAAAAGTGTTGCCCAATGGAGCCTTATATTTGACAGATATTGAAAGCAAAATGGCAGAAATGACTATCAATGCTGATGCGGTCAAAAGATATTATGTATGATATTTTTTCATTTGTTGATTTTATTGCATGTTTAGTACTTGCATTTTTGAAGATTGATATGATGAAGACATTTTATTCTTCTATCCAAACATTGTGTCATCCTTTGTTACCTGTTTGAGTCGTTTCATTTTTTCTTTCATATCCCTATTTTGGAATCAAAATAGAGTCAAAGATAAATGTCAAGAAAATAAGAATAAAAGAAAGAGTTCGAAAATAAAAGAAAAAAAAATCAAATCAAAACAAAGAACAAGCTGATGGAACTACGTGCGACCTGATTCTCCTCTCTCGGGAGTGAGATACGTAGGTTGCCCTATTTCAGGCTCGGTCCAACCAAATAAAGATTTAAGATTCACCCAATCAACAAAAACTGGGGCATGAGTTAATGTGTTGTTTGAGTTGATTACAAAAGTTGTAAGTCCCACCCCCACTTCAAGTGTCGTTTGAACCTCTTGCCATTCTTTTCTAACCTTATCCAAAAGCCAAGATACAACCAAAGAAAGTCCTTCAAATCAATTTTTGATAATGTTAAGGCTAAGCATGCAATGTATATGATGATACATTGTGAGGTACCACGTGTCTCCCTCAGTATAAGAAATCAGGAAAGAAATACAAAATGAGAGAGTCTTATTGGTGAAAACCCCCGCGGGCATCATAAGGCGATAGTGAGTTGAGAGAAATAAAAATGAGAGAGTCTTATTGGTGAAAACCCTCGCAGGCACCATTAGGCGATGGTGAGTGGAGAGAAATAAAGATGAGAGAGTATTATGGTGAAAACCCTCATGGGCACCGTAAGGCGATGGCGAGTTCAAGAGAAAAGTGAAAAGTGAAAAGAAAAAGATTTGTTGGCGAAAGTCTTTTAAGATGTCGTCAATTGAATGTGATGTATGAGTCCAATGGATTTGAAGAAGAGGCTCAGCGGCAAAGGCTTGAACTCAACGACAAATGGGGAGTTTGGATAGGAAGATCAGGCAGCTTAATCCAAAACTGCATGTCATACTCATTGGAGTTGGTTGTCGTATTCAGATAAGTTTTATTTCGGAATATGGGACATTGCCCTTTTCTTTCATTTACATATTCAAGATTTTTGTCTTTTTATGTCATTTATCAAAATAAAAGTCACCATCGTTTCTTTACATTTTTAAGTCAAGTCTGTGTCAAAACAATCGAGAAAGGATTTCAAATTTACTACCAGTCTTTCCAATTATATGAGGAAAATCCAAGGACCGGCACATGAAAGAAATATGATCATAATTCAACACGAAACAAATGAAGTCTATTAACCGACAGACTGTTGGATTCGTGGAAGCATTCAGATTCAGGAAAAGGGTGCACCTCAGAGGCATGGTAAAATGGAAACCCATTGTTCGAGTCAGAACTCATTTCCCTATATCTGGATCCGGGGAAATGATGCGGCAAGACAGGGCAAGTTTCAGCGATTTAGAACAAAGATGATAGGAACGAGTGCTGGGGCAGATACCTGAGAAGCCAAGAGCTGCAAGCCACCACTAAGTTTTAACTGACAAATTTTCTTTGTTGAAATAGGGACAAATTCGCTTCACTTAATTCAGCTACCATTGGAAATGCACATCCGTGAGATTTTACTTTTAGTTCAGGACCCTCCTGAAAAATGGGATTTTACTTTCTGTTCAGGACCCTCCAGAAAAATGGGATTTTACCTTCAGTTCAGGACCCTCCTGAAAAATGGGATTTTACCTTCAGTTCAGGACACTCCTGAAAAATAGGATTTTACTTTCTGTTCAGGACCCTCCTGAAAAATGGGATTTTACTTTCTGTTCAGGACCCTCCTAAAAAATGGGATTTTACTTTCAATTCTGGACCCTCCTGAAAAATGGGATTTTACCTTCAGTGCAGGACCCTCCTGAAAAATGGGATTTTACTTTATGTTCAGGACCCTCCTGAAAAATGGGATTTTACTTTATGTTCAGGACCCTCCTGAAAAATGGGATTTTACTTTATGTTCAGGACCCTCCTGAAAAATGGGATTTTACTTTATGTTCAGGACCCTCCTGAAAACTGAGACCACGCTTTCAAATGAAATACTACTTTACTATAATTTTTGTTTGGGACAATTTTCATTCTAGTTTTAATTTTGGATTTCAGGAGCCCGCCTGAAGAACAGGGTGATGAAATAGCAAGTCAGGAGCCCGCCTGGAGAACAGAGTTGAAGACATGAAAAGTCAAGCAATAAAGTGATGAAATTGCAAGTCAGAAGTCTGCCTGAAGCACAGGGCAACTAACTGAAAAGTCAAGCAACAAAGTGAAGAAATTGAAAAGCAAGCAACCAGTTAAACAAATAGCAAGTCAGGAGCCCGCCTGAAGAATAGGGTGATGAAACTCAAGTCAAGAGTCCAAAAGAAGCTGCATAGATAGGATTTTGTAATTTCATTTATGTTTTTAACTTGTAATTTTCATTTTTTTTATGTAATAACAGAGCCGCGGACTGGAACCTCGACGGAACCTCACTCGACTCTCGAACTTGGCATAGTCCTTCTCTTTCCAATCCGTTGAAATACCCGTGACTTGTTTCTCTCATAACTTGGGTAGGTAGGATGTCTTAAGTCAAAACCCATATTGTCCTTCTTCCTTCTGTTTCTTTGAATGATGGTCGGGTCAAAATTTGGTCTCGCTGTCTACTTCTATGTCTGAAAACATGTCATGTTTACATTCAAAGGGGGCATGATGTAGACACATAATTTCGTCCCCCCCCCCAATATCTTTTACCTATTTTTCACTTTATTCTATCGCGTACCCTCATCTTCATGATAACCCCTCCATAAAAATACAAAAAAAAAAATAAACAACTCTAAAAAAAACCCTAACAAACCCAATCCCCAATTATTCTTGTGATAACTAATTAACAACCTTGCCTATTAAATTAGGACACCTAACCACCTACCCCACTACCCCACCCCCTCAAATTTTTATTCCCTTTTAACCAACACACTAACAAATAAAAAGGGCCCACAGATTTGGCCATTCTTATCAATACATAAAGGGGGGACAGTGCATGCATAAAAGGGGCCCATTTTTTCTTCTTCACAACATCGACATCAGAGAAGAGACCACTCCTCCATTTTTTTTCTTTATTTTTTTCATTCGATCAACACACGCACAAACATATCCGCACACACCACTAATCTATCAGCTTCCATTTTTTTAACAACAACACCATCAATACATTATAGCAACAGGCATCCTTCACACACTACACACTTACGCACACATAGAATCAAGGGAGAGAGAGAGATTTAAAATCGAGAGGGAGAGAGTTAAAATCGTGAATGAAGATGGTTTGAGAGATCTGGCCGTCTTTAGATTTCCAGTTAAAATTTCGCCGGATTTGATTTTTCAGCTCGTCGGTCTAGTCCTAAGGTCGTTGGAATCAGTGTGGTTCAACAGATTCAAGCACCGTCTGTCCAAAAACATTCTCCCTCGCTGCAGAATTACGGACAAGCGACCAAATTAGTCGATTTCGAAGAGATTTCGGATACGGGCTTCTCGATTTTTTGCAATTTCAGTATCGGGTTGCTCGTTAATCCTCTTTGATTAGGATTCAAAGCTGTCCGGGTCGTTATCTCCTGATATTGAGTTGGAGTTTGGTTCGTGGTCGTAGTTTTCTAGTCGGGGTTCCAAGTCTGGGCTTCTTTAATTCTTTATTATCAATGAAAGTTTATCGGAAGGTGGTCTTGTGATCGACTTGAGTTTAAAGTTCCTGAATCTTCTTCGTCCCCACTGATTTCGAAGTAGACCCAGCCGAGAAACAGTGAGGATCGCTGAAATTTTTGGTCCGTCTCTTTCTATCTCGTCTGAGCTCATCGAAGCTCAAGCTACGTCGGTTTTTGACCTTCTGTCGTATTGATCAGGGTTTTGGGTTCGTCTATTCTCACGTCGTCCGGGTAGTACATTCTTGATACTGAGTGGATTGTGCTACTGTAGAGGTTTCTGTTCGAGGATTCCTGTCCCGGGTTTCTTTATTATCGCCAAAATATTCTATCGAGGTCCATTTCTTAACTCATTTTTATATATATATATATTTGATTGGTTGTTTGGATGGGTTGCGATTACGAGTGGTGTGATTATGGTTTTGTTGGATTTTTTTTATGTTGATGTTATGATCATGATGCTTGGTTGTTTGGTTTTGGTGGTTTGAGGAATAAATTTGATCATGTTCTAATGGATTGATAGAAAGGACGTTGGGGTGGAATTGAAAATTTGACAAAAAGGATAGATTCGGTTTAATTTTGATTTATTGTTGGCATGAATCAGGATAGATTTACGATGGGTTGAAACGGATAGGCTATATAGGTTCGGGTAGGAAAATTTTAGAGCTTGTTGCTTTGGTTGAATGTTGGAATTTCGATGGAATATTTGAAATTTTGTTGAATAATTTGATTTTCTCTCACTAAAAATGTATTCATTCGGTCGGGGAATGCCCCGAAGTATCTATATATATTTATTTACCGGGGAATGTCCCAAGGTATCTTGTACCCAGAGGATGTCCGCGATGAAGGCCCGAGGCGTCGGGTAGAGCATTAGTCTAGAATTAATTTAGAATAGGATTTATTTTTACGCATTTTTCTATTTTTGGACTGTATAATTGGATTGGACACTAAATTTTGGATTTGTTTTGTCTCATGTGTTTGATGGATTGTTTTTATGTGTTTTTTGTGTGGTTTATACATTTGTAATGTCAAATTAGCCGATACGCTCTACTAAGCGACCGTGGTGGAACCACGGGATCGAGGGGTGCCTTACACCTTTCCCTCGGTCAACAAAATTCCTTAGCCGGAATCTCCGTTCGCAGATCAGTTTTATAGAGTCAAAAATCATTTTGAAAAAGGATTTTCCAATGGTGAATTGGCTCACCGGATTATGCCAAATGGCGACTCTGAATAAAAATGTAAATAGTCCTTTTTCGAAACAATTTTTTCATTTTTGTCACCTTAATAATAAAACCCTTCCAAACTTAAAATACATATCTTTTTGGGAGAAAAAAAAAGGGGGTGTGACATACCCTATTTAGAACAACACAATACTTAACAGTCAAAAAAATACATTTACAAACAAAAAAATACCCCATCCTCACTATCTTCTTCAAAATCATCAGCATAAGATTTCTGAACATCGTCTTCAATTTCTTCAACTTTCCTTTTCTTTTCAAACCGTTTTTAAATTTTTTGCTCCTTCTTCAACACTTTTTTTTTTCAAAATTTCACTGATCTTCACTGTGTCATTGCGAAACTTCGACCTAATCTCCTTCGATCTCCCTGATTTCTTCAACTGTATAGGATTTACAACAACTTTATCTAAATCTTCATGAGTTAACCCAACACTAAAAGATTGTGCTTAATCAAACTGTACATTCATATTCCGTATTCCGTTATTTGTTGGTGTTTTTGCTGTATGTTCATCCATTAAAACATAAAACCCTTAAAATCTGATTTTCAGTTGAATTACAGTAGGAAAAAAAAAGAACCGCTAACATGCAATATGCGATTAATAGTTACTTGAAATAGAGGAAGTAAATCATTATCACAGATCGTGCTAGAATCGTGCAAAAGGAATAAAATTTGAAGTGGGAGAGATCGTTAATGGCGAAAGTAAAGGAATAAAAAATTTAAATTAAGGAAAGAGAAATAAGAATGGCGTGAAAAGGGAATTTTAGCACAGTAACTTTCTTAGGGGGCAAAAAAAAGGGTACCACTTAAAATAATGTTACAGATGCTACATAATGTAATTAGGATAAAGTGTTGCTATTTTTTGTAATTTAATACTTAAGTATGCAACTTTTTAAAAAAATTTATATTTTTGCATAAATATGCCATGATTTAATCGTGACAAAAGTGCCAACTCTTTTTTAAAATATATATATATATATATATATATATATATGATAGTCTGATACTAATTTCTAAATAATGATAGAAATTAACTTACACATTAACTATTATACACAAGATTGATATTAATTGTAACATAATAATCAAAGTTCTGATATTGTTCAATATATTGGCACAAAAGATAAGGTCCAAACCTTAAATATTCATAAAAATACCATAAATACTAATGTTAAAGAAACACCAAAATATATTAAAGCCTAAGAAGATTACTGCTTGAGCTACCAAGATTCACATGACTATTTCTAGACATTCCAAAAGCTTTTGAAGGACAAACATTTCCACCTAAACCACGCACACGTCCAAAATGTTTAGATCCAAACACTTTTTCAATGGCGTCATTAGGATGAGCTAGTATCTTCAAAGGAACACCGTAACTGATAGCAAGTTCCTGATCTTTAGGTAGATGCTCCTATATTTTATCCAACAAGCAAAATAGATAAATGAGATATCCTCGAACCAATAAGACTTCTCTGTAATAGAGTTGGGTATTAATTCATGCAATTGTCAATTATATATAGAGACGTATTAATTCAAGCAATAGTCCATTAAATATAGAGACGCTTCAACAACAACAAAAAATCTAGTATACTCCCACCAAGTGGGGTCTGGGGTGGGTAAAATGTACGCAGTCCATACCGCTACCTCCGAAGAAGTAGAGAGGTTGTTTCCGATAGACCCACGGCTCAAGATAAAGAATAGTCTTCATCTAGAACCGAGCTTATAGTAAACTAATAACAATAATATTGTCATAATTATACAGATATACCAGCAAGGAATTTAATCTCAGGAATGGCCAAGAATGCTTAAACAAATGATGTTCAAGCAGGCAATCAACAATTGATGTCACTAATGTACAGTTTTGAGCATGTGCTACTTATACATGGTATCATACTCTCATTTACTTGCATCATCCTTACTTCCCATAGACAATTTTAGAGTCACCTAATTAACTTCATCCTTGCCTTGTACACTACATAACTTTTAACCTTGTAGGAAGTTTGGAAAGTTTCCTTTATTCTTGACATACCAATAATTTTATAAGCAAGAGTTCTAACATATAAAATAAATATCCATCAAACAATAAATACGTCAGAGATAACAATCAGCCCACA
The DNA here is from genome assembly GCA_030864215.1 of Capsicum pubescens. NCBI lineage: Eukaryota > Viridiplantae > Streptophyta > Magnoliopsida > Solanales > Solanaceae > Capsicum > Capsicum pubescens. The sequence continues at coordinate 270,062,997 of CM061545.1, read as the reverse complement.
ACGGTATCTGTATATATGGAATGAATCAGTGAATGAGGTCATCTAGTTAAGATCTTAAGATCAGTGAATGAGCACTACTTTGGTATGGTTTTTCAAACTTAAATTCGATTCTAATTATTGACTACACCTCTTAGGGATCTATCTATCTATCATACAACAAGGATTTGACAGGACCTTTTCCTCAGTCAATTGGAAAATTGACAAAGCTATCAAATTTGTAAGTAAATGTGAATAAGCATTGAACTTGAATTCACTTACAAGCTAATCTCATGATAATTTGCTGATATTTTCTTCATTTCATGACAGTATCTTTGGTTGTTGTGGATTTTCTGGATCCTTAACCGACTCCATAGGAAATCTTACTCGACTGGTTTTTTTGTAATCATTCTGTGGTACTTTTTGTACCTTAATGCAAACTTTTTGTGCTACCAGATTTCGGTCCATCTCTAGACAGGCAATGCACTTCTAAACAGAGAAACAGTTCACGAGGAGTTCAATCCATACTACTTATCTTGTGTTTATACATTATCATATCTGAATAATTATGTTTACTAAATCTATCTGTCTTCCAATCGTCTTCTGTATACACTCTAAAACAACCTCATTTTGTATTATGTAGATCTTAGAACAGGGATACAGTGAAGTTCAACTCAAGGAATGTTAATTAGAATGAAGATTAAATACACCAGGCGTCACAATAATAAAAATTGATTGTACTAGAAATTGATACTGTATTTCCAGTACACAAGTTTATACTACTTTTACATCAATTAAGTTGTCTATGTTTATCAAATGACTGTGTTATTTGGTGGTTTTTGGAACAATACACTATTCAAAGGGCAGCCCGGTAAACTAAACTCCCGCCATGAGGTAGAGAGGTTGTTCCCGATAGACCCCGACTCAATACAAAAATAGCTCATTAAGGATAACAAACAAACTATGAACAGCAGAATAACCTGGATATAAGTGTTTGTTGAGTTTATAATTTGTAAATTCTTAGCCCCTGTAAGAGCTGAAATTCAGACAAATAAAACCATTAGTTGTTAAGTAAAATATGCCACCATCAACGGAGCATGTGATTTATCCACACACCAAAAAAAAAATGCAAATCACATGTTCAACCTACTCATGTACATTGCACACTCCAAATTACAGAGCAGTAACTTCTGAGGACGATCTATCTATTGATAGTTCTACACTGCAATAATCAGAAAAAACAAGGAACCTAATATACTTTGTTCTAGTCTTGAACATTAAGCATCTAGTTCATGCGGAGTTTAAATAAGTCGTTCAAGCATAAAATGCATAACATTGGCGAAAGGAATTGATCAAACAAAACCTTTGAGCTAAGCATTTGTAAGGGCCAAAACAGCCTAAAGAACTTTGCACATAGGTACAGTTTGGTATGTTATCTTCCGCAATGTGGCTTATTCAGTACATGAAGTAACGTTAATTCGTGGTTTACTTTAATCATTATAATAATTTCCACTAAAATAGTTCCGATTTATCGATAATAAGAAAACCCGCAAAATATGGTAGCTTTATCAGTAATTTAGCGCTAAATAAATGTCGTTGAAAGTAATTACTTTTAGCGCCAATAATATAAGAATTTACAAAACATCCAATATAAATGCCACTAAACACTTTAACAACATTAAATGCAATGAACTTAACTTAAACGGAATTAAATATTTTTGTTGTAATATTTATTGCCGCAAAATATCTCTTTTGTTGTAGTTGGTAGTCAGTAACCACCATATACCTAGCACGACATATGATAATATACAAACAAGCATACAACGATTTTCTTTTGAGATTTGTAATATCTAGATACATGTTAAAGAAGAGAGAAACACCATTCAAGATTTCAAGGATAACAAATACATGTTAAATGTTAGAGAAGAGAGAAACACTATTTAAGGATAACATCAACATGACAATGGACAGATAACATAACACATATAATTAACATTACTGGGTTCAAATGAATCATAACCGATGATAAAATATTAAATAACGACTCAAACAACACACACTAACATCATGCAAACGATAAAATCAACATGACAATGGACTGGCAACATGGCACATAACTAAACTTATAGGGTTCGAATGAATCATAACCGATGATGTTATATTTGTTATAAAAAGTATTTTAGTGTTTTTTTTGTGATAATTGAACAAAATTAAATCATTATGTTTATGTTACAAAAGATAATTATGTGCTTTTGGTACAACAAAAAAAGAATTTAGATTTTGTGCATTGTCAGTTGACAAAATATTTTACACTATCAGGTAAATTTGACTTGCTATTGCAGGTTATTTAATTATTTTTTTTTATGTAAATAGTTGGATAACCTGCAATAACAGATCAAGCTAATTGATAGTGCAAAATATTTTATTCACTAAGTATGCACAGAACTTAAACGCATAAAGAAAATGATTATCCTAAAATGATTAATCGGGGCACAAAGACACTACCACTTAAAAAGTTGACCAATTTTTTTTTAAAATTGTTTTCTTCTTACAAGGACTTTGTTTAATTATTCTTATTTTTTATAGTAGGATTTGGATTTTCAATCCTTTTAGTTCCTCTTCCAGTAACTTTACCTTGACGTACATTATTTTGCTTTTGTAAAGTAAGTAGGATTTTCAATCTGTGTGTATTTTACATTGAATTTATCTAAATCCGTGACATCCCTTGCTAATTACGCAATTACAACGACCATGAATTGACTCAATAAAATTCAGGTATGCATATTATTTCACGCACAATAGAAGGGTAGTCATTTAAACTGTCAGTGTATATTGGTCAAGCCTTTTTTCTATTGTATGCGTTGTCCAGTATTATGCCAAGTATGTATCGTAAGTGCAGTTTAATAGTGAAAATTTTTTGTAAATTTTTTCATTAGATTATGTGACTTATGTATGTATTGTTGTCTGGTTGAAAGTAAGTTATCTTGAAATTAACTATGCAAGATTAGGTATTCCACCCCTAAGGTGGGATTAATAACACTACAATTACGGAATAAGTTATCTCATGCATTTTATCTCAATCAAATATGGGATAAATTGATCCTACCATTAAACCCAATATTAATTATCTCTAATCCCTTATACCAAACGAGCCCATACACTAATCATAGTGCTGACTGTACTCTACTACTTTCTATTTTTACCATAGGTTTTTGGAATTCCTGTAGAATATTATTGCAATGGTCAAATCATTGATTTTATGTATTCAACAATCTAATTCTCTTTATCATGGTTAGTATTAAGATATATTCTCTTAATAATATTTCCTTAATAGGACCACTAAAATAGGTCTTATTTAACGGTAGCTTTACGAGCAATTTATCGCTAAATAAAAAGTCGTTGAAAGTAATTATTTTTGGTGCTAATAATATGAGCATTTACCTGCACTTGATATAACTACCACTAAAGACGTTAGCGCCATGCAATGACCTTAACATAAATGCCGTTAAATATTTTTGTGGAAATATTTATTTACGCTAAATATCTCTTTCGTTGTAATGGTAGCCAGTAGTAGCCACCGTATACCTAGCACGACATATGATAATATACAAACTGGCATCTATCGATTTTCTTTTGAAGATGTGTAGTATCTAGATATATGCTGTTAAAGAAGAGAGCAACACCAATCAAGTATAAAATCAATATAACAATAAACTAATAACATAACATATATATATAACTAATATTAATGGGTTCGAATGAACCATAACTGATGATAGAACATCATAAGATGACTCAAAAGACGCACTGACACCATTCAAACGACAAAAACAACACGACTATGGACTGATAACAAGACTCGAATGACACACACTAACACCATTCAAATGATAAAATCAACATGACAATGGACTGACAACATGACACAATAACTAAACTTGTAGGGTTCGTACGAACCATAAGACAGATGATAGGACTGACTCAAATTATAAGACATGACACACTGGGGATAACTCAAATGACACGATAAACCTAGATGCGCGCTTATTACTCATGCGCCTTCCACAATGCGCGACATAGGAACGACAGTTGAACTAGTAGGGAACTGAAGAAGAAGTAGATCCACCAGCCCTAATTAGGAAAGGGTGCACCAACATTGGGTCCACGTGAAGAACTTTCCCTATAACCACTAGTAGGAGACAAGGCACTTCCAAGGGTGAGAAATGGGAGTGGAGCATCACTCCCCATTTGTTGAAGTTCAGCCTCGAATTCAACTTTTCGCTTTTGAGCTTCCAATGCCTCCTTCAATTGTTCAAGTTGGGAGAGGCTAAGTCCTTCAATAATCAGAGATTCGCACACACGATCGTAGGATCCCCTCCCAGATTCAAGTAGGGATTCCCCTACAACTCTCTCCTTCCGGAGAGACTCCTTCAAGTCCATGACCTCCTTATTGAGCCCACGTTAACCTGTGTTTCGATGTGCCATGATTAGGTGGTCATGGCGATCATCATCATTTGGTGGAGGGAGGTCCCTCCCTAGGAACTTATCCACCAGAGACTACACTAAAGGGTGGCCAAAGGAGTAAACTTTGTTGTCCTTGCCTGGAGAAAATACCACAATGGCAGTTTCAGCACCACATAGCGTACAAAGTTCACTAGCCTTTTTGAACAGGCCAGCACGACGCTTAGAGAAAGTAACTTGCTTGTTACTCTCATTTTTCATTTTCAGTATTTCGACCTTTTTTCGACCCTTGCTCAGTCTTGCCATGGCTAAATTAAAACTACTCAATATTTGTGAAACCAAGAAGTAGTAGTTGTGATTTTTTATCTCAACACCAAGATCTTTTATATTAGAAATTTCAATATTTTGTTACACCTTTTTAGGAAAATAAATTAAAATTACTTGGAGAGCCTATAACTTTATGTTTTTTCTTTTTTTTTGTAAAAGATTTGAATGGAACCAGCTTTCGCCTCTATTCTTTGTGTCGTTAGCGCTAATCGAATCCTTAATGACCATAATTTATAATTAGACAATATATGTTTTTCTTAATTTGAATTATGACGTTCTACAAAAGTATTAAAAAGAAAACATTACATCATTAGTACGTATGATATTTTATTTTATCACTTTATTAATTTGAGTACACATTGAAGAGTAATAATAAAAAATAAAATATCAAATTATTACTATAACATTTCTGAATTTTCAAATTTAATATTCGAGCTATCCCTGAAGGTTCTGACATTCGTTGTTCATCGAACAAGCAAAGATACATGACATTTTTCTTTTATATAAGTTTTATTCGTTCATTCACGATTATTACTTATTAGTTGATATGTACAATCACTTCAATTATTAGTTAACCATAAAATTAACATGGTTTGGTATTACAAGCACCGATTATGTGAATAAGTTTGTCTTTTCCTCGTGCGGATTGGAGTAAAAATATTGTAGTAGGGAAAGGTTGTATTTCTTCCAAACCTTCAAAAAACAATTGTTCATTCTGACATACTGCGATTAAAGAAGCAACTTTCTTATAAATTGAAAAATACATATTTAAAAGATACAAAGGTTAATAACCTCTGAAATCAAATTATTTGTGGTTTGTTAATATATGAATGCATGTTTACGATTCAAAAAGAACTGATCATTTTTCTTACAAAGTTGATCACGTCTTTGAAAGCTTGCCAAGCTAGTTACCAGAAAATGGTGTCAACTTGTCGTCTGACGACTCCCAAGCACCGGTAAGCTTAGAATGCGAGATTGTTTGTAACTTGTTCATTAGCAAGTGAATTAAGATGGAGTTTAATGAGTTAGGAATTACTTGATTAGTTGATTAAGAAGTAGTTAATCAACTAATGTGTTAGTTAGTTGGCTATACAGTGATTAGTGATTAGTTAGGAAACAGTTAGAATAGAAGCTTCCAGAAGTTCTATATAAACAACACTATTGCATTGTAATGAACTAATTTTTTGGCCTCTTTACACTGAAATAATATCTCCCTTTCACTTCTCTTCTCTGTTGAGCCCTAGCTCATTATCAATGACAGCTTAGATTGAACAATTGCACAGATTCTAACATGGTATCAGAGCTTTGAACCACGATTGTGCGTTCCATGGAAGAGATTTGTTAGATTATGAGCTCATTGACAGTTTTCAGTAACGAAGGTTGAAGTTCTACCATGGCAGCTTCAACATTGAACACTGTGAAGTTCGATCACAATCATCCCTTATTTTTACACCCTTCAGACACCACCGGAGCGCCCATTATTCCGAGGCAGCTAACCGGTTTCGATAACTATTCGATATGGAGTAGGGCTATGTGCATTCAGTTGCTTGGGAAAAATAAGTTGGGGATTGTTGATGGCACATTAAAAAAAAGGATTTCGGAGCTGATTTTCGACGTCAATGAGACCGGTGCAATGCAATTGTTCAAGGATGGATAATGAGCTCAGTAACACAGGAGTTGCACACTGGAATTGTCAATGCTACTAATGCACGAACTTTTGGGGGGGATTTTCATGAACTCTTTGACAAGGTAAATGCATCACGAGTTTACCAGTTGCATAAAGCCATAGCGACTACTATATAAGGAAATGGCAGTATACCTGGTTATTTTTCAAAACATCGCAATTTATGGGATGAATTTGCTAGTATAGTTCCTCCGTCTTGTGATTTCCCTAGATCAAGAGAGTTTAATAATGATGTTGAGAGACAAAAATTGATGTAGTTCCTAATGTTCTTGAATGAAATGTATAATTAGTCGAGGATCTAGATTTTGATGACTGAACCTACTCCAAATCTCAACAAGGCATATGCTATGCTTGTTGAGCGAGAGATCCAACGACTTATTGGTCGTTCCACTATGCAAGGTGAAGGTTCCGATTTAATGGCTTTGTTAGCAGCAAAAGGCTTAGGTTCTCGATTGTCAATTGGAGAAGGTTTTGTATCTAGAACTTTGACTAGAGAGAGTTCAGATATTGCAGCTCACATGGCTGGGAGAGGAATGCATTATCAACATACCAAAGGAAACTCTTTTCAGAAAGGCAGGAAGAATTGGAACAAAAAATGTGACTATTGTAAAATGCAAGGACATGTGGTAGATGACTGCTTTAAGCAACATGGATACCCGTTGTCACACCCCTTTTTTGACTCCAAAAAAAATATGTATTTTACGGTTTGAAAGGGTTTTTTATTAAAGTGACAAAATGAAGATTGGTTCCGAAAAAAAATTGTTTTTACATTCAAAATCAGAGTCTCCACTTGGCATAATATGGTGTGCCAAGTCACCATTAGAAAATCCTTTTCGAAACCATTTAACTCTTTAAACCGATTTACGAACATAGATTCCGGCTAAGGAATTCTGTTGACCGAGGGGAAGGTGTTAGGCACCCCTCGATCCCGTGGTTCGACCACGGTCGCTTGGTGGAGCGTATCGGCTAATTTGACATTACAAATGTACAAACCACATAAACACACAAAACAAGCAAACAAATAAATCACACAAAATTCAAAACAAACAAAAATAATGTTCAGTCCAAATTATACAATCCAAAATAAAAGAGGTGCTGAAATATAAAACCTTTTCTATTCTAAACTAATCATAAACTAAACTCCACACGACGTTCCGGGCATTGATCACGAGCCTCCTTTGCGTACCATCTACTTCAGGGCATTCCCCGGATAAATCAATACAAATCCTTCGGGGCATTCCCCAGCCAAATGAGTACAATTTAAACTTTTCGTGCAATAAAGTAGAATGTACCATTCACGCACATATTCAAACACTCCAATAAATCGTTATTCCTAAATTTGCCTAACCGGCCTACGTTTGCCTACCAAGTTCAACATATCACAATTCTATCATGTTTAACATTATCAATACATCAAAATTAATCAATATTCATTTTCCTCCATATTTAATTCCCACCTTAATTCATTTTTAACCACGTGATTAACCCATTTCAATACACAATCCACCAATCGAGAATAACAAAAATTCACCAATCATGTTTAGCACATCACAAACCCAAATGTCACCAACAGTTCACATCAACAAACAAACCACAATATCGAATCAAACACAATCACAATCACATAAGAATTAAATAAAAGAGAAGAAAGAATTGGACCTTAAATTTGAATCTTTCAAACTCAATTTTATTCGAATAAAGAGAGTCCGCACCCGGAAATCTCGAGCCAAACCTTAACACCAACAATCCAACTCGACAAATAATAACCCGTTCACCGTCACTTTTCACGCCGTCACTGTTCACCGGTTACTGTTCACCGATTACTGTTCACCGGTTACTTTTTTTTTCGTTGTTGTTCTTGTTCTTGTGAAGAAGATTATTTGGTGATTCTTGTTATTGTGGAGAAGATGATGATCAAAGAATGAGCCTCTTTCCTCTTAAAATTTTTCTTTTATAATGGGCATGGATTTGTTATGATGTGGGAATTTTGGTGGGTCCCCCATATACTCTTTCTTTGTGGACAAGAAAAAGGAGGGGTGGGATCATATGGGTAGTTAGGGTAGGTGGAAGCTTTTGATTGGGTAGGTTGTTAGGATATGATAAATTAGTTAGAGGTATTTTTTTTGTTTATTTTTGTATTTTTGTGGGATATAATTACATGGGGTTGGACACATGGTAAGGTGAACTAAAAATGAATAAAATTAGTCTTCGGGAGGTACAAAATTAGGTGTCTACATCATGCCCCATTTGAATGTAAACACAAAGTGTTTTCAGACAAAGAAGTAGACAACGAGACCAAATTTTGACCCGACCATTATTCAATGAAACAAACAGAAGGAAGAAGGACAACCGGGTCTTGACTTAAGACATCCCACCTACTCACATTATGAGAGGATCGAGTGACAAGTATCTCAACTTTTGTAGGGAGATGGACTATACCGAGTTGGAGAGTCGAGTGAGGTTCCATCGAGGTTCCGGTCAGCGGCTCCATCATTACATAAAAAAAATGAAAATTACAAGTTAAAACATAAATCAAATAACAAAAATCCTATCTGTACAACTTCTATTGGTTCTTGACTCGACTTTCATCACCCTATTCTTGAGGCGGGCTCCTGACTTGCTATTTCTTTAAATTGTTGCTTGCCTTTCAATTTCTTCACCCTGTTCTCCATGAGGGATCCTGACTTGCTATTTCATCAACTTGTTGCCATGCTTTCAACTTCTGCACCCTGTTCTGCAGGCGGGCTCCTGACTTGCTATTTTTATCAACTTGTTGCTATGCTTTTAATTTCTTCACCCTGTTCTGCAGGTGGGCTCCTAACTTGCTATTTCATCAACTTGTTGCTATGCTTTCAATTTCTTCACCCTGTTCTCCAGGCGGGTTCCTGACTTGCTATTTCATCAACTTATTGACATGCCTTCAACTTCTGCACCCTGTTCTGCAGGCGGGCTCCTGACTTGCTATTTTTATCTGTTTAACATTCAATTTCTTCACCTTGTTGCTTGGTTATCCATTTATTCGCCCTGTGATTTGGGCATGCTCCTGAAATCACATAAAAACTGAAAAAGAAAATTATCCCAAATAAAGAAATGCAATTTCTATGAGTTAATTGGAATGACTCGACTAAAAGGTACATCTTATAGGAATCCAGGGGGATGACTCGACTAAAAGGTACGTCTTATAGGAATCAAAGGGGATGACTCGACTAAAAGGTACGTCTTATAGGAATCAAAGAAAATGACTAAAAGATACGTCTTCTAGGGGTCAAAGGGGATGACTCGACTAAATGTTACGTCTTATAGGAATCAAAGGGAATGACTCGACTAACAGGTACGTCTTAAAGGAATCATGGGAAATGACTCGACTAAAAGGTACGTCTTCTAGGAATCAAAGGGGATGACTCGACTAAAAGGTACGTCAATAGGAATCCAGGGGGATAACTCGACTAAAAGGTACGTCTTATAGGAATCAAAGGGGGTGACTCGACTAAAAGGTACGTCTTATAGGAATAAAAGGAAATGACTAAAAGGTATGTCTTCTAGTGGTCAAAGGGGATGACTCGACTAAAAGGTACGTCATATAGGAATCAAAGGGGATGACTAAACTAAAAGGTACGTCATATAGGAATCAAAGGGGATGACTCGACTAAAAGGTAAGTCTTATAGGAATCAAAGGGGATGACTCGACTAAAAGTTACGTCTTATAGGAATCCAGGGGGATGACTCGAATAAAAGGTATGTCTTATAGGAATCAGAGGGGGTGACTCGACTAAAAGGTACGTCTTATAGGAATCAAAGGAAATAACTAAAAGGTATGTCTTCTAGGGGTCAAAGGGGATGACTCGACTAAAAGGTACGTCTTATATGAATCAAAGGGGATGACTCGACTAAAATGTACGTCTTATAGGAATCAAAAGGGATGACTCGACTAAAAGGTACGTCTTATAGGAATGAAAGGGGATGACTCGACTAAAAGGTACGTCTTATAGGAATCAAGGGAAATGACTCGACTAAAAGACAGGTCTTCTAGGAATCAAAGGGGATGACTCGACTAAAAGGTACGTCTTATGGGAATCAAAAGGGATGACTCGACATAAAGTTACGTCTTATAGAAATCAAAGGGGATGACTCGACTAAAAGGTACGTCTTATAGGAATCAAAGGAACTGACTCGACTATAAGGTACGTCATCTAGGAATCAAAGGAAATGACTCAACTAAAAGGTACGTCTTATAGGAATCAAAGGAGATGACTCAACTAAAAGGTACATCTTATAGGAATCAAAGGGGATGACTCGACTAAAAGGTACGTCTTATTGGAATCAAGGGAAATGACTCGACTAAAAGGTATGTCTTCAAGGAATCAAAGGAAATGACTAAACTAAAAGGTACGTCTTATAGGAATTAAAGGGGATTACTCGACTAAAAGGTACGTCTTATTAGAATCAAAAAGGATGACTCGACTAAAAGGTATGTCTTATAGGAATCAAAGGAAATGACTCGACTAAAAGGTACGTATTCTAGGGGTCAAAGGGGATGACTCGACTAAAAGGTACGTCTTATAGGAATCAAAGGGGATGACTCGACTAAAAGGTACGTCTTATAGGAATCAAAGGGGATGACTCGACTAAAAGGTACGTCTTATAGGAATCAAAAGGGATGACTTGACTAAAAGATACGTCTTATAGGAATCAAGGGAAATGACTCAACTAAAAGGTAAGTCTTCAAGGAATCAAAGGGGATGACTCGAATAAAAGGTATGTCTTTTAGGAATCAAAGGGGATGACTCGACTTAATGGTACGTCTTATAGGAATCAAAGGGGATGACACGACTAAAGGGTACGTCTTATAGGAATCAAAGGAAATGACTCGACTAAAAGGTACGTCATCTAGGAATCTAAGGAAATGACTCAACTAAAAGGTACGTCTTATAGGAATCAAAGGAGATGACTCAACTAAAAGGTACATCTTATAGGAATCAAAGGGGATGACTCGACTAAAAGGTATGTCTTATTGGAATCAAGGGAAATGACTCGACTAAAAGGTATGACTTCAAGGAATCAAAGGAAATGACTCAACTAAAAGGTACATCGTATAGGAATTAAACGGGATGACTCGACTAAAAGGTACGTCTTGTAGGAATCAAAAGGGATGACTCGACTAAAAGGTATGTCTTATAGGAATCAAAGGAAATGACTCGACTAAAAGGTACGTATTCTAGGGGTCAAAGGGGATGACTCGACTAAAAGGTACGTCTTATAGGAATCAAAGGGGATGACTCGACTAAAAGGTACATCTTATAGAAATCAAAGGGGATGACTCGACTAAACGGTACGTCGTATAGGAATCAAAAGGGATGACTCGACTAAAAGATATGTCTTATAGGAATCAAAGGAAATGACTCGACTAAAAGGTACGTCTTCTAGGGGTCAAAGGGGATGACGCGACTAAAGGGTACGTCTTATAGGAATCAAGGGAAATGACTCGACTAAAAGGTATGTCTTCAAGGAATCAATGGAAATGACTCGACTAAAAGGTACGTCTTATAGGAATCAAGGGAAATGACTCGACTAAAAGGTAAGTCTTCTAGGAATCAAAGGGGATGACTCGACTAAAAGATACGTCTTATAGGAATCAAAGGGGATGACTCGACATAAAGGTACGTCTTATAGAAATCAAAGGGGATGACTCGACTAAAAGGTACGTCATATAGGAATCAAAGGAAATGACTCGACTAAAAGGTACGTCATCTAGGAATCAAAGAAAATGACTCAACTAAAAGGTACGTCTTATAGGAATCAAAGGAGAAGACTCAACTAAAAGGTACATCTTATAGGAATCAAAGGGGATGACTCGACTAAAAGGTACGTCTTATAGGAATCAAGGAAACTGACTCGACTAAAAGGTATGCCTTCAAGGAATCAATGGAAATGACTCAACTAAAAGGTACGTCTTATAGGAATTAAAGGGGATTACTCGACTAAAAGGTACGTCTTATAGGAATAAAAAAGGATGAGTCGACTAAAAGGTATGTCTTATAGGAATGAAAGGAAATCACTCGACTAAAAGGTACGTATTCTAGGGGTCAAAGGGGATGACTCGACTAAAAGGTACGTCTTATAGGAATCAAAGGGGATGACTCGACTAAAAGGTACGTCTTATAGGAATCAAAGGAAATCACTCGACTAAAAGGTACGTATTCTAGGGGTCAAAGGGGATGACTTGACTAAAAGATACGTCTTATAGGAATCAAGGGAAATGACTCGACTAAAAGGTAAGTCTTCTAGGAATCAAAGGGGATGACTCGAATACAAGGTACGTCTTATAGGAATCAAAGGGGATGACTTGACTTAATGGTACGTCTTATAGGAATCAAAGGAAATGACTCGACTAAAGGGTACGTCTTATAGGAATCAAAGGAAATGACTCGACTAAAGGGTACGTCTTATAGGAATCAAAGGAAATGACTCGACTAAAAGGTACGTCATCTAGGAATCTAAGGAAATGACTCAACTAAAAGGTACGTCTTATAGGAATCAAAGAAGATGACTCAACAAAAAGGTACATCTTATAGGAATCAAAGGGGATGACTCGACTAAAAGGTATGACTTCAAGGAATCAAAGGAAATGACTCAACTAAAAGGTACGTCGTATAGGAATTAAAGGGGATGACTCGACTAAAAGGTACGTCTTATAGGAATCAAAAGGGATGACTCGACTAAAAGGTATGTCTTATAGGAATCAAAGGAAATGACTCGACTAAAAGGTACGTATTCTAGGGGTCAAAGGGGATGACTAGACTAAAAGGTACGTCTTATAGGAATCAAAGGGGATGACTCGACTAAAAGGTACATCTTATAGGAATCAAAGGGGATGACTCGACTAAAAGGTACGTCTTATAGGAATCAAGGGAAATGACTCGAATAAAGGTATGTCTTCAAGGAATCAAAGGAAATGACTCTACTAAAAGGTACGTCTTATAGGAATTAAAGGGGATTACTCGACTAAAAGGTACGTATTCTAGGGGTCAAAGGGGATGACTCGACTAAAAGGTGCGTCTTATAGGAATCAAAGGGGATGACTCGACTAAAAGGTACGTCTTATAGGAATCAAAGGGGATGACTCGACTAAAAGGTACGTCTTATAGGAATCAAAAGGGATGACTTGACTACAAGATACGTCTTATAGGAATCAAGGGAAATGACTCAACTAAAAGGTAAGTCTTCTAGGAATCAAAGGGGATGACTCGAATAAAAGGTACGTCTTATTGGAATAAAAGGGGATGACTCGACTTAATGGTATGTCTTATAGGATTCAAAGGGGATGACTCGACTAAAGGGTACGTCTTATAGGAATTAAAGGAAATGACTCGACTAAAAGGTACGTCATCTAGGAATCTAAGGAAATAACTCAACTAAAAGGTACGTCTTATAGGAATCAAAGGAGATGACTCAACTAAAAGGTACAACCTATAGGAATCAAAGGGGATGACTCGACTAAAAGGTATGTCTTATTGGAATCAAGGGAAATGACTCGACAAAAAGGTATGACTTCAAGGAATCAAAGGAAATGACTCAACTAAAAGGTACGTTGTATAGGAATTAAAGGGGATGACTCGACTAAAAGGTACGTCTTATAGGAATCAAAAGGGATGACACGACTAAAAGGTATGTCTTATAGGAATCAAAGGAAATGACTCGACTAAAAGGTACGTATTCTAGGGGTCAAAGGGGATGACTCGACTAAAAGGTACGTCTTGTAGGAATCAAAGGGGATGACTCGACTAAAAGGTACATCTTATAGAAATCAAAGGGGATGACTAGACTAAACGGTACGTCTTATACGAATCAAAAAGGATGACTCGACTAAAAGATATGTCTTATAGGAATCAAAGGAAATGACTCAACTAAAAGGTACGTCTTCTAGGGGTCAAATGGGATGACTTGACTAAAAGGTACGTCTTCTAGGGGTCAATGGGGAATGATTCGACTAAAAGGTACATCTTATAGGAATCAAAAGGTATAACTCGACTAAAAGGTATGTCTTATAGGAATCAAAGGGGATGACTCGACTAAATGGTACGTCCTATAGGAATCAAAGGGAATGACTCGACTAATAGGTATGTCTTATAGGAATCAAGGGAAATGACTCGACTAAAAGGTACGTCTTATAGGAATAAAAAAGGATGAGTCGACTAAAAGGTATGTCTTATAGGAATCAAAGGAAATCACTCGACTAAAAGGTACGTATTCTAGGGGTCAAAGGGGATGACTCGACTAAAAGGTACGTCTTATAGGAATCAAAGGGGATGACTCGACTAAAACGTACGTCTTATAGGAATCAAAGGGGATGACTCGACCTAAAGGTACGTCTTATACGAATCAAAAGGGATGACTTGACTAAAAGATACGTCTTATAGGATTCAAGGGAAATGACTCGACTAAAAGGTAAGTCTTCTAGGAATCAAAGGGGATGACTCGAATACAAGGTACGTCTTATAGGAATCAAAGGGGATGACTTGACTTAATGGTACGTCTTATAGGAATCAAAGGGGATGACTCGACTAAAGGGTACGTCTTATAGGAATCAAAGGAAATGACTCGACTAAAAGGTACGTCATCTAGGAATCTAAGGAAATGACTCAACTAAAAGGTACATCTTATAGGAATCAAAGGGGATGACTCGACTAAAAGGTTTGACTTCAAGGAATCAAAGGAAATGACTCAACTAAAAGGTACGTCGTATAGGAATTAAAGGGGATGACTCGACTAAAAGGTACGTCTTATAGGAATCAAAAGGGATGACTTGACTAAAAGGTATTTCTTATAGGAATCAAAGAAAATGACTCGACTAAAAGGTACGTATTCTAGGGGTCAAAGGGGATGACTCGACTAAAAGGTACGTCTTATAGGAATCAAAGGGGATGACTCGACTAAAAGGTACATCTTATAGAAATCAAAGGGCATGACTCGACTAAACGGTACGTCTTAAAGGAATCAAAAGGGATGACTCGACTAAAAGATATGTCTTATAGGAATCAAAGGAAATGACTCGACTAAAAGGTACGTCTTCTAGGGGTCAAAGGGGATGACGCGACAAAAAGGTACGTCTTATAGGAATCAAGGGAAATGACTCGACTAAAAGGTATGTCTTCAAGGAATCAAAGGAAATGACTCGACTAAACGGTACGTCTTATAGGAATCAAGGGAAATGACTCGACTAAAAGGTAAGTCTTCTAGGAATCAAAGGGGATGACTAGACTAAAAGGTACGTCTTATTGGAATCAAAGGGGATGACTCGACATAAAGGTACGTCTTATAGAAATCAAAGGGGATGACTCGACTAAAAGGTACGTCTTATAGGAATCAAAGGAAATGACTCGACTAAAAGGTACGTCATCTAGGAATCAAAGGAAATGACTCAACTAAAAGGTACGTCTTATAGGAATCAAAGGAGATGACTCAACTAAAAGGTACATCTTATAGGAATCAAAGGGGATGACTCGACTAAAAGGTACGTCTTATAGGAATCAAGGGAAATGACTCGAATAAAGGTATGTCTTCAAGGAATCAAAGGAAATGACTCAACTAAAAGGTACGTCTTATAGGAATTAAAGGGGATTACTCGACTAAAAGGTACGTATTCTAGGGGTCAAAGGGGATGACTCGACTAAAAGGTGCGTCTTATAGGAATCAAAGGGGATGACTCGACTAAAAGGTACGTCTTATAGGAATCAAAGGGGATGACTCGACTAAAAGGTACGTCTTATAGGAATCAAAAGGGATGACTTGACTACAAGATACGTCTTATAGGAATAAAGGGAAATGACTCGACTAAAAGGTAAGTCTTCTAGGAATCAAAGGGGATGACTCGAATAAAAGGTACGTCTTATTGGAATAAAAGGGGATGACTCGACTTAATGGTACGTCTTATAGGATTCAAAGGGGATGACTCGACTAAAGGGTACGTCTTATAGGAATCAAAGGAAATGACTCAACTAAAAGGTACGTCATCTAGGAATCTAAGGAAATAACTCAACTAAAAGGTACGTCTTATAGGAATCAAAGGAGATGACTCAACTAAAAGGTACAACCTATAGGAATCAAAGGGGATGACTCGACTAAAAGGTATGTCTTATTGGAATCAAGGGAAATGACTCGACAAAAAGGTATGACTTCAAGGAATCAAAGGAAATGACTCAACTAAAAGGTACGTCGTATAGGAATTAAAGGGGATGACTCGACTAAAAGGTACGTCTTATAGGAATCAAAAGGGATGACTCGACTAAAAGGTATGTCTTATAGGAATCAAAGGAAATGACTCGACTAAAAGGTACGTATTCTAGGGGTCAAAGGGGATGACTCGACTAAAAGGTACGTCTTGTAGGAATCAAAGGGGATGACTCGACTAAAAGGTACATCTTATAAAAATCAAAGGGGATGACTCGACTAAACGGTACGTCTTATAGGAATCAAAAGGGATGACTCGACTAAAAGATATGTCTTATAGGAATCAAAGGAAATGACTCAACTAAAAGGTACGTCTTCTAGGGGTCAAAGGGGATGACTTGACTAAATGGTACGTCTTCTAGGGGTCAATGGGGAATGATTCGACTAAAAGGTACGTCTTATAGGAATTAAAAGGTATAACTCGACTAAAAGGTATGTCTTATAGGAATCAAAGGGGATGACTCGACTAAATGGTACGTCCTATAGGAATCAAAGGGGATGACTCGACTAATAGGTATGTCTTATAGGAATCAAGGGAAATGACTCGACTAAAAGGTACGTATTCTAAGGGTCAAAGGGGATGACTCGATTAAAAGGTACGTCTTATAAGAATCAAAGGAAATGACTCGACTAAAAGGTACGTCTTATAGGAATCAAATGAAATGACTCGACTAAAAGGTACATCTTCTAGGGGTCAAAGGGGATGACTCGACTAAAAGCTACGTCTTTTTGGAATCAATGAGGATGACTCGACTAAAAGGTACGTCTTATAGGAATCAATGGGAATGACTTGACTAAAAGGTACGTCTTATAGGAATCAAGGTAAATGACTCGACTAAAAGGTACGTCTTTTAGGAATCAAAGGGGATGAAAAGACTAAAAGGTACGTCTTATAGGAATCAAAGGGGATGACTCAACCAAAAGGTACGTCTTATAGGAATCCAAGGGGATGACTCGACTAAAAGGTACGTCTTATAGGAATCAAAGGGGATGACTCGACTAAAAGGTACGTCTTATAGGAATCAAGGGAAATCACTCAACTAAAAGGTACGTCTTATCGGAATCAAAGGGGATGACTCGACTAAAAGGTATGTCTTATAGGAATCAAAGGGGATGACTCGACTAAAAGGTACGTCTTATAGGAATCAAAGGAAATGACTCGACTAAAAAGTACGTCTTCTAGGGGTCAATGGGGATGACTTGACTAAAAGGTACGTCTTATATGAATCAATGGGGATGACTCGACTAAAAGGTACGTCTTATAGGAATCAAAGGGGACGACTCGACTAAAAGGTACGTCTTATAGGAATCCAAGGGGATTACTCGACTAAAAGGTACATCTTATAGGAATCAATGGGAATGACTCGACTAAAAGGTACGTCTTCTAGGGGTCAAAGGGGATGACTCGACTAAAAGGTACGTCTTATAGGAATCAAAGGGGTTAACTCGACTGAAAAGTACGTGTAATAGGAATCAAAGGGGATGACTCGACTAAAAGGTACGTCTTCTAGGAAGCAAGACTTAAGTTAGGAAGTGCATTACCTAAGAAGCAAAATTCGAATTACCCAATCAAGGAAGTGTGTTTCCTTATCAATGTTTTTTGAATTATCCAAACAATGAAGTGCGTCTCCTTACCAAAGCTACTTGAATTACCAAAATAAGGAAATGCGTCTCCTAGAGATCTTGAATTTTGAATTTTATCATGGTTTTGATTACCAAACCTGTGCAGCAACCTTGCCTCTTGCATTTGTTGAGGTGAGAAATTATGGCCTTTGATATTAAGGCTCTGAAATTCTTTATCAGAATGAAACATGTATTCCTATTACATACAAAGAAAACTTGTGAGTTTAAAAACATGGTGGCTAGTTTGTGGCTTTGGCTTTTAAGGCAATTGCTCCTGCCCCCGTCACATTTAGCTTTGCTTCCAACCATTAGCATATGTCATTGACTTGCTGTATCATTGACTCAAACTCAGCTTATCATGATTGACTCTGAAACAAACACAATATTTTTGCTTTGTCGTGTTTCTCAAATAAACCCTTTGAACCTTGGTATTTCCATGAGTTCCCCGACTTCTCTGTTGACAAAACTTTCTGCATGCCCTTATTGGGTTCACAATAATGTCTCTTTCATGTGCTAGCTTTTTTATTTCTTTGTGCAATTAAAGAAGCTGGTAGCCAGTTTTGAAATCTTTTCTCACTTGTTTTGACACGGACTTGACTCAAAGAAAAGAAACAAAAAAAAGAATGACATTTTTTGTTTGATAACTGAATCAAGAAAGATAAAATTAAAATAAAGAGAAGAAAGCAAAGACAATGAATGTCCCTTTTTAAAACAAAGAAATGAAAAATTCATCTAAAAATGACAGTCAACACTAATGATTATGCCATGCATTTTGGATGAAGCAGCTTGATCTTTTCATCCAAACTTTCTACCCATTTTTGTTGAGTTAATGGCCTTGAAACTGAGTTGCTTTCTTAGGTCAATTGCATTTAAGACCCCATCGGCTAGTGGCGCCTTGAAGGTTTTTAGCCAACAAGCTTCTTTCATTTTCTCTCGGTTCACTATCGCCTTATGGTGCCCGTGAGGGTTTTCACCAATAAGACTCTCTCATTTTTATTTCTCTCAACTTATCATCGCCTTATGGTGCCCGTAAGGGTTTTCACCAATAAGACTCTCTGATTTTTATTTTTCTCTTGATTCCCTATGCTGAAGAAGGCAAATAGTTCCCAAATGCATCATCATATTCCTTGCATGTTCCGCCTTAACATCCTCAAAGATTGATCTGAAGGTATTTCTTTGGTTGTAACTTGGCTTTTGGATAAGGTTAGAAAGAAAGGATGGCATGGGACCCAAACGACACTTGAAGTGGGGTAGGACTTACAACTTTTGGAATCGACTCAAACAATGAGGATTAACTCATGCCCCAGTTTCTTTTGACTGGGTGACACTAAATTGTTTATTTGGTTGGACCGAGCCCTGAGTGGGGCAGCCTATGTATCTCAGCCTTGAGAGAGGAGAATCAGGTCATGCGTAGTTCTGGCAGCTTATTTTGCTTGATTCTGATTTTTTTTTCTTTTGGGGATTTTTCTGACTCTATTTTTCTTCACACTCTTTTTTCTCTTTTTTTTTGACACATTTTTTCTCTCTTCTCTTTTTTTTTTTGAACTTTTCTGACTATTGTTTTGCTCGACATTGTTCTTTCGAGCTTTGCTGACTATATTGATTCCAAAAGAGGTGTATGAAAGAAAATAAGACTAAAGCTCAAATGGGGTAAACAAAGTATGACACGATGTTTGGATGGCAGAATGAAATGCCTTCGTCATATCAATCTTTGAAAATGCAAGTACATATCATGCAATATGAAAGTGAAAGATGAAGATCTTTTGACATCTTTTACAACATTATCTTTGACTGAGTCTATGCATCACTATGTCTTCTGCGTTTATATGGCATACAACTCCACTTTTGTTGCATATTCCTCACATTGAATGACTCATGATTTTGTGAAGCTGATTTTCTTTCTGTTCCTCTTGATAGGATCACGTAGACACTGTTTGACCAAATTAAGACATGTCTTTAAATTGATGACCAAGTTATTCTCACGATTTTCAAAATAATAGC
Organism: Capsicum pubescens; assembly: GCA_030864215.1. Classification (NCBI taxonomy): domain Eukaryota; kingdom Viridiplantae; phylum Streptophyta; class Magnoliopsida; order Solanales; family Solanaceae; genus Capsicum; species Capsicum pubescens. Next base: position 270,042,698 of record CM061545.1, on the reverse strand, counting down.
CTTAATTTTCAAAGAAGGTTTCAAATTGATCACCAAATGCCCCAACACTCTACCTATTTCCTCAGATGCTCTCTTTTTCTAACTTTAACCCTCTGATTCAATGTTCATTCTTAAACCGGATGTTAAGATCTAGCTGTAAATTTCACTAGCATATCATATCATTAGTGTCAACATAAAATGTACTATGTAAAAACAAACAAAAAAACAACACATATTTAAAACACAAAGAAAAAGGGGACACTCCATTTAATAAAAATGAAAGATAGAAGGGTTTGAACATAAAAGACAAAGGGATAAAACAAGATAAATCCCGAACTACAACCCAGAAATAATTTGGAGAATAGAAAATAAAACAAAACAAACTACCAAACCCCTTCCTGGTAAGGAGAGGGGTGACTTCTTCATTGCTCAGCCTGATATCTTAGCCATTGGCTTGCATATCAATATGACTAGAGCTTCCACCACTGTCAGACACATTTCCTTAAACAAATAAGCTCTGGATCCCCATGCTTAACTCATTGCCTCCCACAGATTGTGCAATACCGCGTGCTGGTGAAGAACTTTGTGGGATGGTCGAAGGGTCAATTTTTTGCACCACAATCAATTTATCTTGAATTATCTTTTCTATTTCTCTTTTCAAAGTGCGACAATCTTCAGTACTATGACCCTGAACATCAGAATGATATGCACATCGTACATTAGGATCAAAGCTTCTTGAATGCGGGTCAGGAGTATACCCACGGAGAGGAGTGATCATGCCCTGCTGTACCAATCTCTAGAATAAACTGGCATAGGATTCCCCAATAGGAGTGAAATTATCTTTTTCCTTCCACCTCTTTGCGAACTCTGGCCTCGGATAAAATTTGGATTTAGAGGTCCCTTGGTGAATTTGTGGGGGTCGAGGATGTTGTTGAGGGACAGGGGCATGCCATTGTGGATAAGAAGATGGATGAGCATACAATTGTGCATTGTTCATAGGATATCTAGGAAGTGGAATGGGATTTCTTGGATTTCAGAGAAAGAAACCTTATTGCAAGTGGTTATGTGGATCTGATATGTAAGCTCGGTATTGAGGCTGACAGTATTGGTGGGTTGAACCTCTCAAACTCTGCTTTGGCCCTATCATGACAATAGGTGCGTTTTCTGTCATGCCCCAAAATCCCATCGGGCCGGACAGGCACCCGAAGACGAGAAGGCCCGGGAGAACCCGTTCAAATACCTATACGTTCCCTTACATGTCACCAAAAATTTGGACAGCACTTCGTTGCATATAGAAGGATCTAATTACCTGTATCAGCACAACACACACAAATATATATATATATATAATACTTGGCCGTCGGGGCCACCACATATACAGATATAACATCACTATATAAACTTCCATGACTTTACCCTTCCTTATGTCTACAAATCCTCTAGGATATACATGAAATAACTAGGGTCGGGACAAACCCCCACCCACACATGACTCCTGTACAATAACAAAACATAAGGAACAGACTTGGAAAGATCCGAAGCAAACTGGAGCTCACCAACAATAGTTGTATGACCTGGCTCCTACTTGTGTGGTGTATGAGCTGAGGTACCTGTACCTACAGCATGAAATGCAAGTTCCCGTGGGGGAAGTCAGTACGAAATATGTACTGAGTATGTAAAGCTGTAGATAATCACATATGATATAGGATCTCAATAGAAATCAGAAACAAGTGAATAAATCGTAATAGGAGTGGACCACACTTACTAGAACTTGTGACAACCTGTACATTGAATTTATTCAATCACTTTACCTTCGTTCTTAACATCTTTGTAATCATTACTGTACTATACTGTGACCATTAGGCTGCCTCCAGTACATATCAACTAGGATCGACCCATGCTAGGCTTATGCTCCTGGGATACCACCCATAAACACGTAAATAGGGATCGACCCATGCTAGGCTTATGCCCCTGGGATACCACCCGATAAGAGAGAACTTCCATCACTTAGTTCAATTAATCATTGAGATTGTTATTTCGGTCGCCACCATATTTTTTATACTTTGAAACAATGATACATTAATAAGAACAAAGTAATAGACCTTCTATACAATAACGACGTAATAAAGACTCATTGGTACATCAACAATGTGTTTCAGAATCATCAATATCACAACAATGAAATAGGAGCCTTTTGGTATATCAATGAATCATTTTGACACTTTATAGAAAGGAAACAACTTCATTGGTAATGTAGAACAATACATGTTTTTGGACAACCTCGGAATCTTACTTGATGGAACATTGGTGTTTTCATGCCAAAGAACATCGTTAGAGTATGCTTTACATACCTCGTCGTAGATTCGGATACCAATTTAACACAACTTCCCGCCTTTACAAATCACTTATCTACAATGAAATGTTTGGCATCTAGTATTAGCAACCCAACACCACAATTCTCTTCCATAATTCCATACAACCAATATTTGCATAGCATTCCAAAAACCAACTTGAACAATAGGTTTATGTGTGTATATATATATATATATATAATCATCATTTCAATAACACATCATCACACCAAATCCCTTCACAATTCAACATAATCCAACCATGCACAAGAATAATCCAACATCATTCCCAATCATCTTTCAACAACAATCAAATAACACACTTCTTATGCTTACATGCATATATATACATATCCATATAAATAACACCAACATAATTCACATCCTTACCATAAAATGGCCCTTTTGATTTCGAAGTCCTGTTGGCACAAATAAGGGGTGCTTCTCGAAGCCCTCGAGACGGTGAACACAACTACGGAATCAATTTGGATTTTCTACGGTTGACTCACAAGATAATTTGAAGGTCAAATTTGGCTAGGGTTTGTTCTTTCCTATGATTGATGATGAAGATGAGTTTTTGAACTCATATACATGTATATATACACATATTACCGTCCATAATATCATAGGGAATGACCAAAGTGCCTTTAAAATTTAAATAATGTCATTTGTCCTCTGGTGGACTGTTTTGAGTAGCTAAAGTAGATCGACCATAAATCTTTGCTACGATATCGGATTTGTGTGAAATTGGTATAGTTGGAAAGATAATTCAAAGGGATTTCATTTAATATAAAGTAGGACACCCAGTTCGTCCTATACAAGAAGTTATGATCGTTTGAAGTTGACCCGAAAAATCTGTTTTAAGAGGCTGAAGTAAAACGAGTATAACTCCTTACTCAGACGTTGGATTTGGATGAAACCAATTGAATTGAAAAGAAGACTCAAAGATATTTCTTTTGATAGGTCGTATCTCTCCCAGTTCATTATATTAAGGGAGTTATGATCGTTCAAAGTTGACCCAAAAAAACTGGCAGGCGTCAGTAGTTTGTGTGCAGGAAATTTTCCTGCACATTTACTATTCACCATATCCCGGCCACCGTTTTATAGTTTCAAACGTGGTCGATTATATCCAAAACTTATCCATTTTTGGAAATCTTATTCAATAACCTTCGTATGGAACCATCGACGGGCAAATTCCGGTATAAATAAAATAAAAAAATTAATTCCATATAAATAAGACCAATACACGTACTTGAATACGCCAATACATGTACTTGAATACGGGGTGTCTTATGTCTACAAATCCTCTAGGATATACATGACATAACTAGGGTCGTGACAAACCCCCGCCCACACATGACTCCTATACAATAACAAAACATAAGGAACCGACTCGGAAAGCTCCGAAGCAAACTGGATCTCACCATCAATAGCTGTATGACCTGGCTCCTACTTGTGCGGTGTATGAGATGAGGTACCTGTGCTTGAATACGCCAATACATGTACTTGAATACGGGGTGTTACAGATGTGGCTGCCGTAGAGGGGACTAGTAAGTCACCCCAGAAGCAAGAATACCGGTAACTAAGTAGATGTGGCTGTTGGAGAGGGGACTAGTAAGTCACCCACTATACCAGCTAATCAAAGTGAGGCTCCAGCTAAGCATGCATTAGAAACCTCCCCCAGTCCGGAAGAAATAAGGGGGAGGAGAACTATATCCCCAGAGCCACCTATTAATGTTGTTGATCAAGATCTTAGAAATGCAGTGCAACTTTTGACTCGTATAGTTGCTGGCCAAGCTCAAGGGCAAGCCATTCCTACTGCAGGTCCTAGTGGTATAGATAGGGCGGCTAGCCTTAGAACATAGGATTTTCTTAAGATGGATCCTCCTACTTTTACTGGATCAGATCTTAACGAGGACCCACAAGACTTTATTGATCAGATCCAAAGGGCCTTAGAGGTGATGCATGTATCGGGCAGAGAGACAGTGGAGTTAGCCGCGTATAGATTCAAAGGTGAGGCTATATATTGGTATGAAGACTGGAAATGGTCAAGGGGCATTGATGCACCCCCAGCTACTTGGAAAGAGTTCAAAGAGGCATTTATTGATCATTATCTTCCATATGAGACTCGTCAGGCCCGTGCAGATCAGTTCTTAAATCATCGAAAGGGTAATACAAGTGTGAGGGAGTATAGTCTTCGATTTAATTCTTTGTCCAGATATGCTCCTAATGTTATAACTACTATGGATGACAGAGTTCATCGGTATGTGGTTGGATTGGATCTGTATTTTGTTAGGGATTGTACTATTACTGCACCGAATAAAGACATGGATATAGCTAGGATCCAAGCATTTGCACAGAAAATGGAAGATCAGAGGCAAAGAAGAAGAACACAGGAATTTGAAAGCGGATCTTCTAAGAGGGCCAGATCTACAAGGAAGTTTATGGTGCCACAGGGAGGTTTTAGACCTCAATTTTTGGCTAGACCACCTAGGCCATTATTTTCTTATTCTGCAGCTAGTGCTCCACCACAGCATCAGGGGTTCAGAGGCAGTCAATTTGGGCAAAAAAGTGAGGGTCATAGTTCGCGATCAGTGGGTTACCAAGGGAAAGGGAATATGATCCAATTGAGACCTTCTCGAGAGCCATGCAATATATGTGGAAGGTATCATTTGGGAGCATGTCGGCTGGGGATCAATGTTTGCTTTTGGTGCGGTATGTCGGGGCATATGATGAGGGAATACCCACGAAGGGACATAAGGGGTATGGCACGACCTACGGGGTTATTTGTTGCATCATCATCATCGATGCCCTATTCAGGAAGGGGTGCACAGCCAATGGGTCGTGTTAGAGGTGATAGAGGAGCCACGAGTTCTAGCGGGGCTCAAAATCGTACGTATGCTCTAGCGGATCGACAGAATTTAGAGGCTTCCCCAGATGTGATTACGGATACGTTGTCTATATTTTCATTCGATTTATATGCCTTAATTGATCCCGGTTCTACATTATCTTATGTTACTCCATTGGTTGCTGGAAAGTTCGAAAGAATACCCGAACTATTAGTTAAGCCATTTGAAGTGTCCACACCGGTCGGGGAATCTATTATAGCTAGAAGGGTTTATCGAAACTGCATAGTAACTGTTTGTGGTCGTGATACGATGGATGATCTTGTGGAGTTAGAAATGGTAGATTTTGATGTTATAATGGGTATGGACTGGTTGGCGTCTTGTTATGCCACAATTGATTGCTGCACGAAAAAGGTATATTTCTATTTTCCAAATGAATCAGTCCTTGAATGGAAAGGTGAAATTAGCGCGCCAAGAGGTAGATTTATTTCTTATTTTAAGGCAAGAAGAATGATTTCCAAGGGATATATATATCATTTAGTTAGAGTAAGGGATACAGAAGCGGAGCCACCAACTCTTCACGTTGTTCCGGTGGTGAATGAATTTTCTGTTGGATTTCCTGAAGATCTTCCAGGTTTGCCTCCTGAACGAGAAGTAGAGTTTGGTATTGATGTAATACCAGGCACCCAACCAATCTCCATTCCTCCGTATAGAATGGCCCTAGCAGAATTACGAGAATTGAAAGAGCAATTGAAAGATTTGCTAGAAAAGGGGTTCATTAGGCCTAGTATTTCCCCTTGGGGAGCACCAGTGTTATTTGTACGCAAAAAGGATAGCTCGCTGAGGATGTGTATTGATTATCGACAATTGAATAAGGTGACTATTAAGAATAAATATCCTCTCCCAAGAATTGATGATTTATTTGATCAGTTACAGGGCGCCAAGTGCTTTTCTAAGATTGATTTGAGGTCAGGTTACCACCAAGTGAGGGTCAAAGAAAGAGATATACCCAAAACAGCTTTTCGAACAAGGTATGGTCATTATGAGTTTCTAGTTATGTCATTTGGTCTAACAAATGCACCCGCAACTTTTATGGATTTGATGAATAGGGTTTTTAAGCCATTCCTGGATGTATTTGTGATAGTTTTTATAGATGATATTCTATTTTATTCTAGATCAGAAGAGGACCATGCCAATCACTTACGACAGACATTGCAGACTCTTCGTGATTGTAAGCTTTATGCAAAGTTCTCTAAATGTGAGTTTTGGTTAAATTCGGTGGCATTTTTGGGTCATATTGTATCTAGTGAAGGGATAAAGGTTGATGCTCAAAAGATAGAAGCTGTGAAGAACTGGCCAAGGCCCACAACGCCTACGGAGATTCGTAGTTTTCTCGGGTTGGCCGGTTATTATAGAAGGTTTGTTAAAGGCTTTTCTTCCATTTCAGCACCCTTAACTAAGCTAACCCATAAAGCATCCAAATTCCAATGGAATGATGCCTGTGAGAAGAGTTTTCAAGATTTAAAGAACAAGTTGATTTCTACACCCATGTTGGTACTTCCAGAAGGCACCAAAGGGTATACAGTGTATTGTGATGCTTCCAGAATTGGTTTAGGATGTGTATTGATACAACATGGTAAGGTAATAGCATATGCTTCTAGACAATTGCCGCCACATGAGAAAAATTATCCTACATACGATCTTGAGCTGGCAGCAGTTATTTTTTCTTTAAAGATATGGCGCCACTACTTATATGGGGTTCATGTAGATATATATACTTACCATAAGAGCTTGCAATATATTTTTAATCAGAAGGATCTAAATTTAAGGCAGCGGAGATGGCTTGAACTATTAAAGGACTACGATGTTGATATCTTGTACCATCCAGGGAAAGCAAATGTGGTAGCAGATGCATTAAGTCGTAAGGCTATGATGGCGCCTATAGAAAGGCAAGGGATGGTTAAAGATCTTCACCAGTTAGCTAGTTTGGGAGTTCGCCTTCTTGAAACTCCGAATAAAGAGCTTATCGTACATAATGCTGCGGAATCTTCATTAGTAGCTGAAGTGAAAGAGAAGCAATATGCAGACCCTATTTTATTACAGCTTAATGAGAACGTTCAGAATGGTGCGACCAAGGCATTTGAGCTTACGCGAGAAGGAGTACTTCAGTGCCAAAACCGATTGTGTGTGCCGGATATAGACGGGCTAAGAAAGAAGATTATGACAGAGGCACATTTTTCAAGGTATTCCATTCATCCAGGATCAACCAAAATGTATCAAGATTTGAATGATATGTATTGGTGGAATGACATGAAGAAGAGCATTGCAGAATTTGTAGCTGAATGTCCAAATTTCCAACGAGTTAAAGTGGAACATCAAAAGCCCGGAGGCTATATGCAATTCATAGATCTTCCAATATGGAAGTGGGACATGATCAATATGGATTTTGTTACAGGTTTGCCTCGTACAACTTGGAAATTTGATTCTATATGGGTGATTGTGGATAGGCTTACTAAATCCACACATTTCTTACCCGTTAAGACCACTTACACAGTTGAAGAATATTCGAAGTTGTATGTTAAAGAAATAGTCCGATTACATGGGGTGCCAACTTCTATTATATCGGATCGGGGAACTCAATTTACCGCAAACTTTTGGATGTCTTTCCAATGGAGTTTGGGAACACAAGTGAATCTTAGTACAACTTTTCACCCTCGGACGGATGGACAAGAAGAGCGCACCATTCAAACACTTAAAGGTATGCTACGAGCATGTGTTATAGATTTTAAAGGCAGCTGGGATGATCATTTACCTCTTATTGAATTTGCCTACAATAATAGCTATCATTCAAGTATCAAAATGGCACCATATGAAGTTTTATATGGGAGGAAGTGTAGATCACCAATAGGATGGTTCGAAGCGGGTGAAACTCTTATGTTCAGACCGGATCTTGTGTATCAAGCCATAGAAAAAGTCAAGGTGATTCAGCAACGGTTGAAAATAGCCCAAAGTCAACACAAGTCATATGCGGATAGTAGAAGAAGAGGGCTAGAATTTTCGTTTGACGATTGGGTATTTTTGAAGGTATCGCCAATGAAAGGGGTGATGATATTTGGCAAGAAAGGAAAGTTGAGTCCACGATATATAGGCCCGTATAAGATTATTCGAAAATGTGGGAAAGTTGCTTATGAATTAGAGATACCCCAGGAACTCTCATCAGTGCATCCAGTTTTTCATGTATCGATGCTTCGAAAGTGCATCGGAGATTCATCCTTTATTACTTCTACTGAAGATGTGAAAGTAACAGAAGATCTTACCTATGAGGAGATGCCTATTGCTATATTAGACCGCCAAGTTAAGAAGATGAGAAATAAAAAAGTAGCATCGGTGAAAGTACTTTGGAGAAATCAACAAAGGGAAGAGATTACATGGGAAGCTGAGGAAGCAATGAAATCTAAGTACCCTCCTTTTTTCAAAGATGAAGAGGAAGTTCAAGTCCTTCTTCTTTCCTTCGGTTTCCCTTGGTTGATTGCAATGTCGTCCCGAATGTTTCACAGAATCCTTCTGTCCATCAGGCTCCCCAAATTTTGATGTCTCAAAGCTGGGAGGAAGGTTAACACTTGAAGACATGCCCCAGTTTTTATATGAAACATCTTCATAGACCATAAGTCCAGGGGAATTTTTCATATCATTTTCTACACTCTTCACTTTCCCAACCATTTTCTCTGGCTCTTTTGGCATGCTAGGCTTCTTAGTAAGAAATTTTGGCGGTTCACTTAACTTAACTGTAGGCTCAAGAGTATACCAATGATCATCAATAGTATTGAACGTGGAGTCACTAGTGGACTGGGAAAGCACAATCGTTAGATTGATAGACAAAGTGAAAGCCTTAGTAGAAGGTTGAGCAACAAAAGCACAGACGGTATGTGGTGCTGTGAATGTGGTAGACTTATACTGAGGAGATAAAGAAAGAGTGGTGGAAGTATTGAGGTGCATTTGACGTGGAATGAATTCTGAGGCATGCTGTGGTGCATCAACAACAGTAGGAAACTGACTTTGCGATTTTGGTGGAAGACTCAAGGTATTTTCAGGGTCAAAAGTGGGGAACGGAGGTGGAGGCAGCCCACTGGCCCAAGCTCGGTACATTCCCATCATTTGTTGTCTCAGTCTCAAATTATTTTCCTTTAAACTCTCAATTTCCTGACTCTTTGTTTCATCCATGACGCCACTCTCTATATCCTTGTTGGACACAACTAACCTTTCCTTGGATTTGGTGTGATATGGAGGACCAGCCAAAATTCCACCAACCAACCACCTTAAACTAGCTGGACAAGAGATAGCAAATGGTTAGAGTTAAACAATTTTTCAAAACCTCTTTTTTTCTAGAAAAGATCACCGAATCCAAGAAGGGAGCCTACGTATCTCACCCCCGAAAGGGGAGAATCAGGTGTGCATAGTTCGTGAAGTTTTATTAATATGGCCAATAAATTTTTTTTTTTCTTTTTCTTGAAACTTTAAAAAGAAAAGAAAATAACAAATTATCAAAAGAATTGACGAAAATCTTTTTTCCATTTTTTTAGGTTTAAACTCCCTATACAAAAATGGAATCTATGATAACCAAAGAAGAATCTTTTTGGGTTTTCGATTTAGAATTTTATAGGAAAATGAAACGTGAAACTATTAAAAAAAATCTTTTTGTAGTTTTCTTTTAGAGATGTATATGAAACACCTACTCTAAGTGAAGAGTGAAGAAAATCTTTTTGAATTTTTCAGATTCCTGTACAACATGAAATCTATGGTTACCGAAGAAAATATTTTTGAATTTTCGATTTTAAATTTCATACGAAAATGAAACTAGAACCTATTAAAGGAAAATATATTTTTTTGCTTTCTTTTTAAAGATGTACATGAGACACCTACTCTAAATGTAGAGTGAAGAATTTTTTTTTTTGAATTTTTGAAATAAGATCCCCGAACCTAAAATAGGTTGCCTACGTATCTCACTCCCGAGAGAGGAGAATCAGGGGTGCGTAGTTCGTCCAGATTGGACAATTAACGATTAACTAACAGATTGATCCTAACTTAAGGGCATAACCAAAGACAAACGAATAAAATCTTTTTGAGGTTTTTTTTTCTTTTAATTAGACACTTCAACTAAACTGACACCAACAATTATGAAGGAAAAAAAAATCTTTTTGGTATTTTCATTACATGAAATGTACAAATTTGTAACAGTTTTTGCATTTTCTTTTATAAAAGCTGCTAAAAAAATCTTTTTTTTTTGAAAATTTCAAATTATGAATGCATGCTAAAGGAGACAAATGAAAAATCTTTTTGATATTTCGTTTTTGAGAAATGAGTGCAAAAGGTAAAAATCTTTTTTTTTTTATTTTTGGATTGTGAAGAACAAAAGCCATAAAGAACACTAAAAGCTACGACAGTCTTTTTTTCTTCTTCTTTTCGACTCACTTCACTTTTTTTCTCTATTTTTTTCAACAGTTCTTGCCTACGCACCTTACTTCTAACACATGTTTTCACCAAATCAGTCCGTCAAATGACCCCATTACCCTCAAAGATGCAACATTTAGAACGTAGGGATGCGTTAGAGGTGAGTCTCCTACAAAGGACCAAGTTGTCCCCGCTAGGTCTCAATATGATGCACATAAGCATGACCTAAAGGCTGACCTACGTTGTGGTTTACTAACAAGGCCGTTCGGGGGAGCATATGGTCGATAGTGGCTGCTTTGCTTTCCACTTACTCCATACATCCAACGGCTCCCCCCTAAAATAAAGGTGACTCAACTAGAGTTCGTGCGCACGACGAGCGCTCCGAGACTTGTTGCAGAAAGAATTGACTCGGGTTATGCAAATGATGCCAGATATAAAGCGGTAACACATAGGATAAATACTGTAAACAAAGAGCACGAAAACGCACAAAAGTGAAAACACAAACAAAAATCACAAACAATGCTTATACACTCGTAATGCCAAACAAAGCCGATACGACTCCCAAAAAAAAGCTCGGATTCTGAAAAAATCCCCAGCAGAGTCGCCAGTGCTGTCACACCCCTTTTTCGACTACAAAAAAAAGATATGTATTTTAAGGTTTGAAAGGGTTTTTTATGAAAGTGAAAAAATGAAGATTGGTTCCGAAAAAAGATTGTTTTTACATTAAAAATCAGAGTCACCACTTGGCATAATTTGGTGTGCCAAGTCACCATTGTAAAATCCTTTTCGAAACCATTTGACTCTTTAAACCGGTTTAAGAACAAAGATTCCGGCTAAGGAATTCTGTTGACTGAGGGGAAGGTGTTAGGCACCCCTCGATTCCGTGGTTCGACCACGGTCGCTTGGTGGAGCGTATCGGCTAATTTGACATTACAAATGTACAAACCACATAAATACACAAAACAAGCAAAAAAATAAATCACACAAAATTCAAAACAAACAAAAATAATGTTCAGTCCAAATTATACAATCCAAAATAAAAGAGGTGCTGAAATATAAAACCTATTCTATTCTAAACTAATCCTAAACTAAACTCCACCCGACGTTCCAGGACTTGATCAGGAGCCTCCTTTGCGTACATTCTACTTCAGGGAATTCCCCGGATAAATCAATACAAATCCTTCGGGGCATTCCCAGGTCAAATGAGTACAATTTAAACTTTTCGTGCAATAAAGTAGAAAGTACCATTCACGCACAGATTTTTCAAACACTCCAATGAATCGTTATTCCTAAATTTGCCTAACCGGCCTACATTTGCCTACCAAGTTCAACATATCACAATTCTATCATGTTTAACATTATCAATACATCAAAATTAATCAATATTCATTTTTCTCCATTTTTAATCCCCACCTTAATTCATTTTTAACCACGTGATTAACCCATTTCAATACACAATCCACCAATCGAGAATAACAAAAATTCACCAATCATGCTTTGCACATCACACGCCCAAATGTCACCAACAGTTCACATCAACAAACAAACCACGGTATCGAATCACACACAATCACAATCACATAAGAATTAAATAAAAGAGAAGAAAGAATTGAACCTTAAATTTGAAGCTTTCAAACTCAATGTTATTCGAATAAAGAGAGTCCGCATCTGGAAATCTCGAGCCGAACATTAACACCAATAATCCAACTCGACAAATAATGACCCATTCACCATCACTGTTCACGTCGTCACTGTTCACCGGTTATATTTTTATTTTTTTTCCGTTGTTGTTCTTGTTCTTGTGAGGAAGATTATTTGGTGATTCTATTTATTGTGGAGAAGATGATGATCAAAGAATGAGCCTCTTTCCTCTTAGAACTTTTCTTTTATAATGGGCATGGATTTGTTATGATGTGGGAATTTTGGTGGGTCCCTCATATATTCTTTCTTTGTGGACAAGAAAAAAGAGGGGGGTATCATATGGGTAGTTAGGGTAGGTGGAAGCTTTTGATTGGGTAGGTTGTTAGGATAAGATAAATTAGTTAGAGTTATTTTATTTTGTTTATTTTTGTATTTTTGTGGGATATAATTACATGGGGTTGGACACATGGTAAGGTGAACTAAAAATGAATAAAATTAGACTTCGGTCGGTACAAAATTAGGTGTCTACACCCACCTGATTGGAAATCTAAGAAGAAGGTGACATGGAATACTGCTTATAATGTTCAAGATGAGGTCCCTATACCATAACTGCATGATGGAACAAGAGAGAAGGGAAAAGCAATAGAGCCACTAATTTCCAGAGATTTACCAGGGGCTCCACAGCCGACAGGTGAGCAACATGGACAGATTTTGCAGATGCTTGACCGAGATTCCCCTCAGACCAATATGATGGACAACATGGAAGGTATATCTCAAACTCCTAATACTAAATTATAGAGTTTAAGATGGATAATTGATAGTGGTTCTACAAACCACATGGCTCACAAGTTTATACATAATGCATGATGTGCAAGTTGTTACAAATGAACAAAGTAGAAAATTTTAATTACCTAATGGAGGGGTGACCTTAGTGTCACACACTGGCTTCTGTAGACTGTCAAATACAGGAGAAATACATGATGTGCTTTTTGTCCCAGAATTTCAATACATTCTCTTATCGGTATCCAAGGTTACCAGGGAAATGAACTATTTTGTGTCATTCTAACCTGGATTTTGTTTGTTCCAGGACCTTACCACAGGGAAGATGATTGGGATTGGTAAAGAGGATACTGGTTTTTATCATCTAGCTCGGCCTGGACCTTCCCTTAAAGAGGTTGTTGCTACTAAAATCTTGTTAGCTCAGGATGTTCAAAATACTATCATGTTATGGCACAGGAGATTGGCTCATGCACCTGTTCACTCAATAAAGGACATGCTTGGATTTAATCTTGAACATTGTAAATTAGTATTAAACACCTGTGAGATTTTTCCCTTAGCTAGACATACCAAACTCCCTTTTTCGAGTAGTTCTACTACGTCTAGTAAAGTGTTTGATATGCTACATGTGGATATATGGGGACCTTATCGTACTCAGACATTTGATGGTAACAAATTTTTTCTTACAATTGTTGATGATAGCCCAAGGACTATTTGGATTTTCATGTTGAAATTCAAGACTGGTGTCTTTCTTTCACTTAAACAATTTTTTCGAATGATGCTTACTCAATTTAATGTCATAGTTAAAGGTATAAGGAAAGATATTGGGGGAGATTTTATCAATGAAAGTTTGCAATCTTTACTTAAAGAATTGGGTATTATTCACTACAGAACTTGTGTACATACCCGTCAGCAAAATGGAGTAGCTGAGAGGAAGCACAGACACTTGCTTGAAGTGGCTAGAGCACTCCGGTTCCAGGAGCTTTGGGGGCATTGTATTCTTACTGCTGCTTATATTGTTAACAGAATTCCTTCTAGTGAACTTGCAGGGAAATCACCTTATGAGGTCTTTTTTGGAAAGAAACCTTGTTTCTTCCATTTTAGAACATTCGGTTGTTTGTGTTTTGCTAACACACTACCTAGAACTTACAAGTTTGCTCCAAGAGCTGTAAGATCATTTTTTATGGGATATTCTAATGTCACCAAAGGGTATGTTCTGTATGATCTTACTGTGTAGAAGTTTTTTGGTAATGGGGATGTGGTATTTCAGGAAAACCAATTTCCCTTCAAGGTACCCATACAGTGGATGATAATCTACAGATTTTGTGTCACTCACTCCAGGTCCGTGTGATGATGATGATTTTTATGCTCCTAGCAACATCTTCGAAACACCTACTCTGGCTTCCTCATTACCTATTGATCTCCCACCTTCTGATATTGTTCAAAATCCTTTACCATCTCTTATCCCTACTGATGCTTCTACCTCTACTTTCAATCCATACAATCTACCAAATCTTAGATGATCAACAAGGCTCACTAAGCAACCTATTTGGTTATCAGATTTTGTTTCCAAACCGTCAGCTAGAAAAGTCCTTTATCCTTTTGCTGAAAGTGTTTCATATGCACATCTTTCTCCCTCTTATCAGAAGTATCTACATACTTTTTCTGCCGTATAAGAACCTACCTCTTATCAAGAGGCTATCAATGATCCGAGATGGTTGAAAGCTATGTACACTGAGTTAAAGGATGTTAATGATAATCATACTTGGGACCTGGTTCCCTTCCCAAGGGTAAAGTTCCTATTGGCTGCAGATGGGTCTATAAAGTCAAGTTAAAAGCTAATGGAGATATTGAGAGATTTAAAGCTCAATTAGTTGCTAAGGGCTTTAATCAGACAGCAGGTATTGTTTTTTATGATACCTTTTCTCCAGTAGTTAAAATTGCTACAGTCAGGACAGTTCTCTCTTTCGTTGCACAACACAATTGGTTCATTCATCAGTTAGATGTGTACAATGTTTTTCTCCATGGTGACTTGCATGATGAGGTGTATAAACAGTTGCTTGAGGGTTTTCCAAGTCAGGGGGAGAATGGTATTGTATGTAGACTTGTCAAATCCCTCTACGGTCTTTAGAAAGCAAGTAGGCAATCCTTGTGTATGTAGATGACATGCTTGTGACTGGTAATAGGTTGAGCCTCATAAAAAAACAAGGGTTAAACATAGTTGCAATCCTTGTGTATGTAGATGACATGCTTGTGACTGGTAATAGGTTGAGCCTCATAGAACATACTAAATCTTCTCTTCAGAAAGCATTTAAACTCAAGGATCTTGGTAATTTAAAATTCTTTCTTGGCATGGAATTTAGTAGATCTGCCAAAGGAATTCTTATGAATCAAAAGAAGTATGCATTGGAAATTATCTCCGATTTAGGGTAAGGAAGTGCTAAACCAGCTAAGGCACCCCTTGAAATGAACATGAAGTTAACAACATTGGAGTTTGATCAATTCATAGGAGAATCAACAGATGAACCTTTTGAAAACAGAGAGCAATATCAGATGTTGATAGGCAAAATGTTGTATTTAACACTAACAAGGCCAGACATTGCATTCTCAGTCCAAACACTTAGTCAATTCCTGCAACAACCAAAAAGGTGGCATTGGGATGTAGCTGTGAGAGTAATGAATTATGTGAAGAGAGAACAGGGACTTGGAATCTTATTAAGCAGCAAGATATCAAACAAGCTAAATGTATATTGTGATGCAGACTGGGCTTCATGCCCCAATACCAGAAGGTCAGTTTCAGGCTTTTTAGTCATAGTGAATCACTATTGTCGTGGAAGTTAAAGAAACAAAATGTAGTCTCTAGAAGTTCAGCAGAAGCTGAATATAGGAGCATGGCTAATGCAATTTTAGAACTAGTATGGATCACTGCATTATTAAAGGAGCTGGGAAGTAAAATTGAGCAACAAACAATTGTGTTTAGTGACAGTAGAGTAGCATTACAGATAGCAGCCAATCCAGTGTTCCATGAGAGGACAAAACACATAGAGATTGACTGGCACTTTATCAAACAAAAAATACAAGAAGGAGTCTTGAAAATAAAATATGTTAGCTCAAGAGAACAACTTGAAGACATACTTACTAAGGGCATACCTCGGTTGCAACATGAAAACTTAGTAGGCAAGCTTTGTGTGTTAAATGTCTTTGCACCCACCAGCTTGAGGGGGAGTAATGAGTTAGTTGGCTAAGCAGTGATTAGTGATTAGTTAGGAAACATTTAGAATAGAAGCTTCCAGAAGTTCTATATAAACAACACTATTGCATTGTAATGAACTAATTTTTTTGCCTCTTTACACTGAAATAATATCTCGCTTTCTCTTCTCTTCTCTGCTGAGCCATAGCTCATTATCAATGGCAGCTTAGATTGAACAATTGCACTGATTTTAACAGAGTTTTTTTGCTGCTCCTTATGACTAATAGGACCTAACTTCCACTTAGGGTATATTGCTAATTACTGTTCTTGATCTTTGTAGGTTTCTTCCAAGCTCAAATCATTTAAATTTTAAAATAAAATTACTATTTTTTTTTTGTTATTTATAGAGTGGTATTTTCCATCCCTGTCAAATAAAGTAGAGGAGGAGAACTGGAAGAGAGAAAGAAAAAGAGCAAAGGAATGACAAGTCTAATGGGGCAAAATGACTGACACATTGACTACCTTCGATAGACGAAAAAAATTCAAGTGGTCTAACCAATCCCTAGGGTGGACTCCAACTGAAAGGCACTAGACGAACTAACGGCAAGCTAGATAAAACAAATCAGCTGGCCCGATGTGTAAAACCTTCTCGGGGGAGAGTCTTTCTTCAATGAGAATAAAGAAAGTTTTTGGGCAAGACAAGAAAGGAACTCACCCTTTAATTTGACACCAAGGGTTAAGAGTTGATTGTTGGCGACGATGACTTGGTGAAGGGAATATATGAGAGAATGTTCTCAAACTAGGTTACGACCAACGTAAAACTTCTTGCAAGCCAACATAATGGAGATATTTTGTTATTTTGTGTTATTATCTGCCTCAATATGGTTTATTTGGTATATGTATTAATGTGAATTCACGTCCAACTTTAGTCGTTTAATGTGAATTCACGTCCAACTTTAGTCGTTATAATAATTGCCGCTAAAATAGGTATCATTTACCGGTAATAACAAAAGCCGCAATATATGACCGGTAGCTTTACCGGAAATAATAATTATCGCTAAAAGTAATTACTTTTAGCTTCAAAAATATAGATATTCACCGGCACTCGATATAAATATCATCAAAGACTTTATGACAATGAATGCAACATCGTTCACTCACATGCCGCTATATTTTTAGGGTAAATACATTTGATGTATAATGCATATGTATTTTTAAGCAAAATATCAACACTGCATATGTATTTTTATGCTAAAAAACATTTTGATGTATAATCCATATGTATATTTAAGCAAAATATCAACACTAAATATGTATCTTTTATAACTAAAATTTCATAATAAAATGTAGAACTACATAAAAAACTCAAATTTATCTTTAATTCAAATTCTCATTTTTAATGATAATAAATGAACTCATATTAAAATATATATTAGTTATGATCAAGGTGTATTTTTTAAATGCTTAATTTTAACACTGAATATTTATTTTTAGTGAAAATACATTTGATGTAAAATGTATATGTATTTTTAAGCAAAATATCAATATTGCATATGTATTTTATAACTAAAATCTCACAATACAACGTAGAACTTCATAAAAAACACAAGTTTATATTTAATTCAAATTCGCATTTATATTGATAATAGATGAAAACATATTAAAAAATATATTAGATATGGGTCCAGATGTATTTTTGAGCATGCTTAATCTTAACACTGCATATGTATTTTTAGGATAAAAACTTTTGATTTTAATTCAAATCAAAATTAGACCCAATTCAAATCAGAATTAATTTCATTCAGTTAAAAAATAAGTACTATTATAACCTACAATTAGAACCACTTCAAACATAAAAATTAGTTTGTACAATCAGAACCTACATTCATACACCAGTTTCTCTAACTGTACACAGTAATAAATCCATCAATCATCATACATCAAAAACTTCAGTAACACTAGTTATTCTACTTTCCCTTGCAGGCCTCAAGGGTGCTTCGACACCACTATGTGCATTTGCTTCTTGTTTTCGGATCCCATTGTCCCACAAAAGTGCAGCATATCTTGTACGGAAGTGCGTTGGGGTCGAACTCAATCGCAATAACTTTGTGACCATAAGAAAGGCACTTTGCATATGTAACCATAAAGAGACCACAATCCCTACAAAAACAATGAAAAAAATATTTATTTATAAGTAAAATATATTTTGTACAAACATTCAATATTGGTATATGTAAATTAAAAACTTACAAGCTTCCACTCGGTTGTTGAGGAAAATTCTCTTCAAATATCACAACAAACAGATCTGAGTAATCTTTGTCTTTGTATCTTGAACGATTTTGAAGATCAATTCCTTTCTTATTGTAGAAATTACAAGCTTGGAGACACAAAGGGATAATCTCAGGTAATTTCTTGATCTAAGCAAGAACAGTCGGATAACAAAAAAATTCATATAAACAAGTTTATGTATTTTAAGCAGACAAAAAATGCAACCAATACTGAAAAATACATATCAATTCTACTAAAAATACATATTGCCAATAGACAGTTCATGAGTAGTTAACACAATACATAACAATACTTATTGGCCTATATCTTTAACTCACAACTTTGATAATATCTTTATTACCCTATTAAGAACAACACAATACTTAACAGTCAAAAAAATACATTTACAAACAAAAAAATACCCCATCCTCACTATCTTCTTCAGAATCCTCAGGATAAGATTTCTGAACATCGTCTTCAATTTCTTCAACTTTCCTTTTCTTTTCGTACCATTTTTAAATTTTTTACTCCTTCTTCAACCCTTTTTTTTTTGAAATTTCACTGATCTTCACTGTGTCGTTTTGAAACTTCGACCTAATCTCCTTCGATATCCTAGATTTCTTCAACTGTATAGGATTTACAACAACTTTAACTAAATCTTCATGAGTTAATCCAAGACTAAAAGATTGTGCATAATCAAACTCTACATTCATATTCCGTACAACGTTATTAGTTGGTGTTTTTGCTGTATGTTCATCCATTAAAACATAACACCCTTAAAATCTTATTTTCAGTTGAATTACAGTAGGATAAAAAAAAAGAACCGCTAACATGCAATATGCTATTAATAAAAAACATAAATACATTAATCACATTTTAAATTTTATATTTTTTTTATTTTCAAAAAATATGATTACATTAAATACAAGCCATGAATAATCACTACAAAAAAAATGTGTTTTAGCCACGTGCAAAACCGTGGCTATATGGTACCAAAATCGTAGCTAAATAGTTTAGCCACGGTTCATTAGCCACAGTTAAAGGTGGGTCCAACAGGGGCGTGGCGAGTAAATTAGCCACGGTTTTAACGTCCGTGGTAACATTTCTTTACCATGGTTTTCAGGTACATTTAGCCACGGCCATTCCATGGGTAATTTGTTCAAATTTTGTGCTATCATATCAGTTTGCCACAGTTATAACCGTGGCAAAAATGCCTAGTTTTTAAGAAATATATGTTTTTTCATATGAATTAGCTACGGTTTTAACCGTGGCAAAAAAGTATCCAACTTTTTTAAAAAATATATATTTTTGCATAAATTTGCCATGATTTAATCATGAAAAAAGTGCCAGCTATTTTTAAATATATATATATGATAGTCTGATACTAATTTCTAAATAATGATAGACATTCACTTACACAATAACCATTATACACAAGATTGATATTAATTGTAACATAATAA
This sequence comes from Capsicum pubescens, assembly GCA_030864215.1. Lineage (NCBI taxonomy): Eukaryota > Viridiplantae > Streptophyta > Magnoliopsida > Solanales > Solanaceae > Capsicum > Capsicum pubescens. The sequence goes on along the minus strand of CM061545.1, from coordinate 270,022,735 downwards.
TCAAAGTTCTGATATTATTCAATATATTGGCACAAAAGATAAGGTCCAAACCTTAAATATTCATAAAAAATACCATAAACACTAATGTTAAAGAAACACCAAAATATACTAAAGCCTAAGAAGATTACTGCTTGAGCTACCAAGATTCACATGACTATTTCTAGACATTCCAAAAGCTTTTGAAGGACAAACACTTCCACCTAAACCACGCACACGTCCAGAATGTTTAGATCCAAACACTTTTTCAATGGCGTCATTAGGATGAGTTAGTATCTTCAAAGGAACACCGTAACTGATAACAAGTTCCTGATCTTTAGGTAGATGCTCCGATATTTTAGCCAACATGCAAAATAGATAAATGAGATATCCTCGTACCAATAAGACTTCTCTGTAATACAGTTGGGTATTAATTCAAGCAATTGTCCATTATATATAGAGACGTATTAATTCAAGCAATTGTCCATTAAATATAGAGACGCTTCAACTACAACAAACAATCTAGTATACTCCCACCAAGTGGGGTCTGGGGTGGGTAAAATGTACGCAGTCCATACCGCTACCTCTAAAGAATTAGAGAAGTTGTTTCCGATAGACCCCCGGCTCAAGATAAAGAATAGTCTTCAACTAGAACCGAGCTTATAATAAACTAATAACAATAATGTTGTCATAATTATATAGATATACCAGCATGGAATTTAATCTCAGGAATGGACAAGAATGATTAAACAAATGATGTTCAAGCAAGAAATCATCAATTGATGTCGCTAATGTACAGTTTTGAGCATGTGCCACTTATACATGGTATCATACTATCATTTACTTGCATCATCCTTACTTCACATAGACAATTTTAGTGTCACCTAATTAACTTCATCCTTGGCTTGTACACTACATAACTTTTAACCTTGTAGGAAGTTTGGAAAGTTTCCTTTATTCTTGACATACCAATAATTGTATAAGCAAGAGTTCTAACATATAAAATAAATATCCATCAAACAATAAATACGTCAGAGATAACAATCGCCCTACCACGGTATCTGTATATATGGAATGAATCAGTGAATGAGGTCATCTAGTTAAGATCTTAAGATCAGTGAATGAGCACTAATTTGGTATGATTTTTCAAACTTAAATTCGATTCTAATTATTGACTGCACCTCATAGGGATCTATCTATCTATCATACAACAAGGATTTGACAGGACCTTTTCCTCAGTCTATTGGAAAATTGACAAAGCTATCAAATTTGTAAGTAAATGTGAATAAGCATTGAACATGAATTCACTTACAAGCAAATCTCATGATAATTTGCTGATCTTTTCTTAATTTCATGACAGTATCTTTGTTGGTTGTGGATTTTCTGGATCCTTAACCGACTCCATAGGAAATCTTACTCGACTGTTTTTTTTGTAATCATTCTGTGGTACTTTTTGTACCTTAATGCAAACTTTTTGCGCTACCAGATTTTGGTCCATCTCTAGAAAGGCAATGCACTTCTAAACAGAGAAACAGTTCATAAGGAGTTCAATCCATACTGCTTTTCTAACATAAATCTATCTGTCTTCCAATCGTCTTCTGTATACACTCTAAAACAACCCCATTCTTTATTATGTAGATCTTAGAACAGGGATACAGTGAAGTTCAACTCAAGGAATGTTCATTAGAATGAAGATTAAATACACCAGGAGTCACAATAATAAAAATTGATAGTACTAGAAATTGATACTGCATTTCCAGTACACAAGTTTATACTCCTTCTACATCAATTAAGTTGACTATGTTTATCAAATGACTGTGTTATTTGGTGGTTTTTGGAACAGTACACTATTCAAAGGGCAGCCCGGTAAACTAAAGATCCCGCCATGAGGTAGAAGGTTGTTCCCGATAGACCCCGACTTACGACAAAAACAGCTCATTAAGGATAACAAAAAAACTATGAACAGTAGAATAACCTGGATATAAGTGTTTGTTGAGTTTATGATTTGTAAATTCTTAGCTCCTGTAAGAGCTGAAATTCAGACAAATAAAACCATTAGTTGTTAAGTAAAATATGCCACCATCGACGGAGCATGTGATTTATCCACACACCAAAAAAATAAATGCAAATCACATGTTCAACCTACTCATGTATATTGCACACTCCAAATTGAAGAGCAGTAACTTCTGAGGACGATCTATCTATTGATAGTTCTACACTGCAATAATCAGAAAAAACAAGGAACCAAATATACTTTGTTCTGGTCTTGAACATTAAGCATCTAGTTCATGCGGAGTTTAAATAAGTCGTTCAAGAATAAAATGCTTAACATTGGCGAAAGGAATTGATCAAACAAAACCTTTGAGCTAAGCATTTGTGTAGTTTGGTATGTTATCTTCCGCAATGTTGCTTATTCAGTACATGAAGTAACGTGAATTCGTGGTCAACTTTAATCATTATAATAATTTCCACTAAAATAGGTCCGATTTATCGATAATAAGAAAACCCGCAAAATATGGTAGCTTTATCAGTAATTTATCGCTAAATAAATGTCGTTGAAAGTAATTACTTTTAGCGCCAATAATATAAGCATTTACGAAACATTCAATATAAATGCCACTAAACACTTTAACAACATTAAATGCAATGACCTTAACTTAAATGGCATTAAATATTTTTGTTGTAATCTTTATTGCCGCAAAATATCTCTTTTGTTGTAGTTGGTAGTCAGTAACCACCATATACCTAGCACGACATATGATAATATACAAACAAGAATACAACGATTTTCTTTTGAGATTTGTAATATCTAGATACATGATAAAGAAGATAGCAACACAATTCAAGATTTCAAGGATAACAAATACATGTTAAATGTTAGAAAAGAGAGCAACACTATTTAAGGATAACATCAACATGACAATGGACAGATAACATAACACATATAATTAACATTACTGGGTTCAAATGAATCATAACCAATGATAAAATATTAAATAACGAATCAAACAACACACACTAACATCATGCAAACAATAAAATCAACATGACAATGGACTGACAACATGGCGCATAACTAAACTTATAGGGTTCAATGAATCATAACAGATGATGAACATCATCGGATGACTCAAATTAGATATTTGTTATAAAAAGTATTTTAGTGTTTTTTTGTGATAATTGAACAAGATTAAATCATTATGTTTATGTTACAAAAGATAATTATGTGCTTTTGGTACAATAAAAAAAGAATTTAGATTTTGTGCATTGTCAGTTTACAAAATATTTTACACTATCAGGTAAATTTGACTTGCTATTGCAGGTTATTTAATTTTATTTTTATGTAAATAGTTGGATAACCTGCAATAACAGGTCAAGCTAACTGATAGTGCAAAAAATTTTATTCACTAACTATGCACAAAACTTAAACGCATAAAAAAAATGATTATCCTAAAATGATTAATCGGGGCACAAAGCCACTAACACTTAAAAAGTTTACCAATTTTTTTTTTTTAAATTGTTTTCTTCTTACAAGGACTTTGTTTAATTATTCTTATTTTGTATGGTAGGATTTGGATTTTCAATCCTTTTAGTTCCTCTTCCAGTAACTTTACCTTGACGTACATTATTTTGCTTTTGTAAAGTAAGTAGGATTTCCAATCTGTGTGTATTTTACATTGAATTTATCTAAATCCGTGACCTTCCTCGCTAATTACGCGATTACAACGACCATTAATTGACTCAATAAAATTCAGGTATGCATATTATTTCACGCGCAATAGTAGGATAGTCATTTAAACTGTCGGTGTATATTGGTCAAGCCTTTTTTCTATTGTATGTGTTGTCCAGTATTATGTGAAGTATGTATCGTAAGTGCAATTTAATAGTGGAAAAATTTTGTAAATATTTTCATTAGATTATGTGACTTTTGTATGTATTGTTCTTTGGTTGAAAGTAAGTTATCTTGACTGTACTATACTACTTTCCATTTTTACCATAGATTTTTGGAATTCCTGTAGAATATTATTGCAATGGTCAAATCATTTTTTTATGTATTCAACAATCTAATGCTCTTTATCATGGTTAGTATTAAGATATATTCTCTTAATAATATTTCCTTAATAGGACCACTAAAATAGGTCTTATTTAATGGTAGCTTGACCAGCAATTTGTCGCTAAATAAAAAGTCGTTGAAAGTAATTATTAATGGCGCTAATAATATGAGAATTTACCTACACTTGATATAACTGTCACTAAAGAAGTTAATTCCATGCAATGACCTTAACTTAAATGCCGTTAAATATTTTTGTGGAAATATTTATTTACGCTAAATATCTCTTTCGTTGTAATGGTAGCCAGTAGTAGCCACTGTATACCTAGCACGACATATGATAATATACAAACGGGCATCTATCGATTTTCTTTTGAAGATGTGTAGTATCTAGATATATTTTGTTAAAAAGAGAGCAACACCATTCAAGTATAAAATCAATAAAACAATAAACTAATAACATAACATATATATATAACTAATATTAATGGGTTCGAATGAACCATAACTGATGATAGAACATCATAAGATGACTCAAACGACACACTGACACCATTAAAACGACAAAAACAACACGACTATGGACTTATAACATGACTCGAACGACACACACTAACACCATTCAAATGATAAAATCAACATGACAATGGACTAACAACATGACACAATAACTAAACTTGTAGGGTTCGAATGAACCATAAGAGAGATGATAGGACTGACTCAAATTATAAGACATGACACACTGGGGATAACTCAAATGACACGATAGACCTAGATGCGCGCTTATTACTCATGCGTATTCCATAATGCGTGACTTAGGAACGATAGTTGAACTAGTAGGGAACTGCAGAAGAAGTAGATCCACCAATCCTAATTAGGAAAGGGTGCACCAACATTGGGTCCACGTGAAGAACTTTCCCCATCACCACTAGTAGGAGACAAGGCACTTCCAAGGGTGAGAAATGGGAGTGGAGCATCACTCCCCATTTGTTGAAGTTCTTCCTCAAATTCAACTTTTCTCTTTTGAGCTTCCAATGCCTCCTTCAATTGTTCAAGTTGGGAGAGGCTAAGTCCTTCAATAATCAGAGATTCGCACACACGATCATAGGCTCTCCTTCCAGATTCAAGTAGGGATTCCCCTACAGCTCTCTCCTTCCGGAGAGACTCCTGCAAGTCCATGACCTCTTTATTGAGCCCACGTTGACCAGTGTTTCGATAAGCCATGATTAGGTGGTCATGGAGATCATCATCATTTGGTGGAGGGAGGTCCCTCCCCAGGAACCTATCCACCAGCGACTCCACTGAAGGGTGGCCAAAGGAGTAAACTTTGTTGGCCTTGCCTGGAGAAAATACCACAATGGCAATTTCAGCACCACATAGCGTACAAAGTACACTAACCTTTTTGAACAAGCCAGCACTACGCTTAGAGAAAGTAACTTGCATGTTAATCTCATTTTTCATTTTCACTATTTCGACCTTTTTTCGACCCTTGCTTAGTCATGCCATGGCTAAATTAAAACTACTCAATATTTGTGAAACCAAGAAGTAGTAGTTGTGATTTTTTTATCTCAACACCAAGAGGTTTTATATTAGAAAATTCAATATTTTGTTTCACCTTTTTAGGAAAATAAATTAAAATTACTTGGAGAGCCTATAAATTTATGTTTTTTCTTTTTCTGTAAAAGATTTGAATGGAACCAGCTTTCACCTCTATTCTTTGTGTCGTTAGCGCTAATCGAATCCTTAAAGACCATTATTCATAATTAGACAATATATGTTTTTCTTAATTTGAATTATGACGTTCTACAAAAGTATTAAAAAGAAAACATTACATCATTAGTACGTATGATATTATATTTTATCACTTTATTAATTTGAGTACACATTGAAGAGTAATAATAAAAAATAAAATATCAAATTATTACTATAACATTTCTGAATTTTCAAATGTAATATTCGAGCTATCCCTGAAGGTTCTGACATTCGGTGTTCATCGAATGAGCAAAGATACATGACATTTTTCTTTTATATAAGTTTTATTCGTTCCTCCAAGATTATTACTTATTAGTTGATATGTACAATCACTTCAATTATTAGTTAACCATAAAATTAACATGGTTTGGTAATACAAGCACCAATTATGTGAATAAGTTTGTCTTTTCCTCGTGCGGATTGGAGTAAAAATATTGTAGTAGGGAAAGGTTGTATTTCTCCCAAACCTACTAAAAGCAATTGTTCATTCTGACATGCTGCGATTAAAGAAGCAACTTTCTTATAAATTGAAAAATACATATTTAAAAGAAACAGGTTAATAACCTCTGAAATCAAATTATTTGTGGTTTGTTAATATATGAATGCATGTTTACGATTCAAAAAGAACTGATCATTTTCTTTACAAAGTTGATCACGTCTTTGAAAGCTTGCCAAGCTAGTTACCAGAAAATGGTGTTAACTTGTCGTCTGACGACTCCCAAGCACCGGTAAGCTTAGAATGTGAGATTGTTTGTAACTTGTTCATTATCAAGTGAATTAAGATGGAGTTTCATGAGTTACGAATTACTTGATTAGTTGATTAAGAAGTAGTTAAACAACTAATGTGTTAGTTAGTTGGCTATGCAGTGATTAGTGATTAGTTAGGAAACAGTTAGAATAGAAGCTTCCAGAAGTTCTATATAAACAACACTATTGCATTGTAATGAACTAATTTTTTGGCCTCTTTGCACTGAAATAATATCTCCCTTTCTCTTCTCTTCTCTGCTGAGCCCTAGCTCATTATCAATGACAGCTTAGATTGAACAATTGTACAGATTCTAAAATGGTATCAGAGCTTTGAACCACTATTGTGTGTTCCATGAAAGAGATTTGTGAGATTACGAGCTCATTGACAGTTTTCAGTAACGAAGGTTGAAGTTCTACCATGGCAGCTTCAACATTGAACACTGTGAAGTTCAATCACAATCATCCCTTATTTTTACACCCTTCAGACACCACCGGAGCGCCCATTATTCTGATGCAGCTAACCGGTTTCGATAACTATTCGATATGGAGTAGGCCTATGTGTATTCAGCTGCTTGGGATAAACAAGTTGGGGATTGTTGATGGCACATTGAAAAGGAGGATTTCGGAGTTGATTTTCAACGTCAATGGGACCGGTGCAATGCAATTGTTCAAGGATGGATAATGAGCTCAGTAACACAGGAATTGCACACTGGAATTGTCTATGCTAAAAATGCACGAACTATTTGGGAGGATTTGCATGAATGCTTTGACAAGGTAAATGCATCACGAGTTTACCAGTTGCATAAAGCCATAGCGACTACTATACAAGGAAATGACAGTATACCTGGTTATTTTTCAAAACATCGCAATTTATAGGATGAATTTTCTAGTATAGTTCCTCCGTCTTGTGATTGCCCTAGATCAAGGGAGTTTAGTAATCATATTGAGAGACAAAAATTGATGCAATTCCTAATGGGATTGAATGAAATGTATAATCAGTCGAGGAGCTAGATTTTGATGATTGATCCTACTCCAAATATCAACAAGGCATATGCTATGCTTGTTGAGCGAGAGAGCCAACGACTTATTGGTAGTCCCATTATGCAAGGTGAAGGTGCTTATTTAACGGCTCTGTTAGCAGCAAAAGGCTTAGGTTCTCGATTGTCAATTGGAGAAGGTTTTGTATCTAGAACTTTGACTAGAGAGAGTTCAGATATTGCAGCTCACATGGCTGGGAGAGGAATGCATTATCAACATAACAAAGGAAACTCTTTTCAGAAAGGCTGGAAGAATTGGAACAAAAAATGTGACTATTGTAAAATGCAAGGACATGTGGTAGATGACTGCTTTAAGCTATATGTATACCCACCTGATTGGAAATCTAAGAAGAATGTGACATGGAATACTATTTATAATGTTCAAGCTGAGGCAATACAACCACTAATTTCCAGAGATTTACCAAGGGCTCCACAGCTGACAGGTGAGTAACATGGACAAATTTTGCAGATGCTTGACCGAGATTCTCCTCAGACCAATATGATGGCCAATATGGCAGGTATATATCAAACTCCTAATACTAAATTAGAGAGTTTAAGATGGATAATTTATAGTGGTGCTACAAACCACATGGCTCACAAGTTTAGACATAATGCATGATGTGCAAGTTGTTACAAATGAACAAAGTAGAAAAGTTTAATTTCCTAATGGAGGGGTGTCCTTAGTGTCACACTCTGGCTGATGTAGACTATCAAATATAGGATAAATACATGATGTGCTTTATGTCCCAGAATTTCAATACAATCTCTTATCGGTATCCAAGGTTACCATGGAAATGAACTGTTTTGTGTCATTCTATCCTACATTCTGTTTGTTCCAGGTCCTTAACACTGGGAAGCTGATGAGGATTGGTAAAGAGGATACTCTTTTTTTTCTTCTAGTTGGGCCTGGACCTTCCCCTAAAGAGGTTGTTTGTACTAAAATCTTGTCAGCTCAGGATGTTCAAAATACTATCATGTTATGGCACAGGAGATTGGCTCATGCACCTTTTCACTCAATAAAGGACATGCTTGGATTTAATATTGAACATTTAAATTAGAATTAAGCACCTGTGAGATTTGTCCCTTAGCTAGACATACCAGACTCCTTTTCTTGAGTAGTTCTACTAGGTCTAGTAAAGTGTTTGATATGCTACATGTGGATATATGGGGACCTTATCGTACTCAGACATTTGATGGTAACAAATTTTTTCTTACAATTGTTGATGATTTCTCAAGGAACATTTGGATTTTCTTGTTGTAATTCAAGACTGATGTCTTTCTTTCACTTAAAAAGTTTTTTCGAATGGTGCTTACTCAATTTAATATCACAGTTAAAGGTATAAGGACAGATAATGGGAGAGAGTTTATCAATGAAAATTTGCAATATTTACTTAAAGAATTGGGTATTATTCACTACAGAACTTGTGTACATACCCCTCAGCAAAATTGAGTAGCTGAGAGGAAGCACAAACACTTGCTTGAAGTGGCTAGAGCACACCGGTTCCAGGGTCATATACCTCTCAAGTTTTGGGGTCATTGTATTTTTACTGCTGCTTATATTGTTAACAGAATTCCTTCTAGTGAACTTGCAGGGAAATCACCTTATGAGGTTTTTTTTGGAAAGAAACCTTGTTTCTTCCATTTTAGAATATTCGGTTGTTAGTGTTTTGCTAACACACTACCTAGAACTTACAAGTTTTCTCCAAGAGCTATAAGATCAGTTTTTATGGGATATTCTAATGTCACCAAAGGGTATGTTCTGTTTGATCTTGCAGCGTAGAAGTTTTTTGTTAATGGGGATGCAGTATTTCAGGAAAACCAATTTCCCTTCAAGGTACCCATACAGTGGATGATAATCTACAGATTTTATGTCACTCTCTCCAGTTCCTTGTGATGATGATAATTTTTATGCTCCTAGAAACATCTCCAAAACACCTACTCTGGCTTCCTTATTACCAGTTGATCTCCCACCTTCTGATATTGTTCAAAATCCTTTACCATCTCTATCCCTACTGATGCTTCTACCTCTACTTTCAATCCATACAATCTACCAAATCTTAGACGATCAACAAGGATCACTAAGCAATCTATTTGGTTATCAGATTTTGTTTCCAAACCGTCATCTAGCAATGTCCTTTATCCTCTTGCTGACAGAGTGTCATATGCACATCTTTCTCTCTCTTATCAGAAATATCTACATAGTTTTTATGCAGTATAAGAACATACCTCTTATCAAGAGGCTATCAAAGATCTGAGATGGTTGGAAGCTATGTACACTGAGTTAAAGGATCTTAATGATAATCATACTTGGGACCTGGTTCCCCTTCCCAAGGGTAAAGTTCCTATTGGCTGTAGATGGGTCTATAAAGTCATGTTAAAATCTAATGGCGATATTGAGAGATTTAAAGATCTATTAGATGCTAAGGACTTTAATAAGACAATCGGTATTGATTTTCATGATACCTTTTCTCCAGTAGTTAAAATTTCTACAGTCAGGACAGTTCTCTCTTTGGTTGCACAACACAATTGGTTCATTCATCAGTTAGATGTGTACAATGCTTTTCTCCATGGTGACTTGCATGATGAGGTGTATAAGCAGTTGCTTGAGGGTTTTCCAAGTCAGGGGGAGAATGGTATTGTATGCAGACTTGTCAAATCCCTCTATGGCCTTAAGAAAACAAGTGGGAAGTGGAATTTGAAATTGAGTGAGTCACTAGTGCATTCTGGTTTTACTCAGAGCAGCCTGGATCATTCTTTATTCATAAAAAAACAAGGGTTAGACATAGTTGCAATCCTTGTGTATGTAGATGACATGCTTGTGACTGGTAATAGCTTGAGCCTCATAGAACATACTAAAGCTTCTCTTCAGAAATCATTTAAAATCAAGGATCTTGGTAATTTAAAATTCTTTCTTGGCATGGAATTTAGTAGATCTGCCAAAGGTATTCTTATGAATCAAATGAAGCATGCATTGGAAATTATCTCTGATTTTGGGTTAGGAAGTGCTAAACCAGCTATGACACCCCTTGAAATGAACATGAAGTTAACGACACTGGATTTTGATCAAGTCATAGGAGAATCAACAGATGAACCTTTTGAAAACAGAGAGCAATATCAAAGGTTGATAGGCAAAATGTTGTATTTAACACTGACAAGGCCAGACATTGCATTCTCAGTCCAAACACTTAGTCAATTCCTGCAACAACCAAAAAGGTCTCATTGGGATGCAGCTGTGAGAGTAATAAATTATGTGAAGAGAGAACAAGGACTTGGAATCTTGTTAAGCATCAAGATATCAAACAAGCAAAATGTATATTGTGATGTAGACTGGCCTTCTTGTCCCAATACCAGAAAGTCAATTTCAGAGTTTTTAGTCATGGTGAATCACTATAGTCGTGGAAGTCGAAGAAACAAAATTTAGTCTCCAGAAGTTCAGCAGAAGCTGAATACAGGAGCATGGCTAATGCAGTTTAAGAACTAGTATGGATCACTGCATTATTAAAAGAGCTGGGAAGTAAAATTGAGGAACCAATAATTGTGTTTAGTGATAGTAGAGCAGCATTACAGATAGCAGCCAATCCAGTGTTCCATGAGAGGACTAAACACATAGAGATTGACTGCCACTTTATCAGACAAAAAATACAAGAAGGAGTCTTGAAAATAAAACATGTGAGCTCAAGAGAACAACTTGCAGACATACTTACTAAGGGCTTACGTCGGTGCAACATGAAAACTTAGTAGGCAAGCTTGGTTTGTTAAATGTCTTTGCACCCACCAGCTTGAGGGGGAGTAATGAGTTAGGAATTACTTGATGAAGAAGTAGTTAAAACACTAATGTGTTAGTTAGTTGGCTAAACAGTGATTAGTGATTAGTTAGGAAACAGTTAGAATAGAAGCTTCCAGAAGTTCTATATAAACAACACTATTGCATTGTAATGAACTAATTTTTTGGCCTCTTTACACTGAAATAATATCTCACTTTCTCTTCTCTTCTCTGCTGAGCCATAGCTCATTATCAATGACAGCTAAGATTGAACAACTACACAGATTCTAACAGAGTTTATTGCTGCTCCTTATGACTAATAGGACCTAACTTCAACTTGGGGTATATTGCTAATTACTGTTCTTGATCTTTGTAGGTTGCTTCCAAGCTCAAATCATTTAAATTTTAAAATAAAATTACAATTTTTTTTGTTATTTATAGAGTGGTATTTTTCATCCCTATCAAATAAAGTAGAGGAGGAGAACTGGAAGAGAGAAAGAAAAATAGCAAAGGAATGACAAGTATAATGGGGGGAAATGACTGACACATTGACTACCTTCGATAGACAAAAAAAATTCAAGTGGTCTAACCAATCCCTAGGGCGGACCCCAACTGAAAGGCACTAGACGAACTAACGGCAAGCTAGATAAAAAAAATCAGTTGGCCCAATGTGTAAAACCTTCTCGGGGGGAGAGTCTTTCTTTAATGAGAATAAAGAAAGTTTTTGGGCAAGACAAGAAAGGAACTCGCCCTTTAATTTGACACCAAGGGTTAAGAGTTGATTGTTGGTGATGATGACTTGGTGAAGGGAATATATGAGAGAATGTTCTCAAACTGGGTAACGACCAACACAAAACTTCTTGCAAGCCAAAATAATGGAGATATATTGTTATTTTGTGCTATTATCTTCCTCAATATGGTTTATTTGGTATAAGAATTAATGTGAATTCATGGTCAACTTTAGTCGTTATAATAATTGCCGCTAAAATAGGTATCATTTACCGGTAATAACAAAAGCCGCAATATATGACCGGTAGCTTTACCGGCAATAATAATTATCGCTAAAAGTAATTACTTTAGCTTAACAAATATAGATATTCACCGGCACTCGATATAAATACCATCAAAGACTTTATGACAATGAATGCAACATCGTTCACTCAAATGCCGCCATATTTTTAAGGTAAATACATTTGTTGTATAATGCATATGTATTTTTAAGCAAAATATCAACACTGCATATGTATTTTTATGCTAAAAAACATTTTGATGTATAATCCATATGTATTTTAAAACAAAATATCAACACTACATATGTATCTTTTGTAACTAAAATCTCACAATAAAATGTAGAACTACATAAAAAACTCAAATTTATCTTTAATTCAAATTCTCATTTATAATGATAATAAATGAACACATATTAAAATATATATTAGTTATGATCAAGGTGTATTTTTGAAATGCTTAATTTTAACACTGCATATGTATTTTTAGGGTAAATACATTTGATGTATAATGCATATGTATTTTTAAGCAAAATATCAATACTGCATATGTATTTTATAACTAAAATCTCACAATACAAAGTAGAACTTCATAAAAAACACAAGTTTATATTTAATTCAAATTCGCATTTATATTGATAATAAATGAAAACATATTAAAAAATATATTAGATATGGGTCCAGATGTATTTTTGAAAATGCTTAATCTTAACACTGCATATGTATTTTTAGGATAAAAACTTTTGATTGATACTGCATACGTATTTTTAAGCATAATATGAACACTACATTTGTATTTTTTTTTAACTAAATCTCATAGTAAAATATATAATTGCATAAAATACTCAAATTAAACTTTAATTCAAATCAAAATTAGACTCAATTCAAATTAGAATTAATTTCATTCAGTTAAAAAATAAGTACTATAATAACTTACAATTAGAACCACTTCAAACATAAAAATTAGTTTGTACAATCAGAACCTACATTCATACACCAGTTTCTCTAACTGCACAAAGTAATAAATCCATAAATCATCATACATCAAAAACTTCAGTAACACTAGTTATTCTACTTTGCCTTGCAGGACTCAAGGGTGCTTCGACACCACTATGTGCATTTGCTTCTTGTTTTCGGATCCTATAGTCCCACAAAAGTGCAGCATATCTTGTACGGAAGTGCGTTGGGGTTGAACTCAATCGCAATAACTTTGTGACCATAAGAAAGGCACTCTGCATATGTAACCATAAAGAGACCACAATCACTACAAAAACAAGGAAAAAAATATTTACTTATAAGTAAAATATATTTTGTACAAACATTCAATTTTGGTATATGTAAATTAAAAATTTACAAGCTTCCACTCGGTTGTTGAGGCAAATTCTCTTCAAATATCACATCAAACAGATCTGAGTAATCTTTGTCTTTGTATCTTGAATGATTTTGAAGATCAATTCCTTTCTTATTGTAGAAATCACAAGCTTGGAGACACAAAGGGATAATCTCTGCTAATTTCTTGATCTGAGCAAGAACAGTCGGATAAGAAAAAAATTCATATAAACAAGCATATGTATTTTATGCAGACAAATAATGCAACCAATACTGAAAAATACATATTAATTCTACTAAAAATACATATAGCCAATAGACAGTTCATGAGTAGTTAACACAATACTTAACAGTACTTATTGGCCTATATCTTTAACTCACAACTTTGATAATATCTTTATTAACCTATTTAGAACAACACAATACTTAAAAGTCAAAAAAATACATTTACAAACAAAAAAATACCCCATCCTCACTATCTTCTTCAGAATCATCAGCATAAGATTTCTGAACATCGCCTTCAATTTCTTCAACTTTCCTTTTCTTTTCGTAGCGTTTTTAAATTTTTTGCTCCTTCTTCAACCCTTTTTTTTTTCAAAATTTCACTGATCTTCACTGTGTCATTGCGAAACTTCGACCTAATCTCCTTCGATCTCCCAGATTTCTTCAACTGTATAGGATTTACAACAACTTTAACTAAATCTTCATGAGTTAACTCAAGACTAAAAGATTGTGCTTAATCAAACTCTACATTCATATTCCGTATTCCGTTATTTGTTGGTGTTTTTGCTGTATGTTCATCCATTGAAACATAAAACCCTTAAAATCAGATTTTCAGTTGAATTACAGTAGGAAAAAAAAAAGAACCGCTAACATGCAATATGCGATTAATAGTTGCCTGAAATAGAGGAAGTAAATCATTATCACAGATCGTGCTAGAATCGTGCAAAAGGAATAAAATTTTAAGTGGGAGAGATCGTTAATGGCGAAAGAAAAGGAATAAAAATTTTAAATTAAGGAAAGAGAAATAAGAATGGCGTGAAAAGGGGATTTTAGCACAGTAACTTTCTTAGGGGGCAAAAAATAGGGGACCACTTAAAATAATGTTACAGATGCTACATAATGTAATTAGGATAAAGTGTTGCTATTTTTTTTAATTTGATACTTAAGTATGCTACTATAGGTAGTTTTCCCTTTACTATTTTTACTCTAGAGAAAATTTAAAGAAACCATATCTTACACCCGACCCATGATAATTCTATAATTATGAAATGATAAGCCTAAAAATTCATGGTGCTTTTCAAATTCATTATTTCACAAAAAGAAAATCTCCGGAGGTGGATTTACACTTTCCGAATTTTGGTGTTAAAAAGCACTTAAACCCCAGGACGAATTTATCTTTAAAAAATTACTAACATTAGGTGTATGTGTATAGAAACTTAATTTCTTTTTTTATAAAAAATAAATAAAATAAACTCCATTTCCCCTCAATTCTAATAAAAGAACCCAAATGCACACACAACAAAGAAAGAACAAAAGAAATACTCGTAAGTAGGCAGTGGAACTGAATTGCTTCTTCGTTATTTTTTTGGTAAGTTTCAAAAAATAGCAACTGTTTGGCACAAAATTCATATTTCATAACGACACTTTATAATATTATTATTTATAATAGATGTATTTGATTCACATTTATTGTATGTGCATTACTAAATAATCTGTATGTATAAAAAACATAAATAAATTAGTCACATTTTAAATTTTATATTTTTTTTATTTTCAAAAAATATGATTACACTAAATACAAGCCATGAATAATCACTACAAAAAAAATGTGTTTTAGCCATGTGCAAAACCGTGGCTATATGGTACCAAAATCGTAGCTAAATAGCTTAGCCACGGTTAAAGGTGGGTCCAACTGGGGCGTGGCGAGTAAATTAGCCACGGTTTTAATGTCCGTGGTAACATTTCATTAGCCACGGTTTTCAGGTACATTTAGCCACGGCCATTCCATGGGTAATTTGTTCAAATTTTGTGCTATCATATTAGTTTGCCACAGTTATAACCGTGGAAAAAATGCCTAGTTTTTAAAAAATATAATTTTTTCTCATATAAATTAGCCACGGTTCTAACCGTGGCAAAAAAGTATCCAACTTTTTTAAAAAAAATATATTTTTGCATTAATTTTCCATGATTTAATCATGACAAAAGTGCCATCTCTTTTTAAATATATATATATATATATATACATATATATGATAGTCTGATACTAATTTCTAAATAATGATAGACATTCACTTACACATTAACCATTATACACAATATTGATATTAATTCTAACATAATAATGAAAGTTCTGATATTGTTCAATATATTGGCACAAAAGATAAGGTCCAAACCTTAAATATTCATAAAAAATATCATAAATACTAATCTTAAAGAAACACCAAAATATACTAAAGCCTAAGAAGATTACTGCTTGAGCTACAAAGATTCACATGACTATTTCTAGACATTCCAAAAGCTTTTGAAGGACAAACATTTCCACCTAAACCACGCACACGTCCAGAATGTTTAGATCCAAAACACTTTTTCAATGGCGTCATTAGGATGAGCTAGTATCTTCAAAGGAACACCGTAACTGATAGCAAGTTCCTGATCTTTAGGTAGATGCTCCGATATTTTATCCGACAAGCAAAATAGATAAATGCGATATCTTCGTACCTATAAGACTTCTCTGTAATACAGTTGGGTATTAAATCAAGCAATTGTCCATTATATATAGACATATTAATTCAAGCAATTATCCATTAAATATAGAGACGCTTCAACAACAACAAAAAATCTAGTATACTCCCACCAAGTGGAGTCTGGGGTGGGTAAAATGAACGCAGTCCATACCTCTACCTCCGAAGAAGTAGAGAGGTTGTTTCCGATAGACACCCGGATCAAGATAAAGAATAGTCTTCAACTAGAACCGAGCATATAATAAACTAATAACAATAATGTTGTCATAATTATACAGATATACCAGCAAGGAATTTAATCTCATGAATGAACCAGAATGATTAAACAAATGATGTTCAAGTAGGAAATCAACAATTGATGTCGCTAATGTACAGTTTTGAGCATGTGCCACTTATACATAGTATCATACTATCATTTACTTGCATCATCCTTACTTCACATAGACAATTTTAGAGTCACCTAATTAACTTCACCCTTGCCTTGTACACTACATAACTTTTAACCTTGTAGGAAGTTTGGAAAGTTTCCTTTATTCTTGACATACCAATAATTGTATAAGCAAGAGTTATAACATATAAAATAAATATCCATCAAACAATAAATACGTCAGAGATAACAATCAGCCCACAACGGTATCTGTATATTTGGAATGAATCAGTGAATGAGGTCATCTAGTTAAGATCTTAAGATCAGTGAATGAGCACTACTTTGGTATGATTTTTCAAACTTAAATTCGATTCTAATTATTGACTGCACCTCATAGGGATCTATCTATCTATCATACAACAAGTATTTGACAGGACCTTTTCCTCAGTCTATTGGAAAATTGACAAAGCTATCAAATTTGTAAGTAAATGTGAATAAGCATTGAACATGAATTCACTTACAAGCTAATCTTATGATAATTTGCTGATCTTTTCATAATTTCATGACAGTATCTTTGTTGGTTGTGGATTTTCTGGATCCTTAACCGACTCCATTGGAAATCTTACTCGACTGGTTTATTTGTAATCATTCTGTGGTACTTTTTCTACCTTAATGCAAACTTTTGTGCTACCAAATTTTGGTCCATCTCTAGACAGGCAATGCACTTCTAAACAGAGAAACAGCTCACGAGGAGTCCAATCCATACTGCTTTTCTTGTGTTTATACATTATCATAGCTGAATAGTTATGTTTACTAAATCTATCTGTCTTCCAATCGTCTTCTATATACACTCCAAAACAACCCCATTCTGTATTATGCAGATCTTAGAATAGGGTTACAGTGAAGTTCAACTCAAGGAATGTTCATTAGAATGAAGATTAAATACCCCAGGCGTCACAATAATAAAAATTGATTGTACTAGAAATTGATACTGCATTTCCAGTACACAAGTTTATACTCCTTCTACATCAATTAAGTTGACTATGTTTATCAAATGACTGTGTTATTTGGTGGTTTTTGGAACAGTACACTATTCAAAGGGCAGCCCAGTAAACTAAAGCTCCCGCCATGAGGTAGAGAGTTTGTTCCCGATAGACCCCGACTTAAGACAAAAACAACTCATTATGGATAAAAAACAAACTATGAACAACAGAATAACCTGGATATAAGTGTTTGTTGAGTTTATAATTTGTAAATTCTTAGCTCCTGTAAGAGCTGAAATTCAGACAAATAAAACCATTAGTTGTTAAGTAAAATATGCCACCATCGACGGAGCATGTGATTAATCCACACACCAAAAAAAAATGCATATCACATGTTCAACCTACTCATGTACATTGCACACTCCAAATTACAGAGCAGTAACTTCTGAGTAAATTGCACACTCCAAATTACAGAGCAGTATCTATATATTGATAGTTCTACACTGCAATAATCAGAAAAAACAAGGAACCAAATATACTTTGTTTTGGTCTTGAACATCAAGCATCTAGTTCATGCGGAGTTTAAATAAGTCGTTCAAGCATAAAATGCTTAACATTGGCGAAAGGAATTGATCAAACAAAACCTTTGAGCTAAGCATCTGTAAGGGCCAAAACAGCCTAAAGAACTTTGCACATAGGTACAGTTTGGTATGTTATCTTCCGCAATGTGGCTTATTCAATACATGAAGTAACGTGAATTCGTGGTCAACTTTAATCATTATAATAATTTCCACTAAAATAGGTCCGATTTATTGATAATAAGAAAACCCGCAAAATATGGTAGCCTTATCAGTAATTTATGGCTAAATAAATGTCGTTGAAAGTAATTACTTTTAGCGCCAATAATATAAGCATTTACGAAACATTCAATATAAATGCCACTAAACACTTTAACAACATTAAATGCAATGACCTTAACTTAAATGACATTAAATATTTTTGTTATAATATTTATTGCCACAAAATATCTCTTTTGTTGTAGTTGGTAGTCAGTAACAACCATATACCTGGCACGACATATGATAATATACAAACAAGAATACAACAATTTTCTTTTGAGATTTGTAATATCTAGATACATGATAAAGAAGATAACAACACAATTCAAGATTTCAAGGATAACAAATACATGTTAAATGTTAGAAAAGAGAGCAACACTATTTAAGGATAACATCAACATGACAATGGACAGATAACATAACACATATAATTAACATTATTGGGTTCAAAAGAATCATAACCGATGATAAAATATTAAATAACGACTCAAACAACACACACTAACATCATGCAAACGATAAAATCAACATGACAATGGACTGACAACATGGCACATAACTAAGCTTATAGGGTTCGAATGAATCATAACAGATGATGAACATCATCGGATTACTCAAATCAGATATTTGTTATAAAAAGTATTTTAGTGTTTTTTTTGTGATAATTGAACAAGATTAAATCATTATGTTTATGTTACAAAACATAATTATGTGTTTTTTGTACTATAAAAAAAGAATTTAGATTTTGTGCATTGTCAGTTTACAAAATATTTTACACTATCAGGTAAATTTGACTTGCTATTGCAGGTTATTTATTTTTTTTTTTATTTTTATGTAAATAGTTGGATTACCTGCAATAACAGATCAAGCTAACTGATAGTGCAAAAAATTTTATTCACTGACTCGGCACAGAACATAAACGCATAAAAAATATGATTATCCTAAAATGATTAATCGGGGCACAAAGCCACTAACACTTAAAAAGTTGACAATTTTTTTTTAAAAATTGTTTTCTTCTTACAAGGACTTTGTTTAATTATTCTTATTTTTTATGGTAGGATTTGGATTTTCAATCCTTTTAGTTCCTCTTCCAGTAACTTTACCTTGACGTACATTATTTTTCTTTTGTAAAGTAAGTAGGATTTTCAATCTGTGTGTATTTTACATTGAATTTATCTAAATCCGTGACCTCCCTCGCTAATTACGCGATTACAACGACCATCAATTGAGTCAATAAAATTCAGGTATGCATATTATTTCACGCACAATAGCAGGGTAGTCATTTAAACTGTCGGTGTATATTGGTCAAATCTTTTTTATATTGTATGCGTTGTCCAGTATTATGCCAAGTATGTATCGTAAGTGTAGTTTAATAGTGGAAAAATTTTGTAAATTTTTTCATTAGATTATGTGACTTACGTACGTATTGTTGTTTGGTTGAAAGTAAGTTATCTTGAAATTAACTATGCAAGATTAGGTACTCCACCCCTAAGGTGGGATTAATAACACTACAATTACGGAATAAGTTATCTCATGCATTTTATCTCAATCAAATATGGGATAAATTGATCCTACCATTAAACCCAATATTAATTATCTCTAATCCCTTATACCAAACGAGCTCATACACTAATCATAGTGCTGACTGTACTCTACTACTTTCCATTTTTACCATAGATTTTTGGAATTCCTGTAGAATATTATTGCAATGGTCAAATCATTGTTTTTATGTATTCAACAATCTAATTCTCTTTATCATGGTTAGTCTTAAGATATATTCACTTAATAATATTTCCTTAATAGGACCACTAAAATAGGTCATATTTAACGGTAGCTTTACCAGCAATTTATCGCTAAATAAAAAGTCGTTGAAAGTAATTATTTTTGGCGCTAATAATATGAGCATTTACCTGCACTTGATAAAACTGCCACTAAAGACGTTAACGCCATGCAATGACCTTAACATAAATGCCTTTAAATATTTTTGTGGAAATATTTATTTACGCTAAATATCTCTTTCGTTGTAATGGTAGCCAGTAGTAGCCACCGTATACCTAGCACGACATATGATAATATACAAACGGGCATCTATCGATTTTCTTTTGAAGATGTGTAGTATCTAGATATATGTTGTTAAAGAAGAGAGCAACATCAATCAAGTATAAAATCAATATAACAATAAACTAATAACATAACATATATATATAACTAATATTAATGGGTTCGAATGAACCATAACAGATGATAGAACATCATAAGATGACTCAAACGACGCACTGACACCATTCAAATGACAAAAACAACACGACTATGGACTTATAACATGACTCGAACGACACACACTAACACCATTCAAATGATAAAATCAATATGACAATGGACTGACAACATGACACAATAACTAAACTTGTAGGGTTCGAATGAACCATAAGACAGATGATAGGACTGACTCAAATTATAAGACATGACACACTGGGGCTAACTCAAATGACACGATAAACCTAGATGTACGCTTATTACTCATGCGACTTCCACAAGGCGCGACTTAGGAACGATAGTTGAACTAGTAGGGAACTGTAGATGAAGTAGATCCACCAGCCCTAATTAGGAAAGGGTGCACCAACATTGGGTCCACGTGAAGAACTTTCCCCATCATCACTAGTAGTAGACAAGGCACTTCAAAGGGAGATAAATGGGAGTGGAGCATCACTCCCCATTTGTTGAAGTTCTGCCTCGAATTCAACATTTCGCTTTTGAGCTTCCAATACCTCCTTCAATTGTTCAAGTTGGGAGAGGATAAGTCCTTCAATAATCGGAGATTCGCACACACGATCGTAGGTTCCCCTCCCAGATTTAACTAGGGATTCCCCTACAGCTCTCTCCTTCCGGAGAGACTCCTGCAAGTCCATGACCTGCTTATTGAGCCCACGTTGACCAGTGTTTCGATGAGCCATGATTAGGTGGTCATGGAGATCATCATCATTTGGTGGAGGGAGGTCCCTCCCTAGGAACCTATCCACCAGCGACTCCACTGAAGGGTGGCCAAAGGAGTAAATTTTGTTGGCCTTGCCTGGAGAAAATACCACAATGGCAATTTCAGCACCACATAGCGTACAAAGTTCACTAGCCTTTTTGAACAGGCCAGCACGACGCTTAGAGAAAGTAACTTGCATGTTACTCTCATTTTTCATTTTCACTATTTCACCTTTTTTCGACCCTTGCTCAGTCTTTCCATGGCTAAATTAAAACTACTCAATATTTGTGAAACCAAGAAGTAGTAGTTGTGATTTTTTATCTCAACACCAAGAGCTTTTATATTAGAAATTTCAATATTTTTTTTCACCTTTTTAGGAAAATAAATTAAAATTACTTGGAGAGCCTATAAATTTATGTTTTTCCTTTTTTTGTAAAAGATTTGAATGGAACCAGCTTTTGCCTCTATTCTTTGTGTCGTTAGCGCTAATCGAATCCTTAATGACCATAATTCATAATTAGACAATATATGTTTTTCTTAATTTGAATTATGACATTCTACAAAAGTATTAAAAAGAAAACATTACATCATTAGTGCATATGATATTTTATTTAATCACTTTATTAATTTGAGTACACATTGAAGAGTAATAATAAAAAATAAAATATAAAATTGTTACTATAACATTTCTGAATTTTCAAATTTAATATTCGAGCTATCCCTGAAGGTTCTGACATTAGGTGTTCATCGAACGAGCAAAGATACATGACATTTTTCTTTTATATAAGTTTTATTCGTTCATCCACGATTATTACTTATTAGTTGTTATGTACAATCACTTCAATTATTAGTTAACCATAAAATTAACATGGTTTGGTATTACAAGCACCGATTATGTGAATAAGTTTGTCTTTTCCTCGTGCGGATTGGAGTAAAAATACTGTAGTAGGGAAAGGTTGTATTTCTCCCAAACCTACTAAAAACAATTGTTCATTCTGACATACTGCGATTAAAGAAGCAACTTTCTTATAAATAGAAAAATACATATTTAAAAGAAACAAAGGTTAATAACCTCTGAAATCAAATTATTTGTGGTTTGTGAATATGTGAATGCATGTTTACGATTCAAAAAGAACTTATCATTTTGTTTACAAAGGTGATCACGTCTTTGAAAGCTTGCCAAGCTAGTTACCAGAAAATGGTGTCAACTTGTCGTCTGACGACTCCCAAGCACCGGTAAGCTTAGAATGCGAGATTGTTTGTAACTTGTTCATTTAGCAAGTGAATTAAGATGGAGTTTAATGAGTTACGAATTACTTGATTAGTTGATTAAGAAGTAGTTAAACAACTAATGTGTTAGTTAGTTGGCTATGCAGTGATTAGTAATTAGTTAGGAAACAGTTAGAATAGAAGATTTCAGAAGTTCTATATAAACAACACTATTTCATTGTAATGAACTAATTTTTTGGCCTCTTTACACTGAAATAATATGTCCCTTTCTCTTCTCTTCTCTACTGAGCCCTAGCTCATTATCAATGACAGCTTAGATTGAACAATTGCACAGATTCTAACATGGTATTAGAGCTTTGAACCACCATTGTGCATTCCACGGAAGATATTTGTGAGATTACGAGCTCATTGACAGTTTTCAGTAGCGAAGGTTGAAGTTCTACCATGGCAGATTCAACATTGAACACTGTGAAGTCCTTTCACAATCATCCCCTATTTTTACACCCTTCAGACACCATCGGAGCGCCCATTATTCCGATGCAGCTTACCGGTTTCGATAACTATTCGATATGGAGTAGGGCTACGCGCATTCAGTTGCTTGGGAAAAACAAGTTGGGGATTGCTGATGGCACATTGAAAAATGAGGATTTCGGAGCTGATTTTCGACGTGAATGGGACCGGTGCAATGCAATTGTTCAAGGATGGATAATGAGCTCAGTAACACAGAAATTGCACACGGGAATTGTCTATGCTACTAATGCACGAACCGTTTGGGAGGATTTGCATGAACGCTTTGACAAGGTAAATGCATCACGAATTTACCATTTGCACAAAGCCATAGCGACGACTATACAAGGAAATGACAGTATACCTGGTTATTTTTCAAAACATAGCAATTTATGGGATGAATTGGCTAGTATAGTTCCTCCGTCTTGTGATTGCCCTAGATCAAGGGAGTTTAATAATCATGTTGAGAGACAAAAATTGATGCAGTTCCTAATGGGCTTGAATGAAATGTATAATCTGTTGAGGAGCTAGATTTTGATGACTGAACCTACTCCAAATCTCAACAAGGCATATGCTATGCTTGTTGAGCGAGATAGCCAACGACTTATTGGTAGTTCCACTATGCAAGGTGAAGGTGCTTATTTAACTGGCTTTCTTTCACTTAAACAGTTTTTTCGAATGGTGCTTACTCAATTTAATGTCATAGTTAAAGGTATAAGGACAGATAATGGGGGTGATTTTATCAATGAAAATTTGCAATCTTCACTTAAAGAATTTTCTATTATTCACTATAGAACTTGTGTACATAACCCTCAGCAAAATGGAGTAGCTAAGAGGAAGCACAGACACTTGCTTGAAGTGGCTAGAGCACTCCGGTTCCAGGGTCATATACCTCTCAAGTTTTGGGGTCATTGTATACTTACTGTTGCTTATATTGTTAACAGAATTCTTTCTAGTGAACTTGCAGGGAAATCACCTTATGAGGTCTTTTTTGGAAAGAAACCTTGTTTATTCCATTTTAGAACATTCGGTTATTTGTGTTTTGCTAACACACTACCTAGAACTTACAAGTATGCTCCAAGAGCTGTAAGATAAGTTTTTATGGGATATTCTAATGTCACCAAAGGGTATGTTCTGTTTGATCTTGCTGTGTAGAAGTTTTTTGTTAATGGGGATGCGGTATTTCAGGAAAACCAATTTCCCTTCAAGGTACCCATACAGTGGATGATAATCTACAGATTTTATGTCACTCTCTCCAGGTCCTTGTGATGATGATGATTTTTATGCTCCTAGCAACATCTCTGAAACACCTACTCTGGCTTTCTCATTACCAGTTGATCTCCCACCTTCTGATATTGTTTAAAATCCTTTACCATCTCTATCATTACTGATACTTCTACCTCTACTTTCAATCCATACAATCTACCAAATCTTAGACGATCAACAAGGCTCACTAAGCAACCTATTTGGTTATCAGATTTTGTTTCCAATCCGCCATCTAGCAATGTCCTTTATCCTCTTGCTGATAGTGTGTCATATGCACATCTTTCTCCCTCTCATCAGAAGTATCTACATAGTTTTTCTATAGTATAAGAACCAACCTCTTATCAAAAGGCTATCAAAGATCCGAGATGTTTGGAAGCTATGTACACTGAGTTAAAGCATCTTAATGATAATATACTTGGGACCTAGTTCCCCTTCCTAAGGGTAAAGTTCCTATTGGCTGCAGATGGGTCTTTAAAGTCACGTTAAAAGCTAATGGTGATATTGAGAGATTTAAAACTCAATTAGTTGCTAAGGGCTTTAATCAGACAGCAGGTATTGATTTTCATGATACCTTTTCTCCGGTAGTTGAAATTGCTACAGTCAGGACAGTTCTCTCTTTGGTTGCACAACACAATTGGTTCATTCATCAGTTAGATGTTTACAATGTTTTTCTCCATGGTGACTTGCATGATGAGGTGTATAAGCAGTTTCTTGAGGGTTTTCCAAGTCAGGGGGAGAATGGTATTGTATGTTGACTTGTCAAATACCTCTATGTTCTTAATAAAACAAGTAGGCAGTGGAATTTGAAATTGAGTGAGTCACTAGTTCATTCTGGTTTTACTCAAAGCAACCTTGATCATTCTTTATTCATAAAAAAACAAGGGTTAGACATAGTTTCAATCCTTGTATATGTAGATGACATGCTTGTGACTGGTAATAGCTTGAGCCTCATAGCACATACTAAAGCTTCTCTTCAGAAAGCATTTAAAATAAAGGATCTTGGTAATTTAAAATTCTTTCTCGGCATGGAATTTAGTAGATCTGCCATAGGTATTCTTATGAATCAAAGGAAGTATGCATTGGAAATTATCTCTGATTTAGGGTTAGGAAGTGCTAAAACAGCTATGACACCCCTTGAAATGAACATGAAGTTAACGACACTGGAGTTTGATCAAGTCACAGGAGAATCAACAGATGAACCTTTTGAAAAGAGAGAACAATATCAGAGGTTGATAGGCAAAATGTTGTATTTAACACTGACAAGGCTAGGCATTGCATTCTCAGTCCAAACACTTAGTCAATTCCTGCAACAACCAAAAAGGTCGCATTGGGATGCAGCTGTGAGAGTAATGAATTATGTGAAGAGAGAACAAGGACTTGGAATCTTGTTAAGCAGCAAGATATCAAACAAGCTAAATGTATATTGTGATGCAGACTGGGCTTCATGTACCAATACCAGAAGGTCAGTTTCAGGCTTTTTAGTCATGGTGAATCACTATTGTCGTGGAAGTCGAAGAAAAAAAATGTAGTCTCCAGAAGTTCAGCAGAAGCTGAATACAGGAACATGGCTAATGCAGTTTCAGAACTAGTATGGATCACTGCATTATTAAAGGAGCTGGGAAGTAAAATTGAGGAACCAATAATTGTCTTTAGTGATAGTAGAGAAGCATTACAGATAGCAGCCAATCCAGTGTTCCATGAGATAACTAAACACATAGTGATTGACTTCCACTTTATCAGACAAAAAATACAAGAAGGAGTCTTGAAAATAAAACATGTGAGCTCAAGAGAACAACTTGCAGACATACTTACAAAGGGCTTACCTCGGTTCCAACATGAAAACTTAGTAGGCAAGCTTGGTGTGTTAAATGTCTTTGCACCCACCAGCTTGAGGGGGAGTAATGAGTTAGGAATTACTTGATTAAGAAGTAGTTAAACAACTAATGTGTTTGTTAGTTGGCTAAGCAGTGATTAGTGATTAGTTAGGAAACAGTTAGAATAGAAGCTTCCAGAAGTTCTATATAAACAACCCTATTGCATTGTAATGAACTAATTTTTTGGCCTCTTTACACTGAAATAATATCTCACTCACTCTTCTCTTCTCTGCTGAGCCATAGCTCATTATCCATGACAGCTTAGATTGAACAATTGCACAGATTCTAACAGAGTTTTTTGTTGCTCCTTATGACTAATAGGACCTAACTTCAACTTGGGGTATATTTCTAATTACTGTTCTTGATCTTTCTAGGTTGCATCCAAGCTCAAATCATTTAAATTTTAAAATAAAATTACTTTTTTTTTTGTTATTTATAGAGTGGTATTTTTCATCCCTATCAAATAAAGTAGAGGAGGAGAACTAGAAGAAAGAAAGAAAAAGAGCAAAGGAATGACAAGTCTAATGGGGGAAAATGACTGACACATTGACTACTTTCTATAGACCAAAAAAATTCAAGTGGTCTAACCAATCCCTAGGGCGGACCCCAACTGAAAGGAACTAGACGAACTAACGGCAAGCTAGATAAAAAAAATCAGCTGGCCCTATGTGTAAAAGCTTCTCGGGGGAGAGTCTTTCTTCAATGAGAATAAAGAAAGTTTTTGGGCAAGACAAGAAAGGAACTCGCCCTTTAATTTGACACCAAGGGTTAAGCGTTGATTGTTGGCGACGATGACTTGGTGAAGGGAATATATGAGAGAATGTTCTCAAATTGGGTTATGACCAACGCAAAACTTCTTGCAAGCCAAAATAATGGAGATATATTGTTATTTTGTGCTATTATCTTCCTCAATATGGTTTATTTGGTATAAGAATTAATGTGAATTCATGGTCAACTTTAGTCGTTATAATAATTGCCGCTAAAATAGGTATCATTTACCGGTAATAACAAAAGCCGCAATAGATGACCGGTAGCTTTACCGGCAATAATAATTATCGCTAAAAGTAATTACTTTTAGCTTAAAAAATATAGATATTCACCGGCACTCGATATGAATATCATCAAAGACTTTATGACAATGAATGCAACATCGTTCACTCAAATGACGCTATATTTTTAGGGTAAATACATTTGATGTATAATGCATATGTATTTTTAAGCAAAATATCAACACTGCATATGTATTTTTAGGCTAAAACACATTTTGATGTATAATCCATATGTATTTTTAGGCAAAATATCAACACTACATATGTATCTTTTGTGACTAAAATCTCACAATAAAATGTAGAACTACATAAAAAACTCAAATTTATCTTTAATTCAAATTCTCATTTATAATGATAATAAATGAACACAAATTAAAATATATATTAGTTATGATCAAGGTGTATTTTTGAAATGCTTAATTTTAACACTACATATGTATTTTTAGGGTAAATACATTTGATGTATAATGCATATGTATTTTTAAGTAAAATATCAATACTGCATATGTATTTTATAACTAAAATCTCACAATACAAAGTAGAACTTCATAAAAAACACAAGTTTATATTTAATTCAAATTCGCATTTATATTGATAATAAATGATATCATATTAAAAAATATATTAGATATGGTCCAGATTTATTTTTGAAAATGCTTAATCTTAACACTGCATATGTATTTTTAGGATAAAAACTTTTGATTGATACTGCATACGTATTTTTAAGCATAATATGAACACTACATTTGTATTTTTTTAACTAAATCTCACAGTAAAATATATAACTGCATAAAATACTCAAATTAAACATTAATTCAAATCAAAATTAGACCCGATTCAAATAAGAATTAATTTCATTCAGTTAAAAAATAAGTACTATTATAACCTACAATTAGAACCACTTCAAACATAAAAATTAGTTTTTACAATCAGAACCTACATTCATACACCAGTTTCTCTAACTGTACAAAGTTAAATCCATCAATCATCATACATCAAAAACTTCAGATACACTAGTTATTCTACTTTGCCTTGCAGGCCTCAAGGGTTCTTCGACACCACAATGAGCATTTGCTTCTTGTTTTCGGATCCCATAGTCCCACAAAAGTGCAGCATATATTGTACGGAAGTGCGTTGGGGTCAAACTCAATCGCAATAACTTTGTGACCATAAGAAAGACACTCTGCATATATAACCATAAATAGACTACAATCCCTACAAAAACAAGGAAAAAATATTTATTTATAAGTAAAATATATTTTGTACAAACATTCAATTTTGGTATATGTAAATTAAAAACTTACAAGCTTCCACTCGGTTGTTGAGACAAATTCTCTTCAAATGTCACATCAAACAGATCTAAGTAATCTTTTTCTTTGTATCTTGAATGATTTTGAAGATCAATTCCTTTCTTATTGTAGAAATCACAAGCTTGGAGACACAAAGGGATAATCTCAGCTAAATTCTTGATCTGAGCAAGAACAGTCGGATATGAAAAAAATTCATATAAACAAGCATATGTATTTTAAGCAGACAAAGAATGCAACCAATACTGAAAAATACATATCAATTCTACTAAAAATACATATAGCCAATAGACAGTTCATGAGTAGTTAACACAATACATAACAGTACTTATTGGCCTATATCTTTAACTCACAACTTTGATAATATCTTTATTACCCTATTTAGAACAACACAATACTTAAAAGTCAAAAAAATACATTTACAAACAAAAAAAATTCCCCATCCTCACTATCTTCTTCAGAATCATAAGCATAAGATTTCTGAACATCGTCTTCAATTTCTTCAACTTTCCTTTTCTTTTCGTACCGTTTTTAAATTTTTTGCTCCTTCTTCAACCCTTTTTTTTTCAAAATTTCACTGATCTTCACTGTGTCGTTGCGAAACTTCGACCTAATCTCCTTCGATCTCCCAGATTTCTTCAACTGTATAGGATTTACAACAACTTTAACTAAATCTTCATGAGTTAACCCAAGACTAAAAGATTGTGCTTAATCAAACTCTACATTCATATTCCGTATACCATTATTTGTTGGTGTTTTTGCTGTATGTTCATCCATTAAAACATAAAACCCTTAAAATCAGATTTTCAGTTGAATTACAGTAGGAAAAAAAAAAGAACGGCTAGCATGCAATATGCGATTAATAGTTATCTCAAATAGAGGAAGTAAATCATAATCACAGATCGTGCTAGAATCGTGCAAAAGGAATAAAATTTGAAGTGGGAGAGATCGTTAATGGCGAATGAAAAGGAATAAAAAATTTAAATTAAGGAAAGAGAAATAAGAATGGCGTGAAAAGGGGATTTTAGCACAGTAACTTTCTTAAGGGGCAAAAAATAGGGGACCACTTAAAATAATGTTACAGATGCTACATAATGTAATTAGGATAAAGTGTTGCTATTTTTTGTAATTTAATACTTAAGTATGCTACTATAGGTAGTTTTCCCTTTATTATTTTTACTCTAGAGAAAATTTAAAGAAACCATATCTTACACCCGACCCATGATAATTCTATAATTCTAAAATGATAAGCCTAAAAATTCATGGTGCTTTTCAAATTCATTATTTCACAAAAAGAAAATCTCCGGAGGTGGATTTACACTTTCCGAATTTTGGTGTTAAAAAGCACTTAAACCCCAGGACGGATTTATTTTTAATAAAGTTACTAACATTAGGTGTATGTGTATAGAAACTTAATTTCTTTTTTTTAAAAAAAATAAAATAAACTCCATTTCCCCTCAATTCTAATAAAAGAAACCAAATGCACACACAACAAAGAAAGAACAAAAGAAATACTCGTAAGTAGGCAGTGGAACTGAATTGCTTCTTCGTTATTTTTTTGGTAAGTTTCAAAAATAGCAACTGTTTGGCACAAAATTCATATTTCATAACCACACTTTATAATATTATTATTTATAATCGATGTATTTGATTTACATTTATTGTATTTGCATTACTTAATAATCTGTATGTATAAAAAACATAAATACACTAGTCACATTTTAAATTTTATATTTTTTTTATTTTCAAAAAATATGATTACATTAAATACAAGCCATGAATAATCACTACAAAAAAAATGTGTTTTAGCCACGTGCAAAACCGTGGCTATATGGTACCAAAATCGTAGCTAAATAGTTTAGCCACGGTTAAAGGTGGGACCAACAGGGGCGTGGCGGGTAAATTAGTCACGGTTTTAACGTCCGTGGTAACATTTCATTAGCCACGGTTTTCAGGTACATTTAGCCACGGCCATTCCATGGGTAATTTGTTCAAATTTTGTGCTATCATATTAGTTTGCCACAGTTATAACCGTGGCAAAAATGCCTAGTTTTTAAGAAATATATATTTCTTTCATATAAATTAGCCACAGTTTTAACCGTGTCAAAAAAGTATCCAACTTTTTTAAAAAATATATATTTTTGCATAAATTTGCCATGATTTAATCATGACAAAAGTGTCAGCTCTTTTTAAATATATATACATATATATATATATATATATATAAATATTAATTGTAACATAATAATCAAAGTTCTGATATTGTTCAATATATTGGCACAAAAGATAAGGTCCAAACCTTAAATATTCATAAAAAATACCATAAATACTAATGTTAAAGAAACACCAAAATATACTAAAGCCTAAGAAGATTACTGCTTGAGCTACCAATATTCACATGACTATTTCTAGACATTCCAAAAGCTTTTGAAGGACAAACATTTCCACCTAAACCACGCACATGTCCAGAATGTTTAGATCCAAACACATTTTCAATGGCGTCCTTAGGATGAGCTAGTATCTTCAAAGGAACACTGTAACTGATAGCAAGTTCCTGATCTTTAGGTAGATGCTCCGATATATTATCCAACAAGCAAAATAGATAAATGATATATCCTCGTACCAATAAGACTTCTCTGTAATAGAATTGGGTAATAATTCAAGCAATTGTCCATTATATATAGAGACGTATTAATTCAAGCAATTATCCATTAAATATAGAGATGCTTCAACACCAACAAAAAATCTAGTATACTCCCACCAAGGGGGATCTGGGGTGGGTAAAATGTACGAAGTCCATACCGCTACCTCCGAAGAAGTAGGGAGGTTGTTTCCGATAGACCCCCAGCTAAAGATAAAGAATAGTCTTCAACTAGAACCGAGCTTATAATAAACTAATAACAATAATGTTGTCATAATTATACATATATACCAGCAAGGAATTTAATCTCAGGAATGGACAAGAATGATTAAACAAATGATGTTCAAGCAGGAAATCAACATTTGATGTCGCTAATGTACAGTTTTGAGCATGTGCCACTTATACATGGTATCATACTATCATTTACTTACATCATCCTTACTTCACATAGACAATTTTAGAGTCACCTAATTAACTTCATCCTTGCCTTGTACACTACATAACTTTTAACCTTGAAGGAAGTTTGGAAAGTTTCCTTTATTCTTGACATACCAATAATTGTATAAGCAAGAGTTCTAACATATAAAATAAATATCCATCAAACAATAAATACGTCAGAGATAACAATCAGCCCACAACGGTATCTGTATATATGGAATGAATCAGTGAATGAGGTCATATAGTTAAGATCTTAAGATCAGTGAATGAGCACTACTTTGGTATGATTTTTCAAACTTAAGTTTGATTCTAATTATTGACTGCACCTCATAGGGATCTATCTATCTATTATACAACAAGGATTTGACAGGACCTTTTCCTCAGTCTATTGGAAAATTGACAAAGCTATCAAATTTGTAAGTAAATGTGAATAAGCATTGAATATGAATTCACTTACAAGCTAATCTAATGATAATTTGCTGATCTTTTCTTAATTTCATGACGGTATCTTTGTTGGTTGTGGATTTTCTGGATCCTTAACCGACTCCATAGAAAATCTTAGTCGACTGGTTTTTTTGTAATCATTCTGTGGTACTTTTTGTACCTTAATGCAAACTTTTTGTGCTACCAGATTTTGGTCCATCTCTAGACAGGCAATGCACTTCTAAACAGAGAAACAGTTCACAACGAGTTCAATCCATACTGCTTTTCTTGTGTTTATACATTATCATATCTGAATAGTTATGTTTACTAAATCTATCTGTCTTCCAATCGTCTTCTGTATACACTCTAAAACAACCCTATTCTGTATTATGTAGATCATAGAAAAGGGATACAATGAAGTTCAACTCAAGGAATGTTCATTAGAATGAAGATTAAATACACCAGGCGTCACAATAATAAAAATTGATTGTACTAGAAATTGATACTGCATTTCCAGTACACAAGTTTATACTCCTTCTACATCAATTAAGTTGACTATGTTTATCAAATGACTGTGTTATTTGGTGGTTTTTGGAACAGTACACTATTCAAAGGGCATCCCGGTAAACTAAAGCTCCCGCCATGAGGTAGAGAGGTTGTTCCCGATAGACCCTAGCTTAAGACAAAAACAGCTCCTTAAGGATAACAAACAAACTATGAACAACAGAATAACCTAGATATAAGTGTTTGTTGAGTTTATAATTTGTAAATTCTTAGCTCCTGTAAGAGCTGAAATTCAGACAAATAAAACCATTAGTTGTTACGTAAAATATGCCACCATCGACGGAGCATGTGATTTATCCACACACCAAAAAAATAAATGCAAATCACATGTTCAACCTACTCATGTACATTACACACTCCAAATTACAGAGCAGTAACTTCTGAGTTCATTGCACACTCCAAATTACAGAGCAGTATCTATCTATTGATAGTTCTACACTGCAATAATCAGAAAAAACAAGGAACCAAATATACTTTGTTCTGGTGTTGAACATCAAGCATCTAGTTCATGCGGAGTTTAAATAAGTCATTCAAGCATAAATTGCTTAACATTGGCGAAAGGAATTGATCAAACAAAACCTTTGAGCTAAGCATCTGTAAGGGCCAAAACAGCCAAAAGAACTTTGCACATAGGTACAGTTTTGTATGTTATCTTCCGCAATGTGGCTTATTCAGTACATGAAGTAACGTGAATTCGTGGTCAACTTTAATCATTATAATAATTTCACCTAAAATAGGTCTGATTTATCGATAATAAGAAAACCCGGAAAATATGGTAGCTTTATCATTATTTTATCGCTAAATAAATGTCGTTGAAAGTAATTACTTTTAGCGCCAATAATATAAGAATTTATGAAACATTCAATATAAATGCCACTAAACACTTTAACAACATTAAATGCAATGACCTTAACTTAAATGACGTTAAATATTTTTGTTGTAATATTTATTGCCGCAAAATATCTCTTTTGTTGTAGTTGGTACTCATTAACCACCATATACCTAGCACGACATATCATAATATACAAATAAGCATACAACGATTATCTTTTGAGATTTGTTATATCCAGATACATGTTAAAGAAGAGAGCAACACCATTCAAGATTTCAAGGATATCAAATACATGTTAAATGTTAGAGAAGAGAGCAACACTATTTAAGGATAACATCAACATGACAATGGACAGATAACATAACAAATATAATTAACATTACTGGGTTCAAATGAATCATAACCGATGATAAAATATTAAATAACGACTCAAACAACACACACTAACATCATGCAAACGATAAAATCAACATGACAAAGGACTGGCAACATGGAACATAACTAAACTTATAGGGTTCGAATGAATCATAACAGATGATGAACATCATCGGATGACTCATATCAGATATTTGTTATAAAAAGTATTTTAGTGTTTTTTTTGTGATAATTGAACAAAATTAAATCATTATGTTTATGTTACAAAAAATAATTATGTGCTATTGGTACAATAAAAAAAGAATTTAGATTTTGTGCATTGTCAGTTTACAAAATATTTTACACTATCAGGTAAATTTGACTTGCTATTGCAGGTTATTTTTTTTATTTTTTTTTATGTAAATAGTTGGATAACCTGCAATAACAGATCAAGCTAACTGATAGTGCAAAAAATTTTATTCACTAACTCTGCATAGAACTTAAACGCTTAAAAAAAATGATTATCCTAAAATGATTAATCGGGGCACAAAGCCACTAACACTTAAAAAGTTGACCAATTTTTTTTTTTAAATTGTTTTCTTCTTACAAGGACTTTGTTTAATTATTCTTATTTTTTGTGGTAGGATTTGGATTTTCAATCCTTTTAGTTCCTCTTCCAGTAACTTTACTTTGACGTACATTATTTTGCTTTTTTAAAGTAAGTAGGATTTTCAATCTGTGTATTTTACATTGAATTTATCTAAATCCGTGACCTCCCTCGCTAATTACGCGATTACAGCGACCATGAATTGAGTCAATAAAAATCAGGTATGCATATTATTTCACGCACAATAGCAGGATAGTCATTTAAACTGTCGGTGTATATTGGTCAAGCCTTTTTTTTATTGTATGCGTTGTCCGGTATTATGCCAAGTATGTATCGTAAGTG
The DNA here is from genome assembly GCA_030864215.1 of Capsicum pubescens. Classification (NCBI taxonomy): domain Eukaryota; kingdom Viridiplantae; phylum Streptophyta; class Magnoliopsida; order Solanales; family Solanaceae; genus Capsicum; species Capsicum pubescens. The sequence continues at coordinate 269,987,732 of CM061545.1, read as the reverse complement.
CAGTTTAATAGTGGAAAAAATTTGTAAATTTTTTCATTAGATTATGTGACTTACGTATGTATTGTTGTTTGGTTGAAAGTAAGTTATCTTGAAATAAACTATGCAAGATTAGGTATTCCACCCCTAAGGTGGGATTAATAACACTACAATTACGGAATAAGTTATCTCATGCATTTTATCTCAATCAAATATGGGATAAATTGATCCTACCATTAAACCCAATATTAATTATCTCTAATCCCTTATACCAAACGATCCCATACACTAATCATAGTGCTGACTGTACTCTGCTACTTTCCATTTTTACCATAGATTTTTGGAATTCCTGTAGAATATTATTGCAATGGTCAAATCATTGTTTTTATGTAGTCAACAATCTAATGCTCTTTATCATGGTTAGTATTATGATATATTCTCTTAATAATATTTCCTTAATAGGACCACTAAAATAGGTCTTATTTAACGGTAGCTTTACCAACAATTTATCGCTAAATAAAAAGTCGTTGAAAGTAATTATTTTTTGTGCTAATAAAATGGGCATTTACCTGCACTTGATATAACTGCCACTAAAGACGTTAACGCCATGCAATGACCTTAACATAAATGCCGTTAAATATTTTTGTGGAAATATTTATTTACGCTAAATATCTCTTTCGTTGTAATGGTAGCCAGTAGTAGCCACCGTATACCTAGCACGACTTATGATAATATACAAACGGGCATCTATCGATTTTCTTTTGAAGATGTGTAGTATCTAGATATATGCTGTTAAAGAAGAGAGCAATACCAATCAAGTATAAAATCAATATAACAATAAACTAATAACATAACATATATATATATAACTAATATTAATGGGTTCGAATGAACCATAACTGATGATAGAACATCATAAGATGACTCAAATGATGCACTGACACCATTCAAACAACAAAAACAACACGACTATGGACTGATAACATGACTCGAATGACACACACTAATACCATTCAAATGATAAAATCAACATGAAACTGGACTGACAACATGACACAATAACTAAACTTGTAGGGTTCAAACGAACCATAAGATAGATGATAGGACTGACTCAAATTATAAGACATGACACACTGGGGATAACTCAAATGACACGATAAACCTAGATGCACGCTTATTACTCATGCACCTTCCACAATGCGCGACTTAGGTACGATAGTTGAACTAGTAGGGAACTGCAGAAGAAGTAGATCCACCTACCCTAATTAGGAAAGGGTCCACCAACATTGGGTCCACGTGAAGAACTTGCCCCATCACCACTAGTAGGAGACAAGGCACTTCCAAGGAAGAGAAATGGGAGTTGAGCATCACTCCCCATTTGTTGAAGTTCTGCCTCGAATTCAACTTTTCGCTTTTGAGCTTCCAATGCCTCCTTCAATTGTTCAAGTTGGGAGAGGCTAAGTCCTTCAATAATCGGAGATTCGCACACACGATCGTAGGCTCCCCTCCCAGATTCAAGTAGGGATTCCCCTACAGCTCTCTCCTTCCGAAGAGACTCCTGCAAGTCCATGACCTCCTTATTGAGACCACGTTGACCAGTGTTTCGATGAGCCATGATTAGGTGGTCATGGATATTATCATCATTTGGTGGAGGGAGGTACCTCCCTAGGAACCTATCCACCAGCGACTCCACTGAAGGGTGGCCAAAGGAGTAAACTTTGTTGGCCTTGCCTGGAGAAAATACCACAATGGCAATTTCAGCACCACATAGCGTACAAAGTTCACTAGCCTTCTTGAACAGGCCAGCACGACGCTTAGAGAAAGTAACTTGCATGTTACTCTCATTTTTCATTTTCACTATTTCGACCTTTTTTCGACCCTTGCTCAGTCTTGCCATGGCTAAATTAAAACTACTCAATATTTGTGAAACCAAGAAGTAGTAGTTGTGATTTTTAATCTCAACACCAAGAGCTTTTATAATAGAAATTTCAATATTTTGTTTCACCTTTTTAGGAAAATAAATTAAAATTACATGGAGAGCCTATAAATTTATTTATTTTCTTTTTTTTTTGTAAAAGATTTGAATGGAACCAGCTTTCGCCTCTATTCTTTGTGTCGTTAGCGCTAATCAAATCCTTAATGACCATAATTCATAATTAGACAATAGATGTTTTTCTTAATTTGAATTATGACGTTCTACAAAAGTATTAAAAAGAAAACATTACATAATTAGTACGTATGATATTTTATTTAATCACTTTATTAATTTGAGTACACATTGAAGAGTAATAATAAAAAATAAAATATCAAATTATTACTATAACATTTCTGAATTTTCAAATTTAATATTCAAGCTATTCCTGAAGGTTCTGACATTCAGTGTTCATCGAACGAGCAAAGATACATGACATTTTTCTTTTATATAAGTTTTATTCGTTCATCCACGATTATTACATATTAGTTGTTTTGAACAATCACTTCAATTATTTGTTAACCATAAAATTAACATGGTTTGGTATTACAAGCACCGATTATGTGAATAAGTTTGTCTTTTCCTCGTGCGGATTGGAGTAAAAATACTGTATTAGGGAAAGGTTGTATTTCTCCCAAACCTACTAATAACAATTGTTCATTCTGACATACTGCGATTAAAGAAGCAACTTTCTTATAAATTGAAAAATACATATTTAAAAGAAACAAAGGTTAATAACCTCTGAAATCAAATTATTTGTGGTTTGTTAATATATGAATGCATGATTACGATTCAAAAAGAACTGATCATTTTGTTTACAAAGTTGATCACGTCTTTGAAAGCTTGCCAAGCTAGTTACCAGAAAATGGTGTCAACTTGTCGTTTGATGACTCCCAAGCACCGGTAAGCTTAGAATGCGAGATTGTTTGTAACTTGTACATTAGAAAGTGAATTAAGATGGAGTTTAATGAGTTAGGAATTACTTGATTAGTTGATTAAGAAGTAGTTAAACAACTAATGTGTTAGTTAGTTGGCTATGCAGGGATTAGTGATTAGTTAGGAAACAGTTAGAATAAAAGCTTTCAGAAGTTCTATATAATCAACACTATTGCATTGTAATGAACTAATTTTTTGGCCTCTTTACACTGAAATAATATCTCCCTTTCTCTTCTCTTCTCTGTTGAGCCCTAGCTCATTATCAATGACAGCTTAGATTGAACAATTGCACAGATTCTAACATGGTATCAGAGATTTGAACCACGATTGTGCGTTCCACGGAAGTGATTTGTGAGATTACAAGCTCATTGACAGTTTTCAGTAACGAAGGTTGAAGTTCTACCATGGAATCTTCAACATTGAACACTGTGAAGTCCGATCACAATCATCCCCTATTTTTACACCCTTCAGACACCACCGGAGCTCACATTATCCCGATGCAACTAACCGATTTTGATAACTATTCGATATGGAGTAGGGCTATGCGCATTCAGTTGCTTGGGTAAAACAAGTTTAAGACTGTTGATGGCACATTGAAAAAGGAGGATTTCGGAGCTGATTATCGACGTCAATGGGACTGGTGCAATGCAATTGTTCTAGGATGGATAATGATCTCAGTAACACAGGAATTGCACACTGGAATTGTCTATGCTACTAATGCACGAACTGTTTGGGAGGATTTGCATGAATGCTTTGACAAGGTAAATGCATCATGAGTTTACCAGTTGCATAAACACTAGCGACTACTATACAAGGAAATGAGAGTATACCTGGTTATTTTTCAAAACATCGCAATTTATGGTATGAATTTTCTAGTATAGTTCCTCCGTCTTGTGATTTCCCTAGATCAGCGGAGTTTAATAATCATGTTGAGAGACAAAAATTGATGCAGTTCCTAATGGGATTGAATGAAATTTATAATCTATCGAGGAGCTAAATTTTGATGACTGAACCTACTCCAAATCTCAACAAGCCATATGCTATGCTTGTTGAGCGAGAGAGCCAACTACTTATTGGTAGTTCCACTATGCAAGGTGAAGGTGCTTATTTAACGGCTCTGTTAGCAGCAAAAGGCTTAGGTTCTCGATTGTCAATTGGAGAAGGTTTTGTATCTAGAACTTTGACTAGAGAGAGTTCAAATATTGCAGCTCACATGGCTGGGAGCGGAATGCATTATCAACATAACAAAGGAAACTCTTTTCAGAAAGGCAGGAAGAATTGGAACAATAAATGTGACTATTGTAAAATGCAAGGACATGTGGTAAATGACTGCATTAAGCTACATGTATACCCACATGATTTGAAATCTAAGAAGAAGGTGACATGAAATACTGCTTATAATGTTCAAGCTAAGGTCCCTATACATCAACTTCATGATGGAACAAGAGAGAAGGGAAAATCAATAGAGCCACTAATTTCCAGAGATTTACCAAGGGCTCCACAGCCGACAGGTGATCAACATGGATAGATTTTGCAGATGCTTGACCGAGATTCTACTCAGACCAATATGATGGCCAACATGGAAGGTATATCTCAAACTCCTAATACTAAATTAGAGAGTTTAAGATGGATAATTGATAGTGGTGCTACAAACCACATGGCTCACAAGTTTAGACATAATGCATGATGTGCAAGTTGTTACAAATGAACAAAGTAGAAAAGTTTAATTACCTAATGGTGGGGTGACCTTAGTGTCACACATTGGCTGCTGTAGACTGTCAGATATAGGAGAAATACATGATGTGCTTTTTGTCCCAGAATTTCAATACAATCTCTTATCGGTATCCAAGGTTACCGGGGAAATGAACTGTTTTGTGTCATTCTATCCTGGATTCTGTTTGTTCCAGGACCTTAACACTGGGAAGATGATGAGGATTGGTAAAAAGGATACTAGTTTTTATCTTCTAGCTCGGGTTGGACCTTCCCTTAAAGAGGTTGTTGCTACTAAAATCTTGTCAGCTCAGGATGTTAAAAATACTATCATGTTATGGAACAGGAGATTGGCTCTTGCACCTGTTCACTCAATAAAGGACATGCTTGGATTTAATCTTGAACATTGTAAATCAATATTAAGAACCTGTGAGAGTTGTCCCTTAGCTAGACATACCAGACTCCCTTTTTCGAGTAGTTCTACTAGGTCTAGTAAAGTGTTTGATATGCTACATGTGGATATATGGGGACCTTATCGTTCTCAGACATGTGATGGTAACAAATTTTTTCTTACAATTGTTGATGATTGCTCAAGGACCATTTGGATTTTCTTGTTGAAATTCAAGACTGATGTCTTTCTTTCACTTAAACAGTTTTTTCGAATGGTGCTTACTCAATTTAATGTCATAGTTAAAGGTATAAGGACAGATAATGGGGAAGATTTTATCAATGAAAATTTGCAATTTTTACTTAAAGAATTGGCTATTATTCATTACAGAACTTGTGTACATACCCCTCAGCAAAATGGAGTAGCTGAGAGGAAGCACAGGCACTTGCTTGAAGTGGCTAGAGCACTCCGGTTCCAGGCTCATATACCTCTCAAGTTTTGGGGTCATTGTATTCTTACTGCTTCTTATATTTTTAACAGAATTCCTTCTAGTGAACTTGCAGGGAAATCACCTTATGAGGTCTTTTTTGGAAAGAAACCTTGTTTCTTCTATTTTAGAACATTCGGTTATTTGTGTTTTGCTAACACACTACCTAGAACTTACAAGTTTTCTCCAAGAGCTATAAGATCAGTTTTTATGGGATATTCTAATGTCACCAAAGGGTATGTTCAGTTTGATCTTGCTGCGTAGAAGTTTTTTGTAAATGGGGATGCGGTATTTCAAGAAAACCAATTTCCCTTCAAGGTACCCATATAGTGGATGATAATCTACAGATTTTATGTTACTCTCTCCAGGTCCTTGTGATGATGATGATTTTTATGCTCCTAGCAACATTTTTGAAACACCTACTCTGGCTTCCTCATTACCAGTTGATCTCCCACCTTCTGATATTGGTTAAAATCCTTTACCATCTCTATCCCTACTGATGCTTCTACCTCTACTTTCAATCCGTACAATCTACAAAATCTTAGACGATCAACAAGGATCACTAAGAAACCTATTTGGTTATCAGATTTTGTTTCCAAACCGTCATCTAGCAATGTCCTTTATCCTCTTGATGACAGTGTGTCATATGCACATCTTTCTCCCTCTTATCAGAAGTATCTACATAGTTTTTCTGCAGTATAAGAACCTACCTCTTAACAAGAGGCTATCAAAGATCTGAGATGGTTGGAAGCTATGTACACTGAGTTAAAGGATCTTAATGATAATCATACTTGGGACCTGGTTCCCCTTCCCAAGGGTAAAGTTCCTATTGGTTGCAGATGGGTCTATAAAGTCAAGTTAAAAGCTAATGGCGATATTGAGATATTTAAAGCTCAATTAGTTGCTAAGGGCTTTAATCAGACTACAGGTATTGATTTTCATGATACCTTTTCTCGAGTAGTTAAAATTGCTACAGTCAGGACAATTCTCTTTTTGGTTGCACAACACAATTAGTTCATTCATCAGTTAGATGTGTACAATGCTTTTCTCCATGGTGACTTGCATGATGAGGTGTATAAGCAGTTTCTTGAGGGTTTTCCAAGTCATGGGGAGAATGGTATTGCATGTAGACTTTTCAAATCCCTCTATGGTCTTAAGAAAACAAGTAGGCAGTGGAATTTGAAATTGAGTGAGTCACTAGTGCATTCTTGTTTTACTCAAAGCAGCCTTGATCATTCTTTATTCATAAAAAAACAAGGGTTAGACATAGTTTCAATCCTTGTGTATGTAGATGACATGCTTGTGACTGGTAATAGCTTGAGCCTCATAGAACATACTTAACCTTCTCTTCAAAAAGCATTTAAAATCAAGGATCTTGGTAATTTAAAATTCTTTCTTGGCATGGAATTTAGTAGATCTGCCAAAGGTATTCTTATGAATCAAAGGAAGTATGCATTGGAAATTATCTCTGACTTAGGGTTAGGAAGTGCTAAACCAGCTATGACACCCCTTAAAATGAACATGAAGTTAACGACACTGGAGTTTGATCAAGTCAGAGGAGAATCAACAGATGAACCTTTTGAAAACAGAGAGCAATATTAGATATTGATAGGCGAAATGTTGTATTTAACACTGACAAGGCCAGACATTGCATTCTCAGTCCAAACTCTTAGTCAATTCCTGTAACAACCAAAAAGGTTGCATTGGGATGCAGCTGTGAGAGTAATGAATTATGTGAAGAGAGAACAAGGACTTGGAATCTTGTTAAGCAGCAAGATATCAAACAAGCTAACTGTATATTGTGATGCAGACTGGGCTTCATGTCCCAATACCAGAAGGTCAGTTTCAGGCTTTTTAGTCATGGTGAATCACTATTGTCATGGAAGTCGAAGAAACAAAATGTAGTCTCCATAAGTTCAGCAGAAGCTGAATACAGGAACATGGCTAATGCAGTTTCTGAACTAGTATTGATCACTGCATTATTAAAGGAGCTGGGAAGTAAAATTGAGGAACCAATAATTGTGTTTAGTGACAGTAGAGCAGCATTATAGATAGCAGCCAATCCAGTGTTCCATGAGAGAACTAAACACATAGAGATTGACTGCCTCTTTATCTGACAAAAAATAAAAGAAGGAGTCTTGAAAATAAAACAATATAACTCAAGAGAACAACTTGCATACATACTTACTAAGGTCTTACCTTGGTTCCAACATGAAAACTTAGTAGGCAAGCTTGGTGTGTTAAATGTCTTTGCACCCACCAGCTTGAGGGGGAGTAATGAGTTAGGAATTACTTGATTAAGAAGTAGTTAAACAACTAATGTGTTAGTTAGTTGGCTAAGTAGTGATTAGTGATTAGTTAGGAAACAGTTAGAATAGAATCTTCCAGAAGTTCTATATAAACAACACTATTGAAATGTAATGAACTAATTTTTTGGCCTCTTTACACTGAAACAATATCTCACTTTCTCTTCTCTTCTCTGCTGAGCCATAGCTCATTATCAATGAGATCTTAGATTGAACAATTGCACAGATTCTAACAGAGTTTTTTGCTGCTACTTATGACTAATAAGACCTAACTTCAACTTGGGTATATTGCTAATTACTGTTCTTGATCTTTGTAGGTTGCTTCCAAGCTCAAATCATTTAAATTTTAAAATAAAATTACTTTTTTTTTGTTATTTATAGAGTGGTATTTTTCATCCCTATCAAATAAAGTAGAGGAGGAGAACTGGAAGAGAGAAAGAAAAAGAGCAAAGGAATGACAAGTCTAATGGGGGGAAATGACTGACACATTGACTACCTTCGATAGACGAAAAAAATTCAAGTGGTCTAACCAATCCCTAGGGCGGACCCCAACTGAAAGGCACTAGACAAACTAACGGCAAGCTAGATAAAAAAAATCAGCTGGCCCTATGTGTAAAACCTTCTCGGGGGGAGAGTCTTTCTTCAATGAGAATAAAGAAAGTTTTTGGGCAAGACAAGAAAGGAATTCGCCCTTTAATTTGACACCAAGGGTTAAGAGTTGATTGTTGGCGACGATGACTTGATGAAGGGAATATATGAGAGAATGTTCTCAAACTGGGTTACGACCAACGCAAAACTTCTTGCAAGCCAAAATAATGGAGATATATTGTTATTTTGTGCTATTATCTTCCTCAATATGGTTTATTTGGTATAAGTATTAATGTGAATTCATGGTCAACTTTAGTCGTTATAATAATTGCCGCTAAAATAGGTATCATTTACCGGTAATAACAAAAGCCGCAATATATGACCGGTAGCTTTACCGGCAATAATAATTATCGCTAAAAGTAATTACTTTTAGCTTAAAAAATATAGATATTCACCGGCACTCGATATAAATATCATCAAAGACTTTATGACAATGAATGCAACATCGTTCACTCAAATGCCACTATATTTTTAGGGTAAATACATTTGATGTATAATGCATATGTATTTTTAAGCAAAATATCAACACTGCATATGTATTTTTATGCTAAAAAACATTTTGATGTATAATCCATATGTATTTTTAAGCAAAATATCAACACTACATATGTATCTTTTGTAACTAAAATCTCACAATAAAATGTAGAACTATATAAAAAACTCAAATTTATCTTTAATTCAAATTCTCATTTATAATGATAATAAATGAACACATATTAAAATGTATATTAGTTATGATCAAGGTGTATTTTTGAAATGCTTAATTTTAACACTGGATATGTATTTTTAGGGTAAATACATTTGATGCATAATGCATATGTATTTTTAAGCAAAACCCTCGCAGGCACCATAAGGCGATGGTGAGTGGAGAGAAATAAAGATGAGAGAGTCTTATTGGTGAAAACCCTCATGGGCACCGTAAGGCGATGGCGAGTTCAAGAGAAAAGTGAAAAGTGAAAAGAAAAAGATTTGTTGGAGAAAGTCTTTTAAGATGTCGTCAATTAAATGTGATGTAAGAATCCAATGGATTAGAAGAAGCGGCTCAGCGGCAAAGGAACGAACTCAACAACAAATGGGGAGTTTGGATAAGAAGATCAAGCTTCTTAATCCAAAATGCATGTCATACTCATTGGAGTTGGTTGTCATATTTAGATAAGTATTCTTTTGGAATATGGGATATTCCCCTTTTCTTTCATTTACATATTCTAACTTTTTTTCTTCTTATGTCATTTATCAAAATAAAAGTCACCATCATTTCTTTACATTTTTAAGTCAAGTCTGTGTCAAAACAACCGAGAAAGGATTTCAAATTTACTACCAGTCTTTCAGTCTTTGCAAATATATGAGGAAAAGTCAAGGACCGGCACATGAAACAAATATTATCGTAATTCAACACGAAACAAAAGGAAGTCTATCAAGCAACTGGCTGTTTGATTCGTGGAAGCATTCAGATTCGGGAAAAGGGTGCACCTCAGAGGCATGGTAAAATGGAAACCAATTGTTCGAGTCAGAACTCATTTCCCTATATCTGGATCCGGGGAAATGATGCGGAAAGACAGGGCAAGTGTCAGCGATTTGGAACAAAGATTAAAGGAATGAGTGCTGGGGAAGATACCTAAGAAGCCAAGAGCTGCAAGCCACCACTAAGTTTTAACTGACAAATTTTATTAGTTGAAATAGGGGCAAATACGCTTCACATAATTCAGCTACCATTGGAAATGCACATCTGTGAGATTTTACTTTCAGTTTAGGACCCTCCTGAAAAATGGGATTTTACTTTCTGTTCAGGACCCTCCTGAAAAATAGGATTTTACTTTCTGTTCAGGACCCTCCTGAAAAATAGGATTTTACTTTCAGTTCAGGACCCTCCTGAAAAATGGGATTTTACCTTCAGTTCAGGACCCTCCTGAAAAATGGGATTTTACTTTATGTTCAGGACACTCCTGAAAAATGGGATTTTACTTTTTGTTCAGGACCCTCCTGAAAAATGGGATTTTACTTTCTGTTCAGGACCCTCCTGAAAAATGAGATTTCACTTTCAGTTCAGGACCCTCCTGAAAAATGGGATTTTACCTTCAGTGCAGGACCCTCCTGAAAAATGGGATTTTACTTTCTGTTCAGGACCCTCCTAAAAAATGAGATTTTACTTTCAGTTCAGGACCCTCCTGAAAAATGGGATTTTACCTTCAGTGCAGGACCCTTCTGAAAATGGGATTTTACTTTATGTTCAGGACCCTCCTGAAAAATGGGAATTTACTTTATGTTCAGGACCCTCCTGAAAAATGGGATTTTACTTTATGTTCAGGACCCTCCTGAAAACTGGGACCACGCTCTCAAATGAAATACTACTTTACAATAATTTTTGTTTGGGACAATTTTCGTTCTAGTTTATATTTGGATTTCAGGAGCCCGCCTGAAGAACAGGGTGATGAAATAGCAAGTCAGGAGCCCGCCTAGAGAACAGAGTTGAAGAAATTAAAATTCAAGCAATAAAGTTATGAAATTGCAAGTCAGAAGCCCGCCCGAAGCACAGGGCAACTAACTGAAAAGTCATGCAACAAAGTGAAGAAATTGAAAAGCAAGCAACCCGTTAAAGAAATAGCAAGTCAGGAGCCCGCCTGAAGAATAGGGTGATGAAACTCAAGTCAAGAGTCCAAAAGAAGCTGCATAGATAGGATTTTGTAATTTCATTTATGTTTTTAACTTGTAATTTTCATTTTTTTTGATGTAATGACAAAGCCGCGGACTGGAACCTCGACGGAACCTCACTCGACTCTCCAACTTGGCATAGTCCTTCTCGTTCCAATCCGTTGAAATATCCGTGACTTGTTTCTCTCATAACTTGGGTAGGTAGGATGACTTAAGTCAAAACCCGTATTTTCCTTCTTTCTTCTGTTTCTTTGAATGATGGTCGGGTCAAAATTTGGTCTCGCTGTCTACTTCTTTGTCTGAAAACATTTCATGTTTACATTCAAAGGGGGCATGATGTAGACACCTAATTCCGTCCCCCCGATATCTTTTACCCATTTTTCACTTTATTCTATCCTGTACCCTCATCTACGTGATAACCCCTCCATAAAAATACAAAAAAAAAATAAACTACTCTAAACAAACCCCTAACAAACCCAATCCCCTATTATTCTTGTGATAACTAATTAACAACCTTGCCTATTCAATTAGGACACCTAAACACCTACCCCACTACCCCACCCCCTCAAATTTTTATTTCTTTTTAACCAACACACTAACAAATAAAAAGGGCCCATAGATTTGGCCATTTTTATCAATACATAAAGGGGGGACAGTGCACGCATAGAAAGGGTCCATTTTTTCTTCTTCACAACATCGACATCAGAGAAGAGACCACTCCTCCATTTTTTTTATTTATTTTTTTCATTCGATCAACACAGGCACAAACATATCCGCACACACCATACTCTATCAACTTCTATTTTTATTTAACAACAACACCATCAATACATTACAGCAACAGGCATCCTTCACACACTACACACTCACGCACACATAGAATCAAGGGAGAGAGAGAGATTTAAAATCGAGAGGGAGAGAGTTAAAAACGTGAATGAAGATGGTTTCAGAGATCCGGCCGTCTTTAGATTTCCAGTGAAAATTTCGCCGGATTTGGTTTTTCAGCTCGTCGGTCTAGTCCCAAGGTCGCTGGAATCAGTGTGGTTCGGCAGATTCAGGCGTCGTCTGTCCAAAAATTGTCTCCCTCGCTGCGGAAATATGGACAAGCGACCAAATTAGTCAATTTCGGAGATATTTCGGATACGGGCTTCTCAATTTTTCACAATTTCAGTCTCGGGTTGTTCGTTAATTCTCTTTGCTTAGGATTCAAAGTTGTCCGGGTCGTTATCTCTTGATATTGAGTTGGAGTTTGGTTCGCGGTCGTAGTTTTCTAATCGGGGTTCCAAGTCTGGGCTTCTTTAATTCTTTATTATCAACAAAAGTTTATCGGAAGGTGGTCTTGTGATCGACTTGAGTTTAAAGTTCCTGAATCTTCTTCGTCCCCACTGATTTTGGAGTAGACCTAGCCGAGAAACAGTGAGGATCGCTGGAATTTTTGGTCCATCTCTTTCTGTCTCGTCTGAGCTCACCGGAGCTCAAGCTACGTCGTTTTTCGACCTTCTGTCGTATTTATCGGGGTTTTGGGTTCGTCTATTCTCACGCCTTCCGGGTAGTACATTCTTGATACTGAGTGGATTGTGCTACTGTGGAGGTTTCCATTCGAAGATTCCTGTCCCGGGTTTCTTTATTATCGCCAAAACATTCTATCGAGGTCCATTTCTTAACTCTTTTTTTTATATATATATTTGGTTGGTTGTTTGGATGGGTTGCGATTACGAGTGGGGTGATTATGGTTTTGTTTGAATTTGTTTATGTTGATGTTATGATCATGATGCTTGGTTGTTTGGTTTTGGTGGTTTGAGGAATAAATTTGATCATGTTCTAATGGATTGATAGAAAGAAAGTTGGGGTGGAATTGAAAAATTGACAAAAAGGATAGATTCGGTTTAATTTTGATTTATTGTTGGCATGAATCGTGATAGATTTACGATGGGTTGAAATGGATAGGCAATATAGATTCGGGTAGGCAAATTTTAGAACTTGTTGCTTTGGTTGAATGTTGGAAATTCGATGGAATATTTGAAATTTTGTTGAATAATTTGATTTTCTCGCACTAAAAATGTATTCATTCGGTCGGGGAATGCCCCAAAGCATCTGTATATATTTATTTACCGGGGAATGCCCCGATGTAACTTGTACCTGGAGGATGTCCGCGATGAAGGCCCGAGGCATCGGGTTGAGCATTAGTCTAGAATTAATTTAGAATAGGATTTATTTTTACGTATTTTTCTATTTTTGGACTGTATAATTGGACTGGACACTAAATTTTGGATTTGTTTTGTCTCATGTGTTTGATGGATTGTTTTTATGTGTTTTTGTGTGGTTTATACATTTGTAATGTCAAATTAGGCGATACGCTCTACTAAGCGACCGTGGTCGAACCACGGGATCGAGGGGTGCCTAACACCTTCCCCTCGGTAAATAGAATTCTTTAGCCGAAATCTCCATTCGCAGATCAGTTTTATAGAGTCAAAAATCATTTTGAAAAAGGATTTTCCAATGGTGACTTGGCACACCAGATTATGCCAAGTGGCGACGCTGAATAAAAATGTAAATAGTCCTTTTTCGAAACAATTTTTTCATTTTTGTCACCTTAATAATAAAACCCTTTCAAACTTAAAATACATATATTTTTTGGAGAAAAAAAAAGGGTGTGACAGCTATGGTGACTCTGCTGGGGAACTTGTTCAGAATTCGAGCTTGTTTTGGAGTCGTATCGGCTTTATTTGGCATTATGAGTGTATAAGCATTGTTTGTGATTTTTTTTTGTGTTATTGTTATCACATTTTGTGCGTTTTTCGTGCTCTTTGTTTATAGCATTTATCCTATGTGTTACCGCTTTTATATCTGGCATCATGTGTCTACCCCCAATCTTCTTTCTGCAACAAGTTCATAGTACACGTGTTGTACACGACCTCTAGTTGAGTCACTCTTATTTTAGGGGGGAGCCGTCGGTGTTATGGAGTAGGTGGAAAGCAAAGCAGCCACTATCGACCATACGCTCCCCCGATTATCCTTGTTAGTGAACCCCAACGTAGGTCAGCCTTTAGGTCACGCTTATGTGCATCATATTGAGACCTAGCGGGGCCCACTTGGTCCTTTGTAGGAGACTCACCTCTAACGCATCCCTACATGCTAAATGTTGCATCTTTGAGGGTAATGGGGTCATTTGATGGACTGATTTGGTGAAAACATGTGTTAGAAGTAAGGTGCGTAGGCAAGAACTGTTGAAAAAAAAATATAGAAAAAAAAGTGAAGTGAGTCAAAAAGAAGAAAAAAAAAGTGTCGTAGTTTATTTTAGAGTTCTTTATGGCTTTTGTTCTTCACGATCCAAAAACTCAAAAAGATTTTTTTTACGTTTTTGCATTCATCTTCTCAAAGTACCGTAAGTTCAACAACAAAAAAAAAAGACGAAAAAAGGGTTTTGTTTGCCTTTTCTACTTATTTGTCAAAAACAAAATACCAAAAAGATTTTATTTTTTTTCATAATTAGGGGTGTCAGTCTTAGTTGAAATGTCTAGTTGAAAATCCAAAAAAAAGTTTTTATTCGTTGTTTTTGGTTGTCTCTTAAGTTAGGGTCAATTTATTAGTTAATCGTTAATTGTCCAATCTGGATGAACTACGCATACCTGATTCCCTTCCCTCGGGTTGGGATACGTAGGCAACCCTCGGTGGGTTCGGTAATCTTTGTGTTGGCCTTTGTCTTATTATTAGCCTAGGTCTCTCCCCCCGTAATCAAGAGTTGTTAGCTAAGTAGACTAATTTCGCTCAGTACTTCTGTTCGGGAAATTGGAGTCATGAATGTGGTCTGTCTCATCGACATATGCTTGCGTCAAAAATCCCAAGGGTTGGGAATCTTCTACTCCGGTCGAATTTTTGAGATAACGTCTTATGTGTTATTACATGATGGATTTGTTCACCAAGTCTAGAGTCCTGATAGTTGTCAAGGTGCCCAAGAAGTTAATCAAGTAGTGGGAAATGTTTAACTATGTTGATCAGCAGAAACTGATTAAAATATTAGGTGATCTTACGGAACTTCTGCATGTTACCCCTCGTCCAGATTTAATAGAGGCTTTGTTGACCTTTAGGGATCCAAGTAGTTTGGTGTTCAGGTTTGGGGAATGTGAAATGACTCCTACTTTGGAAGAAATATCCGGTTTGTTGCATTTTTCCTATATCGAGAAGGATATGATCCGAGCAAGAAATCATACTGGCGTGAGATTTTGTAGTCTTTTGGTTTAAAAAGTAAGGGTATTCATTTGGGTTGTTTAAGTGATTCGTGGGTTTCTTTAGATTTTTTGTTCGCCAGATTCGGGCCCTCGGAAGGTTTTGATTGCTTTAGGGATGAATTTTATATGACTAACGAGAAGTGGGAGAGAAAGCGTCTTGAAGTCTTCACCCTTGCTTTGTTAGGTATTTTAGTGTTTCCACTAGAAGAAAGACGTATTAATACCCGTTTGCAATCTGTGGTGATGGCTCTATTTCATAAGGATCAAAACAACAAGGGCATTAATCAAAAGGGCAGGTTCACTCTCATACCCATGATCTTAACAGAAATATATAAGGCTTTAACCGAAGTGAAGGAGGGGATGAGATTTTTTGAGGGCAGTAACCTGATATTGCAGTTATGGATGATAGAGCATTTGCATGCGCCTTCTTTAGACAGACCATATGTGGTAGATCGTTGTATTCCCAATCGAGTGAAAGCCATGGACCTCAGGTTGCGTTTGGATAAATTCTCTCTACCCGTGGGAGTCGACGCTTGGATTGAATTTCTTGAGTCAAGAACCGGGGATAACATTTTGTGGACTTGTCTGTGGCTTCGACCAAAGATAATCTTGTTTGGTTGTCAAATGCAGCTCCTTCTAGTTATGTTAGAGCTTAATTGCACTAGACCATACAGTCCTTCTAGGGTAATGCGCCAGTTGGGTAGGCCGCAGGACGTACCACCAGTAGTGGATCTTCTAAAGGATGTAGAGTAATTAAAGGACCAAGCCTTGGGTGAAAGAAAATACGAGCAGTTCTGGAAGCATGCAACAAAGCTAGGTGTGGACACTCTCAAAGAAAGTTTGGATAATCCGGGGTACACTCAGGGATATGGGGTCTGGTTTTAATCTGTCCCTCGGGGTATCAGTCAACCCTTACCAACGCAACTTAGAGGGAAAATATAGGAAGAATGCATAGTTGATGACCATCAGGATGAAAGTGCGAGGTCCAAAGTGGAGACACTGAGAGTTCAGTTAGCATATTTGTTCAAGACGGTAGAAAGGTGTCAGAATAATCTTTCCAAGTGCACTCCTCATGAGGCAGGAATACGGGCTCGAAGCTTCTTTCCTAGTATCAGGGTGTCTTTATAGGATTTGCTACAAAGTTTGAATGGGAGAAAGAGAACTTCAAAGGCAGGTCCATCTCAACCAGGGTCATAACTCAGATCACCAGTCTGAAAGAGCATTTCTTATCTTTATTCAGTTTGGAGTCTTTTATGTTTCTGTCATTGTAGGTTAGTGTCTGTGTTTAGACGGAGTCAAGTTATTTTTGATATTCGGTTCTTTATTGTACGCATGTCGTTAGGGGTTTAGAATGTTGTTTTGTTTTTGTTGTTTATTTTTAAATTGGTCCTAAATTCGTTGTATGTTTTGTTGTCTGTCATCGAAATGTTAGGACGTTACGTCTTTCTTTTGTTTACTTGTTTTCGTTTTTCGTGAAAAAAAAAACCTTCAACTGTGTGATGTTTATGCATAAGCTGCCCGAACTACGCAAGATCTGATTCATGTACAACATGATACGTAGGCAACCTACTTTTGGGTTCGATCTAATCATTTTGTTTCGTTGTTTTCCATTACTTTTCCTCTTTTAAAGCAAAAACAAAAGCCATAAAGAATGATAAAATAAAGGTAGATAACGAGAGAAGGGAAAAGAACAGAGATGGATACGAAAAAAATAAATAATAATAATAATAATAAGTGTAGATAAAAATAAGTGTAGATAAAAATCGGGATGATGTTAAAATGACCTCGCTACCCTCAAAAGATGGTAGAAATGAACATGAATTTAGGACAATTTTACCAATGTGATTCCCATGCTTGTTGTGTGCCTCAATCCTAACGGATGTCGTCTTTGATGAGCATGTTCTTTCAGATAACAGTGGTAGGTTTGCAGCACTCTGGATAGTCACCCATACTTCACTAGATCCAAAGCAAAGCTCGCCAGGGCTAGTAGGGAGATTGAAAATTTGCTCATTGACTCGGATCAGGATCACAGGGAAGAAAGTATAGAACACAATGATGAGGTAGTAAGGCTCAGGAAACAATTGATAGATTTACACCGGGCATGGGCCAGCAGAATGTCTCCTCCTCCGCTTTCTGAAGGTCTTGGGAATATCTCTAATTGCCCACCGCTCTCTCAGGCGCAATTCTCTGCTCCTACTGAGTCACCTGAGCACGCGCCAGGATTCACTCCGCGACATTATTATCCTGGAAGTTCTGGTGTGCCCTTGGCAGCTCCTAAACCAAGACCCGCTGCTCAGCCAGCACCACCGATCACACCAGTATTCGTGGCTCCGTGACCACATAAAACTCTCATATACGTTGTGCGTCCCACAATGAGGCTTCCTAGGTCTGCCAGTGAGCCAATATTGAAGGTTCCAGATAGTCAGTATTATGCTCCGGAGCCGACTTTGAGAATGAATGAACCGAATGGGTACACTCAGCCACCTGCATTTCTATTTGATACATAGAAACCTGTCGCAACAGAGGAACAGGAAGTCATAGCATGGAAGTTGAAAAGTTTAGAACAGGCCATGAGGAATTTGCAGGGAATCGGAGGTTATAAGAATGTTTCTTATAAAGATCTGTGCATGTTCCCAGACATCAACCTTCCCCTCGGTTTTAAAATGCCCAAGTTCTAGAAGTATGCAGGACACGATGATCCCGTGGCACACTTGAGAAGTTATTGCAACCAGTTGAGGGCTGCAGGACTCATGGCTTTCTTTGGCGAGAGTCTTTCTGATCTGGATTCAGAATGGTTTATCGATCAAGATATCGACAAGTGGAACAGCTGGGACGACTTAGCTTCTGAGTTTGTGCAACATATTTTATATAACATCGACCTGATTCCGGACGAAAAATCTTTGGTCAACATAAAGAAGAAAAGCACTGAAGGTTTTAGGGAATACGCGATAAGGTGGCGTGAACAGGCTGCCAGGGTAAAGCCTCCAATGAAAGAAAGTAAGTTGGTAGAGGTTTTCATTCAGGCACAGGATGAGACCTATTTTCAACATTTACTTCCGGCAATGGGAAAGTCTTTTATTGAAGTCCTCAAAATGGGGGAGATGATAGAGGACGGAATCAAGACCGGCCGAATAGTGAGTTTTGCCGCATTGAAAGACACCAACAAGCGATTCAAGGTGGATATGGCACATTCGGAGGTAAAAATAAGAAAGAGGACATGGCGATTATCGTAGTTGGAACCCATTACTATCCTAAAAGACCACCTCACCCCTATCCCCAATCCCAAGCCCAAGTCTACGCCCAAGCTCCATATATTCCTCCCCACCATTACTACCCTCCAAAAAAACCTTTATATTCCATTCCACCACCCCCATACCCAGTATATAGCGCACAACCATATTCCCAAACCCCTTCTTACCCATAATGGCGCGTGCAAGCTCCACAAAATCATCCATCCGCTCCACCAAATTACCAAAACCCCTCCAGATCCGGTTTTTAAGCTAGGACCAAGTATAAGAAAAAGAAGGCGGTCAAAAATCAATTCACACCTCTTGGGGAGTCATATGCTAGCTTGTTTGATAAGTTTAGAAAGTTGAGGTCTTAAACCCAATTCAAGGAAGGATTTCAAATCCACCGTCGAGGAATCTCGATTATTCTTTAAGGTGTGCATACTATTCTGACATGCCAGGCCATGATATCGAGAAATCCTGGCATTTAAAGAGAGTTGTCCAAGATTTAATTGACACAAATTAGATGCTGGTCCAAGCCCCGGAGGGTCCAAACATTAACCAGAATCTGCTGCCAACGCATGGTGAAACTAATATGTTAGAATTGATATATGATGGGAAAGAGTCTTCAAGGTGTTATAAGCCTATTGTCAAGATACAGACCCTTGAGGAGAAATCGGTGAATGTAGCAGAGTCTTTGAAAGCAATGTCATTGAGCCAGGAAGGAATGAGAGAAGATAAAACCCAAGAAAGCACAAAGAAACCCCTGATCACAGTACAAGGCGCTAGAAGTTATGTTGATTTAAGTCAGGATAAACCTAAGTTGACAGTGGTAAGAGCTCTGAGTCAGCCCATCTTGACGGTGAAAGGAGCACTGGCAGTGCCTATTGTCCTCAAACCAGTGACCCAACCTCTGATAGTTGATACGAAAAAGGTTCCCTAGAATTATGGGCGGACTGTGATGACCTATCACGAGAAAGAAGTAGTGGAAGATGTAGATGAGGTAGGGGGTGTGACTAGGTCAGGAAGATGCTTAGTGAATGAAGGCTTAAGAAAGTCCAAGCCAATGGTGAGTGGACCGTCATTTATCAAAAAGCCTATCACCGAAGAAAAAGCTGAAGAATTTTTGAAAAAGATGAAATTGCCAGAGTATTCAATAATAGACCAGTTGAAGAAAACCCCTGCTCAAATTTCCCTCTTATCTTTGTTTTTGCACTCCAAGGAGCATCGTGATATTTTACTGAAGGTATTAAAAAAGTCATATGTTACCAGGGTGTTTATAGTAAATCAGCTTGAGAGATTGGTTGGAAAAATCTTTGAGGTGAATCGGATCACCTTTTCTGATAATGAATTGTCTGTTGAAGGTACATGGCATAACTGGGGCCTTTACATTATAGTGAAGTGCGAAGAGTTCTACGTCACTCATGTTATGATTGACGGAGGTTCAGGTGCAAATATTTGCCCTATTTCTTCTTTGCAAAAGTTGAATATCGGTGCTGAGAGGATCAGGCCCAACAATGTATGTGTTAGGTCTTTCGATGGTGCAAAATCAAACTCCATTGGCGAAATAGAACTAATGTTGATCATAGGGCCTGTTGAATTCTCCATATAGTTTCAAGTATTAAATATAGACTCCTCTTACAATATGTTGTTGGGAAGGCCGTGGATCCACAAGGCCAAGGCGGTTGCATCTACACTGCACCAAATAATTAAGTTTGAGCATGACAGGCAACAAGTGGTTATTCACGGTGAAGGAGATTTGTCCGCCGGTGAAGATTCTCCTTTGTCTCTAATTGAGGAAAATAACATAGAGGAGACATTCGGCTATCAAATATTTGATATAGTGCCAGTGAATCGTATCCTTGAATGACAGGTTATACCGGGACCGCAATTTTCTTCCGCTTCTATCATGATGGTGAGTGAACTTTGGAAATACAAATTTGAGCCAGGAAAGGGTTTGGGAGTGTCTCTGCACGGTATAGTTCATCCCATATGTCTGAGTGAGAATGTGGGCACGTTTGGTCTGGGATTTGAGCCTACGGCTGAAGATCTGAAGAAAGCCAAGGGAAGGAAAAAGGAAACATGGTCACTCCCTTGCCCAATGACACTACTCAGTGAATCATTTGTTAAGAGCAGTGTCACGAAGCATGTGGAATCTGAAGTTGAATTGGTTGATGACTGCCAAAACCTTTTTATTGATGTTAATATAGTCGAAGCAGGAGAAGGTACCAGTATGGTAGACGTGCAATTCATAGGCCCAGCTGTCCGGCTCAATAATTGGGAAGTCACTCCTCTTCCCGTCAGGAGGGAGTTTTGGTAATTTATTTTGTTTTTCTTTCTGTTTATTCGAGTTATTTCAGGGTTGTAATTCAGATTTTAGTTTTTTTATGTTATGTTGGCATCTATGTTTAAACCCTTCTATTTTTTTATTTAATGAAATGCAATGTCCCTTTCTGATTCGTGTCTAATATATTTTGTATTTCTTTTCTTTTTTATATACAGTTCTCTTTATGCTGATTCTAATGACATGACATGCATGCAGAATTTTCAGCCTGACCTTAAAATCCAAACTAATCAAGATGTAATGAAGCAGGATGGGGAATATGATGAAGAAGAAGCACTAGAAGAAATAAGCAAAGAGTTGGAATAGTTTGAAGACAAACCGAATCCTAATTTGAATGAGACTGAGCCCATAAATCTAGGGGATCAAGAAGCTGTTAGGGAAACTAAAATCAGTGTACATGCTTTGCCACAGCAAAAAAATGGAATGATTCAAGCAATAATTGATTATAAGGATGTTTTTGCATGGTCTTATGATGATATGCCTGGTTTAAGCACTGAATTAGTGGCTTACAAATTGCCAACAGATCCCGTATTCCCTCCTGTCAAATAGAAGTTGAGGAAGTTTAAAACTAATGTAAGTATTAAAATCAAAGAGGAAATCAAGAAACAACTTGAAGCCAAAGTAATTCAAGTGGCTCGTTATCCCATGTGGTTATCCAACGTTGTTCCCGTAACAAAGAAAGATGGAAAAATTCGAGTGTGTATTGATTACCGTGATTTGAACAGAGCAAGCCCGAAAGATTATTTTCCACTTCCCAACATCCATATTTTGTTAAACAACTGTGCTAAACACAAGGTTGCCTCTTTTGTGGATTGTTATTACGGATATCACCAGATCATTATGGATGATGAAGACGCGGAGAAGACGTCTTTTATCACACCATGGGGGACCTATTGTTATCGAGTGATGTCGTTCGGTTTGAAGAATTGTGGATCAATATACATGAGAGCCATGACCACTATGATTCATGATATGATGCATAAGGAGATTGAGGTATACGTGGATGATGTGATTATTAATTCAAAAAGTTTGGCCGACCATGTTAAAGATTTAAGAAAGTTCTTTGAAAGGCTTCGCAGGTATAATCTCAAACTCAACCCGGCAAAATGTGTATTTGGAGTTCTGTCTGGAAAGTTGTTGGGGTTTGTAGTCAGCCGTCGGGGGATTGAATTGGATCCCTCGAAAATCAAAGCCATTCAGGATTTGTCCCCGCCCAAGAATAGGACGGAGGTTATGAGTTTGCTTGGTAGACTAAACTACATTAGCAGGTTTATTGCTCAACTCACAACCACTTGTGAGCCCATATTCAAGTTGCTGAAAAAGAGTGTTGCGGTAAAATGGATTGAAGAATGTCAGGAAGCGTTCGATCGAATCGAAAGATAGTTGTCAAATCCGCCCATGCTGGTACCCCCGGAGCCTGGTAGGCCTTTGATCTTATATTTATCAGTCATGGACAATTCTTTCGATTATGTCCTGGGTCAACATGATGTCACAGGCAAAAAAGAGCAGGCTATTTATTATCTTAGCAAGAAGTTCACCACATATGAGGCCAGGCATACTCTTCTTAAAAGGACATGTTGTGCCCTAACTTGGGTAGCATAGAAGTTGAATCATTATCTCTCATCCTATACTGCTTATCTCATCACCCACATGTATCCTTTGAAGTATATCTTTCAGAAGCCTATGCCGACAGGTCGATTGGCAAAGTGGCAAATATCGCTTACCGAGTTCGACATTGTATATATGACTAGAACCGCCATGAAAGCCCAAGCTTTGGCAGATCATCTTGCTGAGAATCCCATCGATAAAGAGTACGAGCCATTGAAGACATATTTTCCTGACGAAGAAGTGTCGTGTGTCGATGAAGTCGTTATATATGCTGATCCAGGTTGGAAGTTGTTCTTCGATGGAGCTTTCAATATGAAAGTAGTCGGAATAGGTGCGGTTCTTATCTCTGAATTGGGACAACATTTCCCGATAACAACACAACTTCGATTCTACTATACTAATAATATGGCAGAGTATGAAGCCTGCATTCTTGGTTTGAGGTTAGCTGTTGATATGGGAGTCCAAGAATTATTGGTGTTGGGAGATTCGGATTTTCTCGTCCATCAAATTCAAGGCGATTGGGAGACACTAGATTTGAAGCTCATCCCGTATCGACAATGCTTGCAGGAGCTATGTCAACAGTTTGTGTTAGTAAAATTTAGGCATATTCCAAGGATTTATAATGAAATTGCTGACGCTTTAGCCACTCTGTCTTTAATGCTCCAACATCCTAATAAAGCCTACATCGATCCAGTGCATATACAAAGTCGTGATCAGCATTCTTACTGTAATGTGGTTGAAGAAGAGCTCGATGGAGAACCCTAGTTCTTGGATATCAAGCGATACATTCAATCAGGAGAATACCCAGCATATGCCACCAACGATCAAAAGAGGACTATTAGGCGTTTGGCTTGTGGATTTTTCTTAAGTGGGGGAATCTTATATAAGAGAACCCCAGATCTGGGACTTTTGAGGTGTGTAGATGCAAGAGAAGCCTCGGCAATCATGGTTGAAATACACTCTGGAGTATGTGGGTCGCATATGAACAGTCATGTCTTGATAAAGAAGATTCTTCGAGTAGGTTATTACTGGCTTACTATGGAGAGGGATTCTATTATATTTGTTCGAAAGTGACATCAATGTCAGGTGCACGGCGATCTGATACGTTCTCCTCCTATTGAGTTGCATGCAATGGCCGCTCCATGGCCGTTCGTGGCTTGGTGAATGGATGTGATTGGACCGATTGAGCCGAAGGCATCAAATGGACATAGATTCATTTTGGTAGCCATTGACTACTTCACAAAGTGGGTAGAAGCAGTAACTTTCAAGTCGGTGACAAAAAAGGCTGTGGTAGACTTTGTTCATGCCAATATCATTTGTAGATTCGGAATTCCAAAGATGATCATTACAGACAATGCTGCCAATCTCAATAGTCATTTGATGCAAGAAGTATGTCAACAGTTTAAGATTGCACATACTGCGAAAAATGGTACAAGGGTTTAGACAGTGGCATGAAAAGTTGTTATTTGCATTGCTAGGTTATCGCACCACTGTTCACACTTCAACAGGGGAAACTACATAATTATTGGTTTATGGAACAGAAGCAGTCATCCCTGCAAAAGTTGAAATTCCCTCTCTTCGAGTCATTGTAGAAGCAGAGATTGATGATGACGAATGGGTCAAAACCCGACTGGAATATTTGAGTTTGATTGAGGAAAAAAGGCTAACGTCTGTGTGTCATGGCCAGTTGTATCAGAGGAGGATGGCTCGAGCGTATAACAAAAAGGTCCGTCCCAGGAATTTTGAAGTTGGTCAGTTGGTATTAAGACGTATCCTTCCTCACCAGGTTGAAGCGAAAGGCAAGTTCTTCCCTAACTGGAAAGGCCCTTTCGTTGTGAAAAAAGTGTTGCCCAATGGAGCCTTATATTTGACAGATATTGAAAGAAAAATGGCAGAAATGACTATCAATGCTGATGCGGTCAAAAGATATTATGTATGATATTTTGTCCTTTGTTGATTTTATTGCATGTTTAGTACTTGCATTTTTGAAGATTGATATGATGAAGACATTTTATTCTTCTATCCAAACATTGTGTCATTCTTTGTTACCCGTTTGAGCTTCGTTTCATTTTTTATTTCATATCCCTCTTTTGGAATCAAAATAGAGTCAAAGATAAATGTCAAGAAAATAAGAATAAAAGAAAGAGTTCAAAACTAAAAGAAAAAAAATCAAAACAAAGAACAAACTAATGGAACTATGTGCGACCTGATTCTCCTCTCTCGGGAGTAAGATACGTAGGTTGCCCTATTTTGGGCTCGGTCCAAACAAATAAAGATTTAAGATTCACCCAGTCAACAAAAACTGGGGCATGAGTTAATGTGTTGTTTGAATTTATTCCAAAAGTTGTAAGTCCCACCCCCACTTCAAGTGTCATTTGAACCTCTTGCCATCCTGTTCTAACCTTATCCAAAAGCCAAGATACAACCAAAGAAAGTCATTCAGATCAATTTTTGATAATGTTAAGGCTAAGCATGCAATGGATATGATGATACATTGTGAGTTACCACATGTCTCCCTCGACATAAGAAATCAAGAAAGAAATACAAAATGAGAGAGTCTTATTGGTAAAAAACCCCGCGGGCATCATAAGGTGATGGTGAGTTGAGAGAAATAAAAATGAGAGTGTCTTATTGGTGAAAACCCTCACAGGCACCATAAGGTGATGGTGAGTAGAGAGAAATAAAGATGAGAGAGTCTTATTGGTGAAAACCCTCATGGGCACCGTAAGGCGATGGCGAGTTCAAGAGAAAAGTGAAAAGTGAAAAGAAAAAGATTTATTGGCGAAAGTCTTTTAAGATGTTGTCAATTGAATGTGATGTATGAGTCCAATGGACTTGAAGAAGCGGCTCAGCGGCAAAGGCACGAACTCAACGACAAATGGGGAGTTTGGATAGTAAGATCAGGCAGCTTAATCCAAAAATGCATGTCATACTCATTGGAGTTGGTTTTCGTATTCAGATAAGTTTTCTTTTGGAATATGGGACATTGCCCTTTTCTTTCCTTTACATATTCAAGCTTTTTGTCTTTTTATGTCATTTATCAAAATAAAAGTCACCATTGTTTTTTTACATTTTTAAGTCAAGTCTGTGTCAAAACAAGTGAGAAAGGATTTCAAATTTACTACCAGTCTTTCCAATTATATGAAGAAAAGCCAAGGACCGTCACATGAAAGAAATATGATCGTAATTCAACACAAAACAAAGGAATTCTATCAACCGGAAGGCTGTTGTATTCGTGGAAGCATTCAGATTCAGGAAAAGGGTGCACCTCAGAGGCATGGTAAAATGGAAACCCATTGTTCGAGTCAGAACTCATTTCCCTATATCTGGATCCGGGGCAATGATGCGGCAAGACAGGGCAAGTGTCAGCAATTTGGAACAAAGATGAAAGGAACAAGTGCTGGGGCAGATACCTGAGAAGCCAAGAGCTGCAAGCCGCCACTAAGTTTTAACTGACAAATTTTCTTGGTTGAAATAGGGGCAAATTCGCTTCACTTAATTCAGCTACCATTGGAAATGCACATCCGTGAGATTTTACTTTCAGTTTAGGACCCTCCTGAAAAATGGAATTTTACTTTCTGTTCAGGACCCTCCTGAAAAATGGGATTTTACTTTCTGTTCAGGACCCTCCTGAAAAATGAGATTTTACCTTCAGTTCAGGACCCTCCTGAAAAATGGAATTTTACCTTCAGTTCAGGACCCTCCTGAAAAATGGGATTTTACTTTATGTTCAGGACACTCCTGAAAAATGGGATTTTACTTTCTGTTCAGGACCCTCCTGAAAAATAGGATTTTACTTTTTGTTCGCGACCCTCCTGAAAAATGGGATTTTACTTTTTGTTCAGGACCCTCCTGAAAAATGGGATTTTACTTTCAGTTCAGGACCCTTCTGAAAAATGGGATTTTACCTTCAGTGCAGGACCCTCCTGAAAAATGGGATTTTACTTTATGTTCATGACCCTCCTGAAAAATGGGAATTTACTTTATGTTCAGGACCCTCCTGAAAAATGGGATTTTACTTTATGTTCAGGACCCTCCTGAAAAATGGGATTTTACTTTATGTTCAGGACCCTCCTGAAAACTGGGACCACGCTTTCAAATGAAATACTACTTTACTATAATTTTTGTTTGGGACAATTTTCGTTCTAGTTTTAATTTTGGATTTCAGGAGCCCGCCTGAAGAACAGGGTGATGAAATAGCAAGTCAGGAGCCCGCTTGGAGAACAGAGTTGACGAAATGATAAGTCAAGCAATAAAGTGATGAAATTGCAAGTCA
The DNA here is from genome assembly GCA_030864215.1 of Capsicum pubescens. NCBI lineage: Eukaryota > Viridiplantae > Streptophyta > Magnoliopsida > Solanales > Solanaceae > Capsicum > Capsicum pubescens. The sequence continues at coordinate 269,960,976 of CM061545.1, read as the reverse complement.
GAAGCCCGCCCGAAGCATAGGGCAACTAACTGAAAAGTCAAGCAACAAAGTGAAGAAATTGAAAAGCAAGCAACCAGTTAAAGAATTAGCAAGTCTGGAGCCTGCTTGAAGAATAGGGTGATGAAACTCAAGTCAAGAGTCCAAAAGAAGCTGCATAGATAGGATTTTTTAATTTCATTTATGTTTTTAACTTGTAATTTTTCATTTTTTTTTATGTAATAACAGAGCCGCGGCCTGGAACCTCGACGGAACCTCACTCGACTCTCCAACATGGCATAGTCCTTCTCTTTCCAATCCGTTAACATACCCGTGACTTGTTTCTCTCATAACATGGGTAGGTAGGATGTCTTAAGTCAAAACCCGTATTGTCCTTCTTCCTTCTGTTTCTTTGAATGATGATCGGGTCAAAATTTGGTCTCGCTGTCTACTTCTTTGTCTGAAAACATTTCATGTTTACATTCAAAGGGGGCATGATGTAGACACCTAATTTCGTCCCCCCGATATCTTTTACCCATTTTCAATTTATTCTATCTCGTACCCTCATCTTCATGATAACCCCTCCATAAAAATACCAAAAAAAATAAACAACTCTAAACAAACCCCTAACAAACCCAATCCCCAATTATTCTTGTGATAACTAATTAACAACATTGCCTATTAAATTAGGACACCTAACCACCTACCCCACTGCCCCACCCCCTTAAATTTTTATTCCCTTTTAACCAACACACTAATAAATAAAAAGAGCCCACAGATTTGGCCATTCTTATCAATACATAAAGGGGGGACAGTGCACGCATAGAAGGGGTCCATTTTTTCTTCTTCACAACATCGACATCAGAGAAGAGACCACTCCTCCATTTTTTTTTCTTTATTTTTCTCATTCGATCAACACACGCACAAACATATCCGCACACACCACTACTCTATCAGCTTCCATGTTTTTTTAACAACAACACCATCAATACATTCCAGCAACAGGCATCCTTCACACACTACACACTTACGCACACATAGAATCAAGGGAGAGAGAGAGATTTAAAATTGAGAGAGAGAGAGTTAAAAACATGAATGAAGATGGTTTGAGAGATCTGGTCGTCTTTAGATTTCCGGTGAAAATTTCACCGGATTTGATTTTTCAGCTTGTCGGTCTAGTCCTAAGGTCGTTGGAATCAGTGTGGTTCGGCAGATTCAGGCGTCGTCTGTCCAAAAAATTTCTCCCTCACTGCGGAAATATGGACAAGCGACCAAATTAGTCGATTTCGGAGAGATTTCTGATACGGGTTTCTCGATTTTTCACAATTTCAGTATCAGGTTGCTCGTTAATTCTCTTTGATTAGGATTCAAAGTTGTCCGGGTCGTTATCTATCGATATTGAGTTGGACTTTGGTTCGTGGTCGTAGTTTTCTAGTCGGGGTTCCAAGTCTGGGCTTCTTTAATTCTTTATTATCAACGAAAGTTTATCGGAAGGTGGTCTTGTGATCGACTTGAGTTTAAAGTTCCTGAATCTTCTTCGTCCCCACTGATTTCGAAGTAGACCAGGCCGAGAAACAGTGAGGATCGTTGGAATTTTTGGTCCATCTCTTTCTGTCTCATCTGAGCTCACCGGAGCTCAAGCTACGTCGGTTTTCGACCTTCTGTCGTATTGATCGGGGTTTTGGGTTCGTCTATTCTCATGCCGTCCGGGTAGTACATTCTTGATACTGAGTGGATTGTGCTACTTTGGAGGTTTCCATTCGAGGATTCCTGTCTCGGGTTTCTTTATTATCGCCAAAACATTCTACCGAGGTCCATTTCTTAACTCCTTTTTTATATATATATATTTGGTTGGTTGTTTGTATGGGTTGCGATTACGAGTGGTGTGATTATGGTTTTGTTGGATTTTGTTTATGTTGATGTTATGATCATGATGCTTGGTTGTTTGGTTTTGGTGGTTTGAGGAATAAATTTGATCATGTTCTAATGGATTGATAGAAAGAAAGTTGGGGGTGGAATTGAAAAATTGACAAAAAGGATAGATTCGGTTTAATTTTGATTTATTGTTGGCATGAATCGGGATAGATTTTCGATGGGTTGAAATGGATAGGCAATATAGGTTCGGATAGGCCAATTTTAGAACTTGTTGTTTTGGTTGAATGTTGGAAATTCGATGAAATATTTGAAATTTTGTTGAATAATTTGATTTTCTCGCACTAAAAATGTATTCATTCGGTCGGGGAATGCCCCGAAGTATCTGTATATATTTATTTACCGGGGAATGCCCCAAGGTATCTTGTACCCGGAGGATTTCCGCGATAAAGGCCTGAGGCGTCGAGTAGAGCATTAGTCTAGAATTAATTTAGAATAGGATTTATTTTTACGCATTTTTCTAATTTTGGACTATATAATTGGACTGGACACAAACTTTTGATTTGTTTTGTCTCATGTGTTTAATGGATTGTTTTTATGTGTTTTTTGTGTGGTTTATACATTTGTAATGTCAAATTAGCCGATACGCTCTACTAAGCGACCGTGGTGGAACCACGGGATCGAGGGGTACCTTACACCTTCCCCTCGGTCAACAGAATTCCTTAGCCGGAATCTTCGTTCGCAGATCAGTTTTACAGAGTCAAAAATCATTTTGAAAAAGGATTTTCCAATGGTGACTTGGCACACCGGATTATGCCAAGTGGCGACTCTGAATAAAAATGTAAATAGTCCTTTTTCGAAATAATTTTTTCATTTTTGTCACCTTAATAATAAAACCCTTTCAAACTTAAAATACATATCTTTTTTGGAGAGAAAGAAAAGGGGTGTGACATACCCTATTTAGAAACAAACAAAAAAAATACACCATCCTCACTATCTTCTTCAGAATCATCAGCATAAGATTTCCGAACATCGTCTTCAATTTCTTCAACTTTCCTTTTCTTTTCGTACTGTTTTTAAATTTTTTGCTCCTTCTTCAACCCTTTTTTTTTCAAAATTTCACGGATATTCACTGTGTCGTTGCGAAACTTTGACCTAATCTCCTTCGATCTCCCACATTTCTTCAACTGTATAGGATTTATAACAACTTTAACTAAATCTTCATGAGTTAACCCAAGTCTAAAAGATTGTGCTTAATCAAACTCTACATTCATATTCCGTATACCGTTATTTGTTGGTATTTTTGTTGTATGTTCATCCATTAAAACATAAAACCCTTAAAATCTGATTTTCAGTTGAATTACAGTAGGAAAAGAAAAAACCGCTAACATGCAAAATGCGATTAATAGTTACCTGAAATAGAGGAAGTAAATCATTATCACAGATCATGCTAGAATAGTGCAAAAGGAATAAAATTTGAAGGGGGAGAGATCGTTAATGGCGAAAGAAAAGGAAAAAACAAATTAAATTAAGGAAAGAGAAATAAGAATGGCGTGAAAAGGGGATTTTAGCACAGTAACTTTCTTAGGGGGCAAAAAATAGGGGACCACTTAAAATAATGTTACAGATGCTACATAATGTAATTAGGATAAAGTGTTTCTATTTTTTGTAATTTAATACTTAAGTATGCTACTATAGGTAGTTTTCCCTTTACTATTTTTACTCTAGAGAAAATTTAAAGAAGACCATATCTTACACCCGACCCATGATAATTCTATAATTATAAAATGATAAGCCTAAAAATTCATGGTGCTTTTCAAATTCATTATTTCACAAAAAGAAAATCTCCGGAGGTGGATTTACACTTTCCGAATTTTGGTGTTAAAAAGAACTTAAACCCCAGGACGAATTTATTTTTAAAAAATTACTAACATTAGGTGTATGTGTATAGAAACATAATTTCTTTTTTTTTTTTTAAAACAAAATAAACTCCATTTCCCCTCAATTCTAATAAAAGAAACCAAATGCACACACAACAAAGAAAGAACAAAAGAAATACTCGTAAGTAGGCAGTGGAACTGAATTTCTTCTTCGTTATTTTTTTGTAAGTTTCAAAAATAGCAACTGTTTGGCACAAAATTCATATTTCATAACCACACTTTATAATATTATTATTTATAATCGATATATTTGATTCACATTTATTGTATTTGCATTACTTAATAATCTGTATGTATAAAAAACATAAATACATTAGTCACATTTTAAATTTTATATTTTTTTTATTTTCAAAAAATATGATTACATTAAATACAAGCCATGAATAATCACTACAAAAAAATGTGTTTTAGCCACGTGCAAAACCGTGGCTATATGGTACCAAAATCGTAGCTAAATAGTTTAGCCACGGTTCATTAACCACGGTTAAAGGTGGGTCCAACAGGGGCGTGGCGAGTAAATTAGCCATGGTTTTAACGTCCGTGGTAACATTTCATTAGCCACGGTTTTCAGGTATATTTAGCCACGGCCATTCCATGGGTAATTTGTTCAAATTTTGTGCTATCATATCAGTTTGCCACAGTTATAACCGAGGCAAAAATGCCTAGTTTTTAAGAAATATATATTTTTTTCATATAACCGTGGCAAAAAAGTATCCATCTTTTTAAAAAAATTTATATTTTTTCATAAATTTGCCATGATTTAATCGTGACAAAAGTGCCAGCTCTTTTTTAAAGATAAAATAATATATATATATATATATATATATATATATATATATGATAGTCTGATACTAATTTCTAAATAATGATTGACATTCACTTACACATTAACCATTATACACAAGATTGATATTAATTGTAACATAATAATCAAAGTTCTGATATTGTTCAATATATTGGCACAAAAGATAAGGTCCAAACCTTAAATATTCATAAAAAATACCATAAATACTAATGTTAAAGAAACACCAAAATATACTAAAGCCTAAGAAGATTACTGCTTGAGCTACCAAGATTCACATGACTATTTCTAGACATTCCAAAAGCTTTTGAAGGACAAACATTTCCACCTAAACCACGCACACGTCCAGAATATTTAGATCCAAATACTTTTTCAATGGCGTCATTAGGATGAGCTAGTATCTTCAAAGGAACACCGTAACTGATAGCAAGTTCCTGATCTTTAGGTAGATGCTCCTGTATTTTATCCAAAAAGCAAAATAGATAAATGAGATATCCTCGTACCAATAAGACTTCTCTGTAATAGAGTTTGGTATTAATTCAAGCAATTGTCCATTATATATAGAGACGTATTAATTCAAGCAATAGTCCATTAAATATAGAGACGCTTCAACAACAACAAAAAATCTAGTATACTCCCACCAAGTGGGGTCTGGGGTGGGTAAAATGTATGCAGTCCATACCGCTACCTCCGAAGAAGTAGAGAGGTTGTTTCCAATAGACCCCCGGCTCAAGATATAGAATAGTCTTCAACTAGAGCAGAGCTTATAATAAACTAATAACAATAATATTGTCATAATTATACAAATATACCAGCAAGGAATTTAATCTCAGGAATGGACAAGAATGATTAAACAAATGATGTTCAAGCAGGAAATCAACAATTGATGTCGCTAATGTACAGTTTTGAGCATGTGCTACTTAAACATGGTATCATACTATCATTTACTTGCATCATCCTTACTTCACATAAACAATTTTAGAGTCACCTAATTAACTTCATTCTTGCCTTGTACACTACATAACTTTTAACCTTGTAGGAAGTTTGGAAAGTTTCCTTTATTCTTGAAATACCAATAATTTTATAAGCAAGAGTTCTAACATATAAAATAAATATCCATCAAACAATAAATACGTCAGAGATAACAATCAGCCCACAACGGTATCTGTATATATGGAATGAATCAGTGAATGAGGTCATCTAGTTAAGATCTTAAGATCAGTGAATGAGCACTACTTTGGTATGATTTTTCAAACTTAAATTCGATTCTAATTATTGACTGCACCTCATAGGGATCTATCTATCTATCATACAACAAGGATTTGACAGGACCTTTTCCTCAGTCTATTGGAAAATTGACAAAGCTATCAAATTTGTAAGTAAATGAGAATAAGCATTGAACTTGAATTCACTTACAAGCTAATCTCATGATAATTTGCTGATCTTTTCTTAATTTCATGACAGTATCTTTGTTGGTTGTGGATTTTCTGGATCCTTAACCGACTCCATAGGAAATCTTACTCGACTGTTTTTTTGTAATCATTTTGTGGTACTTTTTGTACCTTAATGCAAACTTTTTGTGCTACCAGATTTCGGTCCATCTCTAGACAGGCAATGCACTTCTAAACAGAGAAACAGTTCACGAGGAGTTCAATCCATACTGCTTTTCTTGTGTTTATACATTATCATATCTGAATAGTTATGTTTACTAAATCTATCTGTCTTCCAATCGTTTTCTGTATTCACTCTAAAACAACCCCATTTTGTATTATGTAGATCTTAGAACAGGGATACAGTGAAATTCAACTCAAGGAATGTTCATTAGAATGAAGATTAAATACACCAGGCGTCACAATAATAAAAATTGATTGTACTAGAAATTGATACTGCATTTCCAGTACACAAGTTTATACTACTTTTACATCAATTAAGTTGACTATGTTTATCAAATGACTATGTTATTTGGTGGTTTTTGGAACAATACACTATTCAAAGGGCAGCCCGGTAAACTAAACTCCCGCCATGAGGTAGAGAGGTTGTTCCCGATAGACCCCGACTCAAGACAAAAACAGCTCATTAAGGAAAACAAACAAACTATGAACAACAGAATAACCTGGATATAAGTGTTTGTTGAGTTTATAATTTGTAAATTCTTAGCTCCTGTAAGAGCTGAAATTCAGACAAATAAAACCATTAGTTGTTAAGTAAAATATGCCACCATCGACGGAGCATGTGATTTATCCACACACCAAAAAAAAATAATGCAAATCACATGTTCAACCCACTCATGTACATTGCACACTCCAAATTACAGAGCAGTGACTTCTGAGGACGATCTATCTATTGGTAGTTCTACACTGCAATAATCAGAAAAAACAAGGAACCAAATATACTTTGTTTTGGTCTTGAACATTAAGAATCTAGTTCATGCGGAGTTTAAATAAGTCGTTCAAGCATAAAATGCTTAACATTGGCGAAAGGAATTGATCAAACAATACCTTCGAGCTAAGCATCTATAACGGCCAAAACAACCTAAAGAACTTTGCACATAGGTACAGTTTGGTATGTTATCTTCCGCAATGTGGCTTATTCAGTACATGAAGTAACGTGAATTCGTGGTAAACTTTAATCATTATAATAATTTCCACTAAAATAGGTCCGATTTATCGATAATAAGAAAACCCGCAAAATATGGTAGCTTTATCAGTAATTTATCTCTAAATAACTAAACTTATAGGGTTCGAATGAATCATAACAACATTAAATGCAATGACCTTAACTTAAACGGAATTAAATATTTTAGTTGTAATATTTATTGCCGCAAAATATCTCTTTTGTTGTAGTTGGTAGTCAGTAACCACGATATACCTAGCACGACATATGATAATATACAAACAAGCATACAACGATTTTCTTTTGAGATTTGTAATATCTAGATACATGTTAAAGAAGAGAGCAACACCATTCAAGATTTCAAGGATAACAAATACATGTTAAATGTTAGAGAAGAGAGCAACACTATTTAAGGATAACATCAACATGACAATGGACAGATAACATAACACATATAATTAACATTACTGGGTTGAAATGAATCATAACCGATGATAAAATATTAAATAACGACTCAAACAACACACACTAAAATCATGCAAATGATAAAATCAACATGACAATGGACTGACAACATGGCACATAACTAAACTTATAGGGTTCGAATGAATCATAACAGATGATGAACATCATCGGATGACTCAAATTAGATATTTGTTATAAAAAGTATTTTAGTGTTTTTTTGTGATAATTGAACGAAATTAAATCATTATGTTTATGCTACAAAAGATAATTATGTTCTTTTGGTACAACAAAAAAAGAATTTAGATTTTTTGCATTGTCAGTTGACAAAATATTTTACACTATCAGGTAACTTTGACTTGCTATTGCAGGTTATTTAATTTTTTTTTATTTTATGTAAATAGTTGGATAACCTGCAATAACAGATCAAGCTAATTGATAGTACAAAATTTTTTATTCACTAACTATGCACAGAACTTAAACGCATAAAAAAAATGATTATCCTAAAATGATTAATCGGGGCACAAAGACACTAACACTTAAAAAGTTGACCAATTTTTTTAAAAAAATTGTTTTCTTCTTACAAGTACTTTGTTTAATTATTCTTATTTTTTATAGTAGGATTTGGATTTTCAATCCTTTTAGTTCCTCTTCCAGTAACTTTACCTTGACGTACATTATTTTGCTTTGCTAATTACGCAATTACAACAACCATGAATTGAGTCAATAAAATTCAGGTATGCATATTATTTCACGCACAATAGCAAGGTGGTAATTTAAACTGTCGGTGTATATTGGTCAAGCCTTTTTTCTATTGTATGCATTGTCCAGTATTATGCCAAGTATGTATCGTAAGTGCAGTTTAATAGTGAAAAAATTTTGTAAATTTTTTCATTAGATTATGTGACTTACGTATGTATTGTTGTTTGGTTGAAAGTAAGTTATCTTGAAATAAACTATGCAAGATTAGGTATTCCACCCCTAAGGTGGGATTAATAACACTACAATTACGGAATAAGTTATCTCATGCATTTTATCTCAATCAAATATGGGATAAATTGATCCTACCATTAAACCCAATATTAATTATCTCTAATACCTTATACCAAACGAGCCCATACACAAATCATAGTGCTGACTGTACTCTACTACTTTCCATTTTTACCTTAGATTTTTGGAATTCCTGTAGAATATTATTGCAATGGTCAAATCATTGTTTTTATGTATTCAACAATCTAATTCTCTTTATCATGGTTAGTATTAAGATATATTCTCTTAATAATATTTCCTTAATAGGACCACTAAAATAGGTCTTATTTAACGGTAGCTTTACCAACAATTTATTGCTAAATCAAAAGTCGTTGAAAGTAATTATTTTTGGCGCTAAAAATATGAGCATTTACCTGCACTTGATATAACTACCACTAAAGACGTTAACACCATGCAATGACCTTAACATAAATGCCGTTAAATATTTTTGTGGAAATATTTATTTACGCTAAATATCTCTTTCGTTGTAATGGTAGCCAGTAGTAGCCACCGTATACCTAGCACGACATATAATAATATACAAACGGGCATCTATCGATTTTCTTTTGAAGATGTGTAGTATCTAGATATATGCTGTTAAAGAAGAGAGAAACACCAATCAAGTATAAAATCAATATAACAATAAACTAATAACATAATATATATATAACTAATATTAATGGGTTCGAATGAACCATAACTGACGATAGAACATCATAAGATGACTCAAACGACGCACTGACACCATTCAAACGACAAAAACAACATGACTATGGACTGATAACAAGACTCGAATGACACACACTAACACCATTCAAATGATAAAATCAACATGACAATGGACTGACAACATGACACAATAACTAAACTTGTAGGGTTCAAACGAACCATAAGACAGATGATAGGATTGACTCAAATTATAAGACATGACACACTGGGGATAACTCAAATGACACGATAAACCTAGATGCGCGCTTATTACTCATGCGCCTTCCACAATGCGCGACTTAGGAACGACAGTTGAACTAGTAGGGAACTGTAGAAGAAGTAGATCCACCAGCCCTAATTAGGAAAGGCTGCACCAACATTGGGTCCACGTGAAGAACTTTCCCCATCACCACTAGTAGGAGACAAGGCACTTCCAAGGGTGAGAAATGGGAGTGGAGCATCACTCCCCATTTGTTGAAGTTCTGCCTCGAATTCAACTTTTTGCTTTTGAGCTTCCAATGCCTCCTTCAATTGTTCAAGTTGGGAGAGGCTAAGTCCTTCAATAATCGGATATTCGTACACACGATCATAGGATGCCCTCCCAGATTCAAGTAGGGACTTCCCTACAACTCTCTCCTTCCGGAGAGACTCCTGCAAGTCCATGACCTACTTATTGAGCCCACGTTGACCAGTGTTTCGATGAGCCATGATTAGGTGGTCATGGCGATCATCATCATTTGGTGGAGGGAGGTCCCTCCCAAGAAACCTATCCACCAGCAACTCCACTGAAGGGTGCCCAAAGGAGTAAACTTTGTTGGCCTTGCCTGGAGAAAATACCACAATGGCAATTTCAGCACCACATAGCGTACAAAGTTCACTAGCCTTTTTGAACAGGCCAGAACGATGCTAAGAGAAAGTAACTTGCATGTTACTCTCATTTTTTATTTTCACTATTTCAACCTTTTTTCGACCCTTGCTCAGTCTTGCCATCGCTAAATTAAAACTACTCAATATTTGTGAAACCAAGAAGTAGTAGTTGTGATTTTTTATCTCAACACCAAGAGCTTTTATATCAGAAATTTCAATATTTTGTTCACCTTTTTAGGAAAATAAATTAAAATTACTTGGAGAGCCTATAAATTTATGTTTTTTCTTTTTTTGTAAAAGATTTGAATGGAACCAGCTTTCGCCTCTATTCTTTGTGTCGTTAGCGCTAATCAAATCCTTAATGACCATAATTCATAATTAGACAATAGATGTTTTTCTTAATTTGAATTATGACGTTCTACAAAAGTATTAAAAAGAAAACATTACATCATTAGTACGTATGATATTTTATTTTATCACTTTATTAATTTGAGTACACATTAAAGAGTAATAATAAAAAATAAAATATCAAATTATTACTATAACATTTCTGAATTTTCAAATTTAATATTTGAGCTATCCCTGAAGGTTCTGACATTCGGTGTTCATCGAACGAGAAAAGATACATGACATTTTTCTTTTATATAAGTTTTATTCGTTCATCCATGATTATTACTTATTAGTTGATATGTACAATCACTTCAATTATTAGTTAACCATAAAATTAACATGGTTTGGTATTACAAGCACCGATTATGTGAATAAGTTTGTCTTTTCCTCGTGCGGATTGGAGTAAAAATACTGTAGTAGGGAAAGGTTGTATTTCTACCAAACCTACTAAAAACAATTGTTCATTCTGACATACTGCGATTAAAGAAGCAACATTTTTATAAATTGAAAATTACATATTTAAAAGAAACAAAGGTTAATAACCTCTGAAATCAAATTATTTGTGGTTTGTTAATATATGAATGCATGTTTACGATTCAAAAAGAACTGATCATTTTGTTTACAAAGATGATCACGTCTTTGAAAGCTTGCCAAGCTAGTTACCAGAAAATGGTGTCAACTTGTCGTCTGATGACTCCCAAGCACCGGTAAGCTTAGAATGTGAGATTGTTTGTAACTTGTTCATTAGCAAGAGAATTAAGATGGAGTTTAATGAGTTAGGAATAACTTGATTAGTTGATTAAGAAGTAGTTAAACAACTAATGTGTTAGTTAGTTGGCTATGCAGTGATTAGTGATTAGTTAGGAAACAGTTAGAATAGAAGCTTTCAGAAGTTCTATATAAACAACACTATTGCATTGTAATGAACTAATTTTTTGGCCTCTTTACACTGAAATAATATCTCCCTTTCTCTTTTCTTCTCTGCTGAGCCCTAGCTCATTATCAATGACAGCTTAGATTGAACAATTGCACAGATTCTAACATGGTATCAGAGCTTTGAACCACGATTGTGCGTTCCACGGAAGAGATTTGTGAGATTACGAGCTCATTGACAGTTTTCAGTAACGAAGGTTGAAGTTCTACCATGGCAGCTTCAACATTGAACATTGTGAAGTTCGATCAAAATCATCCCCTATTTTTACACCCTTCAGACACCACCGGAGCGCCCATTATTCCGATGCAGCTAAACAGTTTCGATAACAATTCGATATGGAGTAGGGCTATGCGCATTTAGTTGCTTGGGAAAAATAATCTAGGGATTGTTGATGGCACATTAAAAAAAGAGGATTTCAGAGCTGATTATCGACGTCAATGGGACCGATGCAATGCATATGTTCAAGGATGTATAATGAGCTCAGTAACACAGGAGTTGCACACTAGAATTTTCAATGCTACTAATGCACGAACTGTTTGGGAGGATTTGCATGAACACTTTGAGAGGGTAAATGCATCACGAGTTTAGCAGTTGCATAAAGCCATAGCGACTACTATATAAGGAAATGACAGTATACCTTGTTATTTTTCAAAACATCGTAATTTATGGGATGAATTTGCTAGTATAGTTCCTCCATCTTGTGATTGCCCTAGATCAAGGGAGTTTAATAATCATGTTGAGAGATAAAAATTGATGCAGTTCCTAATGTGCTTGAATGAAATGTATAATCAGTCGAGGAGTTAGATTTTGATGACTGAACCTACTCTGAATCTCAACAAGGCATATGTTATGCTTGTTGAGCGAGAGAGCCAACGACTTATTGGTAGTTCCACTATGCAAGGTGAAGGTGCCGATTTAACGGCTCTGTTAGCAGCAAAAGGCTTAGGTTCTTGATTGTCAATTGGAGAAGGTTTTGTATCTAGAACTTTGACTAGAGAGAGTTCAGATATTGCAGCTCACATGGCTGGGAGAGGAATGCACTATCAACATACCAAAGGAAACTCTTTTCAGAAAGGCAGGAAGAATTGGAACAAAAAATGTGACTATTGTAAAATGCAAGGACATGTGGTAGATGACTGTTTTAAGCTACATGGATACCCGCTGTCACACTCCTTTTTCGACTCCATAAAAAAAGATATGTATTTTAAGGTTTGAAGGGGTTTTTTATTAAAGTGACAAAATAAAGATTGGTTCCGAAAAAAGATTGTTTTTACATTCAAAATCAGAGTCTCCACTTGGCATAATCTGGTGTGCCAAGTCACCATTGGAAAATCCTTTTCGAAACTATTTGACTCTTTAAACCGGTTTACGAACAGAGATTTCGGCTAAGGAATTCTGTTGACCGAGGGGAAGGTGTTAGGCACCCCTCGATCTCGTGGTTCGACCACGGTCGCTTGGTGGAGCGTATCGGCTAATTTGACATTACAAATGTACAAACCACATAAACACACAAAACAAGCAAACAAATAAATCACACAAAATTCAAAACAAACAAAAATAATGTTCAGTCCAAATTATACAATCCAAAATAAAAGAGGTGCTGAAATATAAAACCTATTCTATTCTAAACTAATCCTAAACTAAACTCCACCCGACGTTCCGGGCCTTGATCACGAGCCTCCTTTGCATACATGCTACTTCAGGGCATTCCCCAGATAAATCAATACAAATCCTTCGGGGCATTCCCCGGCCAAATGAGTACAATTTAAACTTTTCGTGCAATAAAGTAGAAAGTACCATTCACGCACATATTCAAACACTCCAATAAATCGTTATTCCTAAATTTGCCTAACCGGCCTACGTTTGCCTACCAAGTTCAAAATATCACAATTCTATCATGTTTAACATTATCAATACATCAAAATTAATCAATATTCATTTTCCTCCATTTTTAATCCCACCTTAATTCATTTTTAACCACATGATTAACCCATTTCAATACACAATCCACCAATCGAGAATAACAAAAATTCACCAATCATGCTTAGCACATCACACACCCAAATGTCACCAACAGTTCACATCAACAAACAAACCACGGTATAGAATTACACGCAATCACAATCACATAAGAATTAAATAAAAGAGAAGAAAGAATTGGACCTTAAATTTGAAGCTTTCAAACTCAATGATATTCGAATAAAGAGAGTCCGCACCCAGAAATCTCGAGCCGAACCTTAACACCAACAATCCAACTCGATAAATAATGACCCGTTCACCGTCACTGTTCATACCATCACTGTTCACCGGTCACTGTTCACCGGTTACTTTTTTTTTTTTTCGTTGTTGTTCTTGTTCTTGTGAGGAAGATTATTTGGTGATTCTTGTTATTGTGGAGAAGATGATGATCAAAGATTGAGCATCTTTCCTCTTACAATTTTTCTTTTATAATGGGCATGGATTTGTTATGATGTGAGAATTTTGGTGGGTCCCCCATATATTCTTTCTTTGTGGACAAGAAAAAGGAGGGGGCATCATATGGGTAGTTAGGGTAGGTGGAAGCTTTAGATTGGGTAGGTTGTTAGGATAAGATAAATTAGTTAGAGGTATTTTTTTTTGTTTATTTTTGTATTTTTGTGGGATATAATTACATGGTGTTGGACACATGGTAAGGTGAACTAAAAATGAATAAAATTAGACTTCGGGAGGTACAAAATTAGGTGTCTACATCATGCCCCCTTTGAATGTAAACACAAAGTGTTTTCAGACAAAGAAGTAGACAGCGAGACCAAATTTTGACCTGACCATTATTCAAAGAAAGAAACAGAAGGAAGAAGGACAACCGGGTCTTGACTTAAGACATCACACCTACTCACATTATGAGAGGATCGAGTGACAAGTATCTCAAATTTTGGAGGAAGATGGACTATACCGAGTTGGAGAGTCGAGTGAGGTTCCATCGAGGTTCCGGTCAGCGGCTCCGTCATTACATAAAAAAATGAAAATTACAAGTTAAAACATAAACGAAATTACAAAAATCCTATCTATACTGCTTCTATTGGTTCTTGACTCGACTTTCATCACCCTATTCTTCAGGCGGGCTCCTGACTTGTGATTACTTTAAATTGTTGCTTGCCTTTCAATTTCTTCACCCTGTTCTCCAGGCGGGTTCCTGACTTGCTATTTCATCAACTTGTTGTCATGCTTTCAACTTCTGCACCCTGTTCTGCAGGCGGGCTTCTGACTTGCTATTTTTATTTGTTTAACTTTCAATTTCTTCACCTTGTTGCTTGGTTTTCCATTTATTCGCCCTGTGCTTCGGGCATGCTCCTGAAATCATATCAAAACTGAAAAGAAAATTATCCAATAAAGAAATGCAATTTCTATGAGTTAATTGGAATGACTCGACTAAAAGGTACGTCTTATAAGAATCCAGGGGGATGACTCGACTAAAAGGTAAGTCTTATAGGAATCAAAGAGGATGACTCGACTAAAAGGTACGCCTTATAGGAATCAAAGGAAATGACTAAACGGTACGTCTTCTAGGGGTCAAAGGGGATGACTAGACTAAAAGGTACGTCTTATAGGAATCAAAGGAAATGACTCGACTAAAAGGTACGTCTTATAGGAATCAAGGGAAATGACTCGACTAAAAGGTACGTCTTCTAGGAATCAAAGGTGATGACTCGACTAAAAGGTACGTCTTATAGGAATCCAGGGGGATGACTCGACTAAAAGGTACGTCTTATAGGAATCAAAAGGAATGACTCAACTAAAAGGTACGTCTTATAGGAATCAAAGGAAATGACTAAAAGGTATGTCTTCTAGGGGTTAAAGGGGATGACTCTACTAAAAGGTACGTCTTATAGGAATCAAAGGGGATAACTCGACAAAAAGGTACGTCTTATAGGAATCAAAGGGGATGACTCGACTAAAAGGTACGTCTTATTGGAATCAAGGGAGATGACTCGACAAAAAGGTACGTCTTCTAGGAATCAAAGGGGATGACTTGACTAAAAGTTACGTCTTATAGGAATCAAAGGGGATGACTCGACTAAAAGGTACGTCTTATAGGAATCAAAGGGGATGACTCGACTAAAAGGTACGTCTTATAGGAATCAAAGGGGATGACTCGACTAAAAGGTACGTCTTATAGGAATCAAAGGGGATGACTCGACTAAAAGGTACATCTTATAGGAATCAAAGGGGATGACTCGACTAAAAGGTACTTCTTATAGGATTCAAAAGGGATGAATCGACTAAAAGGTACGTCTTATAGGAATCAAAGGAAATGACTCGACTAAAAGGTACGTAATCTAGGGGTCAAAGGGGATGACTCGACTAAAAGGTACGTCTTCTAGGGTTCAAGGGGGAATGACTCGACTAAAAGGTACGTCTTATAGGAATCAAGAGGGATGACTCGACTAAAAGGTATGTCTTATAGGAATCAAAGGGGATGACTCGACTAAAAGGTACGTCTTATAGGAATCAAAGGGGATGACTCGACTAAAAGGTACGTATTATAGGAATTAAGGGAAATGACTCGACTAAAAGGTACGTCTTCTAGGGGTCAAAGGGGATGACTCGACTAAAAGGTACGTATTATAGGAATCAAAGGAAATGACTCGACTAAAAGGTACGTCTTATAGGAATCAAAGGAAATGACTTGACTAAATGGTACGTCTTCTAGGGGTCAAAGGGGATGATTCGACTAAAAGGTATGTCTTATCGGAATCAAAGGGGATTACTCGACTAAAAGGTACGTCTTATAGGAATCAAAGGAAATGACTAAAAGGTATGTCTTCTAGGGGTTAAAGGGGATGACTCTACTAAAAAGTACGTCTTATAGGAATCAAAGGGGATAACTCGACAAAAAGGTACGTCTTATAGGAATCAAAGGGGATGACTCGACTAAAAGGTACGTCTTATTGGAATCAAGGGAGATGACTCGACAAAAAGGTACGTCTTCTAGGAATCAAAGGGGATGACTCGACTAAAAGTTACGTCTTATAGGAATCAAAGGGGATGAATCGACTAAAAGGTACGTCTTATAGGAATCAAAGGAAATGACTCGACTAAAAGGTACGTAATCTAGGGGTCAAAGGGGATGACTCGACTAAAAGGTACGTCTTCTAGGGTTCAAGGGGGAATGACTCGACTAAAAGGTACGTCTTATAGGAATCAAGAGGGATGACTCGACTAAAAGGTATGTCTTATAGGAATCAAAGGGGATGACTCGACTAAAAGGTACGTCTTATAGGAATCAAAGGGGATGACTCGACTAAAAGGTACGTATTATAGGAATTAAGGGAAATGAATCGACTAAAAGGTACGTCTTCTAGGGGTCAAAGGGGATGACTCGACTAAAAGGTACGTATTATAGGAATCAAAGGAAATGACTCGACTAAAAGGTACGTCTTATAGGAATCAAAGGAAATGACTTGACTAAATGGTACGTCTTCTAGGGGTCAAAGGGGATGATTCGACTAAAAGGTATGTCTTATCGGAATCAAAGGGGATTACTCGACTAAAAGGTACGTCTTATAGGAATCAAAGGGGATGACTCGACTAAAAGGTACGTCCTATAGGAATCAAGGGTAATGACTCGACTAAAAGGTACGTTTTTTAGGAATCAACGGGGATGACTCCACTAAAAGGTACGTCTTATAGGAATCAAAGGGGATGACTAAACTAAAAGGTACGTTTTATAGGAATCCAAGGGGATGAGTCAACTAAAAGGTTTGTCTTATAGGAATCAAAAGGGATGACTCGACTAAAAGGTACGTCTTATAGTAATCAAGGGAAATGACTCCACTAAAAGGTACGTCTTATAGGAATCAAAGGGGATGACTCGACTAAAAAGTACGTCTTATAGGGATCAAAGGGGATGACTTGACTAAAAGGTACGTCTTATAGGAATCAAAGGGGATGACTCGACTAAAAGGTACGTCTTATAGGAATCAATGGGGATGACTCGTCTAAAAGGTACGTCTTATAGGAATCAAGGGTAATGACTCAACTAAAAGGTATGTTTTTTAGGAATCAAAGGGGATGACTCGACTAAAAGGTACGTCTTATAGGAATCAAAGGGGATGACTCGACTAAAAGGTACGTATTCTAGGGGTCAAAGGGGATGACTCGACTAAAAGGTACGTCTTCTAGGGTTCAAGGGGGAATGACTCGACTAAAAGGTACGTCTTATAGGAATCAAGAGAGATGACTCGACTAAAAGTTATGTCTTATAGGAATCAAAGGGGATGACTCGACTAAAAGGTTCGTATTATAGGAATCAAAGGGGATGACTCGACTAAAAGGTACGTATTATAGGAATTAAGGGAAATGACTCGACTAAAAGGTACGTCTTCTAGGGGTCAAAGGGGATGACTCGACTAAATGGTACGTATTATTAGAATCATAGAAAATGACTCGACTAAAAGGTACGTCTTATAGGAATCAAAGGAAATGACTTGACTAAAAGGTACGTCTTCTAGGGGTCAAAGGGGATGACTCGACTAAAAGGTATGTCTTATCGGAATCAAAGGGGATGACTCGACTAAAAGATACGTCCTATAGGAATCAAGGGTAATGACTCGACTAAAAGGTACGTCCTATAGGAATCAAGGGTAATGACTCGACTAAAAGGTACGTTTTTTAGGAATCAACAGGGATGACTCGACTAAAAGGTACGTCTTATAGGAATCAAAGGGGATGACTCGACTAAAAGGTACGTTTTATAGGAATCCAAGGGGATGAGTCAACTAAAAGGTTCGTCTTATAGGAATCAAAAGGGATGACTCGACTAAAAGGTATGTCTTATAGGAATCAAGGGAAATGACTCGAGTAAAAGGTACGTCTTATAGGAATCAAAGAGGATGACTCGACTAAAAAGTACGTCTTATAGGGATCAAAGGGGATGACTTGACTAAAAGGTACGTCTTATAGGAATCAAAGGGGATGACTCGACTAAAAGGTACGTCTAATAGGAATCAATGGGGATGACTCGACTAAAAGGTACGTCTTATAGGAATCAAGGGTAATGACTCAACTAAAAGGTACGTTTTTAGGAATCAAAGGGGATGACTCGACTAAAAGGTACGTCTTATAGGAATCAAAGGGGATGACTCGACTAAAAGGTGCGTCTTATAGGAATCCAAGGGGATGACTCGACTAAAAGGTACGTCTTATAGGAATCAAAGGGAATGACTCGACTAAAAGGTACGTCTTCTAGGGGTCAAAGGTGATGACTCGACTAAAAGCTACGTCTTATAGGAATCATAGGGTATGACTCGACTAAAAGGTACGTCTTATAGTAATCAAAGGGGATGACTCAACTAAAAGGTACGTCTTATAGGAATCAAGACTTAAGTTTTGATGTGCATTACCTAAGAAGCGAAATTCGAATTACCCAATCAAGGAAGTGTGTTTCCTTGTCAATGTTGTTTCAATTATCAAAACAATGAAGTGCGTCTCCTTACCAAAGCTGCTTGAATTACCAAACCAAGGAAATGCGTCTCCTAGAGATCTTGAATTATTAATTTTACCATAGTTTTGATTACCAAACCTGTGCAGCAACCTTGCCTCTTGCATTTGTTTAGGTGAGAAATTACGGCCTTTGATGTTTAGGCTATGAAATCCTTGATCTGAATGCAACATGTATTCCTATTACATACAAAGAAAACTTGTTAGTTTAAAAACATGGTGGCTAGTTTGTGGCTTTGGCTTTTGAGGCAATTGCTGCTGCCCCCGTCACATTTATCTTTGCTTCCAACCATTAGCATATGTCATTGACTTGCTATATCATTGTCTCAAACTCAGCTTATCAAGAGTGACTCTGAAACAAACACAATATTTCTGCTTTGTCGTGTTTGTCAAATAATCCTTTTGAACCTTTGTATTTCCATGAGTTCCCCGACTTCTCTGTTGACAAAACTTTCTGCATGCCCTTTTTGGGTTCACAATAATGTCTCTTTCATGTGCTAGCTTTTGTCATTCTTTGGGCAATTAAAGAAGCTGGTAGCCAGTTTTGAAATCTTTTCTCACTTGTTTTGACACGGACTTGACTCAAAGAAAAGAAACAAAAAAAAGAATGACAATTTTTTTTTGATAACTTACTCAAGAAAGATAAAATTAAAATAAAGAAAAGAAAGAAAAGACAATGAATGTCCCCTTTTAAAACAAAGAAACGAAAAATTCATCTAAAAATGAAAGTCAACACTAATGATTATGCCATGCATTTTGGATGAAGCAGCTTGATGTTTTCATTCAAACTTTCTACCCATTGTTGTTGAGTTAATGTCCTTGAAACTGAGATGTTTTCTTAGTTCAATTGCATTTAAGACCCCATTGGCTAGTGGCTCCTTGAAGGGTTTTAGCCAACAAGCTTCTTTTATTTTCTCTCGGTTCACTATCGCCTTATGGTGCCCGTGAGGGTTTTCACCAATAAGACTCTCTCATTTTTATTTCTCTTAACTTATCATCGCCTTATGGTGCTCGTAAGGGTTTTCACCAATAAGACTCTCTCATTTTTATTTTTCTCTTGATTCCCTATGCTGAGGAAGATAAATAGTTCCCAAATGCATCATCATATTCCTTGCATGCTCCTCCTTAACATCCTCAAAGATTGATCTGAAGGTCTTTCTTTGGTTGTAACTTGACTTTTGGATAAGGTTAGAAAGAAAGGATGGCATGGGGCCCAAACGACACTTGAAGTGGGGTAGGACTTACAACTTTTGGAATCGACTCAAACAATGAGGATTAACTCATGCCCCAGTTTCTTTTGACTGGGTGACACTAAATTGTTTATTTGGTTGGACCGAGCCCTGAGTGGGGCAGCCTACGTATCTCACCCTTGAGAGAGGAGAATCAGGTCATATGTAGTTCTGGCAGCTTATTTTGCTTGATTCTGATTTCTTTTCTTTTTTTCTTTTGGGGATTTTTCTGACTCTATTTTTCTTCACTCTTTTTTCTCTTTTTTTTTGACACATTTTTTCTCTCTTCTCTTTTTTTTTTTGAACTTTTCTGACTATTGTTTTGCTCGACATTGTTCTTTCGAGCTTTGCTGACTATATTGATTCCAAAAGAGGTGTATGAAAGAAAATAAGACTAAAGCTCAAATGGGGTATACAAAGGATGACACGATGTTTGGATGGCAGAATGAAATGCCTTCGTCATATCAATCTTTGAAAATGCAAGTACATATCATGCATTATGAAAGTGAAAGATGAAGATCTTTTGACATATTTTACAGCATTAACTTTGACTGAGTCTGTGCATCACTATTTCTTCTGCGTTTATATGGCATACAACTCCACTTTTGTTGCACATTCCTCACATTGAATGACTCATGATTTTGTGAAGCTTATTTTCTTTCTATTCCTCTTGATAGGATCACGTAGACACTATTTGACCTAATTAAGACATGTCTTTCAATTGATGACCAAGTTATTCTCACGATTTTCAAAATAATAGCCTTAATTTTCAAAGAAGGTTTCAAATTGATCACCAAATGCCCCAACACTCTATCTATTTCCTCAGATGCTCTCTTTTTCTAACTTTAACCCTCTGATTCAATGTTCATTCTTAAACCGGATGTTAAGATCTAGCTGTAAATTTCACTAGCATATCATATCACTAGAGTCAACATAAAATGTACTATGTAAAAACAAACAAAAAAACAACACATATTTAAAACACAAAGAAAAAGGGGACACTCCATTTAATAAAAATGAAAGATAGAAGGGTTTGAACATAAATGACAAAGGGACAAAACAAGATAAATCCCGAACTACAACCCTGAAATAATTCGGAGAATAGAAAATAAAACAAAACAAACTACCAAATCCCTTCCTGGTAAGGAGAGGGGTGACTTCTCCATTGCTCAGCCTTATATCTTAGCCACTGGCTTGCATATCAACATGACTAGAGCTTCCACCACTGTCAGACACATTTCCTTCAACAAATAAGCTCTGGATCCCCATGCTTAACTCATTGCCTCCCACAGATTGTTTAATACCGCGTGCTGGTGAAGAACTCTGTGGGATGGTCGATGGGTCAATGTTTTGCACCACAATCAATTTATCTTGAATTATCTTTTCTATTTCTCTTTTCAAAGTGCGACAATCTTCAGTACTATGACCCTGAACATCAGAATGATATGCACATCGCACATTAGTATCAAAGCTTCTTGAATGCGGGTCAGGAGTATACCCAAGGAGAGGAGTGATCATGCCCTGCTGTACCAATCTCTGGAATAAACTGGCATAGGATTCCCCAATAGGAGTGAAATTATATTTTTCCTTCCTCCTCTTTGCGAACTCTGGCCTTGGATGAAATTTGGATTTAGAGGTCCCTTGGTAAATTTGTGGGGGTCGAGGATGATGTTGAGGGACAGGGGCATGCCATTGTGGATAAGAAGATGGATGAGCATAAAATTGTGCATTGTTCACAGGATATCTAGGAAGTGGAATGGGATTTCTTGGATTTCGGAGAAAGAAACCTTATTGCAAGTGGTTATGTGGATCTGATATGTAAGCTCGGTATTGAGGCTGACAGTATTGGTGGGTTGAACCTCTCAAACTCTGCTTTGGCCCTGTCATGACAATAGGTGCATTTTCTGTCACGCCCCAAAATCCCATCGAGGCGGACTGGCACCCGAAGCCGAGAAGGCCCGGGAGAACCCGTTCAAATACCTGTACTTTCCCTTACATGTCACCAAAAATTTGGATAGCACTTCGTTGCATATAGAAGGATCTAATTACCTATATCAGCACAACACGCACTAATATATATATATAATACTTGGCCGTCGGGGCCACCACATATACAGATATAACATCACTATATAAACTTCCATGACTTTACCCTTCCTTATGTCTACAAAGCCTCTAGGATATACATGACATAACTAGGGTCGGGACAAACCCCCGCCCACACATGACTCCTGTACAATAACAAAACATAAGGAACCGACTCGGAAAGCTCCGAAGCAAACTGGAGCTCACCAACAATAGCTGTATGACCTGGCTCCTACTTGTGCGGTGTATGAGCTGAGGTAACTATGCCTACAGCATGAAATGCAGGTCCCCGTGGGGGACGTCAGTACGAAATATGTACTGAGTATGTAAAGCTGTAGATAATCACATATGATATAGGAGCTTAATAGAAATCAGAAACAAGTGAATAAATCGTAATAGGAGTGGACCACACTTACTAGAACTTGTGACAACCTGTACATTGAATTTATTCAATCACTTTACCTTCGTTCTTAACATCTTTGTAATCATTACTGTACTGTACTGTGACCATTAGGCTTCCTCCAGTACATATCAACTGGGATCGACCCATGCTAGGCTTATGCCCCTACGATACCACCCATAAACACGTAAATAGGGATCGACCCATGCTAGGCTTATGCCCCTGGGATACCACCCGATAAGAGAGAACATCCATCACTTAGTTCAATTAATCTTTGAGATTGTTATTTCGGTCGCCACCACATTTTTGATTCATTGAAACAACGATACATCAATAAGAACCAAGTAATAGACCTTCTATACAATAACGACGTAATAAAGACTCATTGGTACATCAACAATGTGTTTCAGAATCATCAATATCAAAACAATGAAATAGGAGCCTTTTGGTATATCAATGAAACTTTTTGACACATTATAGAATGGAAACAAATTCGTTGGTAATTTAGAACAATACTTGTTTTTGGACAACCTCGAAATCTTACTTGATGGAACATTGGTGTTTTCATGCCAAAGAACATCGTTGGAGTATGCTTTACATACCTCGTCGTAGATTCGGATACCAATTCAACACAACTTCCCGCCTTTACAAATCACTTATCTACAATGAAATGTTTGGCATCTATTATTAGCAACCCAACACCACAATTCTCTTCCATAATTCCATACAACCAATATTTGCATAGCATTCCAAAAACCAACTTGAACAATAGGTTTATGTGTGTATATATATATATATATAATCATCATTTAAATACCACATCATCACACCAAATCCCTTCACAATTCAACATAATCCAACCATGCACAAGAATAATCCAACATCATTCCCAATCATCTTTCAACAACAATCAAATAACACACTTCTTATGCTTACATGCATATATATACATATCCATATAAATAACACCAACATAATTTACATCCTTACCATAAAATGGCCCTTTTGATTTCGAAGTCATGTTGGCACAAATAAGGGGTGCTTCTCGAAGCCCTCGAGACGGTGAACACAACTACGGAATCAATTTGGATTTTCTACGGTTGACTCACAAGATAATTTGAAGGTCAAATTTGGCTAGGGTTTGTTCTTTCCTATGATTGATGATGAAGATGAGTTTTTGAACTCATATACATGTATATATACACATATTCCCGTCCATAATATCATAGGGAATGACCAAAGTGCCTTTAAAATTTAAATAATGTCAAATTTGTCCTCTGGTGGACTGTTTTGACAAGCTAAAGTAGATCGACCATAACTCTTTTCTCCAATATAGGATTTGGGTAAAATTGGTATCGTTGGAAATATAATTCAAAGGGATTTCATTTAATATAAAGTAGGCCACCCAGTTCGTCCAGTACAGGGAGTTATGATCGTTTGAAGTTGACCCTAAAAATCTGTTTTAAGAGTCTGAAGTAAAACGAGTATAACTCCTTACTCAGACGTTGGATTTGGATGAAAACAATTGCATTGAAAAGAAGACTCAAAGATATTTCTTTTGATATGTCGTATCTCTCCCAGTTCATTATATTAAGGGAGTTATGATCGTTCAAAGTTGACCCAAAAAAACTGGCAGGCCTCAGTAGTTTGTGTGCAGGAAATTTTCCTGCACATTTACTATTCACCATATCCCGGCCACCATTTTATAGTTTCGAATGTGCTCGATTATATACGAAACTTATCCATTTTTGGAAATCTTTATATCGTTGGAAAGCTTATTCAATAACCTTCGTATGGAACCATCGACGGGCAAATTCCGGTATAAATAAAATAAAAAAATTAATTCCATATAAATACGACCAATACACGTACTTGAATACGCCAATACATGTACTTGAATACGGGGTGTCTTATGTCTACAAAGCCTCTAGGATATACATGACATAACTAGGGTCGGGACAAACCCCCGCCCACACATGACTCCTGTACAATAACAAATCATAAGGAACCGACTCGGAAAGCTCCGAAGCAAACTGGAGCTCACCAACAATAGCTGTATGACCTGGCTCCTACTTGTGCGGTGTATGAGCTGAGGTACCAGTGCCTGCAGTATGAAATACAGGTCCCCGTGGGGGACATCAGTACGAAATATGTACTGAGTATGTAAAGCTGTAGATAATCACATATGATATAGGATCTCAATAGAACTCAGAAACAAGTGAATAAATCGTAATAGGAGTGGACCACACTAACTAGAACTTGTGAAAACCTGTACATTGAATTTATTCAATCACTTTACCTTCGTTCTTAACATCTTTGTAATCATTACTGTACTGTATTGTGACCATTAGGCTACCACCAGTACATATCAACTGGGATCGACCCATGCTAGGCTTATGCCCCTACGATACCACCCATAAACACGTAAATAGGGATCGACCCATGCTAGGCTTATGCCCCTGGGATACCACCCGATAAGAGAGAACTTCCATCACTTAGTTCAATTAATCTTTGAGATTGTTATTTCGGTCGCCACCACATTTTTGATACTTTGAAACAACGATACATCAATAAGAACCAAGTAATAGACCTTCTATACAATAACGACGTAATAAAGACTCATTGGTACATCAACAATGTGTTCCAGAATCATCAATATCACAACAATGAAATAGGAGCCTTTTGGTATATCAATGAAACATTTTGACACTTTATAGAATGGAAACAACTTCATTGGTAATGTAGAACAATACATGTTTTTGGACAACCTCGGAATCTTACTTGATGGAACATTGGTGTTTTCATGACAAAGAACATCGTTAGAGTATGCTTTACATACCTCGTCGTAGATTCGGATACCAATTCAACACAACTTCCCGCCATTACAAATCACTTATCTACAATGAAATGTTTGTCATCTAGTATTAGCAACCCAACACCACAATTCTCTTCCATAATTCCATACAACCAATATTTGCATAGCATTCCAAAAACCAACTTGAACAATAGGTTTATGTGTATACATATAAATATATATATATAATCATCATTTAAATACCACATCATCACACCAAATCCCTTCACAATTCAACATAATCCAACCATGCACAAGAATAATCCAACATCATTCGCAATCATCTTTCAACAACAATCAAATATCACACTTCTTATGCTTACATGCATATATATACATATCCATATAAATAACACCAACATAATTTACATCCTTACCATAAAATGGCCCTTTTGATTTCGAAGTCCTGTTGGAACAAATAAGGGGTGCTTCTCGAAGCCCTCGAGATGGTGAACACAACTACGGAATCAATTTGGATTTTCTACGGTTGACTCACAAGATAATTTGAAGGTCAAATTTGGCTAGGGTTTGTTCTTTCCTATGATTGATGATGAAGATGAGTTTTTGAACTCATATACATGTATATATACACATATTCCCGTCCATAATATCATAGGTAATGACCAAAGTGCCTTTAAAATTTAAATAATGTCAAATCTGTCCTCTGGTGGACTGTTTTGACAAGCTAAAGTAGATCTACCATAACTCTTTTCTCCGATATCGGATTTGGGTGAAATTGGTATCGTTGGAAATATAATTCAAAGGGATTTCATTTAATATAAAGTAGGCCACCCAATTCGTCCTGTAAAAGGATTTATGATCGTTTGAAGTTGACCCTAAAAATCTGTTTTAAGAGGCTGAAGTAAAACGAGTATAACTCCTTACTCAGATGTTGGATTTGGATGAAACCATTTGCATTGGAAAGAAGACTCAAAGATATTTCTTTTAATAGTTCGTATCTCTCCCAGTTCACTATATTAAGGGAGTTATGATCGTTCAAAGTTTACCCAAAAAAACTGGCAGGCCTCAGTAGTTTGTGTGCAGGAAACTTTCCTGCACATTTACTATTCACCATATCCCGTCACCGTTTTATAGTTTCGAATGTGCTCGATTATATCCGAAACTTATCCGTTTTTGGAAATATTTATATTGTTGGAAAGCTTATTCAATAACCTTCGTATGGAACCATCAACGGGCAAATTCCAGTATAAATAAAATAAAAAAATTAATTCCATATAAATAAGACCAATAGACGTACTTGAATACGCCAATACATGTATTTGAATACGGGGTGTTACAGATGTGGCTGCCGGAGAGGGGACTAGTAAGTCACCCCAGAAGCAAGAATACCGGTAAGCAAGTAGATGTGGCTGCCGGAGAGGGGACTAGTAAGTCACCCACTATACCAGCTAATCAAAGTGAGGCTCCAGCTGAGTATGCATCAGAAAGTTTCCCCAGTCCGGAAGAAATAAGGGGGAGGAAAACTATATCCCCAGAGCCACCTATTAATGTTGTTGATCAAGATCTTAGAAATACAGTGCAACTTTTGACTCGTATAGTTGCTGGGCAAGCTCAAGGGCAAGCCATTCCTACTGCAGGTCCTAGTGGTATAGATAGGGTGGCTAGCCTTCGAACACAGGATTTTCTTAAGATGAATCCTCCTACTTTTACTGGATCAAATCTTAACGACGACCCACTAGACTTTATTGATCAGATCCAAAGGGCCCTAGAGGTGATGCATGTATCGGGCAAAGAGACAGTGGAGTTAGCCACGTATAGATTGAAAGGTGAGGCTATATATTGGTATGAAGACTGGAAACGGTCAAGGGGCATTGATGCACCCCCAGCTACTTGGAAAGAGTTCAAAGAGGCATTTATTGATCATTATCTTCCATATGAGACTCGTCAGGACCGTGCGGATCAGTTCTTAAATCTTCGACAGGGTAATACAAGTGTGAGGGAGTATAGTCTTTGATTTAATTCTTTGTCCAGATATGCTCCTAATGTTATAACTACTATGGATGACAGAGTTCATCGGTATGTGGTTTGATTGGATCCGTATTTGGTTAGGGATTGTACTATTGCTGCACTGAATAAAGACATGGATATAGCTAGGATCCATGTATTTGCACAGAAAATGGAAGATCAGAGGCAAAGAAGAAGAACACAGGAATTTGAAAGCGGATTTTCTAAGAGGGCCAGATCTACAAGGCAGTTTATGGCGCCACAGGGAGGTTTTAGACCTCAATTTTCTGCTAGACCACCTAGGCCATTATTTTCTTATTTTGCAGCTAGTGCTCCACCACAGCATCAGGGGTTCAGAGGCAGTCAGTTTGGGCAAAGAAGTGAGGGTCATAGTTCGCGATCAGTGGGTTACCAAGGGCAAGGGAATATGATCCAATCGAGACCTCCTCGAGAGCCATGCAATAAATGTGAAAGGTATCATTTGGGCGCATGTCGGCTGGGGACCAATGTTTTCTTTTGGTGTGGTATGTCGGGGCATATGATGAGGGAATGCCCACGAAGGGACATAGGGGGTATGGCACGACCTACAGGGTTATTTGTTGCATCATCATCATCGATGCCTTATTCAGGAAGGGGTGCATAGCCAATGGGTCGTGTTAAAGGTGAGAGAGGATCCACGAGTTCTAGCGGGGCTCAAAATGATACGTATGCTCTAGCGGATCGACAGAATTTAGAGGTTTCCCCAGATGTGGTTACGGGTACGTTGTCTATATTTACATTCAATTTATATTCCTTAATTGATCCCGGTTCTACATTATCTTATGTTACTCCATTGGTTGCTGGAAAGTTCGAAAGAATACCCGAACTGTTAGTTAAGCCATTTGAAGTGTCCACACCGGTCGGGGAATCTATTATAGCTAGAAAGGTTTATCGAAACTGCATAGTAACTATTTTTGGTCGTGATACGATGGCTGATCTTGTGGAGTTAGAAATGGTAGATTTTGATGTTATAATGGGTATGGACTGGTTGGCGTCTTGTTATGCCACAATTGATTGCTGCACGAAAAAGGTATATTTCCATTTTCCAAATGAATCAGTCCTTGAATGGAAAGGTGAAATTAGCGCGCCAAGAGGTAGATTTATTTCTTATTTTAAGGCAAGAATAATGATTTACAAGGGATATATATATCATTTAGTTAGACTAAGGGATACAGAAGCGGAGCCACCAACTCTTCACGCTGTTCCGGTGGTAAATGAATTTTCTGATGTATTTCCTGAAGATCTTCCAGGTTTGCCTCCTGAACGAGAAGTAGAGTTTGGTATTGATGTAATACCAGGAACCCAACCAATCTCCATTCTTCCGTGTAGAATGGCCCCAGCAGAATTACGAGAATTGAAAGAGCAATTGAAAGATTTGCTAGAAAAGGGGTTCATTAGGCCTAGTATTTCCCCTTAGGGAGAACCAGTGTTATTTGTACGCAAAAAGGATGGCTCGCTCAGGATGTGTATTGATTATCGGAAATTGAATAAGGTGACTATTAAGAATAAATATCCTCTCCCAAGAATTGATGATTTATTTGATCAATTACAGGGCGCCAAGTGCTTTTCTAAGATTGATTTGAGGTCAGGTTACCACCAAGTGAGGGTCAAAGAAAAAGATATACCCAAAACAGCTTTCCGAACATGGTATGATCATTATGAGTTTCTAGTTATGTCATTTGGGCTAACAAATGCACCCGCAGCTTTTATGGATTTGATGAATAGGGTTTTTAAGCCATTCCTGGATGTATTTGTGATAGTTTTTATAGATGATATTCTAGTTTATTCTAGATCAGAAGAGGACCATGAAAATCACTTACGACAGGCATTGCAGACTCTTCGTGATTGTAAGCTTTATGCAAAGTTCTCTAAATGTGAGTTTTGGTTAAAGTCGGTGTCATTTTTAGGTCATATTGTATCTAGTGAAGGGATAAAGGTTGATGCTCAAAAGATAGAAGCTGTGAAGAACTGGCCAAGGCCCACAACGCCTACGGATATTCATAGTTTTCTCGGGTTGGCTGGTTATTATAGAAGGTTTTTTAAAGGCTATTCTTCCATTTCAGCACCCTTAACTAAGCTAACCCATAAAGCATCCAAATTCCAATGGAATGATGCCTGTGAGAAGAGTTTTCAAGATTTAAAGAACAAGTTGATTTCTACACCCGTGTGTGTACTTCCAGAAGGCACCAAAGGGTATACAGTGTATTGTGATGCTTCCAGAATTGGTTTAGGATGTGTATTGATGCAGCATGGTAAGGTAATAGCACATTCTTCTTGACAATTGCGGCCACATGAGAAAAATTATCCTACACACGATCTTGAGTTGGCAACAGTTATTTTTGCTTTAAAGATATGGCGCCACTACTTATATGGGGTTCATGGTTATATATATACTGACCATAAGAGCTTGCAATATATTTTTAATCAGAAGGATCTAAATTTAAGGCAGCGGAGATGGCTTGAACTATTAAAGGACTACGATGTTGATATCTTGTACCATCCAGGGAAAGCAAATGTGGTAGCTAATGCGTTAAGTCATAAGGCTATGATGGCGCCTATAGAAAGGCAAAGGATGGTTAAGGATCTTCACCAGTTAGCTAGTTTGGGAGTTCGCCTTCTTGAAACTCCGAATAAAGAGCTTATCGTACATAATGCTGCGGAATCTTCATTAGTAGCTGAAGTGAAAGAGAAGCAATATGCAGAACCTATTTTATTACAGCTTAAGGAGAACGTTCAGAGTGGTGCGACCAAGGCATTTGAGCTTACGCGAGAAGGAGTACTTCAGTGCCAAAACCGATTGTGTGTGCCGGATATTGACGGGCTAAGAAAGAAGATTATGATAGAGGCACATTTTTCATGGTATTCCATTCATCCAGGATCAACCAAAATATATCAAGATTTGAAAGATATGTATTGGTGGAATGACATGAAGAAGAGCATTGCAGAATTTGTAGCTGAATGTCCAAATTGCCAACGAGTTAAAGTGGAACATCAAAAGCCCGGAGGCTATATGCAATGCATAGATCTTCCAATATGGAAGTGGGACATGATCAATATGGATGTTGTTACAGGTTTGCCTCGTACAGCTCAGAAATTTGATTCTATATGGGTGATTGTGGATAGGCTTACTAAATCCACACATTTCTTACCCTTTAAGACCACTTACACCGTTGAAGAATATTCGAAGTTGTATGTTAAAGAAATAGTCCGATTACATGGGGTGCCAACTTCTATTATATCGGATCGGGGAACTCAATTTACCGCTAACTTTTGGAAGTCTTTCCAATGGAGTTTGGGAACACAAGTGAATCTTAGTACATCTTTTCACCCTCGGACGGATGGATAAGCAGTGCGCACCATTCAAACACTTGAAGATATGCTACGAGCATGTGTTATAGATTTTAAAGGCAGCTGGGATGATCATTTACCTCTTATTGAATTTGCCTACAATAATAGCTATCATTCAAGTATCAAAATGGCACCATATGAAGCTTTATATGGGAAGAAGTGTAGATCACCAATAGGATGGTTCGAAGCGGGTGAAACTCTTATGTTCAGACCGGATCTTATGTATCAAGCCATAGAAAAAGTCAAGGTGATTCAGCAACGGTTGAAAACAACCCAAAGTCGACACAAGTCATATGCGGATAGTAGAAGAAGAGGGCTAGAATTTTCGTTAGGCGATTGGGTATCTTTGAAGGTATCGCCAATGAAAGGGGTGATGAGATTTGGCAAGAAAGGAAAGTTGAGTCCACGATATATAGGCCCGTATAAGATTATTCGAAGATGTGGGCAAGTTGCTTATGAATTAGAGCTACCCCAGGAACTCTCATCAGTGCATCCAGTATTTATGTATCGATGCTTCGAAAGTGCATCGGAGATTCATCCTTTATTACTTCTACTGAAGATGTGCAAGTAACAGAAGATCTTACCTATGAGGATATGTCTATTGCTATATTAGATCGTCAAGTTAAGAAGATGAGAAATAAAGAAGTAGCATCGGTGAAAGTACTTTGGAGAAATCAACAAAGGGAAGAGATTACATGGGAAGCTGAGGAAGCAATGAAATCTAAGTACCCTCATTTGTTCAAAGATGAAGAGGAAGTTCAAGTCCTTCTTCTTTCCTTCAGTTTCCCTTGGTTGATTGCAATGTCGTCCCTAATGTTTCACAGAATCCTTCTGTCCATCAGGCTCCCCAAATTTTGATGTCTCAAAGCTGGGAGGAAGGTTAACACTTGAAGACATGCCCCAATTTTTATATGAAACATCTTCATAGACCATAAGTCCAGGGGAATTTTTCATATCATTTTCTACACTCTTCACATTCCCAACCATTTTCTCTGGCTCTTTTGGCATGCTAGGCTTCTTAGTAAGAAATTTTGGCGGTTCACTTAACTTAACTGTAGGCTCAAGAGTATACCAATGATCATCAATAGTATTGAACGTGGAGTCACTAGTGGACTGGGAAAGCACAATCGTTAGATTGATAGACAAAGTGAAAGCCTTAGTAGAAGGTTGAGCAACAAAAGCACACACGGTATGTGGTGCTGTGAATGTGGTAGACTTATACTGAGGAGATAAAGAAAGAGTGGTGGAAGTATTGCGGTGCATTTGACGTGGAATAGATTCTGAGGCATGCTGTGGTGCATCAACAACAGTAGGAAACTGACTTTGCGATTTTGGTGGAAGACTCAAGGTATTTGCAGGGTCAAAACTGGGGAACGGAGGTGGAGGCAGCCCACTAGCCCAAGCTCGGTACATTCCCATCATTTGTTGTCTCAGTCTCAAATTATGTTCCTTTAAACTCTCAATTTCCTGACTCTTTGTTTCATCCATGATGCCACTCTCTATATCCTTGTTGGACACAACTAACCTTTCCTTGGATTTGGTGTTATATGGAGGACCAGCCAAAATGCCACCAACCAACCACCTTAAACTAGCTGGACAAGAGATAGCAAATGGTTAGAGTTCAACAGTTTTTCAAAACCTCTTTTTTTCTTGAAAAGATCACCGAACCCAAGAAGGGCGCCTACGTATCTCACCCCCGAAAAGGGAGAATCAGGTGTGCGTAGTTCGTGAAGTTTTATCAAAATGGCCAATTAATTTTTTTTTTCTTTTTATTGAAACTTTAAAAAGAAAAGAAAATAACAAATTATCAAAAGAATTGACGAAAATCTTTTTTCCATTTTTTTAGGTTTAAACTCCGTATACAAAAATGGAATCTATGATTACCAAAGAAGAATCTTTTTGGGTTTTCGATTTAGAATTTTATAGGAAAATGAAACATGAAACTATTAAAAAAAATCTTTTTGTAGTTTTCTTTTAGAGATGTATATGAAACACCTACTCTAAGTGAAGAGTGAAGAAAATCTTTTTGAATTTTTCAGATTCCTGTACAACATGAAATCTACGGTTACCGAAGAAAATATTTTTGAATTTTCGATTTTAAATTTCATACGAAAATGAAACTTGAACCTATTAAAGGAAAATATATTTTTTTGCTTTCTTTTTAAAGATGTACATGAGACACCTACTCTAAATGTAGAGTGAAGAATTTTTTTTTTTGAATTTTTGAAATAAGATCCCCGAACCTAAAATAGGTTGCCTACGTATCTCACTCCCGAGAGAGGAGAATCAGGGGTGCGTAGTTCGTCCAGATTGGACAATTAACGATTAACTAACAGATTGATCCTAACTTAAGGGCATAACCAAAGACAAACGAATAAAATCTTTTTGAGGTTTTTTTTTTCTTTTAATTAGACACTTCAACTAAACTGACACCAACAATTATGAAGGAAAAAAATAAATATTTTTGGTATTTTCATTACATGAAATGTACAAATTTGTACCATTTTTTGCATTTTCTTTTATAAAAACTTCTAAAAAAAAATCTTTTTTTTTTGAAAATTTCAAATTATGAATGCATGCTAAATGAGACAAATGAAAAATCTTTTTGATATTTCGTTTTTGAGAAATGAGTGCAAAAGGTAAAAATCTTTTTCTTTTTTTGAATTTTTGGATTGTGAAGAAAAAAAGCCATAAAGAACACTAAAATCTACGACACTCTTTTTTTTTCTTCTTTTCGACTCACTTCACTTTTTTTCTCTATTTTTTTCAATAGTTCTTTCCTACGCACCTTACTTCTAACACATGTTTTCACCAAATCAGTCCGTCAAATGACCCCATTACCCTCAAAGATGCAACATTTAGCACGTAGGGATGCGTTAGAGGTGAGTCTCCTACAAAGGACCAAGTGGGCCCCGCTAGGTCTCAATATGATGCACATAAGCATAACCTAAAGGCTGACCTACATTGTGGTTTACTAACAAGGCCGTTCGGGGGAGCATATGGTCGATAATGGCTGCTTTGCTTTCCACCTACTCCATACATCCAACGGCTCCCCCCTAAAATAAAGGTGACTCAACTATAGTTCGTGCGCACGACGTGCGCTCCGAGACTTATTGCAGAAATAATTGACTCGGGTTATGCAAATGATGCCAGATATAAAGCGGTAACACATAGGATAAATACTATAAACAAAGAGCATGAAAACGCACAAAAGTGAAAACACAAACAAAAATCACAAACAATGCTTATACACTCGTAATGCCAAACAAAGCTGATACGACTCCCAAAAAAAAAGTTTGGATTCTGAAAAACTCCCCAGCAGAGTCGCCAGTGTTGTCACACCCCTTTTTCGATTCCAAAAAAAAAATGTATTTTAAGGTTTGAAAGGGTTTTTTATTAAAGAGACAAAATGAAGATTGGTTCCGAAAAAAGATTGTTTTTACATTCAAAATCAGAGTCGCCACTTGGCATAATCTGGTGTACCAAGTCACCATTGGAAAATCCTTTTCGAAACCATTTGACTCTTTAAACCGGTTTAAGAACAAAGATTCCGGCTAAGGAATTCTGTTGACCGAGGGGAAGGTGTTAGGCACCCCTCGATCCCGTGGTTCGACCACGGTCGCTTGGTGGAGCGTATCGGCTAATTTGACATTACAAATGCACAAACCACATAAACACACAAAACAAGCAAACAAATAAATCACACAAAATTCAAAACAAACAAAAATAATGTTCAGTCCAAATTATACAATCCAAAATAAAAGAGGTGCTGAAATATAAAACCTATTCTATTCTAAACTAATCCTAAACTAAACTCCACCCGACGTTCCGGGCCTTGATCACGAGCCTCCTTTGCGTACATGCTACTTCAGGGCATTCCTCGGATAAATCAATGCCAATCCTTCGGGGCATTCCCCGGTCAAATGAGTACAATTTAAACTTTTCGTGCAATAAAGTAGAAAGTACCATTCACGCACATATTCAAACACTCCAATAAATCGTTATTCCTAAATTTTCCTAACCGGCCTACGTTTGTCTACCAAGTTCAACATATCACAATTTTATCATGTTTAACATTATCAATACATCAAAATTAATCAATATTTATTTTCCTCCATTTTTAATTCCCACCTTAATTCATTTTTAACCACGTGATTAACCCATTTCAATACACAATCCACCAATCGAGAATAACAAAAATTCACCAATCATGCTTAGCACATCACACACCCAAATGTCACGTACAGTTCACATCAACAAACAAACCACGGTATCGAATCACACGCAATCACAATCACAATCACATAAGAATTAAATAAAAGAGAAGAAAGAATTGGACCTTAAATTTGAAGCTTTCAAACTCAATGTTATTCGAATAAAGAGAGTCCACACCCGGAAATCTCAAGCCGAACCTTAACACCAACAATCCAACTCTAAAAATAATGACCCGTTCACCATCACTGTTCACGTCGTCACTGTTCACCGGTTACTTTTTTTTTCCGTTGTTGTTCTTGTTCTTGTGAGGAAGATTATTTGTTGATTCTATTTATTGTGGAGAAGATGATGATCAAAGAATGAGCCTCTTTTCTCTTAGAATTTTTCTTTTATAATGGGCATGGATTTGTTATGATGTGGGAATTTTGGTGGGTCCCCCATATATTCTTTCTTTGAGGACAAAAAAAATGAGGGGGGGATCATATGGGTAGTTAGGGTAGGTGGAAGCTTTTGATTGGGTAGGTTGTTAGGATAAGATAAATTAGTTAGAGGTATTTTTTTTATTTATTTTTGTATTTTTGTGGGATATAATTACATGGGGTTGGACACATGGTAAGGTGAACTAAAAATAAATAAAATTAGACTTCGGTCAGTACGAAATTAGGTGTCTACACCCACCTGATTGCAAATCTAAGAAGAAGGTGACATGGAATACTGCTTATAATGTTCAAGATGAGGTCCCTATACCATAACTGGATGATGGAACAAGAGAGAAGGGAAAATCAATAGAGCCACTAATTTCCAGAGATTTACCAGGGGCTCCACAGCCGACAGGTGAGCAACATGGACAGATTTTACAGATGCTTGATCGAGATTCCCCTCAGACCAATATGATGGCCAACATGGAAGGTATATCTCAAACTCCTAATACTAAATTAGAGAGTTTAAGATGGATAATTGATAGTGGTTCTACAAACCACATGGCTCACAAGTTTAGACATAATGCATGATGTGCAAGTTGTTACAAATGAACAAAGTAGAAAAGTTTAATTACCTAATGGAGGGGTGACCTTAGTGTCACACACTGGCTGCTGTAGACTGTCAAATACAGGAGAAATACATGATGTGCTTTTTGTCCCAGAATTTCAATACATTCTCTTATCGGTATCCAAGGTTACCAGGGAAATGAACTATTTTGTATCATTCTAACCTGGATTCTGTTTGTTCCAGGACCTTACCACAGGTAAGATGATGGGGATTGGTAATGAGGATACTAGTTTTTATCATCTAGCTCGGCCTGGACCTTCCCTTAAAGAGGTTGTTGCTACTAAAATCTTGTCAGCTCAGGATGTTCAAAATACTATCATGTTATGGCACAAGAGATTGGCTCATGCACCTGTTCACTCAATAAAGGACATTCTTGGATTTAATCTTGAACATTGTAAATTAGTATTAAGCACCTGTGAGATTTTTCCCTTAGCTAGACATACCAGACTCCCTTTTTCGAGTAGGTCTACTAGGTCTAGTAAAGTGTTTGTTATGCTACATGTGGATATATGGGGACCTTATCGTACTCAGACATTTGATGGTAACAATTTTTTTCTTACAATTGTTGATGATTGCTCAAGGACTATTTGGATTTTCATGTTGAAATTCAAGACTGATGTCTTTCTTTCACTTAAACAATTTTTTCGAATGATGCTTACTCAATTTAATGTCACAGTTAAGGGTATAAGGAAAGATATTGGGGGAGAGTTTATCAATGAATGTTTGCAATCTTTACTTAAATAATTGGGTATTATTCACTACAGAACTTGTGTACATACCCCTCAGCAAAATGGAGTAGCTGAGAGGAAGCACAGACACTTGCTTGAAGTGGCTAGAGCACTCCGGTTCCAGGAGATTTGGGGTCATTGTATTCTTACTGCTGCTTATATTGTTAACAGAATTCCTTCTAGTGAACTTATAGGGAAATCACCTTATGAGGTCTTTTTTGGAAAGAAACCTTGTTTCTTCCATTTTAGAACATTCAGATGTATGTATTTTGCTAACACACTACCTAGAACTTACAAGTTTGCTCCAAGAGCTTTAAGATCAGTTTTTATGGGATATTCTAATGTCACCAAAGGGTATGTTTGGTATGATCTTGCTGTGTAGAAGTTTTTTGGTAATGGGGATGTGGTATTTCAGGAAAACCAATTTCCCTTCAAGGTACCCATACAGTGAATGATAATCTACAGATTTTATGTCACTCACTCCAGGTCCTTGTGATGATGATGATTTTTATGCTCCTAGCAACATCTCTGAAACACCTACTCTGGCTTCCTCATTACCAGTTGATCTCCCACCTTCTGATATTGTTCAAAATCCTTTACCATCTCTTATCCATACTGATGCTTCTACCTCTACTTTCAATCCATGCAATCTACCAAATCTTAGATGATCAACAAGGCTCACTAAGCAACCTATTTGGTTATCAGATTTTGTTTCCAAACCGTCATCTAGAAAAGTCCTTTATCCTTTTGTTGACAGTGTGTCATATGCACATCTTTCTCCCTCTTATCAGAAGTATCTACATACTTTTTCTGCAGTATAAGAACCTACCTCTTATCAAGAGGCTATCAAAGATCTGAGATGGTTGGAAGCTATGTACACTGAGTTAAAGGATCTTAATGATAATCATACTTGGGTCCTGGTTCCCTTCCCAAGGGTAAAGTTCCTATTGGCTGCAGATGGGTCTATAAAGTCAAGTTAAAAGCTAATGGCGATATTGAGAGATTTAAAGCTCAATTAGTTGCTAAGGGCTTTAATCAGACAGCAGGTATTGTTTTTTATGATACCTTTTCTCCAGTAGTTAAAATTGCTACAGTCAGGACAGTTCTCTCTTTGGTTGCACAAAACAATTGGTTCATTCATCAGTTAGATGTGTACAATGCTTTTCTCCATGGTGAATTGCATGATGACGTAGATAAGCAGTTGCTTGAGGGTTTTCCAAGTCAGAGGGAGAATGGTATTGTATGTAGACTTGTCAAATCCCTCTATGGTCTTTAGAAAGCAAGTAGGCAGTGGAATTTGAAATTGAGTGAGTCACTAGTGCATTCTGGTTTTGCTCAGAGCAGCCTGGATCATTCTTTATTCATAAAAAAATAAGGGTTAAACATAGTTGCAATCCTTGTGTATGTAGATGACATGGTTGTGACTGGTAATAGCTTGAGCCTCATACAACATACTAAAGCTTCTCTTCAGAAAGCATTTAAAATCAAGGATCTTGGTTATTTAAAATTCTTTCTTGGCATGGAATTTAATAGATCTTCCAAAGGTATTCATATGAATCAAAAGAAGTATGCATTGGAAATTATCTCTGATTTAGGGTTAGGAAGTGCTAAACCAGCTAAGGCACCCCTTGAAATGAACATGAAGTTAACGACATTGGAGTTTGATCAATTCACAGGAGAATCAACAGATGAACCTTTTGAAAACGGAGAGCAATATCAGATGCTGATAGGCAAAATGTTGTATTTAACACTGACAAGGCCAGACATTGCATTCTCAGTCCAAACACTTTGTCAATTCCTGCAACAACCAAAAAGGTGGCATTAGGATGTAGCTGTAAGAGTAATGAATTATGTGAAGAGAGAACAGGGACTTGGAATCTTATAAAGCAGTAAGATATCAAACAAGCTAAATGAATATTGTGATGCAGACTGGGCTTCATGTCCCAATACCAGAAGGTCAGTTTCAGTGTTTTTAGTCATGGTGAATCACTATTGTCGTGGAAGTTAAAGAAACAAAATGTAGTCTCTAGAAGTTCAGCAGAAGCTGAATATAGGAGCATGGCTAATGCAGTTTTAGAACTAGTATGGATCACTGCATTATTAAAGGAGCTGGGAAGTTAAATTGAGCAACCAACAATTGTGTTTAGTGACAGTAGAGTAGCATTACAGATAGCAGCCAATCCAGTGTTCCATGAGAGGACTAAACATATAGAGATTGACTTGCACTTTATCAGACAAAAAATACAAGAAGGAGTCTTGAAAATAAAACATGTGAGCTCAAGAGAACAACTTGCAGACATACTTACTAAGGGCATACCTCGGTTGCAACATGAAAACTTAGTAGGCAAGTTTGGTGTGTTAAATGTCTTTGCACCCACCATCTTGAGGGGGGGTAATGAGTTAGGAATTACTTGATTAAGAAGTAGTTAAACAACTAATGTGTTAGTTAGTTGGCTAAGCAGTGATTAATGATTAGTTAGGAAACAGTTAGAATAGAAGCTTCAAAAAGTTCTATATAAACAACACTATTGCATTGTAATGAACTAATTTTTTGGCCTCTTTACACTGAAATAATATCTCGCTTTCTCTTCTCTTCTCTGCTGAGCCATAGCTCATTATCAATGGAAGCTTAGATTGAACAATTGCACTGATTTTAACAGAGTTTTTTTGCTGCTCCTTATGACTAATAGGACCTAACTTCCACTTGGGGTATATTGCTAATTACTGTTCTTGATCTTTGTAGGTTTCTTCCAAGCTCAAATCATTTAAATTTTAAAATAAAATTACTATTTTTTTTGTTATTTATAGAGTGGTATTTTCCATCCCTTTCAAATAAAGTAGAGGAGGAGAACTGGAAGAGAGAAAGAAAAAGAGCAAAGGAATGACAAGTCTAATGGGGCAAAATGACTGACACATTAACTACCTTCAATAGACGAAAAAAATTCAAGTGGTCTAACCAATCCCTAGGGCGGACGCCAACTGAAAGGCACTAGACGAACAAACGGCAAGCTAGATAAAACAAATCAGCTGTCCCGATGTGTAAAACCTTCTCGGGGGAGAGTCTTTCTTCAATTAGAATAAAGAAAGTTTTTGGGCAAGACAAGAAAGGAACTCGCCCTTTAATTTGACACCAAGGGTTAAGAGTTAATTGTTGGCGACGATGACTTGGTGAAGGGAATATATGAGAGAATGTTCTCAAACTAGGTTACGACCAACGTAAAACTTCTTGCAAGCCAACATAATGGAGATATTTTGTTATTTTGTGTTATTATCTGCCTAAATATGGTTTATTTGGTACATGCATTAATGTGAATTCATGTCCAACTTTTGTCGTTATAATAATTGCCGCTAAAATAGGTATCATTTACCGGTAATAACAAAAGCCGCAATATATGACCGGTAGCTTTACCGGCAATAATACTTATCGCTAAAAGTAATTACTTTTAGCTTCAAAAATATAGATATTCACCGGCACTCGATATAAATATCATCAAAGACTTTATGACAATGAATGCAACATCGTTCACTCAAATGCCGCTATATTTTTAGGGTAAATACATTTCATGTATAATGCATATGTATTTTTAAGCAAAATATCAACACTGCATATGTATTTTTATGCTAAAAAATATTTTGATGTATAATCCATATGTATATTTAAGCAAAATATCAACACTACATATGTATCTTTTGTAACTAAAATTTCATAATAAAATGTAGAACTACATAAAAAACTCAAATTTATCTTTAATTCAAATTCTCATTTATAATGATAATAAATGAACACAAATTAAAATATATATTAGTTATGATCAAGGTGTATTTTTGAAATGCTTAATTTTAACACTGAATATTTATTTTTAGGGTAAATACATTTGATGTATAATGTATATTTGTATTTTTAAGCAAAATATCAATATTGCATATGTATTTTATAACTAAAATCTCACAATACAACGTAGAACTTCATAAAAAACACAAGTTTATATTTAATTCAAATTAGCATTTATATTGATAATAGATGAAAACATAATAAAAAATATATTTGATATGGGTCCAGATGTATTTTTGAGCATGCTTAATCTTAACACTGCATATGTATTTTTAGGATAAAAACTTTTGATTGATACTGCATACATATTTTTAAGCATAACATGAACACTACATTTGTATTTTTTTTAACTAAATCTCACAGTAAAATATATAAATGCATAAAATACTCAAATTAAACTTTAATTCAAATCAAAATTAGACCCAATTCAAATCAGAATTAATTTCATTCAGTTAAAAAATAAGTACTATTATAACCTACAATTAGAACCACTTCAAACATAAAAATTAGTTTGTACAATCAGAACCTACATTCATACACCAGTTTCTCTAACTGTACAAAGGAATAAATCCATCAATCATCATACATCAAAAACTTCAGTAACACTAGTTATTCTACTTTCCCTTGCAGGCCTCAAGGGTGCTTCGACACCACTATGAGCATTTGCTTCTTCTTTTCGGATCCCATAGTCCCACAAAAGTGCAGCATATCTTGTACGGAAGTGCGTTGGGGTCGAACTCAATCGCAATAACTTTGTGACCATAAGAAAGGCACTTTGCATATGTAACCATAAAGAAACCACAATCACTACAAAAACAAGGAAAAAAATATTTATTTATAAGTAAAATATATTTTGTACAAACATTCAATATTGGTATATGTAAATTAAAAACTTACAAGCTTCCACTCGGTTGTTGAGGCAAATTCTCTTCAAATATCACAACAAACAGATCTGAGTAATCTTTGTCTTTGTATCTTGAATGATTTTGATGATCAATTCCTTTCTTATTGTAGAAATCACAAGCTTGGAGACACAAAGGGATAATCTCATCTAATTTCTTGATCTAAGCTAGAACAGTCGGATAACAAAAAAATTCATATAAACAAGCATATGTATTTTAAGCAGACAAAAAATGCAACCAATACTGAAAAATACATATCAATTCTACTAAAAATACATATTGCCAATAGACAGTTCATGAGTAGTTAACACAATACTTAACAATACTAATTGGCCTATATCTTTAACTCACAACTTTGATAATATCTTTATTACCCTATTTAGAACAACACAATACTTAACAGTCAAAAAAATACATTTACAAACAAAAAAATACCCCATCCTCACTATCTTATTCAGAATCATCAGGATAAGATTTCTGAACATCGTCTTCAATTTCTTCAACTTTCCTTTTCTTTTCGTACCATTTTTAAATTTTTTGCTCCTTCTTCAACCTTTTTTTTTTTTTGAAATTTCACTGATCTTCACTGTGTCGTTTCGAAACTTCGACCTAATCTCCTTCGATCTCCTAGATTTCTTCAACTGTATAGGATTTACAACAACTTTAACTAAATCTTCATGAGTTAACCCAAGACTAAAAGATTGTGCTTAATCAAACTCTACATTCATATTCCGTATACCGCTATTTGTTAGTGTTTTCGTGGTATGTTCATCCATTAAAACATAACACCCTTAAAATCTTATTTTCAGTTGAATTACGGTAGGATAAAAAAAAAGAACCACTAACATGCAATATGCGATTAATAAAAAACATAAATACATTAATCACATTTTAAATTTTATATTTTTTTTATTTTCAAAAAATATGATTACATTAAATACAAGCCATGAATAATCACTACAAAAAAAACGTGTTTTAGCCACGTGCAAAACCGTGGCTATATGGTACCAAAATCGTAGCTAAATAGTTTAGCCACGGTTCATTAGCCACGGTTAAAGGTGGGTCCAACAGGGGCGTGGCGAGTAAATTAGCCACGGTTTTAACGTTCGTGGTAACATTTCATTAGCCATGGTTTTCAGGTACATTTAGCCACGGCCATTCCATGTGTAATTTGTTCAAATTTAGTGCTATCATATCAGTTTCCCACAGTTATAACCGTGGCAAAAATGCCTAGTTTTTAAGAAATATATATTTTTTCATATGAATTAGCTACGGTTTTAACCGTGGCAAAAAGTATCCAACTTTTTTTAAAAATATATATTTTTGCATAAATTTGCCATGATTTAATCATGACAAAAGTGCCAGCTATTTTTAAATATATATATATAATATAGTCTGATACTAATTTCTAAATAATGATAGACATTCACTTACACATTAACCATTATACACAAGATTGATATTTATTGTAACATAATAATCAAAGTTCTGATATTGTTCAATATATTGGCACAAAAGATAAGGTCCAAACCTTAAATATTCATAAAAAATACCATAAATACTAATGTTAAAGAAACACCAAAATATACTAAAGCCTAAGAAGATTACTGCTTGAGCTACCAAGATTCACATGACTATTTCTAGACATTCCAAAAGCTTTTGAAGGACAAACATTACCACCTAAACCACGCACACGTCCAGAATGTTTAGATCCAAACACTTTTTCAATGGCGTCATTAGGATGGGCTAGTATCTTCAAAGGAACTCCGTAACTGATAGAAAGTTCCTGATCTTTAGGTAGATGCTCCGATATTTTATCCGACAAGCAAAATAGATAAATGAGATATCCTCGTACCAATAAGACTTTTTTGTAATACAGTTGGGTATTAATTCAAGCAATTGTCCATTATATATAGAGACGTATTAATTCAATTAATTGTCCATTAAATATAGAGACGGTTCAACAACAACAAAAAATCTAGTATACTCCCACCAAGTGGGGTCTGGGGTGGGTAAAATGTACGCAGTCCATAACGCTACCTCCGAAGAATTAGAGAGGTTGTTTCCGATAGACCCTCGGCTCAAGATAAAGAATAGTCTTCAACTAGAACCGAGCTTATAATAAACTAATAACAATAATGTTGTCATAATTATATAGATATACCAGCAAGGAATTTAATCTCAGGAATGGACAAGAATGATTAAACAAATGATGTTCAAGCAAGAAATCATCAATTGATGTCGCTAATGTACAGTTTTGAGCATGTGCCACTTATACATGGTATCATACTATCATTTACTTGAATCATCCTTACTTCACATAGACAATTATAGAGTCACCTAATTAACTTCATCCTTGCCTTGTACACTACATAACTTTTAACCTTGTAGGAAGTTTGGAAAGTTTCCTTTATTCTTGACATACCAATAATTGTATAAGCAAGAGTTCTAACATATTAAATAAATATCCATCAAACAATTAATACGTCAGAGATAACAATCGTCCTACAACGGTATCTGTATATATGGAATGAATCAGTGAATGAGGTCATCTAGTTAAGATCTTAAGATCAGTGAATGAGCACTACTTTGGTATGATTTTTCAAACTTAAATTCGATTCTAATTATTGACTGCACCTCATAGGGATCTATCTATCTATCATACAACAAGGATTTGACAGGACCTTTTCCTCAGTCTATTGGAAAATTGACAAAGCTATCAAATTTGTAAGTAAATGTGAATAAGCATTGAACATGAATTCACTTACAAGCTAATCTCATGATAATTTGCTGATCTTTTCTTAATTTCATGACAGTATCTTTGTTGGTT
Source organism: Capsicum pubescens (assembly GCA_030864215.1). Lineage (NCBI taxonomy): Eukaryota > Viridiplantae > Streptophyta > Magnoliopsida > Solanales > Solanaceae > Capsicum > Capsicum pubescens. The sequence goes on along the minus strand of CM061545.1, from coordinate 269,916,430 downwards.
GTGGATTTTCTGGATCCTTAACCGACTCCATAGGAAATCTTACTCGACTGTTTTTTTTTGTAATCATTCTGTGGTACTTTTTGTACCTTAATGCAAACTTTTTGTGCTATCAGATTTTGGTCCATCTCTAGACAAGCAATGCACTTCTAAACAGAGAAACAGTTCAGGAAGAGTTCAATCCATACTGCTTTTCTTGTTTTTATACATTTTCATATCTGAATAGTTATGTTTACTAAATCTATCTGTCTTCCAATCATCTTCTGTATACACTCTAAAACAACCCCATTCTTTATTATGTAGATCTTAGAACAGGGATACAGTGAAGTTCAACTCAAGGAATGTTCATTAGAATGTTCAAGATTTCAAGGATAACAAATACATGTTAAATGTTAGAGAAGAGAGCAACACTATTTGAGGATAACATCAAAATGACAATGGACAGATAACATAACACATATAATTAACATTATTGGGTTCAAAAGAATCATAACCGATGATAAAATATTAAATAACGACTCAAACAACACACACTAACATCATGCAAACGATAACATCAACATGACAATGGACTGACAACATGGCACATAACTAAACTTATAGGGTTCGAATGAATCATAACAGATGATGACCATCATCGGATGACTCAAATCAGATATTTGTTATAAAAAGTATTTTAGTATTTTTTTTGTGATAATTGAACAAAATTAAATCATTATGTTTATGTTACAAAACATAATTATGTGTTTTTGTACATTAAAAAAAGAATTTAGATTTTGTGCATTGTCAGTTTACAAAATATTTTACACTATCAGGTAAATTTGACTTGCTATTGCAGGTTATTTAATTTTTTTTTATTTTTATGTAAATAGTTGGATAACCTGCAATAACAGATCAAGCTAACTGATAGTGCAAAAAATTTTATTCACTAACTCTGCACATAACTTAAACGCATTGTTTTTATGTAGTCAACAATCTTACGCTCTTTATCTTGGTTAGTATTAAAATATATTCTTTAATAATATTTCCTTAATAGGACCACTAAAATAGGACTTATTTAACGGTAGCTTTACCAGCAATTTATCGCTAAATAAAAAGTCATTGAAAGTAATTATTTTTGGTGCTAATAATATGAGCATTTACCTGCACTTGATATAACTGCCACTAAAGACGTTAACGCCATGCAATGACCTTAACAGAAATGCCGTTAAATATTTTTTTGGAAATATTTATTTATGCTAAATATCTCTTTCGTTGTAATGGTAGCCATTAGTAGCCACCGTATACCTAGCACGACATATGATAATATACAAACGGGCATCTATCGATTTTCTTTTGAAGATGTGTAGTATCTAGATATATGTTGTTAAAGAAGAGAACAACACCAATCAAGTATAAAATCAATATAACAATAAACTAATAACATAACATATATATATAACTAATATTAATGGGTTCGAATGAACCATAACTGATGATAGAACAACATAAGATGACTCAAACGACGCACTGACACCATTCAAACGACAAAAAAACCACGACTATGGACTGATAACATGACTCGAACGATACACACTAACACCATTCAAATGATAGAATCAACATGACAATGGACAGACAACATGACACAATAACTAAACTTGTAGGGTTCGAGCGAACCATAAGACAGATGATAGGACTGACTCAAATAATAGGACATGACACACTGGGGATAACTAAAATGATACGATAAACCTAGATGCGCGCTTATTACTCATGCGCCTTCCATAACGCGCGACTTAGGAACGATAGTTGAACTAGTAGGGGACTGCGGAAGAAGTAGATCCACCAGCCCTAATTAGGAAAGGGTGCACCAACATTGGGTCCACGTGAAGAACTTGACCCATCACCACTAGTAGGAGACAAGGCACTTCCAAGGGAAAGTAATGGGAGTGGAGCATCACTCCCCATTTGTTGAAGTTCTGCCTCGAATTCAACTTTTTGCTTTTGAGCTTCCAATGCCTCCTTCAATTGTTCAAGTTAGGAGAGGCTAAGTCCTTCAATAATCGGAGATTCGCACACACGATCGTAGGCTCCCCTCCCAGATTCAAGTAGGGATTCCCCTACAGCTCTCTCCTTCCGGAGAGGCTCCTGCAAGTCTATGACCTCCTTATTGAGCCCACATTGACCAGTGTTTTGATGAGCCATGATTAGGTGGACATGGCGATCATCATCACTTGGTGGAGGGAGGTCCCTCCATAGGAACCTATCCACCAGCGACTCCACTGAACGGTGGCCAAAGAAGTAAACTTTGTTGGCCTTGCCTGGAGAAAATACCACAATGGCAATTTCAGCACCACATAGCGTACAAAGTTCACTAGCCTTTTTGAACAGGCCAGCACGAGGCTTAGAGAAAGTAACTTGCATGTTACTCTCATTTTTCATTTTCACTATTTTGACCTTTTTTCGACCCTTGCTCAGTCTTTCCATGGCTAAAGTAAAACTATTCAATATTTGTGAAACCAAGAAGTAGTAGTTGTGATTTTTTATCTCAACACCAAGAGCTTTTATATTAGAAATTTCAATATTTTGTTTCACCTTTTTAGGAAAATAAATTAAAATTACTTGTAGAGCCTATAAATTTATGTTTTTTCTTTTTTAGTAAAAGATTTGAATGGAACCAGCTTTCGCCTCTATTCTTTGTGTCGTTAGCGCTAATCGAATCCTTAATGACCATAATTCATAATTAGACAATATAGGTTTTTCTTAATTTGAATTATGACGTTCTACAAAAGTATTAAAAAGAAAACATTACATCATTAGTACGTATGATATTTTATTTAATCACTTTATTAATTTGAGTACACATTGAAGAGTAATAATAAAAAATAAAATATAAAATTATTACTATAACATTTCTGAATTTTCAAATTTAATATTCGAGCTATCCCTGAAGGTTCTGACATTCGGTGTTCATCGAAAGAGCAAAGATACATGACATTTTTCTTTCATATAAGTTTTATTCGTTCATCCACGATTATTACTTATTAGTTGATATGTACAATCACTTCAATTATTTGTTAACCATAAAATTAACATGGTTTGGTATTACAAGCACCGATTATGTGAATAAGTTTGTCTTTTCCTCGTGCGGATTGGAGTAAAAATACTGTAGTAGGGAAAGGTTGTATTTCTGCCAAACTTACTAAAAACAATTGTTCATTCTGACATACTGCGATTAAAGAAGCAACTTTCTTATAAATTGAAAAATACATATTTAAAAGAAACAAAGGTTAATAACCTCTGAAATCAAATTATTTGTGGTTTGTTAATAGCTGAATGCATGTTTACGATTCAAAAAGACTTGATCATTTTGTTTACAAAGTTGATCACGTCTTTGAAAGCTTGCCAAGCTAGTTACCAGAAAATGGTGCCAACTTGTCGTCTGACGACTCCCAAGCACCGGTAAGCTTAGAATGCGAGATTGTTTGTAACTTGTTCATTAGCAAGTGAATTAAAATCGAGTTCTATGAGTTAGGAATTACATGATTAGTTGATTAAGAAGTAGTTAAACAACTAATGTGTTAGTTAGTTGGCTATGCATGGATTAGTAATTAGTTAGGAAACAGTTAGAATAGAAGCTTTCAGAAGTTCTATATAAACAACACTATTGCATTGTAATGAACTAATTTTTCGCCTCTTTACACTAAAATAATATGTCCCTTTCTCTTCTCTTCTCTGCGGAGCCCTAGATCATTATCAATGATAGCTTAGATTGAACAATTGCACAGATTCTAACATGGCATCAGAGCTTTGAACCACGATTGTGCATTCCACGGAAGAGATTTGTGAGATTACGAGCTCAATGACAGTTTTCAGTAGCGAAGGTTAAAGTTCTACCATGGAAGTTTAAACATTGAACACTGTGAAGTCTGTTCACAATCATCCCCTACTTTTACACCCTTCAGACACCACCTGAGCGCCCATTATTCCGATGCAGCTAACCGGTTTCGATAACTATTCGATATGGAGTAGGGCTACGCGCATTCAGTTGCTTGGGAAAAACAAGTTGGGGATTGATTATGGCACATTGAAAAAGGAGGATTTCGGAGCTGATTTTCGACGTCAATGGGACCGGTGCAATGCAATTGTTCAAGGATGGATAATGAGCTCAGTAACACAGGAATTGCACACTGGAATTGTCTATGCTACTAATGCACGAACCGTTTGGGAGGATTTGCATGAACGCTTTGACAAGGTAAATGCATCACGAGTTTACCAGTTGCATAAAGCCATAGCGACTACTATACAAGGAAATGACAGTATACCTGGTTATTTTTCAAAACATCGCAATTTATGCGATGAATTGGCTAGTATAGTTCCTCTGTCTTGTGATTGCCCTAGATCAAGGGAGTTTAATAATCATGTTGAGAGACAAAAATTGATGCAGTTCCTAATGAGCTTGAATGAAATGTATAATCTGTCGAGGAGCTAGATTTTGATGACTGAACCTACTCCAAATCTCAACAAGGCATATGCTATGCTTGTTGAGCGAGAGAGCCAACGACTTATTAGTAGTTCCACTATGCAAGGTGAAGGTGCTTATTTAACGGCTCTATTAGCAGCAAAAGTCTTAGGTTCTCGATTGTCAATTGGAGAAGGTTTTGTATCTAGAACTTTGACTAGAGAGAGTTCAAATATTGCAGCTCACATGGCTGGGAGAGGAATACATTATCAACATAACAAAGGAAACTATTTTCAGAAAGGAAGGAAGAATTGGAACACAAAATGTGACTATTGTAAAATGCAAGGACATGTGGTAGATGACTGCTTTAAGCTACATGGATACCCACCTGATTGGAAATCTAAGAAGAAGGTGACATGGAATACTGCTTATAATGTTCAAGATGAGGTCCCTATACACCAACTCCATGATGGAACAAGAGAGAAGGGAAAAGCAATAGAGCCACTAATTTCCAGAGATTTACCAAGGGCTCCACAGCCGACAGGTGATCAACATGGACAGATTTTGCAGATGCTTGACCAAGATTCTCCTCTGACCAATATGATGGCCAACATGGCAGGTATATCTCAAACTCCTAATACTAAATTAGAGAGTTTAATATTGATAATTGATGGTGGTGCTACAAACCACATGGCTCACAAGTTTAGACATAATGCATGATGTGAAAGTTGTTAATAATGAACAAAGTAGAAAAGTTTAATTACCTAATGGAGGGGTGACCTTAGTGTCATACACTGGCTGCTGTAGACTGTCAAATACAGGAGAAATACATGATGTGCTTTTTTCCAAGAATTTCAATACAAGCTCTTATCAGTATCCAAGTTTACCAGGGAATTGAACTGTTTTGTGTCATTCTATCCTGGATTCTGTTTGTTCCAGGACCTTACCACTGGGAAGATGATGAGGATTGGTAAAGAGGATACTGGATTTTGTTTTCTAGCTCGGCCAGGACCTTCCCCTAAAGAGGTTGTTGCTACTAAAATCTTGTCAGCGCAGGATATTCAAAATACTATTATGTTATGGCACAGGAGATTGGCTCATGCACCTATTCACTCAATAAAGGACATTCTAGGATTTAATCTTGAACATTGTAAATCAGTATTAAGCACCTGTGAGATTTCCCTTAGCTAGACATACCAGAATCCCTTTTTCGAGTAGTTCTACTAGGTCTAGTAAAGTTTTTGATATGCTACATGTGGATATATGGGGACCTTATCACACTCAGACATTTGATGGTAACAAATTTTTTCTTACAATTGTTGGTGATTGTTCAAGGACCATTTGGATTTTCTTGTTGAAATTCAAGACTGATGTCTTTGTTTCACTTAAACAGTTTTTTCGAATGGTGCTTACTCAATTTAATGTCATAGTTAAAGGTATAAGGACAGATAATGGGGGAGATTTTATCAATGAAAATTTTCAATCTTTACTTAAAGAATTGGCTATTATTCACTACAGAACTTGTGTACATACCCCTCAGCAAAATGGAGTAGCTAAGAGAAAGCACAGACACTTGCTTGAAGTGGCTAGAGCACTCCGGTTCCAGGGTCATATACCTCTCAAGTTTTGGGGTCATTGTATTCTTACTTCTGCTTATATTGTTAACAGAATTCCTTCTAGTGAACTTGCAGGGAAATTACCTTATGAGGTCTTTTTTGGAAAGAAACCTTGTTTCTTCCATTGTAGAACATTCGATTGTTTGTGCTTTGCTAACACACTACCTAGAACTTACAAGTTTGCTCCAAGAGCTTTCAGATCAGTTTTTATGGGATATTCTAATGTCACCAAAGGGTATGTTCTGTTTGATCTTTCTGTGTAGAAGTTTTTTGTTAATGGGGATGCGGTATTTCAGGAAAACCAATTTCCCTTCAAGGTACCCATACAGTGGATGATAATCTACAGATTTTATGTCACTCTCTCCAGGTCCTTGTGATGATGATGATTTTTATGCTCCCAGCAACATCTCCGAAACACCTACTCTGTCTTTCTCATTACCAGTTGATCTCCCACCTTCTGATATTGTTCAAAATCCTTTACCATCTTTATCCCTACTGATACTTCTACCTCTACTTTCAATCCATACAATCTACCAAATCTTAGACAATCAACAAGGCTCACTAAGCAACCTATTTGGTTATCAGATTTTGTTTCCAAACCGTCATCTAGCAATGTCCTTTATCCTCTTGCTGGCAGTGTGTCATATGCACATCTTTCTCCCTCTTATCAGAAGTATCTACATAGTTTTTCTACAATATAAGAACCTACCTCTTATCAAGAGGCTATCAAAGATCCGAGATGGTTGGAAGCTATGTACACTGAGTTAATGGATCTTATTGATAATATACTTGGGACCTGGTTCCCCTTCCTAAGGGTAAAGTTCCTATTGGCTGCAGATGGGTATTTAAAGTCAAGTTAAAAGCTAATGGAGATATTGAGAGTTTTAAAACTCAATTATTTACTAAGGGCTTTAATCAGACAGCAGGTATTGATTTTCATGATACCTTTTCTCCAGTAGTTAAAATTGCTACAGTCAGGACAGTTCTCTCTTTGGTTGCACAACACAATTGGTTCATTCATCAGTTAGACGTGTACAATGCTTTTCTCCATGGTGACTTGCATGATGAGGTGTATAAGCAGTTGCTTGAGGGTTTTCCAAGTCAGGGGGAGAATGATATTGTATGTAGACTTGTCAAATCCCTCTATGGTCTTAAGAAAACAAGTAGGCAGTGGAATTTGATATTGAGTGAGTCACTAGTTCATTCTGGTTTTACTCAAAGCAGCCTTGATCATTCTTTATTCATAAAAAAACAAGGGTTAGATGTAGTTTTAATTCTTGTGTATGTAGATGACATGCTTGTGACTGGTAATAGCTTGAGCCTCATAGAACATACTAAAGCTTCTCTTCAGAAAGCATGTAAAATCAAGGATCATGGTAATTTAAAATTCTTTCTTGGCATGGAATTTAGTAGATCTGCCAAAGGTATTCTTATGAATCAAAGGAAGTATGCATTGGAAATTATCTCTGATTTAGGGTTAGAAAGTGATAAACCAGCTATGACACCCCTTGAAATGAACATGAAGTTAACGACACTGGAGTTTGATCAAGTCACAGGAGAATCAACAGATGAACCTTTTTAAAACAGAGAGCAATATCATAGGTTGATAACCAAAAAGGTCGCATTGGGATGCAGCTATGAGAGTAATGAATTATGTGAAGAGAGAACAAGGACTTGGAATCTTGTTAAGCAGCAAGATATCAAACAAGCTAAATGTATATTGTGATGCAGACTGGGCTTCATGTCCTAATACCAGAAGGTCAGTTTCAGGCTTTTTAGTCATGGTGAATCACTATTATTATGGAAGTCGAAGAAACAAAATGTAGTCTCCAGAAGTTCAGCAGAAGCTGAATACAGGAGCATGGCTACTGCAGTTTCAGAACTAGTATGGATCACTGCATTATTAAAGGAGCTGGGAAATAAAATTGAGGAACCAATAATTGTGTTTAGTGACAGTAGAGCAGCATTACAGATAGCAGCCAATCCAGTGTTACATGAGAGGACTAAACACATACAGATTGACTGCTACTTTATCAGACAAAAAATACAAGAAGGAGTCTTGAAAATAAAACATGTGAGCTCAAGAGAACAACTTGCAGACATACTTACTAAGGGCTTACCTCGGTTCCAACATGAAAACTTAGTAGGCAATCTTGGTGTGTTAAATGTATTTGCACCCACCAGCTTGAGGGGGAGTAATGAGTTAGGAATTACTTGATTAAGAAGTAGTTAATCAACTAATGTGCTAGTTAGTTGGCTAAGCAGTGATTAGTTAGGAAACAGTTAGAATAGAAGCTTCCAGAAGTTCTATATAAACAACACTATTGCATTGTAATGAACTAATTTTTTGGCCTCTTTACACTGAAATAATATCTCCCTCTCTCTTCTCTTCTCTGCTGAGCCATAGCTCATTATCAATGACAGCTAAGATTGAACAATTGCACAGATTCTAATAGAGTTTTTTGTTGCTCCTTATGACTAATAGGACCTAACTTCAACTTGGGGTATATTGTTAATTACTGTTCTTGATCTTTGTAGGTTGCTTCCAAGCTCAAATCATTTAAATTTTAAAATAAAATTTCTATTTTTTTTTGTTATTTATAGAGTGGTATTTTTCATCCCTATCAAATAAAGTAGAGGAGGAGAACTGGAAGAGAGAAAGAAAAAGAGCAAAGGAATGACAAGTCTAATGGGGGAAAATGACTGACACATTGACTACCTTAGATAAACGAAAAAAATTCAAGTGGTCTAACCAATCCCTAGGGCGGACCCCAAATGAAAGGCATTAAATGAACTAATGTCAAGCTAGATAAAAAAAATCAGCTGGCCCTATGTGTAAAACCTTCTCAGGGGGAAAGTCTTTCTTCAATGAGAATAAAGAAAGTTTTTGGGCAAGACAAGAAAGGAACTCGCCCTTTAATTTGACACCAAGGGTTAAGAGTTGATTGTTGGCGACGATGACTTGGTGAAGGGAATATATGAGAGAATGTTCTCAAACTGGGTTACGACCAACGCAAAACTTCTTGCAAACCAAAATAATGGAGATATATTGTTATTTTGTGCTATTATCTTCCTCAATATGGTTTATTTGGTATAAGAATTAATGTGAATTCATGGTCAACTTTAGTCGTTATAATAATTGCCGCTAAAATAGGTATCATTTACCGGTAATAACAAAAGCCATAATATATGACCGGTAGCTTTACCGGCAATAATAATAATCGCTAAAAGTAATTACTTTTAGCTTAAAAAATATAGATAATCACCGGCACTCGATATAAATATCATCAAAGACTTTATGACAATGAATGCAACATCGTTCACTCAAATGCCGCTATATTTTTAGGGTAAATACATTTGATGTATAATGCATATGTATTTTTATGCTAAAAAATATTTTGATGTATAATCCATATGTATTTTTAAGCAAAATATCAACACTATATATGTATCTTTTGTAACTAAAATCTCACAATAAAATGTGGAACTACATAAAAAACTCAAATTAATCTTTAATTCAAATTCTCATTTATAATGATAATAAATGAACACATATTAAAATATATATAAGTTATGATCAAGGTGTATTTTTGAAATGCTTAATTTTAACACTGCACATGTGTTTTTAGGGTAAATACATTTGATGTATAATGCATATGTATTTTTAAGCAAAATATCAATACTGCATATGTATTTTATAACTAAAATCTCACAATACAAAGTAGAACTTCATAAAAAACACAAGTTTATATTTAATTCAAATTCGCATTTATATTGATAATAAATGAAAACATATTAAAAAATATATTAGATGTGGGTCCACATGTATTTTTGAAAATGCTTAATCTTAACACTGCATATGTATTTTTAGGATAAAAACTTTTGATTGATACTGCGTACGTATTTTTAAGCATAATATGAACACTACATTTGTATTTTTTTTAACTAAATCTCACAGTAAAATATATAACTGCATAAAATACTCAAATTAAACTTTAATTCAAATCAAAATTAGACCCAATTCAAATCAGAATTAATTTCATTCAGTTAAAAAATAAGTACTATTATAACCTACAATTAGAACCACTTCAAACATAAAAATTAGTTTGTACAATCAGAACCTACATTCATACACCAGTTTCTCTAACTGTACAAAGTTAAATCCATCAATCATCATACATCAAAAACTTCAGATACACTAGTGAATCTACTTTGCCTTGCAGGCCTCAAGGGTGCTTCGACACCACTATGAGCATTTGCTTCTTGTTTTCGGATCCCATAGTCCCACAAAAGTGCAGCATATCTTGTACGGAAGTGCATTGGGGTCAAACTCAATCGCAATCACTTTGTGACCATAAGAAAGACATTCTGCATAAGTAACCATAAAGAGACCACAATCCCTACAAAATTAAGGAATAAATATTTATTTATAAGTAAAATATATTTTGTACAAACATTCAATTTTGGTATATGTAAATTAAAAACTTACAAGCTTCCACTCGGTTGTTGAGGCAAATTCTCTTTCAAACAGATCTGAATAATCTTTGTCTTTGTATCTTGAATGATTTTGAAGATCAATTCCTTTCTTATTGTAGAAATCACAAGCTTGGAGACACAAAGGGATAATCTCAGCTAATTTCTTGATCTGAGCAAGAACAGTCGGATAAGAAACAAATCCATATAAACAAGCATAAGTATTTTAAGCAGACAAAGAATGCAACCAATACTGAAAAATACATATCAATTCTACTAAAAATACATATAGCCAATAGACAGTTCATGAGTAGTTAACACAATACTTAACAGTACTTATTGGCCTATATTTTTAACTCACAACTTTGATAATATCTTTATTACCCTATTTAGAACAACACAATACTTAACAGTCAATAAAATACATTTACAAACAAAAAAAATACCCCATCCTCACTATCATCTTCAGAATCATCAGCATAAGATTTCTGAACATCGTCTTCAATTTCTTCAACTTTCCTTTTCTTTTCGTACTGTTTTTAAATTTTTTGCTCCTTCTTCAACCCTTTTTTTTTCAAAATTTCACTGATCTTTACTGTGTCCTTGCGAAACTTCGACCTAATCTCCTTCGATATCCCAAATTTCTTCAACTGTATAGGATTTACAACAACTTTAACTAAATATTCATGAGTTAACCCAAGACTAAAAGATTGTGCTTAATCAAACTCTACATTCATATTCTGTATACCGTTATTTGTTGGTGTTTATGCTATATGTTCATCCATTAAAACATAAAACCCTTAAAATCTGATTTTCAGTTGAATTACAGTAGGAAAAAGAAAAAAACCGCTAGCATGCAATATGCGATTAATAGTTATCTGAAATAGAGAAAGTAAATCATTATCACAGATCGTGCTAGAATCGTGCAAAAGGAATAAAATTTGAAGTGGGAGAGATCGTTAATGGCGAAAGAAATGGAATAAAAAATTTAAATTAAGGAAAGAGAAATAAGAATGGCGTGAAAAGGGGATTTTACTACAGTAACTTTCTTAGGGGGCAAAAATTAGGGGACCACTTAAAATAATGTTACAGATGCTACATAATGTAATTAGGATAAAGTGTTGCTAATTTTTGTAATTTAATACTTAAGTATGCTACTATAGGTAGTTTTCCCTTTACTATTTTTACTCTAGAGAAAATTTAAAGAAACCATATCTTACACCCGACCAATGATAATTCTATAATTATAAAATGATAATCCTAAAAATTCCTGGTGCTTTTCAAATTCATTATTTCACAAAAAGAAAATCTCCGGAGGTGGATTTACACTTTCCGAATTTTGGTGTTAAAAAGCACTTAAACCCCAGGACGAATTTATTTTTAAAAAATTACTAACATTAGGTGTATGTGTATAGAAACTTAATTTCTTTTTAAAAAAAATAAAATAAAATAAACTCCATTTCCCCTCAATTCTAATAAAAGAAACCAAATGCACACACAACAAAGAAAGAACAAAAGAAATACTCGTAAGTAGGTAGTGGAACTGAACTGCTTCTTCGTTATTTTTTTGGTAAGTTTCAAAAATAGCAACTGTTTGACACAAAATTCATATTTCATAACCACACTTAATAATATTTTTATTTAAAATCGATGTATTTGATTCACATTTATTGTATTTGAATAAAAAACATAAATACATTAGTCACATTTTAAATTTTATATTTTTTTTATTTTCAAAAAATATGATTACATTAAATACAATCCATGAATAATAACTACAAAAAAAAAATATGTTTTAGCCACATGCAAAACCGTGGCTAAATGGTACCAAAATCGTAGCAAAATAGTTTAACCACGGTTCATTCGCCACGGTTAAAGGTGGGTCCAACAGGGGCGTGACAAGTAAATTAGTCACGGTTTTAACGTCCGTGGTAACATTTCATTAGCCACGGTTTTCAGGTACATTTAGCCACGGCCATTCCATGGGTAATTTGTTCAAATTTTGTGCTATCATATCAGTTTGCCACAGTTATAACCGTGGCAAAAATGCCTAGTGTTTAAGAAATATATATTTCTTTCATGTCAATTAGCTATGGTTTTAACCGTAGCAAAAAAGTATCCAAATTTTTTAAAAATATATATATTTTGGCATAAATTTGTCATGATTTAATCATGACAAAAGTGCAAGCTCTTTTTAAATTTACATATATATATATATGATTGTCTGATACTAATTTCTAAATAATGATAGACATTCACTTACACATTAACCATTATACACAAGATTGTTATTAATTGTAACATAATAATAAAAGTTCTAATATTGTTCAATATATTGGGACAAAAGATAAGGTCCAAACCTTAAATATTCATAAAAAATACCATAAATACTAATGTTAAAAAAACACCAAAATATACTAAAGCCTAAGAAGATTACTGCTTGAGCTACCAAGATTCACTTGACTATTTCGAGACATTCCAAAAGCTTTTGAAGGACAAACATTTCCACCTAAACCACGCACACATCCAGAATGTTTAGATCCAAACACTTTTTCAATGGCGTCATTAGGATGAGCTAGTATCTTTAAAGGAACACCGTAACTGATTGCAAGCTCTTGATCTTTAGGTAGATGCTCCGATATTTTATCCAACAAGCAAAATAGATAAATGAGATATCCTCGTACCAATAAGACTTCTCTGTAATAGTGTTGGGTATTAATTAAAGCAATTGTCCATTAAATATAGAGACGCTACAACAACAACAAAAAATCTAGTAACTCCCACCAAGTGGGGTCTGTGGTGGGTAAAATGTACGCAGTCGATACCGCTACCTCCGTAGAAGTGGAGAGGTTGTTTCCGATAGACCCCCGGCTCAAGATAAAGAATAGTCTTCAACTAGAACCGATCTTATAATAAACTAATAACAATAATGTTGTCATAATTATACATATATACCAGCAAGGAATTTAATCTCATGAATGGACAAGAATGATTAAACAAATGATGTTCAAGCAGGCAATCAACAATTGATGTCGCTAATGTACAGTTTTGAGCATGTGCCACTTATACATGGTATCATACTATCATTTACTTGCATCATCCTTACTTCACATAGACAATTTTAGAGTCACCTAATTAACTTCATCCTTGCCTTGTACACTACATAACTTTTAACCTTGTAGGAAGTTTGGAAAGTTTCCTTTATTCTTGACATACCAATAATTGTATAAGCAAGAGTTCTAACATATAAAATAAATATCCATCAAACAATAAATATGTCAGAGATAACAATCAACCCTCAACGGTATCTGTATATATGGAATGAATCAGTGAATGAGGACTTCTAGTTAAGATCTTAAGATCAGTGAATGAGCACTACTTTGGTATGATTTTTAAACTTAAATTCGATTCTAATTATTGACTGCACCTCATAGGGATCTATCTATCATACAACAAGGATTTGACAGGATTTTTTCCTCAATCTATTGGAAAATTGACAAAGCTATCAAATTTGTAAGTAAATGTGAATAAGCATTGAACATGAATTCACTTACAAGCTAATCTCATGATAATTTTCTGATCTTTTCTTAATTTTATGACAGTATCTTTGTTGGTTGTGGATTTTCTGGATCCTTAACCGACTCCATAGGAAATCTTACTCGACTGGTTTTTTTGTAATCATTCTGTGGTACTTTTTGTACCTTAATGCAAACTTTTTGTGCTACCAGATTTGTGTCCATCTCTAGAAAGACAATGCACTGCTAAACAGAGAAACAGTTCACGAGGAGTTTAATCCATAACTGTTTTTCTTGTGTTTATACATTCTCATATCTGAATAGTTATGTTTACTAAATCTATCTGTCTTCCAATCGTCTTCTGTATACACTCTAAAACAACCCCATTTTGTATTATGCAGATCTTAGAACAGGGATACAGTGAAGTTCAACTCAAGGAATGTTCATTAGAATGAAGATTAAATACACCAGGCGTCACAATAATAAAAATTGATTATACTAGAAATTTATACTGCATTTCCAGTACACAAGTTTATACTCCTTCTACATCAATTAAGTTGACTATGTTTATCAAATGACTGTGTTATTTGGTGGTTTTTGGAACAGTACACTATCCAAAGGGTAGCCCGGTAAACTAAAGCTCCCGCCATGAGGTAGAGAGGTTGTTCCCGATAGACCCCGGCTTAAGACAAAAATAGCTCATTAAGGATAACAAACAAACTATGAACAACAGAATAACCTGGATATAAGTGTTTGTTGAGTTTATAATTTGTAAATTCTTAGCTCCTATAAGAGCTGAAATTCAGACAAATAAAACCATTAGTTGTTAAGTAAAATATGCCACCATCGATGGAGCATGTGTTTTATCCACACACCAAAAAAAAAGTGCAAATCACATGTTCAACCTACTCATGTACATTGCACACTCCAAATTACAGAGCAGTAACTTCTGAGTACATTGTACACTCCAAATTACAGAGAAGTATCTATCTATTGATAGTTCTACACTGCAATAATCAGAAAAAATAAGGAACCAAATATACTTTGTTCTTGTCTTGAACATCAAGCATCTAGTTCATGCGGAGTTTAAATAAGTCGTTCAAGCATAAAATGCTTAACATTGGCGAAAGGAATTGATCAAACAAAACCTTTGAGCTAAGCATTTGTAAGGGCCAAAACAGCCTAAAGAACTTTGCACATAGGTACAGTTTGGTATATTATCTTCTGCAATGTGTCTTATTCAGTACATGAAGTAACGTGAATTCGTGGTCAACTTTAATCATTATAATAATTTCCACTAAAATAGGTCCGATTTATCGATAATAAGAAAACCCGCAAAATATGTTAGCTTTATCAG
Source organism: Capsicum pubescens (assembly GCA_030864215.1). Classification (NCBI taxonomy): domain Eukaryota; kingdom Viridiplantae; phylum Streptophyta; class Magnoliopsida; order Solanales; family Solanaceae; genus Capsicum; species Capsicum pubescens. The sequence continues at coordinate 269,901,028 of CM061545.1, read as the reverse complement.
TAATTTATCGCTAAATAAAGGTCGTTGAAAGTAATTACTTTTAGCGCCAATAATATAAGTATTTATGAAACATTCAATATAAATGCCACTAAACACTTTAACAACATTAAATGCAATGACCTTAACTTAAATGACATTAAATATTTTTGTTATAATATTTATTGCCGCAAAATATCTCTTTTGTTGAAGTTGGTAGTCAGTAACAACCATATACCTAGCACGACATATGATAATATACAAACAAGCATACAACCATTTTCTTGTAAGATTTGTAATATCTAGATACATGTTAAAGAAGAGAGCAACACCATTCAAGATTTCAAGGATAACAAATACATGTTAAAAGTTAGAGAAGAGAGCAACACTATTTAAGGATAACATCAACATGTCAATGGACAGATAACATAACACATATAATTAACATTACTGGGTTCAAATGAATCATAACCGATGATAAAATATTAAATAACGACTCAAACAACACACATTAACATCATGCAAACGATAAAATCAACATGACAATGGACTGATAACATGGCACATAACTATATCTAAACTTATAGGGTTCAAATGAATCATAACAGATGATGAACATCATCGGATGACTCAAATCAGATATTTGTTATAAAAAGTATTTTAGTGTTTTTTTTTTATAATTGAAAATAATTAAATCATTATGTTTATGTTACAAAACATAATTATGTGCTTTTGGTACGATAAAAAAAGAATTTAGATTTTGTGCATTGTCAGTTTAATAAACATTTTACACTATCAGGTAAATTTGACTGGCTATTGCAGGTTATTTAATTTTTTTTTGTTATGTAAATAGTTGGATAACCTGCAATAACAGATCAAGCTAACTGATAGTGCAAAAAAAATTATTCACTAACTCTGCACATAACTTAAATGCATAAAAAAAATGATTATCCTAAAATGATTAATCGGGGCACAATGCCACTAACACTTAAAAAGTTGACCAATTTTTTTTAAAAATTGTTTTCTTCTTTCAAGGACTTTGTTTAATTATTCTTATTTTCTATGGTAGGATTTGGATTTTCAATCCTTTTAGTTCCTCTTCCAGTAACTTTACCTTGAGGTACATTATTTTGCTTTTGTAAAGTAAGTAGGATTTTCAATCTGTGTGTATTTTACATTGAATTTATCTAAATCCGTGACCTCCCTCGCTAATTATGCGATTACAGCGACCATGAATTGAGTCAATAAAATTCAGGTATGCATATTATTTCACGCACAATAGCAGGGTAGTCATTTAAACTGTCGGTGTATATTGGTCAAGCCTTTTTTCTATTGTATGCGTTGTCCAGTATTATGCCAAGTATGTATCGTAAGTGCAGTTTAATAGTGGAAAAATTTTGTAAATTTTTTCATTAGATTATGTGACTTACGTATGTATTGTTGTTTGGTTGAAAGTAAGTTATCTTGAAATTAACTATGCAAGATTAGGTATTCCACCCCTAAGGTGGGATTAATAACACTACAATTACGGAATAAGTTATCTCATGCATTTTAACTCAATCAAATATGGGATAAATTGATCCTACCATTAAACCCAATATTAATTATCTCTAATCCCTTATACCAAACGAGCCCATACACTAATCATAGTGTTGACTGTACTCTACTACTTTCCATTTTTACCATAGATTTTTGGAATTCCTGTAGAATATTATTGCAATGGTCAAATCATTGTTTTTATGTAGTCAACAATCATACGCTCTTTATCATGGTTAGTATTAAAATATATTCTCTTAATAATATTTCCTTAATAGGACCACTAAAATAGGTCTTATTTAACGGTAGCTTTACCAGCAATTTATCGCTAAATAAAAAGTCGTTGAAAGTAATTATTTTTGGTGCTAATAATATGAGCAGTTACCTGCACTTGATATAACTGCCACTAAAGACGTTAACGCCATGCAACGACCTTAACAGAAATGCCGTTAAATATTTTTTTGGAAATATTTATTTATGCTAAATATCTCTTTCGTTGTAATGGTAGCCAGTAGTAGCCACCGTATACCTAGCACGACATATGATAATATACAAACGGGCATCTATCGATTTTCTTTGGAAGTTGTGTAGTATCTAGATATATGCTGTTAAAGAAGAGAGCAACACCAATCAAGTATAAAATAAATATAACAATAAACTAATAACATAACATATATATATAACTAATATTAATGGGTTCGAATGAACCATAACTGATGATAGAACATCATAAGATGACTCAAACGACGCACTGACACCATTCAAACGACAAAAACAACACGACTATGGACTGATAACATGACTCGAACGATACACACTAACACCATTCAAATGATAGAATCAACATGACAATGGACAGACAACATGACACAATAACTAAACTTGTAGGGTTCGAGCGAACCATAAGACAGATGATAGGACTGACTCAAATTATAGGACATGACACACTGGGGATAACTAAAATGATACGATAAATCTAGATGCGCGCTTATTACTTATGCGCCTTCCACAACGCGCGACTTAAGAACGATAGTTGAACTAGTAGGGGACTGCGGAAGAAGTAGATCCACCAACCCTAATTAGGAAAGGGTGCGCCAACATTGGGTCCACGTGAAGAACTTGACCCATCACCACTAGTAGGAGACAAGGCACTTCCAAGGGAAAGAAATGGGAGTGGGGCATCACTCCCCATTTGTTGAAGTTCTGCCTCGAATTCAACTTTTCGCTTTTGAGCTTCCAATGCCTCCTTCAATTGTTCAAGTTAGGAGAGGCTAAGTCCTTCAATAATCGGAGATTCGCACACACGATCGTAGGCTCCCCTCCCAGATTCAAGTAGGGATTCCCCTACAGCTCTCTCCTTCCGGAGAGACTCCTGCAAGTCCATGACCTCCTTATTGAGCCCACATTGACCAGTGTTTCGATGAGCCATGATTAGGTGTTCATGGCGATCATCATCATTTGGTGGAGGGAGGTCCCTCCATAGGAACCTATCCACGAGCGACTCCACTGAAGGGTGGCCAAAGAAGTAAACTTTGTTGGCCTTGCCTGGAAAAAATACCACAATGGCAATTTCAGCACCACATAGTGTACAAAGTTCACTAGCCTTTTTGAATAGGCCAGCACGACTCTTAGAGAAAGTAACTTGCATGTTACTCTCATTTTTCATTTTCACTATTTTGACCTTTTTTCGACCCTTGCTCAGTCTTGCCATGGCTAAAGTAAAACTACTCAATATTTGTGAAACCAAGAAGTAGTAGTTGTGATTTTTTATCTCAACACCAAGAGCTTTTATATTAGAAATTTCAATATTTTGTTTCACCTTTTTAGGAAAATAAATTAAAATTACTTGTAGAGCCTATAAATTTATGTTTTTTCTTTTTTTGTAAAAGATTTGAATGGAACCAGCTTTCGCCTCTATTCTTTGTGTCGTTAGCGCTAATCGAATCCTTAATGACCATAATTCATAATTAGACAATATAGGTTTTTCTTAATTTGAATTATGATGTTCTACAAAAGTATTAAAAAGAAAACATTACATCATTAGTACGTATGATATTTTATTTAATCACTTTATTAATTTGAGTACACATTGAAGAGTAATAATAAAAAATAAAATATCAAATTATTACTATAACATTTCTGAATTTTCAAATTTAATATTCGAGCTATCCCTGAAGGTTCTGACATTCGGTGTTCATCGAACGAGCAAAGATACATGACATTTTTCTTTCATATAAGTTTTATTCGTTCATCCACGATTATTACTTATTAGTTGATATGTACAATCACTTCAATTATTTGTTAACCATAAAATTAACATGGTTTGGTATTACAAGCACCGATTATGTGAATAAGTTTGTCTTTTCCTCGTGCGGATTGGAGTAAAAATACTGTAGTAGGGAAAGGTTGTATTTCTGCCAAACCTACTAAAAACAATTGTTCATTCTGACATACTGCGATTAAAGAAGCAACTTTCTTATAAATTGAAAAATACATATTTAAAAGAAACAAAGGTTAATAACCTCTGAAATCAAATTATTTGTGGTTTGTTAATATATGAATGCATGTTTATGATTCAAAAAGAACTGATCATTTTGTTTACAAAGTTGATCACGTCTTTGAAAGCTTGCCACGCTAGTTACCAGAAAATGGTGCCAACTTGTCGTCTGACGACTCACAAGCACCGGTAAGCTTAGAATGCGAGATTGTTTGTAACTTGTTCATTAGCAAGTGAATTAAGATCGAGTTTAATGAGTTAGGAATTACTTGATTAGTTGATTAAGAAGTAGTTAAACAACTAATGTGTTAGTTAGTTGGCTATGCAGTGATTAGTGATTACTTAGGAAACAGTTAGAATATAAGCTTTCAGAAGTTCTATATAAACAACACTATTGCATTGTAATGAACTAATTTTTTGGCCTCTTTACACTGAAATAATATCTCCCTTTCTCTTCTCTTCTCTGTTGAGCCCTAGCTCATTATCAATGACAGCTTAGATTGAACAATTGCACAGATTCTAACATGGTATCAGAGCTTTGAACCACGATTGTGCGTTCCACGGAAGAGATTTATGAGATTACAAGCTCATTGACAGTTATAAGTAAGGAAGGTTGAAGTTCTACCATGGAAGCTTCAACATTGAACACTGTGAAGTTCGATCACAATCATCCCCTATTTTTACACCCTTCAGACACCACCAGAGCGCCCATTATTCTGATGCAGCTAACCGGTTTCGATAACTATTCGAAACGGAGTAGGGCTATGAGTATTTAGTTGCTTGGGAAAAACAAGTTGGGGATTGTTGATGGCACATTGAAAAAGGAGGATTTCAGAGCTGATTTTCGACGTCAATGGGACCGGTTTAATGCAATTGTTCAAGGATGGATAATGAGCTCAGTAACACAGGAATTGCACACTGGAATTGTCTACGCTACTAATGTACGAACTGTTTGGGAGGATTTTCATGAACGCTTTGACAAGGTAAATGCATCACGAGTTTACCAGTTGCATAAAGCCATAGCGACTACTATACAAGGAAATGACAGTATACCTGGTTATTTTTCAAAACATCGCAATTTATGGGATGAATTTGCTAGTATAGTTCCTCCGTCTTGTGATTGCCCTAGATCAAGGGAGTTTAATAATCATGTTGAGAGACAAAAATTAATGCAGTTCCTAATGGGCTTGAATGAAATGTATAATCTGTAGAGGAGCTAGATTTTGATGACAGAACCTACTCCAAATCTCACCAAGGCATATGCTATGCTTGTTGAGCGAGAGAGCCAACGAATTATTGGTAGTTCCACTATGCAAGGTGAAGGTGCATATTTAACGGCTCTCTTAGCAGCAAAAGGCTTAGGTTCTCGATTGTCAATTGGAGAAGGTTTTGTATCTAGAACTTTGACTAGAGAGATTTCAGATATTGCAGCTCACATGGCTAGGAGAGGAATACATTATCAACATAACAAAGGAAACTATTTTCAGAAAGGAAGGAAGAATTGGAACACTAAATGTGACTATTGTAAAATGCGAGGACATGTGGTAGATGACTGCTTTAAGCTACATAGATACCCACCTGATTGGAAATCTAAGAAGAAGGTGACATGGAATACTGCTTATAATGTTCAAGATGAGGTCCCTATACAACAACTGCATGATGGAACAAGAGAGAAGGGAAAATCAATAGATCCACTAATTTCAAGAGATTTACCAAGGGCTCTACAGCCGACAGGTGATCAACATGGACAGATTTTGCAGATGCTTGACCGAGATTCTCCTAGGACCAATATGATGGACATCATGGCAGGTATATCTCAAACTCCTAATACTAAATTAGAGAGTTTAAGATTGATAATTGATGGTGGTGCTACAAACCACATGGCTCACAAGTTTAGACATAATGCATGATGTGCAAGTTGTTACAAATGAACAAAGTAGAAAAGTTTAATTACCTAATGGAGGGGTGACCTTAGTGTCATACACTGGCTGCTGTAGACTGTCAAATACAGGAGAAATACATGATGTTCTTTTTTCCCAGAATTTCAATACAAGCTCTTATCAGTATCCAAGTTTACCAGGGAAATGAACTGTTTTGTGTCATTCTATCCTGGATTTTGTTTGTTCCAGGACCTTACCACTGGGAAGATGATGAGGATTGGTAAAGAGGATACTGGATTTTGTCTTCTAGCTCGGCCTGGACCTTCCCCTAAAGTGGTTGTTGCTACTAAAATCTTGTCACCGCAGGATATTCAAAATACTATTATGTTATGGCACAGGAGATTGGCTCATGCACCTATTCACTCAATAAAAGACATTCTTGGATTTAATCTTGAACATTGTAAATCAGTATTAAGCTCCTGTGAGATTTGTCCCTTAGCTAGAAATACCAGACTCCCTTTTTCGAGTAGTTCTACTAGGTCTAGTAAAGTGTTTGATATGCTACATGTGGATATATGGGGACCTTATCACACTCAGACATTTGATGGTAACAAATTTTTTCTTACAATTGTTGATGATTGTTCAAGGACCATTTGGATTTTCTTGTTGAAATTCAAGACTGATGTCTTTCTTTCACTTAAACAGTTTTTTCGAATGGTGCTTACTTAATTTAATGTCATAGTTAAAGGTATAAGGACAGATAATGGGGGAGATTTTATCAATGAAAATTTGCAATCTTTACTTAAAGAATTGGCTATTATTCACTACAGAACTTGTGTACATACCCCTCAGCAAAATGGAGTAGCTAAGAGGAAGCACAGACACTTGCTTGAAGTGGCTAGAGCACTCCGGTTCCAGGGTCATATACGTCTCAAGTTTTGGGGTCATTGTATTCTTACTGCTGCTTATATTGTTAACAGAATTCCTTCTAGTGAACTTGCAGGGAAATCAACTTATGAGGTCTATTTTGGAAAGATACCTTGTTTCTTCCATTTTAGAACATTCGATTGTTTGTGTTTTGCTAACACACTACCTAGAACTTACAAGTTTGCTCCAAGAGCTGTAAGATCAGTTTTTATGGGTTATTCTAATGTCACCAAAGGGTATGTTCTATTTGATCTTTCTGTGTAGAAGTTTTTTGTTAATGGGGATGCGGTATTTCAGGAAAACCAATTTTCCTTCAAGGTACCCATACAGTGGATGATAATCTACAGATTTTATGTCACTCTCTCTAGGTCCTTGTGATGATGATGATTTTTATGCTCCCAGCAACATCTCCGAAACACCTACTCTGGCTTTCTCATTACCAGTTGATCTCCCACCTTCTGATATTGTTCAAAATCCTTTACCATCTTTATCCCTACTGATACTTCTACCTCTACTTTCAATCCATACAATCTACCAAATCTTAGACAATCAACAAGGCTCACTAAGCAACCTATTTGGTTATCAGATTTTGTTTCCAAACCGTCATCTAGCAATGTCCTTTATCCTCTTGCTGGTAGTGTGTCATATGCACATCTTTCTCCCTCTTATCAGAAGTATCTACATAGTTTTTCTACAATATAAGAACCTACCTCTTATCAAGAGGCTATCAAAGATCCGAGATGGTTGGAAGCTATGTACACTGAGTTAAAGGATCTTATTGATAATATACTTGGGACCTGGTTCCCCTTCCTAAGGGTAAAGTTCCTATTGGCTGCAGATGGGTCTTTAAAGTCAAGTTAAAAGCTAATGGCGAAATTGAGAGATTTAAAACTCAATTAGTTGCTAAGGGCTTTAATCAGACAGCAGGTATTGATTTTCATGATACCTTTTCTCCAGTAGTTAAAATTGCTACAGTCAGGACAGTTCTCTCTTTGGTTGCACAACACAATTGGTTTATTCATCAGTTAGATGTGTACAATTCTTTTCTCCATGGTGACTTGCACGATGAGCTGTATAAGCAGTTGCTTGAGGGTTTTCCAAGTCAGGGGGAGAATGGTATTGTATGTAGACTTGTCAAATCCCTCTATGGTCTTAAGAAAACAAGTAGGCAGTGGAATTTGATATTGAGTGAGACACTAGTTCATTCTGGTTTTACTCAAAGCAGCCTTGATCATTCTTTATTCATAAAAAAACAAAGGTTAGACGTAGTTTCAATCCTTTTGTATGTAGATGACATGCTTGTGACTGGTAATAGCTTGAGCCTCATAGAACATACTAAAGCTTCTCTTCAGAAAGCATGTAAAATCAAGGATCTTGGTAATTTAAAATTCTTTCTTGGCATGGAATTTAGTAGATCTGCCAAAGGTATTCTTATGAATCAAAGGAAGTATGCATTGGAAATTATCTCTGATTTAGGGTTAGGAAGTGATAAACCAGCTATGACACCCCTTAAAATGAACATGAAGTTAACGACACTAGAGTTTGATCAAGTCATAAGAGAATCAACAGATGAACCTTTTGAAAACAGAGAGCTATATCAGAGGTTGATAGGCAAAATGTTGTATTTAACACTGACAAGGCCAGACATTGCATTCTCAGTCCTAACACTAAGTCAATTCCTACAACAACCAAAAAGGTCGTATTGGGATGCAGCTGTGAGAGTAATGAATTATGTGAAGAGAGAACAAGGACTTGGAATCTTGTTAAGCAGCAAGATATCAAACAAGCTAAATGTATATTGTGATGCAGACTGGGCTTCATGTCCTAATACCAGAAGGTCAGTTTCAGGCTTTTTAGTCATGGTGAATCACTATTGTTGTGGAAGTCGAAGAAACAAAATGTAGTCTCCAGAAGTTCAGCAGAAGCTGAATACAGGAGCATGGCTAATGCAGTTTCAAAACTAGTATGGATCACTACATTATTAAAGGAGCTGGGAAATAAAATTGAGGATCCAATAATTGTGTTTAGTGATAGTAGAGCAGCGTTACAGATAGCATCCAATCCAGTGTTCCATGAGAGGACTAAACACATACAGATTGACTACCACTTTATCAGACAAAAAATACAATATGGAGTCTTGAAAATAAAACATGTGAGCTCAAGAGAACAACTTGCAGACATACTTACTAAGGGCTTACCTCGGTTCCAACATGAAAACTTAGCAGGCAATCTTGGTGTGTTAAATGTCTTTGCACCCACCAGCTTGAGGGGGAGTAATGAGTTAGGAATTACTTGATTAAGAAGTAGTTAAACAACTAATGTGTTAGTTAGTTGGCTAAGCAGTGATTATTGATTAGTTAGGAAACAGTTAGAATAGAAGCTTCCAGATGTTCTATATAAACAACACTATTGCATTGTAATGAACTAATTTTTTGGCCTCTTAACACTGAAATAATATCTCACTCTCTCTTCTCTTCTCTGCTGAGCCATAGCTCATTATCAATGACAGCAAAGATTGAACAATTGCACAGATTCTAATAGAGTTTTTTGTTGCTCCTTATGACTAATAGGACCGAACTTCAACTTGGGGTATATTGCTAATTACTGTTCTTGATCTTTGTAGGTTGCTTCCAAGCTCAAATCATTTAAATTTTAAAATAAAATTTCTATTTTTTTTTGTTATTTATAGAGTGGTATTTTTCATCCCTATCAAATAAAGTAGAGGAGGAGAACTGGAAGAGAGAAAGAAAAAGAGCAAAGGAATGACAAGTGTAATGGGGGAAAATGACTGACACATTGACTACCTTCGATAAACGAAAAAAATTCAAGTGGTCTAACCAATCCCTAGGGCGGACCCCAACTGAAAGGCACTAAATGAACTAATGGCAAGCTAGATAAAAAAAATCAGCTGGCCCTATGTGTAAAACCTTCTCGGGGGAAAGTCTTTCTTCAATGAGAATAAAGAAAGTTTTTGGGCAAGACAAGAAAGGAACTCGCCCTTTAATTTGACACCAAGGGTTAAGAGTTGATTGTTGGCGACGATGACTTGGTGAAGGGAATATATGAGAGAATGTTCTCAAACTGGGTTACGACCAACGCAAAACTTCTTGCAAACCAAAATAATGTAGATATATTGTTATTTTGTGCTATTATCTTCCTCAATATGGTTTATTTGGTATAAGAATTAATGTGAATTCATGGTCAACTTTAGTCGTTATAATAATTGCCGCTAAAATAGGTATCATTTACCGGTAATAACAAAAGCCATAATATATGACCGGTAGCTTTACCGGCAATAATAATAATCGCTAAAAGTAATTACTTTTAGCTTAAAAAAGATAGATAATCACCGGCACTCGATATAAATATCATCAAAGACTTTATGACAATGAATGCAACATCGTTCACTCAAATGCCGCTATATTTTTAGGGTAAATACATTTGATGTATAATGCATATGTATTTTTATGCTAAAAAATATTTTGATGTATAATCCATATGTATTTTTAAGCAAAATATCAACACTATATATGTATCTTTTGTAACTAAAATCTCACAATAAAATGTGGAACTACATAAAAAACTCAAATTAATCTTTAATTCAAATTCTCATTTATAATGATAATAAATGAACACATATTAAAATATATATAAGTTATGATCAAGGTGTATTTTTGAAATGCTTAATTTTAACACTGCACATGTGTTTTTAGGGTAAATACATTTGATGTATAATGCATATGTATTTTTAAGCAAAATATCAATACTGCATATGTATTTTATAACTAAAATCTCACAATACAAAGTAGAACTTCATAAAAAACACAAGTTTATATTTAATTCAAATTCGCATTTATATTGATAATAAATGAAAACATATTAAAAAATATATTAGATGTGGGTCCACATGTATTTTTGAAAATGCTTAATCTTAACACTGCATATGTATTTTTAGGATAAAAACTTTTGATTGATACTGCGTACGTATTTTTAAGCATAATATGAACACTACATTTGTATTTTTTTTAACTAAATCTCACAGTAAAATATATAACTGCATAAAATACTCAAATTAAACTTTAATTCAAATCAAAATTAGACCCAATTCAAATCAGAATTAATTTCATTCAGTTAAAAAATAAGTACTATTATAACCTACAATTAGAACCACTTCAAACATAAAAATTAGTTTGTACAATCAGAACCTACATTCATACACCAGTTTCTCTAACTGTACAAAGTTAAATCCATCAATCATCATACATCAAAAACTTCAGATACACTAGTGAATCTACTTTGCCTTGCAGGCCTCAAGGGTGCTTCGACACCACTATGAGCATTTGCTTCTTGTTTTCGGATCCCATAGTCCCACAAAAGTGCAGCATATCTTGTACGGAAGTGCATTGGGGTCAAACTCAATCGCAATCACTTTGTGACCATAAGAAAGACATTCTGCATAAGTAACCATAAAGAGACCACAATCCCTACAAAATTAAGGAATAAATATTTATTTATAAGTAAAATATATTTTGTACAAACATTCAATTTTGGTATATGTAAATTAAAAACTTACAAGCTTCCACTCGGTTGTTGAGGCAAATTCTCTTTCAAACAGATCTGAATAATCTTTGTCTTTTTATCTTGAATGATTTTGAAGATCAATTCCTTTCTTATTGTAGAAATCACAAGCTTGGAGACACAAAGGGATAATCTCAGCTAATTTCTTGATCTGAGCAAGAACAGTCGGATAAGAAAAAAATCCATATAAACAATCATAAGTATTTTAAGCAGACAAAGAATGCAACCAATACTGAAAAATACATATCAATTCTACTAAAAATACATATAGCCAATAGACAGTTCATGAGTAGTTAACACAATACTTAACAGTACTTATTGGCCTATATTTTTAACTCACAACTTTGATAATATCTTTATTACCCTATTTAGAACAACACAATACTTAACAGTCAATAAAATACATTTACAAACAAAAAAAATACCCCATCCTCACTATCATCTTCAGAATCATCAGCATAAGATTTCTGAACATCGTCTTAAATTTCTTCAACTTTCCTTTTCTTTTCGTACTGTTTTTAAATTTTTTGCTCCTTCTTCAACCCTTTTTTTTTCAAAATTTCACTGATCTTTACTGTGTCCTTGCAAAACTTCGACCTAATCTCCTTCGATATCCCAAATTTCTTCAACTGTATAGGATTTACAACAACTTTAACTAAATATTCATGAGTTAACCCAAGACTAAAAGATTGTGCTTAATCAAACTCTACATTCATTTTCTGTATACCGTTATTTGTTGGTGTTTATGCTATATGTTCATCCATTAAAACATAAAACCCTTAAAATCTGATTTTCAGTTGAATTACAGTAGGAAAAAGAAAAAAACCGCTAGCATGCAATATGCGATTAATAGTTATCTGAAATAGAGGAAGTAAATCATTATCACAGATCGTGCTAGAATCGTGCAAAAGGAATAAAATTTGAAGTGGGAGAGATCGTTAATGGCGAAAGAAATGGAATAAAAAATTTAAATTAAGGAAAGAGAAATAAGAATGACGTGAAAAGGGGATTTTACTACAGTAACTTTCTTAGGGGGCAAAAATTAGGGGACCACTTAAAATAATGTTACAGATGCTACATAATGTAATTAGGATAAAGTGTTGCTAATTTTTGTAATTTAATACTTAAGTATGCTACTATAGGTAGTTTTCCCTTTACTATTTTTACTCTAGAGAAAATTTAAAGAAACCATATCTTACACCCGACCAATGATAATTCTATAATTATAAAATGATAATCCTAAAAATTCCTGGTGCTTTTCAAATTCATTATTTCACAAAAAGAAAATCTCCGGAGATGGATTTACACTTTCCGAATTTTGGTGTTAAAAAGCACTTAAACCCCAGGACGAATTTATTTTTAAAAAATTACTAACATTAGGTGTATGTGTATAGAAACTTAATTTCTTTTTTTTCTTTTTAAATAAAATAAACTCCATTTCCCCTCAATTCTAATAAAAGAAACCAAATGCACACACAACAAAGAAAGAACAAAAGAAATACTCGTAAGTAGGTAGTGGAACTGAATTGCTTCTTCGTTATTTTTTTGGTAAGTTTCAAAAATAGCAACTGTTTGACACAAAATTCATATTTCATAACCACACTTAATAATATTTTTATTTAAAATCGATGTATTTGATTCACATTTATTGTATTTGCATTACTTAATAATCTGTATGAATAAAAAACATAAATACATTAGTCACATTTTAAATTTTATATTTTTTTTATTTTCAAAAAATATGATTACATTAAATACAATCCATGAATAATAACTACAAAAAAAAATGTGTTTTAGCCACATGCAAAACCGTGGCTAAATGGTACCAAAATCGTAGCAAAATAGTTTAACCACGGTTCATTCGCCACGGTTAAAGGTGGGTCCAACAGGGGCGTGGCAAGTAAATTAGTCACGGTTTTAACGTCCGTGGTAACATTTCATTAGCCACGGTTTTCAGGTACATTTAGCCACGGCCATTCCATGGGTAATTTGTTCAAATTTTGTGCTATCATATCAGTTTGCCACAGTTATAACCGTGGCAAAAATGCCTAGTGTTTAAGAAATATATATTTCTTTCATGTAAATTAGCTATGGTTTTAACCGTAGCAAAAAAGTATTCAAATTTTTTAAAAATATATATATTTTGGCATAAATTTATCGTGATTTAATCATGACAAAAGTGCAAGCTCTTTTTAAATTTACATATATATATATATATATATATATATATATATATATGATAGTCTGATACTAATTTCTAAATAATGATAGACATTCACTTACACATTAACCATTATACACAAGATTGTTATTAATTGTAACATAATAATCAGTGTTCTGATATTGTTCAATATATTGGGACTAAAGATAAGGTCCAAACCTTAAATATTCATAAAAAATACCATAAATACTAATGTTAAAAAAACACCAAAATATACTAAAGCCTAAGAAGATTACTGCTTGAGCTACCAAGATTCACATGACTATTTCTAGACATTCCAAAAGCTTTTGAAGGACAAACATTTCCACCTAAACCACGCACACATCCAGAATGTTTAGATCCAAACACTTTTTCAATGGCGTCATTAGGATGAGCTAGTATCTTCAAAGGAACACCGTAACTGATAGCAAGCTCTTGATCTTTAGGTAGATGCTCCGATATTTTATCCAACAAGCAAAATAGATAAATGAGATATCCTCGTACCTATAAGACTTCTCTGTAATAGTGTTGGGTATTAATTAAAGCAATTGTCCATTAAATATAGAGACGCTACAACAACAACAAAAAATCTAGTATACTCCCACCAAGTGGGGTCTGTGGTGGGTAAAATGTACGCAATCCATACCGCTACCTCCGTAGAAGTGGAGAGGTTGTTTCCGATAGACCCCCGGCTCAAGATAAAGAATAGTCTTCAACTAGAACCGAGCTTATAATAAACTAATAACAATAATGTTGTCATAATTATACATATATACCAGCAAGGAATTTAATCTCAGGAATGGACAAGAATGATTAAACAAATGATGTTCAAGCAGGCAATCAACAATTGATGTCACTAATGTACAGTTTTGAGCGTGTGCCACTTATACATGGTATCATACTATCATTTACTTGCATCATCCTTACTTCACATAGACAATTTTAGAGTCACCTAATTAACTTCATCCTTGCCTTGTACACTAAATAACTTTTAACCTTGTAGGAAGTTTGGAAAGTTTCCTTTATTCTTGACATACCAATAATTGTATAAGCAAGAGTTCTAACATATAAAATAAATATCCATCAAACAATACATATGTCAGAGGTAACAATCAACCCTCAACGGTATCTGTATATATGGAATGAATCAGTGAATGAGGTCATCTAGTTAAGATCTTAAGATCAGTGAATGAGCACTACTTTGGTATGATTTTTCAAACTTAATTTCGATTCTAATTATTGACTGCACCTCATAGGGATCCATCTATCTATCATACAACAAGGATTTGACAGGACCTTTTCCTCAGTCTATTGGAAAATTGACAAAGCTATCAAATTTGAAAGTAAATGTGAATAAGCATTGAACATGAATTCACTTACAAGCTAATCTCATGATAATTTGCTGATCTTTTCTTAATTTTATGACAGTATCTTTGTTGGTTGTGGATTTTCTGGATCCTTAACCGACTCCATAGGAAATCTTACTCGACTATTTTTTTGTAATCATTCTGTGGTACTTTTTGTACCTTAATGCAAACATTTTGTGCTACCAGATTTTGGTCCATCTCTAGAAAGACAATGCACTGCTAAACAGAGAAACAGTTCACGAGGAGTTTAATCCATAACTGTTTTTCTTGTGTTTATACATTCTCATATCTGAATAGTTATGTTTACTAAATCTATCTGTCTTCCAATCGTCTTCTGTATACACTCTAAAACAACCCCATTCTGTATTATGCAGATCTTAGAACAGGGATACAGTGAAGTTCAACTCAAGGAATGTTCATTAGAATGAAGATTAAATACACCAGGCATCACAATAATAAAAATTGATTGTACTAGAAATTTATACTGCATTTCCAGTACACAAGTTTATACTCCTTCTACATCAATTAAGTTGACTATGTTTATCAAATGACTGTGTTATTTGGTGGTTTTTGGAATAGAACACTATTCAAAGGGCAGCCCGGTAAACTTAAGCTCCCGCCATGTGGTAGAGAGGTTGTTCCCGATAGACCCCGGCTTAAGACAAAAACAGCTCATTAAGGATAACAAACAAACTATGAACAACAGAATAACCTGGATATAACTGTTTGTTGAGTTTATAATTTGTAAATTCTTAGCTCCTGTAAGAGCTGAAATTCAGACAAATAAAACCATTAGTTGTTAAGTAAAATATGCCACCATCGATGGAGCATGTGATTTATCCACACACCAAAAAAAAAGTGCAAATCACATGTTCAACCTACCCATGTACATTGCACACTCCAAATTACAGAGCAGTAACTTCTGAGTACATTGTACACTCCAAATTACAGAGAAGTATCTATCTATTGATAGTTCTACACTGCAATAATCAGAAAAATAAGGAACCAAATATACTTTGTTCTTGTCTTGAACATCAAGCATCTAGTTCATGTGGAGTTTAAATAAGTCGTTCAAGCATAAAATGCTTAACATTGGCGAAAGGAATTGATCAAACAAAACCTTTGAGCTAAGCATTTGTAAGGGCCAAAACAGCCTAAAGAACTTTGCACATAGGTACAGTTTGGTATGTTATCATCTGCAATGTGGCTTATTCAGTACATGAAGTAACGTGAATTCGTGGTCAACTTTAATCATTATAATAATTTTCACTAAAATAGGTCCGATTTATCGATAATAAGAAAACCCGCAAAATATGTTAGCTTTATCAGTAATTTATCGCTAAATAAATGTCGTTGAAAGTAATTACTTTTAGCGCCAATAATATAAGCATTTACGAAACATTCAATATAAATGCCACTAAACACTTTAACAACATTAAATGCAATGACCTTAACTTAAATGACATTAAATATTTTTGTTATAATATTTATTGCCGCAAAATATCTCTTTTGTTGAAGTTGGTAGTCAGTAACCACCATATACCTAGCACGACATATGATAATATACAAACAAGCATACAACCATTTTCTTGTAAGATTTGTAATATCTAGATACATGTTAAAGAAGAGAGCAACACCATTCAAGATTTCAAGGATAACAAATACATGTTAAATGATAGAGAAGTGAGCAACACTATTTAAGGATAACATCAACATGACAATGGACAGATAACATAACACATATAATTAACATTACTGTGTTCAAATGAATCATAACCGATGATAAAATATTAAATAACGACTCTAACAACACACACTAACATCATGCAAATGATAAAATCAACATGACAACATGGAACATAACTAAACTTATAGGGTTCGAATGAATCATAACAGATGATGAACATCATCGGATGACTCAAATCAGATATTTGTTATAAAAAGTATTTTAGTGTTTTTTTGTGATAATTGAAAATAATTAAATCATTATGTTTATGTTACAAAACATAATTATGTGCTTTTGGTACAATAAAAAAAGAATTTAGATTTTGTGCATTGTCAGTTTACAAAATTTTTTACACTATCAGGTAAATTTGACTGGCTATTGCAGGTTATTTAATTTTTTTTTTGTTATGTAAATAGTTGGATAACCTGCAATAACAGATCAAGCTAACTGATAGTGCAAAAAATTTTATTCACTAACTCTGCACATAACTTAAACGCGTAAAAAAAATGATTATCCTAAAATGATTAATCGGGGCACAAAGCCACTAACACTTAAAAAGTTGACCAATTTTTTTTAAAAAATGTTTTCTTCTTACAAGGACTTTGTTTAATTATTGTTATTTTCTATGGTAGGATTTGGATTTTCAATCCTTTTAGTTCCTCTTCCAGTAACTTTACCTTGACGTACATTATTTTGCTTTTGTAAAGTAAGTAGGATTTTCAATCTGTGTGTATTTTACTTTGAATTTATCTAAATCCGTGTCATCCCTCGCTAATTATGCGATTACAGCGACCATGAATTGAGTCAATAAAATTCAGGTATGCATATTATTTCACGCACAATAGCAGGGTAGTCATTTAAACTGTCGGTGTATATTGGTCAAGCCTTTTTTCTATTGTATGCGTTGTCCAGTATTATGCCAAGTATGTATCGTAAGTGCAGTTTAATAGTGGAAAAATTTTGTAAATTTTTTCATTAGATTATGTGACTTACGTATGTATTGTTGTTTGGTTGAAAGTAAGTTATCTTGAAATTAACTATGCAAGATTAGGTATTCCACCCCTAAGGTGGGATTAATAACACTACAATTACAGAATAAGTTATCTCATGCATTTTATCTCAATCAAATATGGGATAAATTGATCCTACCATTAAACCCAATATTAATTATCTCTAATCCCTTATACCAAACGAGCCCATACACTAATCATAGTGCTGACTGTACTCTACTACTTTCCATTTTTACCATAGATTTTTGGAATTCCTGTAGAATATTATTGCAATGGTCAAATCATTGTTTTTATGTAGTCAACAATCTTACGCTCTTTATCATGGTTAGTATTAAAATATATTCTCTTAATAATATTTCCTTAATAGGACCACTAAAATAGGTCTTATTTAACGGTAGCTTTACCAGCAATTTATCGCTAAATAAAAAGTCGTTGAAAGTAATTATTTTTGGTGCTAATAATATGAGCATTTACCTGCACTTGATATAACTGCCACTAAAGACGTTAACGCCATGCAATGACCTTAACAGAAATGCCGTTAAATATTTTTTTTGAAATATTTATTTATGCTAAATATCTCTTTCGTTGTAATGGTAGCCAGTAGTAGCCACCGTATACCTAGCACGACATATGATAATATACAAACGAGCATCTATCGATTTTCTTTTGAAGATGTGTAGTATCTAGATATATGTTGTTAAAGAAGAGAGCAACACTAATCAAGTATAAAATCAATATAACAATAAACTAATAACATAACATATATATATAACTAATATTAATGGGTTCGAAAGAACCATAACTGATGATAGAACATCATAAGATGACTCAAACGACGCACTGACACCATTCAAACAACAAAAACAACACGACTATGGACTGATAACATGACAATGGACAGACAACATGACACAATAACTAAACTTGTAGCGTTCGAGCGAACCATAAGACAGATGATAGGACTGACTCAAATTATAGGACATGACACACTGGGGATAACTCAAACGATACGATAAACCTAGATGCGTGCTTATTACTCATGCGCCTTCCACAACGTGCGACTTAGGAACGATAGTTGAACTAGTAGGGGACTGCGGAAGAAGTAGATCCACCAGCCCTAATTAGGAAAGGGTGCACCAACATTGGGTCCACGTGAAGAACTTGACCCATCACCACTAGTAGGAGACAAGGCACTTCCAAGGGAAAGAAATGGGAGTGGAGCATCACTCCCCATTTGTTGAAGTTCTGCCTCGAATTCAACTTTTCGCTTTTGAGCTTCCAATGCCTCCTTCAATTGTTCAAGTTAGGAGAGGCAAAGTCCTTCAATGATCGGAGATTCGCACACACGATCGTAGGCTCCCCTCCCAGATTCATGTAGGGATTCCCCTACGGCTCTCTCCTTCCGGAGAGACTCCTGCAAGTACATGACCTCCTTATTAAGCCCACGTTGACCAGTGTTTCGATGAGCCATGATTAGGTGGTCATGGCGATCATCATCATTTGGTGGAGGGAGGTCCCTCCCTAGGAATCTATCCACCAGCGACTCCACTGAAGGGTGGCCAAAGAAGTAAACTTTGTTGGCCTTGCCTGGAGAAAATACCACAATGGCAATTTCAGCACCACATAGCGCACAAAGTTCACTAGCCCTTTTGAACAGGCCAGCACGACGCTTAGAGAAAGTAACTTGCATGTTACTCTCATTTTTCATTTTCACTATTTTGACCTTTTTTCGACCCTTGCTCAGTCTGGCCATGGCTAAAGTAAAACTACTCAATATTTGTGAAACCAAGAAGGAGTAGTTGTGATTTTTTATCTCAACACCAAGAGCTTTTATATTAGAAATTTCAATATTTTGTTTCACCTTTTTAGGAAAATAAATTAAAATTACTTATAGAGCCTATAAATTTATGTTTTTTCTTTTTATGTAAAAGATTTGAATGGAACCAGCTTTCGCCTCTATTCTTTGTGTCGTTAGCGCTAATCGAATCCTTAATGACCATAATTCATAATTAGACAATATAGGTTTTTCTTAATTTGAATTATGACGTTCTACAAAAGTATTAAAAATAAAACATTACATCATTAGTACGTATGATATTTTATTTAATCACTTTATTAATTTGAGTACACATTGAAGAGTAATAATAAAAAATAAAATATCAAATTATTACTATAACATTTCTGAATTTTCAAATTTAATATTCGAGCTATCCCTGAAGGTTCTGACATTCGGTGTTCATCGAACGAGCAAAGATACATGACATTTTTCTTTCATATAAGTTTTATTCGTTCATCCACGATTATTACTTATTAGTTGAGATGTACAATCACTTCAATTATTAGTTAACCATAAAATTAACATGGTTTGGTATTACAAGCACCGATTATGTGAATAAGTTTGCCTTTTCCTCGTGCGGATTGGAGTAAAAATACTGTAGTAGGGAAAGGTTGTATTTCTGCCAAACCTACTAAAAACAATTGTTCATTCTGACATACTACGATTAAAGAAGCAACTTTCTTATAAATTGAAAAATACATATTTAAAAGAAACAAAGGTTAATAACCTCTGAAATCAAATTATTTGTGGTTTGTTAATATATGAATGCATGTTTACGATTCAAAAAGAACTGATCATTTTGTTTACAAAGTTGATCACGTCTTTGAAAGCTTGCCAAGCTAGTTACCAGAAAATGGTCTCAACTTGTCGTCTGACGACTCCCAAGCACCGGTAAGCTTAGAATGCGAGATTGTTTGTAACTTGTTCATTAGCAAGTGAATTAAGATGGAGTTTAATGAGTTAGGAATTACTTGATTAGTTGATTAAGAAGTAGTTAAACAACTAATGTGTTAGTTAGTTGGCTATGCAGTGATTAGTGATTAGTTAGGAAACAGTTAGAATATAAGCTTTCAGAAGTTCTATATAAACAACACTATTGCATTGTAATGAACTAATTTTTTGGCCTCTTTACACTGAAATAATATCTCCCTTTCTCTTCTCTTCTCTGTTGAGCCCTAGCTCATTAACAATGATAGCTTAGATTGAACAATTGCACAGATTCTAACATGGTATCAGAGCTTTGAACAGCGATTGTGCGTTCCACGGAAGAGATTTGTGTGATTACGAGCTCATTGACAGTTTTCAGTAATGAAGGTTGAAGTTCTACCATGGAAGCTTCAACATTGAACACTGTGAAGTCCGATCACAATCATCCCCTGTTTTTACACCCTTCAGACACCACCGGAGCACCCATTATTCCGATGCAACTAACCGGTTTCGATAACTATTCGAAACGGAGTAGGGCTATGCGTATTCAGTTACTTGGGAAAAACAAGTTAGGGATTGTTGATGGCACATTGAAAAAGGAGGAATTCGGAGCTGATTTTCGACGTCAATGGGACTGGTGCAATCCAATTGTTCAAGGATGGATAATGAGCTCAGTAACACAGGGATTGCACACTGGAATAGTCAACGCTACTAATGTACAAACTGTTTGGGAGGATTTGCATGAATGCTTTGACAAGGTAAATGCATCATGAGTTTACCAGTTGCATAAAGCCAAAGCGACTAATATACAAGGAAATGACAGTATACCTGGTTATTTTTCAAAACATCGCAATTTATGGGATGAATTTGCTAGTATAGTTCCTCCGTCTTGTGATTGCTCTAGATCAAGGGAGTTTAATAATCATGTTGAGAGACAAAAATTAATGCAGTTCCTAATGGGCTTGAATGAAATGTATAATCTGTAGAGGAGCTAGATTTTGATGACAGAACCTACTCCAAATCTCAACAAGGCATATGCTATGCTTGTTGAGCGAGAGAGCCAACGAATTATTGGTAGTTCCACAATGCAAGGTGAAGGTGCATATTTAACGGCTCTCTTAGCAGCAAAAGGCTTAGGTTCTCGATTGTCAATTGGAGAAGGTTTTGTATCTAGAACTTTGACTAGAGAGAGTTCAGATATTGCAGCTCACATAGCTAGGAGAGAAATACATTACCAACATAACAAAGGATACTCTTTTAAGAAAGAAAGGAAGAATTGGAACACAAAATGTGACTATTGTAAAATGCATGGACATGTGGTAGATGACTGCTTTAAGCTACATGGATACCCACCTGATTGGAAATCTAAGAAGAAGGTGACATGGAATACAGCTTATAATGTTCAAGCTGAGGTCCCTATACCACAACTGCATGATGGAACAAGGGAGAAGGGAAAAGCAATAGAGCCACTAATTTCCAGAGATTTACCAAGGGCTCCATAGCCGACAGGTGATCAACATGGACAGATTTTGCAGATGCTTGACCGAGATTCTCCTTAGACCAATATGATGGACAATATGGAAGGTATATCTTAAACTCCTAATTCTAAATTAGAGAGTTTAAGATGGATAATTGATAGTGGTGCTACAATCCACATGGCTCACAAGTTTAGACATAATGCATGATGTGCAAGTTGTTACAAATGAACAAAGTAGAAAAGTTTAATTACCTAATGGAGGGGTGACCTTAGTGTCATACACTGGCTGCTGTAGACTGTCAAATACAAGAGAAATACATGATGTGCTTTTTTCCCAGAATTTCAATACAAGCGCTTATCAGTATCCAAGTTTACCAGGGAAATGAACTGTTTTGTGTCATTCTATCCTGGATTCTGTTTGTTCCAAGACCTTACCACTGGGAAGATGATGAGGATTCGTAAAGAGGATACTGGATTTCTTCTTCTAGATCGGCCTGGACCTTCCCCTAAAGAGGTTGTTGCTACTAAAATCTTGTCAGCGCAGGATATTGAAAATACTATTATCTTATGGCACAGGAGATTGGATCATGCACCTATTCACTCAATAAAGGACATTCTAGGATTTAATCTTGAACATTGTAAATCAGTATTAAGCACCTGTGAGATTTGTCCCTTAGCTAGACATACCAGATTCCCTTTTTCGAGTAGTTCTACTAGGTCTAGTAAAGTGTTTGATATGCTACATGTGGATATATGGGGACCTTATCACACTCATACATTTGATGGTAACAAATTTTTTCTTACAATTGTTGATGATTGTTCTAGGACCATTTGGATTTTCTTGTTGAAATTCAAGACTGATGTCTTTCTTTCACTTAAACAGTTTTTTCGAATGGTGCTTTCTCAATTTAATGTCATAGTTAAAGGTATAAGGACAGATAATGGGGGAGATTTTATCAATGAAAATTTGCAATCTTTACTTAAAGAATTGGCTATTATTCACTACAGAACTTGTGTACATACATCTCAGCAAAATGGAGTAGCTAAGAGGAAGCACAAACACTTGCTTGAAGTGGCTGGTGCACTCCGGTTCCAGGGTCATATACCTCTCAAGATTTGCGGTCATTGTATTCTTACTGCTGCTTATATTGTTAACAAAATTCCTTCTAGTAAACTTGCAGGGAAATAACCTTATGAGGTCTTTTTTTGGAAAAAAACCTTGTTTCTTCCATTTTAGAACATTAGATTATTTGTGGTTTGCTAACACACTACCTAGAACTTACAAGTTTGCTCCAAGAGCTGTAAGATCAGTTTTTATGAGATATTCTAATGTCACCAAAAGGTATGTTCTGTTTGATCTTGCTGCGTAGAAGTTTTTTGTTAATGGGGATGCACTATTTCAGGAAAACCAATTTCCCTTCAAGGTACCCTTACAGTGGATGATAATCTACAGATTTTATGTCACTCTCTCCAGGTCCTTGTGATGATGATGATTTTTATGCTCCTAGCAACATCTTCGAAACACCTACTCTGGCTTCCTCATTACAAGTTGATCTCCCACTTTCTGATATTGTTAAAAATCCTTTACCATCTCTATCCCTACTGATTCTTCTACCCATACTTTCAATCCATACAATCTACCAAATCTTAGACGATCAACAAGGATCACTATGAAACCTATTTGGTTATCAGATTTTGTTTCCAAACCGTCATCTAGCAATGTCCTTTATCCTCTTGCTGACAGTGTGTCATATGCACATGTTTCTCCCTCTTATCAGAAGTATCTACATAGTTTTTCTGCAGTATGAGAACCTACCTCTTATCAACAGGCTATAAAAGATCCGAGATGGTTGGAAGCTATGTACACTGAGTTAAAGGATCTTAATTATAATCATACTTGGGACCTGGTTCCCCTTCCTAAGGGTAAAGTTCCTATTGGCTGCAGATGGGTCTAAAAAGTCAAGTTAAAAGCTAATGGTCATATTGAGAGATTTAAAGCTCAATTAGTTGCTAGGGGCTTTAATCAGACAGCAGGTATTGATTTTCATGATACCTTTTCTCCAGTAGTTAAAATTGCAACAGTCAGGACAGTTCTCTTTTTGGTTGCACAACACAATTGGTTCATTCATCAGTTAGATGTGTACAATGCTTTTCTCCATGGTGACTTGCATGATGAGGTGTATAAGCAGTTTCTTGAGGGTTTTCCAAGTCAGGGGGAGAATGGTATTGTATGTAGACTTGTCAAATCCCTCTATGGTCTTAAGAAAACAAGTAGGCAGTGGAATTTGATATTGAGTGAGTCACTAGTGCATTCTGGTTTTACTCTAAGCAGCCTTGATCATTCTTTATTCATAAAAAAACAAGGGTTAGACATAGTTACAATCCTTGAGTATGTAGATGACATGCTTGTGACTGGTAATAGCTTGAGCCGCATTGAACATACTAAAGCTTCTCTTCAGAAAGCATTTAAAATCAAGGATCTTGGTAATTTAAAATTCTTTCTTGGCATGGAATTTAGTAGATCTGCCAAAGGTATTCTTATGAATCAAAGGAAGTATGCATTGGAAATTATCTCTGATTTAGGGTTAGGAAGTGCTAAACCAGCTATGACACCCCTTGAAATGAACATGAAGTTAACGACACTGGAGTTTGATCAAGTCACGGAGAATCAACAGATGAACCTTTTGAAAACAGAGAGCAATATCAGAGGTTGATAGGCAAAATGTTGTATTTAACACTGTCAAGGCCAGACATTGCATTCTCAGTCCAAACACTTAGTCAATTCCTGCAACAACCAAAAAGGTTGCATTGGGATGCAGCTGTGAGAGTAATGAATTATGTGAAGAGAGAACAAGGACTTTGAATCTTGTTAAGCAGCAAGATATCAAACAAGCTAAATGTATATTATGATGCAGACTGGGCTTCATGTCCCAATACCAGAAGGTCAGTTTCAGGCTTTTTAGTCATGGTGAATCACTATTGTCGTGGAAGTCTAATGGGGGAAAATGACTGACACATTGACTACCTTCGATAGACAAAAAAAATTCAAGTGGTCTAACCAATCCCTAGGGCGGACCCCAACTGAAAGGCACTAGACGAACTAACGGCAAGCTAGATAAAAAAAATCAGCTGGCCCTATGTGTAAAACCTTCTCGGGGGGAGAGTCTTTCTTCAATGAGAATAAAGAATGTTTTTGGGAAAGACAAGAAAGGAACTCGCCCTTTAATTTGACACCAAGGGTTAATAGTTGATTGTTGGCGACGATGACTTGGTGAAGGGAATAAATGAGAGAATGTTCTCAAACTGGGTTACGACCAACGCAAAACTTCTTGCAAGCCAAAATAATGGAGATATATTGTTATTTTGTGCTATTATCTTCCTCAATATGGTTTATTTGGTATAAGTATTAATGTGAATTCATGGTCAACTTTAGTCGTTATAATAATTGCCGCTTAAATAGGTATCATTTACCGGTAATAACAAAAGCCGCAATATATGAACGGTAGCTTTACCGGCAATAATAATTATCCCTAAAAGTAATTACTTTTAGCTTAAAAAATATAGATATTCACCGGCACACGATATAAGTATCATCAAAGACTTTATGACAATGAATGCAACATCGTTCACTCAAATGCCGCTATATTTTTAGGGTAAATACATTTGATGTATAATGCATATGTATTTTTAAGCAAAATATCAACACTGCATATGTATTTTTATGCTAAAAAACATTTTGATGTATAATCCATATGTATTTTTAAGCAAAATATCAACACTACATATGTATCTTTTGTAACTAAAATCTCACAATAAAATGTAGAACTATATAAAAAAACTCTAATTTATCTTTAATTCAAATTCTCATTTATAATGATAATAAATGAACACATATTAAAATATATATTAGTTATGATCAAGGTGTATTTTTAAAATGCTTAATTTTAACACTGGATATGTATTTTTAGGGTAAATACATTTGATGTATAATGCATATGTATTTTTAAGCAAAACCCTCACAGGCACCATAAGGTGATGGTGAGTGGAGAGAAATAATGATGAGAGAGTCTTATTGGTGAAAACCCTCATGGGCACCGTAAGGCAATGGAGAGTTCAAGAGAAAAGTGAAAAGTGAAAAGAAAAAGATTTGTTGGCGAAAGTCTTTTAAGATGTCGTCAATTAAATGTGATGTATGAGTCCAATGGATTTTAAGAAGCGGCTCAGCGGCAAAGGAACGAACTCAACAAAAATGGGGAGTTTGGATAGGAAGATCAAGCAGCTTAATCCAAAATGCATGTCATACTCATTGGAGTTGGTTGTCATATTTAGATAAGTTTTCTTTTGGAATATGGGATATTGCCCTTTTCTTTCATTTACATATTCAAACTTTTTGTCTTTTTATGTGATTTATCAAAATAAAAGTCACCATCGTTTCTTTACATTTTTAAGTCAAGTCTGTGTCAAAAAAAGCGAGAAACGATTTCAAATATACTACCAGTCTTTCCAATTATATGAGGAAAATCCAAGGACCGGCACATGAAAGAAATATGATCGTAATTCAACACGAAACCAAAGGAAGTCTATCAACCAACTGGTTGTTGGATTCGTGGAAGCATTTAGATTCGGGAAAAGGGTGCACCTCAGAGGCATGGTAAAATAGAAACCAATTGTTCGAGTCAGAACTCATTTCCCTATATCTGGATCCGGTGAAATGATGCGGAAAGACAGGGCAAGTGTCAGCGATTTGGAACAAAGATGAAAGGAATGAGTGCTGGGGCAGATACCTGAGAAGCCAAGAGCTGCAAGCCACCACTAAGTTTTAACTAACAAATTTTATTTGTTGAAATAGGGGCAAATACGCTTCACTTAATTTAGCTACCATTGGAAATGCACATCCGTGAGATTTTACTTTCAGTTCAGGACCCTCCTGAAAAATGGGATTTTACTTTCTGTTCAGGACCCTCCTGAAAAATGGGATTTTACCTTCAGTTCAGGACCCTCCTGAAAAATGGGATTTTACTTTATGTTCAGGACACTCCAGAAAAATGGGATTTTACTTTTTGTTTAGGACCCTCCTGAAAAATGGGATTTTACTTTCTGTTCAGGACCCTCCTGAAAAATGAGATTTTACTTTCAGTTCAGGACCCTCCTGAAAAATGGGATTTTACCTTCAGTGCAGGACCCTTTTGAAAATGGGATTTTACTTTATGTTCAGGACCCTCCTGAAAAATGGGAATTTACGTTATGTTCAGGACCCTCCTAAAAAATGGGATTTTACTTTATGTTCAGGACCCTCCTAAAAACTGGGACCTTGCTCTCAAATGAAATACTACTTTACTATAATTTTTGTTTGGGACAATTTTCGTTCTAGTTTATATTTGGATTTCAGGAGCCCTCCTTAAGAACAGGGTGATGAAATAGCAAGTCAGGAGCCCGCCTGGAGAACAGAGTTGAAGAAATGAAAAGTCAAGCAATAAAGTGATGAAATTTCAAGTCAGAAGCCCGCCCGAAGCACAGGGCAACTAACTGAAAAGTCAAGCAACAAAGTGAAGAAATTGAAAAGCAAGAAACCCGATAAAGAAATAGCAAGTCAGGAGCCCGCCTGAAGAATAGGCTGATGAAACTCAAGTCAAGAGTCCAAAAGAAGCTGCATAGATAGGATTTTGTAATTTCATTTATGTTTTTAACTTGTAATTTTCATTTTTATTTTGATGTAATAACAGAGCCGCGGACTGGAACGTCGACGGAACCTCACTCGACTCTCCAACTTGGCATAGTCCTTCTCTTTCCAATCCGTTGAAATATCCGTGACTTGATTCTCTCATAAATTGGGTAGGTTGGATGTCTTAAGTCAAAACCCGTATTGTCCTTCTTCCTTCTGTTTCTTTGAATGATGGTCGGGTCAAAATTTGGTCTCGTTGTCTACTTCTTTGTCTGAAAACATTTCATGTTTACATTCAAAGGGGGCATGATGTAGACACCTAATTTCGTCCCCCCCCCCCGATATCTTTTACTCATTTTTCACTTTATTCTATCCTGTACCCTCATCTACGTGATAACCCCTCCATAAAAATACAAAAAAGAAATAAACTCTAAACAAACCCCTAACAAACCCAATCCCCTATTATTCTTGTGATAACTAATTAACAACCTTGCCTATTAAATTAGGACACCTAACCACCTACCCCACTACCCCACCCCCTCAAATTTTTATTTCCTTTTAACCAACACACTAACAAATAAAAAGGGCCCACAGATTTGGCCATTTTTATCAATACATAAAGGGGGGACAGTGCACGCATAGAAGGGGTCCATTTTTTCTTCTTCACAACATCGACATCAGAGAAGAGACCACTCCTCCATTTTTTTTCTTTATTTTTTTCATTCGATCAACACACGCACAAACATATCCGCACACACCACTACTCTATCAGCTTCCATTTTTTTTAACAACAACACCATCTATACATTACAGCAACAGGCATCCTTCACACACTACACACTCACGCACACATAAAATCAAGGGAGAGAGAGAGATTTAAAATCGAGAGGGAGAGAGTTAAAAACGTGAATGAAGATGGTTTGAGAGATCCGGTCGTCTTTAGATTTCCAGTGAAAATTTCGCCGGATTTTGTTTAGTCCCAAAGGTCGCTGGAATCAAGTCCCAAGGTTGCTGGAATCAAGTTGGTTCAGCAGATTTAGGCATCGTCTGTCCAAAACCTGTCTCCCTCGCTGCGGAAATACAGAAAAGCGACCAAATTAGAAGATTTTGGAGATATTTCGGATACGGGCATCTCAATTTTTCACAATTTCAGTCTCGGGTTGCTCGTTAATTCTCTTTGCTTAGGATTCAAAGTTGTCTGGGTCGTTATCTCTTTATATTGAATTGGAGTTTGGTTTGTGGTCGTAGTTTTCTAGTCGGGGTTCCAAGTCTTGGCTTCTTTAATTCTTTATTATCAACGAAAGTTTATCGGAAGGTGGTCTTGTGATCGACTTGAGTTTAAAGTTCCGAAATCTTCTTTGTCCCCACTGATTTTGAAGTAGACCTGGACGAGAAACAGTAAGGATCGCTGGAATTTTTGGTCCATCTCTTTCTGTCTTGTATGAGCTCACCGGAGCTCAAGCTACGTCGGTTTTTGACCTTCTGTCATATTGATCGGGGTTTTGGGTTCGTCTATTCTCACGTCGTCCGGGTAGTACATTCTTGATACTGAGTGGATTGTGCTACTGTGGAGGTTTCCATTCGAAGATTCCTGTCCCGGGTTTCTTTATTATCACCAAAACATTCTATCGAGGTCAATTTCTTAACTCATTTTTTATATATATATATTTGGTTGGTTGTTTGGATGGGTTGCGATTACGAGTGGGTGATTATGGTTTTGTTGGATTTTGTTTATGTTGATGTTATGATCATGATGCTTGGTTGTTTGGTTTTGGTGGTTTGAGGAATAAATTTGATCATGTTCTAATGGATTGATAGAAAGGAAGTTGGGGTGGAATTGAAAAATTGACAAAAAGGATAGATTCGGTTTAATTTTGATTTATTGTTGGAATGAATCGTGATAGATTTGCGATGGGTTGAAATAGATAGGCAATATAGGTTCGGGTAGGCCAATTTTAGAACTTGTTGCTTTGGTTGAATGTTGGAAATTCGATGGAATATTTGAAATTTTTTTGAATAATTTGATTTTCTCGCACTAAAAATGTATTCATTCGGTCGGGGAATGCCCCAAAGTATCTGTATATATTTATTTACCGGGGAATGACCCGAGGTATCTTGTACCCGGAGGATGTCCGCGATGAAGGCCCGAGGCGTCGGGTTGAGCATTAGTCTAGAATTAATTTAGAATAGGATTTATTTTTACGTATTTTTCTATTTTTGGACTGTATAATTGGACTGGACACTAAATTTTGGATTTGTTTTGTCTCATGTGTTTAATGGATTGTTTTTATGTGTTTTTGTGTGGTTTATACATTTGTAATGTCAAATTAGCCGATACGCTCTACTAAGCTACCGTGGTCGAAACACGGGATCGAGGGGTGCCTAACACCTTCCCCTCGGTAAATAGAAGTCCTTATCCTAAATCTCCGTTCGCAGATCAGTTTTATAGAGTCAAAAATCATTTTGAAAAAAGATTTTCCTATGGTTACTTGGCACACCGGATTATGCCAAGTGGCGACGCTGAATAAAAATGTAAATAGTCCTTTTTCGAAACAATTTTTTCATTTTTGTCACCTTAATAATAAAACCCTTTCAAACTTAAAATACATATATTTTTTGGAGAAAAAAAAGGGTGTGACAGCTATGGCGACTCTGCTGGGGAACTTGCTCAGAATTCGAGCTTGTTTTGGAGTCGTATCGGCTTTATTTGGCAGTATGAGTGTATAAGCATTGTTTGTGATTTTTTTTTTTGTTATTGTTATCACATTTTGTGCGTTTTTCATGCTCTTTGTTTATAGTATTTATCCTATGTGTTACCGCTTTTATATTTGGCATCATGTGTCTACCCCCGACCTTTTTTCTGCAACAAGTTCATAGTACACGTGTTGTACACGACCTCTAGTTGAGTCACCCTTATTTTTGGGGGGGAGCCATCGGTGTTATGGAGTAGGCGGAAAGCAAAGAAGCCACTATCGACCACACGCTCCCCCGAACAGCCTTGTTAGTGAACCCCAACGTAGGTCAGCCTTTAGGTCACGCTTATTTGCATCATATTGAGACCTAGCGGGGCCCACTTGGTCCTTTGTAGGAGACTCATCTCTAACGCATCCCTACATGCTAAATGTTGCATCTTTGAGGGTAATGGGGTCATTTGATGGACTGATTTGGTGAAAACATGTGTTAGAAGTAAGGTGCGTAGGCAAGAACTGTTGAAAAAAAAAATAAAAAAAAAAAAAGTGAAGTGAGTCGAAAAGAAGAAAAAAAAAGAAAAAAAAGTGTCGTGGTTTATTTTAGAGTTCTTTATGGCTTTTGTTCTTCACGATCCAAAAACTCAAAAAGATTTTTTTTACGTTTTTGCATTCATCTTCTCAAAGTAGCGTAAGTTCAACAACAAAAAAAAAAAGACGAAAAAAAAAGGGTTTTGTTTGTCTTTTCTACTTATTTGTTAAAAACAAAATACCAAAAAGATTTTTTTTTTTTTCATAATTGGGGGTGTCAGTCTTAGTTGAAATGTCTAGTTGAAAATCCAAAAAAAAGTTTTTATTCGTTGTTTTTTGTTGTCTCTTAAGTTAGGGTCAATTTATTAGTTAATCGTTAATTGTCCAATCTGGATGAACTACGCATACCTGATTCCCTTCCCTCGTGTTGGGATACGTAGAAAACCCTCGGTGGGTCCGGTAATCTTTGTGTTGGCCTTTGTCTTATTATTAGCCTAGGTCTCTCCCCCCATAATCAAGAGTTATTAGCTAAGTAGACTGATTTCGCTCAGTACTTCTGTTCGGGAAATTGGAGTCATGAGTGTGGTCTGTCTCATCGACATATGCTTGCGTCAAAAATCCCAAGGGTTGGGAATCTTCTACTCCTGTCGAATTTTTGAGATAACGTCTTATGTGTTATTACAGGATGGATTTGTTCACCAAGTCTAGAGTCTTGATAGTTGTCAAGGTGCCCAAAAAGTTAATCAAGTGGTGGGAAATGTTTAACTATGTTGATCAGCAGAAACTGATTAAAATATTAGGTGATCTTACGGAACTTCTGCATGTTACCCCTCGTCCAGATTTAATAGAGGCTTTGTTGACCTTTAGGGATCCAAGTAGTTTAGTGTTCAGGTTTGGGGAATGTGAAATGACTCCTACTTTGGCAGAGATATTCGGTTTGTTGCATTTTCCCTATATCGAGAAGGATATGATCCGAGCAAGAAATCATACTGGCGTGAGATTTTTGCAGTCTTGTGGTTTAAAAAGTAAGGGTATGCATTTGGGTTGTTTAAGTGATTCGTGGGTTTCTTCAGATTTTTTGTTCGCTAGATTCGGGACCTCAGAAGGTTTTGATTGCTTTAGGGATGAATTTTATATGACTAAGGAGAAGTGGGAGAGAAAGTGTCTTAAAGTCTTCACCCTTGCTTTGTTAGGTATTTTAGTGTTTCAACTAGAAGAAAGACGTATTAATACCCGTTGGCAATCTGTGGTGATGGCTCTATTTCATAAGGATCAAAACAACAAGGGCATTAATCAAAAGGGCAGGTTCACTCTCATACCCATGATCTTAACAGAAATATATAAGGCTTTAACCGAAGTGAAGGAGGGGATGAGATTTTTTGTGGGCAGTAACCTGATATTGCAGTTATGGATGATAGAGCATTTGCATGCGCCTTCTTTAGTCAGACCAGATGTGGTAGATCGTTGTATTCCCAATCGAGTGAAAGCCATGGACCTCAGGTTGCGTTTGGATAAATTCTCTCTACCCGTAGGAGTCGATGCTTGGATTGAATTTCTTGAGTCAAGAACCGGGGATAACGTTTTGTGGACTTGTCTGTGGCTTCGACCAAAGATAATCTTGTTTGGTTGTCAAATGCAGCTCCTTCTAGTTATATTAGGGATTAATTGCACTAGACCATACAGTCCTTCTAGGGTAATGCGCCAGTTGGGTAGGCCGCAGGATGTACCACCAGTAGTGGATCTTCTAAAGGATGTAGAGTACTTCAAGGACCAAGCCTTGGGTGAAAGCAAATACGAGCAGTTCTGGAAGAATGCAACAAAGCTAGGTGTGGAAACTCGCAAAGAAAGTTTGGATAATCCGGGGTACACTCAGGGATATGGGGTCTGGTTTTAATCTGTCCCTCGGGGTATCAGTCAACCCTTACCAGCACAACTTAGAGGGAGAATATAGGAAGAATGCATAGTTGATGACCATCAGGATGAAAGTGCGAGGTACAAAGTGGAGACACTGAGAGTTCAGTTAGCAGATTTGTTCAAGATGGTAGAAAGGTGTCAAATAATCTTTCCAAGTGCACTCCTCATGAGGCAGGAATATGGGCCCGAAGCTTCTTCCCTAGTATCAGGGTGTCTTTATAGGATATGCTACAAAGTTTGAATGGGAGAATGAGAACTTCACAGGCAGGTCCATCTCAGCCAGGGTCATCACGCAGATAACCATTCTGAAAGAGCATTTCTTATCTTTATTCAGTTTGGAGTCTTTTATATTTCTGTCATTGTAGGTTAGTGTTTGTGTTAAGACGGAGTCAAGTTGTTTTTTATATTCGGTTCTTTATTGCACGCATGTCGTTAGGGGTTTAGAATGTTGTTTTGTATTTGTTGTTTAGTTTTTAATTGGTCCTAAATTCGTTGTATGTTTTGCTGTCTGTCATTGAAATGTTAGGACGTTACGTCTTTATTTTGTTTACTTGTTTTCATTTTTCGTGAAAAAAAAAACCTTCAACTGTGTGATGTTTATGCATAAGCTGCCCGAACTACGCAAGATCTGATTCATGTACAACATGATACGTAGGCAACCTACTTTTGGGTTCGATCTAATCATTTTGTTTCGTTGTTTTCCATTATTTTTCCTCTTTTAAAGAAAAAACAAAAGCCATAAAGAATGATAAAATAAAGGTAGATAACGAGAGAAGGGAAAAGAATAGAGATGGATACGAAAAAAATAAATAGTAATAATAATAAGTGTAGATAAAAATAAGTGTAGATAAAAATCGGGATGATGTTAAAATGACCTCGCTACCCTCAAAAGATGGAAGAAATGAACATGAATTTAGGACAATTTTACCAATGTGATTCCCATGCTTGTTGTGTGCCTCAATCCTAACGGATGCCGTCTTTGATGAGCATGTTCTTTCAGATAACAGTGGTAGGTTTGCAGTACTCTGGCTAGTCACCCATACTTCACTAGATCAAAAGCAAAGCTCTCCATGGCTAGTAGGGAGATTGAAAATTTGCTCATTGACTCGGATCAGGATCACAGGGAAAAAAGTTCAAAACACAATGATGAGGTAGTAAGGCTCAGGAAACAATTGATAGATTTACACCGGGCATGGGCCAGCGGAATGCCTCCTCCTCCACTTCCTGAAGGTCTTGGGAATATCTCTAATTGCCCACCACTCTCTCAGGCGCAATTCTCTACTCCTACTGAGTCACCTGAGCACGCGCCAGGACCCTCCTGAAAAATGGGATTTTACTTTCTGTTCAGGACCCTCCTGAAAAATGAGATTTTACCTTCAGTTCAGGACCCTCCTGAAAAATGGGATTTTACCTTCAGTTCAGGACCCTCCTGAAAAATGGGATTTTATTTTATGTTCAGGACACTCCTGAAAAATGGGATTTTACTTTCTGTTCAGGACCCTCATGAAAAATAGGATTTTACTTTCTGTTCAGGACCCTCCTGAAAAATGGGATTTTACTTTCTGTTCAGGACCCTCCTGAAAAATGAGATTTTACTTTCAGTTCAGGACCCTCCTGAAAAATGGGATTTTACCTTCAGTGCAGGACCTTCCTGAAAAATGGGATTTTACTTTATGTTCAGGACCCTCCTGAAAAATGGGAATTTACTATATATTCAGGACCCTCCTGAAAAATGGGATTTTACTTTATGTTCAGGACCCTCCTGAAAACTGGGACCACGCATTCAAATGAAATACTACTTTACTATAATTTTTGTTTGGGACAATTTTCGTTCTAGTTTTAATTTTGGATTTCAGGAGCCCGACTGAAGAACAGGGTGATGAAATAGCAAGTCAGGAGCCCGCCTGGAGAATAGAGTTGAAGAAATGAAAAGTCAAGCAATAAAGTGATGAAATTTCAAGTCAGAAGCCCGCCCAAAGCACAGGTCAACTAACTGAAAAGTCAAGCAACAAAGTGAAGAAATTGAAAAGCAAGCAACCAGTTAAAGAAATAGCAAGTCAGGAGCCCGCCTGAAGAATAGTGTGATGAAACTCAAGTCAAGAGTCCAAAATAAGCTGCATAGATAGGATTTTGTAATTTCATTTATGTTTTTAACTTATAATTTTCATTTTTTATGTAATAACAGAGCCGCGGACTGGAACCTCGACGGAACCTCACTCGACTCTCCAACTTGGCATAGTCCTTCTCTTTCCAATCCGTTGAAATACCCGTGACTTGTTTCTCTCATAACTTGGGTAGGTAGGATGTCTTAATTCAAAACTCGTATTGTCCTTCTTCCTTCTGTTTCTTTGAATGATGATCGGGTAAAAATTTGGTCTCCCTGTCTACTTCTTTGTCTGAAAACATTTCATGTTTACATTCAAAGGGGGCATGATGTAGACACCTAATTTCATCCCCCCTGATATCTTTTACCCATTTTCAATTTATTCTATCCCGTACACTCATCTTCATGATAACCCCTCCTTAAAAATACAAAAAAAAAATATACAACTCTAAACAAACCCCTAACAAACCCAATCCCCAATTATTCTTGTGATAACTAATTAACAACCTTTCCTATTAAATTAGGAAACCTAACCACCTACCCCACTGCCCCACCCCCTCAAATTTTTATTCCCTTTTAACCAACACACTAATAAATAAAAAGGGCCCACAGATTTGACCATTCTTATCAATACATAAAGGGGGGACAGTGCACGCATAGAAGTGGTCCATTTTTTCTTCTTCACAACATCGACATCAGAGAAGAGACCACTCCTCCATTTTTTTTCTTTATTTTTCTCATTGGATCAACACACGCACAAACATATCCGCACACACCACTACTCTATCAGCTTCCATTTTTTTTAACAACAACGCCATCAATACATTACAGCAACAGGCATCCTTCACACACTACACACTTACGCACACATAGAATCAAGGGAGAGAGAGAGATTTAAAATCGAGAGGGGGAGAGTTAAAAACGTGAATGAAGATGGTTTGAGAGATCTGGCCATCTTTAGATTTCCGGTGAAAATTTCGCCGGATTTGATTTTTCAGCTTGTCGGTCTAGTCCTAAGGTCGTTGGAATCAGTGTGGTTCGGCAGATTCAGGCTCCGTCTGTCCAAAAACTTTCTCCCTCGCTGCGTAAATATGGACAAGCGACCAAATTAGTCGATTTCGGAGAGATTTCGGATACGGGTTTCTCGATTTTTCGCAATTTCAGTATCGGGTTGCTCGTTAATTCTCTTTGATTAGTATTCAAAGTTGTCCGGGTCGTTATCTCTCGATATTGAGTTGGACTTTGGTTCGTGGTCGTAGTTTTCTAGTCGGGGTTCCAAGTCTGGGCTTCTTTAATTCTTTATTATCAATGAAAGTTTATCGGAAGGTGGTCTTGTGATAGACTTGAGTTTAAAGTTCCAGAATCTTCTTTGTCCCCACTGATTTCGAAGTAGACCCGGCCGAGAAACAGTGAGGATCGCTGGAATTTTTGGTCCGTCTCTTTCTGTCTCATCTGAGCTCACCGGAGCTCAAGCTACGTCGGTTTTCGACCTTCTGTCGTATTGATCGGGGTTTTGGGTTCGTCTATTCTCACGCCGTCCGGGTAGTATATTCTTGATACTGAGTGGATTGTGCTACTTTGGAGGTTTCCGTTCGAGGATTCCTGTCCCGGGTTTCTTTATTATCGCCAAAACATTCTATCGAGGTCCATTTCTTAACTCTTTTTTTTATATATATATTTGGTTGGTTGTTTGTATGGGTTGCGATTACGAGTGGTGTGATTATGGTTTTGTTGGATTTTGTTTATGTTGATGTTATGATCATGATGCTCGGTTGTTTGGTTTTGGTGGTTTGAGGAATAAATTTGATCATGTTCTAATGGATTGATAGAAAGGAAGTTGGGGTGGAATTGAAAAATTGACAAAAAGGATAGATTCGGTTTAATTTTGATTTATTGTTGGCATGAATCGGGATAGATTTATGATGGGTTGAAATGGATAGGCACTATAGGTTCGGGTAGGCCAATTTTAGAACTTGTTGCTTTGGTTGAATGTTGGAAATTCGATGAAATATTTGAAATTTTGTTGAATAATTTGATTTTCTCGCACTAAAAACGTATTCATTCGGTCGGGGAATGCCCCGAAGTATCTGTATATATTTATTTACCGGGTAATGCCCCAAGGTATCTTGTACCCGGAGGATGTCCGATGAAGGCCCGAGGCGTCGAGTAGAGCATTAGTCTAGAATTAATTTAGAATAGGATTTATTTTTACGCATTTTTCTAATAGTCTGGACACTAACTTTTTGATTTGTTTTGTCTCATGTGTTTAATGGATTGTTTTTATGTGTTTTTTGTGTGGTTTATACATTTGTAATGTCAAATTAGCCGATACGCTCTACTAAGCGACCGTGGTGGAACCACGGGATCGAGGGGTGCCTTACACCTTCCCCTCGGTCAACAGAATTCCTTAGCCGGAATCTTCGTTCGCAGATCAGTTTTACAGAGTCAAAAATCATTTTGAAAAAGGATTTTCTAATGGTGACTGGGCACACCGGATTATGCCAAGTGGCGACTCTGAATAAAATTGTAAATAGTCCTTTTTCGAAATAATTTTTTCATTTTTTTCACCTTAATAATAAAACCCTTTCAAACTTAAAATACATATCTTTTTTGGAGAAAAAAAAAGGGGTGTGACATACCCTATTTAGAAACACACAAAAAAATACCCCATCCTCACTATCTTCTTCAGAATCATCAGCATAAGATTTCTGAACATCGTCTTCAATTTCTTCAACTTTCCTTTTCTTTTCGTACTGTTTTTAAATTTTTTGCTCCTTCTTCAACCAAAATATACTAAAGCCTAAGAAGATTACTGCTTGAGCTACCAAGATTAACATGACTATTTCTAGATATTCCAAAAGCTTTTGAAGGACAAACATTTCCACCTAAACCACGCACACGTCCAGAATATTTAGATCCAAACACTTTTTCAATGGTATCATTAGGATGAGCTAGTATCTTCAAAGGAACACCGTAACTGATAGCAAGTTCCTGATCTTTAGGTAGATGCTCCTATATTTTATCCAACAAGCAAAGTAGATAAATGAGATATCCTCGTACCAATAAGACTTCTCTGTAATAGAGTTGGGTATTAATTCAAGCAATTGTCCATTATATATAGAGACGTATTAATTCAAGCAATAGTCCATTAAATATAGATTCGCTTCAACAACAACAAAATATCTAGTATACTCCCACCAAGTGGGGTCTGGGGTGGGTAAAATGTACGCAGTCCATACCGCTACCTCCGAAGAAGTAGAGAGGTTGCTTCCAATAGACCCCCGACTCAAGATAAATAATAGTCTTCAACTAGAACCGAGCTTATAATAAACTACTAACAATAATATTGTCATAATTATACAGATATACCAGCAAGGAATTTAATCTCAGGAATGGACAAGAATGATTAAACAAATGATGTTCAAGCAGGCAATCAACAATTGATGTCGCTAATGTATAGTTTTGAGCATGTTCTACTTATACATGGTATCATACTATCATTTACTTGCATCATCCTTACTTCACATAGACAATTTTAGATTCACCTAAATAACTTCATCCTTGCCTTGTACACTACATAACTTTTAACCTTGTAAGAAGTTTGGAAAGTTTCCTTTATTCTTGACATACCAATAATTTTATAAGCATGAGTTCTAACATATAAAATAAATATCCATCAAAAAATAAATACGTCAGAGAAAACAATCAACCCACAACGGTATCTGTATATATGGAATGAATCAGTGAATGAGGTCATCTAGTTTAAATCTTAAGATCAGTGAATGAGCACTACTTTGGTATGATTTTTCAAACTTAAATTCGATTCTAATTATTGACTGCACCTCATAGGGATCTATCTATCTATCATACAACAAGGATTTGACAGGACCTTTTCCTCAGTCTATTGGAAAATTGACAAAGCTATCAAATTTGTAAGTAAATGTGAATAAGCATTGAACTTGAATTCACTTACAAGCTAATCTCATGATAATTTGCTGATCTTTTCTTAATTTCATGACAGTATCTTTGTCGGTTGTGGATTTTCTGGATCCTTAACCGACTCCATAGGAAATCTTACTCGACTGGTTTTTTTGTAATCATTCTGTGGTACTTTTTGTACCTTAATGCAAACTTTTTGTGCTACCAGATTTTGGTCCATCTCTAGACAGGCAATGCACTTCTAAACAGAGAAACAGTTCACGAGGAGTTCAATCCATACTGCTTTTCTTGTGTTTATACCTTATCATATCTGAATAGTTATGTTTACTAAATCTATTTGTCTTCCAATCGTCTTCTGTATACAGTCTAAATCAACCCCATTTTGTATTATGTAGATCTTAGAACACGGATACAGTGAAGTTCAACTCAAGGAATGTTCATTAGAATGAAGATTAAATACACCAGGCGTCACAATAATAAAAATTGATTGTACTAGAAATTGATACTACATTTCCAGTACACAAGTTTGTACTACTTTTACGTAAATTAAGTTGACTATGTTTATCATATGTCTGTGTTATTTGGTGGTTTTTGGAACAATACACTATTCAAAGGGCATCCCGGTAAACTAAACTCCCGCCATGAGGTAGAGAGGTTGTTCCCGATAGACCCCGGCTCAAGACAAAAAAAGCTCATAAAGGATAAGAAGCAAACTATGAACAGCAGAATAACCTGGATATAAGTGTTTGTTGAGTTTATAATTTGTAAATTCTTAGCTCCTGTAAGAGCTGAAATTCAGACAAATAAAACCATTAGTTGTTAAGTAAAATATGCCACCATCGACGGAGCATGTGATTTATCCACACACCAAAAAAAAAATTCATATCACATGTTCAACCTACTCATGTACATTGCACACTCCAAATTACAGAGCAGTAACTTCTGAGTACATTGCACACTCCAAATTACAGAGCAGTAACTTCTGAGTACATTGCACACTCCAAATTACAGAGCAGTATCTATATATTGATAGTTCAACACTGCAATAATCAGAAAAAACAAGGAACCAAATATACTTTGTTCTGATCTTGAACATTAAGCATCTAGTTCATGCGGAGTTTAAATAAGTCGTTCAAGCATAAAATGCTTAACATTGGCGAAAGGAATTGATCAAACAAAACCTTTGAGCTAAGCATCTATAAGGGCCAAAACAGCCTAAAGAACTTTGCACATAGGTACAGTTTGGTATGTTATCTTCCGCAATGTGGCTTATTCAGTACATGAAGTAACGTGAATTCGTGGTCAACTTTAATCATTATAATAATTTCCAATAAAATAGGTCCGATTTATCGATAATAAGAAAACCCGCAAAATATGGTAGCTTTATCAGTAATTTTTCGTTAAATAAATCTCGTTGAAAGTAATTACTTTTAGCGCCAATAATATAAGCATTTACGAAACATCCAATATAAATGCCACTAAACACTTTAACAACATTAAATGCAAAGACCTTAACTTAAACGGAATTAAATATTTTTGTTGTAATATTTATTGCCGCAAAATATCTCTTTTGTTGTAGTTGGTAGTCAGTAACCACCATATACCTAGCACGACATATGATAATATACAAACAAGCATACAACGATTTTCTTTTGAGATTTGTAATATCTAGATACATGTTAAAGAAGAGAGCAACACCATTCAAGATTTCAAGAATAACAAATACATGTTAAATGTTAGAGAAGAGAGCAACACTATTTAAGGATAACATCAACATGACAATGGACAGATAACATAACACATATAATTAACATTACTGGGTTGAAATGAATCATAACCGATGATAAAATATTAAATAACGACTCAAACAACACACACTAACATCATGCAAACGATAAAATCAACATGACAATGGACTGACAACATGGCACATAACTAAACTTATAGGGTTCGAATGAATCATAACAGATGATGAACATCATCGGATGACTCAAATCAGATATTTGTTATAAAAAGTATTTTAGTATTTTTTTTTTGTGATAATTGAACAAAATTAAATCATTATGTTTATGTTACAAAAGATAATTATGTGCTTTTGGTACAACAAAAAAAGAATTTAGATTTTGTGCATTGTCAAGACCATGAATTGAGTCAATAAAATTCAGGTATGCATATTATTTCACGCATAATAGCAGGGTGGTCATTTAAACTGTCGGTGTATATTGGTCAAGCCTTTTTTCTATTGTATGCATTGTCCAGTATTATGCCAAGTATGTATCGTAAGTGCAGTTTAATAGTGAAAAAATTTTGTAAATTTTTTCATTAGATTATGTGACTTACGTATGTATTGTTGTTTGGTTGAAAGTAAGTTATCTTGAAATTAACTATGCAAGATTAGGTATTCCACCCCTAAGGTGGGATTAATAACACTACAATTACGGAATAAGTTATCTCATGCATTTTATCGCAATCAAATATGGGATAAATTGATCCTACCATTAAACTCAATATTAATTATCTCTAATCCCTTATACCAAACGAGCCCATACACAAATCATAGTGCTGACTGTACTCTACTACTTTCCATTTTTACCATAGATTTTTGGAATTCCTGTAGAATATTATTGCAATGGTCAAATCATTGTTTTTATGTATTCAACAATCTAATTCTCTTTATCATGGTTAGTATTAAGATATATTCTCTTAATAATATTTCCTTAATAGGACCACTAAAATAGGTCTTATTTAACGGTAGCTTTACCAGCAATTTATTGCTAAATAAAAAGTCGTGGAAAGTAATTATTTTTGGCGCTAATAATATGAGCATTTACCTGCACTTGATATAACTGCCACTAAAGACATTAACGCCATGCAATGAACTTACCATAAATGTCGTTAAATATTTTTGAGGAAATATTTATTTACGCTAAATATCTCTTTCGTTGTAATGGTAGCCAGTAGTAGCCACCGTATACCTAGCACGACATATGATAATATACAAATGGGCATCTATGGATTTTCTTTTGAAGATGTGTAGTATCTAGATATATGTTGTTAAAGAAGAGAGCAACACCAATCAAGTATAAAATCAATATAACAATAAACTAATAACATAACATATATATATAACAAATATTAATGGGTTCGAATGAACCATAACTGATGATAGAACATCATAAGATGACTCAAATGACGCACTGACACCATTCAAACGACAAAAACAACATGACTATGGACTGATAACAAGACTCGAATGACACACACTAACACCATTCAAATGAGAAAATCAACATGACAATGGACTGACAACATGACAAATTAACTAAACTTGTAGGGTTCGAACGAACCATAAGAAAGATGATAGGACTGACTCAAATTATAAGACATGACACACTGGGGATAACTCAAATGACACGATAATCCTAGATGCGCGCTTATTAATCATGCGCCTTCCACAATGCGGGATTTAGGAATGACAGTTGAACTAGTAGGGAACTACAGAAGAAGTAGATCCACCAGCCCTAATTAGGAAAGGCTGCACCAATATTGGGTCCACGTGAAGAACTTGTCCCATCACCACTAGTAGGAGACAAGACACTTCCAAGGGTGAGAAATGGGAGTGGAGCATCACTCCCCTTTTGTTGAAGTTCTGCCTCGAATTCAACTTTTTGCTTTTGAGCTTCCAATGCTTCCTTCAATTGTTCAAGTTGGGAGAGGCTAAGTCCTTCAATAATCGGAGATTCGCACACACGATCGTAGGATCCCCTCCCAGATTCAAGTAGGGATTCCCCTACAACTCTCTCCTTTCGGAGAGACTCCTGCAAGTCCATGACATCCTTATTGAGCCCACGTTGACCAGTGTTTCGATGAGCCATGATTAGGTGGTCATGGCGATCATCATCATTTGGTGGAGGGAGATCCCTCCCTAGGAACCTATCCACCAGCGACTCCACTGAAGGGTGCCCAAAGGTGTAAACTTTGTTGGCCTTGCCTAGAGAAAATACCACAATGGCAATTTCAGCACCACATAGCGTACAAAGTTCACTAGCCTTTTTGAACAGGCCTGCACGACGCTTAGAGAAAGTAACTTGCATGTTACTCTCATTTTTCATTTTCACTATTTCGACCTTTTTTCGACCCTTGCTCAGTCTTGCCATGGCTAAATTAAAACTACTCAATATCTGTGAAACCAAGAAGTAGTAGTTGTGATTTTTTATCTCAACACCAAGAGCTTTTATATTAGAAATTTCAGTATTTTGTTTCACCTTTTTAGGAAAATAAATTAAAATTACTTGGAGAGCCTATAAATTTATGTTTTTTCTTTTTTTGTAAAAGATTTGAATGGAACCAGCTTTCGCCTCTATTCTTTGTGTCGTTAGCGCTAATCAAATCCTTAAAGATCATAATTCATAATTAGACAATATATGTTTTTCTTAATTTTAATTATGACGTTCTACAAAAGTTTTAAAAAGAAAACATTACGTCATTAGTACATATATATATAAGATAGTCTGATACTAATTTCTAAATAATGATAGACATTCACTTACACATTAATCATTATACACAAGATTGATATTAATTGTAACATAATAATCAAAGTTCTGATATTGTTCAATATATTGGCACAAAAGATAAGGTCCAAACCTTAAATATTCATAAAAAATACCATAAATACTAATGTTAAAGAAACACCAAAATATACTAAAGCCTAAGAAGATTACTGCTTGAGCTACCAAGATTCACTTGACTATTTCTAGACATTCCAAAAGCTTTTGAAGGACAAACATTTCCACCTAAACCACGCACACGTCCAGAATGTTTAGATCCAAACACTTTTTCAATGGCGTCATTAGGATGAGCTAGTATCTTCAAAGGAACACCGTAACTGATAGCAAGTTCCTGATCTTTAGGTAGATGCTCCGATATTTTATCCGACAAGCAAAATAGATAAATGAGATATCTTCGTACCAATAAGACTTCTCTGTAAAAGAGTTGGGTATTAATTCAAGCAATTGTCCATTATATATAGAGACATATTAATTCAAGCAATTGTCCATTAAATATACAGACGCTTCAACAACAACAAAAAATCTAGTATACTCCCACCAAGTGGGATCTGGGGTGGGTAAAATGTACGCAGTCCATATCGCTACCTCCGAAGAAGTAGAGAGGTTGTTTCCGATAGACCCCCGGCTCAAGATAAAGAATAGTCTTCAACTAGAACCGAGCATATAATAAACTAATAACAATAATGTTGTCATAATTATACAGATATACCAGCAAGGAATTTAATCTCAGGAATGGACAAGAATGATTAAACAAATGATGTTCAAGCAGGCAATCAACAATTGATGTCGCTAATGTACAGTTTTGAGCATGTACCACTTATACATGGTATCATACTATCATTTACTTGCATCATCCTTACTTCACATAGACAATTTTAGAGTCACCTAACTAACTTCATCGTTGCCTTGTACACTACATAACTTTTAACCTTGTCGGAAGTTTGGAAAGTTTCCTTTATTCTTAACATACCAATAATTGTATAAGCAAGAGTTATCACATATAAAATAAATATCCATCAAATAATAAATACG
Organism: Capsicum pubescens; assembly: GCA_030864215.1. Taxonomy (NCBI): domain Eukaryota; kingdom Viridiplantae; phylum Streptophyta; class Magnoliopsida; order Solanales; family Solanaceae; genus Capsicum; species Capsicum pubescens. The sequence continues at coordinate 269,856,650 of CM061545.1, read as the reverse complement.
TCAGAGATAACAATCAGCCCACAACGGTATCTGTATATATGGAATGAATCAGTGAATGAGGTCATCTAGTTAAGATCTTAAGATCAGTGAATGAGCACTACTTTGGTATGATTTTTCAAACTTAAATTCGATTCTAATTATTGACTGCACCTCATAGGGATCTATCTATCTATCATACAACAAGGATTTAACAGGACCTTATCCTTAGTCTATTGGGAAATTGACAAAGCTATCAAATTTGTAAGTAAATGTGAATAAGCATTGAACATGAATTCACTTAAAAGCTAATCTCATGATAATTTGCTGATCATTTCTTAATTTCATGACAGTATCTTTGTTGGTTGTGGATTTTCTGGATCCTTAACCGACTCCATAGGAAATCTTACTCGACTGGTTTTTTTGTAATCATTCTGTGGTACTTTTTGTACCTTAATGCAAACTTTTTGTGCTACCAGATTTTGGTGCATCTCTAGACAGGCAATGCACTTCTAAACAGAGAAACAGTTCACGAGGAGTTCAATCCATACTGCTTTTCTTGTGTTATTACATTATCATATCTGAATAGTTATGTTTACTAAATCTATCTGTCTTCAAATCGTCTTCTGTATACACTCTAAAACAACCCCATTCTGTATTATGCAGATCTTAGAACAGGGATACAGTGAAGTTCAACTCAAGGAATGTTCATTAGAATGAAGATAAAATACACCAGGCGTCACAATAATAAAAATTGATTGTACTAGAAATTGATACTGAATTTCCAGTACACAAGTTTATACTCATTCTACATCAATTAAGTTGACTATGTTTATCAATTGACTGTGTTATTTGGTGGTTTTTGGAACAGTACACTATTTAAAGGGCAGCCCGGTAAACTGATGCTCCCGCCATGAGGTAGAGAGGTTGTTCCCGATAGACCCCAGCTTAAGACAAAAATAGCTCATTAAGGACAACAAACAAACTATGAACAGCAGAATAACCTGGATATAAGTGTTTGTTGAGTTTATAATTTGTAAATTCTTAGCTCCTGTAAGAGCTGAAATTCAGACAAATAAAACCATTAGTTGTTAGGTAAAATATGCCACCATCGACGGAGCATGTGATTTATCCACACACCAAAAAAAAAATGCAAATCACATGTTCAACCTACTCATGTACATTGCACACTCCAAATTACAGAGCAGTAACTTCTGAGGACGATCTATCTATTGATAGTTCTACACTGCAATAATCTGAAAAAACAAGGAACCAAATATACTTTGTTCTGGTCTTGAACATCAAGCATCTAGTTTATGCGGAGTTTAAATAAGTTGTTCAAGTATAAAATGCTTAACATTGGCGAAAGGAATTGATCAAACAAAACCTTTGAGCTAAGCATCTGTAAGGGCCAAAACAGGCTAAAGAACTTTGCACATAGGTACAGTTTGGTATGTTATCTTCCGCAATGTGGCTTATTCAGTACATGAAGTAACGTGAATTCGTGGTCAACTTTAATCATTATAATAATTTCAACTAAAATAGGTCTGATTTATCGATAATAAGAAAACCCGCAAAATATGGTAGCTTTATCAGTAATTTATCGCTAAATAAATGTCGTTGAAAGTAATTAATTTTAGCGCCAATAATATAAGCATTTACGAAACATCCAATATAAATGCCACTAAACACTTTAACAACGTTAAATGCAATGACCTTAACTTAAATGGCATTAAATATTTTTGTTGTAATATTTATTGCCGCAAAATATCTCTTTTGTTGTAGTTGGTAGTCAGTAACCACCATATACCTAGCACGACATATGATAATATACAAACAAGCATACAACGATTTTCTTTAGAGATTTGTAATATCTAGATACATGTTAAAGAAGAGAGCAACACCATTTAAAATTTCAAGGATAACAAATACATGTTAAATGTTAGAGAAGAGAGCAACACTATTTAAGGATAACATCAACATGACAATGGATAGATAACATAACACATATAATTAACATTACTGGGTTCAAATGAATCATAACCGATGATAAAATATTAAATAACGACTCAAACAACACACACTAACATCATGCAAACGATAAAATCAACATGACAACATGGAACATAACTAAACTTATAGGGTTCGAATGAATCATAACAGATGATGAACATCATCGGATGACTCAAATAATATATTTGTTATAAAAAGTATTTTAGTGTTTTTTTTTGTGATAATTGAACAAAATTAAATCATTATGTTTATATTACAAAAGATAATTATGTGCTTTTGGTACAACAAAAAAAGAATTTAGATTTTGTGCATTGTCAGTTGACAAAATATTTAGTCATGGTGAATCACTATAGTCGTGGAAGTCGAAGAAACAAAATTTAGTCTCCAGAAGTTCAGCAGAAGCTGAATACAGGAGCATGGCTAATGCAGTTTAAGAACTAGTATGGATCACTGCATTATTAAAAGAGCTGGGAAGTAAAATTGAGGAACCAATAATTGTGTTTAGTGACAGTAGAGAAGCATTACAGATAGCAGCCAATCCAGTGTTCCATGAGAGGACTAAACACATAGAGATTGACCGCCACTTTATCTGACAAAAAATACAAGAAGGAGTCTTGAAAATAAAACATGTGAGCTCAAGAGAACAACTTCCAGACATACTTACTAAGGTCTTACCTCGGTTGCAACATGAAAACTTAGTAGGCAAGCTTGGTGTGTTAAATGTCTTTGCACCCACCAGCTTGAAGGGGAGTAATGAGTTAGGAATTACTTGATTAAGAAGTAGTTAAACAACTAATGTGTTAGTTAGTTGGCTAAACAGTGATTAGTGATTAGTTAGGAAACAGTTAGAATAGAAGCTTCCAGAAGTTCTATATAAACAACACTATTGCATTGTAATGAACTAATTTTTTGGCCTCTTTACACTGAAATAATAACTCACTTTCTCTTCTCTTCTCTGCTGAGCCATAGCTCATTATCAATGACAGCTAAGATTGAACAATTGCACAGATTCTAACAGAGTTTTTTTCTGCTCCTTATGACTAATAGGACCTAACTTCAACTTGGGGTATATTGCTAATTACTGTTCTTGATCTTTGTAGGTTGCTTCCAAGCTCAAATCATTAAATTTTAAAATAAAATTACTATTTTTTTTTGTTATTTATAGAGTGGTATTTTTCATCCCTATCAAATAAAGTAGAGGAGGAGAACTGGAAGAGAGAAAGAAAAAGAGCAAAGGAATGACAAGTTTAATGGGGAAAAATGACTGACACATTGACTACCTTCGATAGACAAACAAAATTCAAGTGGTCTAACCAATCCCTAGGGCGGACCCCAACTGAAAGGCACTAAATGAACTAATGGCAAGCTAGATAAAAAAAATCAGTTGGCCCAATGTGTAAAACCTTCTCGGGGGGAGAGACTTTCTTCAATGAGAATAAAGAAAGTTTTTCAGCAAGTCAAGAAAGGAACTCGCCCTTTAATTTGACACCAAGGGTTAAGAGTTGATTGTTGGCGACGATGACTTAGTGAAGGGAATATTCGAGAGAATGTTCTCAAACTGGGTAATGACCAACGCAAAACTTCTTGCAAGCCAAAATAATGGAGATATATTGTTATTTTGTGCTATTATCTTCCTCAATATGGTTTATTTGGTATAATAATTAATGTGAATTCTTGGTCAACTTTAGTCGTTATAATAATTGCCGCTAAAATAGTTATCATTTACCGGTAATAACAAAAGCCGCAATATATGACCGGTAGCTTTACCAGAAATAATAATTATCGCTAAAAGTAATTACTTTTATCTTAAAAACTATAGATATTCACCGGCACTCGATATAAATATCATCAAAGACTTTATGACAATGAATGCAACATCGTTCACTCAAATGCTGCTATATTTTTAAGGTAAATACATTTGTTGTATAATGCATATGTATTTTTAAGCAAAATATCAACACTGCATATATATTTTTATGCTAAAAAACATTTTGATGTATAATCCATATGTATTTTTAAGCAAAATATCTACACTACATATGTATCTTTTGAAACTAAAATCTCACAATAAAATGTAGAACTACATAAAAAACTCAAATTTATCTTTAATTCAAATTCTCATTTATAATGATAATAAATGAACACATATTAAAATATATATTAGTTATGATCAAGGTGTATTTTTGAAATGCTTAATTTTAACACTGCATATGTATTTTTAGGGTAAATACATTTGATGTATAATGCATATGTATTTTTAAGCAAAATATCAATACTGCATATGTATTTTATAACTAAAATCTCACAATACAAAATAGAACTTCATAAAAAACACAAGTTTATATTTAATTCAAATTCGCATTTATAATGATAATAAATGAAAACATATTAAAAAATATATTAGATATGGGTCCAGATGTATTTTTTAAAATTCTTAATCTTAACACTGCATATATATTTTTAGGATAAAAACTTTTGATTGATACTGCATACGTATTTTTAAGCATAATATGAACACTACATTTGTATTTTTTTTAACTAAATCTCACAGTAAAATATATAACTGCATAAAATACTCAAATTAAACTTTAATTCAAATCAAATTTAGACCCAATTCATATCAGAATTAATTTCATTCAGTTAAAAAATAAGTACTATAATAACTTACAATTAGAACCACTTCAAACATAAAAATTAGTTTGTACAATCAGAACCTACATTCATACACCAGTTTCTCTAACTGTACAAAGTAATAAATCCATTAATCATCATACATCAGTAACTTCAGTAACACTAGTTATTCTACTTTGCCTTGCAGGCCTCAAGGGTGATTCGACACCACTATGAGCATTTGCTTCTTGTTTTCGGATCCCATAGTCCCACAAAAGTGCAGCATATCTTGTACGGAAGTGCGTTGGGGTCGAACTCAATCGCAATAACTTTGTGACCATAAGAAAGGCACTCTGCATATGTAACCATAAAGAGACCACAATCCCTACAAAAACAAGGAAAAAAATATTTACTTAAAAGTAAAATATATTTTGTACAAACATTCAATTTTGGTATATGTAAATTAAAAGCTTACAAGCTTCCACTCGGTTGTTGAGGCAAATTCTCATCAAATATCACATCAAACAGATCTGAGTAATCTTTGTCTTTTTATCTTGAATGATTTTGAAGATCAATTCCTTTCTTATTGTAGAAATCACAAGCTTGGAGACACAAAGGGATAATCTCTGCTAATTTCTTGATCTGAGCAAGAACAGTTGGATAAGAAAAAAATTCATATAAACAAGCATATGTATTTTAAGCAGACAAAAAATGTAACCAATACTGAAAAATACATATCAATTCTACTAAAAATACATATAGCCAATAGACAGTTCATGAGTAGTTAACACAATACTTAACAGTACTTATTGGCCTATATCATTAACTCACAACTTTGATAATATCTTTATTACCCTATTTAGAACAACAAAATACTTAACAGTCAAAAAAATACATTTACAAACAAAAAAATACCCCATCCTCACTATCTTCTTCAGAATCATCAGCATAAGATTTCTGAACATCGTCTTCAATTTCTTCAACTTTCCTTTTCTTTTCGTACCGTTTTTAAATTTTTTTCTCCTATTTCAACCCTTTTTATAAAAAAAAATTCACTGATCTTCACTGTGTCGTTGCGAAACTTCGACCTAATCTCCTTCGATCTCCCAGATTTCTTCAACTGTATAGGATTTACAACAACTTTAACTAAATCATCATGAGTTAAACCAAGACTAAAAGTTTATGCTTAATGAAAATCTACATTCATATTCCATATACTGTTATTTGTTGGTGTTTTTGCTGTATGTTCATCCATTAAAACATAAAACCCTTAAAATTTGATTTTCAGTTGAATTACAGTAGGAAAAAAAAAAAGAACCGCTAACATGCAATATGTGATTAATAGTTACCTGAAATAGAGGAAGTAAATCATTATCACAGATCGTGCTAGAATCGTGCAAAAGAAATAAAATTTGAAGTGGGAATAAAATTCTTAGCTCCTGTAAGAGCGGAAATTCAGACAAATAAAACTATTAGTTGTTAAGTAAAATATGCCACCATCGACGGAGCATGTGATTTATCCATACACCAAAAAAAAAATGCAAATCACATGTTCAACCTACTCATGTACATTGCACACTCCAAATTACAGAGCAGTAACTTATGAGGACGATCTATCTATTGATAGTTCTACACTGCAATAATCAGAAAAAACAAGGAACCAAATATACTTTATTCTGGTCTTGAACATCAAGCATCTAGTTCATGCGGAGTTTAAATAAGTCATTCAAGCATAAAATGCTTAACATTGGCGTAAGGAATTGATCAAACAAAACCTTTGAGCTAAGCATCTGTAAGGGCCAAAACAACCAAAAGAACTTTGCACAGAGGTACAGTTTGGTATGTTATCTTCCGCAATGTTGCTTATTATGTACATGAAGTAACGTGAATTCGTGGTCAACTTTAATCATTATAATAATTTCCACTAAAATAGGTCCGATTTATAGATAATAAGAAAACCCGCAAAATATGGTAGCTTTATCAGTAATTTATCGGTAAATAAATGTCGTTGAAAGTAATTACTTTTAGCGCCAATAATATAAGCATTTACGAAACATTCAATATAAATGCTACTAAACACTTTAACAACATTAAATGCAATGACCTTAACTTAAATGGCATTAAATATTTTTGTTGTAATATTTATTGCCTCAAAATATCTCTTTTGTTGTAGTTGGTAGTCAGTAACCACCATATACCTAGCACGACATATGATAATATACAAACAAGCATACAACGATTTTCTTTTGAGATTTGTAATATCTAGATACATGTTAAAGAAGAGAGCAACACCATTCAAGATTTCAAGGATAACAAATACATGTTAAATGTTAGAGAAGAGAGCAACACTATTTAAGGATAACATCAACATGACAATGGAAAGATAACATAACACATATAATTAACATTACTGGGTTCAAATGAATCATAACCGATGATAAAATATTAAATAACGACTCAAACAACACACACTAACATTACGCAATGATAAAATCAACATGACAACATGGCACATAACTAAACTTATAGGGTTCGAATGAATCATAACAGATGATGAACATCATCGGATGACTCAAATTAGATATTTGTTATAAAAAGTATTTTAGTGTTTTTTTTTGTGATAATTGAACAAAATTAAATCATTATGTTTATGTTACAAAAGATAATTATGTTCTTTTGGTACAATAAAAAAAGAATTTAGATTTTGTGCATTGTTAGTTTACAAAATATTTTACACTATCAGGTAAATTTGACTTCCTATTGCAGGTTTTTTAATTTTTATTTTTTTTTACGTAAATAGTTGGATAACCTACAATAACAGATCAAGATAACTGATAGTGCAAAATATTTTATTCACTAACTATGCACAAAACTTAAACTCATAAAAAAAATGATTATCCTAAAATGATTAATCGAGGCACAAAGCCACTAACACTTAAAAAGTTGACCAATTTTTTTTTTAAATTGTTTTCTTCTTACAAGGACTTTGTTTAATTATTCTTATTTTGTATGGTAGGATTTGGATTTTCAATCCTTTTAGCTCCTCTTCCAGTAACTTTACCTTGACGTACATTATTTTGCTTTTGTAAAGTAAGTAGGATTTTCAATCTGTGTGTATTTTACATTTAATTTATCTAAATCCGTGACCTCCCTCGCTAATTACGCGATTACAGCGACCATGAATTGACTCAATAAAATTCAGGTATGCATATTATTTCACGCGAAATAGTAGGATAGTCATTTAAACTGTCGGTGTTTATTGGTCAAGCCTTTTTCCTATTGTATGTGTTGTCCAGTATTATGCCAAGTATGTATCGTAAGTAATAGTGGAAATTTTTGTAAATATTTTCATTAGATTATGTGACTTACGTATGTATTGTTGTTTGGTTGAAAGTAAGTTATCTTGAAATTAACTATGCAAGATTAGGTATTCTACCCCTAGAGTGGGATTAATAACACTACAATTACGGAATAAGTTATCTCATGCATTTTATCTCAATCAAATATGGGATAAATTGATCCTACCATTAAACCCAATATTAATTATCTCTAATCCTTTATACCAAATGAGCCCATACACAAATCATAGTGCTGACTGTACTCTACTACTTTCCATTTTTACCATAGATTTTTGGAATTCCTGTAGAATATTATTGCAATGATCAAATCATTTTTTTTATGTATTCAACAATCTAATGCTCTTTATCATGGTTAGTATTAAGATATATTCTCTTAATAGGACCACTAAAATAGGTCTTATTTAACGGTAGCTTTACCAGCAATTTGTTGCTAAATAAAAAGTCGTTGAAAGTAATTATTATTGGCACTAATAATATGAGCATTTACCTGCACTTGATATAACTGTCACTAAAGACGTTAACGCCATGCAATGACCTTAACTTAAATGCCGTTAAATATTTTTGTGGAAATATTTATTTACGCTAAATATCTCTTTCGTTGTAATGGTAGCCAGTAGTAGCCACCGTATACCTAGCACGACATCTGATAATATACAAACGGGAATCTATCGATTTTCTTTTGAAGATGTGTAGTATCTAGATATATGTTGTTAAAAAGAGAGCAACACCATTCAAGAATAAAATCAATATAACAATAAACTAATAACATAACATATATATATAACTAATATTAATGGGTTCGAATGAACCATAACTGATGATAGAACATCATAAGATGGCTCAAATGATACACTGACACCATTCAAACTACAAAAACAACACAACTATGGACTGATAACATGACTCGAACGACAGACACTAACACCATTCAAATGATAAAATCAACATGACAATGGACTGACAACATGACACAATAACTAAACTTGTAGGGTTCGAAAGAACCATAAGACAGATGATAGGACTGACTCAAATTATAAGACATGACACACTGGGGATAACTCAAATGACACGATAGACCTAGATGCGCGCTTATTACTCATGCGCCTTCCACAATGCGCGACTTAGGAACAACAGTTGAACTAGTAGGGAACTGCAGAAGAAGTAGATCCACCAGCCCTAATTAGGAAAGGGTGCACCAACATTGAGTCCACGTGAAGAACTTGCCCCATCAACACTAGTAAGAGACAAGGCACTACCAAGGGTGAGAAATGGGAGTGGAGCATCACTCCCCATTTGTTGAAGTTCTGCCTCGAATTCAACTTTTCGATTTTGAGCTTCCAATGCCTCCTTCAATTGTTCAAGTTGGGAGAGGCTAAGTCCTTCAATAATCGGAGATTCGCACACACGATCATAGGCTCTCCTCCCAGATTCAAGTAGGGATTCCCCTACAGCTCTCTCCTTCCAGAGAGACTCCTGCAAGTCCATGACCTCCTTATTGAGCCCACATTGACCAGTGTTTCGATGAGCCATGATTAGGTGGTCATGGCGATCATCATCATTTGGTGGATGGAGGTCCCTCCCTAGGAACCTATCCACCAGCGACTCCACTGAAGGGTGGCCAAAGGAGTAAACTTTGTTGGCCTTACCTGGAGAAAATACCACAATGGCAATTTCAGCACCACATAGTGTACAAAGTTCACTAGCCTTTTTGAACAGGCCAACACGACGCTTAGAGAAAGTAACCTGCATGTTACTCTCATTTTTCATTTTCACTATTTCGACCTTTTTTCGACCCTTGCTCAGTCTTGCCATGTCTAAATTAAAACTACTCAATATTTGTGAAACCAAAAAGTAGTAGTTGTGATTTTTTATCTCAACACCAAGAGCTTTTATATTAGAAATTTCAATATTTTTTTCACCTTTTTAGGAAAATAAATTAAAATTACTTGGAGAGCCTATAAATTTATGTTTTTTCTTTTTTTGTAAAAGATTTGAATGGAACCAGCTTTCGCCTCTAATCTTTGTGTCGTTAGCATTAATCGAATCCTTAATGACCATAATTCATAATTAGACAATATATGTTTTTCTTAATTTGAATTATGACGTTCTACAAAAGTATTAAAAAGAAAACATTACATCATTAGTACGTAAGATATTTTATTTTATCACTTTATTAATTTTAGTACACATTGAAGAGTAATCGACATTCGATGTTCATCGAACGAGCAAAGATACATGACATTTTTTTTTTATATAAGTTTTATTCGTTCATCCACGATTATTACTTATTAGTTGATATGTACAATCACTTCAATTATTAGTTAACCATAAAATTAACATGGTTTGGTATTACAAGCACCGATTATGTGAATAAGTTTGTCTTTTCCTCGTGCGGATTGGAGTAAAAATATTGTAGTAGGGAAAGGTTGTATATCTCCCAAACCTACTTAAAACAATTATTCATTCTGACATACTGCAATTAAAGAAGCAACTTTCTTATAAATTGAAAAATACATATTTAAAAGAAACAAAGGTTAATAACCTCTGAAATCAAATTATTTGTGGTTTGTTAATATATGAATGCATGTTTACGATTCAAAAAGAACTGATCATTTTGTTTACAAAGTTGATCACGTCTTTGAAAGCTTGCCAAGCTAGTTACCAGAAAATGGTGTCAACTTGTCGTCTGACGACTCCCAAGCACCGGTAAGCTTAGAATGCGAGATTGTTTGTAACTTGGTCATTAGCAAGTGAATTAAGATGGAGTTTAATGAGTTAGGAATTACTTGATTAGTTGATTAAGAAGTAGTTAAACAACTAATGTGTTAGTTAGTTGGCTATGCAGTGATTAGTGATTAGTTAGGAAACAGTTAGAACAGAAGCTTCCAGAAGTTCTATATAAACAACACTATTGCATTGTAATGAACTAATTTTTTGGCCTCTTTACACTGAAATAATATCTCCCTTTCTCTTCTCTTCTCTGCTGAGCCCTAACTCATTATCAATGACAGCTTAAATTGAACAATTGCACAGATTCTAACATGGTATCAAAGCTTTGAACCACGATTGTGCGTTCCACGAAAGAGACTTGTGAGATTACGAGCTCATTGACAGTTTTGAGTAACGATGGTTGAAGTTCTACCATGGAAGCTTCAACATTGAACCCTATGATGTTCGATCACAATCATCCCCTATTTTTACACCCTTCAGACACCACCGGAGCGCCCACTATTCCGATGCAGCTAACCAGTTTCGATAACTATTCGATATGGAGTAGGGCTATGCACATTCAGTTGCTTGGGAAAAACAAGTTGGGGATTGTTGATGGCACATTGAAAAAGGAGGATTTCGGAGCTGATTTTCGACGTCAATAGGACCGGTGCAATGCAATTGTTCAAGGATGGATAATGAGCTCAGTAACACAGGAATTGCACACTGGAATTGTCTATGCTACTAATGCATGAACTGTTTGGGAGGATTTGCATGAACGCTTTAACAAGGTAAATGTATCACGAGTTTACCAGTTGCATAAAGCCATAGCGACTACTATACAAGTAAATGATTGTATACATGATTATTTTTCAAAACATCGAAATTTATGGGATGAATTTGCTAGTATAGTTCCTCCGTCTTGTGATTGACCTAGATCAAGGGAGTTTAATAATCATGTTGAGAAACAAAAATTGATGCAGTTCCTAATGGGTTTGAATGAAATGTATAATCAGTCGAGGAGCTAGATTTTGATGACTGAACCTACTCCAAATCTCAACAAGGAATATGCTATGCTTGTTGAGAGAGAGAGCCAACAAATTATTGGTAGTTCCACTATGCAAGGTGAAGGTGTTTATTTAACGGCTCTGTTAGCAGCAAAAGGCTTAGACTCTCGATTGTCTATTGGTGAAGGTTTTGTATCTAGAACTTTGACTAGAGAGAGTTCAGATATTACAGCTCACATGGCTTGGAGAGGAATGCATTATCAACATAACAAAGGAAACACTTTTCAGAAAGGCAGGAAGAATTGGAACAAAAAATGTGACTATTGTAAAATGCAAGGACATGTGGTAGATGACTGCTTTAAGCTATATAGATACCCACTTGATTGGAAATCTAAGAACAAGGTGACATGGAATACTGCTTATAATGTTCAAGCTGTGGTCCCTATACCACAACTGCATGATGGAACAAGAGGGAAGGGAAAAGCAATAGAGCCACTAATTTCCAGAGATTTACAAAGGGCTCCACAGCCGACAGGTGAGCAACATGGACAGATTTTGCAGATGCTTGACCGAGATTCTCCTCAGACCAATATGATGGCCAACATGCCAGGTATATCTAAAACTCCTAATACTAAATTAGAGAGTTTAAGATGGATAATTGATAGTGGTGCTACAAACCAAATGGCTCACAAGTTTAGACATAATGCATGATGTGCAAGTTGTTACAAATAAACCATGTAGAAAAGTTTAATTACCTAATGGAGGGGTGACCTTAGTGTCACACACTGGCTGTTGTAGACTGTCAAATACAGGAGAAATACATGATGTGCTTTTTGCCCAAGAATTTCAATACAATCTCATATCGGTATCCAAGGTTACCAGGGAAATGAACTGTTTTGTGTCATTCTATCCTGGATTATGTTTGTTCCAGGACCTTACCACTGGGAAGATGATGAGGATTGGTAAAGAGGATACTGGTTTTTATCTTCTAGATCGGCTTGGACCTTTCCCCTAAAGAGGTTGTTGCTACTAAAATCTTGTCAGCTCAGGATGTTCAAAATACTATCATGTTATGGCACAGGAGATTGGCTCATGAACCTGTTCACTCAATAAAGGACATTCTTGGATTTAATCTTGAACATTGTAAATCAGTATTAAGCACCTGTGAGATTTGTCCCTTAGCTAGACTTACCAGACTCCCTTTTTCGAGTAGTTCTACTAGGTCTAGTAAAGTGTTTGATATGCTATATGTGGATATATGGGGACCTTATCGTACTCAGACATTTGATGGTAACAATTTTTTTCTTACAATTGTTGATGACTGCTCAAGGACCATTTGGATTTTCTTGTTGAAATTCAACACTGATGTCTTTCTTTCACTTAAACAGTTTTTTTCGAATGGTGCTTACTCAATTTAATGTCACAGTTAAAGGTATAAGGACAGATAATGGGGAAGAACATATCAATGAAAATTTGCAATCTTTACTTAAAGAATTGGGTATTATTCACTACAGAACTTTTGTACATACCCCTCAATAAAATGGAGTAGTTGAGAGGAAGCACAGACACTTGCTTGAAGTGGCTAGAGCACACTGGTTCCAGGGTCATATACCTCTCAAGTTTTGGGGTCATTGTATTTTTACTGCTGCTTATATTGTTAACAGAATTCCTTCTAGTGAACTTGCAGGGAAATCACCTTATGAGGACTTTTTTGGAATGAAACCTTGTTTCTTCCATTTTAGAACATTCGGTTGTTTGTGTTTTGCTAACATACTCCCTAGAACTTACAAGTTTTCTCCAAGAGCTGTAAGATTAGTTTTTATGGGATATTCTAATGTCACCAAAGGGTATGTTCGGTTTGATCTAGCTGCGTAGAAGTTTTTTGTTAATGGGGATGCGGTATTTCAGGAAAACCAATTTCCCTTCAAGGTACCCATACAGTGGATGATAATCTACAGATTTTATGTCACTCTCTCCAGGTCCTTGTGATGATGATGATTTTTATGCTCCTAGCAACATCTTCGAAACACCTACTCTGGCTTCCTCATTACCAGTTGATCTCCTACCTTTTGATATTGTTCAAAATCCTTTACCATCTCTATCCCTACTGATACTTCTAGCTTTACTTCAATCCACACAATCTACCAAATCTTAGACGATCAACAAGGCTCACTAAGCAACCTATTTGGTTATCAGATTTTGTTTCAAACCGTCATCTAGCAATGTCTTTTATCCTCTTGCTGACAGTGTGTCATATGAACATCTTTCTCCCTCTTATCAAAAGTATCTACATACTTTTTTTGCGGTATTAGAACCTACCTCTTATCAAGAGGCTATCAAAGATTCGAGATGGTTGAAAGCTATGTACACTGAGTGAAAGGATCTTAATGATAATCATACTTGGGACCTGGTTCCCCTTCCCAAGGGTAAAGTTCCTATTGGCTGCAGATGGGTCTATAAAGTCAAGTTAAAAGCTAATGGTGATATTGAGAGATTTAAAGCTCAATTAGTTTCTAAGGGCTTTAATCAGACAGCAGGTATTGATTTTCATGATACCTTTTCTCCAGTAGTTAAAATTGCTACAGTCAGGACAGTTCTCTCTTTGGTTGCACAACACAATTGGTTCATTCATCAGTTAGATGTGTACAATGCTTTTCTCCATGGTGACTTGCATGATGAGGTGTATAAGCAGTTGCTTGAGGGTTTTCCAAGTCAGGGGGGAATGGTATTGTATGTAGACTTGTCAAATCCCTCTATGGTCTTAAGAAAACAAGAAGGCAGTGGAATTTGAAATTGAGTGAGTCACTAGTGCATTCTGGTTTTACTCAGAGCAGCCTGGATCATTCTTTATTCATAAAAAAACAAGGGTTAGACATAGTTACAATCCTTGTGTATGTAGATGACATGTTTGTGACTGGTAATAGCTTGAGCCTTATATAACATACTAAAGCTTCTCTTCAGAGAGTATTTAAAATCAAGGATCTTGGTAATTTAAAATTCTTTCTTGGCATGGAATTTAGTAGATCTGCCAAAGGTATTCTTATGAATCAAAGGAAGTATGCATTGGAAATTATCTCTAATTTAGGGTTAGGAAGTGCAAAACCAGCTATGACACCCCTTGAAATGAACATGAAGTTAACGACAATGGAGTTTGATCAAGTCACAGGAGAATCAACAGATGAACCTTTTGAAAACAGAAAGCAATATCAGAGGTTGATAGGCAAAATGTTGTATTTAACACTGACAAGGCTCGACATTGCATTCTCAGTCCAAACACTTAGTCACTTCCTGCAACAACCAAAAAGGTCATATTGGGATGCAGCTGTGAGAGTAATGAATTATGTGAAGAGAGAACAAGGACTTGGAATCTTGTTAAGCAGCAAGATATCAAACAAGCTAAATGTATATTGTGATGCAGACTGGGCTTCATGTCCCAATACCAGAAAGTCAGTTTCAGGCTTTTTAGTCATGGTGAATCACTATTGTCGTGGAAGTCGAAGAAACAAAATGTAGTCTCCAGAAGTTCAGCAGAAGATGAATACAGGAGCATGGCTAATGCAGTTTCAGAACTAGTATGGATCACTGCATTATTAAAGGAGCTGGGAAGTAAAATTGAGGAACCAATTTTACTTTGCCTTGCAGGCCTCAAGGGTGCTTCGACACCACTATGAGCATTTGCTTCTTGTTTTCGGATCCCATAGTCCCACAAAAGTGCAGCATATCTTGTATGGAAGTGCGTTGGGGTCAAACTCAATCGCAATAACTTTGTGATCATAAGAAAGGCACTCTGCATATGTAACCATAAAGACACCACAATCCCTACAAAAACAAGGAAAAAAATATTTACTTATAAGTAAAATATATTTTGTACAAACATTAAATTTTGGTATATGTAAATTAAAAACTTACAAACTTACAAACTAACATGCAATATTCGATTAATAGTTACCTGAAAGAGAGGAAGTAAATCATTATCACAGATAGTTCTAGAATCGTGCAAAAGGAATAAAATTTGAAGTGGGAGAGATCGTTAATGGTGAAAGAAAAGGAATAAAAAATTTAAATTAAGGAAAGAGAAATAAGAATGGCGTGAAAAGGGGATTTTAGCACAGTAACTTTCTTAGGGGGCAAAAAATAGGGGACCACTTAAAATAATGTTACAGATGCTACATAATGTAATTAGGATAAAGTGTTTCTATTTTTTGTAATTTAATACTTAAGTATGCTACTATAGTTACTTTTCCCTTTACTATTTTTACTCTAGAGAAAATTTAAAGAAACCATATCTTACACCCGACCCATGATAATTCTATAATTATAAAATGATAAGCTTAAAAATTAATGGTGCTTTTCAAATTCATTATTTCACAAAAAGAAAATCTCCGGAGGTGGATTTACACTTTCCGAATTTTGGTGTTAAAAAGCACTTAAACCCCAGGACGAATTTGTTTTTAAAAAATTACTGACATTACGTGTATGTGTATAGAAACTTAATTTCTTTTTTTTAAAAAAAATAAAATAAACTCCATTTCCCCTCAATTCTAATAAAAGAAACCAAATGCACACACAACAAAGAAAGAACAAACGAAATACTCGTAAGTAGGCCGTGGAACTGAATTGCTTCTTCGTTATTTTTTTGGTAAGTTTCAAAAATAGCAACTGTTTGGCACAAAATTCATATTTCATAACCACACTTTATAATATTATTATTTATAATCGATGTATTTGATTCACATTTATTGTATTTGCATTACTTAATAATATGTATGTATAAAAAACATAAATACATTAGTCACATTTAAAATTTTATATTTTTTTTATTTTCAAAAAATATGATTACATTAAATACAAGCCATGAATAATCACTACAAAAAAAATGTGTTTTAGCCACGTGCAAAACCGTGGCTATATGGTACCAAAATCGTAGCAAAATAGTTTAAAAGGTGGGTCCAACAGGGGCGTGGCGAGTAAATTAGCCACGGTTTTATCGTCTGTGGTAACATTGCATTAGCCATGGGTAATTTGTTCAAATTTTGTGCTATCATATCAGTTTGCCACAGTTATAACCGTGGCAAAAATGCCTTGTTTTTAAGAAATATATATTTTTTACATACAAATTAGACCGTGGCAAAAAAGTATCCAACTTTTTAAAAAAATATATATTTTTGCATAAATTTGCCATGATTTAATCATGTCAAAAGTGCCAGCTCTTTTTAAATATATATATATATATATATATGATAGTCTGATACTAATTTCTAAATAATGATAGACATTCACATACACATTATCCACTATAAACAAGATTGATATTAAATGTAACATAATAATCAAAGTTCTAATAGTGTTCAATATATTGGCACAAAAGATAAGGTCCAAACCTTAAATATTCATAAAAAATACCATAAATACTAATGTTAAAGAAACACCAAAATATACTAAAGCCTAAGAAGATTACTACTTGAGCTACCAAGATTCACATGACTATTTCTAGACATTCCAAAAGCTTTTGAAGGATAAATATTTCCACCTAAACCACGCACATGTCCAGAATGTTTAATTCCAAACACTTTATTAATGGCGTCATTAGGATGAGCTAGTATCTTCAAAGGAACACCGTAACTGACAGCAAGTTCCTGATCTTTAGGTAGATGCTCCGATATTTTATCCAACAAGAAAAATAGATAAATGAGATATCCTCGTACCAATAAGACTTCTCTGTAATTGAGTTGGGTATTAATTCAAGCAATTTTCCATCATATATAGAGATGTATTAATTCAAGCAATTGTCCATTAAATATAGAGACGCTTCAATAAATACAAAAAATCTAGTATACTCCCACCAAGTGGGGTCTGTGGTGGGTAAAATGTACGCAGTCCATTCCGCTACCTCCGAAGAAGTGGAATGGACAGATTTATACTAGGTCTGATTTATCGATAATAAGAAAACCCGCAAAATATGGTAGCTTTATCAGTAATTTATCGCTAAATAAATGTCGTTGAAAGTAATTAATTTTAGAGCCAATAATATAAGCATTTACGAAACATCCAATATAAATGTCACTAAACACTTTAACAACATTAAATGCAATGACCTTAACTAAAATGGCATTAAATATTTTTGTTGTAATATTTATTGCCGCAAAATATCTCTTTTGTTGTAGTTGGTAGTCAGTAACCACCATATACCTAGCACGACATATGACAATATACAAACAAGCATACAACGATTTTCTTTTGAGATTTATAATATCTAGATACATGTTAAAGAAGAGAGAAACACCATTCAAGATTTCAAGGATAACAAATACATGTTAAATGTTAGAGAAGAGAGAAACACTATTTAAGGATAACATCAACATGACAATGGATAGATAACATAACACATATAATTAACATTACTGGGTTCAAATGAATCATAACCGATGATAAAATATTAAATAACGACTCAAACAACACACACTAACATCATGCAAACGATAAAATCAACATGAAAACATGGAACATAACTAAACTTATAGGGTTCGAATGAATCATAACAGATGATGAACATCATCGGATGACTCAAATTAAATATTTGTAATAAAAAGTATTTTAGTGTTTTTTTTTTGTGATAATTGAACAAAATTAAATCATTATGTTTATATTACAAAAGATAATTATGTGCTTTAGGTACAACAAAAAAAGAATTTAGATTTTTTGCATTGTCAAATGACAAAATATTTTACACTATCAGGTAAATTTGACTTGCTATTGCAGGTTATTTAATTTTTTTTATTTTTATGTAAATAGTTGGATAACCTGCAATAACAGATCAAGCTAACTGGTAGTGCAAAATATTTTATTCACTAACAATGCACAGAACTTAAACGCATAAAAAAATGATTATCCTAAAATGATTAATCGGGGCACAAAGCCACTAACACTTAAAAAGTTGACCAATTTTTTTAAAAAAATTGTTTTCTTCTTACAAGGACATTGTTTAATTATTCTTATTTTTTATGGTAGGATTTGGATTTTCAATCCTTTTAGTTCCTCTTTCAGTAACTTTACCTTGACATACTTTATTTTGCATATTATTTCACGCACAATAGCAGGGTAGTCATTTAAACTGTCGGTGTATATTGGTCAAGCCTTTTTTCTATTGTATGCGTTGTCTAGTACTATGCCAAGTATGTATCGTAAGTGCAGTTTAATAGTGGAAAATTTTTGTAAATTTTTTCATTAGATTATGTGTCTTACGTGTGTATTGTCGTTTGGTTGAAACTAATTTATCTTGAAATTAACTATGCAAGATTAGGTATTCCACCCCTAAGGTGGGATTAATAACACTACAATTACGGAATAAGTTATCTCATGCATTTTATCTCAATCAAATATGGGATAAATTGATCCTACCATTAAACCCAATATTAATTATCTCTAATCCCTTATACCAAATCAGCTCATACACTAATCATAGTGCTGACTGTACTCTACTACTTTCCATTTATACCATGGATTTTTGAAATTCCTGTAGAATACTATAGCAATGGTCAAATCATTTTTTTTATGTATTCAACAATCTAATGCTCTTTATCATGGTTAGTATTAAGATATATTCTCTTAATAATATTTCCTTAATAGGACCACTAAAATAGGTCTTATTTAACGGTAGCTTTACCAGCAATTTATCGCTAAATAAAAAGTCGTTTAAAGTAATTATTTTTGGCGCTAATAATATAAGCATTTACCAGCACTTGATATAACTGCCACTAAAGACGTTAACGCCATGCAATGACCTTAACATAAATGCCGTTAAATATTTTTGTGGAAATATTTATTTACCCTAAATATATCTTTCGTTGTAATGGTAGCCAGTAGTAGCCACCGTATACCTATCATGACATATGATAATATACAAACGGGCATCTATCGATTTTCTTTTGAAGATGTGTAGTATCTAGATATTTGATGTTAAATAAGAGAGCAACACCAATCAAGTATAAAATCAATATAAAAATAAACTAATAACATAACATATATATAACAAATATTAATGGGTTCGAATGAACCATAACTGATGATTGAACATCATAAGATGACTCAAACGATGCACTGACACCATTCAAACGACAAAAAAAACACGACTATGGACTGATAACATGACTCGAAGAACACACACTAACACCATTCAAATGATAAAATCAACATGACAATGGACTGACGACATGACACAATAAGTAAACTTGTAGGGTTCGAACGAACCATAAGAAAGATGATAGGACTGACTCAAATTATAATACATGACACACTGGGGATAACTCAAATGACACAATAAACCTAGATGCGCGCTTATTACTCAAGTGCCTTCCACTATGCGCGACTTAGGAACGACAGTTGAACTAGTAGGGAACTGCAGAAGAAGTAGATCCACCAGCCCTAATTAGGAAAGGGTGCACCAACATTGGGTCCACGTGAAGAACTTGCCCCATCACCACTAGTAGGAGACAAGGAACTTCCAAGGGAGAGAAATGGGAATGGAGCATCACTCCCCATTTGTTGAAGTTCTGCCTCGAATTCAACTTTTCCCTTTTGAGCTTCTAATGCCTCCTTCAATGGTTCAAGTTGGGAGAGGCTAAGTCCTGCAATAATCGGATATTCGCACACACGATCGTAGGCTCCCCTCCCAGATTCATGTAGGGATTCCCCTACAGCTCTCTCCTTCCGGAGAGACTCCTGGAAGTCCATGACCTCCTTATTGAGCCCATGTTGACCTTGATTCCTATAAGAAGTACCATTTAGTCGAGTCATCCCCTTTGATTCCTATAAGACGTACCTTTTAGTCGAGTCATTTCCCTTGATTCCTAGAAGACGTACCTGTTAGTCGAGTCATCCCCTTTGATTCCTATAAGACGTACCTTTGAGTCAAGTCATCCCCTTTGATTCCTATAAGACGTACCTTTTTAGTCGAGTCATCCCCCTGGATTCCTATAAGACGTACCTTTTAGTCGAGTCATCCCCCTTGATTCCTAAAAGACGTACCTTTTAGTCGAGTCATTTCCTTTGATTCCTAGAAGACGTATCTTTTAGTTGAGTCATCCCCTTTGATTCCTATAAGACGTACCTTTTAGTTGACCTTTTAGTCGAGTCATTCCAATTAAATCATATAAATTGCATTTCATTATTTGGGATAATTTTCTTTTCAGTTTTGATGTGATTTCAGGAGCATGCCCGAAGCACAGGGCGAATAAATGGAAAACCAAGAAACAAGGTGAAGAAATTGAAAGTTAAACAAATTGAAAAATAGCAAGTCAGGATCCCGCCTGCAGAACAGGGTGAAGAAATTTAAAGCATAGCAACAAGTTGATGAAATAGCAAGTCAGGAGCCTGCCTGCAGAACAGGGTGAAGAAATTGAAAGCATAGCAACAAGTTGATGAAATAGCAAGTCAGGAGCCCGCCTGCAGAATAGGGTGAAGAAATTGAAAGCATAGCAACAAGTTGATAAAAATAGCAAGTCAGGAGTCCGCCTGCAGAACAGGGTGCAGAAGTTGAAAGCATGGCAACAAGTTGATGAAATAGCAAGTCAGGAGCCCGCCTGAAGAATAGGGTGATGAAAGTCGAGTCAAGAACCAACAGAAGCTGTATAGATAGGATTTTTGTAATTTCATTTATGTTTTAACTTGTAATTTTCATTTTTTGATGTAATGACAGAGCCGCGGACCGAAACCTCGATGGAACCTCACTCGACTCTCCAACTCGGTATAGTCCACTTCTCTTCCAATCCTTTGAAATACCCGTGACATGATTCTCTCGTAATTTGGGTAGGAAGGATGTCTTAAGTCAAGACCCGGTTGTCCTTCTTTCTTCTGTTTCTTTCTTTGAATAATGGTCGAGTCAAAATTTGGTCTCGTTGTCTACTTCTTTGTCCGAAAAACACTGCGTGTTTACATTCAAAGGGGGCATGATGTAGACACCTAATTTTGTCCCTCCCGAAGTATTATTTTATTCATTTTTAGTTCACCTTACCATGTGTCCAACCCCATGTAATTATATCCCACCAAAATACAAAAATAAACAAAAAAATACCTCTAACTAATTTATCTTATCCTAACAACCTATCCGATCAAAAGTTTCCACCTACCCTAACTACCCATGTGATTCCCACCCTCCTTTTTATTATCCACAAAGAAAGAATATATGGGGGACCCACCAAAATTCCTATATGATAACAAATCCATGCTCATTATAAAAGAAAAAATCAAAGAAGAAAAAGGGGGCTCATTCTTTGATCATCATCTTCTCCACAATAACAATAATCACCAAATAATCTTCCTCACAAGAACAAGAACAACAACGTAAAAAAAAAAAAAAAGTAACCGGTGAACAGTGACCGGTAAACAGTGACCGACGAACAGTGACGGCATGAAAAGTGATGGTGAACGGGTCATTATTTGTCGAGTTAGATTGTTGCTGTTAAGGTTCGGCTCGAGATTTCTGGGTGCGTACTGTCTTTATTCGAATAACATTGAGTTTGAAAGCTTCAAATTTAAGGTCCAATTCCTTCTTCTCTTTTATTTAATTCTTATGTGATTGTGATTGCGTGTGATTCGATACCGTGGTTTGTTTGTTGATGTGAACTGTTAGTGACATTTGGGTGTGTGATGTGCTAAGCATGATTGGTGAATTTTCGTTATTCTCGATTGGTGGATTGTGTATTGAAATGGGTTAATCACGTGGTTAAAAATGAATTAAGGTGGGGATTAAAAATGGAGGAAAATGAATATAGATTAATTTTGATGTATTGATAATGTTAAACATGATAGAATTGTGATATGTTGAACTTGGTAGGCAAACGTAGGCCGGTTAGGCAAATTTAGGAATAACGATTTATTGGAGTGTTTGAATATGTGCGTGAATGGTACTTTCTACTTTATTGCATGAAAAGTTTAAATTGTACTCATTTGGCCGGGGAATGCCCCGAAGGATTTGTATTGATTTATCCGGGGAATGCCCTGAAGTAGCATGTACGCAAAGGAGGCTCCTGATTAAGGCCTGGAACGTCGGGTGGAGTTTAGTTTAGGATTAGTTTAGAATAGAATAGGTTTTATATTTCAGCACCTCTTTTATTTTGGATTGTATAATTTGGACTGAACATTATTTTTGTTTGTTTTGAATTTTGTGTGATTTATTTGTTTGCTTGTTTTGTGTGTTTATGTGGTTTGTACATTTGTAATGTCAAATTAGCCGATACGCTCCACCAAGCGACCGTGATCGAACCACGGGATCGAGGAGTGCCTAACACCTTCCCCTTGGTCAACAGAATTCCTTAGCCGGAATCTCTGTTCTTAAACCGGTTTAAAGAGTCAAATGGTTTCGAAAAGGATTTTCCAATGGTGACTTGGCACACCAGATTATGCCAAGTGGCGACTCTGATTTTTAATGTAAAAACAATCTTTTTTCGGAACCAATCTTCATTTTTTCACTTTAATAAAAAACTCTTTCAAACCTTAAAATACATATCTTTTTTTTTAGTCGAAAAATTGGAGTGACAGCTCTGGCGACTCTGCTGGGGACTATTTCAAAACCCGAGCTTTTTTTTGGAGTCGTATAGGATTTGTTTGGCATTACGAGTGTATAAGCATTGTTTGTGATTTTTGTTTGTGTTTTCACTTTTGTTCATTTTCGTGCTCTTTGTTTACAGTATTTATCCTATGTGTTACCGCTTTATATCCGGCATCATTTGCATAACCCGAGTCAATTCTTTTCGCAACAAGTCTCGGAGCGCATGTCGTGCGTACAAACTCTAGTTGAGTCACCTTTATTTTAGGGGGGGAGCCGTTGGATGTATGGAGTAGGTGGAAAGCGAAGCAGCCACTATCGACCATATGCTCCCCCGAACGGCCTTGTTAGTAAACCACAACGTAGGTCAGCCTTTAGGTCATGCTTATGTGCATCATATTGAGACTAAGCGGGGCCCACTTGGTCCTTTGTAGGAGACTCACCTCTAACGCATCCCTACGAGTTAAATGTTTTTTAGGGTAATGGGGTCATTTGACGGACTGATTTGGTGAAAACATGTGTTAGAAGTAAGGTGCGTAGGCAAGAACTGTTGAAAAAAATAGAGAAAAAAAGTGAAGTGAGTCGAAAAGAAGAAAAAAAAAAGAGTGTCGTAGCTTTTAGTGTTCTTTATGGGTTTTGTTCTTCACAATCCAAAGATTCAAAAAAAAAAGATTTTAACCTTTTGCACTTATTTCTCAAAAACGAAAATATCAAAAAGATTTTTCATTTGTCTCCTTTAGCATGCATTCATAATTCGAAATTTTCAAAAAAAAAGATTTTTTTTAGCAGTTTTTATAAAAGAAAATGCAAAAAATGGTAGAAATTTGTACATTTCATGTAATGAAAATACCAAAAAGATTTTTTTTTTCCTTCATAACTGTTGGTGTCAGTTTAGTTGATGTGTGAAATTGAAAACTCGAAAAAAAAAAAAGATTTTGTATTGTTGTTCATCGTATGTCTTTGGGCGTGTCTCAAGTCAGGGTGCAATCCGTTATTTAATCATTAATTGTCCAATCTGGACGAACTACGCACCCCTGATTCTCCTCTCTCGGGAGTGAGATACGTAGGCAACCTATCTTAGGTTCGGGGATCTTATTTCAAAAATTCAAAAAAAAAAAATTTATTCACTCTTCATTTAGAGTAGGTGTATCATGTACATCTTTAAAAGAAAGCAAAAAAATATATTTTCCTTTAATAGGTTCAAGTTTCATTTTCGTATGAAATTTAAAATCGAAAATCCAAAAATATTTTCTTCGGTAACCATAGATTTCATGTTGTACAGGAATCTGAAAAATTCAAAAAGATTTTCTTCACTCTTCAGTTAGAGTAGGTGTTTCATATACATCTCTAAAAGAAAACTACAAAAAGATTTTTCTTTAATAGTTTCAAGTTTCATTTTCCTATGAAATTCTAAATCGAAAACCCAAAAAGATTCTTTTTTGGTAATCATAGATTCCAATTTTGTACAGGGAGTTTAAACCTAAAAAATGCAAAAAGATTTTCATCAATTCTTTTGATAATTTATTATTTTCTTTTCTTTTTAATGTTTCAAGAAAAAGAAAAAAAAAATTAATTGGCCATTTTGGCAAAACTTCACGAACTACGCACACCTGATTCTCCCCTTTCGAGGGTGAGATACGTAGGCGCCCTTCTAGGGTTCGGTGATTTTTCTTCAAGAGAGAAAAAAAGAAGAGGTTTTGAAGAAAAAAAAATGTTGAACTCTAACATATTTGTTACCTCTTTTTCAGTTAGTTTAAGGTGGTTGGTTTGTGGTTTCCTGGCTGGTCCTCCATATCACACCAAATCCAAGGAAGGGTTAGTTGTGTCCAACAAGGATATAGAGAGTTGCATCATGGATGAAACAAAGAGTCGGGAAATTGAGAGTTTAAAGGAAGAGAATTTGAGACTGAGACAACAAATGATGGGAATGTACCGAGCTTGGGCCAGTGGGCTGCCTCCACCTCCGTTCCCCACTTTTGACCCTGCAAATACCTTGAGTCTTCCACCAAAATCACAAAGTCAGTTTCCTACTGTTGTTGATGCACCACAACATGCCTCAGAATCCATTCCACGTCAAATGCACCTCAATACTTCCACCACTCTTTCTTTATCTCCTCAGTATAAGTCTACCACATTCACAGCACCACATACCGTCTGTGTTTTTGTTGTTGAACCTTCTACTAAGGCTTTCACTTTGTCTATCAATCCAACGATTGTGATTTCCCAGTCCACTAGTGACTCCACGTTCAATACTGTTGATGATCATTGGTATACTCTTGAGCCTACAGTTAAGTTAAGTGAACCTCCAAAATTTCTTACTAAGAAGCCTAGCATGCAAAAAGAGCCAGAGAAAATGGTTGGGAAAGTGAAGAGTGTAGAAAATGATATGAAAAATTCCCCTGAACTTATGGGCTATGAAGATGTTTCATATAAAAACTGGGGCATGTCTTCAATTGTTAACCTTCCTCCCAGCTTTGAGACATCAAAATTTGGGGAGCCTGATGGACAGAAGGATTCTGTGAAACATTCGGGACAACATTGCAATCAACCAAGGGAAACTGAAGGAAAGAAGAAGGAAAATTCACCTATTGTCATGACAGGGCCAAAGCAGAGTTTGAGAGGTTCAACCCTCCAATACTGCCAGCCTCAATACCGAGCGTACATATCAGATCCACATAACCACTTGCAACAAGGTTTCTTTCTCCAAAATTAATGTTGGGTGTATTTATACGTCTAAGCACCATAATTTACCCATGTTTTGGCTCAGTGGGATGACCTATGTGATTAGTATGTTTTTCAGGTACTAATGATGAAGATTTCAGCACTTTGTGGCCCTGTGGGCAGCAAAGGAAAACTTCACATAAGAGGGAAGGCAGCTTTTGGACTGAATGTGATGTATGGGAACTTTTTCCCGGGAAAACCCAGTATTTTTAAATACTTAAGGATGCAGTAACAACTTATTAGACAAGGATGCTATTAAAAACCTTATTGCTGAATTTTTCAGCATCATTAAGAATTATCATTCGACATTATTGACAATTGACGTTGGAGATTTTATACGAGTTTTTGAGAACAGAAAACGGCTCACTTGAGCAACGGAGAAAGAAAACACGTTTCATCTCCATAGCCGAGATTTCTCTAAGTTTTGGTATGATGATGATGTCTACTTTGATTTCCGTTGTATTCATGAGTAGCTAAACTTATCTGTTAGGGTTATGGAAACCTTGTAAGATACTATCTATTGCTATGAGTTTGTGAATTCTTGATGTGTTATGCTACTTATATCATTACTCTCTTCATTTTGATTGAATTCTTATGGTTGCAAACATAGAGAGTACGCCATTATAGCATTAACTTGTTCGAGAGAAAAGTTACATGTTTAGAAAAGAGAGTGTGATAAGGAAATAGTGTTTCCAACCCCTATTTACACGTTAATGCCTTAACCGGATTAACTTCTTGGAGAATTTGTACCATTTGTTATACACTTTAGGCTCGAGAGAGCTAAAGCAAAATAAATCCTTGATGGTTGAGAAACACTTGTATTTAGAATTAGAATACGATTCTCTATAAGTGCATGCATGTCTAAATTCCGCGTTACTCATAGTTAATAGAGAAGTAGAACTTATAAGGTAGACATAACCCTAACTTATCAATCTTTGTGATTAAATCTTACTACGCAAATCGTTCCATTCTTACTTTGATAATATTAGTTCACGCCTAAACCAAACCCCCCTTTTTCCTTGGAATTTTCGACCAACAGTCTACTAATAATTGCAACACTTAGTGACTAGAGTATTCCCTGCGGGATTCGACACCCAACCCAGATGTGTTCTATATTTGACAATGACTGCTTACACTTTCTAACAAGAGTTTTAATTTGGGCGTATCAAATTTTGGCGCCGCTGCCGGGGAATATAGTTGTCAACTAAGTTTGTGATAGTTAATAGACCCTTTGGTCAAAGATTCTTGAATTTTACTTTTTGTTTGTTGCTTTTGTTTGGTTCAGGTTTATTGGAGTGCATGCCAAATACACGAAGTTCTGGTCAACCATTATTACCTATAAATCCTGAACCACATCTTATTGGCAGAATGGATGCGCAACGAAACCTTGAACGGATGGCTGCTCAACAGGAGCAGGAAAGATTAGCTGCATTGGCAGCTGCTCAAGTGCATCAACAGAATATTGATAACCCAGGTTGGGCAACAAATCTTGATGAAGAGGACTTGGGTGATGATGAGTTATTAAATCCAAGGCGTGCTGGTAAGGTGGCAGCACCTGTGAACAGGAGAGATCGTCAAGCTAGAATGAGACCTGAACGCTGAGCTGTGCAGGACCCTTTTGATGATGATAATGACGATTTGGATGCGGCTGGTGCCACAGGGGCTATTATTCCTCCACCCTTGGCACCCGGAGCCAAGTTCAATATCACCAGCACCATGATCCAGCTATTACAACTCAAAGGGTTATTTGGTGGACTTGCAGGAGATGATCCGAATATGCATCTGATCAACTTTATCTCAACATGCAAGTCGTTTGACAATCCAGGAGTTAGACAAAATGTTATTCGACTGCGCTTATTTCCATTGTCTCTATTTGGAGAGGCAACTCTATGGTTGGACGGGCTGACTCCTGATTCTGTTACTAATTGGAGGCAACTAAAAGACGCTTTCCTAGAAAGATTCTTTTCGCCATCCAAGAGAGCACAGTTACGAGATGAGATCAGCAATTTTTGACAGCTTCCAACTGAAGCTCTCCACGAAACATGGGAGAGGTTCAAGAAGAAGCTTATGCGGTGCCCAAATCATCAGATGACCAACATCCACTTGATGGAAATATTATGCAGGGCGTTGAACTCGGTGACTAAGCCAGTGGTTGATAATGTTGCAGGTGGGTCATTCATGGACCTTACTTTTATTGAGGCTGGTGATATGTTAGATCGTATGACAAAGCAGAGTAGAGTTTGGCATACCAGGGATTCTGAGGTAGCAAGCTCTACTGTATCTACTGGCATGATAGCAGAACAGAGACGAAGAGAAGAGGAACGTGACCAAGATATGGCTCACATGAAAACGCAGATGGACCTTCTTACCAAGCATTTATTATCAGGAAAGATAGAAAAGGTCAAGGCTATTGTATCACAGGGTAGAGATGAATCTGATTCTGAGGAGGAAGCAAATTATTTGAATATTCAGGGGGGTTTCCGAGGCAATGCCCAAGGAAACCAAGGTCGGAACTATTATGAAAAATCCAGATTCAAGAATAAGACTAACAGGAGTGGTTTGTATGTTCCTCCTGGAAATCGTGAGGCTGTGGCATCTGGCTCTGGAAAGATGTCCATGGAAGATATGATGGCTAAGTTGTTGAAAGGAGTGGAGGCAACCAACACGGGAGTAACTGAGGTGAAAAATGATTTGTCCTCAATAAATCATTTGGTTGATTCATATTCCACTTCAATAAAACAGCTGGAACAACAATTGAGTCAACTATCAGGGCCACTCAATCAAAGAAAAGTTGGTACCTTACTTAGCGACACTGTGCAGAACCCAAGGAATGATGGATCATGTATGGCTATTACTACCAGGAGTGGTAAGGTGTTGGAAAATCCATCCAAAGGCAAGCAGGTGGTTGATATTATAGAAGAGAATGTTATTGAAGCAGATTGTGATGATTCTATAGAAGCTGAAAATCAGAATGAGAACATTCATGACACTACACCTAGATGTCACCAGCCTGAAAAGATTGATAATCGGAAGCAAGATAAAAAGGAAGTGGTGGAGAAAACTCTTCCAAGTCCACCACCACCTTTTCCTCAGAGACTGAAGAAGAAAGATGATGACACCAGGTTCATTAAATTCATGACTATGTTGAAGCAGTTGACTATTAATGTGCCTTTGGTGGAGGCACTGGAGCAGATACCAGGATACGCCAAATTCATAAAGGACCTTTTGACAAAGAAAAGGGCAGCAAGTTATGAACTGGCAGATAATGTTCATCATTGCAGTGCAATTGCCACGAGATCTTTAGTACAGAAAAAGGCGGATCCTGGTGCTTTCACTATTCCTTACACGATTAGATCCTTGGATTTTGCTAAGGCATTGTGCGATTTGGGGGCTAGCATCAATTTGATGCCACTATCTATTTATAAACAGTTGGGGTTGGGCGATCCTACACCAACCAATATACGGCTCGTGATGGTAGATAGGTCGGTAAAACGACCTGTTGGTATCTTATATAATGTACTGGTGAAGGTTTCTTCCTTATTTTTCCTGCAGACTTTGTTATTTTGGATTGCGAGGTAGATTTTGAAGTTCCCATAATCTTGGGACGCCCTTTCCTCGCAACAGGAAGTGTGCTTATTGATTTACGAGCAAACGAGCTTTTATTTCGGATGAATGACGAAGTGGTCCGTTTTGATGTATGCAAATCAATGAAGCAGCCTAAAGATATGAATGTGTTCTCTATAGCTGATGTTTATTATGAGGACGAGAAAGAATCATCTGTAGAGAAGCATCTTACTGTCGAGCCATTGTCTGCTGTACTTTTGAACTTTGAGCATGAGGATGTTGAAGAGTGTGAAGAAACTATTTGTGCTCTAACAGGAATGGGGTCCTATTCTCATGCCCCTAAGAAGCTGGACCTTGACCTTAAGAATCAACCGTCACCACTAGCGAAACCATCCATTGAAGAGCCACCAGTGCTAGAATTGAAAGAGCTCCCCAGTCGTCTAAAGTATGCATTCTTGGGAAGTGGGAATACACTTCCGGTTATTGTTGCGGCTGATTTAGGTGAACAGCAAGTAACGGCTCTCATATCTGTTCTGAAGAGGTACAAGAGAGCCATTGGTTGGACTATTGCTGATATAATTGGTATCCCACCTGGGATATGTATGCACAAGATTCAGCTCGAGGAAGATTACGTACCCACCATTGAGCACCAACGTCGTTTGAATCCACCTATGCAAGAGGTGGTGAAGAAAGAAATTATTAAGTGGTTAGATGTAGGGGTGGTGTACCCAATTTCAGACAGTAAATGGGTGAGTCCAGTGCAATGTGTGCCCAAGAAAGAGGGCATGACAGTAGTCGCAAATGAAAAGAATGAGCTAATTCCACTCAGACCTATCACAGGGTGGAGAGTGTGCATGGACTACCAGAAGCTGAATTCGTGGATGTTAAAGGATCACTTTCCAATGCCATTCATGGATCAAATGCTTGATCGATTGGCAGGGAAGGGATGGTTCTGTTTCTTAGATGGTTATTCCGGATACAATCAGATTTGCATTGCTCCTGAAGATCAGGAGAAGACCACTTTTACATGACCGTATGGTACGTTTGCCTTCAAACGAATGCCATTTGGGCTATGTTACGCACCTGCTACTTTCCAGCGATGTATGATATCCATTTTTTCTGATATGGTTAAGGATAGTCAACTCTTGCTTGATTCCTGGGACACAATATACTAAGATCACACGTGATCGAGTCTGCTTGGTGTACGCTTTGATGACGAATATTCCCATCAACATTGGTGCGGTTATACGATCGTCAATGCGCAAGGCTAGTCTGCACAAAAGGTCCCATTTCAGTTTCGACAACTTGTTGACTGAGATCTTAAGGAAAGAACACATTGAAGAGGAACCCGTGGATCATAAGCTACCACACAACCCGAAGAAGGTTGATCTCACAAAGGTTAAAGAGCCAGAAACTGGTCAAGGCATCAACCTCACCACTGCAGAGAGACATGCTCGAGATGAAAGTTTTTTCCGCCATCTGTATGGCATAACTAGATTTACATTGATAAATGGGGGTCGTGTTCCGACTGATGCAGAGCTTCAATAGTTGGACTATGATTACCCGCTTAATGAGAATGCACAGGCCATGCATGGAGTGGGGGTACATTTTGAGGAACCTCTCGACGATGACGTGCCGACTGATGATGATCACCGACTTCCAGACTCAGACGTGGAGGACAACTCTGATGAAGATGACTCTAATGATGATCCTGACGCAGGGGGTATGACCCCAGACATAGAAGAGGAGTTCGACTAATCAGGTTTTCCTTATTTATTTCCACTGAGGACAGTGTGTCCCGTCTAAGTGTGGGGTGCGGGTATATGTCTGTTGTATTGTATTTCTTTTCCTACATTTATTCTTGTTTGTTTGAATTAGTCGTAGTTAGTTAGTGTTCTGATAGACGGAATGGTATATTACAATAAGAGTTTGTGCTAAATCATTACTATTGAGACGTTTAGGCTCTAAGTTGTGACTCACTGTGTGATAAATTATTGTAGTTTAATTCGTTTATATGTTGGGTCAAGAATCTATAATGCTCCTAATGAAATTGACCATGGGCCTTGTGTGTGTGAGGATAGTGTATATTCTTTGTTGTGACTAATGCTAGAACTTGCCTGGTGTGTGTGTGAAGCGAAATAAAGATTGTGAGTGTAGGAAATGATTTAGGCATTTCTTTGGCAGCCCTGAAAGTGTTTACCTTCTTTTTACCTACCTTTGTACATTGTCCTAGTGAACCCCCTTTGAGCCTTTAGCTATTTTCTTTGGCAGCCTCATATGTAGCCTAATCCATTTTTTTCCTACAAGACCATAATTTGATCCAAACTCCTAAGCGCTTTAAAATTGTAGAATCATGTGGAAAAATAAAAGGAGAATGGTGAAAGTGATGCCTCAAGGTGTATTGGTACTTGAAATTGTTGTGAAAAAGAGTGGCTATTATAGGGATGCTTGCTTAATATTAAAAAAAAGAAAAAAAAA
Source organism: Capsicum pubescens (assembly GCA_030864215.1). Taxonomy (NCBI): domain Eukaryota; kingdom Viridiplantae; phylum Streptophyta; class Magnoliopsida; order Solanales; family Solanaceae; genus Capsicum; species Capsicum pubescens. The sequence continues at coordinate 269,824,671 of CM061545.1, read as the reverse complement.
TATAAAATAAAATAAAAAAATTTAGAAAAACAAAAAGATAGTTGTGTTTATGATTGAATAACAAAATGGGTGAAAAGGGGTTGGTATATGAAAGAGAGGTAGAGTGGTTGTTAAAAGATAGTGTAACTGGCATATTGTAGTGTATTAAAGCGCTTAGGGAACATAGTCACTATTTCTGGCCAAAATAGTCCTACCTGTCCCTTAGCCTACATTACAACCTGTAAAGACCTGTTAGATCCTAAACTTAGCAGTCTAATATTAGTAGAGCATTACACTAAGGGAAAGCCTATGGTCATCAGTTGCAATATAAGAATTCTTTGTGAGAGAGAGAGCAAGGAGAGTCTTATACCCATGTTTCGAAAAATGCAAAACTATGAGTGATTATGGGTGATATCTTGTGTGAGCACACATGGTTGATGGTTGTTGGGTAGTTTTATATGTTTCTTTGTGGCTTAACTTGTGGATACGAATTAACCATCCTAATGAGTCTATGTTGGAGGTTGAGTTGTTTCTAGTAGTGATCGAGAAACCTACTCTTTGTTAATGATTGTTGTGCATGTCTTGTTGAAAATATCGTGTTGCTATTATGAAATTCTAGTTAGCTGTTTGCATGGATGTAATATTTTGTTCGAGGACAAACAAAGCTTTAAGTGTGGGGTGGTGATGTTGGGCGTATTTATACGTCTAAGCACCATAATTTACCCATGTTTTGGCTAAGTTTTGAGGATAAAATATATAATTCTTGCACTTTTAGTCCATTTTCCTTTAAGTGAGCAGACCTATGTGATTAGTATGTTTTTCAGGTACTAATGATGAAGATTTCAGCACTTTGTGGACCTGTGGGCTGCAAAGGAAAACTTCACATAAGAGGGAAGGTAGCTTTTGAACTGAATGTGATGCATGGGAACTTTTTCCTGGGCAAACCCAGTATTTTTAAATACTTAAGGATGCAGTAGCAACTTATTAGACAAGGATGCTATTAAAAACCTTATTGCTGAATTTTTCAGCATCATTAAGAATTATCATTCAACATTATTGACAATTGACGTTGGAGATTTTATACGAGTTTTTGAGAACAGAAAACGGCTCACTTGAGCAACGGAGAAAGAAAACACGTTTCGTCTCCATAGCCGAGATTTCTCTAAGTTTTGGTATGATGATGATGTCTACTTTGATTTCCGTTGTATTCATGAGTAGCTAAACTTATCTGTTAGGGTTATGGAAACCTTGTAAGATACTATCTATTGCTATGAGTTTGTGAATTCTTGATGTGTTATGCTACTTATATCATTACTCTCTTCATTTTGATTGAATTCTTATGGTTGCAAACATAGAGAGTACGCCATTATAGCATTAACTTGTTCGAGAGAAAAGTTACATGTTTAGAAAAGAGAGTGTGATAAGGAAATAGGGTTTCCAACCCCTATTTACACGTTAATGCCTTAACCGAATTAACTTCTTGGAGAATTTGTACAATTTGTTATACACTTTAGGCTCGAGAGAGCTAAAGCGAAATAAATCCTTGATGGTTGAGAAACACTTGGATTTAGAATTAGAATACGATTCTCTATAAGTGCATGCATGTCTAAATTCCGCGTTACTCATAGTTAATAGAGAAGTAGAACTTATAAGGTGGACATAACCCTAACTTATCAATCTCTGTGATTAAATCTTACTACGCAAATCGTTCCATTCTTACCTTGATAATATTAGTTCACGCCTAAACCAAACCCCCCTTTTTCCTTGGAATTTTCGACCAACAGTCTACTAATAATTGCAACACTTAGTGACCAGAGTATTCCCTGTGGGATTCGACACCCAACCCAGTTGGGTTCTATATTTGACAACGACCGCTTACACTTTCTAACGAGAGTTGTAATTTGGGCGTATCAAAAATCCAAGAAATCCCATTCCACTTCCTCGAAATCCTGTGAACAATGAACAATTGTATGCTCATCCATCTTCTTATCCACAATGGCATGCCCCTGTCCCTCAACATCGTCCTCGACCTCCATAAATTTACCAAGGGACCTCTAAATCCAAATTTCATCCGAGGCCAGAGTTCACAAAGAGGAGGATGGACAAAGATAATTTCACTCCTATTGGGGAATCCTATGCTAGTTTATTCCAGAGATTGGTACTGTAGGGCATGATCACTCTTCTCCTAGGGTATACTCCTGACCCGCATTCAAGAAGCTTTGATACTAATGTGCATATCATTCTGATGTTCAGGTTCATAGTACTGAAGATTGTCGCACTTTGAAAAGAGAAATAGAAAAGATAATTCAAGATAAATTGATTGTAGTGCAAAACATTGGCCTTTCGACCATCCCACAGAGTTCTTCACCAGCACGCGGTACTGCACAATCTCTGGGAGGCAATGAGTTAAGCATGGGGATCCAGAGCTTATTTGTTGAAGGAATTTGTCTGACAGTGGTGGAAGCTCCAGTCATGTTGATATGAAAGCCAGTGGCTAAGATGTCAGGCTGAGCAATGGAGAAGTCATCCCTCTCCTTACCAGGAAGGGGTTTGGTAGTTTGTTTTGTTTTATTTTCTGTTCTTCGAATTATTTCAGGGTTGTAGTTCGGGATTTATCTTGTTTTGTCCCTTTGTCGTTTATGTTCAAACCCTTCTATCTTTCATTTTTATTAAATGGAGTGTCCCCTTTTTCTTTGTGTTTTAAATATGTGTTGTTGTTGTTTTTACATAGTATATTTTATGTTGACTCTAGTGATATGATATGCTAGTTAAATTTATAGTTAGATCTTAACATCCAGTTTAAGAATGAACATTGAATCAGAGGGTTAAAGTTAGAAAAAGAGAGCATCTGTGGAAATAGATAGAGTGCTGGGGCATTTGGTGATCAAGTTGAAACCTTCTTTGAAAATTAAGGCACTTATTTTGAGAATCACAAGAATAACTTGGTCATCAATTAAAAGACATGTCTCAATTAGATCAAATAGTGGCCGCGTGAAGAGAAAGAAAATCAGCTTCACAAAATCATGAGTCATTTAATGTGAGGAATGTGCAACAAAAGTGGAGTTGTATGCCATATAAACGCAGAAGAAATAGTGATGCACAGAATCTGTCAAAGTTAATGCTGTAAAAGATGTCAAAAGATCTTCATCTTTCACTTTCATATTGCATGATATGTACTTGCATTTTCAAAGATTGATATGACGAAGGCATTTCATTCTGTCATCCAAACATCGTGTCATCCTTTATATACCCCATTTGAGCTTTAGTCTTATTTTCTTTCATACACCTCTTTTGGAATCAATATAGTCAGCAAAGCTTGAAAGAACAATGTCGAGCAAAACAATAATCAGAAAAGTTCAAAAAAAAAAAAAGAGAAGAGAGAAAAAATACGTCAAAAAAAAGAGAAAAAAAGAATGTGAAGAAAAATAGAGTTAGAAAAATCCCCAAAAGAAAAAAAAAAGAAATCAGAATCAAGCAAAATAAGATGCCAGAACTACGCATGACCTGATTCTCCTCTCTCAAGGGTGAGATACGTAGGCTGCCCCACTCAGGGCTCGGTCCAACCAAATAAACAATTTAGTGTCACCCAGTCAAAAGAAACTGGGGCATGAGTTAATCCTCATTGTTTGAGTCGATTCCAAAAGTTGTAAGTCCCACCCCACTTCAAGTGTTGATTGGGCCTTATGCCATCCTTTCTTTCTAACCCTATCCAAAAGCAAAGCTACAACCAAAGAAAGACCTTCAGATCAATCTTTGAGAATGTTAAGGCTAAGCATGCAAGGGATATGATGATGCATTTGGGAACTATTTGTCTTCCTCAGCATAGGGAATCAAGAGAGAAATAAAAATGAGAGAGTCTTATTGGTGAAAACCCTTACGGGCATCATAAGGCGTTAGTGAATTGAGAGAAATAAAAAGGAGAGAGTCTTATTGGTGAAAACCCTCACGGGCACCATAAGACGATAGTGAGCCGAGAGAAAATGAAAGAAGCTTATTGTCTAAAACCCTTCAAGGCGCCACTAGCCGAATGGGGTCTTAAATGCATTTGACCTAAGAAAGTAACTCAGTTTCAAGGTCATTAACTCAACAACAATGGGTAGAAAGTTTGGATGAAAAGATCAAGCTACTTAATCCAAAATGCATGGCATAATCATTAGTGTTGACTGTCATTTTTAGATGAATTTTTCGTTTCTTTATTTTAAAAGGGGATATTCATCATCTTTTCTTTCTTCTCTTTATTTTCATTTTATCTTTCTTAAGTCAGTTATCAAAACAAAAATTGTCATTCTTATTTTTTGTTTCTTGTCTTTGAGTCAAATCCGTTTCAAAATAAGTGAGAAAAGATTTCAAAACTGGCTACCAACTTCTTTAATTGCACAAAGCAGGAAAAAAGCTAGCACATGAAAGAGACATGATTGTGAGCCCAAAAAGACATGCAGGAAGTTTTGTCAACAGAGAAGTCGGAGAACTCATGGAAATACCAAGGTTCAAAGGGTTTATTTGAGAAACACGACAAAGCAGAAGTATTGTGTTTGTTTCAGAGTCACTCTTAATAATCTGAGTTTGAGTCAATGATACAGCAAGTCAATGACATATGCTAATGGTTGGAAGCAAAGCTAAATGTGACGGGGGCAGGAGCAATTGCCTAAAAAGCCAAAGCCACAAACTAGCCACCATGTTTTAAACTCACAAGTTTTCTTTGTATGTAATAGGAATACATGTTGCATTCATATCAAGGATTTCAGAGCCTAAACATCAAAGGCTGTAATTTCTCACCTCGACAAACGCAAGAGGCAAGGTTGCTGCACAGGTTTGGTAATCAAAACCATGGTAAAATTCATAATTCAAGATCACTAGGAGACGCATTTCCTTATTTTGGTAATTCAAGAAGCTTTGGTAAGGAGACGTACTTCATTGTTTTGATAATTCAAACAACATTGATAAGGAAACAAACTTCCTAGATTGGGTAATTCGAATTTTTCTTCTTAGGTAATGACCTTCCTAACTTAAGTGTTGATTCCTAGAAGACGTACCTTTTAGTCGAGTCATTTCCCTTGATTCCTTTAAGACGTTCCTTTTAGTCGAGTCATCCCCTTTGATTCCTAGAAGACATACCTTTTAGTCGAGTCATTTCCCTTGATTTCTATAAGACGTACCTTTTAGTCGAGTCATCCCCTTTGATTCCTATAAGACGTACTTTTTAGTCGAGTCATCCCCATTGATTCCTATAAGACGTACCTTTTAGTTGAGTCATCCCCTTTGATTTCTATAAGACGTACCTTTTAGTCGAGTCATCCCCTTAGACCCCTAGAAGACGTACCTTTTAGTCGAGTCATTTCCTTTGATTCCTATAAGACGTACCTTTTAGTCGAGTCATCCCCATTGATTCCTATAAGATGTACCTTCTAGTCGAGTCATCCCCTTCGATTCCTATAAGACGTACCTTTTAGTTGAGTCATTTCCATTGATTCATAGAAGACATACCTTTTAGTCGAGTCATTTCCCTTGATTCCTATAAGACGTACCTTTTAGTCGAGTCATCCCCTCTGATTCCTATAAGACGTACCTTTTAGTCGAGTCATCCCCTTTGATTCCTATAAGACGTACCTTTTAGTCGAGTCATCCCCTTTGATTCCTAGAAGACGTACCTTTTAGTTGAGTCATTTCCCTTGATTCCTATAAGACGTAACTTTTGGTCGAGTCATCCCCATTGATTCCTATAAGACGTACCTTTTAGTCGAGTCATTTCCCTTGATTCCTATAAGACGTACCTTTTAGTTGAGTCATTTCCCTTGATTCCTATAAGACGTACCTTTTGGATGAGTCATCCCCGTTGATGCCTATAAGACGTACCTTTTAGTCGAATCATTTCCCTTGATTCCTATAAGACGTACCTTTTAGTCGAGTCATCTCCTTTGATTCCTATAAGACGTACCTTTTATTCGAGTCATACCCCTTGATTCCTAGAAAACGTACCTTTTAGTTGAGTCATTTCCCTTGATTCCTATAAGACGTACCTTTTAGTCGAGTCATCCCCTTTGATTCCTATAAGACGTACCTTTTAGTGGAGTCATTTCCCTTGATTCCTAGAAGACGTACCTGTTAGTCAAGTCATCCCCTTTGATTCCTATAAGACGTACCTTTTAGTTGACTCATCCCCTTTGATTCCTATAAGACGTACCTTTCTAGTCCAGTCATCCCCCTGGATTCCTATAAGACGTACCTTTTAGTCGAGTCATCCCCCTTGATTCCTAAAAGACGTACCTTTTAGTCGAGTCATTTCCTTGGATTCCTAGAAGACGTACCTTTTAGTCGAGTCATCCCCTTTGATTCCTATAAGACGTACCTTTTAGTTGACCTTTTAGTCGAGTCATTCCAATTAACTCATAGAAATTGCATTTCTTTATGTGGGATAATTTTCTTTTCAGTTTTGATGTGATTTCAGGAGCATGCCTGAAGCACAGGGCGAATAAATGGAAAACTAAGAAATAAGGTGAAGAAATTGAAAGTTAAACAAATTGAAAAATAGCAAGTCCGGAGCCCGCCTGCAGAACAGGGTGAAGAAATTGAAAGCATAGCAACAAGTTGATGAAATAGCAAGTCAGGAGCCCGACTGCAAAACAGGGTGAAGAAATTGAAAGCATAGCAACAAGTTGATGAAATAGCAAGTCAGGAGCCCGCCTGCAAAACAGGGTGAAGAAATAGAAAGCATAGCAACAAGTTGATGAAATAGCAAGTCAGGAGCCCGCCTGCAGAACAGGGTGAAGAAATTGAAAGCATAGCAACAAGTTGATGAAATAGCAAGTCAGGAGCCCGCCTGCAGAACAGGGTAAAGAAATTGATAGCATAGCAACAAGTTGATAAAATAGCAAGTCAGGAGCCCGCCTGCAGAAGAGGGTGCAGAAGTTGAAAGCGTAGCAACAAGTTGATGAAATAGCAAGTCAGGAGCCCGCCTGAAGAATAGGGTGATGAAAGTCGAGTCAAGAACCAACAGGAGCTGTAGAGATAGGATTTTTGTAATTTCATTTATGTTTTAACTTGTACTTTTCATCTTTTGATGTAATGACAGAGCCGCAGACCGAAACCTCGATGGAACCTCACTCGACTCTCCAACTCGGTATATTCCACTTCTCTTCCAATCCTTTGAAATACCCGTGACATGATTCTCTCGTAATTTGGGTAGGAAGGATGTCTTAAGTCAAGACCCGGTTGTCCTTCTACCTTTTATTTCTTTCTTTGAATATTGGTCGTGTCAAAATTTGGTCTCGTGATCTACTTCTTTGTCTGAAAAACACTGCGTGTTTACATTCAAAGGGGGCATGATGTAGACACCTAATTTTCTCCCTCCCGAAGTCTAATTTTATTCATTTTTAGTTCACCTTACCATGTGTCCAACCCCATGTAATTATATCCCACCAAAATACAAAAATAAACAAAAAAATACCTCTAACTAATTTATCTTATCCTAACAACCTATCCAATCAAAAGCTTCCACCTACCCTAATAACAAGAATCACCAAATAATCTTCCTCACAAGAACAAGAACAACAACAAAAAAAAAAAGTAACCGGTGAACAGTGACGGCGTGAAAAGTGACGGTGAACGGGTCATTATTTGTCGAGTGGGATTGTTGGTGTTAAGGTTCGGCTTGAGATTTTCGGGTGCGGACTCTCTTTATTCGAATAACATTGAGTTTGAAAGCTTCAAATTTAAGGTCCAATTCTTTCTTCTCTTTTATTTAATTCTTATGTGATTGTGATTGCGTGTGATTTGATACCGTGGTTTATTTGTTGATGTGAACTGTTGGTGACATTTGGGTGTGTGATGTGCTAAGCATGATTGGTGAATATTCGTTATTCTCTATTGGTGGATTGTGTATTGAAATGGGTTAATCACGTGGTTAAAAATGAATTAAGGTGGGGATTAAAAATGGAGGAAAATGAATATTGATTAATTTTGATGTATTGATAATGGTAAACCTGATAGAATTGTGATATGTTGAACTTGGTAGGCAAACGTAGGCCGGATAGGCAAATTTAGGAATAACGATTTATTGGAGTGTTTGAATATGTGCGTGAATGGTACTTTCTACTTTATTGCACGAAAAGTTTAAATTGTACTCATTTGGCCGGGGAATGCCCCGAAGGATTTGTATTGATTTAATCGGGGAATGCCCTGAAGTAGCATGTACGCAATGGAGGCTCGTGATCAAGGCCCGGAACGTCGGGTGGAGTTTAGTTTAGGATTAGTTTAGAATAGAATAGGTTTTATATTTCAGCACCTCTTTTATTTTGGATTGTATAATTTGGACTGAACATTATTTTTGTTTGTTTTGAATTTTGTGTGATTTATTTATTTGCTAGTTTAGTGTGTTTATGTGGATTGTACATTTGTAATGTCAAATTAGCCGATACGCTCCACCAAGCGACCGTGGTCGAACCACGGGATCGAGGGGTGCCTAACACATTCCCCTCGGTCAACAGAATTCCTTAGCCGGAATCTCTGTTCGTAAACCGGTTTAAAGAGTCAAATGGTTTCAAAAAGGATTTTCCAATGGTGACTTGGCACACCAGATTATGCCAAGTGGCGACTCTGATGTTGAATGTAAAAACAATCTTTTTTCGGAACCAATCTTCATTTTGTCACTTTAATAAAAAACCCTTTCAAACCTTAAAATACATATCTTTTTTTGGGTTAAAAAAGGCGTGTGACACTGGTTTTTAACTTCTATCTCGACCTGGACCTTCCCCTAAAGAGGTTGTTGCTACTAAAATCTTGTCAGCTCAGGATGTTCAAAATACTATCATGTTATGGCACAGGAGATTGGCTCATGCACATGTTCACTCAATAAAGGACATTCTTGGATTTAATCTTGAACATTGTAAATCGGTATTAAGCACCTGTGAGATTTGTCCCTTAGCTAGACATACCAGACTCCCTTTTTCGGGTAGTTCTACTAGGTCTAGTAAAGTGTTTGATATGCTACATGTGGATATATGGGGACCTTATCGTACTCAGACATTTGATGGTGACAAATTTTTTCTTACAATTGTTGATGATTGCTCAAGGACCATTTGGATTTTCTTGTTAAATTCAAGACTGATGTCTTTCTTTCACTTAAACAGTTTTGTCGAATGGTGCTTACTCAATCTAATGTCACAGTTAAAGGTATAAGGACAGATAATGGGGGAGAGCTTATCAATGAAAATTTGCAATCTTTACTTAATGAATTGGGTATTATTCACTACAGAACTTGTGTACACACCCCTCAACAAAATGGAGTAGCTGAGAGGAAGCACAGACACTTGCTTGAAGTGGCTAGAGCACTCCGGTTCCAGGGTCATATACCTCTCAAGTTTTGGGGTCATTGTATTCTTACTGCTGCTTATATTGTAAACAGAATTCCTTCTAGTGAATTTGCAGGGAAATCACCTTATGAGGTCTTTTTTGGAAAGAAACCTTGTTTCTTCCATTTTAGAACATTCGGTTGTGTGTGTTTTGCTAACACACTACCTAGAACTTACAAGTTTGCTCCAAAATCTGTAAGATCAATTTTTATGGGATATTCTAATGTCACCAAAGGGTATGTTCTGTTTGATCTTTGTGCGTAGAAGTTTTTTGTTAATGGGGATGTGGTATTTCAGGAAAACCAATTTCCCTTCAAGGTACCCATACAGTGGATGATAATCTACAGATTTTATGTCACTCTCTCCAGGTCCTTGTGATGATGATTATTTTAATGCTCCTAGCAACATCTCCAAAACATCTACTCTGGCTTCCTCATTACCAGTTGATCTCCCACCTTCTGATATTGTCCAAAATCCTTTACTATCTCTTATCGCTACTGATGCTTCTACCTCTACTGTTAATCCATACAATCTACCAAATCTTAGATGAACAACAAGGCTCACTAAGCAACCTCTTTGGTTATCATATTTTATTTCCAAACCGTCAGCTAACAATGTCCTTTATCCTCTTGCTGAGAGTGTGTCATATGCACATCTTTCTCCCTCTTATCAGAAGTATCTACATAGTTTTTCTGCAGTATAAGAACCTACCTCTTATCAAGAGGCTATCAAAGATCCGAGATGGTTGGAAGCTATGTACACTGAGCTAAAGGATCTTAATGATAATCATACTTGGGACCTGGTTCCCTTCCCAAGGGTAAAGTTCCTATTGGCTGCAGATGGGTCTATAAAGTCAAGTTAAAAGCTAATGGCGATATTGAGATATTTAAAGCTCAATTAGTTGCTAAGGAATTTAATCAGACAGCAGGTATTGATTTTCATGATACCTTTTCTCTAGTAGTTAAAATTGCTACAGTCAGGACAGTTCTCTCTTTGGTTGCACAACACAATTGGTTCATTCATCAGTTAGATGTGTACAATGCTTTTCTCCATGGTGACTTTCATGATGAGGTGTATAAGTAGTTGCTTGAGGGTTTTCCAAGTCAGGGGGAGAATGGTATTGTATGTAGACTTGTCAAATCCCTCTATGGTCTTAAGAAAGCAAGTAGGCAATGGAATTTGAAATTGAGTGAGTCACTAGTGCATTCTGGTTTTACTCAGAGCAGCCTGGATCATTCTTTATTCATAAAAAAATAAGGGTTAGACATAGTTGCAATCCTTGTGTATGTAGATGACATGCTTGTGACTGGTAATAGCTTGAGCCTCATAGAACATAATAAAGCTTCTCTTCAGAAAGCATTTAAAATCAAGGATCTTGGTAGATCTGCCAAAAGTATTCCTATGAATCAAAGGAAGTATGCATTGGAAATTATCTCTGATTTAGGGTTAGGAAGTGCTAAACCATCTATGACACCCCTTGAAATGAACATGAAGTTAACGACATTAGAGTTTGATCAAGTCACAGGAGAATCAACAGATGAACCTTTTGAAAACAGAGAGCAATATCAGAAGTTGATAGGCAAAATGTTGTATTTAACACTGACAAGGCCAGACATTGCATTCTCAGTCCAAACACTTAGTCAATTCCTGCAACAACCAAAAAGGTCGCATTGGGATGCAGCTGTGAGAGTAATGAATTATGTGAACAGAGAACAAGGACTTGGAATCTTGTAAAGCAGCAAGATATCAAACAAGCTAAATGTATATTGTGATGCAGACTGGGCTTCATGTCCCAATACCAGAAGGTCAATTTCAGGCTTTTTAGTCATGGTGAATCACTATTGTCGTGGAAGTCGAAGAAACAAAATGTAGTCTCTAGAAGTTCAGCAGAAGCTGAATACAGGAGCATGGCTAATGCAGTTTCAGAACTAGTATGGATCACTGCATTATTAAAGGAGCTGGGAAGTAAAATTGAGGAACCAATAATTGTGTTTAGTGACAGTAGAGCAGCATTACAGATAGCAGCCAATCCAGTGTTCCATGAGAGGACTAAACACATAGAGATATACTGCCACTTTATCAGACAAAAAATACAAGAAGGAGTCTTGAAAATATAACATGTGAGCTCAAGAGAACAATTTGCAGACATACTTACTAAGGGCTTACCTCGGTTGCAACATGAAAACTTAGTAGGCAAGCTTGGTCTTTTAAATGTCTTTGCACCCACCAGCTTAAGGCGGAGTAATGAGTTAGGAATTACTTGATTAAGAAGTAGTTAAACAACTAATGTGCTAGTTAGTTGGCTAAGCAGTGATTAGTTAGGAAACAGTTAGAATAGAAGCTTCCAGAAGTTCTATATGAACAACACTATTGCATTGTAATGAACTAATTTTCTGGCCTCTTTACACTGAAATAATATCTCGCTTTCTCTTCTATTCTCTGCTGAGCCATAGCTCATTATCAATGGCAGCTTAGATTGAACAATTGCACAGATTCTAACAGAGTTTTTTGTTGCTCCTTATGTCTAATAGGACCTAACTTCAACATGGGGTATATTGCTAATTAATGTTCTTGATCTTTGTAGGTTGTTTTAAAGCTCAAATCATTTTAATTTTAAAATAAAATTACTATTTTTTTTGTTATTTATAGAGTGGTATTTTCCATCCCTGTCAAATAAAGTAGAGGAGGAGAACTGGAAGAGAGAAAGAAAAAGAGCAAAGGAATGACAAGTCTAATGGGGGAAACTGACTGACACATTGACTACCTTCGATAGACGAAAAAAATTTAAGTTGTCTAACCAATCCCTAGGGCGGACCCCAACTGAAAGGCACTAGACGAACTAACGACAAGCTAGATAAAAAAAATCTGCTGGCCCTATGTGTAAAACCTTCTCGGGGAGAGAGTCTTTCTTCAATGAGAATAAAGAAAGTTTTTGGGCAAGACAAAAAAGGAACTCGCTCTTTAATTTGACACCAAGGGTTAAGAGTTGATTTTTGGCGATGATGACTTTGTGAAGGAAATATATGTGAGAATGTTCTCAAACTGGGTTACGACCAACGCAAAACTTCTTGCAAGCCAAGATAATGGAGATATTTTGTTATTTTGTGCTATTATCTTCCTCAATATGGTTTATTTGGTATATGAATTAATGTGAATTCATGGTCAACTTTAGTCGTTATAATAATTGCCGCTAAAATAGGTATCATTTACCGGTAATAACAAAAGCCGCAATATATGACCGGTAGCTCTACCGGCGATAATAATTATCGCTAAAAGTAATTACTTTTAGCTTCAAAAATATAGATATTCACCGGCACTCGATATAAATATCATCAAAGAATTTATGACAATGACTGCAACATCATTCACTCAAATGCCGCTATATTTTTAGGGTAAATACATTTGATGTATAATGCATATGTATTTTTAAGCAAAATATCAACACTGCATATGTATTTTTATGCTAAAAAACATTTTGATGTATAATCCATATGTATTTTTAAGCAAAATATCAACCCTACATATGTATCTTTTGTAACTAAAATCTCACAATAAAATGTAGAACTACATAAAAAACTCAAATTTATCTTTAATTCAAATTCTCATTTATAATGATAACAAATGAACACATACTAAAATCTATAATAGTTATGATCAAGGTGTATTTTTGAAATGCTTAATTTTAACATTGCATATGTATTTTTAGGGTAAATACATTTGATGTATAATGCATATGTATTTTTAAGCAAAATATCAATACTGCATATGTATTTTATAACAAAAATCTCACAATACAAAGTAGAACTTCATAAAAAACACAAGTTTATATTTAATTCAAATTCGCATTTATATTGATAATAAATGAAAACATATTAAAAAATATATTAGATATGGGTCCATATGTATTTTTGAAAATGCTTAATCTTAACACTGCATATGTAATTTTAGGATAAAAACTTTTGATTGATACTGCATACGTATTTTTAAGCATAATATGAACACTACATTGGTATTTTTTTTAACTAAATCTCACAGTAAAATATATAACTGCATAAAATACTCAAATTAAACTTTAATTCAAATCAAAATTAGACCCAATTCAAATCAGAATTAATTTCATTCAGTTAAAAAATAAGTACTATTATAACCTACAATTAGAACCACTTCAAACATAAAAATTAGTTTGTACAATCAGAACCTACATTCATACACCAGTTTCTCTAACTGTACAAAGTAATAAATCCATCAATCGTCATACATCAAAAACTTTAGTAACACTAGTTATTCTACTTTGCCTTGCAGGCCTCAAGGGTGCTTCGACACCACTATGAGCATTTGCTTCTTGTTTTCGGATCCCATAGTCCCACCAAAGTGCAGCATATCTTGTACGGAAGTGCGTTGGGGTCGAACTCAATCGCAATAACTTTGTGGCCATAAGAAAGGCACTCTGCATATGTAACCATAAAGAGACCACAATCCCTACAAAAACAAGGAAAAACATATTTATTTATAACTAAAATATATTTTGTACAAACATTCAATTTTGGTATATGTAAATTAAAAACTTACAAGCTTCCACTCGGTTGTTGAGGAAAATTCTCTTCAAATATCACATCAAACAGATCTGAGTAATCTTTTTCTTTGTATCTTGAATGATTTTGAAGATCAATTCCTTTCTTATTGTAGAAATCACAAGCTTGGAGACACAAAGGGATAATCTCAGCTAATTTCTTGATCTGAGCAAGAACAGTCGGATAAGAAAAAAATTCATATAAAGAAGCATATGTATTTTAAGCAGACAAAAAATGCAACCAATACTGAAAAATACATATCAATTCTACTAAAAATACATATAGCCAATAGACAGTTCATGAGTAGTTAACACAATACTTAACAGTACTTATTGGCCTATATCTTTAACTCACTACTTTGATAATATCTTTATTACCCTATTTAGAACAGCACAATACTTAACCGTCAAAAAAATACATTTACAAATGAAAAAATACCCCACCCTCACTATCTTCTTCAGAATCATCAGCATAAGATTTCTGAACTTCGTCTTCAATTTCTTCAACTTTCCTTTTCTTTTTGTACCGTTTTTAAATTTTTTGCTCTTTCTTCAACCCTTTTTTTAAAAAAATTTCACTGATCCTCACTGTGTCGTTGCGAAACTTTGACCTAATCTCCTTTGATCTCCCAGATTTCTTCAACTGTATAGGATTTACAACAACTTTAACTAAATATTCATGAGTTAACCCAAGACTAAAAGATTGTGCTTAATCAAACTCTACATTCATATTCTGTATACCGTTATTTGTTAGTGTTTTTTCTGTATGTTCATCCATTAAAACATAAAACCCTTAAAATCTGATTTTCAGTTGAATTAAAGTAGGAAAAAAAAAAGAACCGCTAACATGCAATATGCGATTAATAGTTACCTGAAATAGAGGAAGTAAATCATTATCACGGATCGTGCTAGAATCATGCAAAAGGTATAAAATTTGAAGTCGGAGAGATCGTTAATGGCGAAAGAAAAGGAATAAAAATTTTAAATTAAGGAAAGAGAAATAAGAATGGCGTGAAAGGGAGATTTTAGCACAGTAACTTTCTTAGGGGGCAAAAAATAGGGGACCACTTAAAATAATGTTACAGATGCTACATAATGTAATTACGATAAAGTGTTGCTATTTTTTGTAATTTAATACTTAAGTATGCTACTATAGGTAGTTTTCCCTTTACTATTTTTACTCTAGAGAAAATTTAAAGAAACCATATCTTACACCCGACCCATGATAATTATATAATTATAAAATGATAAGCCTAAAAATTCATGGTGCTTTTAAAATTCATTATTTCACAAAAAGAAAATCTCCAGAGGTGGATTTACACTTTCCGAATTTTGGTGTTAAAAAGCACTTAAACCCCAGGACGAATTTATTTTTAAAAAATTACTAACATTAGGTGTATGTGTATAGAAATTTAATTTTTTATTTTTTTTTAAAATAAAATAAACTTCATTTCCCCTCAATTCTAATAAAAGAAACCAAATGCACACACAACAAAGAAAGAACAAGAGAAATACTCGTAAGTAGGCAGTGGAACTGAATTGCTTCTTCGTTATTTTTTTGGTAAGTTTCAAAAATAGCAACTGTTTGGCACAAAATTCATATTTCATAACCACACTTTATAATATCATTATTTATAATCGATGTATTTGATTCACATTAATTGTATTTGCATTACCTAATAATCTGTATGTATAAAAAACATAAATACATTAGTCACATTTTAAATTTTAATTTTTTTTTATTTTCAAAAAATATGATTACATTAAATACAAGCCATGAATAATCACTACAAAAAAAACGTGTTTTAGCCACGCGCAAAACTGTGGCTATATGATACCAAAATCATAGCTAAATAGTTTAGCCACGGTTCATTAGCCACGATTAAAGGTGGGTCCAACAGGGGCGTGGCGAGTAAATTAGCCACGGTTTTAACGTCCGTGGTAACATTTCATTAGCCACGGTTTTCAGGAACATTTAGCCACGGCCATTCCATGGGTAATTTGTTAAAATTTTGTACTATCATATCAGTTTGCCACAGTTATAACCGTGGAAAAAATGCCTAGTTTTTAAGAAATATATATATTTTTTTCATATAAATTAGCCACGGTTTTAACCGCGGCAAAAAAGTATCCAACTTTTTTTAAAAATATATATTTTTGCATAAATTTGCAATGATTTAATCATGACAAAAGTGCCAACTCTTTTTAAATATATATATATATTAGTCTGATACTAATTTCTAAATAATGATAGACATTCACTTACACATTAACCATTTTACACAAGATTGATATTAATTGTAACATAATAATCAAAGTTCTGATATTGTTCAATATATTTGCACAAAAGATAAGGTCAAAACTTTAAATATTCATAAAAAATACCATAAATACTAATGTTAAAGAAACACCAAAATATACTAAAGCCTAAGAAGATTACTGATTGAGCTACCAAGATTCAAATGACTATTTCTAGACATTCCAAAAGCTTTTGAAGGACAAACATTTTCACCTAAACCACGCACACGTCTAGAATGTTTAGATCCAAACACTTTTTGAATGGCGTCATTAGGATGAGCTAGTATCTTCAAAGGAACACCGTAACTGATAGCAAGTTCCGGATCTTTAGGTAGATGCTCCGATATTTTATACAAAAAGCAAAATAGATAAATGAGATATCCTCGTACCAATAAGACTTCTCTGTAATAGAGGTTGTATTAATTCAAGCAATTGTCCATTATATATAGAGACGTATTAATTCAAGCAATTGTCCATTAAATATAGAGACGCTTCAATAACAACAAAAAATCTAGTATACTCCCACCAAGTGGGGTCTGGGGTGGGTAAAATGTACGCAGTCCATACCGCTACCTCCGAAGAAGTAGAGAGGTTGTTTCTGATAGACCCCCGGCTCAAGATAAAGAATAGTCTTCAACTAGAACCGAGCTTATAATAAACTAATAACAATAATGTTGTCATAATTATACAGATATACCAGCAAGGAATTTAATCTCAGGAATGGACAAGAATGATTAAACAAATGATGTTCAAGAAGGCAATCAACAATTGATGTCGCTAATGTACAGTTTTGAGCATGTGCCACTTATACATGGTATCATACTATCATTTACTTGCATCATCCTTACTTCACATAGACAATTTTAGAGTCACCTAATTAACTTCATCCTTGCCTTGTACACTAAATAACTTTTAACCTTGTAGGAAGTTTGGAAAGTTTCCTTTATTCTTGACATACCAATAATTGTATAAGCAAGAGTTCTAACATATAAAATAAATATCCATCAAACAATAAATACGTCAGAGATAACAATCAGCCCACAACGGCATCTGTATATATGGAATGAATCAGTGAATGAGGTCATCTAGTTAAGATCTTAAGATCAGTGAATGAGCACTACTTGGGTACGATTTTTCAAACATAAATTCGATTCTAATTATTGACTGCACCTCATAGGGATCTATCTATCTATCATACAACAAGGATTTGACAGGACCTTTTCCTCAGTCTATTGGAAAATTGACAAAGCTATCAAATTTGGAAGTAAATGTGAATAAGCATTGAACTTGAATTCACTTACAAGCTAATCTCATGATAATTTGTTGATCTTTTCTTAATTTCATGAATGTATCTTTGTTGGTTGTGGATTTTCTGGATCCATAACCGACTCCATAGGAAATCTTACTTGACTGGCTTTTTTGTAATCATTATGTGGTACTTTTTGTACCTTAATGCAATCTTTTTGTGCTACCAGATTTTGGTCCATCTCTAGACAGGCAATGGACATCTAAACAGAGAAACAGTTCACGAGGAGTTCAATCCATACTGCTTTTCTTGTGTTTATACAGTATCATATCTTAATATTTATGTTTACTAAATCTATCTGTCTTCCAATCATCTTCTGTATACACTCTAAAACAACCCCATTCTATATTATGCAGATCTTAGAACAGGGATACAATGAAGTTCAACTCAAGGAATGTTCATTAGAATGAAGATTAAATACACCAGGCGTCACAATAATAAAAATTGATTGTACTAGAAATTGATACTGCATTTCCAATACACAAGTTTATACTCCTTCTACATCAATTAAGTTGACTATGTTTATCAAATGACTGTGTTATTTGGTGGTTTTTGGAACAGTACACTATTCAAAGGGTAGCCCGGTAAACTAAAGCTCCCGCCATGAGGTAGTGAGGTTGTTCCCGATAGACCCCGGCTTCAGACAAAAACAGCTCATTAAGGATAACAAACAAACTATGAACAGTAGAATAACCTGGATATAAGTGTTTGTTGAGTTTATAATTTGTAAATTCTTAGATCCTGTAAGAGCAGAAATTCAGACAATAAAACCATTAGATGTTAAGTAAAATATGCCACCATCGACGGAGCATGTGATTTATCCACACACCAAAAAAAAAAATGCAAATCACATGTTCAACCTGCTCATGTACATTGCACACTCCAAATTACAGAGCAGTAACTTCTGAGGACGATCTATCTATTGATAGTTCTACACTGCAATAATCAAAAAAAACAAGGAACCAAATATACTTTGTTCTGGTCTTGAACATCAAGCATCTAGTTCATGCGGAGTTTAAATAAGTCGTTCAAGCATAAAATGCTTTACATTGGCGAAAGGAATTGATCAAACAAAACCTTTGAGCTAAGCATCTGTAAGGGCCAAAACAGCCTAAAGAACTATGCACATAGGTACAGTTTGGTATGTTATCTTCCGCAATGTGGCTTATTCAGTACATGAAGTAACGTGAATTCGTGGTCAACTTTAATCATTATAATAGTTTCCAATAAAATAGGTCCGATTTATCGATAATAAGAAAACCCTAAAAATATGGTAGCTTTATCAGTAATTTATCGCTAAATAAATGTTGTTGAAAGTAATTACTTTTAGCGCCAATAATATAAGCATTTACGAAACATTCAATACAAATGCCACTAAACACTTTAACAACATTAAATGCAATGACCTTAACTTAAATGGCATTAAATATTTTTGTTGAAATATTTATTGCCGCAAAATATCTCTTTTGTTGTAGTTGGTAGTCAGTAACCACCATATACCTAGCACGACATATGATAATATACAAACAAGCATACAACTATTTTCTTTTGAGATTTGTAATATCTAGATACATGTTAAAGAAGAGAGCAACACCATTTAAGATTTCAAGGATAACAAATACATGTTAAATGTTAGAGAAAAGAGCAACACTATTTAAGGATAACATCAAAATGACAATGGACAGATAACATAACACATATAATTAACATTACTGGGTTAAAATGAATCATAACCAATGATAAAATATTAAATAACGACTCAAAAAACACACACTAACATCATGCAAACGATAAAATCAACATGACAATGGACTGACAACATGGCACATAACTAAACTTATAGGGTTCGAATGAATCATAACAGATGATGAACATCATCGGATGACTCAAATTAGATATTTGTTATAAAAAGTATTTTAGTGTTTTTTTTGTGATAATTGAGCAAAGTTAAATCATTATGTTTATGTTACAAAAGATAATTATGTGCTTTTGGTACAATAAAAAAACAATTTAGATTTTGTGCATTGTCAGTTTACAAAATATTTTACACTATCAGGTAAATTTGACTTGCTATTACAGGTTATTTAAATTTTTTTTATTTTTATGTAAATATTTGGATAACCTGCAATAACAGATCAAGCTCACTGATAGTACAAAATATTTTATTCACTAACTATGCACAGAACTTAAACGCATAAAAAAAATGATTATCCTAAAATGATTAATCGGGGCACAAAGCCACTAACACTTAAAAAGTTGACCAATTTATTTTTTAAAATTGTTTTCTTCTTACAAGGACTTTGTTTAATTATTCTTATTTTTTATGGTAGGATTTGGATTTTCAATCCTTTTAGTCCCTCTTCCAGTAACTTTACCTTGACGTACATTATTTTTCTTTTGTAAAGTAAGTAGGATTTTCAATCTGTGTGTATTTTACATTGAATTTATCTAAATCTGTGACCTCCCTCGATAATTACGCGATTACAGCGACCATGAATTGACTCAATAAAATTCAGGTATGCATATTATTTTCACGCACAAAAGCAGGGTAGTCATTTAAACTGTCGGTGTATTATTGCAATGGTCAAATAATTTTTTTTATGTATTCAACAATCTAATGCTCTTTATCATGGTTAGTATTAAGATATATTCTCTTAATAATATTTCCTTAATAGGACCACTAAAATAGGTCTTATTTAACGGTAGCTTTACCAGCAATTTATCGCTAAATAAAAAGTCGTTGAAAGTAATTATTTTTGGCGCTAATAATATGAGCATTTACCTGCACTTGATATAACTGCCACTAAAGACGTTAACGCCATGCAATGACCTTAACATAAATGCCATTAAATATTTTTGTGGAAATATTTATTTACGCTAAATATCTCTTTCGTTGCAATGGTAGCCAGTAGTAGCCACCGTATACCTAGCACGACATATGATAATATACAAACGGGCATCTATCGATTTTCTTTTGAAGATGTGTAGTATCTAGATATACGTTGTTAAAGAAGAGAGCAACACCAATCAAGTATAAAATCAATATAACAATAAACTAATAACATAACATATATATATAACTAATATTAATAGGTTCGAATGAACCATAACTGATGATAGAACATCATAAGATGACTCAAACGATGCACTGACACCATTCAAACGACAAAAACAACACGACTATGGACTGATAACATGACTCGAACGACACACACTAACACCATTCAAATGATAAAATCAACATGACAATGGACTGACAACATGACACAATAACTAAACTTGTAGGGTTCGAACGAACCATAAGACAGATGATAGAACTGACTCTAATTATAAGACATGACACACAGGAGATAACTCAAATGACACGATAAACCTAGATGCGCGCTTATTACTTATGCGCCTTCCACAATGCGCGACTTAGGAACGACAGTTGAACTAGTAGGGAACTGCAGAAGAAGTAGATCAACCAGCCCTAATTAGGAAAGGGTGCACCAACATTGGGTCCAAGTGAAGAACTTTCCCCATCACCACTAGTAGGAGACAAGGCACTTCCAAGGGTGAGAAATGGGAGTGGAGCATCACTCCCCATTTGTTGAAGTTCTGCCTCGAATTCAACTTTTCGCTTTTGAGCTTCCAATGCCTCCCTCAATTGTTCAAGTTGGGAGAGGCTAAGTCCTTCAATAATCGGAGTTTCGCACACACGATCGTAGGTTCCCCTCCCAGATTCAAGTAGGGATTCCCCTATAGCTCTCTCCTTCCGGAGAGACTCCTGCAAGTCCATGACCTCCTTATTGAGCCCACGTTGACCAGTGTTTCGATGAGCCATAATTAGGTGGTCATGGCGATCATCATCATTTGGTGGAGGTAGGTCCCTCCCTAGGAACCTATCCACCAGCGACTCCACTGAAGGATGGCCAAAGGAGTAAACTTTGTTGGCCTTGCCTGGAGAAAATACCACAATGGCAATTTCAGCACCACATAGCGTACAAAGTTCACTAGCCTTTTTGAACAGGCCAGCACGACGCTTAGAGAAAGTAACTTGCATGTTACACTCATTTTTCATTTTCACTATTTCGACCTTTTTTCGACCCTTGCTCAGTCTTGCCATGGCTAAATTAAAACTACTCAATATTTGTGAAACCAAGAAGTAGTAGTTGTGATTTTTTATCTCAACACCAAGAGATTTTATATTAGAAATTTCAATATTTTGTTTCACCTTTTTAGGAAAATAAATTAAAATTACTTGGAGTGCCTATAAATTTATGTTTTTTCTTTTTTTGTAAAAGATTTGAATGGAACCAGCTTTCGCCTCTATTCTTTGTGTCGTTAGCATAAATAGAATCCTTAATGACCATAATTCATAATTAGACAATATATGTTTTTCTTAATTTGAATTATGACGTTCTACAAAAGTATTAAAAAGAAAACATTACATCATTAGTACGTATGATATTTTATTTAATCACTTTATTAATTTGAGTACACATTGAAGAGTAATAATAAAAATTAAAATATCAAATTATTACTATAACATTTCTGAATTTTCAAATTTAATATTCGAGCTATCCCTGAAGGTTCTGACATTCGGTGTTCATCGAACGAGCAAAGATACATGACATTTTTCTTTTATATAAGTTTTATTCATTCATCCACGATTATTACTTATTAGTTGATATGTACAATCACTTCAATTATTAGCTAACCATAAAATTAACATGGTTTGGTATTACAAGCACCGATTATGTGAATAAGTTTGTCTTTTCCTCGTACGGATTGGAGTAAAAATATTGTAGTAGGGAAAGGTTAATTTCTCCCAAACCTACTAAAAACAATTATTCATTCTGACATACTGGAATTAAAGAAGCAACTTTCTTATAAATTGAAAAATACATATTTAAAAGAAACAAAGGTTAATAACCTCTGAAATCAAATTATTTGTGGTTTGTTAATATATGAATGCATGTTTACTATTCAAAAAGAACTGATCATTTTGTTTACAAAGTTGATCACGTCTTTGAAAGCTTGCCAAGCTAGTTACCAGAAAATGGTGTCAACTTGTCGTCTGACGACTCCCAAGCACCGGTAAGCTTAGAATGTGAAATTAAGAAGTAGTTAAACAACTAATGTGTTAGTTAGTTGGCTATGTAGTGATTAGTGATTAGTTAGGAAACAGTTAAACAACACTATTGCATTGTAATGAACTAATTTTTTGGCCTCTTTACACTGAAATAATATCTCCCTTTCTCTTCTCTTCTCTGCTGAGCCCAAGCTCATTATCAATGACAGCTTAGATTGAACAATTGCACAGATTCTAACATGGTATCAGAGCTTTGAACAACAATAATGCTTTCCACGGAAGAGATTTGTGAGATTACGAGCTCATTGACAGTTTTCAGTAATGAAGGTTGAAGTTATACCATGGCAGATTCAACATTGAACACTGTGAAGTTCGATCACAATCATCCCATGGTTTTACACCCTTCAGACACAACCGGAGCGCCCATTATTCCGATGCAGCTAACCGGATTCGATAACTATTCGATATGGAGTAGGGCTATGCACATTCAGTTGCTTGGGAAAACAAGTTGGGGATTGTTGATGGCACATTGAAAAAGGAGGATTTCGGAGCTGATTTTCGACGTCAATGGGACCGGTGCAATGCAATTGTTCAAGGATGGATAATGAGATCAGTAACACAGGAGTTGCACACTGGAATTGTCAATGCTACTAATGCACGAACTGTTTGGGAGGATTTGAATGAACGCTTTGACAAGGTAAATGCATCACGAGTTTACCAGTTGCATAAAGCCATAGCGACTACTATATAAGGAAATGACAGTATACCTGGTTATTTTTCAAAACATCGCAATTTATGAGATGAATTTGCTAGTATAGTTCCTCCGTCTTGTGATTGCCCTAGATCAAGGGAGTTTAATCATCATGTTGAGAGAAAAAAAATTGATGCAGTTCCTAATGGGCTTGAATGAAATGTATAATCAGTCGAGGAGCTAGATTTTGATGACTGAACCTACTCCAAATCTCAACAAGGCATATGCTATGCTTGTTGAGAGAGAGAGCCAACGACTTATTGGTAGTTCCACTATGCAAGGTGAAGGTGTTGATTTAATGGCTCTGTTAGCAGCAAAAGGCATAGGTTCTCGATTATCAATTGGAGAAGGTTTTGTATCTAGAACTTTGACTAGAGAGAGTTCAGATATTGCAGCTCACATGGCTGGGAGAGGAATGCATAATCAACATACCAAAGGAAAATCTTTTTAGAAAGGCAGGAAGAATTGGAAAAAAAAATGTGACTATTGTAAAATGCAAGGACATGTGGTAGATGACTGCTTTAAGCTACATGGATACCCACCTGATTAGAAATCTAAGAAGAACGTGACATGGAATAATGCTTATAATGTTCAAGCTGAGGTCCCTATACGACAACTGCATGATGGAACAAGAGAGAAGGGAAAAGCAATAGAGCCACTAATTTCCAGAGATTTACTAAGGGCTCCACAGCCGACAGGTGAGCAACATGGATAGATTTTGCAGATGCTTGACCGAGATTCTCCTCAAACCAATATGATGGCCAACATGGTAGGTATATCTCAAACTCCTAATACTAAATTAGATAGTTTAAGATGGATAATTGATAGTGGTGCTACAAATCACATGGCTCACAAGTTTAGACATAATGCATGGTGTGCAAGTTGTTACAAATGAACAAAGTAAAAATATTTAATTACCTGATGGAGGGGTGACCTTAGTGTCACACACTGGCAGTTGTAGACTGTCAGATATAGGAGAAATAGATGATGTGCTTTTTGTCCCATAATTTTAATACAATCTCAAATCGGTATCCAAGGTTACCAGGGAAATGAACTATTTTGTGTCATTCTAACCTGGATTCTGTTTGTTCCAGGACCTTACCACTGGGAAGCTGATGGGGATTGGTAAAGAGGATACTGGTTTTTATCTTCTATCTCGCCCAGGACCTTCCCCTAAAGAGGTTGTTGCTACTAAAATCTTGTCAGCTCAGGATGTTAAAAATACTATCATGTTATGGCGCAGGAGATTGGCTCATGCACCTGTTCACTCAATAAAGGACATGCTTGGATTTAATCTTGAACATTGTAAATCAGTATTAAGCACCTGTGAGATTTGTCCCTTAGCTAGACATACCAGACTCCCTTTTTCGAGTAGTTCTACCAGTTCTACCAGGACCCTTCTGAAGAATGGGAATTTACTTTCAGTTCAGGACCCTTGTGAAAAATGGGACTTTACTTTCTGTTCAGGACCCTCCTGAAAAATTTGACTTTACCTTCTGCTCAGGACCCTCCTGAAAAATGGGATTTTACTTTCTGTTTATGACCCTCCTGAAAAATAAAATTTTACATTCTGTTCAGGACCTTCCTGAAAAAATGGAATTTTACTTTATGTTTAGGACCCTTCTGAAGAATGGGAATTTACTTTCAGTTCAGGACCCTTCTGAAAAATGGGACTTTACTTTCTGTTCAGGACCCTCCTGAAAAATTTGACTTTACCTTCTGCTCAGGACCCTCCTGAAAAATGGGATTTTACTTTTTGTTCAGGACCCTCCTAAAAAATAAAATTTTACGTTATGTTCAGGACCTTCCTGAAAAAATGGAATTTTACTTTATGTTTAGGACCCTTCTGAAGAATGGGAATTTACTTTTAGTTCAGGACCCTTCTGAAAAATGGGAGTTACTTTCTGTTCAGGACCCTCCTGAAAAATTTGACTTTTCCTTCTGCTCAGGACCCTCCTAAAAAATGGGATTTTACTTTCTGTTTAGGACCCTCCTGAAAAATAGAATTTTACGTTCTGTTCAGGACCTTCCTGAAAAATAGAATTTTACTTTATGTTTAGGACCCTTCTGAAGAATGGGAATTTACTTTCAGTTCAGGACCCTTCTGAAAAATGGGACTTTACTTTCTGTTCAGGACCCTCCTGAAAAATAAAATTTTACGTTCTGTTCAGGACCTTCCTGAAAAAATGGAATTTTACTTTATGTTTAGGACCCTTCTGAAGAATGGAAATTTACTTTCAGTTCAGGACCCTTCTGAAAAATGGGACTTTACTTTCTGTTCAGGACCCTCTTGAAAAATTTGACTTTACCTTCTGCTCAGGACCCTCCTGAAAAATGGGATTTTACTTTCTGTTCAGGACCCTCCTGAAAAATAAAATTTTACGTTCTGTTCAGGACCTCCATGAAAAATGGAATTTTATTTTATTTTTAGGACCCTTCTGAAGAATGGGAATTTACTTTCAGTTCAGGACCCTCCTGAAAAATGGGACTTTACTTTCTGTTCAGGACCCTCCTGGAAAATGGGACAACCCTTTCAAAAATGAAATACTACTTTACTATAATTTTTGTTTGGGATAATTTTCGTTCTAGTTTTAATTTTGGGTTTCAGGAGCCCACCTGAAGAACAGGGTGATGAAATAGCAAGTATGGAGCCCACCTGGAGAATAGAGTGAAGAAATAAAAACGCAAGCAACAAAGTGATGAAATAGCAAGTCAGGAGCCCGCCTGGAGAATAGGGTGAAGAAATGAAAAGTCATGCAACAAAGCGAAGCAATTGAAAGCCAAGCAACAAGTTGAAAGAAATTGCAAGTCAGGAGCCCACCTGAAGAATAGAGTGATAAAAGTCGAGTCAAGAGCCAACAGAAGCTGTATAGATAGGATTTTGTAATTTCATTTATGTTTTAACTTGTAATTTTCATTTTTTGATGTAATGACAGAGCCACGGACCGGAACCTCGATGGAACCTTACTCGACTCTCCAACTCGGTATAGTCCACTTCTCTTTCAGCCCTTTGAGATACTTGTGACTTCCTCATGACTTGGGTAGATAGGGTTTCCGACAGGATTCGATTGTCCTTCTTTCTTTTACTCCTCTCTTTGAATAATGATCGGGACAAAATTTGGTCTCGTTGTTTACTTCTTTGTCTGAAAACACTACGTGTTTGCTCTCAAAGAGGGCATGATGTAGACACGTAATTTTGTCCCTTCTCGATAGCACTTTTAACCCATTTTTACCTTATCCTACCGTATACCCTCACCCATTTAATTACATCCCACAAAAAATAAAAAATAAAAAATAAAAATAACTCTCAACAAAATTTCTAACAAACTTTTATTCTTTTTAACATCCTAACAACCTACCCAATCAAAATAAACCACCTCCCTACCCCTACCTAACCCTACCCCACGTCACCCCTCCCCCCTTCTTCTTTTTCTTGTCCAAAAAGAAAGGACCAGGAAGGGGATAAATACAATATATACACACAAGACAAAAAAAATGATGAAAAAAGAGGGAGGGGCCACAAGGAACTTCTAGGAAGCTTCATACACATATATTCCATTTTTCCATCAAGAATAGGGGAGACACCATTTTTGCTCACTCTCAGAAGGGGGATATTCTCCATTATCTTCTTTACAAAAGAAAGCTCACGAAAAAAAAGTTTCTTCTCTTCGCCATGAATTCACACCCACCCACACTCACCATCACTCTCAACAATAATCACACGCACTATAGACATGAAGAAAGGATCGAGAGAGAGAGGTTGAAGGGAAAGATAAGGAATTAGGGAGAGATATAGAGAGATCGTAGAGAGAGAATAGGCGGAGGTTAATTATTCCGGTGAGAAACTCGCCGGTATTTAACCGGAATTACCCTATTGTTACTATTCCATCACCGGAGCACCCCACTGGTAGCAAAACCAGTGACCAAAAACCCCGCAGAATTCCAAAACTCCATCACCATCGGCGAAATCTATTTATAAAATCCCGTTCTCTATCACTCCGGTCAGATCTGAATTGCCGATGAACTCCATGTGCAATCGACGAACACACAGAAGCTCTGTCTAGCTCCCTCTCCCACGGTACAAATAAAAATACAGAGAGAAAACGGGTTTGGGAAAAACAGATTTCGGGGTCGAGATTTGCGAATTTGGTTTTCGTTCGAGGTTCTGTGTTCGAAGTCAGTCATTTCGTCTATTATTGATGCTGATATCATTATAATTGCAAAACATCATTTGAGGTCCATTTCTTCAACTCTGTTCTACTTTCATTTTTATTTTAATGTGGTGTGTTGATGTTAATTACATGAGTTGTATGTGTTTGATGATATGATTCGGATTATGTGTTTGAGCTTCTATAATTGTCGTGACTTGATCGGTTGGTTCTCTATTTAAATCAGTTAATCGTGTGGTTGTAAATGAATTTGGGGTGGGATTGAGATTAAAAGTTGATAAAGTGAATATTGTTGTTTTAATTCATCGATGTTGTTAATTGTGATAGTTTCATATTTAGGCTGACAATTGATAGGAAAACGTAGGTTGGGTAAGCAAATTTAGAACCTGGGTGTTTCGTTGAATGTGGAATGTGCGTGTGAATGTTTCTTTTTAGTTTATCATATTTAATTCAAATTTATTCATTTAGTCGGGGAATGCCCCGAGACACATTGTATTTATTCATCGGGGAATGCCCCGACGGATCATGTGTGCAAAGGAGGTTCGTGATCAAGGCCCGAGGCATCGGGTAAAGCACGAGAGCGTAGTTAGGATTAGTGTAGGTTAGATAGGATTTATTTTTGCATTTTTATTTATTTGGACTGTATAATTGGACTGAACACTAAATTTTGGATTTGTTTTGTTTTGTGTGTTTGATTGGTTATTTTATGTGTTTTTATGTGGTTTATACATTTGTAATGTCAAATTAGCCGATACACTCCATCAAGCGACCGTGGTCGAACCACGGGATCGAGGGGTGTCTAACACCTTCCCCTCGATCAACAGAATTCCTTAGTTGGAATCTTTGTTCGCGGATCAGTTATAGAGTCAAAACCATTTTGAAAAGGATTTACAAAGGTGACTTGGCACACCGGACTATGCCAAGTGGCGACTCTGAGTTTTGAATACAAAAAGTCCTTTTCGAAACAAATCTTCACTTTTGTCACTTTGATTGTCAAAACCCTTTCGAACTTAAAACGAATCTTTTGGAGTACAAAAAAGGGGTGTGACACAAGCTGCGATACAATGATGGATCTGAAAACGGTGAACTCCCATGTTGAGACAATTGAAGTCCTGTGGCCATAGGTGTACCAATTGTCTTTGCACCATCCGTATTGGCACGAGCAAAGAGTTCTCGTATATATTGTGATTGAGTAAGGGTCAATCCAGTGGGCTGATAATGGACCTCAACACCAAAAAAGTAGTGTAGCTTACCAAGATCTTTTACAGCAAAGGCATTAGAAAATTGAAGAACAAGGCTTGCAATGAACTCATTAGAGTTTTCTGTAACAATAAGATCATCCACATACACCAAGATAATAGTAATATGGCCGTCAAAATTGAGTATAAACAGAGACGTATCAGATTTGGAAGGTATAAAATTGAGTTCAAGCAATTTCGAGCTAAGCTTCTCAAACCATGCCCGAGGTGCTTGTTTAATCCATAAAGGGCTTTATGAAGCTTGCAAACATGGTTGGGATATCTTGGATCAGTAAATCTAGGGAGTTGAGACATGTATACCTCTTCATGTAATTGCTCGTGAAGAAATGCATTTTTGACGTTGAGCTGCTGTAAAGACCACCCTTTGGACAGAGCTAAAGACAAAAACACTCGGATTGTTGTAGGCTTTACCACGGGACTGAATGTTTCATGATAGTCCACTCCATCCTCTTGGCTAAATCCCTTTGCCACTAAACGAGCCTAGTAACGCTCATTGGAGCCACTAGGATTGAGTTTTAACTTAAAAATTCATTTGCATCCCACAACATTCTTTTCCGTGAAGGATGGAACATTGGACCAAGTATCGTTTTTCAAGAGGGCGTTGTACTCTTCTTGCATAGTTTTTAGCCATTTTGGATCCTTGTTGGCTTGGGTAAAATAGGTAGGTTCAGGCGGAAGGGTAAATGAAGGCAAAGGATATTTTGTGGCAATGTGAGGTTGGGGAAGTTGTGATTTGTTTTTACTCCTGGTGATCATAGGATGAGGTACAAAGGATGTGGTTCGAGCAGCCGGTGGTTGAGAATTAGGAGCAATGGTAGGTGTATCAATAGGTACTGGAAGATCAACAATAAGGTTAATATCAGGGATGGAAGACGGAGACAAATTGGATGGGACCAAAAAACACACCGGTGAGCTTGACGATGGACTTGGTGAAGAAGGATTTGACGAGTTTAGCGATGGAATTGGCGAGACAACATCTGCTATAGAACTATTATTGGCAGAAGTGATAGGCGAAGTGGAATTACAAGGAGCAATGATGGGTAACGAGGTCAGGACAGTAGAGTCAGAAGTCGGTGCTCTATTTGAAGTCGAAGATAAACTAATAAAAGGAAATTGTAACTCGTTAAAAAACACATGCCGAGATATATATATTCGGCCACTAGGGACATGTAAACACTGATATCCTTTATGATTTCCACTATACCCCAAGAAAATACACTTTAAGGATCGGAAGGCTAGTTTGTGAGAATTATAGGGACGAAGAAATGGGAAACACGCGCAGCCAAAAGTTTTCAGAAAATGGTAATCAGGAATTTGTTTGAACAACTTCTCATAAGGTGAAACATTATTGAGCGAGGGTGTTGGGATACGATTTATAGTGTAACGGCAGTAGCAAAAGCATGATCCCAAAAGGTGAGAGGAAGGGACACATGTGCGAGAAGTGTTTAACCCATTTCAATAATATGACGATGTTTTCTTTTGGCAGCACCATTTTGTTCATGGGTATGGGGATAAGATAAGTGATGAACGATCCCCTCTTGAGCAAAAAAGTTGAATAATTCCAATATTCACCACCCCAATCAGATTGTAGCACTTTTAAATGGCGCTCAAAGAACTTCTCGACTCGAGTTTTAAACGATAAAAATATTGTATAAACTTCATTTTTGGAACTCATAGGAAATAGCCATGTAAATTTGCTAAAGTCATCAATAAAAGAAACATAATAACAGTATTTATTACTAGCTGTAGACACGTAATTTTTTATCCTCCTCGGATTCTAACTATTTTTTTTTTATATTTATATTTATATCTAATATAATATTATTTAAATTCTTATTTTATTTTAATAAATATTTAGTTAAGAAGTAAATAACTAAATTTTTGAGATATTTTATTTTTATTTTATTTTATTCTAATTTTTAAAAAAATATTTATATATATATATATATATATATATATATATATTTCTTATTAAATTTTAAATAAAATAAGTAATTTTAATATTGTCTTAATTATATTTATTTAAGGTTATTTATAATTTTTATTATATTTTCTTAAAATATAAATTAATTAGTTATATTCATATCTATTATTATTATTTTATTTTTATTTTATTTTATTTATTTATTATTTATCTTTATTTATTATTAAAAAAAAATATTTCAAAATTTGAATTTTTCTCTTCCCTTATCTGATAGTTTTAACCTTTCCCCCTCAAAAATTAACCGTTCCCCCTCAAATTTCCTCTACTTAGGACTCTCACTCCTTTAAGATAGAATACGGATTACACTATTCTGCCTAGACATTGAACCAAATAAAAAAAAGACAGAGAAAAATATCAACAGTGAAAGACATCAGATAACAAAGAGAGAAAAAGAAAAAGCATTGAAGTTGAAGTTTCGTTCGAATTTTCGGTGACAGTGTTCGAGTTTCTATTTTAATTTATCAACAGGTTCTTATCCCATTTTGTACTATTATTTAATAAATTTATTCAATATGCAAAAGTTGATTATTTATGTGAATTCATTATCATGAATTATATTGTACATTTTTTATCCAAATATGTTTGTTGCGTAAAATAATGAATCAAAAGGTATATTAGAGTTAAAATTTTATAAAGTGGATATTTTAAAAGAAATGAGAAGGATTATGAATATGTTTGTACTGATATGCATGTATATATCTACACGATAACACACTGACCGGAAAACGAGCCCAGACACAGATGAAACACATATATAATTTGGACAAACAGCAAAACAGAAGAGAAAATAACAGTTTAAGATAAGATTTTCGATGAATAATTCACCGGAATTGTCGATCTCCTCTGACGAACATCACTATGAACCGGACACCCATCGCCATAAAATCTCAAAATCCGTCCACCAGATCCAATAGGCAGCATGACCAACAGTCGACAGTCGTCATCCGCCGAAGTCCGACCAGCCCTGTTGTTGCTCTGTCCAACAGGAACAGCCACTAGTCAGCATTGACTGTTGCTGGCACCACCCTCTTGACCTCTCCCCACGCCGGCACCTCTCCTCCTTCTTCCTCTTTCCCCATCGCCGACCAGCCACCATGGCTGAGAAAGCGGTGCAACCCACTTACCTCTCCCTCCAAGTCTCCAGCCATCATTATCTCTCTCAGATCCGACCAATTTTTCATCGAATTTGCGCCACCGATCGGCGAACCCAGCACAGCCATACCTCCCCGCCGCAAATCAACAATTGGCGATCCAAAAACCATTCCCCTTCACGACGATTTTAACGCCACTGCTTCACTGTCGACGATCAGTCGTCGTCTCTCCGTTCAGTCGTTGTTTCCCGTTGATTAGCGTTGCTCTTTATCATTTCTGTTGCCATAGATGATAAAGGTTAGAGAGAGAAAAATTGAATACTGAATGTGTATGTGGGAAAAAGGGATTTTTATATTTCTTTTTTATTATTGTTTCCTTTTTGAATAAATACCCAAGCCTCTTTATTTGAATATAATATAAAATTATTTTTAGTTAATAATTAATAAAAAATAAAGCATGAATAAATTTGATACTAATAAAATTTATTATTATTTATAGTTTTGCTTGGAGTGGGGTATCATATATTTCAAGTTATTTATTTATTTACTTATTTATCTATTTTCAGAATTTATGTTCGAATTATATATTTCGGAGATTTTCATGTTTGATTTGTCTATAATATATGATTTGAGTTTATTTAATTTAAAGATATTAAATTTTAGAGATAATATTAAATTTAGCATAATATAGATAAATTTGTGTATTTTACTTATTTTATTATTTTCATTAATAGAACTTAATAATTATTTATTGATTTAATTAATTGTGTTAAATGAATTTTGCTTTAGTTTATTATTAAGATTTTAGCACATTTTAAATATTCGTCTGAATTAAAGAATGTGGCGTACGTATCTTTTCGAGACATTTAAAAATTCACGGATGCAATAATGCACCTTGATAAATATTTTATTAAAAATTAATTTTTATCCATTTATTTAATATAAGATATATAGATAGATTTTAGATATTAAAAATGAGCGAATTCAGGCTTGCAAACATAGTTTATCCCAAATAGTTAAAGATAAGATAAGTCAATAAAAGCGACCGTACTAGAACCACGGAACTCGAGGGGTGCCTCACACCTTCCTCTCGGTCAACAGAATTTCTTACCTGGTCTTCTGTTTCCGCAGACCATAACAAAGAGTCATTTCCTTTTGATTAGGGATTCAAAAAGGTGACTTGGAACACCATAACTCAATTCCAAGTGGCAACTCTATAAATAAAATAATTCCTATTCAATATCGTCACTTTAATTGGAAAAACCCTTCGGTCTCGATCCCTTCGGGCGAAAAAGGGTTGTGACACTAGCCAATTGTGGAGCAGGACCCCATACATCACTGTGGATCAAATCAAGGGGAAAGCTAGCACTAGAACTAGAATTAGAAAACGGCAATTTGTGACTCTTGCCATATTGGCAAGAAGAACAAACACTAGACTGAGGACTCAATTTGACTGGTAAAGAAAGAATCCTAATAATACTATTGACTGCTCATAGAGACGAGTGACCTAAACGACTATGCCATAGATCAAAAGATGACTTGGAGACATGGAAAGCCTGTGATTTATTTGAGGAAGAAGGCTAGCCGAGTAACTGGGTTGCAAGGAGATGATAAAGGTCATTCTCAAGAGTTCCGCGCAGTAGTACTTTCCCCGTTGCCCGATCCTTCACAAGACAAAAACGAGGGTGAAACTCAAATATAGCATCATTATTAGAAGTGAACTTTGCTACACTAAGCAAATTCTTGGTAATCTTAGGCACCAATAATACATTAGATAAATGTAAAGGTTGACTAACTGTAGGTAAGATAGCATTACCAAAGTGAGAAATTGTCAAACTTGTGCCATTACCAATATGAATTTGATAGTTTCCCATATACTCTCCTCGTACCGCCATATTCTGCATATCGTTATTTAAATGATGAGTAGACCCAGAATCCGGATACCAATTTGAGTCTCCAACCATAGAAGATTGTGCAATTAGAGCATCCAAGTGCAATTTGGAAGGAGCTTGATAGGCATGGTCAAAATAATGGTAGCAAACCAAGGCGGAGTGATCAAATTTATGGCAAACTTGAAATTGATTTTGGTTGGATGAGTTGGCGTTGCGACCTCGAACTCGTCCTCATCCTCGTCCAGATATGCCACCATAAACCTAATTGTTATTGACATTAGTAGGCTGCTTAAAGGAGTTATCATTCTTAGTATTGTTGGATTGTCTAGTAGACAAGTTGGTTTGGCTTAATCCTTGTTCTGTACTTATCATTTACTCCAAACGATACTCTTGACTTTAAAGCAAGCCATGAAGATCGGCTAATGAAATTAACTCGGCCCTAGTAGTGACCGAGACAACCACATCATCATATTATTGTCCAAGTTCTCCAATAATATATAATACAAGATCATCATCAGTGACCGAGTGTGCCGCAACCGCGAGATTATCGACATAAGTCTTCATTTTTTGAAGATATTCTACCATGGATGAGTTTCCTTTCTTTGTGGTTTGTAATTGCAACCTTAGTTGCATTATCCTAGCCTTGGATTGCGATGCAAACATCGTCTCAGGTGCTTGCCAAACTGCCTGAGATGTTGTACAGCCGACTACTTGGGCTAAAATCCCTTCGGTGAGGGCTTAGAGAAACCAAATCAATAAAAGTTGGTCTTGTTTGATCCATAAACTGTACGCTGGGTTGATAACCCCGTCAGTTGAGGTTGCTTCAAATGAGCTATTTGGAGGGTACTTGTGCGTACCACCCACATATCCCTCGAGTTCGTTACCCCTTAGAACTGGGAGAATTTGTGATTTCCACACAATATAGTTATGACGGTCTAATTTGAGAAGATGAGACTGATTAACGTTGGTTGCGAGCGACGAAAAATTCTGGGAAGGGGTTTGTGAGGTGATACTGGTAATTGACGGAAGTGCCATTGTGGGACGTGAGTCTTCGTAAGGCTTTGATACCATTAAAAGATTTTCACTCAATTATATTCAGAGAGGGCTTTTGCCTCAATACATACAAGATGCTATACATGGTATAGTTAAACACAAACTCTCTAAGAGATAAACTATACAATTCTAATCAAATATAAATACATAATATGTGACTATTATGGTGTCCTAACAATGCAAAGGGTAAAATGGTTAGAAATAGGTAAATTATCCATTGATTTTATAAACTGGACAAGTATAGTTGGACATCTCAAAATTTAAACAATGGACAAGTAAAGATGAATGGACGAAGTATATACTTATTTATTGATTTTCTAAGGAGCGTTTAAAACAAAAATGCGACAACTAATATGAAACGGAAAGGAGAAATTATATCCTGTCCAAATAACTCGTTGTGCTCCTATCATAACTTGATTGTTGAGTACAGGTCACTAATGGAGGAAACACAATCAATAATGTCAACCAAGATCTTTAGAAAGCAGAATGCAGTGGCGGACATGCTTGCTAAGGAGGGAACTAAAAGTCAAACCATGGAAACACCGCAACTGTTTTGGGAAATTCCTCTTTTTATAACAACTCTTATGTACTCTGATTCTAACGGGATGCTTGTTCAACGTAGAATAAAAAACAATGCTATTAACCTCCAGGGTCGGGATGTAGCCCCAAACACTCTAATTTTGTCCCCCTTAACTGGAAGGGGTGTAACTCTATTTCCCTCATAATTACTAATGAATGAATTATCTTTTACACCAAAAAAAAAAAAAACTCGTTGGGGTTGCCTGCAGAATCTTTTAAAAGCTTATATTTTGACAAGTTCAATACAACTCTTTTGAGTCTATAGTTATAGTTTTATAACACAATTTACTCATGAACTTTACACATTTTATTTATTCAATTAACAGGTGCAGGTACTCCACAGAACAAATTTATGTAAAGCAAGAATAACAAAATAAAACAAGAAGAAATTATTTAAACGATCCATATATCAATATAGATCCATATTTTCCTATAAAGTCCAGTTACTGCACCATTAGATTACTATCACATAGAATATTACTGCTGGATTTATTTTCCTTTAACACATGAAGCTTAATTCAAATATTCATGATCAGACATCAGTTGGAAGTTCCAATTTGGAATCAAAGGCCGGTTGGTCTTCGAGATCACCATACGGACGTTGTCCTCTCCAATTACCTGGTGGATCATAATTGCAAGTTATAAAATACCACCCATTGTTGCACCGGACCCTAGAACAACCAAGACGTACTGAGTTACGCCAGACTACCTGAGTATAGTGCCCACATACTTTGCACACAAAATTTCTTTCAAAGTCATCCAACACTCATCTACCACCTGTAAATAATAACAAAATAATACAATAATGGAGATATCAAAATAATACAACTAAACCTAACCTTTAATTAAGAAAATTCCTCAAAGCCGACCAATATTTATCTATCACCTGTAAACTTTAACAAAATAATTCGATAAAAGTGATATCAAAACAATATAATTAAACTTAAATTCTACACACAAAAATTTCTTTAAGCCGATCGAGATTCATCTATGAACTATAAACTAACACAAAATAACAAATTAATAGAGACATTACGACAATATAATTAAACCTAACTTTTACCTACAAAAAATTTAAAAGTCGACCGACATTCATCTAGCATTTGTAAATTAAAATAAAATAATAAGATAATAAAGATATCAAGACAATACAATTAAACATAACCTTTACACAAGAAATTTTTCAAAGTCAACCAACAACCTGTAAACAATAAAATAAAAAATAATATAATAGTGATTACAAAGCTTCGATTTTGATCTAACTAATTCTTGTCTGAGCGAAAATTTTGACCCTAAAGAATAATTTTGAATGAAAAAAGAAAAGATATATATATACACACATGTTGAATTCTATTATGCTGACAAAAACAGTGAAGAAGTTGGGGGGTAGAAAATCAAGCATCCACTAATCTAGACATGCAATCGAATCAGGTTAGATGAGCATCAATCATATTCTCCCAATAGGCAATCGGTTTGTTCTCTAGTTTAACGTACATCTCAATATTTATAAAAATATTTTCTTAATAGAGTGTTATTTTAGGAGTATTTTTCTAATTGAACAGTAGAAAGGAAAATATTAATTAATTCTTTTACCATATATTTTAGGAGTCTCATATAATTTAGAAAGTCTAGTAGAAAGGAAAATATTAATTAATTATCCTACCATATATTTTAGGAGTCCCCATATATTTTAGGAAATCTAGTTAATATAATAAAAAATAATTAAATAATAAATTTAAAAAAATAGTGAAAAGACAATTTTGTCTAAAGGAGAGTCTTTTAATGAAGGGCAAAAAGTTCAAATTACTTTTCTAAGGGTCTTCACACTTTTAATATATTATTATTATTATAGATTATAGATTATAGATTATAGATATAGATAATATAATATTATAATATAATAATTATATATATATATATGTATGTGTCCTATCTATTAGGGGGGTCAGCCAGGGGAACAATTACCCACCAATGCAGTTAGCTCATCGCATCGGACTTATCTAGTGTAAATGTGCTCTTTATATTTCCTGTGTGATTTGAAAGTTATTGTACAAGACTGCGTTTACACCGTGCACACCCAAAAAGTAGGAGTAGCGGTCCAAAAAATATTATATCATATCAAGATAGAACACTTAGAAATGTATATAAAACAATTAACAAAAATAGGCTTGTGAATTAGTACAACGGTCGAAATTATCTATTTAACTTGCACACATTATGTTAGTGTACGTAAAAGTAATTTTAATTTATCGGAGTATTTAACATGTTCGGATGTTGTAGCAGATTTTCGTGATTATATTAATTTATTTGTTGTTATGAATTATTTCTTGATGACTTAATTAATAGTGATGTAAAAAAACATTATATTGTCCGGATATAGATTTAAACTAGACAAGACAACCCACACCCCATAGTGCCAACAGTTGTAAAATAGGAACATGAATAAAATAAAGGAGACAAAATACTCATATATAAATTGATTGCATCAAATAAAACAACACGCAAGGGTCCATATGAATATCAATTTAGACAACATATTTCCCCTAGATTAACCAGTCACTAGATCTACACCATTGGATAATTATCCAACTGAGCTAGTAAGATAACATCCAACATATATAGCATATAGTACTGGGTTTTATTTTCACTAACACGTGAATTAAGCATTATTCATGATTTTATTTAGTCTTAGACATCACTGGGAAGTTCCAAGCTGGAATCGAAGGCCAGTTGTTGTTCTTCAAGATCACCACAGGGACGTTTTCCTCTCCAGTTACCTGGTGGATCAAAATTTCAAATTATAAAATACCACCCGTTGTTGCAACGTACCCTAGCACAACCAAGACGTACCGAGTTTTGCATGACAACCTGAGTATAGTGTCCACATACTTTTCTTGGTGCACAAGTGTCACACCCCTTTTTTCGTACTCCAAAAGAAAGAATTTATTTTAAGATTCGAAAGGGTTTTTATTATTAAAGTGACAAAATGAAGAAAATTTGTTTCGAAAAAGAATTATTTACATTTTTTGATTCAGAGTCGCCACTTGGCATAATTGGGTGTGCTAAGTCACCTTTGGAAATCCTTTTTCAAAACTGTGTTTGACTCTTTTAAACTGGTTTGCGAACAGAGATTCCGGCTAAGGAATTCTGTTGACCGAGGGGAAGGTGTTAGGCACCCCTCGGTCCCGTGGTTTGACCACAGTCGCTTGGCAGAGCGTATCGGCTAAATTGACATTACGAATGCATAAACCACACAAAGCACTCAAGAATAATCACTCAAGCAAACAAAAACAAAATAATCCAAAATATAATGTCCAGTCCAATTATTACAACCCGAAATAAAAGGTACTAAAAGTAAACCTACGCTAATCCTAAACTATGCTTTACCCGATGCCTCGGGCCTTGATCACGAGCATTCTTTGCATACAAAATTCTTCGGGGCATTCCCCGGTGAGTAAATACAAATGACCTAAGGGCATTCCCCGGTTAAATAAATACGTTTTTCAAATACGATAAACAAAACATTCAACAAATATTTCAAACATTCCAACAATTCAAAAATTCTAAAATTTGCCTACCCGACCCTAGTGCTTGCCTACCCGTTCGATGACATATCACGTTCAACATCAACAATGAATCAAAATACTATAATATTCGCTTTTATCAATTTTTCGATTTCCTCCCCCAACTTCATTCTTATCAACCAATGATTAACATATGCTTCAATTACCAATTCACTTTTCAACACTCAAATCCAACATCAACCAATACGCAATCAAAATTCAAACATACCAACCAACCAAATCATTCACGATAATGTAAAAATTAAAGCGAGAGAAGATAGAATTGAACCTCAATTTTTATTTAAGTCCCAAATTGTTCGACACCGCCAACGGATTGGAACCAAGTTTGAAACCTCGACCTAACGAACTCAATGCGGACCTGTCTACTCGATAATTGAACAGAAAAGCCGATTCCAGCGAGACAAGGATGAAATTTAGAGAATAAAGGATGTTTGGTCAGCTATTTCCAGTAACTGTCAGACCGAAACCAAGTTGATTCAACGGCATTTTCCGGTAGGTGCGTTCAAGTCGTTTGGTCGTTGTTCTCGAATTGATTTCAGGTGAGCTTTTGTGATGATTTGGCCAAAAAATATGCGCGGGAGCTGATGGTTGTAGATGGGACATTTTGGTCGGCATAGATCACCGGCGATAGGTCGTCGGAAAACAAACTAACCCCGCTGCTCTCTCGCTGTTTCTCTGCACTCTCTTCTTCCCCGATGTTTGATTCTTCACCATTTTTCGATCTCCCTCTCGACTTACTCTCTTTCCCCTAATTCTCTTAATTTCTCCTATCTCCGGTTACCCTCACTCTCTCATCTTTCCGTCCCAATGCGTGTGTGGAGGCTGGTTACTATGTGTGAATTGAGTGTGGGTGTGGGTGTATGGCTCAGTGAGAGTGTACGTTAATGGAGTCTCTGTGGTGTGTGGTGTGAAGAAGAATCCATTTTTTTCGTTTCTGTGTGTGTGTATGGTTAGGATTGTGAAAATGGGGATGGAGAGTGAGTGTGTGAGGTTTGTGCGTGTTCTTGGTGTAACGTGTGTGTAATGTGAGGATCAAGAAGATGGTGTTGAATGCTGTATGTTATTGTTTTTTTTTTTTGGTTACTGATAATGCAAAAAAAAAATTCTGATGGTGAGAGTATGTGTGTGTTTTTATTGTGAGGGCCACGTGGGTGGGAATTAGGGTAGGGTAGGTGGGGTCACGTGGGGTAGGGGTTAGTGGTGAGGTGTTGTTTTTTTATTGGGTGGGTTGTTAGAATATTAGGATAAAACAAAATTAGTTAGGGGGTTGTTATTTTGTCATTTTGTGGAGGGATTATCACACGGGTGAGGGTACACGGTAGGATAAGGTAAACAATAGGTAAAAACGATATCGGGGAGGGACGAAATTAGGTGTCTACATCATGCCCCCTTTGAATGTAAACACGAAGTGTTTTCAGGAAAAGAAGTAGACAGCGAGACCAAATTTTGACCCGACCATTATTCAAAGAAAGAAAAAGAAGGAAGAAGGACAACCGGGTCTTGACTTAAGACATCCTTCCTACCCAAGTTATGAGAGAATCAAGTCACGGGTATTTCAAAGGATTGGAAGAGAAGTGGACTATACCGAGTTGGAGAGTAGAGTGAGGTTCCATCGAGGTTCCGGTCCGCGGCTTTGTCATTACATCAAAAAATGAAAATTACAAGTTAAAACATAAACAAAACTACAAAAATCCTATCTATACAGCTTTTGTTGGCTCTTGACTCGACTTTTATCACCCTATTCTTCAGGTGGGCTCTTGACTTGCAATTTCTTTCGACTTGTGGCTTGGCTTTCAATTACTTTTCTTTGTTGCATGACTTTTAATTTTTGCACCCTGTTCTGCAGGTGGGCTCCTGACTTGCTATTTTTATCAACTTGTTGCTATGCTTTATATTTCTTCACCCTGTTCTGCAGGCGGGCTCCTGACTTGCTATTTCATCAACTTGTTGCTATGCTTTCAATTTCTTCACCTTGTTGCTAGGTTTTCCATTTATTCGCCTTGTGCTTCGGGCATGCTCCCGAAATCACATCAAAACTGAAAAGAAAATTATCCCAAATAAAGAAATGCAATTTCTATGAGTTAATTGGAATGACTCGACTAAAAGGTACGTCTTTTAGGAATCAAGGGGGATGACTCGACTAAAAGGTACATCTTGTAGGAATCAAAGGGGATGACTCGACTAAAAGGTACGTCTTATAGGAATCAAGGGAAATGACTCGACTAAAAGGTACGTCTTCTAGGGGTCAAAGGGGATGACTCGACTAAAAGGTACATCTTATAGGAATCAAAGGGGATGACTCGACTAAAAGGTACGTCTTCTAGGAATCAAAGGGGATGACTCGACTAAAAGGTACGTCTTATAGGAATCCAAGGGGATGACTCGACTAAAAGGTACGTCTTATAGGAATCAAGGGGGATGACTCGACTAAAAGATACGTCTTATAGGAATCAAGGTGGATGACTCGACTAAAAGGTACGTCTTGTAGGGGTCAAAGGGGATGACTCGACTAAAAGGTACGTCTTATAGGAATCAAAGGGGATGACTCGACTAAAAGGTACGTCTTATAGGAATCAAAGGGGATGACTCGACTAAAAGGTACGTCTTATAGGGGTCAAAGGGGGTGACTCAACTAAAAGGTACGTCTTATAGGAATCAAAGGGGATGACTCGACTAAAAGGTACGTCTTATAGGAGTCAAAGGGGATGACTTAACTAAAAGGTATGTCTTCTAGGAATCAAGACTTAAGTTAGGAAGTGCATTACCTAAGAAGAAAAATTTGAATTACCCAATCAAGGAAGTGTGTTTCCTTACCAATGTTGTTTGAATTATCAAAACAATGATGTGTTTCTCCTTACCAAAGTTGCTTGACTTACAAACCTGTGCAGCAACCTTGCCTCTTGCATTTGTTGAGGTGAGAAATTACGGCCTTTGATGTTTAGGCTCTGAAATCCTTGATCTGAATGCAACATGTATTCCTATTACATACAAAGAAAACTTGTGAGTTTAAAAACATAGTGGCTAGTTTGTGGCTTTGGCTTTTGAGGCAATTGCTCCTGCCCCCGTCACATTTAACTTTGCTTCCAACCATTAGCATATGTCATTGACTTGCTGTATCATTGACTCAAACTCAGCTTATTAAGAGTGACTCTGAAACAAACACAGTATTTCTGCTTTGTCGTGTTTCTCAAATTAAACCCTTTGAACCTTGGTATTTCCATGAGTTCCCCGACTTCTCTGTTGACAAAACTTCCTGCATGCCTTTTTTGGGCTCACAATCATGTCTCTTTCATGTGCTAGCTTTTTTCTTGCTTTGTACAATTAAAGAAGCTGGTAGCCAGTTTTGAAATCTTTTCTCACTTGTTTTGACACGGACTTGACTCAAAGACAAGAAACACAAAAAAAAGAATGACAATTTTTGTTTTGATAACTGACTTAAGAAAGATAAAATTAAAATAAAGAGAAGAAAGAAAAGACAATGAATATCCCCTTTTAAAACAATGAAACGAAAAATTCATCTAAAGATGACAGTCACCACTAATGATGCCATGTATTTTGGATTAAGCAGCTTGATCTTTTCATCCAAACGTTCTACCCATTGTTGTTAAGTTAATGGCCTTGAAACTGAGTCACTTTCTTAGGTCAATTGCATTTAAGACCCCATCGGCTAGTGGCGCCTTGAAGGGTTTTAGCCAATAAGCTTCTTTCATTTTCTCTCGGCTCACTATCGCCTTATGGTGCCCGTGAGGGTTTTCACCAATAAGACTCTCTCATTTATATTTCTCTCAACTTACCATCATCTTATGGTGCCCGTAAGGGTTTTCACCAATAAGACTCTCTCATTATATTTCTCTCTTGATTTCTTATGCTGAGGAAGATAAGTAGTTCCCAAGTGCATCATCATATCCCTTACATACTTAGCCTTAACATCCTCAAAGATTGATCTGAAGGTCTTTCTTTGGTTGTAACTTGGCTTTTGGATAGGGTTGGAAAGAAAGGATGGCATGAGGCCCAAACGACACTTGAAGTGGGGTAGGACTTACAACTTTTGGAATCGACTCAAACATTGAGGACTAACTCATGCCCCAGTTTCTTTTGATTGGGTGACACTAAATTGTTTATTTGGTTGGACCGAGCCCTAAGTAGGGCAGCCTACGTATCTCACCCTCGAGAGAGGAGAATCAGGTCATGCGTAGTTCTGGCAGCTTATTTTGCTTGATTCTGATTTTTTTGTTCTTTTTTTTTTTTTTTTTGGGGGGGGGGGGGGGGATTTTTCCGACTCTATTTTTCTTCACTCTTTTTTCTCTTTTTTTTTGACACATTTTTCTCTTTTTTGTAACTTTTGACTTTGTCTTTTTGCTCGACACTATTCTTTGAACTTTGCTTACTCTATCTTGATTCCAAAAGAGGGGTATGAAAGAAAATAACACTAAGGTTCAAATGGGGTAAACAAAGGATGACACAATGTTTGGATAGCAGAATGAAATTCCTTCATCATATCAATCCTTGAGAATGCAAGTACATAACATGCAATTGGAAGTGCACGATCAAGATCACTTATGAAATATTTTACAACACTAACTTGCCCCGAGCATGTGTGCCACCTCTTTTTCTACACTTTCCCAGCATACAACTCCATTTTGTTGTACATTCCTCATGCTGAAGGACTCATGACTTCGTGGAGCTAATTTTCTTCCTGTTCCTCTTGATAGGATCACGTAGACACTGTTTGACCTAATTAAGACATGTCTTTCAATTGATAACCAAGTTATTCTCATGATTTTCAAAATAATAGTCTTAACTTTCAAAGAAGGTTTCAACTTGATCACCAAATGCCCCACACTCTATCTATTTCCTCAGATGCTCTCTTTTTCTAACTTTAACCCTCTGATTCAATGTTCATTCTTAAACTGGATGTTAAGATATAGCTGTAAATTTCACTAGCATATCATATCACTAGAGTCAACATAAAATGTACTATGTAAAAAAAAGAAACAAACAACACACATTTAAAACACAAAGAAAAAGAGGATACTCCATTTAATAAAAATGAAAGATAGAAGGGTTTGAACATAAATGACAAAGGGACAAAATAAGATAAATCCTGAACTACAACCCTGAAATAATTCGGAGAACAGAATATAAAACAAAACAAGCTACCAAACCCCTTCCTGGTAAGGAGAGGGGT
Organism: Capsicum pubescens; assembly: GCA_030864215.1. Classification (NCBI taxonomy): domain Eukaryota; kingdom Viridiplantae; phylum Streptophyta; class Magnoliopsida; order Solanales; family Solanaceae; genus Capsicum; species Capsicum pubescens. The sequence continues at coordinate 269,780,544 of CM061545.1, read as the reverse complement.
GACTTCTCAATTGCTCAGTCTGACATCTTAGCCACTGGCTTGCATATCAACATGACTGGAGCTTCCACCACTGTCAGACACATTTCCTTCAACAAATAATCTATGGATCCCCATGCTTAACTTATTGTCTCCCACAGATTGTGCAGTACCGCGTGCTGGTGAAGAACTCTGTGGGATGGTCGAAGGGCCACTGTTTTGCACCACAATCAATTTATCTTGAATTATTTTTTCTATTTCTCTTTTCAAAGTGCGACAATCTTCAGTACTATGACCCTGAACATTAGAATGATATGCACATCGCACATTAGGATCAAAGCTTCTTGAATGCGGGTCAGAAGTATACCCAAGGAGAGGAGTGATCAGGCCCTGCTGTACCAATCTCTGGAATAAACTAGCATAGGATTCCCCAATAGGAATGAAATTATCCTTTTCCTTCCTCCTCTTTGCGAACTCTGGCCTCGGATGAAATTTGGATTTAGAGATCCCTTGGTAAATTTGTGGGGGTCGAGGACGATGTTGAGGGACAAGGGCATTCCATTGTGGATAAGAAGATGGATAAGCATACAATTGTGCATTGTTCACAGGATATCGAGGAAGTGGAATGGGATTTCTTGGATTTCGGAGAAGGAAACCTTGTTGCAAGTGGTTATGTGGATCTGATATGTAAGCTCGGTATTGAGGCTGGCAGTATTGGTGGGTTGAACCTCTCAAACTTTGCTTTGGCCCTGTCATGACAATAGGTGTGTTTTCCTTCTTCTTTCATTCAGTTTCCCTTGGTTGATTGCAATGTCGTCCCGAATGTTCACAGAATCCTTCTGTCCATCAGGCTCCCCAAATTTTGATGTCTCAAAGCTGGGAGGAAGGTTAACACTTGAATACATGCCCCAGTTTTTATATGAAACATCTTCATAACCCATAAGTCCAGGGGAATTTTTCATATCATTTTCTACACTCTTCACTTTCCCAACCATTTTCTCTGGCTCTTTTGGCATGCTAGGCTTCTTAGTAAGAAATTTTGGTGGTTCACTTAACTTAACTGTAGGCTCAAGAGTATACCAATGATCATCAACAGTATTGAACGTGGAGTCACTAGTGGACTGGGAAAGCACAATCGTTGGATTGATAGACAAAGTGGAAGCCTTAGTAGAAGGTTGAGCAACAAAAGCACAAACGGTATGTGGTGCTGTGAATGTGGTAGACTTATACTGAGGAGATAAAGAAAGAGTGGTGGAAGTATTGAGGTGCATTTGACGTGGAATGGATTCTGAGGCATGTTGTGGTGCATCAACAACAGTAGGAAACTGACTTTGCGATTTTGGTGGAAGACTCAAGGTATTTGCAGGGTCAAAAGTGGGGAACGGAGGTGGAGGCAGCCCACTGGCCCAAGCTCGGTACATTCCCATCATTTGTTGTCTCAGTCTCAAATTCTCTTCCTTTAAACTCTCAATTTTCCGACTCTTTGTTTCATCCATGATGCCACTCTCTATATCCTTGTTGGACACAACTAACCCTTCCTTGGATTTGGTGTGATATAGAGGACCAACCAGGAAACCACAAACCAACCACCTTAAACTAACTGAACAAGAGGTAACAAATATGTTAGAGTTCAACATTTTTTTCTTCAAAACCTCTTCTTTTTTTCTTTTGAAAAGATCACCGAACCCAAGAAGGGTGCCTACGTATCTCACTCCCAAGAGAGGAGAATTAGGTGTGCGTAGTTTGTGAAGTTTTGCCAAAATGGTCAATTAAACTCTTTCTTCTTTCTTGAAACAAAGTGTCAATAGAATTGACGAAAATCTTTTTTTTTTTTTTAGGTTTAAATCTCTATACAAAATGAAACCTGTGTAATTACCAAAGAAAAAATCATTTTGGGTTTTCGATTTTTGAATTTCATGTGAAAATGAAACTTGAACCTATTAAAGGAAAATCTTTTTGTAGTTTTCTTTTAAAGAAGTATATGAAACGCCTACTCTAAATGGAGAGTGAAGAAATATTTTTGGATTTTTCAAATAAGATCCCCGAACCCACAATAGGTTGCCTACGTATCTCACTCCCGAGAGAGGAGAATCAGGGGTGCGTAGTTCGTCCAGATTGGACAATTAATGATTAAATAACAGACTGCACCCTACCTTAAGAGACACAACCAAAGACAAACAAATAAAATCTTTTTTTTTTTTGGATTTTTAATTAGACACTTCAGCTAAAAATGACACCAACAACTACGAAGGAAAAAAATCTTTTGGTATTTTCGTGAAATGTACAAAACTCCTACAATTTTTGCATTTTTCTTTTATAAAAACTCCTATGAATGAAAAATCTTTTTGAAGTTTTCGAATTGTGAATGCATGCTAAACGAGACAAAGGAAAAATGTTTTTGATAGTTTCGTTTTTTAAAAATGAATGCAAAAGGTAAAAATCTTTTTTTTTTGGATTGTGAAGAACAAAAGCCATGAAGAACACTAAAAGCTACGACACTCTCTTTTTTTTTTCTTCTTTTCGACTCACTTCACTTTTTTTCTTTATTTTTTTTCGACAGTTCTTGCCTAAGCACCTTACTCCTAACAATTTTTTTTTCAAATCAGTCCGTGAAATGACCACATTACCTTGAAAGATGCAACAGTTAGCACGTTGGGAAGCTTTAGAGGTGAGTCTCCAACAAAGGGCTATGTGTGCCCCGCTAGGTCTCAGTATGATGCACATAAGCATGACCTAAAGGCTGACCTACGTTGTGGTTCACTAACAAGGCTGTTCGGGGGAGCGTATGGTCGATAGTGGCTGCTTTGCTTTCCACCTACTCCATAACACCGATGGCTCCTCCCCTAAAATAAGGGTGACTCAACTAGAGGTCATGTACAACACGTGTACTACGGACATGTTGCAGAAAGAAGGTCTGGGGGTAGACACATGATGACAAATATAAAAGCGGTAACACATAGGATAAATACTATAAATAAAGTGCACGAAAAACGCACAAAAGTGAAAAAAATAACACAAATAAAATCACAAACAATGCTTATACACTCATAATGCCAAACAAAGCCGATACGACTCCAACAATAAGCTCGAATTCTGAAATAGTCCCCAGCAGAGTCGCCAGAGCTGTCACACCCCTTTTTTCGTACTCCAAAAGAAAGAATTCATTTTAAGATTCGAAAGGGTTTTTATTATTAAAGTGACAAAATGAAGAAAATTTGTTTTGAAAAAGAATTATTTACATTTTTTTATTCAGAGTCGCCACTTGGCATAATCGGGTGTGCCAAGTCACCTTTGGAAATCCTTTTTCAAAACTGTGTTTGACTCTTTTAAACTGGTTTGCGAACAGAGATTCCGGCTAAGGAATTCTGTTGACCGAGGGGAGGTGTTAGGCACCCCTCGGTACCGTGGTTTGACCATAGTCGCTTGGCAGAGCGTATCGGCTAAATTGACATTACGAATGCATAAACCACACAAAGCACTCAAGAATAATCACTCAAGCAAACAAAAACAAAATAATCCAAAATATAATGTCCAGTCCAATTATTACAACCCGAAATAAAAGGTACTAAAAGTAAACCTACGCTAATCCTAAACTATGCTTTACCCGATGCCTCGGGCCTTGATCACGAGCATTCTTTGCATACAAAATTCTTCGGGGCATTCCCCGATGAGTAAATACAAATGACCTCGGGGCATTCCCCGGTTAAATAAATACGCTTTTCAAATACGATAAACAAAACATTCAACAAATATTTCAAATATTCCAACAATTCAAAAATTCTAAAATTTGCCTACCCGACCCTAGTGCTTGCCTACCCGTTCGATGACATATCACGTTCAACATCAACAATGAATCAAAATACTATAATATTCACTTTTATCAATTTTTCGATTTTCGCCCCCAACTTCATACTTATCAACCAATGATTAACATATGCTTCAATTATCAATTCACTTTTCAACACTCAAATCCAACATCAACCAATACGCAATCAAAATTCAAACATACCAAACAACCAAATCATTCACGATAATGTAAAAATTAAAGCGAGAGAAGATAGAATTGGACCTCAATTTTTATTTCGGTCCCAAATTGTTCGACACCGCCAATGGATTGGAACCAAGTTCGAAACCTCGACCTAACGAACTCAATGCGGACCTGCCAACTCGATAATTGAACAGAAAAGCCGATTCCAGCGAGACAAGGATAAAATTTAGAGAATAAAGGTTGTTTGGTCAGCTATTTTCAGTAACTGTCGGACCGAAACCAAGTTGATTCAACGGCATTTTTTGGTGGGTGCGTTCAAGCCGTTTGGTCGTTGTTCTCGAATTGATTTCAGGTGAGCTTTTGGGATGATTTGGCCGGAAAATATGCACGGGAGCTGATGGTTGTCGATGGGACATTTTGGTCGGCAGAGATCACCGGCGATAGGTCGCCGGAAAACAAACTAACCCCGCTGCTCTCTCGCTGTTTCTCTGCACTCTCTTCTTCCCCGATGTTCGATTCTTCACCGTTTTTCGATCTCCCTCTCGACTTACTCTCTTTCCCCTGATTCTCTCAATTTCTCCGATCTCCGGTTACCCTCACTCTCTCATCTTTCCATCCCAATGCGTGTGTGGAGGCTGGTTACTGTGTGTGAATTGAGTGTGGGTGTGTGTGTATGGCTCAGTGAGAGTGTACGTTAATGGAGTCTCTATGGTGTGTGGTGTGAAGAAGAATCCATTTTTTTTTGGAATTTTTTTTCGTTTATGTGTGTGTATATGTTTAGGATTGTGAATATGGTGATGGAGAGTGAGTGTGTGAGGTTTGTGCGTGTTCTTGGTGTAACGTGTGTGTAATGTGAGGATCAAGAAGATGGTGCTGAATGCTGTATGTTATTGTTTTTTTTTTTGGTTACTGATAATGCCAAAAAAAAATTCTGATGGTGAGAGTATGTGTATGTTTTTATTCTGTGGGCCACATGGGTGGGTATTGGGGTAGGGTTGGTGGGGTCACGTGGGGTAGGAGGTAGTGGTGAGGTGTTATTTTTTTATTGGGTGGGTTGTTAGAATATTAGGATAAAACAAAATTAGTTAGGGGGTTGTTATTTTGTTCATTTTGTGGAGGGATTATCACACGGGTGAGGGTACACGGTAGGATAAGGTAAACAATAGGTAAAAACGATATCGGGGAGGGACGAAATTAGGTGTCTACAACAAGTATTTGGATTATAATTGTACCATTGATTCTCATTGACCCACATTTTCACCGCACCAGCAACATGGAGCTGAGGGTAGCCAGCAGCTAAGTTTTCGCCGTAAGGGCCACTGGAGTGCTGCATCCGGCAGTCCTCAATTCTTTGATTGGCATAATTTTGGGCAAAGGCCTCTAGCTTATTGTCCCATGTCATAGAGCCGACCCCAATTCGTCTACGAGCTTCATTGTGAGCGTTAAGATAATCTTGGGGAGAATCTTGAGCTTGTGACGAGTGAAATATAGCAAAGGTAATTAGAAAACAAACAATTAAGGAATTGGAGAGTCCCATTATGAGTATTGATGAGAATCAAGGAATAATTTGGGTGGGTTTTATATAGGGAAGAAGAGTCGAATAGTCTACAATTTGTGAAAGGGAACTGAATATAATTGAGAGTTTAGTTTCTCTCAATTTCAATCTGTTTGTAGTAATTTCCTTGATAATTTGTTTTAAAAAGTTCTCTTTTTTTTTCAACTACTTTTAAATTTTTTCTATTTTTTATATGATATTTTTAAGATCACAAGGTCAAAAGACATTTTAATACATTATTCATATTTCTAGTTTAACATTATAAAATTAATTTTTTATTTTATTTTTTAAAATTTTATATCAAATTAAAAACAGGTAAATAAAAAAATTAAAACGACAAAATATAAATTGTTAACATGTCACATCATGCAACTATTTGTTGAAGTGTGAATCAAGTACTTTCACTGGTGAGTGGTGACTAGTCAATCAATAGTCATTCTCTTTTTTTTTGGGGGTGAAGACTAGTCATTCTCCATGATACGTGATTGCTGGAACAACTCTAATAAATCATTATTTTTCATTAGTAAACCCTTTCGTTTTATTCTTTGAACACAATATATTTTTTTGCGTTGACTTGGAAGTCAAATAATTTTCAGGAACTCATTAAAGTAAGAGGGTGTTGCTAAATGTCAAAAGTTAAAAAGTAGATAGTGATTTATTTTTAATTTTTGGTTTATTTTTATATTTTTAAAGCATAAAGTAAAATGTTTAAAAATATTTTTTTTTTTTGTCAAATATTTTTAAAAATAAAATAATATTTAAAAACCCAAAACACTTAAAAATAAATCAATTCAAACACTTTTTATATACTATGTCTAACCTTGGATAACTTAAATCTTACATGACATAGTTGAAGCAAGAAAACTGAGCTAGCTAACAAGGTGTGACAAAATTAACTGCCTATGATGTTTACCTCAAATCAATGAATAATATATTATTAAATTTTTTATAGTGATAATATTTGTACGAAAGTGTCATAATTGCTATAATGATCATTGAGTTGATGTTATAAATATAAATTGACATTTAAATTTTATTTAGCTCTTACAAATAAAAATATGCAAATTAGATTTTACACGTGTTATGTTATAAATAAAAATTAAATACTTGTTAAATTTATATTCTCGATTAATTTCCATAATTCATTAATAAAAAATTGAAAAGACTAAGACATAAATAATAAATTCAAAACTAGTTGTTCCATAATTAGTGAACACTATTTAGATACAGTACTTTTCCTTTTAGACTATAATCATATTTGAAAATTTTTTATATTCATGATATTAAATATTAATAATGATTATTATAAATATTTTAATATTTTATTTTATATTTAATATATTTCTTTTAAAATATTGCTACATAAATTTGAGTATGATTGTTACAGAAGGGTCATCTATTACGGATCCGGCTTCTCTTCATTTCCACTCTTTCTATTTTTCTCAAGTTCTTATCCTGATTAGTGACATATATATGATATAGTTTAAATTGAACGGGTAAGATTTAATTATCTAAATAAATCACTAATCATGATTTACATAATAAATATATTATATATTTAGTTTAAAAAATTATTGTAATCCCACAATTTTAGCAAACATATTATCATGTCCATAAATATAGCAACAAAAATTCTTTTCTTCCTAATTTTTTTTATATAGCAACAAAAATTCTTTTCTTCCTAATTTTTTTTTTGCGTACTCATGGTCCAACTTTTAGTTTCTATTTGAATTAAACTTTTTATCGCATTTTGGAATTTCCTCCTTAATAATTACTAGCTATTTATTTTCTTTAAAATAGGCGAAATAAAATAGGAGAGCTGATAAGTTCTCCTATTTTATTTCACCTATGTTCCCCCTATTTATTTCACTCATTTTAAAGAAAATAAAATAGATGATTGTTAAAGAAAAAAATTATTTTTGAAAAAAGAAAACAATAAAAAAATTAATTTAGATTACGAGAGATTTCTCTCATTTTCCCCTATTTTATTTCACTTATTTTAAAGAAATTAAAATATCTAATTAAAAAAAAAAAGTTTCAAAAAGGTGATAAAAAGTTAATTTAAAATAGAAGAGCCGATTATTTCTCCTACTTTATTTCACCCAATTTAAAGAAAATAAAATAGCTAATTATTAAACAAAAGGTTTAAAAAAGAATAGAAAATAAAAAAAAATTGACAAATAAATTAAAGGATGGAATTCTTGCGTAGGAAGAGAATTTTTTTCGTTGCGTTATTTATGAACATGTTTGTAAGAATGTGGGATCACAATATTTTTTAAAACTAAATATATAATGTATTTATTCTCTAAACTATAGTTAGAGTTGTATTTTAGAATAGTTAAATTTTACCCATTCAATTTGAACTATGTCATATGTTACCAATAGGAACTTGAAAAAAATAGAGAGAGTGAAAAATGTAGAGGAGCCAAATACATCTATTACAAAAAGCTAGCATACTGTTATAATGAATATTATTATTGTTATAAGAAGAATATTGTTGTCATAGATAAATAAAATATAACATGAAAAATCAATTAGATCAAAAATGAGATTGTTATAATGAATGATCGTCATAATTAAATTTAATCATTTTATAATTATTGAAGCATATATATCTATTATGTAATGTTGTTATAACGAATCCATTAATTTGAAATGTCAATGATTGAAGTAGGTGTTGTCCCACCCTTTTTTTAACGCGTACTCCAAAAACATGAAATATTTTTATAGTTCGAAAGGGTTTTATTATTCAAGTGACAAGAAATAAAATTTTGTTTCGAAAAAGGATTATTTGCATTTTTATTCAGAGTCGCCACTTGGCATAGATCGGGTGTGCCAAGTCACCTTTGGAAATCCCTTTTCAAAATATTTTGACTCTTAAAACTGGTTTGCGAACAGAGATTCCAGCTAAGGAATTCTGTTGACCGAGGGGAAGGTGTTAGGCACCCCTCGATCCCGTGGTTTGACCACGGTCGCTTGATGGAGAGTATCGGCTAGTTAGACACTACGAATGTATAAACCACACAAAAAAAAACATACAAACCAATCAATCAAACAAATCCAGAATTATAGTGTTCAGTCCAATTATACAGTCCAAAATAAATAAATAAATAAATAAATAAAAATGCGAAAATAAATCATATCTAACCTACACTAATCCTAACTACGCTCCCCTGCTTTACCCGATGCCTCGGGCCTTCGTCACAAACATCTTCCTCCAACATAGTACGTCGAGGCATTCCCCGGTGAATAAATACAATGTGTCTCGGGGCATTCCCCGGCTAAATGAATACATTTAAATTAAATACGATAAACTAGAAAGAAAAATTCACACGCACATTTCAACATTCAATCAAAACAACAGGTTCTAAAATTTGCCAACCCGAACCTATATTGCCTATCCGGCTCGACCTATCATGATTCTATCACATTCAAACATCATCAGTGAATCAAAATTTATTCAAATTTACTTTTATCGAGACCAATTCCTTCCCACATTCATTCTCAAAATAATTGATCAATTCTTCGACTACCAATCCAAGTTTCCACATCCAAATCCAACATCAACCAACACAAAAATGAGGATTCAAATATGTCAAACAACAAATCATTCGCATTCATATAAAAATTAAAGGGAGAGAAGATAGAATTGGACCTCAATAGCACGCTGTGTCGATAATAAGGAAATTCGAAGACCAAAATACTCGATCGGAGATCCTCACAACGAACCAACCAAACTCGGTATTAAAATAATAACCGGACAGCTCCAAAATCCGCGAACAACAAAAAAAAAGAACTTTACTATACGACACCCGCAACCGAGAACGACAACACAATTCGATAAAGACGAATCGAGATCCACTATCGACGACGAATCCACAATATAAACGTAACCAAGATTAACCAACAAACAACAGAAAACCAAAAACCAAACAGATCGAGGCGGTGAGCTCACGGTGAAGGAAGAACGGCGGCAACATCTGTTCTCCGACGGCGGCGCCGGTCAGTTCCGGCTGTTTCGCCGGACGTTTCGCCGGAACTGATCTACGACTTTTGGTGACGGTGAACGGCGACGGGTGTGACGAGCTAGTCGCGGTTTGGTCGAAAAGCCGCCGGCGGAATCTGGTGACTAGGATCTGGTCGGATCTCGGATCGGCGCACCGCGGCCGGAGCTGGTCGGATCTGACCGACGCGCCACAGCTGTAGGAGCTCGGGTCTGGTCGGGAGACGCTGAGAACGGTGTCGGAGACCCACCCGCCGGCGCCGCTGTTTCTCTCTCTTTTTTTTTTTTTTTTATTTTTTTAGGGAGTGAGAGATAGTAGAGAGGAGGAAAAGATGGTGGTATTGTGGTGGTCGGTCACCGGTGACGTTTAGAGAGAGAGTGTGTGTATAGAGAGAGAGAAAGTTTAGAGAGAGAGAGTCTAGATTTTTTTTTGGATTTTTCTTCCCCTTTTTGGTGTATGTGGGTGGGTATATATATTTTTTGAGGCTTTCTTTCTTGACAAGAAAAAGAGAGTGGGGGGTGGGGTAACGTGGGGTAGGGGGTAGTGGTGAGGTGTTATATTTTTATTGGGTGGGTGGTTAGGATAAGATAGGTTTAGTTATTTTTGTCATTTTGTGGAGGGATTATCACACGGGTGAGGGTACACAGTAGGATAGGGTAAACAATAGGTAAAACGATATCAGGGAGGGACGAAATTAGGTGTCTACATCATGCCCCCTTTGAATGTAAACATGAAGTGTTTTCAGGCAAAGAAGTAGACAGCGAGATAGAATTTTGTCCCGACCATTATTCAAAGAAAGAAACAGGAGAACGAAGGACTACCGAGTCTTGAATTAGGATATCCTACCTACCCAAATTATGAGGGGATCAAGTGACAAGTATCTCAAAGGATTGGAAGGAGGTGGACTATACCGAGTTGGAGAGTCGAGTGAGGTTCCGTCGAGGTTTCGGTCCGCGGCTCTGATATTACATCAAAAATGAAAATTACAAGTTAAAACATAAATGAAATTACAAAAATCCTATCTATACAGCTTCTGTTGATTCTTGACTCGACTTTTCATCACCCTATTCTTCAGGCGGGCTCCTGACTTGCAATTTCTTTCACCTTGTTGCTTGGCTTTCAATTGTTTCACTTTGTTGCTTGACTTTTTATTTTCTTCACTTTGTTCTCCCGGTGGGCTCCGAACTTTCTATTTCATCACCCTGTTCTTCAGGCGGGCTCCTGAAACTCAAAATTAAAACTAGAACGAAAATTATCCCAAAAAAGAATTATAAATAATTAGTATTTCATTTTTTGAAAGCATTGTCCCATTTTCCAGGAGGATCCTTAACATAAAGTAAAATCCCATTTTTCAGGAGGGTCCTGAGCAGAAAGTGAAATCCCAATTTTCAGGAGGGTCCTGAACATAAAGTAAAATCCAATTTTTCAGGAGGGTCCTGAACAGAAAGTAAAGTCCCATTTTTCAGAAGGGTCCTGAACATAAAGTAAAGTCCCATTTTTAAGGAGGGTCCTGAACTGAAAAAAAATCCCATTTTTCAGGAGGGTCCTGAACTGAAAGTAAAATCCCATTTTTCAGAAGGGTCCTAAACTGAAAGTAAAATCCCATTTTTCAGGAGGGTCCTGAACTGAAAGTAAAATCCCATTTTTAAGGAGGGTCCTGGACATAAAGTAAAATCCCATTTTTCAGGAGGGTCCTGAACTGAAAGTAAAATCCCATTTTTCAGGAAGGTCCTGAACTGAAAGTAAAATCCCATTTTTCAGGAGGGTCCTGAACAGAAAGTAAAATCCCATTTTTCAGGAGGGTCCTGAACAGAAAGTAAAGTCCCATTTTTCAGGAGGGTCCTGAACAGAAAGAAAAGTCCCATTTTTCAGGAGGGTCCTGAACATAAGGTAAAATCTCATTTTTCAGGAGGGTCCTGAACATAAAGTAAAGTCCAATTATTCAGGAGGGTCCTGAACAGAAATAAAATCCCATTTTTCAGGAGGGTCCTGAACTGAAAGTAAAATCCCATTTTTCAGGAGGGTCCTGAACTGAAAGTAAAATCCCATTTTTCAAGAGGGTCCTGAACTGAAAGTAAAATCCCATTTTTCAGGAGTGTCCTGGACATAAAGTAAAATCCCATTTTTCAGGAGGGTCCTGGACTGAAAGTAAAATCCCATTTTTCAGGAGGGTCCTGGGCATAAAGTAAAATCCCATTTTTCAGGAGGGTCCTGAACTGAAAGTAAAATCCCATTTTTCAGGAGGGTCCTGAACTGAAAGTAAAATCTCATTTTTCAGGAGGGTCCTGGACATAAAGTAAAATCCCATTTTTCAGGAGGGTCCTGAACTGAAAGTAAAATCCCATTTTTCAGGAGGGTCCTGAACTGAAAGTAAAATCCCATTTTTGAGGAGGGTCCTGAACATAAAGTAAAATCCCATTTTTCAGGAGGGTCCTGGACATAAAGTAAAATCCCATTTTTCAGGAGGGTCCTGAACAGAAAGTAAAATCCCATTTTTCAGGAGGGTCCTGAACAGAAAGTAAAGTTCCATTTTTCAGGAGGGTCCTGAACAGAAAGTAAAGTCCCATTTTTCAGGAGGGTCCTGAACATAAGGTAAAATCTCATTTTTCAGGAGGGTCCTGAACATAAAGTAAAGTCCAATTTTTCAGGAGGGTCCTGAACAGAAATAAAATCCAATTTTTCAGGAGGGTCCTGAACTGAAAGTAAAATCCCATTTTTCAGGAGGGTCCTGAACTGAAAGTAAAATCCCATTTTTCAGGAGGGTCCTGAACTAAAGTAAAATCCCATTTTTCAGGAGGGTCCTGGACATGAAGTAAAATCCCATTTTTCAGGAGGGTCCTGAACTGAAAGTAAAATCCCATTTTTCATGAGGGTCCTGGACATAAAGTAAAATCCCATTTTTCAGGAGGGTCCTGGACTGAAAGTAAAATCCCATTTTTCAGGAGGGTCCTGGACATAAAGTAAAATCCCATTTTTCAGGAGGGTCCTGAACTGAAAGTAAAATCCCATTTTTCAGGAGGGTCCTGAACTGAAAGTAAAATCCCATTTTTCAGGAGGGTCCTGGACATAAAGTAAAATCCCATTTTTCAGGAGGGTTCTGGACATAAAGTAAAATCCCATTTTTTAGGAGGGTCCTGAACAGAAAGTAAAGTCCCATTTTTCAGGAGGGTTCTGAACAGAAAGTAAAGTCCCTTTTTTCAGGAGGGTCCTGAACATAAGGTAAAATCCCATTTTTCAGGAGGGTCCTGAACATAAAGTAAAGTCCCATTTTTCAGGAGGGTCCTAAACAGAAATAAAATCCCATTTTTCAAGAGGATCCTGAACTGAAAGTAAAATCCCATTTTTCAGGAGGGTCCTGAACTGAAAGTAAAATCCCATTTTTCAGGAGGGTCCTGAACTGAAAGTAAAATCCCATTTTTCAGGAGGGTCCTGGACTTAAAGTAAAATCCCATTTTTCAGGAGGGTCCTGAACTGAAAGTAAAATCCCATTTTTCAGGAGGGTCCTGAACTGAAAGTAAAATCCCATTTTTCAGGAGGGTCCTGGACATAAAGTAAAATCCCATTTTTCAGGAGGGTCCTAGACATAAAGTAAAATACCATTTTTCAGGCGGGTCCTGAACATAAAGTAAAATCCCATTTTTCAGGAGGGTCCTGATCATAAAGTAAAATCCCTGGATATGCATTTCCAATGGTAGCTGAATTAAGTGAAACGAATTTGCCCCTATTTCAACAAAAAAAAAATTGTCAGTTAAAAACTTAGTGGTGGCTTGCAGACCTTGGCTTCTCAGGTATCTGCCCAGCACTCGTTCCTTTCATCTTTGTTCCAAATTGCTAAACACTTTTCGTGTCTTGACGCATCATTGACCAAGACCCAGATTGAGGGAAATGAGTTCTGACTCAAACAATGGGTTTTCATTTTTACCATGCCCCTGGGGTGCACTTTTTCCCAAATCTGAAATGCTTCCACGAATCCAATAGCCTGTCGGTTGATAGACTTCCTTTGCTTCGTGTTGAATTACGATCATATTTCTTTCTTGTGCTGTTCCTTGGCTTTTCCTCATATAATTGGAAAGACTGGTAGTAAATTTTGAAATCCTTTCTTGCTTGTTTTGACACAGACTTGACAAAAAAAATGTAAAGAAATGATAGTGACTCTTGTTTTGATAAATAACATAAGAAAAGACAAAAACATGAATATGTAAATGAAAGAAAGGGCAATGTCCCATATTCAAAAAGAAAACTTATCTGAAATGACAACCAACTCCAATGAGTATGACATGCATTTTGGATTGAGCTGCCTGATCTTTCTATCCAAACTCCCCATTTGTTGTTGAGTTTGTGCCTTTTTCCATTGAGTCGCTTCTTCAAATCCATTGGACTCATACATCACATCCGATTGATGACATCTTAAAATACTTTTGCCAACAAATCTCTTTCTTCTCACTTTTCGCTTTTCTCTTGAACTCTCCATCGCCTTACGGTGCCCGTGAGGGTTTTCACCAATAAGACTCTCTCATTTTTGTTTTCTCACAACTCACCACCGCCTTATGGTGCCTGCAAAAGGTTTTCACCAATATGACTCTCTCATTTTGGTTTTCTCACAACTCACCATCGCCTTATGGTGCCTGCAAAGGTTTTCACCAATAAGACTCTCTCATTTTTTGTATTTCTTTCCTGATTTCTTATGCTGAGGGAGACAAGAGGTACTTCGCAATGTATCATCTTATCCATTGCATGCTTAGCCTTGACACTATCAAAAATTGATCTGAAGGACTTTCTTTGGTTGTAGCTTGGCTTTTGGTTAAGGTTAGAAAAGATGGTAAGAGGCTCAAATGATACTTGAAGTGGGGGTGGGACTTACAACTTTTAGAATCGACTCAAACAATGCATTAACTCATGCCCCAGTTTTGTTGGCTGGGTGAATCTTAAATCTTTATTTGGTTGGACCGAGCCCGAAATAGGGCAGCCTACGTATCTCACTCCCGAGAGAGGAGAATCTGGTCGCACGTAGTTCCATCAGCTTGTCCTTTGCTTTGCTTTGATTTTTCTTTTATTTTCGAACTCTTTCTTTTATTCTTATTTTCTTGACATTTATTTTTGACTCTATTTTGATTCCAAAAGAGGGATATGAAAAAAAAAATGAGGCTCAAACAGGTAAACAAAAGATGACACAATGTTTGGATAGAAGAATAAAATGCCTTCATCATATCAATCTTTAAAAATGCAAGTACTAAACATGCAATAATCTCAACAAAGGATCAAATATCATACATAGTATCTTTTGACCGCGTCAGAATTGATAGCCATTTCTGCCATTTTGCCGTCAATATCTGTTAAATATAAGGCTCCATTGGGTAACACTTTCTTCACAACGAAGGGACCTTGCCAGTTAGGGGAGAACTTTCCTTTCGCTTCAACCTGGTGAGGAAGGATACGTCTTAATACCAACTGACCAACTTCAAAATTCCTGGGACAGACCTTTTTGTTATACGCACAAGCCATCCTCCTCTGATACAACTGGCCATGACAGACGGACGTTAGCCTTTTTTCCTCGATCAAACAAAAATGTTCCAGTCGGGTTTTTACCCATTCGTCATCATCAATCTCTGCTTCTACGATGACTCGTAGAGAAGGAATTTCAACTTCTGCAGGGATGACTGCTTCTGTCCCATACACTAATAAATATGGAGTTGCCCCTGTTGAAGTGCGAACAGTGGTGCGATAACCTAGCAATGCTAACGGCAACTTTTCATGCCACTGTCTAGAACCTTGTACCATTTTTCGCAGTATCTTTTTTATATTTTTATTGGCGGCTTCTACAGCACCATTGGCCTTTGGGCGATATGGAGTAGAATTTCGATGTGTGATCTTAAACTGTTGACACACTTCTTGCATCAAATGACTGTTGAGATTGGCAGCATTGTCTGTAATGATCATCTTAGGAATTCCAAATCTACAAATGATATTGGCATGGACAAAATCTACCACAGCCTTCTTTGTTACTGACTTGAAAGTTACTGCTTCCACCCACTTTGTGAAGTAGTCAATGGCTACCAAAATGAATCTATGTCCATTTGATGCCTTCGGCTCAATCGGTCCAATCACATCCATTCCCCAAGCCACGAACGGCCATGGAGCAGCCATTGCATGCAACTCAACAGAAGGAGAACGTATCAGATCGCCATGCACCTGACATTGATGACACTTTCGAACAAACTGAATAGAATCCCTTTCCATAGTAAGCCAGTAATAACCTGCTCGAAGAATCTTCTTTGACAAGACGTGACCGTTCATATGCGACCCGCATACTCCAGAGAGTATTTCAACCATAATTGCCGAGGCTTCTTTTGCATCTACACACTTTAAAAGTCCCAGATCTGGGGTCCTCTTATACATGATTCCCCCACTTAAGAAAAATCCACCAGCCAAACGCCTAATAGTCCTCTTTTGATCGTTGGTGGCATATGCTGGGTATTCTCCTGACTGAATGTACCACTTGATATCCAAAAACCAAGGTTCTCCATCGAGCTCTTCTTTAACCGTATTACAGAAAGCATGCTGATCACGACTCTGTATATGCACTGGATCGATGTAGGCTTTATCAGGATGTTGGAGCATTGAAGATAGAGTGGCTAAAGCATCAGCAATTTCATTATGAATCCTTGGAATATGCCTAAATCTTACTGACACAAACCGTTGACATAGCTCCTGCAAGCATTGTCGATACGGGATGAGCTTCAAATCTCGCGTCTCCCAATCGCCTTGAATTTGAAGGACGAGGAAATCCGAATCTCCCATCACCAATAATTCTTGGACTCCCATATCAACAGCTAACCTCAAACCAAGGATGCAGGCTTCATACTCTGCCATATTGTTAGTACAGTAGAATCGAAGTTGTGCTGTTATCGGGAAATGTTGTCCCGATTCAGAGATAAGAACCGCACCTATTCCGACTCCTTTCATATTGACAGCTCCATCGAAGAATAACCTCCAACCTGGATCAGCATTTATAATGACTTCATCGACACATGACACTTCTTTGTCAGGAAAATATGTCTTTAATGGCTCGTACTCTTCATCGATGGGATTCTCAGCAAGATGATCTGCCAAGGCTTGGGCTTTTATGGCGGTTCGAGTCACATATACGATGTCGAACTCGGTAAGCAATATTTGCCACTTTGCCAATCGACCTGTCGGCATAGGCTTCCTAAAGATATACTTCAAAGGATCCATGCGGGAGATGAGATAGGTAGTATAGGATGAGAGATAGTGCTTCAACTTCTGTGCTATCCAAGTTAGGGCACAACACGTACTTCAAGAAGAGTATACCTGGCCTCATATGCGGTGAACTTCTTGCTAAGATAATAAATAGCCTGCTCCTTTTTGCCAGTGACATCGTGTTGACCCAGGACACAATCGAAAGAATTTTCCATGACTGATAAATATAATATCAAAGGCCTACAAGACTCCGGGGGTACCAACACGGGCGGATTTGACAAATATCTTTTGATTCGATCGAATGCTTCCTGACATTCTTCAGTCCATTTTACCGCAGCACTCTTTTTCAACAACTTGAATATGGGCTCACAAGTGGTTGTAAGTTGAGCAATAAACCTTCTAATGTAGTTCAGTCTACCAAGCAAACTCATCACCTCCGTTCTATTCTTGGGCGGGGGTAAATTCTGAATGGCTTTGATCTTTGAGGGATCCAATTCAATTCCCCGACGGCTGAGTACGAACCCCAACAGCTTTCCAGATGGAACTCCAAATACACATTTGGTCGGGTTTAGTTTGAGATTATACCTGCGAAACCTCTCAAAGAACTTTCTTAAATCTTTAATATGGTCGGCCTGACTTTTTGACTTAATAATCACGTCATCCACGTAGACCTCAATCTCCTTATGCATCATGTCATGAAACATAGTGGTCATGGCTCTCATGTATGTTGCTCCAGCATTCTTCAAACCGAACGGCATCACTCGATAACAATAAGTTCCCCATGGTATTATAAAAGATGTCTTCTCTGCGTCTTCATCATCCATAATGATCTGGTGATATCCGGCATAGCAATCCACAAAAGAGGCAACCTCGTGTTTAGCACAGTTGTCTAACAAAATGTGAATGTTGGGCAGTGGAAAATCATCTTTAGGACTTGCTCTGTGCAAATCACGATAATCAACACACACTCGAATTTTGCCATCTTTCTTTGGTACGGGAACAACATTGGATAACCACATAGGATAACGAGACACTCGGATTACTTTGGCTTCAAGTTGTTTCATGATTTCCTCTTTGATTTTAATACTCACATCGGTTTTAAACTTCCTCAACTTCTGTTTGACAGGGGGGAACGCGGGATCAATCGGCAACTTGTGAGCCACTAATTCAGTGCTTAAACCGAGCATATCATCATAAGACCATGCAAAAACGTCCTTATAATCAATCAATGCTTGAATCATTCCTTCTTTTAGTTGTGGCAAAGCGTGTACACTGATTTTAGTTTCCTTAACATCATCTTGATCCCCTAGATTTATTGACTCAGTTTCATTCAAATTAGGATTCGGTTTGTCTTCAAACTGTTCCAACTCTTTGCTTATTTCTTCTAGTGCTTGTTCTTCATCATATTCCCCATCCTGCTTCATTACATCTTGATTAGTTTGGATTTTAAAATCAGACTGAAAATTCCGCATGCATGTCATGTCATTAGAATCAGCATAAAGAGAACTGTGTAAGAAAAGAAAAACAAACTATATTAGACACAAAACAAAAGGGACATTGCATTTCATTAAATAAAGATAGAAGGGTTTAAAAACAGACACCAATATAACATAATCAAACTAAAATCCGAATTACAACCCTGAAATAACTTGGATAAACAGAAAGGAAAACAAAATAAACTACCAAAACTCCCTCCTGACGGGGAGAGGAGTGACTTCCCAATTATTGAGCCGGACAGCTGGACCTATGAATTGCACATCTGCCATACTGGTACCTTCTCCTGCTTCAACCATATCAACTTCAATAAAAAGGTTCTGGAGGTCACCCACCAATTCAACTTCAGATTCCACATGTTTCGCGACATCGCTCTTAACAAATGACTCACTGAGTAGTGGCATTGGGCGAGGGAGTGACCATATTTCCTTCTTCCTTCCCCTGATTTTCTTCAGATCTTCAGCTGTCGGCTCAAATCCCAGACCAAACGTGCCCACGTTCTCACTCGGACATATGGGATGAACTATACCATGCAGAGATTCTCCCAAACCTTTTCCTGGCTCAAATCCGTATTTCCAAAGTTCACTCACCATCATGATAGAAGCAGAAGACAATTGCGGTCCCGGTATAGCTTGCCACTCAGGGATACGACCCACTGGCATTGTATCAAAAAATTGATAGACGAATGTCTCCTCTACGTTATTTGCCTCAATAAAGGACAAGGGAGAATCTTCGTGGGCTGATAAATCTCCTTCACCATGAATAACTACTTCTTGCCTGTCATGCTCAAACTTAATCATTTGGTAGCGTAGATGCAACCGCCTTGGCCTTGTGGATCCAGGGCCTTCCCAACAACAGATTGTAAGAGGATTCTACGTTCAATACCTGAAACTCTATGGCGAACTCAACAGGCCCTATGGTCAACATTAGTTCTATTTCGCCAATGGAATTTGATTTTGCACCATCGAAAGCCCTAACACATACATTATTGGGCCTGATCCTCTCCTCATCAATATTCAACATTTGCAAAGTAGAAATAGGGCAAATATTTGCACCTGAACCTCCATCAATCATAACATGAGTGACATAGAAATCTTCACACTTCACTGTAATGTAAAGGCCCCGATTATGCCCTGTACCTTCAACAGGTAATTCATCATCAGAAAAGCTGATCCAATTGACCTCAAAGATTTTTCCCACCATTTTCTCAACCTGGTTGATTGTAATCTCCCTTGGAACATATGCTTCATTCAATACCTTCAGCAAAACATCCCGATGCTCCTTGGAGTGCAACAGCAAAGATAAAAGGGAAATTTGAGCAGGGGTTTTCTTCAGCTGGTCTAATACTGAATACTCTGGCAATTTTATCTTTTTCAAAAAATCTTCGGCTTCCTCCTCAGTGATAGGCTTTTTGATAGACGACGGTCTATTCACCGTTGGCTTAGACTTTCTTAAGCTTTCAGGCATGAAGCATCTTCCTGACCTGGTCAAACCTCCTACCTCATCTACATCTTCCACAACTTCTTTCCCGTGATAGGTCATCACAGTCCACCCATAATTCCAGGGAATCCTTTTCCTATCAACTATCGGAGGTTGGGTCACCGGTTTGAGGACAATAGGCGCTGCCAGTGCTCCTTTCACTATCAAGATAGGCTGACTCAAAGCTCCCACCACTGTCAACTTAGGTTTATCCTGACTCGAATAACCATACCTTATGGCGCCTTGTACTGTGATCAGGGGCTTCTTTGTGCTTTCTCGGGATTTATCCTCTCTCATTCCTTCCTGGCTCAATGACATTGCTTTCAAAGACTCCGATACATTCACCGATTTCTCCTCAGTGGTGTGTATCTTGACAATAGTCTTATAACCCCTCGAAGACTCTTTCCCATCATATATCAATTCTAACATATTGGCTTCAGCATGGGTTGGCAGCGGATTCTGGTTATTGTTTGGACCTTCCGGGGCTTTGACCAACATCTGATTTGTGTCAATCAAATCTTGGACAGCTCTCTTTAAATGCCAGCATTTCTCAATATCATGACCTGGTATATCAGAACAGTACACACACCTTAAAGAATAATCAAGATTCCTTGGTGGTGGATTTGAAAGCCTTCCTTGAATTGGGCTTAAAACCTTCAACTTCCTCAACCTATCAAACAAGCTAGCATATGACTCCCCAAGAGGTGTGAATTGATTTTTGACCGTTTTCTCCTGATTATACTCGGGCCTAGGCTGAAAATTGGGTCTGGAGGGGTTTTGGTAATTTGGTGGAGCGAATGGGCGATTTTGTGATGTTTGCGCGCGCCACTGCGGGTAAGAAGGGGTTTGGGCATATGGTTGCGCACTATATACTGGGTAAGGGGGTGGTGGAATGTAATATAAAGGGATTTGTGGAGGGTAGTAATGGTAGGGAGGAATATATGGAGCTTGGGCGTAGACTTGGGCTTGGGATTGGGGATAGGGGCGAGGTGGTCTTTTAGGATAAGAATGGGTTCCGGCTACGACAGTCGCAACGTCCTCTTTCTTCTTTTTGCCTCCAAATGCGCCAGATCCACCTTGAATTGCTTGTGTGGTAGCTTGCAATGCAGCAAAACTCACTATTCGACCGGTCTTAATCCCGTCCTCTATCATCTCCCCCATTTTGAGGACTTCCATAAAAGACTTTCCCATTGCCGGAAGTAAATGTTGAAAATAGGTCTCATCCTGCGCCTGAATGAAAACTTCTACCAACTTACTTTCTTTCATTAGAGGCTTTACCCTAGCGGCCTGTTCTCGCCACCTTATCGCGTATTCCCTAAAACCTTCAATGCTCTTTTTCTTCATGTTGACCAAAGATTTTTCGTCCGGAATCAAGTCGATGTTGTACTGAAAATGTTGAACAAATTCAGAAGCCAAATCATCCCAACTGTTTCATTTTTCGATATCCCGATCGATGAACCATTCTGAAGCCAGATCTGAAAGACTCTCACCAAAGAAGGCCATGAGTAGTTCTTCCTTTCCTCCTGCAGCCCTCAACTGGTTGCAATAACGTCTCAAGTGTGCAACAGGATCACCGTGCCCTGCATACTTCTCGAACTTAGGCATCTTAAAACCGGGGGCAGGTTGATGTCTGGGAACATGCACAGGTCTTTATAGGAAATACTTCTATAATCTCCGATTCCTTCCAAATTCCTCATAGCTTGCTCTAAAC
This sequence comes from Capsicum pubescens, assembly GCA_030864215.1. Classification (NCBI taxonomy): domain Eukaryota; kingdom Viridiplantae; phylum Streptophyta; class Magnoliopsida; order Solanales; family Solanaceae; genus Capsicum; species Capsicum pubescens. The sequence goes on along the minus strand of CM061545.1, from coordinate 269,759,119 downwards.
TCTTCAGCTTCCGGGCTATGACATCATGTTCCTCCGTTGCGACAGGTTTCTCCGTATCAAATGGAAATGCAGGCGGCTGAGTGTACCCATACGGTTCATTCAATTGCAGAGTAGGCTCCGTGGCATAATACTGACCATCTGAAACCTTCAGTACTGGCTCACTGGAAGACCGAGGAAGCCTCATTGTGGGACGCACAACATATATGGGAGTTTCATGTGGTGGCGGGGCCACGAATACCGGTGTAATCGGTGGCGCTGGCTAAGCAGCTGGTCTTGATTGGGAAGCTGCCATGGGCACTCCAGAATTTCCAGGAGAATAATGTCGCGGAGTGAATCCTGGCGCGTGCTCAGGTGACTCAGTAGGAGCAGAGAATTGTGCCTGAGAGAGCGGTGGGAAATTAGAGATATTCCCAAGACCTTCAGGGAGCGGAGGAGGAGGCATTCCGCTGGCCCATGCCCGGTGCAAATCTATCAATTGTTGTCTGAGCCTTACTACCTCATCATTGTGTTCTGAACTTTCTTCCCTGTGATCCTAATCCGGGTCAATGAGCGAATTTTCAATCTCCCTGCTAGCCATTGCGAGCTTTGCTTTGGACCTAGTGAAGTATGGGTGACTAGCCAGAGTGATGCAAACCTACCACTGTTATCTGAAAGAACATGCTCATCAAAGACGACATCCGTTAGGATTAGGGTATACCAAAAGCATGGGAATCACATTGGTAAAATTGCCCTAAGTTCATGTTCATTTCTACCAGCTTTTGAGGGTAGCGAGGTCATTTCAACATCATCCCAATTTTTATTTACACACTCTTTTTTTTTTATCAATATCTGTTCTTTTCCTCACGTTATCTACCTTTATTTTATCATTCTTTATGGCTTTTGTTTTCCTTAAAAGAGAAAAAAAAATAATGATGAAAAAAAACGAAACACAATGATTAGATCGAACCCAAAAGTAGGCTGCCTACGTATCATATTGTACATGAATCAGATCTTGCGTAGTTCGGGCCTTGCCAAAATGGCCAATTGATTTTTTTTTATTCTTTTTTAATTATTTTTATTTTTTTTATTTTTTTTAAACTTTAAGAAGAAAAGAAAAATAACAATTTGTCAACAAAACGTATAAAATTTTGGGACCACTGAAAAACTAAAAAAAAAATGAATACGAAACAACATTTAGACCCCTAAGACGACACAGGTGAAATTACTAATAAAGACTCTAATACCAAAAACAACTTGACCTCGACTTAAAACAGACACCACCCTACAATGACAGACACATAAAAGACTCCAACTGAATAAAGATAAGAAGTGCTCTTTCAGACTGGTGCTCTGCGCGATGACCCTGGCTGATATGGACCTGCCTCTGAAGTTCTCTTTCTCCCATTCAAGCCTTGTAGCATATCCTGTAAAGATACCCTGATACCGGGGAAGAAGCTTCGGGCCCGTATTCCTACTTCATGAGGAGTGCATCTGGAAAGATCATTCTGACACCTTTCTACCGTCTTGAACAAATCTGCTAACTGAACTCTCAGCGTTTCCACTTTGGACCCTACACTTTCATCTTGATGATCAGCTGCTATGCATTCTTCCTGTATTCTCCCTCTAAGCTGTGTTGGTAAAGGTTGACTGATACCCCAAGGGACAGATTGGAGCCAGACCTCATATCCCTGAGTGTGGCCCGGATTATCCAAACTTTCTTTGAATGTGTCCACACCTAGCTTTGTTGCATGCTTCCAAAACTGCTCATACCTGCTCTCACCTAAGGCTTGGTCTTTGAAGTACTCAACATCCTTCAGAAGATCCACTGCTGGTGGCACGTCTTGTAGCCTACCTAACTGGCGCATTACCCTGGATGGATTGTATGGTTTAGTGCAATTGAGCCCTAACATAACTAAAGAAAACTGTGTCTGACACCCCAACAATACTACCTTTGGTCGAAGCCACAGATAAGTCCACAAAATGTTGTCTTTGGTTCTTAATACAAGAAATTCAATCCAAGCCTTGACTCCCACGGGCAGCGAGAATTTGTCCAAACGTAACCTGGAATCCATGGCTTTCACTCGATTGGGAATACAACGATTTAACACATCTGATCTAACTAAAGAAGGTGCATGCAAGTGCTCCATCATCCATAACTGCAATATCAGGTTACTGCCCTCAAAAAATCTCCTTCCCATTTTCACTTCGGTTAAAGCCTTATATATTTCTGTTAAGATCATGGGTACGAGAGTGAACCTGCCCTTTTGATCAATGCCCTTATCGTTTTGATCCTTATGAAATTGGGCCATCACCACAGATTGCAAGCGGGTATTAACATGTCTTTCTTCTAGTGGAAACACTAACGTTCCCAGCAAAGCGAGGGTGAAGACTTCAAGATGCTTTTTCTCCCACTTCTCCTTAGTCACATGAAATTCTTCCCAAAAACAATCAAAACCTTTTGAGTGCCCGAATCTATTGAACAAAAAATCTAGGGAAACCCACGAGTCACTTAAACAACCCAAACGGATACCCTTACTTTTTAGACCACAGGACTGCAAAAATCTCATGCCAGTATGATTTCGTGCTCGGATCATATCCTTCTCGATATAGGGCAAATGCAACAAACCGGATATTTCTGCCAAAGTAGGAGTCATTTCACATTCCCCAAACCTGAACACCAAACTACTCAGATCCCAAAAGGTCAACAAGGCCTCTATTAAATCTGGACGAGGGGTAACATGCAGGAGTTTTGTAAGATCACCTAATATTTTAGTCAGTTTCTGCTGATCAACATAGTTAAACATTTCCCACCATTTGATTAACTTTTTGGGCACTTTGACAACCATCAGGACTCTAGACTTGGTGGACAAATCCATCTTGTAATAACACACAAGACGTTACCTCAAAAATTCGACAGGAGTAGAAGATTCCCAACCCCTTGGGATTTTTGACGTCAACATATGTCGATGGGACAGACCACATTCATGACTCCAATTTGCCGAACAGAAGTACTGAGCGAAATCAGTCTACTTGGCAAACAACTCTAGATTACGGGATGAGATACTTAGACTATACGAAGACCAAAGTCTGATACAAAAATTTACCGGACCCACCGAGGGTTGCCTACGTATCCCAACCCGAGGGAAGGGAATCAGGTATGCGTAGTTCATTCAGATTGGACAATTAACGATTAACTAATAAATTAACCCTAACTTAAAAGATATAATCAAAAACAAACGAATAAAACTTCTTGGATTTTTCAATTAGACACTTTAACTAAGACTGACACCATCAATTATGGAAAAAATCTTTTTGGTATTTTTGCTTTTGACAAATACGTAGAAAAAATTACGGTGCTTTGAGAAGACAAAAAAATGCAAAAATGTAAAAAAGCTTTTTGAGTTTTTGTATAGTGAAGAACAAAAGCCATAACGAATTCTAAAATAAACTACGACATTCCTGTCTTTTTTTTCGCTCTTATCAGCTCACTATTCTATATATATATATATATATATATATATATATATATATATTATTTTATTTTATTTGCCTACACACCTTACTCCTAACAAATTAATTTAACTTAATTTAATTTTTTATTTTATTTTTTATTTTTTTCAAAAATCAGTCCGTCAAATATCCACGTTACCCTTAATAATGCAACAATTAGCATGTAGGGATGCTTTAAAGGTGAGTCTCCTACAATGGGCCATGTGGGTCCTGCTAGGTCTCCGCATGATGCACATAAGCATGACCTAAAGGCTGACCTACGTTGTGGTTTACTAACAAGGCTGTTCGGGGAGCGTATGGTCGATAGTGGCTGCTTTGCTTTCCACCTACTCCATAACACCGACGGCTCCCCCCCTAAAATAAGGGTGACTCAACTAGAGGTTGTGTACAACACGTGTACTACAGACTTGTTGCAGAAAGAAGGCGGGGGGGTGGACTCATGATGACAGATATAAAGCGGTAACACATAAGGTAAAATAATATAAACAAAGAGCACGAAAAAGCACATAAAGTGAAAATAACACAAACAATAACCACAAACAATGTTTATACACTCGTAATGCCAAACAAAGCCGATACGACTCCAAAAATAGCTCAAATTCTGAAAACTTATCACACTCCCCAGCAGAGTCGCCAGAGCTGTCACACCCTTTTTTTAATGCGTACTCCAAAAACATGGAATATTTTTATAGTTCGAAAGGGTTTTATTATTCAAGTGACAAGAAATAAAAAAAAAATTGAAAAAGGATTATTTGCATTTTTATTCAGAGTCGCCACTTGGCATAGATCGGGTGTGCCAAGTCACCTTTGGAAATCCCTTTTCAAAATATTTTGACTCTTAAAACTGGTTTGCGAACAGAGATTCCAGCTAAGGAATTCTGTTGACCAAGGGGAAGGTGTTAGGCACCCCTCGATCCCGTGGTTTGACCACGGTCGCTTGATGGAGAGTATCGGCTAGTTAGACACTACGAATGTATAAACCACACAAAAAAAAACATACAAACCAATCAATCAAACAATCAAACAAATCCAGAATTATAGTGTTCAGTCCAATTATACAGTCCAAAATAAATAAATAAATAAAAATGCGAAAATAAATCCTATCTAACCTACACTAATCCTAACTACGCTCCCCTGCTTTACCTGATGCATCGGGCCTTCGTCACAAACATCTTCCTCCAACATAGTACGTCGAGGCATTCCCCGGTTAATAAATACAATGTGTCTCGGGGCATTCCCCGGCTAAATGAATACATTTAAATTAAATACGATAAACTAGAAAGAAAAATTCACACGCACATTCCAACATTCAATCAAAACAACAGGTTCTAAAATTTGTCAATCCGAACCTATATTGCCTATCCGGCTCGACCTATCATGATTCTATCACATTCAAACATCATCAGTGAATCAAAATTTATTCAAATTTACTTTTATCGAGACCAATTCCTTCCCACATTCATTCTCAAAATAATTGATCAATTCTTCGACTACCAATCCAAGTTTCCACATCCAAATCCAACATCAACCAACACAAAAATGAGGATTCAAATATGTCAAACAACAAATCATTCGCATTCATATAAAAATTAAAGGGAGAGAAGATAGAATTGGACCTCAATAGCACGCTGTGTCGATAATAAGGAAATTCGAAGACCAAAATACTCGATCGGAGATCCTCACAACGAACCAACCAAACTCGGTATTAAAATAATAACCGGACAGCTCCAAAATCCGCGAACAACAAAAAAAAAGAACTTTATTATACGACACCCGCAACCGAGAACGACAACACAATTCGATAAAGACTAATCGAGATCCACTATCGACGACGAATCCACGAAATAAACGAAATCAAGATTAACCAACAAACAACAGAAAACCAAAAACCAAACAGATCGAGGCGGTGAGCTCACGGTGAAGGAAGAACGGCGGCAACGTCTATTCTCCGACGGCGGAGCCGGTCAGTTCCGGCTGTTTCGCCGGACGTTTCTCCAGAACTGAGCTACGACTTTTGATGACGGTGAACGGCGACGGGTGTGACGAGCTGGTCGCGGTTTGGTCGAAAAGCCGGCGGCGGAATCTGGTGACTAAGATCTAGTCGAATCTCGGATCGGCGCACCGCGGTCGGAGCTGCTCGGATCTGACCGACGCGCCGCAGCTGTAGGAGCTCGGGTCCGGTCGGGTGACGCTGAGAACGGTGTCGGAGACCCACCCGCCGGCGCCGCTGTTTCTCTCTCTTTTTTTTTTTTGTTTTTTTTTTAGGGAGTGAGAGATGGTAGAGAGGAGGAAAAGATGGTGGTATTGTGGTGGTCGGAGCTCCGGTCGATCACCGACGACGTTTAGAGAGAGTGTGTGTATAGAGAGAGAGAGTCTAGATTTTTTTTTGGATTTTTCTTCCCCTTTTTGGTGTATGTGGGTGGGTATATATATATTTTGAGGCTTTCTTTCTTGACAAGAAAAAGAGAGTGGGGGGTGGGGTAACGTGGGGTAGGGGGTAGTGGTGAGGTGTTATGTTTTTATTGGGTGGGTGGTTAGGATAAGATAGGTTTAGTTATTTTTGTCATTTTGTGGAGGGATTATCACACGGGTGAGGGTACACGGTAGGATAGGGTAAACAATAGGTAAAACGATATCAGGGAGGGACGAAATTAGGTGTCTACAGGTATCCTCGATCTATTTTATCTACTATGAATGTCGTCGATTTCTTGTCTAGAAAAAGCGTACTCTTTCTGAATTATACCATTTGTTTAATTAGCTATTCCTTATTAAATTTGAAATATACTCGAATTATTACGGAATATATAATTAATTCCACCGTTGTACCTTTTATACAATTACATTAACACACACACATATAAATTGTACCATTATATTACCAAACAATTTATATAATTAAATATTTCTAATAAATTCTCAATATATTAAAATTATTTTATTAATATACAATTAATTTAATTAATATAATTCTTATATAATTTAATATTTCTAATTAAATCTGCAACACACCATAATTATCCAGGAAATCAATTATTGAGAGAGAAAATATGGAAGGTTTGAGTACGAATTGAGAGCTTAATTAAGCGTGATTATCGGATTGATTGGATTTGTTTGTTACTTAATTATGGGAGATAATTTTTAGGGAAAAGTAGGAAAGAATATATCGTTGGATTCATTTGATAGAAGAATTATGTTATGGAGGGCAAATATTTAGCTGCCACAGTTTGTTAATTAAGTTGGGTTTTTTTATTTTTTTGCTGTAAATAATCAGATAAATTATTAACTTAACCAATGCTGCTAATATTTATAAATTTTACTAAAATATTGCATCGTTGTAATTTTTTAGGATTAATAATAATATTAGCAAATTGGAAAGTATTACGATGAGAATTTTAGATATTACATTTTGACAATAACGTTCAAATGATGTTTAATTTGAATGTTGACGTTAGCAATAGTGGTCGAAATTTAAAATTAAAATAGCTATAAGGAAAATAATTTTCACCTAGAATTATTCCCTTTCAATGAAAAATATGCTTCACTCAAATATATTTATTCAACAACTAGGTAACTTAATCGTGTTTTGCGCGATCATATAAAACCTATTAAATTTATGAATAATTGTCGTTGTTAATACATGAACATTAAAAATAATTTTATAAGTATTTTTTTGTGAAAACTAAAAAATATTAAAAAATAATTCAATCTTAATTAAATAAGAGAATCATAACACCTAACAAATGATATAAAATTAGGATTAGTTGGGGAAAAAATGAGGTGATTAAATCACTTCCGTCTGAGAGTGGATACTTGGCTCACTATGTGTTGACCAATATTTTCATATTAAAATATTTACCACAATTTTAGAACAAAGAAAATTATTCCTTACAATTTTCAAATAATAAAAGATAATTATATTCCAATGGAAAAAAAATACAATTACTATGTATTGAGAGAAAGGACTATATATTTCAATTGGACATGACAACATTTTACGACAACAATCGACATGAAAAGGAAAAAACGAAAAAGAAAATCAAGCAAAATTTCAAAGACATATCAAAATGAAAAAGAGCAGATACATGACATTAATAAAGAGCGAATAATAAATTTTTTATAACCTTTTCCAAATTTACCATTCTAAAATATCTAAAATTAAATAAATATTCATCGATTAGTTATTATTTGATATGAAAAGTTGTTAAAGATTTACTGATTTAATCATAAATATATTCAATAAAAGTAATTACAGCTAATCAATGAATTTTAAAAAAAGTTCAGTATAGAATAACCAAAAAAATTGAACAAAGACGGTGAATTAAGTAAGTGCTAAAAATATTAAGTCAGATAAATACAAGTTACGTTGATCTTCCTGACAATCTGCTTCAGGTCTTCAATTTATCCCTTTCATCTCCTAAACATGTGAACTGCCTTAAAATAGCCTTGAAGCTAATGCCGAGAAACATTTACAATCTAATTTTATCAATGCTTCAAATGTTGATACAATCAGTGACGGAGATAGCATACAATGAATGAATACATAGTAGATGTTGAACCTCCTCATGTGCGCACATTTAAATTTTCTCAATAAAAATTTTGACTCCGCCACTTGATATAACTATTATTATTTGATCGTAATAGTTCTTATATCATCTATACGTCCAAATTAAATAAAATAATTAAATTGAAGCTTAAGAATTAAAAAAAAAAAATTGGTTCTCCAACAAAGCAGATAGTGAAAGTAGGAGTGTATACAAGAGATAAGGCCAAGGCAATTTTGCAAATTGCAATGCAGATAAAAATATTTACAACCTCATTTTATCAATGATTTAAATGTTAATACAATCAGTGGCGGAGATGACATACAGTGAATGAATACATAGTAGATGTTGAATCTCCTCGTGTGTGCACTTACCCTCAATGAAAATTCTGACTTCGCCCTGACTTCGCCCTGACTTCGCCACTGAATACAACTGTCGTTATTATTATCTACCCATTTATACATACAAATAAAATAAAATAATTAAACTGAAGCTTAAAATTTTTCTTAAGAAAAAAGAAAAAGAAAAAGAAAAAGGCTGATTCTCCAATGAAGCAAATGGGGAAAGTAGATTGTATATAAGAGATTAGACCAAGATAATTTTGTAATGCAGATGAAAACTGTCAAGCAAGAATAAATGACATTATTATAGTAGTAATGTCCAATTAATACAATGAATTTAGCTGAAAATTGTCAGAAAGCAATTAGTAGGAACATAGTGATTGTTCGAAGGACAATGACAGTTAAAGAATTCTAATAAATGGCATAGAGTAAACGTTAAAAAAAATTAGAGAGAAATCAATATACTTAATTTGCTGCAAATTTTTTGAAGCATAAAATTAGGAAAATCATTTATGGGTTCATGTAATAAATATAATAAATAAGAAGTTGGAAAACGTTTTAATGAAGAGTAACATTTTTGCATTCGAACTGCTTTTTGGCTTTCCCATAATTTCAAACTTTTAAAATTAGAAAGAAATCCAAAAAAATAGCAAAAAGGATAAATAAAAATTCAACCCTTAGATAGCACCACATCAGCAATTCTACAACTCTCCTTTATATATATATATATATATATATATATATATTGTGATTGAGGAGAGGGCAACTTAATCCGTTATCAATAGTTAGCGTTTGTGCTAAAAGCTCTCTTTCCACATCTAAGGGGTTCACGATAAATTGGAAAATCGAGTTGAAGAAAAAGGCTAATACATTTTTGGTATGATTTGGTTTTAAAATTTCAAAACCGATAAAATTTTATTTTAATGTTAAGCAAAAAAAGAAAAACCGAAATACTTAAATTATAATTTCACATATAATTTTTTTGAGGGTACATATTATAACTATTTACACTCTTGATTCATAACTAGGTGTTTACCTTTATAATAATCTAATTCTTTGTCTTTGCTTTGTACTTAGATTTATAATCTTTATTTTAATAATTAGACGAATCTATTTCAGGTTTAAAATAACTTTTTAAAAAATGTATGATCATACATAGTATAGATTTAATTTGGTAAACTCGAATTGAGCCGAAAGCAATAGTATAAGCTACCACATATCACACTAAGTGCCAACATATACTGATTAATCAACTAACATGCAGATGCGAAGGTACAAACGGACCGATCCATATGAGAGTTGGGACATCAATATTTAGACTACATATATTTCTCCCATCACTATGCCATTAGATTGTATTATCTAACTGAGTATGATCAATAACATCACTTGGCCAGGATTTTATTTCATTAATAATTGATGAATAAACTTCATTCATTCATTCATGGTTTGATCGTGTAAACTCATAACAATTAGACATCAGTTTGAGGTTCTGACGTGAAATCGTAGGATGGTTGTTTAGCTTCAGCTTCAACATCACCTAACGGACGTTGTCCTATATAATTACCTGGTGGATCGTAATTGCACGTTATAAAATACCACCCATTGTTGCATTGAACCCTAGCGCAACCAAGACGTACCGAATTACGCCATATCACCTGAGTATAGTGTCCGCATACTTGTCCTGGTGCACAAGTATTCGATTTAAAATCATACCATTGCTTCTCATCGACCCACAACTTCACGGCATAATTCGCATCGAGATCTGGGAAAGCGAAGGCTAGGCATTCGCCGTAAGGGCCATGAGAGTGGATCATCCCACACAGTCACCGATTCTTTGATTTGCGTAATTTTGGGCATAGGCTGCTAGCCTATTGCCCCATGTCATAGGGCCGACTCCAACTTGTCTACGAGCTTCATTGTGAGCGTTGAGATAATCTTGAGAAGAATTTTGAGCTTGTGATGAATGAAATATAGAAAAGGTAATAATGAAACAAGAAACCAAATTGGAGTATTTCATTTTGGGTTTTGATGAGAACAAGACATAGTATGGATGGTTTTTATAGGGAAGAATGCTGAGTTAAAAAGTTTGCAAGTTGTAAATATGGGTGTCAAACGGGCCGGGATGGGCCAACCCGGAACCGGCCCTTTCTATTTTAACCGGGTTGAGGGCCGGTTTTGGCGCTAGACGGGCTGGGCCGGTTTTGGCGCTAGACGGGTCGGGCCAGGCCCAACAGTAAAAAAATTAAAACCCACCCTAACCCGGTCCACTTAACCCAACCCGATCAAACCCACAAAAACCCGATTAAAAATCAGTCAAACCCGTTTAAAAAAAAAAATCCAATATACACTATATACACTACAATTATATACACTCCAATATACAATAGATATTTTAAGAAAAATATATAAACAATTACACATATATACGTACCATTCAATATATAATTATATATGACTATACGCACTACTTTAAATAAAACATATACTATAATAGTATAATATATATATATACACTACAATATATATATATATATACTAATTTATAAAACATATACACATTTATACGTTAAATATATATGCTTATAGAAGATATATACACATATATACACACCATTCAATATTTATGTACTACTTGTCTACTTTAAATAAAACATATACTACAATATATATATATACATAGTTATATACTAATTTATAAAACATATACACATGTATACGATAAATATATACTACTTTAGAAGATATATACACATATATGTGCACCATTCAATATATATGTACTACTTTAAATAAAATATATACTACAATATACATATATATATATATACAACAATACGTATATATATAGAGCTACATACTAATTTATAAAATATATACACTTGTATACGTTAAAGATATACGTCTATAGAAGATATATACACATATATACGCACCATTCAATATATATGTACTACTTTAAATAAAGTATGTACTACAATATATATATATATATATATATATATATATATATATACTTACATACTAATTTATAAAACATATACACTTGTATACATTAAATATATACTACTTTAGAAGATATATACACATATATACGCACCATTCAATATATATGTACTGCTTTAAATAAAATATATACTACAATATACATATATACATACAACAATATGTATATATATTTAGTTACATACTAATTTATAGAACATATACACTTGTATACGTTAAAGATATACGTCTATAGAAGATATATACACATATATACGCACCATTCAATAATATGTACTACTTTAAATAAAGTATATACTACAATATATATATATATATATATATATATATATATATATATATGCTACTATATATATATATACTTATATACTAATTTATAAAACATATACACTTGTATACGTTAAAGATATAAGTCTATAGAAGATATAAACACATATATACGCACCATTCAATAATATGTACTACTTTAAATAAAGTATATACTACAATTTATATATATATATATATATATATATATATATATATATATATATATATATATATATATATATAATTAATAATATATTAAAAGTAAGTTTTTAATTTAAACTAGAAATTCATTTTAAATCATTTTAAATCAATATATAGGTACTACTTTAAATAAAATATATACTACAATATATATGTATATACTATGTATGTATATATATATATATATATATATATATATATATATATATATATAGTTATATATAGTTATATACTAATTTATAAAACATATACACTTGTATACGTTAAATATATACGTCTATAGAAGATATATACGCACCATTCAATATGTATGTATTACTTTAAATAAAATATATACTACAATATACATATATATGTATTACAATGTATAGATGGTTATATTATACTAATTTATAAAACATATACACTTGTATACGTTAAATATATACATCTATATAAGATATATACACATATATACGCACCAATCAATGTATATGTACTACTTAAAATAAAATATATACTACAATATACATGGATTAAAATACATAGATAGTTATATTATACTAATTTATAAAACATATACACTTGTATACGTTAAATATATACATCTATATAAGATATATACACATATATACGCACCATTCAATATATATGTCATACGTTAAATAAAATATATACTACAATATACATATATATATACTACAATATGTATCTATATATAGTTATATACTAATTTGTAAAACATATACACTTGGATACATTAAATATATACAATTGTAGAAGATATATACACATATATACACACCATTCAAAATATATGTACTACTTTAAATAAAATATATACTACAATATACATATATATATACTACAATATGTATATATATATATAGTTATATACAAATTTGTAAAACATATACACTTGTATACGTTAAATATATACGTCTAGAGAAGATATATACACATATATACACAACATTCAATATATATGTACTATTTTAAATAAAATATATACTACAATATACATATATATATTCTACAATATGTATATATATATATAGTTAGTTATATACTAATTTGTAAAACATATACACTTGTATACATTAAATATATACATCTGTAGAAGATATATACACATATATACACACCATTCAATATATATGTACTATTTTAAATAAAATATATACTACAATATACATATATATATACTACAATATGTATATATATATATATATAGTTATATACTAATTTGTAAAACATATACACTTGTATATGTTAAATATATACGTCTATAGAAGATATATACACATATATACACTTCTATAGAAGATATCCAATTTATAAAATATATACACATGTATACGTTAAATATACACTTCTATAGAAGATATATACACGTGTATACGCACCATTCAATGTATATATACTACTACTTATAAAATATACTACATTATATATACATTACAATATATATATAGATATACTTATATACTAATTCATATAACATATACACATGTATACGTTAAATATACACTTCTATAGAAGATATATGCACAAATATACAAAACACATGCTACTTAATATAATAAATTAATAATATTTGGTAGTAAATTAATAATATATTAGAAGTAAGTTTTTAATTTAAAGTAGAAAACTAGAAATTCAATTTAAAATTTTAAATCATTAAATGAAAAAATATAAAAGCAAGGACTAAGGAGTGAATGAATTTGGGGAATTTTATTGATTGCAAAATGATCCAAAATTTATAATTTACATGAATGAAAAATCTACAAATTATGCATCATTTTTTCCAACTTATTCATGTTAATATTAACGGGAACTTGCATAGGATAGTCGAAGTCAACGGGGGCAAAACCATGCATTGGACTTGATTCTGCTGAGTTCTCCCGTGAAGTCATAATTTCTTCAAGTTTCAGCTCGTCGCTCGGCTCCGGTTCGATTCCTTGGTTTCTTCTTTCCGCTCTAATCCAATCTCTGAGGCAAACTAGAACATTCATTGCATTGCTTCCCAATGAGTGTCGGTTGTCTCCAAGCTGTTGTCGTCCCTAACTAACGACGCTCTCTGATGCACCGGTTGACATTGGAATATTCAAGATTTCTCTAGCTAATCTTGAAAGCACGGGATATTGTGTTTCATTACTCCTCCACCAATCCAACGTGTTGATCCGTCGTCTGCGATCCTCTGGTGCCGTCCGAAGATAATATTTCAGCTCTTCCCGATAAGTTGATGTGTAAGTTCTCTCATCAACACTGTTCCAACAATTTAAATCATAAAACGAATCAGAAAAAACACTATGTGTCGGCCTTTTAGAAGATGATGGCTCCTCGGGAGAATGAGGAGCGACAGTTGGAGTAGTATTTGTAGGTACGACTAAATCAAATAAATCAGCATAGTGATTATATAATTTTTCTATGTAATCCTTTGCATCAGCCGTAGCCGTCCACAAATCAGGTTGTACTTGTTCAGAATCATTGTTAGTATTTATTTCTAAGTTAGTATAAATAAGAGTACTAAAGTGGCACATATTATTATATTTCATGCATGGATTTAGCATAGCACCAACCAAGTAAATAGGGGGAATCGGGAAAAAATATTTTTTAAATTTCGTAAACATGGCGCCAACAGCTTCTTTATAACCTTCTTTATTTTTATATTCTTTGAGCAAACCAGAAATATCGGTTATATATGCCAAAATATTACAAACAGTAGGATAATAAGCACCGAAAAATTCAACCGTAGCTACATAAAATTTTTCTAAAAACTTAACAAGATCATTAATTACAACCCAATCAGAATTATGCAGCATGCAATCAGCAGAATCAACAAATGAACCGCAATGTTGGTTAAAAGCTATTGTAATAGGAATTCTATATTTATAACAAGTTTTTAAAAATTCATACGTAGAATTCCATCTAGTATCAATTTCCTCAGGCATCAAAATCGGTGTAAGTCCATTTTCTTGACATTTAACTTTAAATTCTCTAATTCTCGATCTACGATTATTTCCTTGAATAAAATCAACGGCAAGACGAATTTTTTCAATATAAAGCTCAAAAAACTCAAGACCATCTCTTACAATTAAACTATATATATGACATGCACACTTAATATGAAAAATTTTAGGCAAGGGCGGAGATAACGTAGATTTTAATTTTTTTATAGCAGTCTTGTTGTTAGAAGCATTATCAAAAGCAATACATAAAATTTTATTTTCGATACCATAATATCCGACAATTTTTACAATAGAATCAGCAATAAATTGTCCAGTATGTTTACGATCTTCATCATATAAAAAAGCAAGAATACGTTTTTTCATCACAAAATTACTATCCATCCAATGACAAGTAACGGTTAAATAATCATTTTTATTTACAGCACGACCAAGATCAAAAGTTAGGGACAATCTACATTGAATATTTTTTAACAATGTTGATAAATAAAAACAATATTGTGAATGAAGTCTAAAAATATCAGACCGACAAGTACTTCTAGGAATACCGTTAAACATAGGATTATAAATTGCTTGTATATAATGAATAAAGGCATCAGAAGAAGGAAAACTAAAAGGCAAACAACCCACAACTACTATTTTAGCTATTTCTTTTCGGTCCCTCAATTTATTATACTTCTTCGCTACGTGACCGGTTGCTGGGTCCATTCTAGTTTGCGTTGGCCCACCAACATCCCCACTACCTTGTGCAATATTTAACTCTCTTTTGTGATCTTCAGCTATATGTCTCATTAAAGTACCCGTACCTCCTTGCTTGTCTCCACTTCTATTCTTATATATTTGTTGACAAATATTGCATTGCACCTCAATATCTGATATACGTTCAAAAAATTGCCATGCAACACTAGTTCTTTTACGAGGTCTTGGGGCACTGGGAGGACGGGGAGGGAGATTAACAAATTCAGATCTAACGTTAGCATCTCTTACTGCGGGTGTCTCAGCAATATTTTCATTATCTTCGTCTAAATTAACCGCATCTACTTCATTTTCTTCTTCTATACCGTAATTTTTTTGAGCTTCTACATAATCCATATCGTGAGCACCTACACCTATTTCTTCCTCAAAAGGTGTACCAAGCGGTACCGGAGGCGAAGGCACACGGGTATATCTACTACTTGAACTACCTCTACCGCTAGTAATTCGCTTTTTACTACCACTACCACTTCCGGGACAAAAAATTTTAACACCTTTAGTAGCGAGGTTTCTTAATTTATCCATAATATAAATTAAATTAAACTAAAAATATTCAAAATACACAAATATAATAAAATTAAATATTAAACAATTAATACAATAAATAAAAATTAAACGTAAGAGATGGAACAACAATACCAAATTTTGGAAGTATCCGAAGGTTGCGACTTTAGAAACTTCCGCTCGTAAAAATTAAAAAATTAAAGTGAACACTTTAAGAAATTAAATATATTGAATATTTGAGAATTGATAATTGAGATTTGAGAGAGTGAAAAATTATGTGAAAAATGATTTGAAGTTGTAGGGTATTTATCAAAAAAAAATTGGGATGAAAAAATATTTTTTAAAGTTAATTTTTTTTTTTTTTAATAAATGGACCCAAACTAGCCGTTTGGACCCAAAAACGGCTATATAGCCGTTGGGCCAACGGCTAGTTTGGCCCAAAATCCCAATTTTTTTTTTCTTTAAAAAAAAAAAAAGGGGTATCCGGGCCGGGCAGGGCCGATTAACCGGCGGGCCTGGACCGGGCTTGATCCGGATCAGGTTAGCCGGGCCCATTTTTAAAAAATAACCGGCCCAGGACCCGGAACCCTAAAGCCCTAGCGTTTACCGGGCCGGGTTAAATCGGACCGGATTAGCTAGGAGGGCCGGGCCGAATCGGATCGGCCCGACCCACTTACCCACTTGACACCCTTAGTTGTAAAAGAACAATCAAATTGAACGGTTACTTATTATAGCAACTTTTAACCATATTTGAAAAGCAAATAAAATTATAGCACTATATTTCTTTATTTTTTAAAATTAATTGCACCTTCACTTTATTCTTTTAACACCACCTTTTTTCTTGATTTGGAAATCTATTTGCACAAAAAGTCCGTCATGTTTGATATAGTGCTTGGAATTTAATGTACGTTTTTTCTATTATAGTTGAAGCGGGAAATTTTTTTTAATTAACAACACTTGATAAACCGTTCTTAAGTTTGATTAATATCTATAACGTAACATTTCTGGATTTTGATGTTTCACTATATTGAAACTCCCTAATTAGCTATTTCCATTACTGTTATCCATTACTAGGAGTACTATTTGTTTAATCCATTAATGTTTTCTGTTGCTAAAACTCCCAATACTTTGTTGCTCCTTTTTGAATCAACCAATCAATTAATGTTATCGTGAGTTCTTCAATTTCGGCACCGGCCCATTTCAAATTCAATCAATGTCGTCCTTCCGCAAAGTGGCCACTTTATAATAGGGCAAAATTCAGAAATAGCATACTTATCCTCTTAATTATGAGTTTTATAGTAATTGTTTTATAATTATATAATATAGCAAGTTGTATTTGTATTTTTGCATACTGTTGCTACAAAAATATAAATACATATGATTTTTACTGTCCTTATGATTGATATGTATTTTGTATTTTTGCAAACTGTTGCTTTAAAAATACAAATACATGCAAATACATATTCTACAAAATGTAATTTGATAAAAATATTGCTATTTTTTTGAAATTTAATATTTAAGTATGCTACTTTATATATTTTTTTCTTATAATACGGTGGGAATGGCAAATGGGCCATTTGGCCTGAGTTTGGACGGATCAAGATTGGTTGAAGCAATAAATTGGTTATTATTGAATCCTTTCTAAAGTTGAGATGGGATATGATAGAGTAAATAAGGGATCATAATTCAATCCGTCCAACTTAATTAATTATTTTATAGGATGATATAATTTTTAAATTTATATTTGAAAATAGGGCAAAAATGACACTTCAGATCAAATAAATTCCATAAAAATGATCATAAAATTTAAATTTCGCTTTCTAGCCATTTCAATTTGTTGGTTTGTTCTATACAGTTTCTACACACTTTCTATATAGTTTCTATACATATCTTATACATATAAATATTTTATACGAAAATTATATAGTTTCAATACACAATTTATACAATAACTATACATTTTTTTTACACATTTTATACAACAATTATATAATTTTTATACACTTTCTATATATTTTATATATATATATATATATATATATATATATATATACTATGCATATGTATACTATGCATATACATATTTGATAGAATTATCTAATTTCTATACATATATCTTATGTAAATACATATTCTATATAACAATTATTGAGTTTTTATATAATTATATTTAATTATTATTTTTTAAAAACTAAAATAAAGCAGAATATTTTTAAGTTAAAAAATTTGTAGCAAAAAAAAGAGGAAAAAGACACTGTGTAACACTTTTTAAAACAAATAGTCCAAGTTTGAGATTTTGCCAAAAAGTGTCTAGTCGGATAAAGTATTTTCATTTTATAGTCATTTTCTAATTTGGGTCATTTTGGCTCATGTAGTTCAAAAAAAATGGAGCAAGATGAAGGCAGATGGTGGACAAGGAGAAGAGTGTTATAAAGAAGAGGAAGAAGACCGTTGGAAGAGAGAGAGAGAGAGAGAGAGAGAGTGTCATTTTTCATGATTTATTTCATCAAAAAATCAATTAATGATGTGTATTATACATGTGGAAGGCTAAACTCTTACTTTTGGAGTTGTTGGGACTGAACCAACGCGCCTAGAGGGGGTGTTCTTACCTTCTATGCCAGCTCAGCGTTTGGGGGGGGGGGGTAATAAATACATGAAAAAAAAAGATCAGGGGGTGATAGGACTCCCGTGAAAGTGTGTAGTTGGGATTTGAGGTAAAGCTTGGACGGTCTTTTGGCCATTTTCTCATGTCTTATATGAGACCCATTTATGCCCTTTTCACAAGTATTTTTTATAGTAATTTTATTATATCACTTCTAATTAGTTGTTATAAGTCATTTAAGACATGTCTTCTTCACTGCTTCAATCGTGATTTTATTATATCAACCCTAATTAATTACTATAAATTATTTAAGTATAAAAAATTTATAATATTTAATAAAAAAATATAAAATAGACATAAAATAATAAATTAATATTTAATTTTTTAAATTAACTTGATGTCTTATATGAGGCCCATTTATGCTTTTCCCCACAAGTATTTTTTATAGTGATTTTATTATATCACTTCTAATTAATTGTTATAAGTCATTTAAGACATGTCTTCTTCGCTTCTTCAATCGTGATTTTATTATATGTCCCCTAATTAATTATTATGGCCGCATTAGAAAATTAATAATATTTCATAAATGGACACAAAATGATATGCCAACATAAAATATTTGATTGACTGTCGAAATTATATTAGTGCAACATACGCTGACTTTCGAAATTATATCAGTCTCACTTAAATTGGAATAGAAGAAAAAGTATTATAAATCACAATTAAACATTTGATTGACTATCGAAATTATAGAGTGCCATATAGGTTGATTTTCGAAATTATATCGGTGCCACTTAAATTGCAAAAGAAGAAAAAGTATTATAAATTACAATAAAATATTTGATTGACTATCAAAATTATATTAGTGCCACATAGGTTGGTTTTCGAAATTATATCAGTGTCACTTAAATTAGAATAGAAGAAAAAGTATTACAAATCACAATAATTAAAAAATAAAATTACTTTAATAATCAATTATCTAAATTATAGTATTTGTGTCACATAAATTGAGACAAAAAAATATATATTAGGCCCGTGCTAGCACGGGCCCTTCGATGTCTAGTATACATATATATATATACCAGTTTAGGTGTACGCACCTTGCGCGTGTACCTTATTTTAATGAGTTCAAACATTACAATAAATAGGATATTTGTTTAAATAATAAAGATGAATATAATAATTAAATTTAATATCTTTTGAGTATGTAAAGATGGAGAATTTATTTATTAAGCCTAACCTTTACCAAAAATATTTTTAAACGTCGATCAACATTCATCTACCATTTGTAAATTGTAAAAAATAATACAATCATAGATACATCAAAGTAATATAATTAAATCTAATCTTTGCACACAAATTTTTTTTCAAAGTCATCCGACACTTATCTACCACCTGTAAATAATAATAAAATAATACGATAATAGAGATATCAAAATAATACAAATAAACCAAACCTTTACATAAGAAAATTTCTCAAAGCCGACCAACATTTATCTATCACCTGTAAACTGCAACAAAATAATACGATAAAAGTGATATCAAAACAATACAATTAAACTTAAATTCTACACACAAAAATTTCTCTAAGCCGATTGAGATTCATCTACGAATTGTAAACTAACACAAAATAACAAACTAATAGAGATATTACGACAATATAATTAAACCTAACCTTTACCTACAAAAATTTTCAAAGCCGACCGACATTCATCTAGCATTTGTAAACTAAAATAAAACAATAAGATAATAAAGATATCAAAACAATACAATTAAACATAACCTTTACACAAGAAATTTTCCAAAGCCAACCAACAACCTGTAAACTATAAAAAAAGTAAAATAATATAATAGTGATTACAAAGCTTCGATTTTGATCCAACTAATTCTTGTCTGAGTTAAAATTTTGACCCTAAAGAATAATTTTGAATGAAAAAAGAGAAGATATATATATATACATACATGTTGAATTCTATTATGCTGACAAAAATAGTGAAGAAGTTGGGAGTTAGAAAATCAAGCATCCACTAATCTAGACATGCAATCGAATCAAGTTAGATGAGCATCAATCATATTCTCCCAATGGGCAAATCGGTTTGTTCTCTAGTTTAACGTACATCTCAATATTTTTAGAAGTATTTCCTTAATAGAGTGTTATTTTATGAGTATTTTTCTAATTGAACAGTAGAAAGAAAAATATTAATTAATTCTCTTACCATATATTTCAGGAGTCTCATATAATTTATGAAGTCTAGTAGAAAGAAAAATATTAATTAATTATCCTACCATATATTTTAGGAGTCCCCATATGTTTTAGGAAGTCTAGTTAATATAATAAAAAATAATTAAATAATAAATTAAAAAATAGTGAAAAGACAGTTTTGTCTAAATGAGGGTCTTTTAATGAAGGGCAAAAAATTCAAATCACTTTTCTAAGGATCTTTACACTTTTAAAATATTATAATATTATAATATAATTATATATTTATGTATGTATGTGTGTACGTATGTATCCTATCTATTAGGGGGGGTCAGTCAGGGGATCAATTACCTACCAACGCAGTTAGCTCATCGCATTAGACTTATCTAGTGTAAATGTGCTCTTTCTATTTCTTGTGTGGTTTGAAAGTTATTGTACAACACTGCGTTTACACCGTGTTGGGGTGTTACCGGGAGGTTATGACGATGTGCATGGAGGTTTTGGTTTCGGCAATAAAAATGGTAAGGGGGTTACTCTGTTGGATTTTGGGAGGGCTTTTGGGCTGGTAGTAGTGAATTCGAGCTTTCCGAAGAAGGAGGATTATCTGATTACCTTCCGAAGCGCGTTAGCCAAGACTCAGATTGACTTTCTGCTACTTAGGGAAGGGGATAGGGTTTTGTGTAAGGACTGTAAAGTCATTCCGAGTGAGCACATTTTGACCCAACACAGACTTATAGTGATGGACTTGATTATTAAGAGGAGCAGAAAGAGTAGGGCCGAAGAGGATCGACCCAGAATTAAGTAGGGTAGCTTGATGTCGGTTAGTGCATAGGAGATAAGGGAGAAGTTGGCGGGAATGGAGGTGTGGGAGTGTAGGGAGACTGGATGGTATGTGGGATAAGGCTGCCAGCTGCATAACGGAGACGGATAGAGAGGTGTTGGGTGTTTCGAGGGGTCGGGCAGGTCGACATATGGGGGACTGGTGGTGGAATGAAGAAGTTAAGAAGAAAGTGTAGATTAAGAAGGGGGCGTATGTTAAGTTGATTGAGAGTAACGATGAAGAAGAGAAGAGGATGAGTAGGGAGGTTTACAAAGTAGCAAGGAAGAAGGCTAAATTAGCAGTTACAGCTTCTAAGAAAGCAACGTTTGAGAGCTTGTATGCGGGGTTAGAAGAGAAAGGAGGGGAAAAAAGGTTGTATAGGTTGGCTAAGGCTAGAGAGAGGAAGGGTCGTGACCTCGATCAAGTGAAGTGAATTAAAGAGGAGGATGGTAGAGTTTTGGTAGAGGATGTTCACATTAAGAAGAGGTGGCAGGAGTATTTTCATAGACTTTTGAACGAGGAGAGAAACAAAGGCATTGAGTTAGGGGAGCTAAGCGCTCGGAGGGGAGCCGTGACTTTAGTTACTATAAACGTTTTAAGGTTGAGGAGGTCAGAGAGGCTATCCGTAGGATGCAGAGGGGTAGGACGACGGGGCCTGACGAGATACCGATGGGTTTTTGGAAGTATACTGGTGTAGCAGGTTGAAGGTGGCTGACTAATTTGTTTAATGACATTTTCAAGACTAAGAGAATGCCTGAGGCTTGGATATGGAGTACGATGATTCTGTTATATAAAAACAATGGTGAGATTCAGAGTTGCAACAACTATAGGGGTATTAAACTGTTGAGTCACACTATGAAAATTTGATAGATGGTGGTTGAGCGGCAATTGAGGAGGTTCGTGTCCATTTTGAAGAATCAGTCTGTTTTTATGCTTGGTCGCTCGACGATAGAGGCAATCCACCTGGTGAGGAGATTGGTGGAGCAGTATAGGGAGAGGAAGAGGGATTTACACATGGTGTTCATCGACTAGGAGAAAACGTATGACAAAGTCCCTATGGAGGTTCTTTAGAGATGCTTGGAGGTGAGAGGGGTCCCGGTGGCGTACATCATAGCTATTAATGACATGTACGATGGAGGGAAGACCCGGGTGAGGACGGCGGGAGAAGACTCAAGTCATTTTCCGGTCTAAACAGGGTTGCATCAGGGATTGACTTTTAGACCGTTTTTGATTGCTTTAGTGATGGACGTGTTGATGCGGAGTATTCAAGGTGAGGTGCCTTGGTGTATGTTATTTGCGATGATGTAGTGCTGATTGATGAGACACGGAAGGGTGTGAATGGAAGATTGGAGGTTTGGAGGCAAACCCTTGAATCTAAGGGGTTCAGGTTAAGTAGGTCCAAGACGGAATATATGGAATGCAAGTTTAGTGACTCGAGTCAGAATAAAAAAGTGGTGGTGAGGTTGGATTCCCAGGATGTTTATATGAGGGATAGTTTTAAGTATCTTGGATCTATAATTCAGGGGAATGGCAAGATTGATGAGGATGTCTCTAAACGTATTAGAGAAGGTTGGATGAAGTGGAGGCTCGCCTTGGGAGTGTTGTGTGATACGAAGGTGCCTCTTAATCTTAAAGGCAAATTCTACAGAGTGGCAGTCAGGTCGGCCATGCTATATGGAGCAGAGTATTGGCCAGTCAAGAACTCCCACATTCAACGATTGAAGGTAGCGGAAATAAGAATGTTGCGTTGGATGTGTGAACTTACTAGAGAGGATAAAGTTAGGAATGATATTATCAGGGAGAATATGAGAGTGGCTTCGGTGGAGGAGAAGTTGCGAGAAGAAAGACTGAGATGGTTTGGACATGTGATGAGGAGGGGCACGGATGCCCCAGTTCGTAGGTGAGAGAGGTTAGCTTTTGATGGCTTTAGAAAGAGTAGAGACAGACCAAAAAAATACTGGAAGCAGGTGATTAGACATGACATAGAGCAGCTTCAGCTTACTGAGGACATGACCCTAGATAGAAAGGTATGGAGGTCGCGGATAAGGGTAGAAGTCTATTGTGAGTGTGTGGGTTGTAGCAAGATGTTTGGAGAGCTCTTGTGTAGCCAGGTTAGTAAGCATAAGACTGTGTTCATTAGTAGGAGCCCCTAGTCAGTAGGGTTTATGTGTGGTGGGTGTCTTTGGTCTGTGGGTGTGTATTTATACAAGGTGGATGTCCTATCTCTTATTTCTTATTTCGAATTACTCATATTTCTCTTATTTTGTATATCTATGATATCTATTTTATTATTGTTTATTCTTTATTTATGTTAGGCCATCCATCCTGCTTCATGTTTCACTACGACTTTGTGTACTATTCTCTAGCCTGAGCCGAGGGTCTATCGGAAACATCCTCTCTACTTCTTCGGAGGTAGTGGTATGGACTGCGTACATTTTACCCTCCCAAGACCTCACTTTGTGAGAATACACTGGGTCTGTTGTTGTTGTTGTTGTTGCGTTAAACCATGCACACCCAAAAAGTAGGAGTAGCGGTCCAAAAAATATTATATCATATCAAGATAGAACACTTAGAAATGTATATAAAACAATTAACAAAAATAGGCTTGTGAATTAGTACAACGGTCGAAATTAGCTATTTAACATTTTAACTTGGACACATTATGTTAGTGTACGTAAAAATAATTTTAATTTATCAGAGTATTTAACATGTTCAGATGTTGTAGCAGATTTTCGAGGTTATATTAATTTATTTGTTGTTATGAATTTTTTCTTGATGACTTAATTAATAGTGTGTAAAAAAACATTATATTGTCCGTATATAGATTTAAACTAGACAAGACAACCCACACCCCATAGTGCCAACAGTTGTAAAACAGGAACATGAATAAAATAGAGACAAATTACTCATATAGTGATTGGATCAAATTAAACAATATGCAAGAGTCCATATGAATATCAATGTAGACAACATATTTCCTCTAGATTAACCAGTCACTAGATCTGCACCATTGGATAATTATCCAACTGAGCTAGTAAGATAACATCCAACATATATAGCATATAGTACTGGGTTTTATTTTCATTAACACGTGAATTAAGCATTATTCATGATTTTATTTACTCTTAGACATCACTGGGAAGTTCCAACTTGGAATCGAAGGCCAGTTGTTGTTCTTCAAGATCACCATAGGGACGTTTTCCTCTCCAGTTACCTGGTGGATCATAATTGCAAATTATAAAATACCACCCGTTGTTGCAACGTACCCTAGCACAACCAAGACGTACCGAGTTTTGCCAGACAACCTGAGTATAGTGTCCACATACTTTTCTTGGTGCACAAGTATTTGTATTATAATTGTACCATTGATTCTCATTGACCCACATTTTCACGGCACCAGCAACATGGAGCTGAGGGTAGCCAACAGCTAGGTTTTCGCCGTAAGGGACACTGGAGTGCTGCATCCGGCAGTCCCCAATTCTTTTATTGGCATAATTTTGGGCAAAGGCCTCTAGCTTATTGTCCCATGTCATAGAGCCGACCCCAATTTGTCTACGAGCTTCATTGTGAGCGTTAAGATAATCTTGAGGAGAATCTTGAGCTTGTGACGAGTGAAATATAGCAAAGGTAATTAGAAAACAAACAATTAAGGAATTGGAGAGTCCCACTATGAGTATTGATGAGAATCAAGGAATAATTTGGGTGGGTTTTATATAGGGAAGAAGAGTCGAATAGTCTACAATTTGTGAAAGGGAACTGAATATAATTGAAAGTTTAATTTCTCTCCGTTTCAATTTGTTTGTAGTAATTTCCTTGATAATTTGTTTAGAAAAAATTATCTCTTTTTTTTCAACAACTTTTAAATTTTTTCTACTTTTTTATATGATATTTTTAAAACTACAAGGTCAAAAGACATTTTAATACATTATTCATATTTCTAGTTTAACATTATAAAATTAAAATTTTATTTTTATTTTTTAAAATTTTATATCAAATTAAAATCAGCTAAATAAATAAATTAAAACTAAAAAATATAAAGACAAAATACATAGACAGGCTCCTTTTAACTTTTTGACTTTTTCATATTGACACCTCGATTAGTTCATGTACCTATTGAACTCTTTATTCATTCACAAATAGTTATCAATTAAGCACAAATACTGACACGTCACGGCATGTGCAATACACTCTCCACTAAAAGAGTTGTACTTAATTGAAATCATTTGTGAATAAATAAGAATTTCAATATGTACATGAACTAATTGAGATGCTAATACGAG
Organism: Capsicum pubescens; assembly: GCA_030864215.1. Classification (NCBI taxonomy): domain Eukaryota; kingdom Viridiplantae; phylum Streptophyta; class Magnoliopsida; order Solanales; family Solanaceae; genus Capsicum; species Capsicum pubescens. The sequence goes on along the minus strand of CM061545.1, from coordinate 269,733,125 downwards.
AAAAGTTAAAAAGTTTACGGACAAAAATTTGTATTTTTCCAAATATAAATTGTTATGTCATGTCATATCATGCAACTATTTGTTGAAGGGAGAACTGTCACTGGTGAGTGGTGACTAGTCATTCTCGATGATACGTGATTGCTGGAACAATTCTAATAAATCATTATTTTTCATTAGCAGCCCTTTTGTTTTATTCTTTGGACTATTCTTTGGACACAATATTTTTTTTTTCGTTGACTTGGAAATGAATTTTCACAAACTCATTAAAGTTAGAGGGTGTTTCGATAATTTTTTTTTTTAAGTAACTTAAAAGTCAAAAGTTAAAAGTAGATAGTGATTTGTTTTTAATTTTTGACTTATTTGTATTTTTTAGTTACAAATAAAATGCTTAAAAATATCTTTTGTTTTTGTCAAATACTTTTAAAAATAAAAAATATTTAAAGGCCTAAAATACTTAAAAATAAATCAATTCAAACACCTTCTTATATATGTTTAGGCTTGGATAACATAAATCTTACATGTCATAGTTGAAGCAAGAAAACTGAGCTAGCTAACAAGATGTGTGACAAAATTATCTGCCTAAGATGTTTACAACAAATCAATGACTAATATATTATTAAATTTTTCTATAGTGATAATGTTTGTCCGAAAGTGTTATAATTGTTATAATGATTAGCGAGTTGATATTATAAATATAAATTAACATTTGACATTTAAATTTTATTTAGCTGTTACAAATAAAAATATGCAAATTAGATTTATACTTGTTATGTTATAAATAAAAATTAAATACTTGTTAAATTTATATTCTCGATTGATTTCCACAATTCATTAATAAAAAATTGAAAAGACTAAAGCATTAATAATAAATTCAAAAGTAGTTGTTCCCTAATTAATGGACACTATTCAGATACAGTACTTTTCCTTTTAGACGATATTCATATTTGAATTTTTTCTATATTCATGATATTAATGATGATTATTATAAATATTTTAATATTTTATTTTATATTAAAAAGGGTCATCTATTACAAAAAGGTAGCATACTGTTATAATGAATATTATTACTGTTATAGGAAGAATATTGTTGTCGTAGAGAAATAACATATAACATAAAAAATCAATTAGATAGAAAATGAAATTGTTATAATGAATGACCGTCATAATTAAATTTGACTGTTTTAATTTATAATTATTAAAACATATATATCTATTAAGGGAATGTTGTTATAACGAATCCATTAATTTGAAATGTCAATGATTGAAGTAGGTGTCCTCGATCTATTTTATCTACTATGGACATCGTCGATTTCTTGTCTAGAAAAGGCGTACTCTTTCTGAATTATACCATTTGTTTAATTAGCTATTCCTTATTAAATTTGAAATATACTCGGATTATTACGGAATATATAATTAATTCCACTGTTGTACCTTTTATATAATTGCATTAACACATACACATAAATTGTACCATTATATTAGCATACAATTTATATAATTAAATATTTCTAATAAATTTTCAATATATTTTATTAATATATAATTAATATAATTCTTATAAAATTTAATATTTCTAATTAAATCTGCAACACACCATAATTATCCAGGAAGTCAATTATTGAGAGAGAAAATATGGAAAGTTTGAGTACGAATTGAGAGCTTAATTAAGCGTGATTATCGGATTGATTGGATTTGTTTGTTACTTAATTATGGGAGATAATTTTTAGGGAAAAGTAGGAAAGAATATATCGTTGGATTCATTTGATAGAAGAATTATGTTATGGAGATTGGAGGGCAAATATTTAGCTACCACAGTTTGTTAATTAAGTTGATTTTTGTTTTTGCTGTAAATTATTAACTTAACCAATGCTGCTAATATTTATAACTTTTACTAAAATATTGCATCGCTGTAATATTTTAGGATTAATAATAATATTAGCAAATTGGAAAGTATTACGATGAGAATTTTAGATATTACATTTTGATAATAATGTCCAAATGATGTTTAATTTGAATGTTGATGTTAACAATAGTGGTCGAAATTTAAAATTAAAATAGCTATAAGAAAAATAATTTTCACCTAGAATTATTTTCCTTTCAATGAAAAATAATATGCTTCACTCAAATATATTTATTCAATAACTAGGTGACTTAATCGCATTTTGCACGATCATATAAAACCTGTTAAATTTATGAATAATTGTTATTAATACATGAACATTAAAAATAATTTTAAAAGTATTTTTTTGTGAAAACAAAAAAATATTAAAAATAATTCAATCTTAATAAAACAAGAGGATCACAACACCAAACAAATGATATAAAATTAGGATTAGTTGAGGGGGGAAATGAGGTGATTAAATCACTTCCGTCTAAGAGTAGATACTTGGCTCACAATGTGTTGGCCGATATTTTCATATTAAAATATTTTCCACAGTTTTAGAACGAAGAAAATTATTTCTTACAATTTTTTAAATATTAAAAGATAATTATATTCCAATGAAAAAAAAAATACAAGTACTATATATTGAGTGAAAGGACTATATATTCCAATTGCACATGACAATATTTATCGACATGAAAAGGAGAAAAAGAAAAAGAAAATCAAGCAAATTTCAAAATGAAAAAGAGCAGATAGATGGCATTTATAAAGAGCGAACAATAAATTTTTTATAATCTTTTCCAAATTTACCATTCTAAAATATCTAAAGCTAAATAAATATTCATCGATTAGTTATTATTTTATATGAAAAATTATTAAAGATCTACTAATTTAATCTTAAATATATTCAATAAAAGTAATTACAGTTAAACAATGAATTTTAAAAAAAGGTCAGTATAGAATAACCAAAAAAAATTGAGGAAAGACGGTGAATTAAGAAAGTGCTAAAAAACATCAAGTCAGATAAATACAAGTTACGTTGATCTTTATGACCATCTGCTTCAAGTCTTCAATTTGTCCCTTTCGTCTCCTAAACATGTGAACTGCCTTAAAATAGCCTTGAAGCTAATGCCGAGAAACATTTACAACCTCATTTTATCAATGCTTCAAATATTGATACAATCAGTGACGGGGATAGCATATAATGAATGAATACATAGTAGATGTTGAACCTCCTTGTGTGCGCTCTTTTAAATCTCCTCAATAAAAATTCTGATTCCGTCACTGATTACAACTATTGTTATTTGATCGTAATAGTTCTTAAATCATTTATACATCCAAATGAAATAAAATAATTAAATTGAATATTTAAAAAAAAAAAAAGGTGGTTCTCCAACAAAGCAGATGGTGAAAGTAGGAGTGTATATAAGAGATAAGGCCAAGGTAATTTTTGTAAACTGCCATGCATATGAAAATATTACAACCTCATTTTATCAATGCTTCAAATGTTAATACAATCGGTGGCGGAGATGGCATACAATGAATGAATACATAGTAGATGTTGAACCTTGTAGACACCTAATTTTGTACCTCCCGAAGTCTAATTTTATTCATTTTTAGTTCACCTTACCATGTGTCCAACCCCATGTAATTATATCCCACAAAAATACAAAAAAAAATAAAAAAAAATACCTCTAATAACAACCTACCCAATCAAAAACTTCCACCTACCCTAACTATCCATATGATCCCCCCTTCTTTTTCTTGTCCACAAAGAAAGAATATATGGGGGACCCACCAAAATTCCCACATCATAACAAATCCATGCTCATTATAAAAGAAAAATTCTAAGAAGAAAAAGGGGGCTCATTCTTTGATCATCATCTTCTCTACAATAACAAGAATCACCAAATAATCTTCCTCACAAGAACAAGAACAACAACGAAAAAAAAAAAAAGTAACCGGTGAACAGTGACCGGTGAACAGTGATCGATGAACAGTATCAGTGAACAGTACCGGTGAACAGTGACTGTGTGAAAAGTGACGGTGAACGGGTCATTATTTATCGAGTTAGATTGTTGGTGTTAAGGTTCGGCTCGAGGTTTCCGGGTGCGGACTCTCTTTATTCGAATAACATTGAGTTAGAAAGCTTCAAATTTAAGGTCCAATTCTTTCTTCTCTTATTTAATTCTTATGTGATTGTGATTGCGTGTGATTCGATACCGTGGTTTGTCTGTTGATGTAAATTGTTGGTGACATTTGGGTGTGTGATGTGCTAAGCATGATTGGTGAATTTTCGTTATTCTCGATTGGTGGATTGTGTATTGAAATGGGTTAATCACGTGGTTAAAAATGAATTAAGGTGGGGATTAAAAATGGAGGAAAATGAATATTGATTAATTTTGATGTATTGATAATGTTAAACATGATAGAATTGTGATATGTTGAACTTGGTAGACAAATGTAGGCCGGTTAGGCAAATTTAGGAATAACGATTTATTGGAGTGTTTGAATATGTGCGTGAATGGTACTTTCTACTTTATTGCACGAAAAGTTTAAATTGTACTCATTTGGCCGGGGAATGCCCCGAAGGATTTGTATTGATTTATCCGGGGAATGCCCTGAAGTAGAATGTACGCAAAGGAGGCTCGTGATCAAGGCCCGGAACGTCGGGTGGATTTTAGTTTAGGATTAGTTTAGAATAGAATAGGTTTTATATTTCAACACCTCTTTTATTTTGGATTGTATAATTTGGACTGAACATTATTTTTGTTTGTTTTTGAATTTTGTGTGATTTATTTTTTTGCTTGTTTTGTGTGTTTATGTGGTTTGTACATTTGTAATGTCAAATTAACCGATACGCTCCACCAAGCGACCGTGGTCGAACCACGGGATCGAGGGGTGCCTAACACCTTCCCCTCGGTCAACAGAATTCCTTAGCCTGAATCTCTGTTCGTAAACCGGTTTAAAGAGTCAAATGGTTTCGAAAAGGATTTTCCAATGGTGACTTGGCATACCAGATTATGCCAAGTGGCGACTCTGATTTTGAATGTAAAAACAATCTTTTTTCGGAACCAATCTTCATTTTGTCACTTTAATAAAAAACCCTTTCAAACCTTAAAATACATATCTTTTTTTGGAGTCGAAAAAGGGGTGTGACAGCTCTGGCGACTCTACTGGGGACTATTTCAGAATCCGAGCTTTTTTTGGAGTCGTATAGGCTTTGTTTGGCATTACGAGTGTATAAGCATTGTTTGTGATTTTTGTTTGTGTTTTCACTTTTGTGTATTTTCGTGCTCTTTGTTTACAATATTTATCCTATGTGTTACCGCTTTATATCTGGCATCATTTGCATAACCCGAGTCAATTCTTTCCGCAACAAGTCTCGGAGCACACGTCGTGCGCACGAACTCTAGGTGAGTCACCTTTATTTTAGGGGGGAGCTGTTGGATGTATGGAGTAGGTGGAAAGCAAAGCAGCCACTATCGACCATATGCTCCCCCGAACGGCCTTGTTAGTAAATAAAAACGTAGGTCAGCCTTTAGGTCATGCTTATGTGCATCATATTGAGACCTAGCGGGGCCCACTTGGTCCTTTGTCGGAGACTCACCTCTAACGCATCCCTATGTGCTAAATGTTGCATCTTTGAGGGTAATGGGGTCATTTGACGGACTGATTTGGTGAAAACATGTGTTAGAAGTAAGGTGTGTAGGCAAGAACTGTTGAAAAAAATAGAGAAAAAAAGGGAAGTGAGTCGAAAAGAAGAAAAAAAAAGAGAGTGTCGTAGCTTTTAGTGTTCTTTATGGCTTTTGTTCTTCACAATTCAAAAAAAAAAAGATTTTTACCTTTTGCACTCATTTCTCAAAAACGACTCATTTCTCAAAAACGAAAATATCAAAAAGATTTTTCATTTGTCTCCTTTAGCATGCATTCATAATTCGAAATTTTCAAAAAAAAGATTTTTTTTTTAGTAGTTTTTTTAAAAGAAAATGCAAAAAATGGTAGAAATTTGTACATTTCATGTAATGAAAATACCAAAAAGATTTTTTTTTTCTTTTCCTTCATAATTGTTGATGTCAGTTTAGTTGAAGTGTCTAATTAAAAGAAAAAAAAAACCTCAAAAAGATTTTATTCGTTTGTCTTTGGTTGTGCCCTTAAGTTAGGATCAATCTGTTAGTTAATCGTTAATTGTCCAATCTGGACGAACTACGCACCCCTGATTCTCCTCTCACGGGAGTGAGATACGTAGGCAACCTATTTTAGGTTCGGGGATCTTATTTCAAAAATTCAAAAAAGATTTTCTTCACTCTTCACTTAGAGTAGGTGTCTCATGTACATCTTTAAAAGAAAGCAAAAAAATATATTTTCCTTTAATAGGTTCAAGTTTCATTTTCGTATGAAATTTAAAATCGAAAATCCAAAAATATTTTCTTCGGTAACCATAGATTTCATGTTGTACAGGAATCTGAAAAATTCAAAAAGATTTTCTTCACTCTTCACTTAGAGTAGGTGTTTCATATACATCTCTAAAAGAAAACTACAAAAAGATTTTTCTTTAATAGTTTCAAGTTTCATTTTCCTATGAAATTCTAAATCAAAAACCCAAAAAGATTCTTCTTTGGTAATCATAGATTCCATTTTTGTATAGGGAGTTTAAACTTAAAAAATGCAAAAAGATTTTCGTCAATTCTTTTGATAATTTGTTATTTTCTTTTCTTTTTAAAGTTTCAAGAAAAAGAAAAAAAAAAGATTTTAATTGGCCATTTTGGCAAAACTTCACGAACTACGCACACCTGATTCTCCCCTTTCGGGGGTGAGATACGTAGGCGCCCTTCTAGGGTTCGGTGATTTTTCTTCACGAAAAAAAGAAGAAGAGGTTTTGAAGAAAAAAAAATGTGTTGAACTCTAACATATTTGTTACCTCTTGTTCAGTTAGTTTAAGGTGGTTGGTTTGTGGTTTCCTGACTGGTCCTCCATATCACACCAAATCCAAGGAAGGGTTAGTTGTGTCCAACAAAGATAAATTGATTGTGGTGCAAAACATTGGCCCTTCGACCATCCCACAGAGTTCTTCACCAGCACGCGGTACTGCACAATCTGTGGGAGGCAATGAGTTAAGCATGGGGATCCAGAGCTTATTTGTTGAAGGAAATGTGTCTGACAGTGGTGGAAGCTCCAATCATGTTGATATGCAAGCCAGTGGCTAAGATGTCAGGCTGAGCAATGGAGAAGTCACCCCTCTCCTTACCATGAAGGGGTTTGGTAGTTTATTTTATTTTATTTTATTTTATGTTCTCCAAATTATTTCAGGGTTGTAGTTCGGGATTTATCTTGTTTTGTCCCTTTGTCGTTTATGTTCAAACCCTTCTATCTTTCATTTTTATTAAATGGAGTGTCCCCTTTTTCTTTGTGTTTTAAATATGTGTTGTTTGTTTGTTTTATTTTACATAGTACATTTTATGTTGACTCTAGTGATATGATATGCTAGTGAAATTTACAGCTAGATCTTAACATCCAGTTTAAGAATGAACATTGAATCAGAGGGTTAAAGTTAGAAAAAGAGAGCATCTGAGGAAATAGATAGAGTGCTGGGGCATTTGGTGATCAAGTTGAAACCTTCTTTGAAAATTAAGGCTATTATTTTGAAAATCGTGAGAATAACTTGGTCATCAATTGAAAGACATGTCTTAATTAGGTCAAACAGTGTCTACGTGATCCTATCAAGAGGAACAGGAAGAAAATTAGCTCCACGAAGTCATGAGTCCTTCAGCATGAGGAATGTACAACAAAGTGGAGTTGTATGCTGGGCAAGTGTAGAAAAGAGGCGGCACACATGCTCGGGGCAAGTTAGTGTTGTAAAACATTTCATAAGTGATCTTGATCGTGCACTTTCATATTGCATGATATGTACTTGCATTTTCAAAGATTGATATGACGAAGGCATTTCATTCTGCCATCCAAACATCGTGTCATCCTTTGTTTACCCCATTTGAGCTTTAGTCTTATTTTCTTTCATACACCTCTTTTGGAATCAATATAGTCAGCAAAGCTCGAAAGAACAATATCGAGCAAAACAATAGTCAGAAAAGTTCAAAAAAAAAAAAAAAGAGAAGAGAGAAAAAATGTGTCAAAAAAAAAGAGAAAAAAGAGTGTGAAGAAAAATAGAGTCAGAAAAATCTCCAAAAGAAAAAAAAAGAAATCAGAATCAAGCAAAATAAGCTGCCAGAACTACGCATGACCTGATTCTCCTCTCTCGAGGGTGAGATACGTAGGCTGCCCTACTTAGGGCTCGGTCCAACCAAATAAACAATTTAGAGTCACCCAGTCAAAAGAAACTGGGGCATAAGTTAATCCTTATTGTTTGAGTCGATTTCAAAAGTTGTAAGTCCTAACCCACTTTAAGTGTCGTTTGATCCTCATGTCATCCTTTCTTTCCAACCCTATCCAAAAGCCAAGTTACAACCAAAGAAAGACCTTCAGATCAATCTTTGAGGATGTTAAGGCTAAGTATGCAAGGGATATGATGATGCATTTGGGAACTACTTGTCTTCCTCAGCATAAGAAATCAAGAGAGAAATAGAATGAGAGAGTCTTATTGGTGAAAACCCTTACGGGCACCATAAGGCGATGGTAAGTTGAGAGAAATAAAAATGAGAGAGTCTTACTGGTGAAAATCCTCACGGGCACCATAAGGCGATAGTGAGCCGAGAGAAAATGAAAAAAAGCTTGTTGGAGAAAACCCTTTAAGGCGCCACTAGCCGAATGGGGTCTTAAATGCAATTGACCTAAGAATGAAACTCAGTTTCAAGGGCATTAACTCAACAACAATGGGTAGAAAGTTTGGATGAAAAGATCAAGCTGCTTAATCCAAAATGCATGGCATAATCATTAGTGTTGACTGTCATTTTTAGATGAATTTTTCGTTTCGTTGTTTTAAAAGGGGATATTCATTGTCTTTTCTTTCTTCTCTTTATTTTAATTTTTTCTTTCTTAAGTCAGTTATCAAAACAAAAATTGTCCTTTTTTTGTTGTTTCTTGTCTTTGAGTTAAGTCCGTGTCAAAACAAGTGAGAAAAGATTTCAAAACTGGCTACCAGCTTCTTTAATTGCACAAAGCAAGAAAAAAGCTAACCCATGAAAGAGACATGATTGTGAGCCCAAAAAAAAAAGGCATACAGGAAGTTTTGTCAACAGAGAAGTCGGGGAACTCATGGAAATACCAAGGTTCAAAGGGTTTATTTGAGAAACACGACAAAGCAGAAATACTGTGTTTGTTTCAGAGTCACTCTTCATAAGCTGAGTTTGAGTCAATGATACAACAAGTCATTGACATATGCTAATGGTTGGAAACAAAGCTAAATGTGACGGGGGCAGGAGCAATTTCCTCAAAAGCCAAAGCCACAAACTAGCCACCATTTTTTAAACTCACAAGTTTTCTTTGTATGTAATAGGAATACATGTTGCATTCAGATCAAGGATTTCAGAGCCTAAACATCAAAGGCCGTAATTTCTTACCTCAACAAATGCAAGAGGCAAGGTTGCTGCACAGGTTTGGTAATCAAAACCATGGTAAAATTCATAATTCAAGATCTCTAGGAGACGCATTTCCTTGTTTTGGTAATTCAAGCAGCTTTGGTAAGGAGACGCACTTCATTGTTTTGATAATTCAAACAACATTGATAAGGAAACACACTTCCTTGATTGGGTAATTCGAATTTTGCTTCTTAGGTAACGCACCTCCTAACTTAAGTCTTGATTCCTAGAAGACGTACCTTTTAGTCGAGTCATTTCCCTTGATTCCTATAAGACGTACCTTTTAGTCGAGTCATCCCCATTGATTCCTAGAAGACGTACCTTTTAGTCGAGTCATTTTCCTTGATTCCTATAAGACGTACCTTTTAGTCGAGTCATCCCCTTTGATTCTTATAAGACGTACCTTTTAGTCGAGTCATCCCCTTTGATTCCTATAAGACGTACCTTTTAGTTGAGTCATCCCCTTTGATTCCTATAAGACGTACCTTTTAGTCGAGTAATTTCCCTTGATTCCTATAAGACGTACCTTTTAGTCAAGTCATCCCCTTTGATTCCTATAAGACGTACCTTTTAGTCGAATCATCCCCTTTGATTCCTATAAGACGTACCTTTTAGTCGAGTCATCCCCTTTGATTCCTATAAGACGTACCTTTTAGTTGAGTCATTTCCCTTGATTCCTATAAGACGTACCTTTTAGTCGAGTCATCCCCTTTGATTCCTATAATACGTACCTTTTAGTCGAGTCATCCCCTTTGATTCCTATAAGACGTACCTTTTAATCGAGTCATCCCCTCTGATTCCTATAAGACGTACTTTTTAGTCGAGTCATCCCCTCTGATTCCTATAAGACGTACCTTTTAATCGAGTCATCCCCTCTGATTCCTATAAGATGTACCTTTTAGTCGAGTCATCCCCTTTGATTCCTATAAGACGTACCTTTTAGTCGAGTAATTTCCCTTGATTCCTATAAGACGTACCTTTTAGTCGAGTCATCCCCTTTGATTCCTATAAGACGTACCTTTTAGTCGAGTCATCCCCTTTGATTCCTATAAGACGTACCTTTTAGTCGAGTCATCCCCCTGGATTCCTATAAGACGTACCTTTTAGTCGAGTCATCCCCCTTGATTCTTAAAAGACATACCTTTTAGTCGAGTCATTCCAATTAACTCATAGAAATTGCATTTATTTATTTGGGATAATTTTCTTTTCAGTTTTGATGTGATTTCAGGAGCATGCCCGAAGCACAAGGCGAATAAATGGAAAACCAAGCAACTAGGTGAAGAAATTGAAAGTTAAACAAATTGAAAAATAGCAAGTCAGGAGCCCGCCTGCAGAACAGGGTGAAGAAATTAAAAGCATAGCAACAAGTTGATAAAAATAGCAAGTCAGGAGCCCGCCTGTAGAACAGGGTGCAGAAGTTGAAAGCATGGCAATAAGTTGATGAAATAGCAAGTCAGGAACCCGCCTGGAGAAAAGGGTGAAGAAATTGAAAGGCAAGCAACAAGTTAAAGAAATAGCAAGTCAGGAGCCCGCCTGAAGAATAGGGTGATGAAAGTCGAGTCAAGAACCAATAGAAGATGTATAGATAGGATTTTTGTAATTTCATTTATGTTTTAACTTGTAATTTTCATTTTTTTATGTAATGACGGAGCCGCGGACCGTAACTTCGATGGAACCTCACTCGACTCTCCAACTCGGTATAGTCCATCTCCCTCCAAAAGTTGAGATACTTGTCACTCGATCCTCTCATAATGTGAGTAGGTGGGATGTCTTAAGTCAAGACCCGGTTGTCCTTCTTCCTTCTGTTTCTTTCTTTGAATAATGATCGGGTCAAAATTTGGTCTCGTTGTCTACTTCTTTGTCTGAAAACACTTTGTGTTTACATTCAAAGGGGGCATGATGTAGACACCTAATTTTGTACCTCCCGAAGTCTAATTTTATTCATTTTTAGTTCACCTTACCATGTGTCCAACCCCATGTAATTATATCCCACAAAAATACAAAAATAAATAAAAAAAATATCTCTTACTAATTTATCTTATCCTAACAACCTACCCAATCAAAAGCTTCCACCTACCCTAACTACCCATATGATCCCCCCTCCTTTTTCTTGTCCACAAAGAAAGAATATATGGGGGACCCACCAAAATTCCCACATCATAACAAATCCATGCTCATTATAAAAGAAAAATTCTAAGAAGAAAAAGGGACTCATTCTTTGATCATCATCTTCTCCACAATAACAAGAATCACAAAATAATCTTCCTCACAAGAACAAGAAAAACAACGAAAAAAAAAAGTAACCGGTGAACAGTAACCGGTGAACAGTGATCGGTGAACAGTACCGGTGAACAGTGACGGCGTGAAGAGTGACGGTGAGCGGGTCATTATTTGTCGAGTTGGATTGTTGGTGTTAAGGTTCGGCTCGAGGTTTCCGGGTGCGGACTCTCTTTATTCGAATAACATTGAGTTTGAAAGCTTCAAATTTAAGGTCCAATTCTTTCTTCTCTTTTATTTAATTCTTATGTGATTGTGATTGCGTGTGATTCGATACCGTGGTTTGTCTGTTGATGTGAACTGTTGGTGACATTTGGGTGTGTGATGTGCTAAGCATGATTGGTGAATTTTCGTTATTCTCGATTGGTGGATTGTGTATTGAAATGGGTTAATCACGTGGTTAAAAATGAATTAAGGTGGGGATTAAAAATGGAGGAAAATAAATATTGATTAATTTTGATGTATTGATAATGTTAAACACGATAGAATTGTGATATGTTGAACTTGGTAGACAAACGTAGGCCGGTTAGGCAAATTTAGGAATAACAATTTATTGGAGTGTTTGAATATGTGCGTGAATGGTACTTTCTACTTTATTGCACGAAAAGTTTAAATTGTACTCATTTGGTCGGGGAATGCACCGAAGGATTTGTATTGATTTATCTGAGGAATGCCCTGAAGTAGCATGTACGCAAAGGAGGCTCGTGATCAAGGCCTGGAACGTCGGGTGGAGTTTAGTTTAGGATTATTTTAGAATAGAATAGGTTTTATATTTCAGCACCTCTTTTATTTTGGATTGTATAATTTTGACTGAACATTATTTTTGTTTGTTTTGAATTTTGTGTGATTTATTTGTTTGCTTGTTTTGTGTGTTTATGTGGTTTGTACATTTGTAATGTCAAATTAGCTGATACGCTCCACCAAGCGACCGTGGTCGAACCACGGGATCGAGGGGTGCCTAACACCTTCCCCTCGGTCAACAGAATTCCTTAGCCGGAATCTCTGTTCGTAAACCGGTTTAAAGAGTCAAATGGTTTCGAAAAGGATTTTCCAATGGTGACTTGGCACACCAGATTATGCCAAGTGGCGACTCTGATTTTGAATGTAAAAACAATCTTTTTTCGGAACCAATCTTCATTTTGTCACTTTAATAAAAAACCCTTTCAAACCTTAAAATACATATATTTTCTTGGAGTCGAAAAAGGGGTGTGACAAACCTCCTCATATGTGCACTTACCCTCAATGAAAATCCTGACTTCGCCATTGAATACAACTGTCGTTATTATCATCTAACCATTTATACATACCCATAAAATAAAATAATTAAACTGAAGCTTAAAATTTTTTTATTTATTTTTTTTTTAAAAAGAGGGTTGGTTCTCCAACGAAGCAAATGTTGAAAGTAGGATTGTATATAAGAGATTAGGCCAAGGTAATTTTGCAATGCCGATGAAAACTGTCAAGCAAAAATAAATAACTCTATTATAGTAGTAATGACCAATTAATACAATGAATTTAGTTGGAAATTGTCAGAAAGCAATTAGCAGGAACATAGTGACTGTTCGAAGGACAACGACATTCAAAGAATTCTAATAATTGACATAAACTAAATGTCAAAAAAATTAGAGAGTAATTAATATACTTAATTTTCTGTAAAATTTTTGAAGCATAAAATTAGAAAAATTATTTATGGGTTCATGTAATAAATGCAATAAATAAGAAGTTGGAAAACGTTTTAATGAAGAGTAACATCTTTTTGCATTTGAGCTGCTTTTTGGGTTCTCCATAATTTTCAGACTTTTAAAATTAGAAAAGAATCCAAAAAAATAACAAAAAAGATAAATAAAAATTCAGCCCTTAGACAGTGCCACATCAGCAATTCTAAAACTCTCCTTTATATATATATATATATATACTAGTTTAGGTGTACGTGCTTCACGCGTGTACCTTGTTTTAATAAGTTCAAGAGCTACACTAAATACTTTATTTATTTAGTTAATAAAAATAAATTCAATTATTAAATTCAATATCGTTGGAGGTGTAAAGATGGAGAATTTATTCAATTACTTATATAATATTTATAAATATCTAAAATACAAATAAGATAGGTGAAATATATTGACAATCCTTAAATTAGTGTTGATGTTTTTAGTGAGTTGATGTTAGTGCTTGATAATTCATAAAGTTTTGCAATTTAACTTGGTTGGGTTGTAGAAGTGATAAATTTGACCTGCAAATTTCATATCATTTCAATTCCTATTCTTGATCAAATAGTTTATATATTTTTTCTACCACATCAAATGCAGTCATACTCTTTATGCGCACTTCGTTTATAATTTCAAAATTTAATTCGTAACATGGATCCAGAGAAACAATAAAAATAGTGTCTCAATTAGTTTTACTATTGAGACAAATTTCTCACTCTTATTTAGAAAATAATCTCACGCTAATCAAACAATTAAGTAAATTCTATATGAATAGAGAGACAAATTAAAATTAGGCTAGAGTTTATTAAGTTGTTAATTTTCTTACAAAAAACTAAAAAAGAAATCAAATCAACTAAACTATACTATTACTTTTTCTTCATTATAATTTTTTAAAAAATCAAAAAAAAAAGAGGAGAAGATGAAGAGAAACATATACCTTAAAGAATACTTGATGGATATATGTGGCTATAGAGAAGCCTTTGATATTACTCATCATCGCTAACATAAAGTCCAACAAATAATATTATCTTCGATCTATATCGTAAAATTTGTTCAGCTATCGAGTAGATCCCATTATACACCTCAATTTGAGAAAGATGTCCAAAATTGGGCATTAAGAGAAAAGATAGTCAAAACACAACAATGAAAAACAAATTGCAAGTTTTACAAAAACTAAGGATAATTATTTTTTGATAATAATTGAGGAAGACGTGAAAAGACGATATATTTTATTTTTAGAAAGAAAATAAAAGGAGAACTATTCGTATTAAATTTTCTATTCAAAGTTTTCAGATCTTACCTTCAATAAACAAAGATTGTAAAGAAACTTCTACTCATACATTTTAGTGATTTTAGAAGTTCTTAATTCACGTGAATCACGTACATCTCTTTCATACATTTTAGAAGTCCTTAAAATATTGTAAAAATAACAAAATAACATGTACAAAAAAGTAATAAATGACAATTTTGTATTATAAAAAATAATAAAAACAAAAATACTAATAATAATCTTTTGGGGAGAAAGTTAGATTATTCATGCCAAACAAAAAAAAAACTTCAATTGCAGAAAAATATCTTGATTAGAATAGTATGTCATTTTTTTCTTGAGTTGGCTCTTATTGTATCCAATTTTTTACTTTTGATATTTATATGTCTAATCTTTAACATAGTTTTGAAGAGAAAGTTATACTGTTCATGTCAAACAATAGCAAAAAAAAATCAATTAAAGAAAAATATTTACACGGACTTATCATTGATACACAATAAATAGAAGTTTGTATAAATTAATTAAAATAATAAATTTTATACAAAGAAAATATACCTGAAAGAGTTGATCATTGCTAGAGAAAAAATATAATAACCTACAAAAAAATTAGAAATAGACATAAGCTAAGATCGAAAAAGGAGAAAATAAAAGTGCAACTCTGTATACAACATTCAAAATCAAATAGGCAAAAAAGAAATAAAAATCTTTAGTTGAAAAAGAATAAAAGCAAAGAAGTGACCAACATGGGGTGTGGTGCAGTGGATGAGGCTGCTCCATCCTTAATCATAGGATGAGGGTTCGATTTTGGGTATGAAGAAAACTCTGTTGGGGCGCTGCCACGTTAATGGGACCTGCAACGCGCGATCCGAATTAATCGGGGCTCCAATGCGTGCACCTAATACCTGATGAGAAACCAAAAAAAAAAAAAGCAAACAAGTGAAGATTTTTTTTCTTTCAAAAGTTACGTTGTCATTTTATTTATATAAAAAAGTTATTTACTTTATGCTATCGGAATGAAAACAAATTGCATGTAAACCTAAAGTTTTAGAAAAATAAATAGCATGTAAAATCAATGTAACCTTTGATTTCTTTATTCAGTGGCAGGCAACATACTTATTTCATCTGATTTTCTGATTAAAGAAAATTCAATTGAAAAAAATACAAGAAATTATCAAAACGAGATAATCTATTGTCAATTGTGGATTTTGTACACTTTATATATAATCTTTAAATTTAATAATTAAAAGAAACAAAAAAGACAAAAAAATATTAAAGAATACTGAAGCTAAACCTAGTTTTTTTCTACGGCAAAATCGTATCTAAAGTCTAAACCAAAATAAACAGTAATCCTACTCATTAAAAGAAACAAAAAAGACAAAAAATATTAAAGAATACAAAAGCTAAACCTAATTTTTTTTCTACGGCAAAATTGTATCTAAAGTCTAAACCAAAATAAACAGTAATATAGGGTAGAAACGTAGGAGTAATATATTGGGATTTTGGGGTTAAATTAGGATGGTGGATTTTGGGTAGAATCAGGATTAGTTGAGGCATTTATTATAGTCAATATTTGATATTATAATAAATAATAATTTGAGAAAAATAGTGAAAAGATGATTTTATCTAAAGTGGAGTCTTTCAATGAAGGGCAAAAAATTCGAATCAACTTTTTTAAGGATCTTCACAGTGGCAAGTGCCTCGTATGTGTAAATTTAATTATTTAAAAATTAGACGATTTTATCTATTGCGGAGGTTTTAATGAAGTGCAAAAAATTCAAATCACTTCTAAACAATATTTCTAAGACTTTTTACACTTTTAATATATTATAGATTATACATATAGAGATAGATAATGTAAACATAACATATATTTTATTATAAACACATATATTTTACCATCAGAAGTTTCAAGTGGTTAATATATAGATCGTCACTTTTGCATTTGTCATGCAGTACCTCTTTTCCTTGCTGCTAGAGCCTAAGAGAGACAGGGGCGGAGCTACAGCTTGCGAAGAGTGGTTAGATAAACACCCTTCATGGGAAATTTTTTCGGGTATATAGGTTAAATATAGATATATATGGTTATAGACATACTATAACCTTTGCACATTGTGTTCATCGACTTGGAGAAAGCTTATGACAAAGTCCCTAGGGAGGTTCTTTAGAGATGCTTAGAGGAAAGAGGGTCCCAATGGTGTACGTCAGAGCTATTAAGGGAATGTATGATGGAGGAAAGACTCGGGTAAGAACGGAGGGAGGGGACTCAGAATATTTTTCAGTCGAGACAGGGTTGCATCAGGGTTCGACTCTTAGCCCGTTCCTGTTGGCGTTGGTAATGGATGTGTTGACGCGACGTATTCAAGGGGAGGTGCCATGGTGTATGTTATTTTCGGACGATGTAGTGTTGATTGACGAGATGCGAGGGGGTGTGAATGAAAAATTGGAGGTTTGGAGGCAAACCTTGGAGTCCAAGGGGTTCAGGTTGAGAAGGTCCAAGACGGAGTACATGGAATGCAAGTTTAGCGACTTGAGGCAGGAGGATGATGTGGTGGTGAGGCTGGATTCCCAGGATGTTTGTAAGAGGGATAATTTTAAGTATCTTGGGTCTATGATTCAAGGGAATAACGAGATTGATGAGGATATCTTTAACCGTATTGGAGCAGGTTGGATGGAGTGGAGGCTCACTTCGGGTGTGTTGTGTGATAAGAAGGTGCCACTTAAGCTTAAAGGAAAATTCTATAAAATAACAGTCCGTCCAGCTATGTTATATGGAACAGAGTGTTGGCCAGTCAAGAACTCCCACATTCAAAAATTGAAAGTGGCAAAAATGAGAATGTTGCGTTGGATGTGTGGACTTACTAGAGAGGATAGAGTTCAAAATGAGATAGTCCGGGAGAAGGTGGGAGTGGCTTCGATGGAGGACAAGATGCGGGAAGGAAGGCTGAGATGGTTTGGGCATGTGATGAGGAGGGGCACAGATGCCCCAATTCGTAGGTGTGAGAGGCTAGCGTTGGATGGATTTTGGAGGAGGAGAGGTAGGCCGAAGAAGTACTGGAGGGAAGTGATTAGACATGATATGGAGCAGCTACAACTAACTGAGGACATGACCCTAGATAGAAAGATATGGAGGTCGCGGATAAGGGTAGAAGGCTAGGTCGCGTGCGTGGGTTGTAGCTAGTAGTAGAAGAGCTCATGAATAGCTGGGTTAGTAATCCCAGGACTGTGTCCATAGGTGGGGGTCGTACTTTCCGGATGCCATATTTCTTATCTCTTATTTCATATTGCGCTTATTTATCTTATTTTGTATTGCTCTGATTTCTATTTTATTTTTAGTATGTCTTATTCCTTTTATGTTATGCCACCCACCATGCTTAATGGTGCATTACATTCTTGCTTACTATTCTCTATCTTGAGTCGGGGGTCTATCGGAAATAGCCTCTCTTTTTCTTTGGAGGTAGCGGTATAGACTGCGTACATTCTACCCTCCCCAGACCCTACTTTGTGGGAATACTCTGGGTTTGTTATTGTTGTTGTATGGTTATATACATACTGTTGAACACCCTTGACAAGCTAGAGATGCACAACCTACTGGTCAAAGGTGTGCAAATTTGCGTTGGCGATGCGGGTTCGATTCCCATCAGATGCAGTTGCTTTTATTCTCCTTTTTAATTTGGAATAATTTTAAAGAAGGAAAAGATCTGGGCATGAAGCCCAATTTCCAGACTAATGTGAAAGCCCACGAAAGTTTTTATTCTCCTTTTTAATTTTAAAGAAGGAACGGATTTGGACATAAAACCCAATTGCCAAACTAATGTGAAAGCATTGGCTATTGTTTGGCTGCTAAGCTAACTTTATTAAAAAAATAATTAAAAGATACTTTTTTTAATTTAAAAAAGAAAAGGTCAAATTTAAATTATAAAGTTAAACCCGTACCTTTCCCTTCAGTTCATAACCCTTACACAGTTACACTTCTCTATTCCTTCACCACAAATTCACAATCTTCTCCACCTTATTGTTAAAAAAAATAAATTAAAATTTGGTGCTAAAGTCTTGAAGCTTCAATGGGCTTTCATTATAGTTTTTCTTCATCGACTATTGGAGTGTGAATTGTAAAAAGGTATTCTTCAATTCTTCTTATCTTTTAGTTTAATTTTTTTCTCCTTAAACTTGCTTTTGTGTATTCTTTTTGATTTTGAACTAAGTAATTTAATATTCTTATTTTATCTAGTAGATAACTTGCTAGTTAATATTATTTGGGAGGATGGGATAATGTTTCAAGTATTCATAATTTTTTCATTTGTTGAAATTGAATAATAAGTGTGATGCGCTTGTTTTTTATTTTAGTTTGAGGTTTCAATGAGCTTGGAGAAGTATTTTCATAAAGTTTTAAAAATAAGTTCAACGTCTCAAAATCAATCCCAATGAGATGAAGATGTTGATCAAATAGAAATACCATCTTAGTCTTCTCAGAGACAAAAATTTGATGTAAATGATCTAAAGGCTGACCCCGCTGAAAGACCTCAGATTTTGAGTTATCCTCCAAACATTCGTGATGAGATAAGAAGGACATACATTCTAAAACGTCCTTCCCAACCTCGAGATCATGAGTTTCGTCAAACAAATTTTTTTGGTACTCCATGTCGTTTTGTTTCTAAATGGTTTGATGAATATTTTGATTGGTTGGAATATACTGTAAGTGTAGATGCAGCTTATTGTTTGTCTTGTTATTTATTTCAAGGAGAAAGCATCCATCAAGGTGGTGGTAATACATTTTCGATGAAGGTATTTAGAAATTAGCACAGAAAAGATAGCTTTGCAACACACATTGGTCCTCCGAATAGCATTCATAATCAATCAAAAAGGAAGTGTGAAGATCTTATGAGGGAAGAATAATCTATTGAGGCTGCATTTTACAAGTTGGACGAGAAAAGTAAGAATGAATATCGAGTTCGGTTAAATGCTTCAATTGATATGATCTGATTTCTTCTAAATCAAGGTTTAGCACTCCGCGGTCATGATGAAAGTGTATCACCCTTGAACAAAGGTAATTTTCTTGAAGCACTTTCTTGGGTTGCGGATAGATGTGATGACATTAAATCTTATGTGTTAGAAAAAGCTCCAAAAATAATAAAATAATTTCTCATGATATTCAAAAAGATATTGTGACTGCGTGTAAGATTGAAACAATCAAAGCTATAATAAAAGATTTAGATGGTGACTACTTTGCTTTGTGGGTTGATGAATCAAGAGACGTATCACGCAAAGAGCAAATGGCTATTTGTTTACGATATGTTGATAAAAGGAGATTTATGATGGAAACATTTATTGGACTTGTTCATGTTAAAGATACTAGTGTTTTATCTCTAAAGAAAGCAATTGTGGATGTACTTGCTCACCTTTCTTTAACTTTAGCTTATGTACGAGGTCAATGTTATGATGGGGCAAGCAATATGCCAGGTGAGTTCGGTGGTCTTAAAACATTAATTAGACAAGAAAGTAGATCGGTTCACTCGGTTCATTGTTTTGCTCATCAACTTCAATTGACTCTTGTTGCGGTTTCTAAAAGGTGTGTTCAAGTAGGAGAACTTGTATTATTGACTTCAAATATTTTGAATGTGTTGGGGGCTTCCAACAAAACTATAGGCCTGGTGGATCAGGTGAAAGATATAAATTTCCTTTAATTTTGTTTTATTTTTGGAGGGTGAAAATCGTTTTCATCCCTCAATTTTTCTTTAAAAATCAAACTCCCACCTTAATTTGAACAATCATTATACCCCCTCGCCCTTTTTTTTTATCCTATGCAATGTCCATTTTACTCTTGTAAATTTAATTCTATATCTATATAATTCCCTTTATAATCTATATAATATATTTATTTAATCTAGATATTTATAGCATTTTATTTAAATTTATTAACACTATAAACAAAATAATACTTTTTATGAATTTATCACAAAACTTAATGTTATTTTTTAAGATCGTTATTGCAATAATATATGTACTAAAGAGTTGTTTGTTGTGAGCACTACCAAAAAAAGTTATTTAGCCATGGTTACCAAAATCGTGGCTAAATTAAATAAAAAATAAAAGTTTTTCTACACTTTAAAAAATGTGGCTAAATAACCGTGGGTAAGATAGGCGGGTAAAAATATTTTTATTTTTCTCCCTTTATTTTTTTATTTGTCCCAAAAATACAAAAGTCCCACTTTTACAGAATTTTCAACCAAAAAAAACATTTTTTCCCCAAAATACTCTACGCTTGATTTCCCAAAATGTAAATTGCGTCTTTCTCTTGAGCGTTTCTGAATTGCAGCAGCAGAGGTAATTTGGTGTGTTTTGTGAATTTTCTAGTTGTTATGAATGAGAATTTTGATGGGTTTTGATGAGTTTTCTAGTTGTAACGAATGGAAATTAGAGTTGGGTTTTATGAAATCTGTAATTTTGATGAGCTTTTGTTGGTGTCTCTGCCATCATTCATGAACTAGAATGGACTGTTGTCTGCCGCATACAATGTTATAAGTTGTTGCCCCATTTCTTTTTGTACATGATTACTGGTTTGGGATTCTTTTAAGAGCTTCGACAACAAAAAGTTGAAGAAAAAAAAACCACGGAGACAGTCCTAAAACATGCTAACAAACTCATTGGAATACTTGATACATCTATCCTAGGTCATCTTCACCAAATGTTACTGTGGTCAAATCTCAACTATAAAGAGACTAGTAACTAACCCAAGGATCCAAATCACTCCCGAAACTCTTGGGGCCGTGCAAACCATTGAGCAAAGTCACAAATTACCTTTCGGATCTAATGAAACAGTCAAAACTCAAGTCTGAGTCCGTTTACCATTATGTTGACTTGGTTAAACTTTCACTTCTCAAACTCCGATGATTTGATTTCCTTCATCGATGCGCATTCAATTACCTTGAGAATCATGTCACCCATTCCCTTAAGAAACTACAGTCTTAGTTGGTAGCAGTTCAGGATAGCTAAATGGCTCATTGTCTGTATACGGCTGCATTGTATCCCTTCACCTTCAGTTTCCCTTCTATTGCACTAAAGCTATATTAGGAATGTTGGAATAGTAGTGGATATAGTAGTTAGATTTACTTGTATTTTAGATGGTGGTCTAAAAGCTGCAGATGTGTCCCTAGTTTATCAGTGATTACATTGAGACAGAAGTATTTAGCTTTGGCTTTTTCTCTGTCTACAAGCACCAAATTTGTGAGAAGAATTTACTGGTGCCTTTTTTTGGGCCTATTGAAGATTACATATTTGATATGAACCAGGTGCCGTGTTTTGATATATTTCTTTTGTGGTTGTTTTGGTGAATTATGCTATGTGCGGAAAATTGCCCTTAGTCATTTGTCAGAAAATCACGTGATGCATATTTTTTGAAAAGGGGAATATGACCAAATTTTTCTAAGTTAGATGATTTTTATACTCATGGGTAAATTGTGAAGGGGCAGGACATTCAAACTTGAAATTGTCCGTATAGGTAACGTGCATTGTTGATATAATTCAAAAGATAGAAAGGGCATCATTTCTTCTGGTTAGCTGTTTGTGTATAAGATTTTTGGTTGCTTGTTGTCAATAAGCTTTTTACCTGTCTTTATTGAACTGTTGGGAATAGAAAGATCAGTAGGTGCAATTTTGAATCTTGTGTTGAACTGATGGGAAAAGAAAAATCAGTTGGTGCAACTTTGAATATTATCGCTGAGTGTGTTTTGTCTCAGTCTGTTTTAACTGAAACTTGATGATCTTGGCGAAGCGTCAATTGTAATAATATGAAAATAAACATCTGATTGTATGACATTTGTCTTCTTTATCCCTTTTTGGTGCATTAGCATGTCATGACAGATATATGAATGCTTGTTCAGTGTATATATTCCATCTATTTTGAGATTCTATTTGATTTATGTCTTCTATATTTATACTAGTCGAATCATGAAAAGATAATGATTATATATAGTTTTGGGAGGGTAGAGTGTACACAGTCCAAAACAAAAGGCATTAGTGATATAAGTACAAGAAGCTAGAGATGGTAACAAAACAATAGATGTTAACAGAATAAAAGTACCACATACTACTACCATCGATCTACCCGATCAACAAACATCAACAAAATAACAAGAATTAAAAATTACTAGTATAGCACTACGACTACTAATACTAGTAACAAAACTCACTCCTACCTACTAGTATGATGTACGCGTAGAGCAGAACTTATCCCTTATTAGAAACTTGATATTGTTGTATATGGTGAAACAACAATATCTGATATAATTATTAACTTTTTCATTTTAACCTTAGTAGTAATTGTTCTTGGAAACTATAAACAACTCAAACCTACTAATCAATGTTTCTAAGCATAACCAAAACAAGACCATCAGTCTCTCCAGAAGCTCACAACAGAGGTACAAATTGGTTATTCCTATTGCCACTTATGTACTTCTACATACCCAAAGGTCAAAAGAGAAAAAGTGCAATGCCAATAAGGTCCATTGAGGTAGACTAAAACACCAGCTAGTATGGCTAATATAGTGCATATAGTTGAGGCTATGGATGACCTTATTACTACTTCTTCCCAGTTGTAGATCTTTTTTCATAATGATAGCTATGTTGAAATGGTGGGTCCTCTTTACTTTTGGTTTCTTTTTTTTCTCTCTTTTCACTTGCAAGTTCTTATATTTTGATGTTGCAAATTTCACTTGGCAGGTAAAAGAAAGAAAAAGTATCGAAATAGTGACTGCTGCTTACTGAAGCTAGTAGAAAATGTCAAACTTTTATTTGAATTGATATAGTAGAATAAATCTGTTCTTTTTATATTCTAAGAAAATATGAAGCAAAAATGCAAGAAGTCAACACATTCATTGTTAGCGAACCTATGAGGACGGCAAACTGACAATCATAACATAACTTCCCAAGATTTGGATCAAGAAGAGGATCATGTTGTGAATGAGACTATGACAACTCCTACTCTCAGTTATGACAATTTAATTTCTTCTTTAAACTCTAATAAAGCTAGCTCAAAAGTGAAAGAGGAGCCGCTACTTGTCAAGTTTAAAGGTTAGAAGTAATTTCATTTTACTCTTTATTTTTTTTGTTATTATTACTTTTGATTAAAGCTAATTTCTTGTTAAAATGGTCGATACTTCGACCGGAGAAATTACAACTCAAAAGATGCAAGTAGATCGAGTTTGGAACTTTGAAAAAAATAGAAAAGTCATGGAGGAACTCAATGGAGATGGATAAGGAAGTGATAATGGTTCAAACTTACTTGTGAGATTTCTTGGCAGACTTTCTCAAAAGTCTGTATTTTGTTTTATATTTGTTGTGAGATGAGATAGAATGCCAAAAGAGAAAAAATAATTAATGTGGGAGCTTATTGAGGTAACTACCTAACTTTATTGTCATTCGGTTAGTTTATTTTTTTTGTTGATTTCTATTGATTTATGAATACAACCAAATTTGAAGGAGCATTTCGAGTTTGATTATGAAGCTGGAGTTGATTGGGTGATGCAATCTTTACGCGATAGGTGGAGGTCCTTCAAATATAAGCTACAAAATAACTTCTATCCCCTTTTTTATGTATTCCAAAATATTATGTTTTAGCGCGAAAGGGTTTTATTATTTAAGTGACAAGAAATGAAAATTTGTTTCGGAAAAGAATTATTTGCATTTTTTATTCAGAGTCGCTACTTGGCATAATCCGGTGTGCCAAGTCACCTTTGAAAAATCCTTTTTGAAACCATTTGACTCTTAAACCGGTTTGCGAACAAAGATTCCGACTAAGGAATTCTGTTGACCGAGGGGAAGGTGTTAGGCACCCCTCGATCCCGTGGTTCGACCACGATCGCTTGGTGGAGTGTATCGACTATTTTGGCATTATGAGATGTATAAACCACACAAAAGAGCACAAAATAATCAAACAATAAACAAAACAAAACAGTCCAAAAATGTAAAAGTCCAGTCCAATTATACAGTTCGAAAAATAGAAAAAATACAAAAATATAAATCCTAGTCTAAACTAAATCTAGACTAAGCTCCAATGCCTTACCCGACGCCGCGGGCCTTCATCATGATTATTTTCCGCCAACATGATACGTCGGGGCATTCCCCGGTGAAATCAATACAAATTCTTCGGGGCATTCCCCGGATAAATTATACAATTGATTCAAAAAGTGATAAAATCAAATAATTCAATCAAATTTCAACCATTCAATCAACCCACAATCTCTAGATTTGCCTACCCGACCTACGTTTTGCCTATTCCGATCGATGTATCGTGTTACTACCAAAATAAAATTAACGTTCCTTTCAAGTTATACGAACAATGAAATCAAACTAACCTAAATCGCCAATTATGTCAAGTTTTCAATTCTCACCCACAAACCTATTTTTAACCACAATAATTACAACATGCTTCAATTATTAAAATCACGTCTCAAAATCCGCAACCAACATCAAACACAACACAAATAACGAAGATTCACACAACAAATAAATCATCCACACCCACAACATCACGAAAAATAAATTAAAGATTCGGTTAGAAGAAATGGACCTCGATGAAATTGATCATTGTCGATAATAAAGAAATCCGAAGACCAAAATACTCGACCAGAGAACCTCACAACGAGCGAACCAAACTCGATATTTAATTCACCCGGACAGATCGGAAAACTACGATAAAACCCTCACGATGAATAATCCACAAATTCGAATAAACGAGACTGAATTTGTAAAAATTGAGAAGACCCGTACACGAAATTAGTGACGGAGTGACGGGAAATGGGTCGGATGTTGACGCCTGTCGTCGGCGTCACTGTTTCCGGTGACTGCCGCCGACGGAGAAGGAGATCGGAGCAGCGGAGCTGGTCGGATGTTGACGCCTGTCGTCGGCGTCACTATTTCCGGTGACTGCCGCCGACGAAGAAGGAGATCGGAGCAGCGGCGACAGCTATGGCCGCTCTGTCGGTTGTCACTGATGCTGGTGGCTGATGGCGTGGCGGTTCTAGAAGGCGGGGAATGGAGGCGGTGCCGGGGCTAGTTCGCTGGTCGGTGGTTTGACTGCGTTGTCGCCGGCGAGGGAGAACTCGCGGATGCCGATCTCCTTTTTTTTTTTAGAGAGAGAGAGAGAGTAGAGTCTAGAGAGAGGGAGAGAGTGAGGGAGCTCGGCGGCGCTATTGTCGCCGGCGAAGAGAGGGTGAAAGCTTAGAGAGAAGATGGAGCTGATCCTTTTTTCTATATGCTCAGGTCCTTTTTTTTTGTTATTGTTCCCCTTTATTTTGTGTGTATCTGTGTATATATATTGTGTTTTGGGTATTGGGGTAGGGTAGGTGGGGTAGGGTATAGGGTGGTGTGGTTTATTTTGATTGGGTAGGTTGTTAGGATAAGATAGAATTAGTTAGGATAAGATTTGTTATCTTATTATTTATTTATTTTTTGTATTTTGTGCGTGTATAATAACATGGGTGAGGGCACGCGGTAGGATAAAAATAACAATGGGTAAAAACGACATCGGAGAGGGACGAAATTAGGTGTCTACTCTTAGATCAAAGTATCTTTATCCTATGAAGCAAAGTGTTGAATTTACTTTTGATTATGCATTTATACTTTTATTTATTTATAGGGTGGAAGGATGTTGAGATAAGGGGATAGTACACCTTTTCCTAATTTCGTACAGTTTACACTTTCCTTTTCTTCTTCTTCTTTATATGTGATTTCAAGAATGCTTTTGCAGGCTTGAAGGAAACATTTTTTAATAAGTTGACATTTATGAATTCAAAGGAAAATTGAGCTAAAATTTGCTTTACTTTTTACCTTTATTATATAGATTATTAGTTTACACTACCAGATTTTTAAAAGAATGTTCACATAAAAGTTTTTCTTGAAAATATGAAATTTACAATTATAAAAATTCTATAACCTATTATAACATATAGAAATAACTTGATGGTTAAAAATTTCTTGCATCAATATATATAAAAATTAAACTCAGAAAGTTTCTGATGTCACTGGTCATCCTTTAACGGGATGACCAAATATGTCATACATAAAATAAAGAGACTCAAACAACAGATACAAGAAAAAATTCTTGTAATTTATTGGTCCAACGAAGCTATAAAATGCTACGTAAGTATAGAGATCATAAAAATCTCTATAAGGTACGTAGCTTATTCATCTATAATTTTCTTATTTGACTATAAAACTCCTTAGTCAAAATAATTAGTAAGGGCGTTGACCAATGTAATTGCCTCGAGGATCATAGCTGCAAATAACGAACCACCAGCCATTGGTACACTGAACCCTAGCACAACCAACTCGAATCGAATTACGCC
The DNA here is from genome assembly GCA_030864215.1 of Capsicum pubescens. Lineage (NCBI taxonomy): Eukaryota > Viridiplantae > Streptophyta > Magnoliopsida > Solanales > Solanaceae > Capsicum > Capsicum pubescens. The sequence continues at coordinate 269,706,120 of CM061545.1, read as the reverse complement.
AGATCACCTGAGTATAATGCCCACATTGTTGTCCAGTAGCACAAGTGTTACTAGCGTAGTCATAGTATTGCTTCTCTTTCACCCACAAGTTAACAGCAGCAGCACCGGTGAAAGAACCACTTCCCTTAGCAATATTTTCGCCATAAGGGCCGTTAGAGTGGACTAGATTGCAATCACCAATCCTTTGATTGGCATAATTTTGTGCATAAGTTTCAAGAGTGGTGTTCCATGTTATTGCACTAACACCAACTTCAGATCGAGCTGAATTATGAATGTTGAGGTAGTCTGTTTGGGAGTTTTGGGCATGTGAAGGATAAACAAGGGCCAAGATTATGAAACAAATTAGAAGAGTCAAAAAACAAGGTTTAGATAGTGCCATGTTTGTTTTTACCAATATTTTTCTTGAAGAGGTGATAAGAAGGAATTGGATGTGTTGGATATGTTGGATATTTAATTTATAGGTGAAAATGATGAGTATTTTGCATCGTAAAATTAGGAATTGCATGTGGAAAGTGAAAAGAAGTTTAGCGTTTTAAAGCTACTTCTATACATCTCCCTTGAAAATGCTTTAACCTTAAGATATTCAAATAGTACTATTTCACTAAGAATTTAAATTATACACACAAACAATGTAAAAGTTTTACATACTATATTAATGTAATTACATGCCATTTACCATGTTTTGCTGGTAATTATCAATTCATTATAATTTGCTATAAAACTGTTCCTTATAGTTTACTACAAATTTCTAATAACTTGATCGTATTTTTAAGACAGTGAATGTATACTATCTAGCTAAACTCTAAACTCATACTAATTAAAAGGAATACAATATTATATAATGCAACTAGATATATAGCTAGGGGCCCATGCATGCATGTTGAGATAATTAATTATTTCGGTATTATAACGCCTTTACTAAAAGAAGTAATCACGTATTGCTTAAGTTTAGCTCTCTGTAGACAAATAAATTTGAATTGACCTCTACTCAATTAACTACAACGATCGACGTATCATACGTCTTGTCTTGTTTTTACTTTTTATATTATATATAATTATACAAATGTGTTATCCACTAGCAAAGCAAATTAATTAAATATTTTACTTTGTTTCTTCTTTGATATTATCCCATCACATTTTCAATTTCATAGATCATGCATGTCGTCGGTCCTTATTTAATTAATGATTCATCTTAATTATCATGTCACGGAATATAACATGATAAAGTACAAACTGTAAAGACGAAGATGAAGGGGGGAATTATACTGTATATATAGTATATACGTAAAAGAAATTTTTTCAAGTATATACTACATAACTTATTGTTGAGTCTCCTTTATACAAATGAAAAAACTTTTTATGAATCCTGTTAGAATTTTTAACTCGGTTATCAGCTAGTTCGTGGAATAACGCTGTCACAATATAGACGGACACACAAGTCATTGTGGGCTTGTAGTATAGATTTTTTTTAGAAAAAAAAAAAATTGAAGTTTCTTTTTAAAAAAAAAAAAATTCAGTGACTCTGGGAGTGTTGTATTTCATTCCAAAGGTTTAAATTACAACACAAGGATTGAGACTATCCGACAAAAAAGAATGAGCTTCCAGAGAAAACAACTTAATTGCTCATTCTAAAACTACACTACAGGTAAGCCCTAACTAATAAAAAAAATAGCTTTTTGATCTAATGGAAAGGACTTGTTGTAAAGTGATAAGTATTATTTCATATGTTACGATCGATCGCCAGATTATTTTTATTTCTTCCTTTGTGGTTACTAAATTACTAAAGGTACAAAGGTCAAAACAAACTTATCCACAAAGTTTAGTTGTTAGTATAAGTTAATAATAACCTGCCTATTTCTCATTACAAAATGCTAACTAATTTTATAAAACAAAGTAAAAAACAGCCATAAGTAGATAAACTTATAGATACAGTATTTCCTCCGGCTATACTAATTGTCAAGGTTATTAAAAACATCTGTCCCAAAACACTACTTGTCATTTTATAATTATGATGAAATTTATTTATTTTAATTATTCCATTTTGCCCCTTATACTAAGCGTTCTTGAAAATAATCAATATTGATTACATATCGTATAGAACTTATAAATTTGAAGATATATAGACTTCCTCTGTTTGTCTTTACTTGTGGACAGAGGGAGTAGTATCCAATTTATTGTTCAAATACCATTAAAATTTGCTTAGATTGTTCTTAAAGTATATATTTATTTAAGAGAGACAGGGATGAATTGTAAACAACACGAGTCCCTTCGTCCATCTTTATTTGTCTACTTTTTTATTGGCACAGAGATTAAGAAACAGTAAATGATAAAAATAATTATACCATATTAATTTTTTAATATAATAAACTTAATACTTTGAAAAATGCATTAGATAATGAACCGTATTTAATGCATGAAAAGATTTTCACTCAATTATATTCAGAGCTTTTGCTGTTGGGTTCGAAATCGAGAGGGCGTCATGCGGAAGCTATTAGTTGCAAACTATGAGACGATAAATAAGATGACAACGAAAAACAATAATAAAAAATATAATTTTATTATATGATTTGGCCAATTGGCCTACATATAAAACTTAATATTAAAAACATAAAACTAATAAGAGGAAAAATCTCCCCCTAAACGAAAATCTTAAGAAACTACATTGTGGATGCTATTGTGTTATAGTATGAGAAGGGGTCTTCTATTTATAGATGTCAAAAACCTTTCCTCCAAGAAAGAGGTTAGCCAAATATGAAAAAGAATTTTACTTTTTCTTTCAGGAAAAGTAAAGGTAATTATGGTAACTTTTATTTTCCTTTTAAGAAAAAGTAAAACTTAAATATAGTAAGAAAATCAGAGCAAAAACCCTAACATTTGCCTCAATATATACAAGATGCTATACATGGTATAGTTGAACACAAACTCTCTAAGAGATAAACTATACAATTCTAATCAAATATAAATACATAATATGTGACTATTATGGTTTCCTAACATGCCCCCGCAAGCTGAGCAGTGGCTGGGCAACTGCAAGCTTGGAACGCAAGAGATGGAACCGACGGGAAGGAAGGCTCTAGGTGAAGATGTCTGCTAACTGATCCAAGGAACTGATGTAGCGAACGTTCAAGTCCTTTGAGGCCACTTTCTCTCGAACAAAATAAAAATCTAACTCAATATGTTTGGTTCGCGCATGAAAAATAGGATTGGCAGTGAGGTAGGTAGCGGACAGATTATCACACCATAGTATGGGAGCTTGGGGAAGAGGGACACACAGATCTTGAAGAAGATATTGCAGCCAGGTAACTTCGGTAGTAGCCGCATCTAAGGCCCTATATTCAGCTTTGGTACTAGATTGTGCAACCACTCGCTGCTTCTTTGAGCTCCATGACACTAAATTGGGTCCAAGAAATAGACAATAACCATTGGTAGACCGTCGATCATCTGGGCAACCAGCCCAGTCCGCATCTGTGTAGGCCTGAAGTGGTAAGGAGCTAGCGGAACGCAAATGCAAGCCGAGGTTTATAGTTGTCTTTAAATAGCGCAACAAACGTTTCATAGCAGTGAAATGAGACTCCATAGGATTATGCATGAATTGACATAATTTGTTGACAGTGAATGACACATCAGGACGCGTGATGGTTATATATTGAAGAGCTCCTATCAAGCTGCGATACAATGATGGATCCGAAAACGGTGAACTCCCATGTTGAGACAATTGAAGTCCTGTGGCCATAGGTTTACTAATTGGCTTTGCACCATCCATATTGGCACGATCAAGGAGTTCTCGTATATATTGTGATTGAGTAAGGGTCAATCCAGTGGGCTGATAATGGACCTCAACACCAAGAAAGTAGTGTAGCTTACCAAGATCTTTTACACCAAATGCATTAGACAATTGAAGAACAAGGCTTGCAATGAACTCATTAGAGCTTCCTGTAACAATAAGATCATCCACATACACCAAGATAATAGTAATATGGCCGTCAAAATTGAGTATAAACAGAGAAGTATCAGATTTGGAAGGTATAAAATTGAGTTCAAGCAATTTTGAGCTAAGCTTCTCAAACATGCCCGAGGTGCTTGTTTAAGGCCATAAAGGGCTTTATGAAGCTTGCACACATGGTTGGGATATCTTGGATCAGTAAATTCAGGGGGTTGAGACATGTATACCTCTTCATGTAATTACCCGTGAAGAAATGCATTTTTGACGTTGAGCTGCTGTAAAGACCACCCTTTGGATAGAGCTAAAGACAAAACCACTCGGATTGTTGTAGGCTTTACCACGGGACTGAATGTTTCATGATAGTCCACTCCAGCCTCTTATCTAAATCCCTTTGCCACTAAACGAGCCTAGTAACGCTCAATGGAGCCACTAGGATTGAGTTTTAACTTAAAAATTCATTTGCATCCCACAACATTCTTTGCCGTGAAGGAAGGAACATGGGATCAAGTATCGTTTTTCAAGAGGGCGTTGTACTCTTCTTGCATAGCTTTTAGCCATTTTGGATCCTTGTTAGCTTGGGTAAAATAGGTAGGTTTAGGTGGAAGGGTAGATGGAGGCAAAGGATATTTTTTGGCAATGTAAGCTTGGGGAAGTTGTGATTTGTTTTTACTCCTGGTGATCATAGGATGAGGTACAAAGGATGTGGTCCGAGCAACCGGTTGTTCAGAATTAGGAGCAACGGTAAGTGTATCAATAGGTACTGGAAGATCAACAATAAGGTTAATAGCAGGGATGAAAGACGAAGACAAATTGGATGGGACCAAAAAACACACCGGTGAGCTTGACGATGGACTTGGTGAAGAAGGATTTGACGAGTTTAACGATGGAATTGGCGAGACAACATCTGCTTTAGAACTATTATTGGCAGAAGTGATAGGCGAAGTGGAGTTACAAGGAGCAATGATGGGTAACGAGGTCATGAAAGTAGAGTCAGAAGTCGGTGCTCTATTTGAAGTCCAAGATAAACTAATAAAAGGAAATTGTAACTCGTTAAAAACCGCATGCCAAGAGATATATATTCGGACACTAGGGACATGTAAACCTTGATATCCTTTATGATTTCCACTGCACCCCAAGAAAATACACTTTAAGGATCGGAAGGCTAGTTTGTGAGAATTATAGGGACGAAGGAATGGGAAACACGCGCAGCCAAAAGTTTTCAGAAAATGGTAATCAGGAATTTGTTTGAACAACTTCTCATAAGGTGAAACATTATTGAGCGAGGGTGTTGGGATACGATTTATAGTGTAAACGGCAGTAGCAAAAGCATGATCCCAAAGGGTTAGAGGAAGGGACACATGTGCGAGAAATGTTAAACCCATTTCAACAATATGACGATGTTTTCTTTTGGCAGCACCATTTTGTTCATGGGTATGGGGACAAGATAAGTGATGAACGATCCCCTCTTGAGCAAAAAAGTTGGATAATTTCCTATATTCACCACCCCAATCAGATTGTACCACTTTTATATGACGCTCAAAGAACTTCTCGACTTGAGTTTTAAACCATAAAAATATTGTATAAACTTCATTTTTGGAACTCATAGGAAATAGCCATGTAAATTTGCTAAAGTCATCAATAAAAGAAACATAATAACGGTATTTATTACTAGCTGTATACACGTGATTTTTGATCCTCCTCGGATTCTAACTTATTTTTTTCGATATTTATATTTATATCTAATATAATATTATTTAAATTCTTATTTTTATTTTAATAAATATTTAGTTAAGAAGTAAATAACTAAATTTTTGAGATATTTTATTTTTGTTTTATTTTATTCTAATTTTTTAAAAAATATTTATATATATATATATATATATATATTTCTTGTTAAATTTTAAATAAAATAAGTAATTTTAATATTGTCTTAATTATATTTATTTAAGGTTATTTATAATTTTTATTATATTTTCTTAAAATATAAATCAATTAGTTATATTCATATCTATTATTATTATTTTATTTTTATTTATTTATTATTTATCTTTATTTATTATTAAAAAAAATATTTCAAAATTTGAATTTTTCTCTTCCCTTATCTGATAGTTTTAACCTTTCCCCCTCAAAAATTAACCGTTCCCCCTCAAATTTCCTCTACTTATAGGACTCTCACTCCTCTAAGACAGAATACGGATTACACTATTCTGCCTAGACATTGAACCAAATAAAAAAAAAGACAAAGGAAAATATCAACAGTGAAAGACATCAGATAACAAAGAGAGAAAAAGAAAAAGCATTGAAGTTGAAGTTCCGTTCGAATTTTTGGTGACAGTGTTCGAGTTTCTATTTTAATTTATCAACAGTTTCTTATCCCATTTTGTACTATTATTTAATAAATTTATTCAATATGCAAAAGTTGATTATTTATGAGAATTCATTATCATGAATTATAATGTACACTTTTTATCCAAATATGTTTGCTGCGTAAAATAATGAATCAAAAGGTATATTAGAGTTAAAATTTTATAAAGTGGATATTTTAAAAGAAATGAGAAGGATTATGAATATGTTTGTACTGATATGCATGTATATATCTACACGATAACACACTGACCGGAAAACGAGCCCAGACACAGATGAAACACACATATAATTTGGACAAACAGTAAAACAGAGGAGAAAATAACAGTTTAAGATAAGTTTTTCGATGAATAATTCACCGGAATTGTCGGTCTCCTCCGACGAACATCACTATGAAGCAGACACCCGTCGCCATAAAATCTCAAAATTCGTCGACCAGATCCAACAGGCGGCATGACCAACGGTCGACAGTCATCATCCGCCGAAGTCCGACCAGCCCTGTTGTTGCTCCGTCCGACAGGAACAGCCACTAGTCAACATTGGCTGCCACCGGCACCACCCTCTTTCCCTTTCCCCACGCCGGCGCCTCTCATCCTTCTTCCTCTTTCCCCATCGTCGACCAACCACCATGGCTGAGAAAGTGGTGCAACCCACTTACCTCTCCCTCCAAGTCGCCAGCCATCATTATCTCTCTCAGATCCGACCAATTTTTCATCGAATTCGCGCCACCGGCCGGCGAACCCAGCACAGCCACACCTCCCCGCCGCAAATCAACAATTGGCGATCCAAAAATCATTCCCCTTCACGCCACTGCTTCACTGTCGACGATCAGTCGCCGTCTCTCCGTTCAGTCGCTGTTTCCCGTTGATTAGCGTTGCTCTTTATCTTTTCTGTTGCCATAGATGATAAAGGTTAGAGAGAGAGAAATTGAATACTGAATGTGTTTGAGGGAAAAATGGATTTTTATATTTCTTTTTTATTATTGTTTCCTTTTTGAATAAATACCCAAGCCTCTTTATTTGAATATAATATAAAATTATTTTTATTTAATAATTAATAAAAAATGAAGCATGAATAAATTTGATACTAATAAAATTTATTATTATTTATAGTTTTGCTTGGAGTGGGGTATCATATATTTCAAGTTATTTATTTATTTATTTATTTATCTATTTTCGGAATTTATGTTCGAATTATATATTTCGGAGATTTTCATGTTTGATTTGTCTATAATATATGATTTGAGTTTATTTAATTTAAAGATATTAAATTTTAGAGATAATATTAAATTTAACATAATATAGATAAATTTGTGTATTTTAATTATTTTCATTAATAGAACTTAATAATTATTTATTGATTTAATTAATTGTGTTAAATGAATTTTGCTTTAGTTTATTAATAAGATTTTGGGGACATTTTAAATATTCGTCTGAATTAAAGAATGCGGCGTACGTATCTTTTCGATACATTTAAAAATTCACGGATGCAATAATGAACCTTGATAAATATTTTATTAAAAATTAATTTTTATCCATTTATTTAATATAAGATATATAGACAGATTTTAGATATTAAAAATGAGCGAATTCAGGCTTGCAAACATAGTTTATCCAAAATAGTTAAAGATAAGATAAGTCAATAAAAGTGACCGTACTAGAACCACGGGACTCGAGGGGTGCCTCACACCTTCCTCTCGGTCAACAGAATGTCTTACCTGGTCTTCTGTTTCCGCAGACCATAAGAAAGAGTCATTTCCTTTTGATTAGGGATTCAAAAAGGTGACTTGGAACACCATAACTCAATTCCAAGTGACAACTCTGTAAATAAAATAATTCCTATTCAATATCGTCACTTTAATTGGAAAAACCCTTCGGCCTCGATCCCTTCGGGCGAAAAAGGGGTGTGACACTAGCCAATTGTGGAGCAGGACCCCATACATCACTGTAGATCAAATCAAGGGGAAAACTAGCACTAGAACTAGAATTAGAAAATGACAATTTGTGACTCTTGCCATAGTGGCAAGAAGAACAAACACTAAACTGAGGACTCAATTTGACCGGTAAAGAAAGAATCCTAATAATACTATTGACTGCTCATAGAGACGAGTGACCTAAACGACTATGTCATAGATCAAAAGATGACTTGGAGACATGGAAAGCCTGTGATTTATTTGAGGAAGAAGGCTAGCCGAGTAACTGGGTTGCAAGGAGATGATAAAGGCCATTCTCAAGAGTTCCGCGCAGTAGTACTTTCCCCGTTGCCCGATCCTTCACAAGACAAAAACGAGGGTGAAACTCAAATATAACATCATTATTAGAAGTGAACTTTGCTACACTAAGCAAATTCTTGGTAATTTTAGGCACCAATAATACATTAGATAAATGTAAAGTTTGACTAACTGTAGGTAAGATAGCATTACCAAAGTGAGAAATTGTCAAACCTGTGCCATTACCAATATGAATTTGATAGTTTCCCATATACTCACCTCGTACCGCCATATTCTGCATATCGTTATTTAAATGATGAGTAGCCCCAGAATTCGGATACCAATTTGAGTCTCCAACCATAGAAGATTGTGCAATGAGAGCATCCATGTGCAATTTGGAAGGAGCTTGATAGGCATGGTCAAAACGATGGTAGCAAACCAAGGCGGAGTGACCAAATTTATGGCAAACTTGAAATTGATTTTGGTTGGATGAGTTGGCGTTGCGACCTCGACCTCGACCTCGTCCTCGTCCAGATCTGCCACCATAAACCTAATTGTTATTGACATTAGTAGGCTGCTTAAAGGAGTTATCATTCTTAGTATTGTTGGATTGTCTAGTAGACAAGTTGGTTTGGCTTAATCCTTGTTCTGTACTTATCATTTGCTCCAAACAATACTCTTGACTTTAAAGCAAGCCATGAAGATCGGCTAATGAAATTAACTCGGCCCTAGTAGTGACCGAGACAACCACATCATCATATTCTTGTCCAAGTTCTCCAAGAATATATAAGACAAGATCATCATCAGTGACCGAGTGTGCCGCAACCGCGAGATTATCAGCACAAGTCTTTATTTTTTGAAGATATTCTACCATGGATTAGTTTCCTTTCTTTGTGGTTTGTAATTGCAACCTTAGTTGCATTATCCTATCCTTGGATTGTGATGCAAACATCGTCTCAAGTGCTTTCCAAACTGCCTGAGATGTTGTACAACCGACTACTTGGGCTAAAATCCCTTCGGTGAGGGCTTAGAGAAACCAACTCAATAAAATTTGGTCTTGTTTGATCCATAAACTGTACGTTGGGTTGATAACCCCGTCAGTTGTGGTTACTTCAAATGAGCTATTTGGAGTGAACTTTGGAGGGCACTTGTGCGTACCATCCACATATCCCTCGAGTTCGTTACCCCTTAGAACTGGGAGAATTTTTTATTTCCACACAATATAGTTATGACAGTCTAATTTGAGAAGATGAGACTGATTAACGTTGGTTGCGAGCGACAAAAAATTCTGGGAAGGGGTTTGTGAGGTGATACTGGTAATTGAGGGAAGTGCCATTGTGGGACGTGAGTCTTCGCAAGGCTTTGATACCATTAAAAGATTTACACTCAATTATATTCAGAGAGGGCTTTTGCCTCAATACATACAAGATGCTATACATGGTATAGTTGAACACAAACTCTCTAAGAGATAAACTATACAATTCTAATCAAATATAAATACATAATATGTGACTATTATGGTGTCCTAACAATGCAAAGGGTAAAATGGTTAAAAATAGGTAAATTATCCATTGATTTTATAAACTGGACAAGTATTGTTGGACATCTCAAAATTTAAAAAATGGACAAGTAAAGATGAATGGAGGAAGTATATACTTATTTATTGATTTTCTAAGGAGCGTTTAAAAGAAAAATGCGACAACTAATATGAAACGGAAAGGAGAAATTATATCCTGACCAAATAACTCGTTGTGCTCCTATCATAACTTGATTGTTGAGTGCAGGTCACTAATGGAGGAAACACAATCAACAATGTCAACCAAAATCTTTAGAAAGCAGCATGCAGTGGCGGACATGCTTGCTAAAGAGGGAACTAAAAGTCAAACCATGGAAACACCGCAACTGTTTTGGGAAATTCCTCTTTTTATAACAACTCTTATGTACTCTGATTCTAACGGGATGCTTGTTCAACGTAGAATAAAAAACAATGCTATTAACCTCCAGGGTCGGGATGTGGCCCCAAACACTCTAATTTTGTCCCCCTTAACTGGAAGGGGTGTAACTCTATTTCCCCCATAATTACTAATGAATGAATTATATTTTACACCAAAAAAAAAAAACAAAAAAAAAAACTCGTTGGGGTTGCCTGCAGAATCTTTTAAAAGCTTATATTTTGACAAGTTCAATACAACTCTTTTGAGTCTATAGTTTTAGTTTTATAACACAATTTACTCATGAACTTTACACATTTTATTTATTCAATTAACAGGTACTGGTACTCCACAGAACAAATTTATGTAAAGCAAGAATAACAAAATAAAACAAGAAGAAATTATTTAAACGATCCATATATCAATATAGATTCATATTTTCCTATAAACTCCAGTTACTGCACCATTAGATTACTATCACATAGAATATTACTGCTGGATTTATTTTCCTTTAACACATGAAGCTTAATTCAAATATTCATGATCAGACATCAGTTGGAAGTTCCAATTTGGAATCAAAGGCCGGTTGGTCTTCGAGATCACCATACGGACGTTGTCCTCTCCAATTACCTGGTGGATCATAATTGCAAGTTATAAAATACCACCCATTGTTGCACCGGACCCTAGCACAACCAAGACGTACTGAGTTACGCCAGACTACCTGAGTATAATGCCCGCATACTTTGCACACAAAATTTCTTTCAAAGTCATGCAACACTCATCTACCACCTGTAAATAATAACAAAATAATACGATAATGGAGATATCAAAATAATACAACTAAACCTAACCTTTACATAAGAAAATTCCTCAAAGCCGACCAACATTTATCTATCACCTGTAAACTTCAACAAAATAATACGATAAAAGTGATATCAAAACAACATAATTAAACTTAAATTCTACACACAAAAATTTCTTTAATCCGATCGAGAATCATCTATGAACTGTAAACTAACACAAAATAACAAATTAATAGAGACATTACGACAATATAATTAAACCTAACTTTTACCTACAAAAAATTTCAAAGTCGACCGACATTCATCTAGCATTTGTAAATTAAAATAAAATAATAAGATAATAAAGATATCAAGACAATACAATTAAACATAACCTTTACACAAGAAATTTTTCAAAGTCAACCAACAACCTGTAAACTATAAAATAAAAAATAATACAATAGTGACTACAAAGCTTCGATTTTGATCTAACTAATTCTTGTCTGAGCGAAAATTTTGACCCTAAAGAATAATTTTGAATGAAAAAAGAAAAAATATATATATACACACATGTTGAATTCTATTATGCTGACAAAAACAGTGAAGAAGTTGGGGGGTAGAAAATCAAGCATCCACTAATCTAGACTTGCAATCGAATCAAGTTAGATGAGCATCAATCATATTCTCCCAATAGGCAATCGGTTTTTTCTCTAGTTTAATGTACATCTCAATATTTATAAAAATATTTTCTTAATAGAGTGTTATTTTAGGAGTATTTTTCTAATTGAACAGTAGAAAGGAAAATATTAATTAATTCTTTTACCATGTATTTTAGGAGTCTCATATAATTTAGAAAGTCTAGTAGAATGGAAAATATTAATTAATTATCCTACCATATATTTTAGGAGTCCCCATATATTTTAGAAAATCTAGTTAATATAATAAAAAATAATTAAATTATAAATTAAAAAAAATAGTGAAAAGACAATTTTGTCTAAAGGAGAGTCTTTTAATGAAGGGCAAAAAGTTCAAATCACTTTTCTAAGGGTCTTCACACTTTTAATATATTATTATTATTATAGATTATAGATATAGATAATATAATATTATAATATTATAATATAATTATATATATATATATATGTATGTGTCCTATCTATTAGGTGGGTCAGTCAGGGGATCAATTACCCACCAACGCAGTTAGCTCATCGCATCGGACTTATCTAGTGTAAATGTGCTCTTTATATTTCCTGTGTGATTTGAAAGTTATTGTACAAGACTGCGTTTACACCGTGCACACCCAAAAAGTAGGAATAGCGGTCCAAAAAATATTATATCATATCAAGATAGAACACTTAGAAATGTATATAAAACAATTAACAAAAATAGGCTTGTGAATTAGTACAATGGTCGAAATTAGCTATTTAACTTGCACACATTATCTTAGTGTACGTAAAAATAATTTTATTTTATCGGAGTATTTAACATGTTCAGATGTTGTAGCAGATTTTCGTGATTATATTAATTTATTTGATGTTATGAATTATTTCTTGATGACTTAATTAATAGTGTTGTAAAAAAACATTATATTGTCCGTATATAGATTTAAACTAGATAAGACAACCCACACCCCATAGTGCCAACAGTTGTAAAATAGGAGCATGAATAAAATAAAGGAGACAAAATACTCATATATAAAGTGATTGCATCAAATAAAACAACACGCAAGGGTCCATATGAATATCAATTTAGACAACATATTTCCCCTAGATTAACCAGTCACTAGATCTACACCATTGGATAATTATCCAACTGAGCTATTAAGATAACATCCAACATATATAGCATATAGTACTGGGATTTATTTTCATTAACACGTGAATTAAGCATTATTCATGATTTTATTTACTCTTAGACATCACTGGGAAGTTTCAACTTGGAATCGAAGGCCAGTTGTTGTTCTTCAAGATCACCATAGGGACGTTTTCCTCTCCAGCTACATGGAGGATCATAATTGCAAATTATAAAATACCACCCGTTGTTGCAACGCACCCTAGCACAACCAAGACGTACCGAGTTTTCCCAAACAACCTGAGCAGTATAGAGAGTGGAAGAAAGATCTTGACTTGGTATTTATTGACTTAGAAAAGGCGTATGACAAGGTCCCTAGGGAGGTTCTGTGGAGATGCTTAGAGGCTAGAGGGGTCCCTGTGGCGTACATCAGAGCGATTAAGGACATGTATAAGGGGGCGAAGACTCGGGTAAGGACAGTGGGAGGAGATTTCAAGCATTTACCGGTCTTGACTGGGTTGCACCAGGAATCGACTCTTAGTCCATTTCTTTTTGCCGTAGTGATGGATGTGTTGACGAGGAGCATACAAGGCGAGGTGCCTTGGTTTATATTTTTTGCGGATGATGTAGTTTTAATTGATGAGTCGCGATAAGGTGTTAATGATAAGCTAGAGGTTTGGCGACAAATCCTGAAGTCTAAAAGTTTTCGGTTGAGTAGGACTAAGACGGAGTACTTGGAGTGCAAGTTTAGTGACTCGAGGCAAAATGAGGGGGTGGTAGTGAAGTTGGATTCCCAGGTGGTTTGCAAGAGGGATATTTTTAAGTATCTTGGGTCTACGATTCAGGGGAATGGAGAGATAGATTAGGATGTCTCTCACCGTATTGGGACAGGTTGGATGAAATGGAGGCTCACTTCAGGAATTTTATGCGATAAGAAGGTGCCCCCAAGCTGAAAGGCAGATTCTATAGATTTGCAGTCCGGCTAGCTATGTTATATGGAGCGGAGAATTGGCCGATTAAGAATTCTCATATCCAAAAGTTGAAGGTGGAAGAAATGAGGATGTTGCGTTGGATGTGTGGTTTTACAAGGGCTGACCGGGTTAGGAATGAGAGTATTCGGGAAAAGGTGGGAGTGGTTTCGGTGGAGGATAAAATGCGGGAAGTTAGGTTGAGATGGTTTGATCATGTGATGAGAAAAGGCATGGATGCCCCGGTTCGTAGATGTGAGAGGTTGACCTTGGACGATTTCAAGTGGGGTAGGGGTAGACCGAAGAAATACTGGAGGGAAGTGATTAAACATGACATGGAGCAGTTACAACTGACTGAGGACATGACCCAGGATAGGAAGGTATGGAGAAAAAACATTAGGATAGAGGGCTAAGGTGTGTGGTTGAGTCGTAGGTAGGAGGGCTTTGGTGTCCTTGTTTGGCAGTGTTCAATTATTTTTGTGGATGTCATACCTATGTTATTTTATCATGTTCCATGCATTTGATATTTTTTTCTATATTTACTGTCATTTGTCTTGAGCCGGGGGTCTATTGAAAACCATCTCTCTACTTCTTTAGAGGTAGTGGTATGGACTGCGTACACTCTACCCTCCCTAGACCCCACGATGTGGGAATATACTGGGTTTGTTGTTGTTGTCTCTCCCTATTAATATACATAACATAGCCGACATATACATAACATTCTATATATATGTTGAAATTTTTGTAATATGTTTAGGGAGTTAAAATTTTTTGTAATATTGAAAACATAAGTTGTGCATTTGTGTAATTTTTAAAATATATATAGTCACAAACAATTGATCCAGACTCATTTCTGCGGCGAAAATTATAGTGAAGTCTTTAACATTAATTTATACTAATAAAATCACTCAACTTAAAAAATTTTCGAATCACTACACCATCAAATTTATCATTAAAAAGAACTAAAATGACAAGAGAAATTGAATTTTTATACCATGAAGACACATACACCACAAATAAAACAAAAATAAAGCAAAAGTAAGAAGACATATCTTACAGCCTACTCGACAATAATTCCATAACTATTAAAATTGTAAGCTTAAAATTTTATGATGCATGCTTTACAATGCTTTTTAACTCATTTTTTTCATAAAAAATAATAATATTGAAGATCGGTTTGCAGTTTCAGAATTTCATAAAAGCTTTTTTTTGTGTATCGGAACTTGATTTCAAATATAAAATTAAACACAGACACAACAAAAAAAGAGAAATAAGTAGGCAGTGGAACTGAATTGCTTCTTCATTATTTTTTTCATATTGGCTTTTTCTTTTCTTGATTTTTATCTTTTTTCTCTTCCATTATCTATCAAATTAGTGATGGAGTGACGGGAAATGGGTCGGATGTTGACACCTGTCGTCGGCGTCACTGTTTCCGGTGACTGCCGCCGACGGAGAAGGAGATCGGAGCAGCGAAGCTGGTCGGATGTTGACGCCTGTCGTCGGCGTCAGTGTTTCCGGTGACTGCCACCGACGGAGAAGGAGATCGGAGCAGCGGCGACAGCTGTGGCCGCTCCGTCGGTTGTCACTGATGCTGGTGGCTGATGGCGTGGCGGATCTAGAAGGCGGGGAACAGAGGCGGTGCCTGCGCTAGTTCGCTGGTCGGTCGTTTGATTGCGTTGTCGCCGGCGAGGGAGAACTCGCGGATGCCGATCTCCTTTTTTTTTTCTTATAGAGAGAGAGAGAGTAGAGTCTAGAGAGAGAGAGTAGAGTCTAGAGAGAGAGAGTAGAGTCTAGAGATAGGGAGAGAGTAAGGGAGCTCGGCGGCGCCGGCGGCGCTATTGTCGCCGGCGAAGAGAGGGTGAAATCTTAGAGAGAAGATGGAGTTGATCCTTTTTTCTATATGCTCAGGTCCTTTTTTTTGGTTACTGTTCCCCTTTATTTTGTGTGTATCTGTGTATATATATTGTGTTTTGGGTATTGGGGTTGGGTAGGTGGGGTAGGGTATAGGGTGGTGTGGTTTATTTTGATTGGGTAGGTTGTTAGGATAAGATAGAATTAGTTAGAATAAGATTTGTTATCTTATTATTTATTTATTTTTTGTATTTTGTGCGTGTATAATAACATGGGTGAGGGTACGCGGTAGGATAAAAATAACAATGGGTAAAAACGACATCGGGGAGGGACAAAATTAGGTGTCTACATTATGCCCCTTTGAATGTAAACACGCAGTGTTTTCAGACAAAGAAGTAGACAACGAGATAGAATTTTGTCCCGACCATTATTCAAAGAAAGAAACAGGAGAAAGAAGGACTACCGGGTCTTGAATTAGGACAGCCTACCCTCCCAAGTTATGAAGGGATCAAGTGATAAGTATCTCAAAGGATTGGACGGAGATGAACTATACCGAGTTGGAGAGTCGAGTGAGGTTCCGTCGAGGTTCCGGTCCGCGACTCTATTATTACATCAAAATGAAAATTACAAGCTAAAACATAAATGAAATTACAAAAATCCAATCTATACAGCTTCTGTTGGTTCTTGACTTGACTTTCATCACCCTATTTTCAGGCGGGCTCCTGACTTGCTATTTCATCACCCTGTTCTTCATGCGGGCTCCTGACTTGCCATTTCATCACCCTGTTCTTCAGGCGAGCTCCTGACTTGCTATTTCATCACCTTGTTCTTCAGGCGGGATCCTGAAACCCAACATTAAAACTAGAACAAAAATTATCCCAAACAAAAATTATAGCAAAATAATATTTCACTTTTGAAAGCATTGTCCCATTTTCCAGGAGGGTCCTGAGCAGAAAGTAAAAAAAATCCCATTTTTTAGGAGGGTCCTGAATTGAAAGCAAATTCCCATTTTCCAGGAGGGTCCTGAATTAAAAGCAAATTCCCATTTTCCAGGAGGGTCCTGAACATGAAGTAAAATCCCATTTTTCAGGAGGGTCCTGAACATAAAGCAAAATCTCATTTTTCAGGAGGGTCCTGAATTGAAAGTAAATTCCCATTTTTCAGGAGGGTCCTGAACATGAAGTAAATTCCTATTTTTCAGGAGGGTCCTGAACATAAAGTAAAATCCCATTTTTCAGGAGGGTCCTGAACATAAAGTAAAATCCCATTTTTCAGGAGGGTCCTGAACAGAAAGTAAAATCCCATTTTCCAGGAGGGTCCTGAACAGAAAGTAAGATCCCATTATTCAGGAGGGTCCTAAACAGAAAGTAAATTCCCATTTTTCAGGAGGGTCCTGAACATAAAGTAAAATCCTATTTTTTCAGGAGGGTCCTGAACATAAAGTAAAATCCCATTTTTCAGGAGGGTCCTGAACATAAAGTAAAATCCCATTTTTCAAGAGGGTCCTAAACAGAAAGTAAAATCCCATTTTCCAGGAGGGTCCTGAACAGAAAGTAAGATCCCATTTTTCAGGAGGGTCCTGAACAGAAAGTAAATTCCCATTTTTCAGGAGGGTACTGAACATAAAGTAAAATCCCATTTTTCAGGAGGATCCTGAAAATAAAGTAAAGTCCCATTTTTCAGGAGGGTCCTGAACATAAAGTAAAGTCCCATTTTTCAGGAGGGTCCTGAACATAAAGTAAATTCCCATTTTTCAGGAGGGTCTTGAATTGAAAGTAAATTCCCATTTTCCAGGAGGGTCTTGAACTGAAAGTAAAATCCCATTTTTCAGGAGGGTCCTGAACTCAAAGTAAATTCCCATTTTCCAGGAGGGTCCTGAATTGAAAGTAAATTCCCATTTTCCACGAGGGTCCTGAACATGAAAGTAAATTCCCATTTTCTAGGAGGGTCCTGAACTGAAAGTAAAATCCCATTTTTCAGGAGGGTCCTGAACATGAAGTAAGATCCCATTTTTCAGGAGGGTCCTGAACATAAAGTAAATTCCCATTTTTCAGGAAGGTCCTGAATTGAAAGTAAAATCCCATTTTTCAGGAGGGTCCTGAACATAAAGTAAAATCCCATTTTTCAGGAGGGTCCTGAACATAAAGTAAAATCCCATTTTTCAGGAGGGTCCTGAACTGAAAGTAAATTCCCATTTTCCAGGAGGGTCCTGAACATGAAGTAAAATCCTATTTTTCAGGAGGGTCCTGGACTGAAAGTAAAATCTTATTTTTCAGGAGGGTCCTGAACATGAAGTAAAATCCCATTTTTCAGGAGGGTCCTGAACATAAAGTAAATTCCCATTTTTCAGGAGGGTCCTGAATTGAAAGTAAAATCCCATTTTTCAGGAGGGTCCTTAATTGAAAGTAAATTCCCATTTTCCAGGAGGGTCCTGAACATGAAGTAAAATCCCATTTTTCAGGAGGGTCCTGAACATAAAGTAAATTCCCATTTTTCAGGAGGGTCCTGAACATAAAGTAAAATCCCATTTTTCAGGAGGGTCCTGAGCATAAAATAAAATCCCATTTTTCAGGAGGGTCCTAAACAGAAAGTAAATTCCCATGGATGTGCGTTTCCAATGGTAGATGAATCAAGTGAAAAGAATTTGCCCCTATTTCAATCAAAGAAAAATTGGTCAGTTAAAAACTTAGTGGTGGCTTGCAGCTCTTGGCTTCTCAGGTATCTTCCCCAGTACTCGTTCCTTTCATCTTTGTCCCAAATTGCTAACACTTGCCCTGTCTTACTACATCATTGACCCGGATCTAGATTGAGGGAGGTGAGTTCTGACTCGAACAATGGGCTTCCATTTTACCATGCCTCTGAGGTGCACTCTTTTCCCAAATCTTAATGCTTCCACGAATCTAATAGCCTGTCGGTTGATAGACTTCCTTTGCTTTGCATTGAATTACGATCATATTTCTTTCTTGTGCTGTTCCTTGGCTTTTCCTCATATAATTGGAAAGACTGGTAGTAAATTTTTGAAATCCTTTCTCGCTTGTGTTGACACAGACTTGACTTAAAATGCAAAGAAATGATGGTGACTTTTGTTTTGATAAATAACATAAGAAAAGACAAAAACATGAATATGTAAATGAAAGAAAAGGGCAATGTCCCATATTCAAAAAAAGAAAACTTATCTGAATACGACAACCAACTCCAATGAGTACGACATGCATTTTGGATTGAGCAGCCTGATCTTCCTATCCAAACTCCCCATTTGTTGTTGAGTTCGTGCCTTTTGCCGCTTAGCCACTTCTTTAAATCCATTGGACTTATACATCACATTCGACTGACGACATCTAAAAAAGACTTTCGCCAACAAATCTCTTTCTTTTCACTTTCCGCCTTTCTCTTAAACTCTCCATCGCCCTATGGTGCCCGTGAGGATTTTCACCAATAAGACTCTCATTTTTGTATTTCTCTTAACTCACCATCGCCTTACGGTGCCCGCAAAGGTTTTCACCAATAAGACTCTCTCATTTTTGTATTTCTCTCAACTCACCATCGCCTTATGGTGCCTGCGAAGGTTTTCACCAATAAGACTCTCTCATTTTTGTATTTCTTTCCTGATTTCTTATGCTGAGGGAGACAAGCGGTACCTCACAATGTATCATCAATATCCATTGCATGCTTAGCCTTAACATTATCAAAAATTGATCTGAAGGACTTTCTTTGGTTGTAACTTGGCTTTTGGTTAAGGTTAGAAAAAAATGGTAAGGGGCTCAAACGATACTTGAAGTGAGGGTGGGACTTACAACTTTTGGAATCGACTCAAACAACATGTTAACTCATGCCCCAGTTTTGTTGACTGGGTGAATCTTAAATCTTTATTTGGTTGGACCGAGCCCGAAATAGGGCAGCCTACGTATCTCGCTCCTGAGAGAGGAGAATCAGGTCGCACGTAGTTCCATCTGCTTGTCCTTTACTTTGCTTTGATTTTTTTTATTTCCGAACTCTTTCTTTTATTCTTATTTTCTTGACATTTATCTTTGACTCTATTTTGATTCCAAAAGAGGGATATGAAAGAAAAATAAACGAGGCTCAAATGGGTAAACAAAGGATGACACAATGTTTGGATAGCAGAATAAAATGCCTTCATCATATCAATCTTCAAAAATGCAAGTACTAAACATGCAATAAACTCAACAAAGGATCAAATATCATACATAGCATCTTTTGACCGCGTCAGAATTGATAGCCATTTCTGCCATTTTGCCTTCAATATCTGTCAAATATAAGGCTCCATTGGGCAACACTTTCTTCACAACGAAGGGACCTTGCCAGTTAGGGGAGAACTTGCCTTTCGCTTCAACCCGGTGAGGAAGGATACGTCTCAATACCAACTGACCAACTTCAAAATTCCTGGGACGGACCTTTTTGTTATACGCACGAGCCTTCTTCCTCTGATACAACTGGCCATGACACACGGACGTTAGCCTTTTTTCCTCGATCAAACTCAAATATTTCAGTCGGGTTTTACCCATTCGTCATCATCAATCTCTGATTCTACAATGACTCGAAGAGAGGGAATTTCAACTTCTGCAGGGATGACTGCTTCTGTCCCATACACTAATAAATATAGAGTTGCCCCTGTTGAAGTGCGAACAGTGGTGCGATAACCTAGCAATGCAAACGACAACTTTTCATGCCACTGTCTAGAACCTTGTACCATTTTTCGCAGTATCTTTTTTATATTTTTATTGGCGGCTTCTACAACACCATTGGCCTTTGGGCGATATGGAGTAGAATTTCGATGTGCGATCTTAAACTGCTGACACACTTCTTGCATCAAATGACTATTGAGATTGACAGCATTGTCTGTAATGATCATCTTAGGAATTCCAAATCTACAAATGATATTGGCATGAACAAAATCTACCACAGCCTTTTTGTCACTGACTTTAAAGTTACTGCTTCCACCCACTTTGTGAAGTAGTCAATGGCTACCAAAATAAATCTATGTCCATTTGATGCCTTCGGCTCAATCGGTCCAATCACATTCATTCTCCAAGCCACGAACGGCCATGGAGCGGCCATTGCATGCAACTCAACAGGAGGAGAACGTATCAGATCATCGTGCACCTGACATTGATGACACTTTCGAACAAATTGAATAGAATCCCTCTCCATAGTAAGCCAGTAATAACCTGATCGAAGAATCTTCATTGATAAGACATGACCATTCATATGCGACCCTCATACTCCAGAGTGTATTTCAACCATGATTGCCGAGGCTTCTTTTTCATCTACACACCTTAAAAGTCCCAGATCTGGGGTCCTCTTATACAAGATTCCCCCACTTAAAAAAAATCCACTAGCCAAATGCCTAATAGTCCTCTTTTGATCGTTGGTGGCATATGCTGGGTATTCTCCTGACTGAATGTATCGCTTGATATCCAAAAACTAAGGTTCTTCATCGAGCTCTTCTTCAACCGCATTACAGTAAGCATGTTGATCACGACTCTGTATATGCACTGGATCGATATAGGCTTTGTAAGGATGTTGGAGCATTGAAGACAGAGTGGTTAAAGCATCAACAATTTCATTATGAATCCTTGGAATATGCCTAAATTTTACTAACACAAATCGTCGACATAGCTCCTGCAAGCATTGTCGATATGGGATGAGCTTCAAATCTCGTGTCTCCCAATCGCCTTGAAATTGATGGACGAGCAAATCCGAATCTCCCAACACTAATAATTCTTGGACTCCCATATCAACAGCTAACCTCAAACCAAGGATGCAGGCTTCATACTCTGCCATATTGTTAGTACAGTAGAATGGAAGTTGTGCTGTTACCGGGAAATATTGTCCCGATTCAGAGATAAGAACCGCACCTATTCCGACTCCTTTCATATTGACAGCTCCATCGAAGAATAACCTCCAACCTGGATCAGCATGTATAACAACTTCATCGACACACGACACTTCTTCGTCAGGAAAATATGTCTTTAATGGCTCGTACTCTTCATCGATGGAATTCTCAGCAAGATGATCTGCCAAGGCTTGGGCTTTCATGGCGGTTCGAGTCACATATACGATGTCGAACTCAGTAAGCAATATTTGCCACTTTGCCAATCGACCTGTCGGCATAGGCTTCTGAAAGATATACTTCAAAGAATCCATGCGGGAGATGAGATAAGTAGTATAGGATGAGAGATAGTGCTTCAACTTCTGTGCTATCCAAGTTAGGGCACAACACGTCCTTTCAAGAAGAGTATACCTGGCTTCATATGTGGTGAACTTCTTGCTAAGATAATAAATAGCCTGCTCCTTTTTGCCTGTGACATCATGTTGACCCAGGATACAACCGAAAGAATTGTCCATGACTGATAAATATAAGATCAAAGGCCTACCAGGCTCCGGGGGTACCAGCACTGGCGGATTTGACAAATATCTTTTGATTCGATCGAACGCTTCCTGACATTCTTCAGTCCATTTTACCGCAACACTCTTTTTCAGCAACTTGAATATGGGATCACTAGTGGTTGTGAGTTGAGCAATAAACCTGCTAATGTAGTTCAGTCTACCAAGAAAACTCATCACCTCTGTTCTATTCTTGGGCGGGGGCAAATCCTGAATGGCTTTGATTTTTTAGGGATCCAATTCAATTCCCCGACGGCTGACTACAAACCCCAACAGCTTTCCAGATGGAACTCCAAATACACATTTTGCCGGGTTGAGTTTGAGATTATACCTGCGAAGCCTTTCAAAGAACTTTCTTAAATCTTTAACATGGTCGGCCTGACTTTTTGACTTAATAATCACATCATCCACGTAGATCTCAATCTCTTTGTGCATCATATCATGAAACATAGTGGTCATAGCTCTCATGTATGTTGCTCCAGCATTCTTCAAACCGAACGGCATCACTCGATAACAATAAGTTCCCCATGGTGTGATTAAAGATGTCTTCTCTACGTCATCATCATCCATAATGATCTGGTGATATCCGGCATAGCAATCGACAAAAGAGGCAACCTCGTGTTTAGCACAGTTGTCTAACAAAATGTGGATGTTGGGCAGTGGAAAATCATCTTTCGGACTTGCTCTGTTCAAATCGCGGTAATCAACACACACTCGAATTTTGCCATCTTTCTTTGGTACGGGAATAACATTGGATAACCACATGGGATAACGAGACACTCGAATTACTTTGGCTTCAAGTTGTTTCATGATTTCCTCTTTGATTTTAATACTTACATCGGTTTTAAACTTCCTCAACTTCTGTTTGACAGGGGGAACGCGGGATCAGTTGGTAACTTGTGAGCCACCAATTATGTGCCTAAACCGGGCATATCATCATAAAACCATGCAAAAACATCCTTATAATCAATTAATGTTTGAATCATTCCCTCTTTTAGTTGTGGCAAAGCATGTACACTGATTTTAGTTTCCTTAACATCTTCTTGATCCCCTAGATTTATTGGCTCAGTCTCATTCAAATTAGGATTCGGTTTGTCTTCAAACTGTTCCAACTCTTTGCTTATTTCTTCTAGTGCTCCTTCTTCATTATATTCCCCATACTGCTTCATTACATCTTGATTAGTTTGGATTTTAAGATCAGGCTGAAAATTCCGCATGCATGTCATGACATTAGAATCAACATAAAGAGAACTGTGTAAGAAAAGAAAAACAAAATATATTAGACACAAAACAAAAGGGACATTGCATTTCATTAAATAAAAGATAGAAGGGTTTAAACACAGATGCCAACATAACATAAGCAAACTAAAATCCGAATTACAACCCTGAAATAACTCGGATAAACAGAAAGAAAAAAAAATAAACTACCAAAACTCCCTCCTGACGGGGAGAGGAGTGACTTCCCAATTATTGAGCCGGACAGCTGGACCTATGAATTGCACGTCCTCCATACTGGTACCTTCTCCTGCTTCGACCATATCAACTTCCATACAAAGGTTCATCAACCAATTCAACCTTAAATTCCACATGCTTCGTGACACCGCTCTTAACAAATGATTCACTGAGTAGTGGCATTGGGCGAGGGAGTGACCATATTTCCTTTTTCCTTCCCTTGGCTTTCTTCAGATCTTCAGCTATAGGCTCAAATCCCAAATCAAACGTGCCCACGTTCTCACTCGGACATATGGGATGAACTATACCGTCCAGAGACGCTCCAAAACCCTTTCCTGGCTCAAATCCGTATTTCCAAAGTTCACTCTCCATCATGATACAAGCAGAAGACAATTGCGGTCCCGGTATAGCCTGCCATTCAAGGATACGATTCACTGGCCCTGTATCAAAAATTTGATAGACGAATGTCTCCTCTACGTTATTTGCTTCAATAAGAGACAAGGGAGAATTTTCGTAGGCTGACAAATCTCCTTTACCATGAATAACTACTTCTTGCCTGTCATGCTCAAACTTAATCATCTGGTGCAGCGTAGATGCAACCGCCTTGGCCTTGTGGATCCACGGCCTTCCCAACAACAGATTGTAAGCGGATTCTACATTCATTACTTGAAACTCTATGGTGAACTCAACAAGCCCTATGGTCAAAACTAGTTCTATTTCGCCAATGGAATTTGATTTTGCACCATCGAAAGCCCTGACACATACATTGTTGGGCCTGATCCTCTCAGCACCAATATTCAGCTTTTGGAAAGTAGAAATAGCACAAATATTTGCACCTGAACCTCCATCAATCATAACATGAGTGACATAGAAATCTTCACACTTCACTGTAATGTAAAGGCCCCGGTTATGCCCTGTACCTTCAATAGGCAATTCATCGTCAGAAAAGCTGATCCGATGACCTCAAAGATTTTTCCAACCATTTTCTCAAGCCGGTTGATTGTAATATCCCTTGGAACATATGCTTCATTTAATACCTTCAGTAAAACATCACGATGCTCCTTGGAGTGCAACAACAAAGATAAAAGGGAAATTTGAGCAGGGGTTTTCTTCAGCTGGTCTAATATTGAATACTCTGGCAATTTCATCTTTTTCAAAAATTCTTCGGCTTCTTCTTCGGTGATAGGCTTTTTGATAGATGAAGGTCCTCTCACAGTTGGCTTGGACTTTCTTAAGCTTTCAGGCACGAAACATCTTCCTGACCTAGCAAACCCCCTACCTCATCTACATCTTCCACTACTTCTTTCCCATGATAGGTCATCACGGTCCATCCATAATTCCAAGGAATTCTTTTCGTATCAACTATCAGAGGTTGGGTCACCGGTTTGAGGATAATAGGCGCTGCCCGTGCTCCTTTCACCGTCAAAATGGGCTGACTCAGAGCTCCCACCACCGTCAACTTAGGTTTATCCTGACTTGAATCAACATACCTTCTGGCGCCTTGTACTGTGATCAGGGTCTTCTTTGTGCTTTCTTGGGATTTATCTTCTCTCATTCCTTCCTGGCTCAATGACATTGCTTTCAAAGACTCCGCTACATTCACCGATTTCTCCACAATGGTCTGTATCTTGACAATAGTCTTATAACCCCTCGAAGAATCTTTCCCATCATATATCAATTCTAACATATTGGCTTCAGCATGGGTTGGCAGCGGATTCTGGTTAATGTTTGGACCCTCCGGGGCCTGGACCAGCATCTGATTTATGTCAATTAAATCTTGGACAGCTCTCTTTAAATGCCAGCATTTCTCGATATCATGGCCTGGCATATCAGAACAGTATGCACACCTTAAAGAATAATCGATATTCCTTGGTGGTGGATTTGAAAGCCTTCCTTGAATTGGGCTTAAAACCTTCAACTTCCTCAACCTATCAAACAAGCTAGCATATGACTCCCCAAGAGGTGTGAATTGATTTTTGACCGCCTTCTCCTTCTTATACTCGGGCCTAGGTTGAAAACTGGGTCTGGAAGGGTTTTGGTAATTTGGTGGAGCGAATGGGCGATTTTGTGGAGTTTGCGCGCGCCACTGCGGGTAAGAAGGGGTTTGGGCATATGGCTGCGCGCTATATACTGGGTAAGGGGGTGGTGGAATGAAATATAAAGGGTTTTGTGGAGGGTAGTAATGGTGGGGAGGAATATATGGAGCTTGGGCGTAGACTTGGGCTTGGGATTGGGGATAGGGGCGAGGTGGTCTTTTGGGATAGGAATGGGTTCCGGCTACAACATTCGCCACGTCCTCTTTCTTCTTTTTACCTCCAAATGCGCCAGATCCTCCTTGAATCGCTTTTGTGGTGGCTTTTAATGTGGCAAAACTCACTATTCGTCCGGTCTTGATTTTGTCCTCTATCATCTCCCCCATTTTGAGGACTTCCATAAAAGACTTTCCCATTGCCGGAAGTAAATGTTGAAAATAGGTCTCATCCTGCACCTGAATGAAAACTTCTACCAACTTACTTTCTTTCATTGGAGGCTTTACCCTAGCAGGCTGTTCACGCCACCTTATCGCGTATTCCCTAAAACCTTCAGTGCTCTTTTTCTTCATGTTGACCAAAGATTTTTCGTCCGGAATCAAGTCAATGTTGTACTGAAAATGTTGAACAAATTCAGAAGCCAAATCATCCCAACTGTTCCATTTATCGATATCCCGATCGATAAACCATTCTGAAGCCAGATCTGAAAGACTCTCGCCAAAGAAGGCCATGAGTAGTTCTTCCTTTCCTCCTGCAGCCCTCAACTGGTTGCAATAACGTCTCAAGTGTGCAACAGGATCACCGTGCCCTGCGTACTTCTCGAACTTAGGCATCTTAAAACCGGGGGGCAGGTTGATGTCTGGGAACATGCACAGGTCTTTATAGGAAACACTTCTATAATCTCTGATTCCTTGCAAATTCCTCATATCTTGCTCTAAACTCTTCAGTTTCCGGGCTATGACATCCTGTTCCTCCATTGCGACAGGTTTCTCCGTATCAAATGGAAATGCAGGCGGCTGAGTGTACCCATATGGTTCATTCAATTGTAAAGTAGGCTCCGTAGCATAATACCGACCATCTGAAACCTTCAGTACTGGCTCACTGGAAGACCGAGGAAGCCTCATTGTGGGACGCACAGCATATATGGGAGTTTCATGAGGTGGCGGGGCCACGAATACTGTGTGATCGGTGGCGCTGGCTGAGCAGCTGGTCTTGATTGGGGAGCTGCCAAGGGCACACCAGAATTGTCAGGATAATAATATCGCGGAGTGAATCTTGGCGCGTGCTCAGGTGACTCAGTAGGAGCAGAGAATTGTGCCTGAGAGAGCGGTGGGCAATTAGAGATATTCCCAAGACCTTCAGGGAGCGGAGGAGGAGGCATTCCGCTGGCCCATGCCTGGTGCAAATCTATCAATTGTTGCCTGAGCCTTACTACCTCATCATTGTGTTCTGAACTTTCTTCCCTGTGATCCTGATCCGGGTCAATGAGCGAATTTTCAATCTCCCTGCTAGCCATGGCTAGCTTTTCTTTGGATCTAGTGAAGTATGGGTGACTAGCCAGAGTGCTGCAAACCTACCACTGTTATCTGAAAAAACATGCTTATCAAAGACGACATCCGTTAGGATTAGGGCACACAACAAGCATGGGAATCACATTGGTAAAATGGTCCTAAATTCATGTTCATTTCTACCAGCTTTTGAGGGTAGCAAGGTCATTTCAACATCATCCCGATTTTATCTACACTCTTTTTTATTATTATTTTTTTTTTATTTTTTTATATCCACCTCTATTCTTTCCACTTCTCTCGTTATCTATCTTTATTTTATTATTCTTTAAGGCTTTTGTTTTTTTTTCTTTAAAAGAGGAAAAATAATGAAAAACAGCAAAACAAAATGATTAGATCGAACCCAAAAGTAGGTTGCCTACGTATCATGTTGTACATGAATCAGATCTTGCGTAGTTCGGGCAGCTTATGCATAAACATTACACAATTGAAAGGTTTTTTTTTTCCACGAAACACGAAAACAAGTAAACAAAAGAAAGACGTAACATCCTAACATTTCGATGAAAGACAGCAAAACATACAACGAATTTAGGACCATTTTAAAACTAAACAACAAGTACAAAACAACACTTTAAACCCCTAACGACATGCGTGCAATAAAGACCCGAATATCAAAAACAACTTGACTCCGACTTAACACAGACACCAACCTACAATGACAGAAACATAAAAGACTCAAAACTACATAAAGATAAGACATGTTCTTTCAAAATGGTGCTCTGTGTGATATCCCCGGCTGAGATGAACCCATCTGTGAAGTCCTCACTTTTCCACTCAGACTTTGCAACATATCCTGCAACGACATTTTGATACCCAGAAACAAATTTCTCGCCCGTATCCCCGCCTCTTGGAGAGTACACCCGCAAAGGTTTCTCTGACACCCATCCACAGTTGTGATCAAACGCGACAACTGAACTCTCAAAAACTCCACCTTGGCACCCGGATCTTCCTGCTCATCATCTTCTACCATGATTGCTTCCCGTATTCGCCCTCTAAGTTGGGCTGGTAAGGGTCTACTAATGCCACAGGGCAGAGATTGTAGCCAGATTTCATAGTTTTGAGTGCATCCTGGATTTTCCTCGAGAGTATCGACACCTAACTTTATCGCGTTATTCCAGAATTGCTCATATTTGCTTTCCCCCACGGCTTGGTCTTTAAAGTACTCTACATCCTTTAGAAGGTCCATTATTGGGGGGACGTCTTGCATCCTACCCAACTGACGCATCACCCTTCTTGGACTGTAAGGCCTAGTGCAGTTAAGTCCTATCAAAACTAGAAAGAGTTGCATTTGAGATCCAATCAAGATTTTCTTAGGACAAAACCACATATAGCACCAAAGAATGTTGTTTGGAGTTCCTGATTCGAGAAATTCGATCCAAGAATTGACTCCAATAGGAAAAGAAAATTTGTCAAAACGCATTCTTTCTTGCATGGCTTGCACTCGATCATTCAGACAACGGTCGATCACATCTGCTCTAATCAAAGAAGGCGTATGAAGGTGCTCCATCATCCATAGCTGCAATATCAGATTACTCCCCTCAAAAAATTGTACCCCTCCTTTTACTTCAGTTAAAGCCTTATATATTTCTGTTAAGATCATTGGTACAATGGTGACCTCATCTTTTTTCTTGAATAAAGCTATCACCACTGATTGTAGACAAATATTGATACACCTCTCATCTAACGGGAACACTAAGATACCCAACAAATCCAGACAGAAAACCTCAAGACGACGTTGTTCCCAGATTTTTTTGGTAGTACAGAATTCATCCCAAAAGCTGTCGAAACCCTCTAAAGACCCAAATCTAGCAAACAAATAGTCCAAGGAAATCCAAGATTGTTTGAGACATCCCAGATGCTTGTTATCTTTTAATCCACAGAGTCGAAGGAATTTCTTACGAGTATGATTGCGGGCTAAAATCATCTGCTGGCCCATGTAAGTCAACCGAAACAAACGAGATATTTCTTCCAGGGTAGGAGTCAATTCACAACTTCCGAACCTAAACACCAAATTATTTAGATCCCAGAAAGTCAACGAAGCTTCTATTAAATTCGGACGAGGTGTGAGATCCATGAGTGTTACAAGATTGCCTAACACTTTCCTCACTTTGGGCTTTTCGGAGTAATTGAACGTGCCTCACCACTTGATCAACTTTTTGGGTACCTTGACAACCATAAGGACTCTAGACTTTGTAGACAGATCCATCCTATAGTAGCAGATAAGAAATAGTCTCAAAATTTGATAAGAGCAAAAGGTTCCCAACCAATGGGAATTTGATGCGGACATACGTCAATGAGACAGACCGCTTCATGACTCCAAATCGCCGAACAGTAACGCTGAATAAAATCAGCCTACTTGGCTAACAACTCTAGGTTACGGAATAAAAGACCTAGCCTAAGACTAAGACGAAGACCAAAATAAAGGTTACCGGACCCACCGAGGGTTGCCTACGTATCCCGCCCCGAGGGACGGAAATCAGGTATGCGTAGTTCGTCCAGATTGGACACTTAACGATTAACTAATAAATTGACCCAAACTTAAAAGAAAACCAAAAACAAACGAGTGAAAACTTTTTGGATTTTCAACTAGACATTTCAACTAAGACTGACACCATCAATTATAAAAAAATCTTTTTGGTATTTCATTTTTGACAAATACGTAGAAAAAACTTTTTTTTTTAATTGAATTGACGGTACTTTGAGAAGACAAAATGCAAAAATGTAAAAAAAATCTTTTTGAGTTTTTGGATCGTGAAGAACAAAAGCCATAAAGAATTGTAAAATAAACTACGACACTCCTTTTGATTCATTCATTTCGACTCACTTTTTTTTTTTTCACACTTTACTTCTAACACATGTTTTCCCCAAATCGGTCCGTCAAATGACCACGTTACTCTCAAAGATGCAATATTTAGCACGTAGGGATGCTTTAAAGGTGAGTCTCCTACAAAGGACCGTGTGGGCCCCGCTAGGTCTCAATATGATGCACATAAGAATGACCTAAAGGCTGATCTACGTTTGTGGTTTACTAACAAGGCCGTTCGGGGGAGCATATGGTCGATAGTGGCTGCTTTGCTTTCCACCTACTCCATACATCCAACGGCTCCCCCCCTAAAATAAAGGTGACTCAACTAGAGTTCGTGCGCATGACGTGCGCTCCGAGACTTGTTGCGGAAAGAATTGACTCGGGTTATGCAAATGATGTCAGATATAAAGCGGTAACACATAGGATAAATATTGTACACAAAGAGCACGAAAATGCACAAAAGTGAAAACACAAACAAAAATCACAAACAATGCTTATACACTCGTAATGCCAAACAAAGCCTATACGACTCCAAAAAAAGCTCGGATTCTGAAATAGTCCCCAGTAGAGTCGCCAGAGCTGTCACACCCCCTTTTTTACGTACTTCAAAATATTATGTTTTAGCGCGAAAGGGTTTTATTATTTAAGTGACAAGAAATGAAAATTTATTTCGGAAAAGAATTATTTGCATTTTTTATTCAGAGTCGCCACTTGGCATAATCCGGTGTGCCAAGTCACCTTTGAAAAATCCTTTTCGAAACCATCTGACTCTTAAACCGGTTTGCGAACAAAGATTCCGACTAAGGAATTCTGTTGACCGAGGGGAAGGTGTTAGGCACCCCTCGATCCCGTGGTTCGACCACGGTCGCTTGGTGGAGTGTATCGACTATTTTGGCATTATGAGATGTATAAACCACACAAAAGAGCACAAAATAAGCAAACAATAAACAAAACAAAACAGTCCAAAAATGTAAAAATCCAGTCCAATTATACAGTCCAAAAAATAGAAAAAATACAAAAATATAAATCCTAGTCTAAACTAAATCTAGACTAAGCTCCAATGCCTTACCCGACGCCGCGGGCCTTCATCACGATTATTTTCCGCCAACATGATACGTCGGGGCATTCCCCGGTGAAATCAATACAAATTCTTCGGGGCATTCCCCGGATAAATTATGCAATTGATTCAAAAAGTGATAAAATCAAATCATTCAATCAAATTTCAACCATTCAATCAAATTTCAACCATTCAATCAACCCACAATCTCTAGATTTGCCTACCCGACCTACGTTTTGCCTATTCCGATCGATGTATCGTGTTACTACCAAAATCAAATTAACGTTCCTTTCAAGTTATACGAACAATGAAATCAAACTAACCTAAATCGCCAATTATGTCAAATTTTCAATTCTCACCCACAAATCTATTTTAACCACAATAATTACAACATGCTTCGATTATTAAAATCACGTCTCAAAATCCGCAACCAACATCAAACACAACACAAATAACGAAGATTCACACAACAAATAAATCATCCACACCCACAACATCACGAAAAATAAATTAAAAATTCGGTTAGAAGAAATGGACCTCGATGAAATTTATCCTTGTCGATAATAAAGAAATCCGAAGACCAAAATACTCGACCGGAGAACCTCACAACGAGCGAACCAAACTCGATATTGAATTCACCCGGACAAATCGAAAAACCACGACAAAACCCTCACGATGAATAATCCACAAATCCGAATAAACGAGACTGAATTTGTAAAAATCGAGAAGACCCGTACACGAAATTAGTGATGGAGTGACGGGAAATGGGTCATATATTGACGCCTATCGTCGGCGTCACTGTTTTCGGTGACTGCTGCCGACGGAGAAGGAGATCGGAGCAGCGGAGCTGGTCGGATATTGACGCCTGTCGTCGGCGTCACTGTTTTCGGTGCCTGTCGTCGGCGTCACTGTTTTCGGTGACTGCCGCCGACGAAGAAGGAGATCGGAGCAGCGGCGATAGCTATGGACGCTCCGTCGGTTGTCACTGATGCTGGTGGCTGATGGCGTGGCGGATCTAGAAGGCGGGGAATGGAGGCAGTGCCGGCGCTAGGTTCGCTGGTCGGTGGTTTGACTGCGTTGTCGCCGGCGAGGGAGAACTCGCGGATGCCGATCTCCTTTTTTTTTTTAGAGAGAGAGAGTAGAGTCTAGAGAGAGGGAGAGAGTGAGGGAGCTCGGTGGCGCCGGCGGCGGCGCTAATGTCGCCGGCGAAGAGAGGGTGAAAGCTTAGAGAGAAGATGGAGCTGATCCTTTTTTCTATATGCTCTGGTCCTTTTTTTTGGTTACTGTTCCCCTTTATTTTGTGTGTATCTGTGTATATATATTGTGTTTTGGGTATTGGGGTAGGGTAGGTGGGGTAGGGTATAGGGTGGTGTGGTTTATTTTGATTGGGTAGGTTGTTAGGATAAGATTTGTTATCTTATTATTTATTTATTTTTTGTATTTTGTACGGGTATAATAACATAGGTGAGGATACGTGGTAGGATAAAAATAACAATGGGTAAAAACGACCTCGGAGAGGGACGAAATTAGGTTTCTACACTTAGATCAAAGTATCTTTATCCTATGAAGCAAAGTGTTGAATTTACTTTTGATTATGCATTTATACTTTTATTTATTTATAGGGTGGAAGGATGTTGAGATAAGGGGATAGTACACCTTTTCCTAATTTCGTACAATTTACACTTTCCTTTTCTTCTTCTTCTTTATATGTGATTTCAAGAATGCTTTTGCAGGCTTGAAGGAAACATTTTTTAATAAGTTGACATTTATGAATTCAAAGGAAAATTGAGCTAAAATTTGCTTTACTTTTTACCTTTATTATATAGATTATTAGTTTACACTACCAGATTTTTAAAAGAATGTTCACATAAAAGTTTTTCTTGAAAATATGAAATTTACAATTATAAAAATTCTATAACCTATTATAACATATAGAAATAACTTGATGGTTAAAAATTTCTTGCATCAATATATATAAAAATTAAACTCAGAAAGTTTCTGATGTCACTGGTCATCCTTTAACGGGATGACCAAATATGTCATACATAAAATAAAGAGACTCAAACAACAGATACAAGAAAAAATTCTTGTAATTTATTGGTCCAACGAAGCTATAAAATGCTACGTAAGTATAGAGATCATAAAAATCTCTATAAGGTACGTAGCTTATTCATCTATAATTTTCTTATTTGACTATAAAACTCCTTAGTCAAAATAATTAGTAAGGGCGTTGACCAATGTAATTGCCTCGAGGATCATAGCTGCAAATAACGAACCACCAGCCATTGGTACACTGAACCCTAGCACAACCAACTCGAATCGAATTACGCCAGATCACCTGAGTATAATGCCCACATTGTTGTCCAGTAGCACAAGTGTTACTAGCGTAGTCGTAGTATTGCTTCTCTTTCACCCACAAGTTAACAGCAGCAGCACCGGTGAAAGAACCACTTCCCTTAGCAATATTTTCGCCATAAGGGCCGTTAGAGTGGACTAGATTGCAATCACCAATCCTTTGATTGGCATAATTTTGTGCATAAGTTTCAAGAGTGGTGTTCCATGTTATTGCACTAACACCAACTTCAGATCGAGCTGAATTATGAATGTTGAGGTAGTCTGTTTGGGAGTTTTGGGCATGTGAAGGATAAACTAGGGCCAAGATTATGAAACAAATTAGAAGAGTCAAAAAACAAGGTTTAGATAGTGCCATGGTTGTTTTTACCAATATTTTTCTTGAAGAGGTGATAAGAAGGAATTGGATGTGTTGGATATGTTGGATATTTAATTTATAGGTGAAAATGATGAGTATTTTGCATCGTAAAATTAGGAATTGCATGTGGAAAGTGAAAAGAAGTTTAGCGTTTTAAAGCTACTTCAATACATCTCCCTTGAAAATGCTTTAACCTTAAGATATTCAAATAGTACTATTTCACTAAGAATTTAAATTATACACACAAACAATGTAAAAGTTTTACATACTATATTAATGTAATTACATGCCATTTACCATGTTTTGCTGGTAATTATCAATTCATTATAATTTGCTATAAAACTGTTCCTTATAGTTTACTACAAATTTCTAATAACTTGATCGTATTTTTAAGACAGTGAATGTATACTATCTAGCTAAACTCTAAACTCATACTAATTAAAAGGAATACAATATTATATAATGCAACTAGATATATAGCTAGGGGCCCATGCATGCATGTTGAGATAATTAATTATTTTGGTATTATAACGCCTTTATTAAAAGAAGTAATCACGTATTGCTTAAGTTTAGCTCTCTGTAGACAAATAAATTTGAATTGACCTCTACTCGATTAACTACAACGATCGACGTATCATACGTCTTGTCTTATTTTTACTTTTTATATTATATATAATTATACAAATGTGTTATCCACTAGCAAAGCAAATTAATTAAATATTTTACTTTGTTTCTTCTTTGATATAATCCCATCACATTTTCAATTTCATAGATCATGCATGTCGTCGGTCCTTATTTAATTAATAATTCATCTTAATTATCATGTCACGGAATATAACATGATAAAGTACAAACTGTAAAGACGAAGATGAAGGGGGGAATTATACTGTATATATAGTATATACGTAAAAGAAATTTTTTCAAGTATATACTACATAACTTATTGTTGAATCTCCTTTATACAAAAAAAAAAAAACTTTTTATGAATCCTATTAGAATTTTTAACTCGGTTATCAGCTAG
Source organism: Capsicum pubescens (assembly GCA_030864215.1). Taxonomy (NCBI): domain Eukaryota; kingdom Viridiplantae; phylum Streptophyta; class Magnoliopsida; order Solanales; family Solanaceae; genus Capsicum; species Capsicum pubescens. Next base: position 269,671,235 of record CM061545.1, on the reverse strand, counting down.
TTCGTGGAATATCGCTGTCACAATATAGACGGACACACAAGTCATTGTGGGCTTGTAGTATAGGTTTTTTTTTAGAAAAAAAAAATTTGAAGTTTCTTTTTTTAAAAAAAAAATTTCAGTGACTCTGGGAGTGTTGTATTTCATTCCAAAGGTTTAAATTACAACACAAGGATTGAGACTATCCGACAAAAAAGAATGAGCTTCCAGAGAAAACAGCTTAATTGCTCATTCTAAAACTACACTACAGGTAAGCCCTAACTAATAAAAAAATTAGCTTTTTGATCTAACGGAAAGGACTTGTAGTAAAGTGATAAGTATTATTTCATATGTTACGATCGATCGCCAGATTATTTTTATTTCTTCCTTTGTGGTTACTAAATTACTAAAGGTACAAAGGTCAAAACAAACTTATCCACAAAGTTCAGCTTGTCAAACTTTAGTTGTTAGTATAAGTTAATAATAACCTGCCTATTTCTCATTACAAAATGCTAACTAATTTTATAAAACAAAGTAAAAAACAGCCATAAGTAGATAAACTTATAGATACAGTATTTCCTCCGGCTATACTAATTGTCAAGGTTATTAAAAACATCTGTCCCAAAACACTACTTGTCATTTTATAATTATGATGAAATTTATTTATTTTAATTATTCCATTTTGCCCCTTATACTAAGCGTTCTTGAAAATAATCAATATTGATTACATATCGTATAGAACTTATAAATTTGAAGATATATAGACTTCCTCTGTTTGTCTTTACTTGTGGACAGAGGGAGTAGTATCCAATTTATTGTTCAAATACCATTAAAATTTGCTTAGATTGTTCTTAAAGTATATATTTATTTAAGAGAGACAGGGATGAATTGTAAACAACACGAGTCCCTTCGTCCATCTTTATTTGTCTACTTTTTTATTGGTACAGAGATTAAGAAACAGTAAATGATAAAAATAATTATACCATATTAATTTTTTAATATAATAAACTTAATACTTTGAAAAATGCATTAGATAATGAACCGTATTTAATGCATGAAAAGATTTTCACTCAATTATATTCAGAGCTTTTGCTGTTGGGTTCGAAATCGAGAGGGCGTCATGCGGAAGCTATTAGTTGCAAACTATGAGACGATAAATAAGATGACAACGAAAAACAATAATAAAAATATAATTTTATTATATGATTTGGCCAATTGGCCTACATATAAAACTTAATATTAAAAACATAAAACTAATAAGAGGAAAAATCTCCCCCTAAACGAAAATCTTAAGAAACTACATTGTGGATGATATTGTGTTATGGTATGAGAAGGGGTCTTCTATTTATAGATGTCAAAAACCTTTCCTCCAAGAAAGAGGTTAGCCAAATATGAAAAAGAATTTTACTTTTTCTTTCAGGAAAAGTAAAGGTAATTATGGTAACTTTTATTTTTCTTCTAAGAAAAAGTAAAACTTAAATATAGTAAGAAAATCAGAGCAAAAACCCTAACATTTGCCTCAATATATACAAGATGCTATACATGGTATAGTTGAACACAAACTCTCTAAGAGATAAACTATACAATTCTAATCAAATATAAATACATAATATGTGACTATTATGGTTTCCTAACATGCCCCCGCAAGCTGAGCAGTGGCTGGGCAACTGCAAGCTTGGAACGCAAGAGATGGAACCGACGGGAAGGAAGGCTCTAGGTGAAGATGTCTGCTAACTGATCCAAGGAACTGATGTAGCGAACGTTCAAGTCCTTTGAGGCCACTTTCTCTCGAACAAAATGAAAATCTAACTCAATATGTTTGGTTCGCGCATGAAAAATAGGATTGGCAGTGAGGTAGGTAGCGGACAGATTATCACACCATAGTATGGGAGCTTGGGGAAGAGGGACACGCAGATCTTGAAGAAGATGTTGCAGCCAGGTAACTTCGGTAGTAGCCGCAGCTAAGGCCCTATATTCAGCTTTGGTACTAGATTGTGCAACCACTCGCTGCTTCTTTGAGCTCCATGACACTAAATTGGGTCCAAGAAATAGACAATAACCATTGGTAGACCGTCGATCATCTGGGCAACCAGCCCAGTCCGCATCTGTGTAGGCCTGAAGTGGTAAGGAGCTAGCGGAACGCAAATGCAAGCCGAGGTTTATAGTTGTCTTTAAATAGCGCAACAAACGTTTCATAGCAGTGAAATGAGACTCCATAGGATTATGCATGAATTGACATAATTTGTTGACAGTGAATGACACATCAGGACGCGTGATGGTTATATATTGAAGAGCTCCTATCAAGCTGCGATACAATGATGGATCCGAAAACGGTGAACTCCCATGTTGAGACAATTGAAGTCCTGTGGCCATAGGTGTACTAATTGGCTTTGCACCATCCATATTGGCACGAGCAAGAAGTTCTCGTATATATTGTGATTGAGTAAAGGTCAATCCAGTGGGCTGATAATGGACCTCAACACCAAGAAAGTAGTGTAGCTTACCAAGATCTTTTACACCAAAGGCATTAGACAATTGAAGAACAAGTCTTGCAATGAACTCATTAGAGCTTCCTGTAACAATAAGATCATCCACATACACCAAGATAATAGTAATATGGCCGTCAAAATTGAGTATAAACAGAGAAGTATCAGATTTGGAAGGTATAAACTTGAGTTCAAGCAATTTTGAGCTAAGCTTCTCAAACATGCCCGAGGTGCTTGTTTAAGTCCATAAAGGGCTTTATGAAGCTTGCACATATGGTTGGGATATCTTGGATCAGTAAATTCAGGGGGCTGAGACATGTATACCTCTTCATGTAATTGCCCGTGAAGAAATGCATTTTTGACGTTGAGCTGCTGTAAAGACCACCCTTTGGATAGAGCTAAAGACAAAACCACTCGGATTGTTGTAGGCTTTACCACGGGACTGAATGTTTCATGATAGTCCACTCCAGCCTCTTGGCTAAATCCCTTTGCCACTAAACGAGCCTAGTAACGCTCAATGGAGCCACTAGGATTGAGTTTTAACTTAAAAATTCATTTGCATCCCACAACATTCTTTGCCGTGAAGGAAGGAACATGGGACCAAGTACCGTTTTTCAAGAGGGCGTTGTACTCTTCTTGCATAGCTTTTAGCCATTTTGGATCCTTGCTAGCTTGGGTAAAATAGGTAGGTTTAGGTGGAAGGGTAGATGGAGGCAAAGGATATTTTTTGGCAATGTGAGCTTGGGGAAGTTGTGATTTGTTTTTACTCCTGGTGATCATAGGATGAGGTACAAAGGATGTGGTCCGAGCAACCGGTTGTTGAGAATTAGGAGCAACGGTAAGTGTATCAATAGGTATTGGAAGATCAACAATAAGGTTAATAGCAGGGATGAAAGACGAAGACAAATTGGATGGGACCAAAAAACACACCAGTGAGCTTGACGATGGACTTGGTGAAGAAGGATTTGACGAGTTTAACGATGGAATTGGCGAGACAACATCTGCTATAGAACTATTATTGGCAGAAGTGATAGGCGAAGTAGAATTACAAGGAGCAATGATGGGTAACGAGGTCATGACAGTAGAGTCAGAAGTCGGTGCTCTATTTGAAGTCCAAGATAAACTAATAAAAGGAAATTGTAACTCGTTAAAAACCGCATGCCAAGAGATATATATTCGACCACTAGGGACATGTAAACACTGATATCCTTTATGATTTCCACTGTACCCCAAGAAAATACACTTTAAGGATCGGAAGGCTAGTTTGTGAGAATTATAGGGACGAAGAAATGGGAAACACGCGCAGCCAAAAGTTTTCAGAAAATGGTAATCAGGAATTTGTTTGAACAACTTCTCATAAGGTGAAACATTATTGAGCGAGGGTGTTGGGATACGATTTATAGTGTAAACGACAGTAGCAAAAGCATGGTCCCAAAGGGTTAGAGGAAGGGACACATGTGCGAGAAATGTTAAACCCATTTCAACAATATGACGATGTTTTCTTTTGGCAGCACCATTTTGTTCATGGGTATGGGGACAAGATAAGTGATGAACGATCCCCTCTTGAGCAAAAAAGTTGGATAATTTCCTATATTCACCACCCCAATCAGATTGTACCACTTTTATATGGCGCTCAAAGAACTTCTCGACTTGAGTTTTAAACCATAAAAATATTGTATAAACTTCATTTTTGGAACTCATAGGAAATAGCCATGTAAATTTGCTAAAGTCATCAATAAAAGAAACATAATAACGATATTTATTACTAGCTGTATACACGTGATTTTTGATCCTCCTCGGATTCTAACTTATTTTTTTTGATATTTATATTTATATCTAATATAATATTATTTAAATTCTTATTTTTATTTTAATAAATATTTAGTTAAGAAGTAAATAACTAAATTTTTGAGATATTTTATTTTTATTTTATTTTATTCTAATTTTTAAAAAAATATTTATATATATATATATATATATATATATATATATTTCTTGTTAAATTTTAAATAAAATAAGTAATTTTAATATTGTCTTAATTATATTTATTTAAGGTTATTTATAATTTTTATTATATTTTCTTAAAATATAAATCAATTAGTTATATTCATATCTATTATTATTATTTTATTTTTATTTTATTTTATTTATTTATTATTTATCTTTATTTATTATTAAAAAAATATTTCAAAATTTGAATTTTTCTCTTCCCTTATTTGATAGTTTTAACCTTTCCCCCTAAAAAATTAACCGTTCCCCCTCAAATTTCCTCTACTTATAGGACTCTCACTCCTCTAAGACAGAATACGGATTACACTATTCTGCCTAGACATTGAACCAAATAAAAAAAAAGACAAAGGAAAATATCAACAGTGAAAGACATCAGATAACAAAGAGAGAAAAAGAAAAAGCATTGAAGTTGAAGTTCCGTTCGAATTTTTGGTGATAGTGTTCGAGTTTCTATTTTAATTTATCAACAGGTTCTTATCCCATTTTGTACTATTATTTAATAAATTTATTCAATATGCAAAAGTTGATTATTTATGTGAATTCATTATCATGAATTATAATGTACACTTTTTATCCAAATATGTTTGCTGCGTAAAATAATGAATCAAAAGGCATATTAGAGTTAAAATTTTATAAAGTGGATATTTTAAAAGAAATGAGAAGGATTATGAATATGTTTGTACTGATATGCATGTATATATCTACACGATAACACACTGACCGGAAAACGAGCCCAGACACAGATGAAACACACATATAATTTGGACAAACAGTAAAACAGAGGAGAAAATAACAGTTTAAGATAAGTTTTCCGATGAATAATTCACCGGAATTGTCGGTCTCCTCCGACGAACATCACTATGAAGCGGACACCCGTCGCCATAAAATCTCAAAATCCGTCGACCAGATCCAACAGGCGGCATGACCAACGGTCGACAGTCATCATCCGCCGAAGTCCGACCAGCCCTATTATTGCTCCGTCCGACAGGAACAGCCACTAGTCAACATTGGCTGCCGCCGGCACCACCCTCTTTCCATTTCCCCACGCCGGCGCCTCTCGTCCTTCTTCCTCTTTCCCCATCATCGACCAACCACCATGGCTGAGAAAGCGGTGCAACCCACTTACCTCTCCCTCCAAGTCGCCAGCCATCATTATCTCTCTCAGATCCGACCAATTTTTCATTAAATTCGCGCCACCGGCCGGCGAACCCAGCACAGCCGCACCTCCCCGCCGCAAATCAACAATTGGCAATCCAAAAATCATTCCCCTTCACGCCAATTTTAACGCCACTGCTTCACTGTCGACGATCAGTCGCCGTCTCTCCGTTCAGTCGCTGTTTCCCGTTGATTAGCGTTGCTCTTTATCTTTTCTGTTGCCATAGATGATAAAGGTTAGAGAGAGAGAAATTGAATACTGAATGTGTATGTGGAAAAAGGGATTTTTATATTTCTTTTTTATTATTGTTTCCTTTTTGAATAAATACCCAAGCCTCTTTATTTGAATATAATATAAAATTATTTTTATTTAATAATTAATAAAAAATGAAGCATGAATAAATTTGATACTAATAAAATTTATTATTATTTATAGTTTTGCTTAGAGTGGGGTATCATATATTTCAAGTTATTTATTTATTTATTTATTTATTTATCTATCTATTTTCGGAATTTATGTTTGAATTATATATTTCGGAGATTTTCATGTTTGATTTGTCTATAATATATGATTTGAGTTTATTTAATTTAAAGATATTAAATTTTAGAGATAATATTAAATTTAACATAATATAGATAAATTTGTGTATTTTAATTATTTTATTATTTTCATTAATAGAACTTAATAATTATTTATTAATTTAATTAATTGGGTTAAATGAATTTTGCTTTAGTTTATTATTAAGATTTTAGGGACTTTTTAAATATTCGTCTGAATTAAAGAATGCGGCGTACGTATCTTTTCGAGACATTTAAAAATTCACGGATGCAATAATGCACCTTGATAAATATTTTATTAAAAATTAATTTTTATCCATTTATTTAATATAAGATATATAGACAGATTTTAGATATTAAAAATGAGCGAATTCAGGCTTGCAAACATAGTTTATCCAAAATAGTTAAAGATAAGATAAGTCAATAAAAGCGACCGTACTAGAACCACGAGACTCGAGGGGTACCTCACACCTTCCTCTCGGTCAACAGAATTTCTTATCTGGTCTTCTGTTTCCGCAAACCATAACAAAGAGTCATTTCCTTTTGATTAGCGATTCAAAAAGGTGACTTGGAACACCATAACTCAATTCCAAGTGGCAACTCTGTAAATAAAATAATTCCTATTCAATATCGTCACTTTAATTGGAAAAACCCTTCGGCCTCGATCCCTTCGGGCGAAAAAAGGGTGTGACACTAGCCAATTGTGGAGCAGGACCCCATACATCACTGTGGATCAAATCAAGGGGAAAACTAGCACTAGAACTAGAATTAGAAAACGACAATTTGTGACTCTTGCCATATTGGCAAGAAGAACAAACACTAAACTGAGGACTCAATTTGACCGGTAAAGAAAGAATCCTAATAATACTATTGACTGCTCATAGAGACAAGTGACCTAAACGACTATGCCATAGATCAAAAGATGAGTTGGGGACATGGAAAGCCTGTGATTTATTTGAGGAAGAAGGCTAGCCGAGTAACTGGGTTGCAAGGAGATGATAAAGGCCATTCTCAAGAGTTCCGCGCAGTAGTACTTTCCCCGTTGCCCGATCCTTCACAAGACAAAAACGAGGGTGAAACTCAAATATAACATCATTATTAGAAGTGAACTTTGCTACACTAAGCAAATTCTTGGTAATTTTAGGCACCAATAATACATTAGATAAATGTAAAGGTTGACTAACTGTAGGTAAGATAGCATTACCAAAGTGAGAAATTGTCAAACCTGTGCCATTACCAATATGAATTTGATAGTTTCCCATATACTCTCCTCGTACCGCCATATTCTGCATATCGTTATTTAAATGATGAGTAGCCCCAGAATTCGGATACCAATTTGAGTCTCCAACCATAGAAGATTGTGCAATGAGAGCATCCATGTGCAATTTGGAAGGAGCTTGATAGGCATGGTCAAAACGATGGTAGCAAACCAAGGCGGAGTGACCAAATTTATGGTAAACTTGAAATTGATTTTGGTCGGATGAGTTGGCGTTGCGACCTCGACCTCGACCTCGACCTCGTCCTCATCCTCGTCCAGATCTGCCACCATAAACCTAATTGTTATTGACATTAGTAGGCTGCTTAAAGGAGTTATCATTCTTAGTATTGTTGGATTGTCTAGTAGACAAGTTGGTTTGGCTTAATCCTTGTTCTGTACTTATCATTTGCTCCAAACAATACTCTTGACTTTAAAGCAAGCCATGAAGATCGGCTAATGAAATTAACTCGGCCCTAGTAGTGACCGAGACAACCACATCATCATATTCTTGTCCAAGTTCTCCAAGAATATATAAGACAAGATCATCATCAGTGACCGAGTGTGCCGCAACCGTGAGATTATCGGCACAAGTCTTCATTTTTTGAAGATATTCTACCATGGATTAGTTTTCTTTCTTTGTGGTTTGTAATTGCAACCTTAGTTGCATTATCCTAGCCTTGGATTGCGATGCAAACATCGTCTCAATTGCTTTCCAAACTGCCTGAGATGTTGTACAGCCGACTACTTGGGCTAAAATCCCTTCGGTGAGGGCTTAGAGAAACCAACTCAATAAAATTTGGTCTTGTTTGATCCATAAATTGTACGCTGGGTTGATAACCCCGTCAGTTGTGGTTGCTTCAAATGAGCTATTTGGAGTGAACTTTGGAGGGCACTTGTGCGTACCATCCACATATCCCTCGAGTTCGTTACCCCTTAGAACTGGGAGAATTTGTGATTTCCACACAATATAGTTATGACAGTCTAATTTGAGAAGATGAGACTGATTAACGTTGGTTGCGAGCGACGAAAAATTCTGGGAAGGGGTTTGTGAGGTGATACTGGTAATTGAGGGAAGTGCCATTGTGGGATGTGAGTCTTCGCAAGGCTTTGATACCATTAAAAGATTTTCACTCAATTATATTCAGAGAGGGCTTTTGCCTCAATACATACAAGATGCTATACATGGTATAGTTGAACACAAACTCTCTAAGAGATAAACAATACAATTCTAATCAAATATAAATACATAATATGTGACTATTATGGTGTCCTAACAATGCAAAGGGTAAAATGGTTAAAAATAGGTAAATTATCCATTGATTTTATAAACTGGACAAGTATTGTTGGACATCTCAAAATTTAAAAAATGGACAAGTAAAGATGAATGGAGGAAGTATATACTTATTTATTGATTTTCTAAGGAGCATTTAAAAGAAAAATGTGACAACTAATATGAAACAGAAAGGAGAAATTATATCCTGACCAAATAACTCGTTGTGCTCCTATCATAACTTGATTGTTGAGTGCAGGTCACTAATGGAGGAAACACAATCAACAATGTCAACCAAAATCTTTAGAAAACAGAATGCAGTGGCGGACATGTTTGCTAAGGAGGGAACTAAAAGTCAAACCATGGAAACACCGCAACTGTTTTGGGAAATTCCTCTTTTTATAACAACTCTTATGTACTCTGATTCTAACGGGATGCTTGTTCAACGTAGAATAAAAAACAATGCTATTAACCTCCAGGGTCGGGATATGGCCCCAAACACTCTAATTTTGTCCCCCTTAACTGGAAGGGGTGTAACTCTATTTCCCCCATAATTACTAATGAATGAATTATCTTTTACACCAAAAAAAAAACAAAAAAAAAAACTCGTTGGGGTTGCCTGCAGAATCTTTTAAAAGCTTATATTTTGACAAGTTCAATACAACTCTTTTGAGTCTATAGTTTTAGTTTTATAACACAATTTACTCATGAACTTTACACATTTTATTTATTCAATTAACAGGTACAGGTACTCCACAAAAAAAATTTATGTAAAGCAAGAATAACAAAATAAAACAAGAAGAAATTATTTTAACGATCCATATATCAATATAGATCCATATTTTCCTATAAACTCCAGTTACTGCACCATTAGATTACTATCACATAGAATATTACTGCTGGATTTATTTTCCTTTAACACATGAAGCTTAATTCAAATATTCATGATCAGACATCAGTTGGAAGTTCCAATTTGGAATCAAAGGCCGGTTGGTCTTCGAGATCACCATACGGACGTTGTCCTCTCCAATTACCTGGTGGATCATAATTGCAAGTTATAAAATACCACCCATTGTTGCACCGGACCCTAGCACAACCAAGACGTACTGAGTTACGCCAGACTACCTGAGTATAATGCCCGCATACTTTGCACACAAAATTTCTTTCAAAGTCATGCAACACTCATCTACCACCTGTAAATAATAACAAAATAATACGATAATGGAGATATCAAAATAATACAACTAAACCTAACCTTTACATAAGAAAATTCCTCAAAGCCGACCAACATTTATCTATCACCTGTAAACTTCAACAAAATAATACGATAAAAGTGATATCAAAACAATATAATTAAACTTAAATTCTACACACAAAAATTTCTTTAATCCGATCGAGAATCATCTATGAACTGTAAACTAACACAAAATAACAAATTAATAGAGACATTACGACAATATAATTAAACCTAACTTTTACCTACAAAAAATTTCAAAGTCGACCGACATTCATCTAGCATTTGTAAATTAAAATAAAATAATAAGATAATAAAGATATCAAGACAATACAATTAAACATAACCTTTACACAAGAAATTTTTCAAAGTCAACCAACAACCTGTAAACTATAAAATAAAAAAATAATATAATAGTGATTACAAAGCTTCGATTTTGATCTAACTAATTCTTGTCTGAGCAAAAATTTTGACCCTAAAGAATAATTTTGAATGAAAAAAGAAAAAAAAATATATATACACACATGTTGAATTCTATTATACTGACAAAAACAGTGAAGAAGTTGGGGGGTAGAAAATCAAGCATCCACTAATCTAGACATGCAATCGAATCAAGTTAGATGAGCATCAATCATATTCTCCCAATAGGCAATCGGTTTTTTCTCTAGTTTAACGTACATCTCAATATTTATAAAAATATTTTCTTATTAGAGTATTATTTTAGGAGTATTTTTCTAATTGAACAGTAGAAAGGAAAATATTAATTAATTCTTTTACCATGTATTTTAGGAGTCTCATATAATTTAGAAAGTGTAGTAGAAAGGAAAATATTAATTAATTATCCTACCATATATTTTAGGAGTCCCCATATATTTTAGAAAATTTAGTTAATATAATAAAAAATAATTAAATAATAAATTAAAAAAAATAGTGAAAAGACAATTTTGTCTAAAGGAGAGTCTTTTAATGAAGGGCAAAAAGTTCAAATCACTTTTCTAAGGGTCTTCACACTTTTAATATATTATTATTATTATAGATTATAGATATAGATAATATAATATTATAATATAATTATATATATATATATATATGTATGTATATATATATGTATGTATGTATGTATGTATGTATGTATGTATGTGTCCTATCAAGATAGAACACTTAGAAATGTATATAAAACAATTAACAAAAATAGGCTTGTGAATTAGTACAATGGTCGAAATTAGCTATTTAACTTGCACACATTATCTTAGTGTACGTAAAAATAATTTTAATTTATCGGAGTATTTAACATGTTCAGATGTTGTAGCAGATTTTCGTGATTATATTAATTTATTTGTTGTTATGAATTATTTCTTGATGACTTAATTAATAGTGTTGTAAAAAAATATTATATTGTCCGTATATAGATTTAAACTAGACAAGACAACCCACACCCCATAGTGCCAACAGTTGTAAAATAGGAGCATGAATAAAATAAAGGAGACAAAATACTCATATATAAAGTGATTGCATCAAATAAAACAACACGCAAGGGTCCATATGAATATCAATTTAGACAACATATTTCCCCTAGATTAACCAGTCACTAGATCTACACCATTGGATAATTATCCAACTGAGCTAGTAAGATAACATCCAACATATATAGCATATAGTACTGGCTTTTATTTTCATTAACACGTGAATTAAGCATTATTCATGATTTTATTTACTCTTAGACATCACTGGGAAGTTTCAACTTGGAATCGAAGGCCAGTTGTTGTTCTTCAAGATCACCATAGGGACGTTTTCCTCTCCAGTTACCTGGTGGATCATAATTGCAAATTATAAAATACCACCCGTTGTTGCAACGTACCCTAGCACAACCAAGACGTACCGAGTTTTGCCAAACAACCTGAGCAGTATAGAGAGAAGAAGAGAGATCTTCACTTGGTATTTATTGACATGGAAAAGGCGTATGACAAGGTCCCTAGTGAGGTTCTGTGGAGATGCTTAGAGGCTAGAGGGGTCCCTGTGGCATACATCAGAGCGATTAAGGACATGTATGAGGGGGCGAAGACTCGGGTAAGGACAGTGGGAGGAGATTTCAAGCATTTACCGGTATTGACTGGGTTGCACCAGGAATCGACTCTTAGTCCATTTCTTTTTGCCGTAGTGATGGATGTGTTGACGAGGAGCATACAAGGCGAGGTGCCTTGGTGTATGTTTTTTGCGGATGATGTAGTTTTGATTGATGAGTCGCGATAAGGTGTTAATGATAAGCTAGAGGTTTGGCGACAAATCCTAAAGTCTAAAAGTTTTCGGTTGAGTAGGACTAAGACGGAGTACTTGGAGTGCAAGTTTAGTGACTCGAGGCAAAATGAGGGGGTGGTAGTGAAGTTGGATTCCCAGGCGGTTTGCAAGAGGGATATTTTTAAGTATCTTGGGTCTACGATTCAGGGGAATGGAGAGATAGATTAGGATGTCTCTCACCGTATTGGGGCAGGTTGGATGAAATGGAGGCTCACTTCAGGAATTTTATGCGATAAGAAGGTGCCCCCAAGCTGAAAGGCAGATTCTATAGATTTACAGTCCGGCCAGCTATGTTATATGGAGCGGAGTATTGGCCGATTAAGAATTCTCATATCCAAAAGTTGAAGGTGGAAGAAATGAGGATGTTGCGTTGGATGTGTGGTTTTACAAGGGCTGACCGGGTTAGGAATGGGAGTATTCGGGAAAAGGTGGGAGTGGTGTCGGTGAAGGATAAAATGCGGGAAGTTAGGTTGAGATGGTTTGATCATGTGATGAGAAGAGGCATGGATGCCCCGGTTCGTAGATGTGAGAGGTTGACCTTGGATGATTTCAAGCGGGGTAGGGGTAGACCGAAGAAATACTAGAGGGAAGTGATTAAACGTGACATGGAGCAGTTACAGCTGACTGAGGACATGACCCAGGATAGGAAGGTATGGAGAAAAAACATTAGGATAGAGGGCTAAGGTGTGTAGTTGAGTCGTAGGTAGGAGGGCTTTGGTGTCCTTGTTTGGCAGTGTTCAATATATTTTGTGGATGTCATACCTATGTTATTTTATCATGTTCCATGCATTTGATATTTTTTTCTATATATACTGTCATTTGTCTTGAGCCGGGGGTCTATTGAAAACCACCTCTCTACTTCTTTAGAGGTAGTGGTATGGACTGCGTACACTCTACCCTCCCCAGACCCCACGATGTGGGAATATACTGGGTTTGTTGTTGTTGTCTCTCCCTATTAATATACATAACATAGCCGACATATACATAACATTTTGTATATATGTTGAAATTTTTGTAATATGTTTAGGGAGTTAAAAATTTTTGTAATATTGAAAACATAAGTTGTGCATTTGTGTAATCTTTAAAATATATATAGTCACAAACAATTGATCCAGACTCATTTCTGCGGCGAAAATTATAGTGAAGTCTTTAACATTAATTTATACTAATAAAATCACTCAACTTAAAAAAAATTCGAATCACTACACCATCAAATTTATCATTAAAAAGAACTAAAATGACCAGAGAAATTGAATTTTTATACCATGAAGACACATACACCACAAATAAAACAAAAATAAAGCAAAAGTAAGAAGACATATCTTACAGCCTACTCGACAATAATTCCATAACTATTAAAATTGTAAGCTTAAAATTTTATGATGCATGCTTTACAATGCTTTTTAACTCATTTTTTTCATAAAAAAAAATAATATTGAAGATCGGTTTGCAGTTTCAGAATTTCATAAAAGCTTATTTTTGTGTATCGGAACTTGATTTCAAATCCAAAATTAAACACAGACACAACAAAAAAAGAGAAATAAGTAGGCAGTGGAACTGAATTGCTTCTTCATTATTTTTTTCATATTGGCTTTTTCTTTTCTTGATTTTTATATTTTTCTCTTCCATTATCTATCAACTTCAGTTCTCCATTTCTAAAATGAACTATAATTCTGTAAATCTGAGTCCTTCATATTTTTTCCTTATTTTTTTTGTGATTTTCAAAAAATTACTTCCCTTTCAAAAATTACTTCAGTTATGAATTGGTGGATCGGGTGTAAGGGTATAAGATATGAATCTTTTAAAATATATTTATTTGTGGAGTCTATATTTACATGATAGAAAAATTAATTATTTTGCCATGTTTGATTTATTTTCATGACAAATTTAATTGGATGATTTAATAAGAAAAAAGTCCTCAATTGAGCAATTTTACTGATAAAAATAAAATTGAATAATTTTACCATAAATTTTTTTTTTTTCAAGAAGGAAACAAGCCATATTTGCTTTAAGGAAAGCAAATCGGTGCACAGATGATTGGGCTAAAATATGGGCCGGGTCCTCGAGTTAAGACGAATATGTGGGCCTACGAATTGGGCTAAGATTTGAGCGGCTAAATGTATTTAAGAGGAACATCTGTGTATTTCACAGTTGTAGCCAAAACGTTAATAGATAACTAATTTAAAATCAAAACATTCTTTTAATATATAATTAAACCAATCTGAGATAAAATTGAGTATTCAGCCAATCATTAAGCTTCTTGACTCAATAAAGTTTAAAAAAATAGTAATTAAGTCGTATAAATCTGACACTTTACAAATTAAAATATCTACTCAACAAATATTGACTTCAATGATAATTTCGTACATAGAAAATTCTAGTAAGTGATATTGTACATATGTTATTCTCGAGTATCCACTGACGAAAATGGCTTATAGGTGTTTTGGCAGTTATGTGGTAGTTAAGTGTGTTAATGCCATTGAATTAGAGTTCGAATCCTAGTACCAGCATATGTTTTTTTATTAAAAGAGGAAGAACTGTTTTTTACTCTCCACTGAATTTTTACTTATTTTTTCTTTGCTGTTTTTCCACTTTCATTTTTTTTTGTTTTTCACTGACTAACTAAACAATAAAAATATTAGTATGTAGGAAAAAATTCTTCTTGACTAGCAACTTTATGTTAAAAAACATGAGCAACCACGATCTTTAAATTCTTAATCCACCACTGTGTATTATGGTATAGTTAACAAAAGATACAAATTAGGTGAGAGAGGAGGAGGGAAGGGAAGGTGAGGGAGGAGGGAAATTAATGGCGAGAGAATGACCAACGGTCAAATAATAGTAGTGATTAGTGAACTTAACTAGGCCTGTTAAATTAGAATTTAAGACAAATCTGTATATATTTGGGTGGGCGGTGGGGATAAAAAACAAAGAAAGGTTAGTGTGGTTGAACTTTTAAAGTTTCTACTCCATATCATGTAAACACGTCTGCGTGCATGGCACTACAAAAAGCAAGATATTTTTGGATATTTGTGGTATCCGAACTAGCTATCATTCATGCACCTCAACTAATTCTACGGAACAAAAAGTATGATCTTGAAGAACGAGAAATCTGAAAATAATGAGTTAAATTGCAAATTTATTTTTTACTCTTTTTTTTTATTAACTGACAACAGGATACATTTACAACGCACAAAATGCACATAAGATGCACGCAAATAGCATAAGATGCACATTCATTACACGAGATACACGAGTGCCACATGAGATACATGTGTGATACACAAAAACTAATTTTATTAAATATACTTGAAACCTCTGATTAAAATTTAGCTTTAGGCCACCAAATTCGTTGAGCCGACCCTGCACGGAGCAAATATTAAAGGAAGAAGATGAGAACTAGGGAGGAGGGAATTAGGTGAGGTGGAGGGGAAGGTGATGGAGGAGGAAGGGAAGATGTGGAGGAGAAATGTGGTTATATAAGATAGCTTCAGTTCAGTTGAATTGTGTATCCAAATCTTCTCATTCTTAATCTCTTGTAGTAGCCACGGTTTCAACAAGTCGTTTTGATTTTTTTATGTTATGGTATATCAGAGTCCAAAATTTCAACCGGTGATTTTGATAAAGATTTGAAAATAATATGGTCTCCGAGTCATGTGAACACGTCGGCGGATGGCTGGCCTTACTACAAGTATGACGCTGGACAAGGAATCCGGTAAGTAGAAATTATTTTTTACTATATTTCGTAGCTTCTTCTCTTTTTTATTATACGAAAATATACTTGGCTAACATTTTCTATGTTTATTCGTATTAACTTGTTCAGGTTCGGCGATGACTTCGAAAAATAATTTTTTATTCGGTCAATTTGATATGAAGATCAAATTGATACCGGGAAATTCAGCCGACACAGTAGTAGCGTTTTATGTATACAATTATAAAATTAAAATTTCTTGTACTTTAATCACTTTATTAATTTATTTTTTTAATGAATTTGATTTATTTTTGTACTTCATATCAAAAATATCGCGACGAGGTTGATTTCGAATTCCTCGGAATATTGATGGAAAACCGATAATTCTTCAAATCAATGTGTTCGTTGGGGGAATTGGTGAGAGGGAACAGAAAATTCATTTGTGGTTTGATCCAACGAGGACTTCCACACTTACTCTATTTGATGGAGTCTTTATCAAATAGTGTAAGTGTTTTATTTTCTTACGTTATCTTTTAAGAATTTATAATATAATAGTATATGGATAGGAGTGATTTGGAAGTGTGAGGGACTGTCAAAACAGTCCAACTCAACACCCCTAGCCTGGCACGGACCAGGGAGATTGTTGGAGATTAATTGCGGGCTGAAATCTGAAACAGTGAGCTGTCTCATTATTGTTGAAGTGGCATGGAGCTTGTGCTTAGCCATTTTAAGGTGTCACGCAGCTTATGCCTCACAATTTCAAAGTGGCACGGACTTTGATTTTTTTTAGTACAAATTTTCCAACGTTATAAATAGGAGTTACAATTAAGTGTCCGGCTCCCTCTATTTCATATTAGTTGGTCCCTATTGATTTGACACATTCATTAAAAAATTATTAATTAGAGGTTAATTTTATAAAAGTAACCTTATTAATTATGCTTTGAAAATATAAATTTGAGTACATACGCTTTGTTTATTCATTTAATGTGAAAGATAGTATTGAAAAAACATAATAAAATTCTCTTGATTTCATCAAAGGAACAACTAAATTGAAACAAATATTTTTAGAAAGAGAACCAACTACAACAAAACGGAGGAGAATATTTATGTTGAAAAAAAATAAATAGGACTCTTAATTGTAACTCTAATTACTCTTGGATCACTTGGGACTAAAAATGATACGAAGGAGGCCTCAAATGGGGTTTTTATTCTTTTCATTTCTATTACATAATTTGTGTATGAACTATATTACAGACCATACTTATCTTTTATTATTTTTTGTACAGGTTTATGGTTGATTGGATACCAATTAGAACTTATAAAAACCACGCAAATAAAGGAGCTAGTATCCACTTACTCAACCGTTGGAACTAATTATCAGCATATGAAACATAGAATCTTGGGCAACAAATGGTGGTAAAATCAAAATCGATTGGTCCAAAGCACCATCTGTGGCCACATTGGAGGCCATATGATTGATGTTTGCGTTTCCGATGGCGGAATTGCAAGATTTTGCGGATCAGCGAGTAAAACAAATTGGTGGAATAAAGAAGAATTCGATTCTCTAACATGGAGTCAAAGAAGATGGCTCAAATGTGTTAGGAAGTATTATTTGGTGTATGATTATTGCACTGATAGAAGTAGATTTCGTAATGATATCCCTGTGGAGTGCTTATTTCCGACGTACTAGTGATTCTAAAGTCTCTCTTTAGTTCTTTTTTAATTACTCTATATGTTAGTAAATTTTATCAATGCATTTCTGTAACATTACACTTGTACTGAAATTGGTGTTTTGTATTGATAATACACAGTTGAATTAATAAAAACTCTCTTTTCCATTTGAATTCTAAGGCATTGAGCCAAATTGATTCAGTTTATGAGTTTGTAAATACGCTAAATTGATAACCAAATGACCAACAAAATATGAACTATTTATTATCGATTTTGCAATTGGAAGAGATATTGATCCCTCTATGACTTAGGAGGGCATTGTTGGGGAGTTTGTTAGGTCATAGCTGGATGAAGTACTTAATCTTAGAAGGGTTGTTGAGCTTCCAAGTCCAACTGAAATTCCTTGGGCTAGGATTTCATTGGTATTGATTTTGGTCTCAATACTAAAATGGCTATACAAGATTAACTTCAGTTTAGACTTTAGTTAAATCATCTATTCAAACTTCTTCTCATTTCCTAAATTGTTTTATTTGCCATTTTTAAAAATTTTCAAGAGAAAAAGAATGTCTAGGTTTATCTAGTTAGGCATTTTGATTTATTTATGTTATAGTATATTGGTGTCCAAAATTTTGACGGGAGATTTCAATTAGGATTTCATAATAAAATGATCTCTGAATCACATAAATACGTCAGCAAACGGCCTTACAAGAACAATGATGTTAGATAAAGAATCTCACCTGCCTCATGTTCATTCTGTGTGTTACACGTGTGTATCTCGTGTGCCTCATGTGTATTCTGTGCATTACACGTGCATCTCGTGCGGTTCATGTGCATTCTGTCCATCACATGTGCGTCTAATGTGCATTCTGTTCATCAGACGTGCAACTTGTGCACCATACTTATTCAAGTAAATTGTTGGAATAAAAACGACTTTCTTAGCATTTTTTTTCTTTCTAAAAATTGTTAACGTACACGTAAAAAATCTCTATGTTATTTTTATTCAAAAATAAAATCGTTTAGCGATAGACAATTTGTTGTTTTTTCTAAGTGTGTGCAAAGATATATTATTATTTTTATTGTATTATTGCATTGGTCAAGATTGAAAAAATAAAATTTTAAATGTGCCTTATGATAAATATCTTTTTCGGATATGAATTCGAAAGATAAATACTCATTTGGTCAATTTTATATGAAAATTAAATTAAATTAATATTTGATGGAGCCTTTATCAAATAGTGTAAGTGTTTTATTTTCTTACGTTATCTTCTAAAAATTTATAATACAATATATGATAATATTTAACTTTTATTCTTTTTTGGATAGGTTCATGGTTGATAATTGGATACCAATTAGAACTTATAAAAACCATGCAGATAAAGGAGTTAGGTATCCACTTAGTCAACCGCTGGAACTGATTATTAGCATATGGAACGAAAAATCTTGGGCAACAAATGGCGGTAAAACTAAAATCGATTGGTCCAAAGCATTACTTGTGACCACATTTGGAGGCCATATGATTGATACTTAAATTTCCGACGACGCAATTGCAAGAATTTGCGGAGCAACGAGTAAAACAGATTGGTGGAATAAAGCGAAATTCGGTTCTCTAACATGGAGTCAAAGAAGATGGCTCAATTGGGTTAGGAAGTATAACTTGGTGTATGATTATTGCAGTAAAAGAAGTAGATTTCATAATCATATCCCTGTGGCCGGAGTGCTTATTTCCAATGTACTAGTGATTCTGAAGTCGATCTTTTGTTTTTTTTTAATTACTCTATATGTTAAATTTTATTGATTCATGTCTGTAACATTACACTTGTATTGAAATTGATGTATTGTATCTCAATAATATTGAAAATACACAGTTGAATCAATAAAACCTCTCTTTTCCATATAGTTAGTCAATTTTTAGATCGGAATAGACTAACTCAAAATCTTCTTTGCCTCAGCAAACGGCAAGTTTTCGTTGCCACATGTAAATTCAACTCCCACATACCTGGCAACTAACAGTCAACAAGGTAACGCTATATAACCGAAAATGCGAGTCAAGTCTGTAGTATGTTACTCATGACTAAAAATGTCATCTGCCCTTTTTGTGCACTTAGTAGAACTATTCTTCCCTCAAATTTGTAGAAAAATTTCAGTATATTGAATAAGATGTAGTTGAAAGTTCATAGTCTAAACTTTTTGGCATAATACATAAATATACCCTAAATTTGATACCAAATTATAACTTTGACATTACACTTTGACAGTCCACAACTATGACCTTTAACTATTTCAAACTGCACAAATATGACTTTTAAATGACTTTTCACTATTATTTTTTCATTATTTTCGGCTCAAAGATGAAAATGACATCTAATATCTTTTGTCATTGCGGAAAAAGAACAATATTGAAGATTTATTAATTAGGTGGATCAGCCTCATACGAAAAAATCGATATGTATATATATATTATAAAACAAAGGGTGAATTTATGTTATATAATATATCTAAATATAATTTATTTAAATATTAAATTAAAGATGAAACAATACTGATAATAAAAAAATTATAGTTTTAATAAAACGTTATTAAATTAACTTTATTAAGGATAGTAGTAGTAGTATATTAAATTAACATTATCAAATTAACGTTATTAAAATGTTAGTATTAAATTAATGTTATCAAAACGTTATTAAATTAACGCAGGGACGGACCTACATGGTTGCCATGGGGTTCACCCAAACTCCCTTGGCAAAAGAATTACGTTGTATATATAAGGTAGAAAATCTATATTTATGTACGTATATTAATGTTGAACCACATGAAACAAGACACTTAGATAGCCAGTGGTGTTATTTGCTCTTCTTGGGTGCTTCTTTCAACCTACTGCGCGGGTCGATCCCTGCTAGTGGCTTTTTTTTTTAATAAAAAAAAATTAGGTGCTGCTGCTATAGAAATAAATAAATAAAAAAAATAGTAATAATAATAATAATAATAAAAAATGACGTTGTTTTAACACAAAAAGTAAAACTTTGATAGTGCACAAATATGACCTTTAACTATTCAAAACTGCACAAATATAACCTCTCTCCAAGTCAGTCCTTTTAACGACGTGGTACCGTGTGATTGGATGAGTTTTTCACGTAGACGCGAGTGAAACTCACACATGGAGTTGTAAAATCGGAGGTCATATTTGTTCAGAGTTTGAATAGTTAAAGGTCATATTTGTGCACTATCAAAGTTTAAGGTCAAAATTATAATTTGATATCAAGTTTATGGTCATATTTATGTATTATGCCTAAAATTTTCATGGGGAGTCAAACTCAAGTATTACATAAAATATGGTTTTTTTTTAATAAAAAAATGTGGGTCCCACTTTTTTTATACCTCTCTCATCCTTTAATGCACTTTTGTTAGGTCTCATTTGTTTGCAATTAATGGAAGTCTAAATCTGACTGGTTCAGACTTCAGACCATTAAGTGCATTTATTTTTTATTTAGGTTTTAACTCTTAATAAGTTTGAATATGTCTTAATCATTCAAATCTAGGTCCAAGTCTTAATAGGTCCGAAGGAATATTCTGGTGTTGGATAATATTCACCACTCTGTTCATAATCAGCAGTTACCACTACTAACCACCTCTGCCACTATCACCATTGTCAACCACCACTCACCACCTCCATCATCATAACTACCATCGACAAAAAATACCGCTACCAACTACAATTGTCAACCGCTACCACACCTACTACCTCTTTTATTCTAATTATATTCACCACCACCACTGCCGTCAACAACACCACAATCAGCAACCAACTACCAACCAATTCATCAATCACAACTAGCACCATCACTAACTACCACTAATACATCACAACCTCTACACATTCTTTGGCCGCCACCACCATTGTCACTAGTAATGTCACCTCTACCACTACTTCAACCAGTACCATCACTACAATTTATCTTTATTAACAACCATCTCCACCATCACTACAAAGGGAAAAGACATCGTTTCCACCCCAAACTATACCCGAAAAGTCGAAGCCACACCTAAACTATACTAGTGACCTATTACACATCTAAACTATAAAAAAGTGTGTAATAGGTCACTTATATAATTTAGGTGTGACTTAGACTTTTCTTGTATAGTATGGGGTGGAAATGATGCATTTTCCCTCACAACAAATAACATCTCCAACTAGCACCAACACATCGTCAATCATCATGCATTCATGTTTCAGCCTACACAATCAACACCTTAAACTACTAACATCAAGCAACGTCACATCACATCACAACAACCACCACTACCATCAATCGTCACCATCATGACAGACACTACAATACCAACCATCACAATTATCATCAACAGCAATATTAATTACTAACATCAATCATTGTCACCGCAACCACCATTAAAAGCCATCTCCACTATCACTAACAAACATAAATATTTTTTCTCAATCAAATACTATAATTTTATTGTATTAAATTATATATTTTTTAATATATAATTAAATTTTTATTTGAATTATATTTTTTATTTTATTATGTATATAATTTTTTTTTTTTTACACATTCAGATGTTGAAAAACAAACAATCTTAATTATTCAGTTTTCAAATCTAAAGAAAATATTTTAATCATTCAGATTCAGATGTATGAATCTTAAAAAAATAAATAAATGGAGCCTTAGTATCTCCCGTCAGTTGTCAGTTGTAAGTCTTTTCATCCTACTCTTTAGCTTCCATTTCATTTCTCTATTTCTTTTCTTTTACTATTTTCTTCAAAATTCTTTCACCACTTGATTTTTAACATTAGTGTTTTCGTCGTAAGTTAGTGATTTTTAATACTCCCCTCGTTTTATTTTAACTTTTGTTTATTTGATATTTCTTCTAAAAATATTTATTAAAAATTTATTTTATTAAAATAATTTTATTAATTATACTTTAAAAGTATAAATTTGAGTATTATATATTTTATATAGTTATTTAATAATAAAATAATATTAGAAAAATATGATAAATTTCTCGTAATTTTATAAATTAGTTAAGTAAATTAAAAAAAATATTTTTTAGTAAGATGATCAAGTTGTCATGGATATTTATCTCCTCTGTTTGATGATTGATATGTATATATAAGTTTAGTTGATTAGTTTTTTATTTATCAAATCAAATTTACTGTAGCAATTTCTTATATCAATAAATCATACTCAAGACAAATTTTTTTATTATTATGTGTCTGAATTTTCTCAATTCTTTTGAGTTTTTTTTTTAGAGAAAAATTGATTTGAACCATATTTCAATAAATTTAATCTGATTTTCAATTACAATAAATACTACACTATGATGCAATTATAATTTATATCTAATCCAATTCAATTCATTATCAACAATTACAAAAAGAACTATTAATCAGATGTACTGTGGGTAGACACCTACTTTTATCCCTTTCGAAATTTATTTTATTCATTTTTATCTCACGTTATCATATACCCTCACCCACGTGATTATACTCCACAAAAATATAAAAAATAATAAAATTTTAATAAATCTCTAACAAATTAAATTCCTAATATTTTCTTATCCTAACAAACCTTATCTCAACCAACTCATCACCCCATACCCCCTCACCCCTACGCGCGTGACCAGCCCCCTACCTACTATTATTTACACGTTATCTTGCCATTCCAGAGGGGGAGAAGGAGAAAATCCAAAAAAAAAAAAAGGGAAACAATATGCAAACATAGTGGGGCCCACGAATTTTCTTCCATTTTTTCCAGAATACATATATATATATATACACCATACACACATACAGAAAGGGGCGGGTCTGAACCAAGAAACAGAGGACGACATTGTCTTCTTCTCAGATGCCATCTTACAATTTGTCCTCCATCTTACTGCTTGCATTTATCTACTTAATGCATGACCACATGATAACTACTACAACTGCACAATTTTCCAGTTTCTCAAAGCCCGCAACCCCTAGTTTCTCAAAGCCATCGACCCCCAGTTTCTTCATGCCCCAAATTCCTAGTTTCTCAAAGCCACAAACCCCTAGTTTCTCAAAGCCAACGACCCCTAGTTTCTCCATGCCTCAAATTCCTAGTTTCTCAAAGCCGGCAACCCCTAGTTTCTCCATGCCCTCAACCCCTAGTTTCTCAAAGCCGGCGACCCCTAGTTTCTCCATGCCCCGAACCCCTAGTTTCTCAAAGCTATCGACACCTAGTTTCTCAAAGCTGGCGACCCCTAGTTTCTCCATGCCCCAGACCCCCAGTTTCTCAAAGTCATCGACGCCTAGTTTCTCAAAGCCGGCGACTCCTAGTTTCTCAAAGCCATCGACCAGAATGAAGATTGTTTGAAGTGAAATCCGGTTAGTTTTTCCGGCGAAATTTCGCCAGAATCGGTTTAAGTTCGTCGTTTGCTCGGTATATTCTCACAATACCGACTGTCTCGTCGTTTGCTTCAGTTTCCAAGCAGATCTGGTCGGAAAACTACAAAAGCCGCCGGAACCACCCTTTTCTCGTCGTGTTCTGCCGACATCTGAGCTCAGGCTAAGCTGGTTCTTGATTTCCGTCGTGTTGTTGGGGAGTTTTGGATTCGTCTACTTTTGCGTTTCATCGTCAGTATCGGTCTTGGAGTTTTCGCCACCAAGTTGAGTCGCCGTTCGGGGTTGGATTCGTATTACGCAGTTGGTCTCACTGGTTTTGAAGCTGTCCGATTAGTTTTTCTCCATACCGAGTTGGATTTGTCGCGATTGAGGTTTTCTGTTCGAGATTCCAAGTGCGGGTCTTCTTTAATTCGTATTATCAACAAAAATCGATATCGAAAGGTTCATTTCTTTAACCCATTCTCTTCTTCATTTTGATCGGTTACATTGACTGTGATTATGTGTTGGTTGATTATGATAGTCTGATTTCTTTGATATTTTTTGTTGCTTGAATCCTTTGCTAAAAGTGAGTATGGATTGTTGAAATGGTGATTGTTAATCGTGAAAATTTGATATAAGAAAGGAATTTGGGGGCGGGATTGAGAAATTGATTGAAAGAAAACGATTTTAGATTAATGTTGGTTTTATTGTTGTTTCTTGTTTAATTTGGAATAAGCACGAATATTATTGAAACGGGATGGATTCATGATGTGTTGAGACAGATTAGGCAACCATAGGTTCGGGTAGGCGAAATTTAGGTCTAAGTGTTTCGTTGGATGTTTGAATGTGGAGTTGTGTGTTGAATGCTTTCTAGTTTATCATCTTCGATTCAAAATGTATTCATATGGCCGGGGAATGCCTCGAGGTTTTATGTACTTTTTCACCGGGGAATGCCCCGAGGTATCTTGTACTCGGAGGACGTTCGTGATGAAGGTCCGAGGCGTCGGGTAGAACATTAGTCTAGGATCAGTTTAGAATAGGATTTACATTTCCGCATGTTTAAAAGTTTTGGGGACTGTATAATTTGGACTGAATATTGTTTTGGATTTGTTTGTTTGATTGATCGTTTTATTTGTGTTTTGTGTGGCTTATACATTCATAGTGTTCAAGTTAGCTGATACGTTCCACCGAGCGACCGTGGTAGAACCACGGGATCGAGGGGTGCCTAACACCTTCCCCTCGGTCAACAGAATTCCTTAGTCGGAATTTCTGTTTGCAAACCAGTTTTAAAAGAGTCACATTGTTTTGAAAAGGATTTCTCAAAGGCGACTTGACACACCAGATTTATGCCAAGTGGTGACTCTGAATAAAAAAAATATAAATAATCCTTTTTCGAAACACTTTACTATGTTTGGTATAAAAATTTAGCACAAAAATTGTTATAGGTAAACACTTTACTATGTTTGGTATAAAAATTTATTTCTTCGTCCATCCACAACTAGTCTAGCATGATGGGATAATGATAATGGTGGTATAGGAAGAATGACATTAGTTCATAATTTGATACTACAATTGATTATATCTGTAAAAAAATTTCTGAGATCCATATGAATTCTAAGGTATTGAACTAATCAACGTTTAAGCACTTCCGAATATGCTTTGGGATGAAAAGAAATGAGAGAGTTTTCACTTTCCTACTTCCATCTCATAATAACTAGCACGAGTCCAACGTTTATATTTGCTAATAATGTGAAAAATATTGCGTATTACCCATTTAAGCACTTAGCTTCCAAATATGCTTTGGGATGAAAAGAAATGAGAGATCGAGCTTTCCCCAACGTTTAATATTTGCTAATAGTGTGAAAAATAGTATGTATTACAGGTTTAAGCACTTCCATATATGAGATAATCTAGAGTTAAAAGTGTTAATTCATATTCCATGAGGTACTTTCTTGTAGAATAGTCAATCAACAGACATGCATAACAACCTCAACCTGTAATATGTTACTCGAGACTAAATAAACGCCATCGCTCCTTTTCGTGAACTTCGTAGAACTGTTCTTCCCTCAAATTTCATTGTATTATATAATAAGTGATGGTCAAGGCCTATTATCTTATTTCTAGGACCTTACAGATGTACCGTCAAGCACAAAAATTGTTACTATAACATTTTACTACGTTTGGTACAAAATTTTATTTCTTCCATTCCTCTGTCCGCAATTATTCTAGCATGATAGGATCATTATAACGGAGCTATATATAGGAAGAATGACGTTAGTTCACAATTTGATACCAATGATTGTTATTTGTGAAAAAATTAAACTCAGAGATCCATATGACTTCTAAGGTATGTGGCAAGATAAAATTCTACTCTACTGCTCATGTAAAATATCTCATAGGAGTACAAAACCATGACTACTCACGTAAATTTATCTACTGGTGTGAAGTTTCTTGTAGAAGCAAAGCCAGGAAAGAAGGATTAATTAAGTGTAATCTCAGTTGCCTTATGCTATGTGTTCAGCGAGTTAGCCTTAACCCCCTTTTCGTATAGTTTAAGATATGATGCAAATAACATTATACTCCCATATTGCAATAAATTAAAAACATATTGCAGATAAATTGGTGTATCTAGAGTCTTTCCGATCCTCTTATTGGTTATGTTCCTTGGATAGGGACGGAGCTACAACGGTTGAAGGGTGCTCAGCTGAACACCTTTTGTTAGAAAATTATATATTATATATATATATATATATGTTAAATATTGTTTAAAAGGGATAAATAGCACACAATATATTATGTTGCTCAACTCCAAGGATGGGTTCTGTAAAATTTGGACCACACCCCAAAGCCCACAACCACTGGATAGTATCACTGAATATCTTACTAAACATCCTTTGTGTTTTACATTTTTCTCAATAAGATGATTTTCGCATATAACATTGTTCTTAACTTCTAATTATTTCTATTTAAATTTTTGATAAAAATTATTGATTTATAGACAAAACAAATCAATATATTTTGTACAAAAAAAATAAAAAATAACACGTTTTATACAAACTTTTTTGTGTTATGATTTTACTGTAAATAACTTTTTTAACTGGAGTATCGTGATATTTCAACAGAGAAATATTTTTTGTAAATAAAAAATGCTTTTAATTTTATATTAAATTTGATAATGAATGATGAATTTTATTT
This sequence comes from Capsicum pubescens, assembly GCA_030864215.1. Classification (NCBI taxonomy): domain Eukaryota; kingdom Viridiplantae; phylum Streptophyta; class Magnoliopsida; order Solanales; family Solanaceae; genus Capsicum; species Capsicum pubescens. The sequence continues at coordinate 269,644,075 of CM061545.1, read as the reverse complement.
CATTTTATATTTTGTAAAAAAAGAAATATCTAGTATTGTTTCTAACTGGACAATTATTATTTATGAAAGCTCCTCGTGGATGATTGGAATAATGTATTCAAACTATGTTTTGATAGAAGAATTTTTTGTCAAATTTTATGCTAGTTCGATTTTTGCAATTGTTAAGTAGTTCTATAATAATTTTTAATATATAATTTAACAAAATAAAAGTATGTAGTTTGATTTTAATTTTTCAACTACATTCATTCATTGATATTTTTGTTTGCCCTCTAAAGATCTTTGATAAAATACCTGACTCTGCCATTATCCTTGAATACAAAGGTGAATTCATGATTTAAAGTGTATGAATATCTAATATATTATATAATAATAACAAAAGGAAAATGAGTATCAGTATTTAATATCTCTATCTCTATTATCTTAAAAGTGTGAAGGGCCTTATAAATCACGTTTGAACTTTTTGCCCTTCATTAAAAGTCTTTTCTATAGACAAAATTGTCTTTTCGCTTTTTTCATATTATATTTGGTAGTTTAAAATTTATTATGATTTAAGATATTAAATCTTTCCTTCTTTGACTATATCACAATTTCTAAAATTTAGATTTTGAAAATTAATTAAAATTTTATCATATTCTACAAATTGGTTCCAAGTTGAAGTAGGTTAGGCGTAAGTTTTTCTAGCATTTTAGTTTTTTTTTGTATTTAAATTATAAAAAGCAGAAAAAGAAAAATAGTAGTATAATTTTATTTGTATTGCTACAATATAAAAAGTCCTTATTTTTTTTTCTCTAATAAAAGTTCCCTGCAATTCTATTTAACTAATTTTTTGCTCACAATTTGTTTTAGGTTTATCAATCACATGCACGTTTCTTTTCTAATTTTGTGTACAATTCCGGTAAGTTTCTTTTCTTATGTTTTTCTTTGCATTCCTATTTTGTTTTTGATGATTCAGAGTTCTTGGATGCAATATAGTTAAATTAATTTTAATTAAGGAGTTAAATCTTTTTTCTTTTAGCTTTTACTTTGATTGGTTATAAACTTTTTTTCTATTTGAGTTATTGATATGAATATGTTTATTGTTTTTGTAAAGTTATCATCTTCTTCAATCCATATATGAATGAATCTATACAAGTCAATATCGATTGATTCATTAATATTTTTGAGCATGCACGAGAAAAAAGATTCATATGAAGCATGCTATTGAGACTTCAAATCACTTAAAAATAACTTTAAAGGTATGTTTTTCTGAATATTATTTCTCATTCATATTAGTTTTATTTATATTGTTAAGTCAAAAACTCCTAATCATTACACTATTTCTTGACAATTGTATCCCAACAAAAATACAGACTCTTTAGCTTTAGTATCGTTATAGCCTTGGTAGAGTTTAAAAATAGATTATTGAGTACAATTGGAGTAATTTATTTAATAAACTTAATGAGTAATGAAAGATAACCTTTTCATTCCTAGGAGTGCACTTTAGTGTGAATGCTTGCTTTTATTGTCGAACTAAATAAGCCCTACTTTTTAATGTAACTCCTTTAAATGAGTAACACTAACCAATTCTTTTTATTGATGTAACTCCTTTAATTAACTGGTTAGCAGTACTTATGTTAGTAAATCTATTTAGGTTAGAAAAAAATAGATCTATAAAAGCACCTAATAATGAACATAACTTACTATAACTATAAATTGTGAGTTTGATTCTCGGCTTAACTTTTCAAGTAAAATTATGATATTTAATGTTTTTGGTATATGCACTAGATTAATGTAATCGTTATTTTTATACCGTTCTTAAATTTTTCTTTTGTCTTTTTATATTTTTGATGTGTGAAATTTTTGTTCCATGATCGAAAAATCTTAGAATTGAACCTATTATATTTTTAAAGTTATTAGTTGATCATATCTAATCTTTATTGCTACTTCGGTAAAGTTTTTCTTATAAAAAATTATATCTCACGAGGAAACAACGCATTTATATGAATCCGCCACTGAATGGGGTAAGTCTCTTAACCAACCAAATTTCTTTCATGTATTTTTTTTTGAACTTTCATACTTTACCATCATTTTTTTATCTACTAAACGATGATTATTAGTGTAAGCATCATCTTCCTATTTACAGTCTACTTAAATTCATGTTTATGACCAACATGGATTGTGATGCAGTGATGAGACTGCTCCACCCTTAAATAAAGGTCTCGAGGTCGAGCCCTGAGTATGGAGAAAATCCTATTGAGAGCGCCATCCCCAGAATGAACCCTGCAATGCACGATCCAAATTAGTCGAAACATCAGGTGAAAGATCAAAAAAAAAAAATCTATGTTTATGCTCTATCTCAGGCTGTGCAATGTAATTAGAGAAAGGAAAAAAACAATCATATAAATTCTAAGAAATAAGAGAAAAAACATAACGTAAAGAAAATTGATAGTTTCAACATCTGCAAATATTTGTGAAAAAAATAATTTATTTTCTTTTCCATTATCTCCTTCTTAAGTCTTTTTGTTTTCCTCATTAAAAGTTCTGGAATATAACTTTGAAGAATGTAAAACGTGAATGATTAATTTAAAACACCACAAAAAGTGTTATTTTGGAATGGACTCTACTCGGCGCTAGGGTATAAGGTTCATTTTTTTTTTGATATATTAATCATGTATTTTGTAATATCGTAGCTTTTATGTGCAATTTAATTTTAATATTATTGCATGCTCATGATATATTGATTTTCAAAAATTTGTGTTTTATTTATACAGGTGCAATTGATAGATGAGTTTGAAGGCCACAGATTAAGGTAGAAGGTTAAATTCTTTTTGATTTATTAATCATGTTTTTTGCTGCCAATTTTTTTTTATGCAACTTAGTTCTAATATCGTTGCATGCCTGTAGTATATCTGTTTTAAGAAAATTATGATTCTTCTCTGTATAGGTGCATTAGATAGGACTCATAGGAGGGTATGAAGCTCATGAATTAGGATAGAAGGTTAAACTACGAATTATATTTTGACTTGATTATCGGTAGATTTAAATTTGAAAGGAGTCTGAGAGCATTATGTCTGTAGTTGTTTTGGCATAGGGCAAAGAATAGTTTGTTGCTAGAAATTTTCATAAATCATACACCTACCTAGGTTTTCCAAACATAATAGTTTCTTCAGTTTCATTTGCCAGTTTAAAACCTAGATAAGTATCTTTTCACTTTTACTCCATATATAATAGTGTTATTTCATTCTAGATTATGAATATTTTTAGTGTGTTAGCTTCAGTTTGATTAGTTAGAATTTCTAAATATCCAAATTTAGAATTTATTTTGTATTATATTAAAAGTATTGTCTTGATGATGATCCATTAAAATTCACATGCAACGCACGTACTCTAACCTAGTATACTCAAAAGTAAGAACCACTTAAATACAATATATGAGTATGAATACTAGGGGTGTGAAACGGGGTTGGATTGAAATTTGAAATTAGAGATATTAAATGAGTTAAATTAGAAATTGAAATGGATCTTGATCCACTCAAATTTTATTACTAATTAAAATAGGCTGAAAATAAAATTAGATCACGACTCGCTCAATTTGATCTACTTAATTTAAAAATTATTACCAACACATTACTATTTATCTATTACAACCTTAATTTGAATTTCAACTCATGACATATTATTACTGCGAGTAATAACTAATTGAACTGCCTCTTCCATCACGTATCCTCAGATGCAATGTTGAAAATTTTACTTGAGTTGATTAACTTCCAATACATAATGGAGAATATGATTCTTCTACATATCATCACAATTAATTTTCTAAACTACTTTCTACCATAAATATTTCTAAGGTCATTCAACAATAAAAAATTATATTAAACATCTTTTAATATTATTTTATATTAAAAAAATTACTCAACTTGGAGATTCATATTTATGAAATTTGTCAACCAAATTTGTAACTAAAAAACATAGGATACGATAAAATACACTTAGTAAAGAAGACTCATATTTTACGTCCGATCAATCGACAATGCTGTAATTGTCAAAGGTAAAAACTTTAACTTAGATCCTTACAATACTCTTCAAATTTATTTTTTCGCGAAAAAAATCGACCTTCCAAGATTGGTTTGCATTTCCTTTTTTTTTTTTTGCGTTAAAAGCACCTAATAATCTATTGCCGATTTTACTAAATATATATATATATATATATATATATATATATATATATATATATATATATATATATATATATATATAAATACAGTCAGACTTCTCTATATCGTTACCTCATTATAATGACATTACACTCTAGCGACCTGGTTTTTTTCTAAACCAATTTTTCTTGTTATATTTTACCTCTCTCTTTAAAAAATTACCTTTGTATGATAACATACTCAAATATTATGTAATAATATTTTGTAAGAAATATATTATGTTATAAAATAAAATACCAAAATATTTATGGTAAGCATCATTAATGTTACACATACAATAAATTTCAAGTATGGATATCTAATTTTAAAAAAAATTATATTTAAATGATGCACATTAAAAAATTATATTTAAATGGTGCACATTAGTTATTTCATAACTTTACAATGAAAATGCTACTAATGCTAGCCTTTTTTTTATTTATGATCTTTTAAATTTTGCATACTTTTGTTAATTGAAATTTGAACGTCAAATGTTAGTATAGAAATATAACAGCACATCTTTATAGCAGCCATGAAATTTTCGAACAAATATTGTTACTACAAAAAAGTTTGTTATAACAACACCTTTTTATAATAGCCATGGAATTTTTGGATAAATGCTATAACTATAGAAAGATTTGACTGTATATTAAAAGTATTTATCTGTATATAAGAACTTGATTTCTTTATAATTGCATCTCTATCTTATGCAAAGCATATTATAAGTATTAATTTTTCTAAAATGTCGGACTTTTATCTTTATGAAAAGCATTTCATATAAGGGATAACAATAATATTCTTGTAAATGTCATCACTATCAATTAAACCTGTCAAACGGGCCAGGCAACCCGACCCGAACCGGCCCACTTAACAAAATTGACTTGGTTTGAGCCGGCTCGATCAGCCCATGGGCTGTAGGATACCGGGCCCCGAGCTGTAGGGTATCGGGTACCAGGCCAGTTAATTTTTTTGGTTAGGCCCGATTAACCCGGCTCGGTTCAGGTCCGTTGGTTAACCGGCCCGACCCGGCCAGAATATTTTTTTTTTTAAAAAAAAATATAAAAAAATTTGATATTTGGGCCAAACTATCCGTTGGCCCAACAACTATATAGCCGTTTTTGGGTCCAAACGGCTAGTTTGGGCCCATTTCTTAAAAAAAATAAAAAAATATTCATTTAAAATATTTTTTAATCTCCAAAAAAATTCTATAAATACCTTACACCTTCAAATCATTTTTCACACAATTTTTCACTCTCTCAAATCTCATTCTCTCTCAAATTTCAATTCTCAAATATTCAATATATTTAATTTCCTAAAGTGCTCACTTTAATTTTTTTAATTTTGCGATTACAAAGTACGAGTGGAAGTTTCTAAAGTCGCAACCTTCGGATACTTCAAAAATTTGATATTGTAGTTCCATCTCTTACGTTTAATTTTTATTTATTGTATTAATTGTTGAATAATTAATTTTATTATATTTGTGTATTTTGATTTTTTTTAGTTTAATTTATACTATGTATAAATTAAGAAACCTCGCTACTAAAGGTATTAAAATTTTTTATTCCGGAAACGGTAGTGGTAGTAAAAAGCGAATTACTAGCGGTAGAGGTACTTCAAGTAGTAGATATACCCGTGTGCCTTCGCCTTCGGTACTGCTTAGTACACCTTTTGAGGAAGAAATAGGTGTAGGCGCTCACGATATGAATTATGTAGAAGCTCAGAAAAATTACGGTATAGAAGAAAAAAATGAAGTAGATGCGGTTAATTTAGACGAAGATGATGAAAATATTGGTGAGACACCCACAGTAGGAAATGCTAACGTTAGATCTGAATCGGTTAATCTCCCTTCCCGTCCTCCCCGTGCTCCAAGAGCTCGTAAAACAACTAGTATTGCATGGTAATTTTTTGAACGTATATCAGATACTGAGGTGCAATGCAATATTTGTCAACAAATATATAAGCATAAAAGCGGAGGCAAGCAAGGGGGTAAAGGGAAGTTAATGAGACATATAGGTGATGCTCACGAAAGAGAGTTAAATATTGCACGAGGTGGTGGAAATGTTGGTAGGTCAACGCAAACTAGAATGGACCCAGCAACCGGGCAGGTAACGAAGAAGTATAATAAATTGAGGGACCGAAAAGAAATAGCTAAAATGGTAGCTATGAGTTGTTTGCCTTTTAGTTTTCCTTCTTCTAATGCCTTTATTCATTATATTCAAGCAATTTATAATCCTATGTTTAATGATGTTCCTAGAAGTACTTGTCGATCTGATATTTTTAGACTTCATTCACAATATTGTTTTTATTTATCAACATTGTTAAAAAATATTCAATGTAGATTGTCCCTAACTTCTGATCTTGATCGTGCTGTAAATAAAAATGATTATTTAACCGTTACTTGTCACTGGATGAATAGTAATTTTATGATGCAAAAACATATTTTGGCTTTTTTATATGATGAAGATCGTAAACATACTGGAGATTTTATTGCTGATTCTATTGTTAAAGTTGCCGGATTTTATGGTATCGAAAATAAAATCTTATGTATTATTTTTGATAATGCTTCTAACAACAAGACTGCTATAAACAAATTAAAATCTAAGCTATCTCCGCCGTTGTCTGAAATTTTTCATATTAAGTGTGCATGTCATATATATAATTTAATTGTAAAAGATGGTTTTGAGCTTTATAAGGAAAAAATCCGTCTTGCTGTTGGTTTTATTCAAGGAAATAACCGTAGATCGAGAATTAGAGAATTTAAAGTTAAATGTCAAGAAAATGGACTTGCACCGATATTGATGCCTGAGGAAATTGGTATTAGATGGAATTCTACGTATGATTTTTTAAAAACTTGTTATAAATATAGAGTTCCTATTACACTAGCTTTTAACCAACATTACGGTTCATTTGCTGATTCTGCTGATGGCATGCTACATGATTCTGATTGGGTTGTAATTAATGATCTTGTTAAGTTTTTAGAAAATTTTTATGTAGCTACGGTTGAATTTTTTGGTGCTTATTATCCAACTGTTTGTAATATTTTGGCATATATAGCCGATATTTCTGGTTTGCTCAAAGAATATAAAAATAAAGAATGCTATAAAGAAGCTGTTGATGCCATGTTTACTAAATTTTAAAAATATTTTTTTTCGATTTCCCCTATTTACTTGATTGGTGCTATGCTAAATCCGTGCATGAAATATAATACTATGTGCCACTTTAGTACTATTATTTATGCTAACTTAGAAATAAATACTAACAATGATTCTGAACAAGTACAACCTGATTTGTGGACGGCTATGGGTGATGCGAATGAATACATAGAAAAATTATATAATCACTATGCTGATTTATTTGATTTAGCCGTACCTACAAATATCACTCCAACTGTCGCTCCTCATCCTCTCGATGAGCCATCATCTTCTAAAAGGCCGGCACATAGTGATTTTCCTGATTCCTTTTATGATTTACCTTGTTGGAACAGTGTTGATGAGAGAGATTACACATCAAGTTATCGGGAAGAGCTGAAATATTATCTTCGATCGCCGCCAGAGGATTGCAGACGACGGATCAACACGTTGGATTGGTGGAGGAGTAATGAAATACAATATCCTGTGCTTTCAAGATTAGCTAGAGATATCTTGAATGTTCCAATGTCAACCGTTGCATCAGAGAACGCCTTTAGTCAGGGACGACAACAGCTTGGAGACAACCGACACTCATTGGGAAACAATGCAATGAATGTTTGAGTTTGCCTCAGAGATTGGATTAGAGCGGAAAGAAGAAACCAAGGAATGAAATCGGCGCCAAACGACGAGCTGAAACTTGAAGAAATTATGTCTTCACGGGAGAACTCAACAGAATCAAGTCCAATGCATGATTTTGCCCCCGTTGACTTTGACTATCCTATGCAAGTTCCCGTTAATATTAACATGAATGAGTTGAAAAAAAATGATGCATAATTTGTAGATTTTTCATTCATGTAAATTATAAATTTTGGATCATTTCGCTATCAATAAAATTCAACGTTCATTCACTCCTTAGTCCTTACTTTGGAATTTTTTTCATTTAATGATTTAAATTGAATTTCTAGTTTAAATTAAAAACTTACTTCTAATATATTATTAATTTACTATTATTAATTTATAATATTAAGTAGTATATGTTTTGTATATTTGTGTATATATCTTCAATAGATGTGTATATTTAATGTATACATGTGTATATGTTTTATAAATTATATATATATTGTAGTGTGTGTATATATATATGTATATTGTAGTATATGTTTTTATTTAAAGTAGTACATATATATTGAATGGTGCGTATATATATATGTATATATCTTCTATAGACGTGTATATTTAACGTATACATGTGAATATGTTTTATAAATTAGTATATAACTATATATATATATATATATATATATATATATATATATATATATATATATTGTAATGTCTATATATTGTAGTATATTTTATTTAAAGTAGTACATATACAATGAATGGAGAGTATACATGTGAATATATTTTCTATAGATGTGTATATTTAACATATACATGTGTATAGGTTTTATAAATTAGTATATATATATATATATATATATATATATATTGTAATTATATATATTGTAGTATATTTTATTTAAAGTAGTACATATACATTGAATGGAGCGTATATATGTGAATATATCTTCTATAGACGTGTATATTTAACATATACATGTGTATATATTTTATAAATTAGTATATAACTATATATATATAAATATATATATATATATATATATATATATATATATATATATATTGTAGTATATTTTATTTAATATAGTACATATACATTGAATGGTGCATATATATGTGTATAGATCTTCTATAGACGTGTATATTTAACGTATACACGTGTATATGTTTTATAAATTAGTATATAACTATATATATATATATATATATATATATATATATATATATATATACATATTGTAATGTATATATATTGTAGTATATTTTATTTAAACTTTAAAGTAGCACATATACATTGAATGATGCGTATATATGTGTAATTGTGTATATGTGTATATATTTTTTAAATTCTAATGTATTATATACTATATATATAGTGTATATATATTGTTTAACGTATTTAAAATGTATATAGGTGAGTATATATAGTGTATATTGAATTTTTTTTATTTTTTTTTTGACCGGGTTTGATCGAATTTTTAACCGGATTTGACCGAATTTAGGTGGGTTTGACCGGGTTGGGTTAAGTGTGCCGGGTTAGGATTATTTTTAAAAATTTTATTGTTAAGTCCAGCCCGACCCACTTAACCCCAACCTGGACCCAGCCCGACCCACTTAACACCCTTACAATCAATCTTTTGAACTGCTTTCTCCGGTTCATTCAATTATGAGAAACTATAGTTAAGTCTTTCAATTTTTGTTTTGTACTAATAATATACTCAACTTAGAAATTTTCTATTATAAAAGCACTACTCAACTAAATTTGTCATTAAAAATTTTGACACAAAAATTAAATTAATTTTTTATATCATATAGAGAAATGACATGAAAATGCTCATAAACTTGTCATATCAATTTACTTTAGTCTTTTAATTTTATTGATAATTATTTATCCTATTAACAACTCTATAGTAAATTAATTAAATACCACCCAAAAAATATAAAATCACTCTTACATGTGAGGTGCATCACGCACGTGTCACACCACTGTCACGTAAAAAATTATTTAAAAAAAGATGCCACTAATATATAATTCTACATAATAAAATTTAAAAGATACCTCTTTCTTCTTCCCCACTTCACCATTGCCACCATTAACATCACCAGCTGACTTTCTCCATTGACACCCTGAAAATATTTTTCTACTATCGCTAACAACTTAAATTTCGTCCAATTCAATTTCATTTCAATTTTTCAAAACCACAAAGATAGTCGAATCAGAAATTCTGAATAACTGTAAAATTCAGCTAGAAACAGGACACTACTCTTCATCTAAAAACCAACTAATTCTGCGAAATGAGACAATTTTCGATATCAAGGAGGAAGGAGAAATTGTGTGTGTGTGTGTGTGTGGGGGGGGGAGGTCGAAGAAGGAGAAATTGGGTGGTGGAGTGAGTGGCGAGTGGGGGGTTTGGCAGAAATCGAAAACGAGGTGAGAGAAGGGGAAAGTTTTTCATTTTTTTCTTTTTCTAAGAGTGATTAGTGGGTGTTTTTTTAAAGGATAAATTACACAAACTTAAGAGATATAAATACGTAAAATTAATATTTTATAAAATTCTATATTTCTTTTTTTTCTCTTGATACATACTAAATAAGGAAGTAACAATTTTGTATTTATTTTAGGAGAGCAAATAATGAAAGAAAATCTCTTAAATATCTAAAAAAATTCAAATAAAAAAAATTCATCAAATTTTATCATTTCCAATTTACAATTTGATTTCATTTTTTTCCATCTTTATTAATCTTTTTTCTTAAATTTTGAAAGTTTACTGTGTGCTTCATATCGACAAACATTCATATTCTTTTGATGAATCTTCACACTATAGAAGCTAAAAAATCTCATTGTTTTCAGCGGAACCATGGCAATGACGATAACCATTGCAATGGTCCGTAGAATTAGATATCAAATTCGGGATTAATGCATTATTTGATTAATGCGCTTGATACCTATATAATATTATTAATTTTTTATATATTTTCATACTATAAACGGTGATACATATGAGTTATACATTTGTTGTCAGAATACTGGTGATATATATGACAAATACTTTTTTATAGTAATTGATATTTTTGATTCATTTATAAATGTTTGATACATTTAACATATGTAAACTATTTATTTTTGTGTGAGATTGAATTTTGAATGGGAAATTAAATAATTTTACCAGATACATCTGAAACCAGATGTATTTATGCCACGATTTGTGCGTTATTTACTCCCCATAATAATTGAAAATCAGTTACTTCCTTATTTAAATAACCGCTCAATTATAAATGTATCACAACACATATGTTTCAAGGCTAAAGGGCATGTATCACAAAAATCAAAATTCGAAATATCTTGTAATTTAACAAAATTATGGTAACAAGTGTTACAACCCATTAAAAATTCGAGATTTATGTAAGTTACTCTTTTTTAAAAGAATAAGAATCACACATTTTTATTTTTATTTTAGATTTTATATTTTAACGTCACGACAATCTTAAGGGTTGAAATTAATTTATTATAATTATTAAGGAGAGTAAATAATTGTCCATGAAGTTAAAGAGTCCAAGATAAACTGTGCAGACAAGCATACTTAAGACCCTAATTATTAGTTTTATAACAACAGTTTCATAATTACATTTTGTAGCAACTTGTATTTTGTATTTTTAAAAACTATTTCTATAAAAGAACATATACAACAAATTTACTGTCCTTAATTAACTGAAATTGGTTGAGCTAAATATGGTATAATTACCAATCAATTAAATTTATAGATTCCTTTTCCATTTAAACCTCTTACAAAACGTGATTTCCGTTATATGTTGACATCACTAAATACAATTCAAATTTTAGTTTTTTTCCATTAACAAGTTCATCGGAAAAAAAAAGCAATATCAAAATCTGCTGAATCTTTTTTTGAGCAATTTGTTCTAATCCAACCGTGTTTCTGAACTTCAACTATTGTTGTTGTTGAATCAAATTCGACTGAATTTTCTTCGAAATCAACAAGAGTTTCAAAACAATGCATTAATTTCTTTGAATCAAATTCAATTGTAGATTCTTTAGTTCAGTTTGTTCGAATTCAACAATCAGTTGAAATTCAACCATTAATATTGTTTAAGGTACATAATCATTATTGTTTTCGGTTTGATTTTTTATTTCAACCATTACTGATGTGCCTATCTAGTTTCTGTTGTCGTCGTTAATTTGTTTTTGGAAAATTTGTAAACGAATTTCGAGTTAGAAGCAATGCAACAGTAAATTCTACATATAGAACAAAAAACTTCGGAATTCAAGTATCTGTTACAAATTTCATCTTAACAGTTGTTTCAGCTATTAAAACTTCGAAATTCATCTATTGTTTGGGGATCGTTTGTTGTTATTTTGATCGTTTTAACAATTGAACAAATTGTGAAGTTTTGTAGAATTTTTTCAATTTGTTGTATAATCAATTATGAATATATTATAAACAAATTTAGATTTGAAGTTTATTCAATTATTTTCGAAACTCCTAGATCAATGAATGATCGAATATTAGCTTTTCAATGTGATGAAATTCTATTTTTTTTTGTTTTGCTTGTCGAAATTTAAGAGTATAACTGTATATATGAAACAATCTTTTATATCTGTTTTATTTGTGTTCGATTCAGTAGTTTCTGTATTTGGTTGGAAACTTTTCCTATATTTGGATTTTACTTTAAACAAATGTTTAAATGTATTTAAAACCTAAAAATACATATGCTGTGTAACTTTGTTTGCACTTAAAGCTGAAAAGTGTATATGAAAAGATCTTTTATATCTGTTTTACTTGTGTTCGATTCAGTAGTTTATGTATTTGGTTGGAAAAGTTTCCTGTGTTTGTATTTTACTTTAAATAAATGTTGTTTAAAAGTATTTTTAGCCTAAAAATACATATGCTGTGGAACTTTGTTTGCACTTAAAGCCGAAAAATGTATATGAAAAGATCTTTTATATATGTTTTACTTGTGTTCGATTCAGTAGTTTATGTATTTGGTTAGAAACTTTTTCTGCGTCTGTATTTTACTTTAAAAAAATGTTATTTAAATATATTTTTAGCCTAAAAATACATACGTTGTAGAACTTTGTTTGCACTTAAAGCTGAAAAGTGTATATGAAGATATCTTTTATATTGTTTTACTTGTGTTCGATTCAGTAGTTTCTATATTTGGTTGCAAACTTTTGCTGTGGTTGTAATGCAGATGTTGGCTGTGTAAACTTGTTTGCACTTAAAGATGATAAGTGTATGACGAAACAAGTGACATCTGATAAATATGTATATTTGTTTATTTTTGGTTAAATCACGTAGAAATGGAAAGCATACCAGTTCTTGTGAAGCACTCTGGCAGGTGGACGTATGAAAAAAACTGCGAATATTACGTCACTGATGCTATACTTTTGAGCACAACATCATCATTCATTGAGCTGCATGATGTTTTGACATCACATTTAAATGTGGACTTAACCAACAAATGTATTCTAATGGAGTATCATATCACTGGTAATACAGGACAAATATAAATACACAATGATATGGGTTTAAAGGTTTTTATGTTGCAGAAAAAAGATATACAAGACATGAATTATCTTTCTTTTATATGTAAGCATTTTGGAGAAAGTTGTAGGGAGCAACTTTGCAAGTTCATCTGTGTGTGTTGCTGAAAGAAGAGCCTGCTGAAACAATGTTCAAGCAGTATTAAGTGCATACAACGAAGGAGCTTTGGTAGTTTCTGAAGAAACTACAACATTAGATGTATTTGAGATGGATACGGTTGAGATGATTATCTCCGATCTACATCACAACTTCAACTGTAATTCAAATTTATCTGTAATTCAAATTCTCATTTATAATGATAATAAATGAACACATATTAAAATATATATTAGTTATGATCAAGGTGTATTTTTGAAATGCTTAATTTTAACACTGTATATGTATTTTTAGGGTAAATACATTTGATGTATGATGCATATGTATTTTTAAGCAAAATATCAACACTGCATATATATTTTTAGGGTAAATACATTTGATGTATAATGCATATGTATTTTTAAGCAAAATATCAACACTGCATATGTATTTTTATGCTAAAAAATATTTTGATGTATAATCCATATGTATTTTTAAGCAAAATATCAACACTACATATATATCTTTTGTAACTAAAATCTCACAATAAAATGTAGAACTACATAAAAAACTCAAATTTATCTTTAATTCAAATTCTCATTTATAATGATAATAAATGAAGATATATTAAAATATACATTAGTTATGATCAAGGTGTATTTTTGAAATGCTTAATTTTAACACTGCATATGTATTTTTAGGGTAAATACATTTGATGTATAATGCATATGTATTTTTAAGCAAAATATCAATACTGCATATGTATTTTATAACTAAAATCTCACAATACAAAGTAGAACTTCATCAAAAACACAAGTTTATATTTAATTCAAATTCGCATTTATATTGATAATAAATGAAAATATATTAAAAAATATATTAGATATGGGTCCAGATGTATTTTTGAAAATGCTTAATCTTAACACTGCATATGTATTTTTAGGATAAAAACTTTTGATTGATACTGCATACGTATTTTTAAGCATAATATGAACACTACATTTGTATTTTTTTTTTTAACTAAATCTCACAGTAAAATATATAACAGCATAAAATACTCAAATTAAACTTTAATTCAAATCAAAATTAGACCCAATTCAAATCAGAATTAATTTCATTCAGTGAAAAAATAAGCACTATTATAACCTACAATTAGAACCACTTCAAACATAAAAATTAGTTTGTACAATCAGAACCTACATTCATACACCAGTTTCTCTAACTGTACAAAGTAATAAATCCATCAATCATCATACATCAAAAACTTCAGTAACACTAGTTATTCTACTTTGCCTTGCAGGCCTCAAGGGTGCTTCGACACCACTATGAGCATTTGCTTCTTGTTTTCGGATCCCATAGTCCCACAAAAGTGCAGCATATCTTGTACGGAAGTGCGTTGGGGTCGAACTCAATCGCAATAACTTTGTGACCATAAGAAAGACACTCTGCATATGTAACCATAAAGAGACCACAATCCCTACAAAAACAAGGAAAAAATATTTATTTATAAGTAAAATATATTTTGTACAAACATTCAATTTTGGTATATGTAAATTAAAAACTTACAAACTTTCACTCGGTTGTTGAGGCAAATTCTCTTCAAATATCACATCAAACAGATCTGAGTAATCTTTGTCTTTGTATATTGAATGATTTTGAAGATCAATTCCTTTCTTATTGTAGAAATCACAAGCTTGGAGACACAAAGGGATAATCTCAGCTAATTTCTTGATCTGAGGAAGAACAGTCGGATAAGAAAAAAATTCATATAAACAAGCATATGTATTTTAAGCAGACAAAAAATGCAACCAATACTGAAAAATACATATCAATTCTACTAAAAATACATATAGCC
Source organism: Capsicum pubescens (assembly GCA_030864215.1). Classification (NCBI taxonomy): domain Eukaryota; kingdom Viridiplantae; phylum Streptophyta; class Magnoliopsida; order Solanales; family Solanaceae; genus Capsicum; species Capsicum pubescens. The sequence continues at coordinate 269,628,657 of CM061545.1, read as the reverse complement.
AATAGACAATTCATGAGTAGTTAACACAATACTTAACAATACTTATTGGCCTATATCTTTAACTCACAACTTTGATAATATCTTTATTACCCTATTTAGAACAACACAATACTTAACAGTCAAAAAAATACATTTACAAACAAAAAAATACCCCATCCTCACTATCTTCTTCTGAATCATCAGCATAAGATTTCTGAACATCGTCTTCAATTTCTTCAACTTTCCTTTTCTATTCGTACCGTTTTTAATTTTTTTTCTCCATCTTCAACCCTTTTTTTTTTCAAAATTTCACTGATCTTCACTGTGTCGTTGCGAAACTTCGACCTAATCTCCTTCGATCTCCCAGATTTCTTCAACTGTATAGGATTTACAACAACTTTAACTAAATCTTCATGAGTTAACCCAAGACTAAAAGATTGTGCATAATCAAACTCTACATTCATATTCCGTATACCGTTATTTGTTGGTGTTTTTGCTGTATGTTCATCCATTAAAACATAAAACCCTTAAAATCTGATTTTCAGTTGAATTACAGTAGGAAAAAAAATGAACCGCTAACATGCAATATGCGATTAATAGTTACCTGAAATAGAGGAAGTAAATCATTATCACAGATCGTGCTAGAATCGTGCAAAAGGAATAAAATTTGAAGTGGGAGAGATCGTTAATGGCGAAAGAAAAGGAATAAAAATTTTAAATTAAGGAAAGAGAAATAAGAATGGCGTGAAAAGGGGATTTTAGCACAGTAACTTTCTTATTTTGCAAAAAATAGGGGACCACTTAAAATAATGTTACATATGCTACATAATGTAATTAGGACAAAGTGTTGCTATTTTTTGTAATTTAATACTTAAGTATGCTACTATAGGTAGTTTTCCCTTTACTATTTTTACTCTAGAGAAAATTTAAAGAAGACCATATCTTACACCCGACCCATGATAATTCTACAATTATAAAATGATAAGCCTAAAAATTCATGGTGCTTTTCAAATTCATTATTTCACAAAAAGAAAATCTCCGGAGGTGGATTTACACTTTCCGAATTTTGGTGTTAAAAAACACTTAAACCCCAGGACGAATTTATTTTTAAAAAATTACTAACATTAGGTGTATGTGTATAGAAACTTAATTTTTTTTTTTTAAAAAATAAAATAAACTCCATTTCCCCTCAATTCTAATAAAAGAAACCAAATGCACACACAACAAAGAAAGAACAAAAGAAATACTCGTAAGTAGGCAGTGGAACTGAATTGCTTCTTCGTTATGTTTTTGGTAAGTTTCAAAAATAGCAACTGTTTGGCACAAAATTCATATTTCATAACCACACTTTATAATATTATTATTTATAATCGATGTATTTGATTCACATTTATTGTATTTGCATTACTTAATAATCTGTATGTATAAAAAACATAAATACATTAGTCACATTTTAAATTTTATATTTTTTTTATTTTCAAAAAATATGATTACATTAAATACAACCCATGAATAATCACTACAAAAAAAAACGTGTTTTAGCCACGTGCAAAACCGTGGCTATATGCTACCAAAACCGTAGCTAAATAGTTTAGCCACGGTTCATTAGCCACGGTTAAAGGTGGGTCCAACAGGGGCGTGGCGAGTAAATTAGCCACGGTTTTAACGTCCGTGGTAACATTTCATTAGCCACGGTTTTCAGGTACATTTAGCCACGACCATTCCATGTGGTAATTTGTTTAAATTTTGTGCTATCATATCAGTTTGCCACAGTTATAACCGTGGCAAAAATGCCTAGTTTTTAAGAAATATATATTTTTTTCATATAAAACCCGCGGCAAAAAATTATCCAACTTTTAAAAAAAATATATATTTTTGCATAAATTTGCCATGATTTAATCGTAACAAAAGTGCCAGCTCTTTATATATATATAGTATATATATATATATATATATATATATATATATATATATGATAGTCTGATACTAATTTCTAAATAATGATAGACATTCACTTACACATTAACCATTATACACAAGATTGATATTAATTGTAACATAATAATCAAAGTTCTGATATTATTCAATATATTGGCACAAAAGATAAGGTCCAAACCTTAAATATTCATAAAAAATACCATAAACACTAATGTTAAAGAAACACCAAAATATACTAAAGCCTAAGAAGATTACTGCTGAGCTACGAGGATTCACATGACTATTTCTATACATTCCAAAATCTTTTGAAGGACAAACATTTCCACCTAAACCACGCACACGTCCAGAATGTTTAGATCCAAACCACTTTTTCAATGGCGTTATTAGGATGAGCTAGTATCTTCAAAAGAAACACCCGTAACTGATAGCAAGTTCCTGATCTTTAGGTAGATGCTCCGATATTTTATCCAACAAGCAAAATAGATAAATGAGATATCCTCGTACCAATAAGACTTCTCTGTAATAGAGTTGGGTATTAATTCAAGCAATGGTCCATTATATATAGAGACGTATTAATTCAAGCAATTGTCCATTAAATATAGAGACGCTTCAACAACAACAAAAAATCTAGTATACTCCCACCAAGTGGGGTCTGGGGTGGGTAAAATGTACGCAGTCCCTACCGCTACCCTCCGAAGAAGTAGAGAGGTTGTTTCCAATAGACCCCCGGCTCAAGATAAAGAATAGTCTTCAACTAGAACCGAACTTATAATAAAATAATAACAATAATATTGTCATAATTATACAGATATACCAGCAAGGAATTCTCAGGAATGGACAAGCATGATTAAACAAATGATGTTCAATCAGGCAATCAACAATTGATGTCGCTAATGTACTGTTTTGAGCATGTGCCACTTATACATGGTATCATACTAGCATTTACTTTCATCATCCTTACTTCACATAGACAATTTTAGAGTCACCTAATTAACTTCATCCTTGCCTTGTACACTACATAACTTTTAACCATGTAGGAAGTTTGGAAAGTTTCCTTTATTCTTAATATACCAATAATTGTATAAGCAAGTGTTCTAACATATAAAATAAATATAACATAAATTCGATTCTAATTATTGACTCCACCTCATAGGGATCTATCTATCTATCTATCTATCTATCTATCTATCTATCTATCTATCTATCTATCTATCTATCTATCTATCTATCTATCTATCTATCTATCTATCTATCTATCTATCTATCTATCTATCTATCTATCTATCTATCTATCTATCTATCTATCTATCTATCTATCTATCTATCTATCTATCTATCTATCTATCTATCTATCTATCTATCTATCTATCTATCTATCTATCTATCTATCTATCTATCTATCTATCTATCTATCTATCTATCTATCTATCTATCTATCTATCTATCTATCTATCTATCTATCTATCTATCTATCTATCTATCTATCTATCTATCTATCTATCTATCTATCTATCTATCTATCTA